>CM069132.1:65585883-68091573 GCA_035221665.1 Okamejei kenojei | reverse complement strand
AAACTATAGGACTTGAAAGTGCAGGGTTAGTTGTGGTTGTAGGTATGACACATGGTAAGCTAGTCGGGGGTTAGGCTCGGGAACACATGCGTGGGAATACTGGTTAGGTTCAGGAATGATGTGGATAGGGGACCTATTAGTCGCAATTTAGCCTGTGGGGGGAGATCATACCATGTAACTAACTGCTGTGATGTACCTCCCCGCTCGCTATTCTCAATCCGGTTGCCTAAGTAGGATTACATAACCAGGTGCACCTTCCTTCTCTGCCTGCTGCACGCTGCTGCTACTTTCATGTTTGGTAGTACGCATGACACACTGGGCACGTTGCATCTCCCTTTTCCTAATAGTGCCACCAGTAAGTAATATCCTCCCCTCCTGTTTTTTTTTGCCACAAAGGTGGATAACCTCAAATCAATTTATATCCACATTATACTGCATCTGCCATACATTTGGTCCCACTCACCAATCACGAGCCATCCTATCCAGTCACCTTGCAGCCTCCTAGCATCCCCTCACACCTAACGCCTTGTCATGCCACAAACTCGGAGATGGTATCATTGCAATTCCCTTCGTACAAATCAATTACATATATTATTGTAAATAGCGTTGGGGTCCCAGCACTGAGCCTTCGGTATCCCGGCAGCGTCCCAGCTATTCACTGCCGTGCCATGCTGAAAGGACCCGTTAATCGCCTCGCTACCCATTTTCTTTCTCTGTCTGCAAGCCAGTTCCTATCCACATCAATACTGAACCCCCATACTGTGCTTTAATTTTGGTAGACTTAATCTGCTTATGTTGGGACCTTGTGCGATAGGCTTTCTGAAAGTCTAGATTTACAAACACAGCCCACTGTTCTCCCTATCCCCTTCTTGTTACGATTACGTTTGGCATTCGTTTTTAGTTCCCTCCAGGTTCTTACATAATCCATTTTCCCCTTTCCTAATTAAGCCTTTGTCCCTTCTCTGTTGAACTCTGAATTTCCCCCAGTAGTCCTCTTAGTCTCTTTTTCTCTGCTACTTTGTATGCTTCATCTTATGTTTGATACTAACCCTGATGTTCCCCTTGTTATCCATGGAGCACTATATACCTGCCCACCGATTTATTAATTTTGCCAAACTGGGATGAACTAATTGTATAGGTACGTTCATCCATGCAGTATTTAATACCTTCGCCATTGCGATATCCATGTCACCCCTTTAAGAATCACTTGCCGTCTATTCTTGGCCCATTCACTTCTCATACCTTCAAAGTTACCTTTGTTTAAGTTCAGAACCCTTGTTTCTTGACTAATTATGTCACTCTCTATCCTACTGAAAACTCACCAACTATGGTTCACATCTTGCCCAAGGGGCTCCGCGACAACAAGACTGTTAACTAACCCCTTCCTCAATTACTCAATACCCAGTCTAGAATAGCCGCGCTCTCGCGGTTCCCTCTACATTTGGTTTAGAAAACATCCCCGCATACATTCCAAGAAATATCGTTCACACACCCCTGCCCATTGATGCACGGCCAATCTATATGTAGATGGCAGTCACCCATTAATAACACGTTTTTACCGCTTGTTGTCACTGCATGTCGAATTTCCTGTTTGAGGCCATCCCCCAACTCCACTACTACGGTTAGTGGCCTGAACACAACTCCCACTAGCATTTTCCCTGCCTTAGAATTTTGGCCAGCTTTACCCATATCTATTCCACATCTCCAAGCGAATGTCTTGCTTTCTATTGTAGCAGTAAGCCTCCCTGCTTTTCACCACTACGCTCTACCCCACCTCCCTTTCCTTTCTTCATCCTCCTGAAATTTAATACCCGTCTGTTTCAGCTCCCACCTTGTCCCCTGGAGCCATGTCTCCGTGATCCCAACTATAGCAGAGTGTATTAACAGCTATCTGCACATTCAAGCTCCGACCAACTTATTACAAATGCTCCGTGCATTGAGAAACACACAGCATTCGGCTGTGCGTTTTTTACACACCCTCTTCATCCTTATACAATTCATGGATGACAATGTCCCTTTTGATTTTGCCCATGGAAACCACAAACTCTTAAACGCTGTTTATTAATTGTTTTCTTTCGTCCCCCACATGTTGGTCTGATGCTTCCGTCTCTGCCTCTGCCTACAGAACCTGCCTACTGGTTTCGCTATTTGATGTTCCCTCACTCCCCATCTGTTCTAGGTTTTTTGTCCCCCCGTCGCCTTCCCTGCCAGGATCCGCATCACTAGTTAAGACACCGCAACACTATTAAGAGAGCGCAGCAGCGTTGCACTTTCTGCGCCGATGGAAGAGCTCAACCCCCCCCCCCCCCCCCCCCCCCCATCCCGTCCTCACCACTTTCTACAGGGGCACCATAGAGAGCATTTTGACCTTTCTTTTTTTTTGCAACCCATCCCTTTTTATACAGTCACGGAGATCCTCTTATCTGGAGATCCTCGTATGCTCTATCAGGTTGGATCGGGAGAGTCAATGCACTGCTCCATTTTCAGGTTACTCCAGAGATGTTCGATCAGGTTCATCCAGGCTCTGGCTGGGCCACTCAAGGACATTCACAGACTTCGTCACAAAGCCACTCCTGCAAATGTCTTGGCTGTGTGCTTAGGGTTGTTGTTCCTTTTTAAAGGTAATCTCCCCCCCAGTCTGAGGTCCAGAACACTTCTGGAGCAGGTTTTCACCAGGGATCTTTCCCTCAATCCTGAATAGTCTCCCAGTTCCTACCATTAAAAAACATTCCCACAGCATGATGCTGCCACCACCATGCTTCACCGTAGGTATGGCATTGGCAGGTGAATGAGCCAGGTGGTTTCTCCAGACGTGACGCTTGGGCATTCAGCCCCAAAGAATTCAATCTTGGTTTCATCAGACCCAGAGAATCTTGTTTCTCATGCCTTTGGTAAACTCCATTCATTGCCTTTTACTGAGGAGTGGCTTCCATCTGGCCACTCTACCATAAAAGGCCTGATTGGTGGAGTGCTGCAGATATAGTTTTGTCCTTTTGGAAGGTTCTCCCATCTACGCAGGTAAAATTCTGGAGCTCTGTCAGAGTGACCGTCGGGTTCTTGGTCACTTCCCTGACCTAGGCCCGTCTCCCCCGATTGCGCAGTTTGGTCGGGCGGCCAGCTCTATGAAGAGTCCTGGGTTGGTTCCAAATTTCTTCCATTTAAGGAATGATGGAGGCCACTGTACACTTATGGACCTGCAATGCTGCAGAAATTGTTTTTATACACTTCCCAACATCTGTGTCTCGACACAATCCTGTCGCCAGAAGTCTACGGACAATTCCCCCCTTCATCTTCATGACTTGGTGCTTTGCTCTGACGGCACTGTCAACTGGGGACCTTATATAGATAGGTGTGTGCCTTTCCAAATCAGTCCAATCAATTTAATTTACCATTGATGTACCCTCCAATCAGTTGTAGAAACATCTCAGGATTAGTCAATGGAAACCGGATGAACCAAAGCTCAATTTTGAGTGTCATAGCAAAGGGTCTGAATACTTATGTAAATGGATATTTCATTGTTTCTTTTTAATTACTTTGCAAACTTTCTAAACACCCGTTTTTGGTTTCTTCATTCTGGGGTATTGTGTGTAGATTGATGATAAAATAACAATAATTTCATTGATTTTAAAAAATATGCTGTAACGTAAACATAATGTAGAAAAAGTGAAGGTGGTCTGAATACAGCTGAATGCCACTGTATCAACATCCAACCTCTGACACCACTTTCCCCTCTTGCTATTAGCTTCATTGTTTCTCTCTTTCTTTCTTGTCTGCTTCACCTATTACCCACCCGCCTCTATTTCTCAACTCAGCACACCTCCCCCCCTCCCTCAACTATCTCATTATCCCCCACCCCTCCTCGGTCTTGTGAGCCCCCTTATATTGGTTAGCACTCGGTGGTCCACCCCTCCTGAAAAAAACCTAACCTCGACCCCACCTTGCCAAGCAAATACAGACCTATTTCAAAACTGCCTTTCCATTCAAAAGTCCTTGAAAAGGTAAGTTTTTAAGTCAACTATGCCTTACTTTCACCAAAATACTATCTTGGAAACTATCCAATCAGGTTTTAGGGTCCACCACAGCACAGAGTCTGCCTTGTTGAAGGTACATAATGACCTACTTCTCACGATTGACTCCGGCAACTGTGCAATCCTGCTCCTTCTCGACCTCAGAGCAGCATTTGATACTGTCGACCACACCATCCTAATTGACTGTCTCCAGTACGACGTTAGTATTGATGGCACTGCCCTGAGCTGGTTCATCTCCTACCTCAAAGGTAGGAGTTTCTCTACAAACATAGGCAACTCTTTTCTCCTCCCCAGCTAGCCTCTGCTGCGGGGTTCCACAAGGTTTTCCATCCTTGGCCCCATTCTCTTCTCCCTGTATATGCTCCCCTTAGGTCAAGTCATTCAAAGGCATGGCATTTCCTTCCATTGCCCTACGCAGACGATACACAACTCTATCTCCCCCTGAATGCCCAACAACCAATCAAATCTACTTAACCTTATCCACTGCCATGAGGATGGGGCCCATAAGAGCATATGTCCATGATCTCACTTGAATGGCCCAGGCTCGAACTTCCTACCGCCTGCAACTATGTTTCTAACTCTAAACGAGAGTAAGTCTGAGGTCATCCTTCTCGACCCCTCAGACTCAATCAAAACGATAGCAGGCAGCCTTGGAAGCCTTACCCCGTTACTCAAACCTCACGTCAAAAACCTTGGCGTGATATTTGACTCAGCGTTGAAATTTGTCAAACAAGTCAATGCCGTGGTCAAAGCTAGCTTCTTCCAGCTTTGGACAATAGGTAAAATAAAACAATTCCTCCAGTTTGACAACCTCGAAAAGATCATCCACACATTTATCTCCTCCCGCTTCGACTACTGCAACTCTCTTTACACTGGCATCAGCCAGTCTTCCCTGTCCCACCTGCAACTGGTCCAAAACGCCGCAGCGAGACTCCTGACGGGCACCTGAAAAAGGGACCACATCACCCCGATTCTGACCTCTCTCCACTGGCTCCCTGTGCGGTTCCGAATACATTTCAAGATCCTTCTTTATGTTTACAAAGCCCTTATTGGGCTTGCCTCCACCTACATCAAAAGTCTGCTTACCCACCACACCACCTCCAGGTCCCTCAGATCGGCCGACTTGGGGTTGCTGAGCATCCCACAGTTTAGGCATAAGCTCAGGGCAACCGCGCCTTTGTGGTTACAGCTCCTAGACTGTGGAACAGCATCCCTCTTCCCATCAGAACTGCCCCCTCCATCGACTCTTTTAAGTCAAGACTTAAAACTCATCTTTACTCTAAAGCCTTTCTTTACGTCCTCTGAGGGAGGGCTATATGTATGTACAATATTTATGTATGTACTTAATCTATGAACGACTGTTGTATAACGTTAGTACCTCCACCAATGTAAAGCACTTTGGTCAACAAGAGTTGTTTTTTAAATGTGCTATAGAAATAAAAGTGACTTGACTAGACTTGACACTGCTCCACTCAGAGTTCTGATGTTGGGTCTCAACCCAAAACATCAGCAACCTCTTTCCTTCCACTGATGCCTTTTGACTCGCTGAGTTGCTCCAGCAGTTTACGCTTTGCTCCAGATTACAGCATTTGTAGTCTTTTATGTCCCCATGAGAAATCATTTTATGTCAGGATCCAGGGTGTTGAGATTCTCCTCATTAGGGTACCAGGACCCATCGTATCATGGGATAGTGAGAAGGGAACAAGCTATTGGGTTAAGAGACAACATGAAAAATAGTGGTCTATGGGTTCAGGAACAGTCATGGGATCTGAAATGACTTAATTGGTTTAACCCTATTAACCGGGTTGATAATCTTAGCACCAGAAACTCATGATCTGCCAAGACCAGATTGCAGCAAGCAGATGACTTTTTCTTATTTTCATTCCTGGGAGAGGTCCATGTTATGTTACAGTATGAACGGTTAGCAGAATAAAAGGTAGGGTGGAATAAGGTGGAGAAGAGAACATGGGAATTGAATGGCAACAAAAGGAGGAACAGTTAAAGCAGGAAGAGGCTTGATGAAAAGGGGAGGACTGAGATGGAAGAGTCCTTGGAGGTCAGCTCTCCCTCTTCAGCTCAATTCGCAGTCCCACTGGTCACAACTCCACATATTCCTGAGGGAAAACTGTTTAACAACTAGTCAACGTGGGCGAGTTGGGCCGAAGAGCTGTTTCCACGCTGTACGACTCTGTATAATTCTGATGGTGCACTGCTTTTTCTCAGGGATGGACAGCAAAGTAGAATGTGGGGAGGACCTTGATGGAGGAGTAATTGTAGGAGAGGAGAGGAACTGAAGGTTGAGATGAGCGGGCCAGAGGATAGAGAAGAGGAAGTACATTTAGTGCAGGGTATGATAAAGGGGGAAGAGCAGCAAGAGAATGCAATAGTTAGGATATTGGGGTAAGGGTTGGTGAGAAATATCTGAAGAACATTGGGAGAAAGGACTGGAAGGACAGGATGGTGAGAGAAGTCAAGGGAAGAAGAAAAGTAGGGCAGGAGGACAAAACCTCTGTGTGTGCATGTGTTTGTGTGTGTGTGTACATGTGCATGTCAGTGTGTTTCTGTGTTTACATGTGCTCACAGGCATCTACATGTATGTTCACCCATGTGCATGTGTTACTGTTTCAGACCTCCTTGTTATTGGACCATGATACCCTTCTCTCAAGCCTGTGTGATAGCTGGTGTGAAATAATGACACCATCTCAAAATAGTGCATGCACAAGGAATCTCCACTCCTGAGAATAATCAGGACCTGAAATATCAAGACTCTCAGAAACTTCCCACTGCGACAGGCCTGAGGCAGTCGTGGCAGCTACTATAACATAATTTAAAGTAAATTAGGGCAGTACATGCATATGAGTTTAGAGCACTGGTTCTTAACCTTTTTGGCATCAGTACGCGCATACTTGAATAAAATACTGTGTGTGATAAGTACCTTTGTTAGGTTCCTAAACATGGGCTCAACAAATTGATATGTTATTTGTGTAGACAAAAGTGCTGGAGAAACTCATTGGGTGCAGCAGCGTTTAGGGAGCAAAGGAAATATGCAACGTTTTGGGCCGAAACCCTTCTTCAGACATGGGGACGTTATTTGTGTCCCCTTCATGACCCCTGGCAAAGCCCCAAACCACGACCCCCAGGTTAAGAACCACTGGTTTAGAAGGTTGTTGGTTGGACTCGTATAAGTACGGCATTTTGGTTAATCAAGTTAGGCTGAAGGGTCTGTTTCTGTGCTTAATGACTATATGTGATTAAACTAGAGAGCATTCAGAAAAGATTTACAATACTGTTGCATGGACTGGGGGCTTCGGTTATGTGATTAGATAGGCTGGGGATGTTTTCCCTGGAGTGAAGGAGGCTGAGGGATGACCCACAGAGTTTTCTAAAATCATTGGGGGAATATGTTGGATGGTCACAGACTTTATCGGAGGGGGGGGGGGGGGGGGGGGGGGGGGGGGGGGGGGGGGGATGTGGGGGGGGGGGGGGGGGGGGGACTGGTTCAAACTGGACAACAGGTGTAAAGTGAGAGGATTATGATTTAAAGGGAGCCCAAGTGGCAGGTTTTTCCACACAGAGGACTGTGAGTGTGTAGGTGAATTGGTGGAGGCAGGAACAATTACAATGTTTAATTTGGACTGGTACGTGAATAGGAAAGCAGATCACACAAGCAAATGGCACTAGCACAGGTAGACATATTGGTCAGCATGGACAAGTTGGGCTGAAGGTTCTATTATCATGCTGTTTAAGTCTATGGCTCTATGAGCTGTTCAGATGGTGAGCCATGGCTATACTACCACTTCAGTAATGGGTTACCGAGAGTGGTTGTTACTGAGGTTCTCCTTGAACATGCACCTCAACCATGGATTCTGTAGAATATTCTTCCTGTTATATTTAGCATACTCTGGACTATGGAGGTTATCTGGGCAATTTTAAAGCTGCCAGGCCGGTCTAGTGGCTTCATTAGACTGTTCCATTAAATGGCGAAGACTAGCAGTAAACTGATCAATGTGCTCCTCAAAAAGTGGGTGTCCCACCATAATGATAGGTGTCAGCTGGAAGATCCAATTTGTCCAAGGAGGACTGGAAGCGGACATTGCATAAGTAGTGGCCATTATGTGGTCATCTGACCCCAGAAAATTGCCAGATAGACTAACATGCCTTGCATGCCAGGAGCAGTTTCACCTAGAAGTATTTATTGGTGTGATTTACTCTAAGATAAATTGACTTAGGGTGGACAGCACTTAAAAACATCAAGCACATCAAACTGTTTAGAATAAATAAAAGGAGCCAAGGCTAAGATATATGAATCATCGACATGGGTGAGGTGCCAGAAGACTGGAGGGTGGCTAATGTCCTACCTATGTTTAAGAAGGGCTGCAAAGAAAATTATGGAACTGTAGACCAGTATGCCAAATATGTGTGGCAGAAATGTTACTGGAGAGGAATCTGAGGGATATGATAAACATGCATTTGGAAAGACAGAGGTTGATTAGGGATTGTTAGCACAGTTTTCTGCATGGGAGATTGTGTCTCACAAATTTGATTGAGATCTTTGAAGAAGTAACTAAGAAGGTTGATGAGTGCAGGGCTGTAATCATAGTCTAGATGAAATTCAACAAGACTTTTGATAAGCTTTAATATGGTAATCTGCCATGAAAGGTTACATTGCATGTGATCCAGGGAGAGCTCGCTAACTGGATACAGAACTGGCTTCATGGTGGGAAGCAGTGGCTGATTGAAGAAGGTTGGCTTTTGGTCTGGAGACCTGTGCCTCGGGGATAGCTGCTGGGCCCATTGCTTTTTTTCATCTATATCAATAATTTGGCTGAAAATGTACAAGGCAATTTGAAGATGACACTAAAGTAGATAGTATCATAGACAGTGAAGATGGTTAGCATAATTTACAGGATTTTCATCAGATGGGTTAATGGGCCATGCAATGGTTAATAGAGTTTAATTTAGATAAGTGTGAGATATTATACCTGCAGAAGGGAGAGTGGTGATCATACAGAGATGTATAAAATCTCTGAAAGTATGAATATACATAGTAATTTTCCCAGGGTAAGGGAATCAAGAACTAGAGGGCAAGATGATGCTGGCCCTATTTTCTTACAACATATTCAAAACCACCTCAGATAAAATCTGCCTTATCATCATGTTTAATGAGTTCAGAGCTCCTTCCTGGTCATGACATTGGAGACTATCTATATTTTTATTTACAAATACAGTGACTCAAACTAGTCATCTGCTGCAGCCAACAATTGTGATAGCTCTTTGATATCAAGGTCACCTCTAAATTAGACGACTCTGCAACAGGATCCTACCAGACTATCACAAGGGACATTTTTCTGTTGAAAATAAAAATCTGCAACTCAATCCTGAATTCCAATAACTGAGACCATGTTTGACGGAAGACACATCTTTATTACCTTCCCAAGGGATAGGAATTGCCACAGGGTAAGGCCATATAGCTATATAACCAAGCATGTTTTCCACGTATGCTGTGTATGATAGAAAATACCAATGTGGCCTGTACGACTCCAGTATAATGTTACAACAATCCTCATACATATATGAACATGAACACTCCATTAACAACCAGGTGGTTTTTGACCACAATCTTGCTGTCACCCAAATAACATTGATGATATTCCATACATTTGATAATTGTATTCAACAGTGTCTGCATTTTTGAGTGCTGAGAGACTTGTAGAAAATCAGAACTATCATTTATATTTTACTTCGGAGTCACGTGAGTGACTTCGTGAAGACCCCGCCAGCACGCATGCGCGGCATCGCTGAGGCTCACAGGGAATTCTGAAGTTATCTGGAAGGGTGCATTGCCTAATGGAACCATCACAGCCCTAGGCTGTTTACCAAATTGGTATTTACCTGTATTGGCTCTTCTCCGACAACAAGATTATAGTGATGGCATATTGGATAAAATCCTTATAGTGGGGCAGACCCTCCAATTGGCAATTCAAGGAGTGGCTGCAACCAAGGCTCTGCTTGAGTAAGCTGGGGTTGTAATCCATCCAGACAAATCAAAACTGCACCCGGTACGGTTTATGGATTTGGTGTTCACCTTAGACACCAATTTAATGAAGTTTATCATCCCCACTAATAAAGCTACTGCTATATTAGAAGAGTGCCACAATCTTGCTTGCGCCAGGGTATCGACCATGCGGCAAACAGCAAAAGTTATTGGTATTGGTAACTCTAAATTGGTAACTACATTCCCAGCTGCACGATTCGGACCGCTACACTACCGAAATTCACAAAGGTCACAAATCACAGCATTAAAAAACAAAAAACAAATGCTGGCTGCTTGATCGGCCACTTCGGTTACCACCGGAAGCTAGAAATGAACTATAATGGTGGGTAGATAATATTAAAGAATGTCATTGACCTATTATAGGGAGCAACCCTGATGTTGTGCTACTAACTGACGCAAGTGCACCAGGCTGGGGAGCAACTGGTACGATGTCCAGTTGTGGTGGCAGATGGAACTCTCATGAGTCTACATTCCTGGAGTCACATGGGATAAACTATATAGAAATGCTGGGGGCATTTCATGGACTGCGGGCTTACTGTACTAATTCATGGGATTACATGTCCGCTTTCGAATAGATAATGCTACAATAATGGCTTACATCAATCATATGGGTAGTATCAGGTCGCTAGTTTGCAATGAATTGGCTAATACTATTTGGCACTGGTGCATTGAAAGAAATATTTGGATTACTGCGACCTATTTGCCTGGGAAGCTTAATTCAGTGGCAGACACCGGGTCACGTGTCTTCAATGACAACATTGAGTGGATGTTGAACCCCCAAATTTTGGAGATATTATAGCTCAATTTGGGGACACCAGATATTGACCTATTTGCGTCCAGGCTGAACCATCGAATACCAACGTATGTGTTGTGGGAACCAGACCCTAGGGTAATAGCATTGGATGCGTTTTATCCATTGGGGGAAATGGGTTGCTACGCGTTTCCCCCATGCTGCCTCACCAGTCGGGTATTGCAGAAAATTAAACTAGACTCTGCAACTGGCATATTGATAATTCCCGACTGGCCTACACAACCATGGTACCCGATGGTTTGTAGAAATTTTAAAACAACCATGGATGGCGATTGGGAAACATCCCAAATTGATTTACTCACTCCATTACGGGGGGGTCAGTCATCCTTGCCATGGTCATTTAAACTTGTTGGCTTGCAGGTTCTGAAAAGACCGCTCATCCGGGCAGGCATCTCGTCAAGAGCCATGAACCTTATTGCAGCAATCGTGCCGGGAATCAACCCGGAAACAATACCTCACTCAAATCAGAAGTGGGAGGTTTTTCTGTGCCCGGAACAACAAGTCCTCCAACTCGGCAACCATACCGGATGTGTTGGAGTTTCTAGTAGGCCTCCATTTTGATTCTGGCCTCAGCTACAGTGCCATCAACAGCGACAGGAGTACGCTGTATTCATACCTGGATATAGGTATCAGCTCCCACCACCTGGTGTCTAAACTAATGAGGGGAGTATTCAATACCAACCCTCCACGACCCAGATATACAGTAACGTGGGATGTGGGGATCATGCTGACCCTACTGAGGAGCTGGGCTCCAATAGATGAGCTACCATTGAAACAGCTCACCCTTAAGGTGGTGATGCTCATGGCACTGACGACAGCCCAACGAGTCCAGACGTTACAAAAACTGCAACTGGACAGCATGGTGGCCAACCCTGGTCAAATAAAATTATTTGTTAAAGAATTATTAAAACAGCACAGGCCAGGGGCGCATGGGCTGCAGCTGGAATTTCGGGCGTACCCTGTAGATGCCACACTCTGCATAGTCACCCATCTCCACCACTACATCCGAGTTACTGGAGTTATCAGGATGAAGGAACAGGGGCTCCTCATCAGTCATAAAACCTCCGCATCATCGGGTGACTACACAGACGATCGCCAGGTGGCTCAGGGTGGTGCTGGATGCAGCAGGAGTTGCTACTAACATTTTTAAGTCTCATTCCACCAGGGCTGCAGCGAGAGCCATGGATGTGCCCATGGACCACATTCTCGCCACCGTGGGCTGGGCCAGTGGGGAACAACCTTTCAACGGTTCTATAACAAGCCTCTGGCCGTTCCTGCGACATTCGCAGAAGCTATCCTGGGTACCGCTCAGTAAATGTCTGGCCCGATTTAGGGGTTTGTTGTTTATTTGATTAATAAATTGTGTTGATTTTTCAGCCAGTTTCGACTGAACTCCATTAACAGCCTTCCTCCATCAGACTGGCGGCAGTGTGATAAGCATGGACGTTGTCCAGGGCGTGAAATCACAGAGCTTTGAAATCTTCACGGTCACTCACGTGACTCTGAAGTAAAATAGTAAGATTAAACGAGAACTTACCAAGTTTGAAGGTTGATCTGTATTTTACGAGGAGTCGCGGTGAGGGATTTCGTGCCCACCGCTCCCATCCTCTATCATAAGGTCAACCAGGTAGTTCTACGTTTTCATCTTACTATTTTTTAGTCATGGTTTGGTTCTCTGATTCCACACCGCTGCTTTGAAGGATGCCGCGCATGCGTGCTGGCGGGGTCTGCACGAAATCCCTCACCGCGACTCCTTGTAAAATACAGATCAACCTTCAAACTTGGTAAGTTCTCGTTTAATCTTACTATTATCTTGCATGGATCCAATTCAAACCAGCACAGTTGATGGTGAAAATAGAATCAGCCTGCATCACCATCTGGCAAATGCCCAGAATGGGTATGAGATCCTAATTTTCCATCACTTCTTCACCCAGACAATGAGTTTTAATGTCAAAGACCAGTTAGACAAGGTACCACAGAGTAAGTGAAGTAAAAGATTCTTGACCCCAGCAGAAAAGTCAATGCCATATTAAAAAAAAACCAGAAATCATTAATGTTAATAAAATACAAAATAAAAATACAAAATGGTCATTTTAATATAAAAATGTACACTTTCAGCATTGATGCATCGCAGTAGTGTTACATGGGACGCCTCCACTGTTTTCCATCATTGCCTTTGTACTATCAAAGGTAAAACAAATCTTAAACATTATTAGATTAAAAACTGGAGAACAAGGAAATTAATTAAAAAGGGAAACTAAGGAAAGATAAAACAAAGAACAGGGAAGAATATCACTGTCCGTAAGACTGGATATAAATATTATAAGATTATTTTAAAAATAAAGTCAATGCTGTGGATTTTGTTTTGTCATGATCAATCTTTTCAGAAGCTTTTTATGTCTGTCTGTGTACTAATGGAAACCTGGCAGCGAGTGAGTCAGTGTCGAATGTTTACTGCATATGTTTTGTTTTCTGTCTGGGATTCTTATGAACCCATTTTGCATAAAGTATTTTATCTTGAAAAATCTATAAACATAATTTAAGTCATCAACATTTATCACGGAAGGGTTTAAAATTAAGAATTTTGTAGATTTATCTGTTTCATTTCTTAATGGTGCTAATGTTATTACATTTCAAAGTGGGCTGTATTTTATGATGATTGGGTGCTTGGGCATAAGATAAGCAGACCAGACAGTTAATGTTTGATATCTGTCAGCACCTACCATCTGATGTGGGTTTCAGAGATAGCTTAGTTACATGCTTGCCAGTCAAAAATATATATAAAAAAACACTTTCAGTACATACCACATAATGTAGTAGAGTTGTTAAAACTAACAGAACAGATTCTTAAGTGATGTGTATGCTGTTATTTTAGGTTTTCATCCCATGACACATTGTGTGTTGCAATATAGTTTAAATAGAGATCATAAGAAGCCTTTTCACTGGAATCCATTGTTCAGTGATCAAGCTTAGAAATCTATGGCTCAAAATTCAACATAATACATTTTGGACTCAGAAAATACAAACTTATATTATGGAATGTGTACACTGATCCAAAATAACCCTCTGAGTAAGCAATGGTATCTTTCTATAATTATATTGAATATTTTGCATTCAATTCCTAAATTTGTAAACAAAATACTTTTAAAATGGAGTAAGTCCACGACAAGTGATAATGACTTTAACTGTAATGATGACATATTTGCAATAAGCAGAAAGATGCACAATAGTGACCTATGCTTCCTAAATGTTTGATGAACGTAGGTTACAAATAAGTGACAGTCTGCAATAATACTGTAAGTGTTAGAAACTGTACAGAGGCAAGTCTATTTATCTCAAGTTCACAATATCGTAATGTGGATCAGATTGCAATTAATTGCATTTATGGGTTCTTAACATCTTTTCACAGGGCTCAAAATAGAAGGCAATCCTTATGGAGTTACCAAATGTCCAAGCACTGATTTGGATCTTTACTGACTACAAGTGCGACATATATTAATTTCTTCTAGAAACAGACCAATTAATAACAATGAATCAAAGAATTTTTATTGATTATGGGTTAATAATTGGGAAAAAATTAATATTAAAATTTTGGAAAGGCCCTACATCCCCTACAATTAAAATGTGGAATACAGAAATGTTGGAGACTCTTCATCTGGAGAGATTGAGGCTTGTCCTAATGGACAGGTTAGATCTCTTCAGAGGGATATGGTCTCCATATATTGAATATTTACAGAGTCATAACGGCTCGGTACGAGGGCTTGACTGAGGCCTGAATATTAGAATGGATGAAGAAAGAAATATAAATCATGCCTATATCTCCAATGATGGATTAATGATTAACACTCCATTCGCTTTCATATTTTCTTCATTATTTATCTCTATCATTTCCTACTTTATAAAAAAATTTAAAAAGCAAATAGAAACATATAGTCTTAAATTTTAATATTAATAATAATATCAATATTATTAATATCACGAAAGTATATAATGATGTATTTTCATTTATGTAAAACATTGTAATTTTCACAAATATGTTTCTATAATAAAAAATATTTAACAATTTCTTCAGCTCAGTCTGAAGAAGGGATTCGGCCCGAAATGTTACCTATCTCCTTCGCTTCATAGATGCTGCTGCACCTGCTGTGTTTCTCCAGCATTTTGTGTACCCATGACATATATTATATTGGATAGTGATCAAAAATTGATGCAGCATTTGCAGCAAATGATTAACCTGAACCTTTTATTTCTGAGATAAAATTTGCTGACAATTGCTAACTTACGTGATTGTTGTGAACTGCCATCACTAATCATTCATCGTCTCAAAGTCTTCATAGGGGAGACAATATTGTAAGTGCCTGGAAACAATTACATTTACAGCTAACCCGCATCTCTTTAAGAGAGCAATGATTGCAGAAGTTGATTGCAGCAGCTCTGAAACTTTTTCTGCAACACACAAGTTACAGAAGCCAATTAACTTACAAACCTGCACGTCTTTGGAATGTGGGAGGAAACTGTAGCACCCGAAGAAAACCTATACAATCACAGGGAGAACGTACAAACTCCCACAGAGAGCACCATTGTCAGGATTGAACCCGGGTCTCTGACACTGTAAGACAGCAACTCATCTGCTGTGCCACTTTATTGAAGGACAAAGTGGAGATACTTCCAGGATTGCCAGGGGTTCGAAATTCCTCCTGAAAATTATAATATGGTGCTCACATTACTGGGAGATCAATCCAGAAGTATGGGTAGCAAACATAGATTTCAACTCCACCATTGTCCATTCAATAAACGGAGAAATAAAATTTCAGAAACAGTGACCATGAAATTAATATATTGCTACTAAAGCCCAGTTGGTTCACTGCTGCCCTTACTTTTGTCCTATCTTACTCTCGATGTGGTCTGTATACTGGCACCAAATGAAGAATTCAGAGATGACAAAGTTCTGCTATGACATTGAATTTGATGGCCTGCACTCTTCTTGAAATGCTATGAAATTGAATTTGATGGCCTGCACTCTGCTTGAAATTGAATTTCAAGGAATAACCGTGAGTGAACTGCCAGCCCACCAACCCTGAGTTACTGATCTGCCAGCCCACCAGCACTGAGTGACTGAGCTGCCAGCCCACCAGCCCTGAGTGACTGAGCTGCCAGCCCACCAGCCCTGAGTGACTGAGCTGCCAGCCCATCAGCCCTGAGTGACTGAGCTGCCAGTCCACCAGCCCTGAGTGACTGAACTGCCAGCCCACCAGACCTGAGTGACCGAGCTGCCAGCCCACCAGGCCTGAGTGAATGAGTTGCAAGCCGACCAGGCCTGAGTGACTGAGCTGCCAGTCCAAGAATCCATTTGGCCCACAATGTCCATATTAGCCCTCTGGAAACCATTCCCTTTGGCCCATAACACCCATACTAGTGCTCCAGAAAGTCCCCCCCACTGGCCACCAATATTGGAATTGGTGGAGAGGTGGAATATTGCATTGGGGGACTAGCCCTCCCGTGTGAACATGGGACCCAAAGGGTCCCACTTAGTCTAGTAGTCTATTAGACTATAGAGGAACACAAGAGAGAGATACAAGATACATTTATTTGTCAAGTGCTAGTTGGCACAGTGAAATGTAATCACCATACAGCCATACAGTAAAAATAAAGAACATAACATAGAGTTGATAGAATTCAACATAAAACATCCCCACACAGCAGGATCAAAGTTTCCCACTGTGTGGGAAGGCACCAATCAGTCCTCATCCTCTAATGTTCCCCACTGTTCCCCCTGGTCGGGGCCTCACCGAGCCCTCCGCAGTCGCCGCTACGGGCCACTCGATGTTCTGGCCCACTCGCCGGGGTGATGTAAGTCCGGCGTCGGGGCTGGGGGGGCCTCCTCAGCAGCTGGACCTCCAAGTCGGCCACCTCCTACTGTATTCCGCGGCTCACAAAGTCAGCGGAGATGCAACACTGGCAGCCCTCGGCAAAGGGCCCCAGGACGCCACTAAGTTGTTCAGCGCTGCCCACGTTGGAAGCTCTCCAAACCAGAGCTCCACGATGTTGGAGCAGCAGCCCAACGCTCCGGCGCTCCAAACGGCGACCGAGGTAGGCCTCACCCGCTCCACGGTGAATCCAGCGCCGCGCCGCCGCTGTTGTAGCTCTGGTCTGGTTCCCAGTCCCTGGCAGGAAAGGCCACTACAATCCAGGTGGTAGGCCGCGAGGTGGGGGGCGAGGATGCAACTCGGAGAATAGTCGCGTCCCCGCCAGGAAGCGACTGTGAATTAGTTTTCCCCTTACGCTGCCCCCTCCCCCACTTATAAAAGTTCAAGATTCCCTCCAAAACAAACTTTAAACTGACTAAAAATAAAAAAAAAGATTGAAAAACAAATGGGCTGCAGGCAGAGGTTGCTGTCAGTGCAGCGCCCCTAGTGCACTTAGAGAATAATCCAAGTTTCCACATTTTCCTCCAGCAGGGCAAATCCATCAAAGATGGTACCATGGGACAGCCTGAAGTCATTATCCCAAAGAGTCTTCCACATTGTCATCAGACCCCATGGTGCCTCATGGCCTCTGGACAAATGTGCGTAAGAAAACCTTCATCTTGATAACCATTTACCATCCTCCTCTGGCTCATGAATGAATACCCTTGCAGAACGAGCAACACTTGGACCAAGCAATGAGAGAAAGAAGGGTACATTCTACATGTGATCTTCATTGTAATTCATCTGGACAAACGTAATAACATTACTACTGACCATGTGAAGGAATCTGAATGAATTGGTTAGTAGCTATATCTGTTCAGCATAAAATGTTTCACAAATGTTTACATCCTCTGGATCCCATACAGGAACCAATATTACAGCTGCAGCCTTTTCCATGAGTTTACAGAGACATATTTTGTAGTCTGCAAATAATTGATTTATTTGAAATAGTGAACCTGCCATATTTAATAGAAATATTCAATTTTAGAACATAGAACAGTGCAGCATAAGAACAGACCCTTTGGCTCCAAATGTCTGTGCCAAACAGGATGCCAAGACCATCTCTTATCTACCTGCACATAATTCATATCCCCCCATTTCCTGCATATCCATATGCCTATCCAAAAGTTTCTTAAATGGCACCATTGTATTTGCTTCAACCACCACCCCCAGCAGAGTGTTCCAGGTACTCACCACCATTAAAAAAGTTGCCCTGCACATCTCCTTTAAACCTTGTCCCTCTCACCTTGAAATATCTGATTTTTACATCTTGGGAAAACAGTTTTGACTGTCTACCCTGTTTGTGCCTTTCATAATTTTGTATACATCTATCAGGTCTCCTTGCGGGGTGGGAGATTGCAACTTTCACGTGGTCCACCCTGTTTTGACTAATGCAATCAACCCGACGTGCACAAACAAAAGATCAAATAGAACAAGTTGACCTCAAACTTTAGACTGTGCACGCTATACACAAGAAGAAGAAGAAGGTCTCCTTGCAACCTCCGTGTTCTAAAGAAAACAATCCAAGTCTGTCCAACCTCTCCCTGTAGCTGATACCCCCTAATCCAAACCCCCTCTTCACCCTTTCGAATGCGTCCAATTCCTTCCTCAAATGAGATGACTAGAATGGCACACCATACTCCAAATGATGCCTCACTAAAATTCTATAAGGCTGGATCATGTCTTCCTGATTCTGATAATACCCTGACTGATGAAAGTAAACATCCTATATGCTTTTTTTACCACTCTATTTACTTATATTGCCACTTTCAGGACTTAGAATCCAAGATCCCTTATTCATTGGAACCAAATTTCTGGTTTTCAGCACATAAATAATCACAATTTTCTCTGTGATATGGTTCAAAAAGTTCTCCTGAACTTTGCAACAGGCAGATTAAAATGTTACTGTGCATGATGGAGGATATTTTGGAGAGTAAATCCCAATGACCAACGGAGTAATCTCCGTCAACCTTATCAGCTCGGACCTCCCTCTGTATTAATGAGCTGACCCTTGCAGGCACAGAAACAGCTTTGGTATTGCCACCCGCGACACCACCACGATTTAACGGGCCGTGCACCAAAACTATAAGATCGCCCAACAAACTCCGTTTTTATGAGTCAATACATACTCATCTACTAACACCGCAGCCTTAGACACCTCCCGTTCCCTAGAAGAAACTCGGGAAGCATTCCATTCCTTCTCCTGCCGCTCAAGGCGTTCCATTTCAAGCATGATCTCTTTCTCTCTCAAGGCCCTCTCCTTTTTCATTTCAAGCACTGATTGGAGCAGGAGCTCTTTCTCTCTCATTTCATGCTCTTTCTCTCTTAAGGCCCTCTCCTCCTTTTTCATTTCAAGCTCTGATTAGAGCATGAGCTCTTTCTCATTTCAAGCTCTTTCTCTCTTAAGGCCCTCCTCCTTTTTTCCTTTCAAGCTCTAACTCCTTCAAATCGAATGGGGTCCCCCATTTCCTGACTAGGCTTTGTAGAAGATAGAGGACTGTCTGTACCAGCAGGCAATACCCCATTCCTCACCAACGCAGACCATAATTCCAACTTTATAGCCTCTTTCTTTTTCACACAGAGAGTGGTGAGTCTCTGGAGCTCTCTGCCACAGAGGGGTGGTTGGGGCCAGTTCATTGGCTATATTTGGGAGTGAGTTTGATGTGGCCCTTGTGGCTGGGGGGATCGGAGGGTGTGGGGAGAGGGCAGGTGCGGGATGCTGAGTTGGATGATCGGCCATGATCGTGTTGAGTGGCGGTGCAGGCTCGAGGGGCTGAATGGCCTACTCCTGCACCTAATTTCTATGTTTCTATGTTTCTATGACCTCATTTTGTGTGCGAAAACTGGTCTTTCTCCACCTTGAACTTTGAGTCATCAGCTTGAATCTCAAATGGTGAGTGATGGCGAACATATCATAATGTCATGGAAAAGCACTTTCCAGGATTGATAGCCCTGCCATTATATGATGTGACACTGATATCATTTGACAGCATTCTGCAGATTTTGTAGTCAAGAGGAAAGTAATATACTTCCTTTGTAACACAAACGCTGAAGTAATTTAACATTTTAGAGTGATAAAAATTGCCCCCTAAAGTTAAGTAGTATCATCTGCAGGCCATAAATGCCAGTATACTTGCTATGATATTTTCCTAATATTTTATTTTGTATATTTTTCCTTATTCATCATTACAAGGAGGACAACCACTAAATATTGCCCACCACTACACTGTTAACATATCTTTCAGGAAGATGGAGTATTTTGTATCCGCACAGATAATTGGAGTTTAAAAAAAGAAAGTGCTGGAATTGCTCAGGAGTTCAAGCAATATTTTTAGCACTTTTAGTTTATTTGTCAGATTTTGAATAACTGCAACTTATTTGCTTCTGGTTACTGTTGGATGCTGAAATAATTTAACTTTCAATGAAAGTGTAGTAACTATAGTGATGTGGAAAAATTGGCAACTAATTTGTGTGCATTAAATCCCACATTTATTAATAAACTAAATTACGAATTAAGTTTGGTTGGTTTAACAGATATTGGTTGGTCAACTTACCAGGAGAAGCATTCTTTATTTCTCACCTAAAAGAAAAAGAAGGGCTCAGTCTAATGCCCACTATTTTCTAATTTATCAGCACTCCTTCATAGAGCATACAACAGGAATAAGCCCTTCGGCCCATAATGCCTGTACCAAACATGATGCTCAGTTAAATTAATCTCTGCCTGCACGTGATCCATAACCCTCCATTCCCTGCATATCCATGTCCCCATCTAAAAGTCTCTTAAACACCACTACTGTATCTGCCTCCACCACCACCCCGGCAGCGCATTTCAGGCACCGACCACTCTCTTGAAAAAAAACCTGCTCACACATCTCCTTTAAACTTTGCCCATCTCAACTTAAAGTATGGTATTCGAGAGTCAAGAGTCAAGAGTGTTTTATTGTCATATGTCCCAGACGGGACAATGAAATTCTTACTTGCTGCAGCACAACAGAATATGTGAATATGTAAACATTATATATAACGGGGAAAAAATAGAAAAGTTCAATAAATAACAAATTATAGTGCAAATAACAAATAATAATATAGTGGGTACACAAAAGGCTGGAGAAAATCAGCGGGTGCAGCAGCATCTGAGGAGCGAAGGAGATAGGCGACGTTTCGGGTCGAGACCCTTCTTCATAGTTTTTTGCAGTTCAGAGCTTACAGCTTATTTGTTGTGTTTAATAGCCTGATGGCTGTTCCTGAACCTGGACATTACAGTCTTCAGGCTCCTGTACCTTCTTCCTGATGGCAGTGGTGAGATAATTGTGTGGCCAGGATGGTGTGGGTCCTTGATGAATTTGGCTGCCTTTTTGAGGCAGCGACTACGATAGATCCCTTTGACGGTGGGGAGGTCAAAGCCGGTGATGGACTGGGCAGTGGTCACAACTATTTGTGGTCTTTTTCGCTCCTGGAAGTTCAAGTTGCCGAACCAGGCCATGATGCAACCAGTCAGAATGCTCTCTACTGCGCACCTGTAGAAGTTTAGGAGAATCCTCTTCGACATGCCAAATCTCCGTAAGCTCGTCAGGAAGTAGAGTCGCTGATGTGCCTTCTTTACAATTGCTTCGGTATGCTGTGTCCAGGAAAGATCTTCTGATATATGCACGTCCAGGTATTTGAAGTTATTGACCCTCTCCACCATCGTCCCGTTGATATAAATAGGATTGTGGGTCCTCATCCTTCCCCTACTAAAGGCCACAATCAGTTCCTTTGTCTTACTGATGTTGAGAGCCAGGTTGTTGTGCTGGCACCATTAGGTCAGTCGGTCGATCTCACTTCTATACTCTGACTCGTCCCCATCTGTGATTCGTCTAACTACAGTGGAGAACTTGATGATTGAGTTTGCACTATGACCGGCTATGCATTCATGGGTATAGAGTGAGTAAAGCAGGGGGCTGAGCACGCAGCCTTGAGGTGCTCCCATACTAATTGTTACTGAGGATGAAGTGGTTCCTCCAATCCGAACAGACTGTGGTCTGCAGATGAGGAAGTCGAGGATCCAATTGCAGAGGGATGCGCAGAGGCCCAGTTCCTTGAGCTTGGTAACCAGCTTGGAAGGGATGATGGTATTAAACGCCGAGCTGTAGTCTATAAACAACAGCCTGACGTAGGTGTTTTTATTGTCCAAGTGGTCCTGTGCAGAGTGGAGAGCCAATGAAATAGCATCTACCGTTGACCTGTTGTGCACTTTTTGACACAGAGAAGACATTAATAGCATTCAGAAAACATTGGCGAGTTCCATAGCATAATTAATAGACAGAGGCGTATCAATACAAACTTCAGACCTGTCAAAGTATTTAGGGCCAATGTGATTGCACAATATCTTTGCTGTGTCAACATAACTCTTTTAGCTGTGTGGTAGCATAATAGTTAAAGTACTGAATTTGTACTCAGAGCTGTAAGTTTAAATTCCATCATGGTAGCTGAGGAATTTAAACTAACATGATGAAACACATCTGGAATATAAAGCTTGCATCATAAATGGCATTCAAGAAATCACTAGATGGTAGTAAGTACATATCCAGTTCACTAACATCTTCCATAGTTGAAATTTGTTGTCCACACCTCATCTGGTCTATGTACAGTATGACCCATCATCAGCCATACCAACTCCCTCCCCCCCTCACCCACTTTCTTTCAGAAATATGAAACTAGATAGAAAAGTTCAAAAGATGGTGGGAGAAGGCTAACATGGAGGGAAAACAAGAGGATATGCCTAATATCATTTCATTTGAAAAAAAAAATAGTTTCCTATTGCAGTTGACAGGTCCATTAGCTATTTTTGCCCCAGCAGAAAATTACTTTACAGTAACATAAATAAAAAGTTTATGTGTGTATTCCCCAATATTGGATTCATCTCTCTCACTCTCTCTAGAATGAAACAAGTGTAGATTATTAATGCATGATCCTCAGTGCTACATATGCTGCTGATCAACAGAATCAGAATGTAACAATGCTGTTGATTACTCCTTGTCTGGTGCACATCACTTTCTATAGGCTCTCAATCCTGGACTGACTCTATGCTTAACCAACAAATAAAATTTAAAGGCAATATTAACAGCATAATCCAATGAGATGTGGTTATGGATTCCAAATTGCTTTGGATATTTCATAAATTTCTAGCTTATGTAAAATATTAAAACAAATTCAAAATTCATAGTTAATGTATAGCTGTTAGAGAACAAGAATATTTTCCACAACAACAGATGGATCCCTTTAACATGTTCATCTGAGATTAAATTGGTAAACCTGCCAATAGCGCCAAAATTAACACAGTAGAGTGTCAATAAAATACATGAATCAGTGTTAAGATGTCAGCCATTTCTTGCTCCACTAGTGCAATGCCTTAATTAGTTACATTAATTACAGTCTAAGCTTGTGATGTAAATGAAGATTAAAGGTTCTACAAAATAATGTCTATTATATCAGTTCACAAAGTGGCTCTCAAATCCAAATACCAATAGAAAGCTGAAGATGATAATGGGAACCTGCAGACTTCAGGAATTATTCACACAGAGCATTTCCACAATAGGAAAGGCTGCTGGCATGTGGATTTCAGCGAATGATATAAACACTTAATTTTCCTTTATTACCGAAGTTTTGCCTCCCAGACGGCAGACTGCAGTGTTTAGAGAAATCAGTCTATTTATCATTCAACTCTACATGCACCATCCTCCCCTTCCATAATAAACTGTGATAGGGTCTGTGTTCCATCATGGATTGAATATATAAATTTAACTCAAATGCCATCCAAAGAATTTATGAATCTTGCTTAATAATCAGCTTTGGGTACTTCTTAGGAAACAGAATCACATTTGGAAGATTCAAAGGTCTTCTAAATAGCCCAGGGGAGCCAACCTTGCATTCATTAGAGATGAATCCTCACTGCTGAAAGGATTCTCAGTCAGAGGTAAAACAGTTCAGACCGTACTTCCTCCAAACAACAGCGATGCTTTTAGTTTATCTCTTCAAACCATCAGGAAAAATATTAATACAGTTTGGGAAAGGTAATTTGCATTCTTTTGTTGTTGAAGAGCACAGTTTTTATTTGCTTTCTGACACATATGACAGTTCAATAAAGTAGCTGAAAGTTGTCAATTTTTAGAATGTCAGTTAGCTAAGGGTTAAGGCAACAGCATCATTGGCTTTCTTGTTTCTATGCAGCTGAATATTCTCCTTATGACAGTTTAAATCAAAGTGGTTACAGCAAAATTCCATTCTAAGCATCCTGCAGAGTGCTAACATTCATCTTCAACTGACATCTGTTGAGAAATTTCAATAACTTAATGGTTATAAGGTTTGTGGGGGATAATAAAGAGATTATGACATAAAAAATGCTGAGCCCTCATGGGGGAAATGGCTCGCATAAACTTTTGATTTTTGTAATTCAAAGTAATGCAGTTTCTGACGCTCCAGAGACAAAACATTTATGGTGTGCAATAAGCATTTAAAAACTGATGTATAACAAATTTCACTGGTGTCAATAGCAGAAACTGTATATTATCATTCTGAATCTGTGTGCTGCCTCCATCCTATGCAAGTTGCAATGGAAAGGTTTTTCTTAACAAATTCTTCTTTCGTATTTGTTTTCTTGTGAAAGGAGATGGGGGAGTAAACAACACATGGAATTGGAGATGCTGTTTTACCAAAAAAAACACAAAGTAACTCAGTGGAGTCAAACAGCATATTCTCTGGAGGACATACATAGGTGGTGTTTTAGTTCAGCTCCCTTCTTCAGACTGATTGTATTGGGGAGAGACTGATGAATTATTCTGAAGAAGGGGCTTATCACTAGAGCCAGGATTTTGCCATAATTGCCATGTGCCTTTTCATGCCTTTTATTTGATGATTTCACCAAAATAATGCCTTTTTCACGTTCGAGTGCCTAAATCAGTTTTTTTTTTGCCGTTTTGCTAACAGGTCGTGCTATTTTCTCTAGTTGTGCCGTGATTACAATGACGTTTTCTAGGTTAACACGTTAATATTAATATTATTTTAACGTGTTAACATAGTATAACTTTCAAGAAAATTGCCACCACTGTGGCGAAACCGGGGGCGCCACCATCGGTCGTTCATTCGTTCGTGCCGCTGCCCGCTGGTTCAGTCTTCCCTAAGATCTATTTAAGAAAGAATTGCAGATGCTGTAAAAATCAAAGGTAGACAAAAAAATGCTGGAGAAACTCAGCAAGTGAGGCAACATCTATGGAGAGAAGGAATAGGCAACGTTTCGGGTTGAGACCATTCTTCAGACTGATGTGGGGGGGGGGGGGGGCGGGAAACAGAAAGGAAGAGGCGGAGATAGTGAGACTCGAAGGAGAACTGGGAAGGTGAGGGGGGGAGGGAGATAACAAGGGCTATCTAAAATTAGAGAAGTCAATGTTGATACCACTGGAGTGTAGTCTGAAAAGACTGGACCCTTCCCCACGCCAATCAACACTTCACACCCACTCACAGCCTGACCTCAGTCTGCAAAGACTGGGCCCTTCTACACGCACTCCTCCCCATTCACCACTTCACACATACTTAAAGAAAGACTCCAGACTGAAAAGACTGGACCCTTTCCCAACCACCCCTCTCCACTCACCACTTCACACCCAGTTACCCACACCCTCCATGCTGCACAACATCACTTCTCCATCATCATATAATCATATCATATATCTATTAAAACTGTGTGTGTGTGTGTGTGTGTGTGTGTGTGTGTGTTGTGTGTGTGTGTGTGTGTGTGTGTGTCTTTGAAACGTATCTCCTCGAAAACCTGATGCTGAAACTGGATTTTTTTTAAACATATTTCAGTAGAGTTTTTCCTTGTGATTTTAGAAATCCACTCATTTTGTACATTTGGTACATTATTTTCCCAACATTTTTATTAAAATTGTTACCAATCTGATCTTTTTTAAAATCTGACCATTGCCCAGCAGCTGACGTTACAATAACAGTGACATTTTTACATCTTCTGGTAGAAATTTTCCTTATGATTTCAAAAATCCAATCCTCTATAAATTTGGTCAAGTATTTCCCGAGATATTTACGAAAATCTATAACCAAACTGACATTTTTTTTTTAATATTAAGGTTGCCCAGCTGCTGACCTCACAATGCCTTTCCTCATGGCCCCCCCCCCCCCCTGGCCCCCCCCCCCCCTCCCCCCCACCACTCTGGATCAATGCAGCTCCTGTCAATGCGCATGCACAGTTTTCCACGAGGTACGTTAGCCCACCCCCCACCCCCCCGTTCTTCAAAAGGCGCAGAAAGATCGAGAAAGTTCTGCAGCAAAGCTCCTAGAGCTCTCCTCTACAATAGGATTTTGTTCTGCGGATCGCGAGGTCAGAGGCAATGATCCTATAGCATGCTCCTCTATAGCCTCTTTGGTCAGAGGCGCCCATGCGCTGAAGAAGTTTTCTCACTGCCCTTGCAGCTTGTGAAGCCATGCCCCTCCCATCCCCCGCCTGCCCGCCCGCTCACTCAGCTGCCAGTTTCAAGTGAGTCAAGCTGGTGCTGTTTCCCTCCGTTGTTCGCTGCCCACTCATGCGCCAGGCTCCCCCCCACCCTCCTCTTCACACCTCCTCTCCTCTCCACCCTCCCTCTCTCCCCTCTCCTCTCTACCCGACCTCCTCTCCATGTTCGTGTCCGCGGCCCGATCCTGTGTAACGCTGGCGGAAGCTTTTGGCAGTCCTCAGCAAAGAGCCTATAGCTCGCTTTAGGATCTTTGGTCCTCGGATCACTCCGGGCTCGCTCAGGCCCCACGACCTGCTGCCCCCGCCCCACCTCTCTCACTCTCTCCTCCCCCCCTTCTCCCCCCCTCCTCTCTTCCCCCTCGCCCTCTCTCTCTCTCTCCTCTCTCCCTCCCTTTCTCTCTCTCCTCTCCCCTCTATCTCTCTCCCCCCTCTCTCTCTCTCTCTCCCCCTCTCCCTCCTCCCCCCTCTCTATCCCCCTCACTATCCCCCTCTCTCACGCCCCTCTCTCTCTCCCCTCCCTCTCTCTCCTCTCTCCCCTCCCTCATCCCCTACCCTCCCTGCTCCCCCGCCCCCCCCTCTGCTGCCCTCCCTCCCCTAAAAAAACCCTTTCTCCCCCTGCACCCCTCCCCCCCCCTCCCCTACCCCCCCCTTCCCCCCCTCTCAGCCCCCCTCTCCCTCTCTCTCTCCTCTCTCTCCTCCCCTCTCTCTCTCCCCTCCCATCTCTCTCCCCTCCTCCCCCACCCTCCATCTCTGGACGCACCTGCGAGTTGGGGACTATGCGTCAGTGGATAGGGTTATTTCACATCTCGAAAAACTGATGCAGTAACTTTTAGTTAGAGGCTCAGAGTAACTTTTAGACAGAGGCCCAGGAGCGGTTGCAGTGGGAGGAGCGATGTCCGACCTATAAGTTTAAAAACTCGTTCGCGGGGCTTGTTTTCACAGAGGCCCAGGAGCAGTTGCAGTGGGAGGAACCTAAATCCGTAACGTTCCATTCACAGCTCGCAGTTCAAAACAAGTGGGCTTGAGGAAGCCGCTGATTGGTGGAAGACGACTCGAGGGAGCAGCTGATTGGCAGTCAGATCCCTGCAGATTTCTTCCAGCTATAATCCTTGCTTTGTACTGTATTGTATTGTACATTGTATTGTATTGTATTGTATCCAGGGTAAGGGGGAGGATGAGTGCCAGGGCAGTTTACTGTTCTGGATGTCAGATGTGGGAGGTCATGCAGTCAGATAGCTCTCCAGACGTCCACATCTGCGCCAGGTGCGTCAAGATGGCGCTCCAAATGGACCATATTCGGTACCTGGAGCAGCAGCTCGATGACCTCCGTCTGGTCAGGGAGAGTGAGGAAGCCATAGAGAGGTTACAGACAGGTGGTCACTCCAAACCCACAGGAGGCAGAAATGTGGGTCATGGTTAGGAGAGGCAAGGGGCAGAGGCAGGGACTAGAGAGTACCCCGGTGGCTGTACACCTTGGCAATAAGTACTCCTGTTTGAGTACTGTTGGGGGGCAGCCTACCTGGGGGTAACAACAGCGACCGGGCCTCCGGTACAAAGACCGGCCCTGTTGCTCAGAAGGGTAAGGAAAAGAAGAGGAGGGCAGCAGTAATAGGGGACTCTAGAGTTAGGGTGTCAGATAGGCGATTCTGTGGACGCAGTCAGGAGACCCGGATGGTAGTTTGCCTCCCTGGTGCCAGGGTCCGGGATGTCACTGAACGTGTCCAAGATATCTTGAAATGGGAGGGAGAGAAGCCAGAGGTCGTGGTACATATAGGTACCAATGACATATTTAGAAAAAGAGAGGTCCTGAAAGGAGAATTTAGGGAGTTAGGAGGAGTGTTAAGGAGAAGGACCGCAAAGGTAACAATCTCAGGATTACTGCCTGTGCCGCCACGCGACAGTGAGAGTAGAAATGGAGCAAGGTGAAGGATAAATGTGTGGCTAAAGGACTGGTGCAGAGCTCAGAGATTCAAGTTTCTGGATTATTGGGACCTCTTTTGGGGAAGGTGTGACCTGTACAAAAAGGACGGGTTGCACTTGAACCCAAGGGGAACCAATATCCTGGCGGGGAGATTTGCAAGGGCTACTGGGGAGAATTTAAACTAGATCGATTGGGGGGAGGGACTCAAATAGAGAAAGCAAGTAGTCTGTTTGTGAGGCAGGAGGCAGAGAAGAGAAGCAGTCAGGCGCAATACGTAGGGGGGAAAGAAGAAAAAAATAACAAACGGAGAATAAGAAGTGGAGGGTTTCTTAAATGTGTGAGCAGAGAGACAGAGGGGTGTAAAATGAGGATAGGAGCAATAGGTAGCAAGGTGAAAAGTGGCAGTCAGACAAATCCAGGGTAAAAACCTAAAAGGGCACTTTTCAACATAATTGTAAAAGGGGCAAGAGCGTTGTAAAAACAAGCCTGAAGGCTTTGTGTCTCAATGCTAGGAGCAGTCGTAATAAGGTGGATGAGTTGAATGTGCAGATAGCTATTAATAATTATGATATAGTTGGGATCACGGAGACATGGCTCCAGGGTGACCAAGGCTGGGAGCTGAACATCCAGGGATATTCAATATTCAGGAGGGATAGACAGAAAGGAAAGGGAGGTGGGGTAGCGTTGCTGGTGAGAGAGGAGATTAATGCAATAGAAAGGAAGGACATTAGCTTGGAGGATGTGGAATCGATATGGGTGGAGCTGTGAAACACTAAGGGGCAGAAAACACTAGTGGATGTTGTGTACAGGCCACCTAACAGTAGTAGTGGTGTTGGGGATGGCATCAAACAGGAATTTAGAAATGCGTGCAACGAAGGTAAAAACCGTTATAATGGTGTCTTCAATCTACATATAGATTGGGTGAATCAAATTGGCAGGGGTGCTGAGGAAGAGGAATTTTCTTGGAATGTATGGGGGATAGTTTTCTAAACCAACATGCGGAGGAACCAACGAGAGAGCAGGCTATTCTAAACTGGGTATTGAGTAATGAGGAAGGGTTAGTTAGCAGCCTTGTTGTACGTGGCCCCTTGGGCAAGAGTGACCATAATATGGTTGAGTTCTTCATTAGGATGGAGAGTGATATTGTTAATTCAGAAACACGGGTCCTGAATTTAAAGAAAGGTAACTTTGATGGTATGAGACATGAATTGGCCAAGATGGACTGGCAATTGATTCTTGAAGGGTTGACGGTGGATATGCAATGGAAGGCTTTTAAAGACTGCATGGATGAATTTCTCCCAGTCCCCTGGTAGGCTGCTTTTTCTGGCTAATTTGTACGCTTCATCTTTTGCTTTTGATACTATCCCTGATTTTCCTTGTTTTTCCACGGATGCGCTACCTTCCCTGATTTATTATTTTGCCCACTTACCCAGTCTGTCCAAGTCATCCTGCAGCCTCCTAGCATCCTCCTCACATCTAACACTGCCCTCCCAGCTTCGTGTCATCCGCAAACTTTGAGATGTTGCATTTAATTCCCTCGTCCAAATCATGAATGTATATTGTAAATAGCTGGGGTCCCAGCACTGAGCCTTGCGACACTCCACTAGTCACTGCCTGCCATCCTGAAAAGGACCCGTTCACTCCTACTCTTTGCTTCCTGTCTGCCAGCCATTTCTCTATCCACATCAATACTGAGCCACCAATACCGTGTGCTTTAAGTTTGTATACCAATCTCTTGTGTGGGACTTTGTCGAAAGCCTTCTGAAAGTCCAGATATAACACATCCACTGCTTCTCCCTTATCCACTCTACTAGTTACATCCTCAAAAAATTCAATAAGATTCGTCAGACATGATTTACCTTTCGTAAATCCATGCTGACTTTGTCCAATGATTTCACCACTTTCCAAATGCGCTGCTATCCCATCTTTAATAACTGAATCTATCAGTTTCCCCACTACCGATGTTAGACTAACTGGTCTGTAATTCTCCGTTTTCTCTCTCCCTCCATTTTTTAAAAAGTGGGGTTACATTAGCTACCCTTCAATCCTCAGGAACTACTCCAGAGTCTAAAGAGTTTTGAAAAATTATCACTAAGGCATCTGCTATTTCTGGGGCTACTTCCTTAAGTACCCTGGGATGCAGCCTCTCTGGCCCTGGGGATTTATCGCCCTTTAATCCATTCAATTTACCTAACCCCACTTTCCGGCTAACCTGGATTTCACTCAGTTCCTCCATCTCATTTGACCCGCGATCCCCTGCTATTTCCGGCAAATTATTGATGCCTCCTTAGTGAAGACAGAACCAAAGTAGTTATTCAATTGGTCTGCCATGTCCTTGTTCCCCATGATCAATTCACCCGTTTCTGATTCCAAGGAACCTACATTTGTTTTAACTAATCTTTTGCGCTTCACATATCGATAAAAACCTTTGCAGTCAGTTTTTTATGTTTTCTGCCAGTTTTCTTTCCTAATTAAGCCCTCTGTCCTCCTCTGTTGGTCTCTGAATTTCTCCCAGTCCCCTGGTAGGCTGCTTTTTCTGGCTAATTTGTACGCTTCATCTTTTGCTTTTGATACTATCCCTGATTTTCCTTGTTTTTCCACGGATGCGCTACCTTCCCTGATTTATTATTTTGCCATACTGGGACCAGTCATTGAAAGTAGGCATGCAGGTGCAGCAGGCTGTGAAGAAAGCGAATGGTATGTTGGCATTCATAGCAAAAGGATTTGAGTACAAGAGCAGGGAGGTTCTACTGCAGTTGTACAGGACTTCCATATGAATAAAGACTGGATAGACTCGGCTTGTACTCGCTGGAATTTAGAAGATTGAGGGGTGATCTCATAGAGACTTACAAAATTCTTAAGGGGTTGGACAGGCTATATGCAGGAAGATTGTTCCCGATGTTGGGGAAGTCCAGGACAAGGGGTCACAGTTTAAGGATAAGGGGGAAGTCTTTTAGGACCGAGACGAGAAAATCGTTTTTCACACAGAGAGTGGTGAATCTGTGGAATTCTCTGCCACAGAAGGTAGTTGAGGCCAGTTCGTTGGCCACTATTTAAGAGGGAGTTGGATGTGGCCCTTGTGGCTGAAGGGATCAGGGGGTATGGAGAGAAGGCAGGTACAGGATATTGAGTTGGATGATCATATTGAATGGCGGTGCAGGCTCGAAGGGCCGAATGGCCTGCTCCTGCACCTAATTTCTATGTTTCTATGTTTACATATTCGGGTAGAGATTTACCTCATGCTTTCAAATGTCCCCTCATCTGTAAATTTCATTCATTATTTCCCAAGCTTTTTACTAAAATTGTTCACCAATCTGACATCTGTTTAAAATCAAACGAGCTGGATGACGTCACAATACCTCTGCTCCTCGCGGCAAGCTGCACAGAATTTTCAACGTGCAGAGGCACTGTTTTCCACGAGCTGCCTCTGCTCCTCATGGCCAGATGCGCGCATAGCCTGCTGGCACTGTTTTCTACGAGCTGCGAGTTACGTGGTCCAGCTGCCCTTCACCCCCCCCGGGCTCTGTATTGAAGCCGAAGACGAGTTACGTTAACCCCCCCCCCCCCCCCCCCCCCCCCCCCCCCCCCCCCCCCCCCCCCCCCCCCCCCCCCACCCCCCCCCCGCAACTCACAGTCATTTTATCACCGCCCGAGTCACAGTCCACTTGCACTTTAAATAAAAAAGGATGGCGGGAGCGGTCCTCAGTGGACGCCCCTCCACAAGGGAGTCGTTCCCCCCTCCATCGGGGACCCGGGGTGGAGAGTGCCGCACACGGCTGTGAATGCAACAAACACCTGAGCCGGCTCACGAACCCGCCAGCCGCCCACCACCTCCGCGGCGAGGAAGTGAGCGCTCCCCACCAGCACATGCAGTATGACAGGCCGCAGCACCCGCTTGACCATCTGAAGGGGCCGCTCCCCAAGCCCTGGCCACATTCCAGCCCCACACCCCCGGCACCTGGACACCCGGTACAGAGGCGGGAGGGCCGGGAGGATTGGGGGGGATCTCCCCGTCCGTCTGCTCCTGGGCCCGGCCAAGATGACCACCCATGGGTCCAGGCAGCGGGCAACCGACGGCCACACCGGGGTCGACCGCCCGCCCCTCCTCCGGGCCCACGCCCGCACGTCCTCCGCAGGAGGTTGAGCGCTCCGTTGATAAAGATGGCGATACATCAACTCGATGATCGCCTGCCTGCAAACTGTCAACATAGGCAGTCCCTGATTGTGTCAATTCTCGGCTGGCTGTCGGTAGTGCAGCATCCCGCACCTCCTCCCCCCCTCTCCCCCACTCCCCCCTCTCTGCCCTCCCTCCACCTCACCCCCTCACCTCCCACTCTCCCCTCCCCCTCCACATCCACCCCCCCTCCCTTCCCCCCATCTCCCCCTACTCTTCCCCACCTTTCTCCCCCTCCTCTCCCCCTCTCTCTCCCCCTGCTCTCTCCCCCGCTCCCCCCTCTGCCCCCCCTCTACCCCTCCACCGACTATCCCCCATCCCCCACTCCCCTCCATCTCCCGCCCCCTCCCTTTGCCCCCACTCTCCCCACTTCCCACCAGAAGTGGGAAGTGGGGAAAAGCCAGAAATCTCCAGGACCGGACAATGTTTCCCCCTCTACTCTCAAGCTATGTCACGAACAAGTGGCACCGGTCTTCACAGAGATATTCAACCAGTCCCTGCAAACCTGTACTGTCCCTGCCTGTTTCAAAGTCTCCACTATTGTTCCTGTACCCAATTGTACAATCCTGTACTCCACTATTGTTCCTGTACCCAAAAAGGCAAGGATTACTGGTCTTAATGACTACAGGCATGTCGCACTGACCTCTGTAGTCATGAAGACCCTTGAAAGGCTTGTGCTGGCCATGTTTAAAAATATCACAAATCTCCTGCAGTTTGCATATTGGGCCAATAGATCTGTCGATGATGCAGTCAACCTGGGCTTGCACTTCATCCTCCAGCACCTCGACCGCCAGGGGGCCTATGCGAGGATTTTGTTTGTTGATTTTAGCTCTGCATTCAACACCATTTTGCCAGAGCTACGACACTCCAAACTTTCTGAGTTCACTGTGCCTTAACCCCTCTGTCGGTGGATCACCAGCTTCCTGACAGACTGGAAGCAGCATGTGAGGCTGGGAAACCACATCTCAGACCCGCAAACCCTCAGCATAGGAGCACCGCTCTCCTCTACTCTCTCTACACCAATGACTGCACCTCTACTGACACCTCTGTCAAGCTTCTCAAGTTTGCGAATGACACAACCCTGATTGGACTGATCCAGGATGGGGAGGAATCTGCCTACAGACAGGAAGTGTCACAGCTGGCGTCCTGGTGCCATTGCAACAACCTAGAGCTCAATGCTCTTAAGACAGTGGAATTGGTTGTAGACTTTAGGAGAGCTTCCCCTCCCCTCACCCCACTCACCATCAACAACACCACAGTCACATATATGCCTTTCTGAAATGATTGCGGACATTCCGTATAGCATTGTAACAACTGAAGTACCTTTGAAGTCTAATCACTGTTGCAATGGAGGAAACAAGGAACATGAAAGGTCCCAGAATAAGAATGTGTGTTTGTTCTTTACTCAACCAATTTGATAATGAGTGATAAATATTGGGTTGGACACCAGGGATAATGAGGCCTTGGTTTAAAATTGCAGCAAATGAAACCATCCCCAGCAGTGTTATACCCACTAAGTATTACACGTCTAGATTCAGCCTGCACTATTATACTTAACTATATGGAGTGGGTCTCAAACCTGCAACTTCCTGACTCAGAAGGCTCACAACTGTGTCACAGTCAGTACCTCAGTTATCATTTCCAGCACAGTGGCTCTTTGTTACTGGAAATTTAATATCAATTTGTAAGACTCTATGAATACCTCAGCTTGTATGAGTATGTTGTTCTGAAATTCCATTTAGGGCATGATGTGAATGATTTTGAATGATATGGTAAGTCTGTTCAACGTTTATTGTTTCTCAGTTTCAAGTATTATGGAACTGATGACATCCATTATCAATATCACACAAGTTTCAGCCACCAAAGCCTGTAAGCTAAAGTTGGCTGCTCTTGGTCTATATCATTACCACTCTAGTATTAACAAATCATGAGTCTAAAAATATTAATTATCATTGTAACTGTAAGCGCTGGCATGCGTGACTGTGTTTCAGATTCTTAGCGAGTATTAATTCGTAATCCAGTTCACATTTAGGATTTGGAACTCTGTCATTCTTTCAAATGTATGTCTCTTGTGATAAAACAAAACTACTTCCTTAACAGTGACAATATAATGAACGGTGCCCGGACGTGGCATCGAAGGACGAGAAGCCAAAGCAAAGAAGTGGAAGCCAAATAACTGAATGGAAGCAAAGCGGCAAACCCAAATAACCAAAAGAGTACTAAGCTGAAATGCCCACTAACTGAAAGGGCGAGATGAACTAACCGAAAGGCTTCGTCGCCTAAAAGCAAACTCACCGAGTGGCCACTCTGCCAAAATGCCACCTACCCGAAAGGCTGCATCGCCTACAAGCCAACGAACCGAATGCCGCTCAACAGAAAAGCCAAATAACGGACACGACGTTGCCGGGGGCGGGACTTGTCAGCGATTGGTCCAGACCCCCCGCGTCCATCACATCACTGGTCGGTGGAGAAGAGAGGGTGGGGGTCATTTTCCCATACAAGCCATAGGTGACTGGGCAATCTGAACCCAAGCACAAAGTTGTAAGCGGCCAAAGGTGTGCTTCCCTTGGGACAGCCCCCACTCTCCTACAGCCACGGCCGCCCTCGGCCTCATCTCCCCCGTGCGGCCGCACTATGACGGGCTGTGGGTCGGTGGAGGGGAGGTGTGGGACAGTCACTGACCACGATGCACTGCCATTGGACCCCAAACGCCACACCAGGGTGGTTCCCCGCCCCGACCCCCGGACCCTGAGACCCACACCGGGTGATTCACCCCCACCCCAGCTGCGGGGACAATGATATCTCCTCCCACCCCCACTCCTCCCCCCCCTTGGCAGCAAGAAGCATGTTTTATTTATTACTGTCTGGTTGCCTGTGGAATGCGCACAAGCTCCTACGTACAAAACAGCAGATAATCTGTGAACTGTTTTAACCAAAGATGGACACAAAAAGCTTGAGTAACTCAGCGGAACAGGCAGCATCGCTGGAGAGAAGGAATGGGTGAAGTTGCGGGTCGAGACCCTTCTTCAGACCTGAAGACTGATTCTGAAGAGTCTCGACCCAAAACACCACCCATTCCTTCTCTCCAGAGATGCTGCCTGTCCCATTGAGTCACTCCAGCATTTTGTGTCTATCGTTGGTGTGACAGTTGTCTCATTTCATCAGCTTCATGTATATCACACATGGAAGAGATGCTTTACATGCCGCTTGCATCTATTCAACCAAGTGTGCTCTTAATGAAATCTCACATCTGCGAGGGAGGGATGGAATGGATATGACCACCGGCTAAAGCAAAGGCATAGTCCGAATATTCAGGGATATAATACTATAATCAAATAATAAAATTTCATTATATGCAGACGATATACTTTTATATATTACAAACTCACTCCAACAATTACAATTAAAATTTAAACTGAAAAATAACCAATATTTTAAATATCTTCAGATCTGCGACTTCATGAAGAAATACATACAAAGATATCAAAACATTTAGATCCACTGGAAGAAGCAATGACTCACAGAAATTAATATCATATTCATATAATAGTATTTTAAATATAGATTTACCATCGACAGAGGCAACTAGAGAAGAGTGGGAATGAGAATTAATGATAAAAATTACGAAGAAAACATGAGAATAGTATTTGATATATATACACAAATGTTCAATTAATGTAAGACATAATTTAATTCAATTAAAAATTTTACATCGATTACATTACTCAAAAACTAGATTGAATAAATTCTATCCAAATACTTCCCCCATTTGTGATAAATGTCTATCCCAAAATGCAACTATAACACACTCTTTTGTCTCCTGCATAAACATTTATAAATTCTGGAGTGATATTTATGAAATATTTACAAAATGATTTAAGATAACAATGGAACCTAATACTGAAATGATTATATTTGGAGTAATGGCAGATGGGAATAAATTGAACTAATCTCAAAATTTATTTTTTAATTATGGGTTAATAACGGCAAGAAAAACGTATACTTAACTTTTGAAAAAATACAGCCATATCGACGCTTAAAATGTGGATTTCAAAGATGTTGGACACTGCACATCTTAAGGAAATGCGATTCCTCCTAATAGATAAATCAGACCAATTTTTAACGAGTTGGTATCCATTTGTCGATTTTTTGGAAGCAAATGGTGCAACAAAACTGTAGAAGCTAACTGTTTCAGGATTGGGAGAGGGATGGTCAAGAATATAGATAACGATCTCCTTAATCTCTTACTTTCTACTCTTTTTCTTTCTTTTTTCTTTTTCTTTCTCAACTTTCTTCTTTCACACTTTTTTCTTTCTCACACACTATATATCACGTTTCTCTATCTTTTATTATCTATTCTCTCTTTTTCTTTTTCATTATTAAAAAAAAAAAGAAACTGTACATAAAATATAATATGTCAATATATATTAGGCAAATTGGTGCCATATTCCTGTACTTACTTCTAATAAAATAAAATAAAAAAAAAACAATAATAAAATAAAATAAAGCAAAGGCATAGTTAGGACAGGGAAATAATCCCACCACTTAATTAACCAGGTTCCCGAATGTAAAAACTACTTATACATGTAACATTTTAATGCCAAGTTAAAACCCCGTCCTGTAGGAAGGGCTTGCGGCAGCTGGTTTCATAGTGCCTTCATTGTTGGTAGGTGCTTTCCTCTCACATGGTGCCAGTTTTCTCAACTTCCATAGCCGCTCTGCATTTTCTCTCCAGAGATGCTGCCTGTTCCGCTGAGTTACTCCAGCTTTTTGGTGTCCACCCAAACCAGGGTGATTCTCCCTCACATATGGCTTGTGTGGGAAAATGAATCCCACCCTCCCGTCTCCACTGGCCAGTGATGTGATGGACGCGGGGGTCTGGATCAATTGCTGACAAGTTTCACCCCTCGGCAACGTCATGTCCGTTATTTGACTTTTCTGTTGAGCAGCATTCGGTTCGTTGGCTTGTAGGCAACGCAGCCTTTCGGGTAGGTGCGCTTCGGCAGAGCGGCCATTCGGTGAGTTTGCTTTTAGGCAATGCAGCCTTTTGGTTAGTTGGCTTTTAGGCGTCCAGCCCTAAATCTAACCGCTGGCCAGCTAATGATGTCACAATGCCTTTGGTCGTGGCCCACCTGGCTCGTGGCACAGCCCCGCGCTCTGGATGAAAGCAGCTGCTGTCAACGCGCAGGCGCACTGTTTTCCAAGAGTTATGCCACCACCCTCCACCCCCCCGTTCTTCAAAAGGCACAGACAGAATGAGCAAGTAGGCTCTGTTCTGCAGTTCCCGAGGTCACCGGAGGTCACCGGCGTTCACCGGCGCCTATTGGTGCTCATCCGTGCTCACCGGCTTGCTTTTGAAGAACTTTCTCCTCGCGGCCTGCACAGCGATTGAAGTAAAGCCCCTCCCCTGCCCCCTCCCTCATGCTGCTAACCGCTCCTATCCTGTTCATCCCTCGCTGCTATCCACTCCCCCTACTCGTCCCCGCTCCCTCACCCCCCCCCCACCAGCTCCCGCTCCCTCCTGCTCCACCCCACGCCGCCCCCGCGCCCCCGCCCCCCCGGCTCCCTCCCACCCCCCCCCCCCCCCACTTCATGTTTTCCGAGAGATGCAGAGAGTCGGGCCCTGTACTCTCTCTCTGTCTCACTCCCAGGGCTCTCTCCACTTTTCGCAGCCCACTCACTCGCCCGGATCCCCTCCACCTCTCCCCCCTTCCTCGCTACCCCCCTTCTCTCCCCCTTTCTCCCCTCTCTGTACCCTCTCCCTCCCTCCCCTCTTCCCCTCCCCTCTTACCCCTCCCCTCCCCATTTCCCCCCCACCTCTACCCCCCTCTCTCCACTCTCCCCTCTCCCCTCTCCCCCCCTCCCCTCCCTCTCCCATCCCCCTCCACGCCCCTCCCCATCCCTTCTTGCTCTTGGAGGCAAGGAGTTGGTCGCACACCGCATGGTCTCAAGGGCTGTTGCCAGGCTTTTTAATACCTGATTATGCCGCCACGTGTATCTCCCTTGCGTGAGGCTGGTCTTGCAGCCTACCATGATGTGTTTGAGGGTCGCTGGAGTTGGGCAGAGGGCACAGGTTGGATCCTCGCCGTACCACTGATGGAGGTTCTTTGGTGATGGAAGCACGTCGTATGTCGCTCTGATGATGAAGCTGATCTTGCTTGATTCCATTTTCCATAGTTCTTTCCAGCTGATCTTCCTCCGCTCCACACCTTTCCACTGCATCCATTGCCTCTGTTTGGCAAGAGAGACCGCCTTTGCACTTCTTGCGGCCTCCTCCTGTCGCCGCACCTCCTCAATCACCAATGTCCTCCACTCTGATGTTGTGGCCTTTCGCCAAGTTGGTTTACTTGTCGTAAGGCCAAAGCCTCCTCTTCCCTGCTGCACTTGCCCCACAACATCTTTGTGCCTCAGGGCTGATGAAGCTTGCTGTACTGCATCAGATGGTGTCCATTTCCGGCCCGTTACTAGGGGCGGCGCAACAGCACTGATAGTCTTGTCTCTCGAGTCCCTCAGTGTCATCTGGAGTCTTACGCTGGAACACTTGTATTCCTCTGTTAGACTAGTGAGAGGTAGTTCCAGGACCCCTTTGCCGCAGAGGCTGATGTTAATTAGACATCGTGGGACACCGAGCCATTTCTTTGCATATGAAGTTATGGTTCGCTCCATCTTCTCCACAGTTGTTATTGGGGCTTCATTATAGGTCAGTGGGCACATTGTCCGAGGAAGGAGTCCAAACTGTAGGCACCAGAGCTTCAGTTCCCAGGCAGTAGGGTCTGATTGATGTTCTCCAGGCCGTTGACAATTTCTTGCCTTAGCTGTTGCACCTGCTCTTTGTCCTTGAGACTTGCGTTGTACCATCTGCCCAGGCTTTTTACTGGCTGCTCAGACACTGTTGGTATTGGGTCGTCACTTATACAGATACTTGTGTCTCCAAGCACCCCCTTAACTATGGAGATGCTTCGAGATTTACTTGGTTTGATTTTCATTCGGGCCCACTTGATGTTTTCCTGCAGCTTTCCAAGTAGCCGCTTGGTGCATGCTGCAGTAGTGGTTATTGTTGTCATATCGTCCATGTATGCCCTGATGGGTGGCAGACGGAGCCCAGCACTGGTTCGTTCACTGCCCACCACCCATTTTGAGGCCCTGATGATGACTTCCATGGCCATTGTAAAGGCCAAGGGTGAGACTGTGCAGCCTGCCATGATGCCTACTTCCAAGCGCTGCCATGTTGTACTAAATTCAGCTGTTGTGAAGCACAGCTGCAGGTCTTGGAAATAGTTCTTGACCAGTGTGGTGATGAGCTCTGATACATGGAAAAAGGCAAAAGATTCCCAAAGGAGTTCATGGGGAACTGAACCAAATGCATTGGCCAGATCGAGGAAGATCACATGTAGGTCTCTCTTGTCCTTCTTAGCTGCTTGGATCTGGTGCCAGATCATGCTTGTATGCTCCAAGCAGCCCGAAAATCCTGGAATTCCTGCTTTCTGTACAGATGTATCAATGTACTTGTTTGTTACCAGATAAGTGGATAGCCTTTGTGATACAATGCTGAAAAAGATTTTTCCCTTGACGTTGAGGAGACATATTGGCCGGAATTGGCTGATGTCTGATGCATCCTTTTCTTTAGGTATTAGTACGCCGCCGGCCCTTCGCCACACCTTAGGTATTGTTTGCTTCTTCCACACCACCCTCATGAGCTTCCATAGAAAGCGTAACACATCCGGTGCGTTCTTGTAGAGCTTGTATGGTACTCCGTTTGGCCCCGGAGCTGATGCTGCTCTACTCGCCGGACAGTGTCTCTACCTCTTTCCATTTCGGAGGGCTGGTGTCCAGGTTGAATTCAGGTGGTTGAATAGGCAGGATGTCATGTGGGATGACTAACTGCTCATGCCTTTTCATGTCTTGGTGGGCCTTTTCCAGGTGTTCCTCCAATTCTTGTTTTGATGTTTTCAAAGTTCCACTTTTTTTCTTTGCGAAGAGGTCTTTGATGAACTTGAAAGGGTCTTTGTAGAACCGTGTTCTTGTGTGTTCTTTCTTCTTGCAAAGTTTCCTCATGTTCTCTGCTTTTCGCAAGGTTGCCAATCAGCTCTTGAAGTCCTCTTGGAGTAGCATGAGACCTCTCTCTGCGTCAGCTGCTTTTTTCCATTGCTTTTCAACTGTCTAATCTCTCTGATTAGCCTCTCGATCTGCTGCCTCCTTGACTTGATTGGTGTTGGTAATTTCTTTCCACCTCTCCCTTTATAACCATATAACCATATAACAATTACAGCATGGAAACAGGCCCTCTCGGCCCTTCCAGTCCGTGCCGACCATTTGTTTTCCCCTAGTCCCATCTACCTGCACTCAGACCATACCCCTCCATTCCCTTCACGTCCATATACCTATCCACTTTACTTTTAAATGTTAAAATCGATCCTGCCTCCACCACTTCTGCTGGAAGCTCATTCCACACAGCCACCACCCTCTGAGTAAAGAAGTTCCCCCTCACGTTACCCCTAAGCTTCTGTCCCTTAATTCTCATGTCATGCCTTCTTGTTTGAATCTTCCCTACCCTCAATGGGAAAAACTTATCCACGTCAACTCTGTCTATCCCTTTCATCATTTTAAAGACCTCAATCAAGTCCCCCCTTAACCTTCTGCGCTCCAAAGAATAAAGACCTAACTTGTTCAACCTTTCTCTGTAACATAGTTGCTGGATCTCTGACAACATTCTAGTAAATCCCCTCTGTACTCTCTCTATTTTGTTGACATCCTTCCTATAATTAGGCAACCAAAATTGTACACCATACTCCATAATTGGTCTTACCAATGCCTTGTACAATTTTAACATTACTTCCCTACTCCTATATTCAATGCTCTGATTTATAAAGGCCAGCACACCAAAGGCTTTGTTTACCACCCTATCTACATGCGATTCCACCTTCAGGGAACTATGCACAGTTATTCCTAGATCCCTATGTTCCACAGCATTCCTCAATTCCCTACCATTTACCATGTACGTCCTATTTTGATTTGTCCTGCCAAGATGTAGCACTTCACACTTAACAGCATTAAACTCCATCTGCCATCTTTCAGCCCACTTTTCCAAATGGCCCAAATCTCTCTGTAGACTTTGAAAATCTACTTTATTATCCACAACACCACCTATCTTAGTATCATCTGCATACTTACTTATCCAATTTTCCACCCCATCATCCAGATCATTGATGTACATGACAAACAACAGTGGACCCAACACAGATCCCTGAGGCACCCCACTAGTCACCGGCTTCCAACCTGACAAACAGCCATCCACCATTACTCTCTGACATCTCCCATTCAGCCACTGTTGAATCCATCTTGCTACTCCGCCATTAAAACCCAAAGATTGAACCTTCTTAACCAACCTCCAATGGGGAACCTTGTCAAAGGCCTTACTGACATCCATATAGACAACATCCACTGCTTTACCCTCATCAATTTCCCTAGTTACCGCTTCAAAAAATTCAAGAAGGTTTGTCAAACATGACCTTCCAGGCACAAATCCATGTTGACTGTTCCTGATCAGACCCTGTTTATCCAGATGCTTATATATATTATCTCTAAGTATCCTTTCCATTAATTTGCCCACCACTGACGTCAAACTAATAGGTCTATAATTGCTAGGTTTATTATTTGAACCCTTTTTAAACAATGGAACAACATGCGCAGTATGCCAATCCTCCGGCACTATTCCCGTTTCTAATGACATTTGAAATATTTCTGTCATAGCTCCTGCTATTTCTACACTAACTTCCCTCAGTGTCCTAGGGAATATCCTGTCAGGACCTGGAGACTTATCCACTTTTATATTTTTCAAAAGTGTCAGTACTTCCTCCTCTTTGAATCTCATAGTTTCCATAGCTAATCTACTTTTTTCCCTTACCTCACAGAGTTCAATATCCTTCTCCTTGGTGAATACCGAAGAAAATAAATTGTTCAATATCTCCCCCATCTCTTTTGGCTCTGCAGATAGCTGTCCATTCTGGTTCTCTAATGGTCCAATTTTATCCCTCGTTATCCTTTTGCTATTAATATAGCTGTAGAAACCCTTTGGATTTACTTTCACCTTTCTTGCCAAAGCAACCTCATATCTTCTTTTAGCCTTCCTAATTTCTTTCTTAAGATTCTTTTTACATTCTTTATACTCCTCTAGCACCTCATTTACTCCATGCCTCCTATAATTATTGTAGATATCTCTCTTTTTTCGAAACAAGTGTCCAATTTCCCTTGAAAACCATGGCTCTTTCCAATTTTTACTATTTCCTTTCAACCTAACAGGGACATATAGATTCTGTACTCTTACAATTTCCCCTTTTTACTCACCCCAAACCGTTCTTCTCCATAGCTGTAGATTGTGTTGCCCATCCTTTCAAGTGTTTCCACTGCTGTGCCCACTTGTTGCTCCAAGATATGTATAAGGTCAATGTTGACTGTCTCCCACTCTTTCTTTTCAACAGCTTTGGGCGATTTCACTCCAGGTTTGTGCCCTTTGATCTTTCCCTCCAATGGAGGTCTTTGCGTGGGCTCCTCCACTGGCATTTCTGTGCTTGTATCACCATCTTCAGTGACATGGGTGCTGATGCTTTGCTAACTTTGGTTTGTGTCCCGTCGCTGTGCTTCATTCGACTGATTTGACTGGTTGCTTCGTCAATGCGAGGCCCATGTCTCTGCTCTCTCAAGCACTTTTTCCTCCCTTAGTGGATCTGCAAGCCCATCATTGATGTTCTTTTCTCCCAACCACAGATGCACACCTGAAGTTTGTGTCCAGCAGCTGTTGTGGATGTCTCATGTGCCATGCTCTCCTTGTCCGTGGTCGTTTCCGTTCCCTGGTCTGTAGTTGTGTTATCAATCAGTGAGCCATCTTGCACCCCCACTCTCGCAGGCTCTAGGGGTATTTCCTTTAATTTACTTTTTGTAGCATTTAGCGGGTGTCTCCAACTAGCTGAAACTGCGTTGGGGACTGCTGTCATAAGTGCCACGAGATTTGGTTTGCAACTTCCACCCGATGTCATAACTTAATCGACAAATAAAATGTAGGTTTAAATACCCTGAGAAAAAGGTTTGTAAAAATGAACATTAGACCAGTAAAATGAACACAGACTAAAGTGCGAGGCTGGGGGAGACAGTCCATGGGGGTGGGGGGGGGGGGGGGGGGGGGGGGGGTTCTCAGCAGGGCCGGTTCAGAGCTGCTAAAGCTCTGGGAATGAAGCTGTTCCTGAGTCTGGTGGTGTGGGCGTACCTTGTAACGTCTGCCGGAAGGGAGTAGTTCGAACATTCCATTACAAGGGTGAGAGGAGTCTTTATGTATGCTGACGGCCTTCCTGAGGCACCGTGTGTGGTAGATGCCCTCCAAGGCTGGTAGCGGTGTCCCAATAATCTGTTGCTCTCTGTGGACAACTCGCTGAAGGGCTCTCCTCTCTGCCTCCGTGCAGCTGAGATACCACACAGAGATGCCATACGTTAGTATGCTCTCTGTGGTGCAGCGGTAGAAGGTCGTCAGCAGCTGTTGGAGCAGACCAGTCCGTTTCAATGTTCTTAGGAAGAACAGTCATTGCTGTGCCTTTCTGACCAGCGCAGCAGTGTTGGTGGACCATGTGAGGTCCTCTGAGATGTGAGTGCCCAGAAACTTGGACACTCTCTCCACACTGTCTCCATAGATGGAGATTGGGGCGTATTCCCCATTCTGCGACTTCCTGAAGTCGATAATCAGCTCCTTGGTCTTGGAGGTGTTTAGCGACAAGTTGTTCCATGAGCACCAGTCCACCAGGTTCTGCACCTCCGCTCTATAGTTTGTTTCATCACCGTTGGTGATCAGCCCAATCACCGTTGTGTCGTCTGCAAACTTGACAATGGTGTTGTTGTCAAATGCAGGGACACAGTCGTGGGTGAAGAGAGAGTAGAGCATGGGGCTCAGTACACAGCCCTGTGGTGTGCCGGTGCTCAGGGTGATAGTGGAGGACAGGTGCGGCCCCAGTCTCACTGCCTGCGGTCGCTCTATCAGAAAGTTCAGGATCCAATCGCATATCAGTGAGCTGAGGCCTAGCTGGAGGAGTTTGGTGGTGAGCTTGGTGGGGATGACCATATTGAAGGCAGAGCTATAGTCAATGAAGAGCATCCTCACGTAGGTGCCCTCTCTTTCCAGGTGGGTCAGGACAGTGTGAAGAGCCACAGAATTGGCATCTTCTGTGGATCTATTTGCCCTGTATGCAAATTGATGTGAGTCCAATGATGCAGGGATGCTGGATTTGATGTGGGAGAGGACCAGCCTTTCAAAGCACTTCATTGGTATTGGAGTTAGGGCAACCGGGCGGTAGTCATTCAGGTTGGGGACTTTAGACGTTTTCGGCACCGGCACTATGGTAGCTGTCTTCAGGCACTTGGGGACCGTTGCCAGAGATAGAGACAGGTTGAAGATCCTCGTAAATACCTCCGCCAGCTGTACAGCACATTAATGAAATAAATAACCCGCCACCAATACCCTCTGTCTCCTAATACCAAGCTAATCTTGGATCCAAATTGCTAACTTTCTCTGGATTCCATGAACTCAAACCATTTGGACCAAGGGAAAGATTTAGTGGGAATCCAGGGTGAATGTTTTCACACAGGGGATGGGGATATATGGAAAGTGCTGCCTGAGGAGATAGTTGAGGCAGAAATTCTAACAACATTTAAAATACATTTGGACAGGTACATGGATAGGAAAGGTTTAGTGGAATATATGGGGCAAACATTGGCAAGTAATGCTACTGTAGATGAGGCACTTTGGTCGGCATGGGCATGCTGGGCTGAAGGGCCTGTTCCCATGCTGTATGTCTTAAATCTATGTTCCTATGCTTCTTGTGAAATATGATTTTCCCATTATAGTCTCCATGTATGTCTGATATTGTGAATAACAATTTTGAAGTAAAATGAATTGGAAGAATAAAAGGAAGAATGTATTTTGGCCTTACCATGGTGAGTGCATCCTGCCACTGCCTGAGCGAAAATCTACATAAAGAGCCGGAATGAATAGGAAAGTAAATTTTCCTTTCTAATTTTCTTCTCTTTAGATATCACGTTCTACTTTTTAATAAAAATGTTATCATAGATAAACTGGAGTACTCAGTGTGTATTTGACCATTTTAGATTCTCACCCAGGCTCAAGGTGTTAATTATTTTCTGAGATTCGATTGGGGGGTTGTCAGAACTTGAGCATGGGAAATTTAAAAGAAGATTGAAGATTACCCGCAACTTCCAACTGTGAATTGCTGATATGACATTTTCTCTCCAAATAGAACTTGGCTTCTCTGAATGCAAATTTATCAGATTAAGCTTTGCATTTGGCCTTTGAGGAGCTGCTTCTGGAAAACATCATGAGATAACTGAAAAAATGATGTTCATATTTAATAGTAACATCATGAGATACTCCAGTTGCACCCTAACCAAAGGATCACACCTTCCGTAGCCAACAATGGCTTACTAGGCACCACGCTGCTTTAGGTCATTTGTGGGTGGCCCTTATTGGCCCTGGTGTTTTCTTGCCACCATCTCTTCACACCTACCCCCCCCCCCATATCTCTCCCTACATTCAGTCTGAAGAAGGGTCCTGACCTGAAACATCATCCATCCTTTTTAACCAGAGATGCTGCCTAACCTGTTGAATTACTCCAGCACTTTGTGTCTCTCTTTGACCTCAAGCACAGCTGCTTGTATTTTCACTGATTCCAAGATTCAAGATTCAAGAGAGTTTATTGTCTTGTGTCCCAGATAGGACAATGAAATTCTTGCTTTGCTTCAACACAACAGAATATAGTAGGCATTAATACAGAACAGATCAGTGTGCCCATATACCATTATATAAATATATACACACGTGAATAAATTAACAGCTAAAGTGCAAATAAACAGACAATGGTTTATTAATATTCAGAGTTGAGCCCACACCCTCTGACTACAGAAAATCATGCTTTCTAAATGTATGTCCTTTTTATTCTGACTCCCTTGTGATAAAAGTTGACATTCCGTGGCATTTTGTCATGATGAATGTTGTTCAGAATGAGACACATTCTGGGTGTACAGTCAATGCTAACCTGCCTTTGCCCAAAGACTGTGCCTTCTTTATAAACACTGCATTTGGGGTATAGCTGAGTGCAATAAAGCGCAGTTAGTCAGGGCTCTTGCCCAACCAAGATTGCTGCGTCCAAGAAAAGGATGACAGGGGGTTGTTGACAGGGTGAGTGCTGGTGTTGTGGCCTATGTCTGAATTTAGTTAATGATTAAACAATACTTTATTATCACGTGACATGCCACGTAAAAGAGGCTGACAAAGTGTTCAATGTAGTTCAATGGTCCCTCTTTATTCTCAGCTGCAACCCCCCCCACCTCCCCCTCCCCCATACTGGGTCCCTCTTTTTCTCAGCAGCCCCCCACTCTGGGTCAGCCTTTGTTCTGTGTGGCTTCCCCACACTGGGAGCACCTTAAAGTAATATGACAGGGTGCACACTATCTCTCAGCAAGTGATATAGGTAGAGGGGTGGTTAGGAAGGATCATTTAAAAGCTTTCCAAAAAAATAAGATAATTAACAGCTACTGTTTAATAATGAAGCTATACAACTGCTGAAATGACTCAGTGGGTCAAGTAGCATTTGTGAAGACAATGGGATGGTTGATATTTTGGTTATATTGTTTATCTTCATAGATGCTGCTTGACCCACTGATTTCTTCCAGTAGCTTATTTTTGGCTGTAGATTCCAGCACCAACAGTCACTTGTGTCTCTGTTTTTTATAATGAAGCCTTTACAAAATAAAAACCATCTATTAAAAAAAAGCATTCATGTGGATTTTGGCCATGATCTAAAGGGACACTCAACATTTCATGTTTATTGCTGCTGCTGCTGCTACATAGATTTCTGAAACACACTGTGAGGTTAATGGTGACAAATGCAACAGGATACTATTCTACCCTAGAATAAAGAAACATTGGCTAATGCCAGAATAAGATGATAGGGATAAATTATTTGCTGTTTATGGTATTCCAGAGTCCAGCTGTACTTTTCTCAGTCAGCAGGATTCTACAACATTTGAAAACACCCAGTCTTTATCGTGTCATGTGCTTTCTCCATATATTACTATCTTCATAAGTTCATAAATTGTAGGATTAGAATTAGGCCATTCAGCCCATGAGGTCTACTCTGCCATTCAATCATGGCTGGTCTATCTTTCCCTCTCAACCCCATTCTCCTGCCTTCTCCCCATAACTCTGATACCCATACTAATCTGGTAAGAGATATTATAACAATCAACTCTCTTTGAATAGGGGCAGTGATGCCACTTATAGAGCAATTGATCCAAAATTGTGAACTGTTCCAAAGTTCCAGCTCCAGCCTATAAAGAGAGAGAGAGAGGCATCAACATTAATACTTGTTACTTTAACAACCAATTAACAACACCATTAACTACCAATGATGAATTTGTCCCAGCCTAGTTGCAGTTGCAGCTGTGGTTGCAATTGTAGGCAACTTCAGAAAGGCCATCCTTTCTGAAGTATAAATATCTTGCAAGCCATTCCCTCACTGAGGTTCAGGTATGGGGAATTGCACTCTGGGCAGCTAAATGCTGTGCTGAAAGTGTTTACTCCTCTTCCTCCTTTTAGCAGATTGTTCTGCTTGATGTGAACCCTACTCATTCAAAAGGATTTCCTGCTAAAAGCATCCGGAGTCAATTGGTTCCTGTTATTCTCAGCTCATATCATCCAAATCCGTGTAGAGTTCTGTAACATAAAATATTATCAAAAAGAACCAAGCACTTGTAAAACTGTAACAGCAGGCAGAGGTCAACCAAGAACACTCATGTAAATATTGAAAACTCAATGTTGAATAAATGAATGATACTTTATCACAGTGAAATTCTTTATTTTATGCGTCTAAGGTATGCAAAGAGTCATCTCATAAAGGGCACCAACAAATTTACAGGTATTCCGTTTTAAGACAACCCATTTTAACACATTCCATTTGTCATCCATCTTAGTTCTCGGCTGTTCCCCTACGTCAGGTCCCCCTTTGTTCTCCCTCTCGGTGGTCCCCCCACTCCGGGAGCTTCCACTCTGCACGTGATTAGCCATGGTTAGCACATGGTTAGCCATGTTTGATGTGATGTTGTTTTCTGCCTCCTCATGTTTCAAAATAGCAATGCTTGGATCAAGTAGCTGAACCTTTTTGCTTGGTGCACCTTGCTGATTCGACACAACAGAGCACAGGTTCAGACACAGGGTTGACCATGGATAATTATTCACTTACATAGCAATGAAAGGTTGTGGGATTACCAGTTAAACTCTTTCATCAGAGCTTTGTCCACACTTTCCATATCTGTATATCAAGATTAATTGAACATACTTGTACTTTGACCTTTTATTGTAGCGAAAATTAATGTTTGCATTTTCAAGGCATCCATTAAGTCAAGACTGTAGACTGTCATGAAAGATGTAATGCATTCATTTATATATTTTTCATTTATATTTTTTTCCCAGTAAAGAAGAAAGTTCATCCCATGTCTTACCTTATTGTGGGTGAAAAAACATTGTCAAAAAATGAAGACAGTGCCTGAGGTGGGTTAAGATCGAGGCTAACCTTAGCTCAATTTTTTTTTAAGTTCTGTCATTCTCCCAGTTTAATCCCGCTGGGCAGCACAGTGGCAAATCTGGTGGAGCCGCTGCATCACAGCGCCAGCAACATGGGTTTGATCCTGATCTTAGGTGCTATTAGTGTGGAATTTACCTCCTTTAATCCGGACAAAATTACAAGAGCGCACATGAAATCCCCCGAAAGTCCCCCTGAAAAAGTAGCGCCGAGGCTGGGTGAGGCGATCGATTTTGACGTCATTGGGACTTTCGCACTGATCGGCGGGCAAAGTTTTAGCCCCTGCAGGTGGGCTTCTGGAACTCCGGTCCTCCTGGAGCTGGCAGATCCATTCCCATAGCCGACTTCTGACTTTGCGGGCCGGTATCTCGGCAACCCCCACCCCCTCATACCCTGCACTCCCAAGCCTGTGATCTCTGTTGGTCCAGAGTGATGGATAATACATCAAGACTCTGGAACCAAGGGTGTAAGAAAATCAGTGATAGATCTGTAGTATGAACTGGTGATCAATGGTCAGCGTGGACTTGATAGGCCGAAGAGCCTATTTCCATGCTGTACCTCTAAACTAACTTAAATCCTACCCACTACATGGTCAAATGTGTCAGTCCAAATTGAATGCTCCCAATAAGTCTCCAGGAGATTAATATGAACTTTGTGTGATTGATCAAACTGATCATGAGCTGGCAGCCTGATCTGCCACCTATTTGAGATGGAAACAATATCGGAAGCGTTAAAAAGTGGACTGCTGATTTGCTGTCAGTTGTTTTACGCTATCACATAAAGTCAGGATATACCCATAAGTATTGTGGCCATTCAGTTTGTTGTTAAGGTTTTTAGTGCATTTGTAGAATCTAATTCAGCTCTGAAAGCACACCAGTCCTGCACTTGATACAGATGGCTGCCAATTATTTGCTGCCAGCTGCCTGAAAGGCTATTTTGGATGGCTGCCAGACTGCAGACTGTCAGGGTGTACATTGAAAAGTCATTGTTCATTTTTAGTGGAGATTTGAGTGCCGCTGTGACTCCAAACACAGCTATGTCAATCCCTCAGCTCGGCGTGAATCCACATCTGTGCATTACTCACATTTATGTCTCTTTAAACTTTTCAATGATGAACCAAACATGGAGTTATATCATCACTCATTTTTTTAATCTGTAAAATGTCAACATTTAAAGATTTTTTAAAAGTTAATATGCACATATACAAATTTGTTAGATGCATTTCAACAAATTTCCAGATGTAATCATTTTGTTTGTTCTGCCTGAGTATCAGTGTTACAATCAAATAACAATTGATTATCTTGTTGTGCAAGCAGAGGGTTGCACTGTTGACATTGCATCTTCCCAGTGAATTTTGAACTAACCTATTATCTGCTACCTCAGGCAAACTAAAATAATATATCACTATTCTCACTATAGAATCCTTGCCAATGTTTACCTCTTTACCAACATCACTAAATTGTTATGATCATATTTCCATTTACCAGAAATCGCTTCTCACATTCCTACTCGTCAAAAGTCCTTCATTCATTGTAGGATGCTGTAGGATGCCACAAGACTATGAAAATTGCTATTTGTTAAATTTATTTTTCCTTACTTGAGAATTGGGGACTAGGTTTTATTGTTCCAATAAGGAATTAGCACTGTGGCAATGCAACAGAAAGAAGATGACTAAACAAGTCATTTTCTTTACATATGCAAAAAAGTGCAGATTGAGAAAATCAACATTCCACTATTTAACAACCTTTATGTTACACAATGGAGACCATATGATCTATCGGATTCCATCCATCCCATTCCCCATCTCCTTATTTCATTTTACCATTGCAACTTATTCAGTCTCATACATGCTCAATTCCCATTTGATTCATTTCTTCTCTAACCCATATTAAGAGATAATTCACAGTGTGGGATGAGAAACAATAGCATTTACTGTTGCACTAATGTACAGTCAGACTGTTGCGTTATTCCCGAACAATGTATGTTGGGGTATGTGATTGAATCTTAATTTCTATTCATTGCTTGTTCACTGCAAAGAAAATTAAATGTAAATGGAAGGTCAAGATGTTCACATTTACATATTTTTGCTAATCCTTACATATTTTTGCTAATTTTTGCTGAAATTACAGTTTGTAATTAGTAAGCCCCCCTCAGTCATGATTGACCATGGGTGATGCATCCTAGTTTGCAGGTGATGTGTGGTCGGATGCAAGCCTGGGCGATGTCATATGAAGGACAGGCTGTTGCCCATGCAGCACATCCCCCCTCTACACGTCGCTGATCAATCCAAAGGAACAGCAGGGCCATTACAGTTTGGCATCAGCACCATCGCAGGAGCTGCCAGAGCGAGGTTGTGGACAACGATGAACTGCCTTAGGGGCTCCGACTTTGGATTTTCTTGAGGTTTGGTCCAGGAGCCTTTTCCATGACTCGATATGGCCACAAGGCAGTGGAGGTTTTAAATCAGAGTTTTCCTTCTCCTAGATGGACTGCCTTCCCAGCCCTACGAGCCCCATCTGCCCGAGACTCATGGGGGCGGGAGCGTCTACCTTCCCGTGCAGGTCTATAGCACCTGCCCACTGCCCACATGGGTACATGGGTAGATATGCTGTTAAAATAAAACAAGAATTCAGCTTATTGGAGACAAATACAAAGATGCTAATGTAACCCCACTTTTTAAAAAGGGAGGGAGAGAGAAAACGGGGAATTACAGACCAGTTAGTCTAACATCGGCAGTGGGGAAACTGCTAGAGTCAGTTATTAAAGATGGGATAGCAGCGCATTTGGAAAGTGGTGAAATCATAGGATAGTCAGCATGGATTTACGAAAGGTAAATCATGTCTGACAAAACTTATTGAATTTTTTGAGGATGTAACTTGTAGAGTGGATAAGGGAGAAACAGTGGATGTGTTGTATCTGAACTTTCAGAAGGCTTTCGACAAAGTCCCACACAAGAGATTGGTATACAAACTTAAAGCACACAGTATTGGTGGTTCAGTATTGATGTGGATAGAGAAATGGCTGGCAGACAGGAAGCAAAGAGTAGGAGTAAACGGGTCCTTTTCAGGATGGCAGGCAGTGACTAGTGGGGTGCCGCAAGGCTCAGTGCTGGGACCCCAGCTATTTACAATATATATTAATAATTTGGACGAGGTAATTAAATGCAACATCTTGAAGTTTGCGGATGACACGAAGCTGGGGGGGCAGTGTTAGATGTGAGGAGGATGCTAGTAGGCTGCAGGATGACTTGGATAGACTGGGTGAGTGGGCAAGTACATGGCAGATGCAGTATAATGTGGATAAATGTGAGGTTATCCACTTTGGTGGCAAAAACAGGAAAGTAGACTATTATTTGAATGGTGACCGATTAAGAAAAGGGGAGATGCAACGAGACCTGGGTGTCATGGTACACCAGTCATTGAAAGTAGGCATGCAGGTGCAGCAGGCTGTGAAGAAAGCGAATGGTATGTTGGCAATCATAGCAAAAGGTTCTACTGCAGTTGTACAGGGTCTTGGTGAGTCCACTTCTGGAGTATTGCGTACAGTTTTGGTCTCCTAATCTGAGGAGAGACATTCTTGCCATAGAGGGAGTACATAGGAGGTTCACCAGACTGATTCCTAGGATGGCAGGACTTCCATATGAAGAAAGACTGAATAGACTCGGCTTGTACTCGCTGGAATTTAGAAGATTGAGGGGTGATCTCAGAGAGACTTACAAAATTCTTAAGGGGTTGGACAGGCTAGATGCAGGAAGATTGTTCCCGATGTTGGGGAAGTCCAGGACAAGGGGTCACAGTTTAAGGATAAGGGGGAAGTCTTTTAGTACCGAGATGAGAAAATAGTTTTTCACACAGAGAGTGGTGAATCTGTGGAATTCTCTGCCACAGAAGGTAGTTGAGGCCAGTTCGTTGGCCATATTTAAGAGGGAGTTGGATGTGGCCCTTGTGGCTGAAGGGATCACGGGGTATGGAGAGAAGGCAGGTACGGGATACTGAGTTGGATGATCAGCCATGATCATATTAAATGGCGGTGCAGGCTCGAAGGGCCGAATGGCTTGCTCCTGCACCTAATTTCTATGTTTCTATGTGCAACAAATGATATTTTGTGTTTTCCATCCAATCATTCACTGCAGCTGTGATGATTCAGAACAATGTCATGCTTTACCAGTAATAATCAGAATAAAAGAAGAATCAGAGATTATTCTGATAAAGCCATTAATTTCAACTGGTACCATAATGAAGATATCTATGATTAATTAAATATAATTAAAATAGGCGTTGGCATGGAAGAATGATAGCAACAGGCTCTCTGACAGTATTGATGTAAACATAAATGGAGGACAAAGGTATGTTGGATACGGGGACTTTAATTAGTAGGGCAGCTCTTACAAAAACAGAAATTGCTACAGATTGTAACAAAACCTTAAACAGAGTGGAATCTATGAAACTCTTTCTATCACTGCAATGATAGCAGATATTGTAAGATGGATTATGCGTAATTTTATGCCATCTTTCAGATAAAGCTTTGGTAGAATCAACAATGCAAGGAGCAGGGTATAATAGAGAAGCATTGAGCAAAGAATTAAAAATTCCTACAAATCCCCCTGAGTATGAGAAGCAATCAAAGTGATACTGATTTCCTTCAATGCAAGTGGAAGAAACCTCAACAACGATTCATCATGTACTGAGTGCCAACTCTCTCACCACAATCAATGAAAACCAGCATAGGAAATGTTCCCTTGTCCTGATGAGGACAGTTAACCACTGCGTTCATTTTTAACTTTTTTTTTCATTTCTGCACTATGAATCACAATAAAGTTCTCAACTCTAAAATAACTTGCTCCACATGTAACTCTTGGTAAAGGGACAACAATACGATAAATTGTAATTGTTCCCCTTGTGAATGATTTATAAGACAGTACCATTGATAATTATCACGAATTGCATGAGTAGACATGCAACAAGGTGAATTTCTATCATTTCATCAGCTTCTATTCTTCTTCTTTCATGTGCCGTGTACAGCCTAAAGTTGTAGGACAACTTGTTCTATTTGATCTTCCGTTTGTGCATATCGAGTTGATTGCATTCGTTGAAACAGGGCGGACCACGTGAAGGTTGCAATCTTCCACCCCGTCAGCTTCTATGAACACTAAAGAGTCTCAGAAAAATGTTAGGGATTCACTGCAGCACTTAAAGCAGCAAAAATGTCAGCAGCCACAGCAACATAATTGTTCACAAATTGGATCAGATAGAGATGGGTAGCCCAGAGCAAACCATTTGAGCAAACATTTCCGGATTAAATTGTGCCAGTTGCAAAAATGACCTGCTTCTATGGTTATGATCACATTACATTTTCACAGTATCAGGCATGCCTCTATTCAGGTCAGTCATTCCTGTTGGAATTTTTCTGACATTAATTGGCAAACCAATGTCATTTGGCAATACCAGTGAAATATGAAGAATCACCGATTTATACAGTATATTATTAAAAAAGGGCCACTCAGTTCGCAATTTGGACACGTCATGATATAAAACTGGTCAATACTACAAGGTTTAAACAAGTCAGCCATCATCAATGGAAAGAGAAACATAGTAAAAGTTTCAAGTCAAAGATCTATCCTCAGATTGGGAATGAAGCATCCAGATTGACAAGTAATTAACTGCAGATACGTTCTAGCATCTGCAATGCTTAAAAATGATAATTTTAAGGATTTGATGAGGCAGCTTCAAACTGCTTGAATTTACACATCCCTTAAAGTGTTCAGACCATGCTCAAACTCACAAAACAATGTACCTCTAGGAGTATTTAATTCCTTGAATTGGATAGGTCATTATCTCATGATGTATTAGGCCCTACATATGACCCTTCCTTCCGTGAGGCTCTTTCCCAATTCCAACCAATTCCCACAACATCACCAATTTCTGAGGGGGTTTTGAAATAAATAATATTTTTTTTTTTTGTAAAATATTTTTATTAGAAGTAAATACATATTAAGAAGGAATAACATAAAATCAAAAAGAAGAAACATATTATTCGTCACATACATTCTTAATATTTTTCAAGTTTACAGTTGTTCTTATTTATACTTCTATACTTTTTATTATTTTATAACAGAAAGAAGATAGTAAAGAGAAATAATAAAAAGAAATAAAATAGAAGTAGAAAATCGATAAAATGAGTGGAGTATTAAGCAAGATATTCTTCATTGGAGATATATCTGTGGTCTATTGTATATAGTTCTTCATCTATTCCTTCATTCAGGCTTCAGTCAGGCCCTCGAACCGGACCACCTTGACCCTTTAAGTATTCAACAAATGGAGACCATATTCCTCTGAATTGATCTATAATATTTATATTATACATTTATATACTAAAGCTATGCATGAAGGGTTGTAGAGACCAAATATATAGGAGGGAGGTGCATGTGTGTATGTTCAAGAACAATATTTCTGGTGTTATAGGAGTTACAATAATATATGGTGATTTAATATTTTTCACCATTGCTCTATTGTATACAAATTCTCCTTCCTCATCTGCATCTTGTTCACCTGCACTTTAATGTCTCACTAAGAGAAACTTGGTGTTTGCTCTCTGCCCTCACCTTGTGTGAGTTCCATCTAGCTAGCCGAGAACATGAATACTAATATCACTAATATATATTTACACATATTTAATATCAGTCCTACTCATTCAGGCATATTTAATTGCACCGGCCTTTATAAAGACTGATGTAATATCAATGATTATAATAATATTTTTAATATCACTGATCACCATTTAGTTACATTTAATATCAATGATGCTTATTTAGATATAGTTAATGTGAAAAATCTTCCGTTAGATATATTTAATAACAATAATGCTTATTTAGATGTATCCAATATCACTCACTCACGTTTAAACATATTTAATGCCAATAATGTCTATTGTGTGTATTTAATGAAAATCATCCTCATTTAGGTACATTTAATACGACTGATCTTCATTTATATGTGTTTAATATCCTCAGTTAGACATAAATCATTGATTCTCATTTAGATATTTAATATCTGATTGCTATCCAGATGTACTTGTATCTCTGATGCTCATTTCAACAATTTTGTTAACAATAATTCACATTAAGATATTTTATGAATCAACATTTTAATGCATTTTATGACCCTGATCTTCATTCAAACATATTTATACTGGTAAAACACAAACTACTGGAGTAACTCTGCGGGGTCTAACAGAATTTGTGGAGGGAATGGACAGGTGATACTTTAGGTCATGACCCTCTTTGGACTTTGTAGTATGGGGAGGGAGAAAGCTGGGAAAGAGGGTGGGGTGACGGACAAAGCCTGGGAAATGTTAGGTGGATAAGGCGGGTAAGTCAACTCCATTTCAATTGCTCGTGTGGATGTGAGCATTTCTAAAGAAGAGGTTAAGCCTAACCACCTTTATATTGGGGTTGGAAAGCAGGGGAAGAAGCTCTGTGGAATAAGGTGGCATGATTTTTGGAAAATTATTTAAGATATTATGGTCAATATTATTGTTGGCATGGATTTTCTGCCGCATAGGACTGTATCTAGCCAAACAGTGCTTACGCTGGCGTTGAACTCCTGTCTTTATCCACTCCAGGATGCTTTTCAAAATCTTTTTTTTTATGTATAAAGCACAGATACTCTTCACCATCTTATCAATACCGCAGAGATAGTAGGGATTGCTCTGAGCATGTTGCAGAATCTAGCACATTGCCTGAGGAGAGACTACAGGCAAATCGTTCCAGTCAGGGCTGCATTATGTGCTCATTGTTAATCCTGAAATAAAAGTTAAAGTAAGGGAAAAAAAAGAATGTCATGACATGTACAGCTGAAGATGACATTCCTGCTGCTTTAAATGCTGCAGTGAATCCCTAACATTTTTCTGAGACTCTTTAGTGTTCATAGAAGCTGATGAAATGATAGAAATTCACCATGTTGCATGCCTCCTCATGCAATTCTTTATAATTTTCAATGGCACTGTCTTATAAATCAGTCAGGTTGTCATTGGAACTGTCACATTGAATGCTGCTGCAGCCTTTATTCAGCAGAATCTGCCTTTGTTTTATTTCTCTCACTCAACCTCCTCCTATCCACCAAACTGAGAGTGTGCACTCTTACATCCTTCTACACATTGTCTCACCATTTTGCTTTTAATCTATACTTTTTTTGATCTTCACTTTTGGATTTGGAAATTGTATAACTTATAAAGTGCTTTACAGTGGCAAAAAATAAAATGTAAGAGAAATTACCACCATCTAGGTAATTTTGTTCCTTTGAATTACATTGCTCGAAAGCAGAATAATTGCAGATTAAAATTCGTGAAAATATTTGTTGGGTCAACTTCAGAAGCAACCAAATGAGCAATTACTGCTTAAAAGAGAAAGAACAGGTAAATGGTTTTGGTAATAACATTTCACCAGTTTTTTTTTATTCTGAACTCTTTGAGTATCATTGACAAGACCAACAACTGCTCAAGAGATAAGAATGTTTAATTGTCATATGTTCCAAAACAGAGCAATGAGATGTTTACTTGCAACAAACCAACCAGGTTTATGAACACAGTACTCAATAGGTAAAATAATAGAAAAACAAAAAAGTTAAATAGATAATACACCCAACATAGTGCAGAACAAAACAAAGTCTGAAGTCACAAGTGCAATTTGGAGTTTAGTTGCTCTTAAAGGCCTGTACCACTTTCACGAGGTAATTCACAAATTCTCCCGAGTTTTCCCCTTGATTCAAACTTGCAGAATGTTCGTAACGAGTCCGTAGAATATCGTAGGAGTTCGTAAACATATAGTAGCGGCTCGTTATGCTAGCCGTAGGTACTCGTGGCATCAGGTAAGTTGGGAAGTTTTTTCCAGCCCGATAAATAAATGTCCACGAGTAAAAAAATGGTCGGGATGAAAGAAATTGCAACTTTTTACTTGTAAGGAGGGCATCGAAATAGTCGTGGGAATTCGTAGACATACTTGTAGGAGTTTGTAGGAGTTCGTGAACATCGTCGTGTAAGGTCGTCGGAGTTTGTAGATTACCACGATTTTGATTTTTTTTTTTTAGGTCCTTTAAACTCGGCAGAGGTTTTGAATTAAGTCGTGAAAGTGGGACAGGCCCATTAGTGTTTAATAGCCTGATGGTGGTTGGGAAGAAGCAGTTCCTGAACCTGTATCTCAGATTTTTCGAACTCTTCCCAATGGCAGGAGTGAAATGAATGTGTGGCCAGGGTGGTCTACGTCTTAATGATGATGTCTGCCTTTTTGAGACAGCGCCTTCTGTACACCCCTTATTTTGCGGGGAGGTCAGTACCCACGATGGAGTTGGCAGTGTTCACCATTTTTATAATCTCCTTCAATCCTGGGCGTTGGAATTAACTAATGCCCCTGTCTCACTGTGCGAGTTGACCCACGAGGTACCCCGAGTGATAGACTCGTGGCTGCGCACGAGACTGCAAGTGTATGATCAAGTGTGTGGCCGAGTTCCCACGGGTATGTAATTGCTGCGATGTTGCAAGTTCCTCTCCCGAGTTAGCAAGTTCCTCTCCCGAGTTAGCAAGTTCCTCTCCCGTTACTCTTGAGCCAACCGTGAATGAAGGTATGGTTTAATAAAGCAACAATGTTAAAATACATCTCCATCCTGTGGTTTTGAGTTATTTCAGCGCGGCCGCATCTATTGATATGACCTACAATGGGAAAATGCGCATTCTACCAAGCATTTCTTGTTTTTTTATGTTTTTAAATACTTTTTTGCAATGGATCTCTATTTTAAATAATTTTAAAAAAGGAAGCAGCCCGGGTGACTGACATTGAGCGGCCGTTGGGACCCGACAGCAGACGCAGACACACACACACACACACACACACACACACACACACACACACACACACACACACACACACACACACACACAGAGAGAGAGATACACACAGACAGCAGCTGGCCACCACTTCAGAGGAATTAAGCAGCTCGGGTGACTGAGCGGCCGCAGGGACCCGACAGTACACACACACACACACACACACACACACAGAGATAGACAGAGAGGGAGAGAGAGAGACACACACACACACACACACACACACACACACACACACACACACACACACACACACACACACACACACAGAGAGAGAGAGAGAGATACACACAGACAGCAGCTGGCCACCACTTCAGAGGAATGAGGCAGCTCGGATGACTTTGAGCGGCCACCGGGACCCGACATCAGACACACACACAGATACACACAGATAGACAGAGAGGGAGAGAGAGAGAGAGACACACACACACACACACACACACACACACACACACACACACACAGATACACACAGACAGCAGCTGGCCACCACTTCAGAGGAATTAAGCAGCTCGGGTGACTGAGCGGCCACCGGGACCCGACAGTACACACACACACATACACACACACACACACAGATAGACAGAGAGGGAGAGAGAGAGACACACACACACACACACACACACACAGATAGACAGAGAGGGAGAGAGAGAGACACACACACACACACACACACACACACACACACACACACACACACACACACACACACACACACACACAGAGATACACACAGACAGCAGCTGGTCACCACTTCAGAGGAATGAGGCAGCTCGGATGACTTTGAGCGGCCACCGGGACCCGACATCAGGCACACACACAGATACACACAGATAGACAGAGAGGGAGAGAGAGAGAGAGACACACACACACACACACACACACACACACACACACACACACACACACACAGATACACACAGACAGCAGCTGGCCACCACTTCAGAGGAATTAAGCAGCTCGGGTGACTTTGAGCGGCCACCGGGACCCGACAGTACACACACACACACACACACACACACACACACACACAGATAGACAGAGAGGGAGAGAGAGACACACACACACACACACACACACACACACACACACACACACACACACACACACACACACACACACACACAGACAGCAGCTGGCCACCACTTCAGAGGAATCAAGCAGCTCGGGTGACTTTGAGCGGGCCACCGGGACCGACAGCAGACACACACACAGATACACACAGATAGACAGAGAGGGAGAGAGACACACACACACAACTCAGCGGACCAGGCAGCATCTCTGGAGAGAAGGAATAGAGTCGAGACCCTTCTTCAGACTTACCCGAAATGCCACCCATTCCTTCGCTCCAGAGATGCTGCCTGTCCCGCCGAGTTACTCCAGCATTGTGTGTGTCTATCTCCGGTGTGAACCAGCATCTGCAGTTCCTTCCCAATCCCACACTCTCGGCCCCGGGGGGGTGGATGGAGCATCACACGTGGACACATCCACCCACCACCCCAGACTTGCCCCTACGGCAGGTCTTTAAGCCGTTCATTGAGACAGAGTGAAGCCACGGGGACAAGTGGCAGAAAGGCCGAAGATAGACACGAAATGCTGGAGTAACTCTGCGGGACAGGCTGCATCTCTGGAGCGAAGGAAAGTCTGAAGAAGGGTCTCGACTCTATTCCTTCTCTCCAGAGATGCTGCCTGGTCCGCTGAGTTATAAACTCCAGCATTTTGTGTCTATCTTTGGTTCAGTCTTACGAGCAAAAGAACAGATTATTAAAGTTCCCACGGTACACTCACGAGACACTAAGATAAACGCACGGGGCCACTACGTTATTACAACGAGTTAAAATGTTTCCATTTTACACTTGAACAGTTAATTTGACTCGTGGAAAAAATCAAACATGTTTGATTTTTTTCACGAGTTAACAAGTTTCCCGAGTACCTGCCGTTAGCGCCACGAGTCGATAAGTTGCTCGTGCGAGTTCCGACGTTCCCGCTACGTGATCACCACGAGTGAAAACTCGGGGTCACTCGTGGGCCAACTCGCACAGTGAGACAGGGGTTTAACCAGGCCATGATGCAGCCATTTAAGATTCATTCTAACATAAACCTGTACAGGTTCAAGGGACTATCCTCAATCTTCTCAGGAAGTAGAGGCATTGATAGGCTATCTTTATGATTGCATTAATCCACTGTGTGCAGGGTGGATATTCAGAGGTATGCATGCCCAGGAACTTGAAGTTGTTGAGTCTCTCCACCACCAACCCATCGATGAAGACAGTTTTGTGGATCCTCTTGACAGGCCTTCCTCCTCTAAAGTCAACAATCAGCTCTTTGGTTTTACTGATGGTGAGAACAAGGTTGTTGTTCTGACACCATTCCATTGATAATCAATCTCCCTCCTATACTCTGACTCATTACCTGTAATTTATCCCACAACGATAGTGTAGTTAACAAATTTACTGATGGAGTTTGAACTGCATCCAGCTACACAGTCATGGGTATAGAGTGAGTACAGCAGGGGGCTGAGCACACAGCTTTGAGGTGCCCCTGTGCTGATGGTTATCGAGGAGAAAGTGTTGCTGCCAATTTGCACTAATTATGATCTGCTGATGAGGAAGTCGAGGATCCACTGTCAAAGAAATGCACAGAGATGCAATACTCTGAGCTTGGTAACAAGTTTGGAATGGATGATGGTGTTGAAAGCTGAGCTGTAGTCTATGAACAATAGCAAGACATGTGCATTTTTATTCTTTAAGTGGTCCAGTGCAGCGTGGAGTGCCAGTGAGATTGCATCCCCTGTTGATCTATTGTGGCAGTAGGTAATTGTTGTGGGTCCAGGTTCTTGCTACGAGTTGATATGTGTCATAACCAACCTCTCAAAGCACTTCATCACCACCATCTTTAGTGCCACAGGTTGGTAGTCATTGAGGCATGACACCTTACTCCTCCGTAATTGCTCTTGAGAAGGTGCAGGTGACCTGCCTCCTCACACTGATGCATTCCTTCAGGTGATGGTACAGGTTTTAAGTGAGGAGTTCAGAATTTTAATCCAGTAACTGATGAAAGTACATCAACATATTTCTAAGTCAGCATAGAGTGTGCTATGCAGTGTAAACCTGTGGTTGGTGTTGGCTTTCACCAGATTCACAGAGTCATAGAGTGTGGAAACAGGCCCTTCAGCCCAGCTTTCCAATGCTGACCAACATACCCCTTCTATGCTAGTCCCAACTGTCTGCATTTGGTCCATATCCCTCTAAACCTATTCTATCCATGAACCTGTCTAAAAGTTATGATAGTGCATGCCTCAACTACCTCCTATGGAAGTTTGTTCCATATACCTAACACCCTTTGTGTAAAAAAGTTGCCCCTCAGTTTTCTATTAAATCTTTCCCATCTCTCCTTAAACCTATGTCCTCTGGTTTGTGATTCCCCTACTCTGGGTAAAGGACTCTGTGCATGTACCCTATCCATTCAGGTGCTCCTGTCAATGTTGGTGGTAGTCATCATGGTTTTGTAAGATGCTGGCAGGGTCGGTTGTGGGGTAAATGCAGTGCATTTTCTTAGCCTTAAACATAATGCACCATAAGTGGAGGAAATTAATGTTTAACGTGGCAGCTTAAATCCTAATCACAGAGACAACATTAGAGACACAAGCAACTGCAGATGCTGGAATCTTGATCAAAGCACAAAATGCTGGAGGAACTCAGCAAGTCAGCAACATCTGTAGAAGGAATGGACAGGCGACGCTTCAGGTTGGATCCCTTCTTCAAACCATTCTCATTCTGAAGAAGTGTCACTGCCCGAAACATTGTCCATCCATTCCCTCCACAGATGTTGCTGACTTGCTGAGTTCCTCCAGCATTTTGTGCTTTGATCAAGATTCCAGCATCTGCAGTTGCTTGTGTCTGAAGAAGGGTTTCGTCCCGAAACATTGCCTATTTCCTTCGCTCCTTAGATGCTGCTGCACCCGCTGAGTTTCTCCAGCACTTTTGTCTACCCTCCACAGATGTTGCCTGACCCGCCGAGTTTCTCCAGCACTTTATGTTTTGCACAGGGAATACATTAATCTGGATGTTATTGGAGCTGCATTTTCTAAACTTGCGGACACATAACATTGGCTTTGTCTCTGCAAATGCAATGGCAGTGTTCCTTTTAAGCGTGAAATAACCAGTGCAGTTGCTCCAGACTTTAGTTTTCATCACTTAGAATGTGTTGACTAAGTGAATGTTATTTGTACACTGTTTTAATTGCCTGTACTCACTGCAATTCTTCAGATTGTGACATGTAATCAGCTTAGTTAATGAATGGTTCAGAAAATCAGCTGTCGATTAAAAAGTACTTTGCTGACAAGAACATTTGGTGTGGAACAAGGGACTGATTGGGTGCAGAAAAACTTTCAAATTACATAACAAATGCACACCAGTTAATGCAAATCCTCTTTGTTGAACTGAGAATTTAACAAGTTAATTGCTAAACAATCCACTAATAATGTGATGAATATAATAATTTAAAGTAGCAATGTTACAAAATTTTGAGATTTTAAAAAATCAAGTCTGCAATTTATCCCATCAGATAAAGCATAAAAAGAAGTTTAATTTGACACCAAATTCAATTTCATATCTTCAGTATTAAAAACGTTAAGGTCATTTTCATACTCGGAAATTAGCATCTTGTTCCCCATTGCCTTTCCATTGACTTAATTCAAAAGCTGTGATCTAGGACAGTCAAAAGCCTGTCCTCTTAAAAATTAAGAGAACTCAATGAAATTTTCAATTATAGATTGAAGCATTCTTAAACAAGTATGAAACAATCTTACTTGGATGGCCTGAAATTAAAGCATATAATTAGTTAGTCACCTAATTGTAGCTAATTACAAAATTCAATTACTAGATCTAAACATCTATCCATTTCTTAAGAAAAGATAAACATTTTTAAATTGCCTAAGTGTCCAAATAACATTCACACAATAATTCACAATATAACATGATTTTTAAATCTCATTTTCATGAATTTATAGACCAAATGGAAGGAATTTAGTGTTTAATTCCCGTAAATTAATGGCCATTTAAATCAACTTGCGAGTGGGTTTTTGTGGAACGCGGTGGATTGGAACGTTGCGGTTTGCGGTGAATTTAACCCACAGTCGGCAGGATCAATACTGCCGGTTCGTATATATTTTTTGTCCCCTTTTCGCAACATGACAATTTGATTAAAGGCTTCCTAAGAACCACGTTTTAATGTACAAATAAACTGTGTACCTTCTTTTATCCCCAACGTAAAATCCATCCCGTTGTCGGCATTCATGGCTTTAGAAGACAATTTTTAATTTACTCTTACTAATAAATGATCCAGCGTAGATTAAAAATAGCTTCATAAAACAAATGTCGGAGCGATTTCTCTTTAGCAACGAAATCCCCTGAGATGGATCGATTTGAATTGTCTGGAGAAAAACGGCATTTTAAACCCGCCCCCCTCTGAAAGGCGCCAAAGTCGCGCACAAGGGGAGTGGCAGAACTGCAGCGCCGCTGAAGGTAAGTTTTGTAACATAGCTATTTAAAGGCAACTTACAGTGCCATGTCAGTAGGCACAAATTAGGTTCCGGACAGACATTATACCACTTACACTGTCTATCATTAACCTATCGGGAACTTCAAAACCTTGTTAAGGATAGGGCTTAGAATGTATATGTGTAGATGTGAAATTGTCTACTTTGGCTGAAAAAAAGGAAAGACGCATATTAAGTAGTTAGTGAAATATTGCAAAAGTTTATAAAGCAAAGAGATCTGGGTGCATAAATGTACAATTAGCAAAATGCTAGTATCATGTGGAGAAAGTAAAATATAATAATTCTTCTTTAAATACAAAATTATTGAGGTTATGATTTAGTTATAAAGGGCACAGCTAAGATCATATATTGCACACAATATTGGGTACCTTATTTAAGAAAGCATGTGGATATGTTAAAAGCAGTTTAGAGATGTTTTATTAGATTAACACTGACAATTAATGGGTTGTCTTTTGAAGCAAGATTTGACTGAAAAATATAAAATCCTGAAGGTTCCCGACAGGGTGTATATGGAGAGAATGCTTCCTCTATGGGAAAATCAAGAACCTGGACTCTGTTTAAAAAATATGGCGTCAACCAGTTAATAGAAAAGTGAGGCTTTTTTTCCTCTCTAAATCTCATATCTTTGGAACTATCTTTCTCAGAGTATGATGGAAATGGCATCTTTAAATACCTTTGCATCAGAGACAGGTAAAGTTGTGGGGAGGCATGAAAGGTTTGATGTTGAATAGGCACAAGAGGACCGATGGCCTATATTTGTTTCAAATTGAAAAGTTCTTATGTTTCTATGTCGCATGTGCTGTCTGTGTGGAGCTTGCACGTTCACCCAGTGGGTTTCCTCTGGGTCCTCTGATTTCCTCCCACCTCCCAAAGATGTGTGTGTCTGTAGGTTTAATTGGCCTCTGTAAATTGTCCCATGCGTGTAGGGAGTGGATGAGAAAGTGGGATAATATGGAGCTACTATGAATGGATGATAAATGTTCGGCGTGGACAGTGGGTCGAAGAGCCTACTTCCATGCTATATATTTCAACATGGAGGAGAACTGGTGCATCAGCTGAGGGAAGGCAATAGATGGCAATCAGGAGGAGGTTTCCTTGTCAATGTTTGATATAATGCCATGAGAGTTTTATGGGTCTTGAGTCAATCTTGAGGACTCCTGGGAACAATCTCAGTGTCTATATACCATTCCAAAGTCACCTCAGATGATGGGACAGGACCAATTCATACTCTGTGTGGTATCAAATCAATGTGCCAGGAGATTATCTCCTTCAAGTAACCTGACTTTAGTGTCAGTGTAAAAGTGTTTCACATTGACCTCACAAATGCAGTGTAAAGGCATTCTAAAACCCCTGTCCCACTGTACGGGTTCATTCAAAGAGTTCTCCCGAGTTTGCCCTGATTCGAACTCGGAGATTTACGGTAATGGCCGCTCGTCGGTACTCGGGGCTCTCGTGGACATTTTTCAACATGTTGAAAAATCTTCACGAGTCTTCCCGAGCTTACCTGCCATTAGCAGGTAAGCTCGGGAAGACTCCCAAGTACCAGTCGTTAGCGTTACGAGCCGCTAAGAGACAACCCCGAGCTCCGACGTACCCGCTACGTCCATTCTCCGTGCTTACCACGAGTTTGTTTTTTTTTAACCCGGGAGAGCTCTTGAATGAGCTCGTACAGTGGGACAGGGCTATAAGTCATTTGCCTGTACTACATTTGGGAATATCAAGTTGTTCCATTTATAAAATAGCACTACTTTCCTGGTGAGTATGTGTAACATTTTCAGATATCTAAGGGTGGAAATTCCTGCTTGGAAAAAACTGTAGAACAGTTGTTTCTCTTTATAATTGATAACTGGCTAACAAGATTGTGTGTCCAGATATCAGTTAACAACAACAATATGTCATGATTTAACGTGGGGGGTCAGATATGGACAACACTTTCTCATATGTTCTATTAGAATAGATGCGGTTAACTCTTATAATGGGCCACTAATTTGTAACACTGGCTTCATAGATGGCATGAAACTTGAAAATACATCCCAATGGTTCCTGCTCAAGCTGGGAGAATTCTGATGAGAGTAAAGGGAATACTACCAAAAGCAATACATTTATCAAATGCTTTTATGCCTTCATGGTTGCTTTAGTCTGAAAATCTCGTCTTTATCCTCAGACATAAAAGAATACATTTAGTGAGCAATGAATGAAGTTTGTATTTTTTTTACAACACATGAAAAGAACAAAGTTTCAACAAGTAAAAGATTAATTTTAAATGTATTTCTGTAATCTAAACATTGTTTAAAAAAAAGCTGAGGTATCCAAAAGGGACTCCTAACTAAAATTGATTTATAGTTAGAAATCACTCAACGGTGTTATTATTTCCACTGCCCCAGCTTCAGAAACAGATACCAGCATATATGCTATGATGTTTTAATTTTGCTACTTTTGTTAGTTAATAAAAAATTAATGGCGAAAAAAGGAACTGGAGTTGTTTTCACTGTAAACTCCTGGAGCTGGGGTTGTCGCTGTCACCCTGGGTACAAATGAGACAGCTCTGGCCTAATTTCATCTGACTTTGATTGTGTGCGAATTGAAGGAAATAGTGAACTGACTACACACTGTGAAAATAGGCAAAGACAGAAAATCATTGCAAATCACACTGTTATGCATTTTTTATGAAGGTAGAATGAAACAACTTATTGGATAAAACATTTAAAATTATAGGACTTTCTGAAGTAAACTGTCTCCTATCATGGCTCTATGACTACTAAAAATTTAAATGTAGTATTGACCATAATAAAGTGGAAATTTGTGTTTTTATGTGACATTTACCAAAGTTGTGGCTCTTTTGGATGAATACTTTTCGTGTTCTGGTTTAGGAAGTGTTCTCACCAAGAGCAGAATTATTTGCAAACTGTAAATATAACCCAATGTTAAAAGCCCTACATGTCCTCCCCAGCTTACGAATGCCCCACTTATATAAAGCCCATACATACAAATGAGGCTTTGGTATTGGTATAGGTTCATTATAGTCACGTGTACCAAGATACAGTGAAAGCCTTTATTTGGCACTATGTCAAAGCCACCAAACATTAGTCATTAAGGCAATTACTCCTTTGTTTCTCTTTAGCACCAGGATGAAGGTGGTCTTCATAAAGTAGGTGTGAAACTCAGATTGAAGCAGGGAAAGGTTAAAGAAAATCTGTGAATACTCCTGCCAGGTGATCAAGAACATGACTCACTTTCTATGGGGTCAGTCTCAGGAAGACTGGTCTGTCATAAGGTCATAAGTGATAGTAGAAGTAGGCCATTCAGCCCACCAAGTCTACTCCGCCATTAAAACATGACGGACCTATCTCTCCCTCCAAAACTCATTCTCCTGCCTTCTCCCCATAACCTATGATACCTGTACTAATCAAGAATCTATCTATCTCTGCCTTAAAAATATCCACTGACTTGGCCTCCACCGCCTTCTGTGGCAAAGAATTCCACAGATTCACCACCCTCTGACTAAATAAATTTCTCCTTATCTCTTTCCTAAAAGATCATCCTTTCATTCTGAGGCTATGATCTCTAGTCGTAGACTCTCCCACTAGTGGAAACATCCTCTCCACATCCGCTCTATCCAAGACTTTCACTATTCTAAATGTTTCAATGAGGTCCCCCTCATTCTTCTAAACTCCAGTGCCTCATCATAAGTTAACCTACTCATTCCTGGGATCATTCTTGTAAACATCCTCTGGAACCTCTCCAGAGCTGGCACATCCTTCCCCAGATATGGTGCCCAAAATTGCTCACAATATTCCAAATGTGGCCTTACCAGTGCCTTGTAGAGTCTCAGCATTACATCCCTGTTTTTGTATACAAGCCCTCTTGAAATAAATGCTAGCATTAAGTTTGACATCTGCGATGGTGACAATGCATACAGTTGCAGCCAAGACTGTCACCGCAGGTGGCGGCTTCCACTTACACTCTGTTCAACATGAGCATAAAATGGATTGAGCTTGTCGGGGAGGTATGTGTCATTGCCAGCAATAAAGCCCAACTTCACTTAGTAGCTAGTTATAGCATACTAGCCCTCTACGGGTGACTGAATGGTTCGTTTGGGACTGCAGCTCGGTCTGGAATTGTTTCTTGGTGTATCTGATCTTGACGCAAATGTTTACCAAGATATATTGCACAGGTCAGAAGCATCTGACTAGTACGCCTCAGACTTCATCTTCACTGGGAAATGGATCTCATGGCTCATCCGTGGTTACTGGGATTATCTTATTTGGCATGCAGTCCTATACACACTTACTTATAAAGTCTGTGGTGACAGTGGTGCACTCAGTTAGGTTGGCCACTGAATATGGACTGGTCCATGGACTCAAAGCAGTCACATAGGCGCTCAACTGTTTTCTCAGACCAGCACTGTACAACTCTCTGCACCAGATCCTCACATTTCTGTTTCGGTTTGTAGGCAGGGATTAGGAGCACAGGCTGATGACCAGATTTTCCAAACAGTGAACATGGTAAGGGGTGACAGGCATTGACAGCGTTTGGGCCTCTGGTGGAGTAGGGGACGTGTTGATAGTATTTTGCTAGTACACTCTTGGGATTGACCTGATTAAAGTCTCCCGCTATGTGAATAAGATTTCAGGGTACATCAATTCAAACCTATTGGTAGCAGTGTATAGTACATCCAATATAAGCATCACATTTACATGTGCTGGGATGTAAACTGCAGCCAGGATAGCTGAAATGAATTCCCCTGGCAGGTAGTAGGGATGGCATGAGGGATGGATTTGCAGGATGCTGTGGGACAAAATGTATCTTCTGCCTTATGGAAACTAATTTTGTGGCTTAATTAATTTACTTGCATGCTGTTCGGGTAATGAGTAGTTTTCAGGAACAGAACCTCATCGTAACTTGAATTGATCCTTTATATGTTAGGTCCACTGAACAATTCCAAATGCTTCATTGGCAAAACATAAAATAATTTTGAAATATTTCCTATTTTATTGAAATCAAAGTTATCAGCTACTGCATTCTTCTTCTTCTTGCATATGGCGTGCACAGCCTAAAGTTGTAGGACAACTTGTTCTATTTGATCTTATTTGGTTGTGCACGCCAGGTTGATTTCATTCCTTGAAACAGGATGGACCACGTGAAGGTTGCAATCTCCCACCCCAGCTACTGCATTTAAACTTAAGGTCACAGACTCTGATATAAAATCAGTAGCCAGTTATTCCACTTTGCTGCTCTTGTGGGATAGCCTGGATATCACAAGTCATGCCATGTCATTGATTATATGTAGCAAAAGCTAGGTAAAACTAGCATCTAATATCTCATTTAACATTTGGTACCCCTGAACTTCAGCACACTTTTGGTCAGCAAAAATGTAGTGCAAAGTGTTTCCATATTTAACCTTGTCGCAAAGAAGAAGAAACCCACCTTATGGCACATTTTCATCACTTGGCCTTTCTAACTTTACACCAATTTGGCGAGTGCTCAACAACATCTTTGTGAGAAATCCTGGGAAGAAGTTGCATTGAAATGGCAGGACGACTCCCTGCATGAATTCTCAACCCTATCTTCTATGGTTCTGTTGGAAGGCTGAAGAGTCCACCATACACCCCACAGTTGGTGAATTCACCTCAGTCAGCATCAATGAGCTGAAGTGGAGATGGTCAAGTGCTTCAAATACCAAGGTGTAATTATAACAACAATTAATCCTAGACCAACTACATTGAAGATACAGCCAAGAAATTCTATACTTCCTCAGAAGACCTCAGATGTTTGGCGTGTCTCCAACAACTCTTACCAACTTCCACAAATATACCATAAAAAGAGAGAGATAAAGCATGGAAATAGGTGCATCCAGTCTGCGCCGACAAATGATCACCCTCAAAATCATTCTATCGTACACACTAGGGACAATTTACAGAAGCCAATTAACCAACAAACCTGCAAGTCTTTGGGATGTGGGAGGAAACTGGAACACACGGAGAAAACCCAAGCAGTCTCAAGGAGAATGTGCAAACTCCGTACAGACAGCACTTGTAGTCAGGATCAAATGTGGGTCTCCTGCACTGGAAAACAGCAACTTTACTGCTACACCACTGTGCTGCCATAATCAAGATCATTCCCTTCTTCTCAACTCTCCCATCTGGCCAAAGATACAAAAGCTCAAAACCACCTACCAGGTTCAGGAACAGTTTCATTTCTGCTGCCATCAGACCACTGAACAGTCCTCTCATAAGCTAAAGGTCCTAACCTCCCAACCTACCTCATTGTAGACCTTGCACTTTTTAAACTGTACTTTCTCTGTAACTATAATGCTGTAACACTGTAACACAATATTCTGCGCTCTAGTATTTTTCTTTTGTTGTAATTGTGAATGGCTAATCAATTGTACAATCAGGTATGATTTGACTGGCTAGTATGCTATCATTTTATTTTCACTGTATCTTGGTACATGCGTCAATAATAAACCAGTATCAATACCAGAAACCATACAACAAATAATTTCCAAAATGTAATTTAGTCTTTTGCCTAAAAGTATTTTATTTCAACAAATTATTATCTTCTTCAGAAAAGTACTCAAAGTGAGAAACATTTCTACAGAGCGCTGAAGTATTTTTGATTTTATAGTATGGTTATAAAGATATTATAGTTACCTATAGCACCTGCCCATCTATATAACCATATAACAAACCATATAACAATTACAGCACGGAAACAGGCCCTCTCGGCCCTTCCAGTCCGTGCCGACCATTTGTTTTCCCCTAGTCCCATCTACCTGCACTCGGACCATACCCCTCCATTCCCTTCACGTCCATATACCTATCCACTTTACTCTTAAATGTTAAAATCGATCCTGCCTCCACCACTTCTGCTGGAAGCTGATTCCACACAGCCACCACCCTCTGAGTAAAGAAGTTCCCCCTCATGTTACCCCGAAACCTCTGTCCCTTAATTCTCATGTCATGCCCTCTTGTTTGAATCTTCCCTACCCTCAATGGGAAAAACTTATCCACGTCAACTCTGTCTATCCCTTTCATCATTTTAAAGACCTCAATCAAGTCCCCCCTTAACCTTCTGCGCTCCAAAGAATAAAGACCTAACTTGTTCAACCATTCTCTGTAACATAGTTGCTGGAACCTTGGCAACATTCTAGTAAATCTCCTCTGTACGCTCTCTATTTTGTTGACATCCTTCCTATAACTAGGCGACCAAAATTGTACACCATACTCCAGAATTGGTCTTACCAATGCCTTGTACAATTTTAACATTACTTCCCTACCCCTATATTCAATGCTCTGATTTATAAAGGCCAGCACACCAAAGGCTTTCTTTACCACCCTATCTACATGCGATTCCACCTTCAGGGAACTATGCACAGTTATTCCTAGATCCCTCTGTTCCACAGCATTCCTCAATTCCCTACCATTTACCATGTACGTCCTATTTTGATTTGTCCTGCCAAGATGTAGCACTTCACACTTATCAGCATTAAACTCCATCTGCCATCTTTCAGCCCACTTTTCCAAATGGCCCAAATCTCTCTGTAGACTTTGAAAATCTACTTCATTATCCACAACACCACCTATCTTAGTATCATCTGCATACTTACTTATCCAATTTTCCACCCCATCATCAAGATCATTGATGTACATGACAAACAACAGTGGACCCAACACAGATCCCTGAGGCACCCCACTGGTCACCGGCTTCCAACCGGACAAACAGCCATCCACCATTACTCTCTGACATCTCCCATTCAGCCACTGTTGAATCCATCTTGCTACTCCGCCATTAACACCCAAAGATTGAAATTTCTTAACCAACCTTCCATGGGGAACCTTGTCAAAGGCCTTACTGAAATCCATATAGACAACATCCACTGCTTTACCCTCATCAATTTCCCTAGTTACCGCTTCATTAAATTCAAGAAGGTTTGTCAAACATGACCTTCCAGGTACAAATCCATGTTGACTGTTCCTGATCAGACCCTGTTTATCCAGATGCTTATATATATTATCTCTAAGTATCCTTTCCATTAATTTGCCCACCACTGACGTCAAACTAATAGGTCTATAATTGCTAGGTTTATTCTTTGAACCGTTTTTAAACAATGGAACAACATGCGCAGTACGCCAATCCTCCGGCACTATTCCCGTTTCTAATGACATTTGAAATATTTCTGTCATAGCTCCTGCTATTTCTACACTAACTTCCCTCAATGTCCTAGGGAATATCTCGTCAGGACCTGGAGACTTATCCACTTTTATATTTTTCAAAAGTGTCAGTACTTCCTCCTCTTTGAATCTTATAGTTTCCATAGCTACTCTACTTTTTCCCCTTAACTCACAGTTCAATATCCTTCTCCTTGGTGAATACCGAAGAAAAGAAATTGTTCAATATCTCCACCATCTCTTTTGGCTCTGCAGATAGCTGTCCATTCTGGTTCTCTAATGGTCCAATTTTATCCCTCGTTATCCTTTTGCTATTAATATAGCTGTAGAAACCCTTTGGGTTTACTTTCACCTTTCTTGCCAAAGCAACCTCATATCTTCTTTTAGCCTTCCTAATTTCTTTCTTAAGATTCTTTTTACATTCTTTATACTCCTCTAGCACCTCATTTACTCCATGCCTCCTATAATTATTGTAGATATCTCTCTTTTTTCGAAACAAGTGTCCAATTTCCCTTGAAAACCATGGCTCTTTCCAATTTTTACTATTTCCTTTCAACCTAACAGGGACATAAAGATTCTGTACTCTTACAATTTCCCCTTTAAATGTCATCCATTTCTCTTCTACATCCTTCCCATGAAACAAAGTGTCCCAATTCACTCCTTTAAAATCCTTACGCATTCCCTCAAAGTTAGCCTTTCTCCAATCAAAAATCTCCACCCTAGGTCCAGTTCTGACTCTCTCCATAATTATATTGAAACTAATGGTATTGTGATCACTGGTCCCGAAGTGCTCACCAACGCATACCTCCGTCACCTGACCTGCCTCATTTCCTAACAGGAGGTCCAGCACTGCCCCTTCTCTGGTCGATACCTCTATGTACTGCTGCAAAAAACTATCCTGCACACATTTAACAAACTCCACACAAAATCTGTTTGATAATAGAAATGCCAACCTGGTAAATGATGGTGACATTCACAATGGAAGTTCACAGAGATTGTGCATAAAGGGAGAAAGAGGACACCAGCTAAGAAATCATTCACTTGTCTGCCCATCATGAACATCCTGCCCCATTTGTGCAGAAGGTTATAGGTCCCACATTGGCCTCATTAGTCACCCAGAAAAGTGGAGTGGAGGAAAGTCCTCCTTAATCCCAAACAGACTGCCTGAGATGATAGAAACATAGAAACATAGAAATTAGGTGCAGGAGTAGGCCATTCAGCCCTTCGAGCCTGCACCGCCATTCAATATGATCATGGCTGATCATCCAACTCAGTATCCCGTACCTGCCTTCTCTCCATACCCTCTGATCCCCTTAGCCACAAGGGCCACATCCAACTCACTCTTAAATATAGCCAATGAACTGGCCTCAACTACCCTCTGTGGCAGAGAGTTCCAGAGAGTCACCACTCTCTGTGTGAAAAAAGTCTTTCTCATCTCGGTCTTAAAGGATTTCCCCCTTATCCTTAAGCTGTGACCCCTTGTCCTGGACTTCCCCAACATCGGGAACAATCTTCCTGCATCTAGCCTGTCCAACCCCTTAAGAATTTTGTAAGTTTCTATAAGATCCCCTCTTAATCTCCTAAATTCCAGAGAGTATAAACCAAGTCTATCCAGTCTTTCTTCATAAGACAGTCCTGACATCCCAGGAATCAGTCTGGTGAACCTTCTCTGCACTCCCTCTATGGCAATAATGTCCTTCCTCAGATTTGGAGACCAAAACTGCACGCAATACTCCAGGTGTGGTCTCACCAAGACCCTGTACAACTGAAGTAGAACCTCCCTGCTCCTGTACTCAAATCCTTTTGCTATGAAAGCTAACATACCATTCGCTTTTTTCACTGCCTGCTGCACCTGCATGCCTACTTTCAATGACTGGTGTACCATGACACCCAGGTCTCGCTGCATCTCCCCTTTTCCTAATCGGCCACCATTTAAATAATAGTCTGCTTTCCTGTTTTTGCCACCAAAGTGGATAACCTCACATTTATCCACATTATACTGCATCTGCCAAACATTTGCCCACTCACCCAGCCTATCCAAGTCACCTTGCAGTCTCCTAGCATCCTCCTCACAGCGAACACTGCCCCCCAGCTTAGTGTCATCCGCAAACTTGGAGATATTGCCTTCAATTCCCTCATCCAGATCATTAATATATATTGTAAATAGCTGGGGTCCCAGCACTGAGCCCTGCGGTACCCCACTAGTTACTGCCTGCCATTGTGAAAAGGACCCGTTTACTCCTACTCTTTGCTTCCTGTTTGCCAGCCAGTTCTCTATCCACATGATATTCCTATTTTTTAATATTTCAGTTTCTGCTCTTCTTTAACATTTATAGTCAACAGGAGAACAATTGGGGTTTCTTTTACAGACTGCTGCAAAGACCCACTTGTGTGCTGCATGAACAGAGATTTTAACATCACCCATTGCATATCATGTGTAACTATGATATATTACTGTTTCACAGCTATAACTAGAATAACTTGAAAACAAGCAGAATTAATGTGTTGAGAAAACTATTGCTTGTGCAGGCCAAAAAAAAGTGATGAATTTGGATATTTCTCTTGACAACAAAAGGTTGGGAGTGACCTATTTAAGATTATGAACGGCATGATAGAGAGGTTACAGGAAAGACGTTTCCTCTGGTGGGAAGAGTATAACACAGATGATTATTACAAAGTAGTCACTAAGAAATGCAAAAGAGGCTTTCTTACCCTAAGGGTGTGTGAATGTGCAGTTGGCTACCATAGGAGTGGTTGAAGTGAGTATTGTAATTATAAGGTGAGGGAGGCTGACTAAGCATTTAATAATGAAAATAATGTTACGCTGCTAGATTTTGAAGAGTAAAATTGGGAGTTCTCATATAACCACCAGCAATGTGTGATTGGGCTAAATGTTGTATAGCTCTTAAAATTCAATGTATTTCTATGTTAACAATTACAACCCACACAATGACAATGCACATCTATGTCAATAATCAAATGTTGTCTGGGTTAATTCCAATAAAAACATAATTTCCTCAGTTTATTATTTATTTGATTGAACATGTTTATCAGACCGAAAATGCTTGAGTGGCAATTTGCATTGCCAGAAATCTCTGAAAACTGAAAACATGTACACATTTTCAGGGATTATATATTCTTTGTTATAGCTGATGTGAATATGTCCTTTCCATTTGCATGTTATTTGATCTCATGATTTTTAAATATCAAAATAGTCAATAAAATGTGGTATTTCCTTGAAATTAACTGGAATTGACGGTTTGAGATTGTTGCTGGCTTAACTTTTCATGTTCTTTGATGTGTAATTAACGTAAAGTGACAAACAATTGACAAGAAAGAGATTCTCTTCAGGGAAGTGAAAGATAAATGAGGATAAGTGAAAGTGAACAACAAAAAAGTAGCATGATCATCTCAAAATCAATGCAGACACAATTATATTGACAACTAAAAGTTTGGGGAATATGCAATACACATGAAAATTATATTTGTTCATCTGCATCTTACTGTTCTGTATGTTTTGGGTGAATTAATTTCGGAATCCTTCTGACTTGCTACCAAGACTGCAACAGACAGGTTATTTGTAATGTGTCTTTTCAAGATCTGGTGGCTACACAAGAGAATCGCAAAATAAATCTATGCTATTTACTTCCATTGAGGAGAATGAATTGTAACTTATTTCCATACACCCTTCAACTCCCATGCACCCTGTGCAACAGGTTTTTCTTTCAAATTGCATATTTTTACCTATCCTTTGACCAAATGCATTTTAATCTAGCCTGTTCATGCCAATTGTGCTGGCAAGTAGAGGAAGTAGTGCGGCATGGTAGTGCAGGGGTACCGTTGCTTCCTTACAGCGCTTGCAGCGCCGGAGACCCGGGTCCGATCCTGACCATGGGTGCTGTCTGTACGGAGTTTATACGTTCTCACCGTGACCGTGTGAGTTTTCCCCGAGATCTTTGGTTTCACACTCCCAAGATTTGTAAGTTAATTGGCTTGGTAAGTGTAAATTGCCCCTAGTGTGTGTGCAGGATAGTGTTAGTGTGCGGGGATTGCCTGTCGGTGGGGACTTGAAGGGCCAAAGGGCCTATTTCTGCGCTGTATCTATAAAAGATATTTGGATAGGAAAGGTTTAGAGGGATAGGGGCCAAACTCAGGCAAATGCACTAGCTTAGATGGGGCCTCTTGGTTAGCTTTGACGAGTTATGCCGATGGCCCTGTTTCAGTGCTGTATGACTGAATGACTGGATAAGAAAGGGGACTCAAGCCATATTCTTGACATATTCAAATTGGAAGATATTTTAGCTCGAGAGGTAACTTGTAACAGTAGCATTTTGTCACAGACAGGCTTTACATATAATTTGTGCTGGTGCACCATTTTCGAGTATCTCTGAAAATACCAGTCGCAATGGATCAGAATTTTGACCCTAGGACACTGACTGCTTAAAAAGGACATGCAGTAAAAACATGGAGGGTCATTTGGTATTCACCTGGATTGCAATCACCTCATTATTTTTGATGATTTGAGACTGGCAAGGATTCTAAATAAATAATGTTTGACTGAAAATGGCAAATATTCATTACAATTTGTTTAATCTTCAGTATTCTTGCTCCAATCAATATGGGTGGTATTATTGTCAGTCCTTTCAAGATGGATGAATAATTGGAGGAATAGAGGGGCTTAGACGCCAGCGTCTAAAAGAGATGCCAGCGATCACTGCCATTGTCAATGCATCATTGGGGAGGTTGGAAGCACAATATCATAGTTAGCACAGGAAGCAGTGAAAAAACCCAATATAACTGAATCTCAACCAAAGGGAAATGCTTGAGATCACTGAGTATTTTTGCTGTAAGTAGACCTGCTGTTCATTGACCGTCATGGAGTCTGGCTTGCTCAAATACACGTTATGAGGTTATGTCGTTCCCTTCAATGTAATCCACTCCTTCCAATTGGTGTAGCATGTGAAATGCCATGAGTAAGGGTGCATGCAGGTTCAAAGCTATTTAGGTGACTATGCCTTATATGGTTTAAGCCATTAACTCTGAAATCCCACCATCCTCTCAACACCCACCTCACCAATCATTTCATCTTGATCTGCTCCCTTAAAATGGGTCCTCGGGTGAAAGATTGCAACCTTCACGTGGTCCGCCATGTTTCGACGAATGCAATCAACCCGATGTGCACAATCAAATAAGATCAAATAGAACAAGTTGTCTACAACTTTAGGCTGTGCACGCCATACGCAAGAAGAAGAAAATGGCTCCTGAAACTGATCTCCCTTGTCACCTGTCTTAATATTGTTTTGTATGTGTCAAAATTTATGTGATTGCAGGAAATAAAATCATTTATATTGCATAACTGTTTTAAAGTTTTCAAATTTTCCATTGGTCTCGTAACATGTGAGGATGCAAATATTGTCTTATCTGGCAATATTTGTACTTTGCTGTGAAAAAATGAATCACTGGCATAGCCTTGTATAAGTAGTGATTGTGTTACTTAACATGATAGATAATTACATGCAATAGTATCCAGATAGTCCCTTCCCTTTCAGAAAATCACAGCTCCATTATTTATTACTGCACAAGTCACAGATCTGCTAGGTTTGTAATACTACTCGACTTAGTTCTGACTATATATTCTTAGATTCAGCCAAGCTGTGTGGATCTTGCAACACATTGTAAATCACCAAGTTGCAATGCTCTTGATTTAAAATAATCTCTTAAAGCTAACCTTTCTTTTAAAAAAAAACTAGCAATGTCCAGGATGTAATCGTTATAGTGGTCGGAACAGTCCATATCTAATGTTAAGGTTATGGGAATATCATAAGCTGCTCCCTGGGCTCTCTAACACCACAGATGATGACTAAATTTCCAGCATCTTATCACACAGTCACAGGCTGGAACTAGTACGGGTGACTATGAAGAAAACACAGCATGAAAACTGGAGTACAGATGATCAGATTAAAAGCTATTGGATTTGTTAGCAGTAGCACAATCTGACTGGAGCAGGCCTAGCCAGAGCCCATGGAGACTAAATACATTCTCTTTTCTCTCTATCCTTTCACCCATTTAAAGTCTTCTGAGAAGGGGAATTTAACACTTCAGAGATTCTGACAACTTATCAGATGGGCTGATTGATTGTGACCGTTCTACACACTGTAGTTATCACGGGGTGAAAGGCAAAGTGGGACCCACACACCATTCAACAAGGTCTCTCCCCCATTAACAGCCAGGCAGTTTGACTGCACTTTCATGAATCTTTTCCGCATGGATTGTCTATCTGTTGTGTATTCCTGTCTCAGCCCCAGTAGTGCTGTCATACCCTAAATAAGGAATGTGGCAAAAATTAAATAAAAAGCAGTGCAAGCATTTTGCTTATGACTCAATGATTTGAGCTGAGCGGTAATTGTCCTTTCGATTGTTTATTCCTATTCATGCAAAATAACTGAACTGTTTATAAATGTTATTTATTTGTTTCCTGGTAAACTGACATTTTCTAAATCCAGCTGTGCTTTCAATAGAACACACAGAAAGACAACAGATGATACAAAAAGTGCATTGTAGTTAAAGAACAGCAGCATTTTAATGTTTCATGTTATTTCCCAGTAAACTTTAATTTTGATCAGAGGCCAGCATCCACGTGGAGCCTGGCTTCTTAAAGTGGCAAAAAAACATATTAGCTTTGGGTTCCATTCCTGATTGCCATGCAGAAGACTCAACAGGAGAGACTGTGTTTGAGTGTGTGACTGTAGCTTATTCATCCTGATCCACATATTTGAATTGCTCAGTGAATTGCTCAAATACAAAACAAATAACCACATGTTTGAAATATCAGAGAACTGTTTGAAAGGAAAAAGATCAAATGTCTCAAGAGGGTGCCTTTCAAATTCAAAAACCCCAGAAAACAAAAGATTTTACAATTGAAACAAAGCTTTGCTAGTTCAAGCCCATGTTCACATGTCCACATGTTCATAAAGTCAAATTATACACTGTTCACAATCTTTCACCTTTCAAATTCTAGAACACATTCCTTACCCCTATGAAAAACTGTTGTGGGTAAGACTCCCCAGAGCAATTATATGGGCCCTACAGAAGAATGCACCTCACACTTATCTGCATTAAACTTCATTAGCAATTCCTCAGCCAACTTGCTGATTGTGATTGAGATCCTGTTGATTGAGATCCTGTTGAGAACCATCTTCACCATGTATACCACACACTTTAGTGTTATCCACAAATTTGCTGACCATGTCATGTATATTCTCATCCAAATCAATCCCTGAGCTACACCACTAGCCGTAGGCCTCCAGTCTGAAAAACAACCTTCCGTCATCACTGTCTGCTTCCTTCCATAAAACCAATTCTCTATCCACTCGTCTAGCTCTCCCTGGATCCCATGCAACTACCTTTCAGAGCAGCTTCATCAGAGCATCATCAGAGACGCACACCACCCTGGCCATACACTCATTTCACTCCTGCCATCGGGAAGAAGGTACAGGAGCCGGAAAACTGTAATGTCCAGGTTCAGGAACAGCTCCTTCCCTACAGCCATCAGGCTATGTACCTCAAATGAGCTCTGAACTGCAATAGACTATTATTGTTATTATCACACTATTATTGTTTGTTGTTTTATTTGTGTACTATGAGTGCATGTGTGTGCGTATATATATATATATATATATATATATATATATATATATATATATATATATATATACACACAATGAACTTTCTTTTCTCTCTCGTTTATTATATTGTTTACAGTGTACCATGTTTACATATTCTGTTGTGCTGCAGAAATTAAGAATTTCATTGTTCTATCTGGGACATATGACAATAAAACACTCTTGACTTGACTTGACTCGACTCTTGGCTCTTTCCAAGCGAAACCTTATCAATGGCTTGCTGAAATACAATGTCAACAGCTTTGGTCTCATCAATGTTTTTGGTTATTCACACAACCTAAACAGACCATAAGACACAATCTCGCATTGCAAAACCTTGTTGACTATCCTTAATCAGTCCTAGTTTCTTCAAATGCATATATACCTTATCCTCTAGAATCTTCTCCAGTATCTTGCTAACCACAGATGTTAAGCTCACTGGTCTCCAGATTCCCAGGTTTTCCTTGCAGTCTTAAATTGTGGTTCCTTAAATTGAGGCACAACAGTAGCCACCCTTTAGCCTTCTGGTACCTTGGCTATGCTTAATGATAATTCATATATCTTAGCCAGGGTTCTTGCAATTTATTGTCTAGCTTCCTACAGCATTCTCAGATATATCTGGTCAGGCCTGAATGATGTATCTATTTTTATACAATGTAGGATGTCCTGCACCTCCAAGATTGTTACACGATTTTTACTTAAAACATCTCCATTATCTGTCCCAAAGAGGTTGAGGAAAAATAAAGAGAATGGCCAGTTCAAAAGTCAGGACCAGTTTATGCTTCACATAATATTGTTTCTTCCTCCTATTTCCTCAGTTATTTTTACATTGGCATATGGTGCGGCTGTATGAACCGATTATTCTTGAAGCATGTTTTAAATTTCTATTCTTGTTCTAATATAACTGATAGCAAAATCAGTAAGATGTCTGCCTATGATCTCCTTCCTGGTCTGGGCCCAAGACTGAATGGGAAAATGAGGAATGTATGTTAGTGCAGTTACTAGAGGGAGTGTTGAGATAGGCACTTCTCTGGATATCTGTGTAGTTGTTTGGTGCAAAGGTGCAGATTTTGCATTGAATTTGTGTTGCTAATCCTCTCAAATTGATTCCTGGGATGAATGATTCGTTTTCTGGACACTGCCACAGGCAAGAATGATACTTAATTTCAATGTGGGCCAGCATGAGTCTTGTGACACAATCAGTCAACTCCCTCATATTTGAGAATATTCTCTCCAATAATGCTGTTGATACATAAAGTCAGACATTAAATAAACTGGTTCATCTATAGTGTGGAAGAAGGAACTGCACATGCTGGTTTAAACCAAAGATAGCCACAAAAAGCTGCAGTAAAGGCGGGACAGGCAGCATCTCTGGAGAGATGGAATTAAATAGATAGACACAAAAAGCTGGATAACTCAGTGGGACAGACAGAATCTCTGAGGAGAAGGAATGGGTGACGAAGGGTCTCGACTCGAAACATCACCCATTCCTTCTCTCCAGAAATGCTGAAGTTACTCCAGCTTTTTGTGCCTATCTTTGGCTCATCTATAGAATATTTTTGAGGCCATTTGTGCTTAAACAGTGTCCCATATCCATAGTGGCGAGTTAGCTATTACCATAAGTCTACAAAACCAGAGCACACAATTGCTACATATAGAAAGCTAGTGATGGATCTAACTACTTTTGATAGCCAGCAGAGAACCTCAAGTGACCAGCGCCCGCCCAAATGAGAGAAGAAATATAATGAGCTTTTAATGGAAGGTTATTCATATCTGGAGCATGATGTTCAACAAGTGACCCTAGTTGTTGCCAACTATTATTTCATCAAACTTAACTTATTAACAACAACTGCTGGATATTCTCCCCTGCTAGAATGAGTGAGGCATAATACTACTTCGGATTCTTGGTATATTTAAAAATAATCTTTCAATATTATTATTGAAATTAAAAATGAATGATGGAGTAAGAATAACCAGGGTTACTCATTAAAATGGTGAAAATAAAAGTATTTATTCACAGAGGAAGAATAATTTGCAGGATAGTTATAAGCTATTACACCTCTCCTGCAATTTATTCTTCCTCTGTGATTAAGTACTTTTAAGTGACATAAAATAGCTGAGAGCATTTGTTTATCTATTACCAAAAAACAACTTCAGCCATCTAGTCATGGAATATTCTTATCCTGTTTAACAAGCTGAACAAAATAAATAGCTTTTGCACTTGGACGTAGTTCAGTCCAAAGGCATGCAAATTAGTGGACATGATGAACGATGAAATATTTCATGCCAGAGTCCATTTTCTTCAACATCAAAGAATTGTGGCTGGGCTCGGGCCTTCCACAACATCAGGACCAAGTCAGCACCACAAAATGTTAGCATTTAAGTCAGATCTCTGTTCTTATGCCAGGAACACAAGAGCTGCAGATGCTCCACAGCATAATATCAATTCAAACAGGAAGCACAGAATGCCAGAGGCAAAGATTCTGTGTGACATTTCTGACTTGTCCACTGGTGCCCCATTAGAGAATAAAAGCTGTGTCTTTTATACTCTTGGTAACCACTGGGGTTCATTTCAAGGGACATTGATCCCCATTCCAGCTGTGCACAACTGCAACCTGTCACAAGATGTCAAAATATTGTTTTGTGTGCAATTTTAATAACACTGTGGTTTTCATAACAATAATTTTAAATTTAATTTGCAAGTAATAAATAGACATACCAGCAATATAAGAATAATATTGTTATTAGTAATGAACTAAAATGTAACAGAATCTGTAATTTGTATTACAATGTAAACATATCAATTTATTCTAATTATGTGTATTATAAATAAGAAATACATATTTATAATTATTTTATGGAAATATCTCATCTTAATTGTATTTATGACAAATAATTATGCCATTACTTTAGTAACTGAATTAGGAAATATTAGTTGTTCATACATGCTAGCTATTTTAATTATAAGTATAATGTACTCTGTCATTGGTTTGGCCATACATATTTAATTCAATATAATTTAGAATCGGTGTGCTTGAGCTTGTGTGAGCATGAGTGATCTATATTTCAAGTATACACGAACTAAGGATGTGTTTATAAAGTAAAACAGTTTTAGAAATACATTTCCTGGGTTTTATTATTTAACTTAATTATATTTTCATGTATTCTCAGCATGATAGAATGATGTCACCATTTAAGCATGTTCTCTGGGATAAGTTAAAGAATGCGCGTGGGCAGCTGTAGATGCCTCCTACAGAGCAATGGACTTGCAGCCTTAAGGATGGACACCAAAAGATGAATTTCCCACCTCCTTTTTCAATAGTATGGGAAAAAGATCAATGTCCACCATCCTAAACTATAGATAGACGCAAAATGCTGGAGTAACTCAGCGGGGCAGGCAGCATCTCTGGTGAGAAGGAATGAGTGATATTTGGGGTCGAGACCCTTCTTCAGACTTATACCATCACGATCGATCTAACTTATTTTCCCAAATAAGGTCCAATTTGACCCATTGCAGATTTATCAGTGGGAATTCCATTAGATACGTGTGGTGATATTTTACCCGATGCTCATTTTAGCTTTGCTTGAAAACTTAAAAGTACAGTGTATGTGTTTGTCCAAGCGTTCCTAGTAGGACGTATCTAAGAGAGCCTTTTCTAGACGCAGCTCATAGGCCATATCGTGTCAAGTTTTGTACCTAGCACCAGTATTGGGAATACAAAGTAGCATTAGAATGGCTGATGGTCTCAGGGATACCATTGGAAATAAATCCAAAAAGACTTTAGTTGTACAGCATAGAAATATGCCATGCTGACCCATTTGCCTGTGTGTGGTCTGTATGCTTCTAAACCTCTCCTATCTTCATGGTTGTCCAAATGTCATTCCTGCCTCTAACACATCCTCTGGTAGCTTATTCCATTGGCCGTCATCCTCTAGATGAAAGATTTGTCCATTAGATCCCCCTTTAAATCTTTCCCCTCTCACCTTAAACATATGATATTAGATTCTCCTACCCTGGAAAGAAAACTGACTATTTATCTTCTTTATGCCCCTCATGAGTTTATAAACATTTATAAGGTAATCCCCAGCCTTCTTCACTCCAGGGAAACAGTCCCCACCTATTTCAAGCTCTCCAACATGGTAACATCCTTGGGATTCTTTTCTGCACCCTCTCCAGATCACTTACATTTTCCCAGTAACCCAGCAACAGAGCTGCACCAAGTGTAGTCCCATCAATGTCTTGTAGTTCTATGATAAAACCTCTAAGCACTTGTACTCAGTGGCATCTATACTAATCCACTTTATTAGTAAAATAGAATAGAATATAATAGAATGCCTTTTATTGTCAATCAAACAGCTTGGTTTGAACTAAATTGCATTTCTACAGTCTTAACATTACAACGAAAAAAAACAAGACCCACACTTAACACAATTTACACAAACATCCATCACAGTGAATCTACAACACCTCCGCACTGTGATGGAAGGCAAATGTCTTATCTCTTTCCTTTATTCTTCTCCCGCAGTCCAGCAGTCCAACTGCAACGTCGAGGCGAACTGGGGCTCCCGATGTTAAAGCTCCCGGCGGGCGATGGTAAGTCCCGCGGCCGTTTAAGCCACGCCGGGTGATGTTAGGCTCTGCTCCGAGTCCTTTAAACCCCGCGATTCCGGCAGGAGAAGTTGCCGTTGCGTGAGCTCCGAAAAGCGGTCTCACACCAGGGACCTACGAGCTCCCGATGTTCCTGTCCACCGGGCCTGCGGCCGGAGCCTCTGCAGCTCCGAAGTCGAATCACAGCCGCGCGCCACCACAGCTGGTCCCATTCCGAAGTCGGCCAGCTCTGCGATGGCGAGTCCGCAGGCTCCGCGACTGGAGTCCTCAGGTCGGTTCCGGCCGGAGGCTGCATCCGGCTCCAAGATGTTAGGCCCAACGACATCGGAGACCTGACAGGGAAAAAGTCGGGTCCCCGTAAAGGGAAGATATTAAACGGTTTCCCCCACCCCCCACATATACACAGCTAAAAAATAATAAAAAATAGAATCTAAAACATACATTTAACGAGACAAAAATAAAAAAAAGACAGACGGACTGCGGTTGAGCCACTGCCATTAGGCATCGCCACTCTCCAGAGCAGGGTCCATATCTTAATACACCTTGATAATACAAGTGCTGGTCCAGAATGTTGTGAATGTTGTGAGTATCTTTGTCTTTTCCACACTCGCGTGCAGTTCATGTTAAACTGCAATCTTCCCCTCGGTGAAAACTGTTCTTGCCTTAACACAGAGGGTGGTCTGTATGCAGAAAGAAATGGTTCAGGCAGGTACTTTGCCAACATTTAAAAAGAAAATTGTCCAAGTATAGGAAGATTCTGAGGGATATGGGCCAAATGAAGACAAATGGGAATATCGTAGATAGGTCAGTTGGCATGGATGAGTTGGGCCATAAAGCCTGTTCCATGCTGTATGTCTCTCTGCCTCTATTACTTCAACTCTCCTCAAGAATGCTTACCTTAAGACTGTGCTGGTGTAACTATGGATGTCAGGCAACATCTCTAGCGTCTCTGGCGAGCATGGATAGGTGACATTTCGGCGACAGGACTCCACTGCAGATTGATAGTGGTGGTGGAGGGGAAGAAAGCTGAATGAGAGGAAGGGCAGGTCAACACCTGACAAGTAATAGGTGGATACAGGTGAGGGGGTGTTTTGTAAACCAAATGGTTGGACAATGCCCATGGATGAAAAGACAAATGTGGGACAGAGATTGAAGAGTTGCAATTGGTAAAACTCGAGGAAGGAATGAAGAGATAAATATATGCTAGACTGTGGGGCACAAGGGGGAAAGGGAAGAAAGGTGTTGGGAGAAGAAGGGTGGGGATGAGTTTGTAGTTACCTAAAATTGGAGAAAATGTTCTTACTGTTGGGCTGTATGCTGTCCAAGACAAATATGAGGTGCTGTTCCTCCAGTTTGCATGTGGCCTCACTCTGGCAATGGAACAATCCCATGACAGAGGTCCATGTGGGAATGAGAAGAGGAGATAAAATTGTTAACACCTGGTAATCCAGTAGGCCTTGCCGAACCGAGTGAAAGTGTTTGGCGCTTGGTCTCGCCAATATACAGGAGGCCACATGAGGAACATTAGATGCAGTAGATGAGGTTAGAGAAGGTGCACATGAACCTCTGACTTCCTGGAAGGACTGCTGGGGTCCTTGAATGAAGATGATGGAGGATGTCCAGGGACAGGTCCTACACCTCCTGTGGTAACCAGGTAAAGTACCAGGGCAGTGGATGGTTTGGGTTGGATGGAATGTGAACCAAGGAGTTGTGGTGTTAATTCTGGCCAAATTGAAGATGCCAGGACACTAAAATGGAGTAAAGGCTTCTGTGCTGCTAGTCCATTTGGTCAATTTAAATGTGCCTTCTGCAGAAATGGCACAGGCTGCAGAATGGTGCCAGCATGTCTAGAGCCTAGATAAGAGCTGCAGGAAGAGAATGGAACATCTGCAGATTCTGACAGTTAGGTGTAAATTGCATGAAACGGATTGGATGAATGCAAACCATACATACACATTGTAAATATTGTTGCAAAGCTTTACTTTGCTAGATGTTGATTGGGTTAAATGTTGAGCCTTGTCTGGATTTCCTGACTATCAAGGCACATGTTGCCTAATTCATCTCTGTTAATTTGCATCTAGAAACTTTGTCAGATGTATTGTATTAGTCACTGTATTATTGGGTTGGGGCCTATCATGTACTGTGTTAATTGATATCTGTTATTGGACTGTATAGAGACCACCTCAAGGTTCAAGGACCTACAAAAGGCCGCTCCCATGAGGTCCTGTGTCGATCTCCTGGCAGGGCGCTTAGGACTGCGTGACCTTCTGGAGTGTCTCTGCTTGAACGAGGCTCAGAGGGCTTGGCCAGTCAGATACGAGGATCGAACCCGCGGTCGTTAGGTATAGTAGTGAGAACTGTTATTGTGCTTTTCCAAAATAAAGTTTAGATGCGCAGGGTTACACAAAAGGCTGGAAAACTCAGCGGGTGCAGCAGCATCTAAGGAGCGTAGGAGATAGGCGACGTTTCGGGTCGAGACCCTTCTTCAGACGCAGGTGCTTGACAGTGATTTGTGACTGAAACTAGACTGGGGGGAAGCTTAGAACAAGCTATTTACAGTGGAGGGAGGGGTCTCCGTAGAAAGTAGAAAACGGTGGAGATGGGAAGATGTGATTGGTGGTGAGATCACATTGGAGGTGACGGTAATGTCAGAGGTTGATGTGTTAGTTGCGCAGGCTGGTGGGGGAATGGTGAGGACCAAGGGAACTCTTTGGAGGTTTTACAGAATAGGTAGAGAGGAGGATAAATCCTAGAGGGACCCAGAAGATGCCCCAATCAACTCTTAGAAAGGAGTAAATAGTCTAAGCAAAATATGAGTACTCAAGCCTGAGACCCAAGATGAAATACCATAAAATGTTCAGTGACTTAACTTATGAGATGAAAGTCAAGGAATGAAAGTGCAAGGCATTGAAAAATAACAAAGCACCATCAAGGCGACTGGTTTAGATCATGACTTTGTGCCTAATAAGTCACAGGCTACAATATAGATGATGAGTTACTGAGTATGAGGGACACGTAGACAAGATGGAAGCAAGGGTGACATCTCCTACAAAGGGAAGTTTAATGCAATATGCCTCACTGAAATTATTTAACAGAAGTCACATATGAGTTCTGTTAAATAATTTCAGTGAGGCATATTGCATTAAAAACTGGTGAGAATTCTGAATTAAATGTTTGGTGAACTAAAAGGCTTGCCAGGATCCATACAAGTAACATCAGGAGGCATGGGTGAATCCAGCAGTAATCTAAGACAGGAATTTTGTGCAGCCTGAAACCCATCCTATTTAGCACAGTAGTAGTGAGAAGCTCCATTTAAATATTTTTGGACAAACTTATACAGCAACTGGTGATGGGCATGGGTGAATCCAGCAGTAATCTTGGACAATGATTTGTGTATAGCCTAGAATCACGTTCACAAATTTATGTTATAGTAGTAGAATTAGGTCATTCGCGCCCATCGAGTCCACACTGCCATTCAATCATGGCTGATATTTGCCTCCAAATCCCATTTTCCTGCCTTCTCCCCATAACACTTGACACCCATTCTAATCAAGTATTTGTCTATCACTGTCTTAAAAATATCGACTCCACAGCCCTCTGTGGCAATGAGTTCCACAGATTAACTACCCTCTGACTAAAGGGTCCATTTTATCTAGCACAGAATTAATGGATAACCCTATTAAAATATTTATAGACTCAACCTTATGCAGCATCTGCTGACCAATGACCCATTCCAGCAAAACCAAAGAGACTCTGCCTCAATGTCTAGGCACTACAGAATTATCTCATAGTCTCGACATGCATGTTCAGTTTGTTACCATGTGTGATCAGAACATATATCATTGTGGCTCCAGCAAACAATGTCCAAAGGAATTCATACCAGACCAATATATGTGTCCTCCGACATATTAATAGAATGACAGAAGTACCTTGCTGGGAGATTCATAGTGGTCTTGTGGAGCACAAATGTTGTATCCATTCTCAGGGTGAAACATCTGTGCTCCAAATCTGACCACTCCACCATGTCCTCATCAGCAATCCAGCCCAGACTTCTGCCATTCATGATAATATAGCACTATCTGGTGCCTGGTATTTTTTGCACAGAGTTGCAGGAAATCATTCTGCAGGATCATCAGTAGCCACCTTCACTACACGTGACCACACTTCCACTAGCTACTTAATCAGTAATGAGAAACCACCTGATCAGGCCATGGTATAGGGGAAAATGGTTCTGAAAAAGGCACAAGGGATTTTAGCTTTCATTTTTATACAATGTGGCATGCTTTGATTTAAATATTTGACTTCAATTGTTTGTTTTACGGTGGGTTTTTAATTTAGCATTCTTGCCTGGGGGCATTGCATTGATCAAGGCCAGAGAAAGGAAAGGTTATTGAATGGCAAAGTGAGGATGTATTTAATGGTTCTGCTATCACTTGAGTTGATCACAGATAGCGCAGAAAAAGGCTGTCATCATCTCCTCTTCTTCATTACTCCCTTTTCTTTTCCTTCCCTCATGGTACCAAGTTTGTTCAGCATATGGAAAACCACTACAAATTTCACATAGCTTTTTTAGTATGAATAATACTCACTTTTGTGAATTATACACCAGCTCAGGTTCATGAGCCAGATCATCGGATAATAGCTGTCAAAACTACAAACCAGTTCCTTGGATTGCCAGACTGACTCAAATACAGATATTGTTGCTTTGATCAGCAGGTTTATCGATATTCTACCGATGGGTTATTGACTGGATGGAATTGACTCAATTGTTATTGGCTATATTTCTTTGTTGCCATGTGGCCTTGGAAAAGTGGCAGGCATCACATTTTGCAGTCCTAGATAAAATACTTGCCCTGCCCTTTTGCTAAATTTTGGTAAGAGAGGAAAACAATGTCATCAACATTCTTATGTCCTTCTACATGAAACAATGGATACAAACAATAAGATGTTGCAATTAACTCCATCCCAAATCAGGAAGGAGTCTGAGATTTGTAAGTTCATGCCTGCCACTGGAATTGTGCTCCTTGTCTTACTCTGAGGATGCTGCAGTGGCAAGTCACTCCTTGATCATGAGTGTACATGACCTCCTTCCCAAAGCCTTTCTCTCCCTTCTCTTTCCAATACTTGTCCACTTTTGTGTGCTTCTTATTCCTTTGTGCAGTAATCTTACCCGCAAGGAAAATGCCTACTAATGTCTGGAAAACTAATGTCACAGAAGCTGTAAAGTCAAGATTAGACCCTTCCCCCTCTGCCATTAGATTTACGAGGATGTTGCCAGACTACAGGGTCTGAGCTACAGGGAGAGGTTGAGTAGGCTGTGATTCTATTCTTTGGAGTGCAGGAGGATGAGAGGTGATCTTATAGAGGTGTATAAAATCATGAGAAGAATACATCGAGTAGACACACAAAATCTCTTGCCCAGAGTAGGGGAATCGAGGACCAGAGGACATAGGTTCAAGGTGAAGGGGAAAAGATTTAATAGGAATCTGAGGGGTAACCTTTTCACATAGAGGGTGGTGGTTGTATGGAACAAGCTGCCAGATGATGTAGTTGAGGCAGGGACTATTGCAACGTTTAAGAAACAATTAAACAGGTACATGGATAGGACAGGTTTAGAGGGATATGGGTCAAACGCAGGCAGATGTGACTAGTGTAGCTGGGACATGTAGGCTGGTGTGGGCAAGTTGGGCTGAAGGGCCTGTTTCCATGCTGTATGACTCTATGACTCTATATCTATCTTTGACTATAATGACTGTAAGTCTAGAAATCACTCAAATTGCAGAATTATGACTGCACCCAGTAGAAATTAAACAGCAAGTAATGAATATTGTTGATGATCCCATGCAAACGGTGTCTGCAGCACACATGGTGTCTGGCAAAACTCATGTCAGTTGGACATCAGTCTGTAAACAAAATGATAACTTTGGCACCCAAATAATGTAAGCAGTTGAAGTGAATTTTATATCACTTCCATGACTCACCACAATGGAAACGGCAGGAAATTCAATAGAAAACATAACAAACACTGAGCTGGACTGACAAATCCATATTAGGAAGACTGTAATTACTTTTTTTTCTATGTAATATAACCTGCTCATTATATATAGTATCCCCACTTAATAGGAACTTTGGAATGAAAGAATGCAAATATGAATATATATATATATATAAGGAATGAACACTGGACAAAGAACGTTTTCATGGAAAATGTCTAAGAAAACTCTTAATCATGCCAGAAGTGGTTAACCCTTCCAGTCTGATTAGGATCTGGAATGTAATGCCTGATAGGGTGGTTGATAAGGAGTCAATGGAAGCTTTAAAAAAGGGTATAGGAACTATGCTTGAATGAGACAAACATGTAGGGAAATAGGCAATGTTTGTGGGAAAGGGATTAACTAGATTTCTCTTATAAAGATCTGGTGCAGACTTAATGGCTGAATGAAATCCTATGATTTCATGTCCTATAATTTTGTCAATAGAGGAACTGGGGTCATTCAATGAAGAAGCAAGCAGTCAAAATGCATAATTGTGATAGCAAACATGTCATTTAATAATTATAGCAGAAATGAAACACTCAATTAGGGCTTTATCTTAAAGTCATTAGTGAATATTTTTAGCTGTGCGTGTAAATATACAACTTAAAGTCAAATCACACATTTGTCACAGAGCAAATTCAAAATCTTAAAAGAGACTTAATTTTGTCTAAAATATTTTGTCTTCAAAATTAATTGAAAGGGGAGGTAATTTAAGACTGAGGTGAGAAAAAACGTTTTCACCCAGAGAGTTGTGAATTTATGGAATTCCCTGCCACAGATGGCAGTGGAGGCCAAGTCACTGGATGGATTTAAGAGAGAGTTAGATAGAGCTCTAGGGGCTGGTGGAGTCAAGGGATATGGGGAGAAGGCAGGCACGGATTATTGATAGGGGACGATCAGCCATGATCACAATGAATGGCAGTGCTGGCTCGAAGGGCCGAATGGCCTCCTCCTGCACCTATTTTCTATGTTTATAAATCGTTGCCAATTTTAAAATCTAGCTTCCAGTTTCTTCAACAACTTTGAACTGGAGACTGTGCTATGTACAAGGAACAGGCACAATTGTAATTTTTGCATCAAATAGTTTCAGCCTGCACAAAGATAGGTTAAAATATATGTTTATTGATCTTTCTTTGTGCTCTTGAGTCAAATGAGTCATGAAATTCTTCATTACTTTTCAAATGAAAATTTCCTTGCAGTACAATTGCCATTAGTAGTACTTTGGTTTAAGCTTTTCAAGACCTGGGATCAAAGTATGTCATGTAAAAATAGAACATAGCTTCCTGTGGCTCATCGTTATTGCATTTACTCTCAGCAGTTACCATCTTGTTTTGGTCAGAAAAGTCCAATTTCATCACTTCAGTCATATTCCCATCAGCGATAAAAGCATAGAAGGATCATTTGCTTATTCACATTTTTCAGCAAATAATATTTGAACATATGATATGATCTGATCACCAGTGAAGGTTGCAAAAGTGTATTATGTCTTTTGCTTTCCTTTATTTATTTTATCCACTTTCACAGCAGTGATAAACCCTTTGCAGGTCAACAGGAGATGCTTCCCTCTTCAGGCAGTCTCTTTAGATGAAGAACTTGGCTGAGAACGGAAATAACAGTACATGTATCTTGCTCTGAGCTATTTCATCTCACTGGAAAGTACATGCTCAGCACAACAGGATCGATCAATAAGTTAATGGCATAAATCAATGGAAAAGATTTTTGAGAGATCTTAATTAAAGAAACAACTGCTGATACAAATTATGTTTTCAATGTATTGATATAACAGAGGGCAGAAGGTTGAGCACAGACGTGCAGTGATCAATGCTCTTAACATTTGCATTCCTTTTCATCATCTACAAAGATCATTTAATGTTCTTGTCTTTTTTTTCAAAACAGATACGGCTCTAGAAACATTGGGACGATTTGTCCTTCTCCAAGGTGAAACGAATGTCTTAAGAGGTCGCACACTCGTTTTTGTTCAAAATTATTTAATAATATGATGATTGAAAAATCTGTGCTAACGCAGGACAAAAAATTGACATCAGAGCATCGTTTCTTTGGTGAGTAGTATAACAATAATAATTAAAACAGAGTTGAATTGATGGATCCCATTAAAAGCAGCAAAAATCCTCCAGTGAATGCACAGCACAAGCATCCAAAGTCAATATTTCTGATTCCCTTGATAGTTAAGTCTGAGACCCAGTTTAAAGAGACATCAATCTATGATGTCAGCATATAGCTAATGAACCTTCAAGAAATCGATATTCAAAATCCCTTTTCTACACAAAATCCTGACTATTGCGACATCTTCAGCAAATGCCAGTGAAACTGAAACAGCAGCCCAGTAATATATGGATGCTGAAGTTTTTTTTGATTTCTCAGTCAGCTTAGGGAATTGGAGATTTCAGACTTTGAACAAATCCAGTCTGGTGTGACCACGATAAAACAGAACTTGAAAAAAAAGGACAAATCTCCTTCTGGCAGAAAGAATTTAGAATTTCTTTTTGCAACAGAGCATCACTTGAAGTACTCCATTTACAATGTTCCGTTTTCAGCCTGAAGGAATTTTCTAAGCTCTGAACATTAGTAGTCTCCAATATACACATAAAACATGTCAAAGCTTACCTAAATGTTCTAAAAACAATTTCTAAAAACAATATTTAGTTTGGTTTAATTTAGTTTAGTTTAGAGATACAGCATGGAAACAGGCCCTTTGGCCCAAAAATGTCATTCCGCCAATGGGTTGGGTGTTTGGAGGGAGGGTGGAATCTCCCAGTATTCACAATAGGAAAATGCACTTAACATTGACTTGACCTGTGATGTTGCCCTCCACAGATGCTGTCTGGTCTGCTGAGTTACTCCAGTACTTTGTGTTTTGCTCAAGATTCCAGCATCTGCAGTTCCTTGTCACTCCTACTTGTAATGGGTTTATTGGTACTGATCAAACCTGGCAAGTGTTATTTATTTAACATTGACACATGTTATAGTCAGGTTCAGATTTTCAGGGACAAAGTAAGAAAATGTGCTTCCCATTCTGGATTATCCTGTTTCTGTCCCCAGTTGGACCAGTGTGAAATATCCTGACTTCCAACAGCAATCACCATTAAGGATGCTTAAAGTAGTTACATATTTACTACCAGTTAACAAACAGTTTTATCCTGTGGGCTAATATTTGCTAGCAATTGGTTTAAGATCATTCACATGTTTTAAACAATCTTTAAAATGTGAAAGGAAGCTAAATAGTCTTCCATCACTGAACTGGATATAATGATTGGATTTTATTTCATCTAATTCCAAATGTATTGACATTATTAACCTTTCCATCTTGCCCAGTGTTTCCTCTCTCAATTTCAGGGGACCAGTGTTCACTAGGGTTAGTATGTAAAAATAAATATGAACAATTAGAATAGAATATATAATAAACAAGCACAAGGAGAACAGTACTGAATTGATGGAGGACTTGCTTTGGCAAACCAAACTGGATCCGGCTTGGGCTGACTAGAATAAAAATTGATGGTCCAAACCGTAAGTAAATAAAAGGAGGCTTTCAAAGAGAAGATGGTGTGTAAAGATGAGATACATTCCCATGAAGAGGAAAGGGAAGAATTCCAGAACTATAACCCCCTAAATGACGAAAGATCTAAGGATTAAGTGAGATATGGAAAACACTTAAATCGTGTCATGATACAGAGGGGAATGAAGCTGAATAGAGACTATATAAAGGAAATATAAAAGACATAATGAGAGGCATGAAAGTAGAATAACAGCCAACATTAAAAGGAATCTAAAAGTGATGAAATTGTAATAAAACAAACTGAATAGGGATGTAAATAAAAATCTTCTTAAGGAATCAGACAGGATTTGAGAGCCAAAGACTTATGGAAAAGTTACAACACTGAAAGAGGCTATTCAGCCCATTATCACCCAATTGAAAGTAAGCAACCCAAATAACTCAAAACAGCACGGGAGCACCTCAAGGCTGCGTGCTCAGCCCCACTGCTGTACTCTCCCTATACTCATGACTGCGTAGCCGGTCACAGTGCGAACTCCATCATCAAGTTCGTTGACGACACCACTGTTGTGGGACGTATCACTGATGGAGATGAGTCGGATTACAGAAGAGAGATCGAGCAACTGTCTCTTTGCTGCCAGCACAATAACCTGGCCCTCAACATCAGCAAAACCAAGGAACTGATTGTGGACTTTGGAAGGAGTAGGATGGGGACCCACAGTCCCGTTTATATCAACTGGTCGATGGTTGAAAGGGTCAAGAGCTTCAAATTCCTGGGCGTGCACATCTCTGAAGATCTTTCCTGGTCCGAGAACACTGATGCAATTATCAAGAAAGCTAACCAGCGCCTCTACTTCCTGAGAAGATTACGGAGAGTCGGTTTGTCAAGGAGGACTCTCTCTAACTTCTACAGGTGCACAGTAGAGAGCATGCTGACCGGTTGCATCGTGGCTTGGTTTGGCAACATGAGCGCCCTGGAGGGAAAAGACTACAAAAAGTAGTAAACACAGCCCAGTCCATCATCGGCTCTGACCTTCCTTCCATCGAGGGGATTTACCGCAGTCGCTGCCACAAAAAGGCTGGCAGTATCATCAAAGACCCACACCACCCTGGCCACACACTCATCTCCCTGCTACCCTCAGGTAGAAGGTACAGGAGCCTGAAGACTGCAACGACCGGGTTCAGGAATAGCTACTTCCCCACAGCCATCAGGCTATTAAACCTGCCTCGGACAAAACTCTGATAACTAATAACCCATTATCTGTTATTTGCACTTTATTTGTTTATTCATTCATGTGTGTGTGTATATATTTATATATGGTACATGGACACACTGATCTGTTTTGTAGTAAATGCCTTCTATGTTCTGTGTGCTCAAGCAAAGCAAGAATTTCATTGTCCTATCAGGGACACATGACAATAAACTCACTTGAACTTGAACTTGAACTTGGACTAACTAGTATCAGATCAGGAGCCATACAATTCAGAGCTCTTCACATACATGTCAAAGTATTCCTGGCATGCGATGAGGGTTTCAGTCTCTACCACCCTTTTAGGCAAATTGTTCCATACCTTTACCACATTCCTGGTGAAAATATTCGTAATTTCCCCCTAATCCCTCTATCAATTACTTCAATCTCAATTAAAGGAAATAGTTTATTCCTACTTCAATCAGGTCTCTCATAATTTTAAACACATTCCCTTAGTCTTCTCTATTGCAAAGAAACCAACCTCTGTGCTGCATTATCCAGATTTATTCCTCTATTAACTGGTGTAAAATGTACTAACTTCCAACAGAACTCATTGTTCAGGCTTCCTGAAGCTGTTATTAATTTAGTCCCAATCGTTGGGCAGTTTTATCCTGTGCAATTATTTTCAAGATTATTCAAGTTGTCTTTTTAAACAAGTTTAAAGTCTGAAAAGCAAGTAAATAATAATTCCGTCATTGTGCTATTTTCAACAGAGCAAGTTTCTAGTCCTGGCAAGATTCTACCAAATGTCCATGCCAATTCCAATGCAAAGTGCTTGAGAAGCTGTCACTGCCGTGGCTACTGTTAGTGAATCCAGGAAATTGTCTGGTCCCATCATTGTGATTCACCTCTTCATAAGAGCATAAGAGGATGAAGCAGGATTAGGCCATTTGGCTACTTGAATTTGTTCCATTATTTGACAAGTTAATGGTTGATATTTTACCTTGAAGAGCATTTCACTGCACTATGCATACACACCTTGATACCATTAATATCCAAAACATGATCTATCTGCTTTAAATCCAATCAATGACTGTACTTCCAGAGCTCTCAGTGGTAGATAATTCCAAAGGTTCACCACTCTCTGAGTGATATATTTTCTCCTCTACCCCTTGAGACTGAGGCCTAGTTCCATACTTCTTAGTCAGGGGAAAGTTTCTCCCCGTATCACCCTCTTTGCCAGCAATTAAACCCAATTTCCAGCCTCAAAAGAGCAGGGGGCCACGAAAACATGAGGAGACATGAGCAGGAGACACGAGGAACTGCAGATGCTGGAAATCACAGTGTTGGAGTAAAGGGCCTGTACCACTTGCCGATTTTATTCAGCGACTGCTGCCGTCATTGACTGACGCATCAGAGTCGCCGAAAGATTTTGAATATTTCAAAATCCAGCGACGACAAAAAATTCGAGGAAACACCGCATGTCTATCGTCACCATCCTGCATCATGCCGCAACTTTTTTGGTGACCTATTACATCAGTCAATTATGCCGGCAGTCGCCGAAAGAAATCGCCAAGTGGGACAGGCTCTTCAGTCAAAGGATCAGGCAGCATCAGCGGAGGAAATCAATGGGAGACGTTTCAGGTTGGGATTCTTCTTCAGACTGATTCAGAACAGCACAGGTACAGCCCTTTGGCCCAGAATATCAATGTTGAATATTAAGCCAAGTTAATGTTCTGCCTGCACATGATTCCTGTCCCTCTATTTCCTGCATATCCATTTGCCTATCTAAAAGCCTCTTAAAGGTCACTGTCATATCTGCTTCCACCTCCACTCTAACCAGTGTATTCATGCACCAACTACTCTGTGTAAAAAAACATGCCCTGCACTCTTCCTTTAAACTTTCCCTCTCTGACCATAAAAGCTGTGTCCACTGGTACTTGATTTCACTTCAGAGTCACGTGACTACGGGAAGAAGCCCTGCCAGGCGCATGCGCGTCATTACATCCGACACATGGCGCACCCGACGGGCTGGAGAGCACAGCTCCACCAATGGTAAGTAGTAAATCGGCAGGTAAGTGAATTTAAAACTTTTCCTGCAGGTATTTAAACTCCGTGAGTCTGGCTCGGGAGCCAGCCAGAGTTGTTAGTAATGGAACGTGTTGAGAAGAAATCTGTCCGTAGTAGGAGCATAACGCGCGGGCCCACGGTTAGTGCTCGCAGATTGGGTCGGGAAATACTGGCTGCAGTAATGCCGGCTCCGACACCAGCTGCTGATCTACTGGCAGCTCAACTGCCTCTGTTAGTTCCAGTGCTTCAGGGCACTGAGGCCACTCCACCAGGGAGGAAGGCCAAAAATAAATCTCTCAGGCCCGTCTTATCCGACGGGTCTGATGAGAAAGACTCCGCTCCTTCTAATAAAAAGGTATGGGGATGGCTCAATCAGATGGATATAATGCTCCAAACTTTAATGAGCCATGAAATATTTCAATCGGAGTCGAATGCCCCTAGGATTCCCCAGACAGCCTCACGTAGAGGTCCATATAGCGAAGAAGACTACACCGCTTATGAATATCAGTGGGAATCACCCTCGCCAGCACCTTATTTAGGGCTGGTAGAGACCTCCCTGTCCTTTTAACAGACCATTCCAAGGGCTTGGACTGTTGAGTAGGACCATGGATGTGATAACTGCAGCTTGGAGAGATAGCACTAAAAAACAATATGTGTCTCATAAATGGGAAATGTTTTGCTTGCAGTCAGATATATCTTATCATACTGCAAGCATACCGGATGTATTGGAGTTCCTTGCTACATTGCATTTTGATGAACACTTGAGCTATAGTGCCATTAATAGTGCTCTGAGTGCTTTGTCCTCCTATTTAGGGCAGTTTTCATAACAACAATCTATCAGGTCTCATCCGTTAGTATCCCGATTCATGAGAGGAATCTTTACCAAGAACCCTCCTAAGCCTAGATATACAGAAATCTTGGATGTGAGTATAGTTCTCAAACTGCTTCGGCGATGGGCTCCAATTACGTCACTGTCTTTTCAGAAATTAACACTTAAAGTGGTTATGCTCATGGCGCTAGTATCAGCACAATGAGTTCAAACATTGCAAAAGCTAAAACTAGATAGCATGTACTCTTCTGCAGATAACATTACATTTTATGTATATGATTTAATCAAACAAAGCAGGCCAGGAATGGCCGGAACCAAAGTAAGCTTTAAAGCATACCCCGTTGACCAAACGTTATGTGTAGTCAAGCACCTGACTCAATATATCAAGGTTACTAAGAGTCTCGGAGGCTCTGAGACAGCAATGCTCATCAACCACAAAAAAACTCATAAAAAGGTGTCAGTACAAACTATTTCTAGATGGGTAAAACAGGTTTTGGATTGTGCTGGAATAGACACTCATGTGTTTAAATCTCACTCCACCAGGGCAGCATCAACATCCGCAGCGAAGGCACAGGACATGCCTCTACACCAAATCCTCCGGGCCGCAAGATGGTCTAAGGAGGCGAATTTCTCCTAATTTTATGATAAACCTCTCCTGACAGTGCAAGGTTTTGGGCATGCTGTTTTGGGTTCAGTTTGATTTCTTTTTCTTTCTCAATTTCATTTGGAATTTCCCCCTGAGACAGAGGGGTCATTACTGTTTTGTTTGTTAATATTATTTTAAATGATTATTGGATAATTTGAAGCAATGTTCAATACATTATTTATTCACTACTGTGTCAACTGAAGCTGTGTGTCGTATGGAATGGATCTATGGCATGAAATCACAGAGCTTTGAAATCTTCACATAGTCTCTCATGTGACTCCGAAGCAACATATAAGATTAAATGAGAACTTACCAGTTTGAAGTTTGATCTTTATTTTATGAGGAGTTACGATGAGGGAATACATACCCTCCGCTCCCGGCCCTCATAATCGCAAAGATCATCTGGTAGTTCTAGTCTTCTGAGTTACTATATCACTTTGACTATAGTTTCTGTGTTTTCATGCCACTGCTTTGAAGTATGATGTGCATGTGCGTGGTGGGGCTCCTTCATGTAATCCCTCATCGTAACTCCTCATAAAATAAAGATCAAACTTCACTGGTATGTTCTCGTTTATTCTTACTATTTTTCCACTGAACTCTCAAAACAGTCCCTTAAGCCAAAACACAAAAGAAAAACTAATTTGTCAAGAATAAGCGGTACACCTTATCTTAACCAAAGGTATTGGGCAACTACTTACTAATTGTAGTTTCCCCCCCAGCAGGTAAGTAACGAAGGGATAATGTTTGCTTTCTACCTGAGGTGGAACAATGGGTTCTTGTACACTGAGCTACTCCACTGCATTGGAGGGTAGATTATTGGGCTAACGTGGCACATTCAATATTAATGCTGAGAGTCATGATTAATGCAATCATGCACCGACTGCCCTGCAGCACCCAAATGTTAGAAGGCTTCTCTTTATGTTACAACATAAACTGGAAACATTGGCCCTGAAAAGTTGCATGTTGATTACGTCTGCATCACGAGGCCTTACTTCAATCAGTCTGAAGAATGGCTCTGACCCAAAACATCACCGATCCATGTTCTCAAGAGATGCTGCCTGACGTGCTGAGTTACTCCAGCACTTTTGTGTGTTTTTTTTTGGTAAACCAGCATCTGCAGTTCCTTATTTCTACTAGATCATACTTTATGGCTACAGCTTCGGTTGTTGCCTAAAATTGTGTGTGATCAATTTCTAGTCCATCATATTTGCTGTAAGTGGAGACCATCATCATCACTGGAATTTAGAAGGATGAAAGGATATCTTATAGAAACATATAAAATTATTACGGTATTGGACACACTAGATGCAGAAAACAAGTTCCTGATGTTTGGCGAGTCCAGAAAAGGGCCACAGTTTAAGAATAAGGGGTAGGCCATTTAGAATTGAGATGAGGACAAACTTTTTCTTACAGAGACTTGTAAAATTTGTGGAATTCTCTGCCTCAGAAGTCAGTGGAGGCTGATTCACTTGATGCATTCAAAAGATAGTTAGATAGAGCTCTTAGGGCTAGCGGAATCAAGGGGTATAGGGAGAAGACAGGATGGGGTATTGATTGTGAATGATCAGCCATGATCACATTGATTGGCAATGCTGGCTCAAAGGGATGAATGACCTACACCTGCACCTATGTAATAAAGAGAAGTAACTTACTGGAACTTTAATCTCCAGTTTATTAATGCTAATTGTTTTTTTCTATCAGATCCAAAATTAATTAAGATGGAGATGCAAGGAACTGCAGATGCTGATTTACACAAAGACACAGTGCTGAAGTAACGCAGCAGGTCTGGCAACATTGCCAGAGAAGTTGCCTAACCTGCTGAATTATTTCAGCACTTTATGTCCAAAATGAATTATTTTGATTTGCAGACTTGTTGATTTCACTAACTATAGCAAATTGTCATGAAATTTATGGTAATTTTATATAGATACTAGACTAAGTGGGACCCGTTGGGCGGCTCTCAGGTTGGGTGGCTGGAGGGCTGGGCTCACTCACTCATGGCTTTTGGACTCCCTCACTTACGGACTTTGGACTCTCTCACTCACAGACTCTGAACTCTCTCACTCAAGGACTCTGGACTCAACCCCGCCTCTGGGGATTTATTCTCCTCGCCCCAGTGATTGACAGCGGGTGCCGGAAGGGGCGTTACCTTCATGGTGACAGACATGCGAGTAGACCAATCTGATGATCTCACGATTATTTAAACCTTCATAACTTTTGTAATATCCCACCGATCGGAACAAAACTTGGTTCGCTTGGAGCAGAGGAGAACGGTGAGTAAGGTGGAGAAAAATCCTAGTGATACAGGGTACTGTTTTTGCACAAATTTAAAAACAACGCAAACCAGAAGAGAACAAGAAGAGAGTTTTAGTAATAATATAGATAGAGATAGATATAGATAGAAGATATATAGATGCAGAGGTGTACAAGATCATGAGACAAATAGATTGGGCAAATTCACAGTAGTGGAATCAAGAACAAGGTTTAAAGTGGAGGGGAAAGATTTAATAGGAAGCTGAGGGCCAACTTTTACTCAAAGATTTGTAGGAATATGGAACTAGCTGCTGGAGAGGTATTTGAGTCAGGTACTATCATAAAGTTTAAGAAACATTTCGGCAGGTACATGGATAGATAGATTTAGAGGGATATGGGCCAAATGAAGGCAGGTGGAACTAGTGCAGATGGGATGTTGATTGGCATGGGCAAGTTGGGTCGAAGAGCCTGTTTTCACGCTGTATAACTCTATTACTCCATGTAACAGGAAATCTAGTATTATATGATCTGTAAAACATAGTGATATATCCTATCCATGAAAATATTCTCCATCTCAATTATTAGAAAGCATAATTTGGAGGAAAGCTGATTGTAAGTAATTAACCTGCACGGATATACAATCATGAACCTGAAACACCAATTGCTCCTATCTCTAAGCGTGGGTGGCATGATAACAATTTTTGGAGCATGTCTTTTTATTTTAGACTACCAATAATATGTGTTTCATTTAGGTTTATAGCTAAGAGAACAGGGACACTGTTTGATAGACAGTATACTCTTTCCATAATGGCCCTGTGCTGCCTGCGAGATGGCTAAGGATTGACAAACCCCATCACAGAATCAGTTTAACAGAATTATAATATTAATTTGCAAGACTGAAATCAATCAACTTAAAGATACAGAGTGTCTCGATCTCTGGGCAATCACAAGTAATTACTAGTTTTCACGTCAATACAACTTTATTCTAATGAAACCACAAACCACAATTCTGGATGTTGGTCAATGTTGCATCATTGCAATGAGATCAGTAAATTAATCTTTGTTTATTCTATAGGCTTGAATCTTGTCTTTGTTACCTGAACAAGTGAAAATGAAAACAAAAACCCACTGAATGTTATTTGTAGAATTTTAAACACTAGCACCTTGTTTTCCGTGGAGTTTTAATACCTTAAAACCTAATGGTTATGGAAAAGTTTCCTCCGTGAGAGTTAATTCAAAGTTGCCTTTATCAGTTGTCTGCATTTTTATTTCATAAAACAGTTAGTCATTTAAAATCTTAATTACATTAATATATGATTAATATTTATCATTCTATTGGGAGTACATAATTGAAACTCAATGCAAAATAATAGACAGCAGAAGCAATACTTCTGTACATGTAATATGGGAATTCTTTTCTACTATTCTGATTACTTGAATATTACAAACCTGCAACGTTCCTCCTTTGGTATCTGACTCATCCTGACATTTGCTGTGTTTTTTTAACAGGTATGCTATTTGCCTTCAGCAGAAATATGTGTTCGGAGATTATGTATACATTTGAGTATATAAGAATTGAAGGATGTTCCTTTAGGAAGGAGATGAGGAGGCCAAGTCAGTGGATATTTTTAAGGCAGTGATAGATAGATTATTGATTAGTACGGGTGTTAGGGGTTGTGGGGAAAAGGCAGGAGAATGGGGTCCAGAGGGAGGGATAGATCAGCTACGATCGAATGGCAGAGTAGACTGGATGGACTGATGGCCTAATTTTACTCCTATCACTTATGAACATGAACTTATGAACATGTGGGCTTCTTTATTGGTGCCCCACGCACGTATAAATATTGATACCAATTAGCTCCACAATTGTAAGTTAATACAGGTCTTAATGCAGGAATGTAGGTTGATACAAGAAAATTCTAATTCTCTATCTGAACTATTTGCTCTTTCCAGTACAAAGTTGCATAAGCTGTGAATTCAATTCACTAGACAAACAATACTGATCATAGTAAGGGCCGAACAATGTGAGGCATTCTTCCATGAGGAATAGCTATGTTTTTTTACAAATTAGCCAAGCCACAATCACTGCTTGGACTATGTCTAAAACATTCCTACCTTTCTTGGTCCCTCTGTCTCCATCACAGTGGACTGATGTCTACTACAAACCCAACAACTCCCACAGTTATCTGGGCTTCACTCCTCCCACAGTGCTTCTTGAAAAGATGCCAACCACTACTCTCAATTTATCTCTCTCCACCACACCTCCAATTTTAGGTAACTAATCTCTTTCTGCCCTTTTTGGGCCTCCTCCTTTTCCAGAATGAGGCCACATGCAAACTGTGGGAACAACACCTCACCTTCCACTTGGGTATCTTACTACCTAACAGTATGAACGTTTTTAAAGATTTTTAAACCTGGCTAACTTTTATGACATTCAACCGATTGGAACGAAACTTGGTGCAATCACAGCGCAGGAGAACAATGAGTGAACTGGCGAAAAATCGTAGCGCTATCGCGAACCGTTTTTGCGCAAATAGAAAGACCGCCAAGCTGACAGACAGACAGACAGACAGACAGACAGGCAGGCAGGCAGACAGACAGACAGACAGACAGACAGACAGACAGACAGACAGACAGACAGACAGACAGACAGACAGATAGATAGATAGATAGATAGATAGATAGATAGATAGATAGATAGATAGATAGATAGATAGATAGATAGATAGATAGATAGATAGATAGATATTCAAACAAGTAACAATGATAAAGGAAAAAGGAACCTCGATAAATATTGGTTAATTAGATTTATTTTTAATTGCATAAGTGTATTTAAAAGATTGAAAATGTTTCTTAGTAATTTCTGAATTTCTTGTTTTAAAATTGTTTATTTTTATAGCTTTAATTTATTTGAATGTTTCTGAATAACAGGACAAAAGTAACATTTCTGGTTTTGCATACTTGACAGTTGGCCAAGTTGAGGTCATGAATATTAAAGGTTTTCTTCAGCTTTTTGTTGGCTGAATTTGTTGGAGGTCTTGGAGACTGAGCTGGCTCGCACTGCAAGCACCATCTGGGAGAACTGCATCCATGAAGCTCAAGATAGACACTAAATGGTGGAGTAACTCACAGGCAGCATCTCTGGAGAGAAGGAATTGGTAATGTTTTGGGTCGAGACCCTTCAACACTCAAAGTCATGGGAAAGGGAAATTAGAGATATAGACAATGGACAATAGACAATAGGTGCAGGAGTGGGCCATTCGGCCCTTCAAGTCAGCACCGCCATTCACTGTGATTATGGCTGATCATCCACAATCAGTACCCCGTTCCCGCCTTCCCCTTGTATCCCTTGACTGTGCTATAGAAACATAGAAACATAGAAACAAGAAATTAGGTGCAGGAGTAGGCCATTCAGCCGTTCGAGCCTGCACCGCCATTCAATATGATCATGGCTGATCATCCAACTCAGTATCCCGTACCTGCCTTCTCTCCATACCCTCTGATCCCCTTAGCCACAAGGGCCACATCCAACTCACTCTTAAATATAGCCAATGAACTGGCCTCAACTACCCTCTGTGGCAGAGAGTTCCAGAGACTCACCACTCTCTGTGTGAAGAAAGTCTTTCTCATCTCGGTCTTAAAGGATTTTCCCCTTATCCTTAAGCTGTGACCCCTTGTCCTGGACTTCCCCAACATCGGGAACAATCTTCCTGCATCTAGCCTGTCCAACCCCTTAAGAATTTTGTAAGTTTCTATAAGATACCCTCTTAATCTCCTAAATTCCAGAGAGTATAAACCGAGTCTATCCAGTCTTTCTTCATAAGACAGTCCTGACATCCCAGGAATCAGTCTGGTGAACCTTCTCTGCACTCCCTCTATGGCAATAATGTCCTTCCTCAGATTTGGAGACCAAAACTGCACGCAATACTCCAGGTGTGGTCTCACCAAGACCCTGTACAACTCAAGTAGAACCTCCCTGCTCCTGTACTCAAATCCTTTTGCTATGAAAGCTAACATACCATTCGCTTTTTTCACTGCCTGCTGCACCTGCATGCCTACTTTCAATGACTGGTGTACCATGACACCCAGGTCTCGCTGCATCTCCCCTTTTCCCAATCGGCCACCATTTAAATAATAGTCCGCTTTCCTGTTTTTGCCACCAAAGTGGATAACCTCACATTTATCCACATTATACTGCATCTGCCAAACATTTGCCCACTCACCCAGCCTATCCAAGTCACTCTGCAGTCTCCTAGCATCCTCCTCACAGCGAACACTGCCCCCCAGCTTAGTGTCATCCGCAAACTTGGAGATATTGCCTTCAATTCCCTCATCCAGATCATTAATATATATTGTAAATAGCTGGGGTCCCAGCACTGAGCCCTGCGGTACCCCACTAGTTACTGCCTGCCATTGTGAAAAGGACCCGTTTACTCCTACTCTTTGCTTCCTGTTTGCCAGCCAGTTTCTCTATCCACATCAATACTGAACCCCTAATACCGTATGCTTTAAGTTTGTATACTAATCTCTTATGTGGGACCTTGTCGAAAGCCTTCTGGAAGTCCAGATATACCACATCCACTGGTTCTCCCTTATCCACGCTACTAGTTACATCCTCGAAAAAATTCCACAAGATTCGTCAGACATGATTTTACCTTTTTGTAAATCCATGCTGACTTTGTCCAATGATTTCACCACTTTCCAAATGTGCTGCTATCCCATCTTTAATAACTGACTCTAGCAGTTTCCCCACTACCGATGTTAGACTAACTGGTCTGTAATTCCCCGTTTTCTCTCTCCCTCCCTTCTTAAAAAGAGGGGTTACATTTGCTACCCGCCAATCCTCAGGAACTACTCCAGAATCTAAAGAGTTTTGAAAGATTATCACTAATGCATCCACTATTTCCTGAGCTACTTCCTTAAGTACTCTGGGATGCAGCCTATCTGGCCCTGGGGATTTATCGGCCTTTAATCTATTCAATTTACCCAACACCACTTCCCGACTGACCTGGATTTCACTCAATTCCTCCTTTGACCCACAGTCCCCTGCTATTTTCAGGCAGATTATTTATGTCTTCCTTAGTGAAGACGGAACCAAAGTAGTTATTCAATTGGTCCGCCATATCCTTGTTCCCCATGATCAACTCACTTGTTTCTGACTGCAAGGGACCTACATTTGTTTTAACTAACCTCTTTCTCTTCACATATCTATAAAAACTTTTGCAGTCAGTTTTATGTTCCCTGCCAGTTTTTTCTTTCATAATCTATTTTTCCTTTCCTAAATTAAGCCCTTTGTCCTCCTCTGCTGGTCTCTGAATTTCTCCCAGTCCTCTGGTATGCTGCTTTTTCTGGCTACTTTGTACGCATCATCCTTTGCTTTGATACTATCCCTGATTTCCCTTGTTATCCACGGATGCACTACCTTCCCCGATTTATTCTTTTGCCAAACTGGGATGAACAATTTTTGTAGTTCATCCATGCAGTCTTTAAATGTCTTCCATTGTATATCCACCGTCAACCCTTTTAGAATTAATTGCCAGTCAATCTTGGCCAATTCACGTCTCATACCCTCAAAGTTACCTTTCTTTAAGTTCAGAACCATTGTTTCTGAATCAACAATGTCACTCTCCATCCTAATGAAGAACTCAACCATATTATGGTCACTCTTGCCCAAGGGGGCACGTACAACAAGACGGCTAATTACCCCTTCCTCATTACTCAAAACCCAGTCTAAAATAGCCTGCTCTCTCGTTGGTTCCTCTACATGTTGATTTAGATAACTATCCCGCATACATTCCAAAAAATCCTCTTCCTCAGCACCCCTGCCAATTTGATTAACCCAATCTATATGTAGATTGAAGTCACCCATTATAACTGTTTTGCCTTTGTCGCACGCAATTTCTAATTTCCGTTTGATACCATCCCCAACTTCTCTGCTACTGTTAGGTGGCCTGTACACAACACCCACCAGCGTTTTCTGCCCCTTAGTGTTTTGTAGCTCTACCCATACCGATTCCACATCCTCCAAGCTAATGTCCTTCCTTTCCATTGCTTTAATCTCCTCTCTAACCAGCAACGCTACCCCACCTCCTTTTCCTTTCTCTCTATCCCTCCTGAATATTGAATATCCCTGGATGTTCAGCTCCCAGCCTACGTCACCCTGGAGCCATGTCTCCGTGATCCAACTATATCATAATCATTAATATCTATCTGCACGTTCAACTCGTCCACCTTATTACGAATACTCCTTGCATTGAGACACAAAGCCTTCAGGCTTGTCTTTACAACGCATTTACCCCTTATACAATTTTGCTGAAAAGTGGCCCTTTTTGATTTTTGCCCTGGTTTTGTCTGCCTGCCACTTTTACCTTTCACCTTGCTACCTAATGCTTCTACCCTCATTTTACACCCTCCTGCCTCTCTGCTCTTGTACCCATGACTGTGCTATCTTTAAGAGCACTATCTAACTCTCTCTTGAAAGCATACAGATAATTGGCCTCCACTGCCTTCCAAGGCAGAGAATTCCACAGATTCACAACTCTCTGGGAGAAAAAAGTTTTTCCTCTGTTCTAAATGGCCCACCCCTTATTCTTAAATTGTGGCCCCTGGTTCTGTCTCCATTTTGTCTTCTCTTGTGGAATACTTCATTGAGACAGATGCCGATAACACAAAACCAAACCAAGGATAGGACAAAGACTGAGTGTCACAGCCCTGAGCCAAGCTTTGCGCTCTTTTCAGAGTGGGTGGCAGTTGCCGTCAAAGGCAAGGATGCTGGGATACTACAGCTGAATGTCGAAGGTCTCACCAGTGCTAAGATATCCATCATTGAGCAGCTAGCATACACCAACAAAGTGACTGTCATACTCTTGCAGGAGACACATTGCGAAACAGTGGAGAAACTCGCAATTCCTGAATTCACACTAGCTACTTTCACACCAAGCAGTAAATATGATCTGGCATCTTTCTTTTTTTTATTTTTTTTTATTTTTATTTTTTTATAGAAACAAAGTAATTACAAAATACACTCTTATACAACGATAAAAACTATATAATATAATGATAAATTGATACTGTTTATATTATTTATAATATTATCAATTATACATATCAAGGTTAATTATTTTGTATAATTGGGAGTGTGTATAGTATCTTCCTAGTATTAGCAATATACTCATACTAGTCATAATGTCCATATTTCCTCTGATTTCAAAATACAAGTCCCCCATGTTATAATTGTATAATACACAATATTAACCGAACTTCTATAATATTCATTATATTTTCATAATAATAAGAGTGTTTGTATTATTATTGACTTTATATTTCTAAATTATTGTATAGTTGAAACTACACAATTTTATGTAATTAAAAATACAGGACATCAATAATATTTTCATACAAGTAATGATATCTATATTCGCATTAATATTTAAAAATTTAATATAATGTGTTTTTCTATACTTTTTTTCTAATTAAGATAGAAAAAAAAAAAAGAATAGAAAATAGAAAAGAGAGTGTTGAAAGTTTGATGGAGATTGAAATATTATTCATTAATTTGGCCTTGGAGATATATTCCATGATTTATTATATATGTTTCTTCATCCATTCAGATATTCAGGCCTCAGTCAAGTCTTTGCGCCGAACCGTTATGACCCTGTAAATATTTTAATATATGGAGACCAAATCTCTCTGAAGAGATCAAACCTATCCATAAGGACAAGCCTCAATCTCTCCAAATGAAGTGTCCTCCGACATTTCTGTATTCCACATTTTAATTGTTGGGGATGCAGGGCCTTTCCAAAATTTAGTATTAATTTTTTCCCAATTATTAGACAATAATCGATAAAAATTCTTTGGTTCATTGTAACAAGTTGATCTGGCATCTTTCATCAGATTTGACATGGATTGGGCTGTAGAAGGGCAGTCTGCAGAAGATTCAGATCTGGAATGGCTTGCAGTGAAAGTCTAGGACATCGCCATCATCAATGTGTCAAGCCTCCCCAGTGCGTCTGGCAACAACATCCACACCAGTGTTCACCCCACCCTGTGTATACTCAGGTGATTTCAACTGCCTCCACGCCGAATGGGGCTACTCAAGATAATAGTGATGGAAACGGCCTCATAGATTGGGCATCTGCCAATAACCTCACGCTTCTGTATGATCCAATGGAGCCAAACAGCTTCCATTCAGCCCACTGGAACACTGATACAAACCCAGACCTAGCCTTTGCCAGTAACACAAAGAACCATCAGCCACCAATGCGCTGGGTTCTGGAGAAGTTCCCGCGGTCACAACACCGACCATCACTCATCACCACAACACCACTGGTTGCACCAACATTGAGCAAACCTGTGAAGCGGTGGAACCTCCGCAAGGCCGACTGGGACAAGTTCCAACAACTTAAGGGCCTGTCCCATTTACGTGTCATTGGCACGCAAATTACTCGACCTCGTCGTCGCGTTGAGGCGTGTGGGCATCGTATGGCCTTGCGGGGCTGGTCCCACTGAGAAGCGCGGAGGGGTATGTAGTTGTGCACGACATCGCGTGGTGCTCCAAAACCTTTGAAGCGAACAAAATCTTTGCGCGCCAACGGCCTGTCACGTAACTGACGGCCAAAGTGGGACAGGCCCAAGACCCTGGAATGACACTACATCTCACCTTCAGCAGAAGCAGGCAAACGATCGCCGAACTCGGCCTGGGGCTCACGGCATTGCGGTCCTGATCTGCCCCCACTTCTACTCCCAGAGCGGGGCAAAATAAATTGAAGCTGCTGCCACTACATTGCTCAAATGCTTGGATGAGAAATGACACGAACGCCATATTGAGACTTCACCCACTCGAACCGCAAAGCATGGCACACAGTCAACCACCTGACCGGCAGAGCTACATCCAAACCCAGCAAATGCTCAGTGACCACCAACGCAATCGCATCTCAACTAGTCAAGAATGGTCGATTCACAAACTCTGACTGTAATTTCTCGCGCGAAGTGATCAAAGAGGTGGTCAATGTAGATTTTATTTCGGAGTCACGTGAGTGACCACGTGAAGACCCCGTCCAGCACGCATGCACGACATTAGCGTTCATGCAGTGCACCCGCGACGAACTGGAGTTCAAGGTGCTACAATTTGAAAGTCGGGCTGAAGGGTAAGTGTTTTACCGTGGCCGTGTGTATTTTACTCTGTGGTCTGCTTTGTGTTCCAGAAAGAATGAGCAAGACCAGAGGAAAGAAATCTGTAGCTCGCCCCCGTTCGTCTCCCGTTGAGGAGCGTACTTTGGAAGGGGGTCAAGAGGCGGCAGGATTAACTACCGAGCCGAGCCCAGCACCGCTAGTGCAGCCTGAGCAGCGGGCTGGAGGTACCTACAGCCAGAACCGGGCGGTAGTATCCGACGATTCGGATGAAGATGCCCCACCGCTCGAGAGCGGCAAAGGCAGCCGCCTAAGCCGAATGGAACGGCTTATGGGGCAATTGCTCCAGCGAGATCTGCTGAGAGAGCAGCAGCAGACTTGCAAAGCGAGCTCAGGCACTCCCACAGTGCCCTTTACAGCACTGGCCATTGCTTCACCTTCTATTGAAGGCAGCATTGGCGACCAGTTCTGGGCTGGTCAAGAAGAGGGGTCGCTGGCTGAAGATGTCCGGAGTACGCAGGGTGTACAGGATCAGGAAGTGCTGCTGGATGTGGTCAACCGCTACATGGCCATTCCACGTGTGGGTCGGCCTTTAGAGCTGAAACTTGCAGCCAGCATTGACCACCTGTCCTCAAAACCCCCATAAGAACAGATGGTCAATGAGGCTCTTGAATTATATTCAGCCCCAGAAAATTGTACATCATTGAATGTACCAGCTGTAAACAGCCAAATTTGGGGACATTTGGGGCAGAATATCAGGAACCTGGAGTTGAATCTCCAGAAAACCCTAAAACTCCTGACAGCAGGAATAACTTCATATGCTCAGTCCATAGATGGTGTGGACATCACCACAAATCAGCAAGATACATTAGCTCTGCTGTGCACCACTCAATTCGAGATTAACAATTTACAGAAGGAAATCATCAATCCTGTCCTCAACCCTAAGTTTGCAGGACTTTGCAAAACACCGGGTTCAGAACCTCCAATTCTGCTCTTTGGAAAGGACCTTCCAAAAAAGGTGAAAGACCTGGAGGTAGAGTCCAAGACCTTTCGTCACATGAGGGCAGGTTTGGGACCGAGCAGATCTAACAAACCCAGGCAGCAGTACCCCACGGCGTCCACTAGTCGCCGACTACCATATGGGACAGGTGAAAGCACGGGGTCCACAACCATTCCCCGTAAGCCTTATTTAGGCCAGGGCCCAGAGCAGACCCCATGGAAAATGCGCCATCCCCAACTTCAACATCAACAGCAACATCAACAGCAGCCCTCTACAGCCCAGCAGACACCTCATCATCCAGCGAAGAGGCAGAAGAAGTACCAGTAACCATGGAGGTAGGTTGGTCTGGTTCCTCTCAGCATATGAGCAGTAGGGGCTCTTTACTAACAGGGGGGAGATTGCACTTGTTTTTGGATGACAAATATATACTCAGCAGCATTCATGGCTATAAAATTGACTTTGTTCATGAAAACATGCCACCACTTCAGCATATACCCCAAAGGGTATTCACCCTCTCAGTCAAAGAGAAACAAGAGGGTCAAGCTGAGCTTATGAGGCTACTAGCAAAAGGTGTAATTGAAAGAACAAAACATGAACCTTTGGAATTTGTGTCTAATATTTTCACTAAACTAAAAAAGATGGTGGATGTCGCATCATCATTGACTTAACTTCTTTAAACGAGTCTGTTAAGTATATACATTTCAAGATGGAAACTTTTGAAACAGCCAGACAATTGATTTCTAGAGGGTACTTTCTGGCAAGCATTGATTTAAAAGATGCCTACTACTCAGTATCCATACGTAAATACCTAAAGTTTATCTGGATGAAACAGCTATGGCAATTTAAAGCCTTACCAAATGGGTTAACCTCAGCTCCAAGGTTGTTCACAAAAATCTTAAAACCTGCCTTGGCATTATTGAGGAAACAAAAGCATATAGTCATGGCGTACCTAGACGACATTTTAATAGTAGGGAAAACCTTGGAGACAGCCATTTCGGCTGTAGCAGCCACCAAACGTTTGTTTGAAACTTTGGGGTTTGTCATACATCCAGATAAATCCAATTTGACACCATCCACAACCATGGACTAACTTGGATTTACGATTGACACTATTTGCATGACTGTAGCTCTGCCGAAGGGGAAAGTATTAGATTTGGCACAATCATGCAACAAACTAATGGTTAATCATCAGCCAACCAAACGGCAGGTAGCTAGTATCATTGGGAAAATGGTAGCAGCCTTTCCAGCTGTGCAATTTGGGCCTCTGCACTATCAAAATTTACAAAGAGCAAAAGTGCACGCACTAAAGAAAAACTCAGGTCACTTTGACCGAGCTATGAATTTAACTGCTGAATCCAATCCAGAGTTACAATGGTGGACAAGGAACATTAGGCTTAGCTCCAGTCCCATAATAATCACCAACCCAGTATTAACCATTCAAACGGATGCCAGTGCTTTGGGCTGGGGAGCAACTAACATGCAATCCAGCACAGGGGGCAGATGGACTAATTTTGAATCATCTTGCCTACAGACACGGGATATTAAATACTTAGAAATGTTTGGTGTGTTTTATGGTTTAAAAGCATATTCATCTAATACGCATCATGCACATGTCCGGTTGCAACTAGATAACACCACGGCGGTGGCTTACGACAACCACATGGGTGGTGTAAAGTCAATATCATGTGACAATTTGGTCAACCTAATCTGGCAATCGTGTGTCGAAATACATATTTGGTTATCAGCAACTTACCTACCAGGTAAGCAAAATACAGTGGCAGACACAAGGTCACGCAAATTTAATGATAACATCGAATGGATGTTAAATCCCACTATATTTGCTGAAATTACAAAGCAATATGGCACACCAGATATCGATCTATTTGCATCTAGGCTGAATCACCGGCTACCAACGTATGTCGCTTGGGACCCAGACCCTGAGGCAGCAGCAGTTGATGCATTCACGCTGCATTGGGGGAAAATGTTCTTCTATGCTTTTCCTCCCTTCTGCTTCATCAGTCGGCTATTACGCAAGATTCATTTGGATTCCGCTTCAGGAATCTTGATAATACCCGACTGACCTACACAGCCATGGTTCCCAGTGGCCCTCGACTGGGAGGAATTCCACCGTTGGAATTCCCCAGCAGTCCAGAATTATGAATGAACCCAGTGTCAGGCATTAGTCACCCGTGCCATGACAGAGTCAATCTCCTGGCTTGCAGATTCTAAAAAGACCTATACTGGGCCTGGGACTGTCTGAGGACGCCATCAACATGATGACTGCATCCCACCGGGAGTCCACCAGAAGACAATACCTGACCAACATAAGGAAATGGGAACGGTATTGCTCCAAAACAGGAACTACCTACTCAACAGCAACAACTACCAGTGTTGTGGAGTTCCTTGTTGGATTACAACGGGATGGACTCAGCTACAGCGCCATCAATACAGCCAGGAGTGCGTTGTCAGATTATTTGGTTCCAGCAGCAGGACAACAGGCTTTGGGGTCCCATCCACTGGTGGTCAAACTCATGAGGGGTATTTTTAACACTAATTCCCCCAGACCAAGGTACACTCAGATCTGGGATGTCAGCATTGTGCTGACGTACCTTAGGGGATGGCCACCACCCAGGTCACCCATGCTGGAACAACTTACCCTGAAATCAGTCATGCTCATGGCACTAGTGTCAGCACATAGGGTACAGTCCCTCCACCTTCTGAGGCTGGACAGCATGACACAGTCATTGGACTGTATCACATTCCATATTCAGGGTCTGGTCAAACAAACTAGACCAGGAACCACGCCTCCAGTCATGGAGTTCCGGGCATATTCATCTGACCCACGGCTGTGTGCCAAGACCCATCTTGCCATTTACATAGGCACAACATACAACTTAAGAGGGAGAGAAAAAGCCTTATGGATAAGCCACAAGAAGCCCCATGGTCAGGTGACGAGCCAAACCATTTCAAGGTGGCTCAAGCAGGTGCTTAAGTCTGTGGGAGTCAACACTAATGTTTACAAATCTCACTCCACCAGGGCTGCATCCACGTCGGCGGCTAGGCGAATGGACGTGCCTATGGACCAAATTCTGGCCAGAGCAGGATGGTCCTCGGAAAGAACTTTCTAAAGGTTTTATAATAAGCCGCTGGCGGAACCTTAGATTTTATTACTTGTCATTCGAAACCTCGGAGAGGCTCGAATGAAATTCTGTTTCTACAAGCCATACAAACAGAGCAATTCATAAAAAAAACACACAAACAATTCAATTCACACAATCATCCATCCGGGGGGGAATTAGTGTTAAAAATCCTCCTCACTGTGATGGAAGACAAAGTTCTTCTCTCTCCCCCGCACCATTTCTCTCCCTATGTCAAAGCCCCAGGCGGGTGATGTTAAGTCCCACGGCCATTGAGGCCGCGCCGGGCGATGTACGGCCCCACTCCGGGTCCAAAAGTCACAAAGTTGGGTCCCCAGGCGGGTGATGTTAAGTCCCACGGCCATTGAGGCCGTGCCGGGCGATGTACGGCCCCACTCCGGGTCGTTCCAACCCCGCGACACGGGCTGGAGAAATTGTGTTGCGGGAGCTCCGGAGAGCGGTCTCCCACCCGGACCCGCGAGCTCCCGATATCCCGACAGTCCACCGACTGTAAGCTGGAGCTGGAGCTCCGGAGTCGGGCCGCAGCTGGAACTGGAGCACCGGAGAAGGGCTGCAGCTGGAGCTGGAGCCGGAGCCCCAGAGTCAGGCCGCAGCGGCGATCCACCACCGCTCCCACGCTCCGAGGCCGGCCAGCCCCACGATGGTAAGTCCGCAGCCCCGCAGGCTCCGTGACTGCAGCCCACAGGTTGTCCCGGTCGGAGGCCGCTCCACGGTACTAGGCCCCAATGACAACGGAGACCCGACAGGGAAAAAGTCGGGTCTCCCGTGCATGGAAGAGATTTTAAAGGTTTCCCCCTCCCCCCCCCGCACCCCCCCACATATACACAGTTATAAACAGTACAAACAAAAACACGAATAACTACATTTAACTAGACAAAAAATAAAAAAAGACAGACAGGCTGTAGGATTTTTTTTCTACAGACAGGCTGTAGTTGTGTTTTTTTCTGTGAATCCACACCGCTGCTTTGAAGAATGTCGCGCATGCGTGCTGGACGGGGTCTTCACGTAATCCCTCATCGTAACTCCTCATAAAATACAGATCAAACTTCAAACTGGTAAGTTCTCATTTAATCTTACTATTAACCCTTATTAATTCATGCCATTTATAACCTTCACCACACAACCATGCATGCCACCCTTTACATGGTATTATGGTACTACACAAAGACTCTCTCTCTCTCTCTCTCTCTCTCTCTCGGGCACACTAGTTAGTAAGCCAGGCGCAAGCAGCTGGCTGTTGAAATGTTCCAGTGTATTTGAGGGAATGAAGTTGGATTTCACAATGACACCATTTCTCTCTCTGATACCATGGATGTCCCCCTTCCTAGGATACTCTTTGCTGAGGGGTACTACTTCTTAAATGGACTACTTTTCTTCCTAAATGTAACTTTCCCCTGCTAAGACTGGACTTCTATCGGGGGACCTCTATCCCTCTTCTCTAATTTCTACAGAATTAGGGGTACCTCTCGCATCCGGGTGCTTTTCACCAAGTAAACCAGGTTCCTGTCTCTCAGTTACTCTTCGCTATCAGGTAGTAATCAACAATCGATCAAAGGATTACTATTCACTGTTGATCAGCCGCTATTCGGATTCGATCTCAAACATGTATAAACTCCGAAGTTAGGAATAGAATAAAACTAAAAGAAAAGATGTATAACACAGCAAAGAGTAGTCGGAAGCCAGAGGATTGGGAAACTTTCATAGGACAACAAAAGGAAACAAAACGGGCAATACGGGCTGAAAAGATGAATTACGAGGGGAAGTTGGCCAGGAATATTAAGAAGAACAGTAAAAGCTTATTTAGATATGTTAAGGGAAAAAGAGTAGCAAAGTCAAATATGGGTCCCTTGAAGACAGACACGGGGGAAATTATTATGGGGAACAAGGAAATGGCTGAAAAGTTGAACAGGTACTTCAGATCTGTCTTCACTAAGGAAGACACAAACTAACTCCCAGAAGTACTATAGGACAGAGGATCTAAGGGGGTAGAAATTTTCATTAGGTGAGAAATAGTATTTGGTAGGCTAATGGGACTGAAGGATGATAAATCCCCTGGGCCTGATGGTCTGCATCCCAGGGTCCTCAGGGAGGTGGCTCTAGAAATAGTGGATGCATTGGAGATCATTTTATAATGTTCAATAGATTCAGGATCAGTTCCTGTGGATTGGAGGATAGCCAATGTTATTCCACTTTTCAAGAAAGGAGCGAGAGAGAAAACAGGGAATTACCGACCAGTTAGCCTGACTTTGGTGGTGGGAAAGATGCTGGAGTCAATTATTAAATAGGTAATAATGGGGCATTTGGATAGCAGTAAAAGGATTAGTCCAGTATGGATTTATGAAAGGGAAATCATGCTTGACTAATCTTCTGGAATTTTTTGAGGTGGCAAGTAAAATGGATGAAGGGGAGCCAGTGGATGTAGTTTATTGAGACTTTCAGAAAGCCTTTGATAAGGTCCCGCACGGGAGACTGGTGACTAAAATTAGAGCACATGGTATTGGGGGTAGGGTGTTGACGTGGATAGAAAATTGGTTGGCAGACAGGAAGCAAAGAGTAGGAGTGAACGGGTCCTTTTCAGAATGGCAGGCAGTGGCGAGTGGAGTGCCGCATGGTTCGATGTTGGGGCCGCAACTGTTTACCATATATATTAATGATTTGGAAGAGGGAATTAGGAGCAATACTAGCAAGTTTGCGGATGACACAAAGCTGGGTGACAGTGTGAACTGGATGTTAGGAGGTTGCAGGGGGTCCTGGACAGGTTGAGTGAGTGGGCAGATGCGTGGCAGCTGCAGTATAATATAGATAAATGTGAGGTTATCCACTTTGGTGGAAAAAACAAGGGGGCAGATTATTATCTCAATGGGGTTAGGTTGGGTAAGGGGGAGGTACAGAGAGACCTGGGTATCCTTGTGCACAAGTCACTGAAAATTGGCGTGCAGATACAGCAGGCAGTGAAGAAAGCTAATGGAATGTTGGCCTTCATAACAAGAGGATTTCAGTACAGGAGTAAAGAGGTTCTTCTGCAGTTGTATAGGGCTCTGTTAAGACCACATCTGGAGTATTGTGCACAGTTTTGGTCTCCTAAATTGAGGAAGGACATCCTTGTGACAGGCAGTGTAGCGTAGGTTCACGAGATTGATCCCAGGGATGGAGGGACTTTCATATGAGGAAAGATTGAAAAGACTAGGCTTGTATTCACTGGACAAGCTAGATGCAGGAAAAATGTTCCCAATGTTGGGCGAGTCCAGAACCAGGGGCCACAGTCTTAGAATAAAGGGGAGGCCATTTAAGACTAAGGTGAGTAAAAAAGTTTTCACCCAGAGAGTTGTGAATTTGTGGAATTCCCTGACACAGAGGGCAGTGGAGGCCAAATCACTGGATGGATTTAAGAGAGAGTTAGATAGAGCTCTAGGGGCTGGTGGAATCAAGGGGTATGGGGTGAAGGCAGGCACGGGTTATTGATTGGGGACGATCAGCCATGATCACAAGGAATGGCGGTGCTGGCTCGAAGGGCCGAATGGCCTCCTCCTGCACCTATTTTCTATGTTTCTATGTTTCCAAAGTTCTATCTGCACAGAATTCGAATTCTATCATACAGGCAGTACTTCAATGTGAAATTCTGTATTTGGAAATATGATTCTGCAAATCTAGGCTCGTTCTCGGATCAACTAGTTTTGGTGTGTACCACTCCACATACGCAAGCTCTTGAATTCAAACTAAATTGCCCAATGAAATCTCAAATTGTCCAGATTATTCCCAGCCAATCTATACTCTAGCCACCGAGCCCAGTATCTTTTCGAGATTGTAGCGAGGGATTCAGATATCTTCACACAGACACACCTGCTTGGCACTGGGTGTCAGCGCCTAGCCTCTTTGCGCTGGCAGTCAATGCCAATTTTTGGAATGCACCTTTCTAATTAGTGCTCCCAGCAAATACTGGTCAAATGCTTCACCGCTTAGCACGTAAACCAGACGTGTTTCAATACCCCATCAATTGGATACCAAATCTGGGACAATGGGTCACTCCTCGCCCTCGAAGCGCATTTGGCTCTCGTTAAGCAGCTGCAGCCTGCCAAATACGACCAAGTTTTTGGGCCACTCCTCGCCCTGTTTTTTGGGCCCCTAATCCAAAGGAGTGCTTTCCATCCCTCCGTGCTTGCTAGACTTTGTTCTATGATCTCGTTGGGACCCTTTCCCAAGCCCATGAATGATCGATCTGTGCCAACTAGCGATGTGCTGAAAATCAATGTGAAAACCGCACAGTGGCACCGATTTCTGCACTCGCGATCAAAACAGCTCAACGCCCTTAATTGCAAATGTGTTTGGGGGTCCGTTGAGATCACGGACGAGCCCCCAATGTAAATAGCTCACACTTGCGCATCTAAAAGGAAAAAACACAATAACAGTTCCCACTACTATACCTAACCACCGCGGGTTTGATCCTCGTATCTGCCTGGCCAAGCCCTCTAACTCAAGCAGAGACACTCCAGAAGGTCACGCAGTCCTAAGCGCTCTCCCAGAAGATCGACACTGGACCTCGTGGGAGAGGCCTTTTATAGGTCCCCGAATCTTGAGGGGCCGAACCACATGGGGGTGGTCTCTATACAGTCCAATAACAGATATCGATGAACACAGTACATGATAGACATTTCCCCAACCCAATAATACAGTGACTAATACAATGTATCTGACGAAGTTTCTAGATGCAGTTTAACAGAGATGAATTACGCAACATGTGCCTTGATAGTCAGGAAACCCAGACAAGGCTCAACACCCAATCAACATCTAGGAAAGTAAAACTTTGCAACAATATTTACAATCTGTATGTCTGGTTTGCATTCATCCAATCCATTTCATGCAATTTACACCTAATTGTCAGGATCTGCAGATTTCCCATTCTTTCCCTGCAACTCTTCTCTGGGCTCTAGACACACTGGCACCATTCTGCTGCTTGTCCCATTTCTGCAGAAGGCACATTTAAATTGACCAAATGGCCTAGCAGCCCAGAAGCTTTTACTCAATTTTAATGTCCTGGCATCTCCAATTTGGCCAGAATTAACAGTGGCACCAATGAATGAAAGATATGCAGAAAAAAAACCTGGCACACTGAATCTGCATACCTGTCATTTCGTCTCACCATCTCCAACGTTTGGCGTAGTCTCCTATTCTCAGCCTCCTCACCGAAGACTCTCGAGCCAAAGACTCGCACTTTTCTCACTTCCAAAGACTCGCACTTCCCTCGATAAGGCCGCTCCCCTAGAGCAAACCTTGCTTATCTTGGCTGATAAATTGACTAATTTGCAAACTTACCGATTTGCGAATTAAATTCCTCAGCCAATCCCTGCACTCACTCCTTCCTCTGCCAACCTTGAAGGTATGTGTTCAGGCTATCCCCGACCAGTTTTTAAATCAACTGCTACTGAATAAAACACCGAAAAAACTCCCAAGATCTTACCTTCTCAGCCAATACCCACACTCACTCCTTCACCTGCCACTCCTCTGCCGACCTTGAAGGTATGTGTTGAAGGCTGGCCCTGACAGGTTTTTAAATCAACTGCTATTGAAAAAAACATCAAAAATGATATGCAAAAAAGTAACAATGAAGGAAACAGGCCATTGTTAGCTGTTTTTTGTTAGGTTAAAATGAGAAGTTGGTGCGACTTGGTTGGGGGAGGGATGGAGAGAGAGGGAATGCCGGTGATACTTGAAGTTAGAGAAATCAATAATTATACTACTGGCCTGTAAGCTGTCCAAGCTTACCAGCTTTAAACCGACATCTACAATTCCATCCTACACATCCCAGGAAGCTCACTTTTTTCGGTGACTCTTGATAAATCCAGATCACAGGTTCGGCAACATTACAGGAAAAGGGGAAATCATTCCCAGGGGGAATGCTTTCTTCATGTTGTTTTGCCACTAAACAAAACATCTATCCCAATATTAATCCTTTTGTGGCGTCAGCTGATAGTCAGACCACTTACGGTCGAACCCTCGTCAGTGGTTACGAGGGCTGTCACATGACGTCATGGGTTAAGGGGAGTGTCCTACTACATAAGCAGGTCTCTCCTGCAGATCATCAGAGTCGACAGGTAGCTGAACTCGAGACGACACCCTCACTTAGCTGCAGCAGCAATGACAATATGTTGGAGTACCAAACTTGCATGTACGTCAACCATGTAATGTCCGAATAAAGCAACCGTTTGTTCACCACGTTTGGTACCGCCACACCATTTTGCTTGTTATAGGAGTGCTTGTTGGCTTAACATACTATTTTTCAACGTATGGTATATTTGCATGTTGTCACAATTATGGAAAAGAATGGAACATATTTTTCCACCAGAGCTGAGCTCTGCAATGCCATTGCCAACAGGCTCCCCATAGATTTACCCTTTCACACTTAAGATGAACCACATTCCTTTTACCCCTTTTTATGCTCCCTTGCAATGCCCACTTTGGAAGTTCCACTTCTTTTATGAAAACAATAAATTTATCCTTCGTATTCTTCATTGTGTACTTCACTTGAAAATTAATTTTCAACAAAATTAAGTTGTTAAATGATTTCAGCAATTCATACCTTGTGTGATTAAATTGAAGAGCTAAGCCACAACTCATTTCATCTTTTTTGAAATGCCGTCTGACCCTAAGATCACAAGGGATTATTTATTTCTGTATTTGCTGGGCCTTGTATTGTTAGCAGATATTGCCTCAGTGAATGAGAAACTGCTAAACATTATTTATAAATATTAACATCAAAAAGGCCATTTCTATCGGATGACTGGAGGCAGGGGACAAAATAAACCCTAAACTCCACAATTGGTATTTATCTTTTAAATAGGAGATGGGAACGTGCAATAAATATAACCCAGCCCCAAGGTAATGTGAGCCTTTTTGTGACAAATTAAAATCTACCGCAAAAAAACAAATATTAATCTCAAATTTTTATTAATAAGCATAATGATAAAGGAATTACAAGGAAAGAAAATAAATGGTTTCAGTTCATCTCAGTAGCCAGCAATGATTCATTGCTCGTGAGGACCCATAATGGGAGGCCAGGTCTGCAGCAAGCATTTAACAAAGACAGATGTGAGGCCTCCTTGCCACTTTACTGAATGATAATACACAGAAAGCTCCCACCATGTAGCCAAAGAGAAGGAAAATTACTCTCCTCACGAGAACCTTAGTAAGATTGATTCATCAGTTAGATAAGAAAATGAACTAAGGAGTGGAGAATGACAAACAAGGAAACAGATTCAGCTTATTTCTTTACTGTTAAGCCCACACTCATTAAGCAACTACCACCCTTTCACATCAAACTAATGGCTAGCAGTTATACAAGTACAGATGAAGTTTTGGTCTTTTTGCATTGTCCAGCAATTGACCACTATGTTTTACCAGTTATTGTTTTAATTATTATTCATACAATGCCATTTGCTGCTATTTTCAAATTGTCCTCTGCAGAGTATCTTTAAAATCTCGGTATTGTAAAAGGTGGACATAGACCCAAATGGCTTAAGCATACAAACACCACCATTTCTAGTTCTAAGTTTTCCAAAATTAGTCACAAAGCTACACTGTATTAAACAACTGAAAGGTGCTGTCCAATCCAATATACGTTAAAGACGTTTTGTGTGGGAAAGCACTGCAGATGCTGGTTTAAATCAAAAGCAGGCACAAAATGCTGGAGTAACTCAGCGGGACAGGCAGCATCCTTGGAGAGAAGGAATGTGTGACGTTACGGGTCGAGACCCTTCTTCAAACTGATGTCGGGTGTGGGCGGGTCAAAGATAGAATGTAATCGGAGACAGTAAGACTGGTGAGTGAACTGGGAAGGGGGAGTGAATAGAGAGGGAAAGCAAAGGCTATGTGAAGTTAGAGAAGTCAATGTTCATACCACTGGGGTGTAAGCTACCCAAGCAAAATATGAGGTGTTGTTCCTCCAATTTGCGCTGGACCTCACTCTGATAATGGAGGAGGCCCAGGACAGAGAGAGGTTTTGTTATCATTTTGCCAGAAAAAGACAATTCTTAGACTTTGTGGACTGAATAAATGATTCAGTTTTCTATCCTGTTTATATCAACGGTTCACAATCCTGTTTATATCAATCCCATAATATCAATATTATGGTGGAGAGGGTCAATAACTTCAAATTCCCAGGCATGCATATATCAGAAGATCTTTCCTGGACCCAGCACACCGATGTAATTGTAAATAAGGCACATCAGTGACTCTACTTCCTGAGAAGATTACTGAGATTCGGCATGTCGAAGAGGATTCTCCTAAACATCTACAGGTGCATGGTAGAGAGCATTCTGACTGGTTGCATCATGGCCTTGTTCAGCAACTTGAATGTCCAGGAGCGAAAAAGACTACGAAATGTTGTGACTACTGCCCAGTCCATCACCGGCTTTGACCTCCCCACCGTCGAAGGGATCAAAAAGGCAGACAAAATCATCAAGGACCCACACCATCCTGGCCACACACTCATATCACCACTGCCATCAGGAAAAAGGTACAGGAGCCTGAAAACTGTAACGTCCAGGTTCAGTAACAGCATCTTCCCCACAACCATCAGGCTATTAAACACAACAAATAAGCTATGAGCTCTGATCTGCAAAATACTATATTATTTTACTTCGGAGTCACGTGAGTGACTACGTGAAGAAGCCCTGCCAGGCGCATGCGCGTCATTACGTCGATGTATGTCACATTGAACGGAGCTGGAGAGCGCAGCTCCACCAGTGGTAAGTAGAAAACCTTGCAGGTAAGTTTTAAAAACTTCCAGCGAGACTTAAGCTCCGTAAGGCTGGCTTGTGAGTCAGCAGGAGCCTGTTCAGCAGGAGGAGCAAGTGTGGGCCACGCAGCATTGCGGTCCCATCCCAGCGATCGGCAAAATAGATAAGTGCGGTGCCGGTTCTGATACCGGTGGCCGTTATTCCGTAGTTAATACCCTCCAGCTGCTCTAGAGTCATACGGGCTGAGGCCACAATGATAGGTAAGCATACAAGGTCTGCACTGAGTATGTGTTACCAGATGCACTTCCTTAGTTTGATGTGTATGATCAGGATATGTGCATTATTAAACTTCTCATCCCTGCTCTGAGAAAACAAGCAGGTTGAATACAAGGGTTTGATTCTATGAGTCCAGCAGAGGCAGGGAGATGGGTACAAAGTATTATACCCAATACAGCCACATCAACCCTTATATTGGGAGAACTGTGTGATTCTGAGATTAATATAAATATTCTGCAAGTAGAATGTGCCTGTCAGAATCTATAATTCTAAACATGAACATATATAATTATGCACAAATACACAAGAAAATGCAAAGAAAGTTAATCTCCTCCAAGAGAGGACAAGAATGTGGGGGAGACTAGGAATGGAGAAAATGCTCCACACTTTACTCAGTCAAGGGTCCAAAGACCCAAAGATTCCCAGGCAGCCTCCGAAGGAGTTCCATACACTATGTATGGTGCCTGTTAAAAATGGGAATCTGACTTTCCAGTGCCTTGTTAGGTCTGGATGAGGTCTCCCTAGAGCAAGACTAAAATGCTCTAAACTTTAATCAGTCAAGGGTCCAAAGACCCAGAGATTCCCAGCAAGCCTCCAAAGGAGTTCCATACACTAAGTATGGTGCCTGTAAAAAAAAAAAAAAAAAATGGGAATCTGACTCTCCAGTGCCTTGTTTAGGACTGGATGAGGTCTCCCTAGAGCAAGACTCGGGAGTACCAGGGCAGGAGGAGACTTACCCTGGAGCTGGTGTCCCTACTTATGTGTATACACCAGAGCACAAGAGCCACGCTCCGGGTGTTCCCGATGTAGCATCAAGTTTGCTATATCGGTATGGACTGGTGAGGCTATGGATGAGACCTGGCTGCCAACATTATTTGGTTTCTCACCTGCTCCAAGAAACTGTTATGACTGAAACAATAAAATATATATTTAACACCCGTCTATTGTGCCTCGCTCAGGGTGCCAACAGTAAACTCAGTAATTTGGGCACCCATGAGTGTTATGATGCGAGGGCAGGAAATGTGTTTCCAGCATGTCCTCTAGCTGATATCAGTTGGCATCACTGCATTTGGGGAAGGATCGATAAATGTCCAATACAAGGGTCGATAAATGTCCAAAACATATAAAGACAGGCTTGCGTTACTCTGTAATGCCAATTCAAACCTAATTGTATGATGAAAATTGCCATTTGGCCAACATTATACCCAAAATCTGCCAAAACAATTCAGGATCTTCTAGTTCATTTACGGAGGTACAGGAACTTCATTCCATCACACATAGAACTTCTGGGGTACAACCTCTGGTTGGGTGTAAGATTACAATTGTTTTATAATGAATGATGCTGCATAATATTGGTCGGTTTGATGTTTGCTGCACCAGAAACTCAACAGGTAGAAAATATATCCCAGACAGAAGAAGATGGGGGCTAAATTCAAATGTTCAGTATAGGCATTTAATAAAGTACACCTTCAACACTATAACGCAGTTGTTATCACAAGGCTGCTATCTGGTTACTATAGACGTTAAAAAATAATTTAAAAAAAGATACCTTATTATTCAGTACCAATGCATCGTTATCACAGGTACTTTAAGTTGATTCGATGGGTCAGCTGAGGCAATTTTAAAAATTGTCTAATGGGTTAACTTCAACTCTCAGGCTGTTCACATAATTATTGAAACCAGCACTGGGGTTACTGAAGGCTCAGAATCACATTGTAATGGTATCTAGAGGATATGTTAATTGTAAATGCCACTCAGGAGACAGCTGAAGAACTGGTTTCAGCAACCACAAGCCTACTGAAAGGCTAGGGTTCTGTCCATTCAACAACATCTAAGTTACAGCCATCTCAAACAATTGATTATTTGGGGTTTGCCATTAATTCAGTTGATATGTCAGTAACTTGCTAACAGATAAGTGGGGATATTACTAATGTCTGTACTTGTCTCGCTGAGAGACCTTATCCCTCCATCCGAGAAGTAGCTACGGGTATTGGTAAAATGGTAGCAGCATTCCTGCTGTCGAGTTTGGACCTCTGCATTTTCAAAGTCTGCTAAGAGCCAGAGGGCAAGCACTAAAAATAAAAAGTAAAAAAATATAAAATTAAAAAAAAACAATTAAAAGTAAATAAATAAATACATAAATAAATAAATAAAAATAAAAAGCGCACAAAGCTTTAGCTGAATTGCAATGGTGGATTCTCAATGTTGCACAAGCTACTAGAAAATATTTTGGTTCAGCAACCTTCAATGGTACTACAAACTGATGGGAGTGCTCTCGGATGGGGAGGTAAGGACAAGCGCCACCAGTTGAGGTGGTGATGGACTGTCCAAGATGATTAATTCTCCTAACACATGGTATCAATTATTTGGAGTTATTGGGGGCGTTTTATGCATTGATAGCTTATTGTTCTACAATGAATGACTTACATGTTCAATTACAAGTAGACAATACCACAGCTGTCGGAGAGACAATATTGTGGCAGACAACAGATCATGAACGTTCAATGACAATACAGAATGGATGTTAAATCCAGAAGTTCAAAAAGATTGTCAGTCGGTATGGGTACCAAATTTTGATCTGTTTGCATCCAGATTTAATCTCCAGTTTCCTAAATATTGCATAGGAGCCAGACCCAGGAGCAGTAGCGGTGGATGCATTCTCACTACATTGGGGAAGTATAGTCTTCTATGTTTCCACATTTTGCCTGATTAGGCAATGCCTCACCAAAATAGAGCAAGACTCCGCCACAGGCGTTTGGTGGTTCCAAACTGGTTTACACAGCCATTGTTCCCATTGGTGCTCAGAATGATGACTCAGCCATTCATGACAATCCCCAGTTGCAGTAATTGTTGGTACATCCAGTACGAGAAGTCATCCATTACATAATCGTATTAATTGTTAATCTGCAAGTTCTGATGGACTGTCGGGTAGGACAATGGGTGTTATAACTGCAGCTTGGAGAGATAGCACTAAGAAACAATATATGTCTCATATAAGGAAATGGGAAATCTTTTGTATACAGTCAGATATATTTTATCATACTGCAAACATATCGGATGTATTGGAGTTCCTTGCTATGTTGCACCTGAGATATAATGCCATTAACAGTGCTCGGAGTACTTTGTCCTCCTATTTAGGACAATTTTCAGAACGACAATCTATCGGGTTCATCCGTTAATATCCCGATTTATGAGAGGAATTTTAATAAAATCCTACCAAACCCAGATATACAGAAATCTGGGATGTCAGTATAATTCTCACATTGCTTCGCCAGTGGGCTCCAATTATGTCACTGTCTTTTCAGAACTTAATATTTAAAGTGGTTATGCTCATGTCATTAGTATCAGCACAATGAGTACAAACATTACAAATGTTGCACTTATGCAGTTGTCTGTAGATAAAATTACTTTTTATGTCTATGATCTAAGCAAGCAAAGCAAGCCAGGAAAGGCTGGAACCAAGGTAATCTTTAAAGCATACCCTGTCGACCAAACATTGTGTGTGGTTAAGCATCTGACTCAATATATTAAAGTAACTAAGAGTCTCCGAGATAGTGAGACACCAATGCTCATTACCCACAAAATAAAAAAATAAAAAAAAATTAAAAAAGTGACAGTACAAACTATTCTAGATGGTTAAAACAGGTTCTGTATTTGGCTGGAGTTCACACTCATGTGTTAAATCTCAACTCCACAAGGGCGGCATCAATGTCCGCGGCGAAGGCGCAGGACATGCCGCTCGACCAAATTCTAGAGGCCGCAGGATGGTCTAAAGAAGTAACTTTTCTAGATTTATGATAAACCTGTTGTCACAGTGCCAGGGTTTGCACATGCTATGTTGTGTTCTGTTCAATTTGTTTGCTTTGTTTCATATCATTGTTTCATATCATTGTTGTAATTTCCCCTGGGATAGAGGGGTTATTACTTTCATTGTTATTATTATTATTAACATAGTTATTGAATAATTTGAAGCAATGTTCAATATATTATTTATTCACTACTGTGTCAACTGAAGCAATGTGCCGTATGGAGTGAATCTACGGCATGAAAATCACAGAGCTTTAAAATCTTCACGTAGTCACTCACGTGACTCCGAAGTAAAATAGTAAGATTAAACGAGAACTTACCTGTTCGAAGTTTGATCTTTATTTTATGAGGAGTTACGATGAGGGATTACGTGAAAAAGCCCCACCAGGCGCATGCTTCAAAGCAGCGGCGTGAAAAACACAGAAACCAATAGCCAAAGTAAGATAGTAAGGCTTACAGAAGACTAGAACTACCAGATTAACCTTTAGATTATGAGGGCCGGGAGCGGAGGGCACGTAATCCCTCATCGTAACTCCTCATAAAATAAAGATCAAACTTCGAACAGGTAAGTTCTCGTTTAATCTTACTATTATTTGTTATTTGCACTATATTTGTTATTTATTAAACTTTTTCTTTTTTTCCCCGTTATATACAATGTTTACATATTCACATATTCTGTTGTGCTGCAGCAAGTAAGAATGTCATTGTCCCGCCGGGGACATATGACAATAAAACACTCTTGACTCTTGTCTTGAAAGGCAGTCATATACAAGCTCTGAATTAGCATTATTCCACTTATCTTAATGGTAGTGAAATTCCTAGTTACTTAACTTTGAATTTAGCCTCATTTTCAGAAATATTTGCCACAAATTAGCGTAGCTCAGTAGTGCAAGATAAGATTGCTAATATTGTATACTATAAAATCACACAGACCTTCCCTTCATTACATTTTTTTTGAAGATTGGTGAGATCACTGGGGCGGCACCGTGGCAAAGTGATAGAGTTGTTGTCTTACATCACCAGAGACCCGGGTTGGTTCCTGACTACGGGTCTGTCTGTATGGAGTTTGTACGTTTTCCCCGTGATCTGCATGAGTTTTCCCCAGGTGCTCCGGTTTCCTCACACACTCCAAATGTGTACATGTTTGTAGGTTAATTAGCTTTGGTAAAATTGTAAACTGTCCCTAGTGTGTGTAGGATAGTGTTAATGTGCAGGGATTGCTGGTCAGCGTTGGCTTGATGGGCCGAAGTGCCTGTTTCCGCACTGTATCTCTAAACTAAACTAAAGTTGAAATTATATAAAGTGGAATATAGTTTACATGATACAATTGTATTTATTTGAGTTCAATTGATAGGTTTAACTCAATTAAAGAACTGGAATATCTGCTGTTACTGCACTGTGGATGTGTTCTTGAGATAGCAAAGCAATTTAGTTAACAAGGCAATCAGACTGTGGGATTTGTGGTACCTCATTAAGCAATTAAAGGTGTGATATTCAACATGGTTTATACTTAAATAAATAGTATAAAACATGTTTATATTTCATATGTAAAAATCCCCACACTTAAAAATTCATATTAGAGAAAAAATCAATTTCAAGAAATGTGCTAATTTTCTCATTTTTCCCTTCATATCTGTAAATCATTTTTTAGATTGGCATTAAAATTGGGTATTTGGAAATCACATTCATTGAATCACTGTGACTACATTTTAATTTTGCATATTATGATCAGTGCTTGTATTACTGTATTGAGGGAGCCATTGTCTTTAGGAATGAAGAGGAAAGAACATTGAGAGAACTATTAACATTCAGAAGAGTTAATAAATAAATATTTGCTAAACGTGGTTCTGTTTGGAAGTAGTTATTGAGGTCAATTGTGAATCAAGGGATTTTGCTAAAGATACTTTTGCTACATCTATACAAGCTCATTGTACTAGAATGTGAAATAGTAGGTTTCAGGGTATCAAAAGTAAGCCTGACTTTAAAACTGGGTTAATCTGTTTTACAATGAATAAAAATTGAAAAGAATAAGACCAAGCTATACGCATTTACCCCCAATTTTAATCGAAGCCTGGACTTAATGAGATTTGTTGCATTTTTGTAGCTACTTCACATCCATATGTGAACCAGAGCAGTTCATACGTATGTCTTGTTGCACACATCTTGTTTTGGAGTATAAACTTACATGCACTGGATAAAAGTCAAACCATAAATAATCAAACTTACGTCAGGCTGCTGGATATGACAGTGTCAATCTCCTGGCAGGTTCTGCTGTAATGAAACTGCTCTGTACGTGTGTCAGGTTGGTAATTTTAATACCTCCTTGTCCACACATTGACTTTGAGCAGGAGGCTGTGTAAGGGTTGCAAGAGTGCCTTCACTTCACATCTGTCTAGTTCTAGCCAAATGCAATCTCATGGTGTAAATTAGACAAAAACCTCTGAAACATGGTGCACCACAGCATGTGGGCAATAATGCAAGAACAGGAGTTTGTTTAACATATATATGATATAATTAATATAAGTAGAATGATAAGCATCATAACCCTTGTGCAAATGCTTCTTTTGACAGCGATCATAACATTTTTCTTATTCCTCCCTTTAACGTTACAATATCATTAGCATGCTTCATTAACAAATTTTCTAACAATGCTGAACAGGTTGTAACAGAGTCATTAGTCTATAATAAGAATTTAGAAAAATAAATATACAGACAAAAAGTCACACTGTTATAATTGCGGTTTGCAATCCTTTTGAGCTTGCAATATATTATCATATCAAAGGTTTAGTCACTAATATAAAGCAGATATAATTTAAATGGACAGAGGGATATTTGCAGTGATTATTCAAAGTAGGTTATTTGCACCTTGTATTTCAGAATATCAGGGTACAACTTAATTTAACTCAAATAGCTGGCTGTCACTAATAGAAGAAATTTGCCTTCATTTTATCACTGCTATTGTGTCGAGTCGAAGAATACATAAAACATGAAATCTGATAAGCGGCATATGAACACAGCATGGGTAATGTAATGAATGAAGGGAAAATGATTGCAAGACTGATGTTGTGAATGTAAATTTCCTCCAATAAACTGATTTCTGAAATACTCATGGCTGGGAGAGTCGCAGTGGAATATAGAGCTTATCAATATGACTCCACAGTGGTATTTATTTCCTTTAGCTCCAATGCCTGACAGATGAATTATACAGGGGTGATTTAGTACCTAAAGATGTATGTCATATTCTATAACAGACTTGTATCAGTGGAAAAATTATGAGTGGCACAACCCCCAGTCTCTCAGCAGCCAATGATCTATCTTTGCTAAGGCTGGCAGATTGAATTACCCCCATAACAGTGTTTAGCCCTGCATGATAAACAGTCCACTTGTCAAATATTTTCTCTAAAAATGTGACCAAAGGGGAAAAATGTAAGTGGTTAAAGACCAACCACAGCATGAAATATGAAGCATAAATCGCCAGGGTCGCAAAGAGTGGGGACTTAGTTACTGAGTCTCCAGATGGATTAAATAAAGTCACTCCTTAGGGAAGGTGCAAAGGGATGCAATAAAAGGGATACTGAACACAGTACTCTTATGTTGAACAGTTTCAAGACGATCTCTGTTAATTTGAGAACTGCAGAGTTAAATTAGTCCTGTTCCGTGTAAAGAGAATTACATATTGTCCAGCAACAATAAATCTCCACTCCTCCTGTCTAATAAACTAAACAGAGACAGCCTCAACTACGAACAGTTCATTAAAATGTCGGCTTTAATGTGGAAATTTGTTTTTATAATTTATATACTGCTTTTTTTCTATTAATGCTAACATAGGATCCAATGTTCAAAGAGAGACGGAATAAAAAGTGATGGGAACATTTTTTCAGCCACATTTAACACTGCATCTGGGTGCTGCAGATGGGTTCTCCAACACCAGCAATTAAGTTTTAAGCACAGATTAATTAACCACACCAAATTGTTAAGCCATCATTTGTAATCAATTCATAAATCATGTGCATCTTCTAAAGTACAAAGCATTAGCAAAGATTGCTTTGAACATTTCAACCATGCAGTTAAAAGAATAAAGCCAAGATACTTAAAAATCCCCTGCACAGTCGACGTATTATTTTCCCCTTTAGCAAATGTTTGGCTAATAATAAGCACCCAACAAAGAATTAGATCTGAAAGAACAAAGAGCAAAGAAATAACTGCAGACAATGAAAAACACCAAGACTGATCTGACTGCCCTGCAGAAAATGTCTATCAGGAAAGATGGGTTAATGGTAAAAGCCAGCTTATACTTTTTTTCTCATCAGAAGAGGTCAAGGTTGTTTTACAGTTCAACTTTCATTGCTTGCACCACCAGTTCGGCAATTTTATTTTGTCACTTCCCCGAGCCAACATTATCACTGGCCGTGCAGCCTTTCATTTGAAAATGACTACCTGAGAGGCCTAATGCTCATCATCGAGGTATACAGAGCTGTTGAATGATGATAGGTTACTGAATATAAACAGTGCCTGCAGCAAAGGGGGACCAAAGAATGTGAAAAGATAAATAGGACAGATACTTTGTTTCATTGTCAGTGGCACTCTGGGTTATTTGAGGCACTTATTTATGCACTGTAAGCAGAACAATACTGAAAAAAATGATTAAATACTGACTCTTCAAGCAGTAGACATCTCATTGTGGCAGGCCCAGCTCGCCACTGGGTGGTTTTGATAAAGGCAATATGAGCTGATAACTGATACAATTTGCCAGGAATCGTCAGACTCCTGACAGCTACTATAGTTTTAATAAAATCATTAGAATGTAAATGTTTTATTGCAAAATAAAGAGCCTCCAGCAAGCATGATATTATCTACAGCTGAAGAATGAAAGTACCGATTAGCATTTGAAGATTTAATGATACACAAGTTATCTTTATTAAAATTTTAAAATCAAGTCTTCATTTTGTATGATTGAGTTTTAAACAAATGTAATATCTAGTTAGTTTCTGCATAAACCTTGAACAATTATTGAGAGTGTATGGCCTCTTAACATATGTTTCATAAAAATGGAATTAGATTTGCTATTTTAATATGACAAAGTAGATTGCCATTCATCGGATCTCAATTCAAAGTAAAAAATATATTTTTAATTTTACTCATGAGTGACATGTTTTCCTATTACTTAGAGCTTTGTAGTACATTTTCAGGTATATTTGGAAGATGGTAACAATATATATCTTAATATATTATTTGATTGCTGGAGAAATGTGCTGAATGAGAGATGATTAATGGCAAAGCTAAATATAATGGAGGAAGAAGAGTATAAAAATGACGTCAATTGTTTTGCAGAACAAAAAGTGTACACTGCAGGTTAATGTGAAACCAGACCTTCAGGTCATTGGTTAACCCAATAAAATCCAATATGGCATCTGAGGAATTTGCTTCATAGAAGAACAAAATGGCATCAAACTCAGAATGTGTGCCCTGGTACTTATTGCATGTCAATCTGATATGACCTGAAAAATATAAGCATGGACTGAAGGTCATAATATATCATGTTTATATTTTGTGAGAAGAAGTAAGCAAGCATGGATCAAGTGGAATTATTAAATTCAAATAGAATGAACTTTTCTTGTTCTTGAAATTAAAGTGCTCAGAGTTTTTCCAAGTCATTAGAGAAAATAAATTAATTCGACTTAGATTCTATTAAAATAGTTTTCATGTTGTAGAACCTTTCTTTTGGTAGTTCAATTATTTAATGTCTTGTTAATGATAGTTAATGGCTTAGTATTTTTGTTAATGATGGCTTAATCCATAATAGCGACATAGAAAGAAATCCACTATATATAATATTTATAATTTTTGATACAAATGATTAAAATGGAATATTCATTACTGCAAATGAGACTAGATATGTAAAGCCTCACAATTCACATTCAATATAGGTCATCTAAGGCTGGTGCAATTGGCACTAAAATAGATGTGATCATTTTATTGGGAGAAGGCAGAATTTCCCCTTGATTAACCATTTTTTATAATTAAAGATCAGTCAAAATATTGGAAAGAGTTATGATCTTAATTTTAGTTACTGGGTACACTCTGTTCTGAACCTTGCTGAATAAATTAAACAATAATAGAGTCAGACACAAACTACTTGTAAAACTTTGCTGTAGGGTGTTCTTGGGATTTCCCAATCCACAGCAGTCAGTCAGGGCAGTGGACCAAAAAAGAATCTTATTGTTAACTTGCATCTTGACTCAGAAAACAAGGCAAAGGGACAGTGAACAAGTTCAGACGGACAACTTTAACAAGTTTAACAGATTAAAAACATAAACAGAAATTCTTGAAGCAGACAGTGGTTAGGTCAGCATCGATGAAGAAAAATAGAATGTTCGGTGTTTTTAGATCGCTAGATTCTCTTTTATCTAGAATAGGTGGCTGGAAAAAGATTTATAGTTGATTGTCATTCAAAGGAGCAATTAAAATAGAAGTTCTGCAATATAATGTTTGGAAGATTAACAAAATGTTATAATCTAATTGCCAAGATCTCTGTTGTGTGTGTGGCTTATTGTATAATGCTTTTCACTTAAAGGTAGTTTTTTCACAGTGTTTGAACTTTCAGTTAGCAGTTCAATGACTGTACAATTATGGCTAATTGCTTATGTGGCACATCAAGATGCTACTATTGACACCATTAGCTGATGACTATTTAGCAGGTTTACATATTATTTCTGAACCCAACCCTCCCTCTATTAATGTAATAGTTTGGACAGTACCCTCGCACTCAAAGAATATGAGATTGTTCGTGGATAGCTGAGATATTTTTGATTTTCTTTTTGGATTGCTTCAGATGTAACAATCAACCAAAATATCAAAATCTCTATTGTAGTAGCAGCATGAAATAGACCAGGTGAATGTGTATGCAATGAAGCTACTTATGTAATTGCAGCTTACTCTCGCATTTCTTACTTATTACTGCTTTTTGAAATAATTACTTTGCTACAGTTTACTGAGTTCTCTTTGTTTGGAGCTTAAAAAAAATTATGTCAATTTTTCTGTGGGCAATGAAATGCTATGGGCAGAACCACATCAGAGCTGTGCCAATAACAATAAACGCTTCCTGCGAACTTTCTAAAGACATAGGCACTTTACGTCTACTAATCTTCACAATCAATTATACATCGCCACTCTCCCACCCACCCCTTTCACATCTCATCATCGCATTATAAAATAAACTGCATGTGCATCTTGACCAACCCAATCCTTTAATGTTGCTTATAAAACTGAATGACCAGCAGCTGTTAACCTATCTATTTGGTTTTAGTTACTGCTACTATCAGTTCTGAAACTCCATGAAGGAATAAAACAGAAGCGTGGAGACAAAGACACAAATTGGTTGAAAAACACTGTGTAATAGACCTGCTTACATTATGCTCAAGGGGACCCCTGGGACTGTCCAATCCATGAAAGAATAATGGTATGAGTTGGACAGCCCTGGGAAGATTAATCACCACCACAATGTAGATTTAGCATGTTAGGTGAAAAGATAAATGTGTAAAATGCTGTGTCAAAAACCCATAGTGCAGCCCACACTGTAATTTTGGGACAGTAATTGAACTTCACTATAATTATCCTGGGGAGATAATATTAACTTATAGTCTAGTGTGAAGCAGAGAGTATATAATTCATCACTCTATGGGCTGCTCACTGCATTGTGTTATTGAAATATGATGGGTCCATTTTTATCCTGTCATAATGACAACTGATGTGCTTATTTTCTCTCTACACCTCCAGGGTATCAGGACTTGGGATATAGTAAGCAAACATTCTCTCTTATGAACCAGCAGTGCTTCATCACGGCAACTAACAGTCTCAAAGTGCTGCTGACCTCGTATTTTTTTAAAATTTAAACCAGGTGTTTTTTATTTCACTATTATCAGAGGAGTACGGCAGACAAGAAAAAAAGAGCTTGAGGATAATGTCCAATTGTTTAAATATTTCAGAGACTGGTGCAATGAAATTTTGTTTAAATAGTACAATTGAGTACATAGTCATTGAAAATAAAATATTTTTTCTTTTGCAATTTTAACTAATGCAATTGTAACTTATGCAAAAAACTGGTGCAATGGTGCAATAGTATTAAATCAGATTCATAAAATATGGCAACAAGCACTGAATATATAAATCAAGTGGAAATAGAGTCATAGTTATAGAGTCGTACAGTGTGGAACCAGGCCCTTCGGCCCAACTTTCTCATGCTTATCAACGTCCCATCTTCACCAGTCCCACATCTTCCTGCATTTCGCCCATATCCCTCTAAACCTGTCCTATACCTGTACCTGTCCAAATGTTTCTTAAACATTGTGATAGTATCAGCCTCAACTACCCCCTATGGCAGCTTGTTCAATACACCCACCACGCTTTATGTGATAAAGTTACCCCTCGGGTTCCTATTAAATCTTTCTCCCGTCACCTTAAACTTATGTCCTCTGGTTTTTGATTCCCCGACTTCAGGCAAAAGACTATGTGTCTAGTCGATCTATTCCTCTAATGATTTTCTACACCTCTACAAAATCACCCCTCATCCTCCTACGCTCCAAGGAATAGAGTCCTAGACTGCTCAACCTTTCCCTATAGCTCATGCACTCGAGTCCTGGCAACATCCTCGTAAATCTTCACTGCACCCTTTCCAGCTCTACAACATCTTTCAACACAGTGCCCAGAAATGAACACAATACTCTAATTATGGCCTCAACAACATCTTATATAACTGCAACATGGCCTACCAACTACTATACAAATGAATACATTAACTTTTTTTCACATGTTGTTGGCAAGATTAGGATTTTGATGGTCATTCCTAAATGCCATTGGTAGGAAATGGTGAGCCACCAATTTAATCAACCAACCTTCAACAATTATGTTGCGAGGGAAGTTTTACAATGAAATGATGATGAAGGAATGGAGACATGCTTCTTACTCAGGATAGAGTGAGATTAGCAGATGGTGGAGTCATTATATATCTAGTCACATTTCTCATCTAGTTGGTGGTGGTCATGCCTTGGTAGGTTGTTATAGATACTGCAACCACCCCATACTGGCTTTGGATGGAATGAATATTTAGGATAGTGGGTAATTCCAAATAAATAAACTGTTTTAAATGATGGTGAAGAAGGTGTATGGCTTGCTTGCCTTCATTAGTCGAGTGCGGGAGCTGAAACGTGTTATAGTTGCACAAAATGTTGGTTAGGCCAGACTTAGAGTATTATGTACAGCTATCCTGGTTGGAACATGACAGGAAAGATGTGTTTCAGCTGGAGATCGTGCAGAGAAGATTCACAAGATCATTGCATGAATTGAATGGCTTAATTTACAAGGAAAGATTTGACAGGCTGGGTCTGCTTTCCCTGGAGCGAAGAAGGCTGAAAGGTGACATAGTGAACTATATAAAATGATATGAGGCATAGATAGGGTAGACAGCCAAAGTCTGCTTCACATGATAGGGATGCTAAAGCTTGATAATAGGTTTAAGGTGTAAGGGAGAGGTTTTACAAGGGATTGGAGAGGTATATTTTTCACACAAGTAGAAAATACGTGGGATGAGATGTCAGAGAAAGTGATGGAGGTGGAACAGTATCAACATTTAAGAAGCATCTGAATGTTACTTGAATGAACAGGGCATGGAGGGATATGGGATTAGTGCAGGCAAATTGGATTAATATAGTTTGGCATGATGGTTGGGAAAGACACAGTGGGCCGAAGGATCTGTTTATATGCTGTAGGACTCTATGCTGCTCTCGTTGAACATTGTTGAAGTTATGCCTAACCAAATAACTGAGGAATATTCCAATACTTTCTGCTTGTCATGAGGTGAGACATTAGTTGTGGATGTTCCTTTGACCAGTTGTTGTCATAGCAAAACTCATAATGGTGATGCTCATAGCCTTTGATCAATGATTAACCCATTTTACCATTAAATAAGAAAGGAAGGCAGTAAGTAAATATCCTGTAGATGAACTCAAGGATCTCCAAAAAAAAAACTGACATATGCAACCCACTGACTCCAACAACTATCTTGACTGCACATCTTCCTATCCTGCTTCCTGCAAAGACTCTATCCCCTACTCCCAATTCCTCCCCTATGCTGCATCTGCACCCAAGATGAGGTGTCCTCATTCTATATGGAACGGTGGTTTTCCTCTCCCATCATAGATGAGGCCCTCACTAGCGTCTCCTCGGTACACCTTGCTCTGCCCTTGCTTCCCCTCCCCCTAGTCCAAACAGAGACAGTCCCCCTAGTCCTTACCATTCACACCATCAGCCGTTGCATACAACACATAATCCTCTGAAATTTCTGACACCTGTGAAGAGATCCCAACACTAGTCACCTCTTCCCATCTCCATCCCTTTCCACTTTCTGCAGAGACCATTCCTCCACAACTCCCTGGTTAATTCATCGCCTTCCCACCGAAACCACCCCTTCCCCAGGTACCTTCCCCAGCAACCGGAGAAGATGCACACCTGTAGCTATACTTCCTCTCTCGGCTCTGTACAGGGATCCCGACAGTCCTTTCAGGTGAGGCAGAGGTTCACTTGCACCTCCTCCAACCTAATCTACTTTATCTATTGTTCAAGATGAGGAGTCTTATACATCAGCGAGACCAAACTAGACTAGGCGATCGTTTCGCTGAACAGCTTCACTCAGTCTGCCTGAACCTACCTGATTTCCCGGTTGCTAAACACTTTAATTCTCCTTCCCAATTCCCACACAGACCTTTCTGTCCTAGGTCTCCTCCATTGACAGAGTGAGGCCAAATGAAACAGCATCTCATATTTTGCTTGGGCAGCTTACAGCCCTGTGGTATGAAAATTGATTTCTCTAACTTCAAGTAACCCCGGCATTCCCTCTCTCTTTATCCCTCCCCCAGCTGTCACACCAGAATCTAGGCAAACAATGGCCTGTTTCCTTTATCATCATAATTTCTTTGCATATCTTTCATTCATTGTTCTTTATCTCTCTACATCATCATCTATATCTCTCATTTCCCTTATCCCTAACTAGTCTGAAGAAGGGTCTCAACCCGAAACATAATAGCCCTGTCCCACTGTACGAGTTCATTCAAGAGCTCTCTCGAGTTGAAAAAATAATCAAACTCGTGGTAAGCACGTAGAATTAATGTAGCGGGTACGTCAGCGCTCGGGGACATCTCTTAGCAGCTCGTAACGCTAACGGCAGGTACTCGGGAAACGCGGTAAGCTCGGGAAGACTCGTGAAGATTTTTCAAAATGTTGAAAAATGTTCAACGAGAGCCCCGAGTACCGACGATTATGGCCATTACCGTAAATCTCTGAGTTCGAATCAGGACGAACTCAGGAGAACTCTTGAATGACCTCGTACAGTGGGACAGGGCTTTAACTCATTCCTTCTCTCCAGAGATGCTGCCTGTCCAGCTGAGTTACTCCGGCTTTTTGTGTCGATCTCCAAAAAAAATATTTTTGGTTATGGTGCAGGGGACTAGAAAATTCTTCTCTTGATTGACAGTTCAGCAGTTATATGCTGAGGCATACATGACAATATTATACACATGTGATGGAGTGAATATAAAGACAGGAATGCCAAATCAAATAGCTTGTTGCATTTGCAAACAATGTCCAAGCCAATATTTATCCATGAATCACCACCTAAAGGCATTTTATTTACAGAAACAAGGCACTGCAGATCCTGATTAAGACATAAAAGTACACAATGTGCTGGAGTAACTCAGCAAGCCAGATAGCATCTCCGGAGAACTTGGATAGTGACGTTTCAGGTCAAGACCCTTCTCCAGATCTGAAATGTTACCTATCCATATTTACCAGTGATGTTGTCTGACCTGCTGAGTTTCTCCAGCACTTTGGGTCCTGTTGCAGATTATTGATATGCTGTTTGTGCAGTCTTGCTGTGCACTTGTTACCATTTTTTAAACCATTAAATCAACTACTCCATGTTTAAAAACTTTCCCCTCAAATCCTCTTTAAACCTCCTTCCTCTTACATTAAACTGACTATCTACCTTATCTACGCCTCATAGTTACATATCTATCACGTTATCCCTCTGCCTACTATGCCTCAGGGAAAACAAACCAGGCCATCTAATTCCTCTCCCCATTACAAAATATCCTCCAATCCAGGCCACATTCTGATGAATCTTCTCTCCATTTTGTGCATCACAACCATATCTTCCCTATAATGTGGCATTGAGAAATGAACACAACAATCCAAGTATAGCCTAACCAGTGTTTTTAAAAGTTGCAATATAAAGTTCCAATTTTTATCTTCTATATCATGACCTACAAAGGCAAGAAAGTCAGTTGCCTTTTCCCACATTTTCAAAGGACTATTTGCTTGAACCCCATTGTCCCTCTGTTCATCAACATTCCTCCGTGTTTTCCTATTCACTGCATATGTCCTCCCCTTATCTGACCTAATATAATACACTTGTCGGGATTAGAGACCATCTACCTATGCACTCACCATCTTTCTATCTGACCTATATCCTGCTCTACCATAAGACAACTTTCCTCACTTTTCACAACACTTTTCCAACTTTCAGGTTATCTCAAACTTACTGATAATACCAAAGTGCTTTGGTGGATTGAAAAGTGTTAAAAAATATTTGCTTTATTTCCAGAAATATGGCACCTGAGGAATTTAGAGTTGTAATCAGAGATACTATGGTCTATCTGACACTGCTTAACGAAAATGCAGTCCACAAATTCACCAACACTGCATCTACTCAGTGGAGTAAGCTTTTACAACCTTAGATAGCTCCACAAACATTTATATTGTGGATTTTTCTCTGGCTGAGGTCAATATATTTAATTCAGCTGTATTACCAGGTTCCAAGGAGAAATGCTGTGAGAAGGTAGTACATTAGGCAGATACAGTGGCTTGTAAAAGTATTCATACCCTTTGAACTTTTCCAGATTTTGTCATGTTACAACCTCAAACGCCACACTTTTCAGTTTTTTATTTGTAATAACATTTGGAAACCATGTATCATTTTCCTTCCACTTCACAATTATGCACCACTTCGTGTTGGTCTATCACATAAAATCCCAATAAAATACATTTACGTTTGTGGTTGTAAAGTGACAAAATGTGGAAAAGTTCAAGGGGTATGAATACTTTTGCAAGCTACTGTATATTGCTGTTACTCTATGTGTATTATATTGGTATGCTGAAACACAGAATGTTTCTGTGTCACTACATGTATCACTTTCATCGATTACAATTTACAGAATAGTTCAATATGTATCCACCATCTCAGTTTCATGGAGAATCATCTGTGGAAATAATGTACAAATCTTCTTAGGCTCCCCTTGGTCATGGCTGTCCATGGATATCTCCAGGGTTGGTGCGTGACTTTGTTTAACGTGGGGAGACTGGTGCACAGACAGCCACTACACGGTCCTTGACAGATCTGGGTCCTGATCCAGTGGCATGGAGTCCAAGATGACCGGAGACTCTTTTCTGTGGCAGCCTTCATCCGCCTTCCCAGCCGTTGTTACATTCCAGTAAGGTCAGCCATCATCCTCCGCCTGTTCCACCATTGAGATGTTGGTTGGATTGCTCTTTGTCAGTCTCCCCCTCTCGACCCTACTGCAATGGGTGGTCCCACCAGGAGCATAGATCCAGACGGCATCGCTCTCAGGATCTCAGGACCACACAAGCTTCTCCACCACAACAAGGTGACAATCCGCGGAGAGAATGTATAAATAATGTTAATACCCCAATGTCTGTTGTTTTAATGATGAATAATGAGCTTCCGACTGGACAACCAATGTGCTTTGGATATACAAATGGAATTGAAATTGGTAGAGGTCTAGGGAGTGGTGAAGAGTAGAAGGATCCCTGAATACAGTTCCTTGAAAGTGTCATCACCGGCAGATAGGATGGTAAAGAAGGTTTTTGCTACATTAGCCTTCATCAGGGTATTGAGTATAGATGCTAGGAAATTATGTAACAGTTGTACAACTTCTTGAAGCCACATTTGGAGTACTATGTTCAGTTTTGGGCACCCTGTTATAGGAAGGATGTCATTTAGCTGGAAAGAGTGCAGAAGAGATTTACGAGGTAGTTGCCAGAACGTGAAGGGCTGGCACAGGCTTTATTCTTCAGAACACAGGAAGCTGAGAGGTAATCTTAAAGAGATGTAATAAAATCATGAGTGGTGAATATATAGTCTTTAACCCATGGAAGGTAATTCACAGGAATATAACCAGAAAACAAAACAAAGTAAAGATGAATACATTAGGTCAATACCAATTATTTGATCTAGCAGGTAACATTTCAGGTAAGAGATTTAAAGTGTTAGAGTGTGATAGATTGGAAGAGAGTCTTAAGGGCCTGTCCCACAATGCAATTTTTTCAGTGACTTGCCGGCACACAGGTCCTTAAGGGAGAGAGTTCTGGTCACTGCGGACCAAAGCTGCTGAAGGTGTAATCACCATATTTACATAAATATATTTGTTTAAGACAATTAGGCCTCAATAGTCATTCAATTGATTAATTGCATTACACAATAAATAGACAAATAAAGATTGGTCACTGTGAAAACTGTTATGACAATTACTTATCCAGCAGTACAATGATCTAATTCACCGAGATATGGTTCAGATCACATGAAACAAACAAACAGAAAATGTATAATTGATTACGGACTTGTAATAGATATAGTTGCGTATTAAAATGAAATTGAACATAACAAAACACACAAATACAGCAGAATCTAAACGGAATCTTCACTTTCAGCATTATTCTCTGTGTTTGCAGTATTGAGTATCAGTAAAACACACTAGTGTGCTATATTTTTCGGACGTTCAAGATAAATAGGTTATTGCAGGAGAATGTGTCATGGTGTCCAATACAACATTGACCTAGCATAAATGTCAAGCTCTTGCTTTATAACTCCTTCTACAGTAAAGTAAATAATTGGATCCTTCTGTACGATGACAAGAGGTCGAGCAATAAATAATGAAAGTGATTGTTATGAAAATATTTCACAATAAAACTGACTGGGGGGGGGGGGGGGGCGGTGGATCCAGTTGTCTGGCAATATTTTGCCACAATCATCAATTACTCCTCTTACGAACTGCATTTAAAGATAATTCTTGTATATTAAGCAAGCAGCACCATCCAATGTATATTTAACTGAAAGATGCAGCATAAATAAGTTATGAATTTGCTGTTTTCGAGAAAAATACTTCATTTAAACATTAAAAGTCTAATACAATTTGAAATCCATTGCAAATAAATGTCTAGTTTTCCTATAGACCGAGTGCTTACTATCCTTCCACAGGCTGCAATAACATTTTTACACTGAAATCAAAACTGCGGTAGGATTACTTGGATGTTTTTTTTTAATTCCATGAATGCAGTGCTTTTTTCTGACAGTGTTTGGATATAGGTATGCATTAGCAACTCTTACTACCAATCACAGTTGTGGCTTGTTGGGAAGTTGGGGGAGGGGTGGGGAGGATGACAGAATCTAGAATCGCCAATACCTGACGTGGAATAACAAGGTTTAAATTAATTTGGACAACTCTCACAATTCTCAGAGCAGGAGCTTCAATGGTATCAAAAATCCCCCCAAAATTGTTACTTTCTCGTTCATGGGATGATGCTGTTTTACCTCTGATATCTCCCAGTTTGTTCTGAGGGATGCTGACTCATTTGGGATGGCTGATGAATAGTTTCCTGATGTTCTGCCATGCCTCCTGAGGACACTGTTTCATTGTATTGTCTAAAGCATTGCAGTTGGGGAATCAGATTGCAAAAAAGTTTTGACTTTGAAAAGAACCTTCCACAGAAATTATAATATATTCAATTAAGTTTCTATAATTTTGGATTACATCGATTAAAATTAAAAACTGCCAAAACATAATCTTTACAAATCAAACTAAAAAAAACATTGCTTATAGTTTAAAAGTAACAAATTATTTGTTTTTAATTTTAAATGTTTTCCTTAACTGTTAACGTACATAATAGAGTCGGAACCCAATGTCCATTGTATTGTGTAGGAAGGAACTGCAGAAGCTGGTTTAAACCAAAGATAGACACAAAACGCTAGAATAACACAGCGGGACAGGCAGTACAGGAAGGACAAGTAGAACCTAATTCTACTTCCAATTCATAGTTACAACTCTATTTCAAATAGTTACTCACTTCTCTCACAAAAATCCCTTGCTTACTGCTGGCAGATATTGGGTGGCACGGTGGCGCATAGGTAGAGTTGCTGTCTTACAGCGCCAGAGACGCGGGTTTGACTCTGACTGTGGATGCTGTCTGTAGGGACTTTGAACGTTCTCCCACTTGCCAAAATGAGTTTTCACTGGTTGCTCCGGTTTCCTCCCACACTCAAAAGACATACAGGTTTGTTGGTTAATTGGCATCGGTAAAATTTGTAAATTGTTCCATGTCCTTTGGTAATATGGATATGATACAGGTCTCAAATCAAGGAAGTTTTATAAGATGCTCACAGAGTTTATAGTCTCTTCGTTTTTGCTCATCGTGCTATCTTCCTATTTCTGCTGGTACAACACATGGTTCTTGTATCCACATTCTGATGCTGTTTGATGTATCCCATACTTCAAGTGGCATGTGACTGACAATGTGATTAATATGGAGGGTCCCAATGATGTCCAGATTCTTGATCCAGTTGGTTTCCTACATCCTCTTCCATTTGTCACTAGGTGAGAAATGCAAGATTTTGAGAGTTTTGACTATGAAGCAAAAAGGGGTTCTGGACTTTAAATGGCTTATTGGGCACTTCAGGAGATCTTCTTTAATGTGAGGACCTAAGACCTGGCTGTATTCTAAGCTCATTGGTATTCCTGAAAAGTGGTGGCAAGAAGTACAGGTACCTCATGGGAAAATTGTAAGGCTGGAAGTTATAGAATAGGGAACAACAAGATTTGAAAACAAGTATGTGCATTTTTAATATCAAGGCATTGTCTATCTAGGAGCCAAAAAAAGCAATTGATGTCAACATTCATTTTTCGTTTTTCTTGAGTTTATTGTTGATAGACTAAGAAAAACTGGTCAAATGTGATTTAAAATATTCTAATCTCAAAGTACCAAAGGAGTAGATAGGATTTTCAGCATCAGATGAATCGTCAAAACTGGGGATGGGCAATGATGTGTAGGTAGACGTTCTATATTTACGCAGATATTTTGTAAGGCATCGAAAGGTCTGCCTCATTTCGAGATGGCTACTGGATAACACAATCTCGTCTGCCAGAGTCATCTAAGGTGACATTAGTGACTCTTATGAAAATAATTATTGTTTTTTTCGTTTTTTAGTTGGGGTTGAAACCTGAAAGGAAGGATTCAAACAAAGAGCTTGCTAGTTTTCAGAGTATGCCTATTCTCCATGTTACAGTATCATTTTGCATAAAAAATTCTAATTAGTGTTAGCTCGCTCGTGAAGGCACTTTAGAGTGGATGAGGGCGTCCCCTGCTGCCCCGGTGCTGATGACACAAACTCCCCGGGCACTGTGAGTGGCGACCCATATACGAGCTCCGCTGATGATGAGGCCAAGTCCTCTTTAGGAGCAGTCCGGATGCCCAGCATGACCTACAGCAACTCGCCCATCCAGTCTGGGCTGGAGAGTCGTGCCTTCATCTCCACCAGTCCATTAGCTCACGGTGCCACGGCCGACCACAGCTTGGAGGTGAACTGTGGCCCCTGGTCCGAGGAGATGTGCGTCGGCACCCCAAATCTAATAAACCAGTACATGGACAACACATGAGCGCACGTAGCCATTGACGTGTCTGCCAAGGGGCTGGCCTCCGGCCACCGCGCGATGCGGTCCACCATAGTGAGAAGGTGGGTGATGCCCCGGGAGAGGCCACACAATGTCGGTGAGGTAGGACGAACTCCTGGAGGGGAGCCCAGCCATGGCGCTGGATCTTCGACGTCTGGCACGGAATGCAGGTGCAAGCCCATTGGCCAACCTGCTTGCGCAGACCGTGCCACATGAACTGGGCAGCCACCAGTGTCGTCGTCGCCCGGATTGATGGGTGAGCCAGCCCGTGGATCACGTCAAAAAACCTCCTGCGCCAGGCGGCAGGGATGATGGGGCGCGGCTGACCGGACGACACGTCGCACAAGATCGTCGCCCCTCCAGGACCGAGAGGGACATCCTCGAGGCGAAGGCGGAGATGGCAGTCCGGTAGGCGGGCATTTCACCGTCCTTGAGCTGCACCTCCGCCAGCGCAGAATAGTCAATTCCGGGTGACACCTCAAAAACGGCGTAGATGGTGGTGCGGGACAATGCGTCGGCCACCCGGTTCTCTTTCCCCCCGACCTAGTACGACCCGAGAAAGGGCCTCCTTTGCGCCGTCAAACGCAGCCACCGCCTCGTTGCTCCACAAGACGTTCTTTTGCTGCCCACCCGCCAGAAGTTGATACAGCGCCCGCTTGATGTGGGCCGCAGATGGCACAAAACGATGATAGAATGCCACCATCCCAACAAACTCCTGCAGGCCGCGCACCGTGTATGGACGGGGAAACCGACGGATGGAGTTGAACCTGTCCGGCAGGGGAACCGCGGTGCGAAGTTACACGATGGCTGAGGAAGTCGATTTTGGTTACCCCAAAACGGCACTTGCCGAGGTTGACAGCCAAGCCATGCTCGCTGAGCCACTGACAGAGCTGTCGGAGGTAGGCGCAGTGCTCCTGCTGTGAGCGGCTGGCCACCAGGATGTCGTCGAGGTAGACGAAAACAAAGTCGAGGCCGCGACACATCCCGTCCATCAAGCGTTGGAATTCCTGCGAATTTAATGGCATCCACACAAATTCATAGAGGCCGAACGGCGTGATAATCGCCGTCTTGGGTTCATCCTCTGGGTGGACCGGGATCTGGTTATAACCCCGTACCAGATCCACTTTGGAAGATATAGTAGCCCCGGCCAAATGGGCGGTGAGGTCCTGGATGTGGGGTAAGGGGTATCGATCTGTGGTTGTGGTGGCACTCAGCCGCCAATTATCCCCGCAGGGTCGCCAGCCCCCGCTTGCCTTAGGGACCATGTGTTAATTAATAGTGGTGGTGGTGTCATGGGACGCCCATGGGTTGCTTGAAGGGCAGACGATCTCCAAGGACTCCATCGTGCGGAATTCCTGCCGTGCCAGACGTAATTTATCCGGCGGAGGTCGGCATGCTCGTGCGTGGAGAGGTGGGCCGGTAGGTTGCATGAAATGGACCACCCCGTGACTGGGGGTCGATGACCACAACTGTGCGGTCAGGATATCTGGGAACGCGGCCAAGTTCCGAGCGAAGCGGGAATCCACGGATGACAGGGGCCATCCCACCGGCTCATCCAATCGTAGCGTGATCAGCTCCATCGTGGAGCGCTGATCCCAGGCGAAGAGGCGGTGGATCTGGCCGGCAGCCGCGGGGACTATGGGCAGCCGGCCCAGGCATTTCCCGGGAACGTGCACGGCTGACGGCATTGCCGTGCTGCAGCACCCCACCTCAGGTGGCTACCTCGCCAAAAGTCTGTCCAACCGTGGGCGGTTGTAGCCCGCGATCTCTGGTCAGTGACCGACTTCGGGAACTTCAAGCCGAGGGAGTTTTGACTGCCGCGACACAGGAGTTTCAATCGCTCTGACGCGGGAGTTGCAATCGCCCCGACGCGGGTGCTTCGACCGCCGGCTGAGGGAATGTTGATTGTCCTGATGGATGGTTTGACCTTCCCCACGATGGGAGAATATCGAGGATGAAGATTGGACTTTATTGATTTCCATCACTGAGGAATAGGGGGAATCCCGCTGTGGTGGATGTTTATGTTGACTTTTATACAGTTGTGTCTTGTTACTTATTTTTTCATATGGCAATTCACATATCACTGTACCATAATTGATACGTGACAATAAAAGACATTTGAAACCTTCATTTTCTTGCCTTTTTTTGTGACATTTTTCAAGCAGGATATCACCAAATCCTTAGGCTAATTTATACTAGTGTTGCGGCACCAAACGTGATGAACAAACAGTTGATTTATTCAGACGTTACATGGTCAGTGTACATGCAAGTTTGGTCCTCTAACATACTAAGTCATTACTGCTGCTGCTCGAAGGGTGTTGCCTCGAGCTCAGCTACTTGTACACGCATGATCTCCAGGACATTGTCCATACTAGCCCTCTGGAAACCACAATGACGTCACAATGGGATCCCGAATATTATTTTTTTTATCACTATTTACATTGACATTGATTTCATTCTGAAAATAAATCCCTTTTAACCAAATTCTTCTGTTTTCATTAGCAGCTAACATTGTCTTTAGATAATTTTGGAAGAAAAAATGCGATTTTCATTGAGAATTTCATTTTCTTTTAAACATTGTGATTATCATTGTGGGGGATGTGATGGGGGGGGGGGGGGTGAGGAGTGGGGGAGCAGGGAATAGAGGGAGAGGAGGGTGGGAGGAAGGGAGAGGGAAGGAAAATGGGGATGTGAGGACGGAGGAGGGAATAGGGGAGGAGGGGGGATAGAGGAGAGGTGGGGGCAGTGGGGGAGGTGGGAGTGGGGGATAGAGGGAGAGGAGGACAGTGGGTGAGGTGAGGAGGGAGAGTGGGGGTTGGGATGGGGGGATGGGTGAGGATTGCGGAGGAGGGGGATAGAGGGAGAGGAGGGAGATAGGGATGGGGGGGTTTATGGAGGGTGTGACAGAGTAGGGGAAAGGAGAGGCAGGGAGAGGTGAGGGAGGGATTGGGCATGGGGCTGTGCGTAACTAAGGTGCCTGCTCTGTTGGGGGAGGGTTGCCATGACTCATGTCAAAACGGGGATGTCTGGCATCACAATGGGAACACGTCAGCCCCACCTGCGCTGTTGGGGGTTATGGGTCATGGAGGAATATTGGGGAAGGGGCCCAACATGTCTGCATGTCTGCACCTGGTCTAGTATATATATAAATATATATATTTATATATATACTAGACCAGGTGCAGACCTGTTGGGCCTAGTATATATATAAATATATATATTTCCATATATATATATACACATACATACATACACACGCACGCACACACACACACACACACACACACACACACACACACACACACACACACACACACACACACACACACACACACACACACATATAAATAAAAGTCTCATCTTGACCACTTCCTGTCTGCACTGTATATTGATTTTAGAAAAAAGTGCTACCATACATCGCATTGAATTTTGGCCATCTTACTCACAGTCCACCTTCGCTGAGGCAGCCCCGAGGATTTTTCTGATCGATGAAAAATAAAAATTATGGATGTTTTAAAAATCTTGAGATCAGCTGATTGGTCCTCTCGCCTGTAAATCACCATGATGAAGGTAATGCCCCTTCCACGGGGGCAGGAGTATAAAGCCCCGGAGGCTGGACGTGAGTCAGTCACCCTGGAAGATTGTGAGTGAGAGTTGAGTCCAGAACTGTGAGTCTACGTCGTGAGTGAACTGGACTCTGCTGGAAATGAAATGAATTGGTGGCCTGCACTCTGCTTGAAATTGTATGAAATGGAATCTGCTTGAAATGGTATGCAATTGAATTTGGTGGCCTGCACTCTGCTTGAAATGGTATGAAATGGAATTTGGTGGCCTGCACTCTGCTTGAAATGGTATGAAATTGAATTTGATGGCCTACACTCTGCTTGAAATTGAATTAAATTGAATTTGGTGGCCTGCACTCTGCTTGAAATGGTATGAAATTGAATTTGGTGGCCGGCACTCTGCTTGAAATGGTATGAAATTGAATTTGAATTTGGTGGCCTGCACTATGCTTGAAATGGTATGAAATTCAACTTGAATTTGGTGGCCTGCACTCTGCTTGAAATGGTATGAAATTGAAGTTGAATGTGGTGGCCTGCACTCTGCTTGAGGTGGAATTTCAAGGAATAGCTGTGAGTGAACTGCCAGCCCACCAGCCATGAGTCAATCAACTGCCAGCCCACCAGCTGTGATTCAATCAACTGCCAGCCCACCAGCCATGAGTCAACTGCCAGCCCAACAGCTGTGAGTCAGTCAACTGCCAGCCCACCAGCTGTGAGTGAGTGAACTGCCAGCCCACCAGCCATGCGTGAGTCAACTGCAAGCCCCCCAGCCGTGAGTGAGTGGACTGGCAGCCCACCTTTTGCCAACCTGAAACCACTTATTTTGGCCCACAAGGCCCCTATTAGCCCATAAACCAGTCCCTTTTGACCAAAATGACTGTATTAGCCCTGGAGGACCATTTTGGCCTAAAAGGCCCGTGCCAGGCCAGGAAAAGCCCACTAAAAGTGCCTTTCCCTGAGATTTCACTCAGATTTTTTTTAATTGCTTCGGCACATCAGGCATATACTAGCCCTGGAGGAGTCCCTTCAGCCCATCAGTAAGTATTCCCCCTTTAAGTATTAAACCTTACCCCAGTACTTTTCTTCCGCCCTTCATTGGCTCCCTGTGAGAGCCAGGCCAGGATAGGCTTTCCTCCATTGCTGTGAACTGTAGAAAAAAGATGAAAAGTGTCTAAAATGTATTCTTCACCCTCTCCATCTTCTCTCTCACAGAGTCTCTCACCTGTTTTGGGCAGAATTTCGGCCAGCCCACCAGCCCTGAGCTGCCAGCCCACCATACCTGAGTGACTGAGCTGCCAGCCCACCAGCCCTGAGTTACTGAGCTGCCAGCCCACCAGCCCTGAGTGACTGAGCTGCCAGCCCACCAGGCATGAGTGACTGAGCTGCCAGCCCACCAGGCCTGAGTGACTGAGCTGCTAGCCCAAGAATCCATTTGGCCACAATGTCCATACTAGCCACCTGGAAACCAGTCCCTCCACCCCACAACACCCATACTAGCACTCCAGAAAGTGCCCCCCCCCCCCCCCCCCCCCCCCCCCCCCCCCCCCCCCCCCCCCCCCACCTGGCCACCAATATTAGAATTAGTGGAGAGGCGGAATATTGCTTTGGGGTACCAACCCTCCCGTATGAACATGGGAACAAAAGGGCCCCACTGAATCTAGTGTATATATATATATATATATATATATGTGTGTGTGTGTGTGTGTGTGTGTGTGTGTGTGTGTGTGTGTGTGTGTGTGTGTGTGTGTGTGTGTGTAAATATATGAAACTAGATTGAGCGGTGAAGGAAATTAAACATGAAAATAATACTGTATGGCATTTTCAAATTTCCATTTCAAACAGCAAATTTAGTAGAAAATTGCTTACATTTCATCTGAAAAGTGTTGGCAAGCAGAGTAAACATGGTGTCTTATTCAAAACAAAATAGTTCAACAAAGGCAAAGGCAAAACAGTTATAATGGCCGACTTCAATCTACATATAGATTGGGTGAATCAAATTGGCAGGGGCACTAAGGAAGAGGATTTTTTGGAATGTATGCGGGATAGTTATCTAAATCAACATGTAGAGGAACCAACGAGAGAGCAGGCTATTTTAGATTGGGTATTGAGTAATGAGGAAGGTTAGTTAGCAGTCTTGTTGTACGTGCCCCCTTGGGCAAGAGTGACCATAATAAATGTGGATAAATGTGAGGTTATCCACTTTAGTGGGAAAAACAGGAAAGCAGACTATTATCTAAATGGTGGCCGATTAGGAAAAGGGGAGATGCAGTGCGACCTGGTTGTCATGGTACACCAGTCATTGAAAGTAGTCATGCAGGTGCAGCAGGCAGTGAAGAAAGTGAATGGTTGGTTAGCTTTCATAGCAAAAGGATTTGAGTATAGGAGCATGGAGGTTCTACTTCAGTTGTATAGGGTCTTGGTGAGACCACACCTGGAGTATTGTGTACAGTTCCCCAGTTCAGTTCTGAGGAAGGACATTATTGCCATAGAGGGAGTGCAGAGAAGGTTCACCAGACTGATTCCTAGAATGTCAGGACTGTCTTATGAAAAAAGACTGGATAGACTCGGTTTATACTCTCTAGAATTTAGGAGATTGAGAGGGGATCTTATAGAAACTTACAAAATTCTTAAGGGGTTGGACAGGCTAGATGCAGGAAGATTGTTCCCGATGTTGGGGAGGTCCCGGACAAGGGGTCACAGCTTAAGGATAAGGGGGAAATCCTTTAGGACCAAGATGAGAAGGACTTTTTTCACACAGAGTGTGATGGGTCTCTGAACTCTCTGCCACAGAGGGTAGTGGAGGCCAGTTCCTTGGCTATATTTAAGAGGGAGTTAGATGTGGCCCTTGTGGCTAGGGGGATCAGAGGGTATGGAGAGAAGGCAGGTATGGGATACTGAGTTGGATGATCAGCCGTGATCATATTGAATGGCGGTGCAGGCTCGAAGGGCCGAATGGCCTACTCCTGCACCTAATTTCTATGTTTCTATGTTTCTAACACCTAAGAATACTTTGCCGTAGCCATAGATTTTTTTTTCCTTGATGTAGCTTAGGGTTATTTCTAGGAATACCTACAAAATACGTTAGTTGTGGAGTTTTCAAAGTTATTATTGTGTCTACTTTACTGATTCTTTTTTGGTAGTGCATGCTAGTTCATAAAAAAAGCTACATCTAAAAATAAATAAATATCTTCTCAATTTGCTTCCAGTTCTTTCACCAATTTACTTAAAATTGTAACCTCTAGTTACTAGTATTTCCATTGTTCCTTACTTACTCTGTAAAATCCCTTCTCAATGCCTCTATTAAATATCCCCACATTGTTATCCAAGAGAATGAGTCCAGCCTCCTTGGACTCTTCTCATAAGTGGAAGTGTTTCCCTAGCACCATTTTGGTAGATCTATGAAAGGTTTGGCATCATTCCTAACCAGTGGTGCCCAAATTAGATGCAGAACTCCAGCGAGGGAATATGCAATGATTAATAAGCATTTATCAAAAGGTTCTTGCTCCTTTATGTTGTACCACTTGTCAGAAATTGTGCATTTTCTGCTTGCCACGTTAACCGCCTTTTCAAATTGTTCTGACACTTTCAAATAATTGTGTTCACACAACCTTTGCTCCAGCATCGATTTAAAATTGTTACAAGTTACCTTACATTACGTCTCCTTAATCTTTCCACTTCACCACTGCATTAAATTTGATCTGTCACATACTTCTTTTGCACCCTCTCCAAAGTCCTTCTTGTAATGCAACATATGGAACTGCGCACAATAATCCACATGTGGCCTAACCAAAGACTTATACCGTCAATTTTATTCTGAATGTCCCATCTGATGAATGCAATTATGCTGTACGCCTTCTTTATTATCCTATTTACTTGTGTTGCCACTTTCAGGGAGCATTGCACTGGCACCCCAAGATCCCCCTGGTCTTACCATTTACAGTTTATTTTCCTCCTTCATTTGATCTCCCAGGAGGGCTGTGATTGGAAACTAAATATTCCAGGATTTCGTTGCTTCAGGTGTGATAGAATTGGAGGGACCAGAGGTGGAGGTGTTGCATTGCTTGTCAGAGAGGATATTACAGCAGTGCTTTGGCAGGATAGATTAGAGGGCTTGTCTAGGGAGGCTATTTGGGTGGAACTGAGAAGTGGGAACGGTGTAGCAACACTTTTAGGGGTGTATTATAGACCGCCAAATGGGGAGCGAGAATTGGAAGAGCAAATATGTAAGGAGATAGCAGATATTAGTAGTAAGCACAAGGTAGTGATTGTGGGAGATTTCAATTTTCCAAAAATAGACTGGGAAACACATTCTGTAAATGGACTGGATGGTTTGGAGTTTGTAAAATGTGTGTAGGATAGTTTTTTTGCAGCAGTACATAGAGGTATTGACCAGAGAAGGGGCAGTGCTGGACCTCCTGTTAGGAAATGAGGCAGGTCAGGTGACGGAGGTATGTGTTGGTGAGCACTTCGGGACCAGTGATCACAATACCATTAGTTTCAATATAATTATGGAGAGAGTCAGAACTGGACCTAGGGTGGAGTTTTTTGATTGGAGAAAGGCTAACTTTGAGGGAATGCGCAAGGATTTAAAAGGAGTGAATTGGGACACTTTGTTTTATGGGAGGGATGTAGAAGGGAAATGGAGCACATTTAAAGGGGAAATTGTAAGAGTACAGAATCTTTATGTCCCTGTTAGGTTGAAAGGAAATAGTAAAAATTGGAAAGAGCCATAGTTTTCAAGGGAAATTGGACACTTGTTTCGAAAAAAAGAGAGATATCTACAATAATTATAGGAGGCATGGAGTAAATGAGGTGCTAGAGAAGTATAAAGAATGTAAAAAGAATCTTAAGAAAGAAATTAGGAAGGCTAAAAGAAGATATGAGGTTGCTTTGGCAAGAAAGGTGAAAGTAAATCCAAAGGGTTTCTACAGCTATATTAATAGCAAAAGGATAACGAGGGATAAAATTGGACCATTAGAGAACCAGAATGGACAGCTATCTGCAGAGCCAAAAGAGATGGGGGAGATATTGAACAATTTCTTTTCTTCGGTATTCACCAAGGAGAAGGATATTGAACTCTGTGAGGTATTGGAAAAACGTAGAGTAGCTATGGAAACTATGAGATTCAAAGAGGGGGAAGTACTGACACTTTTGAAAAATATAAAAGTGGATAAGTCTCCAGGTCCTGACAGGATATTCCCTAGGACATTGAGGGAAGTTAGTGTAGAAATAGCAGGAGCTATGACAGAAATATTTCAAATGTCATTAGAAACAGGAATAGTGCCGGAGGATTGGCGTACTGTGCATGTTGTTCCATTGTTTAAAAAGGGTTCAAAGAATAAACCTAGCAATTATAGACCTGTTAGTTTGACGTCAGTGGTGGGCAAATTAATGGAAAGGATACTTAGAGATAATATATATAAGCATCTGGATAAACAGGGTCTGATCAGGAATGGTCAACATGGATTTGTGCTGGAAGGTCATGTTTGACAAACCTTCTTGAATTTTTTGAAGCGGTTACTAGGGAAATTGATGAGGGTAAAGCAGTGGATGTTGTCTATATGGATTTCAGTAAGGCCTTTGACAAGGTTCCCCATGGAAGGTTCAATCTTTGGGTGTTAATGGCGGAGTAGCAAGATGGATTCAACAGTGGCTGAATGGGAGATGTCAGAGAGTAATGGTAGATGGCTGTTTGTCAGGTTGGAAGCCGGTGACCAGTGGGGTGCCTCAGGGATCTGTGTTGGGTCCACTGTTGTTTGTCATGTACATCAATGATCTGGATGATGGGGTGGAAAATTGGATAAGTAAGTATGCAGATGATACTAAGATAGGTGGTGTTGTGGATAATGAAGTAGATTTTCAAAGTCTACAGAGAGAGATTTGGGCCATTTGGAAAAGTGGGCTGAAAGATGGCAGATGGAGTTTAATGCTGATAAGTGTGAAGTGCTACATCTTGGCAGGACAAATCAAAATAGGACATACATGGTAAATGGTAGGAAATTGATGAATGCTGTGGAACAGAGAGATCTTGGGATAACTGTTCCCTGAAGGTGGAATCTCATGTAGATAGGGTGGTAAAGAAAGGCTTTGGTGTGCTGGCCTTTGTAAATCAGAGCATTGAATATAGGAGTAGGGAAGTAATGTTAAAATTGTACAAGGCATTGGTAAGACCAATTCTGGAGTATGGTGTACAATTTTGGTCGCCTAATTATAGGAAGGATGTCAACAAAATAGAGAGAGTCCAGAGGAGATTTACTAGAATGTTGCCTGGGTTCCAGCAACTATGTTACAGAGAAAGGTTGAACAAGTTAGGTCTTTATTCTTTGGAGCACAGAAGGTTAAGGGGGGACTTGATTGAGGTCTTTAAAATGATGAAAGGGATAGAGTTGATGTGTATAAGCTTTTCCCATTGAGGGTAGGGAAGATTCAAACACGAGGGCATGACATGAGAATTAAGGGACAGAGGTTTAGGGGTAACGTGAGGGGGAACTTCTTTACTCAGAGGGTGGTGGCTGTGTGCAATGAGCTTCCAGCAGAAGTGGTGGAGGCAGGATCGATTTTAACATTTAAGAGTAAAGTGGATAGGTATATGGACGGGAAGGGAATGGAGGGGTATGGTCTGAGTGCAGTTAGATAGGACTAGGGGAAAACAAATGGTCGGCACGGACTGGAAGGGCCGAGAGGGCCTGTTTCCGTGCTGTAATTGTTATATTATATGGTTCCTCTACCTCCAAGCATAAATTTCCTCATCTGTCTTTGAGGGTCCAAGCTTGTCCCTAGTTACATTTTTTATTTTTAACATATGTACAAAATGCCTTGAGATTCATCTTAATCGTATTCACCAAGGATCTTTTATGGCCTCATTTAGCCCTCCAGATTTCCTATTTAAGTTCTTTCCTGCTTCATTCATAATCCTTAAGTGCTCTGTCTCATTTCAAAATCTACACCTTACTTGTGCTTTATTTTTCCTTTCTTGCCTTTCTTCCTTATGGGAACATGTTTTATGTCATTTGCAAACTTTGAAAGTATGCCCTGTGTTCCCAAGCCCAGGGCAATAATGCCCTAGCAATTCCTGAAGTAGACTGCTTCACTGTCTGGTGTGTTGTTCAGTAAAGATTTAGTACAAATCATCCTTCCCTATATCTGGCTTAGTTAGTTTAGTATAGTTCAGTTTAGTTTAGTTTAGTTTAGATTAGAGCTACGGCATGGAAACAGGCCCTTCGGCCCACCGGGTCAGCACCAACCACCGACCCCCGCACATTAACACCATCCCAGAGCCACTAGGGACAATATTTACATTTACCAAGCCAATTAACCTAGAAAGCTGTACGTCTTTGGAGTGTGGGAGGAAACCGAATATCTCGGAGAAAACCCCCGCAGGTCATGGGGAGAACACACAAACTCCGTACAGACAGCACCCATAGTTGGGATCGAACCCGGGTCTCTGGCGCTGCATGCTAATGAACTAAGAAAAATGATTTTTTAAGAGACTTACCTTCCACCTTCTAATCCATAGGCCTCGGAAATCTATTAAACTTGACCAGTCTGATCTGGGTCACGTTGCAACCTGAAACTTCACCTATCCATGCACTCCAGAGATGCTGCCTGGCCCACTGAGTTACTCCAGCACTTTTCGTTTTGCTCAGGATTACAGCATCTACTGATGGATGTTTGTCCAGTCTGACCTAGTTTGGGATCAGAGAGCTGGGTCACTCAGCATAATGCTGGGATTCCTTTTCTAGCCCCATCCAATATTCTCCTAAGTTTACCACATGGAGTGTTATGACAGATGCATTAGCAAAATGGTCCAAACTCACTTATCTGGAAATAGATGATTGTCAGCCCCAGCCTGCTCAATCTGGTCCAATGACATTGGCCTCATCAAATGACATCACATTTCTAGTTTATAAAACATTACTGAGCAGCAAAGGCTGTGATGCTGAAGGTTGCTAAAAAAAAAAGTAGAATTAAGTGGTTTGCAATGAACATCTAGAGGGCATGGCTTTGGGAGGGGCAATGTTTAAAGGAGATGTCCTTGGCAAGTTTTTTACTCAGAGAGTGGTGGGTGCTTGGAACATGCTGTCGGCGGTGGTGGTGAAGACAGATAAATAGTGGCATTTAAGAGGCATTTAGATAGGGACATGGATATGCAGAGAATGAAAGGATATGTATGATGTGCAGGCAGAGGAAATTAACTTCACAATAATACTTTATCAGCCAAGTATGTTTTGCAACATATGAGAAATTTAATTTGCCAAGTCAGTCATACAAATAAAGAGCAACGAAACACGCAAAATACATTCGAACATAAACATCTACCACAGTGACGCCTCCACATTCCTCACTGTGATGGAAGGCAAAAAAAAGTTCAAATCTCTTCCCTTCTTTGCTCTCCCGCGGTCGGGGGCCTCAAGCCCTCCGTTGATGTGACAATCTTGACTCCTGTAGCCGGCGCCGTTTTGGCCCTCCGCACATAAAACAAACTGGGGAACATTTACACAGACTTTTAAAATGCATTAAAAACTGAAAAAAAAGACGAGAAAACAGGCAGACTATTGGCGGGGCTGCCAATCGTGCGGCACCCCTGGTGGAACTTGGCATCATGTTGTGCAGTGACTAATGGGGTAGTGCAAGGCTCGGTGCTGGGACCGCTGCTATTTACAATGTACATCAATGATTTAGATGAAGGGATTCAAAGTAACATTAGCAAATTTGCAGATGACACAAAGCTGGGTGGCAGTGCGAACTGAGAGGAGGATGCTATGAGAATGCAGGGTGACTTGGACAGGTTGGTTGAGTGGGCAGATGCATGGAAGATGCAGTTTAACGTGGATAAATGTGAGGTTATCCACTTTGGTAGCAAAAACAGGGAAAAGGGGAAGTACAACGGGATCTGGGTGTCCTTGTTCATCAGTCAATGAAAGTAAGCATGTAGGTACAGTCACAGGAAGTGAAGAAAGCGAATTGCATGTTGGCCTTCATAACAAGAGAAGTTGAGTATAGGAGCAAAGAGGTCCTTCTGCAGTTGTATAGGGCCCTAGTGAGACCACACCTGGAGTATTGTGTGCAGTTTTGGTCCCCTAATTTGAGTAAGGACATTCTTGCTATGTGGCGAGTGCAGCGTAGGTTTACAAGGTTAATTCCCGGGATGGCGGGACTGCCATATGTTGAGAGAATGGAGCGGCTGGGCTTGTATACTCTGGAGTTTAGAAGGATGAGAGGGGATCTTATTAAAACATATAAGATTATTAAGGGTTTGGACACGCTAGAGGCAGGAAACATGTTCCCGATGTTGGGGGAGTCCAGAATCAGGGGACACAGTTTAGAAATAAGGGGTAAGCCATTTGGAACGGAGACCAGGAAACACTTCTTCTCACAGAGAGTTGTGAGTCTGTGGAATTCTCTGCCTCATAGGGTGGTGGAGGCCAGTTCTCTGGGTACTTTCAAGGGAGAGAGTGATAGGGCTCTTAAAGATAGCGGAGACAGGGGATATGGGGAGAAGGCAGGAATGGGGCACTGATTAGGGATGATCAGCCATGATCACATAGAATGGCGGTGCTGGCTCGAAGGGCCGAATGGCCTACTCCTGCACCTATTGTCTATTGTCATGTTCAGCATGGACATGGTGGGCTGAAGGGCCTGTTCCTGCGCTGTACTCTTCTATGTTCTATATTCTATATACCTGCTTTGAGTAAAGGTTTTAGGTAGGTTTTCTATGTTGTATGTTCTATAAATTATGTTATATGTGTTACATTTCTTTACCTTTATTCCTAGTAAAATCTGTCTCAGTGATGAAATTCTCATCACTTAAAATTTTTGAAATAAAATACATGGATGTAAGTTCATCAAGCAATACTTTCATATATATATATATATATATATATATATATATATATATATATATATATATATATATATATATTTCTACACCCATATTTCAGTCCGGCTACCTTGCTGCCCCAAGGGAAATACAATCAACAGATTTGCATGTAGTTTGTAAGTCTATCCATATTAGTGAAGTCTATTCGCAGAGCCTGTAAGGGATTTATGTCTGCTACAACTTAATTTGTTAGACTGAGCTTAACTAGCAGAGCTCAACAAGCACATCACAATTACATTTTTATCTGTCCATGAATAATTGTAATGAATTTTATAGTGTAATAAGGGACTTTAAGTCAATTAAAGGACGTGACAAACTCAGTTATCTACTTCAGCTTAATGTATTGGAGCATCAATAATTGCCAGAAAATTCTCATATACTTCATACACTTACGTGGCGTGTGAGTCAAAGTTGCTCAGTAAAATTAGCTTCTCCGAACCTGTAAGTTAATGTCCTCATTGTCCACGAATCCCCACAGGCATTTTGTGGTCATGTGGTCATGTGGAATTTCAGGTTTCTGCTCAAATTTCTGTTTGCACTGGGTATGTTTTAAAATTCTGGAAGCCAAAAATGGGAGGTTTTGGAAACTATTGTTGCAACCATAATGTACAATTAATTTCAACAACTACAGGCTATGTATGAAGTTCATACACCCTGCTCAATTTCCTGACTTCAGTGACCAGCTAGTGCTGCATTATATTCAATATGCATTGATTTTCAGCAGTTAGGCGGGTGGTGGAGCAATATGCAATTTATTATCAGTTGAACATCTGATTCATTTCCTTTCTCGGGGTTTTAACACCCTAATGGGCCTGTCCCAAGGCGATTTTTTAGGCAACTAGTTTGTCGCCACAGGTTCGCTGGTGGTCGCCGGGAGTAGTCTCCTCAGTCGCGCAAATAGTCATATTGTCTTTCTGGTTGCCGCTAAATTTTCAACATGTTGAAACATTTCGGCGACAGTAGATTTGATGCCAATGAGCGTAGCTTGACTTCTCCTGATGTAGGTACTGTCATAGGTTGTCGACAGGATGACGTAGGTTGTCGCCGGTTTTTCGGCCACCTGCTACGACTAAGACAGTCACCGGCAGTTGCCTAAAAAATCGCTGTGGGACAGGCCCATAAAGCCTTTTCAACATCTGCAATGCACAATCCAGAAAATATTTGAAATCTACTAAATACAAAATATTCAGGATTTTTAAACGGCTACATTTTAAGCTTTTGTGTACCTTGTGTGTTGTGACTGTTGGCAGACCAATTGCCCTCCGGGGATGAATAAAGTTTATCATATTGTATCGTATCGTAAATAAATCACCCAAGAAAAAAAACCTCCTGAACCAAAACGGCACCTGCCCATTCCCTCCACAGATGCAACCTGAGATGCTGAGTTACTCCGATACTTTGTGTTTTAAGTCCTTAAGCACCCGTTTGTAAATGTTAAAACAGAATAAAACACAAGAATTAATATATTGTGAACCATTTCCTCTTTTCCTTACCCATCCCCACAGCTCCACAATCTATATTAAAATGGATGGATTCATACATCACAGGTATGAGATAAGAGGAGAGTTCCCACTGTAAGTTCCCGGTTGTCACAACCTGTTTTGTATCTTATGGCCAATGACATTTCGCCAGTAGGTTCAAGAATTCTTTATTCACTGAATCCTACCAACACTCTGGACCTATGCAGATCAAAGTAGGAGAGTGAGGCTAAGTAATCACATAACTCGCGTTAAGTTAACTGAATTCTGGCTTAGTTTTTCAGTTTTTTTTTTGCTATTATTTCCAGTGGCATTTAAGAGGCTTTTATATAGACACTCAGATATGCTGGAATATGGATCGCATCAGGCAGAAGTAATTAACTTAATTTGGCATCATGGTCGTCACAGACATTATTTGACAAAGGAACTATTCCTGTACTGTGCTGTTCTATGTGCTATTTTTTAATGTAGTTACTTTGGGAAATGCTTCGTTTTCTATGTGGAACTGTATTCAAACCTTAATAATATCTAGGCAGCGGTAAATTTTCAATTGCGCGGGAAATAAAATTATAAAACAAATCAATAGCAATCATTTGGAAAACGAAACTTAGGTATGAGTCCCTTCTTTCATCTTTGTAATGTGAATTCCCAGCTTTCAGTTAAGGAATTCCTGTAATATTGTTTTGTCTTTGTTACATCTTGGAGACAGGTAAGTTATTAAGAGCCAATACTACATTAATGTCACTTGATTGGTTGACTTTTAACTTTGATTACTTGGTCGAATCTCCATTGGAATTGAAAACTGGATGTGGTACAAATGGACTATTCATTATCACTCTTTTTTTAATAGTATAATTACTCACTTGCAATGTGAAATTGGACATCCAATCCCAACGAAATTTACTCTAACCGGAAAATTAAATTAAAAGTGAAAGTAAAGGGGTATATTTTTAGTGCAGGAAAGTGTTATTGCGGTAAAATCCAGACGTGTTCCTACCAAATGCTGGAGCAGGCACAATAGGCTGAATGGCCTATTCCACTTCCAATGTCTTATGCTGTTTTAAGGACTTCATATGTATGTACAATGAATTCATTGATTTTACTTGAGATACCTTTGTTTGTGGCTGCTCATCCCTCTGTTATGAATACATGATAAAGATGTTGATCCAGCACATTTACTATGTTGTGCTTATCTTTAGTTTTGAGCTTTCTATCTTTGCTGTTTAATATGTCTCCTGGTGTTGTGGTATTAAAAAATTCACGTTATTCATTGAATCAAATACAACGGTTTGTCCCGTGTCTCCTTTCCCATACTGATAACCCCTTTTCTGCGTTATTTATTGCATTCAACCCAACGGGCTCCTTCCCATTTCCCGTATCATTTAAGCAATTGTCCACCTTCATTCAACTGTAAATTTATGTGTTTATCTATTTAGACCCACAGTTGTTTTAATCAAGCTTGTCAGTTTTGAGATTGTTTTTCTATCAGCATGAATGCAAAGATACCACATTTATCTCCTGCTTGTTCTCGAACAATCTCCTGCATTCTCTTGAACTTAAAATTTGCTTTCAAAACTATACTCCAGTCCCCAGGTTTAGTTACTTCTGCCACGCAGATAATACATCTATGATTGCCGTCTCTAACATATGATGTGACTTCCATTTTACATACGATTTCTGCCAGTTGTACAATAATCATAATTGCTATGAATTCCTTGAAACACTCAGTCATGGATCCCCAATTTTATAAAATCAGTTTGATATTATATTCTTAATTGATTAATCCCTCCCATTATGTTTCCCTGATATGTCATAACCTTTATTAGCTATTGATGGCTTATTTTTGTTAAGCATATTGGTTCTTCTCAATTACACAACTGTCCTTTTGGTTTCTCTACTGTAACCACGGTGGGAGACCAGTAAACATGATAAAGAAGTGAAAATTGTCCTCACTTTGTATCACTAGACATTCTGCAACACATACCATGTTGATTTATGCTTGTAGATTTAACACTATTTCTAAATTTAGTATAGTGGAGCAGTCAGCCTAGCCATTCAGGACATTAAGAGCAAATAATAAAGTGCTGGAGGAACTCAATGGGTCTGGCAGCATCTGTGAATTTTGGGTCAGGACTCTTTTTCAGACTTTCAGGAATTAAGTTAGGAGACCTTCTACAAACAAATGGGTAACATATTTTTCAATTTTTTTTTCATGAATGGCAATTTGTGATTGTTGTCTCCAACATATGATGTGACCTATTTTGCATACAATTTCTACCGGTTGTACAATAATCATAATATCTATGAATTTCTTTGAAGCACTCAGTCATGAAGTAGACCTCCTGAATTGTTAATTTAAACTTTCAAATCAATAGACAGTTGTTATCTGAATGTTTTCAGAAATAAGAAAAGATTTGTACACAGAGCTAGGACACATATCTGCCAAGATCTTACTGAATGGATGATCGAGGTCAATGTGCTAATTGGCCTCCTATTATTCCAGTTCCACGTCCCTGACATCTTAGTTTTAGTTATAACATTATACCCACATTTTCAAGATTCAATTACCACAATAGCAATATTTTACTCTATTTGCTCCATCATCTCGACATCAATTCAAGCTCTTCCTCTTTCTAAATTTAAGAAATGCAAGCTGTATATGCAAATTAGATTTACTATTTAACTGGTTGAGCTCTGATATCATTCTGGCGAATATATCATGTACTTTCAACGTATCCATATCTCAACCTTTTGTGTTAAGTCCAACTATCCCTTCTGTGGTGCGATGTTCAAAACTAAATGTAGTAACCAAAATTGAATCTGACCAAGACTCTGTTCAGTTTTTTTTAGTTTAGTGTGGAAACAAGCCCTTTGGCCCACAGAATCCACACCGACCAGCAACCATCCACACACTAGTCCTATCCCATACACTGGGGACAATTTACAGAAGTAAAAAAAAAACCTACAAACCTGCATGTCTTTGGAATGTGGGAGGAAACTGGAGCACCCGGGGAACACAGGGAGAACATACAATCGCCACACAGACAGCACCCATAGTCAGATCCAACCCGGGTCTTGGCACTGTAAGGCAGCAACTCTACTGCTGTGCCACTGTAGCCCAAACATTTTGAGAAAAAAAGGAATATTTCGTTAAGCAATTTTGGTTAATTTTTGTAACTTTGCCGAGTGATTTGCATATGTTAATGCCCAAATCCTACTGCTCCATCTTGATCCTAAAGCTCATTAGAAGTGTTGTGATCAACATGATTGGTAGAGATTCCAGGAACCGAGGGCTTGACTTCCAAACAAGTGGGCAGTGGGTGGTGAAAGTGTTTTTCTCCTTAATCTGTTTGAATCAATTGGAGCATTGCAGGACCAATGGTTCATGTGTCACATAAAGAAATGTTCCATCCTGCCAATAGATGTATATCCAGCCAGCTGCTAAAATATTGTGGACACTGACAATCCAAAACAAAACCAGAAAATGCTGGAAATATTCAACAGGCAAGGCAGCATCTGTGAGGAAAGGTACAGAGTTAGCATTTAATGTTGATAACCTTTGCATCAGAACCCAAAATTGTAGTTCTTAGTTTCCCTGGCGAGTGAGAGGACTATTCAAGGGTCAAAAAGAGGAGTAACATCCAATAATAATTTTCAAAAATTTAGTACATTAAGACCTTGAATATTTTGAAGTCTACATAACCTTAGTGTTTCAATGTAAACAGTTTTGGCTTTATCATTAATATGCTTGACTTTGTGTTCTACGCCTAGTCTATTGTTATTTATTACTGTGGTGTAAAAACTCATTTCCCCGAAAGGAACAGGCTCATATGGCATTACATATGTAGGCACGATCTATTTTTTATGGCAGCAATGGCTTTCTGTAACTTGATTTATAAGCAATCAAATCAATTCAATTTAATTAAGACAATAGCTGTATGATAAATGTACACCAAATGGTCATCAGTATTCAAAGCAAAATATGTTTTCCATATCACAGTAGGTGAAGTCATTCCCTCAATAAATCCTTATTGTCATTTAAGTCTGCCTCAGTAATGTTATTCTATTCTAGAGCAGTAATGAATTTTATCATAGTCCTTGCAGTAAACACCATACTTAGATAAATAGGTCTGCAGAGACTGGATATTGAAGGCAATGAAAATAAGATCTGTGCCACATTTTAATTTATCTTAGAGTTTGATAAAGTTCAAACTAGTTATTAGAAGATAGACATTATTATGATAATCATGTTGGATTCTTCTTTAATGATCTGTGGGACGAGCACAGATGTAATAAAACATTTATTTTTCAATAAAACAGAATCTGCATCTTATAAATAGGTCAAAGATGTTTACAAATCAAGTACTTTAATGCTTTGCAAACACTATTTCAATTGTTCTATTAAATGCAATGGAGTCATTATATGTGTGCCTTTATGAATAATGGGGTTGCTCTTAATACATAGTTCCTGATGTGTCATTATTATACAACAGAACTTTTCTCAGAAAGCATAGTTGCTACAAGATTGTACCACTAAACTTGAAATATTTAATAACCAATCTAATAACTAAGTCAAAAAAGGGAAAAGTTACTCTTTCTATTTTTGTCTTCCATAACTGTGTCATTACTCTTGTCGTTTTGCTTTGAACAAAATAGTACAGAAACACTGCGCGTGAATGTGTTGCAAATTTGCTGGGAGGGCAGGGCTTTGAAATGTTTGCAAAAATGTCAGTGCACTCGAACAGAATATTTTGTTCAATTTTGGCATTGATTGTCAGCATCAAGGAAAGGGATCTACAGTTTTCACTGAAGCTGTTCTTAGATGCTGGTTGGTCTATAATGTAATACTCTCATGCACATATCAGATACAGACAGGAGCAGAGTGAAACTTCTTTTGCTCCATAAATCTGCCTCAAAACCTGTTCAAATATTAAGAACATCAATGACTGCAGCAGTGTGAAAATTGTCACTTCCAAAACAACCGCTCTGAACACATCACTGAATATGCTTTCTGGTACGGTGCCACTTGTGAGCAGTTGGAAGCAGTAGTTTTGTTGTGGGCCTGAATGACCGTGAAGGAGATTATAATTTTCATGTGGTATTTCACACAGGAATACCACTATTGGCAGAAGGCGACAACTTCCATTCTGGTAGTTTGAGCTAATATTTACTGATCAATGGTTCTCCGCTCCACCGAAAAACCCTTGGAAGTTTCCTACCACTTGAAATTTAAACCTGGACTTTTTAATGCAAAGACAATTTGTTCACCCATAGGGGGCTAAATTGGAGAATATTAGAATAAAAATACTGGAATGGGAATTTTGTGATAAGCCTCATGAGATCAAAGAAGAAGGCATCTCATTGTTTGAGCTCATTACTGGGACAATGAGCAAGAGAGCAAGAGGAGCCTAATGGGTATATATCACTAAATGCTTTTGGAAGCTTGCAGAAAATGGGCTTAAAGTGTGTCTCCTCAAGCACTGCTTCTTATAAAGATACACATTGGGGAACTGCTGTTAAAAAATCTGTTCCCTTTTTCTCTTTTATCCTCCTGCTGCTCAGGAAGCCTCTACTCATGCTGCCCATCATGCTGAAGACTGATATACCTCAGTAAAGATCTCACTTTATGATGCGCAAGGTTTAACTGTTTTAAGGATAGGATGTCATCCTAACGTTTTGCCACAACATGCTCTGTAGAAACTCTGATGAGCTCTTCAAAGATCAAACAGCAGTTCTTTTAGTTTAGCTCAGTTGAGAGACGCAGCACAGAACCCACCAAGTCTGCGCCGACCAGCGATCCCTACACATTAACACTATTCTACACACACAAGGGACAATTTACAATTTTACCAAGTCAATTAACCTACAAACCTGTACATCTTTGGAATGTGGGAGGGAACCGGAACTCCTGGGCAAAACCCGTGCAGGTCATGGGGAGAACGTACAAATTCCATATAGACAGCACCCATAGTCAGGATCAAACCCAGGTCTCTGGCGCTGTAAGGCAGCAACTCTACCGCTGCACCACCATGCTGGCCCTTAAAGATCTCAAACATCAAGCAGCAGTTCTTCTAAAACAGTCCTATAAATCAGTCACAAGCTCAACATTTAATAATTGATGATCTCCTTAAATAGCACAGCTTGGCATGAGGCACCTTTCTGAGCTAAACACTGAATCTTCTGAAGGAACTAAATACATGGCATTGTTCGCAATGCCGAGATTCATTTTAGTAGCACTGATATCAAAGCTCACTTAACCATCATTTGATATTACTATTTGGTTACCAGTATCATTTAAGAGCTTTGCGCAGACTTCCAGCTAAAATACACAAAAAAAGATGCACTTATATCATTCATAAAGTTATAGCTATTTGTACTCATGCCGCTCAAAGAGAGCATACTAGAGTCCATATTGGTAGTCAACTAATACGTGCAGCTGTTGATCTCCAGTGGCAAACAATATTTCAGTTTCATCACAGTAGAAGAACCATTTGACCATTTGTCATGCTATCCAAAGCTTCTTTAGATATGTTAAGGGAAAAAGAGTAGCAAAGTCAAATGTGGGTCCCTTGAAGGCAGACACGGGTGAAATTATTATGGGGAGCAAGGAAATGGCAGAAGAGTTGAACAGGTACTTCGGATCTGTCTTAACTAAGGAAGACACAAACAATCTCCCTGAACTACTGGAGGACAGAGGATCTAAGGGGGTCGAGGAACTGAAATATATGGCGAGTAATAGTATTGGGTACTGGGACTAAAGGATGATTAATCCCTGGGGCCTGATGGACTGCATCCCAGGATCCTCAGGGAGGTGGCTTGAGAAATAGTGGACACATTGGTGATCACTTTCCAATGTTCAATAGATTCAGGATCTGTTCCTGTGGATTGGAGGATAGCTAATGTTATCCCACTTTTCAAGAAAGGAGCGAGAGAGAAAATGGGGAATTACAGACGTTAGACTGACTTCAGTGGTAGGAAAGATGCTGGAGTCAATTATTAAAGAGGTAATAATGGGGCATTTGGTTAGCAGTAAAAGGATTAGTCCAAGTCAGCATGGATTTATGAAAGGAAAATCATGCTTGACTAATCTTCTGGAATTTTTTAAGGATGTGACAAATAAAATGGATGAAGGCGAGCCAGTGGATATAGTGTATCTAGACTTTCAGAAAGCCTTTGATAAGGTCCCGCATGGGAGACTGGTGACTAAAATTAGAGCACATGGTATTGGAGGTAGGGTGTTGACGTGGATAGAAAATTGGTTGGCAGACAGGAAGCAAAGAGTAGGAATGAATGTGTCCTTTTCAGAATGGCATGCAGTGGCGAGTGGAGTGCCACATGGCTCGGTGTTGGGGCCACAACTGTTTACCATATTAATGATTTGGAAGAGGGAATTAGGAGCAACACTAGCAAGTTTGCAGATGTCACAAAGCTGGGTGGCAGTGTGAACTATGAAGAGGATGTTAGGAGGTTGCAGGGTGATCTGGACAGGTTGAGTGAGTGGGCAGATGCGTGGCAGATGCTGTACAATATAGATAAATGTCAGGTTATCCACTTTGGCGGATTTGAGTTTATCATTCAAGTAAAACTTTTGTTGCGTATTGTGAACATTGATAAAAAATAAATGATCAATTCTGGATTAAACGGAAATAAATAACTTTTCTGTTATGAAGGAGTTTGTCTAAATTTAAATATTTATGCTACATTAACATAGGATCACTGTATTTTTACGCTTTACAACTTGATTCATAATGTGTAAGAAGTCTTCTGATACTGAATAAATAATCTATGACATTGTATCTTAGCCATTCCTTTTGGATTTGTGGGTAATCATAAGCATGATTGACCAAGTATGAACTATGAAGGAGAATTTCTCTCTGTCATTATGACAAGATTAACGTTTTTCACTTCATTGACAGATTACTATTAAAAATGTCTGTGGTTGTATCCTTTAATCCGGTTATTAATTATGTAGGGATTTTCCCCCCCTACAATTTTGTACAATGGATAACACCAGGAAGGAGAATCCACACTACTCACTGTAACTGTTCGAGTGTGCTCACAATCTGAACTAATGATTGCCCAAATCTGTACAAGTGTTAGAAATATTCATTGTCTGTTTCAATGTTGAGTTATGGGGAAAAATAAAGATATGTATCAAGACAGCAGCCATAGAATAAAAATTGACAACTGCTTGAATCATTTTGACATGCAGATGAAATCTATCGTAAAATAGTAAACTAGATTCACAGCAAATATACTGGTTTTGAATTGTTCCTTTGATCGCTTGGGCTAAACTCGCACTAGTATATCAGCTGCCGGGATATCCCACTTTCATCATTGGTTCCATCAGTCAATGTAACTAAACACCAGGAGGAAGAAATAGACAATATTCTTACACCCATTGGCAATTGTGAATAGGGTTAAATTTTAGCCTTACTTTGTTATTAATTAGTTACCAAGCCATTATCTATTTTCTCACATTGAAAATAAAGTAAATGAAACAATGTATGGTTTCATTTACTTTATTTGTATGTATGGTTGCTGGAAAGCCAAAATAAAAACAACCGATTATTTTACTTTGAATTTGAAAGGGAGACAGGAGTTTCTGTTTTACCTGGGTCATTTTATGAAAGTGACTGAGTTTGATAAATGGTCCCCACTAAACAAAAAGTCTATTATTTTCATTTCAGAGGTTCATTTCAGAGGTTCCTGCTTTCTCCCCATATCCCTTGACTCCGCTATCTTTAACTCTCCCTTGAAAACATCCAGAGAATTGGCCTGATTCCATTCTAAAAAAATTATTTCTGAAAATAAAAGAGGGCAACAAAGAAAAATGCACTAAAATGTTGAAACTGTGCTGTGGGAGAAGAGAATATTGGACTCAACGATACATGGATTACATATTGAGGTTGGTGGGGGCGCCGCGAGTCAACAGAGAGCAGACTTTTTCCATGTCGCCTCCCTCGTGGCCTAACAGCTTGGATTGGAGCGACTTTTCCGGAGTCGGGCCCAAGAGCTTCAGCAGCGGGCGCAGTGTGGACTTTTCCATCACGGAGCGGGCGAACCCTTGCCGGGGATCGCCAGAAAGGAGTACTCCGATCGCTGGCCTCGTAACTTTGACATCACAGGGCTAAGGTCAGCAGAGCTTATAGCCGCGGGCATGGCGTGGACTTACCATCCGGAGCCTGGGATCCCTTGCCAGGGATCACCGGAGAAGAGCTCTGACCGCTGGCCCGCGGACTACAACGTCCTGAAGCCGCGGTCTGCGGAGCTTCTAACCGGGGGCGCGGCATGGACTTTCCATCGCTGAGTCTGGGATCCCTTGCCGGGGATCATCGGAGAATAGCTCCAACTGCCGGCCTGCGGCCTATAACATACTGAATCCACGGTCTCTGGTAAGAAAGTGCCGATTTGGGCACTCCAAGCTGCGGAGTGTGTTTGACCGTCCCGAAGTCAGAGTTTGGATCATCCCGACGAGAGGTCCTGTACATCGGACCATCCATAGCGGCGACTATGGAGGGTTCATGGCCCTGACCATGGGCGAACAAGGGAGGAGGACTGACTGAACTTTGTTGCCTTCCACCACAGTGAAAAATGCTGTGGTGGATGTTTGTGTTAAATCTTATTGTGTATTGGGTGTTCTTTTTAAGTGTATCGCTGCTGGCAAATTCATTTCACTGCACCTTTGGGTGCATGTGATGAATAAAATTGACTTTGACTTTGACTTTGATAACTGGTGAAATACATCTATAATTATGTTACTTCATCTGAAGTTACAGTCAAAGTACAAGCTTTAGCAATTGGTAAATGTTTAGAGGGATATAACTTGACAGGTTATATGAAAGGTTTGTACCAAGCAAGAATGGAAGTCAGAATACACGCAGAAACTTGTTGAAAAGTTAAAAAAAATGTAAATTGAGATATACAAAACTGTGGATGGTGGAATCTTGAACAAATCACAGTGCTGCAAAAGTCCTAGTCTGAAGAAGGGTCACTACACAAAATATTGCCTGTCCTTTCTCTCCCCAGATATTGCCTAACCCAATGAGTTCCTCCAGTAGTTTGAATTTTGCAATGAAATTGCAAATGCTGGAAATTAGGTAACCGTGCTGTATGAAATATTTTGCTGAGTGGAGATTGGTTGTGCCAGCCGACAGCACAATGATAATGCTCTTGACAGCTGCCATGCTTTGGCCAATTCAGTTAATCCACTTCATGATGGAGAGAGGAAAGAATTTAACCAAATGATTCAATTACTGTAATGCTGGGAGAAAGTGCAGAATGTCACAAGGGTCATGACTTACCGAATAGTGAAAGGCCTGGATAGAGTGAATATAGAGAGGATGTTTTGACTAGTGGCAAAGTCTAGGACCAGAGGCCATAGCCTCAGAATAAAATGATGTACCTTTAGAAAGGAAATTAAGAGGAAATTATTTTAGTCAGAGTGTGGTGAATCTGTGGAAAGCATTGCCATAGACAGCTTTGAAAGCCAAGTCAATGGATATCTTTAAGGCAGAGATTGACAGATTCTTGATTAGTAAGGGTGCCAGGATTTATGGGGAGAAGGCAGGAGAATGGTGTTGAGAGAGAAAGATAGGTTAGTCATGATTGAATGGCAGAGTAGACTTGATGGGCCGAATAGCCTAAATCTACTCCTGGAACTTATGACTTACAATAGACAATAAACGATAGACAATGGGCAATCGGTGCAGGAGCAAGTCATTCGGCCCTTCTAGTCAGCACCGCCATTCACTGTGATCATGGCTGATCATCCACAATCAGTACCCCGTATCTGCCTTCTCCCCATATCCCTTGACTCCGCTATCTTTAGCTCTCTCTTGAAAACATCTAGATAAGTCGCCTCCACTGCCTCCTGAGGCAGAAAATTCCACAGATTCACAACTCTCTGGGTGAAAACGTTTTTCCTCATCTCCATTCTAAATGGCCCACCCCTTATTCATAAATTGTAGCCCTTGGTTCTGGAATCCCCTATAATTGGGAACATGTTTCCTGCCACTAACATGTCCAATCCCTTAATAATCTTATATGTTTGAATAATATCCCCTCTCATCCTTCTAAATGCCAGTGTATACAAGCCCAGACACTCCATTCTCTCAGCATATGACAGTCCTGCAATTCCGGGAATTAACCTCAACCTACGCTGCACTCCCTCGATAGCAAGAATGTCCTTCCTCAAATTTGGATACTAAAACTGCACATATTACTCTAGGTGTGGTCTCACCAGGCTCTGTACAACTGCAGAAGGACCTCTTTGCTCTTATACTCAACTCCTCTTGTTGTGAAGGCCAACATGTGATTAGCTATCTTCACTGCCTGCTGTACCTGCATGCTTACTTTCAGTGGCTGATGAACATGTGCCCCCGGATCTCGTTTTACTTCCCCTTTTCCCAATTTGACACCATTCAGATAATAAACTGCCTTCCTGCTTTTGCCACCAAAGTGTATAACCTCACATTGATCCACATTAAACTGCATCTGCCATGCATCTGCCCACTCACCCCTGTCCAAGTCACCCTGCATCCTCATAGCATCCTCTTCACAGCTCACACTGCCGCCCAGCTTTGTGTAATCTGCAAATGCGTTAATGTTACTTTTAATCCCTTCATCTAAATCATTAATGTATATTGTAAATAGCTGCAGTCCCAGCACCAGGCCTTGCGGTACCCCACTAGTCACTGCCTGCCATTCTGAAAGGGACCTGCTCTGTTTCCTGTCTGCCAACTAATTTTCTATCCATGTCAATACCCTACCCTCAATACCATGTGCTCTAATTTTGCCCACTTATCTCCTATGTGGGACCATTTCAAAGTATTTCTGGGGAGTGAATATTTTTTTTTACTCCTGGAAATTTACTCTAGCTTCAAGCAGCATCCTCAGGAAGGAAAATAGAAAAATCTGAGAGCTACAGAAAAGAATACTAATAATTTTCACTAAATTATGCAAAGAGCAATCCCTCTGGTGTTGCATAGATGAGGATGGATCTGCTACATATTGGACATGAAGTAAAAATGCCATTATACAACAGCCTCTTAAACACACTGTAATTAGAGGGTTGTTGCTCTACTGGTCAGGTCTAAATCTGACAAACTCCCGAGGCCACAAACCTTCAAAAGATGTAATTTGCAGGTCCATTTTGAGAGAATTCTTCAGTATCTGAAAGGCAGCTTATTTTGCCTCAAAACAGTCATCGGGAATGAAAACATGTTGCTTCGCAGTTCCGACTCACCAGAGGCCCCTTTGTTGGAGTCTGCATCATTTAGGCAGTGTAACTGACAGAGCTTACTTAGCCTTGCGACCTGCAGGGCTTTCCATGTATCCACTGTACATACACTTTATAGAATGTATGTGCTCCTCGGATTGTAGGCTCATAAATGACAATCCTCCCTGAAGAATCTGATGGAAATCTGTAAGGTCTATGAAAGGGTTAAGAGGGAAGTTGACCTGCCACCTGACACATGCAGGTTGCTTGATGAGTGAATCTGAAAGAATTCCATCTTGCAGCTGATATCACATGAGCACCTTATGACAAACTGCAATAGCCCCAGGGTTATTGCAGCACCTGCAATGGGAGTCATTGCTTTATATTCATTCCACAGATGTAGAGATTGAGTTGGAAGAAGTCTGCAATGAAATATTTAGATCAGAAATGTTAATGTAATTTCAGAAATGCACTTAATTTATTTTTCCTCTAGTAGTTAATGTACATTCTGGTACAAGTTGCAACTAAAAATGAGTTTTTTTTGTCATTCCTGACATGCAGAGCCTTGTTTTCTATTTGCCTATTTCAGCATCTTCCTTTCTTTTTAGCTTCAGAGGAGATTTGTAGATATTAACACATCTTAAAGAAAGTTTCTTTTCATGGTTTTGTTTGAAGGGATACATTTATCATTCTGAAAAAAAGCAGCAGCATAAAGGAAATTTTATTGTTATCCAACTAGATATTTGTTGAAGAATCATGGAAATTGAAAGGTTAATCAAAATCTGGTGCCATGTGTTTCAATAATTAATGAACCATAAGAAATATTAAATTACTGCCGTAATCAATTAATGAGGAAGGAGACAACACACAATTACTGCAAACAATTGCCGAATGTGCTGCAGATTTTGCACTATCTTATTTTTCAGTGATACACTCAGGCATTTTTTCCTTGTTGAATGCACCTTACTGAGATATTTACTATCTTCAGGTCAAACACATGGAAGTCTCAGAAAAAACCTTGTCAACACTGAGGTACATTTCTTCATCTGTTATATTCTCTTTACCCCAAATTACCCCAATTTAATGATTTATGAATGAGATGAAATCAGAAACAAATTAATACCTCACACACATACTAATGCAGCAGTGTTTAATGATTGGGATATTTAAGTTAACTAGCTTCTGGAAAAAAAAAGGACACAAAATATCGTCCCGAATTGTTATCCAACTGCAGTTTCCATGGAAACATCTTCAGATTGAAAGAACACAGGGATCAGACTCTGCAAATGTCGCAAACAACACACTTGGTCATTAAAATGAGGACAATTATATCCTGCTGGCAGTGAAACTAAATCAGGGTCACTTTTTGTTCCTGGACTGCCTTTACTTCTCTATGTACTTGTATTCTTTGGTGGCATCCTGTATGGTAACAAAGGTACAAGTGAATGCTTGGCATGGATAGGCTAAAATTACCATTGACAAGGAACGTGAAGAATGGACTTCAAATCTTTGTCCAGATTACTTATCCCTGTATAAGAGTATTGTTCTTTTCAAACAAGAATAACAAACAATTGAGTAGCCAGATGAAAAACATCTACAAGAATGTTGTTAACCTGGTTAAATACCCATTTCACCACTATAAATAGTGTGTAGTAAGCTAGTCTGAAGTATGAAGATGGGTCCCAACCCGACAAGTCACCAATCTATTTTCTCCATGTTCTAAAGCTGCCTGACATGCTGAGTTACTCCATCACGTTGTGCCTTTTTATAGTAGGCCAGTCTTAAAATATATGCTTCTGAGGGAAATGGGAATGTAAAGTTTGTACAAAATAATCTCTAGATGAAGATCAACAGATCATTCCAAGCAATATAAAGTCTTCATGTCAACAGCAAGATAGTGGTGCACAGGGGATGAAACTGGTGAGTGAGGCACTCCCTGAGGAGATCAGCTTGGGGTCTTAGAGCCAGCAATGTTCAGAGAGCTATCAGAGGGAAGATACTTAATATTTGAGCAAGAGACAAAGAAATAAAGTTGAGTATGAATACATTTAAATTGTCTACAACAAAGTTGGAGCCCTACTTGTAAACAACTATTAAGAGAGACAAAGTAAGTCACACATCCCATATTATTATGTTTACATTGATCCAGAAATTCCATCAAACACATGGCAAGAATTAGTGTTAGCACAACAGGGAACAATAAGAAGCTGGAATAATGCAATGATTGGCTACAGATACTCATGCATGCAGTGAGAATCACAGTGCAATCAATTACCTCAAATATTCTCACACATCCTGAAGGCAAAATACTTATGATCAATTAAGCTTAGGCAGTGGCATTTGCAGTTACTAAATGCACAGCACAAAATATTCATTAATTCAGTACCTATTGATTATTTTTCTGTTCCAATATTTTGAATAGGTTAGAATAGGTTGAACAGTGTAAATTATGGTGGAAGGCAAGGTCCAACCATTTTAGAACCTGTCCAATTTAATATCAAGGTAAACCATCATAAAGCTGTTAATGCTTCTGCTAGAATAATGTGTACAACTCTTTAGGAAGGATAATTGTGCCTCAGAGCATATGCTGAGAAGATTTACTAAAATGGCACCAGGTATCAGTTATTTAATTATATGACCAGAGAAGCTTAAACTGTTCTTCGTAAAGCAGGGATTTGTTCAGAGGAATATTAACAGAGGTGTTGATTTGATTTCCACGAGAGATAGTGTCTGAGGTCAAAGTCAAAGTCAAAAGGGTTTATTGTCATGTGCCCCTGACAGGACAATGAAAATCTTTCTTTGCTTAGCACAACAGAACATAGTAGGCATTGACGACAAAACAGATCAGTGTGTCCAAATACCATTATATACGTAAATACACACATGAATGAATAAATTGATAAAGTGCAAATAACAGATAAAGGGGTATTAATGTTTAGAGTTTTGCCTGAGCCGTTTAATAGCCTGATGGCTGTGGGGAAGTAGTTATTCCTGAACCTGGTCATTGCAGTCCTCAGGCTCCTGTACCTTCTACCTTAAGGTAGCAGGGAGATGAGTGTGTGGCCAGGATGGTGTGGGTCCTTGATGATGCTGCCAGCCTTTTTGAGACAGCAACTGTGATAGATCCCCTCGATGGAAGGAAGGTCAGAGCCGATGATGGACTGGGCAGTGTTTACTACTTTTTGTAGTTTTTTCCTCTCCAGGGCGCTCAAGTTGCTGAACCAAGCCACAATGCAACCGGTCAGCATGCTCTCTACTGTGCACCTGTAGAAGTTAGAGAGAGTCCTCCTTGACAGACCGACTCTCCGTAATCTTCTCAGGAAGTAGAGGCGCTGATGAGCTTTCTTAATAATTGCATCTGTGTTCTCGGACCAGGAAAGATCTTTAGAGATGTGCACACCCAGGAATTTGAAGCTCTTGATCCTTTCAACCATCGACCCATTGATATAAACAGGACTGTGGGTCCCCATCCTACTCCTTCCAAAGTCCACAATCGGTTCCTTGGTTTTGCTGGTGTTGAGGGCCAGGTTATTGTGCTGGCACCATATGGACAGTCGCTCGATCTCTCTTCTATACTCTGACTCATCCCCATCAGTGATACGTCCCACAACAGTGGTGTCGTCAGCGAACTTGATGATGGAGTTCGCACTATGACCGGCTATGCAGTCATGAGTATAGAGTGAGTACAGCAGGGGGCTGAGCACGCGGCCTTGAGGTGCTCCCATGCTGATTGATATCGAGTTTGACACATTACCACCAATACGAACAGACTGTGGTCTGTGAATGAGGAAGTCGAGGATCCAATTTCCGAGGGATGCGCAGAAACCCAGTTCTGCAAGTTTGGTAACCAGCTTGGAGGAGATGATTGTGTTAAACGCCGAGCTGTAATCGATGAATAACAGCCGGACATATGAGTTTTTGTTGTCCAAGTGGTCCAGAGTGGAGTGGAGGGCCAGTGAAATCACATCCACCGTTGATCTGTTGTGGCGGTAAGCGAACTGCAGTGGATCCATGTTTTTATCAAGGTAGGAGTTGATTTGCGCCATGATCAACCTCTCAAAGCACTTCATCACCACAGGCATTAGTGCCACTGGTCGATAGTCATTGAGGCACGTCACCTTGCTCTTCTTTGGCACCGGTATTATTGATGCCCTTTTGCGGCAGGTGGGAATCTCAGACCTCAGAAGTGACAGGTTGAAAATGTCCGTAAAGACTCCAGCCAGTTGGTCCGCACAGGTTTTTAGAACACGACCAGGTATACCATCAGGTCCAGACGCTTTTCGAGGGTTCACCCCTCTGAAGGATTTCCTGACGTCGGCCTCTGTGACTGAGACTGAAATACCATCACAGCGAATGGGGGCTTGGAAAGGCACATCAGTGTTCTCCCTATCAAAGCATGCGTAAAACGCATTGAGCTCGTCAGGGAGTGATGTATCGCCGACATTCGAGATGCCTCCTGGTTTCGCCTTGTAGGAGGTGATTGCATTCAGGCCCCGCCACAGCTGCCGACCATCTGTCTCATCCTCCAGCTTGGAGCAGAAGTCCCTTTTGGCCTTTTTGATGGCCTTACCAAGGTCATATCTGGACTTCTTGTAGACCACTGTATCATCAGACATGAATGCCTGGTGTCTGGTCTTCAGAAGAGTGCGGATCTCACAGTTCATCCAAGGTTTCTGATTGGGAAACACTCTTAATGTTTGGGTGGGGATGCAGTCCTCCACACATTTCTTAATGAAGTCTGTAACGACTGTGGCGTATTCGTTCAAGTCCGTTGCCGAGTCCTTGAACATTGCCCAGTCTACAGACTCCAAACAGTCCTGTAGTTGGTCTGTGCCTGAAGAAGGGTTTTGACATGAAACATCACCACTCCTTTTTCTCCAGAGATGCTGCCTGACCCGCTGAGTTACTACACCTCTTTGTGTCGATCTTTGGTATAAACCAGCATCTGCAGTTCCTTCCTCCACTCGTAATATCAGTAATCAGAAAATTCACCAGTAATCAGTAAAGATAGATATCATGTATTTGACGGTAAAGCAAAGCGAGAAATTAGAAATGTCATTGTATGGACGTCCGGTGGCGCTATGGAGGGCTAGAGAGCAATGCCAGCCAGCTCCTTGGAAGAAATGTTGAAAAATCGGGGAGAAAGTGACCTACCTGCTGCCTGCTGCTTCTGTACCGATTGCCGTGAGTGACGTCATCAGGCGCGCAAATTACTATGTATACACAGCGCAGCCCCCCCAACGGATAAACTGAAAAGTCGCATTACCAGGCAGAAACCGGGTGAACAAGAAAAGGGCCCGATTGAAGCCTCGGGCTCAGGTAGGACGCTATCCCAAGAAGATGTGTCGAAAAAAAACTATGAAAAAATCGGAAGGTGAAGATCTTAAAACTTTTATTGCAAGTGAAATTGTTGGCTTAAAGGAGGAACTAAAGAGTGAACTTGCAAAAACGAACGAAGAATTGAAGATGAATTTTGGGGAAGAAATAAAAAAAAATCAAGGAGGAAAGGATGAAATTAATATCACGGCTATTAAAGCTTGAAATTAATATCACGGCTATGAATTACATCGGATTAACTGAAGAAAGAAATTGCATAAAAATACTGACTGAACAAGTTGCAAGTATGACAAACGAGACAAATGTTAAAATCAGAAAAGTGACAAATGATCTTGAAGAAAGGCTGAATCCTGTGGAGGAAGTACTGAATCAACAGACGTCAGCCATAAAGGACCTTGAAGAACTAGCCGAAACAAGTGCTCAGACTATGGCAAAACGTATCACAGAAAACCAACGCCTAACTGAACTACTGGGCAAAATAACTGAGAAATGTACTGAATTGGAAGGTCGCCAGAGAAGACAGAACCTAAGAATTGCGGGTATTCCAGAAGGGAAAGAGGCGGATCAAGATCCCGGAGAATTAACTGCAAATTTACTGCAAAAAGATTTATCCCTGGATCAAAAGCCTTTACTTGCTTGAGCACACAGAGTGATGAGACGCCAAACAAGACAAGGTGCTCCCCCAAGAAAAATTATAATAAAAAATCAGTACGACTATGTCCTGGAGGAGATAATGCAAAAAATTACAAGAAACAGAAATCTTACATTTGAAGGAAATGGGATCAGTATCTATCGAGACTACCTAGCAGAGGTCTCCAGGAAAAGAAAAACCTTTAATGCGACCAAAAGAATCTCAAGGGAAGTGAAGAACTTGAAATATGGTCTGAGGTATCCAGCTACCCCAAGAGTCACCTACAATCAGAATGAACACTTTTTCACCAACCCTGTGGAGGCACTGGACTTTGCCCAGAAGATTAAGGCTCAAAGAGGAAGCTTGAATAATACTTTTAAAACTGAACTTCATCACTGAATAAACTGACTTTGCAGGACTGGATGGAACTAAAGTCATGTCTAAGGAAGCTGGAGAAAGATGAGGATCAGAAACTTTCCCATGGATACTAATAATTAGTATAACTGCACTACTAATACAAATAACTAATAAATACTAAAACTATAGTGTGGTATTTCTACTAATCAGAGCTAATAATTATCACTAATGACTAATACTTACCAGTTTAGAATCTATATTTGATTCTAAACTGAATGTTTAGTCAAATATAGAGTTTGATTTCATTTGCCCTCCTTGGAAACCCTTTTTTTCTTTTTTTATTAATTTTTATTCTTATTTTTCATTCTTCCTTTTTTTTCAGTTTTTTTTAATCATATTCTTAAATAAGTTTTAAATATATGTATCCTCATATTCCTGATTATTGGAACCCGAATATTTTAAAATCCAATATCCCCAGTAAAATACTGCTATGGAATAAAAATTTCAAGAAACCAGGGAGCTGGTTAAGCTGGTTACATCAACTACGGAAGTCGGTAGATGGTTAGCCATGCTAGTATGGCTAGCACTAACTACACTAATACTAGATGTAGTTTTTTCCTTCTTTGTGCACATTATTAATTTCTTAATCTATCCTCTTTTTTCTTCTATTATAACCTATCGTTATTATTTTCAGTTCGAATGGAATTACAAATTGGATCAAAGGAGATATGCACGTGAGAGACATTCAAGGGTCTTAAAATTCGTCTATTCGGAGTTCGGGTGTAAGGTCGGGTCTGTCGAACTGAACCATTGGCTCTATTATAGACCTCCATAGACAAAAGATGCAAGATTTAAAAATGAATACGGGGAATGAAGGGATAACGTTTTGTAGCTGGAATGTTAAAGGTATTAATGAACCAATTAAGAGAAGTAAAGTACTAGCATATTTGAAAGCAATTAAAGCTGATGTAATTTTTATTCAAGAAACACACTTAAAAAAAGATGCCGAGCATAGGCTGAAAGCTAAATGGATAGATAAAACGTATCATTCTTCTTTTACACACAAATCCAGAGGCGTAGCAATATTATTTCGTAAAGGCACTTTATTTAAATACATCAACTATAACTGACAGTGATGGTAGATACATTATTGTAATAGGAGAATCAAATGCACAAAAAATGAATTTTGTTAATGTTTATGGACCAAACTTTGATAGTCCATAGTTCTTTAAGAAAATATTTAATAATATCCCAGAAATAGCTCAACATAACTTAATAATTGGAGGAGATTTAAATTTTACACTAGACACTTATTTAGATAGATTCACAAGACAAAGGAAAAACAAATCCCATTCCAGTGATTTATTAAATGCATACATGGATACTAGTAATATTAAAGATGTTTGGAGAGTAGAAAATCCAACTGGATGAGAATATTCATTTTACTCACCTATACATAAAACCTATTCAAGAATAGATTATTTTTTGGTAGACTCTAAACTCATATCACTTACTTACAATTCAAAATACCATAATATTACAATCTCAGATCACGCACCTTTAACATTTATGATTAAAATAAATGGTAAAATGGAAAAACAGGGACAATGGAGACTTAACCCACAAATTTTAAAAGACAAAGTAACTCAGGAATATATTATAGAACAGATCAAGATTTTCTTTGAAATAAATGATAAACTGGAAATATCTTCTTCCCTATTATGGGAAACTTTTAAAGCATATGCCCATGGAATTATGATTTCTTCTCAAGCATTTTATAATAAAGATAATTGGAGGGACAACAGGAATTGGAAAAGGAGATTAAACAATTAGACACAGAGAATGCTGCTAATCCATCCATAACAAAACATAACAAAATCGCTGCACTGAAATATAAATTAAATTAAATATACTCAGATCCAGTTGTAAAACTCTATCAATACACTAAACAATTACAATTTGAATTAGGAGATAAACCTCAAAAAATATTGGCTCGTCAATTACGGAAAATGTAGGGAGAAAAAAATAATCCATAGGATTAAATCATACAATGGCGAACCATTAGTACAACCCAAAGATATTAATGAGAGATTTTTGCAGTATCATAAAAAATTATATTCAGCTAAAACAACAGAAAACAGGATAGGAATAGAAGCATTTTTAAAAAAATGTAATCTAAATGGGTTAGATTCACAAAATAGAGAATCACTAAATGCTGAAATATCAGTAAAAGAAATCGAAGAATCTATCAGATCATTAAAAAATGGTAAAACACCGGGACCAGAGGGTATTGGTTCGGAATTGTATAAAACATTTTATGATCTGATTGCACCACGTTTGAAGATACTCTATGAATACATCTATACCCACCAGAAACTACCAGAAATGTCAAATAAATCTATTATAACACTTATACCTAAAATAGACAAAGATCTGGATGACCCAGGATCATATAGAGCTATAGATCCTTTAAATACTGATCAAAAGATACTAACCAAAATATTAGCACAAAGACTAAGCACAGTTATTAATAAATTAATTCACCGGATCAAACAGAAATTATACCAAAACGATATTCCTCATATAACCTGAGACGATTATTCAATATTATATATTCGAAAAGAGGTATTAATAAAGACCTAGTAATTATATCATTAGATGCGGAGAAAGCCTTTGACCAGGTGGTTGGTCTTACTTGTTTTCGGTTATGGAAACTTTTTAGTTGGGAGAGAAGTTTATTACTTGGGTTAAATTATTATACATTAATCCAACAGCCAGAATACTAACAAATCAAATGCTATCAACTAAATTTAATTTATTCCAAGGCTGCAGACAAGGTTGTCCTTTATCCCCCCTAATGTTTACACTTGCAATAGAACCATTAGCTCAACGTGTGAGATTACATCCTGAAATATATGGGTATGACACCAGAGATACAGAAAATAAAATCTCCTTATATGCGGATGATGTATTACTTTATATTGCAAAGCCGGAAATTAGTATTCCAAATTTACTAAAATTAATAATTGAATTTGGATTATTTTCAGGATATAGTATTAATTGGAATAAAAGTGAACATGTCAATAATGGTAAATAACTTACATATATTACAACAATTTCCTTTTAAGATAGCAAATAAAAAAATCAAATATCTTGGAATTTATGTAACAAAAAGATTTGATTCTTTATTTAAATCCAATTTTCCACTTTTATTGAATAAATTAAATAAGAATATTTTATATTGGAAAACATTACCTATTTCAATGCTAGGTAGAATTCATGCAATAAAAATGATTTTTCTCCCGCAATTACTATATCTCTTCCAATTGATTCCGATATATCTTCCTAAAAATTTCTTTAAGAAGGTTGATTCTATAGTCACCAACTTTATCTGGGATTATAAGAGCCAGAGAATAAATAAAAAACATTTATGTAACTCAAAAATAAATGGAGGTCTAGCACTGCCAAACATTATGTTTTATTACTGGGCAGTTAATATTAAAAATATGAATTTTTGGTTAGTAGAGAGATATGCAACCAATCTGGTTAAAAATGGAAAAAGAAGATTGTTCGCCTTTTGAAATTAGCTCGATTTTATTCGCTAATATTAAACTAGGTAAGAAAATCTATAGTGAAAATCCTATAATAGAAAGTGGGATACGTATCTGGAAACAAATAAAGAAAACATTAAAATTGAAATGTATACCACTAGCCCTTACCATTGTAAATAACATTACATTTAAACCTTCAATCATGGACAAAGGTTTTTTACAATGGAAAAACTATGGAATTAATAAGGTGGGCGATCTCTATAGGGAAAACTCCTTCATGTCATTTCAAGAATTACAACTAATTTATGGATTACATTCAAAAGATTACTTTAAATATTTACAAATTAGAGACTATGTAAAAGCAAACACACAAGAAATCAGAAATAGAAAGACAGACATTTTAGATGAATGTCTAAATAAACACCCGAACACAGAAAAATTGATATCATATATGTATAACATTTTATTGGAAAACGATGTCCCAATGACAGAAATATATAAGCAATCATGGGAAAACGAATTAGGCAATTAAATAGACTAGAAGTATGGGATGAAAGTTTACAACATATACACCATTGTTCATTAAATGCCAGACACTCTCTTATACAATTTAAAATATTACATAGATTACGTTATTAAAAATCCAAATTACATAGTATTTTTTCAAATGTATCTGCCATATGTGACAAATGTCAGCACGTAGAAGCTAACTTAATGCACTCATTTACAAATTGTATAAAAATTACTAAATTTTGGACAGAAATATTTAAGATAATTTCGAATGTTGTTAATATGAATCTGATCCCTGACTCAAAATTAATAATATTGGGAATATTAGAAACAGATCAACTAATAACATTGAATTAAAGAATTTTTATTGATTACAGTTTAATAATTGGGAAATAATCAATATTGAAATTCTGGAAAGGTCCTACATCCCCCACAACCAAAATGTGGATTACAGGAATGTCGGAGACACTTCATCTGGAAAGATTAAGGCTTGTCCTACTGGACAAGTTGGATCTTTTCAGAGGGATATGGTCTCCATTTATTGAATATTTAAAGGGTCAAAATGGCTCGGTGCGAGAGCCTGACTGAAGCCTGAATAAAGGAATGGATGAAGAATCATACATAACAAATCATGGATATATCTCCAATGATGGATAACCTGTTTAACACTCCACTCATTTTTTTTTTGATTTTCTATTTTTACTTTATTTTTCTCTATTTTTTCCTATCTGCAATAAAAAAAAGTATAGAAAAACAAATAAGACATAATTGTTAATATTAATAATATTACGAATGTATGTGACAAGTATATTCTTTTAATATGTACTTACGTCTAATAAAAATATTTAACAAGAAGAAAATACAAAGCCAATTAATTTACAAACCTGTATGTCATTGGAGTGAATTGTTATTTTAGAATGTCTCGCTGTGAGGGTGGTTGATGGAGATTCAACTGTAACTTTTAATGTGAATCTCCATCAATTCTAAAACACTCAACCTGCTTTTGCATCATACTGTGGTTGCAATATGTACTATCTGCAGAATACAATGCATGAACTCGTCAAATGTTTTAGTTACAGAGCATAAATTGGTGAAGTCCACCTGTGAAGGTTTGTTTCTTAAAAAGCAGATAGCAACAACTGTTGAAGGTAGACCATGGCAATCTTTAATTGATTCGTCAGACGGAAGTGGCGAGATACAATGAGCACAAACGTTGCTCAGTGCTTCTAATGCTCCCACTCACAGAACAAAGGCGAGTTAGCACAATTATACATTTTTCTTATCACTCCTACCAAGTCTAAATATGGCATGACTGAAAGCTTCTGTAGCCTTTCACAAAATAGGAAAGCTGGGTCCAAATCGAGCTCCTCCAATGACAAGTTATTACTTATATCTGGCGCATCAGCTATTTTTTCAATCTTGGCTTCTTTATGGCCTTGAAGAAGCACATGTTATTACTGCAGACTGTCATCTAAATGTCTTTATTGAAAATACAACCTGCCCTCCATATTGTGTTCCATATAATTTACCAAGCCATTCTTTGTTCTACTAGTCCATGCTTTTGTAGAAGAACAACTCCATGTTAGAATTGACTATTAGATTTGACTATTAGCTCTTTCACACCTTCTAGATGGATGGTGCAATAGGTTCATGGGAACATTACCAAGAAACAACTCCAAAGCCTTCCTGTCTTGGAAGCAATCACGTCTTTCATGGTCAGTCAGTCAATATCCTGATCCTCACTAGCTAAAATGTAGGAACATAAGAAATAGTAGCTGGAGTAGGCACCCATCAACCCAAATCCACTCTAATCCTTGTAGCCTTTCAATGCATGTAAAAATAATTCAAAGATTTGAGGATCCTCGGCCTCTATGGCAGTGAATTCCAAAAATTTACGAACGCCTTTTAATGGTATTATTCTTCAGTTCAGTCCAAAATGGCTAGCAACTAATCAAGAGGCCGTGCCCACGAGTTCAAATCTTGACAGAATGAGGAAACAGCCAACTGGTATGTGACCTGTTGATCCTCTTAGAATCTTGAATATCCCAGTGAAATCACCTCTTGTTCTTCTGAGTGCCATTAAGTATGGATAATCTTCAATCTATTCCTGTGTGATAACCCCTTCACGGCACAAAGCATCAATATTGCACTCACTTCAGGGAAAATAGACAGATAAATAGACAGCACTGTGGCTTAGCTGGTAGAGCTGCTGCGTCACAGCACAAGACCCGAGTTCAATTCTAAAGTGCTGACTGCGTGAAGTTTGCATGTTCTCCCTATGACTTCATGGGTTTCTTCTGGGTGTCCTGGTTTCTCTCCCACATCATAAAAGGAAGTGCTGGTGAGGAAGGGATTGGCTGAGAAAGTGGGAAAACAGAACCTATGTGAACAGGTAACAGATGATGGGCATGCATTTGATGGATATTTCCATGCTATATCTCTAAACTGAACAAAATATTATGTAAAAATCACAGTGCTGAAGTAGATCAGTGGGTCAGGCAATATCTCTGGAGCAAATTAATGGCCTACACTTTGGGTCAGGGCCCTTCTTCAGACTGATTCTAGTGGGGGGCAGAGGTTTGAGAGAGATGTGGGGGAGGCACAAAGCCTCGCATATGATAGGTGAATACGGCTGGGGGACAGACGGGCGTACAAAGGCCAGAGATGATCAGGATCAGGAGACAAGAGGAGTGAAATGGAGGGAGCTCACAGCCCACTGGCCGCACAATGAATTCTCCAATTTTAAGTATCTAACCAACACTCCACAGATTTAACAAATCTGTGGCAAAACCTTCACGTCGCAGAGTTTGGATGTTCAAGAAATACTCACCGGTGTACTCTCAGTGATAACTGGAAAATAGGCAATAAATGCTGGCATTGACAGCAATTATTTATTTTCTTTGAGATGAACTAAAATTAAAATTAATTAAAATTAAAATTCATTTTAAAAATAGGTTATCTAACTGGCATTGGCAATTCAGATCACAATTCCTTGTCAATTATGAGCTTATATTTATATTTTGACTTATTGAATACGTAATTTTTACCGAATTTCTAAAATTGTGCTTAAAAAAAGCTTGCAACAGTAAAAAAAAAACAATTTGATGCACTCTCCAGAATAACAATTAAATGGATAAAGTTTGAGTCCAAAGTTTTTTTTTCAAATCATTTATTATTCATGAAAAAATGATTAAAGAAAATATGGTCAAAACAGACAGATGAAAATCATAAAATGCTAAATGCTACAATTCTTTTTCCTTGCACACAAAATACAACCAAGTACAATCTAGTTTTTTTTTAGATGTTGTGTCTAAATATTTGCACATAAATTCTAAACAATTCATGATATGTGTTAAAAATGTTTGCCTTTTGATGTTGTTTCTCTAATACCCAGTGTGCACATATATCTCCAACCATCCCCCACCAACCTAGTTGTCCTGCTCCTTTCCCCTCCTCCATATGCTTATCTCCCATCCTTGCATCTCATATTTCCCTTTTATTCCCCCTTCTTCACCCTCCCCCACAACCCCCGCTCCATCCCCTAACATCCATATCCCTTCCTCCGGCTTTACATTTCACTCCTCATCATCTTTCCTAATGTCTTCTATTTCACCTATCAATGGCAAGGCTTTGCCCCACCACCACCTCTCTCTTCCAACTTTCTCCCCCTACTACATGTGTACAGAAGGGTCCCAACCTGAAACATTACCTGTCCATTACCCTCCACGGATGCTTCCTGGCCCACTGAGATCCTCCCGCACTTTGTTTTTTGCCCGAGAAGGGGAGTTAGCAGGTAACATGAAAAAGATAAGAGAAGAGAATATTAATACCACTAGTTAATCTTTCCCTGGGTTACTTCTCACCAATTTTGTCTTCTCTTCCTCCTATCCTCCTGAGTGTTTACATTTGTTGCTGAGGCATGATGACACTTCCACTGATAAGCGAGTTCGGTATTTCGAAAAACGCAAGAGAATAGTTTGGGTCCGATTTTTTGCCTTTTTTAAGTGGGAGACGGGAGGGATACCCAGGGGGGGGGTAGACCGGGGGGGAGATCGGGGGGAGGAGAACGGGGGGGGAGAGGGTGGAGATGGGGGATGTGAGACCCTGGGGGGGTGGGGGGACTGGGGGTGGAGACGGGGAGGGGAGAGATGGGGTGGGGGAGGAGGGAGGTGGGGGAGACTGGACCAGCTCTCAGCAGCTGACACTCACCAGTGGCCCCAGGCTCACAGAACCCACAGATCCACAGTCAGCACCAACTCCAGCCCAACCCCGCTCCAACTCCAGAGGAACCCGCTCTCCGATGGGCCGCTATGGCGACAAGTGCCAGTTTGTTCACGGCCTGGCCAAGCTGTGATCCCTCCGCCGCCACCCCAAATACAAGCCGTACCTTGCACACCACCGGCTTCTGTCCCTACGGTACCTGCTGCCACTTCATCCACAACCCTGAGGAGGAGCGAGGGCCCCGGCCTCGCCTGCGCCAGAGCACCAGCCTGGGCTCAGCCTCCTCAGACCCGGTGCTCGACTGTGTCACGCTGCAGGCAGCCTACAGCCCCGACCTGGAGTTGGAGCTGGCCCAGACTCTGGGCTTGGGGCTGGACAAGGGAGGGGGAGGAGGTTGCTGCTGCCGCCAGCACCACCAACAGCACCAACAGCTCCGGCGGGCGCCCGGCCTAACCATGGCTGGCAGGAGCCCGTCCGCAGACTCTCTCTCCAACCAGGACGACTTCAGCAGCAGCGGCTCGGAATTGCCCGTCCTCGACCAGGCCCAGCGACTGCCCATCTTCAGCAGGTTCTCGGTGTCGGGCTGAGGGGAGGGGGATGGAGGTGGAGGGCTGCCGGCCAACCCGGCGGGACCGGCAGAGCCGTGCTGGAGCCAGCGGCTGCAAGTCCGGGGCCGCCCCGCCAGCCCAGGGCCACCCCAGAAAGCTCCGGACAGGGACGGGACACCGGGGAGGGGACGGGGATGGCCCAGCAGTAACTCAACAGCACCCGCAGCGATGGAGAGCTGGGCCCGACCCCCGACCCCGACCCCGACCCCGATTACGGACGAAGCGCAGGCCTACATTTATCAAATTGTAGCAACTGGCATTTTTGACCATACTGATTTTGTTTCGGCAAAATGCAAAATTTCAGGGACATTGCTTTAATGAGAGAGTTTATGTCGAATTGTCTGAGTGTAAAAAGAGACAAAGATTTTTTTTGAAGCACTGTGGCACCAAGAATGATACATTGAACTGGAAAACAATCCTTTTTAATTGTCTGTGTTACTGCAAGAATACAGACAATTGTACAATTTAGCCCCTTACAATGGGAACTACTTATTCTGAATGGTGACCTATTCTTTGACCTTCCTGACTTCTTGAGTATATTTCGAATGACCTAACTTCCTTATCTCCCTCTCGCTGAGTTGCTGTGTTGAAGACAGAGTGGCAGTGCTGTGAACTCTCACTCATCAGCTGAAGTGGCTGAATGGGGCTATTTTATATCTCATGATAATAATTGGAATGGGTTCTTTGGCCAGCAATAGATGTGGCAAGTCTGTGCATTTGAACTATAATTTGTTAAAAACTCAACATAATTTTCAGGAATGAAATCCTCCTTTTAATTCACCAAAGCATGTTAATCTCGTATGCATAATGCTGTACTGAAGCACTTGCCGTAACCAGACTTCTGCTCTGTAAATTGTAAACCACCATTAGTAAAAGTCAAACAACTCAATTAAAAAAGACTTCTTGGGGAAGAAATTCATTAAGAGCAGTAGAAAAATGCATAGAATGACCCAGGCTATCCATTCGTCAGCTGCATATCAGCAAGGGCACACAGGAGGTGATTGATGCAATGTCATCCAGTTCATGCTATCCTACCTAGTGAATGACCTACCCCTTTAATGCACATTTCTTTCAATTTGTGTGGATGAAATTTAGCAGAGATGCAAAACTGGTGATATTGGATTTATTAGCCGTTGCTTCTCCACCTGCGATGCCTTGAACTTCTTACACCATCAGCAAATTAATACCAAATAGCAGATCACATCAAGGCATGGTGGCATAAGGTGCAGCAGTAGAATTACTGCATTACAGCGCCAGAGACCCGGCTTTGATCCTGATTAGGGGTGCTGTCTGTACGGAGTTTGTACATTCTCCCTGTGATTGCGTGGGCTTTTCCCCAGGTGGTCCAGTTTCCTCCCGCACTCCAAAGACACACAGGTTTGTAGGTTAATTGGCTTTGGTAAAGATTGTAAATTGTCGCTAGTGTGTAGGATAGTGCTAGTATACAGAGTGATTGCTGGTTGCCATGGACTCAATGGGCTGAAGGGCCTGTTCCCACTCTGTATATCTAAACTAGATGAAATAAACATCTTAAATTCTTTGACATGGAAATTAATTAAGTGTTCATTTGGTGTGACTACACTCAATTAAAATTAGTTTCCAATTAGATATGTTTTGGTAATCTTTTAATGATCAATACTGACCCAGCTATAGTAGAAAATATTATTGAAGGACAGCTAGTTACAAACTTTTCTATGGGTGAGAATAGAGCATTGGTGTTTTACGTCTGTTGGACATTGCAGCTGGAGTTGGGCAGGATGCCAAGTGTTAAAGGAGAGGAGATAACAACTGTGGCAAAGGGAGCTGAACAAAGTCATGGAGGATGCTCCCCACATATTCAAGCAAGAAAACTCGACAATCTAATGTAAGAGCTTATTTCCAAGTTGAATAAAAAATCTACTGTGAGAATAAAACTGAACAAATGCAACTCGGGTGGAAGCAACGATGTTAGTGATAAAAATAAATGCCAGTGTCCTCCGGAGCAATGTGACTCAAACCAGTCAAAGACAAACCTGGTTCTGCTGAGGTGGACAGGCCAGAGTACATAATTATTTGACTGTTGTTTTAATTAATTAAAATTCCCAGACTATTCAATTAAATTATCCTTTTGTTCAATTTTATGGCATAATCAGTCAAAAAAAGGAGATACAATTAACCTGTTGATTTTTATTCTACAACTCAATTGCATTTCCAATATGCACAGATAATTCAATTTTAGCTGTTTTAGTAGACTGCCACTGCACTTTAAATATTTTGACAAGCATGAGTAGTACATTTAATGGAATTAAATCTATCTGTAAATGAAATGAAAAATAATAGCAGATCAATTGAATTCTCCTTAGAAGAGAATTAGCTATAAAAGACATTCATGAAATGTAAAGAGGTCCAATGTTACATATTTCCTTACATTTTATCCAAGTGTTTGTGAGGTGTTCGAAGAAACATCTTCAATACAGTATTGATGTCTTAGATCTGGGGAATGTTTCATGCAGATGTATTGTGATTGAAGTTTCAAAGACCACCAGAGTTACTGGTTGGTCAAATGGAGTTTGTCATCATCAGTTTATGCAGTGAAATCATGCTGCTGTATGCTGGACTCCATCTGTCTTTCCATGTGCTTTGATTTCAGATGGTTTCTTCCTTCTAACCTCCCCAACTAACAGTAGATTTGAATTTAGTAAGAAGATTAATCCGGTCTCCTGAGGAATGTAACACTTCTACACCCAAATTTTGGTTCCAACACTTGATTTAGTAATCACACCATTTCTGTATTTGTTTTTTTCATTGTATTTATTAACGTCCTTAGATATTTACCTCATTCTAATTGACTGAATCGACAAGAACTATTTCTTCTTTTTTACAGCAGTACCTGCCATTTTTCCTGTCTGAAGCTGAAGGGAGCATATTATGCTCTTGTAGATAGTGTAGTTAGCTAGACAACACTACATATCACCAGCAGTAGAAGGAATATGTTATTCTCCCCTGGGAGTGAGAAGGTAAGAAACCTGGAAATCCAAAAGTCTTTTATTCTCTTGTGATGTGATGGAGTAGTCTGGGAAGTCAGTGTATTGTTTGAAAGCTTAATTTTTTTCCGCTCTTATTTATTTATTTTAAAAGATAATTCAGAATTGATATTTGTTAGCATTAACACAAAGTGTCCAGTGTTTTAACCACAGTTGGATCCTTGCTGATAGGTGTTTAGCGTCTATGAATAAGCACTGGAACATTATGAAATTAAGAAAATAAATTCTATTTAATAGATTTGTGCCCATATTTTCAAGCAAAGTACACAAATATTTAAATCCATTTTGCAACATTAAACACATAATCTACTACACATGCACAGTAAAATAAAATATTTTTTGAATCTGCTTCTATTTTATTTTTTAATAACCATTCCAAACACGGAAAGTTTATTGTTTTCATCCCAGAAATAATTGTGCAAGCTGTGTGATCTGGAAACGCTTTTAAAAGGATCTTCCTGTTCTACAATATCGCTATGTGCTTGCAATTTTTAAACAGCTTGCTCCTCTTTGATTCACTGTTGCACATTCCAGACACACTGGGCTGGCTGTCGTTCACTGTTGAAAAGCACACAAGGGAAAAATGGAGAGAAAGAGAGAACACAATCTACTTCCTGAAGTGAATGTGAATTTTAGGTGGCGTCAGCGTGGCGACAGGTACACAATGACCTTCGCTAATCAGCACAGCAGGTCACAGTGTGGAAATTATTTGCCATATATTACCAAAAATGATACTGCTGTATTCTGGGTGGGCGCAAATACTCATACAATGAATCTAGGTATGCTTTTAAGCAACCATTCACAATAACAGGCAAATCATTTCCCACAAATTATTATGTGGAAAGCATACAGGTGAGTTTTATGGACAGGACTAACAAGTTATTATTTTTCTTTTTTAAAGCAATGTCGCGGTTAGTAAAAGAGATTGCTGCCTAAGTCAGGGGTCACCTTAGACATAATTGCAGTAATTCAGATCATGACCAGCCAGTGGAATCACATGTAACTGAATCTTCCATTTTCAATGGACAGGACTGCCTGTCAGCTCCCTCATCTGTCACCACCTGTTCAGGCAGCTTAATAGCAATGGCAGCACAGACTAACAATATCCACTTGCTGCAGGATATGCAGCAGGCAACATGAGGTTTCAGGTGAGGGCCTGGATCAATCAGTCATTCTTTTTAAATGATACCAAAATCCACAATAAAAGAGAGGGAGAAGAAAGATGTAGACAGTTCGTCCTCCAGGTAATAGCTCTAGATGACTGTCACTAATTAAAACATATTTAAACAACAATTGTGTGGCTAATTTAACCCAGAGTAGTGATATTCCCATTGGGCAATTGTACCTGCTTTGATTCAGGAGAGTGAGCATAACTGTGAGAGCATTAAAAAACTTTTGTTCATTTATTTTCTTTAATGGATTGATTTGTCATTCTTCAACCGTCAGTCTAATTCTCTCTACTATGTGAAGAGTTCCAATATATTATATTATTATGCCATGTAATTTATTTGATCGGTTAAACAATTGTATTTTCATTTCATTTAATGCCTCGTGCTATTTTCCTTGCGTGAGGAAAAGATTTGTCTGCTCCTCAAACACGAGAAGCACCAGCATTGCTTTTAAATATTGCTGCAACTCTCACTGTTCTCAAAAATGACACGTAGGAAAAGGGGTATTTTTATAGCATTAAAAGAAATATAACCCAAATCCTACTTTATTAAAACATTGCCATAAATATACAATTCCTTAAATGTAATTTCCATGGCATCTGAGGGGGTAGGTTAAAGTAACCATTGTAAAGTAGAAGTTAGTCATTTCAAGGATATGCAACTCCACTGAACAGTGTTAGAAGCAATTTGCACGTTTCAACAAAGCTGGAGGCCCAATATGATCATGTATTGTTTTCTTTACATTTATCTCTGCCATGCTTACATTCCACTGCAATGCCTTGATATACTGTAAGCATTGGATGTTTAACCTTAGTAAACTTAAGGCCATCTGCTTTGCCCTTCTGTCTTTCTCACATAGCATCTGTTTTTATATTAACATGTGAGTTTCATTACAACCATTCCGTTGCTTCGGGACAAAATTCCTTTCCACGAATGTTATATGTGAAAAACATATCTTTCCATGGCATTGTATTTTTTTATACATCAATAATGAGTTTCTCTCTTCACTTTTTAACTTTTTTACTGGATTTTAGGATACTTTTGACCATATTTTGAATGATTCTTCATTCCATGTTTTAATGTTTTTGATCTGTTTTTGTGACATTTGAGCATGTTGGACGTATTGTTGCACAGTCTACTGTGAATGGCAAATTGTCATAAACTCCATAGCAAGTACAACGTGGAACAATGACAAGCTGTGTCATTGACTCCCCATCATGAACCAAAGTCATTGTGATCCTCACTGGTGAGGCCGTTTGGCTTAGCAAACTGTCGAGCCCCTCAAAACTTGAGATGTTTCCAAACATCATCAACATTCAGAAATATTCCAGGAACATTAAAATTGATTAAAAATAACATTATTCTAAAAAGTTATAAATAAATAAATACAAACTAAAACATGTAAAAGGAGATAATAACATTCAAAGCAATTAAAAACATATAGTTTAGTTTAGAGATACAGCGTGGAAACAGGCCCTTCGGCCCATCGAGTCCGCGCCGACCAGTGATTCCCGCGCACTAACACTATCCTGCACACAGGGACAATTTACAAATTTTACCAAGCCAATTAGCCTACAAACCTGTACATCTTTGGAATGTGAGAGGAAAACAGAGCACCCGGAGAAAACCCACGAAGGTCACGGGGAGAATGTACAAACTCCGTTCAGACAGCACTCAGAGTCAGAATCCAACCCAGATCGCTGGTGCTGTAAGGCAGCAACTCTACCACTGGGCTACCGTGCCGCCGTTAACTAAACTTAATTTAAATAGATGAGACACATTTCTAAAACATGTACAACTTGCCTCAGATTCTTCAGACAGGCTGGGTAATTGCTGCAACTTTGCACTCTTTTGCTGGCCTCTGTGAGTCCAAATGATGGAATACACTTTAGAAAAGGGTTGTGATGAGTGGGCAACAAGCTTGAGACTTTCACTTCTTCTGTGCACTGGCTGCAATCATGCATTTTGAAACCGTTATGCAATGAGATTTTAGTGGAACTGTTAGCAAGTCCTTGCAAGTTCTGGGCTATTGATCACAAAGCAGGTTTTCTATCAAAATTACTATTACAACTGAAAAAATATTAACTGTCCTGCTGGTAAGAGAAAAATGAAAATCATGAATTGTGTTTTTGAACAATAATCACTACTATGAGGAAATACATTCTTGCCATAGAGGGAGTACAGAGAAGGTTCACCAGACTGATTCCTGGGATGGCACGACTTCCATATGAAGAAAGACTGGATAGACTCGGCTTGTACTCGCTGGAATTTAGAAGATTGAGGGGTGATCTCATAGAGACTTACAAAGTTCTTAAGGGGTTGGACAGGCTAGATGCAGGAAGATTGTTCCCGATGTTGGGGATGTCCAGGACAAGGGGTCAGTTTAAGGATAGGGGGGAAGTCTTTTAGGACCGAGATGAGAAAATCGTTTTTCACACAGAGAGTGGTGAATCTGTGGAATTCTCTGCCACAGAAGGTAGTTGAGGCCAGTTTGTTGGCCATATTTAAGAGGGAGTTGGATGTGGCCCTTGTGGCTGAAGGGATCAGGGGGTATGGAGAGAAGGCAGGTACAGTATACTGAGTTGGATGATCAGCCATGATCATTTTGAATGTTGGTGCAGGCTCGAAGGGGCGAATGGCCTGCTCCTGCACCTAATTTCTATGTTTCTATGTTTCTATAAAACAAAGGGCTTAATTGAAAAATGAATCAAAAAAGGTTGCATTTCTTCTGAAATGAGCAAATATGGTGTGCTCCTGACTACCAGGTAAACATGTTAACATGATTGCCACGTAGTTAGTGGCATAAGAAGTGCTAATGAATCTCTGTCATGTGGGTACGAATCAAATACACAGGACTAGATGTTAAGAAGTCCCTTGTGCCAGTAGGTGGGGAGCATTTCACGACATTCATTGATTACTGAGAGTGGTCGACGCTCAACATCAGGGGGGGCTGGGGGGGCTGGGGGGGTACGTATACGTATATCTCGGCCTGGGTAACCTTCAGGACAGTTTGGGCACAGGACACACATCATCAGTAGTGTACCCTTGCATCACTGGGTGTTTCGGCCTTTTAACACTATACACCCTCCACAAGGGCGGCCCGCTGCAGGATGATCAGCCCTCAGCGCGTGTCCCGTGTCAAACTGCCTCAAAGATTCACCATGACGTATTTGGGGCCCAGCATGCGTCTTTCCGCTTGAGCCAAATCCAACAGCTGCTTCTTTCAGCCGCGTCTGAGAGTGATCTTATGGTCTTCTGCAGAGCCTGACCGTGGATTCCAAGCTCCTTCAGCAGTCTGATGGTAGATGACGCAACAAATCCTCTGCATCCCACTTCAACTGGATAAATGTTAACGTTCCAGCCACACTGCGTTGCCTTTGCTGCAAGCTCTGTGTAGCGCAGCTTCTTACGCTCATAGGCCTACACAACAGAGTTCTCCCATGGAACTGTGAGCTCTATGATGTAAGCAGTCTTCTGTGAAAGGGACCAGAACACCAAATCTGGCCTGAGGTTGGTTGAAGCAATTTCAGGTGGAAAGATTAGTTGTCGGCCGATGTCCGCCAGCATCCTCCAGTCACGGGCCCTGCATAGGCTTCCTTCTTCTGATCTAGTGGAAGGATGTTTAGGTGTTTTCTGTCCTTCTCGGACAAAGGTTGTCGCCCTTAAGTGGGAGGGGTTGCTTGCTCTCAGAGGCAAGGAGTTGGTCGCACACAGCCTGTTCTCAAGGGCTGTTGCCAGGCTTTTTAATACCTGATTATGCCGCCACGTGTATCTCCCTTGCGTGAGGCTGGTCTTGCAGCCTACCATGATGTGTTTGAGGGTCGCTGGAGTTGGGCAGAGGGCACAGGTTGGATCCTCGCCGTACCACTGATTGAGGTTCTTTGGTGATGGAAGGACGTCGTATGTCACTCTGATGATGAAGCTGATCTTGCTTGATTCCATTTCCCATAGTTCTTTCCAGCTGATCTTCCTCCGCTCCACACCTTCCCACTGCATCCATTGCCCCTGTTTGGCAAGAGAGACCGCCTTTGCACTCTTGCGGCCTCCTCCTGTCGCCGCACCTCCTCAACCACCAATGTCCTCCGCTCTGATGTTGTGGCCTTTCGCCAAGTTGGTTTACTTGTCGTAAGGCCAAAGCCTCCTCTTCCCTGCTGCACTTGACCCACGACGTCTTTGTGCCTCAGGGCTGATGAAGCTTGCTGTACTGCATCAGATGGTGTCCACTTCCGGCCCGTTACTAGGGGCGGCGCAACAGCACTGATGGTCTTGTCTCTAGAGTCCCTCAGTGTCATTGGAGTCTTACTTTGGAACACTTGTATTCCTCTGTTAGACTAGTGAGAGGTAGTTCCAGGACCCCTTTGCCATAGAGGCCGATGTTAGTTAGACATCGTGGGACACCGAGCCATTTCTTCGCGTGTGAAGTTATGGTTCGCTCCATCTTCTCCACAGTTGTTATTGGGGCTTCATAAACGGTCAGTGGCCACATTGTCCGAGGAAGGAGTCCAAACTGTAGGCACCAGAGCTTCAGTTTCCCAGGCAGTAGGGTCTGATTGATGATCTCCAGGCCGTTGACAATTTCTTGCCTTAGTTGTTGCACCTGCTCTTTGTCCTTGAGACTTGCGTTGTACCATCTGCCCAGGCTTTTTACTGGTTGCTCAGACACTGTTGGTATTAGGTCGTCACCGATGGATACAAAGCCTTGTGTCTCTAAGCACCCCCTTAACTATGGAGATGCTTCGAGACTTACTTGGTTTGATTTTCATTCGGGCCCACTTGATGTTCTCCTGCAGCTTTCCAAGTAGCCGCTTGGTGCATGCTGCAGTAGTGGTTATTGTTGTCATATCGTCCATGTATGCCCTGATGGGTGGCAGACGGAGCCCAGCACTGGTTCGTTCACCGCCCACCACCCATTTTGAGGCCCTGATGATGACTTCCATGGCCATTGTAAAGGCCAAGGGTGAGACTGTGCAGCCTGCCATGATGCCTACTTCCAAGCGCTGCCATGTTGTACTGAATTCAGCTGTTGTGAAGCATAGCTGCAGATCTTGGAAATAGTTCTTGACCAGTGTGGTGATGAGCTCTGGTACATGGAAAAAAGCCAAAAGATTCCCAAAGGAGTTCATGTGGAACTGAACCAAATGCATTGGCCAGATCGAGGAAGATCACATGTAGGTCTCTCTTGTCCTTCTTAGCTGCTTGGATCTGGTGCCAGATCATGCTTGTATGCTCCAAGCAGCCCGAAAAACCTGGAATTCCTGCTTTCTGTACAGATGTATCAATGGACTTGTTTGTTACCGGATAGGTGGATAGCCTTTGTAATACAATGCTGAAAAAGATTTATCCCTCGACGTTGAGGAGACATATTGGCCGGAATTGGCTGATGTCCGATGCATCCTTTTCTTTAGGTATTAGTACGCCGCCGGCCCTTGGTTTGATGTTTTTTTCTACTTCTGAACACAGAATTATGGTCTCAGAAATTGGTTTCCATAAAATCCTCTACTGCCATGATTTTGTTAGCAGGCGGTAGATGCTGAAGATAAATAAATACCATTCAAAGATACAAAGTTAACCCCACCTCTCCCATTCAATAGATCAAAACTGATCTGACTCTAATCTTATCTCCATATTCCCACATAAACTGCATAACATTTCAATCCTTGCTTATCAGAATCTAGCTGAATTCATAGATTCATAAATTTATAATTTTGGCCCATATGCCTTTAACGTTTCCTCTCCATGTGTCTGTCCAAATGTATTTTAAGCCTACCTCTTCCATCTCCTCACAGCCCGTTCCATACATCCACCACCCCTCTGTGTGAAAATCATCCCCTTTAAATTTTGCCTCCCCTCACCTTAAACCTACACTTTCAAGTTTGAGATAACCCTACCTTGGAAAAAAGACTGTGATTATCTACCATATCTACACACCTTGTAATTTTATAATCTTCTATAAGGTCACCGTAAACTCTCTTCATTCCAATCTAAATCTCAAGATCAGTCCAGGCCAATCCTTGTGAATCTCTTCTGCACTCTGTCCATGTTAGTCATCTCCATCCTATAGCAACTGAAACAGCATATAATACTCCAAATATGGTCTAACCAATGTTTTGTAATATGTGTAACATGACATCCCAACTCTTGTACTCAATGCCGCAGAAGATGAATGCAAGCATGCCGTATGTCTTCTTCATCACCTTGTCTATCTGTGTAGACACTTTCGGGGAAATATATACATGTACCTATAGGTCTTTCTGTTCAACAACACTCCCCAAAGTCCTGTCATTCATTGTTTATATCATGGCATGGTATAATTTCCCAAAAAGCATCATGTTGCACTCTTCAGAGTTAAATTATATCTGTAATTTGTTTGTTTGCATTCCCAGCTGATCCAAACTCTGTTCTTACATCACACAACCTTCCTCACTGCCTACGACACTAACAAATTTCATAAAGTTCACAACCTTACCAACCATGCCACCTACATTTGCATCTGAATCATGAATATATATGACAAACAAGAGGGGTCCCAGCACCGATTCCAATGATACCCCACTGGTCACCAGCCTAGTATCTGAAAAACAACCCTCCATTACCACCCTCTGCCAGCTACCACTAGTCCAACTTTGTATTCAATTGGCGAGCAAAGCCTGGATCCTATGTGATCTAACCTACCAGTAAGGACCTTGTCAATGGTCTTGCTCAAGTCCATGTAGGCAACATCTACCACTCTCCCCCTCATCAATCCTCTTGGTCACCCCTTTGAAAAATTCAAATTATGTTTGTGAGTCATGATTTGCCATGCACAACTCTAACTTTGCCTTAAAATTAGTGTAGGATTCTGCTTCCACTGGTCTTTGAGAAAGAGATTTTCAAAGTCTCACAAAAAAAATGCTGGGGAAATGTTTTCCTTCAACTTTGTTTTAAGTGGGCAACTCCTTTTGTAAATAATGAACCCAGATTCTGGATGCTCTAACAAGATGAACCCTGCACTCTATTTACACCTAGTGAATACCTCTCTAGAGTTGAATATATTACTTCTTATTTTTAAACAGAGGAAAAATTAATGTTACGACATCGGGCCTGATTGTGCCTCTCTTCAGTCAATAGTTCCAGAAATAACTGCCTGCAACCAGTATTGTGCAGGTCAGTATGCTCCTGACTTCCTCGTTAGCTCATTAGTTCAAAGGTGCTGCAGGTCAGATGCCAAACAATATTAGCAACTCTGCCAATGGGCATGGCAATAGAAAGACATACTGTAGGTGGTGCTAATCTGGGGGGATAGATAAAGTTCACATACACTTCGTTAGCTTTACGCCACCCATGGTAGGTGCATGGTAGGCTCCACTCATTTGAATAGGATCAACCTGGATAGAAAAGACAAGTTACATCAAGTTAATTTCTCATTTAAATGGTGTTAATTAATTTATTAGTTAGTTTGTTTTTCAACAAATTTAATTTATTTAATGTGCACTTATTATTTAATTGTATCTATTTCAACTGTTTGTAAATGTGTCTTTTTATCAGAAAGATTTACAATCTGTTCAAAATGCCTGAGCTGTCAAGGGCCACCGGGAGGATGAGTGGTTGGTGTCCCAAGAGCTGATTCCTGAGGCCTGGTCACTGCTCGCAAACCGCTTCACTTCACAGGTCAGCTGCACAGAGACTCCCCCGGCTTAATTAACCTCGCAAAATGGTCAGTGCAGCTGTAGGAATCCCATGGCGAGAGTTCAAGGTGCTGGCCTGGTTAAGTACAAACTGGCTTGTCGTTACAGTGCGGAACATTGCCTAATCTTTCAACTCCAAGTTATAAGAATTCATTTTAAAAATCTGTTTATTCAAATAATAAAGCTGCAAAATATGCTGCCGTTACTCTATTGTTTAAATTGCTTCTTCAAACGGATGGATGTTTTTTTATATACAAAAGTAATTAAAGAACCAAGGAATTCCTCCAAATCATACAGCGGCAATAAACTATAATTCCAAAAAAGCTTCCCAAAGATTTTGTATGAAAAATATAAAATAAGGGCAATTTTGTTAAAATAGGGAAATGCGATTTGACATCAGCCATGATTGGGTTACACCAAAAAACCACATATGATCCCCACTGCAATTTTCTAAAATGCTTGGGTGATAGATAAGATTCCTCACCTCTGCAACATGTTGAGAAGATTTAGACGACATCTTTGTACATGTAGGGGTATTTTCGTTTTTTTTTACCTTGCAGTACTTCTGTTAATATTTGCCAACTTCACTGTGCCAAATTGGAAACTCTGACCCTGTTTGCACTGAAAGCAACAGATACAAAATTACAACCAAAGTCTTTTCACTTGAGAATTTTTGACTCTGCCTAAAGATGAGTCCTTTGAGAACTCTCACTGCCCTTAGCATTACTTGACTGTACTTCATGGCATTTACTTTGTAACTGTCAGGGGCTAAAGGTAAACGTGTGAAATAAAGTCATGAGGGAAAAACATACCTTCTCTCTTGCTACAACATTATTTGCCACTGTTTAACATTATAACATGATGGCGAAGAATTCCTGAAAGGTCGCAATCCCTAGGTCATGCCTTTCTTATGCCTGTGGCTGCACAAATGCTGCATGCATAAACTTGTTCTGGTTTCCTCGAACTATAAGCAACATATGCCACAACACACAAACCAGCTTCTAACAATAACATCTAGTAATGGCAGAAATAAAACAGAAGTTCAAGACAAGCAGCAATTGTGCTAACGATGTCTCAGTGCCTCAGAGTCAGATGGTCGTTAGGTCAATCTCACTCCAGAGAATGCAGCACAATAATCTAAGTATTGTATATGTATATAATCTAAGTATATGTAGCACTGGCAGCATAATGCACACTGAGAGATTTGAGAAGCTAAATTGAAGATTGTGAGGAGACTGGACCATATGTGTATTGGTGCATGATACACGTACAACATTTACCCTGTGACTTCATTAAAATAATTTCAGACCTCTCAGCATTTGCAATCGAAAGCTTTAGTGCTCAATTCCGTAGTTGCCTACATCAGTTCATGATGGCTAGTGATTAATAGATCTAGGTTCCACATAGGAACTGTGCAACACAGCCTCCAATCTCACTGTTCCCAAGCCTCACACGGCCTGCTTCTACCTCCTACCCACAATCTGCAAACCGAACTGCCATGGCAGACCCGTTGTTTCTACCTGCTCCAGCCCCACCAAACTCATATCCACATACCTCGATTCCACCTTTCCAGACGTCTCTTATCCATTTTCCCCAGAGATGCTGCCTGACCCATTGAGTAACTCCAGCATTTTGTGTCTACCAGTCGGGTAAGAGGGGTGACCTAAGTTTTCAACACATCTCTGCAAGCCTTGAGCCCTGGAGGGGTGATCTCAGCCAACCACTTGGGGTTAGAAAGAACTATGGGGATGTAGTTGAGTACCAGTGGGGGGGGGGCACTGATTGAGGTGAACATCAGGAGTGGATGATGGCACACATTTTAATTTAGCCTATCTTAGTTTATTATAACATGTATCAAGGTACAGTTAAAACTTTTTTAATTGTGTGGTATCCTGTCAGCAGAAAGATTGGATCTGGAATACTCAGTCACAAGGAAAATGACTCTGCACAACATAATGTTTGGTGCATCGGAAGCCTGCCGGAAAGCTGGTGTGAAGTGTCGGGGGGGAGGGATATTTAATGGGAAATATCCAATTCACATGGATTGAACTGCAGCAGTGTATAATTTTGTTTCCTCAAGCACTCATATATCTGGCCCACTGCCCATCCATCGGCATGACGTTATTACAGTAGTGGAGAAAAATATATCAAAGGAGTGTTGTTGGGACTTACTCCCATCTATACCAAAGTCATGAAAGAAAATTAAAAGCTTCAACATGACCCGTAGTTCCATTTGAGCCATCAGCTGCATAATCTTGTTAGGATCACAATAGGCTTTTGCTGAACCTCCGCCTAGGTGACACATTTCGAGTCAAGAGCTTAGATTATGAGGAAATAAAACATTCCCAAGAGGTGCCCTTGAGCAAGATGTTGTTTGGGATTCTGATTCTCCATGTAAAGTGAGTAAATAACAAGCTATACAAAATAACACACTTGGGAACATGTTCCAAGGCAGCAATTTAGCTTGGGGTTGATAAGCCATCCTTGATGGGTTACTGCCTTGCAACATACTGCAGTCTGCATATTATCACGATGTATTAGACTCGGACGAGTTATTTGACCATTCCAGTTTATACACTAACACTGTAATAAGGATCTTGTTCCACATGGATAACTGCATAAAATATATGTTGACTTTCCATTAGAGTACAATGACATAAACTTTGTTCCGTTACAATTGAAAACATACTAGAATTCTACAGTTGGATCTTGCATTTTACCTAGAATTATCGTGAAATGAATCTCACTGCTGAATAACCAAAACTGTGATTCCACATATGTGACATTTTCATCAGATGTATTGACAATTTAGCCTGTCTGTTTTCATAATCTGTGTCTACATGGTGCCAATAAATACAGAGAGAGCTGTAGTTTACAATTAAGGCGGTGATGACTAGTTAATGAAGGGTGGCGTGTGGGGGAGGGGGTGGCAAAGGACTGGAGGGGGTGGCATAGGGGGGAGGGGGGTAGCATGGGGGAGGGGTGGCCTGGGGGGAGGGGGTTGCATGGGGGGAGGGGGTGGCATGGAGAGGGGGTGGCCTGGGGGGAGGGGGTGGCATGGAGAGGGGGTGGCCTGGGGGGAGGGGGTGGCATGGGGGGAGGGGGTGGCATGGAGAGGGGGTGGCCTGGGGGGAGGGGGTGGCATGGAGGGAGGGGGGGGTAGCATGGGGGAGGGGTGGCCTGGGGGGAGGGGGTGGCATGGAGGGGGTGGCGTGGAGGGGGTGGCACGGGGCGGGGAGGATTTACTTACAGATATAACTTTTATTTAACATGATCACTGTCTCTTTTCTGTTGGGCTGATAAATTAGCAGAGGTGGAGTCTCTTCCAAAAGTGTGTTAGGTTATTGAGCAGTGCACTGGCACAACCATCAGCCAGCCCTCACCCGTTAGATGTAGAAATGCATATATGTAGAATTAAGTCAGATATTGTAGATTGGTTATTTCCTACTAGCCAATTGTAGTGCTTTTTAGTAGTTGCTCTGCCTAATATACGATTCATATTACCAAGAGCTTGCCTACGCCATTCGGTACGAGTAGCTGCTAGGAGATGTAATACCTGCAGACCAATGCTGTAAGTAGATTTAATAAACATGTGTTGTATCTTGATATGTGTTTGACTTGACTCATTACATGGTGTCATAGAGTGAGTCTTACCTACTCCGTTCACGTTTATCGGGTGTTGTATTTTTAAATGTGTTTATGTGCTTGTTATCTCTATCATGGCAAACTCGTCTCGCCATCCTAGTCCTCTGATCTTTGACACTGACATTGTTGAACGCTGGTGTATTTTCGAGTGTCACTACACTCACTATGCTCGCATCGTTCATCACAACGATCCTCCTGATGTGCGTGCTTCTGTATTACTCAACCTAGCTGGCCCAGAGGCATGAAACGTGCCGACAAATTCACATTTGAGCCTGCTGTTTTATATGCATATGGGTCCTAGTGCCTGCAGAGACGATTGATGACCCTGCTGACCTACTGGCAAAGTTCAGACAGTTGTGTGACCTCCCCTCAAACTACGTTATCAAACGTACCAAGTTTTATGCTCGTATGCAACAGATTGATTAACCGATAGAACGTTTTATCAGCGGCTTAAAACACATGGCTGCACGCTGCCAATTTTGTGATCTGTGCGATGAACTCATCCGTGACAAGATTGTTGGAGGTATGCTTGATAACAAGTTAAGGGATGAACTGCTCCGTAACACTGACCTGGCCCTTAATCAAGCTGAGCAGGCCTGTCGGATTGCTGAGATAACATCTTCTCACAGTAAGTCTGTGGCCGAACTGTCCATCAACTCTTTCTCGCTGAAGGCCCCACTCCGCAAGTACTCTCTCAATACAGAGCACTGTTTAACAACGAGCTTGGCAAGTTGCCCCTCGAGTACCACATTGTCATTAATCCCAATGTCACTCCTATGGTTCGAGCACCACATAGTGTTCCGCATGCCATGCGTGACAGGGTACACAATGAACGTAAGCGGATGGTCTCCATGGGTGTTATTGCTGATGTTACTGACCCATCTGACTGGGTGTTCACCATGGTGGTCCCAACAAAATAAAACAAGGAGGGAGATCCATATCTGCATAAACCCCAGAGATCTTAACACTGCTATCAAACGCTCGCACTACCCTATGCGAACAGTAGAGGAAGTTGTTGCTCAAATAGGCAACGCATCAGTGTTCTCCGTACTGGATGCCAAAAGCTCATTTTGGCAGATTCCACTGGACACAGACTCGTCCAATCTTCGTACGTTCGGCACCCCCTTCGGCCACTACAAATTCCTGAGAATGCCCTTTGGCATCAACTCTGCCAGCAAAGTTTTCCAGCCCATGATGGAACAATTGTTTGCTGAGTATCCATGCGCCATCATTGTTGACGACATTCTCATCTATGAAAGTGACTTGGCTGAACATGATGCTAATCTGAAGAAACTGCTAGGCCGTGCCAAAGACATTCTGCACAAACTCAATCCCCTGAAGCGCAAGTTTTGAGTCCTGGAAGTTACCTACGTCGGACATGTTTTCACAAGTGATGGTCTCAGGCCAGACCAGTCAAAAACTGCAGTTATCAACGAGATGCCGGGTCCTACTGACATTGTGAGTCTGCAAAGGTTCCTTGGAATGGTCAACTAACTGAGGAAATGTATTCCCAACCTCAGCGACATATCTGCCCCCCCTGCGGGAACTGACACACAAAGACGCTGCATGATCCTGGTATCCGCAGCACCAAAGAGCTTTCGACACTCAGGTTGCAGCTGGCTAGCGCACCTACTCTCGCCTACTTTGCTCTGGAGTTACCCGTAACACTCACCTGTGATGCATCCCAGTACCGACCTGCCACTGCTTGCATGCAGACCACTACCAAGGGTGACTGCAAGCCTGTTTCTTACGCCTCTCGCACACTAACTAACACTTAACAATGTTACGCCCAGATCGAAAAAGAATTGCTCGCAGTGGTTTTCGCCAGCACATAATTCAAGGACTTTATTTTTGGGAAGTCTGTAACTATAGACATGCAGAACCAGCTGGCACCGGTCTATACAGACATTTTTAACCAGTCCCTGCAAACATGTACTGTCCCTGCCTGCTTCAAAGTTTCCACTATTGTCCCTGTACGCCAAAAGGCAAGGATTACTTGTCTTAATAACAACAGGCCTGTCGCACTGACCTCTGTAGTCATGAAGACACTTGAAAGGCTTGTGCTCCCAAGCTGAAAAATATCACAAACTCCCTGCTGGACGCTCTGCAGTTTGCATATCGTGCCAATAGAACTGTGGATGATGCAATCAACCTGGGCCTGCACTTCATCCTACAGCATGTAGACCACCAGGGGACCTATGCGAGGATCCTGTTTGTTGATTTTAGCTCTGCATTCAACACCATTGTGACAGAGCTACTACACTTCAAACTTTCCGAGTTGACTGTGCCTGAACCCCTCTGTCAGTGGATCACCAACTTCCTGACAGACAAGAAGCAGCATGTGAGGCTGGGAAAGCACATCGCGGACCCGCAAAAGCTCAGCATAGGAGCACCGCAAGGCTACGTACTCTCTCCTCTCCTCTACTCTCTCTACACCAATGACTGCACCTCCACAGACACCTCTGTCAAGCTTCTCAAGTTTGCGGATGACACAACCCTGATTGGACTGATCCAGGATGGGGAGGAATCTGCCTACAGACAGGAAGTGTCACAGCTGGCGTCCTGGTGCCGTAGCAACAACCTAGAGCTCAATGCTCTTAAGACAGTGGAATTGATAGTAGACTTTAGGAGAGCTCTCCCTCCCCTCACCCCACTCACCATCAACAACACCAGTCACATCTGTGGAGTCTTTTAAGTTCCTGGGAACCATCATCTCCAAGGACCTTAAGTGGGGGGCTACCATCGAATCCACAGTCAAAAAGGCACAACATAGGATTCACTTCCTACGGCAGCTGAGGAAGCACAATCTGCCACAGGCAATGATGGTCCAATTCTACACGGCCATCGTTGAGTCTGTTCTCACCTTTTCCATCATGGTCTGGTTTGGCTCAGCCACCAAGCACTACACCTGGAGGCTGCAGCGAAACATCCGATCAGCAGAGAAGGTTATTGGCTGCAACCTTCCCTCCATTGATGAACTGTACACTGCAAGGGCCATGAAGCGAGCGGGCAAGATTATCTCTGACCACTCTCACCCTGGCCACAAACTCTTTGAATCACTTCCCTCTGGAAGGCGACTTTGGATTATCAAAGCTGCTACAGCCAGACATAAAAACTGTTTTTATCCAAGAGTAGTTGCTCTACTCAACAGCCACAAATCTGTAGATCCCTTTGATCTGGTTTGGCTCACATGCTTGATCAATGCAGTTTTATCATTAATATTTTATTATTATTAATGTTTAATGTTTTCTGAGTCATTCGTAACTGTCACTGTATGTCATGTTGTTACTTGTGGGCGGAGCACCAAGGAAAATTCCTTGTATGTGAATACTTGGCCAATAAACATACTTACTTTACTTACTTAGAAAAAGACCACCAGCCGTTGGTCACTATTTTGCATAAACCATATTCATGCTGCTCCAGCCCATCATCATGCAGCTGCAGCGGTTTGATTTCGACATTGTCTATAAAAAAGGCAAGGACATGCACATAGCTGACACGCTATCAATAGCCCCACACAAAACCAATGAACAGCAACTCTTTGAACAGGACCAGTTCTCAGTAATGAAGGTATTGTATGTTCCTACTGATTGCTTAAGCAGCCAGGCAGAGCACATGGCTGCTGACGAGACTTTACAATTGCTGTCCGCAGTCATCCGGCGTGGCTGGCTGGATAAACAACACAACACCCCGCTCGCAATCCGCCCATACTTCCTGGTTCCCGACAAACTGGTGATACAGGATGGGATTATAGTCAGGGGCCTCAAGCCAGTTGTCCCAGCTGTCCTCTGGGACAAGTGCTTTGATGCCATCCATAGGGGTCACCCCAGCGTGGAGGCAACCTTACAACGGGCACAAAGCATGTTTTACTGGCCTGGTATGACCAAGTACGTACGTGACAAAACTGAAGTCTGCACCGTCTACAAAAGCCTGACGCCACATCAGCAGAAGCAGCCCTTACTGCCACACCCAGTTCCTCCTCTACCGTGGTGCACGTTAGCCACCGACATATTCGAATGGCATGGGTAACACTATCTGATTCTTGTCGACTCTTATTCGGGCTGGTTTGACATTGATCTACTCCAAATCATTACATCTGAAGCAGTTATCGAGAAGTTGCAGCGCGAATTCTCTGTGCGTGGCTCCCCTGCACGTCTTCTGTCCGACAACGGCAGTGAGTTCACCAGCCAGACTTTCAAAAACTTTGCAAAACGATGGGATTTTCGACATATTACCAGCAGCCCTGAGTTTCTGCAGTCCAACGGACTCGTTGAATGAGCAGTCCGAAGCACAAAACAACTTATGGAGCATTCATACCTTGAAAAATCGGACGTCTACCTAGACCTGCTCAACTTAAGGAACATTGCAAGGGATCCCATACTGGGTTTCCGAGCCCAGCAACTGATGTTGTGCCAAACCCATTGCTCCCCTGCCTGTGTCCCAGCAGCTTTTGCAGGCACAAGTTTGTTCTCCGTCTGCTGTCCAGAAATAACTACAATTCATTCGCGATACACTAAAAACGTTTTTTCTACAAACCCAGTAAGCCACTTAAACCTCACACCAGTGGACAGGTGGTTCGCCTCCAGACCAACAAGGATTATGGCCGTCTGGGTCACATCTATAGCCCTGCCAAAGAACCGTGCCCTTATCTGGTTGAAGCGGATGGAACCATTTACAGACGCAACGGTCAGCATATCCTTCCAGTGAAGTAACCGCGTCCTGCGATTCCATATCCAGATGTCTCGCATTTAGTATACCCTCCCACTACCGGTCCTGCTGCTCCACTATCAGAGACCGTTTCCACCGCGGCCTCCCGTTCGGCGCCTAGCTCGCCTATCTCATCACTTCCCCGCCCCGATGGGTCCCCAGTCACATCCACGGTTCCCTCCCCGGTATCTTCTCCGGTGAAAGGAGGTGAAGCGGATTTGTACCGCACACATGCCGGATGGGTTAACAGGCCACCCATTAGATACGGTGATTTTGTGTAATTATATAAACTTCCCCAAATGTGTTATTAATGTTCGGCTTCCTATATTGCTTAGCCACCATGTTCCCACATATCGATGCTTTCGATTGTTTCTACAAGGAAAGATGTAGATTGGTTATTTCCTACTAGCCAATTGTACTACTTGTTAGTAGTTGCTCTGCCTAATATGTTTTGGGTCCAGACCGTTTTCTTCAGACAGAGAGTTGCCTGACCCACTGAGTTACTCCACAAATTTGTGTTTATCTTCTTAACATAAGTGTTCATACTTGTACAAGTTTATTTTTTTTTAATTGTTTATTACCAAATGTTTCCTTTCACCTCATTTTAAGGAATTTTCACATTTTGTTAGTGTGATTCATTGTTAAAAATCATGGAATGTATCTGTCAGAGACACTTAGTTGTGAAATAAGTGGAGGGAGCATAGCTCCAAGACAAAAGTTTCTCAACAGTTTCTTGTACGTGGTTGCTTTGCCACTGCCACCCATCACAAGTAACATCTCCAAGTTTGCGGATGTCACAAAGCTGGGTGGCAGTTTGAGCTGCAAGGAAAATGCTATGAGGCTGCAGGGTTTCTTGGACAGGTTGGGTGAGTGGGCAAATGCATGGCCGATGCAGTATAATGTGGATACATGTGAGATTATCCACTTTGGTGGAAAGAACAAGAACTCAGATTATTATCTGAATGGTGTCAGATTAGGAAAAGGGAGGTGCAACGAGACCTGGGTGTACTTGGACATCAGTCACTGAAAGTAAGCATATAGGTACAGCAGTCAGTGAAGAATGCAAATGGCATGTTGGCATTCATAGCGAGAGGATTTGAGTATAGGAGCAAGGAGGTCTTATTACAGTTGTACAGGGCCCTGTAAAAGCACATCTGGCGTATTGTGTGCTGTTTTGCTCTCCTAATTTGAGGAAGGACATTCTTGCTATTAAGGGAGTGCAGCGTAGGTCACCAGGTTAATTCCCAGGATGCCGGGTCTAACATGATGAAAGAATGGATCGACTGGGCGTATATTCCTTGGCATTTAGGATGAGAGGGGATCTTATAGAAACATAAAATTCTTAAGAGATTGGATAGGTTAGATGCAGCAGAAATGTTCCCGATGTTGGGGGAGACCAGAACCAGGGGTCACAGTATACGAATAAAGGGTAAGTCATTTAGGACTGAGATGAGGAATATCTTTTTCACCCAGAGAATTGTGAATCTGTGGAATTCTATGCCACAGAAGGTTGTGGAGGCCAATTCACTGGATGTTTTCTAGTTAGATTTGTCTTAGGGCTAATGGAATCAAAGGATATGGGGAGAAAGCAGGAACGGGGTACTGATTTTGGATGATCAGCCATGATCACATTGAATGGCGGTGCTGACTCGAAAGGCCAAATGGCCCACTCCTGCACCTATTGTCTATGTTTCTCTGTGATGGCACATGGGCTTGGGAGACATCAGGGAATGTGAAATGTATTCCAGGGGTCAGTTAAGTTTTTATCATTAATTATCTTCATCATCATTTCCATAATAGGGAGTTGTTGCTCACAATGATTTATTATGCTCTCTCCACTGAGTTCATTCATCTTTTAGTTACGTCTACTCCAGACACATCTGCCAATTAACACATTATTTATCTCTATCTAATTGCTGGCACCACCACTACTTAAATCATTTATTTTCTCAATCTCCATCCTATCACATACATTCCCCGTTTCCCCTTCAGTATTCTCTCTAACACAAAGCATGACTGACTCCTAACTTTTTGTACTTGAAATGGGATTAACTTGAAACATTAATTCTCTTCAACACTTCTTAATTTGACAAGTACTTCCCATTTTTATGTTTGTCAATCAAGTAGACAATAGACAATAGGTGCAGGAGTGGGCCATTCAGCCCTTCGAGCCAGCACCACCATTCAATGTGTTCATGGCTGATCATTCCTATCAGTACCCCATTCCTGCCTTCTCCCCATATCCCCAGTCTCCGCTATCTTTAAGATCCCCATCTGGCTCTCTCTTGAAAGTATCCAGAGAACTGGCCTCCACCGCCCTCTGAGGCAGAGAATTCCACAGGCTCACAACTCTCTGTGAGAAAAAGTGTTTCCTCGTCTCCGTTCTAAATGGCTTACCCCTTATTCTTAAACTGTGGCCCCTGGTTCTGGACTCCCCCAACATCAGGAACATGTTTCCTGCCTCTAGCATGTTCAAACCCTAATGCCCCCGTCGAAAGTGGTTTCCGCTTCTTCTATGTTCCGGCAATTATTTTAAAAAATTCAAAACCGGCCGTGACTAAAAATAGGCTGTGATAAAATAGGTTGCGTAAAATAGTCGAAGCCGGTTGCGATGCTAGTTGAAGGTGGTGGAAGGTAAGACTTCTCTGGTGGAATAAAACTTGGTGAAAAAAAGGTCTTACCTTCCACTACCTGCAACCTCCGCACCCACCTTTAACTAGCATCGCAACCAGCTTCAAGTAAAAAATTACCGATTTTTAAAATGGCAACCTACTTTTAGTTGCGGCCGGTTTTGAATTTTTTGAAATAATTGCCGGAACATAGAAGAAGCAGAAACCAGTTTCGACCATTAGGGAGACTGACAAAAACCTTCGGGAACCGCATGAAAACCTTGGATGGGGCGCAAAGTCTCCAGAGGTTTCCGTTCAGGTTTCCTAAGTGGGACAGGGGCATTAATAGTAAGATTATATGAGAACTTACCAGTTTGGTTTGATCTTGCCTTTAGGAACCTTCCACACAGGTTCTACAACCCTGCTCAGAACCAGAGGATGCCAGGGCTGAGTCGGCCAGTCAGGGACTACCAGGATGCCGGAGGCAGAGTCCTGCTGAATTTTCTGCAGACAGCGACTGATGAGGCAAAATGGGGGAAATGCATAGAAATATATTGCACCCCAATGTAGCGAAAAAGCATCTATCGCTACTGCCCCTGGGCCTGGTTCCCATGCAACATACTTGGGTAATTGATGGTTTAGCCTTGAAGCGAACAAATCCATATCCGGTGTTCCATACCTAGAAATAATATCCTTAAACACTCTATAATTCAACACCCATTCTGTGTTGTCATTGAATTGCGTGATCTGGTGTCCGCCACCGTGTTGAATCTACCTGGAACCCAAATATGTCGAGCAATACACCATTTCCAAATGTGACATGCCAAATTATCACAGGATACTGACTTGATACCACGCATGTGACTCATATATGCCACTGCTGTGGTATTATCTATCTGTATTTGAATGTGCATAATAAGCTTTCAAGCCATACAGGACTGCAAGCAACTCCAGATAGTTAACACCATGCAGCTGCAGAAAATATATCTCATGCATATTCCACCTGCCACCGCAGCTAGTAACGGTGTCAGTGGCGCCACACCCCAGAGAACTTGCATCAGTCTGTAAAATAACTGCAGGGCATTCAATTGAAATATTGCCAGAACAATGGCCAATATTGGCTATCCACCATTGTAGCTCATTAATGGCTTTGGCCGGTAATTGCATGGTTCTGTCAAAGTGGGTTAAATCAAGTTTGAGTGCCTGCACCTTTGCTCTTTGTAATTGCTGATAGTGCAAAGGCCCATATTTGGCTGCTGGAAATGTAGCCACCAATTTCCCAATTAAGCTAGCTACTTGTCGAATTGAAGGCAGCTGCTGAGTGCTCAGATGATTGCAGGCTTCTATTAACTTCAATCTCTTGGCCTCAGGATGGTGATTAACAGGTGATTGGAATTAATAGTAAATCCCAAATAATCCATAACCCTGGATGGTCAACCTGGATTTTTCAGGGTGCATTAAGAACCCCAACAGTAATTTGGTGGCTGAAACCACCAACATGGTTTTCCCTATAATGAGGATATCGTCCAAATAAACCATAACTATGTGTTTTTGCTCTCTTAACAGAGCCAGCACAGGTTTTAATATTTTAGTGAACAACCTGGAAGCTGAGGTTAACCCATTTGGCAATGCTTTAAACTGCCATAGCTGCCCCATCCATTTAAACTTTGAATTTTCTGTGATCCTTGTGAATAGATACAGAATAAAAAGCATCTTTAAGATCAATGCATGCCATGTAACATCCCCTGGAAATTAGCTGTTTTGCCGTTATTAAACTTTCCATTTTGAAATGTTTGTACTGCACAAAAGTATTAAGTTGGGTTAAACCCAAAATAATGTGACATCCCCCTAGGGAAGATATTAGATACAAATTCATGAGATTCATGACTATTCAATCACTCTTTTAGCACATACCATCAATTTCAGCCTGAACTTCCAAATCATCCCACTTTGAACGAATAAAGGTACGATTTGGAACATGCTGTGTAGGTGGGAGAGAGCCCGCAAACTCAATTTTGAATCCTTCTATACTGTGCAGTAAGAACAAGTCAGAAGTTAACCATCGCCACTCATGCACAAAGAAACGTAACCTACCACCAACATGCAATAAGCCCGCACCCAGTATGTTACATTGAGACCCAGACCCACCTACCTCCATATTAGTCGGTGGACTCTGGACGTTTATTTCCTTCCCCGATGTTTGGGGAGTTGAGGTGCTGATGTGCACCAGCTGCGCTTCTTGGCTGTCGGCTGGCTTGGGCCATGTCCTAAAAAAGACCTCCGGCTGTTTTTTTGGTTTTTCAAGTTGGAGGTGGTCTCCTCAGTGGGTCTTCCGCTGGTCGAAGCGTAGGGGTGCTGACGTCAGAACGGTTGTCTGTTAGGTGGTGGAGCCCGCAGTAGTCCCACAGCCTTAGACTCATCATCCAAATCCTTCACCTGCCTGGGCAGGTCATCTCCAAACAGCAAATTGAGCGGCTGCACATTATTGGCCTTACACAACCCTGCAAACTTGGGGTTGAGAACAGGACGAATGGCATTCTTCCGAAAACAGTTAATTTCGAACTGTGCATTGCACAACAATGCCATTGCGTCCCTTTGAGCCTCCGATAATGCGCAGCCGTCTACCGACCGGGCAAATGCTGTCAGCCCTGACGCCAGCAGGTTCAAAATTCTCTGCAATTTGACCTCTTGGGTCTTTATGCCGCCGCCGCCGATATATCTCCAGATGGAACTATTGATCATGGGTACCTTCAGGGCTGGACAATTGCTAGGAGCATGGTACCTCATGGCTGTCTCCATCATAACCTGCTCCTGCAGCTGATGGGAAGCCAGATAATTTATGCTGGCTGCGAGCTCTTCTTCCAGAGGCTCCCCAACCAGCGACGGCATAGCAAATTTCGTGACCATAGTCGGCACTTCCGCATCCCGCGGGTCTCGCACCAAGCGGTTCTCCGCCCATGACTGGTGGTCTATGCTCCCGTCTTCCAACGGGGACACATCATGCAGCCCTGCACCAGGCGCTGCTGCAAGCCCCCGAGGCTCGCTGAAATATGCGTCTTGACCGGAGGGCACATACTGTTGGAGCATCCTCCCCTGAAGATGCTCCATGCGGGAAAGGCGTCCGCAGACGCTTCCTGTTCGGGGAGGCGAACACACCCGGCCAGACTCATCAGAGTCCACTGGCGTGTTGGACTTGCACTTGGCCTTCCAGACCCGCGGGGTAACCACAGTGCTGTCCATGGGCTCCGAGCCCGGTGTCGCTGGCTGTAGAGTCAGCGATCTCGACGGTGAAACGGACTGCCACCCGCTGACCATACTGGCACGGTCTTCAGAAGCGGTTCTCCCTGCAGCCCGACGAGACTTCACCATTTCCATGACTTCTTGCTGAAAAACAGAACAAGAAAAAGCCCGTGTAGAGAAGGTACACCCGTGTAGACCGGCGGTACACCCTTCCGTCGTGGTTGACAAGGTACGAACGAGGGGAACCGGCAGAACCGTCCACCACGGCCAGCTTGGATCGGCCAGAAGTGGACCTCATACGGATGACCTGGCTGGGGAGAAGACGGCGGAGGACATGGCAGGACCTATCGTGGGAACACTTCTGTATACCGTGTTTTTGGGCAAGACGTTTCCGGACCAAGGCAGGTTTAAAGACGGAGGGGGACAGGGACTGCTGAGACATCGGGACCGTGGGCCTCATGACTCGGGACATGAGTCGCTGAGCCAGGGAGCCCAGGGCATGGTCGCGGGAGATGATGGTGACCAGAGGCTGGTGGTCCGCCTCGACAGTAAAGCAGTTGCCCAGGGTATAGTCCTTGAATTTGGAGCAGGCAAAGGCAACAGCCAGCAGCTCTTTTTCAATCTGGGCATAGTGTTGTTCAGCGGTCGTCATTGTGCGGGATGCGTAGGACACAGGCAGTTGCACCCCGTCATAGATCTGCAGGCAGGCGGCCCCGAGGCCAAACTTAGATGCATCACATGTGAGGACGATGGGGCGCTGGAGGTCAAAGTACTTCAGCGTTGGCATGCTGATCAGCTTAGATTTGAGGGTGTCAAATGCTTTCTGGTGTTGTGGGAACCAGGCCTAGGCAGTGTCCTTTTTCACCAGATCCCGCAGAGGGGCACTCAGTTCACTCAGGTCGGGGATGAACTTTCCCAGGTAGTTGACCATGCCCAAGAAGCGCTGTAGGCCAGGCACGTCCGCAGGTGCAGGCATCTCGGATATTGCGGCCGTCTTCTGCGGGTCGGGCTTCAGCCCCGATGCAGTGAAGACATGCCCCACGTAGGTGACCTCAGGGACCCGGAATCGGCACTTCTTCGGGTTGAGCTTCAGGTTGACCTCCCGGGCACGCTGCAGCACCTGGCGAAGGTGGTGGTCGTGCTCAGCGACGTTCTTCCCATATACCAGGATGTCGTCGACAATGATGACACACAGAAGTCCAGCAAACAGTTGTTCCATGGTCCTTTGGAACACCTCGCTGGCAGAGTTGATCCCAAACGGCATGCGGAGGAAGCGATACCTGCCGAAGGGCGTGCTGAAGGTCGTCAGGTGCGAGGATTGCTCGTCTAGATGTATCTGCCAGAACAAACTCTTGGCATCAAGAACAGAGAACACGGTGGCAGGGCCGACCTGTGCAGCAACATCCTCTACCATCCGCATGGGATAGTGCGGGCTCCTGATGGTCAAGTTCAAGTCCTTAGGGTTGATGCAGATCCGTATTTCGCTCTTGTCTTTCTTCGCAGCGACAACCATAGTAGAAACCCACCGGGTGGAGCCCGTGACTGGCTTCAGGATGCCCGTGGCCACCATCTCGCGAAGAGCAGACTTGACCTTGCCCCTCATGGCAAAGGACACACGGTGCAAGGTACGGATGACCGGCGTGATGTCGGGATTGAGGGCAATCTTGTAGCTGCAGGGCAACTTCCCCAGCTTCGAGTCAAACCGGTCAGGGAATTCAGCCAGCAGATTTAGGGGTGCCTCTACCAGGTGGACATCACTGTGGAAGCTCACCAATCCGAGGTCCTGGCAGGCCTCCATGCCGAGCAGGGGATCACATTACAGCACCTTGCAGTGGAGAGTGGCCCTCCCCACAGGAACAAGTACGCCACCCCCATAGGCAGGCAAAACAGCACTGTGGAAACGGGCTCATTATTTCTTATCTTCCTGAACAGGCTTGTTGACATAACATTAGCAGCAGCCCCCGTATCCACCTTAGCAGAGAAGGCCATGCCATTCACCGTGACTCGGACGGTCGGGTCCATTATCAGAGCAGCTGCACCTCGCAAGGAAAACACACTCAGCTCATTCTGGGAAGACGGGGGGGGGGGTTCATCATGCTGGAGATGGGAACCAGCCGCTGTATCATCACGTGTCAGGTAGCGAGACGGTTTCTGCTGTGGCTGTGCAGGGGAATGGCATGCTGCCGAGAAGTGGTTCGGCTTGTTGCAGAAATGACAGGTTTTCCCCAACGCCGGGCACACATTAGAATGGTGTGAAACAAAGTTACAAAGTCACGTCGGAACACACTCCAGCAATGAGTGATGTCTGCATCAAAGACTAGGATGTCAGGTTTACGACAGGCAGAAGCCATCACGGCACAGGGAGGGGGTGCTGGGACTAAGAAAATAAAATGCGATAGACTGGAGACGCAGGAAGAAGAACTTCTGACGCCATGTAGAGAAGGTACACAGACACCTTAAGGTCTTCACTACTTCATTAATCATACATCATATAGCCCTAGCTATACGTGGTCTGTCACGATCACCAGAGAGAGAGCTAGGGGCGTGTGGGTTATATTTATACTAACTGGTGGTTATACTCACGTGACTCCGAAGTAAAATAACCTTATATGTTTCAATAAGATCCCCTCTCATCCTTCTAAACTCCAGAGTATACAAGCCCAGCCGCTCCCTTCTCTCATCATACGACAATCCCTGGTATGTAAACCTTATTGTGATACATGTCAATATGAGTGACATCATTGTGCAATAAATGACCATGTATGTCCTTTTTGCAGGCAGTAGGTCTGGGAAAAAACCTTAAGTAAATCCAAGCTTTCTGTGTTTTCTCAATAATATTCTGTGCATTTGCATGCTAATCCACTAGAGACTACCAACCCACAGAGGCATCTGCCAATTAACAGATTCTCAGCATATACATTACATTTATGTTGTCTGCAAACAGACAATACTAAACATAACTTAGAATCATACAATTGTAGCGGCACCAAACGTGGTGAATAAGGCCAGACATCAGGCAGGTTCAAATAGTAGTTTTATTCAGGTGTTGAGGGCCTGTCCCACCAGCATGCGATTGCATGCGTCCAGCGCGACCAAACGTGATCGCTTGAGGCATACGGCCTCGCGGAGCCGGCCCCAATTCGAACCGCGGAGGCGTATGGAGTTGTGCGGGGCTGGTCCCAACATCATTTTAACATTTAAGAGTAAAGTGGATAGGTATATGGACGTGAAGGGAATGGAGGGGTATGGTCTGAGTGCAGGTAGATGGGACTAGGGGAAAACAAATGGTCGGCACGGACTGGAAGGGCCGAGAGGGCCTGTTTCCGTGCTGTAATTGTTATATGGTTATATGGTTATATGGTTATCATACTTACCAATCAGCTGGGCAGGAGGCGGGCCGACTGAATTTGGACGTCGCACGGCGTTGGGCGGTGATGTCATCATGCAACGGCGTGCCGGGCAGTGACGTCATCGCGCAACCCCACGTGCTAGGCATACGCCATCAAGATGCTGCGTACGACATCAAGACGCTGCATACGACATCAAGACGCTGCGTACGACATCAAGACACTGCGTACGCCTTCAATGTGCCTGCAGGCCGACAGGCCGTTGGCGCGCCGGACTTTCGGACAGTGCAAGATTTTTTGAGCCCCGCGCGATGTCAGGACCAGTCCCGCACAACTCCATACGCCTCCGCCGATCGAAGTGGGACTGGTCCCGCGAGGCCGTACGCCTCAAGCGACCACGTTTGGTTGCGCTAGCCACATGCAGTCGCATGCTGGTGGACAGGCCCTTTACATGTTATGTTGGTCCGCTAACGTAATTATCATTGCTGCTGTAGCTGAGTGAGGTTGTTCTCTCGGGCTCAGCTACCTGTTGACTCCCTAGGTCTCGAGGTGAGATAAGCTTAAGTAGCAGGACACTCCCCCTAGGCCGTGACATCATGTGCCAGCCCTCATAGCTACTGACGAGGGTTCGACCATAAGTGGTCTGTGTATTAGCTGACGCCACACAATCATTGAAACATGCAGCACTGAAATCGGCCTTTCAGCTCTACCTCGTTCATACTAACTAAATTAATCCCATTTACTCATGTTGGGTCCATATTACACACCTCATTTTCCATCCAAGAATCTATCCAGCTTAAACATTGTAATAGTATCTGCCTCCATGATCCCATTTGGCTGCACATACTAAATACCCACCATGCTCTATGTATGAAAAACTGACCACCTCAGATCTCCTTTAAATGTTTCCCCTCCTCTTAAATATGTGTCCTCTAGTTCTGGACTCCACTGCTCTTGGAAAAAAGTTTCTATCTATTATGTCTATGCTCCTCATAATTTTGTAGTTTCTATAAGGTCATCCCTCAGTCTCCTACTTTCCAATCAGGAATGAGAGCAGCCAATCTTTTATTTTACGTAGAGCCCTTGATTCCAGGCAACATCCTGGGAAATCTCTTCCACAATTAAGACATGTAGTTCTTGGAAGGATGCACAGCCACATGATTAATCCTGTGCGGTAATTATCTGACATATTTGTACCCATTGCATTTTATCCTGCAATTGCAGGTAGGTACATGCTAATGATGAAATGTTGCAGGTTAGGGGGTGACAGATGTTTGAAATTTATCACAGTCTTTACCACTGTCAGTACACGCATTTGGCTTCATGTTAATCATCCATTAAGGACCGTGCACTTGAAGAATTTATTGGTTTCCTAAATTAAGTAGGAGTTTTTAATAATAGATCAATTTCAATTGGGGAATGTTATTTTGGTTATTCACTGATTGACTAAATCCTATTCAAACACATGCATGAGATAAGGAAATAAATTATATTCACCTCAGATCTTCGCCTCTCATTTAATAAGGTCAATGGAGCTCTCTCCTCTCACCTCTGGGTTAGAAGGAACAGCAAACTATCTGCTGGCGGAACTCAGCAGATCAGACAGCCTCTAACCCACCTTCTGGACATATTGAATAGGCTGAAAGTTGCAGCAGGAGTTAAAACTGGCATGTAACAAAGGTAATGCCACTGTGGTGATGGGGGATTTCAATACACAGGTAGATTGTGATAATCAGGTTGGTTCAGGACCCCAAGAAAGAGAGTTTGTAGAATGTCTCCGAGATGGATTCTCCAACAGCAGCTTGTAATGGAGCCAACCAGAGCAAAGGCAATTCTGGATTTAGTGTTGTCTAATGAACCAGATTTGATAAGAGAACTCGAGGTAAAGGAACTGCTTGGAGGTAGTGATCATAATATGATTAGTTTTAATCTGCAATTTGCGAAGGAGAAGGTTAAATCGGAAGTATCAGTGATGCAGCTGAACAAAGGGAACTATGAAGGCATGAGAGAGGAGCTAGCCAAGGTAGACTGGAAAGGGATCCTCGCAGAAATGATGGTGGAACAGCAATGGCAGGAATTTCTGGGCATAATCCAGAAGACGCAGGATCATTTCATTCCAAAAAGGAAGAAAGATTCTAAGGGGAGTAGGAGGCAACCGTGGCTGACAAGAGAAGTTAGGGATAGAATAAAACAAAAGAAAAGATGTATAACACAGCAAAGAGTAGCCGGAAGCCAGAGGATTGGGAAACTTTCGTAGGACAACAGAAGGAAACAAAATGGGCAATACGGGCAGAAAATATGAAGTACGAGGGAAACTCACCTGGAATATAAAGAAGGATAGTAAAAGCTTCTTTGGATATGTTAAGGGAAAAAGAGTACCAAAGTCAAATGTGGGTCCCTTGAAGGCAGACATGGGTGAAATTATTATGGGGAACAAGAAGCAGAAGAATTGAACAGGTACTTTGGATCTGTCTTCACAAACAGACACAAACAATCTCCCAGATGTACTGGAGGACAGAGGATCCAAGGGGGTAGAGGAACTGAAAGAAATGTCGACTAGGCGAGAAATAGTATTGGGTAGGCTAATGGGACTGAAGGATGATAAATCCCCACGGCCAGATGGTCTACATCCCAGGGTCCTCAGGGAGGTGGCTCTAGAAATAGTCGATGCATTGGTGATCATTTTCCAATGTTCAATAGATTCAGGATCAGTTCCTATGGTTTAGAGGAATCCCACTTTTCAAAAAAGGAGAGAGAGAAAGCAGGGAATTACAGACCAGTTAGCCTGACTTCGGTGGTGGGAAAGATGCTGGAGTCAATTATTAAATAGGTAATAATGGGGCATTTGGATAGCAGTAAAAGGACTAGTCCGAGTAAACATGGATTTATGAAAGGGAAATCATGCTTGACTAATCTTCTGGAATTTTCTGAGGATGTGACAAGTAAATATCTAGACTTTCAGAAAGCCTTTGATAAGGTCCCACACAGGAGATTAGTGACTAATATTGAAGCATATTGGGTTGGGTGTTGACGTGGATAGAAAATTGGTTGGCAGACAGGAAGCAAAGAGTAGTAGTGAACGGGTCCTTTTCAGAATGGCAGGCAGAGGCGAGTGGAGTGCTGCAAGGCTCGGTGTTGGGACCGCAACTGGTTGCCATATATTAAAGATTTGGAAGAGGGAATTAGGAGCAACACTAGCAAGCTTGCAGAAGACACAAAGCTGGGTGGCAGTGTGAACTGTGAAGAGGATGTTAGAAGGTTGCAGGGTGACCTGGACATGTTGAGTGAGTGGGCAGAAGCATGGCAGATGCAGTACAATATAGATAAATTTGAGGTTATCCACTTTGGCTGCAAAAACAGGGGGGCAGATTATTATCTCAATGGGGTTAGGTTAGGTAAGGGGGAGGTGCAGCGAGACCTGGGTGTCCTTGTACACCGGTCACTGAAAGTTGGCGTGCAGGTACAGCAGGCAGTGAAGAGAGCTAATGGAATGTTGGCCTTCATAACGAGAGGATTTCAGTATAGGAGTAAAGAGGTTCTTCTGCAGTTGTATAGGGCTCTGGTAAGACCACATCTGGAGTATTGTGTACATCTTTGGTCTCCTAATTTGAGGAAGGACATCCTTGTGATTGAGGCAGTGCAGCGTAGGTTCACGAAATTGGTCCCTGGGATGGCGGGACTGTCATATGATGGCGGAACTGTCATTGAAAAGACTAGGCTTGTATTCACTGGAGTTTAGAAGGATGAGGGGGAAAACTTATAGAAACATATAAAATTATAAAATACTGGACAAGCTAGATGCAGGAAAAATGTTCCCAATGTTGGGCGAGTCCAGAACCAGGGGCCACAGTCTTAGAATAAAGGGGAGGCCTTTTAAGACTGAAGTGAGAAAAAACCTTTTTCACACAGAGAATTGTGAATTCCCTGACACAGAGGGCAGTGGAGGCAAAATCACTGGATGGATTTAAGAGAGAGTTAGAGCTCTAGGGGCTAGTAGAATCAAGGTATATGGGGAGAAGGCAGGCACGGGTTATTGATTGGGGACGATCAGACATGATCACAATGAATGGCGGTGCTGGCTAGAAGGGCCGAATGGCCTCCTCCTGCACCTATTTTCTATGTTTCTATGTAATAGTGGAATAACCAAATGAGTTAAAAGTAGGAGTATGTGGTAGCAATCATCATTCTAGAGATACAGCATGGAAACAGTCCCTTCAGCCCATTTATTCCATGCTGACCAACAAACTGTTTACTCTGTGGGCTTCATTGCACCTTGGTGCATAAACTAATCTCGTACACTAGTTCCATCCTACACGCTAATGACAATTTACAGAAGCCAATTTACCTGCAAACCTGAATTTATTTGGAATGTGGGAGGAAACTGGAGCACCCGGAGATAACTACAGTCACTGGGTGAACTTACGAACTCCGTACAACAGCACCTGTAGTCAGTACCTGTAGTCTGGGTCTCTGGCACTGAGAGGCAGCAACTCTACCGCTGCGCCACTGAGCCGACCTGGGACGGAGGTCTGAAAGAGGTGATGGGTTTAGAAGTAATTTAGATAATTACTGCTTTCTGTTTACTGTAATTCCTGATGTACTGCTAAGACTAAGTTTATCTAAACTCTGTAATATTATTCATGAAAACAAGGTTAGATATCAAGGTACATTTGAAGGCTAGCCAAAGGTAAATTTCAATTCAATGAGTTAATGTGTTCATTTTGGCAAATTCACCATTATTGAAAGTAGAAAATGAAACTAGAAGAAATTTATTAAAGCTGATAGTATACAGTTACTACTAAAATGAAAGTAACTTGGAAATAGTGCTCTCTAAACTGTCAGGCATGAGTGTGTTATATGTAAATATGCAATTTTAACAAAAATACAAACTTCAAATAGATTTTGTAATGGAATAATGACTTCCATTTTTAAATCACCAATATGGTATTTTATATCATTATTTTTCCATTCAGTTTTATAATGAGCTGCCAAGGACATTGGCAGCTTTGCATGAAAGCCCGTGTTATATCAAGCAGCGTGAAAGAGTCTAGCTCCAGCGTAAAATAAGGCTTTAATCTGGAGGCTGAAGCACAAAGAGATTCTGCAAATGTTGTATGAACAAAAGAATAACGGGGAGAAAATAGGGCTCCTTAAAGATTCAATGATACTGTATTGTCACATGTACCTGGGTACAGTGAAATGCATTGTTTTGCTTACAACCTGTATAATCATACAGCAGATCACAACTAGATACGTTATTGGTACCGACAGTTACAAAAGTTCATCTAACAGTCTTCTGCTTGCCACTGCATGTGGCAGCAGGTGACATGGGGGACCTGGCAGAGAGGGCCGCCGAGAACAAAGGGGGGAACCCGTTGGGGTGGGGAGTGCCAAGAATGAAGGGGGAACCGGCGAGGGGGAAGGGGCAGACAGTAGATTGAAATGTTCATGCAGGTACAGCAGGTAGTGAAGAAAGTAAATGGCAGGTTGACCTTCATAGTGAGAGGATTTGAGTATAGGAGCAAGGAGGTCCTGCTGCAGTTGTACAGGGCCCTGGTTAAACCATACCTGGAGTATTGTGTGCAGGTTCGCTCACCTAATTTGAGGAAGGACATTCTTGGTATTGAGGGAGTGCAGCGTAGGTTCATCAGGTTACACGTCAGGTTATATTTGGAGTACTCTGTCCTATTATAGTCATCCTGCTGCATGAATGCTGAGATTAAATTGGAAAAGGTGCAGAAAATAGGTTTTTAAAATATTGAAGGCCATGGATCAGTTGAATAACCACATGGTATGAGCGTTGAAAACTAGAAGCCATGGGTTTAAGATGAGAGAGGAAAGATTTAAAGACGGACAACCTTTTCAAACAGAGTGTATCGCATAGAGGAAGTGGTAGAAGCGGGCACCATTATGACATTTAAAATAAACTTGGTTATGGTACATGGATTGATAAAAGTGTCTTCTTATCGAGTCCACACACAAGATTAGAAGTTGTTCAGTCAGAGCTGAACACACTTCTCGGCATCTTCATGCAATGGTGTCTGTCTTGCCGCTTCTTGTGATTAAGGGGAGCCGGGGGGGATGGCCAGCCCTGCCGGCAGTCTGTTCATTTTTTCACCTTTTTGTTATTTTTAGCGTCTGTTAAAAGTTTGTTTTTATGTTCTTCGGTTTGTTTTATGTTGGTGGGGGGGGGGGGGGGGGGGTGGGGTATCGGGGAAAACTTTTTTTTACAATTTCTTACCTTCCCAGAGATGTGATTGATTTTCGGATCACATTCTCCGTGATCTGCGGCCTAACATCGCTGGAGCTGGGAGCCGCCTCTGACTGCCGTGAGCTCCATCGTGGGGCGCGGACTTAACATCGGAGCGGATCCCTTGCCGGGGATTGCTCCCACCGTGACCACTGCGGACTTGCCATCAAGGGCTCGCAGTCTCGGGAGAGGCTAGTCTGGAGCTCCAATGCCGCAGATGATTCGACCAGCCCCAACGCGAGGTTCGATCGCCCGGCGCGAGGGGATCTGACAACCGCCCCGATGCAAGAGCAGAACGCCTCGACGTGGAGGGCCCGAATGCCTCTGGCTACGGGAGTCAAGACCATCCCGTCAACGGAGGGCTCGAGGCCCCCGACTGAGGAAGAATAAAAGGACATGAAACTTTATTTTGCCTTCCATCACAGTGAGGAATGTGTAGGAGTCACTGTGGTGGGTGTTCATGTTAACATGTGTTTTTGAGTCTGTTGCTTTTAATTATATGACTGACCTGGCCAGTGAAATTCCTCGTATGTTGCAAAACATACTTGGCGAATAAATTCTGATTCTGATTCTTGTGTGTGGTGGTGGAAGATTGGTGGAAACCGGGCCGGGACATGAACGTTCTTTCCTTGACCCCGGGAAAGGGATGGAGGGGTATGGGCCATGCACAGGCAGGTGTGGCAAGCATGGGACTACCTCAGGTTTGTCAGCAGGAATAAATTAGACCAAAGAGCCTGTGCTGTACAGCTCTATGACTCTCTAGCTCTATTTCAACAGGTGCAAATACGGTGATTGTGAAGTCTGATGGTTGAGGCCTCGATTTCCACTGCAGATTGAGTAGTAGACACACAATCTCTTAGTGCTGCAGTGTGAGTTGTCATGGTGATTTAAAAAAAACTCTTGAAAATGTTTGGCTTGGCTTTTCCAAGTCAGGTACACAAGAGAATGTGAACTTTCGGTGCTGAGGTTATCACCAGGGAGAGTTATAGAATTATTTGTCTCAAATAAAGTATTGGTCCATAAAGTATATTAATAAAGTATAAAGTCCATCTGTAAAATTCTCTTGCATCTTCAGTGGTAGGCCCCCTGCCGGTCGATGTTCCATCAGGATAGCTTTCTAATTTTGACCGTAGATCTTTTGTTTAGTTTATTTTAGAGATGCACCATGGAAACAGACCCTTCGGCCCACGAAGTCCGTGCCGATCAACGATCCCCGCACACTAACCCCATACTACACACACTAGGGACAATTTACTATTTTATTTAGCAAATTAACCAATAAATGTGCACATCTTTGGAATGTGTGAGGAAACTGGAGCTCCCGGGAACAATCTCGTGGTCATGGGGAGAACGTACAAACTCCGTACAGACAGCACCCGTAGTCAGGTGCCACCCTTCTTCCACCAGTTTGAGCCTGCTTTTCCATTTGAGGCACCCCTGTTTTCTGAAGTGCAATGCCCACTTTAATGTTGTTGCAGCAATACCAAACATACAATCCAAACTGACTGATATCACAAGTGTTAGTAGAATTAGGCCATTTGGCCCATTGAGTCTACTCCGCCATTCAATCATGGCTGATCTTTGCCTCCTAATCCCATTTTCCTAACTTCTCCCCATAACCCTTGACACCCGTTCTAATCAAGAATTTGTCTATTTCTGCCTTAAAAATATTCACTGATTTGGCCTCCTCAGCCCTCTGTGGCAATGCATTCCACAGATGAACTACCCTACGACTAAAGAAGTTCCTCCTCGCCTCCTTTCTAAAAGAGCGCCCTTTAATTCCGAGACTATGACCTCTGGTCCTAGACTCTCCCACCAGTGGAAACATCCTTTCTACATCCACTCTATCTATGCCATTCATTATTCCTTAAGTTTCAATGAGGTCCCCCCTCAACCTTCTAAACTCCAGCATATAGAGGCCCAGTGCTGTCAAACGCTCATCAAATGTTAACCCACACATTCCTGGAACCATTCTTGTAAACCTCTTCTGGACCCTCTGCAGAGCCAACACATCCTTCCTCAGATATGGGGCCCAAATTTGCTCACTGTACACGCAGGTCTCAGCTGCACACCTAGCTGCCACCACACAATGGTTTATCATAATCAGTGAGGACTGTGACACAATTTTCCACTGAGTCCCAAAGAAATGCATTTAAGCTTCAAATTTAATACGCAATATCGTTTGGATGATTTTTTGTTTATCCCTTGTACTACTGCTTGCATTATTAGCGCTGATATGGGCTCATTGACAAGGGGGACATTGAGAGAAATGGGAAGACTATCATATTGACAGAAGAATGTAGATGTGAAGTATTGACTGGACTCCATAAAGACACCTCATCTATTCTCACCTTTACAAATAGGTTGGTGGTGGAAACAGGAATTTTAACATAAAGATGTTGAAAATAACAAATATACATAATTCAATTACCCTTTATCACCTTGCAGCATTATTATTGCAAAAAAGAAAATAATTGCATGATACACATTTTGTTGTTGAAAGTAGGGGGAATTATTTAAATGCTTGTGCATCATTCACACACTACAGTTCAGAATGCGGGTGTCCAAGTTACTTTTTTCCATGTGATTAAGGGTGGAAAAAAAGGCAGCATGAGGATATGTTAAATGATTTAACTGCTCAAGTAAATTAGTAAGGAAGTGAATGATAATATTCATGATATTCGCTAAATTAAGAATGTATCACCATTGCCGAAAGTGTACAAAAGGAAATGAAATTTCCTTTAAGGTCAAATTGAAGTAAAAATTAGTTTTTCTTTCTTCAGAAGTTAAATTAACCAATTATGTATTTGAGACGCAATGATTTTTTTTTTACATATTCCAATGTTATAAGAGATGTATATACATAGACTGCTCCTTGATCCATTAAGTGGAGCAATTGGCAATCTCCTTTACTCCATTTCAAAGGTTAAAGATGAACAGGAGACTGCTATTAGCTGAAATTGAGAATATTGCTAATCAGAATCCAACCGAATTGTTTGTGAACTTTATTTTAAATTGCTACCTAAATGGTAGTTAATTTACGTTAATGTCCAGACACAAGAGGTCAACTAGTTTGGACCCTTGAAGAAAAATTATAAGAACATCAGAAGGAAATAAGACCATCAAGTCCATTGGGGTTAATGCACACATTTAGAAAATAGGAACAATTTGATCCCTGAAACTTGTTTTGACCATTTAATAAGCTCATGTCCGATCTGTGTTGTTATTGCATCTCATTGTCTCTGCTCCACAGATGTTTAATAGCTTTCTGCTGATTATGTATACAAATCTCAGTATTTAAATTATAAATTGAGTTGTCTCCAGTGTTTTCTGTATGACTGTGCCAGTAACTTTTAACACACTTTACAAAACAACCATTTTCTAAACTTACCAAAAAGGCCTGGCTCTAATCTTAAGAGCATACAGTATCGCCTCAACCTAGACAAAATTTACTCTCTTTATCAAACATGATATTTTTTTTTAAATCGAGAAACATAGTTCAAATTATCTGTTACTTTTCTGTCTTTCTGGGAGTACAAACCCTCTCTCATATTGTAATCTGTGCAGCCCCAACAATATTGTGATGAAGCTACCCATTATTAGAATATAGAGTATTTGAATTGGGACAAAATCAAGTTTGTATACTGAGCTACAGAATTAAACTGTGTCCAAAAGCAAATATATACCTTGTGATTGTCATCTCACATTTTGCTAAAGTCTACAAATGCCAACTGTTGTAAGTGATTCATTTGTTGATAATACTTTCAAACTGAATGAAACATGTCTACACACCTCTTTTCAAAATGATTAATAATAATAACATTGGCAATAAACACATTTAAATTGAAGGCTTTTTGCCAGCACAGTTTGTAACAAGTATTCAGGTATTTCTTTCACAAAATGAGCAGACAACCATTAACCTCTGGGTTGTGTATTGTTATCACAAAGAAATAGTGCTTAATGTGAGTGTATCAGATATTTCAGGAAGAGTTTTTCTATTAGGCCACAACACACAATAGCCACACATCGATTTTACGAACACACAAACAGAGTCAGTTGTCAGCGGGATGAAAAGACTATTATTTCTTTTGCGCTGCTTGATAAACCCTGCCCTAGTTTTAGCTATTCCCAACCAACTTGTTTTGTGTAACATCAGCATTTTTTTCCAGATTGCTGTGACCACTTCCTGAACAAAAGAAACACATATAATAGGACTGGGCTACAGTTCAAGCTGGTGAAGGAGAAAGAGAAGCCCACAACAGTAACCCAAAAGAATCATGTCTAGGTCAAAGGTCAATTCTGTGATCTTATTGTCATCTCTCTGCCTTCACAAAGGTCTGTCTTCCATTAGCCTATTCTGGATTCTTGCCAGTTGAGACAAAAAAAGACTTCTCAGTAGGAAATTTGAAAGCTAATGGTGGAGTATGGATGATGTGACCAAACATAATTTAGAAAGGGCAATGTCACATTGGTTATTTTAACCTGATTGTGCCATTCTGTAATGAGATACAAGTGTTCAAAATGTTCAGTGCAAACCTGTTTTACCTCTTAACAATTGTAGATTCTCCAATGTACTGAAAGTAATTTGCTCATGTTGTAAATAATAATGCAAACATTTTAACCATTCTCTGCTTTGCAAGCAATTTGACATTTTTTTTACAACGGTACATAATTACTATTGAATCATGTAAAATGTATTGCTTTTTTTTAAGTTAAAGACAAAAACAATTTACATCAACATTTTTATTGGAAAGGAATAATTTCTATCAGCAAGGACGAAAATGTTCATCTAAAATTAAGTCACCTATTTATTGTACTGTTTACAATACAACATGTTTAGTTGGGCACTTATCTGTGAGGTTGAAGTGAAACAAGCTTTATTGATACAATGTTTCAGGCAACCCCTCACTTATTACCTTTCTTGATCAATCTCCTCCAATTCATCACAGTGTGACCTTCTTCACAGGCTCATCCATCATACATTAAAGTTTTACCTCTGGACTATTTTCTTCTCCCCTTGCAGGAACCTTTGTTTTAAGGCCCCTATATAAAGTTCATCTGGGATTATTGGGACTGTCTTTTTCTACACTTTAACACTTCCACAGTTCAGGGCAGATGGTCACCTTCAAAGACCATCTATCAATCTTATCTTCGCTAACCATTGAAAACTTCCTTCGTTTTAGTGTAATGCAACAGCAACACTGCTAATCATGAACCATATCAGTGCTGACCCTGTAAAAATGCCACCTTCTATGACTAAAGGGCCATAGAAATAAAACCAGCCCAGAATCAAAGGCATAATTTTAAGCAAATTGACAGAATTCGAGATTGAGAAATCTTCTACTTTGATGTACCTTTTTAATTGTCATAATTATAATGGCAGTACAATGCTTATATCAACATTGTGCGATACACAAATGATTTTGTTACGCTATTTTGTTGTGTTGTTATCTGAAGTAACATTAGTGATCAGCAAAAAAGAGTAGTCAGTGGAGAGGTTGTTTTCCTATAATTCATCGCACAATAAGATCACGGTCTCAGCCATTTGACAGAGATTGAAGGCTATGCTGAGGTGTGGATTTTCCTCCACTATTGCCGCAACTTTCTTTCAACCTTTACTTTAAGACCTCATGATTGTTATTTTGTCTGCTGTGTTTGTCCCTTTTTGAGTATTAGTAGCATTTCTTATCTTATTGCAGTACCTCTTGATTGAAAATACTACTTTCGGATTCTCATTAGTGTTGAACAGAACTAATTCAAAACAAGTAAATTATGGAATCATCAACTCCATAGACCTAGGGAAGATTTCTAAAATTGATTAAATTCAAATATGTTTCTCTAAAAAATACACCGTAATGCTCAAACCAATATTTTTCACCAACCAATTAAAAAAATATATTGCCTCTGCAATTACCCAGTTCAATTATGTTTTGCATATTTCTAAGATAAATTGTTTCAAGCAATTTTCTTGTGAAAAATATATAATGTAATGTGCACCTCCATTGAATAAAAGATTGGAAAGAGTCAAGGCGTTTTCTGAAAAGCTTTGGACAATTAATTGCTCGGAAATACTTTTGTAATTTGACCATTTTATGTTTTAACTGGTTTTATGGTATATCAAGTTGTTGAACTCAATGCTCCAGTATGTAGCTAAATTAAAATCTTTCTTCACCACCCATGTCTGGCAGGTTCCACTTCTTGTAGCGGCAACACTCTGACCTTTGAGTGGGAGAGGTCAGAAACAGGTCAGGCGGAATGGCCTCCCTGCCATTTCCTACACCTTTTGACAGCTGTAAGTAGACATCTCTTTAACCATTTAGTCAGCAAAACAAACCAGATCACACTCCAGGGGAGCTGAAGCCTGTACCTTTCACCACACAGCAAACACTGCAGGCTAGCCTCACATCCTTCAATTATCAGCATTAAATTGATTCCTGGATTTGTCACAGTTTTTTTTTCCTACTCTTTTGTCTTCGTGCATCTTCTAAATCTGTGTAATGAGTTTTAAAAAAGTGTTAATGTCTCTATAGATTGGTCCAGCTGCTCAGGCCCTTACTTAACACAAATTTCTAATTCACATATATAGCACCTGGTTAGACTTTTTAAGTTTCACATTCTGTGCCTTATTTAAAATAAACTCTATTTTAAACATTTCCTCCTCTCATCCTCCGCCACCCACCCATACTGTTGGATGCCCACAGGCACAGACATACTTCCTGTTTTAGGAAGAAGAAACACATTTTGTTGACTGTCCATTTTTTAACATTAACTCCTGACTAATTTATAGTCTTTTAAGTGTTCGTCTGGCAAGAATGGCCACATTTTACCGGTGAACCTGAAAACAACACATCACGGAAGTATCTATGTAGGCTCCCGACCAGGACTTGGCAGAACAAGCCCACAAACAGAGAATGGGCGACGTTTTGGGTCAAGACCCTTCTTCAAGAATACTTATCATTTTAAATGAGATTTGAACTTGTGTAGCTGGACTAATGACACAGTGCTCAAGCTGCCAATGTAATAGTTACACCACCATACTCACTGGGAATTTGTGCAACTACTGTAAATTTTGCATTATTACCTGAATTTCTATTGAAATACCTGATGATAAAGTGCAGGCCCTTCTATCTGCTCAGGGAATTTACATCGATTGTTATCACTGCAGTCTATGTACCCCTGGACACTAATGCCAGGTTAGCAATGGAAGAGCTGCAAGCTGCAACAACTAACTGCACACCCAGAGGGGGCTTTTATTGTTGCGGGTGATTTTAACCACTCCAACCTTAAAACTGTACTCCCCAGATTCCACCAACATCTCCTGCCCAACCAGAGGAAACAATATTCTGGACCTAGTATATACCAATATTACTGAAGCATACAAAGCCCTCCCCCTCCCCCACCTGGGACAGTCTGACCACCTCTCTCTGTTCCTGCTCCCCAAATACACACCTCTGATCAGATGTGTGAAACCTACCACGAGGACTGTGAAGGTCTGGCCTGAGGGGGCTGTTTTACAGGAACAGTTTCAGCAAACAGACTGGAGTCAGTTTACCACTCAGGCCACCTTCAACTCCCAAGTGGACATCAACTCATACACCTCAACCGTTCTGGACTATATAAAATTCTGCACGGACAACGTCACTACCCACAAAGAGATAAAGACCTACCCTAACCAGAAGCCGTGGATGAGCAGGGAGGTCAGACTCCTGCTGAAGGCTCGCGACGCCGCTTTTAAATCTGGCGATGCTGAGGGTTACAGCTCATCCAGGGCCAATCTGAAAAAGGGAATTAGGAATGCTAAACTCAATCACAAACGGCGGATCGAGGAGCATTTCCGAAACAACTCTGACCCCAGGCGCATGTGCCAAGGAATCAAATCCATTGCCGATTACCATAAAGTCAACAACCCCCCGCCAGACAACGCCTCCCTTCCTGACAAGCTAAACCATTTCTATGCTCGCTTTGACCGGGACAACAAAACTCCAGCCATCAAAGTTGCTCCACCCCCGCATGAACAACCCCTCAGTCACTCCACCTCTGCTGTACAAGATGCACTGAGCAAGGTGAATGAGCATAAAGCTGCCGGCCCCGATGGCATCCCGGGCGGGTGCTCAGGGCATGTGCTGGACAACTATCCCTGGTCCTCACTGACATTTTCAATCTCTCACTGGCCCAGGGTGTCGTCCCCACTTGCCTCAAGGCATCAACCATTGTGCCAGTGCCCAAACAATCAGCGACAGGGAGTCTCAACGATTTCCGGCCAGTGGCACTCACCCCTGTCATCCCCAAGTGCTTTGAGCGGCTGATCTTGGCTCATCTCAAAGCCAGCCTCCCCCCCACACTGGACCCCCATCAGTTTGCCTACCGGACCAACAGGTCTACTGAGGACGCCATATCGGCGGCCCTACACTCTGCCCTGACGCACCTGGACAGTAATAACACCTACATCAGGTTGCTGTTCATTGACTTCAGCTCCGCCTTTAACACTGTCATACCCGCTAGCTTGATCACCAAACTCAGCGGTCTTGGCATCTCCACTTCCCTCTGCAATTGGACACTGGATTTCCTCACTAACAGACCACAGTCTGTTAGGGTCAACAACCTCACCTCCTCCACTATAACACTGAACACCGGCGTGCCACAGGGCTGTGTGCTCAGTCCTCTCCTCTACTCTCTCTTCACCCATAAACTGCATCCCTAAGTTTAGCTCCAACGCCATCATAAAATTTGCCGACGACACCACGGTGGTAGGACTGATCAGCGACAACGACGAGTCAGCCTACAGGGAGGAGGTCCAGCACTTGACAACCTGGTGTGCCGACAATAACCTCGTCCTCAACTCCCAGAAGACGAAGGAAATCATTGTTGACTTTAGAAAGAACAGAGGGGGCAGACACACCCCCATCCATATAAACGGGACTGAGGTGGAGCGGGTCTCCAACTACAAATTCCTCGGGGCACACATCTCGGAGGATCTGTCCTGGTCCCTCAACACCTCCAAGCTGATCAAAAAGGCACAGCAGCGCCTTTACTTCCTGAGGAGGCTCAAAAAAGCCCACCTGTCCTCCCAGATCCTGACCAACTTTTACCGCTGTTCCATCGAAAGCATCCTGACCACCTGCTTTACGGAATGGTACAGCAGTTGCACCGTAGCAGATAGGAAGGCACTACAACAGGTGGTGAAAACCGCCCAGTACATCATTGGTGCCCCGCTCCCTGCGATGGATGCCCTCCACCGAAAATGGTGTCTGAGACGGGCCGGGAAGATCATCAAAGACCCCTCCCACCTTAACCATGGACTGTTTGCCCTCCTACCATCAGGGAGGCGGTACAGGAGCCTCAGGTCCCGCACTAGTAGGATGAGGAACAGCTTCTATAACAACACCATCACACTGCTGAACTCGCAGTCCCGCCGATAGATTTCTCCAGTCTCTCCGTCCACATTGTCTGCATTCTGTATCTATTTATATATTGCTATTATTACGAACTGACGCTAAACTGCATTTCGTTGTACCCATACTTGTATCTGTGCAATGACATTAAAGTTGAATTGAATTGAGAAAGGATTATTTCATACATATAACTAACAGCTTTTTGTTAAACAGGTAAACATTTCTATATGCACCAAATTAAGTCATTTCATATTTTCAAGCCTGAACAGAGAAAATAACCACATCAACAAGATCAATAATGTAATGATCAATAGACTAATACAAATAAATTGTAAGTTTCAATATACTTGTTCCTTGATTAATTTAAACCCTAATTTTAATGTAATCCTTGCAGTATGATTGTGATAGATCTGAACAAATGCCTGACGTACACTCACCTACCTTGTTAACTCCCAGAGAAACAAACATTGACTCGAATGGAAACTGCAATTGCGAAATTCGCAACTGGTGGGTCAGATTAAAATTAAGGTATTGCCAGGATAAATCCTGCAGAAACTTAGTGCCAGCACTGTTTTACTTGTGATTTGGAGCATGATGCAAATTAAAATTACGTGAAAATAATTGTAGAAGAACTTAAATTTAGAGGTTACCTGAATATGCATCAGAATAAAACTTTGTTTTGAATTATTGACTGAAATTCTTTAAATGATATTGTTAATTCCAATAATACCCAGAAGCTAATTTAGACTTTAAAGATTTCAAAAACATTTAAGAGCTGTCTGTTCAAGATCATTATAATGAAGAATATTAATTAAATTAGCTTGCATCAACAGAAGCAGGAACATGGGGCTCCTGTGGTATCACCAAATATCATGGGTTCAGGAATGTGGGTGGTAGGAACTGTAAATGTGGTAGCTGTGGGAATTAGTAGGCAGCTGCTGGCTAACCTATCCCCAGAGATGGTGAGTTCCAGAAAGGGATGGGAAAAGTCAGAGATGGGTTGTGTGCAGGCGAAAGAGGGGTGGAAATTGGCCGCAAAAACTATGAAGCATTTTAGTTCCTCGTGAGAGCAGGAAGCAGCCCCAAGAAGTATTTTGTTGCCATTATGGGATATTATGAGATCACAAAAATGTTTTCTAAATGAAATTTAGTTTTGCTATCGTTATGGCTAGACCAGGTAAGAAACAATCATGTTTAAGAGTAATTGTAATGGACAGGGATTTTAGCTGTTTCCTTTAGGATACTGCACAGCGTTCTGCTGTAAATGGAAACTACAAGAGAAGTTGAGGCAAAATTTTGTCATCAGGTTTTCTAGTTGTGAACTTAACTGGAGTCATAAAATTCTATGGCTCCAGTTTGATGTTCTTAATTTTGTAGGTATTAGATAGCATAAAATAGAACATTGCAGCATGGGACAAACCTTTCAGCTCACAATGTCAGTGCAGAACATGTTGCCAAATTAAACTAATCTCCTCTGCTTGCACATGATCCATATCCCTCCATTCTCTATCTAAAAACCGTGTGCTGGTCTAAAAATCTCTTAAATGCCACTATCTGTCACTAGAATGGCTGGGCCTGGAGCAACTGATTTTACAGAAAATAATCTTAATTAATGTGAGAAATATCACTGTCGGGGATTGGAATCTGTTCCCATTTTCATCATTTAGCATCAGTGTTAACTACTCCCAAGTATGAGACACTCACACTGCTCTTTCTAAATTCCCCTGTAACAATTCCAATAATGTCCTTTGTGCCCAGTTGCATGAGAAATGACTTCATTCCCCAGAAACAGCATTTTTATGTACTCTTTCAGCATTTTACTCTGTGACAAATTATTCACAGGTTTTGTTCAATGGTCGTACACCCACAGGAAATGAAAGGCGAAGGAATGGCTTGTTAACCCACTGCGTCATTCACTCCTTGTTACATTTCACAGCATACCCATTTGTACATTTGTAAAACTAATTTTTACATTGTGTGAAATGTGAACTGATATGATTGAGGGAGATTGCAGGGATAATTTTCAAGTATGTGATGGATGGATTAGTTTAAATATTTTATTTTGAAGTAATGCAAGAAATCATTTTAACATGATACATCATGCAGCAGTAGTTTTGGTTCCAACCCCTCATGCCGTGGACATTCTGCAATAAATGCAAGAAGTAACTTTTCCCTATGTAGTGAATTTCTATGATAATTTGCAAATGTCCTTAAAATAAATATCAAAGGTCTCAATGTATTTTTGAATCGCAAAATCATGGCGATCAAAATCAGGAATTTACACATTTATTCCCCCCATTACACCAAGGAAATCTTCTGAGCTGTTTGTACTTGCAAAAGTATTGATCTTTCTAGCTTATGGTCTATTTTTTGCAATGATTTGCATTGGATTTTTAAAAAAACACACAATTTCAAAATCTCTCGAAGTCACATTGAGGTTGGCTACTGTCTTTTTTACAGACTAATGTAATTTTAAAAGAACAATAGTTTGCTCTTTCAATTTGCTGTTCTCATTGTTAAGGTTTCTATGAATACTGGAAACTTTAAAAAAATCACAAGTCATGGATCAGTTGACTCCCTCTCTAGTTTTCAAATGATAAACAAATCATGTTATCAGGTTTCATAATCATCATTGGCTCCTGCTGATAATGGGTGTTATGAAACACTAATTCATAAACCTTATGCATCATGAAACTCTTGTTTGCATATTAATGAGATTCTTGGCCGTGTACCATCATGAATCTGTGCATTGATGTTAAAAACGTAATTCAGATCTACAGGGAAAGTCTTGCTCAAGTACAACTGCACCTGTGCAAGGCTGTCTTTTATAAATTGAGCATAGTCCATAAAAAAGGAATGTATGTGAAATGGATTCTCATCTGTTTCTAAAAGACTGAAGTGCATATTAGTATTATAGATTTTAATTTGAAGTGATGTCAGTCTTTTCTTCCTTGCATTGTAGTGCAAGGGCCTGCCATCTGCTTATAATAATGAGTCTGACAATCCAAGTAAATGTGATTTGCTGCTTCTTTTGCTAACATAATGGCCAGCGTATTGATCTTAATAGTGGAACATTTGCTGTCATTATACCTTAAAAGAATGATAGGACATGTGGAAAAGGTTTGATCACCGAACAGGAGCTCACAGATGGGACTTCGGCTGCCTGTTTTTTTAAGAGGTCCTTCCTTGCATTGAAGGGCTTTTCCTGGATTTAATTTTCCTGTAATCCAACAGACTTTTCCATTTTAAAGTCTGTTTTGCATAATCCGGCCTGGAGTTTATAATACATTTTTACATTTGTGCAGGAAAGAATCGAATGCCTGTTTAAAAATGTCCTCCCAATTGTAGTATTATATATTGAAGTTAGTGTCATATGCAAATGTGGAGGTTAAAGTATTTGAAAACAATAAAGATTCCAGGGATTTTATTGTATGAAATAGGGAAAAGCCCCAAAGAAATGCTAGATGCCAATCTTTATACAACGTTGGAAACAAAGGTGATGAAGCCAGTGGAGGTTAGTGATCCTAAGGTGAAAGTTCAGTCATGGTCTTCTTGAACGGCAAAGGGCCCATTCTGCATCTATTTTTGTATGTGCTTATGCGCTGTGCTAAGAGGTAGATTTTGTTTTCCTATGAAGAACAGCCTGGTAATTGTTTATGCCCCTTTTTGTGAAAATAGTCTTATTTATCGTCTTGTACCAGAGACAATATATTTCCTGGAATATTTGACCATTGCCTTTTGCACATGATTTAATCCTTTACCATAATGGCAGCTCTCCACTGGCAAAAATCTGAGGGTAAATGTTCTATCAGAGGTGATGAGAGAATTCAGTGACAGTGTAACCAAATTGTGATGAACATGTTTCAGTGGGGTAAGCCTCAGACTGAAGAATCAGATCCGGATTTGTATTTTGGTGACAGCTTCAAGTAAGGTGGCATTGGCTACAAATTCCCAGTGTACAATCGAGTGAATGTCACTGCCAAACAATAGTGGATGCCCTGGCCACCGCTGAATAATAATTCAAACTGATCGTGGCTACAGCAGTCTGCCATGAAAGAAAGGTGGGAGGTGATGCAGGGGACATGTGTTGATGCTGGCTTCACATCTCCATTTAGTGTCAATTTAATCTTCCACTTGCCCCCATTATATTGACGCCCTTCACTTTTCACTTCAGTTTGTGAAATAGACTGCTGGGTAAATAGTCATCAGCTGGACTGAAAAGCCCAGTGTTTAACATAGTAAAGCGTGGCGAGTTCTATCAGTGCGAGGTAAACAAATCAGTACTTTGTTTTCTCTTCTAAGTGTGTCAGCCATGGGGCACGCTGTACCTGTGTTTGTCTCCATGCTATCCATCATACTTTTCCTGGCAAGGCAAACACTCTGAAGCCAAGACCCACTATCACACTCCGAGAGAACAATTGGAAGGAACTGACATTCCCATTCAGAGAAGGCCAACTGTCAAATAAAGTAAGACAAATGCTGTGCACTAACTGATTATTTCCTCAGATACTAAATCAATGACCTTATTATCACTGCAATTACAGTACTAATGTAAACAGATGCTTTGTGCAGCCACGTGCTAAGTAATACTATGACCCCAAAAAAAAGACAAAACAAAGAAACCAATAGCTTTGGAAATGCATTGCAGAATAGTTTGTAATAAAGATGCAGTTTCAAAATATTAAGCCATTCACCGCATTGCAGGTTATTGAGCTGATGCTGGAGGTTCCTTCATGAGTTCATAGCTTGCATTTGTGGTTTTTAATAATTCCTGTTTATTCTCGATCTTGATCTCCATACTTTTCATTAATTGAGATGCATCTCTCATCATAACAATGAGATTTAGAAATGCGTGCAATGTTATAGTGCTGAAAGACAACATCGCATCATCCACATGTTTCAGTCCTTTTCCAAAATCCAGCTGCATGGAGTGCAATGGAATTTCAGAACAAGCTGCAGAGCAGAGCCAATTTAGCATTGCTGACTAAGCAAGAATTCCTGCCCCACTATTGCCTTAAAAAGATGTCCCATTGCACTGGGTTTGTTCTCAACCCTATGAACATAAGCATCAGTCCTTCCCAGAATATGATATGTTGCCCAGAAACCTGGCTCCCATCACACCACTTAGGAAATTCAAACAGCACTTCATATTGGTGATCGTAAGAATAAAGGCAAGACACTTTCCAAATCAAATGCACAAATAAAGACATCATTCCCAGTACAATTTTTATTTCGAAAATCATCAGGAGAAATTAAGTGAATTTAATTCAAAGCACATCCATTGCTAATCAGAACCCAATCCAGCTCTTGTCCTGCTGCTCATTCTGCAGCTACTTGATTTAAAGGGGTCTCCCATATTGTGCCATCATTAGGAATTTGGGAAAGTGCTCTTCAAATTGTTTACATATTGCTCTCCTCAGGCTTTCTACCCACCTTTCACCCCGCAATGCTGACCTTCAAGCTTGTAATGCTCATTTTGCACATATACCACCCATCGATTATCCAGTGCCCCATCTGCAGCTCCTGAACAAAGCTTTCAATTGCTTAAGAATGGCCAAGAATGAAGGAGGCTGCAGAGAGGATGAACTTTGCCCAGGTCATCACAGATATTGACCTCCCCACCGTCGATGAGATCCACAGAAAGTGTTGTCTCATGAAAGCAACAAATATCATTAAAGACCTGCGCCATCCTGGTAACAATCTCATCTCGCTGCTACCATCAGGAAGATAGTACAGGAGCCCGAGAACCATAATCTCCAGCTTTTTACCATCAACGAGGAGGCTCTTGAAGCCCCCAGCAGATATCAGGTACAAAATAAAAGCTATAGTCAATTAACACAAGCACCAATATTTGGCCAAAAGCTGTGATCTAGGACAGTCAAAAGCCCATAACTTTCTTAAAAATTAAGAGCTCAATGAAATTTTCAGTTATTATAGATTGAAGCATTCTGAAACAAATATGAAACAATATTACTTGGATGACCTGAAATTAAAGCATATAATTAGTTAGTTACCTAATTGTAGCTAATTACAAAATTCAATTACTAGATCTAAACATCTATCCATTTCTTAAGAAAAGATAAACTTTTTAAATTGCCTAATGCCCCTGTCTCACTGTGCGAGTTGACCCACGAGGTACCCCGAGTGATAGACTCGTGGCTGCGCACGAGACTGCAAGTGTATGATCAAGTGTGTGGCCGAGTTTTCCCACGGGTATGTAATTGCTGCGATGTTGCAAGTTCCTCTCCCGAGTTAGCAAGTTCCTCTCCCGAGTTAGCAAGTTCCTCTCCCGTTACTCTTGAGCCAACCGTGAATGAAGGTATGGTTTAATAAAGCAACAATGTTAAAATACATCTCCATCCTGTGGTTTTGAGTTATTTCAGCGCGGCCGCATCTATTGATATGACCTACAATGGAAAAATGCGCATTCTACCAAGCATTTCTTGTTTTTTTATGTTTTTAAATACTTTTTTGCAATGGATCTCTATTTTAAATAATTTTAAAAAAGGAAGCAGCCCGGGTGACTGACATTGAGCGGCCGTTGGGACCCGACAGCAGACACACACACACACACACACACACACACACACACACACACACACACACACACACACACACACACAGAGAGATACACACAGACAGCAGCTGGCCACCACTTCAGAGGAATTAAGCAGCTCGGGTGACTGAGCGGCCGTCGGGACCCGACAGTACACACACACACACACACACACACACACAGAGATAGACAGAGAGGGAGAGAGAGACACACACACACACACACACACACACAGAGATACACACAGACAGCAGCTGGTCACCACTTCAGAGGAATGAGGCAGCTCGGATGACTTTGAGCGGCCACCGGGACCCGACATCAGACACACACACAGATACACACAGATAGACAGAGAGGGAGAGAGAGAGACACACACACACACACACACACACACACACACACACACACAGAGATACACACAGACAGCAGCTGGCCACCACTTCAGAGGAATTAAGCAGCTCGGGTGACTTTGAGCGGCCACCGGGACCCGACAGTACACACACACACACACACACACACACACACACACACACACACACACACAGAGAGATACACACAGACAGCAGCTGGTCACCACTTCAGAGGAATGAGGCAGCTCGGATGACTTTGAGCGGCCACCGGGACCCGACATCAGACACACACACAGATACACACAGATAGACAGAGAGGGAGAGAGAGAGAGACACACACACACACACACACACACACACACACACAGATACACACAGACAGCAGCTGGCCACCACTTCAGAGGAATTAAGCAGCTCGGGTGACTTTGAGCGGCCACCGGGACCCGACAGTACACACACACACACACACACACACAGATAGACAGAGAGGGAGAGAGAGAGACACACACACACACACACACACACACACACACACACACACACACAGCAGCTGGCCACCACTTCAGAGGAATCAAGCAGCTCGGGTGACTTTGAGCGGCCACCGGGACCCGACATCAGACACACACACAGATACACACAGATAGACAGAGAGGGAGAGAGACACACACACACAACTCAGCGGACCAGGCAGCATCTCTGGAGAGAAGGAATAGAGTCGAGACCCTTCTTCAGACTTACCCGAAATGCCACCCATTCCTTCGCTCCAGAGATGCAGCCTGTCCCGCCGAGTTACTCCAGCATGTGTGTGTCTATCTCCGGTGTGAACCAGCATCTGCAGTTCCTTCCCAATCCCACACTCTCGGCCCCGGGGGGTGGATGGAGCATCACACGTGGACACATCCCACCCACCACCCCAGACTTGCCCCTACGGCAGGTCTTTAAGCCGTTCATTGAGACAGAGTGAAGCCACGGGGACAAGTGGCAGAAAGGCCGAAGATAGACACGAAATGCTGGAGTAACTCTGCGGGACAGGCTGCATCTCTGGAGCGAAGGAAAGTCTGAAGAAGGGTCTCGACTCTATTCCTTCTCTCCAGAGATGCTGCCTGGTCCGCTGAGTTATAAACTCCAGCATTTTGTGTCTATCTTTGGTTCAGTCTTACGAGCAAAAGAACAGATTATTAAAGTTCCCACGGTACACTCACGAGACACTAAGATAAACGCACGGGGCCACTACATTATTACAACGAGTTAAAATGTTTCCATTTTACACTTGAACAGTTAATTTGACTCGTGGAAAAAATCAAACATGTTTGATTTTTTTCACGAGTTAACAAGTTTCCCGAGTACCTGCCGTTAGCGCCACGAGTCGATAAGTTGCTCGTGCGAGTTCCGACGTTCCCGCTACGTGATCACCACGAGTGAAAACTCGGGGTCACTCGTGGGCCAACTCGCACAGTGAGACAGGGGTTTAAGTGTCCAAATAACATTCACACAATAATTCACAATATAACATGATTTTTAAATCTAATTTTCCTGTAAATTAATGGCCATTTAAATCAACTTGCGAGTGGGTTGTAGTGGAATGCAGTGGATTGGAACGTTGTGGTTTGCGGTGAAGTCGGCATGAAAAACACTGCCAGTTCATACATTTTTTTTGTCCCCATTTCGCAACATGAAAATGTGATTAAAGGCTTCCTAAAAACCAAGTTTTAATGTAAAAATAAACTGTGCACTTTATTTTCTCCCTTACGTAAAATCCTTCCCGTTGTCGGCACTCACGGCTTTAGAAGATGATTTTTAAATTACTCTAGTTAATAAATAATCTAGCGTAATTTAAAAATACCTTCATGAATGAAATGTTGGAGCGAGTTTTCTTCAGCAACAAATTCGCCCGACATGGATCGATTTGCCCTGTCTGTGGAAAAACGGCACTTTAAACACGCCCGCCTCTGAAAGGCGCCAAAGCCACGCACACGGGGAGCGGCAGAACTGCAGCGCTGCACAAGGTAAGTTTTGTAACACACCTAAATGGAGCATCAAGAGGAAAATCTCTAATGGTCAGAGTCTGACCTTTCACAGAAGAAGCAGCTAAAGTTGTTGGAGATCATTGATGGATCCCAGAACATCACAGCTGTGAGGAATCCCTACAGTCTCTGTCCACTCATTTTACTCTGCCTCATTAATAAAGCTCTTCCCATGTGAAGATTGGAGGCGAGGATGATTACTGGTGATTCCATTGAGATCAAATTTTATTCACAACTCATTGGCCAATGAAGCAGCCATGCATGCATGCAGACATAAGGGCCTGTCCCACTTTTACGATCTAATTCATGACCTTTTTTACTCATGGACATTTTTCATCAGGTTAGAAAAACGCCCCGACCTACTTGATGCCACGAATACCTATGACTAGCATCACGACCTACCTACGACCTACCTACAAACTTCTACGACCTTGTGACAACCATGCTGCGAGTATGAGTCAAGGGCAAACTCGGCAGAGGTCTTGAATTAGGTCATGAAAGTGGGACAGGCCCTTTAGAAAACAAGCAGGTCTTAGTTGAATCGTAGCAATGAATATTAATGCCATTAAGTAACAGGAAATTATTATCTTCAATAAGAAACTATCTACCTTTGATTTTCATTGGGATTACCTCCACACTAGTAATATCCTGGGGACACAGACAGCAACACATACCATTTACACACTGAATATGTTTTGCCAAACAACTGTTTTTTCATAAGCTAGGGTATACTCTGATTGTCCTCTACTTCATTGTGGACGTGGTATCTCTGGGAATGGTGCACCACACCAGTTCCAGACAGGATGCTGAGTGTGGCTGAAGGCACCCACAGGACGCCGCGGCCTTCATGGCAGCCGCTGAGCTGGACCATGCACGGAGGACTCGATGATTGCTGCCTGGAAGGAAGGAGGGACCAGGATGGAGCCAGTGACGATGAGCGACATGACTATGGGAGAGGAGAGAGGCCAGTAGAAGAGGAGAGTAAACCGGGGTGTGGCCTACCGTGCCCTCGAGGTTGGCAGCAATAGACTTCCCTGGGAAACAAGATGGATGGGCAAGGAGAGGAAGTCAATTGCTGGTTAACCGAGGGAAGGCAATGGCTGGAGGCCCCGCAACAGCCCTGGGTTTGCTTTAATCGGGCACCGCTTTTAACAACTGGAGCATGGACTGGACTTGGAAAATAACCATATAACCATATAACAATTACAGCACGGAAACAGGCCCTCTCGGCCCTTCCAGTCCGTGCCGACCATTTGTTTTCCCCTAGTCCCATCTACCTGCACTCAGACCATACCCCTCCATTACCTTCACGTCCATATACCTATCCACTTTACTCTTAAATGTTAAAATCGATCCTGCCTCCACCACTTCTGCTGGGAAGCACCAAAAATGGCACCAAACAAGGCACCTCTTGCATGTGGGCTCAGCAGACAATTTCTGTACAACTGCTAATTGTGGGTAGTATGGTGATACATTACTGGACTGTTGGTTGGAAATTAATTTCACTGTGTGTTAGCACTTTGTACATGTGACAGTAAAGCAATATTGAACCATCGAACAATGCTGTGAACTATGTTTGACACTCTGTACCTTTAAATTAAGTTTGGCTTTATTATATTTATGTACCATACAATCTAATTTTATTGTATAACATGCGAAACAAATGTTTTCATTGTACCTCAGTATACATGACAATAATATACTGAAACCTAAACATTAATTGATGACCTCTTACAAAAAAGTTATGAAATCTTTTTAACAACAATGAAGATTCTTAAAAGATCACTTATTGGAAAGAGTTATTGAGGGATGCACGAGTAATCTTCTCTTAACCTAGATGAATGGTTAAGATGTGACCCTGTCCAATCTATATAGCATTGTATCAACTAACAGATTAGACCTGCAAGATAGGTCCTTCCAGTGAGAAACCATGGGGAAGGATCATGCATTTCAGATATTGTTTTGAATATCACTGAAAAATCTTTTTTATTTATGAATAAAATATCATAATTATATTTCTGTCAAACAGTCTATGAATTCAACTGTAGCATGAAACGTGTTACATACTGTTCTTAGGACAATTCACTGAAGTGCTGACATGAGTTAAAAGGTACAGGCTAATAATCAGTCAGCAACAGCACACCTCAGTGAGTGAAACCAGTGGTCAGTGATCAGAGACTTTCAGCCATGTTAACGTCAAACAATGTCAGAACTGAACAACAATGAAATGTGTAGGAAAGAACTGCAGATGCTGGTTTAAATTGAAGATAGACACAAAATACTCAGCAGGTCAGGCAACATCTCTGGAGAAAAGTAATGGATGACACTTCTTCAGACTGATGTCAGGGGAGTGAGCGCTACAGAGAATTTTATCTCTGTACCGCCCACTCCCCTGATATCAAATAGTGTTCAATTCACTCCAAATACCACTGTGTTTGGCAGAGTCACGGATGGTGATGAGACAATATACAAGAGCTGCAACACCAGAATGAGTGGTACTATAATGACGACCTCTTGCTCAACAAGACCAAGGAACTAATCAGTGACATCAGAAAGGGGAAGTTGGGAGACCACATGCCAGTTTTCATTTGTGGGTCAGCAGTGGAGTGAGTTAGCAGCTTCAAATTCCTGGGTTCTAACATCTCCGATAACTTTTATGGGCCCAGCACAAGGATATATTCACAAAGGTGCAGAGTGACTCTACTTTCATAGAAATTTAAAGCCATTCAGCATGTCTTCAAATATTTTAACAAACTTCTGCAGATACACTGTAGATAGTTTATTGATGTATTACTTTGTAGCCTGGTACGGCAATTCCAATGTACAGAATGCAAGAGGCTGAGGAGAGTGGTGGATTTAGCCCAGTCCATATGGACACAGACCTGCCCACCTTTTAAAAAATCTACATGAGGCATTGCCTCAAGAAGGCAACATGTATCATCAAAGATCTTCACCATCCTCTCTATTCTCTTCTCACTGCTACCATCAGGCAGGAGGTACAGAGGCCTGGTCCCACACCAGCAGGTTGATGAACAATTTAGTTCAGTTTACTCTAGTTTCTGTTTGTTTAGTTTTGTTTTTCGTTTATTGCCACATGTATCGAGATACTGCGAAAAGGTTATTTGTTGCGTGCTATCCAGTCAAAGGAAAGACTATATTAATTACCATCAGGCTGTGTACAGTGTACACATACATAAAGATAAAGGGAATAATGTTTAGTGCAAGATAAAGTACAGTATAGTCCGATTGAAGACAGTATGAGGGTCTTGAACCAACATTCCTGATGAAGTGTCTCCGACATTCCTGTAATCCACATTTTGGTTGTGGCGGATGTAGGACCTTTCCAGAATTTCAATATTAATTTTTTCCCAATTATTAAACTAATCAATAAAAATTATTTGATTCATTGCTATTAATTGATCTGTTTCTAATATTCCCAAAATTATTAATTTTGAGTCAGGGATCAGATTCATATTAACAACATTCAAAATTATCTTAAATATTTCTGACCAAAATTTAGTGATTTTTATACAATTTGTAAATGAGTGCGTTAAGTTAGCTTCTAAGTGCTGACATTTATCACATATGGCAGATACATTTGAAAAACTACTATGTAATTTGGATATTGAAAAATGTAATATTTTAAATTGTATAAGAGTGACTAGCATTTAATGAACAATGGTGTATATGTTGTAAACTTTCATCCCATACTTCTAGTCTGATTAATTGGCCTAATTCGTTTTCCCATGATTGCCTATATATTTCTGTCATTGGGACATCGTTTTCCAATAAAATGTTATAAATATATGATATCAATTTTTCTGTGTTCGGGTGTTTATTTAGACATTCATCTAAAATTTCTGTCTTTCTATTTCTGATTTCTTGTGTGTTTGCTTTTACATAGTCTCTAATTTGTAAATATTTAAAGTAATCTTTTGAATGTAATCCATAAATTTGTTGTAATTCTTGAAATGACATGAAGGAGTTTTCCCTATGGAGATCGCCCACCTTATGAATTCCATAGTTTTTCCATTGTAAAAAACCTTTGTCCATGATTGAAGGTTTAAATGTAACGTTATTTACAATGGTAAGGGCTAGTGGTAGACATTTCAATTTTAATGTTTTCTTTATTTGTTTCCAGATATGTATCCCACTTTCTATTATAGGATTTTCACTATAGATTTTCTTACCTAGTTTAATATTAGCGAATAAAATCGAGCTAATTTCAAAAGGCGAAAAATCTTCTTTTTCCATTTTTAACCAGATTGGTTGTTTATCTGTCTCTACTAACCAAAAATTCATATTTTTTATATTAACTGCCCAGTAATAAAACATAAAGTTTGGCAATGCTAGACCTCCATTTATTTTTGATTTACATAAAATGTTTTTTCTTTATTCTATGGCTCTTATAATCCCAGATAAAGTTGGTGACTATGGAATCAACCTTCTTAAATAAATATTTAGGAAGATATATCAGAATCAATTTGAAGAGAAAAAGTAATTGCGGGAGAAAAATCATTTTTATTGCATGAATTCTACCTAGCATTGAAATAGGTAATGTTTTCCAATATAAAATATTCTTATTTAATTTATTCAATAAAAGTGGAAAATTGGATTTAAATAAAGAATCGAATCTTTTTGTTACATAAATTCCAAGATATTTGATTTTTTTGTTTGCTATCTTAAAAGGAAATTGTTGTAATATATGTACGTTATTTACCATTATTGACATAAGTTCACGTTTATTCCAATTAATACTATATCCTGAAAATAATCCAAATTCAGTTATTACTTTTAGTAAATTTGGAATACTAATTTCCGGCTTTGTAATATAAAGTAATACATCATCCGCATATAAGGAGATTTTATTTTCAGTATCTCTGGTGTCATACCCATATATTTCAGGATGTAATCTCACACGTTGAGCTAATGGTTCTATTGCAAGTGCAAACAATAGCAGGGATAAAGGACAACCTTGTCTGCAGCCTTGGAATAAATTAAATATAGTTGATAGCATTTGATTTGTTAGTATTCTGGCTGTTGGATTAGTGTATAATAATTTAACCCAAGTAATAAACTTCTCTCCCAACTTAAATGTTTCCATAACCGAAAACAAGTAAGACCATACCACCTGGTCAAAGGCTTTCTCCGCAACTAACGATATAATTACTAGGTCTTTATTAATACCTCTTTTTGAATATATAATATTGAATAATCGTCTCATATGAGGAATATCGTTTTGGTATAAATCCTGTTTGATCCGGGTGAATTAATTAATTAATAACTGTGCTTAGTCTTTGTGCTAATATTTTGGTTAGTATCTTTTGATCAGTATTTAAAAGAGCTATAGCTCTATATGATCCTGGGTCATCCAGATCTTTGTCTATTTTTGGTATGTGTTATAATAGATTCATGTGTAGTTTCTGGTGGGTATAGATGTATTCATAGAGTATCTTCAAACGTGGTGCAATCAGATCATAAAATGTTTTATACAATTCCGAACCAATACCATCTAGACCCTGTGTTTTACCATTTTTTAATGATCTGATAGATTCTTTGATTTCTTTTACTGATATTTCAGCATTTAGTGATTCTCTATTTTGTGAATCCAACCCATTTAGATTACATTTATTTAAATGCTTCTATTCCTATCCTGTTTTCTGTTGTTTTAGCTGAATATAAATTTTTATAATATAACAAAAATCTCTCATTAATATCTTTAGGTTGTACTAATGGTTCACCATTGTATGATTTAATCCTATGGATTATTTTGTCTCCCTACATTTTCCGTAATTGACGAGCCAATAATGTTTGAGGTTTATCTCCAAATTCAAATTGTAATTGTTTAGTGTATTGATAGAGATTTACAACTTGATCGGAGCATATTTTATTTAATTTATATTTCAGTGCAGCAATTTTGTTATGTTTTGTTATGGATGGATTAGCAGCATTCTCTGTGTCTAATTGTTTAATCTCCTTTTCCAATTCCTGTTGTTCCCTCCATTTCTCTTTATTATAAAATGCTTGAGAAGAAATCATAATTCCATGGGCATATGCTTTAAAAGTTTCCCATAATGGGGAAGAAGATATTTCCAGTTTATCATTTACTTCAAAGAAAATCTTGATCAGTTCTATAATATATTCCTGAGTTACTTTGTCTTTTTAAAATTTGTGGGTTAAATCTCCATTGTCCCTGTTTTTCCGTTTTACCATTTATTTTAATCATAAAAGTTAAAGGTGCGTGATCTGAGATTGTAATATTATGGTATTACAAAAATATTGAATGTTTAGAGTCAAATATAGAGTTTGATTTCATTTGCCCTCCTTGGAAACCCTTTTTAAATGTTTTTAATTAATTTTTAATTTTATTTTCTTTCTTCCTTTTTTTTCTTTTTTTTATTATATTCTTAAATAAGTTTTAAATATATGTATCCTCACATTCCTGATTATTGGAACCCGAATATTTTTAAATCCAATATCCCCGGTAAAATACTGCTATGGAATAAAAATTTCAAGAAACCAGGGAGCTGGTTAAGTTGGTAACATCAACTACGGAAGTCGGTAGATGGTTAGCCATGCTAGTATGGCTAGCACTAACTACACTAATACTAGATGTAGTTTTTTCTTTCTTTGTGCACATTATTAATTTCTTAATCTATCCTCTTTTTTTCTTCTATTATAATCTATCGTTATTATTTTCAGTTTGAATGGAGTTACAAATTGGATCAAAGGAGATATACACGTGAGAGACATTCAAGGGTCTTAAAATTAGTCTATTCGGAGTTCGGGTGTAAGGTCGGGTCTGTCGAACTGAACCATTGGCTCTATTATAGACCTCCATAGACAAAAGATGCAAGATTTAAAAATGAATACGGGGAATGAAGGAATAACATTTTGTAGCTGGAATGTTAAAGGTATTAATGAACCAATTAAGAAAAGTAAAGTACTAGCACATTTAAAAGCAATTAAAGCTGATGTAATTTTTATTAAGAAACATACTTAAAAAAAGATGCCAAGCATAGGCTGCAAGTTAAATGGATAGATAAAACGTATCATTCTTCTTTTACACACAAATCCAGAGGTGTAGCAATATTATTTCGTAAAGGCACTTTATTTAAACATGCATCAACTATAACTGACAGTGATGGTAGATACATTATTGTAATAGGAGAATTAAATGCACAAAAAATGATTTTTGTTAATGTTTATGGACCAAACTTTGATAGTCCGCTGTTCTTTAGGAAAATATTTAATAATATCCCGGAAATAGCACAACATAACTTAATAATTGGAGGAGATTTAAATTGTACACTAGACTCTTATTTAGATAGATCCATAAGACAAAGGAAAACCAAATCCCATTCCAGTGACTTATTAAATGCATACATGGATACTAGTAATACTAAAGATGTTTGGAGTAGAAAATCCAACTAGATGAGAATATTCATTTAACTCACCTGTACATAAAACCTATTCAAGAATAGGTTATTTTTTGGTAGACTCTAAACTCATATCACCTACTTACAATTCAAAATACCATAATATTACAATCTCAGATCATGCGAGTGAGTTTTTGATTGACCATGGCTGAGGTTGGGCTACTGAGCAGGTCGATTTCGAACCATCCTGAGTAGGAATCAACTAGAACCAGGTATTGTTTGCCGTGCCACTCAAATATGTCGGCTGCTACTGTGGACCAGGGTAAGTCCGGCGTAGGGTGCGGGAGAAGTGGTTGTCATAGGATCACTGTTTTTAGATGGCGATTTGTGTATACGGGAATGTATGTTTTGGCTGTCTTCTTGCAGATGCTGCGGTTGTGGTGCTGCTGGAGCTGTTATTTCAGTCAGTACCTCGTGGGAAAATGTGGGCACGAGTGCATAGAGAGATTGTTGTGGCTGGGCCCTGTTATCACGAGTGCGGCAACACCGGATAAAGTGGTTTTTCTTCTTACAGTAGTGGTACGAAATTTCGGGTGTGGGCCGCTGCAATTGCCACAGTTATGGACCAGAGGGTCGGTTATCCTCCCTGGGGCTGTAGGTAGTTGTCGCGGGGTTGTTATTGGTTGTCGCGGGGACCTATAGAAGGCATGGACATCGTAGGCAGAGTGTGGTCCCAATCCCAGGGATTTGGTATGGGTGTCAGTGTACTATGCAGCCCGGCATGCACGTTCAACCTTAGCTAGTGTGAGCTCCTCATCCCAGAGTAGTTCATTTCTCACCTTGTCATTCAGGATGCCATATACGAGTCTGCTGCGTCGTGGTCCTGGAAAGTCTTGCAGCCATGCTCTCAGGCACCAATGTAGGGTTCTACTATTTCGCCTTCGTGTTGTCTACGGGAAAATAATTTGTGGTGCTCCATGATAACGTTTAGTGGCAAAAGTTGGCACAGGTCAAAGAACCTTCGGAGGAGTTGGGGGGTCCTCTGATAGGACTCTCCGGGGTCACAACCTGTGTTACCGCATCGGTATGGGGCGTTATAGAAATCCTGTGCACGCAGGCACCTCGAAGATGTGCCAACGTTCGGGGTTCACTTCGAATATCAGAGGATCGGGTTTACAAAATGATTCGCTGGTCGTGTTGTAAAATGAGACTGGGAAATAATGGTGTTGTTTGTAATATAATAGATATGTTGGCACAGTTCAGGCACAGGCCAAGCCCTTCGAACCATTCAATATGATCAGGATCATCCACTGGTACCGGTCTCTGATTAGCCACAAGACTCTGCCAGTGAGTCCAGAGACCACACTCTCGTGTGAAGAAGTCTTTCTCATCTCGGTCTTAAAGGATTCCCCCTTATCTTAAGCTGTGACCCCTTGTCCTGGACTTCCATCGGGTTTGCATCCTGCCTAAGGGTTTCTATAAGCAGTCTGTGTCCTGACATACGCAGATTCCAGACGCAATACTCCATCCACCTCGAAGAAAGCCTATGTTGCCAAACATTTGGCAAAGTTGCACTCTAGCACCCTCCTCACATCTAATCATCCGAAAGATGGAAGATAGCCTTCAAGGGTCCCCTATCCAGATCGGTTTCAATAATATGCTTATCCACGAGCATTCCACAAGATTCGTCAGACATGATTTACCTTTGTAAATCATGCTGTTGTCCAATGATTTCATCAAAATGTGCTGCTATTCCATCTTTAATAAACTCTAGAGTTTCCCCACTACCCTAACTGGTTGTATTCCCCGTATTTCTCTCTCCCTCCCTTCAGGTTACAAAATAGTTTTGAAAGATTATCACTAATTGCATCCACTATTTCCTGAGCTTAAGTGGGATGCAGCCTATCTGGCCCTGGGGATTTATCGGGACTTGGATTCCACTCAATCCTCCTTTGCCCACACTGCCAAGATTATTTATGTCTTCCTTAGTGATAGACGGAACCAAAGTAGTTATTCCAATTGGTCCGCATATCCGTTCCCCATGTAGTTTCTGACTGCAAGGGACCTACATTTGTTTTTAAAACTAACCTCTTTCTCTTCACATATCTATAAAACTTTTGCAGTCAGTTTTAGTTTCCTGACTAATTAATGATTCTCCCAATGCTGCTTTTTCTGGCTACTATGTACGCATCATCCTTTGCTTTGATACTATCCCTGATTTCCCTTGTATGATGCGTTGCCAAAATGAACAATTTTTGTAGTTATCCATGCAGTCTTTTAAATGTCTTCCATTGTATATCCACCGTCAACCCTGTTAGGAATTAATTTATCTTGGCCAATTCACGTCTCATTACCCTCAAAGTTAGTTCAGAACCATTGTTTCTGAATTAACAATGTCACTCTACCGAACTCAACCATATTGTGCCCAAGGGGGCACGTACAACAAGACGGCTAATTACCCCTTCCTCATAACTCAAAACCCAGTCATATACATGTGATTTAGATAACTATGTCAGCATTTTGATTAACCCAAATCTATATGTAGGGTCACCCACTGTTTTGCCTTTGTCGCACCGCTAATTTCTTGTTTGATATCCCCAACTTCTCTGCTACTGTTAGGTGGCCTGTGCGAGTGTTTTGTTATTATAAATGGCATGGATTAATAAGGGTTAATCTACATCCTTCCTCTTAAAAAAGCAAAGTACATATAAAGTGGTTAGTGGAGTATATATTGTAAAACACCAGTATAAGGTGTGTGCATTTCTTATTTTACTTGTACATGTTTGTGCATTAATGAGCACATAAAACAGATCATGCACAGTTCAAGTAAAACCAGTGAACTTTCCAATCAGCCGGTTTGGCTCGCAGACAGGACCTGCACGTGTATGGTAGTACCCCTCGTGCGCCTCATCCTTCTCTGAAGAGTCTCCTTCGCAGCCTCCTTTGGAGGCGTGGGTTTGAATCCCACTTCTGACACCATGTTGTGAATGATCCACGACAACATACATAGTGAACGATTAATCTTTATTCCATTAGTAATCCAGAACATTTAAACTGCTAGCCATTCAAACCCAGCTCAGCGTGACTTCTGAGAGCTGGCTGACCTTGTAGTACCGTAATACCATGTAATGGGTGGCATGCATATATGTGTAGTGGAGATTATAAGTGGCATGGATTAATAAGGGTTAATCTAGTCTTCGTTCTAGCAGAAATCCTATGTATAATTTGATTTTGTGTGTTTCTTTCAGTCTATTTACCTGGGATGCTGTTGGAAGCAAGATATTTCATTTTCACCTGTATCTCACCATACTTGTGCATATGATAACATACTTGTGATGAACACAAAATGCTTGAGTAACTCAATGGGTCAGGAATTGAGTTTTATTTTTCCCAGAGAAGCTGCCTGACCCACTGAGTTGCTCCAGCATTTTGTGTCTATCTTTGGTATAAACTAGCATCTGCAGTTCCTGACTTGACTTGAGATTCTTATGTGGGGCCAGTGATGATCAGGAGGAATAGACAGATCACTGAGGTTGTGGTTTCTAGTTAGCTTTTTGTATGTGGAAGAAGCATTGTTTCTTCTCCTAGCCAAAATAGCCGATGCTTTAGGGGCCGTCCCACTTGGGTGACATAATTAGCGAGTTTAGAAGAGTGTGAAAAAATTATATGTTGAAAACCTCCTTCCACCATGTAGAAGACCTCCTTCTACCATGTTGAAGACCAGCTTCAACTAGCAACGACTAACGTTGGGAAAATTGGACACCAAATAGTGGGGAGTGAAGATGACCTCGTTCAACCTCCCTTCGACTATGATGAAGACTATCTCCGACTACCTTCGACTAATATGCCGACCTACTACGACCTACTACGACTAAACCTACGAGTAAAAAAAGCATCAATTTTTTCCATGGTGACCTTTTTTTACTACGGGCATTTTTTAACATATTGAAAAAAAAACACCGCGACCTAGCTGAGGCCTCGAGTACACGGAGACCTCTCTCGAGCATGAAGGAGAGTTATGAAGACTTGTGTCAACCATGCTGCGAGTATGAGTCGAGAGCCAACTCGCTAGAGCTCGCGGATTAGGTTGCCCAAGTGGGACAGGCCATTTAGAACCACTTTCCTCATGGAATCAGCCCTACTTCCCTTAATTAAAGTCTTGGTGCCCTGCCATTATTATAATATTTAAACACCAAACCATGTCTTACATGTGGAGTGACTGTCTGTCCCTCATCCTGCCCCCATCAAAACCTGTAGTGGACAGTTCAGTGCAATTCTACCTACCAATTGTAAGCAAGCCCTCAGTTATCATCTGAACAGAATTAATTGGGTGGCTTTCTCAGAGGGCTGTTAAGACCTGACAAAGATGCTAGGTTTCCTTTCTTTATGAACAGGAGTGAACCAAATTAGAAAAGAACACAAAGTGATGGAATAACTACTCAGTAGGTCAGGTGGTATCTATGGAGAAAATGAATTGGCGATGTTTTGGCTCAAGATCTTTCTTCAAACCAAATCAGTTGAACACATGGATACCTCCACTGACATAGTATTATAGTTCCAGATGTATTTAATTAGTTGAACTTAAAACTTCACATTGCAGAGATGAGATTCAAAATTCTACTTCTGGATGAATAATCAAAATCTCAGTGAATTTTAAATAAAATGCTCCTCTGCTCATTGTTTTACATTATTTTAATAAACCTCTGACATGATTGCCATTGTTTTAGGGAGTTAAGATGTATCCTCTTGCACATAATTGTATTTTTTTATTCATGCAAAATATTACTTGGCAAATGAGTTACATATCTGCTCAGAATTTTACTCCCACTATTCCACTCAAAGCTAGTGGAACATGCCTTGGATTCCATAATGGAATAAAAAAAATGACAGAAATTTGAGGTTCTGCCAAGTACTTAAGGGCTTAAGGAATCTGTTTCATCAAACGATATTGCATTCATTCTCATGAGTAATACATAAATATTTACACAGGATCAAAGGCATGTTGATTAACATTGTTTCACAAAAGCAGGTTTTTATAATCCTTATGCTGCAGACTAACAGTCATGAAATGAAATTGTATACTCTATTATGAGTTGACAAAAACGTTCAAAAATACAGATAAGCTCCAGAATCAAGGTGACCAAAGCCTGATCCACCTTGTAATTTATTCACGTTTTTTTCCACTTCTGATTAACGTAGATTTTGAATGCCTCTTCTAAGTACAATGTATAGATAACTTATTTTTTTCTTAGGCAGTCCATTGGGGTTAGGGCTGACTTGCTTATGGTCCAGTCTTATGGGTTCTGGGAGAATGACAACCCAAAATGGGACCCAAGGGTTTTTGCCATACGAAGTACACGACGGAGGAGAGTTGCATGGAGAGTTATTGGAGCAGAATTAGGCCATTCAGCCCATTATCTCTACTTCACCATCAATCATGACTGATCTATCTTTTCCTTTCAATCCCATTCACCTGCTCTCTCCCCATACCCCCTGACAACCATACTAATCAAAAATCTTTCAATCTCTGCCTTAGAAATATCCAGTGAACCATTTTCCCAAACCAAGCTGAGATGCAACCCAATAGAAAGCTTTCTATCGTGCATCTGTAGAAGTTTAAGAGTTGATGGAGACATGCCAAACTTCCTAAATCTCCAGAGGAAATAGAGGAATTGGTGTGCTTTTTTGTCTGTAACTTCAATATGTTTGGTCCAGGACTGATTGCTGGGGATATTTATGCCTAGGAACTTGAACTTCTCAACCATTTCCGCTCTAGTAAGCTTCATGTAGTTAATAACTTTCTCCTTCATTTTGTTGGCATTGAGGAAGAGATAGTTGTCTCATTACTGTGTTACTAAGCTTTCTAACTCCCTCCAGTACTTTGTCTCATCATTGTTTGCGATCCAGTCCACTACCATGATATCACCTTCAAACCTTTTGCACTGTTTTTAAGGAGACTTTGGGAATATTCTTGTCCAGTTCCTTGTCACCTCTGTGAAGTGAGCTAAGCATTATGAAAGCAAGGTGCAGCTAATAGACCTGCTCTTCAGTCTTGGCAACCTAGGTTCAATCCTGACCTATGATGCTGATTGTATGGAGATTGTATGTTTTCCCTATGACCACATTAATTCCCTCTAGATGCTCCCAGTTTTTTCACACATGGCAAAGTCATGTGGGTTGGAGGTTAATAAGCCACTGTAAATTACCCTTAGTAATATGTTGAGAATATGGGGAAAAAGTAAAAAAATGGGACATCATGGTCAAGGGGTGCTTAATATTTGCTCAGACTCATTGGTATATACTGTAAACCCATAACTTTGAGCAATAGCAAGAAATCAATGCTATTGATTCAGGTACCTATTTTATAACTCTTGATTGTCAGCTCAAATTAAATAACGTAGATAATGTGCATTAGTGCTGTCCATTTTACACAGCCTAAGTTAGCTTCAGTATTTACAATACCCGAACCTGCATCTATGACCAACTGCACCAACAATCGTTATCCTGGTTTCTGTTTGGGTAATCTGAAATTGGATATGCAAAATCCAAAAATAAACTTTGGCATTTGACTGTGCAATGCTCCTTTTGAAATTCCTGGGGGATGATGGGGCATAATTGATTGGAACATTCATGCTCTCAAAATTCCTTGAATGGCGGATTGAAATTCTGCTCCTGGGGATGAAATGATGCCCAAAGCCTAATCACATAGGATTAGTATACAAACTTAAAGCATACGGTATTAGGGGTTCAGTATTGATGTGGATAGAGAACTGGCTGGCAAACAGGAACAAAGAGAGGAGTAAACGGGTGTACTAGTGGGGTTTGGGAACAAATTACATCTGAATATCTCCAAGTGACACTAAGCTGGGGGCAGTGTTCGCGACTGCAAGGTGACTTGGATAGGCTGGGTGATTCAAAAATGCAGTATAATGGGATTAAAGTGAGGTTTTCCACTGGTCAGGAAAGCAGATATTATTTAATGGTGCCGTAGGAACAGGGGAGATGAGCAGGTACACCAGTCAATTGAAAGTAGGTGCAGTTGCAGCAGCAGTGCGAATGGTATGTTATAGCAAAGGATTTGAGTACAGAGGGAGGTTCTAAGGTAATGCGTGCAGCCAGTCTTAAGAAGAAGACTGGATAGACTCGGTTTATACTCTCTAGGAGATTAAGAGGGGATCTTATAGAAACTTAAGAGGGTTGGATTGTCCCGATGTTACTTATGGATAAGGGGGCCTTTAAGACCGAGATGGCAGAGAGTGGTGAGTAATCTCAGAGGGTAGTTGAGGCAGTTCATTGGCAATGATGTGGCCCTTGGTGGCTAAGGGGATCTGGAGAGAAGGCAACGGATACTGATCAGCCAGATGAAAGGGCAATGAATGCCCAAATCCTCTTCCCATTCTCAAAGGTTTAACAAGCAAAAGCTGGTGCACGAATATTGACTTAGACTTCATTGTCTTTAATTTCCAACATTTGTTCGTGGCTTAAAGATGGCTAATTTTTTGAGCAAAGCTTTCACCATAATCTAGGGTCATAACAGATTGTAGTGTGGCTATCTATTATACACCTGGCTGTTTTTACTTGCCATTGAAATCAATGAAAAACCTGCTATGATTTATAATGGACACTCACCTTAACACCACCAACTCAGTATCCTTACCCGTGTTAGGACGTGGCATCGAAGGACGAGAAGCCAAAGCAAAGAAGTGGAAGCCAAATAACCGAATGGAAACAAAGCCGAAATGACAAATATCCAAAAGCGTATGAAGCCGAAACGCCAACTAACCGAAACGGTGGGACGCCTAAAAGCAAACCATCCGAAAAGGTGGGATGCCTAAAAGCAAACTCACCGAAAGGCCGCACTGCCGAAATGCCAACTCATCGAAAGGCTGCGTTGCCTACAAACCAGCTCACCGAATGGCTGCTGTGCCATTAAGTCAAATAACGGACATGAAGTTGTGGGGGGGAGCGGGACATGTCAGCGATTGGTCCAGACCCCCATGTCCATCACGTCACTAGCCGATGGAGATGGGAGGGTGGGGTCATTTTCCCACACAAGCCATAGGTGACTGGGCACTCTGAACATGAGCACCAAGTTGTAAGCAGCAAAAGGAGCGCACCCCACTCCCCCACGACCACGGCCGCCCACCGCCTCGTCTCCCCTGTGCGGCCGCACTGTGATGGGCCGTGTGTTGGCAGCGCCGGGTGAAGCAGAGGTGTGGGACAGGCTGATCCTACCGCCCACCCAGAGTCACTGACCGCAATGCACCACCATCACCCCTCGACAACCGCACCGAGTGATTCACCCCCCACCACGGGCGCGGGGACAGACGGCTCGGGGCATTGGCAGCCATAGTAAATTGTTTTTAAAAGATGGGGGGGGGACACAAATTCCCTGGCGGGCTTATGACAAGTGTGCATAACAACAACCAATTTTATCTCCTCCCACTCCCCCCCCCCCCCCCCCCCCCCCCCTCCCGACAACAAGAAGCACGTTTTATTTATTATTTAAACACAGTAATACTAATACAGGGAATTTGTGTGTGGTCCCCCCCCCCCCCCGCCCCCACCCCCCACGCCCCCCCCCCCATGTTTTAAAAGCAATTTAACTATGGCTGCCAACTTTCGGTTAGTTGGCATTTCGGATTTGTACGCTTTCGGTTATTTGGCGTTTCGGCTTCCTTTCCGTTCTGTTATTTGGCTTCCACTTCTTTGCTTCGTCTTATCGTCCTTCGTCCAGGTACCATCCTGACCTTACATTAAACATTGCAATTCCAGTTTTAGTCAAATTTCATCAAAGAATATATTTGGTTTTCACATGGCATTTAGTTGTCAAATATTACACAGAATGTCCTTGGCTGTTCTCTGTGTTTTCACTGACAAAAGAAACTGTTTGTGAGCCAAGTATTTTGCCAGCCACAATGTATTTTGAATGCCTGTTATTCTCTTGCATAATAACTAACAAGTCAACCTCAAATAACTATCCCCAAATGTCTCCCAAAAGGGACTGCTGCAATGCAGACTTTTATGAACTATTGTGCTTAAATATTGCTTAAAAAGTTGAAGCAAAATAATCTGCCATGTTATTTTTGGTAATTTTGTAGGCTGTTGGTGGCCTTTAATAAAACTACATTTGTCTTCAATAATATATTAAACAGAGCATGAATGCTATACTCCCTCACTGGGAAAATCCTCTCAGCTGCAACAGCAAGAAGTAGATGATTGCTTTATTCAGTCTGTCGAAGCTGGAGAGCGTTCAAGTAGATTTTCAACATTTTGTTTTCATATCCATGACAATGTGACTGAATGAGAAACAATAATACCCTTGGCTTGTGTTAAAAGTGTTTTCATTTGATAAAGCAGGCCTTTGCACAGCTCCCACAACCCGCAATGCAGACAACAATTCTGCCTGCAATCAATGGGTTTTCGGAGTGTAGAGCTCAGTTTTCCAACTATAAAAATAGCTGGTCAGGGCCTTTCAAGGTGAGGGAAGTAGTTCCACTTGAAAAGGGAAAGAAACTGGCTTATTGGATCCCGATAACTGACTATATTTGCTACTTGGTGCATTCAGGGGTAGTGCCATTCTTTTGTTGATGGTTGTGCTCCCTTTTTTCTGGGGCAGCCTATTGCTTGCACGGATGAACAAGTATGCTCAGAAATGTAGCAGAGCAGAAAGGCATTCTTTTTTGTTATTTCTAACATTTCATTATTTAATTTCCCTTTCCTGCGGTCAGAAAATGGAATTACACCGCGCACTGTGTGTCTTTGAAAAGTAAGCAATTGCCTCTAATGGAGCCACTGGCAGGCAACACAATATAAGTGATTCTTGTTTCTTGTCAGATATAAAATGTGCCAAACAAGTGTGAGTGTTTTTGGTCTGCGAATCGTCAATGGGTTCCAGATTCCTGCTTTGTCATTCCAGCATTTCACTTAAGGGAAACAAAACTTGATTTGGATTCAGCAAATTCCAGTCACATTTCCTCATTGCGTCTCAAAATAACTTGTACAATTCTGAATCTCCAGATTCCTGCTGTAACATTACTACAGACATTTAGTAAACAATTCACTAATTTAATGAAGCAAAAACTAACCACCTTTTAACTATCAAATATTTCACTGCCATTATACCTCTTGGGACATTGACGTGCAGTTGAAATGGAAAATTGGACAGAAATATAAAATATGAGTCCAAAGCACTAATAAACATCTTAGGATCACATGCAATAAAATTAGACCTTGGCTTACTGGTAGTCTGCTACAGTGAGTAGCTTATGCTACATAGAGTCAACATGTATTTCTTTAAGGCAAGATCGATTACAGCTACTGAAAGTAAGGCAAGGAACTTAAATAATTTTGAAGGGTGTCATTAAGGTGGCTTTAGCAGCCAGGAGACATTAAGTAGCAAGGAAGATTGTAGGTATTTTGCAATGCATCCATGACCTTGCTGCAAGTTATCGAGAGATGGAATGCTAGCTTGTAAAGCTGATGTTAATACAAGACTTGCTGATCCAAGAACAGTTATCTAGTGCAAGAAGTAGTTGCATGCTTTAATATAAGGTGTCAACGTGAGAGTTAAACTTCAACTTTTTTTTCCTGTTATTTAGGCATAGCCACTAGTGATCTGAAGACATGCCTGCCATCCTACTAACCAATGTATGAACAATCTCTAGCAGACTAGATTTAGTTATGTAATTTGTGTACATTTTAGCACAGATGCAACCCACAACCTACACAGACAGGCAAAGTATTTGACCGTGAATGATACACCATCCAACTTTTAGAGTCAGAGTTATGGCCCTGTCTCACGGTGCGAGTTGACCCACGAGTGCCCACGAGTGACAGACTCGTGGTTGTGCACGAGATCCCAAGTTGATGTTCAAGTGTTTGAACCGAGTTCCCACGGGTATGGTATTTTGCCGTTTACTGCGATGTTCCAAGTTCGTCTCCAGAGTTAACCAAGTTCGTCTCCCGAGCTGACAACGTCTACTGACGTACTCATGAGCTGACAACTTCTCCTGAAAAGTGACACAGTGTTTCTAACGGGCCCTTCGGCCCACCAAGTCCGCGCCGACCAGCGACACTAGCACCATCCTACATACGAGGGTCAATTTACATTTTTAGTTACATTTCCATTTGTAGATAGGAACAGAGATGCTACACGGAGATTTTAAGCTCTTGGGTGAAGTCGCACAGTGGGGCAGGGCTTTAGGCAGCATCTGTGGAGCAAAGGAAATATGCAACGTTTCGGGTCGAAACCCTTCTTCAGACCCGGCTATTTCCTTCGCTCCATAGATGTTGCCTAAAGCCCTGTCCCACTGTGCGAGTTCACCCAAAAGCTTAAAATCTCTGTGTAGCATCTCTGTTCCTATCTTGAAATTCCCATTTTGAAATAAAATACAGTTTTTGACTTAAACATTTCGCAGCAGGATCGCGATTCGTCGATTCCCACGCATTTTCAATCATCGAATCGATGCAATTTTCACACCTGGTTGATGTCGTTTTTTTAAAAGATACATTACATAACAATTGCGAAATTTTTGTCGAAAGTTTTATTTTATTTCAAAGTGGGAATTGGAAGATAGGGACAGAGATGCTACAGTGATGGCTGCATCTGCACTTCCTTTCTGTTGGGGGGAGGAGTCCTGGCATGTGGCTGCTCCTGATAAGTGATATGTTTCCTCCTCGGGTGCTGCCTTGCCCGCTGAGTTCCTCCAGCACTCTGTGTTTTTTGTTTGGTTCTGAAGTTGAAGGTGGACCCCCCCTGTGTCTACGTTCAACTCCCTGTCTGTGGTGGCTCAGCGGGACAGGCAGGGGCTCTGGGGAGAGGGTCATCCAGCACAAGAACGGGTCAGCAGGCGATGGATAACAGGACAGCGGGCGGTGGAGCTTACTCCATATGTCAGTGCAAGTAACCTCAATTGATCCCTTGATCGCTCTGACACAGGAGTAAGCTCCACCGCCCGCTGTGATGTTACCCATCACCCGCTGACCCACTCCGCTCTATGACCTTTGCTCTTGAGCTGGTCCCCTCACTGTTCAGACGGAGAGCACTGCCAGAGGTGGGCGGGCCGGCAGAAGCTGCTGAGATGACAGTCGGTTCCGCTGTCCGGTGATGGGGGCCGCTCGTAGCCACACGAGCCGCTTCCCTCCCCGGCCACAATGCAGTAGCTCCATGCCCGGAGAAATCCCAATTTTAGAATCAGTGGAGATGTGGCCCGTTCTGGCAAGATGACGTGTTGAAAAATCGTCATGTTCTTTTTTGAAATCACCTTTTTTTTACTCACCTTATTTTTACTCTGCCCAGCTGCCGATTTAAGAGTGCCCACGGGTTAACACGTTAGACTCACGAGACACTAAGGTCAACGCACGGGCCCTATGTTATTAAAACGAGTTAAAATGTTTCAATTTTTATCTTGAACAGTGAATTTGACTCGTGGAAAAAATCAAACATGGTTGATTTTTTTGATGTTTGATGAAAAAATCAAACATGTTTGATTTTTTTCACAAGTTTCACGGGTACCTGCCGTTAGCGCCACGAGTGGACAAGTTGATCGCGCGAGTCCCGACGTTGCCGCTACGTTCCTGGTACGTGATCACCACAAGTGAAAACTCGGGGTCACTCGTGGGCCAACTCGCACCATGAGACAGGGGTTTTATACAGCATGGAAACAGACCCATCAGCCCAGCTCATCCATGCTGACCAAGTTGCCTGATGGAGACTAATATTACATCACCCATAAATTCCATGTTGCTGCCTGATCCACTGAATTAATCCAGCATTTGCACAAAATTCTAGCATTTACAGTTCCTTGTGTCGCCCTCCAAATCTTTCATATTTATGTATCTGACCAAGTGGCTTTAAAAAGTTCATTGTACCCACCCCTGCAACATTTTGTGGCAGCTCGTTCCACATACACACCACCCTCTGTGTGAAAAGGTTTCTCTTCAGGTCCCTTCTCACCTTCAGTCTGTGTTTAGCTGGACCTTGGGCTTGACTCCTCTACCCTGGGGAAAATACTGTAGTTATGCAATTTATCTGTCCCTCTCAAAGTTATATATCACTTAAATAATTAATCTAATTGAAATATATTAAATGGTGTCTATGCTTCTAACAAGACAATGAATACTTTGAACAGAGAAAGATAGAGAAAATAAATCAGTAAAGATAATTTAAGGAAAACATTTGGAAAATAGAGCAATGAATATAATCTGGATTATGTCCTTTTTTAAGACACAACAAGACCAGATGGCATGCATCTAAGTGCACTTGAAGAAACAACAATAAAATTAGAGAGAATCATTTTTTTTTCCACTCATTAAATGTAAAAGTAATGCCAGATGACTGAAAATTGCTAATATTGTTCCAATTTCCATTTAAAAAATATTATAATGTTGATAATTGCAGCACGGTTAGTTAAATATGTTGTGCTTCATATTTGGAAATATAAGAGAGTTGTTGGAAATTTTATCCTGTAGTGCCAATGGCCCAGGAATGCTTATGTCAAAAATATTTCTTTAAATTAGTACTGTCCACACCCATGGCAGCTTTATTTCATCATGTATTGTTGAGGCATCAGTCAATAGCTCTTCCTCCACTAGCATTGTTGCTGTGGAGAAAGCATTGGGGATCTTGGGGTGTTGAAGAAAAGGCAGGGTATGGTTTAGGATGATCATACCCAAGGCCATATGGCATTTAACATCAGAGTGCAGTTCATTAACAGTTGGGCCATCAATGGGTGGGACTTTGAGAGTCACAGCCTCAGAGGTTGGACACTTGATTACTTGATAGAGGGGACCTCACTTATGGAATCCAGTGATCTGATCAGCACTAGCAACCAAGGAGTGCAATGGGGGCATACAGTATGAAAAATGTTTTAAAGTTGACCCGTCAGACAGAATATTTATATCTCAGACACACCAGCAACATCCTTACAAAGGGTCACAGCCTTGAAATATTAACACTTTCTCTTTCCACAGATGCTGCTCGACATGCTGAGTGTATCAAATATTTTCTGGTTATTATATGTGTTTCATTTAGACTAAGAATGCCAGGTCTTTTTTTTTTAAAGTTACGTGGACTCAGGCTTCAACTATCTTGTTAGACTTATCATTTGAGAGTGTCTATCTATTTATCTAAATGGATAGATAGAAAATAGGTGCAGGAGGAGGCCATTTGGCCCTTCAAGCCAGCACCGCCATTCATTGTGATCATGGCTGATTGTCCCCAATCAATAACCCGTGCCTCCCTTCTCCCCATATCCCTTGATTTCACTAGCCCCTAGAGCTCTATATAACCTTCTCTTAAATCCATCTAGTGGTTTGGCCTCCACTGCCCTCTGGTGCAGGAAATTCCACAAATTCACAACTCTCTGGGTGAAAAAGTATTTTTCTCACCTCAGTCTTAAATGGCCTCCCCTCTATTCTAAGACTGTGGCCCTTGTTTCTGGACTTGCCCATAAATGGGAACATTTTTCCTGCATCTAGCTTGTCCTGTCCTTTTATAAATTTATATGTTTCTATAAGATCCCCCTCATCCTTCTAAACTCCAGTGAATACAAGCGTAGTATTGTCAATCTTTCCTCATATGACAATCCTGCCATCCCAGGGATCAATCTCGTGTATCTGCACTGCACTGCCTCAATCACAAGGATGTCCTTCCTCAATGTGGTCTTACCAGAGCCCTATACAACTGCAGAAGAACCTCTTTACTCCTATACTGAAATCCTCTTGTTATGAAGGCCAATATTCCATTAGCTTTCTTCACTGCCTGCTGTACCTGTAACCCAACTTTCAGTGACTAGTGTACAAGGACACCAAGGTCTCACTGTACCTCCCCCTGACCTAACCTAACCCCATTGAGATAATAATCTGCCCCCTTATTTTTGCCGCTAAAAGTGGATAACCTCACATATCTATATTATTCTGCATCTGCCACGCATTTGCCTACTACACTCAACCTGTCCAGGTCACCCTGCAACCTCCTAACATCCTCTTCACAGTTCACACTGCCACCCAGCTTTGTGTCATCCGCAAACTTGCTAGTGTTGCTCCTAATTCCCTTTTCCAAATCATTAATATATGGTAAACAGTTGCGGTCCCAACACCGAGCCTTGTGGCACTCCACTGCCAATTTTTTAATAATTTCTAGTGTTAGATCCTCTCACTAGGGGAACCATTCTCTCCCTGTCTTTCCTTTTAGAACCCCTAAGTTTCTTATATATGATACCTGCATCATAGTAAATGTAGTTTCTCCCCCGCTGTCATCGATGGCTCTTTCACCCACATCTCCTTCTGTGTCCTTGTTCTCCCACAGACGGAACAAGGATAAAGTTCCCCTGAGCTTCCTCCCCACCAGCCTCTGCATCCAACACAACATTTTACTTCGGAGTCACGTGAATGATTCCGTGAAGAACCCCGCCAGTTCGAATACGCGTCATTACGTCAGCCGCATTGGCACAAGTACCGGACTGGCAGGGCACCACTCCTGCCAGTGGTATGTTTAAGCCTAGAAGGTAAGTTTCTTTACCTTACCATGGTTTCTTGTTCGAGCAGGAACCTCTCTTCAAAGAGGTTTCCTGCCAGATTTATTGCGGAGTCCGGCGAGTGAGCTGGCTCTGGGCTGTGGGGAAACCCCGGTTCCGACCGCAGAAGCGGATAGCCGGTATAATCGGGTTTCACGATAGCAGCCGCTGACAAGGCAGTCAGTGGCTTCCAGCCTGCTGGGATGCTGTGGAGTGGCAAATCGAGTCGGAACGCCAGAGTCGCTGACAGTGCAGTCAGCGGCTCACAGACATGGTGGTCCCCAGGCATGGAGTGAAATTGGAGGAGGAGAGAACTCGTTCAGCCCTATTGGACTCAGGTGAGTCAGGCTGCATGGGTTCCTCTCTGATAATAAGGGTAGTACTGTTAACCCTTCACAGGTGAAGCTCCACACTACAATATTAAATTTGTGAGACTACACCAGATCTGTAATAGGTGGGCCTATGGGACAGGGCTGCTTCATGTGTAAAAGCGCCGGCCTATGGGAGAGCGGCGCCAGCAACGCCTGGGACAGGGCTGTTTCAAGTGTGAAAGCGCCGGCCTCTACGAGAGGCGGCACCACCAGCACCTGGGACAGTTGCGCAAGGTCTCCCTGTTGGAGGGGGAGACCAGGACGGGTCAGTGTACTGCTGACGCCTACGGGAGAGCCGCACCAGAAGCACCTGTTGACAGGGGTGCTTCATGTGTGATAGCGCCGGCCTGTAGGAAAGGCCACGCCGGTAGTGCCTGGGACAGGGCTGCTTCATGTCTCCCTCTTGGAGGAGGAGGGCAAGCTGGGTCAGTGTCCTGCTAACGCAGAGTCTCAGGGTATGGCTGTGGAGCATCCCCCAAGGGATGAAGGGCATGTGTCAGAGGTACCCTTTCCTGACAACAAAGTTGCCATCCCAACAAAATGTTCCATCCTGGTTCAGGTCCAATGGGGCCATATCAGCGCAGGTATCCTGGGGCCTGTGGCAGTGCCTGTTTAGGGCTGCCTACGAATCGCTCTCTCTGAGGAGGGGAGTGCGAAAGGTCAGATGTAACTGACTCCAGGTTCTAAAGATGTTGGTGGAACATACTGGAGCACATGTGTGCCGGCAGTGAACAGCGCTAACAAGTGGATATGAGAGCCAGCCGCCGAAACTTCTATTCAGGTAAGGCCTATTCAACAGGGAAAAACCTGGCAGACGGATCAATCAAGGCCAACGGTGGGCAAAGGTTCATCATTTCAAAACACACCCCAGGCGCTCATCGGCAGTAAGCGGTACACTGAAGCTGGTGGCAGCATGACAGCTGGGCAGACGTTCCACGCACCCTACCAGCCCTACTCAACAAGGTGGGTTTGGTACTTCTGAAACATGGGTAAGTGGAAGACTCACAAGTTGTAATATTTGCACTTGATTGTACAACACACAAAGGATAAAAGCATCTGCTTAGAGGCACAATACTAGCATTTCAAGCAAGTTTTGGGATTATGGCCAGGATTGTCTTTTAAGACAGGCTCAGAAATCAGGTCAGAGTTATCGTGCAAAGCACCCATGGAATGATGGCAGGAGTGGCCTGTTCATTATGAGAAATGGAGAGTGTCGGGTAACTCGCATATAAACTTTCCGAATAGGAAACTTCTTACTGACTAACAACGGATTCATAAGGGTCTCAAAGATACATTCTATGCAGTTCCCATTACAGAGGTTATCAAAAGGCAATGATAACTGTACTAATAACAGTAAAACATTGCTAAATGGGATAAACTATTTGTTGGTCATTGAGATTTACATTTAACTATTAATTAGCCAATGGCTCCGCCCTCTGGCATGCGATGGAGTTAATAGCAACCTGTTATAAAACTGACTTCTATTCATCAAGAGTAATTGGCAATATAGTAGCTGTGATTCAGCTGTGCAAGTCAGAGAACTGACATCATGCAAAGTAGCGACCTCTCAAAGGACATGTAGATCATTGTTAACAACCTTATGCTATTGCCAGCTGAAGCTACCTAAGTCACAATGATGAACAAACAGGATTCAGCATTGCTACAGTAGTTTGGGCAGTCGAATTTCAGTTATTTACAAACTGATGCTAAGAGCTCTAAGGTGGGAAGTTGTGAATATCATCTCTAGTTGGAGGTGGTGAAGATTTGCATGAGTTGCCAATTCTTCAGTTGTTGATATCAACTAAATATATACATTAGATGCACCCCATGGGTAAAGGACTATTGAGGGAACATACATAACCTACATGCTCAACTTCAAGTTGCTACACTATGGTGGTGGCATATGTTAGTCACATGGCAATCAAGTAAAAGAGTCCTGTAATAATTTACCTAATCTCCATTGCCACCAGTGTATCATCAAGTTCAGATCGATGACAATACAGAATAGGTATTGGATCTCAAAGTATTATGAAAGTATGGTTCAATGGTATATTGAATATCAACATGTTGGTTTCATGTTTATTCACTGATTGCAAAAATATGTGGCAGAACAGTGCGGAGAAATACATTCTCACTACAAAAAGGAGGAAAGTTCTTTTATGTCTTCCTCCATTTTGCCTCATTAGTCGGGTCTTGAAATGTCAGCAAGATCTCACTTTAGGTTTTCGTACTGTCTGACTGGCTAAGCAGCCATGTTGCCTGCTTTCGTCAGGCATAATAATACAACCGCATACGGTTATTCTAAAAAATAAAAACTTTGCTGGTTCAAACTGTAGTTCAGGAAACCGGCCTCTGCATAATAAAACAATTATTGACTTACACATTCTGAATGGACTGCCTTACGGCTCAGGTTGTCACATCAATCCATGGATGTGCTCACTGCAGAGTGCAGGGATAGCACCAAAAAAGCAGCACGTTCCTATTGAGGGGATCGGAAGTGGTTTGTTGAATGTTAATAGTACATTTAATATGGTACAGATTAATGACGTCTTCCAGTTCATTCTTAAATGGTCTTTGACAATAATTCAGTTATAGAGCCACTACAGCTGCAGCAAACGGGAACAACCCTGTCGGGTTCAACCCCGGATATCGAGTTGTAAAAGATATCTTGACACAAGAGCTCCATACTGCAAGTATATGCAGTTTGGATATTGAAAATATGTTAACAATACTTCACCAGGCAGTTCCAGCTACATCCTTAGTCATGACACTAGTATCAGCACAACAAGGGCAAACATTGCAAACGCTGCGGCTAGATAGGATGGAATTGGCTGCAGGTGCCATTACATTTTACATTTCTGATCTACACAAGCAGAGCAGGCCAGGGGTGGCAGGATTTAAGATCATATTTTGGCATACCCCACGGACTCAGTTGTATGTGGGAGGGCAGGCTTGCTATATTATATCAAGGCCACCAGAATCCTAAGAAGTGTGGAATTAGCATTGTTTATTAAGCGACAAACAACCACACAAGGAAAGGTCGGTTCAGACTATTTCAAGGTGGCTGCAGCAGGTTCTGGTTTATGCAGGTCTAAACACTGACAATTGTACATCTCATTCCTCCAGGGCGGCATCAACGTCAGCGGCCAGGGCAATGGATGCTCCCATCGACCATATCCTCACGACCGCAGGATGGTCCACTGAATTAATGTTTTTTTTTTTTTTTACCATAGGCAGGTTACTGACCCGGGCCATTTGCCCATTCTGTTTTGCGTCCACTTTAGCCTCCCCTGAGATAGAGGGGTTGCTATTGATTTATTTATTAACATAAACCATTAATACATTTGAATCAATGTCATTGTTAATAGATTATTCACTCATCCTGCGTCAAAAGATGCAGTGAGACGCCGAGATTTGAATCTGTGGCATGAAATCACAGAGCTTTGAACCCTTCACGGAATCACTCACGTGACTCCGATTTAAAATAGTAAGATTAAACGAGCTTACCAGTTTGAAGTTTGATCTTTATTTTATGAGGAGTTATGTTGGTGATTACGTGCCCTCCACGCCCAACCCTCTCTCACAAAGGTCATCTGGAAGTTCTCAAGTTGTTGATCTTACTATGTTAACCGATTATTGTTATCTGTGATTTCATACCGCTGCTTTGAAGATTGACGCGCATGCGAACTGGTGGGGTTCTTCAGGTAATCACCAACGTAACTCCTCATGAAATCAAGATCAAACTTCAAACCGGTAAGTTCTCATATAATCTTACTATTCGCTGACATTTCTGCTACCTTGAAAGCAGATTCACCTCAGTCACATTTTCTCATCTCCCCCCTTTCTGCTTTCTGCTAAGACTGTTTCCTCCACAGCTCCTTAGTCTACCCTTTCCACCTAAACTATCCACCACCCAGGTACTTTCCCCTGCAACCACAGGAAATGTTACACCTGGCCCTGTACCCCCTCCCACAAATCCATCATAGGTGCCCAGCAGTCCTTCCAGGTGAGACAGAGGTTAACCAGCACCACCTACAATAGTATCTACTGCATTCATTGTTCCCGATGTAGCCTCCATAACATCACTGAGACTAAGCGCAGACTCTCAGCGAATGCTTCACTGAATATTTGTGCTCCATCCGCCAAAGTCTGCTGGATCTCCAGGTTGCTAATCATTTTTACTCCTCTTCCCATTTCCATATTGAGCTTTTGTCCTGGACCTCCTTTATTGTCAGAGTGAGGAACTGAAGGAACTGAACCTCTTATTCCATGTTGGGTAGCTTACAACCTAACAGTTTGAACTTTGAATTCATACATTTTTGGTAACTAACCAACAAACAACCCATCTTCTTCTTCCCTGCCCACCCTACCTTCCTGTGTTCCACCTGGATTTGTACCTATTCCTCCCCTTCCCCCCTATCTTCCTTCCTCTGGTTAAACAATTTTCACATTTTGTATCTTGATCTCACATCTTTTTGGTTGTTTTTCATCTCTGACCTTTGTCCAACCATCTGTCCCCTGTCTCACCTATATCCACCTATCATTCATGAAGCTTTATCCTACTCCTCCTCTCTTCCAGCTTTCTTCAACCTCCCTCCCCCAACAACCAGTCTGAAAAAAAGGGCTCCAACCTGAAACATCACATATCCAGGTTCTCCAGAGATGCTGCCTGATCAGCTGAGTTACTTTGTGTCTCCTTTGAGTGGTTTAGGCAAGCTGATAACTAGTGACATTGGGTGGTGCTTGTCAATCACAATAATGCCCTCCTGCTGATGAGAGCAGCCATTCAAGTGATGGCATTAAACACCAATCATCCAAATGAGCACTATTTTTGCACTGAATTAAAGCAATGGCGGAGGTTAATTACCCATCATAATCCTCATAGCTGATTCACGGGAACTCTATTATTTAATTAATTTAGTAAAATAAAATTAATTTAGTAAAATAATTTGAGGAAGGACATTCTTGCTATTGAGGGAGTGCAGCATACGTTTATAAGGTTAATTCCCGGGATGGCGGGTCTGTTATATGCTGAGAGAATGGAGCGGCTGGGTTTGTACACTCTGGAGTTTAGAAGGATATCTCATTGAAACATATGATTGTTAAGGGCTTGGACACGCTAGAGGCAGGAAACATGTTCCTGATGTTGGGGGAGTCCAGAACCAGGGGCCACAGTTTAAGAATAAGGAGTAAGCCATTTAGAATAGAGACGGGGAAACACTTTTTCTCAGAGAGAGTGGTGAGTCTGTGGAACTCTGTGCCTCAGAGGGCAGTGGAGGCAGGTTCTCAGGATGCTTTCATGAGAGAGCTAGATATGGCTCTTAAAAATAGCGGAGTCAGGGGATATGGGGAGAAGGCAGGAACGGGCTACTGATTGGGCACGATCAGCCATGATCGCATTGAATGGCAGTGCTGGCTTGAAGGGCCAAATGGCCTTCTCCTGCACCTATTGTCTATTGCCTATTGTCTATTGTCAATTAACACCAAAATTGTTAAAGCAGATGCAACAAGTAAAATGTTCTCAAATATGTTGCACAGCTTATTTGATCAAGTTTCTGAATTGCATTCATCAGTGCAATCCATTACTTTGCAATTGTTTTGAAACACAGATCAGTGGTGCTGCAAGTGTATAGGAATGACAGGAACATTCTCAGATGCAGTCACCCACTGCACTTGCAAATAGGTGGATATGACAATTATACAATTTCTAAGTAATTGGAAACAGCTTCTCAATCGTCTTCCAAACAAAATATCTTACTGCATTTAAGTATCCATTGCAGGTTCAAAAACTGGCCTCATGTGTTGACAAATAAATTGTGGCAGTGCCAGGTTTGTCAGTTATTTTTTTAATTATCGAGGCCGGACTAATTAATATCCATTTAATCATTCCTCAGCTTCACTTCCATGTTCATCTCCTTTGGAAATCTTTCATTTACCTCACTAATAAAACAAGTGATCAAAGAGTCAGCCCTGCTGAATAAAACAGGCACTATTTCTCTGTCTGGGCCATGGGAACTTTGCAGAATTTGAACCTTTTTTTTCGTGGTCATTGTTCATACAGACATAAAAGTAAACTGGTGCATTTTTCTAAGTAGTTGATAATCTTTACTTTCTGCTCATCATCTATGTTGACAAAATATGATACTGATTTTTAAAAAAAATCTCATTCACCTGGTATTTCTTGCTCTAAGTGTCCCTTTACTTTAATCTTAACTCTTTATCTGAAGAATCTTCTTTAGAGAAGGACTTCACTTGTCTCAGGATTCTTACTTTGCCACAGTGACATGAAAATCGGATGGAAAATCAACTCTCCTTTGTAGTTTATCTAATGAGGTGATGAAGCCATTAGAGGATATGTACATCTCAAAAGCTTTCAGCGATACACTGAAATAAGAAGAGATAAAGTCAAGTTTTTATTTCTTTTTTTGAACTGTAATGAATGCATTTCCCTTTGCGTAACAATGTTTTATCCTTGTTTAATACTGCGTGTATGTGCTATATCTCTATGTTGACTGAAGTGAATGATCAGGGCAACTCCTGAATTATAAAGGTCTTAATTTTTCACTTCTCAAATGTGCTACATTAGTACGTGTCAGAGGATATGGGAAGAAGGCTGGAGAATGGTGTTAGGAGGGAGAGATAGCTCAGCTATGATTGAATAGCAGAGTAGACTTGATTGGCCAAATGGCCTAATTCTACTCCTATTCCTTACGACCTTATGCTTCTGTACAAGTGGAGAAAAAAAGTGCCTACAAAATCATGTTTGAAACCAGAGCTGTAGCAGCTCTTTGCCTACACCTACCCAGATGGTGTTCCTAATGATAGTTTGCATTGCTCAACTACAAAGTGGAGATAAACAGCAATTTATATCAATTAAAACTGACAAACCTTTAATCCTTTTCCTACTTTGGGTAAGTCATTATTTTCAAATTGCAATGATTTCTGCATAAAAGTAGCTTTTAAAAAATCCATGGATTCATCTTGATAAGATATGTTAATATAATAATGCATGCTTTAATCTAATACTTGTACAACAAGTAAGAAAAATTCTAAGTCATAACCAAGTCTATTTATTATTTCAAATTATTAATAGCTGCCTTAGTTCCCATAATTGGCAAACTAACTCATGAATAAACTTTGAATAAACTAGATCAAATATTTAAATTATGGAGAAAAATAATGAAAATTATCAGATTTAAAAATCTAAAATTAATAATAGCAATATACACTGGTGAAATTTCGATATTGTTTTCTTGTCGAATTGAAGATGAAATTTTGTAAAGAATATTGGTTAAGCAGATAAAGAATTGAAACACATTTCAGTTGAAATTGTTTTAAATTATGTCTTCACAACATGTTCAGAGATAGTGGAGAAAAGTACTTTGATGTAGAATAATACATACATGTACAAATCGGTTACTGTTTGTTCTTCACAAAGACAATAAATAAACAAGAATTTCTCTCATACTGTAGAAACTCAAATGAATCTGCCACTTGCTCAGGCCTGATAAAACAATGGCTTTGTCTGCAGCACGTACTTTTGATAGAAGCTGTCGCTGTTGCCGTGAAACTTGTAACATCAATCATTGGACACTGAATCATGATGTGTTCCTTTGGCAGTGTTCCTCCTAGAGGCAATTCCCTGTAGGAAAGAATCAATTCTAAGATTGGCACAAATGCTAGGCTAAGTTGGCACTGGGCTTCTCCATGTTTCTTGTCATTGACCACAGGCATTATGTTTACTTTCTGGTATATCAATTATTTGGTTTTGTAGGCTAACACTCTTCTTCAGTCAAAACACAAAGTGTTGGAGTAACCCAATTGGATAAGCAGCATCTGTGGAGAGAATGAATGGGTGACACCTAAACACTGACCCGATAAGTTACTCCAGCACTTTGTGTTTTGCTGAAGATTCCAGTATTTGCAATTCCTTGTATCTCCACTCTTCATTTATCTGGTTCATCTGATTTGTCACCTAAGATCACTGAAGGAGAACATAAGCCTACCACTAGGAGTGGACACCTATATGACCTCTCAGGCTCCTATCTATTTGATTTGTATAACATGCATCCAAGCCTTCAAAATATGTTAAAGAAGGAACTGCAGATGCTGGAGAATCGAGGGTACACAAAAGGCTGAAGAAACTCAGCAGGTGCAGCAGCATCTAAGGAGCGAAGGAGATAGGCGACGTCGCCATCTCCTTCGCTCCTTAGATGTTGCTGCACCCGCTGAGTTTCTCCAGCCTTTTGTGTACCTTCAAAATATGTCCTGTTTTTTTGTCTTTGAGCTGGTAGTTATGAGTGCATGATCAAATGCTGATCTCTTCTACTTAACTTCTTTTTTTACTCTTCCACCATAAATCAAGAATTATAAAGTTCTCAGTTTATTGATTTTAAAAAGTAATGCACATTTTTGCGAAGATATTGAGAAGTTTGGTTGCTGGGTCTACAATCTGAGTCAGAAGACATTGCGTAATGAATGAGGCATGGGATGAAAGAAGGACTTCATGTCAGATCCACCACCCTTTGCGACCATCAAGGCCCACAGTTTCAGTGAGGAACCTTCTCATGAATGCCAGCAACATTGCCTCAGAGGTTTAGAGCATATAGATGTTTGTCTTCCTACTGTTCTCAATTGCTGCCTGTCATTAGGAATCACCATCACAGAAAGGCAAGCATGTCAGTATATGTTTCAAAATATACATAGGTGACACAGCTCTTAGTTTACAACACTGCCAGTGTGCTTGTATATTGCGAGTGTGGTTGTGAAGTTTGTAATAGTGACTTTTGTATCATTGTGATAAACTATAGATTAACGGATTGAGTGCTGATTATTAAAAGGTTATTGCAATACTGGTAATGGAGATGCAATGCATTAAACAGATGAGGCTAATTGCGCAGTTGATAGGATTTGAAGATGAACTCACCCATTTTGTCCACTTATGTGAGACTATTAAACATTCTTGTGCACTGTATCTAGGTTGTTGATGTAACAACCCCACTAATGGCTTCCACTAGAAGCACACAATCAGTTTCCAAAGATTCTCACACTCTGGAGCACAAAACTCTATCCCCTCTCTCAGATTTGGCCCTTGTAAATTGTCCTTAGTGTGTATGGAGTGCGCAAAATTACTTAAAATATACAACTAGTACGCACAGGTGATCAATGGTCGGTGGGCCAAAGGGCCTGTTTCCATGCTTTTCCCTTTCAATTTAAAAAAAACAGCTAAACGTACACATCCATCAGGTAAGACAGAAGGCAGCCCAGATACTCCATAGTGCCCATATTCCATTTATCCTACACTGGAATATCCACACCCATTTTGAGAGCTTATTCAATCCAACCCTAAAATTCAAATTTGCGCTGTTTTCCTTCAGATGCGTTTGCTGCAGGATTTCAGGTGCAAATTATTATGTATCATATTCCTTCCATGTTCAATTTTGTTAAGTGCATTTTTAATAATTGTTCAAAACATACATTTCCACTGTATGTAGTAATCATAAAAAAACATTTTTTTTCTAAAACAATTGTGACTTTTTGTAAGTGTATACTCACTCATGTAGTTAAATAACATAATTCTGCACTGCTTATTATTTTGGGCACTTAGCAAAATGCTCGCTTTAATAACAAGACTCATCAAAACATTTTTGAAATGCACAAACATTTCAGATTAAATTACAAGGGAAATCCTAGAAGTGCGGCACAAAAAGATCTGGATCAAGAAGAGGAGATAAGATGCTAAAATCATCAGGACAGGTATTCCTTGGGGAATCTGAAAGCACCATATAATTGTGATCAAAAGAGTTCATGAGAAGCCAACAGGTGTGGGTGAAAATGATTCCTTAGGTGGTTTGGGCACATCTACACTCCCCTCTGGACACTTCTGAACCGTCCGATCACTGCTGATTCTAACTTTTAAATCAGCAGTTACAGAGCGTTGCACCATCTGCTGTACAATGATCCACACATAATGTCTGGATTAGGGACAGCCGTTTCCCTGAAAATGAAGGTCATCACAGCTTGTCACTTTCGTGCCATCACATCCGTCCAAACTACACCAGGAGACATCTGCTAGACCCTGCAGTTTGCAGTGTACACACAGTACAGTGAAGGACAACACTTACACCATTTCTCATGGCGAAAGGCGTGAGCACTGGATAGAGCATACTGTGTTCGCCAAACAGATGGGTCTTTTCAAAGGCAAAGTTTTGCATTGGAAACCCATCTGGGATCAGCATCTTCATATCAGCCCTGTGTCCTTCATGGATATAGGTTTGGACTCAATTAACATCAACTGGCATCTGGCCACACACTCATCATTTCACCTGTCATTGCCTGTTAACCAAGACTGAGCAACAATTCAATCAATAGGCATAAGTCTTCAAATAAACACACTTCTGGAAGAAAAGGTATTACCATAGGAGTGGTGGAGAATGTTTTAGAAAACCAGGGCTAACTTCTGCATTTAAAACTCTCATCCCACTGAGAAACATTGCCAAATGCATCACATCTGTTACCTTCAACTGCACACATTATACATTATGGCTCAGGCTCAGTATCAACTGTGTGCAATTATGGAATAATACATTCTGGAGGGATGGAGCATTATATCTTGAGAGTCTGTCATCCACAAGAAATGTGTTCAACATTAAACAACACAGCCTGAGCAAAGCACTTGGGAAAATAATGGACTCAGTGAATGAGCAAGCCCTATTAACTTATTTGCTGATGTGGTCTTAAGCCACCTGCAGACATGTTGGTGCAATGACTTTCAACTCCTCAGAACTCTCTATAGAACCCCACATTTCACTATTCTGACTCTCCCATAGACTTACTTTAACAATTAAAAGAACCAATTCCAGAACCAAGTTTTCTAACCTCTAGTTGAGTAAGGTATAGTTAAGAACAGACACATATGAAAAGTGGAAGCAGGAGTTGGCCATTTGACAACTTGATTCTGCTCCGCTATTCAATACGCTCTTGGTTAATTCTGTGCCTTGTCCATTTTCCCATCTGAAACATATTTCACTCAATTCCCTTAATGTTAAAAGAAAAGAGGATGGGAATCCTAAAGACTTACATTATATATACATAAAAAATTGTTTTCATATTTCAGTTCTGATTGAGATATATAGACACAAAATGCTGGAGTAACTCAGCAGGAAAGGCAGCATCTCTGGAGAGAAGGAATGTCACCTATTCCTTCTATCCAGAGATGTTGCCTGTCACACTGAGTTGCTCTAGCATTTTGTGTCTATCTTTGGAGTAAAATAGCATTTGCAGTTCCTTCCTACACCTGATTGGGCAATCGATGTTTCCTGAAACTATCTGATACCTGTTATAGACTCTGCAGCTCGAGAAAACATTTCACATCAACCCTGTAAACTTTTTAGTGAGGGGGCTGTATGTCTCAAATATGTAGATCATCCATCATTCTTCTGAACAAAAAAAACAATATTCCTCAATTTCTCAACAATGGTCAGGACTATAGTCCCAGAAATCAATCGAAAGAATCAATGCTACACTAGATTCAAGCCATATATATTTTTCCTCAGGAGCAGAATCCAAAATTGCACTCAGCAGTCAGGATTTCCCTGCAAAAATGAGACAGTCAAAAAAGCATAGATACATGATAAATAGACAATAAGAGCAGGAGTAGGCCATTTGGCCCATCGAGCCAGCACCGCCATTCATTATGATCATGCATGATCATCCCAATCAGTACCAGGTTCCTGCCTTCTCCCCAAACCCCTTGATTCCGCTAGCCCTAAGAGCTCTATCTAAATTTCATTTTGAATGCATCCAGTGAATCGTCCTCCACTGCCTTCTGAGGCAGAGGATTCCACAAATTCACAACTCTCAGTGTGAAAAAGTTTTTCCTCATCTCAGTTCTAAATTGCCTACCCCTTATTCTTAAACTGTGGCCCCTGGTTCTGGACTCCCCCTACATCGGGAACATGTTTCCTGCATCTAGCATGTCCAATCCCTTAATAATTTTATATGTTTCTATAAGATCCCTTCTCATCCTTCTAAATTCTAGTGAATACAAGCCCAGTCGCTCTATTCTTTCATCATATGACAGTCCCACCATCGTGGGAATTAACCCGTGAACCTACACTGCACTATCTCAATAGCAAGAATGCCCTTCCTCAAATTAGGAGACCAAACCTGCACACAATACTCCAGGTGTGGTCTCACCAAGGCTCTGTACAACTGCAGAAGGACCTCTTCGCTCTTATACTCAACTCATCTCTTTATGAAGGCCAACATGTCATTAGTTTTCTTCACTGCCTGTTGAACCTGTATGCTTACTTTCAGTGACTGATGTACTAGAATACGCAGGTCTCGTTGTTCTTCCCCTTTTCCTAACCTGACACCATTCAGATAATAATCTGCCTTCCTGTTCTTGCCTCCAAAGTGGATAACCTCATATTTATCCTCATTATACTGAATCTACCCACTCACCCAACCTGTCCAGGTCACTCTGCATCTATGTAGCATCCTCTTCACAGTTCACACTGCCACCCAGCTTTGTCTCATCTGCAAATTTATTAACTATTTGTTATTTTTAATTCTTTCTTCTAAATCATTAATGTATATTGTAAATAGCTGCGGTCCCAGCACCTAGCCTTACGGCACCCCACTAGTCACTGCCTGCCATTCTGAAAGGGATCCGTTAATCCCTACTATGGTTCCTGACTGCTAGCCAATTTTCTATTCACGTCAATACCCTACCCCCAATACCATGTGCTTTAATTTTGCCCACTAATCTCCTATGTGGGCAAAAAATGTTGTCTGAAAGTCCAGGTTATCTACATCCACTGGCTCTCCCTTGTGCATTTTACTTCTTACATCCTCAAAAAATTCCAGAATATTTGTCAAGCGTGATTTCCCATTTGTAAATCCATGCTGACTTGGACTGATCCTGTTACTGTTATCCAAATGCGCCACAATTCATCTTTGATAATTGCTTCCAGCATCTTCCCCACCACTGATGACAGGCTAACTGGTCTAAAATTCCCTGCTTTCTCTCTCCCTCCTTTCTTGAAAAGTGGGATAACATTAGCTACCCTCCAATCCACAGGAACTAATTCAGAATCTATAGAACATTGGAAAATGATCACCAATGCGTCCACAATCTCTAGAGCCACCACCCAAGGATGCAGACCATCCAGGTGGCAAAGCAGATCTTAGAGGTTGGCTAATTGGCCAATAAAAGGAAGGTTAGCCTAAGTGAAGCAGCCATGTTGAGAGTGGACAGTGTAGGAGTGAGGCATTGCGGCTTTAGCTCAAGAGGCTTTGGTGTGAGGAGGCTTTGGTGAGGGTGATTGCAGGATAAGGTTTGTTCTGTCACATTCTTTGTTTCAGAGTGCAACTTGGTCCTGGTAAAGTGGGGTGAAAGCGAGTGCTGTGAGACCGAGCTCTTGGGCTGGATGTGGCTCGCAGCGGCACAGTGGTGGAGCAGTGCTGGAGGACGCCTGCAACTTTGCTTGGCCAAGGCAACCCTGCAAAGCTCCCTGGACCATGGGCTTTGATGACCAGCGGCATTTAAAGCAACTTGGACTTTGAACATGGCACCAAAACCTGGCGACTCTTGTTTATGGTCTCAGTGGACTATTTCTATACACTTTGTACTTAATCTGGGATTGTGTTTATATATAGCAATAATTTACTGAACTGTATGCAAGAAAATAATGTCACTTTACATCGGTCTATGTGATGATCAAGAACCATTGAACCATTGAAGGAAGATGGCTAGTGTCGCTGACGACTACATCTGTAGGAGATGCGTCCAGTTGGACCTCCATAAAGACCGCATTAGGGAACTGGAGCTGCAGCTGGATGACCTCAGGCTCATCTGGCAGAGTGTGGAAGTCATAGATAGGAGTTATTGTGAGGTGCTCACACCAAAGGTGCAAACATAAAATAGATGGATGACCACCAGCTAAGGGAGTGGAAAGAGTGTTAAGGAATCCTCTGTGGCCATTCCCCTGCAAAACAAGCATAACCTTTTGAATACTGTTGAGGCGGATGGCCAATGTACAGTGAAATTCATGTGAGAGCAGCAGCAGCCAAATCTGTTCAGAACTGGCTTAGTCATAGATGACAGAGGGTTGTGATGGAAGGTAGATATTCTGGCAGGTCTATGAGCTGTGGCGTTCTGCAGGGATCTGTGCTGGGACCTCTGCTGTTTGTGATATATATATATATATATATATATATAATTAACCAATACATAAATGCAGATGGGTTGATGAGTAAGTTTACTGATTACACCAACATTGGAGTTGCAGACAGTGAGGAAGGCTGTCAGAAGATATAGCGGGATATAGATCAGCTGCAGAAATGGGTGGAGAAATGGCAGGTGGAGTTTAACCCAAGCAAGTGTAAGGTATTGCACTTTGGGAGATTGGATATAAGTAGAGAGTATACAGTTAATGGCAATTTCCTTAACAGCATTGTTGTACAGAGGGATCTTGAAGTCCATGTTCACAGCTCACTAGAGGTAACAACACAAGTAGATAGGGTGGTAAAGAAGGCATATTGCATGCTTGCCTTCATTGCTTTGAGTTGCTGTGGCAATGAATACAAGAGTCAAGAATTCATGATGCAGCTCTATAGGACTTTGGTTAGATCGCATTTGGAATATTACATGCAGTTCTAGTCACCCCATTTCAGGAAAGATGTGGAAGCTTTGAAGAAGGTGCACGGGAGGTTTACCAGAATGCAGCCGGGATTATAGGGTTTCAGCTACAGGGAGAGGTTGGGTAGACTTGTTTTCTATGGAATGTCAGAGGTTAGGGGACACTTGATATGAGTAAATAAAATTATGAGAGGCATAGGGTAGACAGTTGGAATCTTTTTCCCCAGGGGGGAAATGTCCAACACTAGAGGGCATAGCTATATAGTGAGAGGGGGCACATTTATGGAGAAGGCAGGTTGTTTTACACAGCGGGTGGTGGGATTTAAGAGGCTTTGGATAGGCATATGTAAATGGAGGGAATAGAGGGATATGAATCATGTGGAGGTAGATGAAATCAGTTCAGCTAGACACCATGTTTGGCACGAACATTATGGGCCGCAGGGCTCGTTCCTGTGCTGCACTGTTCTATGTTTTATGATCTAATAGTATAAGTGAGGATACACCAAAGCCTTGTGTAATCTTAACAAGATATCCTTACTTATTCATTTAAATCCCCAAACAATAAACATTAAAACGTTTGATTTTGTGATTGCTTACTATATCTTTCTGTGTCTCTTCAACCAGCACACAAAAGTCTCTTGGTTATCAAACACTCTAGTGGATTTTTCTTGTGCCAGAGGTACATTCAAATGTGCCAGGGTGGATGACCATTAGAAATATCACAGCCTCATTGGCTTCTATTGCTACCACCAGCTTCCAAATCTTCAAAGGTTTCTCTCCAGCAACAAAATTGTATTGAAAAATTAAGCATTCCGCAGCATCTTTCTCCGGTGAGGTTTGCCACCATACACCATCTCTCTGAATCAATTGTACTATCACATCACGGTACCAACAATGCCAAAGGACTACAATGTGTCCCAGCCAATCCCACCCGATGTTCTGATTTTTTTCTATACTCTTCCACCAAAACTGACCTTCTGCTCAACACATTGATCTACATGGTCATATTTTTTTTCAGATAGATGTCATGGACTTGCTTTCAAAAACATTAAGTGTCAAATTGTTGAACTGCTTTCATAACCTGTTGATAGCCCAACAACAAATTTGAACACCCAAAACCCAGAGCTGCACATTCAGAGTGAAGAAACTTTTCACATGAAGTGAAGACTGCATTTGGAACAGTAAATAAACACATGACAGATTTAATAAACGCAGATTGCATATAGAACAGCTTATTGTCTTTAGCCATTTACATCATTTACCTCCGATGAAGTCCACGGTTTATATTGCTTCATACATTTTATACAAACATATTCAGTTACCTCATATGTTTCTGGCTTTTCTATCACTGAATATGTGCATAATGGATTTAAAAACAGTAAAGTATGGTTCAACATGTAAATATTTAGTCTTCATGTCATCGTGTCCTTTTAACTTCCAAGGCAGGGAATCTGGATTGCATTCTGCAGCCACAATTAACAGAAAGGGGGACGTCTCATGAATGACACGTACTGCATCCAATCCGCAAAAACCAAAGCGCTAGCAGTGAAAATAGTCAGTGAAACCAAATCCAATATTTCAAACAATGTTTTCGAAATTTAGCCCGAGGCTCCCAACACAAGAACAGACCTCTCAAATAAAAACTTTGGTGTGAATAAAAGTATTTCACGACAACACTACTTTAGTTTTGTAGATTTCTTACGTTGCAAGCAGTATATACATTATACACACTTTTAGTTGACAGGAAAATTAATAATGCACGCATAAACTAATATGAAATAATGCCTCTGAGAAATGTTAATGCTTTATCTTCTTCTTTCCCTTACAGCCAACCTTACCCCCCTGATCACAGACTTTTCTTGCATCTATTTGGGTAATTAGATGTGATTTGATGCTTTTAAAGACAAATAAATCTGAGCCAATTTGTTACAACAAACTTGCAATGCTAATATCCAAATTGTAATACTATTGGGATAATAAAAATAGATAATAGACAAAATAAATATGCTCACTTACAGTGGCTTGCAAAAGTATTCATACCCCTTGAACTTTTCCACATATTGTCACGTTACAATCACAAACGTAAATGTATTTTATTGGGATTTTATATGATAGACCAACACAAAGTGGTGCATAATTGTGAAGTGGAAGGAAAATGATACATGGTTTCCAAATTTTATTACAAATAACAAAGTGTGGCGTGCAAAAGTATTCAGCCCCCCTGAGTCAATACTTTGTAGAACCACCTTTCGCTGCAATTACAGCTGCAAGTCTTTTGGGGTATGTCTCTACCAGCTTTGCACATCTAGAGACTGAAATTTTTGTCCATTCTTCTTTGCAAAATAGCTCAAGCTCAGTCAGATTGGATGGAGAGGCCTGTGAACAGCAATTTTCAAGTCTTGCCAGAGATTCTCAATTGGATTTAGGTCTGGACATTGACTGGGCCATTGTACCATTGTAGCTCTGGCTGTATGGTTTAGAGTCGTTGTCCTGCTGGAAGGTGAACCTCCGCCCCAGTATCAAGTCTTTTGCAGACTCTAACAGGTTTTCTTCCAAGATTGCCCTGTATTTGGCTCCATCCATCTTCCCATCAACTCTGACCAGCTTCCCTGTCCCTGCTGAAGAAAAGCATCCCCACAGCATGATGTTGCCACCACCATGTTTCACAGTGGGGATGGTGTGTTCACGGTGATGTGCAGTGTTAGTTTTCCACCACATATAGCGTTTTGCATTTAGGCAAAAAACTTCAATTTTGGTCTCATCAGACCAGAGCACCATCCTCCAAATGTTTGCTGTGACCCGCACATGGCTTGTGGCAAACTGTAAACGGGACTTCTTATGGCTTTGTTTTAACAATGGCTTTCTTCTTGTCACTCTTCCAAAAAGGCTCGATTTGTGCAGTGCACGACTAATAGTTGTCCTGTGGACAGATTCTCCCACCTGAGCTGTGGATCTCTGCAGCTCCTCCAGAGTGACCATGGGCCTCTTGGCTGCTTCTCTGATCAATGCTCTCCTTGCCCAGCCTGTCAGTTTAGGTGGACGGCCATGTCTTGGTAGGTTTGCAGTTGTGCCATACTCTTTCCATTTTCAGATGATGGATTGAACAGTGCTCTGTGAGACGTTCAAAGCTTGGGATATTTTTTTATAACCTAACCCTGCTTTAAACTTCTCCACAACTTTATCCCTGACCTGTCTGGTGTGTTCCTTGGGCTTCATGATGCCCAAGGAACATTGTTTGTTCACTAATGTTCTCTAACAAACCTCTGAGGCCTTCACAGAACAGCTGTATTTATACTGCGATTAGATTACACACAAGTGGACTCTATTTACTAATTAGGTGACTTCTAAAGGCAATTGGTTGCACTGGATTTTATATATGGGTATCAGAGTAAAGGGGGCTGAATACTTTTGCACGCCACACTTTTCAGTTTTTTATTTGTAAACAAAATTGAAAAGCATGTATCATTTTCCTTCCATTTCACAATTATGTGCCACTTTGTGTTGGTCTATCACATAAAATCCCAATAAAATACATTTACATTTGTGGTTGTAATGTGACAAAATGTGGAAAAGTTCAAGGGATATGAATACTTTTGCAAGCCACTGTACATTTACTGTGAATAGAACCAATAACTCCTGTAGATGGTTTATATGCAACCAATAATATAGTTACCTCACTCCCATTAACCCCGCCCAGTTAACATCAATCATAACGCCTTCCCCTTAGTAGGAAAATGTAGCCGGTGCTTGAAGGTGTATGTAATACCCAGTGCTATCATTAAAAGATGTTGTACACTTAAGAGCTTGTAAAGTTTTCATTTACAACTCCAGTCCCAGGTTATTCAGGAAAATTCCAGAGCAACATCATAAATTCATAAATTATAGGAGCGGAATTAGGCTATTCGGCCCATCAAGTCTTCTCTGCATTCAATAATGGCTGATCTATCTTTCCCTATCAACCCCATTCTCCTGCCTTCTCCCACTGACACCGACAATCCTTTTTTTAATATTCTCTAATCCCTTTTCTAGAATATAACATTTTGTTTTTGCTTTCACGCTTAAGAAGTTTTAATTTCTGAATATTTTTTAATATTCTTAATTGCTGTGATTGGTCACTGGACATCAACTTAACACCACTCTTCACTTGCTGTTACACCAGGCTTTGAGTGCTAACCCAGTCCTCCATATCCAAACTTTGGCTCCAATGCCACCTTCCTTTTCACACTGCAGATCCACTATCAGACATGTCCAGCAGTGATTCAATAAAGCTCTAGGCCTAGTGCCTTTGTGAAAACCACAGTCTCAAACCTATATTTCTATTAGGGAGTACCAGTCAAGCTTGGTATCAACTTTATTGGACATCCATATCTGTGCTTTTTGAGTAAGATAGTGGATGGTGGTGAGATAGTGATCGTGGGAACAAACAGATTTCTTCTCTTGGCCAAACGTAAACAACCATGGTCTCTGTGATTGATTTTAGTGCCTCTATTGACTCACCATATATTTTTAAAAAGCCAAATCTAATGGTTTAACTCAATAGATAACGACTAAACCAGAAGGGGCATCTACATTAAATAATTGAATATACTTCTCTCCACCCCTGTGGACAAGTCGGCAATGTCTTGATGGTAATACTATGGCCTGTGAAATCACAAAATAAGGATTCTTATTCTACATTATTCTCTTGCTATAAAATCCAGACTGACACTAATGCAATGCTTAGAGAGTCCTTCACTGCCACAGTTAAAGTCCTGTGCATGTGAGGATAACCTAATACCCATTCAGTTAGATATAAAATATTTTGTCATTTTACTTTGAAGAGGAATGAGGTCTTTCCAATGGTCTATCCAGTTCTTACTCCTTAATTAATATAATTGAAGGCCTTGTTTATTAAAGTAATTATCACACTATTGTTTCCAGGATGTTACTATGTACAATTGGCTCCATTTTTATTTGAAATATTTAAAGTGCTTCAGACAACTTGAAAATGCTTTGGAAATGTGTGCATTTATTTATAAAAGCTGCTCATTATGCATTAAGCTGACAAAATCAAAGGAGAAAGATCAATGTAAACTGAACAATCTAGAACCACTAAAAAATAATCAGAAAATAAGGGACTAACTCAGAATTTGTCTTTAGTGATAGGCGATATTGGATAAATCTAATGTCTTCAACAATCCGTACAACTTTCATTTATCTCTTTCTTTGCTGGACAAAATATTTGTTTGTTTGTATTTTTCTTTTATTCCTGTTTATTTGGTCAGAGCTGACTAACTGGTGCCATAAACCAGCCCCGTTGTGTAAATGTCTATCTTTTTAAAGCTCAATCCTTCCTATAAAAGGAATGAAAACAAAGGCTGATGAGTCTCTTAAATCCTGCTGTTGATCCGCTGACTCTCGCATTGTGTAAGGAGCACCATTCTCATTGCTCACTGTCTGCAGGTTTACAATTTATACCACAATGGAGAGAAATACTGGCTGAAGGTAAAGGCAGGCAAACGAGAAAGATCTTTCCCTTCTCATTTTAACTTTTGACAACTGGTCATATTTAATAATTCCAAGGATTGTCTGCATTGCTGGAGTACTAAAGTAAATAACTCAAATATTATAGAAACAGAAGACAAGAGCACTGATTGGTAGAAGGTGAATGAATCACACTCATTATTTTTCAAAAGGTAGCTGGGTGAAATGCAGTAATATGTATTTCTGGAGGCCAAGTTGATTGGGGATAATGCTAAGAAGATACATAATCAATGATGAGTTCTGACAATGGACCAAAGAGCTCTTTCTCTTTATTAAATGTCATTTATTCCTTAATTTGCCACAAGCCATCATTGTTTACCATATAAAGGAGGCAAACTAATATTAAGGGTCTCAACCGAAATGTCACCCATTCCTTCTCTCCAGAGATGCTGCAGATCCCGCTGAGTTACTCCAGCATTTTGTGTCTACCTATGATTTAAACCAGCATCTGCAGTTCTTTCCTACACAATGTGAATTAACTGATCTTTACAGAAATACGATTGATCCCAGGATTTTATGTCCACATTCTATCGCTTGGTACAGGCTCCATGCACTCCAGCATCATATATCTTGGTCTGGACATGCTCCTTTGGCCCCTTTGGGTAATTGTTCTCAGTGTTCTTGACATTTTTACTGGTTTCAGATTTCCACTAAAAATGCATTTCCGTAACAATAAATGTAATGAAAATACCCAATGGACGGTTAGAAATATGTATCACAATACTTAGTGAACACTTCACTAAGCATTTTCTTCCTCTAATGTTTCTTGTTAAAAATCAACTCAAGTGGCCTATGAATTCAGGATCTAGTTACAAATCTTAAATGAATTCTCAGTCAGATGTTGATAGACACAAAATGCTAGAGTAACTCAGCTTTCTCATGTTCAAATTTTAAATACCTAATAGTGCACATTTGTGAATGAAGGGCACACATTTGTGGAAGTGCAGGCTGTTCTTATTGGGGCCACACAAACACAGAAAAAAAATTGATTGTTTCCATTAACTTAATCAATTAAATGTAATGGGCGAAAGTTCATTCAGTGTGGGACCAAACACGCAGGGGTTCAGATAGATCTGGAAACAAGTTGCTAAGCAAGCTGTAAATTACTCTGAAATTCTCCCATTCTGCAATGTCTGACTTCGAAAAGGATTTCAATTGCATTTGTCACAAGCCATTGCAGCTAATGCCTGAGATATGGACTGCATTACTTCAATGTGAATCGAAATATCCTTCAATATTCTTAACTTGGCTAATCGCAAAATGGTATGTGGGAAAGCAAGTTGTTAAAAGGTAATACAGAGGCTGCAGAGGGATGCAGATACCGAGGGGGCAAAGATTTGACAAAGGAAGTACTATAATGTGAAGTCCATTTCGCAGGAAATATAACAGTAATTGTAATGTTCTGAGATGCAAAGCAACCTGAATTTTTGAATGCATGATTCAGAAGACACAGCAAGTAAATAAAAAAGCTGGTGATTTTGAAAAAAAAAGAGGAAACAGAAAATGCTAAAAACATTCATCAGATCACGCAGCTTCTAAAGAAAAAGAAATGTGTTACCATGGATAGACAGGAATGTGAAGGTGAAGGTACAATCAGATCTGCTATGAAGTATTAAATGGCAGAGCAAGCTTGAGGGGACAAGTGGACATTTTTGCTCCAGATTCATATCTTGTGTGTTTGAGAATTAGCACGTTTGTTTAATTACCTATTCTGATTAAGGAAACTGCTAAATTATAGATGACGTTTAAATTATATCACTTCTACATGGATTCAACCAATGTAAAACTATTGTTCTGGCATGTTGGGAACTTTGGTAGAGCTGGACTATTGGATTGTCCAAACTATTGGACGTTTTTCAATATTCATATTCCAACCCACTTTAATTCACTTTTCTTAGGTGAATAATAAGTGTTCCAGTGATCCGGGCGAGGACACAGTGACATTATGAAAGAAAACTGGGTGCGTTTCAAGGGAGCATGAGAAACGGAGCTAAATGGGTTTCAAGGGATCTTGGGGAAACAGAGCCGAGCGAGTTTCAAAAGAGCATGCAAACTGGGACTTTAGTGAATAAGAAGGAAGTGCAGGAACCAGGGCCATAGTGAGGCAAAAGTGTGATATTAGGCTGCTAGGAATGCAGCAAACATCAGCTAAAGAGCCAGATGCCAAATCGTCACAATTTCAAAACAGTTGGATAGTAGATTATTGGAGTTTTATTAGCAGATACTTCTTTGAACAATTACACTTTGCTTGGATTATATCCATGTAGTTATACATGCAAGATCATTTTTTGTCACATTTGACGGGAGTGTCTCAAGTACTTTGATTAGTAGAAACAAGTGGTTCACTTAAGGTTTGAAACTGAATCCAGGGATGAGGATATTTGGAGATGACAAATTAAGAAGCATTTCAGGGTGGAAGATTGCAACCTTCACGTGATCCGCCCTGTTTCCACAAATGCAATCAACCCGCCATGCACAATCAAATAAGATCAAATAGAACAAGGTCCTACAACTTTTGGCTGTGCACGCCATACGCAAGAAGAAGAAGAAGCATTTCCAATTTTGAAAATGGCAGGAATTTCAAATTGTTTTATATAACCAACTATCCCATTTCATTTTTTTTTCTGTTTTAATTTTCAGTTGTGTGTACATCTAGCCTATGGTTTGATTATTTTTTTCAATCTGTACTTTCTTTTGACTACTTATGGAAACAATCTACAGTTCATTGGAACTGAGGGCAAAAAGAAATCTCTAGTAGACATAAAATCGAAGAAGTGAACATTGTTTTACTGCGTATTTCCTTCTGATGGTTGATCGCATTGATGTGAAGCTTGAAACACAATAAATCCATATTGCTCTCATGTTACAAACCACAATGTTGTAAATAATTATCAAAATTTAGTTTTTTTTTGTTTAACAGAGATTTCACACTAATTGTGCACGTGTGTCAAATTACTATGGGCGATATGAAACTTTGAGCATCAAACTGTAACTAAGTGTATCTTGCCTTCACAACCACTTGAATATAAATCATGTCAAGTTTATTTTTTCAAAGAGGCATGTCCTAATAAAACTCCAATAATCAGCTATCCAAGCGAAAATCTGACAACATACACTGTAAAACCGATTCCAGAATTATTACATTACCCGTTTTGAACAGAATTATTATTTGAGGGAAAAAATAAATTATTAAAAATCAAATATAATGGCTGATATAAATTGTATAAAGCGGCAAAGCAGGATTGTACGACATCCCTGAAAATGGCATGTAATGGTAAAAAAGCAGAGGTGCCAAAGCTTTCTTAGTTGCATTGTTATGTAACATGGAGGATAAGAAGGACAGAGCCAATAGTGAGTTTTACAAACTTGCCATACTGATACATATGACAAGCTGAGCAGTTATGAAATCCTGGGGGAGTACTGAACTTTATTCTGTATTCCCAATATATCTTCTAAATGTTAAACTCCACCCTTATTAAATTCTGAAGAAAGGTCTCGACCCAACATGTCACCTGTTCCTTTTTGCCAGAGATGCTGCCTGACCCACTGAGTTACTCCAGCATTTTTTGTCCATTTTCGGTTTCAACCAAAATAGCTTAGACCCAGCAGTATGAATATTGATTTATTTAACTTCAAGTAACCCTTGCATGCTCCCTCTCTCCACTCCTCCCCCATCCAAGTCATACTAGCTTCAAAGTAGCTTTGTTGAGTCTCATTGTCTGTAACTCGTTTTCACCTAGCTCACAGCTAACAATGGCCTGTTTCCTTTCTCATTGTTACTTTTTTGCATATCATTCATTAATTTGTTCTATATCTCTCTATATCACCATCTATATATAATTTCCCTTTCCCCAGCCTCATGTCTGAAGCAGGGTCTCAACCCGAAATGCCACCTGTTCCTTTTCTCCAGAGATGCTCTCTGACCCGCTGAGGTACTCCAGCTTTTTGTGTCTATCTTCAGTTGAAACCAGCATCTGCAGTTCCTTCTTACACATTTCATCTGCAATTACTTCCTACACTTATTAATTTGTATATGGCTTGAGTTTCGCAACTAACCAGTTGTGCTTTTTTTCCCCCAATTCATCATCAACAAACAACTAAAAATCTCTTCGAGACCCATGAGCAGGATAGAAAATTCTCCATGAATCATAAGTGCATATTGAACTGCGAGTGTTTGGCCTACTGGAGCTTGATTCGCAGGTCACAGAGGCTGTCTGTAACCCACAGGATGTTTTTCTCGGCTCTGGTGTGAATCGTTAAGTACAATGTCAAGGACACCAAGTTCCTTTTGGAGCTCTGAGGTAATTCTGGTGTTGCTCAGAGATTAGAAGCTGGAACAAAACCTAGATCTGCTGGGAAAGCAACTAGATGCAAGGTGACTGCAAGATATCAGGCAAAATTCCAACCTACCCGTCAGTCCCCAAAATCACTATTGTATGTGCTTGAGCAGAGTTCATAATTGCTGCTGCCATAAATAATAGACAAATCACATATTTCTTGCTCAAGGACTCATGCCTCCATCAGAATTAACTGGCAGATTTTTTTCCACCCCAGTTAGCACTTCAAAGGAGTACTGGTCAAGGCCATGATTCTAACTCCAAAATTAATCCATGTTTCCAATCATTCATTATGAAGACACCTCTTTCACATGGACCTGCATATCCTAATAGTAACTTGGCCATGGAACTCAGTAGAATGTTGCATATTTAATTATTTCTGAAATTGTCCCTTGGTTCCCACCATTATTATTCATTTTTAGAATATCAAAATGGGTAAGGAGTATTTACTAACATGACATATACAATATTCCTTTCAAAAAGTCAGAATTCATGTTCATAAGTTCTTGGAGCAGAATCAGGCCATTTGGCCCATCACGTGTACTCCATTCCTTCAGCCATTCAATCATGGCTGATCTATCTTTCCCTCTCAACCCCATTCTCCTGCCTTCTCCCCATAACCCCTGAAACCCTTACTAATCAAGAATCTGTCAATCTCCGCCTTAAAGATATCCATGGACTTGGCGTCGATAGACATCTGTGGCAATGAATTCCACAGACTCACCACCCTCTGACTAAAAAAAATCCTAAACTCTAGTGAATACAGGCCCAATGCCTTCAAATGCTCATCATACTGTATGTTAACAACCCAATCATTCCTGGGATAATTCTCATAATTGTCGTAATCCTCCCCTGAACACTCTCCAATGCAATCACATCCTTCCTCAGATATAGGACACTAAACTGCCCACAATACTCCAAATGCTGTCTGACCAGAAATTGGAACAGTTGAGGCTGAGGCAACCTCACAGCTGTTCCAAGTGCACAAGTAAAAGACCAGTGCTCATATAAGTCTAAAGTTAATATAATTGAAAGATGGATTTCTCATAGCTTGTGCAGCAAGAAAGAAAATATCACAACTACACTGCTGACTTTATTTCAGCTGCCTTTTATAGGCATGAAATGGAGCCCAGAATGAATTCTACAAATTGTGTTGAATATGCAATATGAATTTGTTACTTTGAACTTCAGTTACGTCTATGGAAAACATTAGCAGTCCATTAATCTTCTTAACTAGGCACATACAATTTGCTGCAAAGCCCAAACCATAATATTCTCCTAATTAAGAGATAAAAGCACTGCTAATTAACATGGCAAAACATTGTATTTTGCTGAACATTTCCTAGTTCTGTTTGCATCCAATTGTAAGTTCTTAGCAGTTATTCATGATAGGTTCTGAAGAGCTGTGTGTATGTGTGTCAAGCTACTTTCATTGTCAATGAAAGGCAAGCAGTAAAATGGTCAAAAAACCTATTAGACCCGTAACAGCAGGGGATTCCATTATCTCTACAACCTGGTGATAATTAGAATTAGTAGCAGAGCTCCAGAGTGACTTTTACTAGGTTTTACAACGTGGCCATAGAATAAAGGTGCTTTCTTTCTCTAATCAGCTGATGGTAAATTTGATGAATTGACATGTAAATCAGCAGCCCAACCCTTTAATCAGTAGGTAATTAGAATACTTAATAGTCAATTGAGAAGAATTCATGGCCCAATCATTCTGACATTGGTTCCCAGCCATTATACTAAATGCAAAGAAGTGGAAAATACAGCCTGTTAGATTGTATACACAACTAAACTCATTTGCATTGCTTTATACTCCAAAGTTTCTGAAGTCCTGGCTGAGGAAAGGGGTTTTAATTGGTGCAACCATTCAGGTTTATGCAAAATAAGTGTAACCATTTGCTTTAGAAGAGTTACAGTCTGAAATTGCTTTATGTTGATCGTAGTGGGGTGTTAAATCTTATCTACAGTCGCTCATGTAACCATTGATAATTCCATTGTAAACTTTCCAGTTTCATTAACACTTTTCTCTGCAATTTCTCAGTAAAACTGCCTGCTGAATCTTTTCTGCTTGGAGGTCAGGCAGCATCCACAGCAGAAAAAGGACAGACAATATTCCAGGTCAAGAAGCGTCTCCAAACGACCAAACATTCCTTCCATGGATGATGCCTGATCTGTTGAGTTTTTCTAGCAGTTTATTTTTTTGCTCAAGATACCAGCATCTGCAGTCTTTTGTCTCCTAAAATGAACTGCAACCAGAAATTTAAGATGGCCGTTGCAGACAGAGGAAAAAAACATCTCCAGTAACTAGTGTTAAAGAAGGAACTGCAGATGCTGGAGAATCGAGGGTACACAAAAAGCTGAAGAAACTCAGCGGGTGCAGCAGCATCTAAGGAGCGAAGGAGTCTGAAGAAGGATCTCGACCCGAAACATCGCCTATCTCCTTCGCTCCTTAGATGCTGCTGCACCCGCTGAGTTTCTCCAGCTTTTTGTGTACCCTGGAATCTCCAGTAACTAGTGGGGTGCCGCAAGACTCGGTGCTGGGACCCCGGTTATTTACAATATATATTAACGATTAGGATGAGGGAATTAAATGCAACATCTCCAGGTTTGTGGATGACACAAAGCTGGGTGGCAGTGTGAGCTGTGAGGAGGATGCTATGAGGTTGCAGGGTGACTTGGATAGGTTGGGTGAGTGGGCAGGTACATGGCAGATGCAGTATTATGTGGATAAATGTGGTGTTATCCACTTTGATGGCAAGAAGAAGAAGCCAGATTATCATCTGAATGGTGTCAGGGGAGGTGCAACTAGACCTGGGTGTGCTTGTACATCAGTCATTGAAAGTAAACATGCAGGTACAGCAGGCAGTGAAGAAAGCTAATGGCATGTTGGCCTTCAATGCGAGAGGATTTGAGTTTAGGAGCAAGGAGGTCGTATTGCAGTTGTACAGGGCCATGGTGAGACTGCACCTGTGATGGCGAGACTGACATATGATGAAAGAATGGGTTGACTGGGCTTGTATTAACTGGAATTTAGAAGGATGAAAGGGAATCATAGAAACATATACCGTTTTTAAAGGATTGGACAGGCTGGATGCAGTTATAATGTCTGCGATGTTGGTGGAGTCCAGAACCAAGGGTCACAGTTTACAAATAAGTTGTAGGCCATTTAGGACTGAGATGAGGAAATACTTTTTCACCCAGAGAGTTGTGGATCTGTGGAATTCTCTGCCACAGAAGGCAGTGGAGGCCAAATCACTGGATGTTTTCGCTGTTATGGCTAAAGGAATCAAGGGATACTAGACCAAGTGCAGTCCCATTGGGTCTGGACGCCGAACGTGCTTCAGTACCCGAGTACGGGGGGGGGGGGGAGGGAGGGTGAGGGGGGGAGGAAGGGGAAAGGGGAATGGAGGAAATGAAATCGGGAGCCGAATCGGCAGTTAAAATCGTCAAAAAAAAGGCGGCGTTTTGGGAGGAGAGCGAGCTGCAGCAGCTGCAGTTATGGTGCCTGGCTAGTAGGAGACCACAAAATGAGTGAATGCTGCAGCAGCTGCAGTTATGGTGTCTGGCCAGCAGGAGGCCACAAAATGATTGGGGGGGGGGGGGGGGGTGAAGGATTTGTTGTTAAAAAGTGGACATAAAAATGTCTAAATGTAATGAGGAGTGCATTTGTGAATGTACAAGCGTAATGTTTGGCAGAATGGAAAAAATGGCGGCGTTTGAGAGTCAGGTTTTGGCGGAGCAGGGAATCAAAGGGTGAAAATGTGATAGCCAGCCGGCAGCTGGACAGCGGTCGGCAGACACCAGCTGGCAGCCGGACGGCGGTCGGCAGACACGCACACAAAAGCAGGAATGAGGTACTGATTTTAGAAGATCAGCCATGACCATATTGAATGGGCGGTGCTGGCTCAAAGGGCCGAATGGCCTACTCTTGCACCTATTTTGCTATGTTTACTAAGTTTCCTGGTCCGTGCTTGGTTTCATCAATGTAGAGAAAGCCCCATTGAATTGAATGCAGAAGACAGGTTGGCAGAGGTGCAAGTGAACCTCTGTCTCACCTGAGAAGCCTACTTAGGACCATGATGATAATGAAGGAGGAGATGGATGGACAGGTATTGCACCCTCTACGCATGCAGGGGCAAGTACCAGAGAATGAGGAGGCGTGTGTGGGAATGAATGAACCAGAGAGTCACAAAGAGAGTGGTTCCCCTAGTACTGGACCTGTTATCACCTCACCCTTCTTCCATCTTTGCTAGAAATCTTGCCCACGTTTGTCAGTTCAAACGGCTTATCAATAGAAGAAAGTGGGCTCATATGAACCTTACCTCCTCTAACTTGCATTATCTCTTCTTGCCACTGTCTCAACATGTCCATTATGTTCATGCAACAAAGATATAGACTTTAATTCCACATGGCATCCAGTGGCAAAATGACAACTTTCAATATTTTCACAGCTATCAGGCTGGGAAATCTGCTCAATCAAATTGTGTTTGGTTAGAACTGAAGGAGGGACAATGAACCAAATGATTTCAATGGAATTAATTGTTTTTAATTAAATGTTCTTAACATGTTTTGATTATTTAATTATGTTGGCGATATTGAGAAGCTTTAATAGGTGTCACATGATTGATCACTGTGTCCTCATCTGATGAAGTGGGTCATAATGTCATCTGAAAGTAGAATTAGGCCATTCGGCCCATCGTCTACTATGCCATTCAATCATGGCTGATCTATCTCTCCCACCTAACCCCAGTTTCCTGCCTTTTCCCCATAACTCCTGACTTGCACACCCATACTAATCAATAATCTATCTATCACTGCCTTAGAAATATCCATTGCTAGACTCCACAGCCTTCTGTGGCAAATTATTCCACAGATTCACTACCCTCTGACTAAAGAAACTCTTCATCTCCTTCCTAAAGGAACGTCCTAGGCTAAGGCAGATGTCAATGTTTTTTCATTTGTTTTGTGGCTTGACGGCGTATCCTCATTTCCCCAATGCCCACATGTTGGTCTTGTACCATGCAAGGCCCTGCTGCCGCAGAGCATCCTCACCATGAAGGATAGGCCAGCCTGCGAGCATAGGCTGGCCATGGCAGGTTCACAAGCTGAAAGTTTGAAAATGAACAGCAAAGTAAGGGCTCATTGTTTGCAATCAGCTCTGGAACAATTAATTTGAAGTGATTGTATATTGCCATCCTAAAAGAGAGCAGGCAATATAATGAAGGACACTCACCTGGTCATTTCCTCCACTCCCCTCTCACATGAAGCAGAAGATACAATAGCTTGAAAGCACTTACTACCAGATTCAGGAATGGATTCTGCCCCATTGTTATCAGAGTCTTGATTGGACATTCTTAAGCAAAGGATGTATTCCTGTTTTCCCAGTCCTGAGACCATCTTTTTAATTGACATTTTCTCTGTCGCTGTAACACTATATTTGGCCTTTCTTTTTCACATTGCCTGTTATGCTTGTCTATGGTTTGATTGTACTCGTATATATTTACCTGGGTATCAATGCAAAGCAAAAAGGTTTTTCACTGTATATGTGACAATAATAAACCTATAACATTTTTTTTAAAGTGTTTGAAAATATCAATATATTGAATAATTTTGGGAAAATGGCAATAATGCCAATTCTTGCCCATGTTCTATCATTCCTAATTACTGTGCTATAATTTGCTTTATCATTTTACATACAATATGTCTAAAATATATATAATGCAAAAGTGGCCGTACAGAAGAAAATATAATTATTTTCAGAATGTAATATGTTACGTAGTATCAGTATAAGCTAAAATAATTAAGCAGTGAACTTTCATGGTGCACCAAGCAACAGATAACAAAGCTTGGGATATGATTGAAAAATCAAAATATTTTCATTAACTATAAACTCATAATACTCAATTTTTTAATTAACCAAGTAATTTGAGATTTGTTTAACTTGAATTCATTGCCATTTTCTATAAACTAAGTACAGATTCCTGAATGACTAATCTCTAGATTTTTACAAACTGAAGCTGCATTTGGAAATTTTATGAGTCATGTTTATTTAAATCATAACATATAATGTGATACCTTAGATAAATGGACAGAAAGAAATAGGAAAAATATTTTTTAGAGATCCATTATCTAGCATGAATTTAGGAAAACAATAATTCAATAAAAAAGCTAAAAGAATCACATTTGCATCAGAGGCCAACTTTCTTCCCATGTAACTGATACTGTGTTTATATATATTTAAAAAAAAAACAACAGTAGACCACATCTCAGTTTAAAATAAGTTGTGAATCATCAGACACATGGGCATGGAAAACTGCTAGAATCATACTCGGCAAGTACATTTTATCTGAAATCTATGGTTTAATTCACATCTTGAGAGAGTGTGGTCATTTGATATCTGCATCTATTTACGGAGAGCAGAGAATTTTCGGTTGGGCATTTGCTTCAGGAACCTCCTGTTGGTTTGGTCAACATTCATCAGTAAACAGTTATTATGTTGAAGCGTCATCCCACAGGAACTGAAACTGGTTGTTTGTTTTGCATGTGACAGACCTTTATTGAATTCAGTCCATTGGCTGGATCATTTATTTCCCCAGGCTGATGCACTACCACACCTGGGATTCACAGGTGGTCCCTCATTCAACCATGGACCTGTCTGCTTAATGGGTATCTATAAATAACACTGATACATTACTCCAACTGGCTGGTGAAAGTTAAGGGAATAATCATAAATAAATAAATCTGATTTTATTATCAATATTAATAATGGGGGAAAATAAGGTTAATATGTATCAAATGAACTATTTTTAATGGGAGCAGCAGTGCCTGGAACAAGCTTTGCAAGGCTGCACCTGAGATTAATAGGAACGTAACCATGCTTTAACCTGAGCCAAAGGGTGTATTCACAGGCAATCAGCTATTGAGCGGTCGACAAGGACCTCCAGGTAAACCAGCAAGGTCCACTGTCAGACTAGAGGAGGTAAGGAGGCTTCCTCCAGCTCTGACATGAAAAGCTTGGACGTGGGGCAGCAGAGCGGTGCAGCACAGTGGTCCATGCTACCTTACAGCGCCAGTGACCCGAGTTTGATCCTGAATATGAGTGCTGAATGTGGGGAGTTTATACGTTCTCCCTGTTGGTGTTCTCCAGGTGTTCTGGTTTCCTTCCACACCAAAGATATACAGGTTTGTAGGTTAATTGGCTTTGGTAAAATTGTAAATTGTCCTTGGTGTGTAGGATAATGCTAGTGCACAGGGTGATTGCAGGTCAGCGTGGACTCGGTGAGCCTGTTTCCACATTCCATCTTTGAACCTTAAAGTCTAAAAGTCTAAAGTGGAAAGGTCAAAGCCTCTCCTAACATACAATGCTGCCAACTTTACCAAGCCAACATATAGTCTCTCCAGTCCCCCTGCTAAAATTCCTCCTCGCCAAGAGCCATCTAATCAGCCTGCTTGAAAGCTATCTGTTCTCCACTGGAAAATGGTCTAGAACCATTTAAATGGATAACAAGTCCAAGGTCTCTCTGTGTCATTGTCAGATGGGAAATTGAACATGTCATAGCATTTTGTTTCAAAAATGCACCTAGGTACTTGGATGTTAGCTTATGGTATTAACCTCTTCACCTATCTTCCCTATTGACTATAGAATGTGTGACTGGAGGTCTCCGGGCCTCTGAACTTATTGCCCCTTTCTCTCCCTTTCTTCTGTTTGAACCCAAGTTTTCAATGCAGCACGAGTGGGCGGTAGTGAGAGATGCATGTTGTGTGGAGTCATTTTCATCTATTGTGCTACAGCAGTTGAGTAAATTACAACCACTTTAAGGGTTGGCTTAAGAAAAGCTAAGAATACGTGTAGCAGGGAGAATTAAAAAAGACTGAAAAGTAAGTCTCAGCTGAGGCACGTAAAATTAACAGCATGGTTTCTTCACACAAAATGTAGTGAACCATTCGAATTCTTTCTCCAGGAGGCACAAAGTGGTCCTGTCACTGAGTACATTCCAGGCAGTAATGTGTTAAATATTAAAGGGATAATGAAAAAGGAGTTAGTGCGGGAAAGCAGCACTGAGGAAAAATGGTCATTCAGGAGCTTACTGATTGATAGAGCAGAAACTTGATCAAAATGACCTACTCCTATTCTATGTTTCTCTGGCCATAATAATTGCTCGTTTCCAAGCTTCCCCCAGTGTTTCAGTAAAAACACCGAATCAAGTACTTGAAACAACACAATTTTATTTTACCAAAAGCGTGTTACAGAGCACACATGTACCTAACTCACCACGGGTTCAATCCTCATGTCTGCCTATTCAAGCCCTCTAGGCCTCGCTGTGACAGAGACACTCCAGAAGTTCACGCAGTCCCAAGCGTTCTCCCAGAAGATCAACCCTGAGCCTCGTGATTGCGGAATTTTATATGTCCCAGGACCTCGAGGGGCCGAACCACATGGGGGTGGTCTCTTAATAACACAATTAAAGATATCGATTAACCCCATACATAACAGGCATCCCCCTAATCCAATGATATAACAGCTTAATACATTGTTTTCAAAACAGACATTGAGAAGAAGCCAACTTAGAAATATTTACCCTGATTTACAGAAAACCCAGACAAGACAACACCTCACCCAATCAACACTTGGCAAAGTCAAACTGTGCAACATTATTTACAATTATTTACAAGGTGTATGTCTGGCTTGCAGCCATCCAATCCATTCTATGCATTTTGCACCAAATTGACAGGGTTTGCAGATATTCCCATTCTTTCCTTGCAAATTGTATCTAAGCTCCAGACACTCTGGCACCTCTTTGCAGCTTGCCCCAGCTCTGCAGAGAGCAATTCCAAATTGACCAAATCTCCCAGCAATCATGAAACTTTACCCCATTTTGAAGTCCTAGCTTCTCCAATTTAGCCAGGATTAACAGCCAATGGAGACTGATGCTAAAATCATAATAACAAACAATGCTACCACAATCACTGCTCTCTGCATTGAATTAAATTATCACAGGTTACTTTTGTATTGTAATCTGATGTCCCAGTTTCTGTTTTACATCTCGCATTCCAGGAGGAGATTTTTTTTTTTTCTTTTCATAGTTAACTTTTATTAGAGGCATGTACATATCCTAGTCCAAACCATTACAAACTTTGTTAAACGGTTACATATTAAATATTCAGGATTCCAAGGACTCCACTACCAATGTAGCAGGAGTCTACATTTATCGGTTACATATTAACATTGACTCTAATTATTATTATTATTTTTTTTTAGTAGATAGAAAAAATAAAGAGAAAGAAAAAAAGACACTTGAAAACATAAAATAAACTATCCATAATACAACTTAGGAGATAGGTCCGTAGGTAAGAAAACAAAACTATTTGTCTAGTCCTGGGTTCAAGCTTCCATCAAGCCTCAGCGCTGGCCCATTCTACCCCTTCAAATAATCTATGAACGGCGACCATACTCTAATAAATAATTCAGGTTTGTCAATTAAGACAAATCTAATTTTTTCCAGATTTAAGGTCTCCAACATCTCCATAATCCACATTTTAATTCTAGGGGATGCAGGGTTTTTCCAAAATTTTAATATTAGTTTTTTCCCTGTTATTATACTATAATCCAGGAAATTTTTTGGGTTTATTGTCAGTTTTAGGTATTGTTCAGTTATGCCCAATATTATTAATTTAGGAACAGGATCCAGTTAAATATTAACCACTACGGAAATAATTTAAAAAATATCCACCCAAAATGTTTTAATTTTTATGCAATTTACAAAGGTATGGGTTAAATTAGCCTCAGAGTATTGACATTTATCGCAGATATTAGGAAAAATTCTATTTAATTTTGTTTTAGAATAATGCAATCTGTGTAATATTTTAAATTGTATTAAAGAATGTCTGGCGTTTAACAAACATTGATGTATATGTTGTACACTTTCATCCCAAATATCTTTCGTTATGGGTTGAACCAATTCATTTTCCCATGCTTGTCTATGTGATTCCGTCGACGGATTCACGCTATCTAACAGAATATTATAAATATGATATTAATTTGATTGTGTTGGGATGTTTATTCAAACATTCATCTAGAATCTCTGGCTCTCTAATTCTGTATTCTTGTGTATGTTATTTAACATAATCTTTCAATTGTAAATATCTAAAAAAATGATTTGAATGTAATCCATAATTCTGTTGTCCCTCCAGAAACGAGAGGAACACACCTTTTCTATAAAGATGTCCCATCTTTTTAATTCCATAGTTTTTCCATTGTGTAAAGCCTTTATCCAATACCGAAGGCTTAAATGAAGGGTTATTTGCAATTTGAAAGTGATAAATTATCCAATTTAAAATGTCTTTTTTATTTGTTTCCAAATTCGAATACCACTATTGGATTTTCACTATAGATTTTTTATTCAATTTTGTAGGGGATAAGAAAATCGGACTAATTTCAAATGGCAGACAATCCTCCTTTTCCAGCTTTAACCAGTCTGGTTGTTGATCCATATCTTCCAACCAGAAATTTAAGTTTTTGACATTGACTGCCCAGAAATAAAATAAGAAATTTGGTAAGACTAATCCTCCATTCGTCTTAGATTTACATAAGTGTTTTTTACTTATTCTGTGATTCTTATAATTCCAAATAAAACTTGTTACAATAGAGTCAATTTTTAAAAATAAATTTTTAGGGATTGGAATTGATTGGAAGAGATATAGAAGTTGAGGAAGGAAAATCATTTTAATTGCATTAATTTTACCGAGCATTGAAATAGGAAGTGTTATCCAATATTGAATATTCTTATCCAATTTATTAAGAAAAGGCACAAAATTTGATTTAAATAAAGAAATATATTTATTGGTCACATAGATTCCTAAGTATTTAAATTTTTCATTCACTATTTTAAAAGGTGATTGTTGCAATATATATAAATTAGGTTCCATTATTGGCATAATCTCACTCTTCTTCCAGTTGATTCTATATCCCAAGAATAAACCAAATTGAGTTATAAGATTTAACAGGTTAGGGATACTAATTTCTGGATTTGTAATATATAGTAATACATCATCTGCATATAGAGACATTTTATTAACTGTATTTTTAGTATTATACCCATATATTTCTGGATGAGCTCGAATGATTTCTGCTAGTTGTTCTATAACAAGGGCAAATAGTAACGGTGATAATGGGCATCCTTGTCTACAACCTTTAGATAAATCAATTTTTTTTAATAACATTTGATTTGTCATTATTCTGGCTGTTGGATTGGTATATAAAAGCTTAACCCATGTGCAAAACTTCTCACCTAATTGAATTTTTTCCATCACCGAAAATAAATAGGGCCATTCAATTTGATCGAATGCTTTCTCAGCGTCTAGCGAGATGACTGCTAAGTCTTCATTAGCTATTCGATTTGAGTATATAATGTTAAATAATCGGCTCAGATTATAACATGAATAACGTTTTGGAATAAAGCCAGTTTGATCGGGTGTTTTAATTTATAAATCACTATGCTTAATCTGTGTGCTAAAATTTTGGTTAAAATTTTCTGATCAATGTTTAATAGAGCAATTGCTCTATGTGAACCTGGATCTTCAAGGTCCTTATCCGTTTTTGGAATAAGTATTATAGTTGATTCATTTAAAGTTTCTGGGAATTTCTGTTGCATGAATGCTTGAGTATATGTCTGTAGGCGTGGCGAGATCAAGTCATGATATTTTTTATAAAATTCACTATTTAAACCATCTGGTCCAGCGGCCTTTCCATTTTTAAAGAATTAATAGATTCCTTAATATCTTTTACTGATATTTCGGCCCCTAATAATTCCCTCTCTTTCAAATCTAAACCAGTAAGGTTACAATTCTGTAAGAATAATTCCATTCCTACAGAACCCCCTGCCGTTTTGGTTGAATAAAATGTTTGATAGTATTGAGAGAATCTGTCATTAATATCCTTGGGTAGTGTTAATATTTCTCCCGTATATCTGATTTAATTTTATATATTGTTTTTTCCCCTTCCTGTTTCTGGAGTTGGCATGCCAGTAATTTTTGTGGTTTATCTCCAAATTTAAAGTGTACCTGTTTAGTCTTTTGATAAAACTTTATGAATTGGTCTGAGTATATTTGGTTTAACTTATATTTGAGTACAGCAATTATATTATGTATTATTATAGAAGGCGCAATTGCATTTTCCATATCTAATTGCCTTATTTCCATTTCCAATACCAATTGTTTGGTGTGATTCTCTTTATTACGAAAGGCTTGTGCGGAGATTAACGCTCCTCGCATAAATGCTTTAAATGTTTCCCAAAGAAGGGAAGCAGAAATTTCAGGGCAGTCATTTGTCTCAAAAAACATATTTATCTGTTTGATAAGGAGGAGATTTAAAGCACGTTTCTGTATGGAAATACCTCAAGAGTACATATAAAGCCTTTTCAGCACTAACAAAGAATCAAATTATATTTTTAGGTTGATTATTATCTCATGTATGATCCCATCATTTTGCATGCTATCCATTCAGATTAGATAATACTATACATAAATACAATCAAGCCAAACTTAACTACAATAGGTAGATTGAAGGCAAAGATACAGAGTGCAGAATATAGTTCAAAGCATTGTAGCACAATAGTTCTGGAGACGTCCACTTTGTCCAAAAGGTGATGTTGATCAACTTGTGCAGAATCAGTAGCTTGAACGCTCATACCATGAGATTCAGGAACAACTTCTTCACAGCTGGACTATTGATCAGACCTCTCATATGCCAAGGAAATAGTCCTGTTCTTCCAACTTACCTCATTGAGTCCATTGCACATTTTATGTAAACTTTCTCTTACCCATCTTCTACACTCTGTTTCTCTTCTCTTTTTGCAAAACCTGTTGTTCTTGTGTATGGTCTTCTTTTTATTTCGTGTGGTATGCACAGCCAAAAGTTGTTGGACAACTTGTTCTATTTGATCTTCCATTTGTACACGTCGAGTTGATTGCATTAGTCAAAACTGGACGGACCACGTGAAGGTTGCAATCTTCCACCCCATGTATGGTCTGAGTGTTTTGAACACATTTATGACAGAACTAATAGCATTTGTGCAGAAATCCATTTACATTCTCTATAATTTCTGTGATGTAGTAAATTAAGTGGCGAGTGAAACGATGGAACATAATTTAGATCGACTGAAGCAGACATAACCACATAACTGATTTAGTTTAGTTCAGAGATACAGTGCGGAATACAGGCCCTTCAGCTCACAGAGTCCAAACTGACCAGCGATTTCTGCATAAACACTATTTTACACACACTTGGGATAATTTTATTTACAGCAAGCCAATTAACATACAAACCGGTATGTCTTTGGAGTGTGGGAGGAAACCGAAGATATCAGAAAACCCACGCGGTCACGGAGAGAATGCACAAACTACGTAGAGGCAGCACCCATAGTTGGGATTGAACCTGGGTCTCTGGCACTGTAAGGCAGCAATTCTACTGCTGCACCACTGTACTGCCCATGTATTGGCCAAGTTTGAATGCAGTTGGGTTTGTTTATAGAGTTGTGTTTGTTCAACTGTTGATGAAATTAATTTATTGTGAGATATTAAAGACGAGAGCCTGTTTTCATAAAAAGCACGGGCAACTCAATTGATGTGCCATGATCTTTGCCATTTTGTAAAATAAGACAAGCTGATTAAGGGTCCTGATATGTCCATAGTGTTCCAATGTGCTGCTAATATTTTTCTGATAATGTTAAATGCCTAGTCTATCATAAAGAAAGCATTTGAAAAGCAAATGTACTTTAAGCCTGTTATTATTCATGCTGAGACCTTCACTTTCTTTCATCCTTCTCTTCTATAAAAAGGGAAGAGTCACATTATCCAGTTTCTGTACTGAAAACACAGGGAAATAGAAACAAATACTAAAAACAATGTTACTAAGGACATTAATAACTTTTCCTTCAGTTTTGCTGATAAAATAGGGGAAGAGATATGTTCTATCAGCAGCTGCTTCACACCATCTCTACATGTAGGATGTCACCATGAATACGAAGACCTAATCAAATAGAAGACAAACCTGAACTATGCATTTTGTGTTGTTTTTATTGGGATACACACATGTAATTGGAACACTACATGTGTAGGAAGGAACTGCAGATGCTGGTTTAAACCAAAGAAAGACACAAAAAGCTGGAGTAACTCAGTGTGACAGGTGGCATCTTCTCTCCAGAGAAGCTGCCCGTCCTGCTGAGTTACTCCAGCTTTTTGTGTCTATCATTGGAACTTTACATCTTGCTCCAAACTGATCAGTGAGGTGATCAGGAAGACAACCAATTATGTTTAACCAAGTTAACCAAACAGATTGGTGAACTGGCAATGTTGTGAGATTTATATTCCTAACGTGGATGACAAAGTGCTGGAAATCTCTAAGATGGCCTTGAAGACGTTGGCAGCAGCAGCAGCAGACGGAGTATAACAATGGTGCCAGTGAGCAGGCTGAGCCTTCCCTCCCATGCCCAGAGGCACTGTGAGTGTTCCAACATCGGCAGCGGGAGACGCCCCGGGATACGGAACTGAGCAAGTGAGGCGTAGGATGGCGAATTTACAAATTGACGTGTTTATATTAAGGTGTCGGTGTAGTGGGTTGCTGAAGGCCCTGCAGCCGCCTGGGGCTCGATTAGATTGGGTGCTAATTCAAGGTGAAATGATATATGATCTTATCTAAGAGCACAGTGAGAATGCCTCATTTATAAGGCTACAACAGTTGACGGATGTAATTCACTGTCACCTCAAGTTCAATGAGAATGGGCAATAAACAATTTCAGAGAACCCCTCCACAAATATGCAAATAAAAGAAAATGTAAGTTGCACAACCATGTTCTACCCTCTTCCAGTTTCCTCCTCAACAAAACAGACAGCTTGGTAGGAGAGATCAGGCAGAAACTATAAATGGACCTGATTCAGGGATATAGACACTGGCATTGGGCAATCCTTGATTTTCTCCAGCCATTTTAAGTGGAACTGTATCTATTCCGTGAAGAAGCATGCTTTAATAACAATCAATACATGGTGAAATAATTACACAGAAATTAGTGGAAACGCAAACTGGATTGGGAAGGTGCAATATTGAAGTTGCAATCACCCATTTTAGTTTTCCATTAATGACCAATTTCACCACCAAGGGTTGCTGCACAAATCCTTGAAAAGGAGGGCAGGTGTAACAATTGTGCTGCAAGTTCAGTTTTTGTTTTAATTCTGTGGTTTCTAATTTCCATCTATCCATCCATCCATCTATCTATCAATCTCTATCTATTACTAAGGTGAGTGGTGGAATATTGCGTTGGGGGACCAGGCCTTCGGTGTGACAGGGACCCAACGGGTCCCACTTACTCTGGTATATAAATATTACTAAAAGTCTCATCTTGTCTGTCATCTTGTTTGTTTGCCAGCATTTTGCTATCTGAACTACGCCAAAACAGTCCACAGCATTACTCACAATTGTCCTGTGGTGGTTTGTGTCAAGTTTCATTCAGATTGATGTTATATTTTACAAATTATTAACATTTTTAGCTTTACAAAATCCCACTTTGAGAAGGATTTCTTCAAATCTGCACTGGTGGGTCCCATCTATGAGGTCACAATGGGATTGTAGCCCTACTGGCTACAATGTTGCTATCCCAGGACACTGAGTCCTTGGCAGCAGATGTCCATCAGGAAAAGAATCTGCCAGCCTTACCCAGCAGATATGTAATTGCAATGCCTTTTAATTGCTCTCTATATAGAAAGTTTAATGATTATATTTGGATAACAAAAGATGGCCTTGTCGGTGGCACCTACATCACATTATAGTTTAAAATGAGAGAGGATGAAAAAAAGAGCCGAACTGCACTGTTGGGGGCTATGGGTGAGTGATGGAATATTGCTTTGGGGGAACGGGTTGCGAAGGGGGAACAGGTGAGTGGTGCAATCTTGCATTGGGAAACAGGATGCGTTGGGGGACCATGCCTCCCATGTGACAGGGTCCCAACGGGTCCCACTTGTTCTAATATATAGGAGGGGACATTATAAGCCATGTCTTCAGGTTGTTGTAGCTAAGATCCAGGTACTGCAGGGAGGTCACGTCCCACAGGAAGTCCTTGGTCAGCTTGGAGATCTGGTTGCGGGAGAGGTTGAAGACGTGCAGGGTCTGGGTGCAGTTGGACAGCATGCGAGGCACCGTGGTCAACAGGTTGCTACTGAGGTCCAGCAGCTCCAACCAGCCTAGCAGGTAAAGCCTGCCCCAGTTGAGCTGGTTACCGCTCAGTACAAGCTCCTTGAGTAGCAGGGGCAGGTGGTCAAACACGTCGTGCGGCATGAACACGAGTTTCTTCCCCTAATAATCCACTGCTATCTGTGTTCGAGAGCGAAAACCTGCAAAGGGCACGCACAGTTCCTCACCAGCGAAGATGGACACTAAGTGCTGCAGTAACTCAGTGGGACAGGCAGCACCTCTGGAGAGAAGGAATGGGTGACGTTTCGGGTCGAGATCCATTACTTCTCTCCAGAGATACGGCAACAGCACAGCACAAAACCAGTCTGAAGAAGGGTCTCGACCCGAAACGTCACCAATTCCTTTTCTCCAGAGATGCTGTCTGCCCCGCTGAGTTACTCCAGCATTTTGTGCCTATATCCCATGGCTTATAATGTCACCTCACATTGTAAAATCATTATCTGAACAAATGTCTCCTCGCTGGCTAAAACATAATCTATGTAGAACTCACGTTTCTCTCTGCTTCATATACGTGGGAATTTCCTCAGTATGGTCACTTTTCACGCGTCCCGCCCGGTGTTAACCCTTCCCATCAATGTTTGAACCCCCATCTTCGCTCTGTACCTTCAGCTTCATCGGCAGCTCTCTCCCAACGAAAGTATTCAAGTTAATTTCAGACCCCTATCCGTCCATCCTAATTTGGATCTAATTTTACCAGGTCATTTTTTTATAAATTATAATCTTATTTCTGTGCAATCATTAGTATTATTTTGGAAACTCTTCAAATTACCATATGTTCCTATACTTTATAGAGCCATAATAAGATGTATGTGTTGGAGAAAGGCATTTTCAGTTTTTAGTTTTTGTGATTTGGATTTGTTTTAATCAATAGTTTATATTCTACGTTTGAATTAAACCCACGATGTTTCAATTAAATCAGGCCAACATAAATTATTTAATTAAATAATTCTATACTTTTTTCCTTAAACTACACGATTTGTAATATAGAACATGTATTTCAATAGAAAATAAGACTTCTGTTGTAATACTGGATTAACTGCACAATTTCTTGTCGAGGTAGAATAACTTTGCACTTCAACATTACTTTTTGAATTAAGGGAAGCATAAATTACAATGAATCAGGAATTATAGCACAGTACAAAATCTATGTCACTGTGTACTTGCTTAATCGGGAATCTCCAAATATTAACTACTGAGTAATTCATCTCTCATCTGCAGTCAAGTGGAACAGAGAAAGCGCTTGGAGTTGTGCTCCCTGAATTATATATGGTATTGCTGCTCCTCCTACGGGTTCAGTGCAGAAAGGCAGCCTGCAGGAATCGAGGTCATCCAGTTAAGCATTTTGTCAGCACAATATTTCTAGCAGGTTTTGATCCATTTTCTAACAGATATTGGAACTTGCCCATTTTAAAGAACTCAGCAGTAAATCAATGCCACTAAAATAGCATTTTCCATTAGCACACTGAAACAAGAGATATGCCCTTGTGCAGAGACTCGGAACATGGCTCCAGTCTAGACTCTACTTGAGAACTGAATGTCTTCTGCAGTGCAGAACAAACAGATAGTTTTACCGGGTGTGGTAGCAAGACATCATTGTCCATTCACAACATAGGAACAAAATGTTAACTATTATATTTTGATCTGCCTAGAACCTAATCTAACAGAAAAAGGGAAATGTTACCGATATCTTCCTCCTTGTGAATGATCAAATATTTAAAATAAAATCAAAAAACTAAATTATCTCTTGCAGCCAATAAATTGAATACTTTAGTCAGTAAAATAGGGATTTATCTCAGCAGTTAGCCACAAGAAAATATGCAGTTTGACAATGATAAATTAAAAGTGTGCAACTTGGTATTTTTCGGCAATATGTTTTCATATAATGTAAGTACTACTTTTTGTGAATACTTGATCAATGTATGTGACAGAAAATTATCGGATTCTAAAGGAAAATATATATATTTGAAATGTGGGCCATTTTATCTATTTGTGCATTTGTATGAATTATAATATTTCACCTGCATTTGAAATCATAAATAAAAGTAGAGCTAACTACAGCATAATGAGAAGTGTGTCTTGCTAACAGGCAATATATCAATTTAACTGTCCTAATTATATCATGTCACAATTGTTAAGCACAACTATTCTGTTTGCTTACATGCAGCAGCAGAGTGGGTATATTTTGCTTTACAAATCATTGCCTCCAATAGACACTTGTACCATTACTCTTAATTCTATTTATTCATATGTAATGATTATGCCAAAGAAACCTGTTTATGTCAAATATCACACATATAATTGAAGCCTGAACAGCTAGATTAAAAGTCTATGAGTGACTTTCCATAGAATCAAAATATATCTGTATGTTGTCCAAGAAAAAAAAATCTAATGAAAAGAAACTGACAACTTTGTTTCTTTGTTACCAAAATGTTTCTTAGCAATGTTAGTTAATATTTATTTTTAATATAGATCAAGAAAGGGACAAAGACATTCATATTTGTACAATGCATAATTACTCTTATGAGATCTTTAATTAAATCAAGAGAATAAAAAGGAAGTGAGAAAGAGAGAACTAAGCTGTCATTTGATAGTTAAATTATATTATGGCTCATGATACTAGCCATGTAAGATACCTTTTCTATTGTAAAACAAGAGAAGCTGAGAAGATCAACTCCAATCAATAACACTAAATGTGCAATACAACTACAGTTGAAAGCAATGGAACAGAATCTCAGAAGTGGAGCAAAATGCATAGCTGTCCAAATGGAGTGTACTACTGACCATTACTGGTCATTACTGACGAGAGATGAATCATAGTCATAGATCATTTCTTTGAAATCTTAATTATTGCTCTAATTAAACCTTATTTAAGGAGTCTAGTGTCAGACAGACACAAAATGCCAGAGTAACTCAGTGGGTCAAGCAGCATCTCTGGAGAAAATGAACATTTCAGGTAAAGACCCTTCTTCAGACTGAGAGTTTCAGACAATTGGACAATGTAATCTACCCCAGATCACAGCAAGAGATATTCACAGTAAAGAAAATGTTTCAAGAAAGTTTAAGTCTGCTTGAAAAAATCATTGTTACATTCTCATTAACTCATGGGGATCCCTGGCCTGTGACTCCTTATAATAAATAAAACATCCAGGATTGAGTTTGTCATGTCTCTTCAACGGAAGCATTTGGAGACCCAATGAAAATAATGAAGGGAGCATAACCTGTCATGTTGAGAATGGCCTGGACCTTATGTGACAGTGTCTGTTGAATCTGTATTGGACGCTCCAGCACCTGTAGTGGAATCAAGGACTCAAATCATTCTCTCTGAAAAAGACAGAGGTATCACTTTGCAAATGCTGTTCAAATAGAACACTCCCATCATCCTTTTCCCATTACTCTGCATTATTTTCTTTTTTTATGCATACTGTCATAGTGAAATACAGCCTGGAAACAAGTCCTTCAGCCCACTGAACCTGCACTGTTCATCAACCACCCATTGAATTTAAAAGAAGTTACAATCAACTTCCTGCCATTCAGAATGAAAACTCCAGATTATATCAACTCAAAATAAAATAATTTCACGTTATATCAGCAGCATCACCCCTCATACTTCTCCTGGGTTACATTTTTATTTTTATGAATCATGAGTTAATATTTTAAATATTGTACATTTTAGTGAATCAAAACCAAGATTGGATTGCATGCGATTTTGCAATTATTTTATGCAGTACTAAATCATTAATGGAAACAAAAGTGGAGCCAAGACATCCTCAATTCTACTAGTGACTCGCAGACTAGAGGGGTGCCACAGGACTCAGTGCTGGGAGCCTAGTTATTTACAACATATATTAACAATTTAGACAAGGGAATTAAATGTAAGATCTCCAAGTTTGCGGATGACAAAGCTGTGTGAGATGTGAGTAGGATGCTATGAGGCTGCAGGGTGACTTGGATAGGTTGGGTGAGTGGGCAGACGCATGGCAGATGCAGTACAATGTGGATAAATGTGAGGTTATCCACTTTAGTGATGGAAGAACAGGAAGGCAGATTATTATCTGAATGGTGTCAGATTAGGAAAAGGGAAGGTGCAACAAGACCTGGGTGTCCTTGAACATCAGTCAATGAAAGTAATCATGCAGATGCTATAGACAATAGAAAATAAGTGCAGGAGTAGGCCATTTGACCCTTCAAGCCAACACTGCCATTCAATGTGATCATGGCTGATCGTCCACAATCAGTACCCTGTTCCTGCCTTCTCCCCATATAACATTTGAATCTGCTATCTTTACGAGCTCTAACAGGCAATGAAGAAAGCTAATGGCATGTGGCCTTCATTGCAAGAGGATGAGAGTTTAGGAGCAAGGATGTCCTACTACAGTTGTACAGGACCCTGGCGAGATCACACCTGGAGTATTGTTTGCAGTTTTGCTCTCCTAATTTGAGGAGGGATATTCTTGCTATTGAGGGAGTGCGGCATAGGTTTACAAGGTTAATTCCCGGGATGGCGTGACTGACATATTGAAAAAAATGAGTCGACTGGACTTTTATTCACTGGAATTTAGAAGGATGAGAGGGAATCTTATAGAAACATATAAACATTTTAAGGAATTAGTCAGGCTCAATGCAGGAAAAATGTTCCCTATCCCAAAAAATGTTCCCGATCCCAAAAAATGTCCAGATCCAGGGATCATATTTTAAGAATAAGGGGTTGGCCATTTAGGACTGAGATGAGGAAAAACAATTTCTCACAGAGAGTTGTGAATACGTGGAATTCTCTGCCACAGAAGGCAGTGGAGGCCAATTCACTGGATGTTTTCAAGAGAGAGTTAGATTTAGCTCTTAGGGCTAAACAATAAATCTAACAATGTACAAGGGATATGGGGGAAAAAGCAGGAACGGGTTATTGATTTTGGATGATCAACCATGATCATATTGAATGGCGGTGCTGGCTCTAAGGGCCTACTCCTGCACCTATTTTCTATGTTTCTATGATTCCAATGAACTGCCTAAGAACAACAACAATGTATCTGCCAGGATAAGCTTTCTAATAACATACAATGGATAATGCAACAAAGAAAAAGGCTTTAAAATATTTTGTTTCTGTGATGTTTGGAGCGATGCTGGGACTACATGTAAAGTCCAAAATTAATATACTCTGAGTTTAATTTCTACTTACTGTGCACAGGTACTTCAGAAAGTATCATAGACACAAAAAGCTGGAGTAACTCAGCGGGACAGGCAGCATCTCTGGAGAGAAGGAATGGGTAACATTTCAGGTCGAGACTTACTCAGAAAGTATTATACAGCTTGAGTACCATCAAGTTTTCTGTGTCCTTTTCAGCAATGTGGCACATTTACTTTTGTTTTTGTAACCCAATTGCAGATGGAATCATTCATCATATCACTGACACTTACAAGCCACATTTGCATGAGAGAGCAAAAATAAACACTTTGGTTCCAAATTCATAAGCCAAATGATGCCCGAGGCCTAATTCTTGTCCAAAGTATGTTGTCAAATTAGACTCTTTCAAGCTTCTATCTTTTTAGTTTAGAATATAACTTTTACTTGGATCTGGATCTATTACAACCCAGCCTCCATCCCTTTGTCATGAAATATATTGGGTTGAATTATTTGTCGCTCGGAAACTTATTTGTGCCTCGGGGAGGCAAGGTGGCACAGCGATAGAGCTGCTGCCTAACAGCGCCGGAAACCCGCGTTCAATCCTGACCACGGGTGCTGTCTATATGGAGTTTGTACATTCTCCCCATGACCACATGGGTTTTCTCTGACATTTTCGGCTTCCTCACACACTCCAAAAACATACTGGTTTGCAGGTTAATTGGCTTGGTATAAATGTAAATTGTCCATAGTGTGTGCAGGATACTGCTAATGTGTGGGGATCGCTAGTCAGTGTGGACTCAGTGGGCCGAAGGGCCTGTCTCCTTTCTGTATCTCTGAACTTAAATAAAAAATACATGCTTTAAATTCTTGGATGGCTGTGTGTAAGTTGAGCTCCTGCTTATGTATTTTTCAGACCTGTTGAAGACTTCAACTGTTTTGCAACACAATAGATTTTCATGCTGCAAATGTGTGTGCATGCGTACACCATTGAAGATGATAAGAAGATACATTTGGTTTGAGAGAACAGTGTCATCTCTTTCCTACAGTGGAGATTAAAGCAAGTCAACACAGCATTAGGGTTTGGCAACTTTGCAGGCTTCTTCAGGATGCATTATACCCACATCCGTTGAAAGTCATTTGTATGAAACATTTGTCAGAGGATGGTGAATCTGTGGAATTCATTGCCACATTCAATGGATATTTTTAAGGTGAGATTGACAGATTCTTGATTAGGTGTCAGGTGTTATGGGGTGAAGGCAGGAGAATGGGGTTGAGAGGGAAAGATAGATCAGCCATGTTTGAATGGCAATTTGAGGGGCCGAATGACCAAATTCTGCTCCTGAAACATATAAACATGTGCCCTCATCAACCATTCTTGGTGCCTACATTCTCCATGTTCCCTAAATTGCTCTTCTTTGGATCTGGAAGCCTAATTTTGCTTGCCAAGATAGTCCTCGAGCTGAAGGGTAAAGCCCAATGAGATGTAAAAATTGACCTAAAATCATCAAGTAAAGTCTATAGGCCAGAAGAAACCCTGTCTATGAAAACCACTTTGGAAGCCTCTGGGATATACTATGGACTCAACATCACATTTCTATATACCAAAACTAATCAAAGCTTGTCAATACTTTTGAATGTCCTTCACACCCACAAACTTAAAAAACTATTAAAAAGCAAATTGCTGAGTAAAAGGTGAAAAAGAACACAATAACACTTAAAACAAGTTTAGATGAATTAACATATTAAAGCGAAGACATTAAAAAAAACAATGCTACCTTCTCACTAGTTAAAGTCTATTTTTAAGTGACTAGACTGGTGATCTAACCTAGCACAGGATTTAGGCAGAGGGCCTGTTTCCACACTGTATCACTCAATGACTTTATGACGTATCAGAATATATTGCTCTTACACACAGCTGGCATAGGCTTGATGGGTCAAATGGCCTCTCCCAATCATTAATTGAACTAATTGTAAGATCCTTCTGCCCACTGACTCCACACCGACCATCGATCACTGATTCACACAAGTTCAATGTTATGCTACATTCATAACCATCTTCGGCACACGAGGGACAATTTACCGAGGCCAATTGACCTACAAGCCACAGGTCTTTGGGATGTGGGAATCTAGAGGAAACATAAGTGGTCAAATTAAAAATGTGCAAATTTCACGCAGACAGCACCTGTGGTCAGGACTGAACCGGGATCTCTGGCACTGAGGCAGCAGCTCAACCAATTGTCCCACAATGTTGCCCTGGAACAATTCAATTATTCTATGCAAGTCAATCAATTCAACCCAGGCCATCACTGGAGTTGGAAGTGCTTCTCAGGGAAACATCCTGGAACCTATATATTTTTATCTACTCCATCAGATCATGAGCAGGACTATTCGTGGATAATTGAAGAGCTCAATACTAGTTTCCCAGATAGTTCATTACGTTACTGTGTGCTTGTCACATGTTATATATATATATTTAGAGTTGATAGTGTATATTTTAATTAGTCGCTGTTAGCATGTACCTGTTATTGATTATCAATTAATATATTATTCTGTGATATTGATCTGCGGCAACTTCATTACTGGAGCAGGCAGCAGTCCATCTGTGAATACTGCCATTTTGTTGCTTGAAACTATTTATGGAGGATGTTTGCAGACAATGTTGCGCAATCCCAGTCTGCACTTTGCTGCAAATTTCACCAAGAGGAGTTTAGTTAATGGCAGAACAACAAAACGGCATCATTCCCACCACCAAGTTTATTTAGTTTCCTTTATCCATCATTTTCTCAGCATTCTGTCCCTTTCTTGAAAGATTTGGCATCCTCCTGTGCATACTTTAATTAGTAGGGGAGAATAACTTCCTCTGATGTGCAGGGTGGCAATATTTACATTTCTTTACCAGACATAGAGGCATGGAGTCAAACAACATGGAAATGGGCCTTTCAGCCCACCACATCCATGCTAACCTTTTTGCCCATTTACAGTCATCACATTTGCCTATATCCTTCTGTGCCTTATGTGCCTTACCTACATAAATGTCTCAATGCATTTTCAAATCTTGTAATTGTATCCGATTCCACCACCACCTATGGCAGTATGTTCCAGATATCGACCACTCTTGGTGTAAAAATCTTTCACCTCATATCCCCATTAAACTAATTCTCTCCACATTTAAACTCTGGACTCTAATTTTGATACCCTTACCAGGGCAGAAAATTAAATCTTCCATTTCTAGGTCTCTTAATTTTATATACTTCTATCAGGTTGCTCCTCAGCCTCCTTTGCTCCAGAAAAAGTAAGCTCAATCCATCCAATCTCTCCCCACAACTAAAATAATTTAAACTAGATTAGACTGTGGTCCACTCTCCCCTGTGCAGGTGCAATCTTCTTAAAGCTGTATGCAATACTCCCGTGTTTCATAATGCTGCAGCATTACAGTCTCAAATCCTCTATTTTTATTTGCCCTGGCGTAATTTGTGAATCTATTACCTTTTTATTATTGTTTAAGGCTTCTTATCTTTACCACAGAATGTTCCCATTTAAGCTAATTTGTCACTAATGAGCATATTTACTCAAACCATTCCTTTATTCTCACTCTTACATATTAATCTCTGAATTGTTCATGACAGCTGGAACATTTAACATTCATTTATTGAGCTTCTTTGTTTCTACTCAGTTTAAATAGACCATCATTTTCTAAGCTCTTTAAATGGCGCTAAAATGTCCCATTACAAATAATGGAAATTGCATTTGTCCAAATGAATGAACTTTTGTATCAGAGTATACTTTATATTAATGTCACCCGTGTTTCCAGTTCTGTTTTACAAGCAGTGGTTTACATTTGCTGTGCTGGGAGATTCCATTGGAGTTACATATTAAGAAGTTTGCAGAAAATCCTACTTAAAAATAAGTGTGTTTACTTTACTGAACCCCACTGACTTCCAGTGTGCAGAGTGGGGTTTACGGCCATAGTGGGACTGGTGCAGTGCCAGGCTGGTGGACAGACCTGTAAGAGTAAAAAGTCTTATTTCTGATGTAAATGTCACATCCTGACCAAGAATCAAATGCTCTGATGTTTACTCAATGAGTATTCATTTTAAGCTACAATGAGCCTATTTTACATTAGAGACACCCCCCCCATGGTGTCTTTGCAAATGAGGGCTATTATCTTTAACCTAAAAGAACCACAAAAGTGTTGCATTGTTTGAGTATCTGTAGTTTGTGTGTGTGTGTCTATGTATACCTGTCAAACGTGTATCTGTAGTTGTGTGGATGTAAGTGTGTGTATATGTGTGAATGGATGGATGTATGTGTGGATGTGTGTTTATGGATGTAAGTGTGGATGTATGTGTGCATGTATGTATGTGTGTGTATGTGTGGGTGTGGATGGATGTGTGTGTGGATGGATGTTTGTGTGGATGGATGTATGTGTGTATGTATGTGTGCATAGGGATGGATGTCTTTCTGGATGTGTGTGTAGATGTATGTGTGCATGTGGATGGATGTGTATGTGGATGTGTGTGTAGATGTACAGTGGCTTGCAAAAATTTTCAAACCCCTTGAACTTTTCCACATTGTCACGTTACAACCACAAACGTAAATGTATTTTGTTGGGATTTTATGTGATAGACCAACACAAAGTGGCGCATAATTGTGAAGTGGAAGGAAAATGATACATGGTTTTCAATTTTTTTTACAAATAAAAAATTGAAAAGTGTGGCGTGCAAAAGTATTCAGCCCCCCGAGTCAATAATTTGTAGAACAACCTTTCGCTGCAATTACAGCTGCAAGTCTTTTGGGGTATGTCTCTACCAGCTTTGCACATCTGGAGACTGAAATTTTTGCCCATTCTTGTTTGCAAAATACCTCAAGCTCAGTCAGATTGGATGGAGAGCGTCTGTGAACAGCAATGTTCAAGTCTTGCCAGAGATTCTCAATTGGATTTAGGTCTGGACTTTGACTGGGCCATTCTATCACATGAATATGCTTTGATCTAAACCATTCCATTGTAGCTCTGGCTGTATGTTTACGGTCATTGTCCTGCTGGAAGGTGAACCTCCACCCCAGTCTCAAGTCTTTTGCAGACTCTAACAGGCTTTCTTCCAAAATTGCCCTGTATTTGGCTCCATCCATCTTCCCAGGGTGGAGGAATCAAGAATGAGAAGACATAGGATTAAGGTGAGAGAGTAAGATTCAATGAGAACTTGAGGGGAAACTTTCTACACAAGAGGAGGTGCCGGATGAAGTAGTTAAGGCAGGTACAATAACAACACTTGTAAAATACATTGGGACAGGTACAAAGGCAGGCACGGGTTATTGATTGAGGTCGATCAGCCATGATCACAATGAATGGCGGTGCTGGCTCGAAGGGCTGAATGGCCTCCTCCTGCACCTATTTTCTATGTTTCTATGATAGGAAAGGTTTAGAGAGATATGGGCCAAATATGGCCAAATGGGACCAATTGGACAAGAAATGTTGGCCGGCATGGACAGGTCAGGACAAAGGGCTTATTTTCATGCTGTATGACAACAAATCAATAATCCAGCAGATATAAATCAGAATGCATTTATGCATTATAAGTCCTTATGTATGAAGAGTTATCCATTTCTCCCCCATATAAGAAAAGATACATACATTCATATCAATGCCAAAAATACATTGTGTTTTTGTTGTGTGGACCCAATTAATGGTAATTCTGGCCTTTGCCAGATTGAAAATGAAGTTTGTCAAAGGCCTCCAATCAAGTGAAATAAGATCAGTTTGGATTTTAAATTTAATTTATAATAGTGGTTGGGAGGTTGGTTTAACGTTAGCCTGCAACATTTGAGCCAATGGAGAAACCCTCTGGATAAAAATAGATATGCATAGATACATTCTCTTTTGAAAGGGTAAAATAATCTTCAGACACCGTGTTCGAAAATTGTCATCTTGTAGATGACGAGTGTAGTAATTACACTTAGCTATTGACAAATTAAATCTAGCAGCAAGGTGGTTAAGTAACAAGGTTAGCAAAGAATGCACCAAGACATATCCTGGATCCAGTGATAGAGAATTAAAGCATGAAATTAGGACATTCACATTTTAATTATCTTTAAGCCCTTTTACTTTGATTTCCTACCAGCTGAATTGTATGCCATTGTCCTGTTACATGGTGCAGTGCTAGTAACGTATTTGGTTTTGAAAAATCCAGAATCTTCAGTTTATTTTTGGAAAGCTTTTCATCTGCTTTCTTCCGAAAACAAAAAAATGTAAATTTATCTTTGGAATGGAATGCAGCCTTTTGTTCCATTGTGTATGAATTCAAAGTTAATACATTTTGACTGATCAATCCACATAATCTCAATGCCGCACTGAGCATCCCTTGTACTGGGCAAACAGTTAGACATGGGGTAGTCAATATGGGGTAGTCAGTGCTAAAAATTCCCAGCTTGCTAACATGAGGAGCAGTATTATTAAACAAGAAGAAAAATTGAAGAGTGGACCAGTGAGAGAAGAAGGGTCTCGACCCAAAACATCATCCATTCCTTCTCTCCAGAGATGCTGCCTGTCCTGCTGAGTTACTCCAGCATTTTGTGTATTTTTTTAAATATAGAGTGTTTGAAGAACTTAGTGGGTTCCTGTGGTTGAAGAGGTTTTCAGCAGTGCTCACTGTCCTATGGCCCTCCCAGAGCTGCCAAAGGGGAGCACACAAAGCTGAGCATTCCTCTTGGTCAGGGTTCAGAGATGGCAGGGTTACCTGTCTGTAGTATATTTCTCTCCTTAAACTATTTAAAATGCATTTACAATTAATGTCTGAATCCATACACCTTTGAATGTAATCATTATGCTTTGATTTGGAATTTTACAACACATTTGAAAGCCCAAACACTCAACATCTTACAGTTTATCAATCACCTTATCAGTCACTTCAAGGAAAGCATGGACTTTGTTCAGGAGTGATCGTCAATGTTCTTGCATTCATTGACCAGGATGGTCCTTGAAATTTATCCAACCCTTTACCCTCTCTGTTTAATTACCCTGTAATTTCTTTATTCAACAATATAATCACTTGCTCCAGTAAAATAAAAAAACAAATTGACATTTTTTATCCATTTCCTTTACTGTAGTGGATTTCAGCTGCTTTAAAAAAAAATCTAATTTCTCTTTCCCCATCAATTTATTGGTCCACATTGCTGAATTCTGAAATTTGCCCGAGCATCAAGCTTACTACTTTCTCAGCAACATGTGCCTTTCCCTTTTATTTAATACGAACTTTAACTTTCCATTAGCCATAGGCGGCCACATTTTCTGTTTGCTTTCATGCATTCAAAAAGTGCTGGAAACTATATATCAAAAGTGTCGTAAACTACATATTAACTTTTAAAAATCAACAGCCATTGATGTTTTACAATTATTTTTTTAATGTAGCTCCCTAATATACTGTAGCCAAATGTTGTAACTTTTTAGATTTACCTGAACTAAAGTCAATTTCAAATCTTAATATTAAATTGAACCATATTATCATCACTCTTTTCAAAAGACCATGGACATTTAAACTGTTTAATGTTTTCACATTGCACAAAATTACATTCTAAAATAATCTGATCCCTCATATTTGGATTCCAAGCCTTGGTCAATAATTTCCTCAAGCATGTGATAAATATGAATCCATAAAAGGACATACCTTTTGGAAGGAGATAATGAGGAATTTGTTTAGTCAGAGGGGGGTGACTGTGGAATTTTTTGTCACAAAAGGCTGTGGAGGGCAGGTCGATGGATATTTTTATGCCATGATTGGATGGCAGAGTGGCCTTGATTGTTCATGCTGTACATTAACTGAATTAACTTTATGCCTCCATCAATTCTATGCCCATTGTGTGCTGCAAACATATGCTTTTGCAAAACTAACAGCTTTATATTCTTAAGGTCCACTGATCCTCAAACAGCTGATTTCAGTTAGCTAATTCTAGCTGATTATCCAATTACCTGGCAGCCTAATTGGCTCCTATTTATACTGATTACTATTGCAAATAAATATCAAAAAGGTTAAAATAATCTAACAGTTAAACAATTAAATATTTAAAATAAACCACCCCCTTTACCCTCTCAATCCCATAGACAACACACTCAGTGAGCATTGTACATTGTGCTAAAACTCACTGAACTATCAAAGGTGTCATCCAACAGGTCAAATGCTAAACCAAGTTCTTAAACAGACATGAGAGATATTATTTTTTTTAAATACCCAGTGTCCTGGGTAACGTGCACTTAATTATCAGATCATCAAACATCATTTATGGGGTGTAGGAAAGAACTGCAGATGCCTGTTTAAATCAAAGATAGACAGAACATGTTGGAGTAAGTCAACGGAACAGGCAGCATCTAAGGAGAGAAGGAATGGGTGACGTTTCGGGTCTGAAGAAGGGTCTCGACCTGAAATGCCACCCATTCCTTCTCTCCAGAAATACTGCCTGCCTGCTGAGTTAATTCAACATTTTTTGTCTGTAATTTATGGGGTAGCTATGTGCAAAGATGTGGCTGTTGCCATTACTTTATACCTTAAAAATGTTTCACTGTAAAGTGCTTCAGCTTCTCATGATTAACTTCAATCAAAGTGCAGAAAATTGGGCAAGATGTAAAATGGGCTGCCAATTCACTATCCACCATGCTTCAACCACAATCTGATTTAAATTTAATCCCATTGAGTTTGAAGGTGTCAATAACATTGATGAGGATTGTGATGGAAAATTGATTGATTCCAAGGCAGGGAGTACCAGGGGTCATGAGAAGGAAGTAACTAGCCATACCCAAGGACATTTAGGGGTGACAATTAATGAATGACCAAATACCAATGCTCACCCACATGGTCAATAAAGAAAGAGCATTTCACGGCAGTGTCCTCTGCTGCTAATCATTTCAGCATCTATTTGATTATAGTTAATGAAAATTAGACAAATCTCTGTACCATTTGCTGATGGGAGAGCAAATAAGAAGGGGCAATTGGGGTGAGACTAGTGACACTGGCTCTCAGACCAGGAATTTTGTATCAAATCTGAGGTGTCGATCACCTCGAATTGAAGGCAGTGGTGAATTTTGTCATTGATATCTGATTTGGCCTCAGAGTGGCGCAAATACAAGTGTCGCCGGCACACTATGGCATGATGACTGAGGTTCAGGTGATATTGATTCTCACAGCAAGTTGAAGGTGAGATTTAGCATCGCCCAATCTACCTGATGCGGCCCTGGCACTTTTTTTTAATTAATCTACACTTTCTCTGTAGCTGTAACACTCTTTTGCAAGGTGTGATTGTATTCATGCATGGATCATTTACCTGGATATCATGCAAACAAAATTTCTCACTGCTGTTTGGCTTATCTGACAATAAGAAACAAACACCAATACTCTACCCAGCACTATTCCCAATGTTTCTTGATGCAGCTCAGCTAGTGACACACTCTCACTCACAGTGAAGGAGACTGCACCTTTCCTAGAGCAATGGACTAAACTGTGTTAATTTTCAATGAATTCAGTGGCTTGGTTTAGTTGCTTAACAAGCAAAGCAAGGACATCAACAGGTTGGGTTGTGTAGGGACCTATGTGCAGTCACATTGAGGACAGCTAATTGGAGTACCATGGATCTACAGTCACTCCCCTTAGGCTGTTCACCAGTGATCCTTGTAACCCGTAGGTGACCTCTTTCTGGGACACTATTTCACTCTCATAACTTTATAATGAATGGGAGCAGAGTTAGGCCATTCAATCATGGTTGATCTATTTTCTCCTCTCAACTCCATTCTCCTGCCTTCTCTCCATAACCTCTGACACCAATCAAGAATTTATCTCTGCCTTAACAATATCCATTGACAGCCTCCACAACCTTTTCTGACTCTCTCAAAGACCTCTGCAACAGAAGTACTCAGAGCTACAGTGGGAAGCTGTTTCTGTTTGCATGCAAGTTACCTGAGCTTCTACTGAAGAACTTGGAGATTTATTGTAATGAATACTGAATGATAATTGGCTTTTGTAAGTGTTCAATTAGAGGTGGTTATCACTCCCATTTTCAAAACAGGAGGATGCCAGATCTTGTGCAAAGCTGCACCCATATTTGCAGCTTCGGACAATTTTGTCTGTGATTCCATTGCTGTAAGCGTTTTGTTTTGTATGCCCATCAGTTTTCCTTTATAGGTTGCTGCAGCAATGTCTTCATCTGAGTCTTGTGGTTTGCATGGAATTCCAGCGAGTTGGTAATTGTACTATTATGCATTAGGTTGCAGCCACTCATGACTTGTGACTTACTATCTGTGCCAAAAGTGACAGCTGTATTTATAACAGCTATTGTGCTCTCCTCCATGCCGGTGAGATATTAGACTGAACTTATCTTCCTCTGATCTGTTATTTTTATCACTGATGTACCAGCTTCTCCTGCAGGAGAAATGCCATGGATTCCAACAAACTTCCTAATTTGTGGAATGACTTCCTCCTAAGATTGCTAGGAATCAGCACCTTTCCTTGGAGTGGTTGGCATGGATTCAATCAACACCAGCCAGCTTCAACTGCTGTTAGTCACTCAAATAATTGGTCCCTGCGGATATGCACTAAGGTAGTAAACTCTACCCATTAGCAGTGCCTGGACTCTGAAAGCATAATAATGAGTTGAGAGTATAATTTTTTTGTCGTGTCTATCTTTTAACACAGTGCAAGTTATTTTCACGTCTTAGAACGGGCACAGATGTTCAAACATTATCTGATTTACAGCTTGTTTTCCTCAATCATTTTTGAAGTTTTAAACTTTTAAACAAGATGCAGTAAAGTACTTAGTAGCTACTATGTTAGGTTGAGTACAACTATTATAGAAGTTGCGAGAGACTTTGAGATTTTAAAGAGAATGATCTTTGGAGCTCACAAATTTGTTTTATGTTGGAATTTCTTCTAAATTCAGGTAGCTTTGAGCTGAGATTGAAAGATTGGTCTCATTAAAAAGGTAACTTTACATATGTGTTTTACATAACTATGACAAGGTCAATGTTTTCAAATGCCTTATCCAAATGAGCTGCTGATATATCTTTCACAGCTTTCGTGTGTGGAAATAAACATAACCTTTACCCGTTTAAATAAGAGTAAATAGGACTGTGCAATGATGCTATTCTGAAAAAAATTGTGCAGAATGTTATCACAGTAAAGAGATTTGTGCATCTCAAGACTGTCGACTATATAGAACATGCACATTATGATGAAAATCAATGTATCTGAATAATTTGATGCTTTTATTTTCTAAAGATAGAGCCTATTTGATGATCTTTATTAATCTCAGATGGTTGAACATAAAAAGTTAAAAAAGAATGAAAGCACCCCCTCTCCACCTCCCAGTGCTATTTAAAATAATAATTAAGAACGTATATGTTGCTCTATTACCTCTCGTGGCTTCATACACAACTGTACACATGTTTTGAGCTTTTTAACATTTGGGTATCTATGGATTTATTTTAGGGGAATGATCTGGCTGATGCTGGAGTACACATTTTGTTCATTTAAAAGCTGGCTTTGTAATAAGTTACTTCCAGACATGAGTTCTTTCAGGGAACTGAACAGGACTGGAGGAATGCAGATATAAGAATTAGAAGAGGGAGGATGTGAGGGATGGTAGTTGGGAAGAAGGCACTCATTCAGAAACAATATCAACTTAAATCCTTTAGAGAATATTTTTTTAAATCTTAACTTAATGGAGAAACAATTTATGACATGCCTTTGCTTCACAAAATGTTATAAGTTTCATAGGTTACAGGAGCAGAATTAGGCCATTCGGCCGATCAAGTCTCCTCCACTATTCAATCATGGCTGATCTATCTCTCCCTCCGAACCCCATTCTCCTGCCTTTTCCCCATCACCCCTGACACCCGTACTAATCAAGAATTTATCAATCTCTGCCTTAAAAACATAAAAATATCAATTGACTTGGCCTCCGCAGCCAACTGTGGTAATGAATTCCACAGATTCACCACCTTCTGCCTAAAGAAATTCCTCCTCATCTCCTTCCTAAAGTACGTTATTTTATTCTGAGGCTATGGCCTCTGGTCCTGGACCCTCCCACTAGTGGAAACATCTTCTCCACATCCACTTTATCCAGGCCTATAGGTCTCATGAGTAAAATCTGACTGCTGTAGCGACAATTATAACTAGAGCAGAGAAAGGACTGCACTGCCTGCATCTGACAATGCAGCTGTGACTTTTAACTTTTACGCAGCTATGGCCATCTCCAACCAAGATGTTGGAGATATTTAAAACAATGATGCAGTTTGTAATACAGTGATGCTAAAGTAATACCAATGTGACTTTCTATATGCAGAGAAAGAAACGTATCTCAATCTCCTCAGCAGGAATAAGAAGACAATGTAAACACAAAGATATCCTGCAGTAATGAGGGAAGTTGTCTTTAAAGACTTTTCAAATGGGGCCAAAGAAGCTGAGATTTAAAAAAAAAATCCAATCACTGTGGAGTTATACCACTGGCCTCCAAACAGTAACCAGTAACCATTGATATGAATATCTTTAGATTTTAGACTTTAGACCTCAGAGATACAGTGTGGGAACAGGAGGCCCACTGATTCCATGACAACTGGCGATCACCCCATACACTAACACCATCCTACATACTAGGGACAATTTCACAACTTACCAAAGCCAATTAATCACATTAGGGGCAATTTACACTTATACCAAACCAATTAACCCACAAACCTGTTCATCTTTGGAATGTGGGAGGAAACTGGAGCACCTGGATAAAACCCACGTGGTCACAGGGAGAACCTACAAACTCCATATATTTACATATAATTCCGCCAAACCCCCACATAAAACAAGCTAAAGAACACTAAAAACATACACCTAACAGATACTATTTAAACACAAAGAAGGAAAGGACAGACAGACTGTTGGCGAAGCAGCCATTGCTGGTGGCACCCGGTGGTTCGGTTGGACTGATCAATGGCAGCTGAAAGTTAATCCTGATAGGTACAGTGGTTTGCAAAAGTATTCATACCCTTTGAACTTTTCCAAATTTTGTCACGTTACAACAACAAACGTAAATGTATTTTATTGGAATTTTATGTGATATACCAACACAAAGTGCTGCATAATTGTGAAGTGGAAGGAAAATTATACATGGTTTCCAAATTTTATTACAATAAAAGACTTCCGGGTTGAACATGGGTTGAACAGCTGTGTGTGAGCGTGGCTCCTGATTACTGCTCAAGTTTACTCATTTATCTTTGCTATATTTCTGAGATAACCCGCTATTAAACGCTATGAAGGACTCAAAGCAGTATTAAGCATCTGAAACTGTAAGTAAAATGAGACGTCGAACTGAAACCGGGGGTTTCAAAGACAGTGAAATCTCAAGCAAGAGTACTGCAGCTTTGGCACCGCTCCCAGAAGCTGGCCTTGAACTACCAGAGGATGGAGAGGCTTCGTTCAGCTCTCCTTGCTGATATGACACAAGCAATTAACTCTGTCCTAAAAAGAGAACTTGAAGTGGCTTTGTCGCCGGTGTACACTAGTCTGGAGCAAGTTAAATCCTATTATGAATTGCATGATGAACGCATTCGCGAGGTTGAAGATGGCCTGAATGACCACAGTGACAGACTGGTGAGCGCTCAAACTGCTATAGCTGCATTACAGAGTGAAAACACACTCCTGACAATGAAGTTAGATGACCTCGAGAACCGGTCACAGAGATCCAACCTAAGGGTGGTCGGGATTCCTGAAAAGATGGAAGGCTCGGACCCTGTTAAATTTATAACTGAGTTTTTTGAAGAAGTGCTGGGGGCGGATTTCTTCCCAAGACCTCTCATGCTTTTGCGTGATCACCGAATTGGACCTACACCAACAGACGTCCCGAATATCAAGCCATCTAAGCCAAGAGTGTTCCTGGTTCTCTTTCATTACTTCCAGGATAAATATCGTATCATTACCAAATGGAGGCAGGAGCTGTTCTTCCGAGGGCACCGGGTGTTTTTCTATGAGCGTGGAGCTGGGGAGAAAACGTGCAACATTTAGGGAAATAAAATCCCTGCTTTACAATAAAGGGGTTCGGTTTGGTCTCCAGTATCCTGCCCGGCTCCAGGTCACTCATGAAGGTAAAAAGTACTATTTCAATACACCAGAGACTGCCAAAAAGTTTTACTACTCGCGCTGGGGAGGTGATAGCCGTGAAGGACAATGACCTTCAAGGATATCCATGCGGTATTGGCACGGCCTCCTGTGGCGGGGATCTTTGGAAGATTTGTTTATTCTTCAGTTTAATTTGTGGAATTTGACTGAGTTGAACTGCAATGCTACATATTTGGGGTAGTGAGTCGAGGACTATTAGCCAGCAAAATGTAAATGTCTATGATTACTATTTGGAATGTAATTTTCACTTCCTTCTTTCTCGTAATGCTTTGCTGGCCTGGGGTTATCTTTAGCCTATATATCTTAAAAGTAGAATAAATGACTGTACAACTTTTAAAGAAGGGAGCCACCCTCAATTGGATCAAAATTTTAGTTAGGGAACACTTTGGAAGTTTTTTGTTTTGTAATGCCTGCGATCATCCTCAGTCGGGGAAGAAGATCTAGGTTTTGGGGGTTTTTTTGTTGTTGTTATTATAAGGGGATGAGGGAAAGGTTTTGGGGTAATGGCAGCTTATTCTTTGATTGTTACAAATGCACTCGATTTTCTTTTTTTGTTGCTTTTTTTCTCTTCTCTTTTTGTTTTTCTCTTCCCCCCATTGTGGGCTCTCAGATGCAGCTTTCGCATGGTTTTGGATGGCAGACGCTGTATGTATTTTTTGAATCATATTTTGAAATATGGCTAATGGTGATATTGATGGAGGCAATCCTGTGAGGTTTATATCTTGGAATGTAAAGGGGCTTAATGGTCCAGTTAAAAGAGCTAAAGTTTTTCCTCACCTAAAACAACTAAAATCAGATATACTACTTTTACAAGAGACTCACTTAAGACTGCAAGATCATAACAGACTGCGTAAAACATGGGTTAGTCAGATTTTTCACTCCAGATTTAATAGTAGGTCCAGGGGTGTGGCAATATTAATCAACAAAAGAATACAGTTTACACCGTCTGACATAGTCAGTGACCCTAATGGTTGGTTTACTATAGTTTCCGGGTGTCTTTTTCAAAAACCTGTCGTTTTAGTGAATGTTTATGCCCCTAATTGGGATGATGTTCACTTTGCAAATAAGGTTCTGTCATTAATACCCAATCTGAACACGCACCAGTTAATTTTTTTAAGGAGACCTGAACTGTGCTATTAATCCACTGCTTGATAGGTCTAGTTCTAAGGGGCCACCTTCTGGTATGGCAAAAACCTTCTCACTGTTTATGCAACAAAATGGTTATGTGGACCCCTGGAGATTTCTGAATCCAACTGCTAGACAATTCTCTTTTTTTTTCTCATGTTCACCATTCTTTTTCCAGAATAGACTTTTTTTATAGATAGCCCCTTCATTCCTAGGGTTAAGAAAATTGAATATACTGCTATAGTAATATCAGATCACTCACCTGTGATACTGGACCTAGGCTTTCCTTTAAATATTAAAGAATGACCTCTTTGGAAACTCAACTCCCTTTTGCTTTCCAATGAAAAATTTTGCAGTTTGTGTCGGCTAACATATCCTTGAAATTAATAAAACTTAGTCCGTATCCTGTTCGTTAATTTGGGAAACTTTAAAAGCCTACTTAAGAGGTCAAATCATATCTTATACTTCATATGCCAATAAAGAACGTAAGAAGGAAATGGAAACCCTGTTAAAATCCATCTTGACCCTGGATAGGCAATATTCTGAAGCACCCACCACCCAATTATACAAAAGCCGGGCTGATTTACAAATGAAATTCAATCTTTTATCTACTAATCAGACAGAACAACTAATTCTCCGGACTCGTGGTCTTTATTATGAATATGGTGATAAGGCGAGCCGGCTTATGGCTCACCAACTGAAACGTCAATCCGCGTCATGGCTTATTCCTCAGATAAGAGACATACACCAAGACATAACAAGCAATCCAAAAGAAATAAACAATACTTTCACAGCCTTTTATTCTTCTCTTTACACCTCAGAATTCCCCTTGGATACTGTGAATATGGAAACTTTCTTACACAATTTGGAAATACCCACTCTGGAATTAGAAGACGTAGAAAATCTAGACCAACCCCTTGGGCAGGAAGAGATTAATAATGCCATTATGGCAATGCAGAGTGGTAAAACCCCTGGCCCTGACAGCTACCCATTAGAATTTTATAAGAAATTTAAGGATAAGCTCACACCTGTTCTTTTAGAAATGTTTGAAGAATCTTTGGAAAAAGGTTCATTACCCCCCACTCTTTCACAGGCTTCTATTTCACTTCTTCTTAAAAAAGACAAGGATCCGACTCAATGTGGATCATACTGCCCCATCTCACTTTTGAATGTGGATGTAAAAATTTTGGCGAAGGCGCTGGCTTGCCGTTTAGAATGCCAACTTCACAAAATAATCTCAGAAGATCAAACAGGTTTCATTAAAAATCGTCATTCCTTTTCTAATATCCATCGATTGGCCAGCATGGTCTATTCGCCCAGTGCTTCTCCGGGCCCAGAGGCTGTTATCTCTTTGGACGCGGAGAAGGTATTTGATCGAGTGGAGTGGCCATATTTGTTCAGAGTCATGGAGAGCTTTGGATTTGGCAAAATATTTGTAGCCTGGGTTAAGCTATTATATCATTCACCCTTAGCATGTATACAGACAAATTATTTGCGATCTGATTATTTTCAATTAACACGTGGCACTCGTCAAGGCTGCCCACTGTCTCCGCTTCTTTTTGCCATTGCAATTGAGCCTCTCTCTATCACATTTAGGTCAACTACATTATTCCAGGGCATTAGGAGAGGAAACAGGGAACATTGTGTGTCTCTATATGCTGATGACCTCCTTCTTTATGTGAGCGACCCTATAGCCAGTAGCCCTGCAATTGTGTCCTTGTTAGATCAGTTTGGGACTTTTTCTGGCTTTAAACTAAACCTCCAAAAAAGCAAATGCTTTCCCATCATCTTAGCCCTACAGATCCAACAGGAAACCCTGCCCTTTCCCATATCTCAAGAAGGGTTTGTATATTTAGGAATACACATCACCCGCTTTTTCACATCCCTGTTTGCAGCTAACTACATGCCTCAAGTTAGCCAAATGAAGGCTGACTTTGAGAGATGGCGTAGTCTGCCACTCACTGTGGCTGGGAGAGTGCAGTCAGTGAAGATGACTGCACTCCCAGATTTCTTTACTTGTTCCAATGTTTGCCGGTTTTCCTGCCCAAGTCATTTTTTAACTCAGTTAACCAATCTATAACCTTCTTTATATGGGGTAACAAGGTTCCAAGGGTCAATAAGTGTACTCTCCAAAGAGATCGTGAAGCAGGTGGACTGGGCCTTCCTAGCTTTATTAATTATTACTGGGCATCCAATATCCAAAAGATATTACTCTGGCTCCACCGACCAGATACAGACAGGTGTCTGCTTGAATCACAATCCTGTTACTCCTCGTCTCTCCCAGCTTTAGTATATTCCTCCCTGCCATTGAAACCCTCTAGATTTACATCCAACCCTGTCGTACTATCAACCATCAAAATGTTTAACCAATTTCGTTGCCATTATAAGCTTACATCAGCTTCAGTTCTGGGTCCCATTCACAGTAACCATTTATTCCCCCCCCCTCTACACTTAACTTAACCTTTTGACAGTGGGGTTTGAATGGTCTTATGCCCATTAAGGATTTATACACTAACAACATATTTGATAGTTTCGACACAGCATCATGTGCTAGATTGGGGCTCATACAATTTAAAGTTTTACACAGAGTTCATTTAAGCAAAGCCAGTCTTGCTAACATATATCCAGGGACGGACGCTGGCTGTGACAGGTGCTCGTTCTCTCCAGCCAATCTAGCTCATGCATTCTGGTCTTGCCCAAACTTGTTAACTACTGGGCAGTGGTTTTTAAAACCATCAGTGAAGTCCTTGAGATGACAGTGAGACCTTGCCCGCTTGTAGCTGTATTTGGTGTAGCAGTTAAAACCTTGAGTTTAAATACAACCCAGTCTGATATCATTACATTTACATCACTTTTGGCCCGTAGGAGAATCTTGCTGATCTGGAAATCTAACACTCCTCCATCTGCCTCTGCTTGGCTGGAAGACGTCATGTTTTTTTTAAGGTTAGAAAAGATTAAATTCACATTGAGGGGGTCTGTGAAAAAGTTTTATTTGAAATGGGAACCCGTTTTATCATACTTTGAGGGTCTAAAGGAACTACCTGTTGACTGAGGGCACTTGACATTAAGTGGGGATCTGCCTTTATTTTGTTTTGTTACTTTATTATTGTTAAAAAGTGCATTTGATTTTGTGATATATTTGGATTGTGAAAAAATAAGCTGTCAAGGGGTGTTTAGGAAGGGTGGGTTAGGATTATTTTGTTTATATTATTATTATTATTATTCATAAAAAACAAAATGGAGGAAAATGTAATGCTATACATCAGATGTACTGTGAATTTTTTGTTTTTCCCTCCAATAAAAAACTATTAATTTAAACAAATACAAAACTGAAAAGTGTGGTGTGCAAAAGTATTCAGCCCCCCTGAGTCAATACTTTGTAGAACCACCTTTCGCTGCAATTACAGCTGCAAGTCTTTTGAGGTATGTCTCTACCAGCTTTGCACATCTAGAGATTGAAATTTTTGCCCATTCTTCTTTGCAAAATAGCTCAAGCTCAGTCAGATTGGATGGAGAGCGTCTGTGAACAGCAATTTTCAAGTCTTGCCAGAGATTCTCAATTGGATTTAGGTCTGGACTTTGACTCGGCCATTCTAACACATGAATATGCTTTGATCTAAACCATTCCATTGTAGCTCTGGCTGTATGTTTAGGGTCGTTGTCCTGCTGGAAGGTGAACCTCCGCCCCAGTCTCAAGTCTTTTGCAGACTCTAACAGGTTTTCTTCCAAGATTGCCTAGTATTTGGCTCCATCCATCTTCCCAAGAACTCTGACCAGCTTCCCTGTCCCTGCTGAAAAAAAGCATCTCCATAGCATGATGCTGCCACCACCATGTTACACAGTGGGGATGGTGTGTTCAGGGTGATGTGCAGTTTTAGTTTTCTGCCACACATAGCGTTTTGCATTTGGGTCAAAAACTTCAATTTTGGTCTCATCAGACCAGAGCACCTTCCTCCACATGTTTGCTGTGTCCCCCACATGGCTTGTGGCAAACTGTAAACGAGACTTCTTATGGCTTTGTTTCAACGATGGCTTTCTTCTTGCCACTCTTCCATAAAGGCTCGATTTGTGGAGTGCATGACAAATAGTTGTCCTGTGGACGATTCCCACCTGACCTGTGGATCTCTGCAGCTCCTCCAGAGTTACCATGGGCCTCTTGGCTGCTTCTCTGATCAATGCTCTCCTTGCCCAGCCTGTCAGTTTAGGTGGACGGCCATGTCTTGGTAGGTTTGCAGTTGTGCCATACTCTTTCCATTTTCAGATGATGGATTGAACAGTGCTCCGTGAGATGTTCAAAGCTTGGGATATTTTTGTATAAACTAACCCTGCTTTAAACTTCTCCACAACTTTATCCGTGACCTGTCTGGTGTGTTCCTTGGGCTTCATGATGCCCAATGTTCTCTAACAAATCTCTGAGGCCTTCACAGAGCAGCTGTATTTATACTGAGGGTACACAAAAGGCTGGAGAAACTCAGCGGGTGCAGCAGCATCTAAGGAGCGAAGGAGATAGGCGACGGTTCGGGTCGAGACCCTTCTTCAGACTGGTCAGGGATCAGGGAAACGAGAGATATAGATGGTGATGTGGAGGGATAAAGAACAATGAATGAAAGATATGCAAAAAAGTATCAATGATAAAGGGGACAAGCCATTGTAAGTTGTTTGTGGTGTGAAAATGGGAAGCTGGTGCGACTTGGGTGGGGGAGGGAGATAGAGAGAGAGGGAATGCCAGGGCCCAAGGGCTGAGGGAGAGGTGGGAAGGGGAGGAGACAGCAAGGGTTAACAGAATTGAGAAAATTCAATGTTCAAGCCCAAAGGATGCAGACTCTCCAAGCAGAATATGAGGTGCTGTTCCTCCAACTTGCGGTGTTGCTCACTCTGGCCATGGAGGAGGCCCTGGACCGAGAGGTCAGATACGGAATGGGAAGGGGAGTTGAAGTGCTGAGCCACCGGGAGGTCGGGTTGGTTAATGCGGACCGAGCGGAGGTGTTCGGCGAAACGATCGCCATATATACTGAGATTAGATTACACACAAGTGGACTCTATTTACTAATTAGGTGACTTCTAAAGGCAATTGATTGCACTGGATATTATTTAGGGATATCAGAGTAAAGGGGGCTGAATACTTTTGCACACCACACTTTTCAGTTTTTTATTTGTAAAAAAATTTGAAAACAATGTATCATTTTCCTTCCACTTCACAATTATGCGCCACTTTGTGTTGGTCTATCGCATAAAATCCCAATAAAATACATTCACGTTTGTGGTTTTAACGTGACAAAATATGGAAAAGTTCAAGGGGTATGAATACTTTTGCAAGCCACTGTATGTGATGTATTTTTGGGTAGAAAATTGGCGGCGGGAGGGGGGGGGGGGGGGTTGGTGATTTCATTAAAATATGAGACATTAACAATAAATAGCATTGAAAAATTGGTGTCCAAAGATCTCTGAGGGTGGAAATTTAGGGAGACAGGTGATGAAGAAGACATGGGGGGCGCTTGCTTTCATCAGTCAGATTTCAGAATATAAGAACTGACAGGTCTTGGCACAAGTTTATTTAGGCTGAAGCTGGATTATTGTGTACACTGCTGGAGAGGGTTAAGAGGAGACTCACTGGAATGCTGTCTGGGCTGAAACGTATATATAATTAAAAGTCCCATTTTGACCACATCCTGTCTGCGCTGTATGTTGATTTTAGAAAAAAACACCACCCTGTATCGCTGTGATTTTGGCCATCTTACTCGCAGTCGTCCACGGCTGAGCCAGCCCCGTGGAAATTTTTCCCATCGCCCCTTCGATGGGGATGGGGGGGGATTGGGGGCAGGACTATAAAACCCCGGATGCCAGGAGGTGAGTCAGTCACTCTGCAAGATCGCGAGGGAGAGGCCATGACTGTGATTCTAAGCAGTGAATCAACTGAAATGTGAGTCAGCAATGTACTTGCATTAAATGATTTGTTACCCCTTAATGACAATGCCATGAGTTGTTTGTACTGCTGCACTGTCTGTGCTTGAAAGTGCAATGCTTAATTGGAAATGAAATGAAATGACAATGCCATGAGTTGTTTGGCCTGCTGCCCTGCCTGTGCTTGAAACTGCAATGCTTTATTAGGTCTGACTGTGTTTGGAAGGAATAAATGCTTTATTAGGTCTGATTGTGTTTGGAAGGAATAAATGCTTTATTAGGTCTGACTGTGTTTAGTCCAAAAGTCCCGCTCATTTTGTGACTTCCGCTTAGTAGACAGGTCGCGCTGAACACGTAATTTCCGGTAAGTGCAGAGGTCACGCTGATTGCGGAAGTGCCGCTGACTGTGGAGGCCCCACAGTGCAGAGGCCGCACTCAGCCATGTGAGTAGATTCAAGAAGGTTTACTGTCATATTGCGTACAGTTTTGGTCTCCTAATCTGAGGAAAGACATTCTTGCCATAGAGGGAGTACAGAGAAGGTTCACCAGTCTGATTCCTGGGATGTCAGGACATTCATATGAAGAAAGACGGGATAGACTCGGCATGTACTCGCTAGAATTTAGAAGATTGAAGGGGGATCTTATAGAAACTTACAAAATTCTTGAGTGGTTGGACAGGCTAGATGCAGGAAGATTGTTCCCGATGTTGGGGAAGTCCAGAACAAGAGGTCACAGTTTAGAAACATAGAAACATAGAAAATTAGGTGCAGGAGTAGGCCATTCGGCCCTTCGAGCCTGCACCGCCATTCAATATGATCATGGCTGATCATCCAACTCAGTATCCCGTACCTGCCTTCTCTCCATACCCCCTGATCCCCTTAGCCACAAGGGCCACATCTAACTCCCTCTTAAATATAGCCAATGAACTGGCCTCAACTACCCTCTGTGGCAGAGAGTTCCAGAGACTCACCGCTCTCTGTGGGAAAAAAGTCTTTATCATCTCGGTCTTAAAGGATTTCCCCCTTATTCTTAAGCTTTGGCCCCTTGTCCTGGACTTCCCCAACATCAGGAACAATCTTCCTGCATCTAGCCTGTCCAACCCCTTAAGAATTTTGTCAGTTTCTATAAGATCCCCTCTCATCTCCTATATTCTAGAGAGTATAAACCGAGTCTATCCAGTCTTTCTTCATAAGACAGTCCTGACATCCCAGGAATCAGTCTGGTGAACCTTCTCTGCACTCCCTCTATGGCAATAATGTCCATCGTTAGATTTGGAGACCAGAACTGTACGCAATACTCCAGGTGTGGTCTCACCAAGACCCTGTATAACTGAAGTAGAACCTCCCTACTCCTATACTCAAATCCTTTTGCTATGAAAGCTAACATACCATTCGCTTTCTTCACTGCCTGCTGCAGTCTCGACCCGAAACGTCGCCTATCTCCAGCCTTTTATGTACCCTGCCTACTTTCAATGACTGGTGTACCATGACACCCAGGTCTTGTTGCATCTCCCCTTTTCCTAATAGGTCACCATTTAGATAATAGTCTGCTTTCCTGTTTTTCCCACAAAAATGGATAACCTCCCATTTATCCACATTATACTGCATCTGCCAAACATTTGCCCACTCACCCAGCCTATCCAAGTTATCTTGCAGTCTACTAGCATCCTCCTCGCAGCTATCACTGCCCCCCAGCTTAGTGTCATCCGCAAACTTGGAGATATTGCCTTCAATTCCCACATCCAGATCATTAACATATATTGTAAATAGCTGGGGTCCCAGCACTGAGCCGTGCGGTACACCACTAGTCACTGCCTGCCATTGTGAAAAGGACCCATTTACTCCTACTCTTTGCTTCCTGTTTGCCAGCCAGTTCTCTATCCACATTAATGCCATATGCTTTTAAGTTTGTATACTAATCTCTTATGTGAGACCTTGTCGAAAGCCTTCTGGAAATCCAGATACAACACATCCATTGGTTCTCCCCTATCCACGCTACTAGTTACATCCTCGAAAAATTCCACAAGATTCGTCAGACATGATTTACCTTTCGTAAATCCATGCTGACTTTGTCCAATGATTTTACCACTTTCCAAATGTGCTGCTATCCTATCTTTAATAACTGACTCTAGCAGTTTCCCCACTACCGATGTTAGACTAACTGGTCTGTAATTCCCCGTTTTCTCTCTCCCTCCCTTCTTAAAAAGAGGGGTTACGTTTGCTACCCGCCAATCCTCAGGAAGTATTCCAGCATCTAAAGAGTTTTGAAAGATTATCACTAATGCATCCACTATTTCCGGACCTACTTCCTTAGACTGCATCCCAGAGTACTTATCTGGCCCTGGGGATTTATCGGCCTTTAATCTATTCAATTTACCCAACACCACATCCCGATTAACCTGGATTTCACTTGATTCCTACTTTGACCCGCGGTCCCCTGCTATTTCCGGCAGATTATTTATGTCTTCCTTAGTGAAGACGGAACCAAATTAGTTATTCAATTGGTCCGCCATATCCTTGTTCCCCATGATCAACTCACCTGTTTCTGACTGCAAGGGATCTATATTTGTTTTAACTAATCTCTTTCTCTTCACATATCTATAAAAACTTTTGCAGTTAGTTTTTATGTTCCCTGCCAGTTTTCTTTCATAATCTATTTTTCCTTTCCTAATTAAGCCCTTTGTCCTCCTCTGCTGGTCTCTGAATTTCTCCCAGTCCTCTGGTATGCTGCTTTTTTCTGGCTACTTTGTACGCATCATCCTTTGCTTTGATACTATCCCTGATTTCCCTTGTTATCCATGGATGCACTACCTTCCTTGATTTATTCTTTTGCCAAACTGGGATGAACTATTTTTGTAGTTCATCCATGCAGTCTTTAAATGTCTTCCATTGCGTATCCACCGTCAACCCTTTAAGAATTTATCGCCAGTCAATCTTGGCCAATTCACGTCTCATACCCTCAAAGTTACCTTTCATTAAGTTCAGAACCATTGTTTCTGAATTAACAATGTCACTCTCCATCCTAATGAAGAACTCAACCATATTATGGTCACTCTTGCCCAAGGGGGCACGTACAACAAGACTGCTAACTAACCCTTACTCAATACCCAGTCTAAAATAGCCTGCTCACTCGTTGGTTCCTCTACATGTTGATTTAGATAACTATCCCGTAAATATTCCAAAAAATCCTCTGCCTCAGCACCCCTGCCTATTTGATTCACCCAATCTATATGTAGATTGAAGTCACCCATTATAACTGTTTTGTCTTTGTCACACGCATTTCTAATTTCCTGTTTGATACCATCCCCAACTTCAATACTACTGTCAGGTGGCCTGTACACAACACCCACCAGAAGTTTCTGCCCCTTAGTGTTTTGCAGCTCTACCCATACCGATTCCACATCCTCCAAGCTAATGTCCTTCCTTTCCATTGCGTTAATCTCCTCTCTAACCAGCAACGCTACCCCACCTCCTTTTCCTTTCTCTCTATCCCTCCTGAATATTGAATATGCCTGGATGTTCAGCTCCCAGCCTTGGTCACCCTGGAGCCATGTCTCCGTGATCCCAACTATATCATAATCATTAATAACTGTCTGCACGTTCAACTCATCCACCTTATTACGAATACTCCTTGCATTGAGACACAAAGCCTTCAGGCTTGTTTTTACAACGCTCTTATCCCTTATACAATTATGTTGAAAAGTGGCCCTTTTTGATTTTTGCCCTAGTTTTGTCTGCCTGCCACTTTTACTTTTCACCTTGCTCCCTGTTGCTTCTACCCTCGTTTTACACCCACCTGCCTCTCTGCTCTTGTACCCATCCCCCTGCCACATTAGTTTAAATCCTCCCCGACAGCACTAACAAACACTCCCCCAAGGACATTGGTTCCATTCCAGGCCAGGTGCATATCGTCCTGTTTGTACTGGTCCCACCTCCCCCAGAAATGGTTCCAGTGCCCTAAAAATTTGAATCCCTCCCCCTTGCACCATTTTTCAAGCCATGTATTCATCTGCAATATCCTCCTATTTCTCCTCTGACTGGCCCATGGTACTGGTAGTAATCCAGAGATTATTACCTTTTGAGGTCCTACTTTTATCTCCTAGATCCCTAAATTCACCTTGTAGGACCTCATCCCTTTTTTTACCTATATCGTTGGTGCTAATATTTTTTTTTAATTTCAAAATATACTTTATTCGAATGATAAATATATACAATACATTAACCTTGCGGAAAATCCATCCGACATTTTCGGAGGCTGTTCAATAGATCAATACAGTTTAGACATTTCTTTCCCCCAAATTTCCACAAATCAGTCCCCCACTCGTGCCACAGTGGCGTGGGATACCTTCCCTTATATTGAGGGGCGTCTCCACCATACCGTACCCCCCATGTCCAGCAGCGGAAGGGCGTTAGACTGTGGCCCTCCCCCACCGAGCCTTGGCGTTGGCTGCACCGAGCTTCAGTGCGTCGCTCAGCACGTACTCCTGCAGTCTGCAGTGGGCCAGTCGGCAACATTCCCTGACGGACATCTCGCTCTGCTGGGTGGTGAACAATGCTCGGGCAGACCAAAGGGCGTCTTTTACGGAGTTGATGACCCTCCAGCAGCACTTGATGTCAGTCTCTGAATGTGTCCCTGGGAACAGTCCGTAAATCACCGAGTCCTCTGTGACGTAGCTGTTCGGGATAAAGCGTACCAGGGACCCTTGCATTTTTCTCCAGACTCTTTTAGCAAACCCACAATGCACCATGACAACTGGCTGTTCACCCTCCCCCTCCAGAATGTTCTGCAGCCGTTCAGTGACATCCTGACCCTTGCACCAGGGAGGCAACATACCATCCTGGAGTCTCGTTTACTGTCGCAGAAACGCCTATCTATTTCCCTGACAATTGAATCCCCTATTACTATTGCCCTTCCCCTCTTTTTTCCGCCCTCATGTGCTGCAAAGCCACCCATGTGCCATAAACTTGGCTGCTGCTGCATTCCCTTGATGAGCCATCTCCCTCAACACTATCCAAAATGGTATACCTGTTTATGAGGGAGATGACCGCAGGGGACTCCTGCACTACCTACCTACTGCTTTGCTGGCTATTGGCCACCCATTTCCCTTTCTGTCCTCTTACCTTTTACGTGTGGTGTGACCAATTCACTGTACGTGCTATCCACGACTTTCTCCACATCGTGGATGCTCCAGTATGAATCCAGCCGCAGTTCCAATCATTCAATGCGGTCTGCCAGGAACTGCAGCTGGACACACTTCCTGCAAATGTAGTCAACAGGGACACCGACCATATCCCTGATCTCCCACATGTTGCAGGCTGAACAAACCACGGGGCCAATCCCTACTGACATATCTTACTCCGAGATTACTCTGTATTAAATATTTTTTTTAAAACACACAAAACTTTATCCTTTAAACTTTACTAATAAATACTAATAAATACTGAATCCTTAACTCCCAGAATCCTTAAACCTGAAGGCAGAAATGTAAAAATGTAAACCCCGGGTTGCACCCAATCAGCTGCTTCCTCTGGTCCTCTTCCACCAATCAAAGGCTTCACCAGATTCCTTCTCTGGAAGATGGAACGTTGCAGATTTCGGTCTCACAGTGAAAACCAAGCCCCACGCTAGATATATACTCACAGCGCAGGTAACGCCACCCTCTCGCACCAACGGCTCCCCGGGCCTCTGTGAAAAGCAAGCCCCACGCTAGATTTATACTCACAGCTCCAGGTAACGCCACCCTCTCGCACCAATGGCTCCCCGGGCCTCTCCAACAGCTCCCCGGGCCTCGGTATGTGCCCTTGGTGTGTGTCGGATAGCATTAGTGTGCAGGGATCACTGGTTGGCGGGGCACAGTGGGCCGAAGAGCTTGTTTCCATGCTATATCTCTAAACTAAACTAAAAGAACCATGGAAAGGATAGAAAGGATAGTTTAAGGATAAGGGGGAAGTCTTTTAGGACTAAGATGAGAAAAACATTTTTCACACAGAGAGTGGTGAATCTCTGGAATTCTCTGCCACAGAAGATAGTTGAGGCCAGTTCATTGGCTATATTTAAGAGGGAGTTAGATGTTGCCCTTGTGGCTATGGGGATCAGGGGGTATGGGGAGAAGGCAGGTACGGGATATTGGGTTGGATGATCAGCCATGATCATATTGAATGGCAGTGCAGGCTCGAAGGGCCGAATGGCCTACTCCTACAACTATTTTCTATGTTTCTATATATTGCGTGTGTGTGCGTGTGTGTGTGTGGGATTTGGTGGAGAGGTGGAATATTGCGTTGGGGGACCAGCCATCCCTTGTGAAGCTGGGACCCAACGTGTCCCACTTAGTCTAGTTTCATTGATAGGAAAGACTGGATGGGCTGGCGTTTTTCTTCCCTTGTGCCTGAGAGGATGGAAGAACGGGTGCTGATAAAGGTTTTAATAATTATGAGGTGCCTGATTCTGACTACCGATGCTTGTCTGTACGGAGTTTGTCTGTTCTCTATGTGACCACCATGAGTTTGTAAGCTAATTGGCTTGGTAAAATTTATAAATTGCCTTTGGTGTGTGTCGGATAGCATTAGTGTGCAGGGATCACTGGTTGGCGGGGACATAGTGGGCCGAAGAGCTTGTTTCCATACTATATCTCTAAACTAAACTAAAAGAACCATGGAAAGGATAGATAATACAAAACTCCTCCTTAAGACAGAGGCATAGGTTTAAGGTGAGGGGACCTGAGGATTTTTTTTAATCAAGATCATTGTGGCAATCTGGAACACACACTGCCTGACATTTAAAAAGTATCTGGATGAGCAGAATTTCACCAACTTTATTTATTTGATTCTCAGGACAGCTGCAGACCAAATGTAGTAAACGAGATTAGTATAGATATATTAATATAGATATTAATAATTACCTTAGACTTGGTGGCCCAAAGGCCTGTTTCTGTGCTGTATGACAATGACACTATCACTCATTCACCACTCTTCAGACAGAATTAATAATATGTTTTAACCTAATTAACCTTGGTCTCCACCTTCTCACAGAATGTCTCTTTGCCCTTTCTGCTCTTTATGACTTAAAATCAAATGTTTTCTTATTTTTCTAATTTTTATGAAATTCATTAAACTAAAAGTTAACCCTGGTTCTTCCTGGATGGATGTAGTTGGAGTTGCTGCATCTCTCTCTTATTTCTTATATTCTTCCCTTATTTCAAATTCCCAGCATCTGCAGGTTTTAATTTTCAGTTACAGTTAAGATTCATGATATAATCAGGACTGTGGAATATAAGCTTGAAGCTGAGACAAGGCAGGGTAAAACAAATAGCCTCAAATATGATGTTAAATGATGGAGATCCAGTTATGATCAATTAGCTTAACGATGAATAAGGAAAAGATAATTGATTCAAGCTGGATGAGCTCCTTGGTTTTTCACCTTGCCTACTTAATATTGTATTAAAACTAATCAAACTTAATAAAAATGTGTGTTGCAATTAACGGACTATCACAGCTTCTTTAAATATGGTACATTTGTAAAAGGGTTATCACTTGATTTTGTTTCTGCTCTTACAAATGTGCAACAGAAACAACATTGTCTATCCACTATAGATGTAAAGAGTATTGATAAGTCTATCTCTCCGGCTGTATGAAATCTGGATGGGCAGACGGGCAAAAATCTGATTGGTATATTTTGCTGGATTTGAACAAAAGGTATTCTGAGAAGAAACACAGAATTCCTCAAATATTTTGCTCTGTTTCAAACTAAAGAAACTGCATTTGCTTTAAGAAGTACTTAATGTAACCTTAGAGCCGAACCATGTTTAGAATTTGTGAGCTGATATTTTCCCCAAGGTATTCTTCCCACAAATGTTTTTTTCTTCCCTGTCAAACAATGTTAGGCTGCTATACCAATATGAATTACTCTACTCCCTCAAGTGCCATTTACTCCCATTTTCATCCATAATACAATTTGATAAATCCTTTTTGTGCAATTTGAAAATGAAAGGTGACCACCCTCTCACTGACCCTTATAGCTTGTGCTCTGCACTCATGAAAGTTAGTGCCCCGGTTTCCCCAAGAGACCCATGCAATTCTGTGTATCAACCTAAGAAGTTGAATTTAATGACATTAAATCAGCAGGAAAGTGTGTAGATACTCACTGCAGCAACAAAGACAACACTGTTTACCCAACATATTTATTTTCAAAAGATGTGACTGTGCCAGAATATTTGAATAATCTGAGTTTGACTTCAGATTGAAACAATCTACACTTACTGGATATTACGTGGGAAGGAGACATGTGGGCAGTGGCGCAGATGTAGACTTGCTACATTACAGTACCAGAGAGCTGGGTTTGATCCTGACTATGGGTGATGTCTGTATGGAGTTTGTACATTCTTCCCGTGACTGCGTGGCTTTCCCTGGGCGCTCTGGTTTCCTCCCACACTCCAAAGATCTACAGGATAATTGGCTTCGGTAAAAATTGTAAAATGTCCCGAGTGTGCGGGGTGGTGCTATGGGAATCTATGGGGACCACTGTTCGGCACAGCATGGACTCAGTGGGTTCAAGGACCTGTTTCCGTGCTGTATCTCTATAACTAAAAACTAACGTGAAAAAGCCAAGTTGTGTTTGATCAACCATGAATTATGTTCTTTCTTCAAGTTTCCTCCCAGTTTCTCCTTCATTCTCTCCAAAATGTGTTACTACCCGCATTAATTAGATGTCCAGGTGCCTCCTACTCTCTGGTGTATTTTTCAGGAGATCATTCTGCATCACTGAATTATACCGATAGCATTCTTGGTGACAGCTTTACAGCTTTTGATCTAGGGATTCAGCAATGCATCTTTAGCTATGCTTTGCATTTTCAGCCTAGAAATTTATAGGTTTTGTATAATGCGAAAATTAATGTTTTGTAGACAATAAAGAGTACCTTAGAGATTTTACACCAGTCCCAGTGAGTTTCCTATCTCTGCTGATATTCCAAAATAAGCAAATTTGTAAAGTGAAATAGAAGCTTTATTGTTGGTTGCTCATTACATACTTTCTTTTGACCTCTGCTTGTTTCAAAATTAAAGCTAATATTCAAGAAAGAAGAAAGTAAATTAATTGTCGAGTCATCTTCTACATGACTGAAGTGACTACATTTACAACGAGTGGTTAGCTTGCCCAGATTTCACAGCACTCTCGCACAGAGCTTTGACCGAGCAATGCAGAAAAGTAAACGTTAACCAGTGAATTGTTTTATACTTTTTTTCCATTTACCATCAGTAAGTATTGGACTCTGGTGCTAAATTAAAACTTCCTCCTACCAATTACCCCAACTTCCAACTATCACTGTAATTGATCAGTCTTATAATTGTCCTGGTTGGCAAGTAAATATGGGCAGTTTCTCTCTTTCCTCGACTGCCAAAAGACCCTGGATCTGAAACACTTATACAGATGCTGCCTGACCTATTGAGTGTTTCTATTACTGTAACAATGCTGAGGAAAAACTATTTGAGCCTATAGAGTTGTTGAAAGCACCTGATTTCTCAGAATCTGTTAAACCACTTTTAATGAAGAACATCAGGCAGACTTAGTTCTCACATTAATCTCTCTCCAAAGTTTCTGACATTATTCCCCTGCTTTTAACAATTTGCTTATGCTGAACCTGAGCACTGAGCCTGAGCTTTAAAGTCCAGATTTAGTTCACTAGTAGGCAACAATCTGCTCTGCCTGACTGAGACATGGCTGACCCCACTGGTGCCGAATCAAGTAATCTGCCCAACCGAGTCCTTCACTGTTTTCCGTGCGGACAGAATGGAAGAATCCGGGTAATCCAAGGGTGGAGGAGTTTGCTTCGTGACCAACAATAACTGGTGCAACCCTAGGAATATTAAGACACTTTCTCATTCTTGCTCACCGGACCTGGAGCATCTGACGATTTCATGCTGTCCATTCTACCTTCCCCGGGAGTTCGGCTCGGTGACCATCACAGCCGTCTATATTCCACCGCATGCGGACACCGATGTGGCACTATCGGCCCTACACGATGTGCTATGTCGATACCAAAACATGAACCCTGATGCGGCTATGATGGTGGCTGGAGATTTTAATATGGCAAATCTCAAAAATGTCATGCCTAACTTCTGGCAACACATCATGTGTGTCACCAGAGGGGAAAGAACTTCGGACCACTGCTACACGCCGTCCAGGAAAGGCTACAAGGCCATTTCTCCCCTCCTTTTGGAAAAACTGACCACGCTGCCATTTTCCTGCTGGACATCCGGAGTATAAACAACAGATAGTATGGGAAGCCAAAGTGACGAGGGACATAAAGCGGTGGTCTGACCATACAGAGGCCATGCTGCAGGATGCACTGAGCGATGTCGACTGGAATATGTTCCAAGCAAGTGCCAGAGACATCAGTGAGTTTGCAGAAGCGGTCACGGGCTTCATTGCAACAATAGCTGATAACATCGTCCCTATGGTAAGGGTTAGCATCTTTCCTAACCAAAAACGCTGGGTGGACAGGTCCATTCGCGTTGCCTTGAATGCTCACATCGCTGCTTACAACTCCGGCCTGGCATCTTGCAATATGGATGACTACAAGGCAGAGTCCTACAGACTGCGAAGGGAGGTGAAGGACGCAAAATGAAGGTACAGGGACAGGATGGAGTCGCAGATGGAGCAGCAGGACACCAGATGCCTTTGGCAGGGGCTACGGACTCTAACCAACTACCGGAGCAGCCCCCCCCTCAACCGGAAGTGCCTAGCTGATGACCTGAACTCTTTCTATGCATGATTCGAGATGGACCACCGTCTAAAAACAACACCGCAAGCGAGGCTGGCGGGAGGCCCTCCACTGGGGATGTGCACATATTCTCGGTGACCGAGCACGATGTGAGGAGGGCTTTGACGAGTGTGAACACGAGGAAAGCTGTAGGCCCAGATGGTAAGACTAAAGTCTTGTGCTACTCAGCTTTCTCCAGTGCTCACCACAATATTCAACCTCTCCCTGGCCAAGTCTGTGGTCCCTGCCTGCTTCAAAAGATCCACCATTGCACCTGTGCCAAAGAATGCCTCTCCAACTTGCTTGAATGACTACCGACCGGTGGCCCTCACCTCGGTAGTCATGAAATGTTCGATAGGCTGATCAAGAACCACAACTGCGCCTTCCTCCCTCGCAACATGGACCCGTGCAGTTTGCATACCATCCGAACAGATTCATGGATGATGCGGTCTCCCAGGTTCTGCACACCGCTCTCTCTCACCTTGACAGCCAGAAGCGGGGCTATTTGAGGATGCTGTTCATTGATTTCAGTTCAGCTTTCAATAAGGTAGTCCCCACCAGACTTGCTGAGTAGCTGCTGGAACTGGGACTGAACACCCCCCCGTGTGCCTGAGTCCTGGACTTTCTCATCGCCAGGTCCCAGGTGGTCAAGATGGGGAGACATACATCCAACCCCCTCACCCAGAACACAGGATCCCCCCAGGGTTGCATCCTTAGCCCCCTACTGTACTCCCTGTACACACATGACTGTGTGGCCAGGTTCAGCTCCAACTCCATCATCAAGTTTGCTGATGACACTGTGGTGGTGGGCCTGATCTCCGATAACAATGAGAAGGCCTACCGGGAGGAGGTAGCAGATCTGACACTCTGGTGTCAGGACAACAGCCTCCTCTTGAATGTCACAAAAACGAAGGAGCTGATCGTGATCTTTAGAAGGGCTCAACATCCGAGGACGTACACGCCACTGGAGATAAATGGGACAACTGTGGATAGGGTGAGCTGCATTAAATACCTGGGAGTCCACATCACAGAGGATCTGACACGGACAACACACACTGCCGAACTGATGAGTAAGGCAAGGCAGCGCCTTTACCATCTCAGGCAGCTGAGGAAATTCTGAGGATCTTTCAGTGCTTCTACTCTGGGGCTGTAGAAAGCATCTTGTCCGGCAACATCACAATCTCGTTTGGGAACAGCTCTGTTCCCGAACGCACTATGAGAACTACACTCGCCCCCCTGCAGGACCTATACACCAGGAGGTGCAGATCCAGAGCCAGCAACATTATGGGGGACCCCTACCACCACAGCAACGGACTTTTCCAGCTGCTACGGTCAGGCAAACGCTGCCGCTGCCACGCTGTGTAAACAGAGAGGATGAGAAAGAGTTTCTTCCCACAGGCCATCAGGACTGTAAAGTCCTATCTCACCAGAGACTAATTTACTGCACTAATTTACTGTTGTGTTGTGTTTTTTTAATTTTTTTTCTAACATGTAAATACTGATTCTGTCTATTCTGCACAATCTGCAGGCATTGCCACTTTCATTTCACTGCACATCTTGTATGTGTATGTGACAAATAAAGTTGACTTGATGACTTCCTGATGACTTTCTGCCCTTCCTTCGTGTGATCTGCTTTGTCTCCATGCCTCCCAACATATCAACTTCAAAAACTCAAAATTTAGCTTTGTGAGAGTGTGTTGCTTTGATTGTGTGATGCCAAATTGTTTTTATTTTGCTATACAATTCATGAGCAAAGCTTCTCAATCAAGATCATCTGAAAATACACATTATTATTCATGTGTCTCCTACTTTTAAAGTATGCAACTGAGCTGATGGTTGTATATGTCTTCTCTATACTATTTTATAAGATAGAGAAACACAGAATAGAAACAGCTTCTAAAGCCCACTGAATCCATATCAAACATCCATTTACCCTAGTCATATTTTGTTATTTTCCCCATATTCTCATTAACTTCCCTCAGTGTCTATCACTCATATTCACAACTTACAGTGGCCAGTTAACCTGCCAACCTGCATGTCTTTGGGATGTGAGAGGAAAATGGAGATCTACAGCAGACCCTTTTTCACTCAGATCATGGTGAGTAACTGGAATACTCTGTCTGAGAGAATGGTGGAAGCAGAGTCACTGTCAACAGTGAAGAAGAGTCAAGACATGCTCTAGTGCTGGAACATGAGATGAATTATGGACAAGTCCTAACTGCATAGCATGGACATGGTGAGCCAAATGGTTTAGTTCCATGCTGAATAATTCTGTGACACCGGGAAGAACTTCCGCACAGACTGCACCTGTAGTGAGTATTGAACCCGGGTCTCGGGAGCCGTGAGGCAGTGACTGCTGATTACATCAGTGTGCCACCCACTCTGTACACTCTTCAACCACTTCCCAGCCGATTGCAGCTTTCAGCGATCTGAAAGCTGGTTGATGTAAGAGGAGAGGTGAAGTGCATTTTTCCATCAACTGCAGTTATAAATTAGAAGTTAAGACTGGACTAATGGTTTTATGCAAGGGTATAGTACTAGAATGTACATTTCAGATTGGTGAGGATCATTGTTTTCCATCCACTGATTTGTATAGTGCTTCCGGCTAGCAGTCTGAGGTGACTCTGAGGTGACCTAAGAATATAAAGCAGGATAGTAAAAGCTTCTTTAGGAATGTGAAGAGGAAAAAAATAGTTAAGACCAATGTTGGACCCTTGAAGATCGAAAAAGTTGAATTTATTATGGGGAACAAGGAAATGGCAAAAGTGTTGAACAGGTACTTTGGATTTGTCTTCACTAAGGAGGACACAAACGATCTTCCCGATATAGTCGTGGCTAGAGGATCTGGGGTGACGGAGGAACTGAAGGAAATCCACATTAGGCAGGAAATGGTGTTGGATAGACTGACGGGACTGAAGGCTGATTAATCCCCAGGGCCTGATGGTCTGCATCCCAGGGTACCAGGAAGTGGCTCTAGAAACCGTGGATGCATTGGTGATAATTTTCCAATGTTCTATAGACTCAGGATCAGTTCCTGTGGATTGGAGGGTAGCGAATGTTATCCCACTATTTAAGTAAGGCGGGAGAGAAAAAACAGGGAATTATAGACCAGTTAGCCTGACATCTGTGGTGGGGAAGATGCTGGACCCAATTATAAATTATGAAATAGCCGAACCTTTGGATAGCATTAACAGGATCGGTCAGAGTCAGCATGGATTTACGAAGGGGAAATCATGCTTGACTAATCTTCTGGAATTTCTTTAAGATGTAACTAGGAAAATGGACAAGGGAGAGCCAGTGGATGTAGTTTACCTGGACTTTCAGAAAGCATTTGATAAGGTCCCACATAGGAGATTAGTGGGCAAAATTAGAGCACATGTTATTGGGGGCAGAGTGCTGACATAGATAGAGAAGTGGTTGACAGACAGGAAACAAAGAGTAGGTATTAACGGGTCCCTTTCAGAATGGCAGTCAATGACTAGTGGGGTACTGCAAGGCTCGGTGCTGGGACCGCAGCTATTTACAATATACATCAATGATTTGGATGAAAGGATTTAAAGTAACATTAGCAAATTTGCAGATGACACAAAGCTGGGTGGCAGTGTGAACAGTGAGGACGATGCTATGAGAATGCAGGGTGACTTGGACGGGTTGAGGGAGTGGGTAGATGCATGGCAGATGAAGTTTAATGCGGATAAATGTGAAGTTATCCACTTTGGTAGCAAACACAGGAAGGCAGATTACTATATAAATGGCATAAAGTTGGGAAAAGGGGAAGTACAACAGGATCTGTGGTTCCTTGTTCATCAGTCTATGAAAGTAAGCATGCAGGTACAGCAGGCAGTGAAGAAAGCGAATGGCATGTTGGCCTTTATAAACAAGAGGAATCGAATATAGGAGCAAATAGGTCCTTATGCAGTTGTACAGAGGCCTAGTGAGACCACACCTGGAGTATTGTGTGCAGTTTTGGTCCCCTAATTTGAGGAAGGACATTTTTGCTATTGAGGGAGTGCAGTGTAGGTTTACAAGGTTAATTCCCGGGATGGCGGGACTGTCATATGCTGAGAGAATGGAGCAGATGGGCTTGTTCACTCTGGAGTTTAGAAGGATGAGACATAAGATTGTTAAGGGTTTGGACACGCTAGAGGCAGAAAACATGTTCCCGATGTTGGGTGAGTCCAGATCTAGGGTCCACAGTTTAGGAATAAGGAGTAAGCCATGTAGAACGGAGACGAGGAAACACTTTTTCTCACAGAGAATGGTGAGCCTGTGGAATTCTCTGCCTCAGAGGGCGGTGGAGGCAGGTTCTCTGGATGCTTTCAAGAGAGAGCTAGAGAGGGCTCTTAAAAATAGCGCAAGGGATATGGGGACAAGGCAGCAACGGGATACTGATTGGGGATGATCAGACATGATCATAATGAATGGCGGTGCTGGCTCAAAGGGCCGAATCGCCCACTCCTGCACCTATTGTCTATTGACTCATGGGATATGACATCTGAAGACCCCCTTGAAAACTAATTCAAGAACATTGACTACCTTATAGAATAGCATGAACATTCTTGAGGTTTGACTCCTGACATTCAGCTCCATACATACCCCTTCCTCTGTCTTTTCATCAGTGTGGAGGGCCTCCTATTCTCCAACAGAGAAAGGGCATCTCGCCTCCTCCCCATATTATCAACCATAGCCTCTGAACAGCGTCTGAAGACCCAAATCATCACCCATCCCTTCTCTCTAGAAATGCTCCTTATCCCGCTGAGTTACTCCAGCATTTTGTGTCTGTCTTCGATCTGAACTTAAAGATAAATTCCCTCCTGAGTTATACAATCACTTCTACCACTTGCAGCATCCACAATGCACCTTTGCATTTAAGGAGCTAGGCTGGCTTTAAGTAATACAGATTGCTTTAGAGATGCTAGTTGTTCAGGAAACCATTATGCCTACTGATGAGATAAGTCACGACCAATATGTTTAGGACTGGCAAATATGTTGCAATAATGATAATTAGCAAGCACGATACATTTCATGTGCTGCCTATCTACGTTTGAATAGGTTAATTATACACCACTTTCATTTTCAGGCACAATTTAATGTAACATCCAAACGCCCCTGACTTTAAATTGCCTCACCCTTCCTAAATCATCTCAGTGATTGCCCTCTTCATTATATCCTTTTTTCCCTTTATTCTAGCACTGACAGTGATCCATGCTCCACCTCAGATTCACTTTTGGAACTTTCTCAAAATAACATTTTATATTAAAATAAATACACTGAGTGTAATAGATGCACATTATTAGCTCTGTAGTCACCATAGAGCTCAAAATCTCAATACATTTGAAAAATGCCATCTTGCTGAATTTTATATATTGAATCACAACAAATATTGGTCTCTGTGGGATAAAGATAGATGCTAGTACTGTCACAAGAACGTCAAAGTGGGAGCATAGAAATATCAGCAATCACAGAATTAGCTAAATAGCTAAACTAATAATGATTAATTCACCATGGCCAATGCACCCTGAGGTAAAAGTAAATCCAAAGCATATTATTCAGCAATAATGGATACCTTTCATTGATTTATGCTTAGCATGAAGTTATTTTATGAATCTATTACCTACCTAAATTAAGTTACTTTGCAAAGTACATGAGGACCAAGCTGTTTAGCTTTCTCTTGAGAAATGAACATTGATGCACTTTTGATTAAATGTTTGGTTTGTTATGATTCCAAATGGTTGATGAGTCTAATGCTAACGATTTTGCTGCACTGTTAGTCATGCAACTGCACTACTATTTCTCAATTCTCACTTCAAAAATGTATATATATTTTAATTGTATGTGATGTAAACTATTTCAAATTGCATGAATTACAGGGGCTTACGGCCTTATTTTAGATGAGATCCAAAGCCAAAGTATTATGAAATATAAGTTTCCGAATGGCAGTGATTATTTTATGTGAATATCAGGAGCTGATCTGAACCTATATCTCTTATTTGTAGTTTATATTGTCACTTCCTGAGATATGTTGTTTAATTTAATAATCAAAACATTTTGATTCCTGTGTCATTTTTCTTTCTATAGGCATTTTTACTGTCAGCACTACTTATTTGCTGCATAAAACTCAATTCACAACATTTGTCTTATATCCTTGACATGCTCATCAAATAGAATTGCTCAAAGCTGCTCTGAATAGATGCTGCAATCAAAATCCCCACAAAAAGCCTGTGATAGTTGCTTCTGGACAGTGATGGAAACATTTTATAGTGATTTTATTTCAAAATGAATTATCTTGGAAGTTACCGTTAGATCACATTGGAGTGAACTCATGTTATCACTTCTTTCTTATTGTCAATATTTTGGCTGGGAAATTGGTGCGATGAAGGGAAAAGAACTGCTTCTTCTACCGCTACAAACCCCTCTCATCTAAGCTTAGTGAAGTTCGCATAGCATTTCTGCTCCAAAACATCTAATGTCTGATACAAATGCTAAATAGTGGAAGATATCATCTAAAATAACTTTCTCCCCCATTGGAAGGGAACATGAAAGTAAGATCAGAAAAACTACCGGAAAAGAGCAAGAAATTAAATGGTCAATTTGGCACACAATTTTTCCCTGGACAAGTTTTCCACACATTTTTGCACTCAACAGATTCTCTCTTTACTACATTCCTCCCATTTCTTAAAGCTTTACATGGCCTTCACATGAATAATTGCTGAAGTGGTTTCACTCAATCCAAGGCCGTAAACCTGTCTGCATTGTGTTCCATTTCTGAAATGTAGTTATATTGAAGATGATGCTCAATAAGGTGCTGGTCAGGCTGCATTTGGAGTATTGTGAGCAATTTTGGGCACCATATCTGAGGAAGGATGTGCTGGCTCTGGAGATTGTCCATAGAAATGAGTAGGTTAACATATGATGAGCTTTTGACGGAACTGTACCTGTAATCATTGGAGTTCAGAAGAATGTGGAGAGACCTCGTTGAAACGTACAGAATAATGAAAGGCTTCACTAGTGGGAGAGTCTAGGACTATAGGTCATGTATATCAATTATAGTTACCGATGGATCATATTGGAGTGAACTCATGTTATTACGTCTTTGCCGGCAGTCTGAAGAAGGGTTTCGGCCCAAAACGTTGCCTATCTCCTTCGCTCCATAGATGCTGCTGCACCCGCTGAGTTTCTCCAGCATTTTGTGTACCCTATATCAATTATAGGATGTTCCTTTAGGAAGGAGATGATAATTTCTTTAGTCAGAGGGTGGTGAATCTGTGGAATTCTTTGTCATAGGCTGTGGAAGCCAAGTCAATGGGTATTTTTAAGGCAGAGATAGATAGATTCTTGATTAGTACTGATGTCAAGGGTTATGGGGAGAAGGCAGGTGAATGGGGTTAGGAGGGCGAGATAGATCTGCCACGATTGAATGGCAGAGTAGACTTGATGGGCTGAATGGCCTATTGTGCTCCTATCACTTTTGACCTTATGATCTAATTCAGTTTCAAATACACATTTGCTTATTTTCATGCTTTTAGTAAATGCAACTAAGGATAACTTACCAACATTCTGATATGAATTTATCAGGGAAGATTTATCAAAATTTATCAAAAGAAAGAATAGATAAATGTTAGTGAAGTAGTGGATTAATTAGTGAAGTAGTGGATTAATTAGTGAAGTAGTGGATTAATCTAAAACCAAATGATGAACAGAAACGATCCGAGAGACAAACTGTAGTGGAAAAGGGAAAATGAATTTTAGATATAGAATGACAATTCATATGGCAGTGTTTCAAGGTAAACAAAGGATGAGTGTATGGAATACCTTTTCACATAAATCTATGATTCACATAAGGAAGCTGAATGAATACATAAGTGAAACAGTCGAGGGATTATTTTTTGTGTGATGTATCTTATCCATCCACCATGATATCAATGCAAGAAACATGTAGATCCAGCAAAGTTGCATGCATGGAATTTGTCTGGGGTATCCTCAGTAATTCCACCCATTGACTTGGATCAGAGGGAAATTCCCTGCCAATGTTATTCTTAGTTCTTGGTTACTTGGTCCTCCAAAATATTCAAACTGGAATTTAAACAGGAGGTGGTGAAGGGAGGGGTTTAGCCAGAGAGGTTTATTGGGAAGAAAGTGCCACTTTAAATTTAGTTGCATCTGGCTAGGCAACCGTGGCTTGAAACTACCATACAGCCATACAGTAAAAAATAAAGAACACAACAAAGAGTAGAAATTCAACATAAAACATAAAACATCCCCTCACAGCAGGATCAGCTGTGAGGGAAGGCACCAAAGTCAGACTCTTTCCCTGATGTTCTCCACTGTTCACACGTGGTCGGGGCCTCCCCAAACCCTCCGCAGTCGCCGCTACAGGCGGCCCGATGTTCAGGCCCGCTAAGCGGGGTAATGCAAGTCCGACGTCGGGGCTGGGGGACGTTCTCAGCGGCCTGGACCTCAAGTCGGCACCTCCCACCGGAGTCCGCGGCTGACACAACGTAGAGACACAACGCTGGAGGCCCTCGGCAAAGTGCCCCAGGACTCCATGGAGTTCAGCGCCGCCCGCGTTGGAAGCTCTCCCAACCAGAACTCCACGATGTTGGAGCAGCGGCCCAAAGCTCCGGAGGTCCAACGGCGACCCAGGTAGGCATCGTCCGCTCCGTGGTGACTCCAGCGCCGCCGCTGTTGCAGCTCTGGTCCGGTTCCCTGTCCCAGGCAGGAAAGGTCGCTTGGATCCAGGAGGTAGGCCGCGAAGTGGGGGGCGAGGACGCGACTCGGAGAAATAGTCGCGTCCCCGCCAGGAAGCGACTGGGAGTTAGTTTCCCCCTTACCCTGCCCCCCTCCCCCACATATAAAAGTTAAAGTTTCCCCCCAAGACAGACTTTTAACGGACTAAAAATAAAAAAAGATGTAAAAACAAACGGGCTGCAGGTAGAGGATGCTGTCAGTGCAGCTCCCCTTGATGACCCATAATTTATCAAAAGGAAGAATAGATAAATGGTTTTTTTTTTGCCTTGAAATGAAGCATTCTCCATATAGTCTTTTGGAATAAACATTGGAATAAATTATTTTGTTAAAATGAAATAATCAAAATTTCCTTCAATTTTTAATGAAAAATATACAAGCTGCTCTCTCAAGGTCATCCATGAGGTGCATCTTCACAGATTGAAAAGGTAACATAGTGTAAGTGGCTGTGAGGACAAATATCTTTCAAGGAAAGGACTCAACAGGCCATCAAGCACTAATACTACTTTATTCTCGCCACATTCCTATCAATTCCCCTGATATTTGACCATTCAACTGTACACTTGGGGATGTTTATTGTGTCACATCAACTTTCCACAAGTCTTTGGGATGTTGAAAAAAATTGAAAGCCCCCAGAGGAGACCCACACAGTAGCTGTAAAACATGCAAACTCCCCGCAGACAGCACTGGAGGTCAGGAATTAACATGGGTTGCTGGAGCTGCTAGGCAGCAGCATTACAAGCTGCACCACTGCATCTTCAAAACATGTCTGTACTGATTATGCAGCACATTTTTTTTAAATTGAAATACATGAAAATACTTAGTGCAGAAAGGTTCTGAAATTATAATTAAGAATTCATTGCTATTTTCAGAAAACTAATAACTGAAATTGGTTCCTACAAGTGCAAAATTTAGCAGCAACTTCAGAATTCCATCATTGCTGCAGGAAGTAGTAGTCATAAATGATTACTGAAATTATATTCATTCATGATGGAATTTTAAGTTTACTAAAAGAGATTTTAAAACCGAAACCATAATTAGTTTTACTGAACCTGAAGAAAAATCTCCATTACATTCCCATATAAAACTGTTAAGCATCAGCCATTGGACTGAATCAGATTTCCAAGTCTAAAATTAAAAGATAAATATTGAAAGATCATAGAATATTTAAAACTCATAAGGAGCTATTTGGCCTTTTGTACCCATGCCAAATGAAAAAAAAGAACTATCAATTTTAATCTCACCTTCCAGAATTGGGTTCATAGTCCTGAAAGTCACAGCTTTTAAAGTGCACATCCACTTATTGTTTAAATAATGGAGGAATGAATGGTTTTAATGCTTCATAATGACAGAATTAGGAATGGTTAGAAATATTTTAAGTTGCAATGAAGGGGCAGGGTTGGAGAGAACAGTGGGAAAGTTGGTGGAACGGGCAGTCAAGGGAGTCTGGCAGATCCAAGTGATAGTGGTGGTGGTGTCGGTTGTTATAAGCTGGTGAAGGTTTGTTGAAAGCAACAGATCAGTCAGAAGGAGGTGTTATTAAGGGCTGAATTTAAACAGAGGAGGAAGAAAAGAAAAAGTGCTACAAATGTGAAATCAAAGAGATTACGTGCTGCGTAATAGTGGAAAGCAGAGAATGATAGAAATAATGATTAGGCCAGAAAACATCTATAAAAAAGAATCATGGGTGTTGGGGCTGCAAATGTTTACCATATATTAATGATTTGGACGAGGGAATTAGGAGCAACACTAGCAGGTTTGCGGATGACACAAAGCTGGATGGCAGTGTGAACTGTGAAGAGGATCTTAGGAGGTTGCAGGGTGAGATGGACAGGTTGAGTGAGTGGGCAGATACGTGGCAGATGCAGTATAATATTGATAAATGTGAGGTTATCCACTTTGGCGGCAAAAACACGGGGGCAGATTATTATCTCAATGAGGTTAGGTTTGGTAAGGGGGGGGGGTACAGCAAGACCTGGGCGTCCTTGAACACCGGTCACTGAAAGTTGGCTTACAGGTACAGCAGGCAGTGAAGAAAGCTAATGGAATGTTGGCCTTCATAACAAGAGGATTTCAGTATAGGGGTATAGAGGTTCTTCTGCAGTTGTATAGGGCTCTGGTGAGACCACATCTGGAATATTGTGTACAGTTTTGGTCTCCTAATTTGAGGAAGGACATCCTTGTGAGTGAGGCAGTGCAGCGTAGGTTCACGAGATTGATCCCTGGGATAGCGGGACTGTCATATGAGGAAAAATTGAAAATACTAGGCTTGTATTCACATGAGTTTAGAAGGATGAGGGGAGATCTTATAGAAACATATAAAATTATAAATGAACTGGACAAGCTAGATGCAGGAAAAATGTTGGGTGAGTCCAGAACCAGGGGCCACAGTCTTAGAATAAAGTGGAGGTAATTTAAGACTGAGGTGAGAAAAAACTTTTTCACCCAGAGATTTGTGAATTTATGGAATTCCCTGCCACAGAGGTCAGTGGAGGCCAAGTCTGGAATGAACATTTAAGAGAGTTAGATAGAGCTCTAGGGGCTAGTGGAGTCAAGGAATATGTGGAGAAGGCAGGCACGGGTTATTGATCGGGGACGATCAGCCATGATCACAATGAGTGGCGGTGCTGGCTTGAAGGGCCGAATGGCCTCCTCCTGCACCTATTTTCTATGCAATTAATTTTATAGGTTAATGACCATGGATCACTGCTAGCTAGAATTTTTTTTTTAAATTCACATTTCCAATATCTGCAATGTTGTGGTTTTGATTGCTATTTAAATATTAAAATATTTCCCACTCTTTCAGGTACCAAGATCAGACCCCAACCAGTATGACGCCATAACTTTTTTTTTTCCTAATCCCCCTTTCAATCCTTCTACTATGCTTTTACAATCTTGGCTCTAAGTAAAATAGATCCTTCCTATTATAGACACAAAATGCTGGAGTATTTCAACAGTACAGGCAGCATCTCTGGAGAGAAGGAATGGGTGACATTTTGGGTCGAGACCCTTCTTCAGATTTAAATTCATGGGAAAGGGAAAATGAAAGATGTTGTTCAGGATGTAGACTTTTATACATTGGCGAGACCAAACGTGATAATTTCCCTGAACGACCTTCCTCAGCGGAGTCAGCGGATATGGGGAGAAGGCAGGAATGGGGTACTGATTGGGGATGATCACATTGAATGGCGGTGCTGGCTAGAAGGGCCAAATGGCCTACTCTTGCACCTATTGTCTATTGTCTAGTCCGCCTGGACCTACCTGATCTCCCGGTTACTAAACACTTTAATCCCCCTTCCCATTCCCACACTGATATTTCTGTCTTACTTGTTTATGAAACAAGAACACAATATAATCACAAAATAAACAATTAAGTAAAATGATACAGAACAGAAATGAGCAATCAAAAGGATTTGTCATTCAGATATGGTCTAATTTATTTGCAAATCAGCTGTTGTGCTCTTGATGTAGTATTCTGTATGCTTTCAACAAGAAATGTATTTACATAATATTTCAGGGCAAATGAAAAGAAACACAAGCCACTTCTACATCCAAAAATTGAATTTTAAAAAACAGTCTGCATGATAGTGCCTTGTCTCTCAGAATGTCACTACTTGCTATATGGATGTGCTACTTCTCTTTGTACCTGTAGTCATGATCACTGTGTGAAATTAGTACTGAATTGCTGGGCAGATTCCTCCCAATCAAATGTTGAAAATAACCTCTCCACTATTTATCAAATCACTCTTTGCTATCCTTGATTCATTTACTGTCTGTGAGGTTCACACAGTGCTAAACGCTCTAGTTGATAGTAATATTTGAAATCACTGAATTGTTAGAATTGTAACATTAATAATGGCTTTAGGAATGAAGAGAGGGACATTTATATGCTCCCTGGCACAGTGATAGCCAACACAAACAAAAATCAAACTGCTGGATGAAGTCCACGGATCAGGCAGCATCTGTGGACAAAAATGGACAGGCGACAATTTGGGTTGAGACCCTTCATCTGGACTGAAAGAGTGCAGGAGAGATAGCCTGTGTAAAGAGGGGTGGGGCTAAATCTGGCAAGGATAGGTGGATCCAGGTGAGGAGGGGTGGATTGGCCATAAGTGAGTGATACAATGTGTAAACAGGCCCTTTAGCCCAACTTGCCTACACCGTCCAAAATGTCCCAGCAACACTAGTCCCACCTGCCAGCATTTGGTCCATATCCCTCCAAACCTGTCCTATCCATGTACCTGTTTAACTGCTTCTTAAGTTATGGGATAGTCCCTGCCTCAACTACCTCCTCTGATAGCTTGTTCCACACATGCACCACCTTTTGTGTGAAATGGTTACCCCTCAGATTCCTATTAAATATTTTACCCTTCACCTTAAATCTATGTCCTCTGGTCGATTTGTCTACTCCGGGCAAGAGATGGTAGATGGAGTCAGGTGGAGGAAGGAAGGGATGACCTTGCTAGTTCAATCACTGCATTTGGAATCGATGCCCATACTTACCTGGTCCAGATGCAGCAGGGCAAGCTGCTGCTACTAAGCATCCCATACTCCAAAGTTGTTGTCTGAGCAGTGGCAGGGCCTGTGGGGATACAGGGAACAAATCCCTTCCCTCCAAAAATTGCTCCAAACACTTCATCAGCCAACAAAACCCTCCTCTGAACCATTGGCAGCTGTAGGGGGACATTGACATGTTTTTAAAATATTTCAATCAGACATTTAAATCATGATACAATTGTATTACGTGCAGGCTGAAAAGATTAGTTTAATTTGGCATCATGTTCAACATGGTCATCATGGGCTGAAAGCCCTTTTCCTCTGCTGTACTGTTCTATGTAAACTTAAAATTATTCACTCTTCATTACAAATCAGCATCCACTCGCATGGCTCCCTCAAAACCTATAGAAAGTTTTATACCTTTGTCTGTAACAAAACCGTTGGGTCCCAGCATTACACGGGATGGGGGGGGGGGGGTGCTGAGGGCTCGGGGGGCTGGGGGGGGGGGGGGTGGCTTTCTGGAGCGCTCATATGGGTGTTTGGGACTGAGGGGACGTGTTTCCAGAGGGCTAGTATGGACATTGAGGGCCGAATGTATTCTTGGGCTGGCGGCTCAGTCACTCAAGCCTGTTGTGCTGGCAGCTCATTCAATCATGGCTGGTGGGCTGGCACTTGACTCACGGCTATTCCTTGAAATTCCATTTCAAGCAAGGTGCAAGGTCACCAAATTCAAGTGCAGTTTCTTACCATTTCAAGCAGGGTGCAAGGCAACTAAAGACAGCGAGCCGTGACCTCTCCCTCCTCCATCTTGCAGAGACTGACCCACGCCCACACTTCTGGGTTTTATAGTCCCTCCCCCCGCTCCCACCAGAAGGGGCATGGCCTTCATGGCGAGATTGACAGGAGAGAGAATCTCAACATTTCATAAACACTAATAACAATTTCATTTTTCATCGATTGGAAAAATCCTCGGCACCTGATGAGCGAAGGGGAACTCTGAGTAAGACGGCCAAAAATCACAGCCGTACGTGGTAGAATTTTTTTCTAAAATCAATATAAAACGCAAACAGGAAGTGGTCAAGATTAGACTTTTATTTATATAGAAGGCAAGGCAACTTTAATTAGGCAAGGCACATTTAATTAGGCAAGGCAACTTTAATTAGGCAACACAGCTTTAGCATTTCCAAACCAAAGGCAACACAGCTTTAGCATTCCCAAACCAAAGGCAAGACAGCTTTAGCATTCCCAAACCAAAGGCAACACAGCTTTAGCATTCCCAAACCAAAGGCAACACAGCTTTAGCATTTCCAAACCAAAGGCAACACACCTTTAGTATTTCCAAACCAAAGGCAACACAGCTTTAGCATTTCCAAACTATATTTTCAAACCACATTAAGGGCACTGACAGGTCAGTAAAACCATTCACAGTTTACTAGACATGTGTTCAGTGTTATTCACAGCTCAGATAGAGAGACATGACCCACTCGCTCTCCCATCTTGCAGAGAATGACTGAAGCACTCAACACTTCCGGGTTTTATAGTCCCTCCGGAAGGGGTGTGGCCTACAGGAGAGAGAATCTCAATATTTTTTAAACGCTAATAATTCTTTTATTTTTCAACGATGGGAAAAATCCTCTTCTGCGCAGCGGAGGGGGATTCTGAGTAAGATGGACAAAAATCACAGTCGTACGTTGCTGCGTTTTTTTCTAAAATCAATATACTGAACAACAGGAAGTGGTCAAGATCAGACTTTTAATAATATAGATTAGGCAAGTAGTTAAATTAACAGTAAAGGACCACACAAAGCAGAATGTTATTATAAAATAGTAAGAATAAACGAGAACTTACCAGTTTCAAGTTTGATCTTTATTTTATGAGGCGTTGCGATGAGGGATTTCGTGAAGACCCCGCCAACACACATGCGCAACATTCTTCAAAGCAGCGGTGTGGAATCACAGATAACAACAATGACTGAAGATAGTAAGATTTAAGTGACTCTAATATACCAGTTGACCTTATGATAAGAGGGTTGGGAGCGGAGGGCACGAAATCCCTCATCGCAACTCCTCATTAAATAAAGATCAAATTTCAAACTGGTAGGTTCGCGTTTAATCTTACTACTTTACTTCGGAGCTCACACTGCCCTAATTACTGATGGAGGAAGTATGTTAACGTATTTCAGACTTGAACAAGCTGAAAAATAACAACATATTTGTTAATACAAACAATAAACCCCTGAACTCAGGGACAACCGTTTAGGGAACAGCACTTAATACTGACTCCGCAAACATTGCGGGAGTGGCCACAGGTTTGTTATAAAAACACTGAAATGTAGTTTCACTGGCCCAGCCCGCTATGGCGAGGACATGATCCATGGATACCTCCATGGTCCTCACCGCTGATGTGGATGCAGCCCTGGTAGAATGAGATTTTAAAATGTTAGTGTCTTACCTGCTGCACTGAATACCACCCTGAGCCACCTGGAGATAGACTGCACCATCACCCTGTGACGTGGGTTTTCATGGCTGATAAACAGACTCGTCTCCATATTCCTGGTGATGTGTGTGACATTAATATAATGTCGGATATAGGTGGCTATACAGAGTCTTACATCAACGGGATATGCTAGGAATTCCATTTTCAGTCCTGTAGTCCCAGGTCTGTGTGGTTTAAGCAACTCATCTATAAAGAAAGTCACTTTATTGGGGGTCGAGGCCATACTATCCAGTTTTAGTTTCTGTAGAGTCTGGACCCGTTGTGCTGTGGTCAGTGCCATTAACATCACCACTTTGAAGGTGAGTCCAGTGGTAAATCCGTCATAGGCGACCAGCTCCTGAGTAGAGTCAACACCACCCCTATATCCCAGGTAATATAATATCGTGGTCGGGGAGGGTTGGATTGAATATACCCTCATAGTTTGGATACCAGCTGGTGAGATCCCACTCCAATGTTGAGATAGGATGACAGTGCACTCCTGGCACTGTTTATCGCACGGTAACTGAGGGCCTCATCATAATGAAGGCCCACGAGGAATTCCAGCACATTGGAGATCGTAGCAAAGTTGTAGGTGGTCTTGGTCCAACTACAGAAGGCCTCCCATTTCTTATGTGGGTGAGGTACTGCTTCCCCGTGGACTCTCAGCACAATGCCGTTATGATGTCCATGGTTTTTGATGACAGCCCGAATTCCAGTAGTGGCCTCTTCAGAACTTGCAAGCCAACAGGTTGAGAGGACCACCGGGTACCATGGTTGTGTGGGCCAGTCGGGTATTATCAGTATACCTGTTGCAGAATCTAATTGAATTTTCTGCAATACCCGACTAATGAGGCAGAATGGGGGAAAGCATAGAAAACCCATTTCCCCCAACGTAGCGAGAATGCATCCATCGCCACTGCCCCAGGATCTGGTTCCCAAGAGACATACGTTGGTATTTGATGGTTCAACCTGGACGCAAAGAGGTAGATATCTGGTGTTCCATATTTGGCTATAATATTAGCAAATATTTGGGGGTTCAACATCCACTCGATGTCGTTATTAAATACTCGTGACCTGGTGTCCGCCACTGTATTGAGCTTACCCGGAAGATACGTAGCTGATATCCAAATATTTCTTTAAATACACCAGAGCCAAATTAAATATGCCAATTCATCACAAGATATTGAATTGATACGACCCATAAGGTTTAAATACGCCACCTCAGTGGTATTATTTATTTTGAAGACGGTCATGCGTATGATGCAGATTAGTGCAGTAAGCCCACAGCCCATGACATGCTCCCAGCATTTCTAAATAGTTTATACCTTGTGATTGAAGAAGAGTAGACTCGTGCAAATCCCATCTGCCACCACAACTGGAAGTGGTGTCAGTCGCTCCCCAGCCCTGGGTGCTTGCGTCGGTTTGTAACACGACTGATGGGTTTGATATAATGATGGGATTAAACAATCACAAACATTGCTAATCCACCATTGTAGCTCAAGTTTTGCCTTGTTTGGCAGCTGCATAGGCCTGTCAAAATGTCCAGCATTCGCTTTTAATGCTGAGATTTTTGCTCTTTGCACGTTTTGATAGTGTAACGGCCCAAATTGTGCAGATGGAATGTAGCTACAAGTTTCCCAATCACCTTAGCAGCAATGTCTAATAGTCGGTTTCCTGGCGCAAGCAAGGCTGTTACATGCCTCTATTATGTCTGTTGCTTGTTCCCTGGGATAGTGACAATAAATACCCCATGCATCCCAGAATGTACGCAACCTCCCTCCTACTTGCGAGTTTATACATGCAGCACTCCCAAGAGAACCAGATCTCCTTACCTCCATGGTTACCGGCGGGCTTGATGCTCTGGGCTTTTGTGTTCGTTGTGTTGCTGGGATGTGGTGTTGGCGCATCTTCCATGCTGGTCGCTCTGAGCCCTATCCTAAAAAAGGCTTTTGGTGATAGGGTGCGACCGGTGGCTAGGTTCTGGTTGCCCTGTTGGGTTGAACCCGAGGCCTGTTAGATGTTGCATAAGGATGCTGTCTGCGATACGCCGGTGGCCTGCTCGAGGATAGTGGTTTCATCAACCTGACCGCTTTTGCCTCCTCGTCCAGGTATTTTACCTGTTTTGGCAGGTCTTCACCGAACAGCTGTCTCGGTGGCGGCGTAGCAGAGGCTTTGCACAAACCCGCGAATTTTGGGTTGAGAGTTGAGCGGATGGAGCTCTTGCGAAAGCAGTTTATTTCATATTGTGTATTGCACAGCAGCGCTAGTGCATCCTGCTGCTCCTCTGTCATGTCCGTCTTGTCTATGGACCTGGCAAAGGCAGTAATGCCTGAGGTCAACAATCTCAGGATTTTCTGTATTTTTAATTCCTGGGCCCTGATCCCGGGACTGATGTTACCCCAGATGGGTGTGTTGACAGTCGGGACATTGAGCGACACACAATTACCCGGAGCTTTGTACTTGTTTGTAGCCTCCGTGAGCACCTGTTCCTGCAGCTGGTGTGTGGTTAAGTAATTGATGCTGGCCGCTAGTTTGGGCTGAAGAGGTTGCCCTGATTGCTCGTTGGGCGAATTCTGACACTACTTCCAGTAGTTCCTCTTCAGATATCTCTGGCAACATCGGTTCTTGCGCCAACCCCTCTTCAAAGTCAGCTAACGGCTGACTTCTGGCACTCCCGATTGATGAAGGAGAGATATTTGGTGGATCTGCTGTATGTCTCCTAGATCCTAGGGACACACGCTCTTGATGGAGAAGGTCCCGTTCGAGCAGTTGCTCGACCATTCGCTCCATACGAGCCATGCGACCGCCACCGCTATCTGCGGACGGCAAGTCGACTTCCCCAAATTCTGATGAACAACTGGGGCTTCTATCATTGGTCCGCACCTCGTCGAGGTGATGTCTCAGGATCCTAGGTAGGTAGTCGCTGCCTGCCGCTCCTGCGGGGCTACATGACTCCCGCGCGGACATGCCGCTAGTCCGCCGTCATCTGGACTGTAGCGGTCTGCCTGTCTGGTACGACAGCAGCGGTGACGAGTCGGTGCTGGTCGCTGCAGCGGGGCTCCCCGACATCCGCGCAGACTTACCGCCAGTCCCGGTTATACGGGACTGAAGCGGCGCATAGTCGCTGCCAGCCACCTCAGCGGGGGCCACACGACCAATATATACTGCAACCGGCCTGCAATCTGGCAGACTTCTCCGGTGGTAAGTCGATGCTGGCCGCTGCAGCGGGGCATCTCGACCTCAGTGCGGCTTTCCCCCTGGTCCGCCCTCTGGAAACCAGTAACAGAGGGGAAACAGAATGTGCCGTTGAACGAGGCACGGGTTTACGCACCTGTTTTCTGCTGGCCCGGTGATGTTTGGGTGAAAGCGGCAGGGAGTCAGGGTCTTGCCTACCCTGCTTCCGCGTGGTGCTCCGACCAACGTGCAGCTCCCTGGCCTGTAGTGGTGGGGAGTCGGGCCCTGCCAACTGAACAGGGGTCCCCAACTTCTGCGTTCTTTTCCCGGCCCGCGGAGCGGGTGCTGCCGATGTTGCGGGCAGCTCCGGGGATTGTGGCCGCCGACTCCCGTCCGATGTCCCGCGGCCCTTGGAGGCATGCTTCGATGCCTTAATTCTGGTCTTCCTGTCCATCGTTTCTGTAAGCAAATAATTCTACCATTGGTGTGGCGGCACGACTCACGTTGCAGCGGCTCCTACAGCCTGTCTGTCTTTTTATTTTTTGTCTAGTTAAATGCAGTTGTCCGTGTTTATAACTGTATTGTACTGTTTATAACTGTGTATATGTGAGGGGTGCGGGGGGGAGGGGGAAACCTTTAAAATCTCTTCCCTGCACGGGAGACCCGACTTTTTCCCTGTCGGGTCTCCGTTGTCGTTGAGGCCTAGTACCGTGGAGCAGCCTCCGACCGGGACGACCTGGGGGCTGCAGTCACGGAGCCTGCAGAGCTGCGGACTTACCATCGTGGGGCTGGTCGGACTCAGAGCGTGGATCGACGCTGCGGCCCAGCTCCGGGGCTCCAGCTCCAGCTCCAGCTGCGGCCCGACTCCGGAGCTCCAGCTCCAGCTGTGGCCTGACTCCGGAGCTCCAGCTCCAGCTTACAGTCGGTGGACTGTCGGGATATTGGGATCTCATTGGTCCGGGTGGGAGACCGCTCTCCGGAGCTCCCGCAACACAATTTCTCCAGCACATTCGCGGGGTTGGAATGACCTGGAGCGGGGCCGTGCTTCGCCCGGCGTGGCTTTAATGGCCACGGGACATTCCAGCGCCCGCCGGGGCTCCAACTTTGTGACTTTTGGGCCTAGAGCGGGGCCGTACATCGCCCGGCACGGCCTCAATTGCCGTGGGACTTAACATCGCCCGTCTGGGGCTTCGACATTGGGAGAGAAATGGTACGGGGGAGAGAGAAGAACTTTGCCTTCCATCACAGTGAGGAGGAGAGTTACTGTGATGGATGTTTGTGTGAATTGAATTGTTTGTGTATTTTTTTATGAATTGTTCTGTTTGTATGGCTTGTAGAAACATAAACATTCGTTCAAGCCTCTATGAGGTTTCAAATGATAAGTAATACAAATCTAATCTAATCTACTACAGAAGCTAAGCAACTCAAGGTTAGTTTAACTTATCTGAGGGCCTTTTTGAAGCTGCTGGTGGAGGAGCGCACTCCCCCCCGCCCCCCGCCTCCCATGGTGACCAGACTCTCATGCGGGAATATAGACTGCCGCTAACGGCAAGTTTCCCAACTACGTTTTGAGTCGGGGCCCTGGCTCTCTCTTCGCTACCTCTACCGGGTAGCGTTGCCGTCAGTCCGCGGTATGCCTGCGGCGCTGAGTTGGAGCTCCTGCTCTGCCTTCGTTACCCGCGAATGGCAGTCTCCGAGCCTGGATTCTCCTGGGTCAACACACTTGCCCGACTTCCGGGTAGCGTTGCCGTCAGTCCGCGGTGATCCTGTGGGCTGTGGTGTTGAGTCGGGCTGCCGCTCTGCCGTCGCTACCTGCGAACGGCGAGTCTGTGTGCCCGGACCCTACCGGGTCAACGGGCTGCCCAACTTCCCGGTGTATTCAAGCCATCAGTCCGCGGTGATCCTGCGGGCTGCGGTGTTGAGTCGGGCTGCTGCTCTGCCTTCACTACGAACGGCGAGTCTTTGAGCCCGGACCCTCCAGGGTCAATGGGCTTGCCCGACTCTGGTCTGTTGCTGCCGCCGCTGACTGCCCACATCCCGCGGATCACAGTCAATCGCGAAGCAGCCTGTTGTGGAGTACTCTGTTACACAGAGTCCCTGAAAGAGAAACCCGACCTCAGGTTAGTTCTTCTTACCTGCAGGTCCATTCCGGTGGAGGAGCGACCCTCCTCCCTGCCTGTTGCTTCGCATGCGGATGACGATATGTCGCGCATTTTACTCCGAAGTAAAATAGGGACAAAATGCTGGAGTAACTCAGCGAGTCAGGCATCTCTGGAGAAAAAGGGCAGGTGACATTGCAGTTTGGGACCCTTTTTCAGACCCTTCTTTGTTTAACTATGCTGGTTGTTTCATGCTGGGGTGTTGAAGATTATGCCAACTCCTCAAAATGTCTAGTGGAGAAGCACAAGCAGCCATTTCTTAGCAGTTACTTGAAAACAAAATTCTCTTTAAACCCACACCAGGTTAGACATTGTGCAGCAAAAGGGGATCCATTTATTTCGATTGAGAGGAATCACTGCAAGGCACTAGTGTTTGAAAGTTTTAATTTTATTTTTTTCTTACATTTAAAAAAATTGAAAATGATACAGGAATTTTTAATTGACTTTGAACAAGCATACTAAAAAGCGTTCAAAGTCCCATCTGATGAAGTGTCTTGACTCGAAACGTCACCTATTCCTTTTCTCCAGAGATGCTGCTTGATCAGCTGAGTAACTCAAGCATTTTGTGACAATCTGTGGTGTAAAACAGCATCTGTAATTCCTTCTTACAGATTCAAAGTGCATGACAGGTTTGAAAGCAGTCAAAGCTTTGCTCTGCATGTCCACAAAGGTGACACTATTACAAGATGCAAGAACTGCCATTGGCATTAGGAAGTTACCAATAAATTCTCAAGAAATTTCAGGAAAATCTTCTTTGCTTGGAATGTACCCATAATATTAGTTCACAAGACTATGAACAGCTGGGATGAAAAGTACTTGAACGGAAACTGGAGAAGCACAGGAAAGAGAAATTAAGTTTTAGCTTAGTTGTGAGATACAGCATGGAAACAGGTCCTTCGAGCTTCTGAGTATATTATGACCATTGCATACCTGTTCACAGTAGTTCTATGGTATCCCACTTTCTCATCCACTCCCTACACACTGGGGCAATTTACAGAGGCCAATGAAACTACAAGCCTGCACTTTTTTAGGATGTGGGAGAAAACCAGATCCCTCGGAGGAAACACACGTGGTCACAGGGAGAACATGAAAACACCACACAGGCAGCACCCAAGGTCTGGATCAAACCTAGGTCTCTGGCACTGTGAGGCTGGACTACTCCACTGTGAGAAGGATGTTGATGGGGTTGAGCAAAGAAGGAATAGGGATAAATGTATGAGGCATATGAACATCAGTGTGGACTTCATTTGCCAAATGTCTTGCTTCTGAACTATAAAATCCATTTAACTATATAACCCAACATGGAATTAGACAAGAATTTAGTGCATTGCAGTGGCAGACATATACTTCAGTCTTCAATTATTATCACTGAAACATCTATTCAAAAGCAAACACACAAATAATCTTTAGATTCCAAGTTAATATAACCTTTTTCACTATCCACTATCTCTATACGGGTCGCAACAAGGTAAAAAATATTCTATTTGTCCTAAAGGGGCTGTCCCACTTGTGCGACTTAATCTGCGAGTTTATGAGTGTCTTTGACCTTCAAATTCGCAGCATGGTCGACACATAGTCCTAGGAGGTCCTATGAGGTCGCTGGAACTCGCCTTCATGCTCGAGGGAAGTTCTTGAATACCATGTTGAAAAATTTTCCGCAAGCAGAATTTGGTCAGCATGGTTCTTTTGAACTCGTAGTGCAGTGGAGTGGGGTCGCTATTTAGTTACAGGCAGTCGAGGGCAGCCATAGGCAATCTCCTTCGCTGACCGGGCATTTTAATTGGCTCATTGGAGTTTTCAGGACCAAGGAAAACCGGTAAGTAAAATGCCTGCTAAATTTTATTATACTTCTTAAAAGTGACTCCACTGCTTCTCCCCCCCCTTCTCTCCCCCCCCTCTCCCCCCTCTCTCCCCCCCTTCTCTCCCCCCCCCTTCTCTCTCTCTCTCCCCCCTTCTCTCCCCCCCTTCTCTCCCCCCCCCCTCTCTCTCCCCCCCTTCTCTCTCCCCCCTTCTCTCCCCCCCTCCCCCCCCTTCTCTCCCCCACCTCTCTCCCCCCCATCCCCCCCTTCTCTCTCCCCCCCCTTCTCTCTCCCCCCTTCTCTCTCCCCCCCTCTCTCTCCCCCCCTTCTCTCTCCCCCCCTTCTCTCTCCCCCCCTTCTCTCTCCCCCCCTTCTCTCTCCCCCCCTTCTCTCTCCCCCCCTCTCTCCCCCCCTCTCTCCCCCCCCCCTCTCTCCCCCCTCTCTCCCCCCCTCTCTCTCTCTCCCCCCTTCTCTCCCCCCTTCTCTCCCCCCCCCTTCTCTTCACCCCCCCCCCCCCCCCCCCCCCCCCGCGCTCTCTAAAGGACTTACCATACACTGTGCAGCCGTTTTACCTTCCTCTTCATCGTGGGTGTGTATTTCAGAGAGCTTTCCCTGGACCCCGCCTTTGCGATGTGTTTGTGTGTATGTGTGTGAGGTCAGTCCATTCAGCTCGCTGTTTCAACGCGGACGGTCGATCCAGCTCGAGGCTTTCCAGGCGAGTGCCCTCGAGCTTGAAGGTCGAAGACACTCTTCTTAACTCATGGATTAGGTCACCCAAGTTGGACAGCCCCTTTACTGCACTTTGCCTCCATGGCAATACTCTTTCAATACCCTTCATAGCCACAATAGTTTTAGTTTTATCTTTCTTCTTCTTCTTCTTCTTCTTCTTCTTCTTCTTCGTCTTCTTCTTCTTTCGTGTGGCGTGCACAGCCCAAAGTTGTTGGACAAATTGTTCTATTTGATCTTCCATTTGTGCACATCGAGTTGATTGCATTAGTCGAAACAGGGCGGACCACGTGAAGGTTGCAATCTTCCACCCCAGTTTTATCTTTGAATAGAAAGCACTAGTGTAGAGTAAGGTTGTACTCGTGGCTTCCTCAGTTAATACTTACCACATGTTGCAAACATCCATCTTCAACTCTTCATTATTGCCTTGATTAGATTACTATGCCTCTGTTTCTTTGAAGTCAAGTGGTGGATCAAGCAACATTTCCCGCAACCAGGCAAATTCAAATTTACCGTAGCACCAATTAGTTAACTGGAAATAATTAGGACAACAATTCTGCAAATGCAATATTTTTACCCAGTGACCAAAACTTAATTTCATATCAGATTGTTTCAGACATAGAGTTTAAAAACAAAAGGCTGAAGTGCAATTAAGTGAAAACTTGTCTGTTTTTTATCTAATCAATTACTAATGTTTTTGGACAATTCTCTGATCTATAAAGAAAAACAGAGCTAATGAAACATTGAGTATTTGACACATTCACGGAAAGTTCATGTGAAGCATTATTGAAATTAGAAGCAGATAAAGATGTACTGAAGTGAAATATGTAGATGGGGATTTATTCAGTCACCTCTGATCCTACACCACTGTAACAACTTCTCTGGAACTGTTTTCTACCTAATTAGAAAGGTTTTGTAATGAAGTTGCAGCAGGGCATCAGAAACGGTTGCCGAAAGGTTGCTTAATTTTACAGTACTATTAAAATGGGTACTGTGCATTATTTTTGCTATGTTCATTTTAACATCACACAACAACATCAGTGAGGCAGCCTAAAGAGTCAGGATTCTCTAATATCAGTTAATCCAAATGCAGAAAACTTTGCAAATATTCAGCAATTCAGGCAGTATCTGTGAAGTAAGAAACAGGGTTAATGTCGCAGGATGTTCTTTATACTAAGCTGACATACAGCATGACGTAATCCTGGTCCATCAATTAAAACTCTCTCTTTTTACCTCCCAAGGTGAAGATTTTATTGCTTATTATTTTCTACTCTTCTGAATTTATTGACACATGACTGCAGTTGGCAACCCAGTAGGTGTGGAATTTAACCTACACTCATGGAATTTATACCACTTCACCATTGTCTTGTGGAGTTTAGCATTAATGGATCATGATGTTTTAAAAAAAAAGTTTTGATCTGCCCAAAAATTCAATTTTTCAAACACTATTAACAGTTTGGACACAAAAGTACACAAAAGTAGTAAACAATGAACTCTGATAATTTTATACTCTTGCCGCAGCATTAACTTTTCAGATCTGAGGCCTTGCATCAGAACTGGGAAAGAGTGGTAAAATTTTAAGGTTTAATTTGTGGAGAAGGTGCTGGGAGGAATGGATAGAACAAAGGGAATATCTATGAGTGGTTGAGACAAGGTCAAATGGGTTAATGGGGCAGATGGAGGCTGATTATGCTTCTTCATCTGTTTAATATCTTGCTAACAGCAGGCCTGTGGGTATGCGCAGTAGATCAAGCTCTACTGATGATAGATGAAAACTGAGTCAAATTCACAGATGGCTGGTCTGGCAAAAATGGGCAGTTCAGATTAAGACAGAAAGAGTGAAGTACGTAATGATGGAAAATTCAATATTGTCCAAGAAGTCCAGAAACCTGCCCCAATCGAAGTTGAGGTCTTGTTTCTCGAGCTTGTTGTATCACTGTAGGAGGCCACTGACAGATGGTCAGAGTGGGAGTGGGAACGGAATTAAACTGTGACATATATCCTCTTTTAACTTCTCTCTGTCGGTTCTGATGTAGGGCTTTGAATCCAAAACATTAACCGTGCTTCACTTTCCACTGTAGCTGTCCAAGCTGCTGAGTCTTTTAAGCATTTTCTGTTTTAATTTCAGATTTGCAACTTCTTCAGTTTAGTATAGTTTAGTTTAGAGATACAGCATGGAAACAGCCCTTCAGCCCACTGCGTCTGCACCAACCAGTGATCCCCGCACACTTGCACTATCCTACACACAGTTGGGGCAATTTACAATTATACCAAGCCAACTAGCCTACAAACCTGCACGTCTTTGGAGTGTGTGAGTAAACCAGAGATCCCAGAGAAAACCCACTCAGGTCATAGGAAGAACGTACAAATTCCATGTAGACAAGCACCAGTAGTCAGAACCAACCTGGGTCTCTGCTACTGTAAGGCAGCAACTCTACCACTGCGCCACCGTGCCACCCAAAGTCTGTGTGCATTTTTTCATTTTCACCAATTGTAGGATTGAGTAAGTGAAGACAAGTTTTTCCAAAGAAGGGCAAATCAAGTACATGGTGTATAACATCTGCCAGCAGCCAGCAACGAGTAGCACCAGTGGTAATGCCTCTGAATGGCTTATTTGCCAGACACCTCATGGCAGGAAATATTCTGCTCTGTAGTGAGTGTCACATCCTGGCCTCAGATGTGGAATAATAATGAAATAAACTGTGGCCCATTGTCAGAGTACAATGTAACAGACAAACCCGTGTCTGGTGAAGATCTCTGCTAATGCCTGTACAGTCTTTTCTGCTGTAGTTGACTTCATCACTGCATGCTCATAATACATACTATAATAGTCTACCTCTACCATAATTGATTCACCTGTTGGAAGTGGTTCAAGAAAGTCAACAGCTATATCAACTCATGATCCTATCGGCAACTGTACTTCTAATTGGTTCTGGTGGGTTGCACCTGCTTGTGATTTGGCATCCGTGACATGTCTTGACAAATTTACCGGCATCTTTCTCACAACCTGGCCACCACACTTTGTTCCGCAAATTCTGTTTAGTACCGACGATGCCTAAATGTCCTTCATGAGCTAATGACACGATCCTTGGTCGTAGTGCCGTGCGGGATCACCAATCTGCTACCTCTCAGCACACACTGACAAATTACACAAAATTCATCTTTTATGGGAGCATATGCTTTGTAAGGGCATTGATCCCATTGCCCACTGTGGATACGCTCTCTGATATCTTTGAGTTCAGGATCATCTTCTGATTCACTTTCTACTTCCTTCGTTGTCACGGCTCCTGGCGTTAACTGAATTGCGACAAAGCGCACATAGTTCTCTGCTTCCATCTTTAGCATCATCCTTTAACAGTCTCGACAGCGGGTCCGCGTTGTTTGCCTCCCCAGCAATGTGGACTACTTTGTACTTGTACTGTTGGAGTCTCAGCACCCAACGTTCTATTCTGGCACATGGCTTAGACCTTGTCGAATAGATCACTTCCAGCGGCTTGTGATCTGTAACAAGTTCAAATTCAATGCCGTACAAGTATGCATGGAACCTTTCACAGACCCACACTAGTCTCAGTGCTTCTTTCTCTGTTTGAGAATACCTTCTCTCCACGCTGGTTAATGGTCGACTGGCATCTGCTATAATTCTGGGTCCATCTGCATGCGTCTGTACCAGCACTGCTCCTAAGACGACCGGTCTAGCATCTGTTATGACTTTTGTTGGTGCAGCTGGATCATAATATCCAAGGGTTTCTGCACTCATTAGACTCTGTTTCAATGCTTTGAATGCCTGTCTCTGTTCACTACCAAACTGGAACGGTACGTCTTTCCTGGTCAACTTTCTCAGTGGATCTGCCAGTGTAGCAAAATATAGAATAATGTTTGCACAATAATTGACCAGTTCTAGAAAACTCCTCATCTCGGTTGCATTCTGAGGTTCACGTGCATCTGCAACAGCTTTCACTTTAGCTTTGGCTGGGTTCAGCCCTTCACTTGTGAGTCTGTGTCCCATGAAATCCATCTCAGAGATGCCAAACTTGCACTTGTCTTCATTCACAGTGAGACCTGCTTCTTGAAGTTTAATCAACACTAGCTTCAACCGCCTGTCATGCTCTTCACGAATTGATGCATGGACGATGATGTCATCTGATATGTTTGCTACTCCTGGTACACATTGAATCACTCTGTGGATTTCGTAGTGATAGATCGTGGGAGCAGCATTGATTCCAAACATCATTCATTTGTATCGGTAAAAACCACAGCGAGTGACAAACGTTGTCACTTCTCTTGACTCTGAATGTAATTCCAATTGATGATATTCCCACTTGAGATCAATTTTGGAAAACACTTTACTGGTTGATAACTCTTGTAGCAATTTGGTGTCTTTCTCTGATTATTGTCTCATTGGCTCTCCTCATGTCAATGCACAGTCTAATGTCATCATTGGGTTTCGGCACAATCACAACTGGACTCACCCATGGTGTTGAACGTTCAACTGGTTCAGTAATGTCCTGATCAATCAACTCCTTGATTTTAGCTTCCACTTTTCCACGAAGTCCAAATGCTGTTCTCTGCACCGTTTGAGCTATCGGCTTGACATATTCATCAATGGCTAACTTTACTTGCCAGCCTTTCAATTTTCCAACCCTTTGGAATACTGAATGAAATACTTTGGAATACTGCCTCATGTCATCATATGACTGCACTGAATTGACATGCACTAAATTGACATGTGAAGCACTCCTAGCTCTATAGCTGTATTTCTACTCAGCAGAGGTTCTCCCTTCTCCTCTATCACCATGAATTCTGCTTCAGTTTCGCTATCTCCGACTTCTACTTTAGCCGTGAAACATCCAGTGGTCTGCAATGGTTTAGTTACGGTGTATGGATATAACTTCCTACTGCACCTCCTTGACGTGCACTCGATTTTCTGCTGTTTTAAGCATTCCCAAAGTGATCTGTCAATTACGTTGCGGTCGCTACCAGAATCCACAATCACTGGCACTGTAACACCTCCGATGGTCACTGCAACTTTCTCGTGATGGCTCTCATTCAATGCAAACTGATAATTCATTTTAACAGCATGCTCACCAGCTTCATCACTGTCTTCATCACTTCCGAAATCACCTTCTACGTGACAGACATGACCCTTCTTTTTCTGCAAAGGTCTGTCTTTCTTTTCACTGGACTTCACTTTCTTGTTGTAATCACTTTTCTTGTGTCTGGCCTTACTTTTACATTTCTTTGCAAAATGATCTTAATCTCCACATTTCCTACATGTTCTGCCTTTTGCTGGACAACATGCATCTTTCCCTATGTAACCTTGTTGCCACACCTGTAACACTCGATCATGTTCAGGCATACTTCTTGGTCGACCGTAGGACAGCTGGTTAACTTGCCCAGTCTTGGAATCTTTCAATTACATGCTGTAAAATTGTCCCTCAACAGCTGCCAGTGCTGCTGCAATAGACAAAGCATCATTAAGGTTTTTCACCCTCACCTTCTTTTTCTAACTGCCTTCTCCTGAGCTTGTCTGATCTGCAATGCTGGACGGCCTGATCCAGTATCTGGTTTTCCACATCAGCAGCCACATATTTGCATCCTACAGACACCTGTTTGAGTCTCGTTACAATTTGAGCAACAGTCTCGCCCTCTTCCTGCATTGTTTTACGGAATAAATGGCTTTGAAATGTAGCATTCGGCACCACCACATAATGACTGTTCAAAGCATCAACGGCTTTCATATAGTCTTCCTTCATTCTGGTGTCAGGGAATGTTTTAAACATTTCTCGAGCTGCTGACCCCGCGGTGGAAAGAAGCAACGCTCTCCGCTGCGTTTCTGCCCCGGCGTACTCTCATCAAGAAAGAGCCATCGACTGTCGGCGTAAGCTTCAAATTCTTCCAGCGAAGCATTCCACTTTATGCTGAAGGTACTCGCATCACCCGTTGGATCGAAGTGTGGAACACCGCGAAGTGCTGAGAAATCAGCTCCAGCGACCATGGAATAGTAAAGATATTGACACAATATTTATAGGTTATTGGTATCCATGTTTATTATCTCACTCAGCCATCGCCTCCTGCCTAGGCTTACACATGCGCTCCGACCTCCAAGTCAGCTGACACCAAGGTCAAGATATTAGCATATCATTATCATGACTCATCGTCATGATAGTGAGTACCTGAGAAGAGCAGGAAATTACACAAAATACATTTGCATGTCAAGAGGAGGATATGTTTTAAAATGTTAAAAAAATGGTAGATAGATGGAAAAGTGCAAACAAATATCAATTTCATTACTTGCTGTAGCTATTTTGAGTAAAAAAAACCTTTGGTCATGCAGCATAAAAGAGGTTTAGAACAAGCTGTTTAAGTCAAAAAGTAATCAAATGTCACCCACTCCACAATGTACCCATTAGCAATAACTCAGAACCATTGAAGGGAGATGACATTCAAAACTGATGAGCACTATTCCCCGAGGCAAATCCCATTCTGGTCGCACTGAGGCCATTCAGTAACCTGAGTGACCCAGGAGTCAAACCATGATAACCCTCTTCAATTTAAAGAGCTGCCTTTTCCCGTTTGACTGTATTTTGACTCCATACAATAAATTTCCCAAAGTGCACAAGAAGGCATCTAGTGTATATCAAATCAATATCATCATGGCTTGCAGCCATATCTAAGGCTACAGTTCACAAAATAAACTAGAGCAGGGGCTGGATTTCTGCCCTCAGCAATCAATCAGCCTCACAGGGTCATAGATTTTAGTGTAAATTAACACAGCAGAAACAATCAGGTTCCCAGGATGGCGATATAATACAGTCCTTGCTTCTCGTTTCAATTGTTCATGTTCAACAGCTCTGAGTTAAATGATGAAATAATAGAATAAATGCATTGAGATAGAATAACAGTTTTAAAATCACTGATTTAGAACAGCAATATTTAATTTATAAAGTATAGCATGATGAAATCATGAAGGATATAAATAAATGTAGAGCTATCTTTTACAATTGAAAATACTGGCGTGATGTGTAATAGATAACTGTTTTCATAAGTAGTGTTGACTAATACAAGTAGCATTTTAATCTTAATGTAAATTTATGGATGGTACCTAAAATGGCTGCAGAATTTTGAGGGTTAATAAAAAGGAATGTTTGCCAGAGAGAATCCATTTAGTATTTAGAGTATAATCAAATACTGCCTTAATTAAATTGCATAGACTAAGAAAATCATTTGTAATTATTTTAAGTAATATTTTGATCAATTCATTGTAATCACATTATTTTTCATGTAATATTTCAAAATTAAATCAAGGACATGGTTGTAAAATCATTTTGCTTTTAAAATGTCTATTGGAAATATAAATTATAACTAATAGAATAAAACTTGTCCTGTTGATATCAGCATTTGGAGCTGATTATAAGCATAGCAGATAAATAAATGATCTGAATGGTGAATGTCCATTGGGCACAATTCTTTTATCATTGAATCTGCTGGGTTTCACATTGAGGGCAAATTATTAAAATATGATTACTTTAATGTGCTAGAAAATGTTTCTTTTACAGCAATACATATATAGTCTTTTATTGAAAACATTCCTTTTTGATTAACCCTCAAAATTCTGCAGCCATTTATATATAGACTTTTATTGAAACACTATATATAGATATATATATAATATATATATATATATATATATATATATATGTGTGTGTGTGTGTGTGTGTGTGTGTGTGTGTGTGTGTGTATACATATATATATGTATACACACACACACACATATAATGTATTGCTGAAAAAGAAACATTTTCAAGCACATTAAAGTATTCATATTTTAATTTTGTATTTTATTAAAAGACTAATATGTAAAATATTATATCCAATATATCATATAGAAGATAAGACAAATCCATTGTTTACATTGAAACTTGGTTAATTTTGTACTGATTTTAGGTCACTGTATTTAATTCAGACTGACCAAGATCATAATAAAAGTTTTCTTTCCATGCAACATGTAATATAAGCTCAGCGCATTGGGAAGTCTTTAAGTGAACAATTCAGGAATTTTGATGAAAACAAAACACACAGAAAAATAAGAAATAGCATAAACTGTAATTACACAATGTTCCATTAGACATACATTATAAGATGGATGTGAACTGTCGCAGGTTGTTATAAATGATTGGAAAATCATTTGCCCGCTCTTTATGTAATACATTTCTTCAAATGCTGAAAGCTACAAGCCCACGCATTAGAAGGAAATGACCACATTTTTCACCATATGTACTTCTCTCTAACAACAGGCACTAATGCATTTCTATCATATTTCAGAAGTCTTAATTCATTATGACATTTAGCGTAATTTGTAAGTAATGTTATTTATCAGGCATTGAATGTTATCGAACTTAAAAGATATTTTATGGTTTGCTAAAATGAGGAAAGTTGTCTTTAGAATTCAGATGATGCCAGATTTTTCGATGTCCACAAGATAACAATCGGTAATAAAGTATTTTTTATCATTAAGTTTGACAATTGTACACATTCAACTGTTGTACTGTATTGTTTTACTAAGCTAATATACTTTGTTACAATATGACTATGCATTAAAAAATAATAGTCATCTGCTGTCTAGACAGTAGCAAGCTTGAACATTTAAATTAATAATTTGCCAGAATTATCCTCTATAATGCAGTTACATTTAGTATTGACTCACAAATTAAATTTGCTTTGAAGTAGTATTGACAGCTGGGAGTCAGTAATATTTAATGGACATGAGTGGATTTGGGGTTAATAGGCTGTTATCTTGGAGCAGACTGCTTCACTCCCCATTGCTCAGCTTCTGTGGAAGCATTCCTTGCAAGAAATAATGCTGTTAATGAATCCAGTGAAAAAGCGAGCAGTAGCCAAACAACATATTGAATTTGAAAGTTTTGAGAGAGCTGGAAATGGAAATCAAAATGAGGAAAACCATAATTAATTTAAAAAAGGGCATTTGGAAGTGCAAAATAACAAACCTTGCTACTGACAAGACTTTTTGGAATTATTAGGCATTCACTTAGGTTTAAAAGATCTAATATTTTTAAATATTAGATCTTAAGACTTTTGCCTTTCCATCACAGTGAGGAGGTGCCTGGTGAACTCACTGCGGTGGATGTTAATTTGTGTTTATTGTGTGTTTTGTTATTTTATTAAATGTATGACTGCAAGGCAACTACATTTTGTTCAGACCGAAAGGTCTGAATGACAATAAAGGATACTTTACTTTACTTTACTTTTTATATCAAAGGCGTATTGGATCTCACCAGACTCTCCAGCTCTGAACCCAAAGTAGAACCATGACCATGATATCCTAATCATTTGGCATACTCACACTTGAAAGATGATGCTGTCGACCAGAGCAAGCAAGTTCCAGATTTCCCTAAAAAATATGGTTCCTGACTTCATGTAGTGATTTTATCCTAATTTAAATATGATGAACCCTTGTTCTTAATTCTCCTGCTAGAGAAAATTGTTCCACGGAATACTTTAACCATTTGAATTACCTAAATTAGACTTCATCACAACTCTATGGATAGCAGGAATTATAAGAATAAGTGAATTGCCTTTAATTTAACATTTCAAACACCAGCGTTATTCTGGTGCATCTGTAGCTGCACCACTCCCTTGCCCAGCATCTCTCCAAACCCAATGGGCTGATTCGTGCTGGGCACAGCCAACAAGTCCAACAGGAAATGCTGGCATTCAGCCATTCAAACTGAAGCAAACCCTTGACAGTGCCATGAGTCTTCATCTTCCTATCAAATTCGGGAGGCTGACATGACTGGTGATATCTGTACTGGACTCTCCACAAAATCCAAGGATGGGCTAATGTAGATCAGTGACTCTTGTTATGAGTCATACTTTGCAGCTATGCCCACTAGTTTAACAGAAAGCCTCCCTGCCTTTCTCTCTCACTTTTAGAGTAATGTGTGAAGATGAAGTTACCTATGCTGTAACGTTAATAAAGTCTTTGGATCTTAATCACTGTGTGTGACTTTGGTTATTCCAACAGCAGAAGCTCAACATTGTGTCAGAGTGTATGGACTCACTCCTTGCTTAATTATATTGCTTTTATTTTAGTTTGTTGTTTTCTCTGGTAATATTGCAATGGCTTCTGCTTTCAGAAAACCAGAGTTCCTGGTGTTTGATGAGGACCTTGCAGAACGGTGGCGCGAATTTTTTTGAGCAGATTTCTCAATTTACATAGAAGGGGCTCTCCCTACTGCTGCTCCCGGTGTTCGCTTCAATTTTTCTTAATCTAGCAGGCACTGAAGCTGCTCAACATGCCAGACAATTTCAATATGAACCAGCTAGATTTGACTTGGCTGGTGCCCAGATTGCTCCTGCTGAATTTATCCTAGACCCTGACTGCCTACTATGCAAATTCTGGCAGTTATGTGAGTTATGTACTAACTTGGTCATGGAGAGGCATTTGTTCTTTTCCCAAAGCCAGAAACAAGGAGAACCTGTGGAAATGTATGTCAGTGCATTTCAGGGATATATGTGATAGCCTAGTCCATGACCGTTTGGTTTATGGTGTCCGCAATAATAAATTACGGGACGAGTTACTGCGGGATGCTGAGCTTACTCTAGAGACTGCTGTAAACCGCTGTCGCATTGCTGAAATGGCTCACGCTCATACAAAGGTTTTAGGACACTCTACTGGACATGAAATTAATGTTGCCGGTATGTCTTAATCAAATCTCTCACCATTCTCCTTAAGTGCCTGATACCACTATCGTGAGAATGGACTGTCTCTACTGGGTGCCAATGCATGTCAAGACATGGGTCTTGTCTCTTTCAGCCCTTCTGTTATTCATCTGACTACAACCTGTGATTTTAACCAACAAATCCTGACACAATACAAGATTTTGTTTGACGATAAGCTGGGCAGGTTGCCTGTTAGGTACACAATTACCATTGACCCTGAGGTGATTCCAGTTGTTCGTCCAGCTCATAAGATTCCCCATGCTATGCGGGACCATGCTCAAAGTGAACTTAACATCACGGTGTCTCTAGGTGCGATTGCTCCCATTGCTGACCCCTCGGATTGGGTTTCCACCATGGTCGTGGCAACGAAGAAGAATAAAGACAAAATACGGATTTGCATTAACCCTAAGGACGTAAACACAGCCAATAAACAACCTCATTATCCCATGCGCACTGTGGACGAGATGGCAGCGCAGATGGCTGAGGCAACTGTATTCACAGTACTCGATGCCAAGAGTTCATTCTGGCAGATTTTGCTGGAACACAATTTCTCCAAGTTAACCACTTTAGCACTCCGTTCGGGCATTACAGATTTATTTGCATGCTCTTTGGCATAAGCTCTGCTAGTGAAGTATTTCAACAAGCTATGGAGCAGTTGTTTGCAGGCTACCCATGCTCCATTGTAGTGGTTGACATCCTCGTTGCGGGACGAACTGTCGAAGAACACAATGCTAATCTGACGAAGGACCTGGATCACGCCAAAGCCATCAACCTCAAGCTAAACCCTCAAAAATGCAAATTCAGGGTAAGTGAGGTGAAATACATAGGCCATGCGTTTACTAAAGATGGCCTAAAAACTGATCGGGTGAAAACCAGTGCTATCAATGAACTCCCAACGCCCACAGATGTGCTCAGTTTGCAGAGATTCCTTGGCATGGTTAACCTACTTGAGCAAATTTAATCCGGACTTCAGGGAAATATCAGCCACGTTGCACCAGCTTACACACAAATACACTGCTTGGACCTGGCACGAGCAACAGCAGAGAGCATTCAACATTCTTAAGCAGCAGATGTCTTGTGCTCCTACTCTCACTTACTTTGATCCTAAACGACCGGTCACACTGACTTGTGACACTTCACAACATGGACTAGGTTGCAGCATGTCTTCAGAATGATGGTAACGGAAATATGCCTGTTGACGATGCCTCGCACACTATGACTGACACAGAACAATGATATGCCCAAATTGAGAAAGAGCTGCTGGTGGTTGTTTTCGCCTGCAAGAAATTTAACGACTTTATCTTCGGACATACGGTCACGGTTGAAACTGAGCACCAACCTCTGATCAGCATCTTTAACAAAACAATTCGTGCTTCTTCAGCGCGCCTACAGCGGATGCTGCTACAACTTAAAAAATATGATATTGTTCTGATCTACAAATGTTGTAAGGTAAGAATATGCACCTGGCTGACACTCTCTCGCGTGTACCCCGGAAGACCTGCGAGGGTCCGCCCTCGCCGGATGATGACTTTGTCGTAATGACTTATTCCTTCATCCTGTATGGAGGACCTGGTTGCTCACACTGCTGCTTTACGGTCGCTTGCCTCCGTCATTAAGCGCGGCTGGCCAAACAAACACTACAATATTCCACTGCCAGTTCGGCACAGGGGACTGGACTTTGTTGCCTTCCCTCACAGTGGGAACCATTGTAGGTGTACGTGACAATAAATGTCCTTTGTCCTTTGTCCTTTGCCATCCGAAAAAAGGACACAAGGCTGAGGTTCCTGCTTCACTGCACAGCAAGTATTTTAACGCTGTCCACTCAGGCGTTGAAGCTACCGTCCCATGGGCAAGAAACATGTATTACTGGCCTGGCATGTCGATTCGTATTCAGGATGGTTTGAGATTGATTTTCTTAGGAGCCCCACTTCCCACAGGGTCGTTTCGAAGCTTGCTCGCCATTTTTCAGTCCACGGAGCTCCGGGCATACTGTGATCTGATAACGGCAGTCAATTTACCAGCCAACACTACAAGGAATTTGCTGCAGGCTGGAATTACTATTCGCCACATTACTATCAGCTCTGAATATCCACAGTCGAATGGAATAGCTGAGCAGGCTGTCAAGAGTGCCAAACAGCTCATGGAACGATCGTACAGAGCTAATTCCAACGTGTTCCTGCATATACTCAACTTACGCAACATGTCCTGTGATCCCATTTTGGGTTCACCTGCTCAACGTTTATTGTCGAGACAGACCCGAGCCACGGTGCCTGTGCCGGATCAGGCATTAATCCCACAGGTGGTTCCACCATCGGATGTCCAGTCCAGTCCAGGTTACAACAAAAGCATCCCATTCAAAAACAGTGGTATGACAAAACAAGTAGGACGTTGTCACCATTAACCAAGGGGCAGGTGGTTTGTTTGCAAACTGACAAAGGCCATGACAGTATCGGTGTAATTTCTGGAACTGCTTCTGAGCCACGTCTGTAGGGAAAAACGGAGATGGTCTTTATCGCGTACATGCTGGTCGTGGTTGCCAGCCCACCGTGAAGTACCCGGGCTATGTTTGACTTTCCTCCAGCTTATTACCAATTGCAATGCATGCCTTATTTAGTTAATGGTTTTGTACTGACATTTAATTCTTTAAGAGGGAGGATGTAAATCAGTGACTCACGTTATGAGTCATACTTTGTAGCTACGCCCACTAATTTAATAGAAAGCCTCCCTGCCTTTCTCTCTCACTTTTAGAGTAACATGCTAAGATGAAGTTACCTATGCTGTAATGTTAATAAAGTCTTTGTATCTTAATCACGGTGTGTGACTTTGGTTATTCCAACAGCATAAGCTCAACAGCTAAGTTTTGCAGGGATTCCCTAATGTTCACACTGTAAAATCATCTCTCGGATTGTGCAGGCAGCCAGCCCCAGTGCAGGATCTGGCTTTTGTAGAAATTCTGGATCCATAGATTATGAGGCAATATTATATATTTTTTGTCTAATAGTAGTGCATTTTGCTGTATATCGGAAAGATTTGAAAATGTAAAGCCTTCATCCGCTTAGATAAAGCACCTTCTGTCATAGCCTGTTAGGGGAGTTTTGGTGGATGGGTCCTCTGCAACAGATCATAAGGCCTATTTATCAGGATTAATGCCCAATTCAGGGTATGAGTTGCAGCCAGAGCCTTTGTATCCAGGCATGCGAGGATTACATGTGGTGATCCCACATGGCAGTCAAGGTTCAGGACAATCTGGGCTGGATTATGCTTGATTTGACCTGCCTTTGGCAATCACCCCCATGGTTATCCCTTTTTCACTCTTATCTGTTGCAACACCAGGGGACGGCTGGTGCCAGAGTCCTCCACTACTCAGGCTTTCTGTGAGGCAGAGACAGCTTTGAATTGTGACCCAGCTTCTGGTGATGGAACCTGAAGTCCCATCCAGCTCCAAGGCAATTTCTCAATTTTTAGTATTCCTGGCACACAGAGATGTTTATAAACAGTTTCATTTTAGTTTAGTTTAATTTAGAGATACAGTACGGAAACAGGCACTTTGGCTCACCGAGTCTGTTCCAACCAGCGAACCCCAAACACGAACACTAGATGCACTAGGGACAATTTACAATTATACCAAGCCGATGAACCTAGAAATCTATATTTTCAATACATGTGCAACTTTGCTTTAAATTATCAATGGTATAGCCCATAGTCTTTGTGTGCCTAAAGGCCTTTGCAGGAGGTTGTTACTGAATGTGACATGAACGGGAGAATCAATCAGAATCATTGTATTCTTTAATGAGTTTTATTTGGTTTACCATTAGGAGAGACAATGTTGTTCTTTACTTTAGAGATATAGGTACATCACAAACTAAATGCCAATGGTACTTTTATCTCGATTGATTTTTATTTTGTTATTTTTTTGAATGGAACCCCATCCATTAACTTCTTGAATATCTTCCAGGAAAGTTTATTTGAGATGAACCCATATTTAACCAAACCAAGCAAGTGGGTTATTGGTATAGCCTTAACATTGTCCATTGAAAACAAATCACCTTGCTTTGAATCTGTGCCAAATTGCAGGCCTATTTCAGATCCAAATATATAGATGAATGTGATTTGAATAAATAAATTAGTAAAGCTCAATTACGTTTGAATTCAGAGTTGTTTACAGGAACATTTGTTATATTATAAGTATTGTAACAAATTATATTTGGAAGATAAAATACATGCCATTGTCAAATCATATTTATCCTTTGTTATCTGTTAACTGATATTTGTAATTCACTATTAGTGATTACAGAGCAGACATTTTGAGGTGTAAAGAGACCCAAGGTAAATGACAAAAACAAGGTAAATAGAAAAGTCAAAACAGGTAACAGAGTCAAGAATCAGAAGACAATAATAAATCACACGTGATATGACATTGCTTTGGGTTATATGATTGCCTTGTTATTCTGCCGAATGTGCAATAATATTATGTTAAAGGTGAGGCATTTTAACTGAAAGTATTTTCCAGTTATGACCGCTCTATTGGCATGCAAGTACAGCTGTGACTGTCTTTTACACAGCTCTGTGAAAATTCACAGCAGCATTCAAAATCATTTTTTTAATATAAAATGACCTGAACGTATTGGTGAAGTCTGGGAGATGGTAACATGGTAAGCCAAGAAGCAAATCTGATTTTCAAAGCCCTGAGTTGTAGCCTCAGTGGGCTTAGTAGGCTATTGTATGTTTAATCACATTATGGTTTTATTGGGTAATTTTGCTGCTGCAAAACATGTCCAGTTTATCATCAGCCATGTAGGAAACTTCCTATTCTCTGGCCCCAAGGAAAATCAGTCAGTATAAACCACACAGCATTTTCAGTACTGGGGGCACTGTGTCAAATTTAGTCCAGAAATCCTGTTAAAGCAGACTATATTCCTGATCAATCGTTCAGATAGTTACTACAACCACTTCTAGTGTGAAAATAACTTTTCTAGTCCTCCGTGGGGTTTTCTAACATCAAACCATTCTGAAAACATCGCCTCATGGATCCTGCTGCTATTAGTGATGGATGAGGTACACCATATAAAAGTGCAAACATGTCCCCCAGGATCCTTTTAATGATGACTTTCCTTAGATTGTCAGCAACTTTTTTTCAGCTGAATTCATTTTACATTGTGGTGGCAGACATTTAAAGGTGTGCGATTCCATTTATTAACCCACACATTCTGTGCAGTTGGTGGACACATCTTTGCAAAAAAAAAAAAATTAGACATTTATTAGGTCTTGCAGATGGAAAATAAAATGTGAATTTATGAATTGGAGTGAAATTAGCTAAGCCTTAGAAATAGCTCACTGTACACGATTAACCCATGCCAATTCAGTGCAATCTGTGCAATATTTGTATGTGTTGCATCCAGTGATCAGATCCCACACAGTTCAGAATCTGAAACAAGAAGGAACCTGAGTTAAAAAATGGCTATTGCTAAGTCAATGCTACTTGCACTTTATAAATGGAAATTGTAATAAGTGCCAAGTATGATTTGAAACTGAATCTATTCAGTGGTTCTGAGAGGAAAGATTGAATATGCAAGAATATAAGCTCCAATGTTTTTTAGACAATTTTGAGCTGCTGTGCTGAATGAGTATTGAAAGAGATGAATGGATGACTTTTGAAAGAGAAATGTTAACCTCTGCAATAGATGCTGTGCTTGAAAATCCATAAATAACCTTACATGAGTAGTGTCGATGAGTGAAATACCTTCAGATATCACCTTATCTACTGTTGATAAACTGCACCATCTCCCACCCAATAGCCTTAATACCAATCAGATTGTGAACTACTCAATTTGTGGCTAAAAACCCTTTTACACATTGCGTCCACTATTCACAGTTTATATGTACTGTCAGCTTTACAGGCAAAACAGCAAATCAAACTGCATTGCAGGCCCTAACTAATACAATTCCCACTATATTCCCTCACAGTTCCCTCTACAAGGGAAAGTAACATGTTGCTGTAATTTATATTAAAAAAATGGAGAAAGGCAAACCACCTGTGTATTTTACTTCCCACAGTGAGGTTGCTATTGCCGTTCATCATAGGAAGAGTACTGACATGATGGTCATGGCAGTATTGACAAAATACAACTTATCTTCATTCTTTTTGTGTACTCCTCATTTTACAATTGGCTGAGTCAAGAGCTGCTGATAGTGGTATGTATTCACTTCTTAGTTTTTTCTCTGCCCTGAAAGCAAACCGAATTTATATCCTTTTCTCTTTTCAGAAACTCTACTCTAGAAACCTATTCATGCCGGAAGAAGAAAATATTGTGAGCTTAGAGGAACATTGTCACTGTATCTATGCTCAAATATCAAGCAATAGATCTGTCGGAAGTTGAGCAAAACCTCCTGCTGCCTCTTCCTCACCATCTTTCAGTAGCTTTTGTAGAATTGTGTATTCTCCACTGATGTTCTCAGTCCTGCCCCTGCCCAGTCCATGAATGGAGCCCTGCCAGTTCATTCATGTTCAAAAGTGCTTTGCTGCAGTGCAAGCTTTTAAAAGAACAGAAATGTACTTTTGCACCAGCCAGATCATTCTCCTGTAGATTTTACAATCTCTAGGTCATTATCAGAAAGTCACAAAAACGTGTACAACTGCTTGAACAGCTTGAAAAAATCATCCAGTAACAAAACTGCGATTACTTTATAATTACTTTAAGTAGCTCTGGTTGGGTGGGACAGGAGGGGAGGTGGGGTTTTTCATTCCAATTAACATGTGATTGCCCAATCTAACATTTGATTAAGATATGCACAAAATGCTGGAGTATTTTGTGGGTCAGGCAGCACCTCTGGAGAAAAAGAATAGGTGATGTTTCAGGTCAGAACCCATCTCCAGACGGAAAGATAGAGGTGGCTGGGGGCGGGGGCCGGGTCGGGGGGGGGGGGGGGGGGGGGGGGGGGGGGGGGGGGGGGGGGGGGGGGGGGGGGGGACTGAAGACGAGAAAAGTTCAGAACAAAACATGGCCGGTGACAAATGACCTCTGGAAGGGTGGAGTCCGTTCTGCGACTAAGCTGTACAAGGTTATGACGGAATGTTGATCAGCGCATAACGACTGAAAATTATATCAAAATCATATGGAACTGAGCAGCATCATAATTGGTCTACTCCTTACACAGCTGGCAGCACAAAAACCTTTGACCCAACATTATTTTGGAACTTATTTGGGACTCATTCCTCTTTCCTCATTCGTAGCCAGCAGAGTGCAAGAGAAAATGGTTTCTATTCTATTTCTATTCTATCACGTTCTTTCCTACACATTTTGTCCGCTCTAAAATATTGTCTGCTCTAAATATTTGGAGCAGACAGATCATGAAGTGTTGCACGGGGAGCCTAATGCAATGGAATTTCGTTTGGAATTGCATATATCGATGTATTTCTAAATGACAATAAAGTTTGTTTCACTTGACTTGACTTGATCAACCAATGGCAATTTATTTGCACAGTCTTAATGGAGACTTTGCAGTTGAACCTAAGCTAATTCAGTCCATTAAGTTCCAAGTCACCGTGCACCACTAGACTAATAAGCAAAGGTAAAAGAAAGTTGTAATTTTAATTATTATGAAGAAAATGTTCATAACTCAATTCAAAAATTATAATTTTGATCTGAAAATTAAAAGCTTACACTACAAGCTATATTAACATGCTCCACAATACTGAAGGTAGACACAAATTGTTGGAGTTACTTCGGTCTGAAGAAGGATCTGAAGAAGGATCTTGACTGAAATGTTTTCCATTCGTTCTCTCCAGAGATGCTGCCTGTCCTGCTGAGTTACTCCAGCATTTTCTGTCTACCTTTGATTTAAACCAGCATCTGCAGTTCTTTCCTACACATTTTGTCCGCTCTAAAATATTGTCTGCTCTAAGTATTTGGAGCAGACAGATCATGAAGTGATTAGCACGCAAAGCTAAATTGATATTATTGTTGTCATTTGGGAATGCAGAACCTCAAATAGCATCATCATTTGACCTTGCGCAACTGAAGATATATTCAATAGCAAGGAGGACCTCTTACCAGCTCTCTTTAAAGATGTCATTAGTGAGAGAATTGAGTTGATTTTAGCTAGTTGTTGCTACAATACTTTGAGAGTTTCATGATGTATAAAGGTTTTTTTAACTTGCTAAAATTAGCAAGGAGTTGCACTGAATGGAGGGATATGGATCACGTGTAGCCAGCAAAGATTATTTTATCTTGGCATCATGTGCAGCATGATATTGTCGGCATGTTCCTATGCTGTTCTATTCTGTGTTTTGTGAGTTGTATGGCAAGTAAGGAGGTTGGTCTTGACCTCCAACCTTCTGCACAAACCAATTGGCCCAAGGCTTACAAGCATCCAGTAAGGACGTGCTCACTGAAATCTGACAACATTCCCATGCTCAGCTACACCCACTGAATAGCAAGGATGTATCATCAGTTTGCAAAATTTTTATGGCCACAAAGTATCTAGTTTTGCCATGCTGGAGCTCGAGATACCTACAACATGCAATGATTTACCATCCATACCTTCTGGTAGCAAGTTTCGTTTAGTTTAGAAATACAGCGCAAAAACAGGCCCTTTGCCCATTGAGTACATACTGACCAGCGGTCCCTGCACATTAACACTATCCGACACACACAAGGGACAATTTACACTTATACCAAGCCAATTAACCTACAAACCTGTACGTCTTTGGAGTGTGGGAGAAAAACAAAGATCTCAGAGAAAACCCATGCGGTCACAAGGAGAACGTACAAACTCCGCACAGACAACACTTTGATCGAACTTTGGTCTCTGGAGCTGCAAGCGTTGTAAGGCACTAACTCTACCACTGCACCACCATGCCGCCCTCCTGCGCCACCGTGCCACCCTCTAAGTATGCAGCTTTTTGAAGAATGTCGTCTTCCAAATAGTGTAGGTTGCCACTGACCGCATGCAGCTCAAAGATGAACTGCAACCAAAAGGGATTTGGTTGCAGTTCATCTCTCACACAATCCAGCTGGTTTACAGTCAAACATTTATTACCACACAGACTGAGGCACTGATACAGCTGAGACCCCGATAGCTGCCAGTACTCCTTCATTTGTTGGACACCTGTTGTGCATTTGAACAGCAGTAACAAATAAAAGACTGAGTGAGGTTTGACATTGGCTCTTCTCTACTTTCACAGCTCATGTCTCTTGTAGATGTGGGCAGGAGTCTGCATATCTGCAACTAAATAGATGATGCACATTTATTACATACTAGACCAAGGGGGGCCCGTTGGGTCCCATCCCCTCAACGCGGTTGCGGGGGGGGGAGCGGGGGGTGGGGCCTTCGGCATCATACACACACACACACACACACACACACACACACACACACACACACACACACACACACACACACACACACGCACACACACATTAACCCCCCCCCCCCTTGATATCTTTATTACTAAAACTAAGATCTTGACCACTTTCAGACTTTCTGTTTCGTGATTTCTGAAAGAACACCACCACTTATGGCCGTGATTTTTGGCCATGTCGCTCAGAGGTCCCCTCCGCCGGATTGGGCTGGAGGATTTTTCCCATCGATGAAAAATCAGAGAGTTATTAATGTTTTTAAAATGTCACCATTCTCTCCGCTGCGCCCGCTGGCGGCAGGAGGGAGGGTCTATAAAACACAGAAGTGTTGTACCTCACTCAGTCTCTGTGAGATGGAGGAAACAAGAGGGTCACAGCTCTCTGTGCTGCGAATAACACTGAACGCACGTCTACTCGACGGTGAGTCCCCTCGATGTGGTTGTAAATGTTTGCCAAATTGTTTGTCTTGGCTTTGAAAGAAATGTTTTCAGAAAAATGTATTGGTTGTAAAGTGTTTGCCAAATTGTTTGTCTTGGCTTTAAACAAAAATGTTTTCAGAAAATGTATTGGTTGTAAAGTGCTTGCCAATTTTTTTGTCTTGCCTTTAAAAAACATGTTTTCAGAAAATGTATTTGGTTGTAAAGTGTTTGCCAAATTGATTGTCTTGGCTTTAAAAAAAATGTTTTCAGAAAATGTATTGGTTGTAAAGTGTTTGCCAAATAGTTTGTCTTGGCTTTTAAAATGATTGCAACAGTTTCCGGATGGATAAAGCATGAATAAATATTTTATTAGATCAGGACTGTGTTTAATTGCACAATTGGTGCTCATTCCGTGACTTCCACTTAGTGGCAAGATGGAACCGATGATGTCATTTCCGGTTAGTGCCCAGCTGGCGCCGAGTGCATCATTTCCGGTTTGGGCCTTAAAAGCGAGAGGGTGACGTCAAGATAGCGCTGAGTGCAGAAGATGTCGTTTAATAATTCAAGTGAGCTTACTGCTCTGTCTATGGTGAGTGTGTTTGTTGGACGTTATTTAACGCATGTTTTTGCTTCAGCAGCAGCCTTTACAGGAGGCTTTAAATCTTTGAATCAGTCAGTTTACACACTGTATGTTCACCACGTTCTGAAGTTACTTGCCATTTTAGTATTGGTGTGTGTGAGTGTGTGTGTGTGTGTGTGTGTGTGTGTGTGTGAGTGTGTCAGAGTGTGTGTTGTGTGTCAGAGTGCGTGTTGTGTGTGTTTGTGAGTCTGAGAGTCTGTATCTGTGTGTGTGAGCTTGTGTGTGTGTATCTGTGTGTGTGTGTGTGTGTGTGTGTAAAATCTGTGTGTGAGAGTGTGTGTGAGAGGTCTGTGTGTGTGAGGTTGTGTGTGTGTGTGAGGAGAGAGTCTGTGAATGTGTGAGAGTCTGTGTGTGTGTGTGTGTCTGTGTGTGTGAGTGTGTATGTCTGTGTGTGTGTGTGTGTGTGTGTGTGTGTGAGTGTGTGTGAGTGTGTGTGAGTATGTGTCTGTGAGAGTCTGTGTGTGTGAGTGTCCGTGGGTGTGAGTGTCTGTGTGAGGTGGAGGGTGTGTGTGTGTGATCAACAAATAACAAATAGTACAAATAATATAGTATTTCATAGTTCATAGCTTATTCGTGATGTTTAGTAGCTTGATGGCTGTCAGGAAGAAGCTGTTCCTCAATGTGGGTGTTACAGTTTTCAGATTACAAAAGTTGGACATGACTCCAGAAGTCGGGCATAAGTCAGTCAGTCCACAAGCCGTGATTCAGTCTGTCCGTCCAAAGGCCATGAGTGAGTCAGTCAGTTAGTCAGTCCAGAGACCATGAGTCAGTCAATCCAGAGACCATGAGTTAGTCCCAAGACAGTGAATGTCCAGAGGCCATGAGTAGGTCACTCACTGCCCCCCCCCCCACCACTGACATCCCCCACCTCAAGACGCTGCCCTCCACCTGGCTATAGGATGCGCCCCCTCCTGAAATCGCCCCCATCCCATGCTGCAGGACACCCCCCTCCCTCATAAGCCCATGAGAGCCCTCACCTGAAGCCGTCTCCCTCCTTCGGCTGCAGGACGTTGGCCACATCCCACCCCACCCCGACAGTCCCTGCCTCAAAAACATGTTTTGCAGAAATTCTTCAGTGAGTCCAGAGGATTGAGAATTACAACAAAACAATGGAATTCTTTAATTTGCCACAACCAAGAAAATGAAGGATGCACCTTGATGATGACAATCCAGAATTGCTGCAGGAATTGCAATACGATAGAACTGAACAACAGCAATTTGTTGAGGAGACTGGGCCTCTGTTGAATGCTGAGCAGAGAGCAGTGTATGCACGCAATTTAACAGAAGGTGAAGACATTCCCCTTCAGCAGACCCAATTCCCCATTTAATCAAGTTTTGCTATGACGATCCATAAAGCACAAGGACAAACAATGCAGAAGGTGTTGATCTACCTCGACAAACCGGTATTTCAACATGGAAAACTATATGTGTCTCTTAGCCAAGGAAAGATGAAGGGAAATGTCAAAGTTTTCCTGAAGGATGGAACATAGACCAAGAATGTTGTCATTAAAAGCGTGCATCGTTGAATGATGACTTCTGAGATAAATTCTCAGATTTTCTTTGTTAAAATTTGAACGCTCAATCTCTCTATATATAAAATGTCTCTTTTTTTTATCAACAGCAAAGAGACATTAAGACGCAGTGACCAGCAACAAGAGACACAACAAGAAAGAACTTACTAATTCTCATCTTTAACATTTAAATTGTTCTTATATTTTAAGAGTCATTCACATTTTAAACTTTAATAAATCCTTTTTCCACTTTTCATGACGGCATGTTCTTCATCATAATGGGAACCTAGTGGGCAGGAATGGCTGCTCCATGGGAGAGCCACGAAGAGTGCATGGGGGGAAGGTTGTGGGGAGATGGACTGAATGCATGGGGGGAGGGAAATGGCAAGGAGCAGAGTGGGAGGGTGAAGGGAGGAGGGGTGACTGAGTGAACTGCCAGCGTACCAGACGTGAGTGACTGCACTACCAGCCCATGAGCCATGAGTAAGTGAACTGCCAGCCCACCAGCTGTCAGTGACTGAACTGCCAGCCAACCACTGTGAGTGACTGCACTACCAGCCCATGAGCCATGAGTAAGTGAACTGCCAGCCCACCAGCTGTCAGTGACTGAACTGCCAGCCCACCAGCCATGAGTAAGTGAACTGCCAGCCCACCAGCTGTAAGTAAATGAACTGCCAGCCCACCAGCTGCAAGTGACTGAACTGCCAACCCACCAGCCGTGAGTAAGTGAACCTCCAGCCCACCAGCCGTGAATGACTGCACTGCCAGCTCAACAGCCCTGAGTAAGAGAATTGCCAGCCCACCAGCCATAAGTGACTGAACTGCCAGCCCAATAATCCATTCAGTCCACCCTCTCCCCCTTCTCTCTCACAGAGACTGTCACCTGTTTTGGGCAGAATTTGTGTCAGTTTCTCACCTGCCAGCCTGCCAGGTCTGAGTGACTGTACTGCCAGGCATCAGTGACTGAGCTGCCTGGCCTCAGTGACTGAGCTGCCATCCCAAGAATCCATTTGGCCCACCATGGCCTCTGGAAACCAGTCACTTTGGCCCACAACACCCATACTAGCACAACATAAAGCCATCCCCCCCATTGTCCAGCAATATTGGAATTGGTGGGGCAGATAGAAAGGGGGCAGAGGGGGATGGGGGCAAGAGAGGGAGGGGGCAGTGGGGGGGGGGCAAAAGAGGGAGGACTCCTCTCCTCCCCTCTCCTCTCCTCTCCTCCCCCTCTCCTCACCTCTCCCCTCCTCCCCCTCTCCTCCCCCCCACCCCCCCCTCCCCCTCCCCCCTCTCCCTCCCCCCTCTCCCTCCCCCCTCTCCATCCCCACTCTCCTCCCCCCTCTCCATCCCCCCTCCTCTCCATCACCCCCTCCACCCAAACCTCCACCCCCCCCCCCCTCCCCCTCTCTCCCCCCTCTCCCTCTCTTTCTCTGCCCCGGGGAGGAGGTAGAGAGGGAGGGGGGGGTGGTGGCAGCACCTACCCAGGTCATAGTGCAGAAGCTTCCCCACCAGGCACCGGGCCCGAGCTAGGCTGCGGCCAGCGTGGACCAGACCGAGGCTCAGAGCAATCTGACGACGGTCAAAAGCAGCAGAGGGCCGGCGATCGTGGCTTCCGCGAGGGTAGTCTCACCCACCAGCATGACAGACGATCGGACAGGGAAGACGGAGAGGAAGTCGTCCCCTGTGATATCCACTTTTCCACTGCACTTGTGCGCCCGCGCTGCGGTAACGACCGCCGCCGCCATGTTGTAGGACTGCAAGGAGCCCAGCGGAGTGAGCATCATGACTTGAGCACGTGTTTTACGGCTTCAATGCAGACCCTGGGGTGGTGGGGGGGGGGGGGGGTGGGCAGCTGGGCCATGTAACTCGCATCTCATGGAAAACAGTGGGGCTGCTCATTGAAAATTCTACGCAGCTTGCCGTGAGGAGCAAAGGAATTGTGATGTCATCCAGCTCGCTTCAGCACGTTAGATGTTAAAATTATGTCAGATTGGTGAACAATTTTAGTAAAGAAACTCAGGAAATAATGAATCAAATTTTCAGATGAGGTAAATCTCTGCCGGAATATGTAAAATTTTACCGTTACCGCGTTGGGTTTTCGGGGAGATGAGTATCAAAGAAAGAGTTCAAGCCAGCAACACACAAGTAAACATCCAAGATCAGAGTTTCATAATAATCGAGATATGTGACAGATAAATGTTGCTATCATGAGAAATAACACAACTGAACCAGCTATCATCTTACAATGCACAACATTTAATATTTGTGGTAAATTTGTATTAAAAAACTCGTGTAGTTCACGGTAAATTAAGAAACACTTGTACTTCAAGTTCATTAGGTGCATTGAAAATACTGGAAATCCTCAGCAGATATGGCATTTTTTCCCCAGAGAATGATAAATCTTGATGAGCTTGTGAAAGTGAGAGCATGCAAATAAGCAACAGATAAAATAATTCTTCAAATATGCAAGTGGAAAGGATTCACATACATATCTATGAGTTGTTCAAGTTGTGAGCAAGAAGGTTCTGGTGCTTGAGTGTCTTTTAACAGTGGCTTTAAGTTCAGGTTTAAGCATTCGACAAAGTTCCGCAAAAGGAGTCAACAAGGTTCTGCATGGTAGGCAGCTCTGGATGGTTAGATCGCATGGGATCCAAGGAGAGATTTCTGAATAGATAGAAACTTGGCTTCATGGAAGGAAGCAGAGGGTGATGGTAGAAAGTTGCTTGTCAGACTGGAGGCCTGTGACAAGTGGTGTGCCTCAGGGTTCTGTGCTGGGCCCGTTACTGTTGTTATCTATATCAATGATTTGGATGAGAACATACAGGGCAAGATTAGCAAGTTTGCAGATGATACAAAAGTGTGTGGTTTTGCAGATATTGAAGATGGTTGTGAAAAATTGCAGCAGGATCCTTCTTGATTAGTACTGATGTCAGAGGTTATGGGGAGAAGGCAGGAGAATATGGTTAGGAGGAATAGATAGATCAGCCATGATTGAATGGCGGAATAGACAATGAGCTGAATGGCCTAATTCGACTCCTATTTCTTATGACCTTATGATCCTGTATGATTGGCCAAGGGGGCTGAGGAATGGTTGATGGAATTTAATATAGAGAAATGTGAGGTGTTCCATTTTAGGAAGTTTAACATGGGCAGGACCAACACAGTGTCTCTGGGTAGTGTTGTAGAGCAGTGGAATCTAGGAGTGCAGGTGCATGGTTCCTTGAAGCTGGACTTGCAGATGGATAGGGTGGTCAAAAAGGCGTTTGGCACATTGGCTGTCATCAGTCAGAGTTTTGAGTATAGAAGTTGGGAGGTCATGTTGCAATTGTGCACGATGTTGGTGAGGCCGAGTATTTTGTTCAGTTCTGGGCACCATGTTATAGCAAAGATGTTGGCAAGCTGGAAAGGGTACAAAGAAGATTTACAAGGACGTTGCCAGGGCTAGAGAGCCTGAACTATAGGGAGAGGTTGAATAGGCTGTGTCTCTAATCCTTCGAGCACAGGAGGATGAGTGGTGGTCTTATTGAGGTGTATAAAATCATGAGAGGAATAAATCGGGTAGATGCACAGAGTCTCATGCCCAGAGTATGTGAATCGAGGACCAGAGGACATAGGTTTAAGGTGATGTGGAAAAGATTGAATAGGAATCTGAGGGGTAACTTTTTCAAACAAAGGGTGGTGGGTGTATGGACCAAAGCTGCCTGAGGAGGTAGTTGAGGCAGGGACTAACCCAATACTTAAGAAACGGTTAGACAGGTACATGGATAGGATAGGTTTGGAGGGATATGGACCAAACACGGGCAGGTGAGACTAGTGTAGCTGGAACATGTTATCCGGTGTGGGCAAATTGTGCCAAAGGGCCTGTTTCCACACTGTATCAATCTATGACTGTATGACTCTTTGACTCTAGCTATGACCATTTTTAAGTCCATTCATTAATTAAGTTTACATTGTTGACTTCTGTTTGTTATCTTGTCCTTTACTGCATTTACTTTAATCATATATCATTTTATTGTACACTTATAATGGCGCAGATATACCAGTAATCAGCCATGTTGTTATTTAGAAGGGCCTGTCCCACTTACGCGATTTTTTTCGGTGACTTGCTGGCAACGGTCATAGTTACAACAGGTCGCGGACATTTTTCAAAATGTTGAAAATCGAGTGGCGACCAGAAAAAGGTACGACTGTTTGGGCGACTATTCATGACCAAACCGGTGTCACCCTGCGACCACCTGAGACGAGGGTTCGATCCTGACTACGGGTGATGTCTGCATGGTGTTTGTGTATTCTCCCTGTGACCACGTGGGTTTTCTCCGGGTGGTCTGGTTTCCTCCCACACTCCATAGACGTACAGTGTTATACGTTAATCGGCTTTTGTGAACATTTGTAAATTGTCCGTAGTGTGCAGGATAGTGTTAGTATTCGGGGTCATTGCTGATCGGTATGAACTAGGTTGGCCGAAGGGCTTGTTTCCATATTGTATCTCTAGAATCTAAATGGTGGGCTTCCCTGACAGCTAGCTCTTAGTTCAGCAAAATGTGGGTAACATTAGAAGATTAGGGAACAATCATTATTTTAATGCTCTGTCAAGAATTTGCTGTTAATCTGGTGTAATTTTCAGAGGACTTGGCACAATTTATAATTACATTTTTTCATAAGGATTGTGAAGACCAGTCAGACGTGTTCTATTCCTTGTCTGTTCAGATTAGCTATAGTGTTAACAACTTCCTAAATTTCCCTCAAGTTTATTCTTGTTCACAAATATCATTATCTTACATGAAATGGGGGGAAAAAAAGTGATGCTACTGTTCCCAGCCCCAATGTTTTGATTCTGACTTTTTGCCACATATTTTACTTTCAGAAGTGAATCAACTTTTTTCACATTCCAGTGTCTCATGTATATTTCTTAATAGATGTAACTACTTTCCAAATTGTCTCGCTTATCAATTTCAGTCATCTGTGAAAAATTATATAGCTGGTGATTTATTTGTTCTGGTCCTTTTTATCTGTAGAGTAACTTGGAAAAATCTGTAATTTGGAAAATTAAGTAACAGGACACAGTGACCTGCCAAAGATACATTTAGAACCCAACTGAAAGTTGTTTTGGTGCAGATGTCAAAGGATTAGGAACAAATGTGCTTATATGGAACAGATACGTCATGAGCTAACCATATGGTGGAACAGGTTTCACAGGACCTACAGGTTACTCCTGCTTCCATGTGTTTATGAACTGCTGCAGTAATTTCAGTGATGCTTCCTTTCTAATGATGTTGGGTCGAGGTTTCTAGGATATTGGCCCAGAATCAGTGGGCTTTCGTATATTATGATTTTGGCATATGGATATTAATATCTCCCTGATTGTTATCATTATGTGTCCATTGTTATCTTGGATGCAACATGAATGCTTTCTTTGATTTTCTGTAAATTACATGTGCTATTTACATATGCCATTTCAAAGAATTATAAAGTATTTAAAAGAAGCATGCAGATGAGTTCATCAGATATAGGAGACGAATTTGGTCATTCGGCCCATCAAGTCTGATTTATCTTTCCCTTTTAACCCCATTCTCTTGCCTTCTCCCCATAACCGGGGTGGAAGATTGCAACCTTCATGTGACCCGCCCTGTTTCGACGAATGCAATCAACCCGGCGTGCACAATCAAATAAGATCAAATAGAACAAGTTCTCCTCCAACTTTAGGCTGTTCATGCCATACACAAGAAGAAATGTGTCAACGTTTTAACTGGTGCCAATACATCTCATTTGGAAATATCTTTACTAATTTAAATCCTTATTCATATTTATAATTTTTGCCAGCAAAACACAAAGTGCTGGAGGATTTCAGTAGATGAGGCAGCATCTGTCAAGGGAATGGACAGGCGATGTTTTGGGGTGGAGACCTTTCTTCGGGCAGTAGTAGGAGGCGAGAAAGATGGAATAAAAGGTGAGGGGTGGGACAAGGCCCAGAAAGTATAGGTGGATACAGGTGGGAAGAGGGGGGATTTCATTGACAGATGGGTGTAGGAAGTGACAAAGGCAATAGATGAAACAAAGATAACAGCATCTTCAGTTCCTTGTGTCTCCATTTAAAATTTCCTATGCTTGTGACAATCTTTCTAAATCTACACCACATGTCTTATCTGGAATGGGTTACATTGTGCTTGATTCAACCTGTTTTCCATGCATATCTCCGTGCTATTGCCATGGTTGCATTTAACGTTTGCTCCTCCATGCATCTAACTGAATATGAGACCTTGCTTTATAAAGCAGAGTGATCCAGGCGCAGTGACAAGGCCTCAGAAGATGGGTCCCAAGCCACCATGTTAAATTATCCTGAGGGTCATTGTTGTCAACGTTTTAAATATCTGAAATGATCAAGAAAATGTCAGATTTAGTAACATTGAAAAACAAAACTAACCACTTTGTAGAAGAGTGAAGAAGGGTCCTGACCTAAAACGTTGCCTATCCATTCCCTCCAGAGATGCTGCCTGACCTGTTGAGTTACTCCAACACTTTGGGTTTTGCTTAAGATTCCAGTGTTTACAGTTCCTTTTGTCCTTAATTTTTTTATTAATTACTGGGATGTTCCACGTGCATCAGTCGAGCCTTGTAAAGTTGACAGCTGCATGGTTGTGCTCAGCTCCCATAGTTCAGCTGTGGGGCAGAGGGTCAAATGCATTGCCTTTGGCTGCAAGGCCCAGGTGCACATCAGGAGATGAGCAAAGAGCTCCTCTTCTGTGGCTGCAAATCTGTCAACAAAAAGCAAGTACATTTCAGACCGATGATACAATGAGAAAACCTACACAATTCTCAAGTCTAAAGATAAACACACAGCCATTTTGTATTCTTGTAATCTTGTTTACTAATACATCAAAATAATCTTTGGGGCTTGATAACGCCCATTTGTACTTGCCACCAAGAATGTTTTGGGATGTTCCTGGATGTTCTGGAAACTTCAGCAAGTTAAAACTCTTTCCTCCAACCACATTCCTCCCCCTAGCTTCATAATTCACAACTCTTCAATCATTTTCTCATACCTTGCTGAGTTACTCCAGCAATGTTGTCTTTTTTTTTAAACTCTCATCGGAATCTTTGTTCCCTCGAGATTTAACTGTCCAGGTGCAGTCTGAGAGCATCACTCTCATTCTGTCAATGTTGTTATTTGAAATTTTACTGCTTATACCCCACTTCACCCTGTTCCATTCACCCATCCCCCTGCATTTGTTAACCTGTGATTCCTCATATTGAAAACACTCCAATTTTTAAATTCTCACCTTTGTTTTCTAGTCTGTTTTACCAAGCATTCTTGATTATCTATAACATCCCATCAATCAATCTATACATAACTAAAACTCTGATCTTGTGCTCTTCCGATTGACGCTGTTTTTCTATTTGCGCAAACACGGTACACGATAGCATTATGATTTTTTGACAGCACACTCACCGTTCTCCTGTGCTGTGAGTGCACCAAGTTTTGTTCCAATTGGCGGTCTATTGTAAAAGTTAGTGAGGTTTAAAAATCTTTAAAAACATGCGTGCGCAAATGGATCTCCTCTCCTGCCAGTCAGAGCCGCGCAGAATGGTTTCTTCTCCTGTCACTCCGTGGGACGGTCCGCCCCTTCCTGCGCCATCGTGTTTTTACTGGAGCTAAGGTTGGCCGGCGGAGACAATTTTTGGAGTCCCGCAGGAGGAGTGCGTCCAGCACCGGCTGTGAGTCCCAAACACACTGCCTTCACAACACCGCACAGCTCCAGCCCCTTCCCCTCTGGTCCCCCTCGCTTACTCCTGCCCCCTCCCCTGTGATACCCCCCTCTCCCCCATGGCTATTCCCCCGTCTTTTCTTCGACCTCTCACCCACCTCCCCCACCACAACCGCCGGCGTGGCCCTTGCTGCTAGTGCTTCTGGGCCGAGCCAACGGATCTATGCTGATGGCTGATGCTCCTCCGGGGCACACAAGAAGGGAGAGGAGTGGCAACCTTGAGATCATGGGAAGGGAGAGTGGAGGGGGGGAGAGGGGATAGAGGGAGGGGAGTAGGGAGGGGAGACGAGTTATGGAGGGAGGGAGCGAGGGAATGACTGAGTAGGGGAAAGGAGAGGTGAAGGAGTTATTGCAGAGGGTAGGAGGAGAGGGAAAATAAGAGGGAAGAGGTGAGGAGGGAGAGTGGGGGAGGAGGTGGAATAAAAGGAGAGGGGGGGTAGTGGAGGGGGAGTGGTGGAGGTAGGGAGAGGGGAATAGAGGGAGAGGAGGGCAGTTAGGGTGTGAGGAGGAATAGTGGGGGGGATAGGTGGAGATGAGGAGTGGGGGAGATGGGGGATAGAGGGATAAGAGGGGGGTATGGAGGGGAGAGGAGTTATGGCGGGAGGGAGGGAGTGACTGAGGGTAGGGGATAGGAGAGGGAGAGAGAGGTGAAGGAGGGATTGGGGAGGGGAAAGAAGAGGTAGGAAGAAGAGGAGGGGAGATAGTGCTAGGAATGAGGGGAAATGAGCTGTGCCTGTGCAGTTGGGGGTTATGGGTGAGTGGTGGAATATTGCGTTGGGGGACCAAGCCTCCTGTGTGACATGGACCCAACGGGTCCCACTTAGTCTAGTCAAATCATAAACACCACTCAAAATTGATAACGTTTCTGGATTGGCATTGAGAACTTTATGCATTCATTTGAAGCAGACAGACCCAGTATAAACAGCAGGAAGAGTGCTATACCATTGACTTAGACTTAGACTTAGTTCCTCCCACACTGTTGAGTGCAATGGGCAGCAAGCTTTCATCATTCTGTTCGGTTATATGCGACGTCTTCCACCATCGAAAGGTTTGCGTCCCGTGCGTCCAAATCCTTCTGGTATGTTTGCCTCCATGCGAGTTTTGGTCGGCCTCTTTTATTCTTCCATCAGGTAGCCATGTCATTGCTATCTTAGGTGCACATTCTGATGACATTCTAAGTATATGTCCTTCAAATTTCATCCTGTGGACCTCTGTCCTGGCTGAGAGGTTTTGTTGCAGTTTCCCGGTAGATCTCCGCATTTGTGATATGGTCCCTGTAGCTAGTCTTCAGGATTTTCTTCAAACAGTGGAGGGGGGTGGCGTAGGGGGTGGGGCTGGCAGGGGATGAGGTGGAATGGGGATGACATGGCGTGGGGAGTGGCGTGGTGTGGGGTGGCGTGGGGGGGGCTGGGGTGGCATGGGGGGTGGGGTGGCATGGGGGGGTGGGGATAGCATGGGGTGTTGGGGTGGCATGGGGGGTTGGGGTGGCAAGGGGGTGGGGTGGCATGGGGGGGTGGGGGGGTTGGGGTGGTGTAGGATGGATGGGGTGGCATCGGGGGGTGTGGGCTGGTGTGGGGCGATGGGGTGGCGTGGGGGCATTGGGTGGTGTGGGGGGTGGGGTGGGGGGTGGGGGTGGGGGGAGGGGGGGTGTGTGGGAATGAGTGGGAGGGGGTAAGGGTGGAAGGGGGAAAAGAGTGTGTGTAGGGAGGGGGGAAGGGGAAGAGGGGGTGTGTGTGTAGGGGAGGGACTCCACCCAGAGGCCACAGGCCACGGCATCACACAATGGCAAAAAATCTCAGCAAAAAAGGGTTTTTGCGCAAATGAAAAAAATTAAACCAAGAATTGCAAGGAACCAAGGAAAGCAAACCAGAATTGGTCAAGATTAGATAGATAGATAGATAGATAGATAGATAGATAGATAGATAGATAGATAGATAGATAGATAGATAGATAGATAGATAGATAGATAGATAGATAGATAGATAGATAGATAGATAGATAGATAGATAGATAGATAGATAGATAGATAGATAGATAGATAGATAAATCTACATCTCCATCTAAAGTGAACATTTACTGTCAACATGCTGCTAAGATAGGTAAATCTTGTGGCATTTTCCACAGGTTCCCCATTGATTATCAGTTGGTCTATTGGCTGCCGATCTCCAGTCTGCATGATCTTAGTCTTCTGGCAGCCTGATCTTTAATCCAAGCTTTGATGCATTCTCCTCCAGAGCGATTGTATCTCTTGAAGGGTGTGCCTCGACTCTGCTAGTAGTGCAATGCCATCGGCAAAATCTAGGTCTGAGACAATAGACAATAGACAATAGACAATAGACAATAGGTGCAGGAGTAGGCCACTTGGACCGATCTAGCACCGCCATTCAATGTGATCATGGCTGATCATCCCCAATCAGTAGCCCGTTCCTGCCTTCTCCCCATATCCCCTGACTCCGCTATATTTAAGAGCCCTATCTAGCTCTCTCTTGAAAGCATCCAGAGAACCTGCCTCCACCGCCCTCTGAGGCAGCGAATTCCACAGACTCGCCCCTCTCTGCGAGAAAAAGTGTTTCTTCATCTCCGTTCTAAATAGCTTACTCCTTATTCTTAAACTGTGGCCCCTGGTTCTGGATTCCCCCAATATCAGGAACATGTTTCCTGCCTCTAGCGTGTCCAAGCCCTTAACAATCTTATATGTTTCAATGAGATGCCCTCTCATCCTTCTAAACTCCAGAGTGTACAAGCCCAGCTGCTCCATTCTCTCAGCATACGACAGTCCCGCCATCTCGGGAATTAACCTTGTAAACCTACGCTGCACTCTCTCAATAGCAATAATGTCCTTCCTCAAATTAGGGGACCAAAAGTGCACACAATACTCCAGGTGTGGTCTCACTAGGGCTCTGTACAACTGCAGAAGGACCTCTTTCCTCCTATATTCGATTTCTCTTGTTATATCGGCCAACATGATATTCGCTTTCTTCACTGCCTGCTGTACCTGCATGCTTACTTTCATAGATTGTGACAATAAACAGTAAGGGGGATAGAAGGCGTCCTTGTCTTACCCCTGTGACAATGTCAAATAATTATGTTTCTCTAACTACTACCTATTAACTATCGACCCCTCACTCCATCTGGCATCTCCTGCCCTTTCTGCAGTTTCTAATGTCTGCCTAAGGTCTGTTAGAATGAGAAGTGGTATGTTTAGACCAAACAGTATTGCTCATTTGATCCATGACTAGTTTTGCTGCTGATGACCTGATCCATAATCCATGTCAAGTTTTTCACACCACCACCACCTTGTTGCATGCGGGCAGACATGTTTTTTAGTTTTAACTTACAATTCAGAGCCTGTAGTACTCATCTAGATGGTCTCTGTATGTATACAATTTAAAGTACTTGTTATGATATATAATGACTGTATCATAAGTACTTTGCATATTGTGCTGGAGTTTGAGAAGGCAGACTAAGTGGACTGTGGTGATACGCACATTATTTGAATTGAATTAACAACTTTATTCACCTTTCCTCAGGGTTATCAATACATTGAATTCCTGGGTGCAGCGTCACACTCCTTTTGATAGCCCCATTGGCAACTTCCATCTGCTCACCCATAACTTCACTTTTCTCTTCACCCCGTTATCACCAATAAATGTCATCATAAACCTGCTACATCCAGGAATGGGTCACTGCAGTGAAGTGCAGCCTGTAAATATTGATTCTACTTTTTGCAAATTCGCTTCATTTTGCTTTCAAATCCAAAATCTACAAGGCTAATTTTTCAAAATATCCTTTTTACTTTTGTAGTTGCGGCTGACTCATGCATATTGTCTTTATTTGCCAAAAACTGGTAATCTGGAAATGATAATGTAATGCATTGGCTGGGTTGAAACGCCAGCAGGCGTGCCTCAAATTCCCACTCTGAGCATAGAGGAGAATTACAATTTACTCCATTGGGTCAAATGTAAATACAACAATGCAATTATTCACATACAACAATTAACAGATAAATAAACAAGTCATCTCATGTGGCCAATGTAATTTCTACCTGCACCCATATAAAGCAATTTATCTTTAGGCAAAATAATGTCCTCTATCGACAGAATCGTGACCTGTTAAAGATTTGAAAGTATAATGTTAGCTTTTACATTTATTTTAAGCATACAATTATATTAAGCATGTTGTTATGAATGTATTCATTTCCACTGATGTTTTTATCGATCAGTGCATAACATGGTTATTTTTTTCAAAAGATAAAATGTTGCTATTACATCTCCAATCCAATCATTGTACTATAAAAGTTAATATCTGTCTGTTAGAGTACAGACTGTGCGTATTTGTGTTGTAAACTCCCTAATGTGCTGATTATTCTATTAATGTATGAGAAATATGTGAAAAATATTTCCTGTGATCAGCATTTCTACCCCAAACCCATGTGTGTGCAGATCTTCATTTCAATTCATTGGCTGGATTGCCAAAATATCTGTACCCGTCTTTAAAGGTCACAAGAAAAATGTTCAACATGAAAGGTTTTTTATCTTAGGTTATACCACATTCAAGATTCGAAAATAAACCACTAGGACTGAAAAATCCAGCTCAGTAAAATTTCCAGGTTCAAGTTTTGCCGTTTGTTGAATTAGCAGTTGAGGGTGACTTCAGCTTTTGGAGCACCAACATTGGTCTAAGTAGCTTCTGGGTTAGCAAATGTCACATCAGGAACAATATACAGTAATTTGGGGTGGTACAGTAGTGGACTGGTAGAGCTGTTGCCTCATTGCTCCAATGAACCGGGCTCAGACCTACCTATGATACAGTCTGGATATTTTTTTTTCCTGTTACTTTCTGGGTTTCCCTCTGAATACTCCAATTTTGTCCCATGTTCCAAAGACATGCAGGTTGATAGGTTAATTGACCATTGTCATTTATTTCTCATTTGTAGGTAAGTGGAAGTTGTTGAGAATGTGTGAAGAATGGGTTTTTGGGAAAATTAATGGAAAATGGGATTTTTTTTTGTGTATCAGCATGAACTTGATGGGCTGAAATTGTCCCATCCAATGTTGTGAGGAAATATGGAAATACTAACCCATGCTCGAATATTGTTCCACTCTTGGTGCTTACACGAGGGAACAGATCAATTATCTGAGGTACTGTGAGTGGAACTGAACTATGCACACTCATGAGCAAATGTCCTTCCCATGAGCCCTTCTTACCAGATATTTAATCTGATGTGGAAATATTTGATGGTTCCTTCACTTTTGGGCTAAAGTCATGGATCGATTTCCTGCACAAGAGAACTAAGGGATAACTTCCATCATAAGAAATGCTAGGGTTTGGGGAAACTATTTGTTACTCTATTCTGTTTGGGTAATTAGCAGTGGGATATAACTGCTGGCCTTGCCAGCAATACTCGTCTTTCATAGGACATAGAACATAGAACAGTGCAGGACAAGAACAGGCCCTTCAGCCCACAATGTCTGTGCTGAGCATGATGACAAGACCAACTCTTACCCGCCTGCATATAACATATTTCCTCCATTCCTTGGATATCCATATGCCTATCCAAAAGTCTCTTAAACACCATCATCATATTTGCAGCAATCACTAACCCCAGCAGTGTGCGCTAGGCACTCAGCATCCTCTTTGTAAAATAACCTGCCCCACATTTCACCTTTAAATGTTGCCCCTCTAACTATAAAGCTACGCCATCTAGTCTACATATAGATTGGGTGAATCAAATTGGCAGGGGTGTTGAGGAAGAGGATTTCTTGGAATGTATGCGGGATAGTTTTCTAAACCAACATGTAGAGGAACCAACGAGAGAGCAGGCTATTCTTGACTGGGTACTGAGTAATGAGGAAGGGTTAGTTAGCAGTCTTGTTGTGCGTGGCCCCTTGGGCAAGAGTGACCATAATATGGTTGAGTTCTCCATTAGGATGGAGAGTGACATTGTTAATTCAGAAACAAGGGTTCTGAACTTAACGAAAGGTAACTTTGAGGGTATGAAACGTGAATTGGCCAAGATAGACTGGCAAGTGATTCTTAAAGGGTTGACAGTGGATATGCAATGGAAGGCATTTAAAGACTGCATGGATGAACTACAACAATTGTTCATCCCAGTATGGCAAAAGAATAAATCAGGGAAGGTAGTGCATCCGTGGGTAACAAGGGAAATCAGGGATAGTATCAAAACTAAAGATGAATACAAATTAGCCAGAAAAAGCAGCATACCAGAGGACTGGGAGAAATTCAGAGTCCAGCAGAGGAGGACAAAGTGCTTAATTAGGAACGGGAAAATAGATTATGAAAGAAAACTGGCATGGAACATAAAAACGGACTGCAAAAGTTTTTATAGATATGTGAAGAGAAAAAGATTAGTTAAAACAAATGTAGGTCCCTTGCAGTCAGAAACAGGTGAATTGATCATGGGGAACAAGGACATGGCAGACCAATTGAATAACTACTTTGGTTCTGTCTTCACAAAGGAAGACATAAATTATCTGCCGGAAATAGCAGGGGACCGGTGGTCAAATGAGATGGTGGAACTGAGTGAAATCCAGGTTAGCCGGGAAGTGGTGTTAGGTAAATTGAATGGATTAAAGGCCGATAAATCCTCAGGGCCAGATAGGCTGCATCCCAGAGTACTTAAGGAAGTAGCCCCAGAAATAGTGGATGCATTAGTGATAATTTTTCAAAACTCTTTAGGGTCTGGAGTAGTTCCTGAGGATTGGAGAGTAGCTAATGTGACCCCACTTTTTAAAAAGGGAGGGAGAGGGAAAACAGGGAATTATAGACCAATTAGTCTAACATCGGTAGTGGGGAAAATGCTAGTTAGTTATTAAAGATGGGATAGCAGCACATTTGGAAAGCAGTAAAATCATTGGACAAAGTCAGCATGGATTTATGAAAGGTAAATCATGTCTGACGAATCTTATAGATTTTTTTTAGGATGTATCTAGTAGAGTGGATAAGGGAGAACCTGTGGATGTGTTATATCTGGACTTTCAGAAGGCTTTCGACAAGGTCCCACATAAGAGATTAGCATACAAACTTAAAGCACACGGTATTGGGGGTTCAGTATTGATGTGGATAGAGAACTGGCTGGCAGACAGGAAGCAAAGAGTAGGAGTAAACGGGTCATTTTCAGAATGGCAGGCAGTGACTAGTGTGGTACCGCAAGGCTCAGTGCTGGGACCCCAGCTATTTGCGATATATATTAATGATCTGGATGAGGGAATTGAATGCAACATCTCCAAGTTTGCGGATGACATGAAGCTGGGGGGCAGTGTTAGCTGTGAGGAGGATGCTAGGAGGCTGCAAGGTGACTTGGATAGGTTTGGTGAGTGGGCAAATGCATGGCAGATGCAGTATAATGTGGATAAATGTGAGGTTATCCACTTTGGCGGCAAAAACAGGTGGGTAGATTATTATCTGAATGGTGGCCAATTAGGAAAAGGGGAGATGCAACGAGACCTGGGTGTCATGGTACACCAGTCATTGAAAGTAGGCATGCAGGTGCAGCAGGCTGTGAAGAAAGCGAATGGTATGTTGGCATTCATAGCAAAAGGATTTGAGTACAAGAGCAGGGAGGTTTCGCTGCAGTTGTACAGGGTCTTGGTGAGGCCACACCTGGAGTATTGCATACAGTTTTGGTTTCCTCAAAGACATTCTTGCCACAGAGGGAGTACAGAGAAGGTTCACCAGACTGATTCCTGGGATGGCAGGACTTCCATATAAAGAAAGACTCGATAGACTCGGCTTGTACTCGCTGGAATTTAGGAGATTGAGGGGGGGATCTTATAGAGGCTTACAAAATTCTTAAGGGGTTGGATAGGCTAGATGCAGGAAGATTGTTCCCAATGTTGGGGAGGTCCAGAACAAGGGGTCACAGTCTAAGGATAAGGGGGAAGTCTTTTAGGACCGAGATGAGGAAAACATTTTTCACACAGAGAGTGGTGAGTCTCTGGAATTCTCTGCCACAGAAGGTAGTTGAGGCCAGTTCATTGGCTATATTTAAGAGGGAGTTAGATGTGGCCCTTGTGGCAAAAGGGATCAGGGGGTATGGAGAGAAGGCAGGTACAGGATACTGAGTTGGATGATCAGCCATGATCATATTGAATGGCGGTGCAGGCTCGAAGGGTCGAATGGCCTACTCCTGCACCTATTTTCTATGATTCTATGATTTGATTTTTCCATCCTTGGAAAAAGATTCTGTCTTTTGTGAGGAAAATACCACTGTGAGTTAGCGCCAAGAAAGGTGGGAGTAAAAGATATGTCTCGTTTACTATGCCTTAGCAATTCTGAAGTGCATGTAGAAGGACTGTGTATCTGGCGTATAATGTTACAGGAGACGTGTTAATACAAATTTGAGTTATAGGAACATAACATAATCTGATATGTTATATGCTTTACTTGGCTAAACTGCTTAACAAGATCTTGCTCATGTTCATTTTCTGTGACCAATTGAGCATTACAATGTTCATAATGGCATCTGGAAAAAAAAGGAATAGGTGGGGCTAGCCAACTCTCTATTGGTTCTGTGACAACTCAATTAGCAAGTACATCGTGAGAGCTGCCACAGCTCTGCTTAATGCTTATGCCTACTGTTGAACCTGAAAAATAAACAATTAAAAGTTGGGATCGAAATAAAAAAGGAAAAGAATAACAGTTGGAACTGGCAGCTGTCCAAAAGCTCTACTCATTTACTGGAATAAGTGAGAGAAATTGAAGTCAAGCTAAGTTTAATTTAAAATGGCCCAGTTAGAGATTACCCTGAGGCAATCTAATAGCTTTAATGTAGTGAGTTGGACTGCTGACACATTTAAACCCAGACAAAAATAAAACATTTTCATTGAAGAGTAAATATTTTCAGTGGCCATATGACAGGAAGAAGGAAAAGTCAGTTAGACAGTTCTCTTCTATGCCACCCATGGCCTCTTGGTGGATCAGCATTGATCCTGAGGCTGGATTACCTTCCACTGAATGGCAAAAACACCTTGGATGTTAAACAACGGGAATGAAGAAGGTCAAATTCTCATGTCACATCTTGACGTGAGATGGGCCTGCTTCATTTAAATCATAACGTGCAGGTTAAGTTACACAACGTAGAATGAGGTCTTTGCTATGCACAATATAATAATTAATTATATCTCTCCTACCCATTTTCACCCATAACCCATTTGCAAAAAAATTGTAAATAAGATTCCATAAAGCTTATTCTTGACTTACCTTTTACCATTTCACACTTTCACACTTTGATTTAAACATATTTTTTAATATTTCACTCATTCACCCGTTGACTTATTTGTTACAACACATGAAAGCCTAGGTGGCCCATCCAACTATGATGGGGCTGCCCTTTGTTGAATAATCCAGTCAGTCCTACTCCTTTCTCATGATCCTGCATTGTTGTCCCTCAAATATTAATCAAATTATCTTTCAAAGCTCACGAGTGAATTTGCAGATATAATATTTTCAGGCTGTGCATTCAGGATTATTCGGTACTTGCTATGTAGCAAGTTTATTCCTTGCGTCATATCTCGATCTTCGGTTAATCCATGTTTTGTTGCTTGGCCCTCCACTGATAGGAACAACTTATCTTGGTTTATCCTATATAAACTCATAATGATTTTGAATCATTCCATCAAATCTCAGAGATCCTTTTAATCTCAAAAATCAATCCAAGAATCACCCACCATCCTTAAAACAGGCATCCTTCGTCACAGGAACCATGAAGTAAATCTCCTTTGCATCCACTCTCGGACTTTTACAACTTTCCCAAGTGCTAAGATCAGACTTACATGCAATACTCTAGTTATGACCTTGACAGTAACTTAGAATTATTCAACATAACTTTGCTGCATTTGTACACTCTACCCCTGTTTATGACATCAATGTTTCCTTTATTTATTCTTTCTTAATTTGCCTTGTCACATTGTCTTATTTTTTCCACACATGATGCTGTTTAATATTCCAGCATTAACCATGATTCTCTGTCCCACAGCTACTTTTTTAACCATGCTGTCTCAATACCTTTGATTCCATAGCTTTCAGTTTTGCTTACAAAGCCTTTTATGTTTAACTTGATCCGTTCTGAACATCCATTTTCTGCCATTTACCACATTACCCACCTTAAACACTTATGTTCCTGTATTTGTCTTTCTGGACCTGTAAATAACAAAAAACAATTTTATGTAATTTATTTGATGTCATTTATGGTAAGTTTTTGAAATTGATAAAATGTTTACATATAAGTTTATACAATAAAACGCAGAATAGTGTCCAAACTGATCTTTGGGTGCTCTATTTAAAAGGTGTACATTTGATGGTTCAAATACTCTTAGGGCTAGGTAACTGAATTATGTCATGCAAGTTGTAGCTGGCGGCAGCTGAGCAGAATAATATCATCCTAGCTTTCTCCTCCCTATTCTGGAATCCATGTATTTTTTTGCGATGGGCCCTTTAAATAGAGAAATTAATTCAAGTATGTCATCAATAAGCTTTCTCTGTCTATTTGGCTGGGAAGCTCAACAATAATGTTAATGCAATAGCTGGGTTAACAGAAAAATCTGATCAATGTGCTGAACTACCAAATTTCCCATACGGTATGATTCACCCAACAACACTAAACATACTGTACTCTAGAAACTTAGCCCTGGTACATCAAATTCAAATCTTTTTTGAATAAAGATAAATTAGAGCACTCCCTGGCTAGTTTGGTATCAATGCTACCAAAGTATTAATGCGTATGCCAAATCTTTTATTCTGCCTCTCAATCATTGCCCAACAAATTGCTCCTCACATCAATGTACCTCTCTGTCAATGTGCATCGTCATATTCTTGTTTGTTGAAAATACATTGCACTCATCTAACCTGTATGCAGTGTTATCTATCTCCCTCACAGTCACAATTAAGACATTTTCTCCAACTATGCATTCAATATCTTACATGAATATTCACACTTAGGTGCATTACTCCTTTGCTACTTTCTGGAGAAATAACACAGAACACCAGGGAGAAATATTTGTGGTCGTCCATTTGCAAATGTCCTGGAGGTCAGGGAAATTGTCATCATAGAAGTCATCATAGAAGTTACACACTAATTAAGTCATATCCCTCATCAAGGCAGGCATCTTTTTATTTCAAGATTTTTTTAAGGAGTGAGTGGAATTTGTTCATTTGAAAAAAATTAAAGCTGAGAAAATACTTAACTGTTCTCATTCATAGCTTTCATTCCCAACAGTGACTTTAAGAAGCTTGCGGAAGGGGCCAGTGATGTCTCCTCAGGTAAGTCCTGAAGCGTAATCCACATAGCCCTCCGATATACTCTGTACTCAATCAGGTGATTGCATTGCAATGGTTCAGGTGAGAATGAGAGCTGGTGAACTGCACCTCAGAGCCCTACAAGTGTTCAAAATAATGCAGTGGACAAGCTAAATCACAAGTTGCAAGCTCCGCTCAGCAAGATGCAGAAATTGTAGCCCAATTGCAATCCAATCTATAGGAAAACTACCCACATCACAAACATGTGTTGGTTGGTTAATTGTCTACCAAACATTACCTCCATTCAGGTGAGTGGTGTGAACATTTGGAGGTAAGAGAGGGGTTATTGGATATTTTGGACTACTTGCCTGTCGCCCAATTAGGGTTGGGTCTTGCAATTAAATTTAGACCAGGTTCATTGTGTATCTCATACATACATCCACTCTTTCTAGGCATTTCATTATTTGGTTTGTTTCAATGAAGTGGCCCCTCATCCTTCTAAACTACAGGCCCCGAGCCATCAAATACTCCTCATATGTCAACCCAACCATCCCTGTAATCATTCTCATAAACCTCTTCAGGACCCCCTCCATTGCCAGCACATCCTTCCTCGGATATGGGCCCAAAACGGCTCACAATATTCCAATTTTTTTCTGCCCAGTGCAGTATTAAGACTCAGTATTACACCCTTGCTTTTAGATTTTAGTCCTCTCAAAATGAATTCAAGTATTGCATTTACATTCCTTACAATCGACTCAACATGCAAATTAAACTTTTGGGAATCCTGCATCAGCACTCCCTAGACCCTTATTCCAATATCTGAATCATCTCCCCATTTAGAAAATAATCTACGTCTTTCTTCCTACTGCCAAAGTGCGTGACTGCGCATTTTGCTACTCTGTATTTCATATTGCACTTCTTTGCCCACTCTCCCAACCTGTCCAAGTCCTTCTGCAGACGCTCTGCCTCCTCAACACTACCTCCACCTCCACCTATCTTTGTGTCGGGTGGGGACCCTCTTCAGACTGGTTTAATGTTACTTTGTTACTCGTTCTAAGGTTTCTTTGAAATGGAGATTCTATCTGTAGCATTTAATGCATGTTACCGAAGACCTACCAATAATCATTGGAGCTCTTGCAGAAGAGTGTATTGTCCTCCATGCCCAGTAGTTCATTTGGTGGAGCGTACCACCAATCTCTGAAATGTGAAGAAGACTAAGCAACCACCTTTGTTGATGTGGCACTGATGTGACCTTGGAGTGCCAGACAAGATAAGCAAGTGGAACAAAAAATGGTAAATGAATCATTGTGTAGGAAAATCTTGGACGGAACAGCACAAGAACAGTCTTATTTAAATAGAGAAAAAATGAACAGCAGTGCAGTTCAGTTCACAGGGATTTGGAGATCCTTGTGCATGAAACACAGAAAACTCAAGTGCAGCTGGTAAAAGGGGAGGGTAATGGAATGCCGGTGCTTATTTCAAGGGGGAATGCAGTTTAAAAGTGGGAAAGTCTTACTGCAGTTACGCACAGCACCAATGAGACCTGTGTATTATGAATAAGTTTTGTCCACCTATTTAAGAACATATATCATTCATTGTAAATGGTTCAGTGAATAATCTCTGGGATGATTTTGGAAGTAGTAGCTTTGTTCTAAATTCTAAATAGGCTGTGTATCAATACATTTTAATTTAGAGGAATATGAGGTGATCTTATTGAGCATTCATTCTGAAAGGAATTTTCCTGGCATGAGATTGTCCAGAACCTGAAAGAATAGTCTTGGAATAAGAGGACTTCCATTTAAGACTGAGATGAGGAAGAATCTCTTCAATCAGAAGGTTTTGGGCTTCAAATCTATTAGCTAGAATAAGGACAGGATCCAATGGGATTTTTAAGAATTAAATTGATTTCTAATCTGCAAAGCAATCAGGGTTATGTAGAAAGGGCAGAAGAGTGAACTATTCCTGCTTACTATGACCACGCACTGTTATCTAAACTACTAATTTATCCCATGAGTTTTAAAAGTTGAAATGAAAGCAAAACTGATTCTCTCATCTTTGATTTTGTTGCATGCAAAGTGAAGAATTCAATTAACATGATTAAATTAATATGTATATCCTTAAATACTGAAAACGGTTTTATTTTCTTATAAGGAAACATGTGAAACAGCTTAAAGGCAGAAAAGATCGTGGGATGCCCTTGTGACATCAATCTAAAAATATAACTTAAATAAGAGTAAATTCTTCATTACCTGGCAGTTATCTCTGCGTAACTGTATTTGTCATAATTTCATGTGGCATCAATTCATACCAAACTCCTTTCTTTACTCAGTAGCTGGAGAAATAATGGTTTGCACTTGGCATGCTCCCTGCACAACATCAAACCACTGTAGTGATCTAGTACTTGGAACATTTGACCTTTTAATTTCAAAAATCTGGACTTGCCAATTGGCCCGCCTGTCACCCACTACAAAGTAAGGGCAACGGGGTGCTTTTAGCAGCCAGGGTAATAAATCGGCTATTGCTGTTCACTCTGACACTGCACTGAAAGATTGCTGAATTAAACAAGCAAACCATTTTTGACGGAAAACGGATCTCCATTATTATGCGTAGTCTTTCAATTCACCTTTCTTCAATATAAATTATTTTTTTCATTTAGAATACGAGAGTTTCCACAACTTTTGCCAAGAGGGCAACAAAAACTGCATGAACACATTCTTTGCATGAGTAACAGATATCAAATTAAACATGATTCTTTTATAAACAGTATGAGAGTACTTTATACGCTTGCAAAGTTCTCCCAGATTGTGTCATTTATTGCTTCTAATATTTTACAATTTATTTTTGGTAGAGACTTGAATTACTTTTGATGTCATTTACCATAATACAGAAGCATGCACAGGAACTACAATATGAGCACTAAATCACACAGCAGCAGACTGCAGACGTTATATGTCTCAGTGATTTAGATCAGGGCAGAGTTACTTTTAAGCACAATTAGCCTCTCATTTATCTGTTGCATGTTGCATTTAATTAATAAAAACTACTATTTATTTCAGCTGTAGCTACGCTTGAACAGGAACAGCATGTTCTACAATAAGTAAATCTATCATTTTATCCTTGATCTACTCCAGCTGTGCACTTAGAATAATAGTAACTGTGGGGGAACCATAAGTGCATTGAGTTTTTGCAGAATCTTATTTCTTCATTTGGTGCAGGAGCAACTTAATGGCATGCACATGCTCCAGCTGCTTATTTGGGATGAAACTTTCATTTGACCACTAGAAAGGAAGCAGTGAATACCTAGAATTATCTTTTTCATCTCTAATATTAACCTGTTCCCGATATTTCTCTCACACAAACAGGTGATAGAGATGCACTGTTTGATGTAGTTTTCAACTATGTTCTCTATTATCAGCAGTGGACTAAAAGTGTTCATAAACACTTGAATGGAAACAAAGAGAGGATTCTCAGGAGGACAGAGGCTGGCAAGTACATAAAAGATTCTGTTTGGCAATCTATTTTGCCACTTATTTTGTTACCTCATATTGATCTCATTTAAAACCTGTCTGTGTTTTGATGGTGGATCTTAGTTGGGTGACTACATTGAGCAGTGGTACAATCTGTCTTAAGTTAGGTAAACTTGTATTTCTGACAAGTCCACATGTTTGCTGCAACACGTGAACATATGCAAATTTCCAGCAAAGACAAATTAATAGGTCACCATCCGGAATCACATTGATGAATGATCATAGGGATGGCAGCAGGTGGAACAGCAAAATATTTGTTAAAGATTGATCAAAATTGAATTTGATTAAAGATCCCCATGCTACTTTTTGGTATCTAATATGATTTTATGCATCACCAAATTAAATAGTGAAAAATATCCATCCAAAAGTAAAATTACACACATATTCTTGTTGGTACTCAAAAAACACAGGAGAAACATTTCCACAATATATTAGAGTAACACTGGCTAAAATCTGTTTATAATAAACAGAAAATTTCACCTCATGGTGCACATCGGATAAATTTTCTTCAGTGGTCCTTAGATTATTTTATAACACACAGAATTCTTCAAGAGATCAAAGGTATGCAGTTTTTGTTTTACTTCTACCAAGAGCCTACATCAAATGACCGTGATGCACATGTAAAGGACATGAATGTGTTTTGCTTTCCTTGACACTATTTACATAGATATTGTCAAATTCCTTTCAGGCACTATAATAATGAATGAGTAAAATTGTCACATGTGGTTCTACTTTTAATTCTGGGATTAAATAATGGAGCATAAAAAGTAAATGTATTCAAAAGTAAACTTATTTGTAATTGACGATGTACATGCAAAGGGATTTATTTTGCCAGAATCTAGTTAAACCTTAACATATTGAATGCACTGAAAATAAATATTAAATAACTGACCTTTCTAACTATTATTGCTGGAATGTGTGGCAGATGCTTTAGAAAGCAAGCTCTGGAAAATAATTATGATTAAGCATGTCTTTCTTATTCTAACTTGGTGATTTCATTTTTGTTTTGAATATTATATCTAAATAGGAGTACTGATAACATCACGGTGATAAACCAACTCCCTATGTGAGTCTGACAATATGACAGAATCAAATTAATGTGCATGGTTGAAATACCAAGATCATTGAAACAATCCAAAATTATTGACTTTGTTGCATTAAAAGCGTAAATTCACATTCATTTTATCATTTCACTAGGTGCGATCTCCAATGAATATTAGTGATATAATGAGTACTCGTTATTAAACAAAGCTTAACAACAACAACTAAAAGTAATTTTTATAATTAATTCTGACCCAATTCCAATTTATTTCAATGTAAAATACCAAAAGTGAGACTTATACATTAAGACTATATCTGGCATTTGTGACAATGATGTAGAGGGTGACTGTAATAACTTCAAATGAGCTTTAACTGCTCTTCTCCCTGTTATCATAGCTATCAAACTCTGACAAAAATGATTAAAAAAACCTGAAAAATCTTACTATTTTCTTTGTTTTGTTTTAGTTTTCTTTAAAAAATGGTTATGTATATTTTAAAAGAAATGTTTTACACAAAGCAATTTACATGACACCAAGCTCTGTTTGGGTCCATCCTGCAAACTGAGCAGCAGTTACATTAGTAACTGAAGAACATGACTTGCAGGAGTATGGAAAGACCTACAAAGCTTGACATTTCAATCCCTTAATGATTGATCAACGCTGGAATTCAGTCAGTATATTTTCAGTATATTGGTGTAAGGGTCAGTCTCAGGTTTCTGATGACATTAGTGAAAATAGAAAGAAAAAACTCATGTTGTTCACTCCCAGCAGTTACTGAGACTGGATGGTCATGTTATAGGGAAAGATTGGATAGGCTAGAACTGTTTTCCTTGGAGTGAAGGAGGCTGAGAGATGACCTTATTAGCCTTTACGATCGCAGTCCTTTTCCAAGGGCAGAGGAGTCTTAAACTCGCGGGCATAGGTTTTAGGTGAGAGGGGTAAGATTTAAAGGGGATCTATGAGGCATGTTTTTCACACAGAAGATGGTGGGTATAATGGACGAGCTGCCAAAGGAAGAGGCGGAGACAAGTGTGATTACACTGTTCAGAAGACAATTGGCCAAGTTCTAGGATGGGAAAGCATTAAAGGGATATGGACCAAATTCATGTAATTCCCAAGTAGTTCAGGAAGGCACCTCGTGGGATGTAATGAAAATGAACTGCAGGTGCTGTTTTTTACCAAAGATACTGTCCTTGGTAATTCTCCTCCAATGCTCGAGTGAGCTCACATGCAAATTGGAAGAACAGCACCTCATATTTTGCTTGGTCAGCGTACAAACTAATGTTATGAACTTTGAATTCTCTAATTTTAGGTGACTCCTCTCCCCCCTCCTTCCTCCATTAAAAGTTGATTAACCAATTCCACAGTTCACAATGATATATCCTCCTTGGGATCACACTGTCCCAGGCAATAGTCATCCTATCAGAACCACCCAACCTAATGCCACCTGTTGCCAGCCCTGATTTCTCTGGACTTTTCTTGCTTCCAGTTCCTCCATCCGACAATCAGTCTGAAAAAGTATCCCAACCCGAAATGTCACCATTCCATTTTCTCCAGAGGTGCTGCCTAACCCGCTGAGTTACCCCTGCATTTTGTTTCTAATCTTGTCGCAATGTGTTGAGCTGAAGGGCACAATTCTCTGTTGTATACCTGTCTGGCCCTTTGACTATAAACTCCATAATTTTCATTGTTCACTATTCTTCAACCAATTTACACTGTCCACTTTATTGACCTCTGATAATATGCTCCAAGTTCATCTCATGAATTCATTATCAATAGAGGATGCAAATAGTTCCAGTTATATGTACATATATGGGAATTATTACCAAAGCAGCATATGTGTAATGAAGTGTAATGAGTCCTGGGATGTCAGGACTTTCATATGAGGAAAGACTGGATAGACTTGGCTTGTACTCGCTAGAAGTTAGAAGACTGAGGGGGGATCTTATAGAAACTTACAAAATTCTTAAGGGGATGGATAGGCTATATGCAGGAAGATTGTTCCTGATGTTGAGGAGGTCCAGAATAAGGGGTCATAGTCTAAGGATAAGGGAGAATTCCTTTAGGACCGAGATGAGGAAAATATTTTTCACACAGAGAGTGGTGAGTCTCTGGAATTCTCTGCCACATAAGGTAGTTGAGGCCAGTTCATTGGCTATATTTAAGAGGGAGTTAGATGTGGCCCTTGTGGCTAAAGGGATCAGGGGGTATGGAGAGAAGGCAGGTACAGGATACTGTTGGATGATCAGCCATGATCATATTGAATGGTGGTGCAGGCCCGAAGGGCCGAATGGCCTACTCTTGCACCTATTTTCTATGTTTCTATGTTTCTATGTGATCTGGCTTTTCAACTGATTTACAACTACTCAAATATGTAAGAACTCAGCACTCTTATTGTACCCAAGAAATTGTAGAAATTAGCAGCCGTTAAGACAGGTTGTCACCTTGCAGTAAGACCAGTCGTCCTGTATATAGGGAACACTTTAAAGGTGAGCAATCAATAATTCCATTGTTAAAAATAGTTTGTTCAATGCTTGTTTCCAATGAACTTTATCACAATGTAAATCACGTCAAATATTGACAATGCTCTCTTGTGCTATCTGCTCAACTTATTCTCTCGGGTAAGATGGTTGTGTGGTAGTTTAGAGTAGAACTACAAAATTTTTAACAGTTGGTAAAGATTAAATGCAAGATTAGGCACCTTGGAATACCAGTGCTCTTTAGATTTCAGAATAGAAAATATTAGCATGCGGATCCATTCTAGAATATTGCTTCAATGACTCACAGTCCTTAGCTTACCCTTTATTCCCCCCAAAAAAATATACACCTTTTATGGGAGAGGTAAAATCATCCTCAGTAATGTTTTTATATTTGTTCATGGATGAAATGCAATCAGAACTGAGCCATCACCCAACCTATGATGAGATTACTCCTTATCATGAAAGAATAGACAACTGGATACATCTATCGACATCATGAGAAACTAATAGAATTATTACTAATTATATAATTACTGAGATTACAGTTTACAAGAGCATGGTCCAGTGATAATATTGTCGAATAAATGTCTGTTTATGGGCAAATAGTTATGAAGCCTCATAACAAAACCACAAACAACAAAAGTTGGTTACCACTTCTGAGATCTTAAAGTAAAATTGTGTTAGTGACAGGAGGACTAATAAGAATCTTTACATGCTTAAGTTGAAAGTTAAAAATGAACCATGAGGGCATTTCTAACCAAATATTTAATAATATTAGGAGGAATAACAATAAAATAAAATAGTCCACCTCGCAAAGGCCATGCCAGAGGTTGAGGGGAGATCTGATAGAAGTATATAAAACCTGGTTCTGAGTGTGGAGAAGTGGGTGTGTAATGATGGCAGAGACAGGGGAGGGGACAAGCAAGTCATTAGTCAGGGGAATATTGGGACCTTGAAGGTTTGGGTGGGGCATCTGCATGTTGTGATTGTCTCTGGCCTCTTGAAGATTCAACTACGTTATCAGTGTGAGGAGCCACAGGAGATGGGTGAGTTGTAAATTAATTTCTCATGTGCATTTATCATGGAGAAAGACATGGATGTTAGGGAATTTGAGGAAGTTAATACTGATGTCTTGAAGCGAGTTCATGTTGGAGAAGAAGTGGTGATGGAGGTCTTAAAATGCATTTAGGGAGATAAGTCCCTGAGATCTGATCAACTATATCATGGGATATTATGGGAAGTTCACAAGAAATTGCGAGACAATGGCAGAGATATTTGAATCATCAATAATGGTACAAGAGTGACCAGAAGACTGGGGAATGCCTAATGCTTTGCCTTTATTTAAGTATGGCTGCAAGGAAAAACCTGTGAACCACTGATTAATCTAACATCAGTGATGGGTTGCTTATTGGAAAGACAGGATCTAGAGACATTTGGAAAAGCAAGAACTGATTAAGGATTATCCACATAAGCTTTGTGTATGGGAAATAACTAATTGGATACAAAAATGGTTTGAAGGTAGGAGGTCGAAGGTGGTAGTAAAGTGTGTAGGAGGTAAGTGCAGATGTTGTTTAACGCAAAAGATAGACACAAAATGCTGGAGTAGCTCAGCAGGACAAGTAGCATATCTGGAGAGAGGGAATGGGTGATGTTTTGGGCCCAGACCCTTCAGAGAGAGCGGAGAATAGGTGGAAGACAAGGTACAGGGGAGGTTGAGGGGTTGGGGGGGGGGGGGGGGGGGGGGGGGGGGAGAAAAATGGGCCTGTCCCACTTCGGCGGCTTTTTAGGTGAGTGCAGGAGACTCTGCGCTCGCCACATGGTCACCACATGTTCGCTGGTGGTCTCTAATCAGCCTCCTTCATGGTTGCGAGGAGTTCCCGCATTCTGGGAACTAGTCGTGGCCTCAGTATGGTCGCCGCAAATTTTGCAACATGTTGAAAACATTTCTGCGACCAAAAATTTGTCGCCATGGAGTTAATCGATAGTAGTCGTAGGTGCAGGGGGTTGTCATGGGGTTGCCATGTAGGTAGTCAAGGTAGTTGTAGGTAGTTTTAGTTAATCACCTTTTGTGACCAGTCATTTTCATTGGTTCATTGGGGAAAAAAAACATAAGCAGGAGTTTTCAGAACCAAGGGTGACCGACTGGTAATGTTAAATGTCCGTCGAACTTCACAGCTGTGTATCTCTAGCTTATTAAAAGTTGTCCGGCTTCTTAAAAGTTGTCTTCACTCCTTCTCCCCCCTTTTTCCCCCTTTTAAAGGACTTACCGTACACTGTGCTAGCCGTCTTAATTACAGCGCCAACCTTCCTGTTCATCGCGGTGTGTGTCTATATCACCTTGGCTTTGCACCATATGAATTTCAGACAGCGCTCCCCTCGCTTGCCCTGGCCCCCGCCTTTGCGTTGTGTTTGTGTGTGTGTTCCACTCTGACAGTCGCCGTTCCTGTTCCCGGATTTTCAGGCGACTGCCGGCAACTTGACAGTCGCCATCAGTTAGCTGAAAAATCACCTAAGTGGGACAAGCCAAAAACGGTCATCTGAACAATTGCACTCGATCCACCAAGGCCTACTTGATCTTTCAGTCGATAACCATTTTAACTCCAATCCCCATTCACATACTGACTTCTCTGCCTCATTGGTTTAAATTGGAGGGGAAAGGTTTATATCCCTCCGCAGGGGCAACTTTCACAACCAGAGGGTGGTGCATATATGGAATGAGTTACACAGGCAGAAGAAGGTACAATTACAAATTTAAAATACAATGCTCAGCTACATGCAAATGAAAGGTTTGGAGGATATGGGTTGGGCCGAAGGACTTTCTGTGCTCTATAGCTCTATGGTTGTATGTTATTTCTTCACATCCATTGCCTGGTTATATGTCAAATCAGTAATGCTTTGACTAAAATCTCACATTGATCTTCTTGTGAGCTCATGTTCTTAACTTTTACTTTGGTCTTAAAAGCTCAAACTGATCACATGTTTTCAATTAAGAAATTATTCCTATCTGATTAGATATAATTTAGCTAAATTTAAACTAAAGGTGTAAGAGAATAATTGAACCATCCAAACTATCTCTGCTTCAACAATTGTCTGGTATGTGATTATATTTGAGTACGTTACTTGAATTAGCCTTCTTGTTATGTCAGGCTTATTTAATGCAATATTTTCCGTTTAATTCAGTAGATTAATGGGTTTCCATATAACATTAATGTTGTATTATGTGGGGCCATTGCCATGGTGCAGTGGCACCAAAGATAGACACAAAATGCTGGAGTGACTCAGCAGGTCAGGCAGCATCTCAAAAGAAAAGGAATAGGTGATGTTTCAGGTCGAGACTGCCACACTTCTTCATGCAGCCCCAACAGCAGGGCCATGGATTTATCAAGATCCCACATTCATGCTCCAAAACTTCAAAAGATCCTCAACATAAAGTTCACCCACCTCTTCTCAGAATAAAAAAAACAAACATAGGCAACGATATTGCTCTCAGTTTTGGAATAATATTTTTTGAATTCCTACAAGTTGGACCCTTAGTCAGATATGATGGCAAATGGGGAACATTACAGTGGAAAAGAAAAGGGTATGTCTAACACTGCAAGTGAAAAAATAAGAATGAATAATGATTATGCTAAATTATCAGGAAACAAACAGATGAATTGAATTGAGATCCTTGTTAAAAATTCAATGTATTCCAGTAATACTTCAACGCACACTTTGATAGAAGGGATATATTGTTTGGTTTATATGGTGCCTGGGTCGGATGACATGTCCCAGTGGTGCTGCTGTTTTAACTTGTAAAGCCGTAAATTCCCTGGCAAACCTTTCCAAGCTGCATTCGTACCACAACGAAGCTTTTGTCAGTAAAACTTCAACATATTTGCCATCCCTAATGTAAACACAGTGCGTCAGAGCATTTGCCAAATATCATAAAAATCTAGGCATTTTTTTCAGCAATTTATTTGACACTTGTAGAAAGTGAATAATCCTGACACTTTAACTTTGTAAGTGTGTTAGTATTTACAGCAACATCTGACTCTGTCACATCGGGCTGTTGTACTTCCATGTTTTCTTGCAGTTGGCACCTGGAGAGTATTTTGTGTGTATGCATAAACTCGAGACGAACGACATAAAATGGAAATGATGCCCACCCTGAAAACAAAAGGGAAGTAAAACCACAGACTTAATGAAAGCATTCTCAGAAAGAAAATAAAGGAATACCATCTTAAAAAGGCATGCCTTCCTTCCTCAGGCTTTGATGCCAGATCGCACACATGCAATTAAATGGCTGCCTGCATTCTCAAACGTACCCATCAAGATCACAACCAACACATATTATAAACAGCTGGAGTAACTCAGCGAGTCACACAGGTTATCTGGAGATCATGACTAGGTGATGTTTTGGGTTGGGACCGTTCTTCAAAAAATCTAGACTTTCAGAAGGTCTGAGGAAGGGCCCTGACTCAAAACATCATCTATCCGTTTTCTCCAGAGATGCTGCTTGACCCGTTGAGTTACTCCATAACTTTGTGACCCATTGTGCAAACCAGCATTTGTAGTTCCTTGTTTCTATGCATTCCCACAGCTGCGGGAGCCCCGGACTTTAAATTTTCCCACGCTGGCTGTGAAACTCCCGACCCGACTGAGGAACCCAGGTACGGCACCTGGAAACCCCGGGATGACCTCCAGAGCCGACGGGCTGGATATCCCAGAAAAAATGAAGCTGGAGCTGCTGACTCAGAGGGAATCCCCGTTCGTTATGGAGCTGGAGCTGCCGTCTGTGAGGGAATTCCCGTTCCAGCGCAGGTCCGCAGAAACAGCAGGTACAGTCAACCCAGTATCTGGAAACAAAGGGGAAGCCTCCATTGTGTTCGGAAACGTGGCCGGCGGGCAGAACTTCAGGTCAGACTGAAGCGCAGGGGACTTAGACCCCCTCTCCCTACTATCCTACTGGCTAATGTACAGTCCCTTGAAAACAAAGTGGAGGACTTAAGGGCAAGGCTGCTTTATCAAAGGGAGCTGAGGGAATGCTCTGTGTTCTGTTTCACAGAGACATAGCTCACCCCCAGCTCCCCAGACTCAGCAGTCAAGCCTGAAGGGTTCTCCATCCACCGCATGGACTGTACATTGACATAGGGGAAAGGGAGAGGAGGGGGCGTGTGCCTCATGGACAACTCTGCGTGGTGCTCAGACGTGGCAGTCCTGTCCAACTCCTGCTCTCCACACCTCGAACATCTGGCGGTGAAGTACCGTCCCTTCTACCTTCCGAGGGAATTCACCTCCATCATCCTGACCGCGGTCTACATCCCACCCCAGGCAGACGTCCGTCTGGCACTGGAGGAGCTGCACGCCGTTGTTAACAAACACCAGACGTCTTACGCTGAGGCATTCACCACCATTGCTAGCGACTTCAATAAGGCAAACCTAAAGAAATCACTCCCCAACTTCCACCAAAATGTCTCCTGCTCCATCAGAGGTCTAAACACCCTCGACCACTGCTACACCACCATCAAGAATGCCTACCGCTCTATCCCTCGCCCTCACTTCAGTAAATCCGACCATACCGCAGTGTTGCTTCTCCCTGCCTACAGGCAGCAATTAAAGAGCGCACCCCCAGAGGTGATGTCAGTGTAGAGCTGGTCGTGGGGTGGGGGGGGGGGGGGGGCAGAGGAACAACTACAGGACTGTTTGGAGTCTGTAGACTGCGCAATGTTCAAGGACTCAGTTATTACAGACTTAATTAAGAAATGTGTGGAGGACTGCATCCCCACAAAAACCTTCCGAGTGTTTCCCAATCAGAAACCTTGGATGAACAGTGAGATCCGCACTCTTCTGAAGACCAGACACCGGGCATTCATGTCTGATGATACAGTGGTCTATAAGAAGTCCAGATACGACCTTGGTAAGGCCATCAAAAAGGCCAAAAGAGAGTTCTGCTCCAAGATGGATGATGAGACAGATGTTCGGCAGCTGTGGCGGGGACTAAATGCAATCACCTCCTACAAGGCAAAACCAGGAGGCAGCTCGGATGTCGGCGATACATCACTCCCTCATCAGCTCAATGCGTTTTACGCACGCTTTGGTAGGGAGAATACAGATGTGCCTTCCCGAGCCCCCATTCGCTGTGATGGTATTTCAGTCTCAGTCACAGAGGCCGACGTCAGGAAATCCTTCAGAGGGGTGAACCCTCGAAAAGCATCTGGACCTGATGGTATACCTGGTCGTGTTCTAAAAACCTGTGCGGACCAACTGGCTGGAGTTTTTACGGACATTTTCAACCTGTCACTTCTGAGGTCTGAGGTTCCCACCTGCTTCAAAAGGGCATCAATCATACCAGTGCCCAAGAAGAGTAAGGTGACGTGCCTCAATGACTATCGACCTGTGGCACTAACGCCTGTGGTGATGAAGTGCTTTGAGAGGTGGTTGATGGTGAAAATCAACTCCTACCTCGACAAAAACCTGGACCCACTGCAGTTCGCTTACCGCCACAACAGATCAATGGTGGATGCGATCTCGCTGGCCCTCCACTCCGCTCTGGACCACTTGGACAACAAAAACTCATGTGAGAGTGAATGATATTGAACTAGCTGTCATATCCTTAGATGCAGAAAAAGCATTTGACCAGGTTGAATGGCCTTATTTATTTGAAATAATGCAGAAATTTCAACTGGGGGATAGATTTTCCAAATGCGTAAAAATCATATACTCGAATCCAACTGCAAGAATATTAACAAATCAAATGTTATCAGCAAAATTTAATCTCTTTAGGGGTTGTAGACAAGGATGCTCGTTATTACCATTACTATTTGCTCTGGTAATAGAACCATTAGCCAAAATGATTAGATCAGAACCAGAAATATATGGATATAATACCAAAACTACAACGAATAAAATATCTCTATAAACAGATGACATCTTAATTTATATCACAAAACCGGAGATTAGTATTCCCAATCTACTTAATGTTATAACTAAGTTTGGCACATTTTCTGGGTATAGAATTATCTGGAATAAAAGTGAAATTATGCCTATAACTGGAATAAAATTAAATATATTAGAACAATTCCCACTTAAAATAGTCACAGACAAATTTAAATATCTAGGAATTAATGTATCTAAATCCTATAACTGTCTATTTAAATATAATTACCCTCAATTGTTAAATAAACAACAAAAAATTATATTGGAAAACACTACCTATTTCAATGATCGGTAGAATAAATGCTATAAAAATGATTTTTTTACCACAATTGTTATATTTATTTCAAGCCATCCCTTTATATCTCCCAAAAATGTTTTTTTTAAAAATAGATACTTTGGTTAATAGTTTTATTTGGGACTATAAAAATCATCAAATAAGTGAAAAACATCTATGTAAATCTAAAATAAATGGTGGACTAGCACTACCAAATTTCTTATATTATTTCTGGGCAGTTCAGATTAAGAATATGAATTTTTGGTTGGTAAATTTAGATTATGACCCAAGCTGGCTAAAGATGAAAAAGGAAGACTGCCTTTTGATGTAGGTTCTATTCTTTTTGCACCAAAGGAAGTACAAAAAAAAATGTATGGTGATAACCCTATAATTCATAGCAATAGACGTATTTGGAAACAAATAGTTAAGATCCTACATATGGATAATTTGTCACTTTGTTTGCCAATTATGAATAATCCTTTGTTTAAGCCCTCTGTATTGGACAGGGGGTTTAGACACTGGAATGATTTAGGAATTAAAAGGATAGAACACCTTTACAAGAAAGGAAATTTTCTTTCATTTCAAGAGTTACAGGATATCTATGGATTGCAGTCAAATAACATATTTAGGTATTTACAAATTAGAAACTATATTAAGTCAAATACGCAAGACTATAAAATAGAAAACCAGGATTATTAGATGAATTGTTTAATAAACACCCAAATACAGAAAAATTAATAGCGAATATATACAATACTATCTTGGATAGGGAAATCCCAACTTCGGAAATATATCGACAAACATGGGAAAATGAAATAGGTTTATCTATAATGAAGCAAACTTGGGAAGAAAGCCTACAACGTATACATCGTTGCTCATTAAATGTTAGACATATATTGATACAATTTAAGGTATTACACAGATTGTATTATTCAAAAACGAAATTAAATAGAATTTATCCTAACATTTCTCCTATTTGTGATAAATGTCGGAACTTGGAAGCTAATTTAATGCATAGCTTTGTAACAAGTATAAAACTCAATTATTATTGGACATAAATCTTTAGAGTTATCTTAAAAGTTCTTAAAAGTAAACTGGACCCAGAACCAAAATTAATAATATTAGGAGTTCCGGATTCAAATTTAATATTAACAGTAAACCAAAGAAATTTCTTGGATTACTGTTTGATAATAGGGAAAAAATTAATATTGAAATTTTGGAAGGGAACATTATTCCCCACAATTAAAATGTGGACAGTGGAAATGTTGGAGACGTTGCATTTGGAAAGAATCAGATTTGTCCTAATGGACAAATACGAACTCTTTGAACAGATATGGTCTCCATATACAGAATATTTGAAGGGGTAGCTGTTCTTGGCATCACAACACAATGGGTACCCGGCGAGATTAGATGAAAATAATTCCTTTTTTTTAAATTCGTATATATGTCTCTATTGATATCGTTATTTGAAATTGTGTTATTCACTATTAAGATGTATACTATAATCTTTATATATATATATATATATATATATATATATATATATATATATATATATATATATAATACTTTGTTTTAATTAAATATATATAACAATTTGTGTAAACATTATTTATTGATTTATTTTTTTCTCGTTCTTTTCTCTTTCTCTCTCTATATAATCAAAATTATTATTTAATCACTATTCTTATTGATTAAAATCTATTCTTTTCTTTTTTCTATTTTCTTAAAAATAGAAGTTTATAAGAATTATTCGTAATATCCTTATACTTATTGAAATCAGTTGGTTGTGTATTTGAAAAGTTGTTATACCATTGTTATGATGGATTACTTCCAATAAAAATATTATTTAAAAAAAAAACCTCATATGTCAGGCTGTTATTCATCGATTACAGCTCGGCATTTAACACAATCATCCCCTCCAAGCTGGTTACCAAACTCGCAGAACTGGGTCTCTGCGCATCCCTCTGCAGTTGGATCCTCGACTTCCTCATTCACAGACCACAGTCTGTTCGTATTGGTGGAAATGTGTCAGACTCGATAACAATCAGCATGGGAGCACCTCAAGGCTGCGTGCTCAGCCCCTTGCTGTACTCACTCTATACTCATGACTGCGTAGCCAGTCATAGTGCGAACTCTATCATCGTTTGCTGACGACACCATTATTGTGGGACGTATCACTGATGGGGATGAGTCAGAGTATAGAAGAGAGATCGAGCGACTGTTCATATGGTGCAGGCACAATAACCTGGCCCTCAACACCAGCAAAACCAAGGAACTGATTGTGGACTTTGGAAGGAGTAGGATGGGGACCCCACAGTCCTGTTTATATCAATGGGTCTATGGTTGAAAGGGTCAAGAACTTCAAATTCCTGGGCGTGCATATCTGTGAAGATCTTTCTTGGTCCGAGAACACTGATGCAATTATTAAGAAAGCTCATCAGCATCAGCTCTTCCTGAGAAGATTACGGAGAGTCTGTCTGTCAAGGAGGACTCTCTCTAACATCTACAGGTGCACAGTAGAGAGCTTGCTGACCGGTTGCATCGTGGCTTGGTTTGGCAACTTGAGTGCCCTGGAGAGGAAAAGACTACAAAAAGTAGTAAACACTGCCTAGTCCATCATCGGCTCTGACCTCCCTTCCATTGAGGGGATCTATCGCAGTCGCTGCCTCAAAAAGGCTGGCAGCATCATCAAGGACCCACACCATCCTGGCCACACACTCATCTCCCTGCTACCTTTGGGTAGAAGGTACAGGAGCCTGAGAACTGCAACGACCAGGTTCAGGAATATCTACTTCCCCACAGCCATCAGGCTATTAAACTTGGCTTGGTCAAAACTCTGAACATTAATAACCATTTATCTGTTATTTGCACTTTATCAATTTATTCATTCATGTGTATATTTACGTATATAATTATAGTCAATGCTTACTATGTTCTGTTGTGCTATGCAAAGAAAGAATTTAATTGTCCTGTCAGGGACACATGACAATAAACTCTTTTGACTTTGACTTGAAAAATGGCAACTTCCTCTGTTGTGGCCCGAGGAGCTTCCTTCAGGTTGTTTAATCTATAATGATCAAATTTTAATATTTCCACCTACATTGTCCTACCTCCACCCACCCCCACATTGATATTTCACTTTGCATGGAGTTTTGCCACTCCATTTGAAACCTAATGGACAAAGTTCCTGAGTGACTCACTCCTAGTGACTCACTCCTGCAGGCAATCGGGTTAGGCAATCAGCATTGTACAGTTCATGCAATCAGGTCACCTGAGACAAAGGAACAGAAAGTTCTTTATTTGAATTTACTTGCCCTTTAAAAGAAAATCACAAAGGAAAAAGCTTTGATGACGAATTTGTCAAAAATGTGATTTATAAAATTAGATGCAGTTGGTAAAACAAAATATTTTTTCCCTCTGCTAGCTGATACTTGCAAAGGAAGCATGGTTTTTGACCCAGAAATGGGGGTACTTTTCCTTTGTGAATTCCTCTTCAACAAATCTTGGATTATTTTTAAAGCACCATGATATGATTTTGAAACATTAGGCTTTGAAGTAAACCACATCTACAAGTAATAAGCTTGATGCTGCCTGTTTATCTAAATCGCTAAAACATGTTGAACATAACCCTGGCACGGTGCACAGCAGTGGAGTTACTGCCTTAAAGCGCTTGCAGTACCAGAGACCCGGGTTCGATCCCGACTGCGGGTGCTGTCTGTATGGAGTTTGTACTTTCTCCCCGTGACCGCGTAGGCTTCTCCACGACTTTCAGTTTTCGTCCACACTCCAATGTAGGTTAAATGGCTTGGAGTATGTGTAAATTGTCCCTAGTGTGTGTAGGATAGTGTTAACGTGCAGGGGTCGCTGGTCGGTGCGGACTCGGTGCGCCGAAGGGCCTGTTTCTGCGCTGTATCTAAACTAAACTAAACTAAACTAAATAACTGATATATATCTATAGGGATTGTTGGTGATACCTGTTCTTGTAGGTGAACCTCTTTGTTCAACTTCAAGTTGAACAATTTAGCATGCTTGTGAGAATCTTTCTCATAGTAGCATTGATGTGTTTATATATGTTCACCAATACAAAAGTACAATATACCCTCTTTCTTTAAATGTAATAGAAATATATAATTCATAGAGTTGCACAGCACAAAAACAGATGCTATGGCCCACCATGTCCAAACTCATCTTTTTACCCATTACATTAATCAAATTTGCCTGGTTTAGGTCTGCATCCTTTTATGTCTCACCTATTCAGGTGGCTGCTTAAATGTTTCTTAAAGATAGTGACAGTATCTAATTCCACCACTTCCTCTGGCAGATATCAACTACTTTATATCTATAAAAGCTTTCCCCTTAAAACTCATTCTTCTTACCTGAAATTCTTTTCTCCTGCTTCTGATAGTCCTCCCTTGGGAAAAAGATTCTGCCGATCTACACTGTTCATGTCATCCTCTTTCACTCCATTGAAAACAAGCCCCGCCTATCCAAGGGAATCTTCTCAGCATTCTCTCTTGCACAACCACTTTTCTACACTGTTGCAAATAGAAATATACACAATATTTCATGTGTGGTATAAGCAGTGCTTTGTAAAATTGCAATAGAGCATCCCAATTTTAACATGATATGCCCTGATATATGCAGTCAAACAAGCCATATGCCCTCTTCACCAACCTATCTACCTGTGTTGCCATGTTCAGGGAAGTATAGACTTGAACCCCAATGTTCCTCTGTTTTACATTCCTTCTCACCTTACCATGTTTTATCCCTATTTGACATCCCAAATTACATAACCTCACAGTTGTTGCGATTAAATTATATCAACCAATGCTCTGCCCAACTTTCCATCTGATCAAATCCTGCTGTAGTGTTAGACAACCATCCTCACTATCCATAACACCATCAACTTGCACGTCATCTGCACACTTACTGATCTTACTCCCTCCATTCACATCCAACTCATTAACCTATATCACCAACAAAAAGGATTGTGGCATCAAACCTTACAGTTCACCTCTGGTCACAGACTTCCAATTGGAAAAGCAATTTTCCAACACGACCCACTGTCTCCTATCACCACGTCAGTTGTGCCCAATTAGTTGGCTTATCTTGAATCCCATGTGCCTTAACATTCTGGATCAGCCCACCATGAGGGATCTAATCAAAGGTCTTACTAAAGTTCACATAGATAAATAACATTCATGGCCTTGCCTTCATCAAGCTTCCTCGCTGCCATCTAAAAATACTTCATGAAATGAGTGAAACAGAGTGTGTGTGTGTGTGTGTGTGTGTGTGTGTGTGTGTGTGTGTGTGTGTGTGTATCTTTAGATGTAAAATTGAAAACCTTTGTGTATGCACATGCATGTGCATGTACATGTATGTATACTGTAGCAAAATGTTTTAATTTTCACATTTTAAACCAAATACAACACAAAGTGTATTTATTACTGAAAAATGTCCCTGAAGACAGCAGTACAGAAATACTGCTATGATGAAAAATTGACTAATATTTTATGGGAGATAGGGATCAGAGTGAGCTGGCAGGCAGTGGTGATTTACAGCTTCTGAAATTAGTTGACTATTTGTTGGGGAGAGATTTATTATTCTGATGAACTTTACAAGATTCCTTCTTTTCCAGAAACAACAACACAGGTATTTAACCTGCTGCATGTCAACTCCTTGAAGAAAATTGACATTTCTTTATGGAGTAAGTGCAGATGTGTTTATTTTGAAATTATCCTAAATGACCATGCTATCTTTATCCTCTGCTGGATGGAAGGTAGTCACATTCCAGCATCTGATTAATGATAAGTTTAAGTTCATCCAAAGGTTATATGTTAAGACAAATATATATCTATATTTATCAGGATAATATACATACAGTTTCTTGACCATATGCCTTGTTACATTCTGTGGCTATGTAAACAGTGAGAAGATCACGTGGATCTTGAGAAATCATGAGGGAGTTACTTTAAACTAATGGTGATAAAATTGTTTTTTGCTGCCGCACAAACATATGAAAATAAATCGTCACTGCATTGAGTACCTTGATTAATTGGCTTTTCACTGACTTAAATAAAAGAGAAAATAGTTGGTATGTAAGATGAGTTTGATGACTTCCTTTTCCCTGGTTTGGATTATCACTGAGGACTGATGTCACCTGTCTAAATTCTTATCACTGAATCAGTGCTGGATGGTCTTGGGTTCAGAGGTCAGTCTCGAAAGCAAGGAGTTGAATAAACTCATGAATGAAGGAGTTTATCAGGATGTATAATATTTCTTGCAGTCATGCACATTCAGTTCAGAAGCCATGTTGCAGCCAGTGAACTGTATCTACGTAGTCAGTGAAGTGGGTTTCAATTCCCCTGCTAGCGTATAGGTATGTATACAATTGCCTTATGTTTCAATTTAATGCATTTGGGAAACTTGTAGAAGAGTAAGCAAGAATATTCTACACAGATACATTCACCAAAGAAATCTAAGGCAACGTTGTCTGGATGATTTGTATGTACAAACATATAAATATAGTTACATGTAGTTCCTTTTGTTGGTATTTTTAATGACTGGATTAATTCATCATTACATATAATAACTTCATCTAAATAAAATTGGGAAGAAGAATTATAATATCTGAAATACGTTGCCACTATCATCCTCACCTCCTATGGTTTATCCTTCCGTAGATGCTGACTAACTTAATGAGTTACCCCAGCAGCACTTTGTGTTTTATTTGAATATACTGGCTGTATATCATTATCAACTCAAGTAGTGGACTTTATAAAGGGGTTATCAATGAGTGATGATGTTACTGTGACAGAGCATCTCTAACTCAGGGATCTTCTTATAGTACTGATGAAATACCACATAAGTCTTATGAGCATCTCTAGTATAGGATAAACTCTTAAGCATAATTAATCCAGCTAATTAATCTATATAAATACATACAGAAGAGTTGGGTTAAAAGGACCAAACATTTGGTGAGCAGTCAGACTGATAGCACTTTGTTTCACCATAATGCATACTATATTTTAAGCAGTTGGAAAGAAGATCATTATCAGACTTCAGTGGTCTCAGATTTCTTATCAGGTGATTTCCATGGTTCACTGCTTTTTTTTTCTTTCATCTTTGTCTATGGAACTACATTATTCCAGTAAATCCAAGAAATGCTCATGGAAATTGACATTTTGCATAGGTAGAGCTTTGGAAAGGATGGCATTGGCTCTGAGTAGATGTGTCCAAAATGCAGCAAAGCAGTAGCAACAGACTTCGCAACAATCAATTATGCACTCTTTCTTTACAAAGCATCATTCACCTGCATGATTAACTCAAAACTTATGGAAAGTTTTATACCTGTGCCTTCAATAAAATATTGGACATAGTTAAAGTAACTGTAAAATAACTAAATATAGTGGAATGTTAAGATAAGATAGATACAAAATGCTGGAGAAATTCAACGGGTCAGGCAACATCTATGAGGAAAATGGATCGGTGGCGATTCAGGTCGGGACCCTTCCTCAGACTGATTGTAGCAGAGGGGTGGGTACTGGAAGTGAGAAAGAACCAGAACAAATCAGGGCCAACAACAGATGATCTCGGACAATGTTCCCTGATAGGATGTTTGTTTGGATAGAGACAGTGATTCCAAGAGGGATACTTAGTTGCGAACAGTGGAACTGGTTAATAGACTCTTAATGGAGGAAGGGGAGGGCAAGGGGAGGGGGGAGGTGGAGAGAAGTGTTTGTAGACGTTACCTAAAATGCTGTTCCTCCATTTTACGTGTGGCCTCACTCTGGCAATGGAGGTGGGATTGGGAAAGGAAGTTAAAGTGATTTGCAACTGGGAGATCCAGTAGGCCAAGCACAAGTGTTTAGTGAAAAGGTTGCGGAGTCTATGCTTTGTCTTTCTAATTTACAGGAGCACACATCAAGAACACCGGATGCAGTAGATGAGATGTCCTTGGGGGAGTGTTTGCTAGTGCTGTGGGGGAGGATTTAAACAAATGTGGCAGGGGGATGGGAGCATGAGCAGAGTGACAGAGGGGTGTAAAATGAGGGTAGAAGCAATAGGTAGCAAGGTGAAAAGTAAAAATGGCAGGCAGACAAACCCGGGGCAAAAATCAAAAAGGGCCACTTTTCAACATAATTGTATAAGGGGTAAGAGTGTTGTAAAAAACAAGCCTGAAGGCTTTGTGTCTCATTGCAAGGAGCATTCATAATAAGGTGGATGAGTTGAATGTGTAGATAGTTTTTTAATGACTATGATATAGTTGGGATCACAGAGACATGGCTCCAGGGTGACCAAGGCTGGGAGCTGAACATCCAGGGATTGACAGAAACGAAAAGGAGGTAAGGTAGCATTTCTGGTTAGAGAGGAGATTAAAGCAATTTAAAGGAAGGACATTAGCTTGGAGGATGTGGAATCGATATGGGTAGAGCTGCGAAACACTAAGGAGCAGAAAACGCTAGTGGGAGTTGTGTACAGGCCACCTAACAGTAGTAGTGGTGTTGGAGATGGCATCAAACAGGACATTAGAAATGCGTGCAACTAAGGTAAAACAGTTATATTGGGTGACTTCAATCTACGAATAGATTGGGTGAATCAAATTAGCAGGGGTGCTGAGGAAGAGGATTCCTTGGAATGTATGCGGGATAGTTTTCTAAACCAACATGTAGAGGAACCAACGAGGGAGCAGGCTATTCTAGACTGGGTATTGAGTAATAAGGAAGGGTTAGTTAGCAGTCTTGTTGTGCATAGCCCCTTGGTTATGGTTGAGTTCTTCATTAGGATGGAGAGTGACATTGTTAATTCAGAAACAAGGGTTCTGAACTTAAAGAAAAGTAACTTTGAGGGTATGAGACGTGAATTGGCCAAGATAGACTGGCAATTGATTCTTAAAGGGTTGACGGTGGATATGCAATGGAAGGCATTTAAAGACTGCATGGATGAACCATGTTGTTCATCCCAGATTGGCAAAAGAATAAATCAGGGAAGGTAGTGCATCCATAGATAACAAGGGAAATCAGGGATAGTATCAAAACAAAAGATGAAGCATACAAATTAGCCAGAAAAAGCAGCCTACCAGAGGACTGGGAGAAATTCAGAGTCCAGCAGAGGAGGACAAGGGGCTTAATTAGGAATGGGAAAATAGATTATGAAAGAAAACTGGCAGGGAACATAAAAACTGACTGCAAAAGTTTTTATAGATATGTGAAGAGAAAAAGATTAGTTAAAACAAATGTAGGTCCCTTGCAGTTAGAAACAGGTGAATTGATCATGGGGAACAAGGACATGGCAGACCAATTGAATAACTACTTTGGTTCTGTCTTCACTAAGGAAGACATAAATAATCTGCCGGAAATAGCAGGGGATCGGGGGTCAAATGAGATGGAGGAACTGAGTGAAATCCAGGTTAGTCAGGAAGTGGTGTTAGGTAAATTGAATGGATTAAAGGCCAATAAGTCCCCAGGGCCAGATAGGCTGCATCCCAGAATGCTTAAGGAAGTAGCCCCAGAAATAATGGATGCATTAGTGATAATTTTTCAAAACTCTTTAGATTCTGGAGTAGTTCCTGAAGATTGGAGGGTAGCTAATGTAACCCCACTTTTTAAAAATGGAGGTAGAGAGAAAACGGGGAATTACAGACCAGTTAGTCTAACATCGGTAGTGGGGAAAATGCTAGAGTCGGTTATTAAAGATGGGATAGCAGCACATTTGGAAAGTGGTGAAATCATTGGACAAAGTCAGCATGGATTTACAAAACGTAAATCATGTCTGACGAATCTTATAGAAATTTTTCGAGGATGTAACTAGTAGTGTACATAAGGGAGAACCAGTGGATGTGTTATATCTGAACTTTCAGAAGGCTTTCGACAAGGTCCCACATTAGAGATTAATATGCAAACTTAAAGCACACGGTATTGGGGGTTCAGTATTGATGTGGATAGAGAACTGGCTGGCAGACAGGAAGTAAAGAGTAGGACTAAACGGGTCCTTTTCAGAATGGCAGGCAGTGACTAGTGGGGTACCCCAAGGCTCAGTGCTGGGACCCCAGCTATTTACAATATATATTAATGATTTGGACGAGGGGACTGAATGCAACATCTCCAAGTTTGCGGATGACACGAAGTGGGGGGGCAGTGTTAGCTGTGAGGAGGATGCTAGGAAGCTGCAAGGTGACTTGGATAGGTTGGGTGAGTGGGCAAATGCATGGCAGATGCAGTATAATGTGGATAAATGTGAAGTTATCCACTTTGGTGGCAAGAACAGGAAGGTAGACTATTATCTGTATGGTGGCCAATTAGGAAAAGGGGAAATGCAACGAGACCTGGGTATCATGGTGCACCAGTCATTGAAAGTAGGCATGCAGGTGCAGCAGGCAGTGAAGAAAGCAATTGGTATGTTAGTATTCATAGCAAAAGGATTTGAGTATAAGAGCAGGGAGGTTCTACTGCAGTTGCACAGGGCCTTGGTGAGACCACACCTGCAGTATTTGATCTCCTTATCTGAACAGTTTTGATCTCCTTATCTGAGGAAAGACATTCTTGCCATAGAGGGAGTACAGAGAAGGTTCACCAGACTGATTCCTGGGATGGCAGGACTTTTATATGAGGAATGACTGGGTAGACTTGGCTTGTACTCGCTAGAATTTAGAAGACTGAGGGGGAATCTTATAGAAACTTACAAAATTCTTAAGGTGTTGGATAGGCTAGATGCAGGAAGATTGTTCCCGATGTTGGGGAGGTCCAGAACAAGGGGTCACAGTCTAAGGCTAAGGGAGAATTCCTTTAGGACCGAGATGAGGAAAACATTTTTCACACAGAAAGTGGTGAGTCTCTGGAATTCTCTGCCACAGAAGGTAGTTGAGGCCAGTTCATTGGCTATATTTAAGAGGGAGTTAGATGTGCCCCTTGTGGCTAAAGGGATCAGGGGGTATGGAGAGAAGGCAGGTACAGGATACTGAGTTGGATGATCAGCCATGATCATATTGGCTCGAAGGGCCGAATGGCCTACTCCTGCACCTATTTTCTATGTTTCTATGTTTCTATGTTAGAGGAGGTGCATGTGGACCAAAGTTATTATGATAGCTATGAAAATTATTATTTTTGGGATCTTTGTACGTTTCAAGCTTGTTCTGAAGTTAAAACTGTTCAGTGTCTTCAAATACAGCAGTTTATCACTGAAGACCCCAGATCTAAGAGATGCTCCAGAACCCTAATGTTCCTAGCAAGTTCAAAACAGGATCAAATCCATTATGAAACTTTCAGTTCATTGAGGATCATTCTTCTTGGAATTCAAAGCCAAAGTCAAGTCAAAAGTGTTTATTGTCATGTGTCCCTGACAGGACAATGAAATTATTTCTTTGCTTAGCACAACAGAACATAGTAGGCATTGACTACAAAACAGATCAGTGTGTCCATATACCATTATATACGTAAATATACACATGAATAAATAAATTGATAAAGTGCAAATAACAGATAAAGGGTTATTAATGTTCAGAGTTTTGACCAAGCCAAGTTTCATAGCCTGATGGCTGTGGGGAAGTAGATATTCCTGATCCTGGCCGTTGCAGTCCTCGGGCTCCCGTACCTTCTACCTGAAGGTAGCAGGGAGATTAGTGTATGGCCAGGATGGTGTGGGTCCTTGATGATGCTGCCAGCCTTTTTGAGGCTGCGACTTCGATTGATCCCCTCGATGGAAGGGAGGTCAGAGCCGATGATGGACTGGGCAGTGTTTACTACTTTTTGTAATCTTTTCCTCTCCAGGGCGCTCAAGTTGCCGAACCAAGCCACGATGCAACCGGTCAGCATGCTCTCTACTGTGCGACTGTAGAAGTTAAAGAGAGTCCTCCTTGACAGACCGACTCTCCGTAATCTTCTCAGGAAGTAGAGGCGCTGATGAGCTTTCTTAATAATTGCATCTGTGTTCTCGGACCAGGAAAGATCTTCAGCTCTGCTAGGATTTTTCTCAACAGAGTTGGAAGCTCTGCTAGGATTTTTGCAAGTGACAGTGGTCTTTCATTGTCTTATTGGACATCTTCTTCACTGTCTTGGGCTCCCTCTTGTGTTTCAAATATAATTACACAATATGAAATGTTCAATCTGTTGAGCTGATTGCAATACAGAAGATGGAAAGGATCAGTTAAGCAAGGACATTTTTATTTCCTCGTATTTGTTTATGGTGTGGAAAATAGGCCACTCGGCCCATTGAATTCCAACATCCTTTCAGAACAATGCCATTCCCTCTCTTATTTCCATGTGTTCTATTCCCTCAAATATGCTGGTTAACACCCCCTGATATTCCCACCAGACACTAAATCAGGCGAAATTTCCTTAGCCAATTAACCTTGCACATGGTAGGCATGGGGAATGGAACAGACGCAGATTGGAGGAAACCCATGGAGCTACAGCGAAAGCATGCAAATTCCACATAGAGAATGCCTGATGACAAGATCAAACCCACTGGATGTGTGAGACAGATATATCACCTGCAGTGCCACTATCACCCAATTATTTGGTAATGAACAGACTAAATGATAATTAAACTTAAAAGTTTTACTTTCTTGCTATTTCTGGGTTGTAGGTGTCCTCAGAAAGGCCAGGATTTATTGCCCATCCCCAGTGACCCAGATACATTGCAATTGAGGCACGGTTTGCCAGGGTATTTCAAGAGGGCAATCAATCGGCAACCCCATTGACATTATCTAAATATTTGGTGAAAGTTCTGAAAATGCGTTATTTTATTATTTATTTAACATTCCATTCCATCTTACTAATTATGAGCTTTAGGCATTCTTTAGGAATGAATCATGATATTGCTTAACTGGCAATGATGTGTGGAATATTTTCTTAAATGGAAAACGAAATTAAACTTTCATATATTTTGCTGATCCAGGATTTAAACTAATATTCACAGTTTTTTCATTTTTGTTCATTCTAATTTTACTTGGATGGCTATGTTGAACTGTGAGTAAATCCAGATATCTATAGTGTCTGCCCTAGAATTAAGGAAATTGAGTAGGTGGCATGTTTATTAATTCTGGGTAATGTTAATTGATAAAAACATTCATACAATTCATAGGTCAAATTCCAGTCAATTACTCTTGCATGAAATTTTGCATTTCAAAACTGGTTAAGGAACTTCTAGTTAATAGCCAATTATTAATCTCAGAGTAGAATCAATCGGAAAAGGAAAGAACTATGACAATGGCATTCTCACTTTTAGATTGTTTGCCATCCGGCATATTAATTCAGAAAATAATTTTGCATCTCGATCCTTAGTAATGAGCAATATAATGAATTTAATATTACCACATGTTTACGATATTTTCTTTAAAATAATTTAAAATAATTTAGTTAGATTCTACACAGCATCCAGATGCACTTGTTCATTGCCTCAGAGTTGATCATCAACATACACATTTGGATAGGATGTAGAATTCCTAATATTTTCCAATGATCTAAAAAGTCATAAAATTTGACATTGCTATAAAATCCTGCCTCGTTGTAAAAAGGCAGAGAACTCTTCAGTGTGCGAAAGCAACTGCCACAAGTCCACCCTTGCTGCACCCAGTCACCACTCTATCTCTTCCCTGTGGGTGCATCCCTGGGCTATGCACAGGCTGAAACTCACATGATTGAACTGCGCTCATGTGGGTCACAGGTGTTCATTGCATACTTGCTTCATTCTGATATGGCTTGAGGACAAAGTACATCATGTCGCTAGAATTAGGCTCGGCTGGCTGGAATATGAGGATGAAGGGAGGGAGGGAGGTATGATGGAGGAAGCCCAACAATTTCTAAGGTTATTTTTTATTTCTAGTGCGGATATTTTTTATAAGATGACAAAGTTGTGCAGCACATATGAGGTCAACTGGCTTTAGGATTTGCTAATATTGTTTAGATAGATTTTCCCCTGATTTTTATTATAATTAAATCATTTATTGAGAAGATTATGCGCATTCTCCCACAAGCTTTCTACCTCAGGCCCATTCACAGGTGTTCATCTTTGATGGTCTTTAGCAGGACCTTCATGCAATTTGTTTATGGTACAGGCATAATGTGCATGTACATAGCCAAAGTTTCACATTATATGAACAATTTCCAATCATTACAGGATCAATGCTTGCTCCTGACCAGCCTTCCTAACTACAAGAAAACTTTTGCACGAAGCTGAATTTAGTCACAATTAGGGGGAAAAAAAATTAAAACACATTAGGTTTTGCGATGATTTTTTAATGAACGTAAAATGTCAGAAGATAATTGATCAAATTAATAAAGTGGCAGTCTCGTTTCAATCAAGTAAGAGGCCAATTTCTAGATGAATTTGTGTTCAAATATAACCACCTCACCTTTCCTCCACCTCAACAACATCCCTTCTTCTTCTTTTGTGTGGCGTGCATAGCCTAAAGCTGTAGGACAACTTGTTCTATTTGATCTTCTGTTTGTGCACGTCGAGTTGATTGCATTAATCGAAACAGGGCGGACCACGTGAAGGTTGCAATCTTCCACACCAACAGCATCCCTTGTCAACTAACCTCTTCTCATCCCATTCACATGCACAAATGTTATGAGCATAGTTTCGTAAATATGTACAGATTTTTAATGGCTTTATCTTGCACTAAACTTTATTCACATTATTCCATTTATCATGTATCTGTACACTTTGGATGGATAAATTGTAATCATGTATTGTCTTTCAACTATCTGGTTAGCACTCAACAAAAGCTTTTCACTCTACCTTGGTACACATGACAATAAACTAAACTCAAACTAAAAACAGAATAATAAGCTGTTTATGTTAATCATGCTCACATGCCACATGAGCTTCACTTTTTTTTAACTTTCAACATATCTTTATGAGCCATATTCCATATTCCGCCATTCCAGATTCACTTTAACGTATTTGCTTAACGTATTAAGGGTTTGGACACACTAGAGGCAGGAAACATGTTCACGATGTTGGGGGAGTCCAGAACCAGGGGCCACTGTTTCAGAATGAGGGGTAAGCCATTTAGACGGAGATGAAGAAACACTTTTTCACACAGAGAGTTGTGAGTCTGTGGAATTCTCTGCCAGAGGGCGGTGGAGGCCGGTTCTCTGGATATTTTCAAGAGAAAGGGCTCTTAAAGATAGTGGAGTCAGGGGATATGGGGATAAGGCAGGAACGGGGTACTGATTGGGGATGATCAGCCAAGATCACATTGAATGGCGGTGCTGCCTCGAAGGGTCGAATAGCCTACTCCTGCACCTATTGTCTATTGTCCATTGCTTATGCTAATTTATCGCAAGAATTGTTGCCGATGTCTTCTTGAGAGATTTGTCTATAAAACCAAGATATATGTTTTCTCAAGTGGAAGGTTACTGATATCATTAAAAAAACAGAAAAAATGGAAACAAAATATGTTCCAAGTTTGTTAGCAAAACAAGGGATTTGAAAAGTTAGGTGGCTTTGATGTAGACTTAAATAAATCAACCACCTAATCACAACAGTAATCTAGTTTTCCACAATTTTTTCTGTTTGCATGAATTTCTTTATGGGTTTCCTCACTATAATGTGAACATTATTTATTCTGATATAGACCTTGTCAGATGTAAAGTGAAGAAGGGTCCTGACCCATAATGCTATCTGTCCATTCCTTCCTAAATGCAGCCTGTCCCATTGAGTTTATCCATCACTTTGTGTTTTGCTCAGGATTCCTGCATCTGCAGAATCTTGGGGCATCATTTATTCAGATTTGTTTTCCTCGTCAATTTTAACCACTCCAGACATTTTCCCCTTGTTGAAGCACTGCCCATAAACACTAGAGAGCTTACCCAAGAGGTTTTTTTAATTCTATTAACCATGACAACTTGAATGACATATTTTGTTCTACCACCTGAAAAAACTGGCGAGTGTTGATTTGGTTCTCATTAGTTTCTTCCTTAAAAAGCAATTGTTACTGTGTTCATGACATAGGATTTGATCACACAAGGAACATTGCCTGAAACAAATAAGTATTCTGGACACTTGGATATTGGTTTGAATGCTGCAACAATGTCTTCAATTTTCATTGATTATTTTTGTTTCTGAGATTAAAAGACTCGAAATACAGTTGATGATCTTACACTGATTATCACTGGAAATGTGACCTGCCCATTTTCAAAATGCCTTGCTTAGTGTCCAGAACTGTTGACTCCTTATAGCAACAGTTCTCAGCAATATAGTTTAGTTTAGAGATACAGTGTGGAAACAGGTCTTTCGTCCCACCAAGTTCACGCTGACCAACAATCACCATATACTAGATCTATCCTACACACTAGGAACATTTTACAGAAGCCAGTTAATCGACAAACCTGTACATCTTTGGAATGTGGGAGGAGACTCGAACACCCAGAGGAAACCCATGCGGTCACGGTGGGATTGTGTAAACTCTGCACAGACAGCACCCATAGTCAGGAACAAATGCGGGTCTATGCACCATAAGGCAGCAACACTACCGCTGCGCCACTGTGTCGCTATTCTGCATCATGAATAGATCACAAATGCCATCTTACGCTGGAAGATTCTGGAGGTATAAATGTGCTGCTCAGTTCCATGGGTGATGGACAATTATGAGGCTGCTCAAAGTAAATGACAAATCATGCTGCCGTGCTCCAGAGATGCACTCCTGCTTCACCAGAGCCACAAAAATAATCCTGTACATTGTAACCCAGGTGGCAGCCCTCAACTAAACCATACTGCAGCTTAGTACCCAATGCCAACATGCCAAGTCTACCCTTTTAGTTGGTGCATTCAATCTGTTTGTACTGATTAGATTCAATGAGCTGCTCTTCAGTCAACGGTTCCTTATAACAACACTGCAGTGTGTAAGGTGGTTGCGAGTCTGAAGAAGGGTCTCGACCCGAAACGTCGCCTATCTCCTTCGCTCCTTAGATGCTGCTGCACCCGCTGAGTTTCTCCAGCTTTTTGTGTACCCCTGCAGTGTGTAAGGTCCTCTTTGTATGACTCTCTTATTTGTATATTCCATTGCAGACACCATTAACAAGTTGGAGGTGAGATAGAAGCATTAGGTCCAGGGACAGAGGACAGAAATCAGAGCTGCATGGGTGGATGGCATAAGTGACGCATTCATTTGAAACACATTGCCAAACCAAATAAGAAGATGTAAAAACAAGGAACTGCAGATGCCAGTCTTCACAAAAGGACACAAAGTAGTAGAGTATTCCAATGGGTCAGGCAGCATCTGTGGAGAATATGGATAGGTAACGGTTTGGATCCAGAGCTGCTGCCTGATCTGCTGAGTTACGCCAATACTTTGTGTCCTTTTGTGTAAGCTAACATCTGCAGTTCCTTGTTTCTACACCATCATATGCGGTTTGGCAGTGTTTGTGTCCTTTTGTGTCCTTTCATGGGAATCGTCCTGACCCAAAACATGACCATCACCTATCTATGTTCTCCAGAGATTTTGCCTGAACCTCTGAGTTACTCCAGCACTTTGTGTCCTCCTGGATAAGAAAGAGCTTTTTAACTTAATTTTGATTTCTCCTTAATGGCTTACTTAATTTTAATTTAAGTTAATTTATTTTGAAGTATTTAAAATACAATCTATATCATTTTGTACTTGTTTACAATGTATCTGTTTATTAAACAAAGGCCAGCATCAGTCGAGGGGTGGAGCCTCAGGATCCAGCATTGAACCCTAGTTGCTGCTTGTGGATAACTTGGTCTTATTGCATGACTGCAGTAGAAGGCTTTGAATTAGACTGGGTAGATGGGGCTGAAAAAAGGTAAGTGTTCACAACTCATTAACCTTCAGTTTGTGCATAATGACCTGAATCTGAAGGAGTTTGGGTAAATCTGAAAATGTCATTTATAATGTGATAAAAATGTATGATTATGAAAGATTGAATTAGCGTTCAAAAACTATGGGAGCCATTATTTTGATTATTAATTCTCCCCGTGGCCACGTGAGTGTTCTCCGAGATCTTCGGTTTCTTACCACACTCCAAAGACGTACAGGTTTGCAGGTTAATTGGCTTGATATAATTGTAAATTGTCCCTAGTCTGTGTAGAACAGTGTTAATGTACGGGGATTGCTGATTGTTGCGGACTTGGTGGGTCGAAGGGCCTATTTCCGTACTGTATCTCTAAACTAAACTAAATTAAATTCACAGGCCTTAATCTGTAAAACCATATCAGAGGTCTTGCCTGACTGATCCCAAAACCTGACTGATTGAAATGAGGTGCTAAACCAGAGGATCACACTAAAAGGTGCAGTCATCCTGTTCTGCTTTTCAGTAGGCCAAAGGACAAAATGATTCCAATGTACACTTTTCAACAAATAGTTTCAGTAATATAATTCAATCAGCCTTTATATTCAGCAGAATCTGTCCAAACGTAAAGCAACAAAATGGCTGTTCTACAAGGGAGTATTAAACATTGATACCGACGTAATTTTTGGACTTTCTCCAAGAGCAAATTCAGCGCCCATTTAGACCATTCAATTGTTAACCCTTGCTGTCTCCTCCCCTTCCCACCTCTCCCTCAGCCCTCGGGCCCTGGCATTCCCTCTATCTCTATCTCTCCCCCACCCTAGTCGCACTAGCTTCTCATTTTCACACCACAAACAGCTTACAATGGCTTGTTCCCTTCATCATCGATACTTTTTTGCATATCTTTCATTCATTGTTCTTTATCTCTCCACATCACCGTCTATATCTCTCGTTTCCCTGATCCCTGACCAGTCTGAAGAAGGGTCTCGACCCGAAACGTCGCCTATCACCTTCGCTCCTTAGATGCTGCTGCACCCGCTGAGTTTCTCCAGCCTTTTGTGTACCCCCATTTAGATTTTATAGGTTCCAAATTAATAGAACTAATATTTGAAGCCATCTGTATGTTATGTTGATGGATTGGTTCACAGAGCAACTCTTTACTTTGGTAATAAACCTTACGAGCCCACTGGGAAACTGCTTGGAAATAGACTACCTTAGGGTGCAATCAAGCATCTTAGCCACTCCCAAGAGCACACAGTGAGCTGTGCCACAAAATCACAAGCCAGATGAAGTGATACTATCAGTAGTTAAACTGGAATTGGAGGGGGTTTGCATGTATATTAAAAATTGCATTCACCACAGGATAAGAACATTAATGAAATTGAATGATTTAGCTCCCAACTACAATTGAATTGTAGCTGCAGCTACTGCGCAATAAAAACATCTTGGATTGAATCTAACTAATGCAAACAGGTCGATTGCAGCACACCAGGCTGGTAGACTCGGTATTTTAATGGTCTAAAACATTTATTAACTTAATCCTCTGAGCATCTAAGTTACACAAAAATCATTTTAATGTCATGAAAAAAAATCTAGATATATTCAGAAGAAATACAGTGCTAATCCTATTAAACACTCCTTAACAGCTCAGTTTTTAGACCTATTGTATTATTAAACAGAGGGACAACATATATTTTTGGCAGAGTTGTCATACTGATGTTAGTATAAATGATGATAATGAAAGCCACATTGTACAGTTTTAATTGTCTGAATGATCTATGATGTAGGAGTATGAGGATGTGAGCTAAGTAATGCCATCTCTCAGAAACTCCAAGAACAGTCTGAAAATCTAGTCAATGATGACCAGTATCATCACTGCTGGCAACAAGAAAGCTCCACGTAAATGCTTCTAATGCTTTTTTTTATTTACACATCTTGAAGCTTAACAATCATTTCAGAATTCATTTTGTTTTAGCAATCTTTTATATTTCACATATATTTGTATTTAATGAATTATGTGCAGCCAAACAAAAAAAATAATATACTAAAAGAATGTATAAACTTATATCTCAGTGTGATAAAGTTCTATGAAAAGCGGTGGGACGTTTTATTACAAGTACTATATTATTGCAAGTTACTGAAAGATATTTGGATATTGTTTTACATGAAATCAATACACAAGCAATGATGTTTTGAGTAATTATTGTTCATCCATTTTCCTTAACTACTAAATATGTTATAAAACCTGAAGACGGATTCGAAGAGCATGGCAGACATGCAGACCGTCAAGTGTTTTTGATCAATTCTAAAGCCGATTTGGATCATAGAAAATAGATAGCGCCTCTTGCTTTGGCAAACTAAAAATAATCTATTCATCCCTGAAAATGATTAAAGGGTTTCTTCATGGCAGCAGGTGAGAAAGCTGGCTTAGCCTTAATGTTACACCATTATAAGTTTGCTCTGAAGGCTTCACTGCCACAGACTCGCTGTTCTGGCCTATGAGGCATTTGATTTCTTGACATCAGGTTTATTTTCTAAACCTACAGTTTGATATTCCAGCACTTAATTTCAGTGTGGAACTAAATCACAGAAGCCATAATATGTCAAGTGATCCCACTTGCAGGGAAAACAGTAAGTAATGAAAAACCTATGATTGCTTTTCTGTCGCACTGAATGACAGTTATCACCTCTATGACCTGCTCCGGGCGGACCCATCTGAAAATGACACGCTAAGGGATAACGTCATCTAACAGGGTAGTTACAAAAATCAATACAAAACCCATTTCAAAGATACTCAATGTAAGAGTCCTGGTGGAACGTTCATTTATTGAATAGGCCTGAGGAAAAACAACTTTTTTGATATACACATTACTTCCAAAGCGAAAGAATTTGTAGGTGAGCAATAATTGTATTTTCTGAATTTTCAATTTATTACTTTGGGTCTTCATAACTCTGTCCATTTTTCAGAATCTAATGTTTCAATGTCTGCCTCAGCCTTCTTATTAACTCTACTGTGAATGGCCTGATCAAATAGTAATCTCACTGACAGAACTAACTAATCCGCGGTTAAGATTTTCACTATTTCCTATTCTATTTTCCGCTTCACGAATTCACACATGGCTGTGGACAAAATCGTTTCTATACAAAATGGATGCATAAGTATTCAAATATAAGAAATGCAGCTATTTTTAAATTGCAGTCTTGCTCACCTTGTATGATTTTCTTTGTTAATATTGAAGAATAGCTATGAAGAAAATGTTCCCTGCAGTTTGAATACATAGTTTAACCGTGGAAAATTCTTGCAATTTAGAATGCCCAGTGTTCAGAAAGTCATAAAACTTTTGATATCACTACAATCTATATTCTGTTAACGTATAATGAACAAGGACCACGTACACTTTGCTTGATGGTGCACACCCTATTGGAATAGTTACATGGAAAAAGCAAGTTTTAGATAAGGGTAATAACATGGGCATTACAAATGCATTGTTTCACTCAGCCAATACTGCTCCTTGACACCAGATAATAATTTCATAATTAAGCATTGAAATGATGGAAGAAGTATAAAATTAAAACACTTTCTGCTTTTGGCAAAGGATGTCACAATGTTAGAATGTAGGACAGAAAATATTCCCAAAATAAATGTGAAGAGAGCTATGAACACATTTCAGGCGGTTATTTAACTAAGTGTTACTGTCTTGCATCAACCATTTTTAAATTGGTAATTTGCAATGTAAATTATACTGCGATTCAGAGTCGCAGCACTAATTTTGCATGAGTAACAGAAATATAACTTCCTTTTTACATTCACTGAAAGGACAGTAATTAGAAGATGTTTTATAGCTCAGCAAGGTTTTCTACTGCACATTACTAAACAATAAAGGCTTTCAGGGAAAATAAACTTGTCCAAGAATTTAGTGGTTAAAAATATCTTGCACCTCTCAAGAGTTAATATTTCTTTGGAGGTTGTTCCAAACCATGCACTCAAGCTCTCCTTTCTTCTCCCACAACCAGCTTATGCCAATTTATTTGAAGTCAAAGGGTTTTGGAAATCAGTACTCACCTCAGATATAGTACCTGATATTTCTAGCTGATATTGCATTGTTGCCGAATGACTCAAGTAGCTATGAGTTTCTTGTTAGTACTGCAAAATCGAACCAAGGTTTTGATGGCTGCTCAATCACCAAACAAACATGCATCATTCTGAAGTATAATATACGTATAATTTGTTCTCAGAATCAGAAGAATGAACACAAAACCTTCTCCAAATCCAATCTAATTGTAGAATTGCTTTTCATAAGGATGTGACAACTGAAAGACTTAGAACCTTCAGTAAAAAAATGCAATATAATCTAGCTCTCTGATTTATCCCAATACCTTCTGCAGATTTTGCACAAATTATTTCCTAGGTTGTTCCTCCAGCTGCACAATTAACTACACATCTCGTAGACCCATGACACTGTTAAGATCCCATTCTTATGATATGAATTTCAGCAGGGCAGTAATGGAGAAATATCTCAGACCAGCTTGTGAATTTCATGCCTTGTAACATTTCAGTTATGGTTGAGTTGCTTTAGACTGTAACTTTGGGTGACACCCCTATTAGTGGAGTAGGCACAAGCAGAGCCTCTATAGCAATTCATGCAAGCTTTTGAGCAGATGGTAATGGCCTGTCTGTCAATACTGCTGATATAGCATTGAGCAAAGATACACCAAATTCAGGGTTTCTGTGTTTCTGGGATAAATATATTCCAAAAAATTGAAACAATTATTCAGGTTTCCAATTTCTTAGATTACACTTAAAATAGTATTTATAAGCTATTTTTATGTCATTGAAAGATACCTGAAGACATCATTTAAAGGTGGGGGGATGGACTAGGATAGACCCTCGGGACTGCAAAGTCACACCCTCAGCTCTGTTGCCTGTCAAAGATGTCAGAATATCACTGACATCTAAAAACAATTGCCGATTAAATAATAATTACATTTAAAAAATTAATATGACTATCAGATAAAAATGGTAATCAACAGTTAAGAACATGAAATTAAATAAACATAATTTTAAATGAAGCAACGTCCATTGTTTTTGTTTCCCCTCACTGCCTTACAATTGCCATCAAAATCAATGGTTTACAAATCTTAAGGTAAGCCTAACCAGGTTCCTGATCTGACACTAGATTCATAGAGCATTAATGTAAGCATTTACCAACATAAATCCTGGCCAATTGTTTACAGTAGGAGATTGGGAATTTACTTGCATTTTAATCAAGATTAAGAATCACAGTCATTTGTAAGTCTCTATATATAACCAGCCCACCAGTAATTATCACAATTTTGGACATCAGACTGTTGACCTTCCTCCCATGTAAAGCTGAGCTCTTTCAAATAAACTCATCTCATTATATTTATCCTCTGTTTCTTTCAAGATGAATTTGAACTTGCCTTCCACATTTTTGAATGGTTGATTGAATACTTTATTGTCACGTGACACATGTCACAGTAAAATTCTTTGCTTGCTTACCTTGCCAAGGTAAGCAAATAATCACCCATAAATGGCGCTTGCAAATTCACAAATTCCCCCCCCCCCCCCCACCTTGCCAGATCCTCGGTCCCCCATGCTGGGGCCTGCATTGTCCATTATTCTACCCCTACCCCCCCTCACAGCATTCCCCCCCTCATGCCAGTCCCCATTGCTCTTCCCCCTTCCTCACAGCAGTCCCTCATGCCAAGTCCTCCTTTGTTCGTTCCCTATCTATGTTATGGTATATAATTATTTTCCGCATCTAAATTCAAGTCTATGCTTTGTAAATCCGTATGATAGATCAAATTTGTTAATTCTTGTTGATTGAGAATGAGGAGATTTGCAGTAACAGATTAGGATGTACACCTACAGCCCATGCAGCATGGCAGACTAACATTGTAGAAAAACTGTTGCTTTCCTTACTAATTTGTAAAGATTAGAGTTTCAACTATAAAATTCTACGTTTTTTGCTTCTAATTTCTGCCACATGGTATGTTGTTGCTATCATACATTTTGCTTGATGATACTGTGATCACAGGAAGGATTGAGAGCTACCCGATTAATGCAAATACTGTATTTCATATATTTTGTATTTTTCACAACATAGAAAATTGACATTTAGCCTATTATCTATGCAAGTTCTCATTCCCATGACTCAGATTTTTCCATTTATTTCCTTGTAAAACTATTCTCTTTCACATGCTCATCAATGTATTTCTTCTGCTATCCACCTTTATGAAAGGCACATTGCAATGGCCAGATAACCCACCTGCACACCTTTGGGATGTGTGAGGAATCCAGAGCACCCGGAGAAAACCCATACAGTCACAGGGAGAAGGAGCAAACTCTATAAACTCTGCACACAGGATTGAACCCAGGTCATTGGAACTGTGCAGTATCAGTGTTACTTGCTGCACCATTGTGCTGTATCATGTTACAAAATAATACAACATTCTCAAAGAAATGTGTAAACAAAATAAAATCTTCCAGTATGTGAATATACTGAGGATGGTTGTGATGGCTGAAATGAAGATTTTCAATACTATGCTTTCAGCATGTTATACACATGTTATGGTTATTCAAAGGCCAGCAGGTCTGAATTCATGTTCCAGTTACAGGAAAGACAAGGACCAAATGATTCAGCAACCTTGGTTGATGAGAGACATTGTAAGCTTGGTCAACAAAACAAAAATTAAGCATAGCTTAGGTTTCAGACGGAAATCAGACTTCCTTCATAAGGAATATAAAGAAACCAGGAAAAAACTTCCGTGAGGGAGCACAAAGGAAGACCACGTGTGGGGGAACGGCCGAGAGGGAGAACAAAGGGGGTGCGCGGCATGGAATGTGTTAAAAATGGTTTGTGTTAAAATGGGATACCTTTAACTTTGTCAGCACCCTTTATGTGGCGACTCTTTGCATACCTTGAATATCACTGTGATTTGTCACATGTGACAATAAAGTTTCAATCATTCATTCAATCATTCATTTATTCATTCAACTCAAACAGAATCAGGAGGGCCAAAAGCGTCCATGAAATGTACTTGGCAAGTAGGATTTTTTGGGAGGTTGAATTTAAGCAGAAAGTATACAGTTCATGGCAAGACACTTTTAACAGAGGGATGTGCACAGCGACCTTGTAGTTCATGTTCATAGCTCATAACAGATGGTAGCACAAGTAGATAGGGTGGAAAAGAAAGCATATGACATGTTTGCCTTCATTGCTAGGGACATTGAATATACGAGCCAGGAAGTCATGATGCATCTCTATAGGGCTTTGGTTAGGCCTCATTTGGAGTATTGCGTGCAGCTCTTGTCACTCCATTATGGGAGGTTTACCAGAATGCAGCCTGGATTAGAGGGTTTCAGCTACAAAGAGAGGTTGGATAACCTTGGATTGTTTTCTTTGAAACACCGGAGGTTGAGGGGAGGCTTGATAGAAGTATATAAAATTATGAGGGCCATAGATTAAATAGACAATCAGAACCTTTATTTGCAGGGAATGGAGGGCTTTGGATCACTTGCAGGCAGGTGAGAACAGTACAGCTAGGCGTCATGCTCGGCACGAACATTATAGGCCAAAGGGCCCATTTCTGTGTTCTATGGTCTAGGCTTAAGGAAAACCCCCAAAGGTATTTTATTAATATATTAAAGATCAAGCAAATAGCTAGGAAAAGAGTAGGACCACTCACAAATAAAAGTGGGAATTTATGCCTGGTGTCAGAGGACAGGGGCATGGTATTTTATGCAAGGTCCATATTCACCAAAGAGAAAGATATGGAGGATAGTGAGATCAGCATGGGGAATGTTAATCTACTAGGGGATGTTGAGATCAAGAAGGAAGTGGTGTTGGGTTTATTAAAGAATATTAAGGTGGATAAGTCCCTAGGGGCTAGATGGAATCTACCCTATCATATTGAGATAGGAAAGAGAGAAGATTGATGCAAATCATCATGTCTTCTGCAGCCTCAAATGAGGTCCCAATAGATTGTAGCCAATGTTCCTTTGTTTAAAAAGTGCAATAGGGATAATCATGAGCCTTAGATCAGTAGTAGGAAAGCTATCGGAGGGAATTCTTATGGTTAGGATTTGTAAAGAGCTTAAACTCACACGGGTTGAAACACAAGCATCTTTATTGTTCAGGTCATCAACTGCACAGCAGGTCATCACACATTCACACTGCTATTCTAACTGGTAGACAGTGGGCAGGATCTTATACTATGAATGTTATAATTAGGCGGGGTTATAATTACTAAGCATTCCAATTGGCTAGCATGCTATAGCATATAGCTTTTATTCTTTGGAGCGCAGAAGGTTAAGGGGGGACTTGATTGAGGTCTTTAAAATGATGAAAGGGATAGACAGAGTTGACGTGGATACGTTTTTCCCATTGAGGGTAGGGAAGATTCAAACAAGAGGGCATGACATGAGAATTAAGGGACAGAAGTTTAGGGGTAACGTGAGGGGGAACTTCTTTACTCAGAGGGTGGTGGCTGTGTGGAATGAGCTTCCAGCAGAAGTGGTGGAGGCAGGATCGATTTTAACATTTAAAAGAAAAGTGGATAGGTATATGGATGTGAAGGGAATGGAGGGGTATGGTCTGAGTGCAGGTAGATGGGACTAGGGGAAAACAAATGGTCGGCACGGACTGGAAGGGCCGAGAGGGCCTGTTTCCGTGCTGTAATTGTTATATGGTTATATGGTTAACGCTACATCTCTTCTTCTATAAATGAAAAGTAGATAAGTGTTATCACTATGATGAGTAAATAGATTGTTAAATGCAAAACGCCACAACTAAAAATAATGAGGTTAAACGTAGTCACTGTATCTAACAGGTGGCTTACTAACTCGCCCGGTCCGCGTACGGTAAGGAGATGCCTCATCAACCTTTTCTTCCGAAAAGTTAGGGGCACGTTTAGGTGAGCCAAGAGGGCTCCCAGGAGACACCGTAGGGGAAGACCACCGCGGGGGTGCAGGTGAACCGGGTACAAAGGGGGAAGGGGGAGCAGACCGATGCAGGGAGTGATGGGAGGTAGCAGCTGCAGACACTGGAACGACTGGAACAGCGAGCACTTTAAAATTCAGTGGAGGGGCGTCTGGACCCTGTAGTGCCGGATGTCATTCCTTCACTGGAAGGATATGTTGACGGTTGCGTCTGTAGATGGTGCCACCGACATCAACAAGGTAGGAGCTTGGCTCCTTCGCGGGGCCATGGATGAACCCCAGTTTGGTATGTCCTTTGTTTGTCTGTAAACGAACCACTTGTCCATGGATTAGTGGCTTCCGTGACTTGCTGGTTTTTGCATAGGCACGTTTCTGCGCATCTCGATTGGATTACACGTGCGTTTGAATTATAGTGTGGCAGAAAACATTAGTCTTTAAGTGATCCTGAGTCACGGGCAGTGGAGGTCTTGTTCGCCGGGATATCAGTCGTTGTGCTGGAGAGCCTAAAACACTGTCTCTGGCAATATTTCTCAGATTCAGCAGGTGTAGGTATACGTCATATTTTGCCAGGAAAGAGTGTTCCATAAGTTGTTTAGCGCTGCGAACAGCGAGTTCGGCAAGTCCGTTGGACTGAGGGTACTCTGGGCTGTTGGTGACATGTTTAAAGTTCCAGCGCTTGGCAAAGTTTTTGGACCTTTGGCTGGTGAATTTAGTCCCGTTGTCAGTCTGAAGGCGGGCTGGAATACCATGTACGGAGAAGTGCTGTCGGAGTTTCTGGATAACTATTTCTGCGGAAATGGTTGGTAGAAAATCCATTTCGAACCAACTCGAGTACGAGTCCACCAACACGAGATATTGTTTTCCATGCCAGTAGAAGATATCGGCGGCCATGGACGACCATGGTAGGGAGTGAGCAGGTTGGGACAGCAGCGGTTGTTTTTGCTGGTGTGGTGCTTGCCTGTTACAGATCGCACATGACTCTTTTTTTTCCCCGAATGTACTTGGTCATTCCGGGCCAGTAGATTTCTTTAGCGCATTGTAGGGTGGCCTCCACGCCTGGGTGGCCACCGTGGATCTCCTCGTAGTACTCCTTACGCAGAGAAGGAGGGATGACCGTCTTGTGACCCTTTACGATCACTCCGTCCTGTAACACAAGTTCATCACGTATCAGAAAGTAGGGTTTTAGTTCAGCGGGAGTGTTCGATTGTTTGGCGCTCTGATTGGGTTTCCACCATGGTTGTCACCACAAAGAAAGACAAGAAGGAGATACGCATCTGTATCAATCCTAAAGATTTGAATACAGCAATTAAACAACAACACTATCCTATGAGGACAATCGAAGACGTCGCAACACAAATCGGTATCGCAACGGTTTTCTCAGTCCTGGATGCAAAAAACTCATTCTGGCAAATCCCACTTCTGACACCATGTAAAGAGCTCAAACTCACATGGGTTGAAACATAAGCATCTTAATTGTTCAGGTCCTCAACTACACAGCAGTTCATCACACGTTCACACTGCTACTCTGACTGGTAGACAGTGGCCAGGATCTTACACTATGAATGTTATAATTAGGCGGGGTTATAATTACTAAGCATTCTAATTGCCTAATATGCTATCGCCAATACTATAGGTTTATATGCTTTTGAGAAGCATTGTGTCATTAGGGATAGTCAGCATGGTTTTGTGGAGGAGACAGGTTATTTTTGTATAAACTTGCCTGAGTTTTTTCAAGAAGGTGATGGAATTGACTGATGTGGATGTTGTCTATGTAGACTTTAGCAAGGCATTTGTCAAGGACCCCTTTTGGTCCGTTGATCCAGAAGATTAAGATGCATGGGATCCATGGTGACTTGCTAGATTGGATTAAAAATTAGCTTGGCATGGAAGACACAGTGCATTAGTGGTGGTGTATTATTCTGACTGGAGATCTATGGCCAGTGGAGGTCAACAAGAATCAGTGCTAGGAGCTCTGTTATTTTTGATATGTGTATATGTAGGTATATAAAAATTCTTTGCACAAAAATATTGGTGGGCTGATAAGTAAATTCACGTGCCACAATAACATCAATGATGTGTGGATATTGAAGAGATTTTCCAAAGGATACAGCAGGTTATAGATCAATTTTTAATGCCAATTCATCATGAGCTATGTATCTACAAAATAAAGTAATGATTTCAATATTACACCATCTAGCTTTCTCAAATTCTAAATAACTTGGATTATCACCGTTTATGTCTGACATGCTTTCTCAGATGGTAAAATCTTCTTCATGTACATCCAGAGTGTCAATTTTCCCTTACATTATCCTCTGAAAGAGTACTACATGTACTACAAGCCTGAGAGGTTCTATACCACTAATGTTCCACACTTGCGGTTACTGAATGAATTAGGAAATCAGCAAGGAGCAGGGGCAAACTCCAGCTGCCATTTCACTGCTAATATCAACTACAGATACGGGTGGAGAAATGGCAAATGGAGTTTAATCCTGACAAGTATGTAGCTGTGGGCACACAAAATGCTGGAGAAACTCAGCAGTTGCAGCAGCATCTATAGAGCGAAGGAAATAGGTAACGTTTCGGGCCAAACCCCTTCTTCAGACTGATGGGGGGTGGGGAGAGGCGGGGGGAAGAAAGGAAAAAGGAGGAGGAGCCCGAGGGCTGAGAGAGAGATGGGAAGGGGAGGAGACAGCAAGGGTCAACAGAATTGAGAGAATTCAATGTTCATGCCAAGAGGATGCAGACTCCTCAAGCGGAATATGAGGTGCTGTACCACCAATTTGCGGTGTTGCTCACTCTGGCCATGGAGGTGGCCCAGGACAGAGAGGTCGGATACGGAATGGGAGGGGGAGTTGAAGTGCTAAGCCACCGGGAGGTCGGCTTGGTTATTGCGGACCGAGCAGAGGTGTTCGGCGAAACGATCGCCAAGCCTCCGCTTGGTCTCACCGATATAGATCAGCTGGCATCTAGAGCAACGGATGCAATAGATGAGGTTGGAGGACGGTGCAGGTGAACTCCCGTCGGGCCTGGAAGGACTGCTTGGGTCCTTGAAAGGAGTGAAGGGGGGAGGTGAAGGGACAAGTGTAGCATCTCTTGCGGTTGCAAGGGAAAGTGCCCGGGGAAGGGGTGGAGCGGGAGGGAAGGGAAGTTGCGGAGGGAGCGGTCTTTGCGGAAGGCAGACGGGGGGGAGATAGGAAGATGTGGCGAGTGGTGGGGTTACGTTGGAGGTGGCGAAACTGGCGGAGGACTATGTGTTGTATGTGCCGGCTGGTGGGTTGAAAGGTGAGGACCAGGGAGACTCTGCCCTTGGTGCGAGTGGGGGGGGATGGGGCGAGAGAGCAGTGTTGTGGGGTACGGAGGAGACCTTGGTGCGAGCCTCAACTATAGTGGGGAAGTGGAATCCCCGTTCTCTGAAGAATGAGGACATTTGTGATGCCCTGGTGTGGAACACCTCATCCTGGGAGCAGATGCGGCGTAGACGGAGGAATTGGGAATGGGGGATGGAGTCCTTACAGGAAGCAGGGCGGGAGGAAGAGTAGTCCCCTTACCTGGACAGCACCCACACTTTTGCAGCTACCCCTCAATTCTGTACTGAAAGGTCAAATGGGATTTTAGTACTGAATCCCCATGAGTGCAACCTGAGGCCACAGATTAATAGCACAAAGCCAGTTGTTCTGCAAAAAAGACACAGTTACACTTGTGAATACGCACCATTCAGCCAACTTCTTTTATGCACAGGGAAGAGCTTCCCACAATAGATTTGCATCAACCTACTGAAGTGGTATGTTTCATGATTTGGGGATCTTGGCTACAATCACACTTTCATTAATTTTGTATATTCCCTTATTGAAGCAGCGGACATGAGCAGATATGGTTCAGGGACATCTGTTTAAAGAGGGAGGATGAAACTATGGGCCATTGCTGTAAGGTAATTGATGGGGTATTTGTACTTTGAATTTGATATATCCTGCAGTTCCTTTCATCTGGATAATGGTCTGTTACTTTTTTTTTAATGCAAGGAAGAAGGAGAACTAATTGGTGAATGGTTGCATGGCCAATCTTAAAAGAGCAATCCCATCTGCCCCATTTTCCATTCATTATTGGCCTGTATCTCATACTATTCCCAAACTACCTTTGCTTCTTTTTTGCCACTTGCTTACACTAGGGGTAACTTACCATATTAACTTCCAACTTGGCATTGGGATATGGAAGGCAACTGGAGAACCTGCTAGACATCCCGATGTTCCAGATGGAGACTGTTCCTGCTGCACACAGACAGTACCTGAGGTCAGGATGAAAACCTGGCCCTTGCAATTGCAAGGCAGCAGCGCAAACAGATATTGGTTGATGGTTTCCAGACTGGCTGGTAAGATTTTAAATGCTTTTACTGTGGCTTTGTTCAATTCTGTAAATGGCAAGATTGGTGTCTAGCTCAAAGAGGCTTATTGGAAATTAGGTGAGAGGCCACACAACTGGTAGATTGGTAGATTTAAGAGTTAATTCAAATAGGGTTCAAGCAAAATTTACTTTAATTAATTAGTTTTATAATGAATCAAAGGAAAATCCTGTTTGCTACTCTCAATCAACATTAAATCACTAAAGGTGCTGCAGTAACTCAATGGGCCAGGCAGCATTGATACTGTAAGTGACATTTTGGGTTGAGACTCTTCTTCAAACTCTAGAGAATTTCATGTTTTCCAGAGATGTTGCCTCACTCAATAAGTTACCAAACCAGGGCATTGGAGATGTCCTCATTCTTGAGGGAACAGGGGTTCCCCACTTCTACTATAGATGAGGCTCTCACCAGGGTCTCTTCTATACCCCGTAACTCTGCTCTCACTCCCCTTCCCCCCCACTCGTAACAAGGGCAGTCCCCCTTGTCCTCACCTTCCAATCGACCAGCCATCACATACAACAAATAATCCTCCGACATTTTTGCCACCTCCAACAGGATCCCACTACTGTCTACATCTTCCCATATCCTCTCCTGTCTGCTTTCCATAGAGACCGCTCCCTCCTTAACTCGCTGGTCAATTTGTCCCTTTTCATCCAAACTACCCCCTCTCCTGGCACTTTCCCTTGTAACCGCAGGAAATGCTACACATGTCACTTTACCTCCCCCCTTGACTTAATTCAAGGACCCAAGCAGTCTTTCCAGGTGCGGCAGAGGTTCACCTGCACCTCCTCCAACCTCATCTATTGCATCCGCTGCTCTCGGTGTCAGCTGCTCTACATCGGTGAGACTAAGCGTAGGCTTGGCGATTGCTTCGCCCAACACCTCCGCTCGGTTCGCAATAACCAACCTGATCTCCCGGTGGCTCAGCACTCCCTCTCCCATTCAGAATCCGACCTTTCTGTCCTGGGCCTCCTCCATTGCCAGAGTGAGGCCCAGCATAAATTGGAAGAGCAGCACCTCATATTTTGCTTGGGCAGTTTACACCCCACCGGTATGAACATTGACTTCTCCAATTTCAGGTAGTCCCTGCTTTCTCCTCCCCTTCCCAGCTCTCCCTCAGCCCACTGTCTCCGCCTCTTCCTTTCTTCTTCCCGCCTCCCCACACCTTCACATCAGTCTGAAGAAGGGTCTCGACCCGAAACGTTGCCTATTTCCTTCGCTCCATAGATGCTGCCTCACCCGCTGAGTTTCTCCAGTATTTTTGTCCACCTTCAATAAGTTACCCCAGCACTTTGTGGCTTTTTTTTTGTAAAATAAAGCATCTGCAGTAAACATTACTTTGTTATCTGTGTCTGTTAACTCTTCGAACTACAGTAGTTACAAAAGGCTTATATGCACTTTACAAAATAATTAAGAAAGTTAACAACAGAATGTTATTGTTTATTGCTTAGAGACTTAAATACAAAGTGAGGGAGTTATGTTGAATAATATGAAGCACAGGTGTCAGACCAGGGGAGTTCCCTCCGCCACAGGTACTATGTTACCTGCTCCATGGTTGGAGAGTCGGTGACTAAACCATCTTCCCCACCTGGTTTTCCAGGCTAGGAGGGGGCTGTGGACCCCCAGCAGGACCAAAAACAAGACTTGTCAAAGGGCGGATGAGCCCCTAACAAACCAACGGCCATCCACACTTCAGTAGAAGTTGCGATCATTGTTGTTCATAGCATTGTAAGGCACCATGCCTGTTGATGTTTTCAACGATGATGATGATGAAGATGATGATGACAGATGTGACCGTTTCTAGAATATGCAATATTGATCTTAATTAAGGAAAAATGCTAATATACTTGAAAGCAAATGAGAGAAGTAGGATGGGACTAATACATGGAATGAGCAGGTCTTCAACTGAGGAAAGATTCGGCAGTTTACTCTTGTATCTACCAGAGTTTACAAGAGCAAGAATGGAATTGAACCATATATTACCCTGAATAGTTTTATTGTTAATTCTGGCCAAATTGGAGAGGCCAGGACACTAAAATCGAGTAAAGGCTTCTGAGCTGCTAGGCCATTTGGTCAATTTAAATGTGCCTTCTGCAGAAATGGGACATTGCAGAATGGTATCAGCTTGTCTAGAGCCTATATAGGAGCTGCAGGAAGAAAATGGAACATCTGCAGATCCTGACAATTAGGTGCAAATTGCATGGAATGGATTGGATGAATGCAAACCAGACATATACATTGTAAATAATGTTGCAAAGCTTTACTTTGCTAGATATTGATTGGATTAAGTATTGAGCCTTGTCTGGGTTTCTTGAACATCAAGGCACATGTCGCGATGTTTGCTTCCTTTCAGAAGCTCCATTTGAATACAATGTATTGGTTACTGTATTATTTGGTTAGAGAAATGTCTATCATATACTGTGTTAATCGATATCTGTTATTGGACTGTAAAGAGACCACCCCCATGTGGTTCGGCCCCTCAAGTTTCGAGGACCTATAAAAGGCTGCTCCCATGAGGTCCTGTGTCGATCTTCTTGGAGAACGTTTAGGACTGCGTGACCTTCTGGAGTGTCTCTGCTTGAACGAGGCTAAGAGGGCTTGGCCAGGGAGATACGAGGATCGAACCCGCGGTGGTTAGCTATAGTAGTGGGAACTGTAATTGTGTTTTGTCAATATAAGGATTAGTTGCGTAAGTGCTTGACGCAGTGATTTTTGACTGAAACTAGCCTGGGGTAAGCTTAGAATTAGCTATTTACATTATCAACGTGGATGCAGAAAGGATGTTTTCTCTTGGGGAAGAATCCCAAATGAAGAAATCTTTTTCTTTAAAATAAGGGGTCCCTCATTTAAAACAGGGATAGGTGATATTTGTATGCTCTCACAAAGAGTCATGAGTCTTTGGAAACACTGTTTCTCAAGGAACAAAGTTTTGAACCTTTAAGCAAAAGATAGATAGTTACGATAAGCAAGGGACTGAAAGGTTACTGTGAGTGAACAGAAATGTGGCACCACTGTTAAAATTAGATCAATCAGTCTCAGTTAATTTAAGTCAGGCTGAAGGACCCGAGCAGACTTTTGCTCTTATTTCACATGCTTGTATCTTCATTTGTTGCAGTAATCATTGTTCGTATAATAATGCAATGGATCGCAAATAATGATTGACTTCTTGCTTATGCAAATAATTATTGGTTGTTTTTATTAAAATACCAAGTTGAGTGTCTGCAGGCAATTTGTATGGACAGGGTTATATGGTAAACCAAAGATGATGTATCTAGCTGTGTAGTTGCAAAAGGAGCAATATAGTCATATAATTGGCACCTGTTTACACTGGCCTTCACCAACAAGAAGTCTGGTCTAATTTGAGGTGGCCAAGGACTTTGTCCTCACTTCACCTTGAATGCCTGTCACAAGCAGCATTTTCCTTTTTTAGAATAGATCAGTTTTCTCTCAGTGAACATAACATTGCAATGAAGATAACAAACTCAGTACTGTTAATGAATATTCAACTTTTTCTGTTGCTTGCCAGAAAATCTAACACAGATAATATCAGTATGTAGAAATCTTTTGCTCTGGCAGCAGAAATGACTCACGTAATGTGTTACTGCAGGCAGCAAGTTGAACTGATGAGTTCCAGGTTCCCCTGAGCCAACTCTCGTATTCTTTAATTAATTGTGCAAATATGCATATAATGAAATAGGATGTTTGTTAATTAACACCATGCTGCACAGTCAAAGGTCTGGCATACTTGATCATTTGTATTAGAAATTAATCTGATAAATTTGATAAATTTGATACCATGTTAGCAGTTAATAAAACAGAGCATTTGCATCTGGATTTAGTGAACAGCAATATTTTGATTAGAGTTCTGTGAATCTGTCCTCCTCTTAACCTCATTCCATCTGACTATTTTTTAAACTGCACACTTGGGTATTTAGTTAATGAAACCAGAGAATTAAATATTCTGGCCTACATTTACATGGCTCAAAGAAGAGAGTAATTTAGTAATTATGTAGTTTTAATTATGTTAGTGCCCAGCCATCTCTATATTTTAATAGTGAACTTTTCAGTTCCAAAGGTAGACAAAAATGCTGGAGGAACTCAGTGGGTGAGGCAGCATCTATGGAGAGAAGGAATACGTGACGTTTCGGGTCGCCTATTCCTTCGCTGCATAGATGCTGCCTCACCCGTTGAATTCCTCCAGCATTTTTGTCCACCTTCGATTGTTCCAGCATCTGCAGTTCTTTCTTAAACATTTTGTCTACTCCACTGCAAAATCTTTTCAATACCAAATATCCCTTGGTGGTTGATTAATCAACAAATTTCTGTAATTATTACAAAAAGAAAGACCTTTTTTTTCACCCAGTTTTATTCCACCAGGGAGGTCTTACCTTCCACTACATGCAACCTCCGGCAACCGCCTTCAACTAGCATCGCAACTTACTTGGACTACAAAATTACCGATTTTTAAAACGGCAACAATTTTTTTTTAGTCGCGGCCGGTATTGAATTTTTTAAAATAATCGCCAGAACATAGAAGAAGCGGAAACCACTTTTGACCATTAGGGAGACTGACAAAAAACTCCGGGAACCTCCGGGAACCGTACAGAAACCTTGGGTGGGGCACAAAGTTTCCAGAGGTTTCCGTTCAGGTCTCCTAAATAATGCCCCTGTCCCACAATTATGCCAAACCCAATGATCCCGGAGGTTTTTGTCAGTCTCCCTAATGGTCGAAAGTGACAAAAACCTCCGGGAACCGCACGGAAACCTTGGGTGTAGCACAAAGTCTCCAGAGGTTTCTGTTCAGGTTTACTAAGTGGGACAGGGGCATAATGCCCCTCATTCAATTGTGTCCAGACTGAGCTGGGAACAGACCACAGGCCTTGGGCAGTATATTCTGAGCCCACCACCCTGCCCTCTACAACCCAAAGTCTTGTTAACATTTTTGAATTATAGCCCCTGCTCAGAGATATTTAAGAACAAACCAATGCTTTAAAACAATTATTTAAAAAAATCTAGCAGCAAGCAATTGCACATATTAATCTCCTACAATCACCAATGTGATAATATGCCCTTACAACACAGAACGAGGCCATTCAGCCCACCAAACCATATTCCTTTGTCCCATTCTCACCCTGAGATTTCTCATAACTTCTTAGATCTTCTGCAACCTGTCCACATTACCGGCAATTTATAGTAAATAATTAATCTACCACTGATCTCTGGGATGTGGGAAGAAACTGAGATAATAAATCTACCCGCCCATATTTTTGGATCTGGGAGGAAACCAAAAAGGTTTCTGGTTACCAGAAGAAAGCACAAATTTCACACAGACTTAATTTAGTTTAGAGATACAGCGTGGAACCAGGCCCTTCGGCCCACAGGGACTGCACCGACTAGCGATCTCCATACATTAACACAATCCTACACACTAGGGACAATTTATATTTATAACAAGCCAATTAACCTACATACCTGCACTTATTTGGAGTGAAGATCTCGGAGAATCCCCACGCGGTCACGGGGAGAACCGACAAACTCCGTACAGACTGTAGCCGTGGTCGGGATCAAACCCGGGTCTCCGGCGCTCCAAGTGCTGTAAGGCAGCAACTCTACCGCTGCGCCACTGTGCTACCCTTAACGGGTCACTGGTAGTCAGAATCATACCTGGGTCACTGGCTGCTGCTGGGGATATCTCTCCTAGAAGCAGTTGTGTATATCATAAACCTAAAGGCTCCTCATAACTGAAGTGTAAGATTTAGAGAGAACCTGAAGGATGACCTGTTCACACAGAGTGTGGTGGGTACATGGAACAAGCTGACAGAGAAAATAGTTGAGGCAGGTATAATAACAACACTTTAAAAACACTTGGACATTTTAAAAACCATGGGAAAAGTTTAGAGAAATATGGGTGAAATAAGAATATATGGACTAGCTACGATGGACCTTAGTTGACACGGATGAGTTCGGCCTCTTGTAGAAGGAGGCTCTTAGCTTTAGTTTTGTTTTTAGTTTTACTTTTAGTTTTAGTCTTAAAGATAGTGTGGAAACTGGCCGTTCGGCCCACCAAGTCCACGCTGACCACTGATCACAACGTACATAAATTCAATTGTACACATGAGAGACAATTTACAGAAGCCAATTAACATACAAACCTGCACGTCTTTTGAATGTAGGAAGAATCCGGAGCACCGGGAGGAAATCCATGCTGTCACAGGGAGTAAGTGCAAACTCTGTATAGAGTGCCCCATAGTCAGGATTGAACTGGGGTCTCTGGCGCTATAGGGCACCAACACTACTGCTGTGCCACTATGCCACCCATTAAAGATAGTCTAGATGTGCATGCAGGTAATTACATGATTTGTAAATAATTTGAGTGTTGGAGTAGCAGGTTCAGTGTGTTTCAGAACTCACAAGAAGACATAGAGTTGCTCAGCTCTCACCTCAGTGACAATATGTCAAGGGGCATGCAAGAAGGCACATAATCTTTTGGACAGCAAATCTGAGTTACATTTTTGACTGCATGCATTTGCACATGCTGCAGGGAAGACACAAGAACGGCAGCAGAAGCATCACCTGACTGGAATCAGTTTGCAATGCCCATTATGCGTAGGAAGGATCTGCAGATGCTGCTTTACACCAAGACAGACACAACATGCTGGACTAACTCAGCAGGACAGGCAGCATCTCTGGAGAAAAGGAATAGGTGTTGTTTCGGTAAAGAAGGGCCTCCACCCAAAATGTCACCCATTTTGAGAGGCCCGGGGAGCCGCTGGTGAGAGAGGGTGGAGCTACCGGCGCTGTGAGACTGAAATCGGCAACGTTCCATCTTTGGTTCTATCTTCCAGAGAGGGAAACCTCTGATTGGTTGAAGAGGACCAGAGGAAGCAGCTGATTGGGGGAAACCCGGGGTTTACATTTTTACATTTAATTAATACATTAACTGGGAGTTAAGGATTCTGGGAGTTAAGGGTTCAGTATTTAGTAGTAAAGTTTAAAGGATAATGTTTTGTGTTTAATAAAAATAAAAAATAAAAATATATACATATATAATACAGATTATATATAGACAGAGGCCCAGGAGCGGTTGCAGTGGGAGGAGCCAAATCCGTAACGTTCCATTCGCAGCTCGCAGTTGAGGAAGCCGCTGATTGGTGGAAGACGACTCGAGGGAGCAGCTGATTGGCAGTCAGATCGCTGCTGATTTCTTTCAGCTAAAATCCTTGCTTTGTATTGTACATTGTATTATATTGTATTGTATCCAGGGTAAGGGGGAGGATGAGTGCCAGGCAGTTTACTGTTCTGGATGTCAGATGTGGGAGGTCATGCAGTCAGATAGCTCTCCAGACGTCCACATCTGCGCCAGGTGCGTCAAGATGGCGCTCCAAATGGACCGTATTCGGTACCTGGAGCAGCAGCTCGATGCTCTCCGTCTGGTCAGGGAGAGTGAGGAAGCCATAGAGAGCAGCTACAGACAGGTGGTCACTCCAAAACCACAGGAGGCAGAAAAGTGGGTCACGGTTAGGAGAGGCAAGGGGCAGAGGCAGGGACTAGAGAGTACCCTGGTGGCTGTACACCTTGGCAATAAGTACTCCTGTTTGAGTACTATTGGGGGGCACAGCCTACCTGTTGGTAAGCAACAGCGACCGGGCCTCCGGTACAAAGACCGGCCCTGTTGCTCAGAAGGGTAAGGAAAAGAAGAGGAGGGCAGCAGTAATAGGGGACTCTATAGTTAGGGGGTCAGATAGGCGATTCTGTGGACACAGTCAGGAGACCCGGATGGTAGTTTGCCTCCCTGGTGCCAGGGTCCGGGATGTGACTGAACGTGTCCAAGATATCTTGAAATGGGAGGGAGAGGAGCCAGAGGTCGTGATACATATAGGTACCAATGACATAGGTAGAAAAAGAGAGGAGGTAGAAAAAGTAGACATAGGAGAAAAAGAAAGGAGAATTTAGGGAGTTAGGAAGAGTGTTAAGGAGAAGGACCGCAAAGGTAACAATCTCAGGATTGCTGCCTGTGCCACGCGACAGTGAGAGTAGGAATGGAGCAAGGTGGAGGATAAATGCGTGGCTAAAGGACTGGTGCAGAGCGCAGAGATTCAAGTTTCTGGATCATTGGGACCTCTTTGGGGAAGGTGTGACCTGTACAAAAAGGGCGGGTTGCACTTGAACCCGAGGGGAACCAATATCCTGGCGGGGAGATTTGCAAAGGCTACTGGGGAGACATTAAACTAGATCGGTTGGGGGGAGGGACTCAAATAGAGAAGGCAAGTAGTCCGTTTGTGAGGCAGGAGGCAGAGAAGAGAAGCAGTCAGACGCAACACGTAGGGAGGAAAGAAGAAAAAAAATAACAAACGAAGAATAAGAAGTGGAGGGTTTCTTAAATGTGTGAGCAGAGAGACAGAGGGGGTGTAAAATGAGGATAGGAGCAATAGATAGTGAGGTGAAAAGTGGCAGGAAAACAAATCCAGGGCAAAAATCTAAATGGCCACTTTTCAACATAATTGTAAAAGGGCCAAGAGTGTTGTAAAAACAAGCCTGAAGGCTTTGTGTCTCAATGCGAGGAGCATTCGTAATAAGGTGGATGAGTTGAATGTGCAGATAGCTATTAATAATTATGATATAGTTGGGATCATGGAGACATGGCTCCAGGGTGACCAAGGCTGGGAGATGAACATCCAGGGATATTCAATATTCAGGAAGGATAGATAGAGAGGAAAAGGAGGTGGGGTAGCGTTGCTGGTTAGAGAGGAGATTAACGCAATAGAAAGCAATGACATTAGCTTGGAGGATGTGGAATCGATATGGGTGGAGCTGCGAAACACTAAGGGGCAGAAAATGCTAGTGGCTGTTGTGTACAGGCCACCTAACAGTAGTAGTGGAGTTGGGGATGGCATCAAACAGGAAATTAGAAATGCGTGCAACGAAGGTAAAACCGTTATAATGGGTGACTTCAATCTACATATAGATTGGGTGAATCAAATTGGCAGGGGTGCTGAGGAAGAGGATTTCTTGGAATGTATGCGGGATAGTTTTCTAAAACAACATGTGGAGGAACCAACGAGAGTGCAGGCTATTCTAGACTGGATATTGAGTAATGAGGAAGGGTTAGTTAGCAGCCTTGTTGTATATGGCCCCTTGGGCAAGAGTGACCATAATATGGTTGAGTTCTTCATTAGGATGGAGAGTGACATTGTTAATTCAGAAACACGGGTCCTGAACTTAAAGAAAGGTAACTTTGAGGGTATGAGACGTGAATTGGCCAAGATGGACTGGCAATTGATTCTTGAAGGGTTGACGGTGGATATGCAATGGAAGGCATTTAAAGACTGCATGGATGAACTACAACAATTGTTCATCCCAGTATGGCAAAAGAATAAATCAGGGAAGGTGGCGCATCCGTGGATAACGAGGGAAATCAGGGATAGTATCAAAAGAAAAAGAAAAGCGTACAAATTAGCCAATAAAAGCAGCCTACCAGGGACTGGGAGAAATTCAGAGACCAACAGAGGAGGACAAAGGCTTAATTAGGAACGGGAAAATGGAGTATGAAAGAAAACTGGCAGGAATCATAAAAACTGACTGCAAAAGTTTTTATCGATATGTGAAGCGCAAAAGATTAGTTAAAACAAATGTACGTCCCTTGCAGTCAGAAACGGGTGAATTGATCATGGGGAACAAGGACATGGCAGACCAATTGAATAACTACTTTAGTTCTGTCCTCATTAAGGAAGACATAAATAATTTGCCGTAAATAGCAGGGGATCGCGGGTCAAATCCAGGAAAGTGAAATCCAGGTTAGCCGGAAAGTGGTAATGGGTAAATTGAATGAATAAAGGCCGATAATTCCCCAGGGCCAGATAGGCTGCATCCCAGGGTACCTTAAGGAAGTAGCCCCAGAAATAGCAGATGCCTTAGTGATAATTTTTCAAAACTCTTTAGATTTCTGGAGTAGTTCCTGAGGATTGGAGGGTAGCTAATGTAACCCCACTTTTTAAAAAGGGAGGGAGAGAGAAAACAGGAATTACAAACCAATTAGTCTAACATCGGTAGTGGGGAAACTGCTAGAGTCAATTATTAAAAGATGGGATAGCAGCGCATTTGAAAAGTGGTGAAATCATTGGACAAAGTCAGCATGGATTTACGAAGGGTAAATCATGTCTGACGAATCTTATTGAATTTTTTGAGGATGTAACTAGTAGAGTGGATAAGGGAGAAGCAGTGGATGTGTTGTATCTGGACTTTCAGAAGGCTTTCGACAAGGTCCCACACAAGAGATTGGTATACAAACTTAAAGGACACGGTATTGGTGGTTCAGTATTGATGTGGATAGAGAACTGGCTGGCAGACAGGAAGCAAAGAGTAGGAGTGAACGGGTCCTTTTCAGGATGGTAGACAGTGACTAGTCGGGTGCCGCAAGGCTCAGTGCTGGGACTCCAGCTGTTTACAATATACATTAATGATTTGGACGACGGAATTAAACGTAACATCTCGAAGTTTGCGGATGACACGAAGCTGGGGGGCAGTGTTAGCTGTGAGGAGGATGCTAGGAGGCTGCAGGATGACTTGGATAGACTGGGTGAGTGGGCAAATACATGGCAGATGCAGTATAATGTGGATAAATGTGAGGTTATCCACTTTGGTGGCAAAAACAGAAAGGTAGACTATTATTTGAATGGTGACCGATTAGGAAAAGGGGAGATGCAGCGAGACCTAGGTGTCATGGTACACCAGTCATTGAAAGTAGGCATGCAGGTGCAGCAGGCTGTGAAGAAAGCAAATGGTATGTTGGCATTCATAGCAAAAGGATTTGAGTACAAGAGCAGGGAGGTTCTACTGCAGTTGTACAGGGTCTTGGTGAGGCCACACCTGGAGTATTGCGTACAGTTTTGGTCTCTTAATCTGAGGAAAGACATTCTTGCCATAGAGGGAGTACAGAGAAGGTTCACCAGACTGATTCCTGGGATGGCACGAACTTCCATATGAAGAAAGACTGGATAGACTTGGCTTGTACTCGCTGGAATTTAGAAGATTGAGGGGTGATCTCATAGAGACTTACAAAAATTCTTAAGGGGTTGGACAGGCTAGATGCAGGAAGATTGTTCCCGATGTTGGGGAAGTCCAGGACAATGGGTCACAGTTTAAGGATAAGGGGGAAGTCTTTTATCGGACCGAGATGAGAAAAGCATTTTTCACACAGAGAGTGGTGAATCTGTGGAATTCTCTGCCACAGAAGGTAGTTGAGGCCAGTTCGTTGGCCATATTTAAGAGGGAGTTGGATGTGGCCCTTGTGGCTGAAGGGATCAGGGGGTATGGAGAGAAGGCAGGTACAGGATACTGAGTTGGATGATCAGCCATGATCATATTGAATGGCGGTGCAGGCTCGAAGGGCCGAATGGCCTGCTCCTGCACCTAATTTCTATGTTTCTATTCCTCCTCTCCAGAGATGCTGCCTGTCCCACTGAGTTACTCCAACATTTTGTGTCCATCTGTGATGCCCATTAACCGGTTAAGCACCTGGGGTGGTTCAGGGGTGCAGCAGCTTCAGAAACCCAGGTTCAATTAGTGCTGTATGTGTGGAGTTTGCATCATCGCCCAGTGACATTGGTGAACTGATTTCCTCCCACATTCATAGGACATGGACGTAAGTTAAACGGGTACTGTAATTTGTCACTAATGTAGGTGGGTAGTTTGTAGAAGAATCAGATGAGGACGAAGTTAATAATGGTTATTTATTAGAGAAATATGAGGGAATGGGAGAGCTGGCATAGACTTGATAGGCGGATAAGCCATCTTCTCTACATGGGTATATCAAAACTACATGGGGCTATTAAAACTCTCAACTGCAGCTGAAATACAGGTGAGTTTTAGTTTAGTTTAGTATTGTTTAGAGGTTCAGCACAGAAACAGGCCCTTTGGCCCCCGAGTCTGCACCGACCAGCGATCCCCACACATTAACACAAGCCTACACACACTAGGAATAATTTACACTTATACCGCGTATACAAACCCAAGACAATTAATGAATTAACCTAAGTCGTTGGAGTGTGGGAGGAAACCGAAGATCTCGGAGAAAACTAACATGGCTACGGGGAGAGTGTACAAACTCCGTACAAACAACACCCGTAGTCGGGATCGAACCCGGGCCTCTGGTGCTACAAGTGCTGTAAGGCAGCAACTCTACCGCTGCATCAACATGAGGGTTAGATACAAAGTTTATGTGGCTCCTCAGCTCAGTTAGGGAAGTCTGATGCACTGCATTTGACCTCCAGCAAATGCTGATAATTCTATGTTGCAAAGCACAGACACAGACAAGTCCACAACACATTGGCACTCTCTCTGCAATCAACTGGTGGTTTCCTACGGAACTGTCAACTAAGCATCATCCTGTTCCATCCCATTTTTTCATAATGGTTGGTGTTGGTCATAGCAATATTCATATTTATTTACAGTATATTTCCTTGACGTAAGATGCAAAGTTCTCTGAACAGTGTGGTGGATACAAGTTTTATCTCTAGCTTTTCTCAGGTCTGATGGACCAACCTGAAAAATTAATCATGCTCTCCATAAATGTCCCCTGAAAGCAGAGAGCCTATTTGATTTTCTGTTTTAATTCAGAATCTTCACCATATATAATATTTTACATTTGCATTTAAATTGACAGATAATGGTACCAAATAAATTATTAGCTTACATTAACAATTAAAACATCACAGCTGAATAATTTAAAATATTTTGTGTATCAAGATAGAAATGAAAAAAAAAAACTGCTGTTTGGTATAATTGAACATACTTGCAGAACTTGTGCTTCTATTTAAGAAGGCCTGAAAGGAAAAGCTTGGGAACTATAGACCAGTGAGACTAACATGTAAGTTACTGAAGAGGATACTGAGGAATATTAAGGGTAGTCATCATGGTTTTATACATGGAAGATCTTTTCATGAATTTGAGTTAGCTTTTTGAAGATGTTACCACAAAGGTTGATGAGGGCAAGGCCGTAGACATTAACTATATAGACCTCAGCTTGGTCTTCGATAATTTTCCGCATGTAGAAAATTAGAAGGTTGGATCGCATGGGAGAGCTCGCTGCCTAGATACAGAATTTGGTTCATGGAAGAAAGTAGAGGGTGATGGTGGAAGGTTGTTTTTCGGACTAGAGGCCTGCAACTAGTGGTGTGACTCAGAGATTGGTGGTGGGCCCATTAGTCTTTGTAGTTTATATCAACAAATTGGATGAGAATCTACAAGGAATGAGTAATGGATTAGCAGTTGACACTAAAATCAGTGATAGAGTAGACAGTGAAGATAGTTACAGCAGGATCTTGATCAGCTGGTCAAGAGGCTGAAGAATGACTAATGGAATTTAATGCAGGTAAGTGTGAGGTGCTTCATTTTAGGAATTCTGCATTCTAGAAACTAGGGTAAGACCTTCACAGTGAATACTGGGCATGGGCAGAAAGATCTAGGTGTATAGGTACACTGCCCTGAAAGTGGCATCACAGGTAGATAGGGTAGGAAAGAAGGCTTTTGGTACGTTGGCCTTCATCAGTCAGGGTATTGAATATAGCTGAGATGTTAGATTATAGTCATACACTACGTTTGTGAGGCCACATTTGGAATATTATGTTCAGTTTTGGTCACCCTGCGATAGTAAGGATGTCATTAAGCTGGAAAGCGCATAGAGAAGATTTACAAGAATGTTACAAGACACGAGGACCTGAGCTATAGGGAAAGATTGGGTAAGCTTGGAATTTATTCCCTGGTGTGCAGAAGGCTAAGGGATAATGTGGAATTGATAGGGTGAATACACAATCTCTTACCCAGAGCCGGGGAATCAAGAACCAGAGAACAAAGGCTTAAGGTGAGAGGAGAACGATTTAAGAGGAACCTGAGGGGCACCTTTTTCATTCAGATTGTTGTGGGTATATGGAACAGGCAGCCAGAAAAGCTGATTGAGGGAGGTACACCAACATTTAAAAGACACATGGACAGACACATTGACAAGATATGGGCCAAATGTGGGAAAATGGGATTAGCTTAGATGGAGCATCTTGGTCGGCATGGACGAGTTCAGATTCAGATTCAGTTTATTGTCATTGCACTTTTCAGTACAACAAAATGGTTTAGCCTGCAATCATACATAGAATAAATAACAAAACGCACACTCAACACAGTTTCACATCCACCACAGTGAGTCCACCAGGCACCTCCTCACTGTGATGGAAGGCAAAAGTCCCAAAGTCCATGTCTCTTCCCTCCTTGCTCTCCCACTGCGCTGAGGCGATCCAGGCCTCTGATGTTGTGACCCAGCCGGGTGATGGTAAGTCCAGCGGCCGCATCCGAGCTCCGCGAACGGGCTGGTGCAAACACCGCAGCCCGGTGCGGTCGAAGCTGCCGAAGCTGCCGCCCTCCAGTCCAGCGGACGCAGCTGTTGTTGCGGGAGCTCCGGAAAAACAGGTCACCGACCTGTGACCTGCGAGCTCCCGACGATTCCGTCCACTGGCCCACGGCCGAGACCACTGGGCCCGCGGCCGAGCCTCTGTGTCTCCGAAGTCCGATCGGAAGTCGGGTCGCAACGCCACCACAGCCCCGAAGTCGGCCAGCCTCGCGTTGGTAAGTCCTGGCTCTGCCTCCGGAGCCTCGAGGTCAGTCCCTGTTGGAGGCCGTCAGCTCGGCGATCGGCCTCAGCACAGACGGAGATGGGGGATACGGCAAGAAAGGTCGCATCGCCCGAAGGGAGAGTCAAAAAACAGGTTTCACCCACCCCCCCAAACATACACAACTAAAATAAACCAAAATAAACTGTAACAGCGGGACAAAATAAAACAAAAAAAGAAAAGACAAACGGACTGCAGGCGAGCCGCAGCTGCAAGGCAGCGCCGCCACTTCCGGTTGCATTGAAGGGCATGTTTCCATTAAGTATAACCTAATGATTCTGTGGTTTCCTTTAATTATCTACCAAAATATACAAATTAAAACATTCCTGTGCTGGGGTTAATTCGATAATTACCTAGTAAACCCCAGCACTGGAAAATTTAAACTTGTATATTTTGGTAAATAATAAAAGGAAATCATACATTCCTTGTGAAATATATGATTGGAGACCAAAGAGATTTGGAATACAGATGTAAATACAACCACAATAGTAGTGCAGCTTAGTAAAACCAAACACAGATGAAAAAAAGAACTGCGATTGATACTGAAAGGAACGGAATTGAAATGCAGTTACGTGAACCTGAGTATGCTTAGAATTTAGTAAAAGAATAGAAGAATCATAGACGTTATTGGCACAGTCAAAGGCCTTGCAGCTCATGGGATTGATAAATAACTAGTTCGGTTAAGGGACTGTCCCACTTACGTGTCCTTGGCACGCAAATTACGCGACCTCGTGGTCGCGTTGAGCCGTGACGGTCCCGCAAAGGTCGCGTGCGATTTCATGCGTACGCACTGCCGTCTGGAGCACGTGACGTCATTTGAAGTTGGACGCAAAATGCTTGAGTAACTCAGCGGGACCGGCAGCATCTCTGGAGAGAAGGAATGGATGATGTTTCGGGTTGAGACCCGTCTTCAGTCTGAAAGAAGGGTCTCGATCCGAAACATCATCCATTGCTTCTCTCCAGAGATGCTGCCGGTGCCGCTGAGTTACTCCAGCATTTTGTGTCTATCTTCAATTTTCTTGGCCCCGCTCTGGGAGTAGAAGTGGGGGCGGATCCGGACTGCAACCGCCGTGAGCCCCAGGCCGAGCTTGGCGATCGTTTGCCTGCTTCTGCTGCTGTTAGAGGCGAGACGTTGCATCGCACCAGGGTCTTAGGCCTGTCCCATTTTGGCCGTCAGTTCTGCGACAGGCCGTTGGGGCGCGAAGATTTTGTTCGCTACAAAAATTTCGGACCCCTGCGCGATGTCGAACACAACTACATACCCCTCCGCGCTTCTCAGGTCACGTAATTTGCGTGCCAAGGAAACATAAGTGGGACATGCCCTTTACTCCCAGATTCCTGCCCACAGTTCACACTCTTGTTAGGTAGAGTGCTTTGTTATTTATGTCATATCCCCCCTCCTCAACTTGCCTATAGACATTTTTACCAATTGCCTTACATCTATTCCTAATTTATAGTTTAGTTTAGATGCAGCTTGAAAACAGGCCCTTCGGCCTACCGAGTCCTCGCCGACCAGCAATCACCGTACACCAGTTCATCTTACACATTAGCGACAATTTACAGAAGCCAATTAACCTACAAACCTGCATGTATTTGACAGCCAGCGCCTTCAAGCTGAAAGCTAAGCCAACAGGATAAACCTCAGGCCGCCAGCGACTCCTCTCGAGGGGAGGGTGAACTGCAGGGTGAGGCCTGAGATTGCCATGCTGCCTCTTTCAAAGACCAGGACTGAGCTGCTGGGAGCCAATCTCCGAGATTGCCAGCACCATTTGTGTTGCGATGGCGAGAGATAATGCCCTCATGTGGTCCCGGACATTCTTACTGTTAATAAAATTGTCATGTGAGCTCACCCTACTGCGAGTGTCAGTGTGGTCACTGCCAAACCCAGAGTTATGCCACACAGCCAACATAATAGTAAGATTAAATGAGAACTTACCAGTTTGAAGTTTGATCTTTATTTTATGAGGAGTTACGATGAGGGACTGTGTGCCCTCCGCTCCCAACCCTCATAAATGTCATCTGTTAGTTCTAGTCTTCTGTTATCTTACTATTATACTTCAATCACTGTTACCTGTGATTTCACACCGCTGCTTTGAAGATTGACGCACATACGGCTAGACGGGGTTCTTCACGTAGTCCCTCATCGTGACTCCTCATAAAATAAAGATCAAACTTCAAACTGGTAAGTTCTCATTTAACCTTACTATTTTACTTCGGAGTCATGTAAGTGACTACGTGAAGATTTCAAAGCTCTGTGATTTCATGCCGCAGATTCAAATCTGGCCTCTCACTGCATTGATTGACTCAACAATAATTAAATAATCAATAAAGCACCAATCATAACATTGCTTAAACAAATTAACGGTTTATTTTTTACAAGTAAAACAATAGCAAACCTTCTATCCCAGGGGGAAACTATATAACTGAACTTAAAACAGAATCAGCAAATAGCCCCTGCCTTGCAATTGGCTTATAATAAAATCTCTGGAACATCAGCTCACTGGACCATCCTGCGGCCGCGAGGACATGGTCTATAGGAACGTCCATCGCTCTGGCCGCTGAAGTTGATGCCGCCCTCGTGGAATGAGATTTAAATTTATCAGTATCAATCCCAGCGCTCACCAGAACCTGCTTTAGCCACTTTGAAATTGTTTGCACCGACACCTTACTGTGCGTTTTTTTGTGGCTAATAAACAATGCTGACTCTGTTCCTCTTAGGGTTCTGGTAGCCTCAATGTAATGGGACAAAAATATGACACTACACACTGGCAGGAATCCTTGGGGTATGCCGAAAAGACAATCTTACACCCTGTCACCCCTATTCTACTCTGCTTGAGCTGATCATAAACATAAAACATGGTGGCATCTGCCGATACCTCCATCCTGTCTAGCCACAGCTTCTGTAATGTCTGCACATGTTGGGCTGCTACCAACGCCACAAGCATGACCACCTTCATGGTTAGCTTGTCTAGAGATAGGACTGTGACAGGAGTCCACTGGGGAAGGAGCATAAGAACTTTGCTTACATAGAAACATAGAAACATAGAAAATAGGTGCAGGAGTAGGCCATTCGGCACTTCGAGACTGCACCGCCATTCAATATGATCACGGCTGATCATCCAACTCAGTATCCCGTACCTGCCTTCTCTCCATACCCCCTGATCCCTTTAGCCACATCCCTTTACATTCCAGATAACCAAATACCTGGGCCTAGGAGGATTAGAATTAAAAACTTCCTTCATAAATCTAGAGACTAACGGAAGTGTCCCCACTGAATGTAATTTTGACACCATGGGTAAATAAGAAGACAGAGCACTTCTGGCTGTATTGATTGCACTATAGCTTAACTTTTGATCGAAATAGAGAGTTGACAAGAACTCCAGCACGTCTGGGATGCCTGCAGTTTGATATGAGATATTCTGCCGTATGCAGAACACCTCCCACTTTCTTATCGAGGAAATGTCCTGCTTCTGGGTACTATCCCTCCAGGCCGACGTGAGAACATCCATGGTGCGATCAGACAGTCCTTTCCCCAGGTATGGCTTCTTGGAATTATGCAAATTAACAGATCAATACAATCATGTAAAGGATGTTGATCGCCAGTTACCAGGTTCACCAGTAGGTTTTTATATTTGGGAACAATCATATGAGGCTGAATAGCCATCTGCAAAACAAGAGGGAACCAGGGCTGAGTAGGCCAGTCTGGCACTACCAATACTCCTGAAGCGTAATCCTGCTTGATTTTTTTGCAGGCATCGACTGATGAGACAGAATGGAGGAAATGCATATAAAATCATTCCACCCCAATGCATCGACCGCAGCTGCGCCAGGGTCTAGTTCCCATGAAACGTATTTAGGCAACTGATGGTTTAGTCTAGATACAAACAAATCAATATCTGGCATTCCATATCGAGCAACCACATCTTTAAATATGTCATGATTCAACATCCATTCTATGTTATCATTGAATTGGCATGACCTTGTGTCTGCCACTATGTGGAATCTACCTGGCAGTAGATTGCTGAAAAACAAATGTTTTTGTCAATGTACCAGCTCCAGATATGATTAGCCAATCTGTCACAAGATTCCAACTTGACTCCACCAATGAGATTAACATATGCCACTACTGTAGTGTTGTCAATTTAAACCTGCACATGCAAGTGACTCTTGGCAGAGCAATAAGATTTAAGCCCATAAAAGGTTCCCAAAAGATCTAAATAATTGATCCCTCACAATTGCAGAAGGGATGTCTCATCACTATTCCATCTGCCTCCACAACTGGAAGACATATCAGTAGCACCCCAACCTAGAGCACTAACATCAGTCTGTAAGACTATGGAAGGTGGTTCAACCAAAACTTCCCTGGAACCACTTGAGACATTTGTGATCCACCATTGTATTTCTGAAATGGCTTCAGCTGGTAATCCCATGGGCCTGTCAAAATGACCTGCATGTGGCCTCAGTGCCTGTTCCTTTGCTAGTTGTAAGTGTTGACAATGCAGAGGTCCAAACTGCACAGCTGGAAAAGCAACCACCAATTTACCAATTAAACTGGCCATCTGTATAATTGAAGGTCGTTGTTCACCAAGGAGCTTGATACAACCTCCCATTAACTGCTGCCTTTTGTCACTGGGCAGAGTCACTAACATGTGATCTTAATTAATGATAAAGCCCAAGTAATCAATAATGTTAACTTGTGTTAATTTGGATTTATCTGGATGAATGATGAACCCCAATTGCTCAAAAGTGAGTTTAACAACTGAAACAGATGATTCAGCTGCATTCCAAGTCTTTCCGACAATTAAGATATCATCTAAATAGGCCATTACAACATGACCCTGAGCTTGGAGTAGCCCTAGAACAGGTTTTAACAATTTGGTAAACAATCTAGGAGCTGAGGTTAATCCATTAGGCAGTGCTTTGAATTGCCATAACTGACTAATCCAGCTAAAATTCAAATACCTATCATCACAATGAACAGACGCTAAGTAATATGCATCTTTAAGATCTATGCTTGCCATATAACACCCTTTGGAAACCAGCTGTTCAGCAGTAGAAAATGTTTCCATTTTGAAACGTCTATACTGCATAAAAGGGTTCAGGCTCGTCAGATCCAGAATGATTCTACATCCCCCATTCTTTTTAGACCTAGGAAATATACTTGACATAAACTGATGGGATTGACAAACCGACTTCTCAATAAACCCTTTTTTGCATAATATCTCAAGTTCTGCCTGTATCTGCATATTCTCTTTTTGTGAAAACACGAGTGTTCGACGTGGGACATGCTGAGTGGGTGTACACACAGTAGGGTAGAATTCAATTTTAACCTCTACACTGCCCAGCACAAACAAATCTGATGTTATCTCCTGCCATTGTTTGAGGAACAAGTGTAATCTGCCCCCAACTTGAACATCTTACCCACTTAAATTGTTTTCCTCAGGAGCAAAATCTCTTACCTGCACATTTCCTGTCAGCGCTTATTACGCCCGGCCCCTCCTAGGGAAATTCATCCTTCCCCGTGTGCCTGAGGCAGGCTGCCAGCTGCGTGTGTTCGGGAATGGACAGCTCGTCCCTTCACCAGCCCCTGTCATAGCACCCCGTCAATAGGGGAAAACCCTCCTGCCTATTTTGCTGCTTGTTTTAATCAGGCCCACAGTTTTTGCCTCCTCATCAAGTTCTTGGGCTCGCTTTGTGAGGTCCTCCCCAAACAACAGATTAGGCAGTTGTATATTGTTCAGTTTGCAGAGTGCTGCAAATTTTGGGTGAATGGCTGGGCGTATGGCACTCTTTCTTATGCAGTTCATTTCAAAATGTGCGCTGCACAGGAGCCCCAACGCATCCTGATGAACTTCCGTCATGTGCCCCTCGTCCACCGTTCTGGCGAACGCAGTGATTCCTGCTGCAAGCAACTTGAGCACCCTCTGGAGATTTATCTCTTGTGCCCGCACTGCAACCCCCATTTGGCCCCATATGACAGGGTTGACCACCGGCACCCTCAACAGCCCACAGTTAACTGGGTTTCATACCTTTTAGCAGTGTCGTCCATTGTCAGCTCTTGGAGCTGATGGGAGAGCATATACTGGATGGTAGTTGCCAACTCCTCCTCCAATGGCTCCCCTGCTTCCCTGGGGATCGCAAACTTTGAGGTATTAAAAGGAGGCTCTGTTCAGCCACTGACTCGGCATCAGTATACCCCTGAGCCAGCTAACCCTCCTCCTCCATGAGTGGGTAATCATGCAGCCCTATTCCAGGTGCTGCTGGCACAGGCTCTCCAACAGCCTGGCGTGGACATCACTCCTCCTCCCGGAGTGCATCCTTATCGAGCATCCTCTGCAATAGGATCTTGATCTGGGACAGCCATGAGCAAACTGACTCCCCTTGCGAAGGTGAAACCTCCAGGCCCGACTCTGGGTCAATGGGCCTAGCAGACTTTGCTGTGGCCTTACGCCCTACCGGCGTGGCAACGTTGCTCACAGGCAACGTATCTGCTGTCGCAAGCTCCCCCAGCTGGCGACGGATTTGGTGAGCTAGGCGGGCACCCGCTACCCGCACTCCCGCGGTCCTCCAAACTTTTAACAACGGGTCGCCTCGTCTTCACCTTTGCTGCTTTCTGCATCTTGAAAAATTGTAAGTCCTGAAATCACCCGCAAATGCAGAAAGCGACCTCCAGGCTGAGTTTTCCACTTACTTTGAGGTGTTTTAAACTTACCGCTGGGGTAGCTCCGCTGCGCCAACCGGTCGCCTGCACCAATGCACCTGACGTAATGACGCACGTGCGGCTGGACAGGGTTCTTCACATAGTCACTCACGTGACTCCGAAGAAAAATCAAAGACTTTTCCCACCCTGGTTATGCCTTTTTTTCCCTGCTCCCATCCGGTAGAAGGTACAGATGCTTGAAAGTGCACACCACCATACACAGGAACACCTTTGTTCTGCACATGGTATCTTCCTCTTTGCTCTATCTAATGACTTGATTATATTTATGTATAGTATTTTCTGATCTGTTTGAATAGCATGCAAAACAAAGCTTTTTGCTGTATTTTGGTAACTGTTACAATAATTTATCTAAACCTAAATGGTTATCCCTCCAGCAGTATACAAAAGGGTATTTTTTTGTTTTTGAAGGGAATGGCCGCCAGGGTTTTCTTCACTTACACTACACTTTTTCCTAATGGACCCCCACCTACATTTTGCCAGATTCTAAGTTGTGACCACCTCACCATGTCTCCTTTCTATGACATTTTCATTCTTCATGATGATTCTGCAGTGCCCAGCAGCAACTCCAGTTCCCTAACCCAGTCCGTCAGGAGCTGCAACGATGAACCTCCCACACGTGTAGTCCGTAGGGATAATGGACATTTTCCTGACTTCTCACATCTTGCAGGAGGAACGTTTCACTGCCCTAACTGCTATCCCTACTGCACTAACACCAAAGAAGAGTCACACACAAAAAACAGATCGTATCATACCTTGGCACTCTTCCCCATGCTCAGCCTCCTTGCAAATTCTCATGTGTCAAAACCTCAGCACTTACCATTAACAAAACACTTTGGCCTCAACACAACCTCTCCCAACATAGCCGCCCCCAATTGGGAGTCGCTATCATGCTTAATCTTGATGGCATTGAAGCTATTATTGCTATGACCATAGGGAATACGTTGATATAATGTTTTTTCAATGCTGCCACTATTAAGTCTACTGTCCACTAGGACAATAATATATTTGCCAAGTGTCCAGCAGATCGTATACATTAAAGGATGTAGCTTTTTGCATTAATTATTAAATATTTAATATATTATCTCTCTCTCTCTGTGTGCCGGCATTGTGGGTGTAACATTCCATTTTTTTTTCAGATAACATTTTTGCCCTTTCATTCCGTGATCCGCCAAAACTAGCTCAAACGACGCGTTTTTTTCCATTTTGCTGGACATTACGCTTTTACATTTACTAATGCACTCCTCATTACATTTAGACATTTTTACGTACACATTTTTAATAAAATCCTTCCCCCCCCCCCCATTATTTCAAAATCTTAAAAAAATCAAACTGCTGTCACACATAGAATGTTGGTGCACGATCCATTGTGTGATGTCACAATGCCCAATGCTCACAGATGTCCAATCGGAATGGATCTCATTTACATCTGCCTTTGCCCCCCCCCCCCCCCCCCCCCCCGCAGCCTGTGTCGAAGTGCGTGATCACGTGTGTGGGAATAGAGAAAGAGGATTGGGGGTGATAGGTAGTGGGGAATAGATGGACTGACCCTACCCCTCCCCCTCCCACTCTATCTCCCCACTCTTTCCCCTCTCCTCCTCTCCCCATCCCTCCACACTCTTCCCCCTCCCTCCCCAACCCCATCTCCCTCCTCCCCTCCCTCTCCATCCCTCCTCCTCCCTCCCCCCTCCCCCACAACCTCTCTTCCCCTTCCCCATCCCTCTCTCCCCCCCCACCTCTCTCTCCTCCCCCCTCCATCTCCCTCACCTCACCCCTCTCCCTCTCCTCCCCTTCCTCTCCCCCCCCCCCCTTCCCTCTCTCCCTCCTCCCCCTCCCCACTCTTCCCCCTCCCTCCACACTCTTCCCCCTCTCTCCAAACTCTTCCCTCTCTCTCCCCTACCCCATCTCCCTCCTCTCCCTCCCCAATCCTCTCCTCCCCCACCCTTCCCCCTCCCTCCCCTCTCCCCCCACCCTTTTTCCCTACCCCACTCTCTTCCACCGCTCCCCCTCCCCCCTTCCTCTCTCCCACTTCCCACCACTCCCCCTACCCCTCTCCCCCCCCCACTATTCCACTTCTCTCCCCCCGTTCCCCCACCCTCTCCCTCCCCCTCTCTCCCCACCCACTCTCTCCCCGCCCTCCCTCTCCCCCACCCCTTCCCCTACCCCGCTCTCCCTCTTCCACCACTTCCCTCCCCTTCCTCTCTCTCACTTCCACCACTCCCCCCTACACCTCTCCCTCCCTCCCCACTCTTCCACTTCTCTCTCCCCATCCCCCAGCCCTCCCCATCTCCCTCCCCCACCCCTCTCTCCCCCTCCCCACTCTCTTTTTTTCTCCCCCTCCCTCCCCACTTTTCCCTCTCCCCTACCACTCTCTCCCTCCCTCCACACTCTTCCCCCTCTCTCCCCTTCCCCCTCTCCTCCTCCCTCCCTCCCCCCCTCCCCCCCTCCCCCCCTCCCCCCTTCCTCCCTCTCTCTCCTTCCCCCACCCCCTCTCTACCCCCTCCCCCACCCCTCGCTCAACTCCTCCCCAAACCTCTCTCTCTCCACTCCCCTCCCCTCCTCTCCTCCCCTTCCCCCTCTCTCCACTCTCCCCCTCTATCCTCACCCCCTCTCCCTCCTCCCCTCCCCCACCTTTCAGCCTCATCTCCCCCCCACCCCCTTCCCCTCTCTCTTGCACCACTCCCTGCTGCTACCCCCTTCCCCCTCACTCCCCACTCTTCCCCTCTGCCTCCCACTCCCCACCTCTCCCTCCCCTTTCTCCCTCTCTCGCCCTCTCTCTCTCCCCCTCCTCTCTCTCCCCCTCCTCTCTCCCATCCTCTCTCCCCCCCTCCACTCTCACCCTCTCTCTCTCTCTCCCCCTCCACTCTCTCCCTCACCTCTCTCTCCCCCTCCACTCTAACTCCACCGCTCCGCTCCCCCCCCTCTCTCCTCCCCTCCTCTCTCCTCCCCCTCCTCTCTCCCCTCCCCCTTCCACTCTCTCCCTCACCTCTCTCTCCCCCTCCCTCTAACTCCACCTCTCCGCTCATCCTCCCCCTCTTCCCCTCTCCTCTCCCCTCCCCTTCCCCCACCCCTCTCTACCCCCTCACCCACCCTCCCCCCACCCCCTCTACCACCCCTTCCCCCTACCCTGTCCCCTCCTTTACCCTCCCCGCTCTCTCCTCCTCTCCCCTTCACCATTCCTCTCTCCTCTCCCACCCCTCTCCTCCCCCTCTCCATCTCCCTCTCCTCACCCCTCCCCCTCCTCCACCCACCCCATCCCTCTCTCCCCACCTCCTTCCCTCTTCCCACCCCCTTCCCTCTCTCCCCCACCCCCTCCCCCTCCCCCTCCCCAATCTTCCCCCTCCCTCCACACTCTTCCCCCTCTCTCCTCTACCCCATCTCCCTCCCTACCCTACCTCCCTCCTCCCCACACCTCTCCCATTCCCCCTCTCCTCCCATCCCCCACCCCTCGCTCACCCCCTCCCCCCACACCATCTCCTCCTCCCCTTCCCCCTCTCTCCCCCCTCTCCCTCTCCTTCTCTCCTCACCCCTCTCCTCCCCTCCCACCCCTCTCTCCCCCTCCCCCACCCCCACCCCTTCCCCTCTCTATTGCACCACTCCCTGCTACCCCTCTCCCCCTCACTCCCACTCTTCCACCTCTCCCTCCCCCCCACCTCTCTCCCCCCACCTCTCTCCCTCCCCTTTCTCTCGCTCTCCCCCCTCCTCTCTCCCCTTCCACTCTCCACTCTCTCTCCACCTCCCCCCCTCTCATCTCCCCCCTCTCCCTTTCCTCCCCTCTTCTCCCCCACCCCTCTCCTCTCACCTCCCCCTCTTCCCCTCTCCCCACCCCTTCCCCCTCCCATCTCTACCCCCTCACCCACCCTCCCCCCTCCACCACCCCCTTCCACCTACCCCTGTCTCCCCCTTTACCCTCTTCGCTCTCCTCCCCTCCCCAATCCTCATCCCCCTCTCTCTCCCTTCCCCCTCCCCTCTCCTCCCCACTCTCTCCCAATCTCCCCCTCCCCACCCTCTCCCTCCCCACTCTCTCTCCATCTCCATCCCGGTTCCCTCCTCCCCATCCTCCCCCCCCCCCCCACACATCCTCTCCTCCTCCCCTCCACCCCCTCTCCCTCTGTCTCTCCCCACACTCTCTCTGCCCTCACTCTCTACCCCCCCCCCCCCCTCTAGACACGCCTGCGAGTTGGGGGCAATGCCCCAGCCCCCACCCCCCCCCCCCCCCCCCACCCCTGCAGCCTGTGTCGAAGCGCGTGATCACGTGTGTGGGAATAGAGAAAGAGGATTGGGGGTGATAGGGAGTGGGGAATAGGTGGGTCCCTACCCCTCCCCCTCCCACTCTACCTCCCCACACTTTCCCCTCTCTCCCCCACCCTTCTCAGCCCCCTCCCTCTCTCTCCCCTCTCTCCTCCCATCTCTCTCACCCCTTCTCCCCCACCCTTCCCCCCCTCACCCACCCTCCTTCTCTTCATCCCCACCCCCTCTCCCTCTGTCTCCTGCCCTTCTGTCTCTGCCCCTTTCGCTTTGTCTCTCCCCATACTCTCTCTGCTCTCACTCTCTACCCCCTCTCTCTCTCCCCCCCCACTCACTCTCTCTCTCTCACCCCTCTCTCTCCCCCCTCTCCCCCCCCCTCTCTCTCCTCCCTCCCTCCCCTCTCTCTCTCCCCCCTCTCTCTCTCCCCCCTCTCTCTCTCTCTCTCCCCCTCTCTCTCTCTCCCCCCCTCGCTCTCTCTCCTCTCTCTCTCCCCCCTCACTCTCTCTCTCCTCCTCTCTCTCTCTCTCTCTCTCTCCCCCTCCCCGCTCTCCTCTCTCTCTCTCTCTCTCTCTCCCCTCTCTCTCTCCCTCCCTCCCCTCTCCCCTCTCTCTCTCTCCCCCTCTCTCTCTCTCCCTCCCCCCCTCTCTCTCCCTCCCCACTCCCCCCTCTCTCTCTCCCCCCCCTCCCTCTCTCTCTCTCTCTCTCTCACTCCCCCTCCTCTCTCTCCTCTTCTCTCTCTCTCTCTCTCTCTCTCCCTCCCCCCTCTCTCTCCCTCCCCACTCGCTCTCTCTCTCCCCCTCGCTCTCTCCCTCTCCCCTCTCTCTCTCCCCGCCCTCTCTTCTCTCTCTCTCTCATCTCTCCTGCCCTCCGTCCCTCCCCCACCCCTCTCTCTCCCCCATCTCTTCCTCTCCCTCGCCATCCCGCCTACCACTCTGCCCCTCCCTCCCTACCCGTCCCCCTCCCTCCACACTCTTCCCCTCTCCCTCCCCTCCCTCCTCCCCACTTCTCTCTCCCCTCCCCCACCCCTCACACAAGAGGGCGGATGGATGACGTCAGCTACTGCCAAAATCAGATTTGCCCATGGGGTAACCCATGTCCATCAGAGGGGATGACCAGGATCATCGAACAAACTTTTGGACACTCACAACATACGCGCAAAAGTTCTGTGAGACATGCTCTGCAAAACACAATGTGGGGGCCGCATGAAACAGCAGAAAGGCGCATTCCCAGAACCACAGTATCCCTTTCCATATGGATTTTATTGAGCTATATAACTGCCAGGGTTACAAGTATTGTTTAGTGATTATGATGTTTTCAGCAGATGGTGGAATGCCATCCGCACGCAAGTGGATGCACTCACCCCTAACGAGAGATATAATCCCAAGATACGGGATCGCAGAAATACTGTACAGCGACAATGGGAGTAACTTTGTTAATGAGATAATTACAAATCTCACCAGAGCACTAAAGATAGAGTGCTCCATTGTGCACACCACCCACAATCAGCGGGACTAGAAAGAGCAAATGGGACGAAGGGAAAACTAGCAAAAACAATGGAGGAGACAAGCATGGGGTGGATAGACTGTCTTCCTCTGGTGGTATTAAGTATGAGAATGACACCAGGGGGGAGAGGAGTATCACCCTACGAGATCCTATTCGGACACCCATACAGATATCCACCCCTCCAAGGCATCACTGAAACTGTCAAGAAAAAACAAACCTTGGCAGACTATATGCAAAAAATGTTAACAAAAAAAACAATCATTTATTTCTCCAGAGCCTAATACGAGCACAGAGCTAAAGATAAAAAATCCAACCAGGTGACTGGATATTCGTAAAGGCAATAAAGAGGAAGAGGTGGGGTAACCCTCGGTGGAAAGGACCATACCAAGTCCTACTAAGCACCACCATGGCTGTACGAATAGCTGAGAGAAAATCACACACTGCAAAAAGGCTTTGAAGGACGCAGTCTGCTAGAATAAAAATGAAGTTTGTAATTGTTTTAACATGTATAGTGGTCTGGATGATAAGTGTAATGGGGGAAGTACGAAACAGCATGCCAGAAAACAGGAGAACCACCACCGTCACGTTTAGGAAAAGAGTGACTGCTATGCCTGCTATTCGCTATTAAGATGTATACAATAATCTTTATATATATATATATATATATATATATAAATTTATTTATTTATTTATTTATTTCTCTTTCTTTTATCTTTCTCTCTCTATATAAAATTATTATTTAATCACTATTCTTATTGATTAAAATCTATTCTTTTCTTTTTTTCTAAAAAATAGGTTATAAGAATTATTCGTAATATCCGTATACTTATTGAAATAAGTTGGTTGTGTATTTGAAAAGTTGTTATACCATTGTTATGATGGTTTACTTCTAATAAAAATATTATTAAAAAAAAAGAAATCAGGAGAACCACCACCGTCACGTTTAGGAAAAGAGTGACTGCTATGCCTGCGCTGAGGCTAGGCCCCAGTTGATTACAGTCTCCTTCCCACTGACATTCAGCAATAGCCCTGATGCCATGAGATGCTTGCTGCAGCTGTTTTTACAAATAGGATTGCCCGAGAACACGACCTGCAGACCATATCACTACCTATTTCCCGTAAATGGTAACAAGACAAGACACAAGAGAGGAGGCCCACAACCACCCCCATTTGTGATACCAAAGGGAGAAAGAGACTACGAGTGTTACACCAGAACAAAGATAGGGGGACAGGACGTGGGGAATGTGGAAGGGTGTAACAGGACCCATAATGTGACAGGGGATCATCAGCAGGGACTGGTAAACAGCACGTGGTTGACCCTTCACACCGTAGGGCGGGCTGACGTCTGGTGGTATTGCGGGAAGGCTACGTTGAGACCCAAACTTCCATCTGATTGGATGGGCACATGCGCCATGATACAGTTAATGATGCCTTTCACACTGGCTGTCAAAGATCAGGCAGGGAAACATGACAGAACATCTAGAGTAGAAAGGGCACTGGGATCATTTGATGCACACGTCTATATTGATGCCATAGGTGTGCCAAGGGGGGTTCCGGATGAATTTAAAGCAAGAAATCAAACTGCGGCTGGGTTTCAGTCAGCACTGTTCTGGTCGTCAACCACCAATAAGAATGTTGATTGGATAAACTACCTGTATTACAACCAACTGATAAACTACCTGTATTACGACTAATTATATGAGAGATGCTGTTAAGGGACTGGCAGAACAATTGGATGCTACGAGTATGATGGCATGGCAGAATAGAATGGCATTGGATATGTTATTAGCCAAAAAAGGGGGCGTTAGTGTGATGTTTGGTAAACGATGTTGTACGTTTAATTCCAAACAACACCGCCCCAGATGGCTCCGTGTCACGAGCCTTAGCAGGATTAAAGTCCCTCTCCATTGAATTAGCAGAAAACTCTGGGGTTGACACCTCCTGGACAGGGTTCCTGGACTCCATGTTTGGAAAATGGAAAGGAATATTTTTGTCATCACTGACTACCATCTTAGTTATGGTGGGATTGCAGTGTCTGTTCGGGTGCTGTATAATACCTTGTGCCAGGGGGTTGACACAGAGACTCATAGAGACTGCCTTAACAAAGACAGAGCAGGTGATGGTGGATAGGATTCCATTATTGGAAGAAGGTGTAACAATGAAGGGTAGAGAGAAAGACCCCGAGGATATGATGGAAGGTACGCTTTTAAGTGCTAGTCTTGTGAGTGAATGAGGTCTAAAGGAAAAGCCTGCGGGTTGCTTGCGACCGATGTACCATCTCAGGGTTGCATTTATTGTACTTTACGGGTTTTTGTTATCATAATGATAAATAGGGGGGAAATGTGAAATAAATTGTAAAGTAAAACACTGTACTAGCTAATTGCCATATGTAGCCTTAAAATGTAACCAAGACATGCTGAATCTTGCAAGATTCAATACGTGCCAAAGAGCACATAACAAACTGCAAACGATCCGATTAGGAAAAAGCAGGAACCATCTGTACTAAAAAGAGAAACATGTAGCTCTCAGTAACAGCAAACGCACTCTCCCGACAGACAGTTGGCGCTTGCAAGATTAAGCTGTATGTGTGTGAGGGTTGCAATATCTTATCACACAATGACCTGTTTACTACATTCTATAAAAAGCCGATGCGTAGACAAAAAAGCCAGAGAGACTCTTACAGTCACTGGCCCGCTTGCTGTATGACTCTCCCTCAATAAAACGCCGTTGTAAGAACTGCCGTCTCCTCTGCTGATTAATTGATATAAGGAATAAGGTACGGGCAAATAAATTACCGACAGGAGGGAGAGTGTGGGAATAGAGGGAGAGGAGTTGAGGTGATAGGGAGTGGGGAATAGATGGACTGCCCCCACCCCTCTCCCCCTCCCTCCCTCCCCAATCTTCCCCCTCTCTCCCCCACCCCTCTCACCCTCCCTCCCCTACCCATCTCCTTCTCGCTCCACACTCTTCCCCCTCTCTACCCTACCCCATCCCCTCCCCACCCTCCCTTCTCCCCACCTCTCCCCTCCTTCCCCCCTCTCACCCCCCCCCCTCCCTTCCCTTCCCCCCATCTCACCCATCTATCCCTCTCTCTCCCCTCCCATCTCTCGCACCCTTTCCCTTCTGTCTCTGCCTCTGTCACTGTCTCTCCCCATTCTCTCTCTGCCCTCACTCTCTACCCCCTTCTCCCTCTCTAGACACACCTGCGAGTTGGGGACTATGCGTCAGTGGGTAGAGCGGTTATGGGGTAGAAGGATCTAATTAATAATATTAATATAATATCAAGGGGGTAGTTAGTGTGGGGGTGGTTAGTGTGTGTGATGCAGCATGCCCCCCCCCCCCCCGCAAACGCACGTTGGGGAACAGACCCAACGTGTCTGCACATGTTCTAGTATATTACTAAGACTCTCATCTTCACCACTTCCTGTCTGCATTGTAATTAAATTTGCGCAAAAACAATCCCCCATAGTGCTACGATTTTTCGCCACCTTAGTCACCATTCAGTCTGCTGCAAGTCAAATAAGTTTTGTTCCAATCGGTGGAATAGTGCAAAAGTTATGAAGGTTTTCAAGGTTCCTCCCCTCCCTCCCCCAAACCCCCCCCCCTCCCTCCAGCCCACATGCTCCCTTCCCACCCCCCCTTCCCCTACCCCCCTACCCCCAACCCCTCCCCCACATCGCCCCTCCCCCACAACCTCCTCCCCCACATCCCCCCCTCCCCCACACCCCCTTCCCCACACCCCCTCACACACCCCTCCCCCATACACACACTCCCCCATACCAGCCCCTTCCACCACACTGCCCCCACACTCCCCCCCTCCACCACCCTCCTCCCCCATATCCCTCCCTCCCCCACTAATTTTCAAATACTATTTGAAAAAAAATACTTAAGAGGACTAAATCTTTATAAATTAACTGCAGATGCTGGAAAAATCAAAGGTACACAAAATATGCTGGAGAAACTCAGCGGGTGAGGTAGCATCTATAGAGAGAAGGAATTGGCAACTTTTCGGGTCGAGATCATTCTGCAGACTGAATAACGGTCTCGACCCAAAACGTCGCCAATTCCTTCTCTCTATGGATGCTGCCTCACCCGATGAGTTTCTCCAGCATTTTTTGTCTACTTAAATATAAATATGTTTTATAAACCAATTAATCCAATGGCAAAGGAACATTTGCATTTTTATTTCTTCCCTTCAAGCAATATGCTGTGATTGAAAGAGATCAGAAATCATAAAATGTGAAAATTCCATTATAATATTAATTATGTAAACAAATACAAATGTCCTATTAAATATTGTTAAAACAATTGTAAATGCTTTAAATGGTATCTGGCAGCTATTTTAACCATTAATTCATTTTGTACTTACTTTAGTTTAGTTTAGTGATACAGCGCTGGAACAGGCCCTTGCCCAGCGAGTCCGCACCAACCAGCAATCTCCTCACATTAACCCTATCCTACACACACACTAGGGACAATTTACACCTATACCAGCCAATTAACCTACAAACATGTACGTCTTTGGAGTGTGGGAGGAAACCGGAGACCTCGGTGAAATCCCACGCGGTCACGGGGAGAACGTACAAACTCCGTCCAGACAGCTCCCGTGGTGAGGACTGAACCCGGGTCTCTGGCACTGCAAGCGCTGTAAAGCAGCAGTTCTACCACTGCGCAACTGTGCCGCCTCAAATTGCTTCTTAAAACTTTTGGTTATACTTATTCTGGTAACTTCAGTAAAAAATTAAAAGGAGATAAATACAGATTGGACCTGCAGTTATTGAGTTAGTTATTTGTCTTTTCACAAAAATGGAGAGTTAATTCAAAAATGTGGTCCAATGCAGCACCACGATAGTAATTGTGAGTCTTGTAGTCATCTTGAAAGTTAAAATGGTTATAGCTGGATTATCGCTTCCAGAGCTGAATAGCACATTTACTAACAGGCTTTAGTAAAATCAAAAATTAGAAAAAAGAATGCAGAATGGCACAATAGCAATCAAAATGCAGATGAAATTCAATTCATTGTAACCCTTATATTAAATGCAAACTGAATATGGTTTTAATTTTGTTTCAGTCCCATACCATCCCGTTGAAAGACTCAATAGCTCTGTTTAAGCTGCAGATATAACTTTTGAGAGATGGAACCATGTGTGTTCCCTGGGCCACATTGAATGTATTGCTGTGCCCATCGCTTTGAGTAGGATTGAGCAGGCATATCTTGGAATACATTGTGGTTTTGGTGGAAGTATTTGCACTCAATCCACTTCAGACCATGATGGGATGGCAAACATAGATCAAGCAAACAATAATTCAAAGTAATCAACACAATGCATCACAAAAGAAATTTGTGGTTGACAAGCCTTTATCCTGAATCCTGCAACAGGAGAAATAGCAGTTCAACCCGAATACCAATCAGGCGATTTAATGCATTTTTGATGTACATTTAAAAGATTGACACTTGGCCACAGATGTACATGTGTTGTGTTGTTTATTGCAAGGATATGGCCTGCAGTAAACCTATTATAACATATCATCGTGCAGAACTTCCTAACCTCAAATAGGAAAAATTCCATCACACATTGCACTCGGAGATGCATTATAGAAACAAATTGTACTTGGAATTGAAAAGTCACAGTCTTATTCTGTCTAAATTAATACCTGCCACAAGGCTAAGTGCGAGAGCACAGAACTTCCCGAGTGATTTCACTGTATTATCAGCTTTGACACCGGGTTGGGATTTTGGCTGAAGCAACCTGATTTTGTATGAAAGTATGGCTGTAGGGTATATATAACTAAGCACTAAGGAAAGAAAGCAGGTCCCTTCCAGAGTCACCATATTGGGAGGAATGTAGGGTGCATTTATAAATGAAAAACCATATTTTTTTTAAATCGATATTTACTCGGAGAACAACCATGTTCTACAAACCGGGATCCTGCCCAAAACTGTGCAGTTTTTTCAAAGGCCAAAATTCAACATGTATTTTGTTTTTATTTGATCCATAACCTTAACCACAGCTTCACATGTGTGACTAGGTTGATATTCTCAGGGAGGTCAATGGCACAGTCACCCTTAGCTTCCAAAAATCACTGTCTATCCTGCTAAATCCAAAAGATAGGCCATCTAAAGCAAGAGGCTGGGTTGTATCTCTCCCTCATTCACCTATTTAGATACTCTATGATAGCTGGTAATTTAAATGACTTAAAAGCTTTATTAAACAAATGAACACATAAAGAGACAAATAATGTTTCTATTGACTGATTACAAACCTATTCAGCACTTTGTGTGTTCTTTAATGCCTAACAGAACAAACATATTCTGCTCTTTGCCTGAATGATTTGAAGCACTGATCAGTTTGCCACATATCACAACCCTAAAGGGGTAATCATGCAACAGTATATAAATCATTTAGGTTACAGTTCATAATCATTATCAGTTGTTCTGTAGAGACCCACTGGCTGCATCCTCATTCCGCACCAACTCATCTCTGACATCAGGCTCTGCTCCAGCTGGGGTTGAGATGCAACCGAACACTGAAGACACCTCTGGGTCCAGTGGCATGTTCTTTTTTTTTCTGCCATCATGTTTTCAATGTTTCTTTAAATGTTTTATTAAAATATTTTTTAACCGTCTCTGACTATCATTTTGGAAATACTTTTGGAATTAAAATTGGTATAACAATTGAAGCGAAGAAGTACAACGTAGCAAAGATGAGTGGGAAGCAAGAGGGTTGGGTAATGTTTAAAGAACAGCAGAAGATAACCAATAAGACAATACGGGGAGAAAAGATGAGGTACGAAGATAAGCTAGACAAGAATATAAAGCAGGATAGTAAAAGCTCCTTTATGTATGTGAAGAGGAAAACATTAGTTAAGACCAAAGTTGGACCATTGAAGACTGAAAAAGGTGAATTTATTATGGGGAACAAAGAAATGGCAGAAAAGTTGAACAGGTACTTTGGATCTGTCTTCACTAAGGAGGACAGAAACAGTCTTCCTGATGTAGTAGTGGTCAGAGGATCTCAGGTGACGGAGGAACTGAAGGAAATCCACATTAGGGCAGGAAATGGTGTTGGATAGACTGACGGGACTGAAGCATCCCAGGGTACTTAAGGAAGTGGCTCTAGAAATCGTGGATGCATTGGTGATAATTTTCCAAGGTTCTATATACACAGGATCAGTTCCTGTGGATTGGAGGGTAGCTGATGTTATCCCACGTTTTAAGAAAGGCGGGAGAGAGAAAACAGGGAAGTATGGACCAGTTAGCCTGACATCAGTGGTGGGGAAGATGCTGGAGTCAATTATTGTATTGTATATCTTTATTAGCATTTTTCTGAGTACTTACATACCCAGAGGAAAAAGCGTTTCTCAACCAGTGTCCATTCAGTGTATGGTAAAAAATAAATAGAAATAAAGAATAAAAGTACATATATCACGAGTTCCGATCGGCAGTGGCACGACAATGGCTCTGCTTCAGTGTCCAGGTTGGTGTTTGGTGCGCGATACTTTGGCAGGGGGCAAAGTCAGTTTATCAGTCTAATTGCCTGCGGGAAGAAGCTGAGGAGCATCCTGCTGGTTTTGCAGCTGATGCTCCTGTACCTCTTCCCAGATGGCAGGATGGAGAATATGTGATGCGATGGGTGGTAGGGGTCTTTGATGATGGAGATGGCTCTGCTAATACATCTCTTCCTGTATATGTCCAGCAATAAAGGGAGTGGAGCACCAATAATCCTGCTGGTGGTCTTCACAATCCTGTCCAGTTGGTGCCGTTCGTACGCCTTGCAGCTCCCGAACCAGGAGGTGATGCCGTAGGTTAATGTGCTCTCGATTGTCCCCCTATAAAAAGTTTGTAGGTGTGCAGTGGGGAGACCTGCTTTCTGTAGTCTTCGGAGAGGGTGTAGTTGCTGCTGGGCTCTCTTGACCAGTGCTGTGGTGTTGGTCGTGGACGTCAGGTCATCTGACAGGTGGAGTCCTAGGAACTTCACACTGCTGACCCTTTCCACATCAGCTCCATTGATGTGCAGAGGTGTATGGCATTGTTTTCCCGCCCTCCTGAAGTCAACCACCATCTCCTTCGTTTTTCCCAAGTTGAGAATGAGGTTGTGGGATTTGCACCATCCTGTGAGCAGCTCCACCTGCATCCTGTACGCCGACTCATCATTGTCACTGATGAGACCCACCACTGTTGTGTCATCAGCGAACTTGTTGATGAAGTTGTTGTTGAGTCTAGCAGTACAGTCATGTGTAAGCAGACTAAACAGCAGGGGGCTTAGGACACAGCCTTGGGGCGTGCCAGTGCTCACGGCTATGGTTTTTGATGTCCTACTGCCCACCCTGACTGTCTGCTGCCATTGTAATAGAAAGTTCAGGACCCAGTTACATGTGCCAGCATCAACCCCCAATAACTCCAACTTCTCCACCAGCTGCTGCGGAATGATTGTGTTAAAAGCAGAGCTGAAGTCTATGAAGAGGATCCTGGCATGTATTTTTCTGATCAAGGCGTGGCAGTACGAGGTTCAGTGTTGTTGAGACTGCATCCTCTGTGGATCGGTTGGCTCTGTAGGCGAACTGCAGTGGGTCTAGGTCGGCAGGTAGGCTATTTTTGATATGCTGCATAACCAGTCGCTCAAAACACTTCATTACTATGGGTGTTAGAGCCACTGGTCGAAAGTCATTATGGCAGGCTGGGTTTGGTTTCTTCGGGACAGGAACGATGGTGGCACTCTTAAGACAGTTGGGCACTACTGCCTGGCTGAGCGAGGTGTTAAAAATATCTGTGAAGACATCTTTCAGTTGCTCGGCGCAATCTCTTAGCACGCACCCAGGAATGTTGTCCGGCCCTGAGGCTTTGCGTGGGTTGATGCTGGCAAAGGCCTTTTTTACTCCGGCTGCGGACAGTAAAAGATAAAAGATGAGATAGCCGCACATTTGGATAGCAGTAACAGGATCGGTCCGAGTCAGCATGGATTTATGAAGGGGAAATCATGCTTGACTAATTTTGTGAAGATGTAACTAGGAAAATGAACAAGGGAGAGCCAGTGGATGTAGTGTACCTGAACTTTCAGAAAGCATTTAATAAGGCCCCACATAGGAGATTAGTGGGCAAAATTAGGGCACATGGTTTTGGGGGTAGAGTGCTGACATGGATAGAGAAGTGGTTGGCAGACAGGAAACAAAGAGTAGGGATTAACGGGTCCCTTTCAGAATGGCAGGCAGTGACTAGTGGGGTACCGCACGGCTCGGTGCTGGGACCACAGCTATTTACAATATACATCAGTGATTTGGGTGAAGGGATTCAAAGTAACATTAGCAAATTTGCAGATGACACAAAGCTGGGTGACAGTGTGAGGAGGCTGCTATGAGAATGCAGGGTGACTTAGACAGGTTGGGGAAGTGAGCAGATGCATGGCAGATGAAGTTTAATGCAAATAAATGTGAGGTCTTCCACCTTGTTAGCAAAAACAGGAAGGCAGCTTACTATCTAAATAGCATCAAGTTGGGGAAAGGGGATATACAACGGGATCTGGGAGTCGTTGTACATCAATCTATGAAAGTAAGCATGCAGGTACAGCAGGCAGTGAAGAAAGCGAATGGCATGTTGGCCTTTATAACAAGAGGAATCGAATATAGGAGCAAAGAGGTCCCTCTGCAAACGTACAGAGCCCTAGTGAGACCACACCTGGAGCATAGTGTGCAGTTTTTGTCATTTGTCTATTGAATTGGCCTTTGACAGCGGGGATGTGACAAACCAATTAGATTAGTGTGGGTGCACACTACGGGTGCAGAGATTGGGAAGTGAGCTGGATGATCCAGTCCATTAAAGTCTGATCCTGTCAAAAAAAAATATTGATCTTTTCTGCTCTGCAAATCATCTTCTTACACCCCTCTTGCTTGTCCTCTCCACATTCATCTCCAACAAGAGCAAGAATTCTTGAACTTCTTTGATGCTAAGGTTGAGACCATCTAATCATCTGCCACTGTCAGTTCCAACTCTTCACCAATGCAACTTCCTGAAAGGTTTTCTAGACTAGACACAGTCTAGCTTCTATATTATCTCCCCTATCTTCCATCCCTGAACCCACCCACACTATGAGATACATCTTACTCTTCCTTGACTATGTCCATTGTGATGAAGTGCTTGGAGACAGGGCCGGCCATAAGCCAATTGGAGTAATTGCGCCCAATTGGGCCCCGCGGCTTGGGTAGATCTACTCAAGGTGGAGGGGGGAAAGATGGGTGGAGAGATAGTAGAGGGGTACAGGGGGATGAAAGGGGTAGACGGGGAGGGGGGTGTTAGTGGGAATGGAGAAGGGGGAGATGGAGAGGTGGGTTGTTCCCTCACGGTCCCGGGGCAGCGCTCACGCCTCTCCAGTCGACGTGCTTCACGCACACAGCCCCGGCTCCACCCCTCACTTTCCCCAAGGAGACGCAGCGAACAATATAGGGATGGCCGGGCTAGGTGTTGGAGCAACGTTTACAAACCTTGGCCTCACCTCACACCCTTCCGCACGGAGCCTGACATCCACTCCCACTGCCGGCCCTCTCCCTCCCTTCACTCCTTCCCTTCTCTCCCTCCCTTCCCTTCCCTCTTCCCTCCTTCCTCTCCTTCCCTCACTCCCTTCTTTCTCTCCTTCCTCCCTTCTTTCTCTACTTCCCTCCCTCCCTTCTCCCCTTCCTCTCTTCTCTCCCTCCCTCCCTTCTCTCCTTCCCTCCCTCCCCCACACACACACACACACGCATAATGCACAGACAACTAGCACACACACATCACGCACAGACAACTAACACACACACAACTAACACACACCCACAATTAAGTTAGGATGGGGTAGAAGCCCAAAAGGGTAGGATGGGACTGAAGCCCAAAGTTTAATGCCTGGACAGGTTTTTCGCAAATTTGGACAATTGGTTTTCCAGGATCTAGTTAATGAAATTACTTTTTAACTTTTTTTTTAATTTCACTGTCACTAAAACAAGTGGTATTGTAACTATGTACTTTTCAGAGGTGATCTACACATTTTATTTGTTACTTGTAGCCTTAAATGTATGTAATTTTATATTAAATGGTAGCTTAGATCTGTTTGGTCCATTAACTCGCATGCACTTTTTAAGCACACTTTCCATTCTACCAACGAAAATATAAAGTCTATAATAGACTTTATTTATATTTCTATGATTCTACAGATCTTGGCTGGGAACCTGGTGCTCACCAAAATTGTTCCCAATTGGGCCCAGCACTTTCTAAGGCCGGCCCTGCTTAGAGAAGTTGGTTATGATGCATATCAACTCCTTCCTTAGTAAGGATCTACCCAGATTCACCTTCTGCCACAACAGGTTGACAGTGGATTAGATCCCACTGACTCTCCACACTGCAAGGACTTTAATCAAGATGATTTGGTAATAACACTTCCTCTTTGATGACCATCAGCACAGGGCACCTCAAGGTTGTGTGCACAATTCCAGTGCTCTACCCTCTCTATATCTATGACTGCAAAACCTGACGAGGCATCTTTAAGTCTGCAAACAATACTGGGTTGTTGGATGAATAAGAGGCAAAGATAATTCAGCATAGTGGAGGGAGATCTATAATCTTGTTGAGTGTTAAATTAACTTAAAGCCTCTTATTGTTAGGAAAACTCACATGGTGACATTTTTGTTACATATATGAAGGGTAAGTACTCTTTCTCCTTTTTGTTTTTGTCCACCCATCATGTATGGTATTGTCCAATAATAAACGCAATTAAGGCTATGAACTGCTCTTAAGTGTCTCAGATTCTCAGAAATATTATAAAATAGTCATAAGGCCTTTAACAGCTGCACGTTCAGGAGCTAAAGTTTATTTTTTAATGTAATATCTTAATGCATATTTATAAGCATTCAAAGATGAAAGCTTTTTATTTCTGAGGGGGGGAGAGATTTATTTTTTTGGGGGGAGGTTCATTTACTTATATGCCATCTTTTTACTGAAAACATATAAACCAAATATAATTTGAAGGAGGATTAACACAGTGTCTAATCCATGAATGTGTTGCTAATTGGTCAATATAACAGAACTGGACTGCAATTACTTTCTATGTGAACTTCTTTGAAAGTCAGCATTCCATGGTTGTTGACCGTTTTAATTCCAGTTTAATGATGACCCAACTGCAGTCTGGGTTTACAGGATTAGCTAGGGGAGAAGTTCAGTACCGACAGTGGGCTTGGACTGTGTCTGTGTTAAACGTGGCAAACGGTGCTGAACTGCATACACACCCTGAACATTTATTTTGCTACATGATGCTGCTGGGTGCTCGCATTGATGGTATCATTGAGCTTTGTCCCTCCTCCTTACAAATCTGTTCCCAGACCTTCAGAGCATGATACATAGATTAGACATAACAGCAGCAATTTAATTTCAGAATTTGCTGACGATACAAAGATAGGTGGAGGGGCAGATAGTGTTGAGGAAGCAGGTAGTCTGCAGAAGGACCTGGTCAGGTTGGGAGAGTGGGCAAATAAATAGCAATTAGAATACAGCGTGGCAAAATGTATTGTCATGCACTTTGGTAGAAGGAATAAGAGGTGTACTGTAGGTTACTTTCTAAATGGGGAGAGGATTCGGAAATCAGAGGTGCAAAGAGACTTGGGACAGTTGGTGCTGGATTCCCAAAAGGTTAATTTGCTGGTTGAATCAGTGGTAAGGAAGGCAGATACAGTACTAGCATTCATTTTGCGGGGACGAGAATATAAAAACAAAGATGTTGAGTCTTTATCAGGTGCCTATGAGGCTGCGTTTGGAATATTGTGAGCAGTTTTGGCCCTCTATTTGACTAAGGATGCATTGAATTGAAATTAATACTTTATTGTCACGTGTGACAAGTCACAATGAAATTCTTTGCTTGCATACCCAAGGATAACATGAGTTGCCCATAAAGGGCGCTTACAAAGTTACAAAGTACCCCCCGCACCAGGTTCCCCTTTGTTCTCCTCCCCCCCCCCCCCCCCCCCCCCCATGCTGGGTGGTCCATTGTCCATTGTTCTTACCCCTCCCTCATGGCAGTCTCACCACGCCGGGTCCTCCTCTGTTCTTTCCCCCAGCAGCAACGCCCTCACTTACACATGTCCGTCCTCATCCGCCGGTCGGCGCCATCATCGACCACCACACTGACCTCTCCACTATCGCCGCCGGGTCATCTCTGGACACCTCCATGGCGCCGACGCAGATCCCAGCCGTGGGCTCCACAGACAAAGTGGCCCTTGGCTGTGGGCTTTGTTAACGTGCGAGTCTCCACCGACCCGCGGGGCCCGAGCTCTGACCCACGAGGCTCCGACCTACGAGGCCCGGGCTCCGAACCGCGAGGCTCCAAACCGTGAGGCTCTGACCCACTCAGGCCTCGGCTTCTCAGCGGCACCTCCGGAAAGTGTTTGCCGCAGCAACATCTCCAGAAAGCAGAAGATGTGCAGACTTTGGAGAGGGTCCAGGGGAAGTTTATGAGAACTTTTAGGTTAATGAGTATTTGAAGGCTCTATGCCTGTACTCGCTGGAGTTTAGAAGAATGACAGGGGATCTTATTGAAACCAACCGAATACTGAAATGTCTAGAGTAGATGTGAAAGGATGAATCCAATAATGGACGAGTCTAGAATTAAAGGATGTACTTTCAGAATGGAGATGAGAAAGAATTTATTTAGCCAGAGAGTGGTCAATCTGGGGAATTCTTTGCTACAGGTGACAATGGAGGTCAAGACATTTGGAATTCTTAAGGTGAAGATTGACAGGTTCTTGAGTAGGAAGGGCATAAAACGTTAAGGGGGGAAAGCAGGAGGGATGAGAGGGGTTGAGAGGGAAAAATAGTTCAGTCATGATTGAACAGGCCTAATTTTGCTCCTGTCTTATGGTCGTATGGTTTTACTAGCTCTGCTCCAGTGTTATAGGAAGTGATGATAGTGTGACCTCTAGGCAAAGCCCTGTGTAATGTTGGTGCTAGACCCGTGAATGCTCCTCAACATTACCTCTGAATCTCTGGCAAGCCCGGCTCAGCATTTACTGAGCAGCACTGTAGACATCTTCTGTAGACTCCCACTAAAGTTCTCAATTTCATGCTCTGCAGCAGCCCTTGTCCCTAATGTGAGAAGAAAAAAAGATTTATGGTGGAGGCAGTACCTCTCACATTTATGAAGGAGCTAGATGAAAACTTGAATCACGGATGCATAGAGGGCAACATGCTACAGTACAAACTGTACCACTTCAATTAGCATAGATGGATACTTGCTAGTCAGCATGGACATAGTGAGCCAAGGAACCAGTTTCCATGTTAAATGACTCCAAATCACAAGGTGCCATTCTTCGGCATGGAAGAAGTGCCTGTGTCCATCTTCTGCAGGTTCTAAGATTGCCTCTTCTCATTTTCACCAAGGCCACAGTACAGCATTAAAAAAGGATCAGGCATATTTTAATTTGCGACGGTAACTTCAAGAGATGCTGCATGCTCATGTTATTGGCCATTTGAAAGATTGTGCAGCAATCATCAGTCCAGTTAGTTATGACTGCCTATGATGATCATATAAATGAGCAATTAGAACAAGGTTATTATGCTCGCTACATTGAAAGGAATGCATGCTGGTTCGCCTAGCATCAAACGCCTCATGCCTGCTTTTGGGAGCTAATCAATTTAAATATCCTTTTTGCCTACGCTGAGATTTTTAGGGCTTTTATGGTTTCCGTACTGAAATGAGCGCAAATGAGCTTTTTACATGGCAGATGATGCAATTCCCAGAAAATGGCATTCTGTTATGGTAGATAAATGCCTGTCCACATGCATTAAGGTGGTGGAACCTGGAAGAAAGATTTTCTCACATTCATTTTCTCGGATTGAATATGAATCTGAATTTTAGCTGGCACACATTGTTCGTGGAAAAATAAACTGCACAAATATTGTTAGCGCTGCTATATATTCTGATTTCTCATGTTTAAGCATCTTTTTGGCCTTATGCCTCTGTATATCTGCAGCAGCCATTCATTGCCCTACATTCTATGCTATCCCCTAGGGCATTCTCTATAAGATAAACAGTTAACATGTCAGATTGGAGACTCTTAATGATCGCAAAGTAAAGGATCCCCTCTGAATAGTTGAAGAATTGCAGGACAAAGCCAGGGAATTAATAGTGGGAAGTAATGGTAGCAATTATAAATGTTATGCTATAAAAACTCTCACAGTAGATAATCCTAAAAAAATATATAATGAAGATGTGTTGCATTTGAGGCAGTACGGAGAGCCTATGTGTAGGTAGAAACTGCAGAAGCTGGTTTGAACCGATGATAGACAGCAAAAGCTGTCGTATCTCAGCGGGTCAAACAGCATCGCTGAAGAAAAAGAATAGATTATGTTTCGGGAAGTGGCCCTTCTTCAAACTGAGAGCCAGGGGAAACGGAAACGAGATACGGATGGTGATGTAGTGAGATATAGAACAAATTAATGAAAGATATGCAAAAAAGTTATAATGATAAATGAAACAGGCCATTGTTAGCTGTGTACTAGATGAAAACGAGTACAGACAATGAGAATCAACGAGACAACTTTGAAGCTGGTATGACTTGGGCGGGGGAGGAATGGAGAGAGAGAAGGAATGCAAAAGTTACTTCAAGTTAGAGAAATCAATATTAATACCACTGGGTTGTAAGCTGCCTAAGCGAAATATGAGATGCGGTTCCTCCCATTTTTGTTTGGCCTCACTCTGACAATGGAGGAGGCCTAGGTCAGTGTGGGAATGGAAAGGGCAACCAGGAGATCAGGTATGACCGTGCGGACTGAGCAAATTGTGTAGGTTAATTGGCCTCTGTAAGTTGCCCCTAGTGCATAGGGAGTGGGAAAGTGAGAATAGTGTGAGAGGAAGTGAGAGGAGAGGAAAGTGAACTAGTGTGAGCAGGTGATCAGTGATCAGCATGTGCCAAAGGGTCAATTTGCATGCTGCATCTCTAAGACAGGAAGCGACAGATTTTGTATTTTGCTGTAATAGTTCAGAGTTAGCTGACATCACTCAGGGCTATCTGCGACAGCAGAGTGTTATACCTTCAGCATATGTGTTTAAAAGCTGATAGAAACATAAATAATTTCATCACACAATTCAAACCCTGTCAGTGTATTGTAATCTTGATGAGTTATTAAATCATGCACTCATGGACAAGTTTGTGTGTGGTCCAAGAAACAAAGGGATCCCGTCCAACCTGTGAGGTGCCTTACCTTTGATTTGATGTGTAGAATTGAAACTTTCTTGTAGATGGCCGTCAAAACCACCCTGGAATTTTCTTCTACGCCAGCCACAAATGTAATGATAAAGACAAAGGATGAAGCTTTAATCCAGAAAAAAGGACCACAAATGAAACCACCTATTGATACGGATGAATAGGTAGGCATTTCACATGCAACTGTTCTTTTAAAGAGTCAACATTTTAATCCTGTCAGAAGTAAGGACATAGAGCAGCGGTGTAGAACAAAACACACCACAATGGACAGGAGTGTGATCTTGAATGAAAAATCAATATAGGGAGTGTGACTTTCGTAAGATGTCACAGAAAGAAAAACTGCACGTTATTACAATCACTGCAGATACTGTAGTTACTCAGTGGAGCAAGGATGCTACAAGCACAATCATGCAAGACAGCAAGACTTTCAGTTTGACTTGATTGACAGAAATCCAATAGAGATGCAAATGGATATGGTGCCAGACTGTTCCATTATGGGAAGCAGTTCAGTTACCTATGCTCAATGAAGAACAAGTTCAGCCTTAAGAGTTATTTAAGACAAGTTTTGAAAGGCTTGGGACAGGTGTAAGGCACAGCATGCAACAGTAAGTCACCCATTCTTGTGTCAGACTACACCAAATTTAGTTTAGTTTAGTTTAGTTTAGTTTATTATTGTCACTTGTACCAAGGTACAGTGATAGACTTTTGTTTGCGTGCGATCGAGTCAAAGAAAATACTCTACATGATTACAGTCAAGTTGTCCACAGATACATGATAAAAGGTACAGCATTTAGTGCAAGATAACGTCCATTAAAGTCTGATTAGAGGTAGTTCAAAGGTTTCCAATGAGGTCGCTGGAAGGTCAGAACTGCACTCTTGATGATGAGAATACCGTTTTATTGTCTGATTACAGCTGAGAAGTTTCACGTTGGGAAATGATTATCATGCAAAATTGAAACAGTTAAAAGATGCGTGGGCATGCCAAAGTTATGTTTTGCAACACTGTTTTTGCACAATAATCATCTGATACAGCTAAAACAGATGTTAAACTGCTAAAAATTAAGCAAAGAAGAACTATTGGTGGAATTCAGCATCTGTGAAAGCAAAAGGAATGTTGATGTTTCAGGTTGCGACATGCATCGGGATGTCTGAAATTTAATGTCAGTTCCTTGTTGCTTGAAGAACCAAGTGAAGAAGAGGTTGAGAAATTGGAGAAAAAATTGGGGGGGGGTCAAATTAGACCACTTCACTCATATACTGAAAACATTAAGGTTATGAGCTGACTACAAGATAACATTAACTTAGACAGTACGTGATGAATTACATTCTTCAATATCCCTGAATTTCTATTTGCAGGTGATGGGATCACAAAAATTGCACTGTGCACACTTATGACCAGGTAAAGATGAATGGGAAAAGCCAAACAACAGTCAATATGCATCTACATTAAATTGTATGCAGTTAGGTTCTCATTAAAAATATGCCAGCCCATCCTCACAGACTCACAGAGTCATATAGTCCCAGGAAAACATAGTGCATTAATCTAGTGAGTCTGCACTGCAATGGGCAGTGGGCAGGTGCTGTAGACCTGCACGGGAAGGTAGACGCTCCCACCCCCTTGAGTCTCGGGCAGATGGGGCTCATCAGCCTGGGAATGCTGTCCATCTAGGAGAGGGAAAACTCTCATTTAAAACCTCCACTGCCTTGTGGCCATATCCAAACATGGAAAAGGCTCCAGGAGTAAATCTCAAGAAAATACGGAGTCGGTGTCTACAACCTCGCTCTGGCAGCTCCTGCGACGGCACTGGTGCCAAACTGTAACGGCCCTGCTGTTCCTTTGAATCGATCAGCGATGTGGAGAGGGGGACATGCTGCATGGGGAACAGCCAGTCCTCCATATGACATTGCCCAGGCTTGCATCCGACCAGGATGCATCACCCATGGTCAGTCATGACTGAGGGGCGCCTACTGCATTGCCCCATACAAGATTTTACGGAATATTGCCACTTTCGTGTGCAGTGAAGATAATGGAGCGATCAGGTGGATACTACATAAGGCAATGCACTTTGCCTGATGTTAAAACCATGTATGGCATTGAAAGCAGAGCCCACCCAACTGAGATCTAGTAATGGGATGAGCATTAAGGATAAGAACAGTCAAAGCATCTGAAAATAAATACCTGAAACACTTCAGTGTAACCATGATTGGAGTGTTTCCAATTTCCCAACCTTAATTGCATTTCGTCCACCACTTGCATATGGCTTCTGTGCACTCCTGATGCATGGCCTTGTGGTTCTCATTATCATCCTTCTTGATGGACCAGAGACTGCCAAGAGTCAAAGGGGATGCTGTGTTTCATCAAAGAGGTTTCAAGTGTGTCAAGTTTCAAGAGAGAGTCAGGAGTGATATATTGTCATATGTACCAAAACAGAACAATGAAATTCTTACAGCAGCACAACAGGTTTGTAAACACAGTATTAATTTGAGCACATCAAATTAATTATTCCTTATCCTGCATGGAATGTGAAGGATTTTGCAGAGATAACAACGGTGCGAGTTTTTAAGTTGCCAGTTAGGGCAGATCTCAGGGTAGCCCATCGACTGTGGGTATTTTGGAGTTCCAGTAGATTGGGCGTTGGCATATTGTTTGTGGGATGCTCTCTGAGCAGTGCTGCCTTTTCCTTGTATGGCTCTACTGTTGCTTCTATATTGGGACAAGATTGATGAAGATAATAGAGTGGATGAAACTATGGTCAGCGCAGCTGTTACCGGGGTCGGTCATGGTGATGGTTTCTCATTCAGAAGATGAATTAATCTACCAGGTGCCAATGCTTGGACTAGGGCATCTGCTTGGACTAGGGCCTCTGCTTGGACTAGGGCCTATGCTGAAACAGATTGTTTTATGTTATACTGAAGCCATGCTCCAAGCATTTTGTCAAGGAGCCCACCAGAAATAGTTTTTGTTACTTCATCCTTACTGATTATGGATAGCCAGAGCCTTTTACACCCTTTCCTATCCTGGCTTTGTCCAGGAGGAGACATTTGACTCCATTTGTTGTGGGTAGAATACATCTTTTTCAACATTGAATGGAAGACCTCCTTGGTTTGTCCGAAATGTCTAGAGTTGTTATATATGCACGAATGACCATTGCATGATGGTTCTATGTTAGAAGGTGCCAATGGATCATAGGCCATTCTGTAATTCCACAGGAGGAGTTGCTGAGATACCAAACTAGATCTTTCTTAATGGTGAAGCTGGTATTCCACTTCCAGTTTATCCCTCCAAAAGGAAGCATTTTAACCACCTGTTTTTTAAGCTGGTCATCTCCTACTCAATGTTTCTCACTCAGAGGCAATTTCAATGTAGAATTGTCTGGGTTCCTGAGCTGTGAAAACAAAGCAGTGTTCCGATCAGCTGCTGTTGGGACTGTCCATAACGGCCTTGACATTGCACGACCTGAACTCATGTGGTGAACTGGATATTGCCTGTGCATGGTTTATTTTAATGTAGCCATTGCACATTAACTAGTACACAAGCTGTACAGTGCAAGATCTTGATGAATTGGTGAGGCGAAGCAAGGGGACTGGAAACCAGTCTGATGAAGCAGCAGAAAGAACCTGGCTGCTCAGACCACCATGCCCCTGGTGCCCATGAAGTGCTCATGAATAGCTCTGGGTCTGATGAAGGGTTTTGACCCAAAACACCACCTATCCATAATCTCCAGAGATGCTGCCTAAGCCTTTGAGTTACTCCAGCACTTTGTGTCCTTCCATGAATATCAATTCTATTTAGTATCATGTGATCTACATCGTTCCTTGCCTTGGCAATGCAATTGTTCTTCAATGAACTCAGTGCTGCACCTTTGCCAACATAGTGAATGCAGCTATTTCAGTGGGCTGGCAACTCCTCCTCCTTGGTCAATGGGTTACCTTGCTTTCTGCTGGATGCGATAAAAAGCTTCTGTCTCTTTCTCTCTCCATATTCCAGAGTTAACTCTACAAGATAAGCTCGACAAGCTCAGAACTGGCCGAGTAGACAACCTTATACACAAGTCATTGGGCTGAGGAGAGCAGCGCGGTCTAACAAAAGGGAGAGGGAGGGGCAGCACCCTACATTACATCTGGCAGAAGGTGATGAGACCATATGATGTGGGTGATCTGTCAACAGAGGGAGCAGGGCCTGCCAATCATCAGCAATGACCCAAGGTCACTGCACTGGTCAGGGTGCAGCACAGAGACCTGAATGCTGAGTGGCCACACCTCTCCATTCAATGGCAGTCCTCACAGGCAGCCTGTTTCACACTGAGCCATGAATGATTCTTTGCTGCATTGCCAGGGTTTTCATCAAACTCCATTTACTCCAGTGTACAGTCCTAGTGAGCATCATTATATTACAGTACTGCATGATTCTGAGAGTGTTCAGATTGGAGCAATAACTTTGCTGTAATGAATCAGTCGTCTGCAGTGTAGCCACCAAGCGAGATACTGATGTAAAACTTGAGCAGAACTAAAGCAAGGGATCAGTTATTATAATTTAATATATCCATTCATTGGAGTCTGAAATGTTTCCTCACTGTCTCTCCTCTACTCATTATTATCTAAAATTGTGATGATACAAACTTACATCCTTGTCTGGGTGGCATCCGGAGAGAACCACAGGGCTTCAGCTCTCCCCGAAACCCCAGAAAAAAAACTAGAACTTTGACTTTGGAGTGTGGGAGGAAACCGAAGATCTCGGGGGAAAAAAAGCCACGCAGGTCACGGGGAGAACGAACAAACTCTGTAGTTGGGATCATAATGTTTATGGTTAAAATCAAAGAATTGCTTGTAATAGACAATTTTTGACAAGCAAGAAATCCTTATGGGTAGTTCAGTGTGAGGGTGACACCATTTAAATCCCTGATCACTCTGAACATTTTCCAACTGCCTACTACACAAACCTATGCATGGAAATCGATTTGATATAACATGTAAGAAGAGTTAATGAAAGTATAAGTTGAATAGGAAATTTGTCATCAACTGAGACCTAGGGAACTCTCACCAGTGCCTCCTTTTACAGTCGGCATGGTGGGCTGAAGGCCCTATTTTTATGCCACATGACTGATATTCAATGTCAGGCACACAATTTACTTAAAATAATTAAATTCAACAGTGAGATCTCAAATTAGTTAAATAACTTATGTTTAGCACATTCAACGGGCTATGTTGTGGACTAGCACCTCAAAAAATCATTATCACGGAGCCAATGTACAATCAGAGCACAAGAATGAATAACAATACATGTTTGGCACAAGCAAACTGCCAGATGGGGAGGAAAACCTCTGCAAAGACTGGCATGCTTGAAGAGAGGATGTAATGGAGATCTGCAAAACATTTGGATCTGTTCTATGTGGCTCATCAACCCTGAGGCCAGTATCAGTGCTGCGATGGGAGTAGGTTTTGGTTTAGCCAAGGATTTCAGACAAGGATCATGCCCAAACTAGGAGTCAGATCTAAAGGACAGATTGGGTTGAAAATACTGTCAAGGATCAGTGAGAGTTTGAGGGGAGTGGGTTTAGGCTTTGAAACTAAGAGTGGGAGCAATGGATGTGGGAATAGGACAAAAAGTGACAATGGGGGTAAGTTAAGCTGATCAAAACACAGTCTAGCTGTTCCAGATTGATGTTTGCGATGACAATAGTCAAGCTTGTCTTTCTTGAATGCTTCCAGAATTGTTGCTGGCTGGATCAGGTTAAGGCAATCTTAGAAGGGTGGGAGTGAGAGAAGAGATGGTGGGAGTTTCAAACACGCAAATTCAAAGAATCTAACCCTGTTCCAGCAAAGATAAAGGAGGAAATTACTTTTTTTTTTAACTTAACACGACCAGTAGCAAATTTCTGAGTGAATATAAATGGAAATTTTCCCTGCACTCTATTGGGGTGTTATGAATCTTAAGGTCAGACTCTGGGCAGAGCTGTCCCTAAAACATAACATTACATTTTAGTCATAGTAAAACAACATTACTGCCAAAACTTTATTCTTTTTATGCCATCAGTTGTTTTTTTTTACGATAAAGATTTTAATCTGGAGTCTGTGCCTTTTGTTAATTTTCCCACTGATTTTTTTTTTCTTCACATTTCTTTAATTGATTTTTTTTATTGGAACTTATCACTGTAAAATATGGAATAAATGAACAGTGATCTCAACAAAATGTCACATCATAAATAGTTCCATTGCCTTGCTGGCGTGCAGTGATCCTTTTTAACAGCTGCTTTGATTTAATTTAAATGTTATTATAATTTAGTGCCTAACCCCACGAGATGACCCAGAGTTTAAAGAGAAAGGTCCTTTTTCACTCCCTAGTTTGTGTTGGATTTCATTTTGAATATTTCATAGTGATTCAAGTGTGGTTGACTCTTTTCCAGGATGGTTACATCATGCTGTCAAACTGTCAATTGCTACAGTCATACTGGCACCTTGACATCCACTTAACTGGGGTGAAGTGACTGGTAGCTAGGCTGGTGCAGAGCACTTTAAAATGCATGTTAAAAACTAATTGCCCTGATTTGTATTCAAATATGCACAGCTCCTTTTAAGAAAAGCAAAACAGCATAAAGATTCAATTTTCAACCCATTTAAAAAACCTGACATAGAGTTCTGGATCTTTTAAATTGAGGAAAAAACTGAAAAGAAGCATAAGCATTATTTCGTATTGTAACAGTTGATATATGATAAAAAAACATTTAGCATGGATCTAAAGTTTAATACCATAGTAAGGATTAGACACCCCATAAATTCTCTGTAAATGATTGCTACGGAGCAAACAACCAGTAAAACAGTGTTCCTTCTGCAGAACATGTTGCCATAAAATAGTCAAATGTGTTACTATATCCAAGTGCAAATGAAAGCTTTCAATTGGAGATCATCTAATCACATTACTCAGTGGAAATCAAAATTTAGACTGTATGATGTGAAGATTTGACATTGTTTGCAAATTATCCGTGAAGAAATGCAAAGAAATAGCTAACATTTGTTTGTGTTTTTCCCCTTGTTTTCTGCTTGTCTTCCTGGTAGATAGTGAGATGCTCAGCCACCAACCTGCAATACACCTTTATTAACCAATACAAGATTTACTCCACACAAAGCCATTAGTAATCCTGTCCACAAGTGTTAGCGGAATATGAGTGCTATGAGTATCTAACCAATTTTAACCTGAGGCTGGGTCGAGAGTACATTTCGGATTAAAAGGCAAATTTCTCCAACAGAATTCAGCTGTTCTAATGCACTAATAGAGATAAGTAGTATTTATTATACCTGTAATGTTGCATCCAAGAAATTAGAATTAAGTTAGAAATCCCTGAGATGTCAAATATTGGCTATTTCAAAATAATGAGCAGTAATTTCATTGGCAGAAATTCACTTTCCCCTCTCTCTCCCTCGCTTTCCAGTACTGCATGTCGAGAGTTCACTGTTACAACTACTTTCTTATTATCATTGAATGCTTTCTGATTGACCTATAGCTGTAATAGTCAAGTTTTGACAGGCAGACACTGCAAGGTTGTCTGGTTAATCCAGACAATCTGCAGACTGAAGAAGAAGGGCTTGTCTAGGAACAGTCCTCTGAGCTATACCCAGTGCCTGCAGGAAGATATTGTCAGTCTATAGGACAAGGAGTTATTTCAAAGGTCACTGTCTGAGACAGAAAGTGTCAGAGAGTCAAGGATTTCAAGAAGAAACTGGATAATAGAGAATCATTTACAAAGACAGTACAAAATCTGGGTAGGTAGCAAGAAATGAGGAAGAAGGAATAGGCCAAAACAAAATAAATTAATGGCATTAATATATGGTATCTATTCTTACAATTTTAAATGATCCAGCAGTTTTATTTCTTCTCTTATAATGGATCTTATTCTTCGCAAGGCAGAAAATCTGTTATTTTGGTTATGCAGATTAATGGATTTATTTGTGCAGTTAACTCATTTAAAATAAATGGCTGTGTTAAATACTACACCTTAACATTTAGTACACCCGTATTACACTGGAATTTCATTTATTCTATTTCAAACTTTGGGAAATAAAGGTAGGTTTTAATTTATTAACTGCAATGGCCATTAGCAGCATGTTTTAAAATTAAATTAAAAATTCTCTTCAAATATGGCACACACATAGCAATTTTTAACATTGAGAATATATTTTGGAGAAAAATACAGTTAATACTCTCTGAATAATATTTTGCATACAATTTATTTTCTTAGATGCACTGACACCATATTCGCACTGTGCTTTCAAAGGATGAACTTGTTTAAAAAGGGAGATATTCTATTCACATAGCAATGATTCTTACAATTTTACAAATAGAGGAGACTACAGCAAACAAAGAGGCTCATTATGGTTATATGTTGATATACATTGCTTGATAGCTATCAGATAATTTATAGTCTGCTCCAAGACGATCCCTTCCTTGAGATGTTCTCATTGTTATTTTAATTGATGTTGTGATGCTCATTCCCTATTCTCCCTCAGTTTATTTGTTCTTCTCATTATGGTTATATGTTTATGGAAACCGCCAGACTGTGAATGTCATCTGCCTATGGTGGCAACTGAGCATAATGCTGCACAGCATTTGACAATGTGCTGGTGGACATACACACCTGGCCCAGTTTAACGAGATGATGGCCTGGAATTTCCCTTTGTGCTTCGTGATCTAAATCTTCCTAATGTAAGAAATCAATGGACAGCCATTAAACATAATGAAAAGGGATCTGCCTCTCTCCATCTTTGTGAAAGATGGAAACAGCCAAATAAAGAGAGGGGGATAAGAAGGATATAAAAACAACAGAAAGGGAAAAGAGAAAGGCGAAGGACTTTGTTATCAGTCCTGAATAATGGTCTGGATATAAAAAGAGAAGTGATATGTGGTGCTATGGACTTGGTAAAATAAATAATGTCAGGAATTCAAATTAGATGAAGAATAGAGGATAAAAATGTGTGTGATATATTATTAGATTATTTGCCTTTCTTTAAAGAATAATTATAGTGACAAAGATCAACTTGTGAGAAGCTTTTCAAAACCACTCATCTATGCAGTGAAGAGGGAAAAAATGGGCTGAAACTGTAATTAATGAAGAGATATCAACCTTCCCTTCTCTACATCAGCAGTGAAGCTGGGAAAAGGCAGACATGGGCTGGAAATAAATTGTCACAAGGAGCGACGGAGGCAGGCAGAACCAGAAGCTAATTGGTTCCAGTTTAAAATAAACAGTCATAAAGCCTGAAGGCTCCTGCATGGTTAAAGTAATGAAATGTTGACACTTTCTACCACTGAATATACATTTTTTAATAAAAAAACATGCACACCCAACCATTCATGGAAATATTCCCATATTACTGTTGTTTTTGAATTAGCAGCATCGCTTTTACATTTGACAATTAAGTGCAACCTGATGTATAGACACAGTATCGTCCTGTTAATGTTAACTCAAGAATTTGAGCAGTGTCACGTAGTGAAAACACTGAGGAAAACCCAGTTGTGCGTGATTAAAGCAAAGAGTTTCAGAGCCAGCTAATTATTACACCCAATCACAGGGAAGAATGGTATAAAGGACATGTTCATTTACACTTAATGTCACCTGTAGAGGGTGATGAATATATAAAGGCTAAAGTCCTTTCCATAAGGAAAACATTGTGTAGCAATGGTTGATGTGTAGAATTCCCTCACAGCTTTAAGCAGCAGCTAAGACACTACTGCCCCCTGTCGACATGTTCTACACACTGAGGAATGCAAAGGCTCACAGCACATGAAACCATGCTTTGCTCTCTTCACAAGACACTTTGGCGACTGACCTTGGCAATTAAAATATAAAATATCAAAGCTGTGCATCAAGTCCTTCTAAGGAAATGTGATACCAGGGAACCTTGGTGACATGAAAAAATGCTATCTACATTAGCAGAGTTCTATTGGGAAAAAAAACTTTCTGGGGATTGAGATGGACAGACAATGTAGATAACGTTGATAAGCAGCTGATGTTGATGTCTAATTTATCTGCATTAACTGCCTATCAAAACTCTAATGTTAAAACAAATGGCGGCACTACACGCTGGTCATATAAATTTCATAACAATTTGTTGATATTTCAATGATGTTTCACCAAATCTGTAATATATCATTAACTAATATTTTTACAAATTTGTGGTTTAGATTTTGGCTTATGATGAGGTTATAGGAAACCTGTCAATATCTATTTCACTACTAATCTTAGCAAGGGTACTATTGGAAAATAAACTTATCTCTATTAATAACAAAAAAAGTACTGGTTTATTTCTTCATGATATTCAAAACTGGAATCAGTCATCTCAAAATCAATATCTATATATATGGGCATGATGCCAAGCACCCACCAGCTCTTGCGATGATGATATATAGAGTCTTTAATTTGTGAGACAGGCTGAAGAAAGTACATTGGACAAAAATACACAAGAGAAAGAGATGATGACAGCACCAAGCACAGGACCATAAGTCCTCAATTACCCGCACGAGAAACAGGAGAAGTTTTTTATTTATATTCATAAAATATTTCATAACTACCTACCACAGGGGCCAACCAATTTTTGTTTTAACATTTCAGCTAAATGTTTTAGTGCTTGAAAAATAGGTATGACTAAAAAGCTGGGTGTAATTGATTTCAAAGGAAATCATTATCCAAAAGAAGTTGGTGGAAGTAATTTGGCCAGGGGAAACAAATCCAGGTGAATGTTCCAGAGTGCAGCACACTCGATCATTTGAAAAGTAAAGGAAATGTTTCTGATTCCATCAGTAATGGTTAGCTCTCACTCCCACAAGTGCTTGCCAGCACTGCTTGGCTATAATTATTTTGCAGCTTAGCCATTTTGTAGCTTCCAATATGGTTATTTTTAGATCTATGTTAGACATATTAAATCAACCCCTGTGACCAATAGTGAAATGTTGCATTGGAAGCCTACCTGGGGTTAACTTGAATTTTAAGCAGGCTTTTTTAGAAACAGTAGCCAGTTATTAAAATATGTTCCACGTATCTTAGGACATTGGCAGGAACCAGCACACTCGGATTTGGCAGTTACGGTATTCAACAGAAAGCAAAATTAAACAACTATTTTAAGGTGCATTAAACAGTTGGTCTTAAATGAGAAACTGAGTGGAATTAAAATTGTTTCAAGTGTAAATCACTGGTGCTGTGTACATATGATGACAAGATGACTTTGTAAGCACTCTCTGGAACAGGTAATTGTTTGAGTCGGGAAATTTCATGAATATGTGGATTATTCCAGGTTTATGTTGATGTTAAATTTAAATTTGTCGTTTTTCAGGTCACTGGGCTGTTGATTCCCTTTTTGTTTAGATAACACATTGTTTTGCTCTTTGGTTCCGAGCTGCATTATATGCTTCCCAGCTGCATCACATTCAACCACGATCCAACTTACACACGTCAATAAAGAAAACAGTGCTCAAAAATAATGTTAATTCCTGATAAATCCTCATTAAACAAACAAACCCTGAACTGTAAAACTCATCTGCAAATTTTGAGATAATATATTGACCAGAAAAGAAGTTATCAATATATTTGTATTACTTGGTTACAGAGTTTTACTAATTAATTTTAATAACTAACTGTAACTTAACCATAACTAATACACATCCATGATTCCTATCAGGAAAACTAAAAATGTGCATTTGCTGTTATCAATTGTGACTGTTGACCTTTGGATACAAGTGGTAGCACCACACCAGAGAGGTTTGAGATGGGCCACTTTCCTTGGTAATCACAGTTTAGAATCACTGATGTCAATGTTTTTGCAATGTGAACTGCTCTTGACTACTTTTATTCAAACTATTAAAAAATGCATTTTAATGCAAAGATTTAGTTTGTGAAGGTTCAGGGCAGCCAAATGCCATTGTAGTTTTACAAATGCTTGATGTTCTAAATTCATCAACAAACTGAAACGCAGGAAGAATAGGTCAGAATAAGACTTTGCAAATGTGTTTAAGTTTCAGAGTCTACAGAAAATGAAAGTGTAGCAGGATATCTTTCATGAGTTACAATAAATCACAGCCCACCACATTAAAAAAATTATAGAATTGAAAGGGAACTTATTTAATGATTTAGCATCAGCTGACATCAATTTGAATAATTCAATTTTTCAGAGGTAAAAAAATGAGGACAATTGACTTTACATTTCCTCTGATGCAGTTACATTAAACAATTATTTATTAATTGTATTTAGGTAGACAAATATTATGGTTAGTTCAGCAGGTTTGCAATAGTCACATTTTAATTGAAGATATTGTGCCAATGCTGATAAGGGCATCCAGCATTGTATGTCCATTGAGAAGCCAGTCTTTGACTTTCAGTAAGTTTAAGAAAATATGACAATATTTGAAAAAATCAGCTTTCATAGAAACAGAAAAATAGATGCTGGAGTAGGCCATTCGGCCCTTCGAGCCAGCACTGCCATTCAATATGATCATGGCTGATTATCTAAAATCAGTACCCCGTTCCTACGTTTTCCCCATATCCCTTGATTCCTTTAGCCCTGAGACTAAATTTAACTCTCTCTTGAATACATCCAGTGAATTGTCCTCCATTGCCTTCTATGGCAGAGAATTCTACAGATTCACAACTCATCTGTCCAAAATGGCCTACCCCTTATTCTTAAACTGCAATTTCAAATGTTTAACCATTGCGTAATGCTACAGAATACTCTTATTATCAGTACCTGAAATTCCCTTATATAAGAAAAGTCCCAACCTGAAACATTGTTGATTTCCATCCACAGATGCTGCCTGAACTGTTGAGCTCTTCCAGCAATGTTTGCTCACAATTCGGCTCATGTCAAGCCTGTTGGGTACGAAGGGTGGAAAGTGGTTTGGGGATGGACAATAGGAAGCACAATAGTTGAGTGAAATATATTGCTGATGGTTTTTTTTAGAGCAATGAAGGATCCACATGTTCCACAACAAATAAAACAGCTAATTTTCAAGAGTTTCCTCATCTAAATAAATTTAGGAAATTGGATTTAAACAAAAATCTCATTTGAACCTTAAAATTGTTGCCGTTATTTTATATCAGGACAAGGAGTAGCTTCACAGAAGCTTTGAACGATTTAGTAAAAGTGCCAAACAGATTGCAAATTAGTTACATGTGTTACTTTTATTGTGCTACATGTGTCTACTCCATTAGAGAACCAGAATGGACAGCTCCATTAGAGAACCAGAATGGACAGCTATCTGCAGAGCCAAAATAGATGGGGGAGATATTGAACAATTTCTTTTCTTCGGTATTCACCAAGGAGAAGGATATTGAACGCGGTGAGTTAAGGGGAAAGAGTAGAGTAGCTATGGAAACTATGAGATTCAAAGAGGAGGAAGTACTGACACTTTTGAAAAATATAAAAGTGGATAAGTCTCCAGGTCCTGACAGGATATTCCCTAGGACATTGAGGGAAGTTAGTGTAGAAATAGCAGGAGCTATGACAGAAATATTTCAAATGTCATTAGAAACGGGAATAGTGCCGGAGGATTGGGGTACTGCGCATGTTGTTCCATTGTTTAAAAAGGGTTCAAAGAATATTCCTAGCAATTATAGACCTATTAGTTTGACGTCAGTGGTGGGCAAATTAATGGAAAGGATACTTAGAGATAATATATATAAGCATCTGGATAAACAGGGTCTGATCAGAACAGTCAACATGGATTTGTGCCTGGAAGGTCATGTTTGACAAACCTTCTTGAATTTTTTGAAGCGGTAACTAGGGAAATTGATGAGGGTAAAGCAGTGGATGTTGTCTATATGGATTTCAGTAAGGCCTTTTACAAGGTTCCCCATGGAAGGTTGGTTAAGAAGGTTCAATCTTTGGGTGTTAATGGCGGAGTAGCAAGATGGATTCAACAGTGGCGGAATGGGAGATGTCAGAGAGTAATGGTGGATGGCTGTTTGTCAGGTTGGAAGCCGGTGACCAGTGGGGTGCCTCAGGGATCTGTGTTGGGTCCACTGTTGTTTGTCATGTACATCAATGATCTGGATGATGGGGTGGAAAATTGGATAAGTAAGTATGCAGATTATACTAAGATAGGTGGTGTTGTGGATAATGAAGTAGATTTTCAAAGTCTACAGAGAGATTTGGGCCATTTGGAAAAGTGGGCTGAAAGATGGCAGATGGAGTTTAATGCTGATAAGTGTGAAGTGTTACATCTTGGCAGGACAAATCAAAATAGGACGTACATGGTAAATGGTAGGGAATTGAGGAATGCTGTGGAACAGAGGGATCTAGGAATAACTGTGCATAGTTCCCTGAAGGTGGAATCGCATGTAGATAGGGTGGTAAAGAAAGCCTTTGGTGTGCTGGCCTTTATAAATCAGAGCATTGAATATAGGAGTAGGGAAGTAATGTTAAAATTGTACAAGGCATTGGTAAGACCAATTCTGGAGTATGGTGTACAATTTTGGTCGCCTAGTTATAGGAAGGATGTCAACAAAATAGAGAGAGTACAGAGGAGATTTACTAGAATGTTGCCAGGGTTCCAGCAACTATGTTACAGAGAAAGGTTGAACAAGTTAGGTCTTTATTCTTTGGAGCGCAGAAGGTTAAGGGGGGACTTGATTGAGGTCTTTAAAATGATGAAAGGGATAGACAGAGTTGACGTGGATACGTTTTTCCCATTGAGGGTAGGGAAGTTTCAAACAAGAGGGCATGACATGAGAATTAAGGGACAGAGGTTTCGGGTAACGTGAGGGGGAACTTCTTTACTCAGAGGGTGGTGGCTGTGTGGAATCAGCTTCCAGCAGAAGTGGTGGAGGCAGGATCGATTTTAACATTTAAGAGTAAAGTGGATAGGTATATGGACGTGAAGGGAATGGAGGGGTATGGTCTGAGTGCAGGTAGATGGGACTAGGGGAAAACAAATGGTCGGCATGGACTGGAAGGGCCGAGAGGGCCTGTTTCCGTGCTGTAATTGTTATATGGTTATATGGTTATATGGTTATATGGTTTTGATGTTATTTTGCACCCATAAAATGTTCTAAAGATATTGAATTTGGACTATAGTATTACACATAAAATAACAATTGAACCAAAAGGGGAGCTTCAGTGAGATCTTTAGGAGATTTGAGCTGATTCATTTTATAAAGTTTAGAAACATTCATGTGTGCCATTTTCCAGTGTGAAAAAGGCATAAACTATCATCCTATTGTTGTGTCGGAAAGTTTTCAAGAAGTACAAATGTGTTATTTCCAGTTCTAAAAGAGGCCTTGTGGGCTTGTTTATGTAAAATATTTCTGCCACATGGCAGGCTGTGAAATTAATAATAGCACCTTTACTCACAGCTACCTCTAACTGGATCCCATCACAATACAATTACAAAGACTTTTCAACTCTTTATGGGAAAGGCAGAAAGCGGTAAGGAATTAGTACATGCAAAGTTTGAGGCATATCAAAATCCACCCTGATGGGAAACAGATTAGTTTGCAGAGCCACTGAGAAATAGCTTGTGCTATGGACACCCCTAACAGCAAGTTCCCATTGAAGTGTATGTATTGCTCTCAATGCCCACCAGGAATTGCTACATTTATAGTCTTGCTGCACTGCAGTCAAATACCTCTTCCCAGTTTTATTTCTTGTTACCATACGTTACCATGGTCACATTACTACAAATGGGATGTTTGCCACTTTGTTGGTAGAGCTTTTCTTTTACAATGCAGAAGTAAAGTATCAGATGTGGGATATCAAAGCAAAGACAGGATGCAACAATCCCAAGGCAAATTTTTTTTAGATGATTAATCCTCATCTTCACTTTGAGTACGGTAAAATAGTAAGATTAAATGAGAACTTACCAGTTTGAAGTTTGATCTTTATTTTATGAGGAGTTACGATGAGGGATTACGTGAAGACCCCGCCAGCACGCATGCGCGACATTCTTCAAAGCAGTGGTGTGAAATCACAGATACCAGAGTAGACTAATATAGTAAGATAAGAGAGAACTTCCATACCAGTTGAACTTTATAATAGAGGGTTTTGGGAGCAGAGGGCACATAATCCCTCATCGTAACTCCTCATAAAATAAAGATCAAACTTCAAACTGGTAAGTTCTCATATAATCTTACTATTTTACTTCGGAGTCACGTGAGTGACTACGTGAAGATTTCAAAGCTCTGTGATTTCATGCCCTGGAACGAGACTATGCTCACACACTGCCATTCTGGGAAGGAGGATGAACGTATTTCACACACGACACTGTGCTGAAAAACAATAAAGGTATTATTCATACTAAAATAATATGCCCCACTACAGAACATTTTTCCCTGCAAACATCCCAGGATCGGCCACGGGTTTATTATAAAGCATTGAATGCGTTCATTGCTCCACCCCGCTGTGGCAAGGATGTGGTCCATAGGAACTCCCATCATCCTAGCGTCCGATGTAGATGCAGCCCTGGTGGAGTGAGATTTGAAACATTAGTATCCACCACTGCACGTAATACCACCCTAACCATCTGCATATGGTTTGCACTGTGACCTTAGGTGAGGGCATCTATAATGAGAAAGCTCTCTCCGTGCCCATAAGTGTCTTGGTGACTATATATTGGAAAATATGTGTCACTATGCAGGGCCGATTATCTGCAGGATAGGCCAGAACTCTAATATTGGCCAGAGGAACCGGGTCAGTCTTGTTTAAGTACCCCTGTATGTAGCAGGTTATCTGCCATTTGTGACAGACATGATGTCCTATACTAGCTTGTGTAAGGACTGGACCCGTTGTGCTGATCCAAGTGCCATAATCATTCCCATCTAGGATATTAGTTTGTCCAGAGTGAGCCCCGATATTGGTGTTCATCCTCGTAACATGGTGTATACTATACCTATGTCCCATGTATGGGTGTATCTGGGCCTGGGGGGATAGAGTACAAATACCCCTCATTCGTTTAGGTACTAGCGGGTGTGATCCTATAGCCAGGTGATCACTCCCACTGCCCAGATATTAGATAGGGCACTCTTTGCACAATAATGGCACTGTAACTCAATCCTTCATCGAAATGAAGGGTGGCCAGAACTCCAGCACTTCAGTGTTGGTGGCTGAGTCATATGTAGTGTTCGTCCTGGTGCAGAACACTTCCCATTTCCTGACATATGTCAGGTACTGTCTTCTCGTGGACTCCCTGCACGACGCTGAGATGGCATTGATCGTCCTGTCGGAGAGTCCGTATCCCAGAAATGGCCTGTTCAGAAACTGCAAATCAACAAGTTCATACAGTCATGGCACGGATACTTTCCAGCACGGAGTGTGCCAACCTCCTTGGCCGTTGTTGATCCAGATGCAGGGTTCTGTGACCATCTTTGTACTGTTGGGAACCATGGTACCCGTTGCGGCGTCTTGTTTAATTATTGTAAGACTCGCCTGATGAGGCAGAAGGGGAAAATGCATAGCAAAACAAATCCCCCCCCCCCCCCCCAATGCAGCGAGAAATCGTCCATCGCTGCTGCCCCTGGGTCTGGTTCACAAGCAACATATGTTGGTAGTTGGTGAATTAGTCTGGATGGAAAAAAGGTCGATATCTGGTGTCCCATACCGGTCTATAATATCTGTAAACACTTTCCGATCCAACATCCATTTAATGTTGTCGTTGAATTTACGTGACCTGGTGTCTGCCACTGTATTTAGCTTACCTGGAAGGTAAGTGGTTGAGATCCAAATCTCTCTCCCAGACACCAGTCCCCGATATTATTAGCCAATTCATCACATGATATCAACTTTATTTCACCCATATGATTATATATAGGCCCCCACTGTGGTATCAATTTGTACCATACATGCAACTGGTGCTCATCTGAGCAGTAGGCCCTGAGTCCATGAAATGCTCCCAGCATTTCTAGATAATTAATTCCTAGTGCTTTAAACAGAATAATTTTTGTGCACTCATCTGCCACCACAACTTGCGGTGGTATTAGTTGCTCCCCAACCTTTAGCACTTGCATCAGTCTGTAATGTACCCTAGGGATATAGAATGGGGTGATGTGGTTAGAATAATGCTGAGCATTTCTATCCACCAGTTTAATTCTGATTTTGCTTTCCCTGGTAGTTGCATAGGCCTATTGAAATGGCCTGCATGATTTTTGAGAGCTAAAATTTCCCTCTTCCAGGTTTTAATAATGGAGTGGTCCAATTGTGCTGCTGGGAATGCAGCCACCAATTTCCCAATCACTCTTGCTCCTTGCCGATGGATGGTTCCCTGGTGCCAGTGAGGATTTTGCATACTCCCATCAAGTCTGTCACTTTGTTTGGTGGCAAGGTGATAGACATATGAACAGAGTCAATAGTGAACCCCAAATAATCCATGGTAGTGGAGGGTTCCAATTTTGATTTATCTGGATGTACGTTAAATCCCTGTGTTGTGGCTGATACCACCAATGTAGCCAGCTCCAATTTTCACCTACAATGAGAATATCACCCAGGTAAGCCATGACGATATGGTTATGTTTCTTTAAGTATGCTAAAGCTGGTTTTAATAAATTTGTAATAGCCTGGGTGCTGATGACAACCCATTGGGTAAGGCCTTATACTGCCATAGCTGTCCCATCCAGATAAATTTCAGGTATTTACGATGATCCTGTGTGTGACAAACGTGTCTATTTTGAAATGGGCATACTGAACGGAAGTATTTAGTTCGGTCAAATCTGTAAATGATACGGCAACCACCATCTTTTTAGTTTTTTATAAATATATTTGATACGAACTCTTGAAATTCTCTGATTGTTTTCTCAATTCCCTTTTGTGTTTACTCTTAACAGTTCAGCATGGCCTGCTGTTCTCTCTTTTTGTGAAGTATGAACTTCCTGCTAGGCGTATGCTGAACTGGGACGGTAGTTCGTATACAAATTCAATTTTGTAATTCTGAATACTTCCGAGTATGTAAAAGTTCAGAGGTAAAAGTGCAGCACACATGATGAAACAAGTGCAACCGTCCCCCAACTTTTGATGAATCAGACATGCAATGTTTTTTAAGACAACCAGACCCACCTACCTCCATGGTTACCGGTGTTGTGTGGGTTGTCTCCGCACTTGTTTCTTCTGGTATTGTGTTGCTGCGTTGTGGGGTTGGCGCATTTTCCATGAAGGCCGGGCTGGGCCATGGTCTGAAAGACCGCTGTGCAGGTGGGCCGGCCTTCGAGCTTTCACCACCAGATGGTCTTCCATAGTACCGATGTCTGGTGGGTGTGTAGGGGTGCTGCCGCTGTTGATAGTGGGTTTTAGAGGTGCTTGGCACCTTGATCAGGCCTATAGCCTTGGCTTCCTCATGCAGGTCTTTCACCTGCTTCGGGAGGTCCCCCAACAGCAATTTTGGCGCCTGTGTGCTACTTGTCTTGCATAATTCCACACTTCTTGATGATGCTCTTCCTGTAACTGTTAATCTCCACTGAGTATTACACAGTGTGCTAGAGCATCCAGTAACTCTTCAGGCAAATCAACCCCATCAGTTGTCCTGGTATGCTGTGATTTTAACAGCCAGCAGTTTCCTCTGGAGCTTCCCCTCCTGGCTCCTTATAGATGGGCTCCTGTTGCCCCAGATGGGGTCATAGTGCTGGTACTTTAAGAGAATGGAGTTCTCTGGAGCAATGTACTTCCCAGCCATAAAGTTAATGGCTTGCTCCTGTAGCTGGTTTGTAGCCATGTCGCGCATGCGTGCTGGCGGGGTCTTCACGTAGTCACTCACGTGACTCCGAAGTAAAATCTCATGTGTGTTTTTTTTGCTGTGAGATTTGTCTAGCAAACATAAATGCCTAAAGCAAGAACAGAAAATGCTGGAAACATTCAGCAACTCAGGTAGCGTTGTGGAAAGAAAAATAGAGGAAACAAGTTACCTTTCTCTCTTCCACAGTTTTGACAAAAGGTCATCGACTTGAAGTATTAACACTTTCTATAGATGCCGTCTGACCTTCTGAGTATTTCCACCATTTTCCACTTCCAAATTTCAAACATGTTTCTTTGTTTCTTTTACTTACAAATCCAAGTTCCCATAGTGCTCTCAAAGTCAAAATCAGGGTCAGTCTCACTCCAAGAAACATGGCTTCAAGATCTATATACGCCATCTCTGGGGAAATAATTAGCACCCTTTCATTTTTGAGAAAATATATAATCCAAGTATGACGTCATCCTGCTAAAGCCAGTTGGATTCCAATTTGCATCAGACTAATTGAGGTTTGTTGGGTGGAGGATTGTGGAGGCATTCTATCTTTGGGAGCAAGACTTATGTGTCTGGCCCTGTTCATTTTGAGCCTTCAACATAATTAAAACCCATTTCTTCTGCGGATGAGTAACATCAGTCATGATTCAGATCAATGTGGGTGTAAGTCTCATCAGAAACAAAGGTTAGTTAGAAACATAGAAACATAAAAAATAGGTGCAGGAGGAGGCCATTCGGCCCTTCGAGCCAGCACCGCCATTCAATATGATCGTAGCTGATCGTCTGCTATCAATAACCCGTGCCTGCCTTCTCCCCATATCCCTTGACTCCACTGGCCCCGAGAGCTCTATCCAACTCTCTCTTAAATCCTATAGTTGCTGCACAGTCTCTGATATAATATAAGAGGGCTGGATAATAGAATAACAGAGTAAGGATACACACAGTTATCCCACTTAAAAGTCCATGCCACATTAACAATGGGTACTAACTCATTCAAATCATTAACAAAATCATGGTTTGAATGGATATGTAAAGGAGGTAAACTTGTATACTTTGTGTTAACAAGATCTTCTTCTGCCTAACACCATTTTTTAAAATCAATGGATAGGGGCATCTTTAGGCCAAATTCCAGTACAGAAAAAGCTACAGAACATTTTGGAACAGTTACAGTAGATTACAGTAGCTCTCATTCTTATATCCTCAGTTATGTTATAGAATTTGTGTCCCTTTATTACATTGCACCAAGATCAACATCCATATTTCATGTGGTTGATGCTAAAAATGAACAAATGAACATTTTCCCAATGTCCTTGCCAATATTTCTAACTTAACCAGAAGGAAGACATTTTAACTGGACTTTTATTTCATTACTCTTTATGGGATGTTACTTGTCTGGTGCATTTGGCAATAAACTTCTCAGGGTTCATCTTGAATGGAGCATTAACAATATTTCTAAAATGATTCGAAAAATAGAAGATGTAGAGAAATATTAATGACTTGAAACATATGCAAGAAAGAAAAGCAGCAGACACCAAATTATTTCTGGGCAAAGAAAATGTAAAGAGAGTCTTCCAATAAAGTAGTCAACTGGCCAAAACAAACAATAACCAAACACATTAATTTTGTGGGTCAGGATACAGCAGAGAAGAGATTTCATTCTGGTCTGACGCTCCTGTATTAGCAATTCTCCGAAGAGAGAGGAAAGGAAAGGGTATAAACTTGTTGCATCAGGTCTTTATGTTATAGAATTTCTATCCTTTAAATTGTTCATGGATTGTGAGGCAGCTTTCCTTGAAAGATCCCAAGCCTACATCACCAATGGGAAGCTTTATTACTGGAATGCAGCAGGGCCCATGTTCTACATGTCTTCTACTGATTGCGTTCAGTTTAGATCATGCCTTAAGCAGTTGGTAGCCCCCTCGCAGTGTGCCTCTGACTTCCAGATTCAAATTACACTACAGGGACGAACCCAGCAATGTAGGCAGGGATTCCAGTGCAATGCCAGGGGAGGGCAGTCTTCTCAGAGCTGCTCTCCTTTGGATTAAACATGAAACCAAGGCCCTGCAGGCTGCATTGGGTAGATGTAAAAAATGGTGATGGTGGGTGAGTTATTTTCAGTTCCCCAGCCTACAGTTATACCTCAGTACCCTCACTGGAAGATGAATTTCTGCTAATCATCACATCTTGCACTTGGAAGGGTGTTAACCTGCTTTCTGCTTTGCAATAGTGAAAAAAAAAATACTTGAGGAACTCAATAGGCCAGCCAGCATCTGTGGGAGGGAAATGGACAGATGATCCTTCGGGTTAGGACCCTTCCTCAGACTGATGGAGCAGGAGGAAGAAAGTTGGAAGAGATTGGTAAGAGATAAATGGGGGGGGGGGGGGGGTTAATTGGCAGATTAGTTTAGTTGACTCGACTCTTGAAGCAGACTCTTTGGCCCACCGAGGCTGCACTGACCAGCGATCTATGTGTATTAACACTATCCTACACACACTGGGGACAATTTACACTTTTACCAAGCCTATTTACCTACAAATCTGTACGTCTTTAGAGTGTGGGAGGAAACCGCAGATCTCAGAGAAAACCCACGCGGTCTTGGGAAGAACGTATAAACTCCGTACAGACAGCACCCGTAGTCGGGATCAAACCCAGATCTCAAACGCTGTAAGCATTGTGAGGCAACACCTCTACTGCTGCGCCACCGTGCAGCCCTTGTGGATGATTGCAGACAAAAGTTAGACGTGAAAAATAGTCAAAAGAGTGTCAAAGAAGGAAACAAAAAGGAGTGACATGTAAAGCCAGAGGAAAAGTATATGTGGAACGGGACAGAAGGGGATAGGAAAGTAGGGAGATAAAAGGTAAACAGGTGATTCGAAGGGACGGGTGGAAGATAACAGTATACATGAGGGAAAATGAACGGGGTGATGTAGATGGTGGTAGAAATGTGGGCAGGATGGGAATGGGGGCATTACTTGAAATTGGAGAATTCAATATTCATACCATTGGATTGGAAGCTATCCAGACTGAAGATGAGGTGATGGAAAACAGAAGATGACATTCTGGACTATGAGAGAGAGAGAGAATTCAATGAGGTATAGATTTCCATGTCCTTGTCCATTATCTATACCTCATTGAATTCTCTCTCTCTCATAGTCCAGAACGTCATCTTCTGTTTTCCATCACCTCATCTTCAGTCTGGATAGCTTCCAATCCAATGGTATGAATATATGTGAAACAGGATTAGATTTGGATTTATTGTTTTCATGTTTACTTAGGTACAGTGAAAAGTTTTGTTTTGCATGTCATCCATTCAGATCAGATAATACTATACATAAATACAATCATGTCAAACTCAAGTACAATAGGTAGAGCAAAGGGGAAAGTACAGAGTGCAGAGTATAATTCTCACCAATTGTAGTTCAACAGTTCCATAGACAAAATCCAATGTCCACAATGGGGTGGAGGTGAATTGGACAGTACCCTAGCTTATGGAAGGACCATTCAGATGTCTGATGAAGTGATTATCTGTTCCTGAGTATAATGTGCACCTTCAAGCTTCTATATGACTTTGAGTATGTTCACAGCTCTTCTGAGGCAGCGTGAAATGTAGGTGAAGTGAATGATGGGGAGTCTGATGATGAACTGGGCTGCATCTACTACTCTCTGCAATTAAAGGTGGTGTTGGGCAGAGCTGTTCTTAAACCAAGCTGAGATGTAACCTGACTGTACACTTTCTATGGTGCTGTGAAATACTTTTTCACTGTTATTAAATGTCCTAGATGATCAGAGTAATTAGGAAGGTGAAATACACTTAAATATCTTCAAATTACTGTAGGTTATTTTTAGAAATATAGTATTTTTTAAATACTTGTACCTTGTGCAAATTAATTCAAGCATTAACACTGTTTTAAAAAAGGGAAACTGAAAAAAAATACCTTGCTTCACTTAAGTTTTTTTTTAAAATGAAAATTGACAATCCCATCTCAATGAACAACTAAATTGACCACTAAAGATATGTACGGCTAGTGTAAAGCTAAAGAACTGGTTATCTGGCCCTTGAACACTGCCACTGGATTAATTGCTAAATCCAGCAGCACAATGGGAATTGAGACATGCTAATTTACAATCAGTGCAAACCATTGTGCAGGAAGGAACGCACCAGTCGGAAGAGGACTCCACCTCAACCGACTGCCTGCCCCTTTTCCGGGGTTACGTCCAAGCCTGGGTGGTATTAGTGAGGGTCTACGCCCTGTCAATGGGCACCCTGGGGGATTTCTGGGACCGCGGGGGTGGAATGTGTCCTTTGCAAGGATTGTAACATAGTTGTTTAATACTCAATATATTGTCATTTAAGAATATTTGTTTTACTTTGTACTATGGTGGTGGGTTTGTTGGTATTGTTTTGTTTTGTACATATTATTGTTGTAATAATCGCTAAATTTTATTTTTGGTTAACAAAAAGGAAGAAACTGCAGATGCTGGTTTAAACCGAATATAGACACAAAATGCTGGACTAACTCAGCGGGACAGGCAGCATCTCTGGAGAGAAGGAATGGGTGACGTTTTGGGTCGAGTCCCTTCTTCAGAGTGCAATCCATTGAACTTGTTTCTCGTTGAGTGAAAATGTGCATTTTCACATGTTTTCATTTTAGGTTTACAGCATTGGCGATAGTTTACATTATTTTTAAATAGGTTTCCATTGTATCTGACAGTTTTATTTTCAAGGAATTGAGAGTTTGCACTAACAAAGAAAGGAACTATCACAGGAATCTCACCAATGTAAATCTGTAATTATAGTCACATAAAATGAATGTTGATAGAATGAAATCCATTGTGTTTGACAAATACTCCTAATGATCTGGAGAGTTGCAGATTCTCATGTGCATAATTAATGATGCATTGCACCTGTGTCTAACTAGTTAAATTAATCAGCAGTGTCAATGAAATTGGCAACCATTGCGATCCATCTAACTGTCACTTACCTTATGTGTTTATGACACTTGGTCACCACAGTGGCGTAGCAGTAGAGCTACTGCCTTACAGCGCCAGAGACCCGGGTTTGATCCTGACTATGTGTGCTTGTCTGTATGGAGTTTGTACATTCTCCCCGTGACCTGAGTGGGTTTTCTCTGAGATCTTCAGTTTCCTCCCACACTCCAAAGACATAGGTTAATTGGCTTGATATAAATGTAAAATTTTCCCTAGTGTGTGTAGGATGGTGTTAAGGTGCGGTGATCACTGGTCGATGCAGACTCGGTGAGCCGAAGGGCCAGTTTCCACACTGTATCTCTAAACTCAGAGTAAACTAAACTCTCTGCATCGACAACCAGAAAATATATTGTGTGTTGGAAGGAACTGCAAATGCTGGTTTATACCGAAGATAGACACAAAATGCTGGGGCTACTCAATGGATGAGGCAGCATCTCTGAAGAAAGGAAATAGGTGATCTGTCAGGTCCAGACCTTTCTTCAGACCCTAAAGAAGGGTCTCAACCCAAAACATCACATATTCCTTTTATCCAGAGATGCTGCCTGGCCAGCACTTAGTGTTTAACTGGAAAATACAATCCAGTACCTGAAATCCAGTGATCAAATAGGAAGAAGATTGGACTCTATTACCTTCCATCACAATGAGGAATGTGGGGAACCAATGTGGTGGATGTTATGTTAAATTTTATTTTATGTGGCTGTGTGTCTTGTTGCTGTTCACTTAGTATGGCTGTATGGTAACTCAGATTTCACTGTACTTTAATTGGTACATGTGGCAATAAATTGACCTTGAAACCTTGAAACCGTGAACTGTCTGTCTGCAGCCAAACTCTACACAACCATTAAGTTTCTCTAACCATTAAACTCTACACACTGATTCTCGGAAATCATCCATTCATCTACAATAACTCTTCTCCAATCACTCCAACTTTCTGCAAATGTCCAGTCAGTTAATCTTCTGCAGACACTTTTTCTTCACATCCATTGGCTTTCTGTAAGCACTGACTTTCTGTAACGCATAGAGTCTCTTGCCCAGAGTAGGTGAATCGAGGACCAGAGGACATAGGTTTAAAGTGAAGGGAAAAAGATTTAATAGGAATCTGAGGGGTAACTTTTTCACACAAAGAGTGGTGGGTGTATGGAACAAGCTGCCAGAGGAGGTCGCTGAGGCAGGGACTACACCAACATTTAAGAAACAGTTAGACAGGTACATGGATAGGGCAGGTTGGAGGGATATGGACCAAATGTGAGCAGCTGGGACTAGTGTACCAGGGTATACTGGCTGGTGTGGCAGTTGGGCCGACGAGTCTGTTTCCACACTCTATCTCTCTATGACTCTACGACTCTAATCATCAACTCTTCACATTCACCATCTCATCCCTTCACTGCATCTCTGCAATGACTACCTTTTCACAATAATTACATTTCCTAAATCACCAATTCATTAACTACACTGACTCACTGCAATTTTCTACTCTCACCAACTCTCCACAATCACTGGTGCACCACACATGCAAACTCCTTGCAATCATTGAGTCTCCATAATTAATAATTCACTAGTTATTGACTCCACGTCATTGAGTCGTCAACGACTTTATCAGTAGTTATAGTCATGCAGGGTAGAAACAGGCTCTTCAGCCCAACTTGCCCACTGGCCAACATGTGCCAGCTACACTAGTCTGGGTTTACATTGCATTTACCCAATCGATTTCGCAAATGATTTTGTATACCCTCATCCTCCTAAGCTCCAAGGAATAGTCCTAGCCTTATTCAATCTTTCTCTATAGCTCAGTTCCTCGAATCCTGGCAACATACTCGTAAATCTTCTCTGCTCCGTTTCCAGCTTGACAACATAATTTCTATAACATGATGGCCAAAACTGAACACAATACTGTGACCTCACCAATGTGTTATATAAAAATTCAATATGACCTTCCAACTACTCAATACTGATTGAGGAAGGCCAAAGTTCCGAAACGGAGGAAGAACAGTGTGCCGGAAAGTATGGCCAATGTACTGAAAACCACAATCATTGACAATCCATAATTAATTATCTCTCTACAATCATCATCACCCCTTATCACCACAATCATGAACTGTCCAGCTTCATAATATGGTTGAGTTCTTCATTAGGATGGAGAGTGACATTGTTAATTCAGAAACACGGGTCCTGAACTTAAAGAAAGGTAACGTTGTGGGTCGTGGTACATATAGGTACCAATGACATAGGTAGAAAAAGAGAGTAGGTCCTGAAAGGAGAATTTAGGGAGTTAGGAGGAGTGTTAAGGAGAAGGACCGCAAAGGTAACAATCTCAGGATTACTGCCTGTGCCACGCGACAGTGAGAGTAGGAATGGAGCAAGGTGGAGGATAAATGCATGGCTAAAGGACTGGTGCAGAGTGCAGAGATTCAAGTTTCTGGATCATTGGGACCTCTTTTGGGGAAGGTGTGACCTGTACAAAAAGGACGGGTTGCACTTGAACCCGAGGGGAACCAATATCCTGGCGGGGAGATTTGCAAAGGCTACTGGGAGACTTTAAACTAGATCGGTTGGGGGGAGGGACTCAAATAGAGAAAGCACGTAGTCCGTTTGTGAGGCAGGAGGCAGAGAAGAGAAGCAGTCAGACGCAACACATAGGGGGGAAAGAAGAAAAAAATAATAAACGGAGAATAAGAAGTGGAGGGTTTCTTAAATGTGTGAGCAGAGAGACAGAGAGGAGGACGGATAGGAGCAATAGATAGCAAGGTGAAAAGTGGCAGGCAGAACATATCCAGGGCAAAAATCAAAAAAGGGCCACTTTCAACATAATTGTAAAAGGGGCAAGAGCTTTGTAAAAAAACAAGCCTGAAGGCTTTGTGTTTCAATGCGAGGAGCATTCCTGGGAGCTGAACATCCAGGGATATTCAATATTCAGAGGGATAGACAGAGAGGAAAAGGAGGTGGGGTAGCGTTGCTGGTTAGAGAGGAGTTTAATGCAATAGAAATAAAGGATATTAGCTTGGAGGATGTGGAATCGATATGGGTGGAGCTGCGAAAAACACTAAGGGGCAGAAAACACTAGTGGGTGTTGTGTACAGGCCACCTAACTGGGTGAAGGGGTGCTGAGGAAGAGGATTTCTTGGAAATGTATGCGGGATAGTTTTCTAAACCAACATGTAAGCTATTCTAGACTGGGAGACGTGGCCCTTGGGAGTGGGTTGAAAAGTGGGGTTCGTGACATTGTTAATTCAGAAAACACGGGTCCTGAACAGGTAACTTTGTGGGTTGAGACGTGAATTTGGACTGGCAATTGATTCTTGAAGGGTTGACGGTAGATATGCAATGGAAGGAGACTGCATGGAAGAACTACAACAATTGCGACAGATCAGTGGACCACCTTGGCAATAAGTACTCCTGTTTGAGTACTGTTGGGGGGCACAGCCTATAGCAACAGCGACCCGGGCCTCCGGTACGACCTGTTGCTCAGAAGGGTAAAGAAAAAGAAGAGGAGGGCAGCAGTAATAGGGGACTCTATAGTTAGGGGGTCAGATAGGCGATTCTGTGGACACAGTAAGTTTGCCAGGGTCCGGGATGTGACTGAACGTGTCCAAGATATCTTGAAATTCGTGATATATATAGGACCGCAAAGGCTCAGGATTGCTGCCTGTGCCACAGAAAAAGGGGCAAGTGGAGGGTTTCTGTTAGTGAGGTGAAAAGTCCAGGGCAAAAATCTAAAACTATAAAAACAAGCCTGAAGGCTTTGTGTCTCAATGCGAGGAGCATTCGTAATAAGGTGGATGAGTTGAATGTCAGATAGCTATTAATAATTATGATATAGTTGGGATCACGGAGACATGGCTCCAGGGTGACCAAGGCTGGGAGCTGAACATCCAGGGATATTCAATATTCAGGAGGGATAGACAGAGAGGAAAAGGAGGTGGGGTAGCGTTGCTGGTTAGAGAGGAGATTAATGCAATAGAAAGAAAGGATATTAGCTTGGAGGATGTGGAATCGATATGGGTGGAGCTGCGAAACACTAAGGGGCAGAAAACACTAGTGGGTGTTGTGTACAGGCCACCTAACAGTAGTAATGGAGTTGGGGATGGCATCAAACAGGAAATTAGAAATGCGTGCAACAAAGGTAAAACCATTATAATGGGTGACTTCAATCTACATATAGATTGGGTGAATCAAATTGGCAGGGGTGCTGAGGAAGAGGATTTCTTGGAATGTATGCGGGATAGTTTTCTAAACCAACATGTAGAGGACCAACGAGAGAGCAAGCTATTCTAGACTGGGTACTGAGTAATGAGGAAGGGTTAGTTAGCAGCCTTGTTGTACGTGGCCCCTTGGACAAGAGTGACCATAATATGGTTGAAAAGTGGGGTTCATTAGGATGGAGAGTGACATTGTTAATTCAGAAACACGGGTCCTGAACTTAAAGAAAGGTAACTTTGTGGGTATGAGACGTGAATTGGCCAAGATGGACTGGCAATTGATTCTTGAAGGGTTGACGGTAGATATGCAATGGAAGGCATTTAAAGACTGCATGGAAGAACTACAACAATTGTTCATCTCAGTATGGCAAAAGAATAAATCAGGGAAGGTGGCGCATCCGTGGATAACGAGGGAAATCAGGGATAGTATCAAAGAAAAAGATGAAGCGTACAAATTAGCCAGAAAAAGCAGCCTACCAGGGGACTGGGAGAAATTCAGAGACCAACAGAGGAGGACAAAGGGCTTAATTAGGAAAGGGAAAATGGATTAAGGAAGAAAACTGGCAGGAAACATAAAAACTGACTGCAAAAGTTTTTATCGATATGTGAAGCGAAAAAGATTAGTTAAAGCAAATGTAGGTCCCTTGCAGTCAGAAACGGGTGAATTGATCATGGGGAACAAGGACATGGCAGACCAATTGAATAACTACTTTGGTTCTGTCTTCACTAAGGAAGACATAAATAATTTGCCGGAAATAGCAGGGGATCGCGGGTGAAATTAGATGGAGGAACTGAATGAAATCCAGGTTAGCTGGAAAGTGGTGTTGGGTAAATTGAATGGATTAAAGGCCAATAAATCCCCAGGGCCAGATAGGCTGCATCCCAGGGTACTTAAGGAAGTTGTCCCAGAAATAGCAGATGCCGTAGTGATAATTTTTCAAAACTCTTTAGATTCTGGAGTAGTTCCTGAGGATTGGAGGGTAGCTAATGTAACCCCACGTTTTATAAAGGGAGGGAGAGAGAAAACGGGGGAAAACAGGGAATTACAGACCAATTAGTCTAACATCGGTAGTGGGGAAAATGCTAGAGTCAGTTATTAAAGATGGGATAGCAGCGCATTTGGAAAGTGGTGAAATCATTGGACAAAGTCAGCATGGATTTACGAGAGGTAAATCATGTCTGACGAATCTTATTGAATTTTTTGAGGATGTAACTAGTCGAGTGGATAAGGGAGAAGCAGTGGATGTGTTATATCTGGACTTTCAGAAGGCTTTCGACAATGTCCCACCCAAGAGATTGGTATACAAACTTAAAGCACACTGTATTGGTGGTTCAGTATTGATGTGGATAGAGAACTGGCTGGCAGACAGGAAGCAAAGAGTAGGAGTAAACGGGTACTTTTCAGGATGGCAGGCAGTGACTAGTGGGGTGCCGCAAGGCTCAGTGCTGGGACCCCAGCTATTTACAATATACATTAATGATTTGGACGAGGGAATTAAATGCAACATCTCGAAGTTTGCGGATGACACGAAGTTAGGGGGCAGTGTTAGCTGTGACGAGGATGCTAGGAGGCTGCAAGATGACTTGGATAGACTGTGTGAGTGGGCAAATGCATGGCAGATGCAGTATAATGTGGATAAATGTGAGGTTATCCTCTTTGGTGGCAAAATCAGGAAAGTAGACTATTATTTGAATGGTGACCAATTAGGAAAAGGGGAGATGCAACGAGACCTGGGTGTCATGGTACACCAGTCATTGAAAGGAGGCATGCAGGTGCAGCAGGCTGTGAAGAAAGCGAATGGTATGTTGGCATTCATAGCAAAAGGATTTGAGTACAAGAGCAGGGAGGTTCTACTGCAGTTGTACAGGGTCTTGGTAAGGCCACACCTGGAATATTGCGGTTTTGGTCTCCTAATCTGAGGAAAGACATTCTTGCCATTAAGGGAGTACAGAGAACGTTCACCAGACTGATTCCTGGGATGGCACGACTTCCATATGAAGAAAGACTGGATAGACTCGGCTTGTACTCGCTGGAATTTAGCAGATTGAGGGGGGATCTCATAGAGACTTACAAAATTCTTAAGGGGTTGGACAGGCTAGATGCAGGCAGATTGTTCCCGATGTTGGGAAAGTCCAGGACAAGGGGTCACAGTTTAAGGATAAGGGGGAAGTCTTTTAGGACCGAGATGAGAAAATCGTTTTTCACACAGAGAGTGGTGAATCTGTGGAATTCTCTGCCACAGAAGGTAGTTGAGGCCAGTTTGTTGGCCATATTTAAGAGGGAGTTGGATGTGGCCCTTGTGGCTGAAGGGATCAGGGGGTATGGAGAGAAGGCAGGTACAGGATACTGAGTTGGATGATCAGCCATGATCATATTGAATGGCGGTGCAAGCTCGAAGGGCTGAATGGCCTGCTCCTGCACCTAATTTCTATGTTTCTATGTTTCTATGTTCACAGACTCTCCACAATGAACACATTTCCACAATCCCCAACTTTTAATAATCCCAACCTTTTTGTAATCGCCAACTCCATATTTCTTTACCATCTCTGACATTTTCAGGGCGGCACGGCAAAGCAGTGGTAGAGTTGCTGCCTTGCAGCGCTTACAGCGCCAGAGACCTGGTTCGATCCCGGCTACGGATGCTGTCTGTACGGAGGTTGCACATTTTCCCCATGACCATGTGGGTTTTCTCCAAGATCTTCCCATGATTTCCTCCCACACTCCAGAGACGTACAGGTTTGTAGGTTAATTGGCTTGGTATAAATGAAAATTGTCCCTAGTGAGTGTTGGACATTTCGTCTTGACATCATGTTACAGAGTTTTCAATCTCCTGCTTGTACTCTATTTCATCATTGTTCGTGATCCGGCCCACCACAGTCGTGTTATCTACAAACTTGCAGGTGAAGTTTAAGCCAAATGCTGAATTGGGCCACACAGTTGTGAGCATATAGGGGGAAGAGTAAAGGACTGAGAATACATCCTTGCGGGGCACTAGTGCTGAGAACTATTGTGGAGGAGGTGGCATCATCTATCCTCACTGATCGTGGTCTGCAGATCAGAAAGACAAGGATCCAGTGGCAGAGGGAGAGGGAGGTGCTGTGGACCTGGTGTGATGGTGGGCAACCTGCACTGGATCAAGGCTGGCTGGGAGGCTGGAGTTAATTAATGTGGCCATCAGCAGTTTCTTGAAACACTTTGCGATCTCGACTTTCAACCCAGTTCAACCCAGGTTATCAACCCTTGGTTATACTACCAATATGTTTGCCCTAATACATCTTTATGGCTCCACCTTTACTTTTTACAATTCTCTCTGTCACATCTGAAATTCCTGTACCCTAGAAAATTAGTCCTGCCAGTCCTGTCCTCCCCTCAACTATGTTTGCATGCTTCTTCTTTCATGTGGTGTGCACAGCCTAAAGTTGTAGGACAACTTGTTTTATTTGATCTTCTGTTTGTGGAAGTTGGGTTGATTGCATTAGTTGAAACAGGGCGGACCACGTGAAGGTTGTAATCTTCCACCCCGTTTCCATGCTTATAAGAGCATTAGAATTCCAGGTGTTGGTCCATGCATTATCCTAAGTGTAGTTGAATCTACCAGCCCTCCCAAGCTCCTTAATTTCCTCCGACCATTGGTCTTGCTTGATTTATCCTGTCTATTTTTCTCTCTACCTGCTGCAGTGCTTAAACTCTTCTGAATAACATGAGTGTTTTGAGTTGACACAGTGTTGCATCTGGTTGAGCTGATTCTGCAACATGATAAACAATATGTACATATCTATATTACTAAAAGTCTGATCTTGACCACTTCCTGTTGTTCTGTATATTGTGTATTCTGTATATGTTCAGTCAGTCTCTGCAAGATGGGGGAGCGAGAGGGTCAGGTCTCCCAGTGTTCTGTGAATAACACTGAACACATGTGTACTAAATGGTGAGTGGTTTTACTGACCTGTCAGTGCCCTCAATGTGGTTTGAAAATATAGTTTGGAAATGCTAAAGCTGTGTTGCCTTTGGTTTGGAAATGCTAAAGCTGTGTTGCCTTGGTTTGGAAATGCTAGAGCTGTGTTGCCTTTGGTTTGGGGGTGGGAGATTGCAACCTTCACGTGGTCCGCCCTGTTTTGACAAATCCAATCAACCTGGCGTGCGCAATCTAGTAAGATCAAATAGAACAAGTTGTCCTACAACTTTAGGCTGTGCATGCCATACGCAAGAAAAAGAAGAAGCCTTTGGTTTGGAAATGCTGAGGCTGTGTTGCCTTTGGTTTGGAAATGCTGAAGCTGTGTTGCCTTTGGTTTGGAAATGCTAAAGCTGTGTTGCTTTTGGTTTGGAAATGCTAAAGCTGTGTTGCCTAATTAAAGTTGCCTTGCCAAATTAAAGTTGCCTTGCCTAATTAAAGCTGCCTTCCTAATTAAAGTTGCCTTGCCTAATTAAAGTTGCCTTGCCTTCTATATAATTAAAAGTCTAATCTTGACAACTTCCTGTTTGCGCTTTATATTCATTTTAGAAAAAAACGCTACCACGTACGGGTGTGATTTTTGGCCATCTTACTCAGAGTCCCCCTCCGCTCATCAGGTGCCGAGGATTTTTCCCATCGATGAAAAATAAAATAGTTATTAGTGTTTTAAAAAAATGTTGAGATTCTCTCTCCTGTCAATCACGCCATGAAGGCCACTCTGCTTCTGGTGGGAGGGGAGAGGGACTATAAAACCCAGAAGTGTGGGCGTGGCTCAGTCTGTGCAAGATAGAGGAGGGAGAGGCCACGACTCGCTGTCTTTAGTGGCCTTGCACCCTGCTTGAAATGGAATTTCAAGGAATAGCCGTGAGTCAACTGCCAGCCCACCAGCCATGAGTGAGTGAGCTGCCAGCACAACAGGCTTGAGTGACTGAGCTGCCAGCCCAAGAATCCATTCAGCCCACAATGTGCATACTAGCCCTCTGGAAACCAGTCCCTTCAGCCCACAACACCCATACCCACGCTCCAGAACCCCCCCCCCCCTCCACTGGCCACCAATATTGGAAATTGATGGAGAGGTGGATTATTGCGTTGGAGGACCAGCCCTCCCGTGTGATGCTGGGACCCAACAGTTCCCAAGTTAGTCTAGTAGAATTTTAAAGTTAGGAGAAGATCCCAAGGAACTTAACAGTAGCATAATAATATGTAAATTGATACATTATGTTGGCCTACTTAGGTTCTCACTGATCTCCTCCATCCATCTAGTCATGCAAAAACCTTTTCCACACTCTGAATGCTCCTGGCATTTTTTCCATTCTATCCTTCCATCAAAGATCACTTACTCCACCACCGTGGCACTTTTATCAAGAAACCCTATCCATTAATAATTTTTTTTGGTCAATTCCCTCCACCTGGCTGATCCTCCAAATTGTCAGAAATAATCATTTCCAACCCCTTGGTACTTCCTCTCCATTTTACTTTCTTATTTCTGCTTAGAATCTATTCCCTTCCTTTAAAGTTTGAGACGTCACCCCGCATTAGTAAAATATAATGTGTTGGCAATTTCAGCATCCATCATTTTAAATCTGACTTAAATTCAATTTTCTTCTGCTACAATGTAATACCAGCAGAGATTGCACTTGGAACTGTGAATCATCATGCAAATAAGATTAGACGTAAAAAAAAATTGCATGTTATTAGTACTTGGCACTGTGGCAGGTTTTAAAGCATTGTAAACAGAATAGAACAGTTTTACATCTAGAAATCAAATAAACATCCCAGAGGATTTGAATTTGGATTTAAATCCTTTTAGTAATAGAAAGGTTTTGAAACTGTCAAAAATGCAAACATACCCCCTTCTCTGTGCCATTCCAACACTGCCTGTTTTGTTTCGTTTGCTACTGAATGTGTGGTTTGCGTTATCGTTTATAATGGTTATTGCACGAAGACTGGAACAATTTTGCACATTTTAGGGTTGGTTAGAAAACAAGATTTCAATCAGGAAACTATGATGGATTTCTAGTGGGATTCCTGTTTTAGATTTATGCAATGAGAAAAATATTTGATGCAGATATAAACCACGAGGATAATATACAAAATGCCCATCATATGCCAATGCCATTCACCAATCGAAAGAGCAATATGGACTGAAGAAGAAATTGATTTACAATACAGCAGCATCCATTCACGTTGAGGTAACATGGGATAGATGACCTACAATAAACAGTCCATTGTACAACTCACTCAAGCCAAGTGCAGAAGGAACAGAAACTACAGAAACACCTCCCAATAATAGTAGTGTAATTGCTTCAAAACAATAAAGTGCGTAACGGATAGTTATATGCATAAAATCAACCCGTTGGTGTTGTAACTTTGGTCGCAAAGCCTGGTTAATAGGAAAACATCTCCACCCTGCTTAGCTTTGTCGCTAAATGAAACCAGTTTAGAAATTACTAAAAAAGCATCCCAACCTATGAATAAAAGTTGTTAAAAGGTCCTGAGATTTAAAAAAAAAAGATTCATCAGTGTAATGGCAGAGGGAAAAAGAAGTAAAGATGTAAACCTATAGGCCAACATTCTACCTCTACTCTACAGGCTGCCACCATCAACCTTGCAATGCATGGGATGTTAATGGAGAAGGTTTTCCTCTGTACCACTTTACAGCACGATCCACAGAGCACCAATGCAGCATCACTGCAGGAGAACAATATCTGGTCTCAGACTGCAGTGAAGGATTAGTTCCCTTACATGTATAACTCTACAAGATATGGTACTTCCTGGTGCTTTTGTGACAAATGTTACAGTTTGGAATCTTTTTGCTGCCACTCCTCACCCTAGGAAAATTGGATTCTACAGATATTTTCCAATTGTTTTTCCGGGGCCGATGGTGATCAATGGCAGCACCTTGATAGGTGCAGACAAGCTGTGTTGGTGATTAAAGGGAGTGAAAGGGTATAATGGTGTGTTCTTGGTTTAGCAAGCAGATCCTAGTGGTTTTAACTTTCCTGGTTTATTCTGAATAGGCAAAGGAAGGTTAAAACTGAACCTGAAAATATGTGAGTGGTTTGAACATCAACTTGTCAAGGCACAATCAAGGTCAAACGGTCCTTAAAATTCAGTAACTGTATCTTGCGAGCATAATCAAATGGAAGCAAACTGATTAAACTACAATAAATCTTACTTCAGTAATCCAAATTACTTTACAGATGGAAACATTTCTTAATCAATCCTGTTTTATCACAGTCAGATTATAAGAAACACTTTTTTAATTCTGATCCACTACATAAAGCCAGGTACAATCTTAAACATTTTTATACACCTGTTTCCAATAAGGATAAAAAGTGCTGGAGTAACACAGCGGATCAGGCAGCATCTCTGGAGAACATAGGCATGTGGCCGCACTATGGTGATGGAGGAGGCCCAGGACAGAAATGTCAGTATGGGAATGGGAAAGGGAGTTAAAATGGTTAGCAACCGGGAGATCCAGCGGACCAAGCGCAACCATTCAGCGAAATGGTGACGACGTCTATGCCGATGTATAGGAGGCCAAATCAAGAACACCTGATGAAGTAGATCATAATCATAATCATAATCATACTTTATTAGCCAAGTATGTTTTGCAACATACGAGGAATTTGATTTGCCATATAGTCATACCAATAAAAAGCAACAAGACACACAAAATACATTTTAACATAAATATCCACTACAATGACTCCTCCACATTCCTCACTGTGATGAGAGGTGAAAAAAATGTTCAATCTCTTCCCTTCTTTGACCTCCCATGGTCATGGGCCTCGAACCTCCCATTGACGGGATGACATTGGCTCCCGTAGCCGGCGGTCGGGCCCTCCGTGTCAGGGCAATCAAGCTCCTTCATCAGGGGGATCTCAGCTCCCCGCACCGGGTGATCAGACCCCGGGTCGGGACTGGTTGAACCTCCTGCGACTTTGGAGCTTCCCGACACCAGTCTCTAACCGAGACTGCGAGCTCCTCGATGTTGAAATCTGCAGGCCGCGGTTGGAGTATTGATCCTAGGCAAGCGATCGCAGGCTCCGATGGTAAGTCCACGACCCCGTGGTGGTGCTCAAAGTCACTCTTGAGCAAGGCCTCCAGCTCCATGATGTTAGGCCACAGAGCGATCGAAGATACGATCCGGAAATAAAACAGTTCCATCTCCAGCAAGGTAAGAAATTGAAAAAAAGTTTCCCCCTCTCCCCACATAAAACAAACCAGAGAACATTAACACAAATTTTTAAAATACACTAAAAATAACAAAAAAGATGAAAAGACAGACAGACCGTTGGCGAGGCTGCCATCGCTGACAGCGCCACCCGGTTAGACTGTATAGGTGTGAACTTCTACATCCTCACATCTATCTATCTATCTATCTATCTATCTATCTATCTATCTATCTATCTATCTATCTATCTATCTATCTATCTATCTATCTATCTATCTATCTATCTATCTATCTATCTATCTATCTATCTATCTATCTATCTATCTATCTATCTATCTGTCTATCTGTCTATCTATCTATCTATCCTCTATACATAACTAAAATTCTGATCTTGTTGTCTTCCGGTTTGTGTCTTTCTATTTGCGCAAAAACAATTCATGATAGCGCTACGATTTCACTTGCCAGTTCACTCACCGTTCTCCTATGATGCGATTGGACCAAGTTTCGTTCCGATCGGTTGAATGTCTTAAAAGTTAGCGAGGTTTAAAACATCTTAAAAACCCCGTGCGTGCGTAGATCGACCTCTTCCCCTGTCGTTCTGCACCGTACGGATTAGTCTCTTCCCCTGCCACTCACTGGGTCGGTCCGCTCCTTCCTGCGCCATAGCATCTTTACTGGAGTTGAGGATAGCCGGCGGAAGTTTCCAACCGGATATAATTTTCGGAGGGACCCGAAGCCAGGGGCGGAAATCCCGGGAGGTACAGAGAGGACCCCCATGTTTTGAGAGGTGCGGGACAATGCCTCCCCTGTTTTGTCATCCGGACTTTATCAGCCGCTTTCTAAGGGCTGAATTGGCCCATTCGCGGGGCCTTTCAGCGCACGTCGCGGCATAAAATCAAACTGCTGCATCAAGGCGATCAAGGCTCCCGATGTTCAAGCCTCTGCTTGAAAGACTCTGTGAACGGGCCGATTCAAGCCCACGGCCGAAGCCTCGCACTAATGCACCTCGTTCTCTCCTCCAGCCCAGCGCGCCGCTTGACCCGGGGGTAATTCGGTACAGCGTGGAGTCGGCGCCCGATGAGCAGAGGGAACCAGGAACTGGGTCACCGCCAGGGATGCGGTTCTCTATCTGGAAGGCGGAGGGTCTGCTGCGGCTGCTGGCAGGTACACAGAGAGAGAGAGGCCACTCGGCCCGCTCGTTGCTGCTTCCTCACACGCCAGGAACACGGGTTTCGATCCTGACTCCAGGCGCTGTCTGTACGGAGTATTTTTCTCCCCACTAACGCCTTGCCTGATGTTGATCTCACCCTTGCTGCTGAACAGACCTAGCACCAGCACCGAATGCTCGCTCCGCCACCTCACTCGCTTAAGTTGATTTTGACAGTGGGTCTTCACAGGGCCCATGGCTGAAGCCTCCGATGCCTCACGCGCGCGTGTGTGTGTGTGTGTGTGTGTGTGTGTCCCAGCCCTGAGCAGCCCAGCCCTGAGCAGCCCAGCGTCGGAGACCCAGACCAGCCCAGAGTCGGAGACCTAGCCCAGCCCGGAGTCAGAGATGTCACCAAACGGAAAGCAGAGAATCTGATCCCACCGGAGGAGAACGAACAGCGACCAGTGCCCGCTGTGAGTCCCCATCGCACTGCCAATTCTAGTCACTACCCCTCTGGTCCCCCTCGCTGGCTCCTCACACCCTCCCCCGTGATGCTCCCCTCTCGCCTATGGCTCTTCCCCCGTCTTTTCTCCAGGTTCACTCCCCCCCTCCCCCCATCCCCCCGCCCAAACACCCTCTCTCCCACAACTCCCCCACAACTCCCCCCCCCTGCACACACAACCCCCTCACCCCACATCTCTCCCCCACCCACACCCCCCTTTCCTCTCAACACCTACCCTACAACCCCCTGTCCTCCTGAGAGGAAATGAGCCGTGCCTGCACAGTTAGGGGCTATGGGTGAGTGGTGGAATATTGCATTGGGGAACTGTTTGTGTTGGGGGAATGGGTGAGTGGTGGAATATTGCATTGGGGAAAGGGTTGCGTTGGGGGCCCAGGCTTCCCGTGTGACTGGGACCCAACGGGTCCCACTTAGTCTAGTTCTTACTAATGCTAGGCAATTCAAACACAATTTTTGAATTTTACTATGGTGATGAGGTTGAGTTTATAAAATATATAATTGATTGCAAGGAAAACCATAATACGAGCAATCAAACCTATTTTTAGTTGTACTTTTTCTTTGATCCACATTGAGTAGACAATTTTCAAGACAGGTGTCAGAAAGCTTTGTTATTAACTAAACTAAGCAGTTACAATTTTGAACACTGCGAAACATCCACTAAATTAAGATAGAAACCTGCCTTATACTTTCATCACACCACTCACCTCTGGGAAATATTACACCCCTAATTAAAGGTGCACATTCTAGACAGCACCAAAACAATAGTTCCCAGTAGACTTAAAGTCATTAACACTATTCGAAGGAGCACAAAGACATCTGAAATATTATCTTTTCCTGCCTAAACATGTCAATGAAATTACAGAATAATATGACCCAGGAATTCTTTTCATTGCGCACTTATGTTGGGTAAATTAATGAAGACGAGGAATGTTGCCAACAGACCTTTTAGACGTAAATCACTGATAAAAGGAAGCCGTCCAAGGGAGAATGAACATCTAATCAAAGGATTCAAAGGCACAGAACACCTGGACCCATAACTGATCTTGGTGTAACATCATCTTGCCAGTAATTACTGTTCATGCTTAATGCAGTTATATAACATTTCTCTTTAGTAAAATAAACATGATTCTGTTAAAATGTCAGAGGGCAGAAAATAGTTAGATGGCATTAAGCTTTATCATCTTCAGTATCTTTTAGACAAACAAGTCACATTTGTGGTTATCACTGGAGTTCCTTCATTTTTGAAGGTTGACTGTTAATGAGACTGAGAAGAGTTCTGAAAGAATTCAGCAGAGAAATGAATATAAACTATTTCCTTCAATAGGCAATTCAGATAAAAAAGGTACAACTCTAAAATTAGAGCTATTTAAGAGTGAAAACAGGAAGCACTCATTCAAAGACTCAAAGAAATTTGGTACTAGCTGTTCCAAAGTACTATCACTTCCAAAACCACTACTGCTCTGTTGAGTGTGCCATTGAAGAAATATATGCAGGTGAAAACAAAGAAAATTGTAATTTGGAGACTTGATAATGACAAATTCAAACCATTTAAGTTGTAAAATTGAACTAATGCTTTGGTCCCAGAAATACTTGTGAACCTGCCAATTATTCTACTTACCTGTGTTTAGTGGCGTCAGTGCTTGAACCAACAAATGTAATTCAGAACGCATTCTGCTTTCATCTGTTAATATCTTTTAGCTTAATGAAGCATAAAATTAAAACAGAGGAAGTACAACTTAGTTCATGCACGGTGTAAATGGCATGTGTAAATGCAAAGAACACTGATTCACTGTAAAGTGTTGACAAATCTGGTTTTAAAGGCTCACTTCTAATACTTCTGAGATTGATGCCAATCTTCCCACAAAGAATGTACTCATGACCATCACAGCAGCATAGAGCCTTTCTGGAATACCTCCACTGGAAGTCATTTCCTTAATGTATGTAGCTATGCATAAGTAATAGTTAGAATTGTATCATCAGAATTGGAATGGTTCTGAACTAATATTGAGGCCAAACTATTAATACTTGGGAAACCAAAGATATATGATTACAATCGATAATTGCCAAACATTGGGATTTCTGAAACACCTCTGCTTCTGTCTTCTAGTGGTTATACATGCAAACTGAATTATTCCGAAGGTCTAGAAAATATTCTGCAAATAAAACTTGATAAAGCAGTGTCACATTAAAAAGCAATGGGGTGGCATGGTGGTGCAGTGGTAGGTTTGATCCTGTCTACGGGTGTTGGCTGTATGGAATTTTACTTCGGAGTCACGTGAGTGACAACATGAAGAAGGCCGTCAGCCCGCATGCGCGTCATTACATCCACGCATGGCGCCGCAACCGGTAAGTTTAAACCTGAAGGTAAGTTTCAAACGTATTTTTTAGGCTGTGCTCTTACCTTGCAGGAAACTCTCTACAGAGTTCCTGCTGGATGTCGTTCCGGGGAATCCAGACCCCGCGGGGAAACCCGGCTCGCGGGGAAACCCGGAGGCGGAGACCGTGCGGTATCCCGGCTCCGCGTAGGAAACCCAGCTCGGGGAAACCCGGCTGCGGAGACCGTGCGGTATCCCGGCTCCGCGAAGGAAAACGCGGCTCGGGGAAACCCGGCCATAGAGGCCGCCGGCCGCCACGGGAAATCCCAGCTCCGTGGGAAATACCGGCTCGGCAGGCCAGTTGACATTGAAACAGTCCGGCCAGGAGGATTCACCTCCTGCAGTGGGTGCGTCTCCAGACGTTTCTTTGCCGGATAGAGCATCTCATGGAGAGATGCTCCACCTGATACTCCAAGGATCTCCCCTCTCTGAGGAGGGAAGTAATGCCCCTGTCCCACTTAGGAAACCTGAATGGAAACCTCTGGAGATTTTGTGCCCCACCCAAGATTTCCGTGCGTTTCCCGGAGGTTTTTGTCCTCCGGCAACCACCTTCAACTAGCATCGCAACTGGCTTCGACTAAAAAATTACCGATTTTTAAAACGGAAACCACTTTCGACCATTAGGGAGACTGACAAAAACCTCCGGGAACCGCACGGAAACCTTGGGTGGGGCGCAAAGTTCCAGAGGTTTCCGTTCAGGTTTCCTAAGTGGGACAGGGGCATTAGGCAGTCGCAATTTGGTGGAATGTCGTGAGGGAGTTTTCCACGACACGCCAACTGCATGACAAGGACCTGCAGCAGCGCCTGTTGCAGGGCTGCATTATATCTCCGTCTCTGAGGAGCGGAGTGTAGGAAATCAGTTTGTGACTGACTCCAAATTCAGAAATATGCCCGTGAAACACACTGGATGGCATGCGTGAGGTCAGAATTCTGTCCTGGCATTAAGGATTGTGATATCCACGCAAACGGAGGAGCCGCTGCAAGGAAAAGTTGACTTCCAGCCTATGGCAGAAAACCTGCAACTTGGTAAGCATCTACGACCTTACGCCACATCATTACAGAGTGCCGACAGCACTGAAGCTGGTGGTAGCTTGAAAGCTGATCGTCTGGGCAGAGGTCTTATAAGGCCAATGCCCAAGCCGGCCCTGAGGAAAAATGTGCAATCCACGCACCCTAGCAGTCCTATCCTCCAAATTTAAGGATGGAATCAAAACCTGAGGACGGTTGCAGAAGTCACACGATGTGTGTTGACTAGTTACGTGTGGTAATTGATTACACTTTTTCGCACGTATGTCGAGACATTGGGTCACCCTTGATTAACTCACATTCACATGTGCAGTTAATTTTAAATGGGAAATTTTGTTACTGTCTAATAACGGATATTCCATAGGATACTTTATGGCATGCATCGATCTCAAAGATGCACACTATTCGGTTCCCATTCACAGGGTTCACCGAAGATATTTGATATTTAGACAAATGGGCTAACTTCAGCTTCCAGGTTGTTTACCAAATTACCAAGCCAGTGCTTGGGCTGCTCAAAGCTCGATAATACATATTTATGGCCTATCTGGATGATATTCTAAAACGCTGAATCTTGCTAAATTAGTTGTTTTCAGCCACAAAACTCATATTTGAGAAATTGGGGTTTCTCATCCATCCAGCTAAATTTAAGTTGATACCAACTAGAGTTGCGATGTACCTTTAACTCTATTAATTGTCTGTGACTCTGCCCTGGGGCAAGAGATTGTGGCCAGTGTAAATTGGCAATTTAGTGGTAATTTTCAACAGATCTATGCTATTACCAGCTGAAGCTATGTCACAATGATGGACAAACAGTATTCAGCATTTCTCCGGTATTTTTTTGTGGCTTTCTGCGTGGCTTTTCTCCAGGTGCTACGGTTTCCTCCCACATGACAAAGATGTACAGGCTGTAGGTTAATTGGCTTTTGAAAAATCTGTGTTTGCCCCTAGTGTATAGGATAGTACAAGTGAACAGGGATCACTGGTCGGCACGGAGGGCCTGTTTCCACACTGTGTCTATACTAAACTAAACTATCATGTACTTTGTGACATTTCCCCCACAGAGGTTCTGATTTGCTAACACACAAAAGACCTAAGGAAATGCATATAAATGCCTCTCCTCATGATTTTGATTAAATAGTAAGATTAAACAAGAACTTACCAGTTTGAAGTTTGAACTTTATTTTATGACGAGTTACGATGAGGGATTACGTGAAGAAGCCCCACCAGTGCGCATGCTCGTCAATCTTCAAAGCAGCGGCGTGAAATCACAGTAACTACAGTCGAAGTGATATAGTAAGACTCAGAAGACTAGAACTACCAGATGATCTTTGCGATTATGAGGGTCGGGAGCAGAGGGCATGTAATCCCTCATCGTAACGCCTCATGAAATAAAGATCAAACTTCAAACTGGTAAGTTCATGTTTAATCTTACTATTTTACTTCGAAGTCACGTAAGTGACTAGGTGAAGATTTCAAAGCTATGAGATTTCATGCCGTAGCTACAGTTCCATACGACACACTGCTTTGGTTGACACAGGATAACCAAATAATGTATCAAACATTATTTAAATTATACAATGAACGTCTTAAACAATAAAAGAACAGTAATAACCCCTCTTTCACAGGGAAATTACAAAGGAGAACCCAAACAGAACCCAAAACAGCATGCCCAAATTTTGCATTGCGAGGACAGGTTTATCATAACCCTAAAAGGTTCCTTAACTGGACTATCCTGCGATGAGGATTTGGTCCAATGGCACGTCCTGTGCCTTTGCTGCGTAAGTTGGCGCCGCCCTGGTGGAGTGATTTAAACACATCAGTGTCTACTCCAGCAAAATGCAAACCTGTTTCGGTCATATAGAAATAGCTTGTACTGACACCTTTGTATGAGGTTTTATGTGGCTGATGACCATCGCTGTTTCAGAGCCTCTGACTCTTGATGACCTTGATATATTAGCTCAGATGCGTAATTACATATAGTCTTAGATCAATGGGTATATTTTAAGCTTACTTTGGTTCCAGCCATCCCTGGCCTGCTCTGTTTGATTAGATCATATACATAAAACACAATATCGTCTGCAGAAGAATGCATGCTGTCCAGTCATAACCTTTGCAATATTTGGACCCAAAGTGGTCATGTTCATAGTGCTGCCACTAGCACCATGAACATGACCACTTTGAGCGTTGACTTCTGGAAAGGCAGAGATGTAATTGGAGCCCATTGCCAAAGCAGTGTGAGAACTATGCTCACATCCCAGATTTCCAAATATCTACGTCTGGGAGGGTTTTGTTAAATGCCTCCTATGAATCCGGCCACCAAATGATGAGACCCGACAGTGTTGTCCGGACTCTTGTCCTAAGTAAGAGGACAAAGCAAGCATTATAATGCACTATAGCTTAACTGCTCGTCAAAAAGCCAGGAACTCCAATACATCCAAATGCCTGCAACTTATGATATGATATATTTGACTGTGAACAGGACATCTCCCATTTCTTAATATGAGATACATATCGTTTTTTAGTACTATCTCTCCAGGCCATCGTAATCACATCGAAGGTCCTACTCGATAGTCCGAATCCCTGGAACAGTCTGGTCAGAAGATACAAATCAATAGATTAATACGCTCATGTAAAGGGGAACTCTCCTCTTGTCCCAGTGTGAAGCAACAAGTTGCTGTAATTGGGATAATCATGAATGCTGTGTCATCAGTCCAAGAACTGTAAATTACTTCTAGACTCAGTATGTGATTCAAATACATCTTTAATCAGCACTGAAACTTAACAGCATGAAGGATGATTAGTTGTTAGTGCATCCTGGCTGCTACAACCGTTCCTGCTGGGAAACCAGTGTTAGTATAAGTATTAGATGAAGCGTACAAATTAGCCAGAAAAAGCAGCCTACCAGGGGACTGGGAGAAATTCAGAGACCAACAGAGGAGGACAAAGGGCTTAATTAGAAAAGGGAAAATGGAGTATGAAAGAAAACTGGCAGGAAACATAAAAACTGACTGCAAAAGTTTTTATCGATATGTGAAGAGCAAAAGATTAGTTAAAACAAATGTAGGTCCCTTGCAGTCAGAAATGGGTGAATTGATCTTGGGGAACAAGGACATGGCAGACCAATTGAATAACTACTTTGGTTCTGTCTTCACTAAGGAAGACATAAATAATTTGCCGGAAATAGCAGGGGATCGCGGGTGAAATGAGATGGAGGAACTGAGTGAAATCCAGGTTAGCCGGAAAGTATTGTTAGGTAAATTGAATGGATTAAAGGCCGATAAATCCCCAGGGCCAGATAGGCTGCATCCCAGGGTACTTAAGGAAGTAGCCCCAGAAATAGCAGATGCCTTGGTGATAATTTTTCAAAACTCTTTAGACTCTGGAGTAGTTCCTGAGGATTGGAGGGTACCTAATGTAACCCCACTTTTTAAAAAGGGAGGGAGAGAGAAAACGGGGAATTACAGACCAGTTAGTTTAACATCGGTAGTGGGGAAACTGCTAGAGTCAGTTATTAAAGATGGGATAGCAGCGCATTTGGAAATTGGTGAAATCATTGGACAAAGTCAGCATGGATTTACGAAAGGTAAATCATGTCTGACGAATCTTATTGAATTTTTAATAAATAGACGTTGCTGGCACAGCTCTCCCGTATGCCGGCGCTTTTACACAGGAAGCAGCCCTGTCCCAGGTGCTGCTGGCGTGGCCTGTCCCATAGGCCCGCGCTATTATAGTGTAGTCTCACTAATTTGGTAGTGTGGACTTGTGAAGGGTGAAAATAGCCTTATTATCGGAGAGGAACCCTTGCAGCCCGACTCACCCGAGTCCCAATAAGGCTGCACGAGTTCTTTCCCCCTCCAATTTTACTCCATGCCTGTGGACCAACGTGTCTGTGAGTCGCTGGCCGCACTGTCAGCGACTCTGGCGTTATTTAAACGGCATCCCAGCAGGCTGGAAGCCACTGACTGCTTTGTCAGCGGCTGTTATCTGGAAACCCGCTCTTTGCCGACTATCCGCTTCAGCGGTCGGACCGGGGTTCCCCCACAGCCCATAGCCGGCTTAGGCATTGGACTCCACATAAATCCGGCAGGAAACCTCTGTGAAGAGAGGCACCTGCTCGAACAAACAACCCTGGTAAGTAAAAAACACTTACCTTCTAGGTTGAAACTTACCGCCGGCAGGAGCGTTGCCCTGCCAGTCCGATGCTTGCCAATGCGTCTGACGTAATGACGAGCATGCGCACTGGCGGGGTTTCTTCACGTAGTCATTCACGTGACTCCGAAGTAAAATTATATGATTTAGAGTCCAAAATAGATAGAATAACTATATCTAAAAATCAAGTTGCAAATTAGTACGACACAAAGAAAATCCATTATATAAGTCATCTCTTCAAAAATGAAAAGGAAATCTTCCGATTGAATATTGAATAACAATAAAAAAACAATTATTTTTTTTATCAAGTAGAAATTGTAGATACAAAAAAACATTATATCTATTCTTTTGGTCATTTTAGAGGTCATGCTGCTGTTTCCAATAGTAAGTACAGCATGTGCATTTATACATACTCTAACCAGAGAAGTATTTTTTTAAAGGATAGTTCCAGCTGTAGTTCTGTAGCAAAACATTTTTTTTGGCATTGGAAAATGATGAATTAGCAAATTGAATGCATAGTTAATTGAACCACCTTCTTGCCAAGCTAATATATAGCAGATCAAATAGTATGAGAACATTGCTCATGGATTGTAATGCTGCAGTCAATGTAGAATCGTGTCTCAGGACGCTGAGCAATGATATATATATATGAAATATGATTCATTTCATCCTTGAAAACAGTGTAATATCTAGAGAATTGCTGTTTTCGATACATGCTCCATTCTGTTCCGTTACTTCCTATGAAATCATTTATCATTCACAGTTTTACTCCAATTAAATTGGGTGCATTGTTTTTACAAACATTATACTGTATTTCTAATGTTTCCTGACTCCCTTCTGAGACTTAATGGACCATCATTTGTACCATATCTCCAACACAGTTCACAAGTATGTTTTGGCTTATCTGCTGTGGCAGGCATCAAATATTTCCCTGTTACCTCTAAACTGAAGTCACCCAAAACTCTTCTACCCTATTCTGTTACACTGTTTTGCCATCATATCTGTGCTTGCTGATACACTTTTACTCCCAGTTGTGGAATTTCACAATGTTAAATTCTGGATCACTTTGTATTTTTCGATCACTTTGTAATCTCACCCTACCATAAACTGTCATCACCTCCAGCCCCAGGCTTTCTGAAATGTCTACACGTTCCCCAAATCTAGCCTCTTGAGTAATCCACAATTTAATACCTGCACTGCTTGTAAATGTGCCTTCAGCTTCACCTTCACTCTGAAATTCCCTTCAAAACTTTTCCATTCCACATGTTTAGTTTAGTTTAATTTAGAGATACAGCGTGGAATCAGGCTCTTGCCACCAAGTCCACACTGTCCATCAATCACCCATTCACACTAATTTAGACTTTACTTTAGACTTTAGAAAGTGGTGATAATTCTATGTTATCCCACGATCTCATCCTCTCCCTACATACAAGGAACAATTTACAGAGGGCCAATTAAACTACAAACCCGTACATCCTTGTGATATGGGAGGAAACCTGAGTACCTGGGGGAAACTCCACGCAGTCACAGGGAGAGCATGCAAACTCGCCATAGACAACACCCCAGGTCAGGTTCGAGCCTAGGTATCTGGCGCTGTGGGGCAGCGACTCTACCAGCTGCACCATCATGCCGCTTTACATTCTTTCGGTCATGCTGCTATCTAGTTGATGAGGCTCTTGGTCAATAGACCTACTATATCTTTATGTTTTATTTATTCTTTTTTTTTCGGCTGTAACTAGGATCAACATTTATTGCCGATTCTTAACTGTACTGGAGCAGATGGTAGCATGACACTTGATCTGCTGAAGACCTTCTGGTGAAAGCTCTCCCAGAGTTGTTGGGTACAGATTTGCTGGATTTAGACACAACAACAATGAAGAAATCGGTTTTATATTGGCATTCCATGGAGATGTACAACTTCAGGGGCAATTTGTAAATGGTGGCACTCCCATCATGCTGCTGCCCTTGACCACCTGGATGGTACAAGGAGATCACTGTCATGTTTTTGTTTGACACTGCTCCTGTGAAGAATATGGGATATGTTTGCTTTGTTAAATGTACAGTGCATATAAATGGAACTTGTTTTTGTTCTTAACCTTTACATCTGCTGTGAAAGTACTGGGAAAGGTTTATTTGTTGGAAAGAAGTGTGTGTTGTATGTGTGTGTGTGTGTGTATGTGTGTGAGAGATAGAGAGAGCGAGAGAGAGAGGGGGGGGAGAGGGAGAGGGAGAGGGAGAGAGGGAGAGAGAGAGAGGGAGAGAGAGAGAGAGAGAGAGAGAGAGAGAGAGAGAGAGAGAGAGAGAGAGAGAGAGAGAGAGAGAGAGAGAGAGAGAGAGAGAGATCAAACATTGTTTTTACAGCATAAACCAGTATGTATTAATTTCCTGTGAAATTCCAGCTTCTTGTCGAGAACACCAAATGCCAGAGGTATGCTAACAGTAATTCTAGCCCTCCCCACCCATTGCCCCTCCACCTTCCTAACATGTAGCATGCTTGGATACTGTTCAAATAAACAGTGGCAGCCTTAGTAGGCTAAAGTGGCAGCCAGAGAACTTCCATGCACAACGCTAAATTACAAGTAGTGATAAAATGTATAAAGCAAAGATAGTCAGCAGTTTCCGTGTAATATATGAATCTATCGAATAAAAAGAAAACAATTAGACATATTTTAAACATATGGAATCATTACTTAGTAGATGTTACATTTCCACAGTTTAAGAACACAGTTTGAAAAACTATTTATTACAGTTTCTCAGAACAAACTCTTTTTTAGAAGAACCTATTGCTTCTCAGTTGATACTTCCTAGATTCATAAGTTTCCAATTCTTTTCAATTAATGCAAAATGTTATTAAGCAATTAGATTAGCCCTGCTTCTACAAGCTAGGGATCCGTGCCACGTAGCTTTGCATATTATGTGCATGTTGATTTTAAACTGACAAATGTACAAATGCAGCTAGTCCTGCTTTGGAGTAGAGAGTCATGCTAAATTATTGGAACCTCTGGTGTGCCTTGCTCCAATTAATTAGGAAATGTCTGATGTTGAAACTATGAGCCAAAAGTACAACAAAGTTTATTTCCCTTACCAGTTCATTCAGTGATAAGTAGGAAAATGTTACTGTGAACCATAAATTAAACAAAACTCAGGAACATTAGGGTGCATATTAATCTTCTGTGTCCTAATGCAATTTGCAGCTTTCAAAATAAGCACTTTATTAGGTAATAACAGCTGCAGAAATGATTTTGTGAGAAATCCGTGATGCCAAATATTGAAGTAGAATTGCAGACACACAGAAAGCCTGAGGGCTTTTCTTTTCATTTTTTACCATCGATAAGAATGAAGGGAAAAAGAAATACTGCCAGGGTAACATTTAAAAGATCCATCAAAGTTCTCAGCCTCAATTTCCAATTAATACCTCATCTCAGAGAAATATGGCAGCTTGGTTTGTTGGTGCTCCTTGCTGATAAGTGGACAGTAACATTCACACACAACGTTATGCCAGTCACTGCCAATCTTTAACTACCTGCTGTTAACTTTCAATGACATTGCCATCACTGAGATCCAACCATCAACAGGCCAGGGTCACTGTTAACTCAAAGCTCAGTTCGAGCAGCCACACAAAGGCTGGTCAGAGGTTGTGTATTTTTCTTGTAATTGACTCACCACCTGGCTCCACTTTATCCACTGTACCATTATCCTTTATCTGTACCCATTATCCTGTATCTGTTCCCTTTATCATTTATCCGTGCACTGTATCCTTTAATAGACTCAAAATGCTGGCGTAACAGCGGGTCAGGCAGCATCACTGGAGAAAAGGAATAGGTGATGTTTTGGGTCAGGACTCTTCTCCTAACGGAGGGTCAGGGTAGTCGGATACTAGAGATATGAAGAGATACAAAGAAAAAATGTATGAAAGGTATGCAAAAGGACAAATCAAAGCCAGCAACAATGATCAAGAAAAGGTGGAGCCCACAATGGTCCTTTGTTGGCTGTAGAGAAGGTGATAACGTGAAACTAATGAGTGAAACTGCAAAATTTAGCAGGAGGACAGTGAAACTAGTAGGATGACTAGGGTGGGGGACAGACAGAGAGAGAGGGAATGTAAGGGTTAATTGCAGTTAGAAAGTTAGAAAATAAGGGTGGCACAGTGGTACAGTGTAGAGTTGCTGCCTTACAGCCCTTGCAGCACTGGAGACCCAGGTTCGATCCCGATTATGGGTGCTATCTGTACGGAGTTTTACGTTCTCCCCGTGACCGCATGGGTTTTCTCTGAGATCTTCGGTTTCCTCCCACACTCCAAAGACGTACGGGTATGTAGATAAATTGGCTTGGTATATATGTAAAAATTGTCCCTGGTGTGTGTGTGTGGGATAGTGTTAGTGCGTGGGGATCACTGTTCGGCGCGGAGCTGGTGGGCCGAAGGGCATGTTTCTGTGCTGTATCTCTAAACTAAACTAAACTAAACTAAAAATCAATATTCATACCACTGGTGTAAGCTGTCCAAGTGAAATATTAGGTGCTGTTTCTCCAATTTGCTTATGACCTCACTCTGACAGTGGAGGAGGGAAAGGTCAGTATGGGAATGGGAAGGGGAATTACAGTATTTGGCAACCTGGAGATCACATAGGGTGAGGTGTGATTGAGCGAAGGTGATTAACAGACACAGTAGATAAGGTTGGAGGATGTGTAAGTAAACCTTTGCTTCACCTGAAAGGTGCTGGACAGAGTCGAAGGAGGAGGTATATGTCCCTATCCTGATTGATTCTGCTTTAACCAGCACAGTAGGCAGAGGTCCAGATTTTAACTATATTCTTCATTAAGACATTTTTTCTCATGTCCTCCTTGACTCATTTTGTCTGAAAATTTGAATCATAGTCTCTTGGTTCTCAAACATCCAGCACCAGTAGATGGATAGGAGAGGTTTAGAGGGTTATGGGCCAAGCATGAGCAGGTGGAAATTGGGCAGTTGGTCAGTGTGGGCAAGTGGGCTAAAGGGACTGTTTCCACGTTATGTAACTGTATGACTCTCTAACTGGATTAGTTTTTCCCTACTTACACTAAATAAACCAGTGATGACCATGTACACATCTATCAATTCCCTCTCTTCCATTGCTCCAAGAAGAACAGCCTTAGCTTTTCCGTTCAGAGTCCGAAATCCTATACAACTGGAACTGTTGTGGTAAATCTAGGGGCGCCACATGACGGCTGCCTCTGCCTACAGTTTGTCTATTTTTTCCATCTTTTTAAAAATGTTTTAGTTTGTTTAAAAGTATGTTGAGGAGGTTTCTTTAGTTGTTCTATATGGGGGAGGGGGGTAGGGTAAGGGGGAAACCATCCCCCAGTCGCCTCCTGGTGAGGATGCGACTATTCTCCGAGTCGCGTCCTCGCCCCCCTCCTCGCGGCCTACCAACCGTAGGCCCCCTACCGTAGCAGCGACTGCGGAGGGCTCAGGGGGCCCCGACCATGGGTGTACATCATAGAACATCAAAGAGGAGGATGACTGGGCCCACCCTCACAGCAGGAAACTTTGATTCCGCTGTGCAGGGGATGTTTATGTTACAATACTATCGTGTTTTGTTCTTTTTTTATTCAAATGGCTGTATGGTGACCCCAATTGGTGCATGTGACAATAAATGTCTCTTGAATATTGAAATCGTTTTTTCACCCTTTCTTTCTCCTTCACCAAAATTGCCCCTTACTCCAGCTGTGGTTTTCCAATCTGTTATACAGTCTCAATACAGCCTCTTTATTTTTGTATGTTGTGCCTCTATTTATGAATCTTAAGATCCCCTATGCTTTACAAACCAATCTCTGCAATTATATATGCATACATCTCCATCTAATACATACCCTACAGTGCATACATAATTTAAGCTATATTGTATCTTCCTTCATTGTGCTTAATTTTACACTATTGGTTAATTAATAATTAAAAATATGAGGTACATGATTGAATTTCTTGAACATGCAGTATCTCAGCTAGGGTTCTGAAATCTGATTAGTTGAAGAGTTATACTGTTCCTTAAGCCGCTCATTGATGTTACAGACGGCTTAAATGGGATATTGTGATTGATCCTTTGGCAGCAAGTGTCCAATAAAATGAACACTAGAGCTATGTGAGCAGCCACCGGAAGAGGTAAATGGCAAATATCTTTGTCTTGCCAGTGATCACAAAGTCCATGTCAACAGTAATGTAGTTAAACAAATGGGTGGATAATAGGAATTGACTCTTATGGAAAATAAAAGGAGAGACAAGCCTATCATGCAGCAGGAGAAATTGGCAGGGCCTCATCACATATCTCTTTCTATTCATCATCTTGGCTTGTCCTTGGATTATAAAGTGGTACATTAAATCCCTTCGCTAGGATCTGTACACAAAGACTGGTGCTTTATTGAAGTACTGGGGGAATTCTGTATTGTCAAATATGTTATAGAAGGAACTGCAGATGCTGGAGAATCGAGGGTACACTAAAGGCTGGAGAAACTCATGCGGGTGCAGCAGCATCTAAGGAGCGAAGGAGATAGGAGACGTTTCGGGTCGAGACCCTTCCTCAGACTGGTCAGAGATCAGGGAACGAGAGATATAGACAGTGCTGTGGAGAGATAAAGAACAATGAATGAAAGATATGCAAAAAAGTATTGATGATAAGGGGAACAAGCCATTGTAAGCTGTTTGTAGTGTGAAAATGAGAAGCTAGTGCGACCAGGGTGGGGGAGAGATAGAGAGAGAGGGAATGCCAGGGCCCGAGGGCTGAGAGAGATGTGGGAAGGGGAGGAGACAACAAGGGTTAACAGAATTGAGAAAATTCAATGTTCAAGCCCAAAGGATGCAGAATCCCCAAGCAGAATATGAAGTGCTGTTCCTCCAACTTGCCGTGTTGCTCACTCTGGCCGTGGAGGAGGCCCAGGACCGAGAGGTCGGATATGGAATGGGAGGGGGACTTGAAGTGCTGAGCCACCGGGAGGTCGGGTTGGTTATTGCGGACCGAGGGGAGGTGTTCGGCGAAGCGATCGCCAAGCCTCCGCTTGGTCTCACCGATATAGATCATCTGGCATCTGGAGCAGCGGATGCAGTAGATGAGGTAAACCTCTGTCGGACCTGGAAGGACTGCTTGGGTCCCTGAAAGGAGTGGAGGGGGGAGGTGAAGGGACAAGTGTAGCATTTCTTGCGGTTGCAAGGGAAAGTGCCCGGGGAAGGGGTAGATCGGGAGGGAAGGGAAGAATTGACAAGGGAGTTGCGGAGGGAGCGGTCTTTGCGGAAGGCAGACGGGGGATGAGATGGGAAGATGTGGCGAGTGGAGGGGTCACATTGGAGGTGGCGAAACTGGCGGAGGACTCTGTTGTATTTGCCGGCTGGTGGGGTGAAAGGTGAGGACCAGGGGGACTCTGCCCTTGTTGCGAGTGGGGGAATGGGGAGAGAGGGCAGTGTTGCGGGGTATGGAGGAGACCCTGGTGCGAGCCTCATCTACAGTGGGGGAGGGGAATCCCCGTTCTCAAATATGTTATTTTACAGATGGGACGTTGACTCACACATGAAAGGTTCACAATGCTTTTTAAAGAAGGCAGTTTTTCAATTCCTTAAATGAAAAATATCTAGAAGAGATTAACTGGTTGTACGGGTCAGTGCTAGGATATTCCTGGTGCAGAAGCCATAGCTGTCATCATTGATGTTCTTGGTGTGAAACATCTTGATAAGTTTCTGGGAGATGATGTGGGGTTATAAGTGGAACAATTTATTTTATATTCTTTCTGTCACAATTTGCGCTTCTTGAAGTATAAATTGCAAACGATACCGTTAAAATGATGTCATTATCTCATCAAGCAAGAGTGAAACAAGCAGGTACACAATTATTTACTCTTCGCCAAGTGCAATAGAATGGACATCATGATTTATTTTGTTTGCAGCACTTCCTTTCAGGTTACTTGTGTTGTGTTAATGATGATTGTTCCACATGTCAATCCTAAAATAATCCAGAATGTCTCCTACTGTCTCTGCTGCATTCCAGGGTGCTTGATCACATGTCTGTGGATATTTCAAGTTTCTGTTTCAGATTTATTACACTCATAGAGTCATAGAGTCATAGAGTCTTACAGAGTGGAAACAGGCCCTTCGACCCAACTTGCCCACAGTGATCCAAGCAGCCAACATGTCCAATTTACACTAGTCCCACCTGCCTGCATTTGGCCCATATCTCTCTAAACCTGTCCTATCCATGTACCTGTCTGAATGTTTCTTAAAGGTTGCAATAGTAACGGTCTCAACTACCTCCTCTGGCAGCTCATTCCATACACCTACCACCCTTTGTATGAAAAAGTTATCCCTCAGGTTCCTATTAAATCTTTCCCCCCTCACCTTCAACCTATGTCCTCTGGCTCTCATTTCCCCTACTTTGGACAAGAGACTCTGTGCCAATCTATTCCTCTCATGGATATCGATATTTCACAAGCAGTGGTGTTGAACGGAAAATTATATTGCATTTCTTTTGAGAAGTGGAAAGATAGTTCCAGCCCCATGTTGTCACGCTTATAGACATTAAATCCCTAAACTGCATTCTATTCCACACGATTCTGTGAATGTTCCACTGCTTTCATGACAAAAGAGTGCGATGACTATGAGACTTAAATGAGCAAGTAAACCATTTCCTGGACTCCTGTGCACTTTTAAAGGCTGTGCTGGAATGGTGCTGATGTGCTGGAGCAGCAAGTGTCTCGGTCGCTGTCCGAATGCCTCAGTCATCAATTACCTTGTATTGTGGGACTTTGTACATAATATTGTGCCATCTAGTACTCTTTCTCTTGAGACTGGGCTAAGATTATTGGAACCAGATGCAATCCAGTCCGACAGCAGTACTGGCAGCTGGAGCTTAACATAGATTTCATAGAGATGTTTCCATTTCAGCCCAATTCTGATGTGCATTTATCTTCCCCTGTATTAGACAGATGAACTTAGATAACCATGACAAAGTCAAAAAACACGATCATGTTAACAGTGATTTACTGGTATATTGAGGCTTACTTTTTTGCAAGTTCCTAGATTTGTTCACCGTTTTTTTTAAACAGTTTTACCATACAACACTGTCAACCCCCCTTTTGGTTTACACGTTGGGAAATGTCTTAAATTGTGCCAGTATTTTCACATATCAAATCCCTACTCTTTCTGTATGGTGAGCCACTCAGCAGAAGTAGCTGTCACATCCTAAATCAATTCCATGCTGAAAGTCAGAGTGTCCTTACAATTATTGATCAGCAGTAAAATGACAATGAGTTCTTAAAAATAATGTTGCAAAGTAATATTATGGATTGAACAGCCTTTCCTCCTCATGCCTAAACTGTGATCCAAGCAGAACATCTAAGCTTTAGTTAGATATGAATTATGATCTGACTTTCTTTAGCACACAAATTAACACTGTAGACAGTCCAATTTATTAAAATATGTGTACGCAGCCCTGGATTATTTACTTTTTTTTAAATACTTCTTGAATGACGATCATGTCCAGTGCCTTTTAGTTTAGTTCAATTTAGTATATTGTCACGTGTACCAAGGTACAGTGAAAATCTTCTTTAATGTGTGCTATCCAGTCAGCGAAAAGACGACACATAATTTCAATCAAGCCGTCCACAGTTTACAGATACAGAATAAAGTGAATGGATGCCCTTTGCAAGGAAAAGTCCAGAAAAGTCTGATTAAAGATAGTCTGAGGGTCTCCAACGAGGAAGATGGTAGCTCAGGAGGACTGCTCTCCTAGTTAGTGATAGGATGGTTCAGTTGCCTGATAACAGCTGTGAAGAAACTGTTCTTGAATCTGGAGGTGTGCGTTTTCACACCTCTGTACCTCTTGCCTGATGGGAGAAGGGAGAAGAGGGAATCTCCAGGGTAGTAAGCCACGGTACAGCATACTAGCGGCTCTAAAAATATATATTTTTTAAATTTGAGGTTGATTTTAGAAGAAGGGGGTATAGTGATGACAAAAAAAAATTGTTGATAAAGGTAGATTATATTTTTACCTGTTATGCGTACTGACAATAAAAGTACTAATAGTGGACTGCCGCCATCACTGGTGAAAGTGGCACTAGTACCAGAGTCTGGCTGGGAATGGAGTGAGCCAGATGGCAGAATGGAGATATTCACAATGTAATGACCACAGTTGAAGTAAGTTGGGGTGGCAAGCAGTAGATTGTAACCATTTTCTCAGGAACGATGGAGGTTAAGGAATGACTTGATAAAAGTATATAAAATTATGAGAGGCATAGATAGGATAGACATTCAGGGCCTTTTCCCCAGCGTGGACATTTCCAACACTAGAGGGCGTATCTATAAGGTGAGAGGGGGAAAATTTAATGGAGATATGCGGGACAGGTTTTTTTACATGGAGAGTGGTGGGGGCTTGGAATGCATTGCCAGGGGTGGTGTTGGAGGCAGATAAAATAGTGGTGTTTAAGAGGCTTTTATATAGGCACATGAACGTGCAGGGAATAAAGACATATGGATCATGTACAGGCAGATGAAATCAGTTTAACTTGGCATCATATTCGGCATAAACATAGTGGGCCATAGGGCTGTTTCTGCACCTTATTGTACTATGTTCTATGTTCTATTGGGAATGAGAAGTGCTACTCAGTCTACAAGTGGGAGAGTCAACTTTGATATATTCGTCAATGACTGCAGGCCTTTCAATCACCTGGGACTGCACTATGACAGCTGCCCCCAGGACTACTTGGTCTACGTTCCTCTGAAATGTTCCAAAATGAGCCTTGTCCAAAGAGTGATGTCATCATTTCCATCCGTGATGTTGAAAGTGGATTTGAGATGCGAGGATGACTCAAGACTGAATGAGAATGGTCAAGTTACTACTGTATGACCTGGAAATGGTGGCAAACTCTATTTAATCCAAATTGAATTGATTTTCTAAAATAAAATCTCTGTGTGATTGAATTTATGGATAAATATCTAACACAGATTTTTCCCTCTCCAAAGTAATTAAGGCACACGTCGCTCAATCTGTGCTTTTGAACAAAGCTCCGACATTCAAATACTATCAGTTAAGTTATTTTGAGCAGGAGAATCAGTGGGCAATAAACTATCTTTATGAAACATTTTGTTTTCACGCGGCAGCAGTGAAGAGCTGCGAAAAAATAAACCTGTTTAATATTTAACTTCCTCACTTCCCTGAAGTAACAAATTTAACAATAGCGGAAAACTACTATCGTGGTCTCTGCAGATGTCTAATCACGCTGAATAATTCTCCCAAGATTATTTAAGAGAGCTCAAAGAACCTTGGCATAGCCTTGAAATATTTGCAGAAAGCTAAAATGTTGGTGTATAACCATCAGGTGGTTATTATTATTATTATTATTATTATTATTATTATTATTATTATTATTATTATTATTATTATTATTATCATCATTATCATTATCATTATCATTATCATTATTATTATTAGTAGTAGTAGTACTAGTAGTATTATTGTTGTTGATATTATTATTATTTGGATTATAGATTTATGATTGTCACATGTACCTGGCTACAGGGGAAAAAAATGTTTTCTGTTTCTCAGGTCAAATGATGAGTACATTAGGTAGAGCAAATGGAAAATAAACACAGTGTAGAATATAGTGTTACAGCTATAGAGGCCAATGTTGGGAGCCTATACTACAATGGAACATCCTATTGGCAGGTAAATGGAAAGTCTAGCAGACACAACTGGACCAGGCTTGAGACACCCAAATCTCCGTATCCAAGAAAAAAATAATGATGCTTCACTTCACTACATTTTTGATAAAGTTACTGAGCTAAATATCTGTCGCAAGTTGGTTTACTTAGGAGTTACAGAATCTCAAACTGGTTTAGACTCCAGCTGTGGTTCACAACTAGTCATTGCAAGGGTTCACAGCCTCATTGCCAACTCATCCCAGTCCTTGTCAAGGAGATGATGGGGAGGGCGAGGAAAAAACTTGCCCCCCCCCAGATTCATTTTTTTTGCAAATACCATATCAAACATGGGAAGACATGGGCTCAGTTTTCACCTTTACAAATATTAGTCTATTTCCTTTAAACATAAAATGTGATGTAATTGAGTTAGATACTTGAGAAGGTCAATCCATATTGCTGGTGGGTAAAGTTTGTAATTATATTGTGACAATTGACATTGCAAAATTGCATGGAAATTATGGGCAAACAGACATAGTGTCTTAGGTGTAATAACTACAAACAGTTTTATTCTTGATTTGATGTCTGTAAGTACCCCACAACACATTAATTGCTTACTCAACTGCTAGATGCATTTGAACTGATGTCTAACAGAAAATTTTGTCTGAAGGTTTGTGTGAGGAGGGAGGACAACAATAATCAAATCAGTATGGGGAGTTTTCTATAAGGTCAAGTGCAAGTGATATTACTCCACAAGTGTTTGAAAAAACTTTGCTAATCAAATATTGGGGAAGTATGAAGCTATTTTCACAAAAGGAAGTATTAATCCCAAGAAAGATCTGAAGCAATATACTGACTGGTTTCTTTTGTGCATACTTCAGCAGATCAAGTAATATGCACAATGGAAAAGAATCAAAGAAAAGGATACAATTGCACTAGGGATTGATGGGATCCTTCTGTTTCCATGTTACATGTTATGTACATATTTTATTCAGTTTTATTTATTTCTATTCTCCTTGGATTAAAATTGTATCCTTCAGAAATCAATGCTCCCCTAGCATTCCTGTCAACCTCATTAATTTCACACTGGACATTTACCTGTCTGTTCTCCATGCAGCATATGTTCGGACCAATTTGCACAGGATCAATGAATGAAACACACTTTGTTCAAATCTTTTGTCAGAGTGCCCAAAATATTTTCCATTAGTATGCTTATCATTGGGCCCCATATCTGAGGAATGGTGTGCTGGCGTGGGAGAGGGTCCAGAGGAGGTTTACGAGAATTATCCCAGAGATGATCGGGTTAACATATGAGGTGTGTTTGATGGCTCTGGGCCTGTGCTTGCTGGAGTTTAGAAGAATGATTTCATTTAAACCTACCGAATTACGAAAGGCCTAGATAGAGTGGATGTACTGTACAGAGGATATGTAGGACCAGATATCTAGGACCAGAGAGCACATCCTCAGAATAAAAAGACATACCTTTACAATGAGATAAGGATAAATGTCTTTAGCCAGAGGATGGTGAATCTGTGGAATCCATTGCCACAGACAGTTGAGATTGACAGAGTCTTGATTCGAATTGAGTCAAAGGAAACATGGAGAAGGCAGGAGTATGGAGTTGAGAGGGAAAGATAGATCAGCCATGATTGAATGGTGGAGCAGACCTTTGTCTTATGGTCTTACGATATTTGATCTTAGGAAAGATTCACTTTGGCCCTTCAACATCTAGAAAAGTATTTGGAATCTCTGAGCAGGAAATCAATCCAGTTGATTTTTTTTTCATCAAGGGAGCATTGTTAATATGTTAAGTTGTTACAGGATTTAAAATTTTAACAGTAATGTTCCTGTACTACCAGGAACCCCATTGGTAAGTGGGAGCCCTGGCCCAGGACCATTAATCACTGTGACGTTAAGCTGGCTGGGTGAATTCATCTAGAATTAGCCAGACAGCCTGAACTACTCTCATTATATCTGTGCAAACGGTCACATCAACCTCTCTTCACTATTATCCTTGGCAATAAATGCTTTGCAACCATGTTGACAATTGTATTATGAACTCATGCATCAGTTAAAAATCTGATTGTGAGCATAGTTTGAAGAATTAAATATTAGGAAAACATTAAATTAGGAATGCAATGTGCAGATTAGGACTTTCTATCATATAGTTTGATCATTTTTCTCCAACGTTTATTGTGTTATATCCATTGCTCAATTTCCCATCTATCAGGTGTGATTTTATATGGAAATTTTGTCGGTAATTCAAATCTTACTTTATTATTAGTGTGCTTCAAAGTTTTTGCAATGTTTTGAGGACTTTGAAAGGACAGTTTCAACATGTACCCAAGTATCATTTCATTCTACTTGTCAAAACTGTAAAAAATATTTCATATTGCTCATTGAAAACATAAAATATAGAACTGCATCACTAAAACTATTAGTTTCAACTGTGATAGAGTTATATTACACTGTATACCAATTCATTATAATGTTTTTCTTTTTACGGAAACTAACATATAATTTCTCATATCTTATGTTTTAATGTGCTGTAAAAATGTTGATTATTATACACATACCTGAGTAATGCATTGGTCCGTTTCACAACAAGAAACTCCAGAGGCTGAAATAGACATCCATCTGATCCCATTAAACCTCACCTCTAACCTTGAAGGCAAACCAAACATAAATGATATGATGTTATAGTTCAGATGTGAGAAAGATGAGATGGGAGTGAATATTAGACTCAATAAGGCTGACCAGGCCATCTCTGCAATACACAAAGATCAAGAAAGTATTAATCTTCCTCACAGATTGTGGAGGCAGAAGTGAATTACAGAAGCTGCATTTTGAATGTCCATAAGGAGCAGCTATCATTGAATAATTACTAACTCACAAATCATGCTGTCCCTCTGGGCTTGGGCCATGTATTCTCAAACAGACCAAGTTCCTGAAGTCGTAAAAGCCTTCTTCATTATTTTCACTTAATTCAGGTGGGATTTTAACCTTCATAAACACTCTTGACATATTCCTAATTCTTGTGTGTTAAGGGGTCAATAAACATTTCCTTCCATAGTAATTTTGTATAAGTAGACCAACATCAAATAGACAGTTTCATCAGCATCATCACAATGACAGCTACAATTCTTGCGTTGTCATTAATAATTGTGTTAAATTGGTTGTAACTAAAAGGAAAAAGAGTAAATATTTTAGAATAAGTGTATGAATAAGTGAAAAGGAAAATGATTATTATAGATGACTAAGTATCAAGATAATTTCTTTCAGTTTTATTTAGACTACCTCATTAAAATTTCCCCCAAAATACCCTCATTGTCTCAATTGTAAATTTTAATTGTTGATTTATTAAATTAAAATGCATAAACTTTAATATAGTGTTAGCTATATATGTCCATCAATAAAATTACATTATAAGATATATAAATCATTGTATGCACATGGCATTTATGTGCAGGGAATTGTGAAGCAAATTTGGGTCTTTGTTTAAGAAAAAACTTCCAACGTGGAGTTAAAATCATGGTGAATTAATTCAATCAGGTCCGACAAAATTATTGCCAGTGGAAAATAATGGTTTATCTCCTTGTCAAGGTTCAGAGGCCTAGACAAGAATGGGCAAGATGAACAAGGACAGAATTGTTCCCTTCAGAACCATTTGTTCCTTTGACAAATGCTTGTTAAAAAGACAGGTCCTAACTTAGGCAGACAAAAATTCTGGAGAAACTCAGCGGGTGAGGCAGCATCTATGGAGCGAAGGAAATAGGAAACGTTTCGGGGCGAGACCCTTCTTCAGACTGATGTCCTAACTCTTATGTGATTTCAGTGCCCTGCCACAGAATTAGTCTTTTGACATTTCCAAGCTTACAACGTTGCTTTGGAAGACTTCCCCAACATAGGGTAGACAGAAAATGCTGCAGTAACTCAGTGGGACAGGCAGCATCTCTGGGGAGAAAGAATGGGTGACGTTTCGGGTCGAGACACTTCTTCAGACTGATGTCAGGGGAGTGGGTGGGACAGCGATAGAATGTCATCTGTTGGGAGAACTGGGAAGGGGGAGGGGATGGAGAGAGAAAGCAAAGGCTATTTGAAGTTAGTGAAGTAAATGTTCATACCGCTGGGGTGTAAACTACCCAAGCGAAATATGAGGTGCTGTTCCTCCAATTTGCACTGGGCCTCACTCTGACAATGGAGGAGGCCCAGGACAGAAAGGTCAGATTAGGAATGGGAGTGGGAATTAAAGTGCTTCCCCTATATAGGATATATATTTATTTCCTTATTACTGGCTGTCGAGTAAATCAGACATACTCACTGATCTGGTACAACAGTATTTATTGAGTAACTCATATAACACACTACAGCACGTTGCTTCAACTGTATTACACCATTGACTGACTGCCCATGTCGTAGTGCGATGATAGGAATAGTGTGATAGTAGGCAGAGCTTATGATAACAAAGCATTACATTGGTTAGTAAGTAAAGTGACCAATCTACACTGGCAAAAGACACAGAGCATTAGTGTAGAAGCAGGTCTTGTGATCAGTGAAATTTGTGATAGCATTTCTCTTCTCATCAGTTAGTTTCCTAAATCCAACCTCCTGCTTTCCTCCCACACATGGTACTGTTCTACTTTTCAAGCTGCTATCTGATGTTTGTTAACAAGAAGTCAAAGACTTGACCTACTTCAAAAAATCCATATATTTTACCAATAATCATAATTTTTAATTTTGAAGATCATGCACATCATATTTTGAAGGAAGGAACTGCAGATGCTGGCTTAAACAAGTCTGAAGAAGGTTCGCGACCCAAAACATCACCCATTCCATCCATCCAGAGATGTTGCCTGGCCCGCTGAGTGACTCCAGCATTTTATGTCTATGCACATCATATGCCATGGCATACAGATTTTTTTTTGATTTAGATATTTTTGATAAAAATATAACAATTGAATTACTGGCATTGAAGCTCTTCACAGCTTCACTTAATGATAGTAGTGTTGTTTTAGTTGTTTTTGACTGCCTTGCAATGTGGAATCATAAACCCTTTTCAACCACTACCTCCTTCCTGAGGTGGCTGCTGTCCACATTTGAAGTGATTGTAGATATTTTACAATTAGCCTCAGGGAAACTGGCAGGAAAACTTAAATACTAGGATAGATCATGATTGTGTTTAACAGCATCAAATTAGAGATTGCGAATTAGGAGCCTGCCTAGAAGCTAATCCAACATTTACCTCTGTTAAAGAGAGCACTATATTTCAGTAATGGGAAATTTAAGGTTCGTAATCAACATCAAGGGGATTAACCAAGGAAGTGTTAAGGCTCGATGCTCTCCAAATAATAATTATAAAAAATCAGTCTCATCCACTATCCTTCACTAATGCAGCAAATAGTCCTTTTTTTTGGAAGTGGCAGCCTCCAAATCTGTAACTTCCATGTTTTTCTGGACACGATGAAAAAGTAGAAATGATAGCCTTGCATGACATAGTGAACCTATTATTATCTGTTGACCTGATCCCTTTGGGTTCTCCACCCATAAGAGCTCAGTCTAGGTCTACCCGATTGATGGAAATTATTCATAGTGAGTCAGAGTTTACTTTCTCCCTCAGTTGTACACAGGGTGGAGGAAAAAGCAAATTCATGCATAAACATTTGTCACTTGGATGAAGCACTGATTTCTGTTTACTCTTTTAGGTGGGAAAAAGAGAAAATGGATAGACTTTCTTCATTTTCACAGAGCAGTGGGACTTTGTTTTCATAATGCAAGCATACGCGTTAATCACGAATTAATAGCAAACATGTCACAAAGCTTTTCTAAAACAAAACTGACTAGCAGTGGAGATAGGATGAGATTTTGGCTTTTAAGAGATTTTAGGGATGCAGCGTGGAAACAGGCCCTTCAGCCAACTGAGTCCACACCGACTATTGATCACCCCGTACACTAGCACTATCCTAAACATTAGGGACAATTTACAAATTTTTACAGAAGCCAAAGATGTACAAACCTGTACATCTTTGGGATGTGGGATTAAACTGGAGCACCCAGAGAAAGCCCATACAGTCATAGGGAGAACGTACAAACTCCATCCAGACAGCACCCGTAGTCAGGATCGAGCCCAGGTCTCTGGCGCTGTAAGGGAGCCACTGTGTCGCCATACTACCATTTATAGGTTCAAACAAATCACACTTCTGAGTCATGCAGCCTGGTTATTCGGGCATCTATCTAAAACAACTCCCAAGATTTCTTCCATATTTTCTGACATAATCAACATATTTACTGTAGATATTTCTACATTGGTTTCTCAAATCTCTAACAAATTCTGCCTCCATAGAGCAGTCTTAATAATGTACAATAGAATTATACAACACTTCCAAAGATAAATGTTTGACTACATCAAAGTCATTAGTGGTGTATTATTACAAATGATCTTTTACTTAATATGAATATAATTACTTTGAAGTAATTTGCACTTATTTGCTTATATAGTATGAAATATAATTGCAGAAAATGTAATTAATTTCTTCTCTGCACATTTGAAGTTATATGTTGGAGCTGAAGAGACCAATTCCCTGATGTGATCACCACTTATAGTGTGTGAAGCCTATTGTATTAGGCTTTGATTCATCCAGTGCCAAACTTCTGATTCTGCTGGAGGAAAGATTTTGGCAGATTCTGGGGCAATATTGCTGAAGGTGCTATATAGTGGTGAGTTTAATAGCATTATTTAGGAGGCAGAATATTATATACTCTGTCAAGTCTTGAATGCAACTGACTGGGATTACATTTCCAGACATATCTTTATTGTTAAGAAAAAGACACAAAGTGCTGAAGTAACACAGGAGCCCAGTCAGCATCTCTAGAGAACATGAATAGGTGATGTTTCAGGTGGCACCTTCAGACTGGTTGTGGTAAGGGAGGGGAGAAAACTGGAAGAGAGGAGGGGCACGACAAAGCCTGGCAAGTAATGACCCAAAACATCATCTACCCACGTTCTCAAGAGATGTTGCCTGACCTGCTGAGTTACTCCAGTACTTTGTGGGTTTTTTTTGTAAACCAACATTTGTAGTTCCTTGTTTTTCAATATATTTATCCTGAATCATATCATACAATAATATTAATTTGGTCTGGGTAATCCCATAATGATATCTTTATAATCTTCTCCAGAACTCCCTTGATTCAAATTATTTACTCAAAACCTCAGTGACTCAAAATTGCCTTAACCAATTTTTGATATTCAGATGTTTCTCATTCCTTCCAATTAGCTAAATTGATCTTTAACCATCGTGCATTTTTTTTTTTTTTTGCTGGTAATGTTTTTCTACGGTTCGGATCTTAAATTTATGTCCTCTGCTTCTCTATACCCTTCTCTGTGTATTTATCCAATCTATTACTCTCATGATTTTATCTATAAGACCACTCTTCATCCTCCTGGGCTCCAAGGGATAGTCCTACTCTGCTCAACATCTCCCTATGGCTCAAGCCCTCTAGTCTTGACAACATCTTTGTAAATCTTCTCTGCACCTTTTCCAGCTTGACAGCATCTTCCTATAACATGGTGACCAAAACTAAACAATACTCTAAATGTGGCCTCATCAATCTTATAAGACTGTAACATGTCCTCACAACTCCTATATTCAATACTCATTAGGTCCTGACTTCCCAAAATGAAACACCTCACATTTCTAAGAATTACATTTTGTCAACCATTCCTCAGCCCACTTGCCCAATCAATCAAGATCCTGCTTCAATTTTTGACAACCATCTTCACTATCCACAATACACGCACGATAGTATCATCGGCAAACTTGCTAATCATGTCTTGTATGATCTCATTCAAATCATTAATATAGATGATAAACCAAAATAGGTCCAGCACCAAACACTGAGGCATACTACTAGTCACAGGCCTCCAGTGTGAAAAACAACCTTCCACTGTTAATCCTGGCTAAATTGGAGAGGCTAGGACTTCAAAATAGGGTAAAAGCTTCAGGGCTGCTGGGAGATTTGGTCAATTTGGAATTGCTCTCTGCAGAGCTGAGACAAGCTGTGGAGTGGTGCCAGTGTGTCCAGAGCCTAGATACAATTTGCATGAAAAGAATAAGAACATCTGCAGACTCTGTCAATTAGGTGCAAAATGCATCAAATGGATTGGATGGCTGCAAACCAGACATACACCTTGTAAATAGTTGTAAATAATGTTGCAGAGTTCAACTTTGCCGAGTGTTGATTGGATGAGGTATTGAGCCTTCTCTGGGTTTCTGGCAGATCAGGGTAAATGTTTCTAAGTTGGCTTCCTTGCGAAGTCTGTTTTGAATACAATGTATTGAGCTGCTATATTATTGGGTTAGGGAAATGTCTGTTATGTATGGGGTTAATCAATATCTGTAATTGGATTATTAAGAGACCAGCCCCATGTGGTTCGGCCCCTTGAAGTCCTGGGACATATAAAAGTCCGCTGCCACGAGGTCCAGCGTCGATCTTTTGGTCTGCGTGAACTTCTAGAGTGTCTCTGTCTGAGCGAGGCCTAGAGGGCTTGAACAGGCAGATACGAGGATCAAACCCGTGGTGGGATAGGTACAGGAGTTGAATTGTAAAACGCTTTTGTTAAAATAAAGATTAGTTGTTTCAAGTGCTTGATTCAGTGTTTTTACTGAAACTAGACTGGGGGGAAGCTTAGAAACGAGCAATTTACACCACCATCACCCTCTGCTTCCTTCCTTGAAGTCAACTTTCTATTCATTCATTGGTCACAGGAAAAACATAAAATGTAGGACAAAACTGTGCAGGAGGCAGGAACTTAGGCCCACAAGGTCTATGCCAAACATGATGTCAAGATAAACAATTCTTATCTGCCTGCACATGATCCATATCCTGCCATTCATATTAAATATTCAAAAAACAAAATGCTAGAGTAACTCTGGCACCATCTCTGCAAAGCATGGATAGGTGACGTTTCTGTTCGGGAACCTTGATCAAGCCAATAGTAGTGGAGGAGAGCTGGAAAAGGGGGGAGGCGGACATGACAAAGCCTGGCAGCAGATATCTGAGTGGGAGGAGTAAGAGAGGATCTCACAGAAAGGAGAACTTTTTCAAAGTAGTCATACATTGTAGAGATTTGGCCATGAAGCAGTATAATGGGGAACAAATGGTGACACAGTGGCGCAGCGGTAGAGTTGCTGCCTAACAGTGCTCACAGAGCCACAGACCCAGGTTCGATCTTGACTATGGGTGCTGTCTGTACGGGGTTTGTACATTCTCCTCGTGACTGCATGGGATTTCTCCAAGATGTTCGGTTTCCTCCCACACTACAAAAACCTACAGGTTTGTAGCTTAATTGGCTTGGTGTAAATGTAAATTGTGGGATAATGTTAGTGAACGGGCATCGCTGGTTGGCGCGGTCTTGGTGGCCAAAGGGTATGTGTCTGCGTTGTATCTTGAAAGTAAACTAAACTAAATATTCTGTATACAATACGAATGGGTATTACATTAGCATGTCAATCACTTTGAACAATTGTCCAATCATCAGTTTATAGATTTACTCTTCAGCAGGGAGCTTGTTGGAAAATAGCTAATTTATACAACAGCACGGAGTAAAATAGAATGAGACTAATCTAATAAATTTTCGCCATGGCTTTAGGAGTGAAACAACCTGAATTTCAGCCATGATTCTGATATGCTAAGTCTTGAATCAAAGTCAGGATTTCTGACCTTATCCAAATGCTACCATTGATATGGGAAGGGGCAAAAATAGATCTGGGCAAGAGCTTTTTCCAGGTCACAAGAAAGACTTGCATTTGCCTGGCAGGGTTGCAATTGCTGATATTAATTGTGATTCCCAGATTATTATGTTCAGGATGGGATTAAGGTCTCGACTCCATGTTTTATTTACACCAAGCTTTATTTCATCAGGTTGTGGTTTGGTAATGTATTTTCCCTTTCATAGAATTTGAGTTTTACTTTTTGTGTGTGCAATGCTTGATCTTTCTGAAACTTTAGGTTATTAATTTTTTTTTGCAGTAAATGCAAGCCATTATCCTGTAGGATTTCCCCTCATTATCTGTAAGCACAGCTGCGTAAGATATAGCTCTACATACTATTTTAAAATGTAATTTATTCTTTAAATAAATTACTTGAGGGGGAATTGACATACTTCTGTTTCAATTTTCATTAAGTTATCCTGCAAGCACTTGAATGGTAGTCTGTGCACACATAGACCCATAACTGTGGTTGAGTTGCATGTGGGAACAGAGCAGTAATGTTTTGAGGCCCAGATTTTAACAGAATGAACTAGAAAACCTTCTATATCACACATTATCACTGTACTGTGTAGCACTATGAATCTGACTTCATTATAGTTGTTTTGGTCAGTATGACAGGATAGCTTACCTGAAGTGACCTCGCCATGTTTAGTGTTAGTAGTTGCTTCATAAAAGAAGTAGTTGCTTCTTTTAAGTCTTGCAAATAGTTAACTCACATCGTATCTATCTCAGCATTCTCTCCAATTTACCATGAATGTCTTTTAACTTTTCGACTTTAAGTTAAACATGATACTGGAACTTAAGATCTAGAAATCTGGATAAGATCATTTGAATACTCACATTGAAATACTCTGGTAGCAAGGCCTGGTCACAAAATAAATTTACAAGAGAGTTGATTGAAGACTGCAGTGCAAAATTGCTCTGAGGAGTTTAAAGACAGTGCAGGACTATACCATCTTCAAGGTGCCTCCTCACTTGGAATAGAATATTATTACCTATCCGTGATGATGCAGTGTAATCAAAGACAATTAATTTGATTGAATTGATCAAAATATACAGCATGTAAACAGGCTCTTCGGCCCACAGAGTCCACGTCGACCATCAATCACCCATTCACACTCATCTTATGTTATCCCACTTTCTCATCCACTCTTTACATATTAGGGGACATTTTACAATTAACTTACAAACCTTTGGGATGTCTTTGAGATGTGCAAGGAAACTGGAGCACCTAGAGGAAACCCCTGTGTTCATGGGAAAACCCTAGAGGAAACCCCTGTGTTCATAAGGACAGGACCCGAGATGAGGATCAAACACGGGTCTCTGGCAATATGAGGTGGGGGCTCTACCAGCTGCACTACTGCCACCCTTTATTTAGAAAGTTGATAATAATCCCCAAATGTGGGTGTCACCTTGCATCTGATGCTACTAGTGGCCCCGCTGTTTATTATCTGGTGAGTTCAGGACTGAAAACACAATTTGAAGTGGCACTTTACTGACAGTGAGTTGTGTCGATGGAAGTATTAATCAAATACCATTGAGTTCACATTGACATTACACCCCTTAGTTCAATTCAATGGTACCCCAAAACTATTGCTAATTTTTCATCATGTATTCATCACCCAGCCAATGCTGCCAAAGACAAGCAAACTAGCTGTTGGAACAAAATATTTTAATATGATAGATTTTAATAGATATATTTCAGGGTAAAGTCATACTGGTGTTCAAGTGAAATTGATAAAGTAGTTGTATGATTTAGAACATTATTGAAACCGGTTACTAAGTGAGGAATTGTTAACAAACATCGATATTCAAGCTCTTACATGTAGAATGTAAAATAGTAAGCTCCTGAGAAAATAACATTCACATACACTTACTTACTTACTTACTTACTTACTTACTGCTTATTATGCCTCCTGGCATGTAGGGCAGCAACGAAGGTCCTCCACTCCTGCCAGTTCTGGGCTAGCTTCTGGACACTACCCCAGGTAGTTTTTATTTCCTTCTCTACAGTTCGACGCCAGGTGGTTTTGGGTCTACCTCTTTTCCTTTTCCATTCCGGTGGCCAGTGCAGGGCTATTCTTGGGATGCTGTCTGGACATTCATCCTAGCATCTGTTGATAGCCCTGGAACCTCATCATGCCCAGTAGTGTTGATTCCTTCAGTTGCTGTTTCCGTAACATATTTGAGACAGGGTTGTTAGCCCTGTGCTCAACCCCCAATCTGGAAGACCAGTGGATCGCTCTTCGTCTCGCCTCTACCCTTCGATCTGCCCAGCATGGGAGACCCTAACAGGAGACGAATCTCCCGCTGGCATAGCTCTAGCGGTCACTGAGACAAACTAGCTCCCTGACGACGACAACGTTGCAATCCAACGTGGAGATTCACATACACAATACATTTTATTTCACTGAAATATTTGACTAACAGAGGTGCAATAAAATAACATTTTACGAAGTCCTGCATCACAAATGGCCCCATTGAAGGTTACCACATTCAACAACGAACATAGTTGACTTGTAAGAGAATCCCAATATTGTGATCCCAACGATGCTTCTTGAGGGAAATAATGATTACATTTTGTTTAAAGTTACTCTATGCTGATGTGGTTGAAAAACCTTGCAATCAAACAAAGGTAATGGTGAGGTTTTGAGGCATTAGTGGTGAACCATGTTAGTGGGAATGTGCTGTAAAGTTGCTGGCCTCCCTTTAAAGCCCGCTCCCTGGGAGTACAAATTATTATCCTACAACATAAATTGTGTTAAAACACACCATTGTACCACCTGTAGTGCGACTACCTTGGGAGAAAAAGCAGTTTGCCTGGTGTTCCATTAAGAAGATAATGTTTGTTTCTGCATTCATTTAAATATAGTTAAAATACACATTCCAAAGGTACTATTGCATGAGCTTGTATTATAAAAAAAAACTGCAGCTGAACCGGACTGAGTGTAAATTGCAGGATATGTATTGCACAGTCTGAGAACATAACTCCTACAATTGCCAGCAACAGCCTGATGTAGCCACAGGGTGTTTTCAAATTGGATTTACAGTACCTGCCTAAACATCATCACATAATTTATGATGTGCCAGATTTACTTGTGCAAAGTAGCTATTAAATAAGTTTGCTCATGTCTATAAACTACTGTAGTTTGCCAAGTAGCTAATTTCAAGTGTTTCCTTTTACCTATATTCCATTTGCCAGTAGACCTTAAGGCAATGGAACATGAGGCAAATTACTTCACAGCAGCTGAGAAAAAAAAATATATATAACAGTAAATGTAAGAACCGTGTTTTGATTGATTATTTAACCTTTGTTTCCATGGGTTTTACTTTATCATGTTTCTGCAACATCAGTCCATAATCTTTGTCAGCATACCTCAGAAATTGTCAGGAGGAAAAAAAAATGGCACTGATGTTGCAGTCCTCCACCCTTTCTCCCAGTTACAGATATAACAAAAGTGCCTTCAGATCTAAATGAAGCGAGTCACAGCATTCTTTCTGTGTTGTCACAACAGATTTATCAAGTCCGTCTGATGTGGTTTCAAGCTCTCTCATCTCCTTCATGTTGTCAAAGTCCTGCCGTCACTGGAAAGGTACATAGCTCTTTGAGAGGATTAGAGGATAGAACATAATTTAATCCTCCGTTAAAATAAAGTGTCAGACATAGCTTTAGAAGTGCAACTGGACATAGTAGAGGTAAGTAAGGGACACTAGCTAAGGGTTAGATGAGAAGCTTTAATCTCTGTTGTTTTTACTGAAATTTAAGTCTTCCATTTAAAAGCTTTCTGGTCGTTTTCTTTATATACCTGCTTTGTCTTCCTAAATATGCAAAGTAAATGTAACTGACACTGACTATACACAATTATTTTTAAGGTATATTTATTTTCAATTTCCTATCTTTTCCAATTGATTTTTATTACTTATATAAATTTTTCATTGTAAAATAGCATTAATATTGTTATTAAATTTCAGACTTCAAAGTCTGAAGTTTCATTGCAATTTTATCTAATTTCTTTCTCCATAATTACATCCCAAATTAAATTGAATTAATTTCAAAAATAACGTCAAAATAATTGGTGTGTCTCTTCATTAATAATTTCCATTTGGAATCTAAAGCAAGTATTTTTTAAGTATTATGAATGCATTATTAGAAATAAATAAACAAATAAATAAACAAATTACTTGATTTTTTTTTTTGGAAAATAATTCGGAATGAGTAGCTGAGTCATTTCAACAATAATTTTCAAAATACTCAGTTAAGGTGACGTTTCTGATCTCTAAGTGCATTGCAAATTATATTGGTTATTAAATTTAAAAAAAAACAATCTTGCCAGTCTCCTGCTGCGATACTGGGATTATTGAGTAGGTAATGTGCTTTTCTTAGCCTTTTTTGGCTTACTTTCGCCCCTCAAGATTCCAGATCGTGAGCTCGCCAAGGTACAACAGTGAGACACTGTCAGGCACATGCATGTTATTTGCTTCCCACTCATCTTAAATTATTCACCAATGCAGGTAGTGGAAGTGACATATACATAAAATGAGAGGACAATCAGCTTAAAATATTCTAATTTGTAATTTTGTTATTTTTTGAGAAATATATTTCAAATATATAATAATCAATGGATAAACCTTTCAGCTTCAGAATATCTAATGCAAAATGGATTTTGAACATTAGGTTATTTTTGTTACATGTGAGTTGCAATAGTTTAAACCTAAGATTTCATGTATCTTTCAGTTCAATGATATTTAAATATCCTTTTTTATATACAATTTTTGACTGTCCAGGACAGCGATTCATGGGAAATGCTTGAATTTTTTTTTTCATTTTGCTTTTTCAATTGTCACTCGTTCTTTCTGAAAAGGAGCATCTCAATGAAGATGCAAAGAAAACAAAAATGTTTTGTATCTAATTTTATTTTTGGCCTGAAAGCTTGCACTTAAGCCAAACAAATAGTAAGATTAAATAAGAACTTACCATTTTGAAGTTTGATCTTTATTTTATGAGGAGTTGCGATGAGGGATTTCGTGAAGACCCTGCCAGCACGCATGCGCGACATTCTTCAAAGCAGCGGTGTGGAATCGCAGATAACAACAATGACTGAAGATAGTAAGATTTAAGAGACTCTAATATACCAGTTGACCTTATGATAGAGGGTTGGGAGCGGAGGGCACGAAATCCCTCACCGCAACTCCTCATAAAATAAAGATCAAACTTCAAACTGGTAGGTTCTCGTTTAATCTTACTATTTTATTTCGGAGTCACGTGAGTGACTTCGTGAAGATTTCAAAGCTCTGTGATTCCATGCCCTGGACCACGTCCATGCTCACACACTGCCGTAATTACTGATGGAGGAAGTATGTTAAAGTATTTCAGACTTGAACAAGCTGAAAAATAATAACATATTTGTTAATACAAACAATAAACCCCTGAACTCGGGGACAAACGTTTAGGGAACAGCACTTAAACTGACTCCGCAAACGTTGCGGGAGCGGCCACAGGTTTGTTATAAAAACGCTGAAATGTAGTTTCACTGGCCCAGCCCGCTATTGCGAGGACATGATCTATGGGTACCTCCATGGTCCTCGCCGCTGATGTGGATGCAGCCCTGGTAGATTGAGATTTAAAATATTAGTGTCTTACCTGCTGCACCGAATTCCACCCTGAGCCACTTGGAGATAGTCTGCACCGTCACCCTGTGATGTGGGTTTCATGGCTGATAAACAGACCCGTCTCCATATTCCTGATGGTGTGTGTGACATTAATATAATGTCGGATATAGGTGGCTATACAGAGTTACATCAACGAGGTATGCTAGGAATTCCATTTTCAGTCCTGTAGTCCCAGGTCTGTGTTGTTTAAGCAACTCGTCTATAAAGAAGTCACTTTATTGGGGGTCGAGACCATATTATCCAGTTTTAGTTTCTGTAGAGTCTGGACCCATTGTGCTGTGGTCAGTGCCATTAACATCACCACTTTGAAGGTGAGTTAGTCCAGTGGTAAATCCGTCATAGGCGACCAGCTCCTGAGTAGGACCAATGCACCCCTATATCCCAGGTAATATTATATCGTGGTCGGTGAGGGTTGGATTGAATATAGCCCTCATAGTTTGGATACCAGCTGGTGAGATCCCACTCCAATGTTGAGATGGGATGACAGTGCACTCCTGGCACTGTTTATCGCACTGTAACTGAGGGCCTCATCATAATGAAGGCCCGCGAGGAATTCCAGCACATTGGAGATTGTAGCAGAGTTGTAGGTGGTCTTGGTCCGCCTACTGAAGGCCTCTCATTTCCTTATGTGGGTGAGGTACTGTTTCCTTGTGGACTCTCTGCACGATGCTGTTATGATGTCCATGGTTTTTGATGACAGCCCGAATTCCAGTAGTGGCCTCTATATAGAAGACCACCGGGTACCATGGTTGTGTGGGCCAGTCGAGTATTATCAGCATACCTGTTGCAGAATCTAGTTGATATTCCTGCAATACCCGACTAATGAGGCAGAATGGGGGAAAAGCATATAAACCCATTTCCCCCAACGTAGCAAGAACGCGTCCATCACCACTGCCCCAGGACCTGGTTCCCAAGAGACATAGTTTGGTATCTGATGGTTCAAACTGGACGCAAAAAGGTCGATATCTGGTGTTCCATATTTGGCTATAATTTAGCAATATTTGGGGGTTCAACATCGACTCGATGTTGTTATGAAATACTCATGACCTGGTGTCCGCCACTGTATTGAGCTTACCCGGAAGGTACGTTGCTGATATCTAAATATTTCTTTAAATACACCAGAGCCAAATTAAATTTGCCAATTCATCACAAGATATTGACTTGATACCACCCATATGGTTTAAATACGCCACCTCAGTGGTATTATCTATTTGAAGACGGATATGCGTATGATGCAGATTAGTGCAGTAAGCCTGCAGCTCGTGACATGCTCCCAGCATTTCCAAATAATTTATACCTTGTGATTGAAGAAGAGTAGACTCGTGCAAATCCCATCTGCCTCCACAACTGGAAGTGGTGTCAGTCGCTCCCCAGCCCTGGGAGCTTGCGTCGGTTTGTAACACGACTGATGGGTTTGATATAATGATGGGATTAAAACAATCACAAATATTGCTAATCCACCATTGTAGCTCAATTTTTGCCTTGTTTGGCAGCTGCATAGGCCTGTCAAAATGTCCAGCATTCGCTCTTAATGTTGAGATTTTGCTCTTTGCAAATTTTGATAGTGTAATGGCCCAAATTGTGCAGCTGAAATATAGCTATAAGCTTCCCAATCACCTCAGCAGCATGTCTAATAGTCAGTTTCCTGGTGCAAGCAAGGCTGTTACATGCCTCTATTATGTCTGTTGCTTATTCCCTGGGATAATGAAAATAAATACCCCATGCATCCCAGAATGTACGCAACCTCCCTCCTACTTGCGAGGTTATACATGCAGTACTCCCAAGAGAACCAGACCTGCTTACCTCCATGGTTACCGGCGGGCTTGATGCTCTGGGCTTTTGTGTTTGTGTTGCTGGGATGCGGGGTTGGCGCATCTTCCATGCTGGTCGCTGTGGGCCCTGTCCTAAAAAAGGCTTTTGTTGATAGCGTGCGACCGGTGGATAGGCTCTGATTGCCCTGTCGGGTTGAACCCGAAGCCTGTTAGACGTAGCGTAAGGATTCTGCTCGAGGATGGTGGTTTCTCAACCTGACCACTTTTGCCTCCTTGTCCAGGTCTTTAGCTGATTTGGCAGGTCTTCACTGAACAGCTGTCTCGGCGGCTGCGTAGCAGAGGCTTTGCACAAACCCGGGTATTTTGGGTTGTGAGTTGGGCGGATGGAGCTCTCGCGAAAGCAGTTTATTTCTTAATGTGTATTGCACAGCAACGCTAGTGCATCCTGCTGCTCCTCCGTCATATCCATCCCGTCTATGGACCTGGCAAAGGCAGTAATGCCTGAGGTCAACAATTTCAGGATTTTCTGTATTTTTAATTCCTGAGCCCTGATCCCGTGACTGCCCCAGATGGGTGTGTTGATGGTCAGGACATTGAGCGACACACAATTACCCGGAGCTTTGTATTTGTTTGTAGCTTCCGTGAGCACCTGTTCCTGCAGCTGGTGTGTGGTTGAGTAATTGATGCTGGCCACTAGTTTGGGCTGAAGAGGTTGCCCTGATCGAATTTTGACACTCCTTCCAGTAGTTCCTCTTCAGACATCTCTGGAAACATCGGTTCTTGCATCAACCCCTCTTCAGTCAGCTAACGGCTGACTTTAGGGACTCCCTATTGATGAGAGAGAGATATTTGGTGGTTCTGCTGTGTGTCTCCTAGATCATAGGGACACACGCTCTTGATGGAGAAGGTCCCGTTCGAGCAGCAGCTCGACCATTCGCTCCATACGAGCCATGCGACCGCCGCCGCATCTGCGGATGGCAAGTCGACTTCCCCAGGTTCTCCAGAACTACTGGGGCTTCTGCCAATGGACCGCACCTCGTCGAGGTGGTGTCTAGGGTACATTGGCAGGTAGTCGCTGCCTGCCACTCCTGCGGGGATACACAACACCCGCGTGGACATGCCGCTAGTCCGCAGTCTTCCGCACTGTAGTGGTCCGCCTGTCTGGTATGACAGAAGCGGAGACGAGTCGGTGCCGGCCGCCACAGCGGGGCTCCCCGACATCCGCGCCGGCTTACCGCCAGTCCCGGTTTTAACGGGACTGAGACGGTGCATAGTCGCTGCCAGCCGCCTCAGCAGGGCCACAAGACCGAAATACACTGCCACCGGAGTGCACTCTGGCAGCCTGCCCCGGTGGTGAGCCGGTATCTCCCGCTCCTGCGGGGCTCCCCGACTTCCCAGCAGGTAAGTCATCGGTCTGCGATCTGGCACACTTCTCCGGTGGCATGTCGATGCCGGCCGCTGCAGCGGGACATCTCGACCTCTGTGCGGCTCCCCCCCCCCCATGGTCCGCCCTCTGGAGACCTGTAACAGAGGGGAAACAGAACGTGCCGTTGAACGAGGCACGGGTTTACGCACCTGTTTTCTGCTGGCCCGGTGATGTTTGGGCGAGTGGCAGGGAGTCAGGGTCTTGCCTACCCTGCTCCCGCGCGGTGCTCCGACCAACGTGCAGCTCCCTGGCCTGCTGTGGTGGAGAGTCGGGCCCTGCCAACTGAACAGGTCTACCCAACTTCCGCGTTCTTTTCCTGGCCTGCGGAGCGGGTGCTGCCGGTGCGGGCAGCTCCGGGGATTGCGGCCGCTGACTCCCGTCCAAAGTCTCGTGGCCCTTGGAGGCATGCTTCGATGCCTTCATTCTGGTCTTCCTGTCCATCATTTCTGTAAGCAAACAAGTCTACTACAGAAGCTAAGCAACTCAAGGTTAGTATAACTTACCTGAGGCCGTTTTTGAAGCTGCCGGTGGAGGAGCGCACTCCACCCCCAGCTCCCATGGTGACCAGGCTCTCATGCGGGAATATATACTGCCGCTAACGGAAGTTTCCCACCTATGTAGTGAGTCAGGGCCCCGGCTCTGTCTTCGCTACCTCTTGTTGCGTTGCCGTCAGTTCGTGGTATTCCTGCGGCCTGCGGCGTTGAGTCGGAGCTCCTGCTCTGCCTTCGCTACCCGCGAATGGCAGTCTCCGAGCCCGGACTCTCCTGGGTCACAGGGTTGCCGGGCTGACGGCAACGCTACCCGGAAGTCGGGCTGCGGTGTAGAGTCGGGCTGCCGCTCTGCCGTCGCTATGAACGGCGAGTCTGTAAGCTGCCACTGCTGGGTCAACAGGCTATCCGACTCCGGTCTGTTGCTGCCACTGCTGACTGCCCACATCGCGGTCCTCAGTCAGTCTCGAAGCGGCCCGTGGAGTACTCTGTTACACAGAGTCCCTGGTGAAGAAAAACCGACCGCAGGTTAGTTTACCTTACCTGCAGGTCCGTTGCAGTAGAGGAGCGACCCTCCTCCCTGCCTGTCGCTTCGCATGCGGTCAACGATATGTCGCAAATGCCTGCTGGCGGGGTCTTCACGAAGTCACTCACGTGACTCCGAAGTAAAATCAAGAGTTTGGCTTTAGATTAGTACAGATTGACAAGTATTTCACAATTACAAAAAAAAACACTTCAAAAATGCTGAGCATCACCCACCCACGATGATAAACATGAACAGAAGAAGACATTGCTTTAAAACGGTAAATTTTACATTTTGGTGGTCGATATTTTGGTTGATGGGTACAAGATGTTCTTGCAGGGAATGATTTTGCCAGTTTTCTATGCTGCTTTTGGCTGGACAATATGTGAACCATTTGTTTATATTTTAAGATTAATTGATTGGGGAATTGGATCTTTTACAACTGTTCATGCAGAAAGGCAGAAGTATCCTGCCACAGGTCTAACTATTTAGTGAAAGCTTAAAATAAATGTTTCATACAAATTTACCCAAAGGCTGAGATATTTTGCTATTTTATGTACTCAAAGTACTTATTTTTGGCTTTCACACTATTTTGTGCCTTCACTTTGGACGAAATGGTGGCAGGCATCAACCCTTCCGATAAAAACACTCAAGGAGGCATTAAACCCTGTCAGTGTTGAATGGTAGATGACAATCTGGTGGCTGCAGCATACGAATGACATTGAAAACAATGCATAGATAAAAAGTCAGCATAGAGTTTACAAGCAGCGTTTTATTCGAACATGAGCAGTGGAATCATTATTTTAGTTGCTAAATAGCGATCCACAACTCTCTAGAGAATCTGATAGAGAATAGAGGTCTGGTGAAGCACTTTAGCTACACTTGGAACTATTTATTTTAACTAAATATACGGTAACTTTCTTACTTGTTAGAGTGTAGTGGTCATTTATGTGAAAGATCAATGCAAATATAATTTATTTTGCTGTATGCAGATTCTGTTGCGATGGATTAGCGTAATATTCACACATTCATTTTCATAAACATCTCCCTTCAACTGTAATTTTAATTTCGTAATTGATTTTTTTTTGGGGGGTTATAAACTAAAATGGTGAACAAGGAAATAATATCATAATGTAGTGGAGACATGCAGCATGGAAACAGCCCCTCACACAACTGAGGCTGCAGCAAGCACTTACTCTACACTGATCATGCATTAATCTTATTTTACTCTTCCACCATTCCTATCAGTTTCACACAGATTTTACTATTCCACTCTACATTGGGGCAATCTATAGTGGCTGATTAACCTATAGACTCACCCATCTTTGGGATATGAGAGGAAACTGGAGCACCTGGTGGAAACTCTCATGGTCACAGAGAGGACAAACAAACTCCAAACAAACAGCAGAGGAGGTTAGGGTCAAATATCTTTTGCTGGAGCCCGGACTCAGAATTAGATTTTTTATTCTCATAAACATCAGGGTGCAATGAAATTGCTTCTGTGCATGATGCAAAAAGATAATGCAGAGACAACAATAAATTCAATGACAAATGCAAAGCACCAGAATGGCACAAAATATATTTTACTATATTAACATAGCTCCTCAACTTCTTTACTCAATTCACGAAGTGATGAAGGCAAGCATGCCAACAACCTTCCTCACTAACCTATCTATCTCTGACACCAATTTTGGGGAATTGTGCACCTGTCCTCCCTCATCCCTCTGCTCTGCAACACTACCCTTGGCCCTACCATTTGCTGTGAAGATCCTGCCCCAATTATCCCTCTGATAAGTGTGAGTTGTATATTCCCAAATACACCTTAGAAAAACATTAGCAATTCCTCGGCCCACTTGGCCAGCTGATCCATTTGTGATTCTTGATATCATCTTCACTGTCTACAATACCAACTACTTTAGCATCATCTGCAAACATACTCATCATGTCTTGAACATTTGCATCCAAATCATTCATATAGAAGACAAACAGTACTGTCCCCTGAGACACACCATTAGTTGGAGGCCTCCAGTATGAAAAACAACCTTCCACAACCACTCTCTGCTTCCAACCATTAAGCCAATTCTGTATCCAGTTGGCTAGTCTCCCAGGACCCCATGCGATCTAACATTCCAGGCTACTCCACCATGTGTAATCTTATCAAGGGCCTTTCTATGGCTCTGCCAAATTCTGCATATCATGAATGGAACAAGACAAGATAATTGAAATCTCCTTCTAACTGAACTGCAATAAAGTGTCAACTATAAAGTAAAACAATCAATACCTTTCAGAAATCATTGTAACAAATGCCATTACGCTGTGAACATTGTGCATAAAACAATTTGAAATGAACTCAGTAAAGATTTTATAAAAGTATGAAAAAAGTCCTCAGCTTTATTTCAAAATAGTCAGAGTTAAGGTCCATTGATTGCACTCATCAAATTATGATTTTATTTCGGAGTCACATGAGTGACTACGTGAAGACCCCGTCCAGCACGCATGCGCGACATTAGCGTTCATGCAGTGCACCCGCGACGCATGGGAGTTCAAGGCGCTCCCGCTACAAATTGAAAAGTCGGGCCGACAGAAAGTTTTACCGTGGCCGTGTGTATTTTCTCTGTGGTCTGCTTTATGTTCCAGGAGAATGAGCAAGACCAGAGGGAAGAAATCTGCATCTTGCCCCCGTTCGTCTTCCATTGAGGAACGTTCTTTGGAGGGGGGGGCAAGACGCGGCAGGAATAACTACCGAGCCGAGCCCAGCACCGCTAGTGCAGCCTGAGCAGCGGGCTGGAGGTACCTGCAGCCAGAACCGGGTGGTAGTATCCGACGATTCGGATGAAGATGCCGCACCGCTCGAGAGCGGCACAGGCAGCCGCCTAAGCTGAATGGAACGGCTTATGGAGCAATTGCTCCAGCGAGATCTGCTGAGAGAGCAGCAGCAGACTCTTCAAGGGAGCTCAGGCACTCCCGCAGTGCCCTTTACGGCACTGACCATTGCTTCACCTTCTTTTGAAGGCAGCATTGGCGACCAGGTCTGGGCTGGTCAAGAAGAGGGGTTGTTGGCTGAAGATGTCCGGAGTACGCAGTGTGTACAGGATCAGGAAGAGCTGCTGGGTATGGTCAACCGCTACGTGGCAATTCCACGAGCGGGTCGGCCTTTAGAGTCAAATTCTTGCAGCCAGCATTGACCACCTGTCCTCAAAACCCCTACAAGAACGGTTGGTCAATGAGGCTCTTGAACAATATACAGCCACAGAAAATTGTACATCTTTGAATGTACCAGCTGCAAACAGCCAAATTTGGGGACATTTGGGGCAGAACATCAGGGACCTGGAGTTGAAGCTCCAGAAAATCCTTATCTCCTGACTGCAGGAATAACATCATTTGCTCAGTCCATTGATGGTGTGGACATCTACACAAATCAGCAAGATACATTAGCTCTGCTGTGCACCACTCAATATGAGATAAACAATTTATGGAAGAAAATCATCAAGCTGCCCTAAGTTTGCGGGACTTCGCAAAACACCGGGTTCAGAACCTCCAATTCTGCTCTTTGGAAAGGACCTTCCGAAAAAGGTGAAAGACCTAGAGGAAGAATCCAAGACCTTTGGTCTCGTGAGGGCAGGTTTGGGACCGAGCAGACCTAACAAACCCAGGCGGGAGTACCCCACGGCGTCCACCAGTCGTCGACCACCATATGGGACTGGTGAAAGCTCGGGGTCCGCAACCATTCCGCGTAAGCCTTTTTTAGGCCAGGGCCCAGAGCGGACCCCATGGAAAATGCGCCACCCCCAACAACATCAACATCAATATCAACAGCAGCCCTCTACAGCCCAGCAGAGACCTCATCATCCAGCGAAGAGGCAGAAGAAGCACCAGTAACCATGAAGGTAGGTGGGTCTGGTTCCTCTCAGCATATGAGCAGTAGGGGCTCTATACTAACAGGGGGGAGATTGCACTTGTTTTTGGATGCATGGGAATCCATCACTAATGACAAGTATATACTCAGCAGCATTCATGGCTATAAAATTGACTTTGTTCATGAAAACATGCCGCCAGTTCAGCATATAACCCAAAGGGTATTCACACTCTCAGTCAAAGAGAAACAAGAGGGTCAAGCTGAACTGATGAGGCTACTAGCAAAAGGTGTCATTGAAAGAACAAAACATGAACCTTTGGTATTTGTGTCTAATATTTTCACTAAAACTAAAAAAGATGGTGGATGTCGCATCATCATTGACTTAACTACTTTAAACAAGTCCTTTAAGTATATACATTTCAAGATGGAAACTTTTGAAACAGCCAGACTATTGATATCTAGAGGGTACTTTCTAGCAAGCATTGATTTAAAAGATGCCTACTACTCAGCACCCATACACAAGGAGCATCGTAAATAAGTTTATCTGGATGAAACAGCTATGGCAATTTAAAGCCTTACCAAATGGGCTAACCTCCGCTCCAAGGTTGTTCACTAAAATCTTAAAACCCGCCTTGGCATTATTGAGGAAACAAAAGCATATTCAATTCAATTCAATTTAATTCAACTTTAATGTCATTGCACAGATACGCGTATGGGTACAACGAAATGCAGTTTAGCGTCAGTTCGTAGTAATATATAAATAGATACAGAATGCAGACAATGTGGATGGAGAGACTGGAGAAATCTATCGGCGGGACTACGAGTTCAGCAGTGTGATGGTGTTGTTATAGAAGCTGTTCCTCATCCTACTAGTGTGGGACCTGAGGCTCCTGTACTGCCTCCCTGATGGTAGGAGGGCAAACAGTCCATGGTTAGGGTGGGAGGGGTCCTTGATGATCTTCCCGGCCTGTCTCAGACATAATTTTCAGTGGAGGGCATCCATGGCAGGGAGCGGGGCACCGATGATGTACTGGGCGGTTTTCACCACCTGTTGTAGTGCCTTCCTATCTGCTACGGTGCAACTGCTGTACCATACCCTAAAACAGGTGGTCAGGATGCTTACGATGGTACAGCGGTAAAAGCTGGTCAGGATCTGGGGGGACAGGTGGGCTTTTTTGAGCCTCCTCAGGAAGTAAAGGTGCTGCTGTGCCTTTTTGACATGGCATACTTAGACGACATTTTAATAGTAGGGAACACCTTGGAGACAGCTATTTTGACAGTAGCAGCCACCAAATATTTGTTTGAAACTTTGGGGTTTGTCATACATCCAGATAAATCCAATTTTCACACCGTCCACTACCATGGACTATCTTGGATTTACGATTGACACTGTTCGCATGATTGTAACTCTGCCGAAGGGGAAAGCATCAGAATTGGCACTATCATGCAACGAACTAATGGATAAACATCAGCCAACCATACGGAAGGTAGCTAGTGTTATTGGTAAAATGGTAGCAGCTTTTCCAGCTGTACAATTTGAGCCTTTGCAATATCAACATTTACAAAGAGCAAAAGTGCACGCACTAAAGCAAAACTCAGGTCACTTTGACCGAGCTATGAATTTAACTGCTGAATCCATTCCAGAGTTACAAAAGGTGGACAAGGAACATTAGGCTCAGTTCCAGTCCCATAATAGTCACCAACCCAGTATTAACCATTCAGACAGATGCCAGTGCTTTGGGCTGGGGAGCAACTAACATGCAATCCAGCACAGGGGGCAGATGGACTTATTCTGAATCATCTTGCCTACAGACACGGGGTATCAACTACTTAAAAAATGTTGGGTGCATTTTATGGTTTAAAATCATATTCATCTAATACACATCATGCACATGTCCGGTTGCAATTAGATAATACCACGGTGGTGGCAAAATTGGGGGAAAATGTTCTTCTATGCTTTTCCTCCCTTCTGCCTCATCAGTCAGGTATTACACAAGATTCAATTGGATTCCGCTTCAGGAATCTTGGCCCGACTGGCCTACTCAGCCATGGTTCCCATTGGCCCTCGACATGGCTGTCGAAACACTGTTGGAATTCCCCAGCAGTCCAGAATTATTAATCCACCCAGTGTCAGGCATTAGTCACCCGTGCCATGACAGAGTCAATCTCCTGGCTTGCAGATTCTAAAAAGACCTCTACTGGGCCTGGGACTGTCTGAGGTCGCCATCAACATGATGACCGCATCCCACCGGGAGTCCACCAGGAGACAATACCTGACCAACATAAGAAAATGGGAACGGTATTGCTCCAAAACAGGAACTACCTACACTACAGCTACAACCACCAGTGTCGTGGAGTTCCTGGTTGGATTACATCGGGAAGGACTCAGCTACAGCGCCATAAATACAGCCAGGAGCGCGTTGTCAGCTTATTTGGTTCCAGCAGCAGGACAACTGGCTTTGGGGTCCCATCCACTAGTGGTCAAAATCATGAGGGGCATTTTTAACATTAATTCCCCCAGACCAAGGTACACTCAGATCTGGGATGTCAGCATTGTGCTGACGTACCTTAGGGGATGGCCACCACCCAGGTCACTCACGCTGGAACAACTTACTCTGAAATCAGTCATGCTCATGGCAGTAGTGTCAGCTCAAAGGGTACAGTCCCTCCACCTTCTGAGGCTGGACACATGACAGTGTCATTGGACTGTTTTACATTCCATATTCAGGGACTGATCAAACAAACTAGACCAGGTACCACGCCTCCAGTCATGGAGTTCCAGGCATATTCATCTGACCCACGGCTGTGTGCCAAGACCCATCTTGCCAATTCCATAGACACAACATACTACTTAAGAGAGAGAGAAAAAGCCTTATGGATAAGCCACAAGAAGCCTCATGGTCAGGTGACGAGCCAAACCATTTCAAGGTGGCTCAAGCAGGTGCTTAAGTCCGCGGGAGTCAATACTAATGTTTACAAATCTCACTCCACCAGGGCTGCATCTATGTCGGCGGCTAGGCGAATGGATGTGCCTATGGACCATATTCTGGCCAGAGCAGGATGGTCCTCGGAAAGAACTTTCCAAAGGTTTTATAATAAGCCGCTGGCAGAACCTGCTACATTTGCAGACAGAATTTTAGAGTCTGCAGATAATATTTAATTTAAGTCCGGGGGAGCTCTCAGTTTTTTGTTGTCATTAATAAACCTTTTTTGTTCACAACAGGTTATTGTTGATTGTGATAATATACTTCCTCCCTCTAAGGTCTTCAGACAGTGAGTAAAGCATGAGCTGGTACACGGTTCGGAATCACAGAGCTTTGAAGTCTTCACGTAGTCACTTACGTGACTCCGAAATAAAATAGTAAGTTTAAATGAGAACTTACCAGTTACTTATTAAAATAGTTAATTTTAACAATTACTAGACCTGTTCCCCGAACGAGCATTTGCGGGGGGGGGGGGGGTGCTGCGGCGTCACACTCACACTAACCACCGTCTGAAGACTCACTGTCTGAAGACCTTAGAGGGAGGAAGTATATTATCACAATCAACAATAACCTGTTGTGAACAAAAAAGGTTTATTAATGACAACAAAAAACTGAGAGCTCCCCCGGACTTAAATTAAATATTATCTGCAGACTCTAAAATTCTTTCTGCAAATGTAGCAGGTTCTGCCAGCGGCTTATTATAAAACCTTTGGAAACACACAGGCGGGGAGAGGGGGAGGAAGGGAGAGGGGGGAAGGGAGATGGGGTGGGGAGAGGGGAGGGAGAGGAGAGAGGGAGCAGGAAAGGGGAGAGATTGGGGAGGGAGAGGAGAGGGGGGAAGAGGGGGAGAGGGGGAAGGGGAGAGGGGGGAAGGGTGAGAGAGGGGGGAAGGGTGAGAGAGAGAGGGGGCTGGGGAGGGATTGGAGAGTGGGGAGTGGGAGAAGAGCGGAGAGCACGGGAAGGGGAGGAGAGGGGTAGGTGGGTGCAGGGGAGGAAAACCCAGGGGGGCCAAAGGGGACACGTCCCCTCCATGTTTTGAGAGGTGGGGGACATTCCCCCCCAGTTTTTGTGATCCGGATTTTAAAATCCCCGCTCTCCGCGAGACAGTGGAGGTGGGACTGCTGATCGAGGACGCCGATTGGACAAGAGAGACGTCGGTCAGCAGGCAATGGGGCGGGACATGATGTGGGTGAGTGTGCGCATGCGTGGGTGAGAGCGCGCATGCGCATACGGCCGCCAAAAAATTGTGTCCCCCATCCCCTCCATGTTTTGATAGTGAGTTCCTCTCTTGGGTGGGTGGGAGAGGGGGGAGGGGATGTTACAGTGGCGGGACAGAGGTGGAGAGAGGGGATTATGGGAAGAGGAGAGAGGGGTAGGGGGAAGGGTGGGGGGAGAGAGAAGGGTGGGGGAGGGGGGAAGGAGAGAGGTGGTGGAGGGGGAGAGGGATGGGGGGAGAGAGGGGAAAGAGTGGGGAGGTAGTGGGAGGGGGAGGGGTAGGGCCAGTCCATCTATTCCCCACTCTTTATCTCCCCCAATCCTCTTTCTCTATTCCCACACACGTGATCACGCACTTCGACACAGGCTGCGGGGGGGGGGGGTGGGGTGGGGCTGGGGCTGGTGCAAAGGCGTATGTAAATGAGATCCATTTGGATTGGATATCTGTGAGGGATGGCATTGCGACATCACACGATGGATCGTTCACCAACATTCTATGGGTGAGAGCTGTAGGATTTTTTTAACATTTTGAAATTTTGAGGGGGGGGGGAAGGATTTTAATTCGGAGTCACGTGAGTGACTTCGTGAAGACCCCGCCAGCGCGCATGCGCGACATATCATCGCTCGCATTGCATTCGACAAGCTGGGAGGGGTGCAGCTCCTCTGCCGGCAGCTTCAAAAAAGGACCATCAGGTAAGTTTTACTAACCTTGAGCTGGTTGTGCTCTGTATTAGTTAAATCTTTTACAGAGACTCGCTATGGTCAAAAATCGGAGCAAAAAGAGGGCTGCTTCTAAGCATGCCATGGAGGACCGCGGGGAACTAGTTCAGCGAACTAGTTCCCCGCGGAACTTTGGAACTAGTTCAGCGGCCAAATTCCCCGGAGCTTGCCGTGGAGTTTTCGGCAGCACACGCACCTCGGACCGGGAAGACAGCGCGGAGGTCGGGGAGCCCCGCTCAGTCGGCAGGCCCCAACTCTCCACCACAACAGTCCAGAAAACTGCGGACTGGCGGTAGGACCGCGCAGGAGTCGGGAAGCCCTGTTCATACGACAGGCCCCGACTGTCCACCGCTTCAGTCCGGACGACCGCGGACTGGCAGTAAAAAAGTGCGGAAATCGGACAGCCCCGTTCAAACGGCAGGCCCCGACTCTCCACCGCACAAAAGTCGAGTAGCCCCGTTTTTACTGCAGGCATCGACTTTCCACCGCATCAGTCCGGAAGACCACGGACTGGCGGCAGGCCCACGCGGATGTCGTGTAGCCCCGTTTTTACTGCAGGCACCGACTCTCCACCGCTTCAGTCCGGAAGACCGCGGACAGGCGGCAGATCTGCACGGGAGTCACGTAGCCCCGCAGGAGCGGCAGGCACCGACTTTCTACGCAACAGTCCGGTATCATCACCCCGACAGGGTGCGGACTGGTGGTCATAGCCTCATTGACTCAGCCGAGTCTGGGGAAGATGACCTGCCGTTTGCAGATAGCGACGGCGATCACATTGCCCGCATGGAGCGGATGATGGAGCAGCTGCTCCAGAGGGACCTACTCCAGCAGGAGCATGTGTCCCATGGATCACATCGGTCCACGACAGCTCCTTTTCCAGGACTATCCAACATCTCTCCCTCCTCGGAGGGGAGCGCCAGAAGTCAAGGACTGGCTGACTTTGAGGAGCGGTTGACCGAAGACCCAAAGTTGCATGGGATGCAGGAAGAGAAACTTCTGGGGATGGTGTCCAAATTGCACAGCCATCCCAGAAAGGGCAACCACTTCAGCCACGTCTAGCGGCTGGCATCAATTACCTGACTACTCACCAACTACAGGAACAGGTAATTTCCGAGACCACAGCCAAGTACCTGGCCCCGGAGAATTGCGTGTCGCTGAATGTGCCCACCGTCAACCCACCCATATGGGGGAACATAAGCCCTGGTATAAGGGCACAGGAATTGAAAATTCAGAAAATTCTGAAACGACTGACTCGGGGATTACTGCATTTGCCAGGTCCATTGATGATGCGGACATGACGGAAGAGCAGCAGGATGCATTAGCCCTGATCTGCAACGCTTAATATGAGATCAATTGCTTCAGCAAAAGCTCTATCCATCCAACGCTCAACCCCAAATTTGCGCGGTTGTGTAAAGCCAGCGCTACACCGTCACCGAGCTTGTTGTTTGGGGATGACCTGCCCAAGCACGTCAAGGACCTAGATGAGCAAGGCAAAGCGGTCGGCATGATAAAACTACCTTCCTCTAGCAGGCCACCAGCGTATCGACGGCAGTAACCCTATGCAACACCCAACAGGCCCCACATTCACCCCAATAGGGTGACGTGTGCAAACCCAAAGGTCGCGCCTCATCCACAGAGGCCTTTTTTAGGCCAAGGCCCAGAGCGACCCGCTTGGAAAATGCGTCAACCCCACACCACAGTGCCACCACATCGCAAGAGCCAAGGACGGAAGACCAAGCCCCACCGGTAACCATGGAGGTAAGTGGGTCTGGTTCCCATGGGAATTCTGCATGCAATACCTCACAAGTGGGAGGTAGGTTGTGTCTGTTTGGGGATTTCCATAACGTCTGATTGCTTCATATTGCACAATATTCAAGGTTATGAAATTGAATTTATAAACAAACAACTCCCCCCAGTTCAACATGTACCTAGCCGAAAATTTGTGCTTTCTCAAAAAGAGAAAAGTGGAAGGACATGCAGAACTATTCAGATTATATACCAAGGGGGTAATAGAGAAAACCGTACATGAACCTCTTGAGTTTGTATCTAACATCTTTACCAAAACCAAAAAAGATGGTGGATGTTGTATTATTATTTATTTAACTCAACTGAATACTTTTGTGCAATATCCCCATTTCAAGATGGAAACATTTGAAACTGCCAAACAACTGATTTCCAGAGGGTACTTCATGGCCTGCATCGATCTAAAAGATGCATACTATTCAGTATCTATACATAAAGATCACCGCAGATATGTGAAATTTGTCTGGATGGGGCAGCTGTGGCAGTATAGAACACTGCCTAATGGACTAACAACAGTCCTCAGGTTATTTACCAAAATATTGAAACCAGCATTGGCGTCTCTATGAAGCCAAAACCACATAGTCATGGCCCATCTTGATGACATCCTGATTGTGGGGAAAACTTTGGAATTGGCTAAATTAGCTGTGACAGCCACCAAGTGACTATTCCAAAAGCTGGGGTTCGTCATCCATCCAGACAAATCTAAGTTAACACCTTCTGTCATTATGGACTATCTGCAAATCGTATGACTATCATTTTACCGAATAACAAAGCGGCAGATATAACAGAGGCATGTAATAGACTTGCTTGCGCCAAAAAAACGACTATTCGACATGCTGCTAAAGTAATTGGGAAACTTATAGCTACATTTCCAGCTGCACGATATGGACCGTTGCATTTGCAAAGAGCAAAAATCTCAGCACTAAAAACTCATGCTGGGCATTTTGACAGACCTATGCAGCTGCCAACCAAAGCAAAAGAAGTGGAGCTATCGACACCACCTCCAGTTGTGGCGGTAGATGGGATTTGCATGAATCTACATTGCTTCAATCACGAGGTATAAACTATTTGGAAATGCTGGGAGCATTTCACGGACTACGGGCCTACTGTACAAATATGCATCATACGCATGTCCGTCTACAAATAGACAATACCACAGTGGTGGCATATTTAAACCATATGGATGGTATCAAGTCGATATCTTGTGATGAATTGGCAAACACAATTTGGCACTGGTGCATTGAAAGAAACATTTGGATTTCAGCTACATACCTTCCGGGTAAGCTAAATACAGTGGCGTTCACCAGGTCACGGATATTCAATGACAACACCGAGTGGATGTTGAACCACCAAATATTTGCTAACATTATAGCTCAGTACGGAACACCAGATATCGACGTTTGTGCATCCAGATTGAACCATCAGATACCAACATATGTCTCTTGGGAACCAGACCTTGGGGCAGTAGCGATGGACGCTTTCTCGCTACATTGGGGGAACTTGTTCTTCTATGCATTTCCCCCTTTCTGCCTCATCAGTCGGGTATTGCGGAAAATCCAGTTAGAGAAACTGGCTCTGAGCAATGGAAAGGGTCGCTTCGGCCCCGGGATGGCCACGATGAGCGGTTTGGAAGTATTGTTCTCGTAGTGCTGCGGGCACCACCACCTTGTGCCCCTTTACAATCACACCATCACGCAGCACCAACTCGTCATGAACCAAGAAGTAAGGCACCGCTGCGGCCAGCAGGGAAGAACGGCGGTCTGGCCAGCCCTGCTTGATGATCGCGGCCAGCTGCTGTAGCGAAGCGTCAGCCGCCGCGTGCTAGGCCAGGGACTTCAACTGACCGGAGGGCACGAAGTTAACGTTTAGGACTATCAGATCGGACGTCTCGTATGGATGTCAGGTTGTGGATGAGAGAGGCGCCCGAGACAGCGTGTCAGCAACAAACATGTCTTTGCCCTTGCGATAAACCACTGTGAAAGTGAAACGTTGTAGCTGGAGCATCATGCGCTGGAGCCGGGAGGAGGACATGTGTATCGGCTTGTTGAGGATGGTGACCAGAGGCTGGTGGTCCATCTCGACAGTGAAGCAGTTGCCCAGGATATAGTCTTTGAATTTGGAGCAGGCAAAGACAACCGCCAGCAGTTCTTTCTCAATCTGGGCATAGTGTTGTTCAGCGGTCGTCATTGTGCGGGATATGTAGGACACAGGCAGTTGCACCCCGTCATGGATCTGCAGGCAGGCGGCCCCGAGGCCAAACTTAGATGCATCACATGTGAGGACGATGGGGCACTGGAGGTCAAAGTACTTCAGCGTTGTGCATGCTGATCAGCTTAGATTTGAGGGTGTCAAATGCGTGCTGGTGTTGCGGGAACCAGGCCCAGGCAGTGTCCTTTTTCACCAGATCCCGCAGAGGTGCACTCAGTTCACTCAGATCGGGGATGAACTTTCCCAGGTAGTTGACCAAGAAGCGCTGTAGGCCAGGCACGTCAGCAGGTGCAGGCATCTCGGATATTGCGGCCGTCTTCTGCGGGTCGGGCTTCAGCCCCGATGCAGTGAAGACATGCCCCACGTAGGTGTCCTCAGGGACCCGGAATAGGCACTTCTTCGGGTTGAGCTTCAGGTTGACCTCCCGGGCCCGCTGCAGCACCTGGCGAAGGTGGTGGTCGTGCTCAGCGACATTCTTCCCATAAACCAGGATGTCGTCGACAATGATGGCACACGGAAGTCCAGCAAACAGTTGTTCCATGGTCCTTTGGAACACCTCGCTGGCAGAGTTGATCCCAAACGGCATGCGGAGGAAGCGATACATGCCGAAGGGCGTGCTGAAGGTCGTCAGGTGCGAGGATCGCTCGTCTAGAGGTATCTGCCAGAACAAACTCTTGGCATCAAGAACCGAGAGCACGGTGGCAGGGCCGACCTGTGCAGCAACATCCTCCACCGTCCGCATGGGATAGTGCGGGCGCCTGATGGCCAAGTTCAAGTCCTTAGGGTTGATGCAGATCCGTATTTCGCTTTTGTCTTTCTTCGCAGTGACAACCATAGTAGAAACCCACCGGGTGGAGTCCGTTACTGGCTTCAGGATGCCCGTGGCCACCATCACGCGAAGAGCAGACTCGACCTTGCCCCTCATGGTGAAGGACACACGGTGCGGGGGACGGATGACCTGCGTGATGTCGGGATTGAGGGCAATCCTGTAGCTGCAGGGCAACTTCCCCACCTTCGAGTCAAACCGGTCTGGGAATTCGGCCAGCGGGTTCAGGGGTGCCTCTACCAGGTGGACATCACTGTGGAAGCTCACCAATCCGAGGTCCTGGCAGGCCTCCATGCTGAGCAGGGGGTCACATTTACCGTCTAGCAGGAAGAAAGAGAGGGGCCGAGAGGTCTTCAGCACCTTGCAGTGGTTGGCAATAAATCTGTGGCCACACCCGCAATGTTTGCAGACACTGTTTTAAGTTCTGTTCCCTGAACGTTCCTCGAAGTCAGGGTGTTTTTGTTTGTGTTAATAAATACATTATTGTTTTTCATGATGATAGGGGGAAAGAGTGGGGTAGGGGAGAGAGGGTGAGAGGGGTAGGGGGAGAGAATGGAAAGAGTGGGGAGGGAGGGAGAAGGAGAGGGGTGGGGGCAGTCCATCTATTCCCCATTCCCTAATTCCCCCACTCCTCTCCCTCTATTCCCACACTCTCCCTCCTCACCTCCCCCATTCCCCCCTCTCCCTCCCTACTCTCTCCTCTCCCTCAATCTCCCGACTCCCGCTTTCACCACCCCAGGATCGGGCCTTACCCTGCCCGTCCGTCGCCTTATCTCTACTCCTGATCTGCAGAGCATGCCAGCGTGAGAGTGGAGCTGTGGGCTTGTGACCAAAGATCCTGCTTGTGACTCTCCGGAGCGCGCAGAGGATGGGAGGAGCGCGCAGGCGGGTGGGGCTTTGCGAGCTGTGCCAGCTGTGAGTTCAGCGGAACTGACGCCTTATCTCTCCTCCCGATTGGCAGAGCATTTTGAGAACTGGGGGGGTTTTGAGCGGGCGGGCGGGCGATTCCAGCTGCGGGAGGGGCAGTACGAACATAGTTGGAGAGGGGTTTGGAGCGCGCGGGTGAGTCCAGCTGCGGGAGGCACATGCGTAGTTGGAGGAGGGAGGGGGGGAGCCGGGCTGGCAAATGAAGACAGAGAAGCAGCTAGGGATTGGTTGACATGTGCGATTGTGACGTAGGCAGCTCGTGAGGTCCCGTTTCGATTTTTAAATGAGTGTGGGGGGATTTTATTTTTAAAATGTCTAAATGTAATGAGGAGTAAATCCGTGCATGTAAAAGCAAAATCGCTTGCAAAATGGAAAAAATGGCGGTGTTTGAGCGTCTGGTTTTGGCGGATCATGGAATCAAAGGGCAAAAATCTTATCTGAAAAAAAATGGAAAGTGACATACACCCACAAACACACACACACAGTTTTAAAAGTATATAGATAGATAAATAGATATATGAAAAACATGACCCTAAAGATTTGATATGTTTAATGCAAAATATTTTCAAGATGCCTGCTTTGCATTCAAAGATAAAGGCCATTGGGTTTTCCTCAATTATTTGAAGGAATGCAAGTGAACATTCATCTTGAACTGCTGTAGTTTATGATGTGAATACGCTCCCACCGGTGGAAGACTGGAACTGGAGAGAAAGTTAGATCAATTGTATAACCCCCTTCTCAGTCTCAGTTCAGGAAACTCAACATACCTGGGATTCTTTAGGTTATATGGTTAATTTGCATTTTGGCTTTCATGTATAAAGTTGGACTGGTTCTTGGTTGAGGCAGAGATCACAAGATGTGGAAAACGATTATATTATCAGATATTGTGCACATGGAGGATGTAATCTCCTGATCTGGTTTGATCTCCTGAAGAAAGAGAGAACATCTGCAGACTTTCTTTATCTGATTCTCTTTGCTTTTGCCCCTCGGGAAATTACTTGGCTGTGGAAAAGAGTGTTGTAGCATGGAAGTATCCAGTCTTGTTGCGTTCAACATTATTCACGTGGCACAGGCTTGGTGTACCTTTCCTGTGTACCATTTCTGCTTTAGAGCAATTAAGCAGTCAGCTATCAGAGGCCTCTTGATGGTCCATAGACAAGACTTCAAATTCTATCACAGTGATGGAGACATTTAAAATTAGGTAAGCAAATAAATTCAGAAAGATCAGAAAAAATCTATTCTCAGTGAAAGTGACTATGAAATAACTGGATTAGTCATGTCCTTTATGGAATGAAATCAGGCATCTTCTCACAGTCTGTTGTATAACGTGACTCCTGATCTACACAGCAATCTGGTTGACTGATAATTGTCCTTTAACTTAAAGGGATGGGTGACGTTTCGGGTCGAGACCCTTCTTCAGACTGAAAAAAGTTCTCGACCCAAAAGATCAGTCTGAAGATGGGTCTCAACCCAAAATGTCACCCATTCCTTCTCACCAGACATGATGCTTGTCCAGCTGAGTTACTCCGGCATTTTGTATCTATCTTTGATTTAAACCAGCATCTGCAGTTGTTTCCAATACTTTAACTATAGTAGTTAAAGGAACTCGCAGTCTCAAGTAGAGACCGATGTGGGGAAGCTCCAAACGACGCATAAGGTTTCGACCAGCCTCGACCCGGGGTCCGATCGCCCAGCATGGGGGAGCTGAGGTTCCCCCCGATGCGGGAGCTTGATCGCCCCGACGCGAGGGATCAAACGCAGGCGGCTTGGGAGCCAATATCACCCCGTCAACGGAAGGCTCAATGTCCCCGACCATCGGAGTTTTAAAATCTAGATTACAAAAAATGGAGGGGATCATTCCCTACCTCTCAAAACAGGGGGGTGACGTGTCCCCCTTGTCCCCCCCCCCCCCCCCCCCCGGGATTTCCGCCCCTGTGATAACAGTAGACAGAATGTTTACAGAATGACTGTGGATACATTTCTGACCATAATTTTAAATTAAAATTTGGAAAATGAATACTCAATTTTGATAAGGGAAGTGATAAAAATAATAATTTATCCATTCAGTTGTAATCATGCTCTTCACTTTCCAAAAATATTAGCTTTTCAGAAATGATTCATTATCATCAGGGAATACAGCAAGCCAACAATTGCAGCTCTGGTATTATTTGACATTTGGAATATTGTAGAGGAAATAGCCTTGTATCTTGAGCAGCAAGTGTAAGTTGACGTCAAGCTACATTGTCAACTGGATGCAAGATCAAATAAGAAACAAAAGTTTTGCCCTGAAAAGATGGGACGTTGCAACATCTTTCAAACATTGGGTAATATTTGGGGGGGAGATGGTTTTCCGAATTAAGAATTTTTTTTTGTGGTTAATGTCATTTTATTCTGCATTCACACAGAAACCTATAAATATCAAACCTGAGAGATCATTTAGCAAATTGCTTCCTCCACCTATTACCCACATTTGGGGACCCATCTCTCTGTAAAAGTGGACATTCATGGTGCAATTAGCCATTGGCCTCTATACAAGAGCATATTCTTTGATCAACAGGAAAAATGTTTGGAAGATAACCTCAGATTGGAAATAAAGGCAATGCCCACTTGGCAGCAGTTATCTCCTATTTGCTTTGAAACCTGGATTAGCTGTAACAGGAACAGAACACTTTAAAAATGGCACCAATATTAACCCAGCAAAATAACTAAGTAAATCAACAAACCAGCATCAATGTCTTCTCCCAGCCAACATCAGATGGTTACATTTGACCAGCCACGTTGTTTGCATCTCCAACACCAGCCATCTAAAACAGAAAAAATGTCTAGGTAGACATTGCAGAAGATTCATCAATGTACTTTGTCTCTTTGAAGATATGCAATAACTCCATTAACTCCAAGAATCCCTGGCCTATGTTCATTCAGGGTGGAGAAGGAACTTGGCGGGGCACTGAAGCCTCAACTTTACACAGCTGGTAGAGCCTTTTTCTTGCAACTTTAGTGACATGAGTTCAACCCTGACCGTAGGTGCTGTTTGTGTGGAGCTTGCATGGTCACCTTCTGACTGCATAGGTTTCCTCCAGTATCCCAAAGATTAGTGGATTGGTAGGTTAATTGATCACTGTAAATTGACCTCTGGGTGGAGTGATTAAGAATATGGGGGGAATAAAATGATTTCAGTGTAGGACAAATATAAACGGGCTGTTTGATGACTGGAACAGATTGGGTTGGCCAAAGAGCCTGGATAACTCTATGGCCATGCATCAGGAGCATAGAGAAGTTGTGAATAAATGGTGGAAGGAGTGCACCATCTCCAAATCACCTGCCCCAAACAGGCACCTTTCGCCCCATTATTGGCTAAGCCAACCAATCTCACATCAGCCTCCTCAACCACCTCAGACGCCATAAAACTGGAATGGAATCAAGTCAAATTCAATCCAGTGCAACTACCTGAGGAAAAGAAAACTAAAAATAGTTTTAAATATTCAGTTCTTCGAACTGTCTTTTATGAAGCCAGCAAAACAGCAGTCCCAATTTATTTTAAGATTGCAACATCACTGAATATTACTAATAGGATTGTCACTTGATTCCATGTCAAAGTATGGACGAAAATGCTTAAAATACAAATGGGCTTGAGCAGCATCTCTCACGACAACATTTACCATTTCAGATTGATGCGCTTCAACCAGAATAGTGAGATTAAACAAGAACTTACCAGTTTGAAGTTTGATCCTTATTTTATGAGGCGTTACGATGAGGGATTACGTGAAGAAGCTCTGCCAGGCACATGCGCGTCATACTTCAAAGCAGTGGCGTGAAAACACAGAAACCAATAGCCGAAGTAACATAGTAAGGCTTTTAGAAGACTAGAACTACCAGATGATCCTTTAGATTATGAGGGTGGGAGCGGAGGGCACGTAATCCCTCATCGTAACTCCTCATAAAATAAGGATCAAATTTCAAACTGGTAAGTTCTCATATAATCTTACTATTTTACTTTGGAGTCACGTGAATGACTACGTGAAGATTTCAAAGCTCTGTGATTTCATGCCGTAGATGCACTCCATACGACACTCTGCTTTGGTTGACACAGTAGTGAATAAATAATATATTGAACATTGCTTCGAATTATTCAATAACTATATTTTAATAATAACAATAACAAAACAGTAATAACCCCTCTGTCCCAGGGGGAAATTACAAAGAATAAGATGAAACAAAACAAATGAAATTAAATGGAACCCAAAACAGCATGCCCAAACCGCAGCACTGTCTGTACAGGTTTAGCATAGTATTGTGAAAATGTTGACTCTTTAGACCATCCTGCGGCCCCGAGGATTTGATCTAGCGGCACATCCTGCGCCTTCGCCGCGGATGTTGCTGCTGCCCTGGTGGAGTGAGATTTAAACATATGAGTGTCTACTCCAGCATAATGCAAAACCTGTTTCAACCATCTAGAAATAGTTTGTACTGACACTCTTTTATATGGTTTTTTATGACTAATGAGTAGTCCTGTCTCAGAACCTCGGAGACTGTTAGTTACCTCAATATATTGGTGTAAATGTTTGACTACACATAACGTTTGGTCAACAGCATATGCTTTAAAGATCACTTTGGTTCCAGCCATTCCTGGCCTGCTTTGTTTGATTAAATCATAGACATAAAATGTAATGGTATCTTCAGACAATTCCATGCAATTTAATCGTAACAATTGTAATGTTTGTACCCGTTGCGCTGAGACAAGCGCCATTAGCATAACCATTTTAAATGTTAACTTCTGAAAAGATAATGATGTAATTGGAGCCCATTGCCGAAGCAGTGTGAGAACTATACTGACATCCCAGATTTCTGTAAATCTGGGCTTCGGAGAATTTTTGTTAAAAATTCCTCTCATGAATCGGGATACTAACGGATGAGACCCAATAGATTGTTGTTCTGAAAAATGCCCTAAATAAGAGGATAAAGCACTGTGAGCACTGTTTATGGCACAATAACTCAAGTGCTCATCAAAATGCAACATAGCAAGGAACTCCAACACATCAGTTATGCTTGCAGTATGATAAGATATGTCTGATTTTACACAAAACATCTCCCATTTGTTTATATGAGATACATATTGTTTCTTAGTGCTATCTCTCCAAGCTGCAGTCATAACATCCATGGTCCTGTTCGACAATCCAAGGCCTTGGAATGGTCTGGTCAGAATCTGCAGACCAACAAATTAATACAGTCATGTACTGGGTGACTTTCTCCAGAAACTGGATGCACCAACAAAGCACTGCAGCTGGGAATCATCATGAATGGCTGAGTCATCATTCTGAGAACTAATGGGAACCATGGTTGTGTTGGCCAGTCTGGAACCACCAAAATGCCTGAGGCGGAGTTGCGCTCTATTTTGGTAAGGCATTGCCTGATCAGACAAAATGGGGGAAAACCATAAAAGAATGAATGCCCCCAATGTAGCGAGAATGCATCTACGGCTCCTGCTCCTGGATCAGATTCCCATGAAACATATTTAGGCAACTGGTGATTCAACCTGGACGTAAACAGATCAATATCTGGCAACCCAAATCGGCTGACAATCATTTGAAAAATTTCAGGATTTAACATCCATTCTATATTGACATTGAACTTTCGTGACCTATTGTCTGCCACCACATTGTCTCTACTCGGTAGATAGATGGCTGAAACCCAGATGTTCCTTGAAATACACCAGTGCCATATGAGGATGACCAATTTATCACATGACTCTGATCTTATTCCTCCCATGTGATTAATATATGCTACAGCCATAGTGTTATCGATCTGGAGTTGAACATGTACATTAGTCATTGAGGAACAATATGCTTTTAATCCATAAAATGCCCCCAATAACTCTAAATAATTAATCCCATGCTTGTGGAGAATCAAATCTTCTTGTACACTCCATCTTCCACCACAGCTAGACTCACTGTCTGTAGCTCCCCATCCCAGAGCACTCACGTCGGTCTGTAAAACCAATGAAGGTTCCTGCACTACAATGTTTTTGGTAGTTTGGTTAACATTAACAGTCCACCATTGCAATTCAGCCAGAGCTGTAGTTGGTAATTGAATAAATCGATCAAAATGACCTGCATGCTCCTTCAGTGCTTGCCCTCTGGTTCTTTGGAGACTTTGATAATGCAAAGGTCCAAACTCTACTGCAGGAAAAGCTGCTACCAATTTACCAATCACCTTAGCTATTTCTCGGATGGAGGGATAAAGCTTTTGTGAAAGACAAGTACAGACATTTGTAATATCCACAACCTTGGCTGTTGGTAATGTTACTGTCATGTTAACTGAATCAATGACAAACCCCAAGTACTCAATTGTTTGGGAAGGCTGTAACTTGGACTTAATTGGATGGACCAAAAACCCTAATCTTTCAAACAGATTCTTGGTTACTGAAACCAACTCTTCTGCTGGCTCGTGAGTGTTGCTGACAATTAAGGTATCATCTAAATAAGCCATCATAATGTGATTATGGGCTCTTAATAGCCTAGCACAGGTTTCTCCAATTTGGTAAACAGCCTAGGAGCTGAACTCAATCCATCAGGCAATGCTCTGTATTGCCACAGCTGTCCCATCCAATTAAATTTCAAGTATCTGAGATAATGATCATGAATTGGTACTGAATAATATGCATCTTCTAGATCTATTGTTGCCATATAGCAGCCTTGTGATAACAGCTGGTTAGCAGTAACGAAGGTATCCATTTTAAAATGCCTATATTGAACAGAGGAATTTAAGTGAGTAAGGTCCAGAATAACTCTACAACCCCCATCTTTTTTACATCTTGGGAAAATATTAGACACAAATTGCTGAGGATGGTTAACCATCCTCTCAATCACCCCTTTTTTCCATAAATTATTAATCTCTTCGTGTACCTGCTGAGTCTCTTGAGCAGAAAACACCAACACTCTTTTAGGCTTGTACAGTTCAGTTGGATCTATTCCTGAGACAAACTCAATTGTAGAACCTGACACAGTATCTAATATAAACTGATCAGATGTTGTGCAGCACCATTCATGAAAAAACAACTAATCTACCTCCAATAGGAGGTGGTACATCAGAAACCTCATCCACAGAATTTTCCTGTACCTCCATCATCGGCTTGTAAGTTCTCCTTTTACCAATATTGGGGTTGTTGCTGGTCTGGACCAGTGGATAAAACCGTTGGACTGGCCTCCCTCTGCTTGGCCCAGCACATGGATCCGACCTTCTGTACGTCATAGTAGGCTTCCTAAATGGTGTTCTCGGTATGGCTGGTTTCATTAATCTGATGGTTTTAGCTTCATCATCAATGTCACAAATTTGTTTTATGAGGTCTGCCCCAAATAGATAGTCAGGCGGTTGAATGTTAGTAGCCCTGCATAAAGCCGCAAACTTTGGATTCAATGTTGGCTGGATTGCGATCTTTCTGATGCAGTTTACTTCAAAGAAAGCATTACTGAAGAGGGCCAACATGTCTTTTTGAGTTGTTGTCATCAGTTTTCCTTGAACTGACCTGCCAAATGCAGTAATGCCTGCCGCCACGAGCTGGAGGAAGCACTGAAAGCGAACTTCCTGTCCTCTCATAGATGCACTCATGGGTGCCCAAATTGCTGGGTTTACAGTGGGCACCCTGAGTGACGCACAATTGATGAGCGTTTTGTATTTACCGGTGGTTTCCTCCATCACGGATTGTTGGAGCCGGTGAGACACTAGATAATTCACATTGTTGGCTAAGTATTCGTCCATTGCCTCACCAGCTTGCTAAGTCCGGGACACCCGGAGCGTGGCTCTTGCGCTCTGGTGTATGCCCATGAGCAGTGACACCAGACTCAGGGTCACCTTCCTCCTGCCCCGCATCTACCGAGTCATACTCTAGGGAGGCATCTTCCAGTCCTAAACAAGGCGCTGGAAGGAAATCCCCATGTACATAAGCTCCATATTCTTCTCCATATGGGCCTAGAGCTGCCTGGGGAATTAATGGGGCCTTTGACGCTTGGTTAATTATAGTGTGGAGCATTTGTTCCATTTTCTGAAATCTCCCACACATTCTTTTTGTATCTGGAGGGGAGTCGCCCTCTTCTTCAGACCCGCCTGACAAAATGGGTCTGCTAGACTTTCGTTTAGCTTTTCTAGGTGCAGTGGCCTCAGTTTGCTGAGACACTGGAGCTGGTACAGCTAGTTCCGTTGTCGGTGTAATGGCAGCCGATATCGGAACCGGCGTTACCGGTCTTTTCTCCACACCCGATCGAATGCATGAATCCGCATCCCCGCTGGATCATCGCTTGGTACGGACTTTCCTACCTGAACGCTCCATCTGTACGCCAACTCCTACTGACTCCACGAGCCAGATTGGTAGAGCTTAAATAGAGCAGGAAAAGTTGTTTAAAACCACTTACCTGCAATTTACTACTTACCGCTGGTGGAGCTGCGCTCTCCAGCCCGTTCAGTGCGACATGCGCGAACGTAATGACGCGCATGCGCCTGGCGGGCCTTCTTCACATAGTCACTCACGTGACTCAGAAGTAAAACAGACACTAACTTTTAAGATACAGAAAATGATAGTGGGATACATGTGCGGCAATGGGTCTATTGGCATTGATGGTTATAAAGAGAAAATAAGAGAGAACAATAGCTACGTTTTATGATAGGATGATCGGCAGAAAAGATTAAAAAAAATCAGGGCTCATCAAAAATGCAAGATGAATTACATGGAGATGGTTAGCCAGCCTGGAAATGATAGAAATGTTAACTGAATTATTTTAAATCATCAGAACATAAACAGAATGAAATGAAAAAAACAACTCACAGGTGCTTGATATCTAAAACAAAAATATAAAATGCTGGAAACACTCAGCAGGACAGCAACATCTGTGGAGAGAGATACAGAATTGATGCTTCAAGGTCAAAGACTCTTCATCAATTCAACCTGAAACATAAATTTAGCTTTCTTTACCACAGAATCTGCCCGACCAACTGAGGGGTTAAGCATTTTAAGTTTTTAATGTGGAGAGAATGCTGGAAATCTGATATACAATGGTGGAAATGCTGATCTTCTGAACGTGTATTAAAATATTGACATTAACAGCATCAATTATAATCTGCATTAAGCAAGATCAAAATCAGAACAGGAAGCTATGGTTTGGATCTGCATGTCCGTTTTCATGATAATTATTAGCGGAATCATATTATAGATTGCTGATGTTGTATGAATATACATTTAAGTTTGAGTGATGCATAGAACTTTCATTACTCAAAGGATCATCTTTTCAAATAATAATTAAGATAAATCAACATGGTTGATTGAAGGAAGTTTCAATTTTATGTGCAGAATAGAAATGGTCAAGCATTGGACCTGTAATAAACATGTAATCAAAAGGTATAATTAGCCGTCAATAAAATTTAATGTTGGCAAGATCAGTGAGTGGGGGCTATTTTGAAAGACATTGATACAATTGATGTCCTTTACTGAGAAAATTGATAAATCCATCAAAATCATTTCATGTGCTTCTCTCAAATGTTGCAATACTTTGTAAAGTTTCATGCATCTTAAGCAGCAAATTAGTTAAGCCGTACTGTGACAGACAGAAATTAATTTATATGGACCATACATATCGCCAAATTTCCTTTTGAAAAATATATTTTCACTGAAGAACCTCTGTCATTCAAGCTGTTAATATTTATTTTTTACTAAATTACTACAAACATTTGTCTGAGACTGTCAGATAGCATCATAATAACACCCACCCAGAGAAAATTCAGACCTGTTGTCCACTGAGAAACTGTAATTATGTATTTTAGCAGCAAACTTGTTTGCTTTGGTCACATTGTTGCCTCTCTTGTATGGACATTCTTACAATGCCCCTGTCTCACTGTGCGAGTTGACCCACGAGGTACCCCGAGTGATAGACTCGTGGCTGCCCACGAGACTGCAAGTGTATGATCAAGTGTGTGGCCGAGTTCCACGGGTATGTAATTGCTGCGATGTTGCAAGTTCCTCTCCCGTTAGCAAGTTCCTCTCCCGAGTTAGCAAGTTCCTCTCCCGTTACTCTTGAGCCAACCGTGAATGAAGGTATGGTTTAATAAAGCAACAATGTTAAAATACATCTCCATCCTGTGGTTTTGAGTTATTTCAGCGCGGCCCGCATCTATTGATATGACCTACAATGGGAAAATGCGCATTCTACCAAGCATTTCTTGTTTTTTTATGTTTTTAAATACTTTTTTGCAATGGATCTCTATTTTAAATAATTTTAAAAAAGGAAGCAGCCCGGGTGACTGACATTGAGCGGCCGTTGGGACCGACAGCAGACACACACACACACACACACACACACACACACACACACACACACACAGAGAGAGAGAGAGAGATACACACAGACAGCAGCTGGCCACCACTTCAGAGGAATTAAGCAGCGCGGGTGACTGAGCGGCCGCCAGGACCCGACAGTACACACACACACACACACACACAGAGATAGACAGAGAGGGAGAGAGAGACACACACACACACACACACACACACACACACACACACACACACACACACACACACAGAGAGAGATACACACAGACAGCAGCTGGCCACCACTTCAGAGGAATTAAGCAGCGCGGGTGACTGAGCGGCCGCCAGGACCCGACAGTACACACACACACACACACACACACACAGAGATAGACAGAGAGGGAGAGAGAGACACACACACACACACACACACACACACACACACACACACACACACACACACACACACACACACACACAGATAGAGATACACACAGACAGCAGCTGGCCACCACTTCAGAGGAATTAAGCAGCGCGGGTGACTGAGCGGCCGCCAGGACCCGACAGTACACACACACACACACACACACACACACACACACACACACACACACAGATAGACAGAGAGGGAGAGAGAGAGAGAGACACACACACACACACACACACACACACACACACACACACACACACACACACACACACACACACACACACACACACACAGACAGCAGCTGGCCACCACTTCAGAGGAATCAAGCAGACTTTGAGCGGCCACCGGACCCAACAGCAGACACACACACAGATACACACAGATAGACAGAGAGGGAGAGAGACACACACACACAACTCAGCGGACATGGCAGCATCTCTGGAGAGAAGGAATAGAGTCGAGACCCTTCTTCAGACTTACCCGAAATGCCACCCATTCCTTCGCTCCAGAGATGCTGCCTGTCCCGCCGAGTTACTCCAGCATTGTGTGTGTCTATCTCCGGTGTGAACCAGCATCTGCAGCACTCTCGGGGGGGTGGATGGAGCATCACACGTGGACACATCCCACCCACCACCCCAGACTTGCCCCTTCGGCAGGTCTTTAAGCCGTTCATTGAGACAGAGTGAAGCCACGGGGACAAGTGGCAGAAAGGCCAGACACGAAATGCTGGAGTAACTCTGCGGGACAGGCTGCATCTCTGGAGCGAAGGAAAGTCTGAAGAAGGGTCTCGACTCTATTCCTTCTCTCCAGAGATGCTGCCTGGTCCGCTGAGTTATAAACTCCAGCATTTTGTGTCTATCTTTGGTTCAGTCTTACGAGCAAAAGAACAGATTATTAAAGTTCCCACGGTACACTCACGAGACACTAAGATAAACGCACGGGGCCACTACGTTATTGCAACGAGTTAAAATGTTTCCATTTTACACTTGAACAGTTAATTTGACTCGTGGAAAAAATCAAACATGTTTGATTTTTTTCACGAGTTAACAAGTTTTCCCGAGTACCTGCCGTTAGCGCCACGAGTCGATAAGTTCTCGTGCGAGTTCCGACGTTCCCGCTACGTGATCACCACGAGTGAAAACTCGGGTCACTCGTGGGCCAACTCGCACAGTGAGACAGGGGTTTTACAATTCACCAAGGGAGGGCTCTCCCACGCATATACACAAAATAAGAGGCCATTAACTGATAAATGTATAAAATTAGTAGCTAGTGAGTTACAGAAGTACCCATTAAGCTGTTTTCATCCCAGTCAGTACTACTCAACATGCCTTATTTAATGGTGGGTGTTAGCCTCTGCTGCTGAAATTTGGCATCTTTGACTTGAATGGTGGTTCTTTACGCACATGGTGTTTTTTTTAACGTATATGTTATTCATGCACATAGCACCAGCAGCGAGAAAGGAATCGTCAGATACCTGGGTATTCTAAGACCAAAGAAATCAACTCGCAGCAAATTTTGACCATGCAGTAAGCACCTTCAGAAGGAATTCAATTCACTCAAAACAAAATGCTTGCCCGCAGAAGCTGTCGAATAATCTCTTTTAGTGCAGATCATGTTGCCCTCTTTGGCTCTTGCAGTAGTTAACAGCCAATTCTATGCAGTAAGGAGAAGAATACTGGAAAGAAGGCCCCAGGCTACATTTCAGTTGGGGATGGACAGTTTGAAATTAAAGCTTTTCAAATGTAACCACAGGAATTAAAACTGCTGTCAAGCAATGTAGGTGAGTTGGCAGATTTAGAGAGTGTGGAAATAGACCTACTTAAGCATGGTATATAAATAAGGAAATATTTAAAATATTGATTAGCATATTGATTTGCTCTAAATATTGATTTGCACTGAATGCAATCACCTACTACAAGGCGAAATCAGGAGGCAGCTTGAATGTCGGCGAAACATCACTGCCTGATGAGCTCAATGCGTTTTACGCACGTTTTGATTGGGAGAACACCGATGTGCCATCCCGCCATTCGCTGTGATGGTATTTCAGTCTCAGTCACAGAGGCCGACGTCAGGAAATTCTACAGAGGGATGAACCCTCGAAAAGCGCCTGGACCTGATGGTATACCTGGTCGTGTTCTAAAAACCTGTGCGGACCAACTGGCTGGAGTTTTTAAGGACATTTTCAACCTCTCACTTCTGAGGTCTGAGGTACCCACCTGCTTCAAAAAGGCATCAATTATACCAGTGCCCAAGAAGAGCAAGGTGACATGCCTCAATGACTATCGATCTGTGGCACTAACGCCTGTGGTGATGAAGTGCTTCGAGAGGTTGATCATGGCGCAAATCAACTCCTACCTCGACAAAAACCTGGACCCACTGCAGTTCGCTTACCGCCACAAGAGATCAATGGTGGATGCGATCTCACTGGTTCTCCACTCCACTCTGGACCACTTCGACAACAAAAACTCATATGTCAGGCTGTTATTCATCGATTACAGCTCGGCATTTAATACTATCATCCCCTCCAGCTCGGCATTTAATACTATCATCCCCTCGCAGAACTGGGTCTCTGCGCATCCCTCTGCAATTGGATCCTCGACTTCCTCATTCACAGACCACAGTCTGTTCATATTGGTGGAAATGTGTCAGACTCGATAACAATCAGAATGGGAGCACCTCAAGGCTGTGTGCTCAGCCCCCTGCTGTACTCTCTCTATACTCATGACTGCGTAGCCGGTCACAGTGCGAACTCCATCATCAAGTTCGCTGACGACACCACTGTTGTGGGACGTATCACTTCTTTCGTGTGGTGTGCACAGCCTAAAGTTGTTGGACAACTTCTATTTGATCTTCGTTTGTGCACGTCGAGTTGATTGCATTAGTCGAAACAGGGCGGACCACGTGAAGGTTGCAATCTTCCAGCCCGGATGTATCACTGATGGGAATGAGTTGGAGTACAGAAGAGAGATCGAGCAACTGTCCATATGGCGCCAGCCCAATAACCTGGCCCTCAATACCAGCAAAAGGATTTGAGTACAAGAGCAGGGAGGTTCTACTGCAGTTGTACAGGGTCTTGGTGAGGCCACACCTGGAGTATTGCGTGCAGTTTTGGTCTCCTAATCTGAGGAAAGACATTTTTGCCATAGAGGGAGTACAGAGAAGGTTCACCAGACTGATTCCTGGGATGGCACGACTTCCATATGAAGAAAGACTGTACTCGCTGGAATTTAGAAGATTGAGGGGGATCTCATAGAGACTTACAAAATTCTTAAGGGGTTGGACAGGCTAGATGCAGGAAGATTGTTCCCGATGTTGGGGAAGTCCAGGACAAGGGGTCACAGTTTAAGGATAAGGGGGAAGTCTTTTAGGACCGAGATGAGAAAATCGTTTTTCACACAGAGAGTGGTGTATCTGTGGAATTCTCTGCCACAGAAGGTAGTTGAGGCCAGTTCGTTGGCCATATTTAAGAGGGAGTTGGATGTGGCCCTTGTGGCTGAAGGGATCAGGGGGTATGGAGAGAAGGCAGGTACAGGATACTGAATTGGATGATCAGCCATGATCATATTGAATGGCGGTGCAGGCTCGAAGGACCGAATGGCCTGCTCCTGCACCTAATTTCTATGTTTCTATGTTTCTAAAACCAAGGAACTGATTGTGGACTTTGGAAGGAGTAGGATGGGGACCCACAGTCCCATTTATATCAATGGGTCGATGGTTGAAAGGGTCAAGAGCTTCAAATTCCTGGGCGTGCACATCTCTGAAGATCTCTCCTGGTCCGAGAACACTGATGCAATTATCAAGATAGCACACCAGCGCCTCTACTTCCTGAGAAGATTACGGAGAGTCGGTTTGTCAAGGAGGACTCTCTTTAACTTCTACAGGTGCACAGTAGAGAGCATGCTGACCGGTTGCATCGTGGCTTGGTTCGGCAACTTGAGCGCCCTGGAGAGGAAAAGACTACAAAAAGTAGTAAGCACTGCCCAATCCATCATCGGCTCTGACCTTCCTTCCATCGAGGGGATTTACCGCAGTCGTTGCCTCAAAAAATCTAGCAGTATCATCAAGGACCCACATCATCCTGGCCACACACTCATCTCCCTGCTACCTTCAGGTAGAAGGTACAGGAGCCTGAAGACTGCAACAACCAGGTTCAGGAATAGCTACTTCCCCACAACCATCAGGCTATTAAGCCTGGCTCGGAAAAACCTCTAATAACTAATAACCCATTATCTGTTATTTGCACTTTATTAATTTATTTATTCATGTGTGTGTATATATTTATATATGGTATATGGACACACTGAGTTATTACAATTCCTTAGTTCTATCCATACTGACGCCACATCTTCTGTTTCAATGTCACCTCTTGCAAGGGACGTGCACGCCCAATGTCATCCCTTGCACACGGACAAATTAGTTATTTGACAACACTCGCTGCATTTCCTTCTTTTCAATGATTTTTTCAAAGTATATTTAAATAAAAAATTCTACAATATTGGGAGATATTTGATAATCTTTAGCCAATATGTTTATTGCATCATATTTAGAACTGTTTTGATGGTCCTCAGCCATCAAAGAATAGATTATTATATTTGTTGAAAAGACACCAAATGCAGAAGCAATTCAGCGAATTAGTTTATTTAGTTTAGTTTAGTTTAGTTTATCATCACGTGTACCGAGGTACAATGAAAAGCTTTTGTTGCGTGCTATCCAGTCAGCAGATAGACGATACATGATTACAATCAACCCGCCCATAGTGTGATACGTGATAAAGGGAATGATGTTTAGTGCAAGATAAAGTCCAGAAAAGTCAGATTAAAGATAGTCCGAGGGTCTCCAATGAGGAAGATGTTAACTCTGAACCGCTCTTTAGTTGGTGGAAGGGTGGTTGGGAAGAGCTGGGAAGAAACTGTCCCTGAATCAAGAGGTATGCATTCCTTGTGGAGTCAGTATGGATAGTACTAAGGAATTGTAAGGGTAAAAAGGATAGACAGAGTTAACGTGGATACGTTTTTGATAGACAGAGTTAACGTGGATACGTTTTTGATAGACAGAGTTAACGTGGATACGTTTTTCCCATTGAGGGTAGGGAAGATTCAAACAAGAGGGCATGACATGAGAATTAAGGGACAGAAGTTTTGGGGTAACGTGAGGGGGAACTTCTTTACTCAGAGGGTGGTGGCTGTGTGGAATGAGCTTCCAGCAGAAGTGGTGGAGGCAGGATCGATTTTAACATTTAAGAGTAAAGTGGATAGGTATATGGACGTGAAGGGAATGGAGGGGTATGGTCTGAGTGCAGGTAGATGGGACTAGGGGAAAACAAATGGTCGGCACAGACTGGAAGGGCCGAGAGGGCGTTTCCGTGCTGTAATTGTTATATGGTTAATTGTTATATGGTTATAAAAAGACCCTAATTGGACTTACCTACAGGCCCACAAACAGTAGTCTGCACATAGGGCGCAAGTTGAATCAGGAGTTAAAATTGACATGTAGCAAAGATAATGCTGTGCTTGTTATGGGAGATTTCAACATGCAGGTAGACTGGGAAAATCAGGTTGGTACTGGACCCCAAGAAATGGACTTTGTGGAGTGCCTTCATGATGGATTTTTAGAACAGCTTGTATTGGAGCCTACCAGGGAGAAGGCAATTCTGGATTTAGTGTTATGTAATGAACCGGATTTGATAAAGGAACTTGAGGTTAATGAGCCATTAGGAGGTAGTGACCATAATATGGTCAGGTTTAATCTACAATTGGAGAGGGAGATGGGTAGATCGGAGGTGTCAGTGTTACAGTTGAATAAAGGGGACTATGGGGCCATGAGGGAAGAGCTGGACAAAGTTGGCGGGGAAGATACACTAGCAGGGATGACAGTGGAATAAAAATGGCAGGTATTTCTAGGAATAATACAGTAGGTGCAGGATCAGTTCATTCCTAGGAGGAAGAAAGATTCCAAGGGGAATAAGGGGCGACTGTGGCTGAAAAGGGATGTCAGGGACAGTATAAAAATAAAATAGAAGAAGTACAACATAGCAAAGATGAGCGGGAAGCAAGAGGATTGGGTAATGTTTAAAGAGCAACAGAAGATAACTAAAAAGACAATACAGGGAGAAAAGATGAGGTATGAAGGTAAGCTAGCCAAGAATATAAAGGAGGATAGTAAACGCTTCTTTAGGTATATGAAGAAGAAAAAAATAGTTAAGACCAAGGTTGAACCCTTGAAAAAGGTGAATTTATTATGGGGAACAAGGAAATGGCAGATGAGTTAAACAGGTACTTTGGATCTGTCTTCACTAAGGAGGAGACAAATAATCTTCCTGATATAGTAGTGGTCAGAGGATCTGGGGTGAAGGAGGAACTGAAGGAAATCCACATTAGGCAGGAAATGGTGTTGGGTAGACTGATGGGACTGAAGGCAGATAAATCCCCAGGGCCTGATAGTCTGCATCCCAGCGTACTTAAGGAAGTGGCTCTAGAAATCGTGGATGCATTGGTGATAATTTTCCAATGTTCTATAGACTCTGGAACAGTTCCTGTAGATTGGAGGGTAGCTAATGTATCCCACTTTTTAAGAAAGGTGGGAGAGAGAAAACAGGGAATTATAGACCAGTTAGCCTGACATGCTGGGGAAGATGCTGGAGTCAATTATAAAAGATGAAATAGCCGCATATTTGGATAGCAGTAACATGATCGGTCCGGATCAGCATGGATTTATGAAGGGGAAATCATGTTTGACTAATCTTCTGGAATTTTTTGAGGATGTAACTACGAAAATGGACAAGGGAGAGCCAGTGGATGTAGTGTACCTGAGCTTTCAGAAACCATTTGATAAGGTCCCACATAGGAGATTAGTGGGCAAAATTAGGGCACATGGTATTGGGGGTAGAGTACTAATGTGGATAGAAAATTGGTTGGCAGACAGGAAACAAAGTGTAGGGATTAACGGGTCCCTTTCAGAATGGCAGGCAGTGACTAGTGGGGGTACCGCAAGGCTCAGTGCAGGGGCCGCAGCTATTTACAATATACATCAATGATTTGGATGAAGGGATTCAAAGTAACATTAGCAAATTTGCAGATGACACAAAGCTGGGTGGCAGTGTGAACTGTGAGGTTGAGGCTAGAGAATGCAGGGTGACTTGGGCAGGTTGGGGGTGTGGGCAGATGCATGGCAGATGAAATTTAATGTAGATAAATGCGAGGTTATCCACTTTGGTAGCAAAAACAGGAAGGCAGATTACTATCTAAATGGCGTCAAGTTGGGAAAAGGGGAAGTACAACAGGATCTGGCGGTTCTTGTTCATCAGTCTATGAAAGTAAGCATGCAGGTACAGCAGGCAGTGAAGAAAGCGAATGGCACGTTGGCCTTTATAACAAGAGGAATCGAGTATGGAAGCAAAGAGGTCCTTCTGCAGTTGTACAGGGCCCTAGTGAGACCACACCTGGAGTATTGTGTGCAGTTATGGTACCCTAATAATAGAAGGAAGGAAATTCAGATGGTTAGGAGGTGAAAGTATCCAGAGAAAGCTAGATAGGCATCTTATAGATAACGGAGTCAGGGGATATGGGGAAAAGGCAGGAACGGGGTACTGATTGGGGATGATCAGCCATGATCACATTGAATGGCGGTGCTGGCTCGAAGGGCCGAATGGCCTACTCCTGCACCTATTGTCTATTGTCTATTGTCTATTGGTTCCCAAACCATGCAGTGATGCATGCCTGATAAAACGTTTTCTACGGCACATCTGTAGAAGTTGGGGACATGCCAAATTTCCTAAGCCTTCCAATGAATGAGGCATTGGTATGATTTCTTGACTGAGTCAGGCAGAATCACTGGAGAACATGGATAGGTGAGGTTACAGGGCAACATCCTTCCTCAGACATTTTGAAACTGAAACGTCATCTATCCATGGTCTCCAGGGATATGGCCTGACTAGTTGTGTTACTCCTGCATTTTGTGTCTCTCCATGGTAAAATAGCATCTGCAGTTCCTTGTTTCTACTTATTATACCTGTTCTTTGGAAAGATTACTGCTAACTGATACTAACAAGCAATTTGTCCATCTTAACAATCAGCTGCCTGTTACAGGAGTTGAGCAAGCATTGCAGGAGAATGCACTGACTGGCAGCAAGGCTGCATCGGAGGTGTAGTGCCATTTAAAGGTTCTTCCAAACCCAAGTGCATCTGCAAAGTCTGCAGGAGGTTTTCTTGCAGATGTTCTCCTTTCACTGGAATTCAGTTTAGGAATGTCTCTGGATTCTTAGTTGCACAGTCTGAGCCCTGCAGTATCTTACACATTTGGCATCTAGCAAGTGTGCATACATTTTGTCAGTTCTGGTTATGCATAAACACCAGAATAGACTAACACATTCAGAATGTTTTAAGTTCATTAATTAATGGATTGTTTTAATGAGCTCAACGTCTCGATAATTGGACATAAGAGTATACAATATATAAGAGTATCCATACACACACCTCCACTCAGATAGCAAAACTTGGCCCTTAAGATTTTGTTGGCAATTATGCAAAAATGCTGAGCATGTTTTATTTGAAATTCTTCTCTCCATTAAGTTAGTGGAGATCTTAACTAATTTATTTTGAACACAATGTGAGGTACATTTTCATGTGTGTACCTGGGTGGTAATCTGGCAGGGAATCATCTGTCCTTGTTGGAACATGTTTGATTTTCATTCAGTTAGAATGAATGAGATTAAAGTTGGATGGATTTTGGAAAGATTCATCATTCTTTCAAATTTCCACCCAGACCGTGTACATGAAAGTTTATTTTTAGCATCGATATAAAAAATCTAGACCCTCAAAATGAAGCACAAATGTTTAACCAGAAACTCTAACTAAAATGTAAGTTGACTCTCAAGTTGTTTATAATGTCCATACATCAAACCATTGGGCTGCTATACTCTATCTGGAATGCTAAAGGCCATGTTTGCATTAAGTATTACTACTTATGTTAAATATCTGTGGTCCATTGCCCGTAACCAAGTAAAAAGAGTCAAATTTTAATGAATTGGTAGCAAAGTACATGTTTTAGACAGATTAATTGGTAGACTATTATTACTATCAATTTCCTTGTCAGATGTTTGCTTTGGCATTTTTCTCCCCACATTTATTGCAGCTCACTAATCCCAGAAAGTTTATTTAAATACAGTTAATTAAGCCCTTAATTTTCACGTTTCAAAACATGAGAGGCAACATGGAATCCATTATATAATATCCAAATGACCAATCATTTACTTGTTATATAATATTTAAATGACCAATCATTTACAGAATCCAAAGTCTCACATTTGTGCAAGGAAATAGATTTCTGAATTTAATTTTGCTTTGCTCATGGAAAGAGTTTTTTGTTTGTCTTTAACTGGCTGCAGAGTTAGATTTCTTGTTTATTTATTGTCTCCACAACAGTGAAAGGTTCATAAAAGCAGGGATTCCCATTGGGCGTATCTTCATTTCACTTGGAAGGGAAACGAGCAGCAGATGTACTAATAGAGTGTGAAATATTTAGTTTAGTTTAGTTTAGTTTGATTTAACTTGGTTTAGTTTAGTTTAATTTATTGTCATGTCTGAAGTTAAAGTGAAAAAGGTTTTAGTTATGTGCTATCCAGTCTATATACTAACTTTCCTTCAAGATTTATTACCTCTTGCATCCTACATGAAGAATGTTTTTCATCAGAGGCAATGGAAAATCTGTTGGGCTTCATGTTCGTCTGTCAAGGTCTTCTGCTTAAGCAACTCTTAAGACAGCTAGGACGTTTATGACTGCATTCAATAACAATGAGCCAAATTGGTCTTATTTCACATGTTTCCAATCTCAACATCCCCATCACTCCATGCACTCCCATGCCTATGCTAACCTGGAGTGGAATGTATGGCTTCTCTTGTTTTGGATCTCATAAATCCCAAAGTTAGGCTGCAAGATCTGGTTAGGCCTCAATCGTAAAAAGATCTCAGGTGGGGTACAGCTGTCCGTCCCTGTAACATCTTGCCAGCCCTCAATATGGAGAAAAACTGGTGGTGGAGCTCCCTCCTCATCCCATCCACTGATAAAACTTGGACATGGAAGCAACTTCCCTGTTTCATCAATGCTACCATCCACATTCTGGTCAAAGAGATGGGCAGTTGGAGATAATTCCTGCAGGCTTGGGGGCTGATGTGGCTGCAGTGGTTTGAAACTAAACAACGATGAAAGGAGTTGTCTACAGAGCTGTAAAAAGATCCAGTGACCTTACAAATCTGGTTGAGGTCAATGGTACCACACGTACTTCTTCTCTGCCAACACATCCACTACCACAAGCATACTTTCTACAATTGGAATACAAGCGCACAGGTCTTATGCTTTGCAGAAATTTCCAATATTTCCACCATTGGCCTCCACTCCTCTTCTGTGTCATTTTCCCATTGCTTTCAATTCCTTGATTTTTCTAATAGTTTATCTATCTGCTCCTTAAATATTTCTAACGAGGCATGAATGAAAAAAATCGAAGACAGACACAAAATGCTGGAGTAGCTCAGCGCGACAGGCAGCATCTCTGGATATAAGGAATGGGAGACATTTTGGGTCAAGACACTAGTTGCAGATATCTTCTTCATACTGAGATTCAGGGGGTCAGAGTGTTGATGCAGATGGCTTTCAGCTTTTGTGTGGAATTGATAAAATTATTTGTATTTAATGTTTAGTTTAAAGAAAAACACTGAGATATTTAGCACTCACATCAGTGCAAAAGCCAGACATAAAAAATCACGCATTATGGTTTCCAGAATAAATTACTACAAATGCTTCACACTGGGCCATGTACAATACACATTTTCATAGATGCTAGAAATTTGTTCCCTAATGTATTTTCATTAGTTATTGTATTAAATATTAGTGCTCAACAGATTCCTTGCAAGCAAAAGTTATTTTTCATGTAACAAGCTGTGCATTCACAATCATGAAAAGCACAAATGATGAAATGATCTCAGAAACCTTACAGACTGCTTATATTATTTACAAAAAGGCTGAAGAGTTGGTATTTCATATACAATCCTTCTCCACAGCAGAACCTTTCTTAGCAAACTGCTCATATTTCTTACTGGACAGCCAATTCAACAGCAGTAACGCAGGGTATTACTTTTGTATTGACTGTAGTCTTTCATTGTATTCTGACATTCCTCTGAATATTATCAATAATACAACTCTATTTGATTTAATTACTAAACTAATTAAGTGGATGACACAGTGGCACAGCCGATGGATCTGTTGCCTCACAGTGCCAGGGATCCAGGTTCAATTCTGTCCTCAGATTCTGTCAGTGTGGAGTTTCCATGTTACCACTTTGACAGGGTGAGTTTCCTCAAGATGCTCTGGTTTCCTCCCATGTTCCAAAGAAATGCCAGTTTGCAGGTTAATTGTCCTCTATAAAAATTGCCCCTCTTATGGAGGGAGTGGCTGAGAATGTGAGATAACATAGAACTACTGTGAATGCGTGATCAATGGTGAGCATAGACCCGGTGGGCTGAAGGTCTTGTTTCCATGATGTATTGTAAACTAAACTAAACTAAGCTATATTATCTCTCGTCAGTGATAGTTCTACAAGGTAAACTGTGACCAAAGTTGCCACAGATGTTTTGAAAAGCTTGTGAATGCCAGCAACATTCACAGCCATTCATCCTGCTTTGTACTTTTAACAGTCGGCTAAGCCAAGGGATATTCTTTAATCAGTTATGAAATCATTGAGTCAAGCAGCAGGGAAACAGACTCTTCCATCAAAATTGTTCATGCCAACCAAGATGCCCATCCAAGCGAATCCCATTCCCCACATTTGACCCATATCCCTCTAAACCTTTCCTGTACATGCAATTGTCCCAATGTATTTTAAATGTTGTTATTGTACTGCTTCAGCCATTCTGTCTGGTAACTCATCCCATATAAACACCAGTTTATAGTTGTCAGTGGATTTCTGAGGAACTTATCTTTGGAAAGCTCTGTGCTGCATGGAGACTCAACAATCAAACTAGAATCAGTTTCCAGAACTAAGTTGCTGTTGGAAGATATGTGCCAGACAAGAGCAGAGTTAGCAGGAACAGTAAAACCAGGAAGCTTCTGCAACCAGGAAATTGTGGATTGTAGTTTAAAAGAAACAAAAGCACTCACCACCAGTGGGCAATGTGCTCCTTTTATCAAAGATAAACATTGTGTTTAGCCTACTTTTCTCACTCTTTCTCCTCCTGACTGTTGAAGCATCATTAGCAATGAATGGACAGCACCAGCATATACTCCAAGCCCATTTATTGTGTCACTGCCCAAACTTTACTTCAATTACTTAAGATTAGCAATACAAAGCTAGAATCAATTTTCTTCTCTGTAACCTATCAATTGCTGCCCTGCTGGAAATGTTTACTTTTTGATATTAAATATTTTTAGGGCCACATTTCCATTTATAGATTCTATAATCAATGATTCTATAATTTTAAAAAAACACAGAGAAAACTGGCACTTCAGCCCACCACATCTATGCTGACCATTAAGTACTTGTCTATACTAATGTCATTTCCCAGAACTTGGTTCATAGCCTACTGTGTGTTAGCTACTCAAATACTCATCCATATGCTTTTCAAAAATTATGAAAACATGTGTCTCTGTTAATTCTGGCCAAATTGGAGAAGCTAGGACACTAAAATTGAGTAAAGGCTTCTGAGTTCCTAGGCCATTTGGTTAATTTAAATGTGCCTTCTGCAGAAATGGGACAAGCTGCAGAATGGTGCCAGTTTGTCGAGAGCCTAGATAAGAGCTGGAAAATCTGCAGATCCTGAAAATTAGGTGCAAATTTCATAGAATGGATTGGATGAATGCAAACCAGACATACACATTGTAAATTTTGTTGCAAAGCTTTACTTTGCTAGATGTTGATAGGATTAAGTATTGAGCCTTGTCTGGGTTTCTTGAATATCAAGGCACATGTTGCGATGTTTGCTTCCTTTCAGAAACTTTGTTTGAATATAATATATTAGTCACTGTATTATTCAGTTGGGGAAGTGTCTATCATGTACTGGGCTAATCGATATCTGTTATTGAACTGTAAAGGGACCACCCCCATTCGGCCCCTCAAGGTTCGGGGACCTATAAAAGGCCACTCCCACGAGGTCCTGTGTGGATCTTCTGGGAGAACACTTGGTTCTGCGTGACCTTCTGGACTGTCTCGGATTGAAAGAGGCTAAGAGGGCTTGGCCAAGCAAATACAAGGATTGAACCCGCGGTGCTTAGGTATAGTAGTGGGAACTGTTATTGTGCTTTTTACAAAATAATGTTTAGAAGCGCAAGTGCTTGTCTCAGTATTTTATTGACAGAAACTAGACTGGGGGGAAGCTTAGAACAAGCTATTTGCATTGGGGGCTCATCCGGGATCTCAACGGACCCCCAAACACAAGTTTTCGATCAAGGGTGTTGAGCTGTTTCGATCGCAAGTGCAGAAATCGGGCCCACTGTGCAGTTTTCAAATTGATTTTCAGCACTTCGCTAGTCGGAGTGGATCGATCATCTGCAGGCTTGGGAAAGGGTCCCAACGAGATCGTTAGAACAGAGTCTAGCAAGCACGGGGGTGGATAGCACTCCTTTGGGTTAGGGGCACATAAAACAGGGCGAGGAGTGGTCCAAAACTTGGTCATATTTGGCAGACTGCAGCTTTGTGGGCGAGGGGTGGCCCATTGTCCAGATTTGGTACCCAATTGGTGGGGTATTGAAACACAAGTCTGGTCTCCATATTGATCTATCCCCGGTGCCCAGCAGAGAGGGATGTCTGCGTGAAGATATCCGAGTCCCTCCCTGAAGTGACGGATGAGGAATCTCATAAAGGCACTGGGCTCGGTGGCTAGAGTATAGATTGGCTGGGAATACTCTAGTCCATTCGAGATTTCCTTGGACAATTTGAACTCGAGAGCCCGCGTATGTGGAGAGATACGCACCAAAATTAGTTGGCCCGAGAACGAGTCTAGATTTGCAGAATCAAATTTTCAAATACAGAATTTCACATTGAAGTTCTGCTCGTACAGTAGAATTCAAATTCTGTGTAGATGGAACTTTGGAGTTTGTGCATGTTTGAGATCGATTCCGAATAGCGGCTGATCAACAGTGAATAGTAACCCTCTGGTCGATTGTTGATTAGTACCTGATAGCGAAGAGTAACTGAGAAACGGGAACCTGATTTACTTGGTGAAAAGTACCCGGATGCAAAAGCTACCCCTAATTTTGTAGAACGTAGAGAGGGATAGAGGTCCCCCTATAAAAGTTCAGTCTTAGCATGGGAAAGTAACATTTAGGAGGAAAAGTAGTTCATTTAAGAGGTAGTACCCCTCAGATTAGAGTACCCTAGGAAGGGGAAAAGAGGAAAACTGCGTGATGCGGCATTTAGATCAAGTGTTTGTAAAGTGTGCGCTAGCATGTAAAATTATTATTGTAAATTGTAAAAATACAGCATCGTCTTTTTTAGCATCGTTATTGGATCCGAATTGTATAAATACTTTGTGTATGTAAAAAGATGTAGAGTGTATTAAGATTTAGAAAGCTAAGATTTAGTGTGTGTTAAGTTTGCGGACCGCTATTTGTATTGCCTGTGTGAGTGCTTAAGGATTTTTGGGTTTTGATAATTGGAGTAAAAGTGCATTTGAATTAATTATTTGTATTTGTTTAAATTGGGATTGTAGTATTGTTAGAATCTGATTCGTGGTGGTTCAATCAAGGTTCATATTCTTTCGATCGCTGTGTCGGGGGAGGAGTCATTACGTTTACCGAGTACGCCATGAGGAGGATTTATTAGAGTGTGATTTATCGGCATAATAAGTGGATGCTTGTAGTTTATATTGGGGTGTGTCTGGGGTTACTTTTAATCGTGGGATACTCTCTTGTTTGATTATCGCCCGCCTTACTGCCGTGGTTCGGATTTGTTTGGCAGTGCGAACTTAAAGTGGTTTGAGTGGGAGAGATTGCTGTTTGGGAGAGATTGTGATTAAGAGTTGGAGTCTTAGTTTGGGAAGCCGGAGATTCTATGTTTGAAGGCTGAGAGTTGAATGAAGTGATCATGATCTAACTGATTTGAATAATTGAATAGGAGCAATTGAGTGGGTGATTGAATAACGGTTGGAAGGGAATAATTGTGTGAGAAATGTGAATCTGGAATATGGCGAATAGATAGCTGGTCTGTAATGAGAAGGTTATTACAGGCTTCCATTAAATCTAACTTCTTTCCCCTGGGTAGGGTCACAGACATTTCCAGCGAGTTAATAGTAAACCCTAAATAATCAATAACCTTTGTTGGTATCAACCTGGATTTGACTGGATGGATGAGAAACCCCAATTTCTTAAATATAAGCTTTGTGGCTGAAACAGCTAGTTTAGCCAAATGTAGTGTTTTCCCTATGATCAGGATATCATCCAAATAGCCCATAACAATATGTTTTTTAGCTCTGGGCAGACCACGCACTGGCTTCAGCAGTTTAGTAAATAACCGAGGAGCTGAGATTAAACCATTAGGTAATGCTTTAAGCTGCCACCGCTGTCCCATCCAGCTAATTTTCAGATATCTACGGTGATCCTAGTGAATTGGAACCAAATAATATGCATCCATGAGATCAATGTATGCCATAAAGCAGCCCTCAGAAATTAGTTGCTTAACAGTAAAGAAATTCTCTTTCCTAAAATGTCTATACTGCACATATGAGTTAAATTCTGCCAAATCAAGGATGATACGGCATCCACCATCTTTCTTCCCCCTGGAGAATATAATAGAGATGTATTGATGTTTTTCATACATTGATCTCTCAATTACACCTTTTTTGTGCAATGTGTGTATTGCCACTTGCTTATCCAAAGCCTCTTGTTTGGATTAAATATACGACCGACTTGGCGTATGCTGTGTGGGTGGCAAGGAGTTAGGTAAAAACTCAATTTCAAAACCCTTTTCACTGTGCAATATTAATGGATCTAAGGTTATCTGCCGCAATTCATGCAAAAACAAACTTAATCTACCACCAATTTGTAATTGCTCTGCACACCCTGTGTGACTGAAAGAACCAGACCCACCTAACTCAACGGTCACAGGTGGTTCGATAGCAGGCCCAGCGGATCCTAATTCTGGTTTTGCTTCCTTCCCCTTCCTCTGAAGGGTTGAGCTGCTGGGGCATGCCGCATCTTCCATGATAGGCGGGACGGGCCATGCCCTAAAAAAGACCTCTGGAAATGCTGTGGTGGATGTTTGTGTTAAATTTTTATTGTGTATTGTGTGTTCTTTATCATTGTACCGCTGCTGGCAAATTCATTTCACTTGCACTTTATGTGCAATGTGACGAATAAAACCATATTGTATTGCTGCTCTGGACTCGTCATGCAGGTCTTTCACCTGTTTACTCAGGTCTTCTCCGAAGAGTTGATTGGGAGGCTGGACATTACTGGCTCTACACAGATGCGCAAACCTAGGGTTCAATGCTGGCCTGATGGCGTTCTTCCGGAAACAATTTATCTCAAAATGTGCATTGCACATCAGCGCCATAGCATCTTGCTGCACATGTGATAATGGACCGCCATCTATTGATCTGGCAAAAGCCGTGATGCCTGCAGATAGCAACTTCAGGATGCGCTGGAGCTTCATCTCTTCATCTTCATGTCTTGATGTTACCCCCAATATAAACCCAAATAGTATTGTTGACCAAGGGCACATTCAGAGTTGGACAATTCTCTGGAGTGGGGTATTTTGCAGCTGTTTCTACCATGGTCTCCTCTTTAAGTTGATGTGAAGTCAGGTAGCTGACGCTTGAAGCCAATTCTTCGAGAAGTGGTTTCCCTGTCTGTGAAGGCACAGCAAATCTCGAGGCAAGAGCAGGCAACTCTTGTGTATGCGGGTCGCGCATATCATGCATAACAGCATGTTCCTCTGACACGCATCCATATTCGGAGTCAGCTGTATGACCTCCGAAACTCCCCTCATCTGAGCGGGAGGAACTAAGCAGCCCTGTCCAGGTGCTGCCACAGGTGTTAGAGGAGACCTGCCTGTATATGCCTCAGTACCATGGAGCATAGTGTGTGTTAGCATCCTCTCCATGAGGTGCTCCATTTGAGATAAACGCCCTAAGACATCACTCATTGATGTAGGAGGAGAATCCTCCTGGCCTGAATCATCAGACAATACATGCCTGATAGACGTTCGTTTGGCTTTACCCCCCTTTGGGGTTGCCAAGTTGCACCTTGCAGGAACCAAATCTGAATTAGATGAGCACACTGCCAGCGACTCTGAAGATGAAACTGACGGCCACCGGCTACCCGCACTCCCGCGGTTCTCTACAGCCAGTTTCCCCCCGGCCTGTCTAGGTTTGTTAGTCCTAGGTTTTTCCATCTCTCTAGCGACTTTTGTTATTAGAAAAAATACATACACGAAAATTCCTCAGAGTAAGTTGCACACTTACCTGTGAGGTTTTTAAACTTACCGCTGGAGGAGCCGACCCTCCTCCCAGCCTGTCGTGCGCTATGCATTAGATGCATTGACGCGCATGCGGGCTGGCGGGCTTCTTCACTTAGTCACTCACGTGACTTCGAAATAAAACAAGATGCCTGCCCAAGTGCCCAACTTTAACATCATCTAGCTTTTGACGCCAGTGAAGGAAAGGAAACTAACACTATCCAATCTTTCCAAAAGAAACAACACAGACAACCTATGACAACTATTGGGGCGAGCCCTACTTTGAAGAACTGAACATTCCTCTGTGACCTGGGGTAAAATACTTACTTTGCATCTAAATTATCATTATTAGAAATAAATTGATAACATTTGAATTTGGTCTCTAAATTGTATGGTAATGAATTGGAGGAACTTTAAAGTTTGAGATTTGGAATTGACTTGTGAGTATTTAAAATATGATTATTAATTGGTATTGTTATTGTCTCATCCCCAGACAGGCAGCCGAAGATGGGAAGGATTATTCAGATTACATCAGGAAGGATGGAACTTGGGAAGATCTGATAATATGGAAATTATTCAGGGAACATGAGTTGGAATTGGAAATGGTCAAAAGAGGAACTGTGAACAGCAAGACTTCCCTTTGAGACACCAGACTGGGAAATTACTCCGTGATTAGGAAACTAGTATAAGAGAAAACCCCTGTGGACTGAGAGCTGATCCAACGTACTAAGGAAGAAGTACTTACGATAAAATTGACAACATTTGTAAATTGCTTGATTAAATTTGAACAGCTGGGAACTTCAAAGGAATTAGAATGGAATAGTAAGATTAAATGAGAACTTACCAGTTTGAAGTTTGATCTTGATTTTATGAGGAGTTACGTTGGTGATTACGTGAAGAAGGCCCGCCAGACCGCATGCGCACCAAACTTCAAAGCAGCAGTATGAAATCACAAATAAACAACACCGAAGTACATAGTAAGATAAGTGACTCGAGAACTAACATATGATCCTTTTATGAGAGAGGGCTGGACGTGGGGGGCACGTAATCACCAACGTAACTCTTCATAAAATCAAGATCAAACTTCAAACTGGTAAGTTCTCGTTTAATCTTACTATTTTACTCGGAGTCACGTGAGTGATTCCGTGAAGAGTTCAAAGCTTTGTGATTTCATACCGCAGATTACAAATCTCGGCATCCCACTGCATTTATTAACTCGAAAGAGAAATAAATGCATTAGTAGTAACATTGCATTCAATGTAGGAATAGGGTTTATTTAACAATGTAAACAAATGACAGTACCCCTTAAATTTAGGTACTTAAAATGGCATAGGCAAAGACTCCTGGATTGACAATCGGCTGATGATAAAAATTCTGAAACATCAGCTCATTTGCCCATCCGGTGGCCGCCAAAATAGGGTCGAAGGGCACATCCCTCGCCTTGGCCGCCGACGTAGCTGCTGCCCTAGTGGAATGAGATGTAAACACACTGTCTAAATGATATGCTGACGTTGATACTGACCTGGTGGAATAAGATATACAATAGTCAGTGTTAATATCTGTATAACCCAAAACCTGCTGCAGCCACCATGAAAAAGTCTGAACTGACCTTCCTTTGTGTAGTTGTTTGTTAATAAACAATGCTGATTCCATACTTCTTAGGATTCTGGTGACCTAGATAACATAGAAGTGAGACTGTGGGGTGTTCAAATGATCTTCAATCATGCTACCCCTAGTCTACTCTGGTTGTGTAGACCAGAATGTAAATGTAATGGCACCTGCAGCCAATTCCATCCTATGTAGCCACAGCGTTTGCAATGTTTGCCGTCGTTGTGCTGATATAAATGTCACAACTAAGGATGTAGCTGGAACCCCTTGGTGAAGTAATGTTCACACATTTTCAATAATCAACTGCATAATCTTGTAGTGGGAGAACTTGTGTCAAGATTTTTTAACAACTCGATATCCGGGTTGGACCCGAGAGCATAGTTCCCTTATGTTGCAGCTGTAGTGTCTCCATAACTTAATTATTGTCAATACCATTTAAAATGAGCTGGAAATGTCAGTAATCTGTACCAAATTAAATGTAACATTAACATTTAACAAAACACTTCTGATCCCCTCAATAGGAATGTACTGCTTTTTTGGGTGCTATCCCTGCGCACTGCAGTGAATTTTTACTCTGCCTCTAGCTTTTACTTAAAGAAAAAAACACTATAAAATACATACTTTTTATTATAAGGAGAAACCCTTTATAGCCCGACTCACCTGAGTCCAAATAGGGCTGAATGAGTCCCAGTAATTTCTTGACTGGGGACCAACATCTGTGAGCCACTGACCCCACAGGCAGCGACTCTGTTTGAATTTCTTGCCGTTCCCATGGCATCCCCGCAGGCTGGGGAGCCGCTGACCCCCCTGTCAGCGACTCTGCTTAAATTCTTGCCGTTTTTACGGCATCCCTGCAGGCTGGGGAGCCGCTGACCCCCCTGTCAGCGACTCTGCTTAAATTCTTTGCCGTTTTTACGGCATCCCTGCAGGCTGGGGAGCCGCTAACTGCACTGTTAGCGGCTCCTTATCTCGCAACCCGATCAATTTTGCCGGTTTATCCGCATTTGCGGTCGGACTGGAATTTCCCCACAGTCCATAACCGGCAACTTGTTGGGCTGCGAAACTGGCAGGAAAAACCTCTGTAAAAAGAGGCTCCTGCCTAAAACCCCCTGGCAAGTAAAAACCCAAACTTACCTTTTAAGTTTAACTTACCACTGGCAGGAGCTCTGTCCTGCTAGACTGGTGCTTGCGCCAATGCGGCTGACGTAACTGTGCGCATGCGGCCTGGCGGGCCTTCTTCACGGAATCACTCACGTCACTCTGAAGTAAAATTGAGTTATCGACCACAGTGCTGTGGAATGAGAAGGATGAGATGGAAACTGAAATGTAAAATTCTGCAGAGACCACCCCCATGTGGTTCGGCCCCTCAAGGTTCGGGGACCTATAAAAGGCCGCTCCCACGAGGTCCTGTGTCAATCTTCTGGGAGAACGCTTGGGACTGCATGACCTTCTGGAGTGTCTCTGCTTGAACGAGGCTAAGAGAGCTTGGCCAGGCAGATACGAGGATCAAACCCGCGGTGGTTATGTATAGTAGTAGGAACTGTTATTGTGCTTTTTCCAAAATAAAGTTTTGTTGCGCAAGTGCTTGAGTCAGTATTTTATTGACTGAAACTAGACTGGGGGGAATCTTAGAATGAGCTATTTACATCTCCACACTGGGGAAAGTGCAGAGGATATTTACCAAGCTGCTGCCTTCGACTGAAACTTTGTTTCCTTTGAAACTTTTAAGGAACATTTTTATGGTCAATTGAAACACAATGGGAGAAATGATGGGATGTATAGATGGATGATTGATGGCTGGCACAAACAGAATGAGCACTTGTTCCTAAGTTGTATTAGTTTATGACTGTGAATTGTTATCTGATCTGATGTGTTACTAATGGGCCTGTCCCACTTTGCGAATTTTTCGGTGACTGCGAACGTCAGCGACTGATGCTGTAGTCACCCTAAAAACTATCAAGTTGTATGACACTCCACGTCACCGTCACGTCAAGCTACGACATTCCACGTCACCCGCCTTCACAACGCAACATCATGGTCGGTGGGGACGCTGCGAGCCGACTGCCCTGCCAGCAGCATGTTAGTCATTTTCTACTTTTTTTGTTTTTTTAATATGTCCCAATGTGTGTTTTTAATGTTTCTCAGCATGTCTTATGCGGAGGGTGGTGTGGGGGGGGGTAAGGGGGAAACCGCTTTGGTCGCCTCCTCCACGGAGAGGCGACTTTTTCCATGTCGCCTCTCTCGCGGCCTAACACAAAGGATCGGTGCAGCCTTTCCTGAAGACGGGCCCGAGGCTTCAGTAGCAGGCACAGCGTAGACTTTTTCATCATTTATCGGGCGAGCCCTCGCCGGGGGTTGCCAGAAGGGAGTGCTCCGATCGCTGCGCCGCAGCAGCCTGAAGCTGTGGTCTGCGGAGCTCCAGCTGGCGATGCGTCTGGAGCCTGGGATCCCTCGTTGGGGACCCCGGAGGAGAAGAGCTCTGACCACCAGCCCGCGGCCTACTTCTAACCGCTGCGCAGCGGTGACTTAACATCCGGTGCGGGATCCCTCGCCGGGGATCCCTGGAGAAGAGCTCCAACCGCCGGCCCGCGGCCTACAGCATCTTTTGAAGCCGCGGTCTGCAGTGCTTCTAACTGCGGCGGGGACTTTAGATCTTCGACTGCCAGCCTGTGGCCTACACCATCTTGAAGCCGCGGTCTCCGGTAGGGAAGCACCGATTCAGGACTTACCTTGTCTGCACATCTGGCCACCCACAACGGCGACTGCGGAGGGTTGTGGGTGGCCAGATGTGGCCAGATGTCCCGACCACGGGGGTAAATGGAGAAGGACTGACTAAACTTTGTGCTTTCCAACACAGTGATGAATGCTGTGGTGGATGTTTGTGTTACATTTTTACTATGTATTGTGTGTTCTTTCTTATTGTACCGCTGATGGCAAGTTAATTTCACTGCACTTTATTGTGTATCTGACGAATAAATCTGACTATTGACTATTGACAAGAAGATTACACCGAAGTATAATAATCACATTGGAAATGAACGTATCTACAATAAACCTAAGGACCAATAACTTTTAAGAAATAAATTGTTTATTTAACGTCAACGCCACCGGCGTCAACCGCAGGACAGCATATGTCAGCGTGTGACAGGGCGCACGACATAAGACACCCAGATGTCGCCTGAAGATTTTGAACATTCCAAAATCCGGGGGCGGCAGGGAAACACCGACATCGCTACATGCGTCACGCCCTGAACACGCCGCGACAACCTCTTTTCAGGCTGCCACCTAAAATGTTGCCCATGGGACAGGCCCTTAACACTTTTTATTCTTATGTCACCAAATGGAAGTTTGATTTTGTCTGACCCTCAATATTTTTAACATCACTCTCAATTCCAAAGAGAATGTCCTGGCTCACTTCAGATTTTTCTTAAGATGTATTTTCATTCATGCGACCATTTTAGTAAATCTTTGCTGCAATCTCTCCAAGGCCTTTGCATCCTTCATTGCTTTCTTTAGACTTTACTTTAGAGATACAGCGTGGAAACAGTCACTTAGGCCCACCAAGTCCGCACCAACCAACAATCATCCTGTACATTAGCACTATTCTATAAACAAGGGACAATTTACAATTTACAATTTACAGAAGCCAATTAACCTGCAAACCAATAGTCTTTGGAGTGTGGGAGGAAACCAGCGCACCCTGATAAAACCCACTCAGCAGGGAAATGCACAAACTCCGTACAGAGAGAACCCTTAGTCAGGATTAAATCTGAGTCTCTGGTGCTGTAAGGCAGCAACTCTACCACTGTGCCACTGTGTTGCCCTTTGCACTACTGTGTCACCCTTTCAGCGTGCCTTGAGTTTATTTGTTAAAAAAACAACACACTGACTGACACTGAACATTACATAATGTTAACTACTCCTTGCCTGGAACTCACAGACACAAAATATTGGAATCACTCTCTACCAAGTTCTCAAGTTGACCAAAATCACATATTGGCTATCAGCCTAAGTTCACTTTTCTTGACCGCTCTCAATTAAATTATATCTCTGATATAATTAAAGTTTACTTTCCCCATTTATATAGCAGTTTTATGTCATTCTTTGGATGATTCTCTCTATTTCAATAGTACTTATTGCTAGTTATTGCTCTTTTGAAATTTTACCTGTAATTCCTTTTCCAAGTACAAAATCTGCCTGCTCTTCCTCATTTTCACCATGTTGTAAACTAAACTCAATGCATTGACTCTTAATCAAACTCACTCTCTCAGGACATGGAACTTGGGAAATTGCTTCCCTCCGTCAGCTTTGCTTTTCTCCTGCCTCTTTTAGACTTTGAGATCTCAAGCCCAGTGTCACCCATCTTCTCTGAGTGATTATCTGAAGAAAAGGATAATAACTTTCACCTGCTAACTGCCAGCTAGCCTAACAGACAGAAATGCAGACAGTGTGATCTGTTAGAATCTACGATTAAATACATTCCCCAGAGGAGAATAAAGTTTGTTTTGACCTGACTAATTGTTTTCTCACGTACTTTGACTTTAATTGTTTTTTTGTGAGAAATCACCTCTAATGTTAAAATCATTACTGCATTTTAGATTTTTGTGTTTGAACACATGACAAAAAGGATGATTTGTTGCTGCACAAATAATATATTGTGATGGGGAAGGCAGGAGCAGTCACGGTGACAGATTGGTCCCAAATACTAACTTTGCTGTTACACACAACCTGAGTAATAAGTTGGGCACAGTTGCTCAGTGGAAGTACAATAAGATTTGTTTAACTCCTCAAGATTTTCCCTTGTCTTCAAATCCAGTGAATTTCATAAGAGTGAAGTTTAGTTTAAAAGTTTTGGGATTTACAGTATACCTTTCTCCACACAGAGACCAACAATCTGTGTGTTATTGAAGCATGGCCACAGGTTCCTGCCTTGGTTTGTGAATCGATTGGTTAGGTATCCCAGGTTGAGCACAATAAAACACAGCAGGCTGCTCTATTCCCCAATTTTACTTCGGAGTCACATGAGTGACTACGTGAAGACCCCGTCCAGCACGCATGCGCGACATTAGCGTTCATGCAGTGCACCCGCGACGAACGGGAGTTCAAGGCGCTCCCGCTACAATTTGAAAAGTCGGGCCGACAGATAAGTTTTACCGTGGCCGTGTGTCTTTTTCTCTGTGGTCTGCTTGTTTTCCAGAAAGAATGAGCAAGACCAGAGGAAAGAAGTCTGCAGCTCGCCCCCGTTCGTCCTCCGTTGAGGAATGCTCTTTGGAGGGGGGGCAAGAGGCGGCAGGTATAACTACCGAGCCGAGCCCAGCACCGCTCTTGCAGCCTGAGCAGCGGGCTGGAGGTACCTGCAGCCAGAACCGGGCGGTAGTGTCCGACGATTCGGATGAAGATGCCACACCGCTCGAGAGCGACACAGGCAGCCGCCTAAGCCGCATGGAACGGCTTATGGAGCAATTGCTCCAGCGAGATCTGCTGAGAGAGCAGCAGCAGACTCGCCAAGGGAGCTCAGGCACTCCCGCAGTGCCCTTTACGGCACTGGCCATTGCTTCCCCTTCTTTTGAAGGCAGCATTGGCGACCAGGTCTGGGCTGGTCAAGAAGAGGGGTCACTGGCTGAAGATATCGGGAGTACACAGGGTGTACAGGATCAGGAAGAGCTGCTGGGTGTGGTCAACCGCTACGTGGCCATTCCACAAGCAGGTCGGCCATTAGAGCCGAAACTTGCAGCCAGCATTAACCACCTGTCCTCAAAACCCCTACAAGAACAGGTGGTCAATGAGGCTCTTGAACTATATACAGCCCCAGTAAACAGCCAAATTTGGGGACATTTGGGGCAGAACTTCAGGAACCTGGAGTTGAAGCTCCAGAAAATCCTTAAACTCCTGACTGCAGGAATAACATCTTATGCTCGGTCCATTGATGGTGCGGACATCTCCACAAATCATCTAAGGAGCGAAGGAGATAGGCGACGTTTCGGGTCGAGACCCTTCTTCAGACTGGTCAGGGATCAGGGAAACGAGAGATATAGACGGTGATGTGGAGAGATAAAGGACAATGAATGAAAGATATGCAAAAAAGTATCGATGATAAAGGGAATGCCATTGCAAGCTGTTTGTGGTGTGAAAATGAGAAGCTAGTGCGACTAGGGTGGGGGAGGGAGATAGAGAGAGAGGGAATGCCAGGGCCCGAGGGCTGAGGGAGAGGTGGGAAGGGGAGGAGACAGCAAGGGTTAACAGAATTGAGAAAATTCAATGTTCAAGCCCAAAGGATGCAGACTCCCCAAGCGGAATATGAGGTGCTGTTCCTCCAACTTGCGGTGTTGCTCACTTTGGCCGTGGAGGAGGCCCAGGACCGAGAGGTCGGATACGGAATGGGAGCGGGAGTTGGTGCTGAGCCACCGGGAGATAGATCTATCTATCTATCTATCTATCTATCTATCTATCTATCTATCTATCTATCTATCTATCTATCTATCTATCTATCTATCTATCTATCTATCTATCTATCTATCTATCTATCTATCTATCTATCTATCTATCTGTCTATCTATCTGTCTGTCTGTCTGTCTATCTGTCTATCTATCTGTCTATCTATCTGTCTATCTATCTGTCTATCTATCTGTCTATCTATCTGTCTATCTATCTGTCTATCTGTCTATCTGTCTATCTGTCTATCTGTCTATCTGTCTATCTATCTATCTGTCTATCTATCTATCTGTCTATCTATCTCTCTATCTCTCTATCTCTCTATCTATCTATGTGTGCGGTGTGTGTTTGTGGGTGTATGTCACATTCCATTTTTTTTAAGATAAGATTTTTGCCTTTTGATTCCATGGTCTGCCAAAACCAGATGCTCAAACGCCGCCATTTGTTCCATTTTGCTAGACATTACACTTTTACATTCACTAATGCACTCTTCATTACATTTAGACATTTTTATGTACACATTTTTAATAAAATCCTTCCCCCCCCAATATTCCAAAATGCTAAAAAAAATCAAACTGCTCTCACCCATAGAATGTTGGTAAACATTCCACTGTGTGATGTCACAATGCCCAATGCTCACAGATGTCCAATCGGAATGGATTCATTTACATCTGCCTTTGCTCCAGCCCCAGCCCCGCCCCCCCTGATGTTGCAGCATGTTCCATTCTGTGATGTCACAATGCCATCCCTCACAAATGTCCAATCGGAATGGATCTCATTTACATCTGCCTTTGCCGCCCCCCCCCCCCCCCCCCCCCGCAGCCTGTGTCGAAGCGCGTGATCACGTGTGTGGGAATAGAGAGAGAGGATTGGGGGTGATAGGGAGTGGGGAATAGATGGACTGCTACTACCCCTCCCCCTCCCACTCTACCTCCCCACTCTTTCCCCTCTCTCCTCCCACCCCTCTCCCCATCCCTCCACATTCTTCCCCCTCTCCCCAACCCCATCTCCCTCCTCCCCTCCCTCTCCATCCCTCCTCCTCCCTCCCCCCTCCCCACAACTCTCTCCCCGCTTCCCCATCCCTCTCCCTTCCCCACCCCTCTCTCCTTCACACTCTCCATCGCCCTCTTCTCACCCCTCTCCCTCTCCTCTCCTTCCTCCTCGCACCCCCATCCCTATCTCCCCCACCCTCATTCCCTCTCCCCCACCCCCTTCCCTCTCTCCCCCCACCCCCTTCCCCCTCCCCCACACCCCCTTCCGCCTCCACACTCTTCCCCCTCTCTCCCCTACCCCATCTCCCTCCCCCCTCCCCCACACCTCTCTCCTCCTCCCCTCCCCACCCCTCTCTCTTCCACCCCCTTCCCTCTCTCCACCCGCCCCCTTCCCCCTACACCTCTGTCCCTCTTCCACCACTCCCCCTACCCCTCTCCCCCTCCCTCCCCACTCTTCCACTTCCCTCCCCCTTCCCCCCCCTCTCCCTCCCCACCCCTCTTCCTCCCCCACCCCTCTTCCTCCCCTCTCTCCCCCCAGCCCTTTCTCCCTACCCCTTTCTCCCTCTTCCACCACCCCCCCTACCCCTCCCCTCCCTCTCTCCCACTACCACCACTCCCCCCTCCCCTCCTCCTCCCTCTCTCCCACTTCCACCCCTCCCCCCTCCCTCCCTCTCTCCCACTTCCACCACTCCCCCTACACCTCTCCCTCCCCACTTTTGTACTTCTCGCTCCCCCATCCCACAGCCCTCCCCATCTCCCTCCCCCACCCCTCTCTCTCTCCCCCTCCCTTCCCTCTCCCTCCTCACTCTTCCCCCTCTCTCCACTCTCCCCCTCCTTTCCCACTCTTCCCCCGCCCTCTGCCACTCTCCCACTACCCCTCTCCCCTCCCTCCACATTCTTCCCCCTCTCTCCCTTCCCCCTCTCCCTCCTCCCTCTGCTCCCTCCTCCCCTCCTCCCCTCCTCCCTCTCTCCACTCCCCCACCCCTCTCTCACCCACTCCCCGAACCCTCACTCACCCCCTCCCCCACCCCCTTTCCTCCTACCCTTCCCTCCTCCCCCCCTCCAACTCCCTCTCTCCTCACCCCTCCCTCCTCCCCACCCCCTCTCTCCTCCCCTCCCACCCCCTCTCTCCACCCACCCACACCTCTTCACCCCCATCTCCCCTCCACCCCTTCCCCTCTCTCTTGCACCACTCCCTGCTACCCCTCTCCCCCTCACTCCCCACTCTTCCACTCTCCCTCCTCCCTCTCCCCCTCCTCTCTCTCCCCTCCTCTCTCCCCCCTCCACTCTTGCCCTCTCCTCTCTCTCACCCTCCACTCTCTCCACACCTCTCCCCTCCCCTCTTCCTCCCCCTCTCCTCTCCCCTCCCCCTCTCCCCTCCCCCTCTCCCCTCCCCCTCTCCCTTTCCTCCCCTCTTCTCCCCCACCCCTCTCCTCTCATCTCCCCCTCTTCCCCTCTCCTCTCCCCTCCCCTTCCCCACCCCTCTCTAACCCCCGCACGCACCATCCCCTCTTATTTATTTATCTTTGTCATGTCACATCTTGCCATGGTTGAAGTTATCAGGAATGTGAAAAGTGTAACAGTTGGGATGGTGTTTGGCAAGTTAGTATAAATTAAGAGGAACATACAACACCTGTAGCTTGTAAATCAGAAGGAGTGAGATTTAGGTTAGGTGAAATGTGGGATTGAAGAATTGAGTGAAAGATTCTATCATCTTGAATAGTTTCTGTTACCCACTGGCCACAGGATATAGTGGTCACTAACATTATGGCATACACCATCAACTCCAGAGGGATGAGAATATAAACATAGAACATGTAGTGAGCATTAATCCCTGGGGAGAGAAACAGAGTTGATGTTTCAAGTCAAGGACCATTCATCATAATGGGAAACAATAAGCATGTTATGTGCACAGAGGAGGAAGGGTGGAGAGGACAGAGTGAATGTGACAAAGCAAACTAAAAAGTCCAAGGAAACCATTACTTTTTTAGACTTTTAAAAGAAAAAAAAATTAAATCCTCCCTGTTGGAATAAAACTGGGTGAAAAAAAAGGTCTTACCTTCCACTACCTGCAACCTCCGGCAACCTCCTTCAACTAGCATCGCAACCGACTAAAAAATTACCGATTTTTAAAATGGCAACCTATTTTTAGTCACAACCTGTTTTGAATTTTTTGAAATAATCGCCGGAACATAGAAGAAGTCAAAACCACTTTCGACCATTAGGGAGACTGACAAAAACCTTCGGGAACCGCACAGAAACCTTGGGTGGGGCGCAAAGTCTCCAGAGGTTTTCGTTCAGGTTTCCTAAGTGGGACAGGGGCATAACTTCCAAGTACTGACTTTGCTTGAGTTGGAGATGTTCTTCAGGACAAATAATATTGTTGAAATTAATTGTGAGAGTGATAGTGTTGTTCAAATCAAATGTACACCCTAGCAAAATAAATGTCATGCTATCATAGACAGATTCAGATAAATCTGCCACATTAGCAGATCTCCTATCACTGCATCAGACAAAGTATGTTTTATTTTATGAGAAGGTAGAGAGATTGGAAAATTACTCAGCAGACCCTGATCGTAAATGTTGCCTATCCATGATCTACATAGATGCTGCCTAAGCTGCTGAGTTACTCCAGCACTTTGTGTCTTTTTTTTAAACCAGCATCTTCAGTTCTTTGTGTTTACTTTAAAAGTAGTAAATTTCAAACCAAACAACATAGATCAGGAGAATGGGTGACGTATCGGGTTGAGCCCCTTCTTCGGATGCAGCCTGCCTCTCTGAGTTACTCCAGCATTTTGTACCTATCTCCGTATAAACCAGCATCTGCAGATCCATCCTCCAACATAGTTCAGGATAAATATTCAATTACCTTAAAATTACAATGTGGAATTTATCTTAATACTGAAAATTTGGCACCTTCCCTATTTGTTTGGGGCTTACAAACAAGCAAATTTAATGCAAATCATTAACTACTCAAGTTATGTTTCAATATGCATGGAAAATTAATTGATGGAGATGACTTTGCTAAAAAATGTTGGCCTTGCATAATGTCAGTGTTAATGCTCTGTACAATAAATGGTTACAGCAACCATTGAAGCTCTGATTCTAAGCCCAGGTCCCGTGAGTGAGATTAGGGTGAAAAGTGAGACTGGTGAGAATGTAATAGAAATCACCCAGGACTGCCAGCCAGAATTATGTCAACCAAATAGTTGCTCAATTCTTGGCATCACTTATAATAGGGTGCAGACACACAAGAGGTTTGTGCAATGCTGATGGTGATGAGCTGGGTGAAGAGCAAAGCTTACAGAGTGTACACCCTGTATATATCATTATCAGCAATAATGAAAAAGACAGAAATTCTAAAATTAAAGCATGTTAATGATTTATATGCTGATATGTACATCCTTATAGCTGCTGTCTGCTCAATTATGGACAGAGATATGCATATCAATAAGTTGTGGAAAGCACACTGAATTAGAAAATGTATTCTTGTGAGACGCTGAGGTTCCTAAGTCAGGTGTGACATGCTGTTTCTCATCGTGGTCTAAAATGAACGACAAATAATTGACGATACAATCTGTAAGGAAATGAAAAGCAAAAAATTAATAGTGGGTGGGAAGAATGTATTTAATGTGAACACTACAAAACTAGCATTTTAGACTAAGAGACAGATATGTACATGACAATTAACTGGCACAAAGGCAATTCATAGGAAGCCTAGACAAGTATCACATGTGGTTAATGTTTAAATAGAGGAGATAAACCATAGACATTTTTCTAATTGTCTTTTGCATTATTATCACGTGTTTTGCACTGATCATGATGCTGCATTGTAGCTCTATCTCATCATAGTTGTGCAGATGATATAAACTTGACCTTAATTGACTTGAAGATGTGAAAAGTGCTGATCACTGTCTCTGCAACCAAAGTAATATTTTAATCACAACTGGTACTGCTATTTATGTGTATGGAGATACAGTGAACTACTTTGCTTGCTATCCAATCGAATGATACCATACATGAATACAATCAATAGATACATCAATCTGAAGAAGGATCTGAAGGAGTATGAAGAAGTATCGACCTAAAATGTCACCCATTCCTTCTCTCCAGAGATGCTACCTGTCGCGCTGAGTTGCTCCAACTTTGTGTGTCTATCTTCAGTGTAAACCAGCATCTGCAGTTCCTTCCTACACGATACATCAGTACAACAGTTCATGCAAAGAGCAAAAACAATGAGAGTGCAAAACATAGTGTTATAGTGTGACAGTGTTATAGGTGCAGAGAAAGTGTAGATAAAAACAATGCAAGGGCCACAATCTGGTAGGATTAGGAGAATGGGGCTACACCCTTAGTTTATGAGAGGTTAGTTTAATAGTATGAAAACAGAAGGGAAGAAGCTATTCCTGAATCTAATGATTTGTTCTTTCAAGTTTTTTTTGTCTTCTGCCCAGCGAGAGAGGAAAGAAAATGGAATGACCAGAGTGCAAATGGTAATTGATTATGTTGACTGCTTTCCTGAGGCAGTGTGAAATGTAGGTGAAGTCGGTGAGGGGGTAGAATGGTTTGTTTTGAGGAGTGGACTGTATCCACAACTCTCTGCAATTTCTTGTGGTCTTGGGTAAAGCAGCTGCCGGACAAAGTTACAATACTATTGGTTGTACAGACCTTCTCAGGAGTCAATATATTGTATTTCTTTAAGGAGGCTTCAAGCACACCCTTGGATTGCTTCCTCTATCTACACTGTAATATTTCTCTGTGGCAGAGCTCAGAAAAATTGTCTCTTGCAGGAGTCTGGTGTTGGACATGCAAACAACGTGATTCTCCCAAAGTAGGTGATTCACTTAGGCCTTCAAAACTGGGCACGGGAAAGGACACAATATTGGGTTGCTTAACTTCTTTGTAAATGTAACGTAGCCATCTGCAAGCACAAACAAAGCATAACGATTCTGCAAGTTTTAGTTTAATTGTGCAAATTTTAATGGATACAAAATTAACTTTGGGACATAATATTTTAAAGATTGCATTATTTTCCAAAATTCAGAATCGTAGTTTGAATTTCAGCAGAAACAGGTGAAACTATCGATGGCAAGTTGGCAGCATCAATCACATTTGTTTGTTTGGCAACTGAAACATCCAATGCTAATAAGTGAATATGTTTATAAGGTGAATGCATTGCAGATGCACAGTTGTCATAAATTCTTAATTTTTATCATGTATTGAGCAAAATTTTCAAACCAAATATTTTAAGCTGCAATATACGAGAGCCCTTTAGTGGAGATGATTGGGTAATAGGCAGTCAATCAAGCACACTGTGTTAAAGGCTGCAATGGGTTTCTACATATAATTTATATGTAGCTATTCTTTACTCACTGCAATTCTGTGGGGAAATATTTTATATAAAATCATGTGTGGTGCACACCTAAATTTCAGCTGCATGCTTGAAGTAGACAGGACTCAGCAGACAAGTATTTGTGATTGCACCCCAAGGCTGAATTCACATGTCACAGCTCAAACCAATGTAAGCAGACTGACTTGTAAGATTTCTAGGGCACTAGCATTTCTGTGTTTTGTGCTGCTGTATCAAAGCCCTTATATCCTTAGCCCATGAAGTATATCCCCACTGTTACCACCAGGGATGCTTCTTGTCATGTCAGTGGCTAACTATATGCATACATCACAACCTTAAAGGCCAACAAAAACCTTCCTGTCTCTTTAACATGACACTGGAGCAGACTTTAAAAAGGATTTTCCTAGTTGGTTAAACTGCTGTTTGTAGATGAAGGGATTTAGTACCTCCCAGGAGATGGTATGTTTTCCAACTTACTTCTCACAAGTCTACATTTTTAGCTTTTGCCTCCTATGACCCTCTATCTTTCCTTTCTGTGTTTCCCATGAGCTCATCTGTGAATGAATTTCAGCTCAAGCAACCGTGCATCCATATTTTACTCACCATAAGCCTGAGGATATTTGCTCCCACATGTATGGTATGTGTCATGCATGCACAATATTCAGCTCTCTGTTTCAACTGCTTCCCTTTAACTATTTGGCTGCTGCAATCAATGGAGTCATGTTGATTTCCTTCCTTGATTACATTCCATAATAACATGACCAGAATGACTCTAAAATCACAGAGGCAGTCCGACGCTAGTGTTGAGGCTCCAAGGAAACAGAGGCACATGACCTGTGGCACCAGTGATGTAGCCTTTAGTTAGTGTGCCTACATGTCTCTCATCTCAATTGACTAAAGCACATATTTCCATGGGCTGACAATGATGATAATAGTGGGGTTAAATTGGATGGTGCAGCAAAATGGGCATGGGGATTGCAATGCTTGGCTGACCCACACCTGGCAGTGAATCATTCTCCCTGTTCTGTTAGCATCCGGCCAGCACTAACCAGGCTCCTGATTATTTCAGTACATCTGCAGGGGTTATAATTACATGAATGGCTAACTCGAGTTCAAGATAATTTGCACTGTTCAAAGCCAGCCTCAAATAAATGGTGCATTGTGACTGCACCCTTTTCTGGAAGTATTTACAACATATTAGAAGAAATGGAGCAGCGCAGGAAAGATTGGAGTCCATGATAATTAGGTGATACACTGGAGGATTTGATGGACAAGGTAAAGAGAAGTCAAATCAAGTTGCGATTTTGTCATATGCACAAGTATGGTGAGGTATAGGTATAACAAATGTATTGCTTGCAGCAGCGTCACAGGCACTTAGACTCAGACAACACATGAATGCATAAATTATACTTTAATTATATATACATTACATATAAATTATATAAGACAGTGAAAGAAGGAGACTGCAATTAAAAAAAAAATATTAGTGCATATACATGATAATGCAAGAGGTCATCTGTAGTGTTCCAATGTTGAGGTACAATTAAAGTTCTGCAGATCAGTTATAGAGTAATAGAGCTGTACAGCAGATAAACAGGACCTTTTGCAAGCTGATAAAGATGGCATATTGGGCTAGTTCCATTTGTTTGCATTTGGCCAATTCCAAAGAGCATTGTGATATCCAGCAGCTCGCAATAATGTTTAACCATGATTGACAAATGTAGATAATGAGATTTTGTCTATAGATTATTGATGTTAATATTAGCACACTATCACCTAATGAATTTATCAACATTTTGTATATATTTTATTTCACAAGTAGGTCTAACCTATTCAAAACAAAGCTAAAATGGCATAAAATGCCGGTCGAGACCCTTCTTCAGATTAATGGGGCTGTCCCACTGTACGAGCTAATTCAAGAGCTCTCCAGTTAAAAAAAAAATCAAACTCGTGGTAAGCATGTAGAATGTACATTGCGGGTTCGTCGGAGCTTGGGACATCTCTTAGCAGCTCGTAACGCTAATGGCAGGTACTCGGGAAACGCGGTAAGCTCGGGAAGACTCGTGAAGATTTTTCAACATGTTGAAAAATGTCCACGAGAGCCCCGAGTACCTACGAGCGGACTATTACCGTAATTCTCCGCGTTCGAATCAGGGGAAACTCGGGAGAACTGGCTCGTACAGCGGGACAGCCCCATTTGGCTTTTATGAAGAAGGGTTTCGACCCAAAATGTCAATATTCCTTCTCTCCAGGGATGCTGCCTGACCTGCTGAGTTACTCCAGCAATTTTTGTCTATATGCAGTGTAAACCAGCATCTGCAGTTTCTTCCAACACGTTAAAATGACATTCTTTAAATAGATTTAAATAGTGGAATTTCACTTAAATGTGTTATTCAGTTTTCTGGTAGTGGCTGTAACAATTATTTCTGAGTTTGGATTGACAGTAAAATTGACACACTTCTCAAGGTATTCTAAAGTTTAGCTCTAATTTGCGTGCAGAGCGCAAGCAGTAACTGAAAAAAAACCTTTAATAAAATGGCTGCAACTGTGAGGAACTACTAATTTTAAACTCAGATTTGTTTCTTTGTCTAGGAATTTGCAGATTTGTGGCTCTTGGCAAAGTGGTCTGCACTAAGTATGCAAGAAAGAACTGCAGATGCTGGATTAAATCGAAGGTAGACACAAAATGCTGGAGTAACTCAACGGGACAGGTAGCATCTCTGGAAAGAAGGAATAGGTGACGTTTCGGGTCGAGACCCTTCTTCAGGCTTCACTGTGTTGAAAGTCTACACTAATTGTTCAAAGTTGCAATCTGTGAGCAAGTCAGAATTTTTCGCTTCAAGTGTTTTGGATGGGGGAAATTTGATTATGCATAGTTTATTGGAAACCTAAATATATTTGGTAGAATAAATAACTGATAATTTTGAATGTTTTATTTTATTGAGTGTTTTGCATTATCAGGAAGGTGAAACAAATTGTATTTGTTTGAGGAAAGGATTAAAAGGGATTAAAGGTTAACTTATAAGCAGTAAAAACTGCTAGGTTGTGGATTCACCAGGTTTACACTTTATAGGTTTACATGTATGCTACTTGCTATATTGTGGGATGGCCACATTCACTTTGCAACAAACGTCCTGTTCATTGACTGCAGACTTACAATCTTGCAAGGGTCTTTAGCTGTGAAAAACATTACAATGCCTCTTAAAATTGAGTCATTTGTGAACTGAACTTCAGTTGTGATAATGGAGGCATCAGGAAAAGGGCTGGAGGGAAGAGGCATTCTGTTTGCCCTGGGACAGCAAATGGTCCTCCAGACAGTCAGATGCAATGTTGGACAAATTTCAATGATCAAATCCAAGTTGTCAAAGTGAACTCAAGCTTCAAATCAATGATCCCACCAACTACATAACACAGCTGTATCCACTGGTCAATTACTTCACTCCTGCCACTGACCTATAAACAATTTCTGTCAATACGTAACAAACTCTTTTACTTCACCTTCACAAACTTACCTTTGATTCCTTCATACCCGCAACTCACAGCTTGTACACATTGACACCTGTTCAAAGCATCATCGTCAAACTGACAAATTGCAGGACACTCATTGACACGTGTCTTTCTTTATTACAGGCAGAAGGGAAAATAAACTGTGTGCTTAACTCATGTGGGCAAGACATTGCAGGGCATAATCACAGGGGGCTTTGATAAGGCTGAAGCTACCGTTATCACAAGGGGCGTGTACGAAGGAATTTCAGATGCTGGGTCTCGACCCGAAATATCACCTATTCCTTTTCTCCAGAGATGCTATCTGACCTGCTGAGTTACTCCAGATTTTTGTGTCTATTATCACAGGGGGCTTTGCTAAGGTTAAGGCTGATCCAACATGGGTTGGATGAATCAATGATGAGGGCACCTTCGTTTGTAATCCAGCTTTTCCTACATCTTACAAGCCTTTCTGCTGCAGAAGGTGATTGTGTGCACTCATTAACTCCTTTGCTTTTTTCAATCGCACTCAACACTTTTCCTTTTTACATCTCAGAGTCCAAGAGACACAACATTTCCAATCAGTGGAGGAAGAGCCAGGGGAAGTGAAAAGAAAAGACACCATCACTTGATTCCATAGATGCTTTCTTCAGTTCCGAGTGTCACTTATGTGTACTCTCAAGTGCAGGATAGAGGATATACTGGACATAAATGTTGCTCAGCTGAGAAAAATGATGGTGCAGTTCCCATTTAAATAACTCACATTAATTGTTTAATGTGCCGAGTTATTGAAAGTTATTCCATTCAAGTTCACAGAATTCAAGCACTAAGAATCAGTCCCACTCCTGTGTATTTTCTCCTCTCTATTGCCAATCCAAATATCATCTAAAGCTCTGCAAGAATTTGCATCATAGAAACATGGAAACATAGAAAAATAGGTGCAGGAGTAGGCCATTCAGCCCTTCAAGACAGCACCGCCATTCAATATGATCGTGGCTGATCATCTGAAACCAGTACCCCGTTCCTGCCTTTTCCCCATATCCATTGATTCCTTCAGCCCTAAGAGCTAAATCTAACTCTCTCTTGAAAACATCCAGTGAATTGGCCCCCACTGCCTTCTGAGGCAGAGAATTCCACAGATTCACAATTCTCTGGGTGAAGAAGTTTTTCCTCATCTCAGTCCTACATGGCCTACCCCATATTCTTAATCTGTGACCCCTGGTTCTGGACTCCCCCAACGCCGGCAACATTTTTCCTGCATCTAGCCTGTCCAATCCTTTACGAATTTTATATGTTTCTATAAGATCCCCTCTCATCCTTCTAAATTCCAGCAAATACAAGCCCAGTCGACCCTAATCATGTCTTTCGTTTCTGCAGTGACCAGCAGAAATAACGAAAAAAAGTGATAATCATAAATAGAGCAAAGGGGAGGAATGTTTTGCAGTTGATTACTGGGTAGGTGTGGTGGAGATTTCTAGTATTGCTTCTGTATAGTTTGATAAGTTTTGTCAGACTGTCTTCTACATGGGGAGAGGGTACAAAAATCAGAGACTTGGGACTTGGGAGTGTGGGTGCAGGATTCCCAAAAGGTTAATTTACAAGTTGAGTCAGTAGTAATGAAGACAAATGCAAATTCATTTTGAGAGGACTAGAATATAAAAGCAAGGATGTAATGGTGAGGATTTCTAAGGCACTGGTCAGGCCACATTTAGAATATTGTGAGTAGTTTTGGGCCACATATCTGAGAAGGGATATGTTGGTGTTGGAGAGGGTTTACGAGAATGATCCTGGGGATGACAGGGTTTATGTATGAGGAGCGTTTGATGGCTCTGGTCATGTACTCGCTGGAGTTTAGAAGGGTGAGGGGAAACCTCATTGAAACCTACCGGTTAATGAAAGGCCTAGTAGATGTAGAGAGGATATTCTTTTTACAGTTTAGTTTAGTTTATTGTCACGTGTCTAAGAAACACAAATTCATCTCTCTATTAAAGTGCTTATAGCCTTCTGCCCTCAGAATTGTGTTCTTAACAGTTTTTCTGATAAAAATAACTTTATTTTCATTTGCACCTCCAATAAAGATATTTTCTTTATTGTCGCATTCTTTTTTACGCGTTGCACTTCCAATTTGTGAAGTGAAAAGTGAAAAGCCTTTGTGCATATCATCCAGTCAGCAGAAAGACAATACAATTACAATCGAGCCATTTACAATGTATAGATTCATGATAAAATAATAATATTTCAGTAGTGTAAGAGGACAGAATAAAAATACACACTTTTACAATGAAGATGAGGAGAAATCTATTTTGCCAGAGGGTGAGGTATTTGTGGAATTCATTGCCGCAGACGGCTCTAGAGGCCAAATCACTAGATATTTTTAAAGCGGAGATTGATAGATTGAATAATAAAGGCATCAACGATAACAAGGAGTAAGCAGGAGAATGAGAGAAAACTAGATCAGCCATGATCAAATGGCAGAGCAAACTCAATGGGCCGAGTGGCATAATCCTCCTCCTATGTGTTATGGTCACATGGTCTAAAACAATCTCTACATTCTTATTTTTCCTCCTCACTTCCTGATATATTAATTAGTTATTTTCTTGCTCCTCAATTCCTCAATTTCCCACCTGATAGGGCATTCCTTCAACATGGGCAAGCGTCTTGAATAGCTGAAATACAAAAAGGATGAGGATTGTGTTGTAGGAAGAAAAGGGAAAGAAAGGGTTAAGTGCTGATACGATCTGAAGCTTGTGTCTTGGATGCCACAGCAGATTGGGCAGCAGTGGGAAGAAAGCAGTTGAATTAGAACTGCAGATATGTTCCTTAACAATCCTTCCAAAATGCTCAGTCACTGCAGCCTCAGTAATACTGCTGGCTGTGATACTTAAACTGTACAGGAATATTTACACTTCTATCTTTTACTTCTGATTTAGGCTATTGCGTGTTAATTTCAAGATTGCCCCTCATGTGTAGGAAATGGATGCAAAAGTGGGATAACATAAAACTGGTGTGAACAGATGATCAATGGTCGGCATGGACTTGGTTAGTCAAAGGGCCTGTTTCCATGTTGTATCTCTAAACTAAACTGCCAGCTTAAATTAGCTTTGTTAAATGACCCACTTCACTGCTGTATACAACACAAATCTACATATTTCTGTACAGTCTCATTGAGGAAGGGAACATTTGGAATCATTATCCGGTGTATCCTCTACCACAATAACCTAAACCTTTGACTCCGGACTGTCAAAGCTGCCACAGCCAAACATAAAAACAGCTTTTTTTCCACGAGTAGTGGCTCTACTCAATAACCAAAAATCTGTAGCCTTCTTTTTCCCTGGTACTTTATTTTATTCACATGTTTAATCAATAATGTTTTATTATTAATGTTTAATGTTTTATGTGTCATTCCTAAATGTCACAGTATGTCATGTTGTCACTTGCGGGCAGAGCACCAAGGCAAATTCCATGTATGTGAACATACTTGGCCAATAAACTTATTCATTCATTCATAAATGCATTATCTACCTCCCCCCCACTCCTTGGCTCTTCATTTGGAAGACACATTTGGAAAACTAAAATGAAATCAAAAACCAAATTCACAGCTGAGCGAACAGTGGTTTCTCATTTCAGATGCTGCCTGGTGATGTCTGGGTCTGGACAGTTTCTTCGAGTGTCAAGTCTGCTGCACTTGTAATGCTTCAAAATTCCACTAAGCAATGCTCCAGGCACCTAGCATCATTTCAAGTATTTCTCAAAATATATACATTTCAGGCTCCCTTCTGGATATACAGACAGGCTTGTACAGTGATGTACTCCATCCAGACAACCCAGGTGTGATTAAACTGAACACGTGCCAATCATTAGTTTCAATATATTCAATAAAATGCAAAAACAGGTATTACAATGTCATAACAAATATTGTAGAAAAAGCTTAATTTTAGGCCAGCGTAATTAAACTCTAGACACTTAAATATAAATTACTGGAGCTATCTTGGTCTTGTATCACCATGTTTTTCAGATATGTTTTCTGTTCCAGCTGCCTTGCTGTTTTGATTGCTTTAATAGCTGTGTCGAACACATTGACAGAGATGGGGATAGTTAAATTCCTACTGACAGTGGGTGAATTAGTAGACTATCATGGAATGGATCGCTGACTGTTCTCATGGATTGCTTGTGGGTGGCAGTGTGTTTATCATTATTATGCAGTATTTTACACTGGAGGCAACTGGCAGAACATAATCATGTTTTTATATGTAATGGCATGGCAGATTAAGGTGTGCCACACTCCTCGTGTGGAACAAATCCAAACCTTCCAGAGTAACAGGCCATCTCTCCATTTAGTTGAACCTAAACATACTTATCATTCACTGGCAGCTTGGAAGAGAGCTGAGGACAAGGTCCTCTTTGCCAATTGGGACATTCTTGACTTCCTCGCTTGCGCATTGTAAGAAGGAAATTAGGGTTCACCCTGAGATCATGCACAGACCTTCCACGGTGTTGCTCGAGTGCAGTTATGATGAGCTGAAGGGCCAAACACTCTTCATACTAGGTTTTAAACTCTACGCCAGCCATGGCCGGTATAGTTTGATGAATCATATTTATTTGAATTGGGTTTCCTACCTTGATAGAACAGCAACGTGAAGGTTTTTTTTAGAAAGCTGTTTTAATTCTATGTATCAGATTTGAAAATTAATTTAAAGTCTTTCTGATTGTAGCAGACATTTAGAAATGGTTACAAAGGTTGTTGACAGTACGAGTTGTCCAAATGCCTTTATGAAGGTCTCAGACTGCGTCTTGATGATCCACCAAAGAGGCCTGGTTACCAACTGTAAATCACTCCACTTCATAGCACAGCCATAGCGGTAAGATCTACATCTCTATTGAGCCCTTAGGGCCATGAAACATTCATTGAAAAATCAAATGTAGTCTGGCCTGATGTTGTTCAAGGTATTGTTGACATTTCCGCCAGAGAACATGCTGCTTGTTCTGTTTTTGGAACTGGTTTGAATTGAGTGGACTACAAATTAATGATATCAATGAACAAATGTGATAGTTTATATTGTAATGATCATAATTTATGAATTAGTTTTCCTTTTTGGCATTTTATTTAAGTCATCACCAAGTTACAGTATGATTTATTTGAGCGGTAGTATACTGTGTGGCAAACATATGATGCCTGTTCACTAAGCACCTCCAATCTTGATATTGGCAATTGAAGTAATCTACATTCATGATTGTATGCTTGTAGATAGGCAATTTGTGACTGGCAACATGACAGTAATGTTTTGAATATATTAATAATTACTTTATTGTTGCCTGGGACACCTCTCTAGTCTATTACACTCTTTTTTTTCCTTTTTCTTTCCATACAACATGCTTTTATTCAGAACAAACAAAAATACAAAGTAGTATCACTATCAAAGAATGCCTATATTGGCATTTTACAAAGTTATCATATTAAAATATTAACATTTTTATCAACAATACATTGGACCTCCCGCGGTGACCAGCGTTCACATAGGGTCTCCAGATTCTCCGTGGACACCGCGTGTTCCCTCTCCAGGGACACGCGGGCACGGACGAATCCCCGGTAAAGGGGAAGGCAGCTGACCACTGTGCGGCCATCAACTGCCCGCTGCCTGGACCCGCGAATGGCCATCTTGGCCAGGCCCAGGAGCAGACGGACAGGGAGACCCTCTCCTCCCTCCCTTCTATTACACCCTGGGAGGTGTGAAATCTCTTGATTAAATTTGATTAATTTGCAATACAAGTTGCAAAGCCATGCATCCTGCTGGCTGCAAAGTCTGGAAGGTGGTAGTCTAACAACCTCCTCTGCTGCTCTTCCAAGTGTGTAACTTATAAAAGCATTTCATCTAGATTACCCATTAATGCCATCCAGTACTGATTGCTTGAGCAAACTTCCAAAAATGTCTGTCATTGCCATTCTGAAACTGTGTGAATCACAAACGGATGTAGAATATTACTCTCACTTGGTAATATGTATATTTGGTGGATTCAAACGCCTAAACAGAAGTGAAATCATTATTGACTGCCATTTTCCAGTGAGCAATCTTATTTTGGAAATAGCATTATCGCAGCTTTTGTTTTGGGGATACCGCATGAGGAAAGGCCCTTTGGCCCACTGAGTCCATGCCTACCATCATTCATACTAGTTCACACTAGTTCTTTCTTATCCACTCACGACACATTAGGAGCAATTGTACAGAGGCCAATTAGCCTGCAAACCTACACATCTTTGGGATGAGAGAGGAAACTGGAGCACATGGAGGAAACACACACGGTCGCAGGAAGAAAGCGCAGACTCCACACAAACAGTACACACGTTCAAGATCGAACCCAGGTTTCTGGCACTGTGAAGTTCTACCAGGTGCACCACAGTACCGCCACAGTAATATTGTTCACATACATATGGAAGATATGTTTGAAATACTGAAAATATAGGTATAACCTTTATTTATGCTGCAGCTACCCTTTGATACTGAATGACAACAGGGTGTGGGTATCAATTGTGGATGATGATGCCACACTGCAACATATGCACTTTCATTGTAAATATATCATTCACTTGCTTATTGAACATGACCAATTAAAGAGCAAACATAGAATACAAACCCTGAAGATGTGTGTCTCCAGGGATCAGTACTAGCAGCAGGATCTTCTCTATACTTCACACTCTGCCTGAATATATATTCAGTGTCTTCATGTAATTGATACATGCACCCTGATAAATTTACCAACACAGACTGAGAAACATTGCAACTAAATTAGAAAGCTTCAATATACAGTAGATCAATAGTGCTTTATTTGTCACATATGCAACTGCACAGTGAAGTTCCTTTGGCGTATATTACACATGCGGGCGCCGCCATGTTTTGGTGCCATTATTCAAAGTGCAAAATCCAGTCGGCCCGCAAGCTCAATATACTGGAACAGTTCCCGAGAACCAACGCCCTTCTCCTCTCCTGGCCATCTTTGTGTCCCGGGGATGCCTCCTGCAGCTGACTTTTTAGGTGCTGGAAAGATTACGCCAGGAAACTCCAAGTAATGATTTGCTGATAATCCTCACTTACAGGTGACCATCAAAATATGGGAATCATTGTTCCTCCACATCCCAAAATCACCATCCCAAAAGTGGGGGAAATATTTAAACAAGGGTGTACTCTGCTTTGTGAGGTTACCATAACAGACCTAAGAGCTGGACCAGTCGTACCTTTACTCAGTAACATCACCTTCAGAATGTCAGACCCACATTTTCTGCAGAGTGAGTGCCAACAGATATCAATCCAGCTTGACACATTCTCCAAGGCAACTAACATGATAATGGATCCTCACTTTACCACTGGCAACACAGGCAGGAGATTACTGAAGTCACTTGGTACATCAACCAACAACTGAAGATCTGGGTACAAGGAGCCAGGAAGACCTTTATGGCATGAACTGTTTGCATATGAGGTTTCCTAAGTTCTTGGAAGCGACTGGGGATGCTGAACAAAGGCTCAGACTGCAAGAGTGCTGGCCATGCACCAGAAAGATTCAGTCCATCAGCATTTATTGAAATATCAGATAGGATCTTCACAAAACATGGATTTAACTGAGGAGGAACAGATTGGTATATTTTTGTCCATTGGGACACTTAAATAAAGGTTCATTGTGGGCAGCTACCTCTGTAAACGTGGTGTCCACCAAACAGCACAGTAATTAGTTTAAAACTACATTCTTTACAAATGTCCGATAGGTTAGACAGAATAATCACATGATGTGAAAAACAACACAGTGACTCACAGATTGAGTAACTTACATTTCAAACCATACTTCAATGGCAATCTGACTGTGACCTAGCTTTTCCTTCATTCTAACTTTCATGTCTTCCAAATATTCTCGAGTCCAGGTATGAAATACAAATGATGTAATATTGGTATAACAAGGATGAGTGTTGAGAAGCAGTTAATAATGTGTGCAATTCCTATGAGGCTGCAAAGCTTGCTTGAATACCAACTAGAGGCTGCAAAGCTTGCTTGAATACCAACTAGAGACCGCTTTCCGGAGCTCCCGCAACGCGGCTTCTCCTGCCCGTGTCGTGGGGTTGGAACGACCTGCAGCGGGGCCATACATCACCCGGCGTGGCTTTAATGGCGGCAGGACATTCCAGCGCCCGCCGGGGGCTCCAACTTTGTGACTTTTGGGCCTAGAGCGGGGCCGTACATCACCCGGCGCGGCCTCAATGGCCGTGGGTCTTAACACCGCCCGCCTGGGGCTTCGACATCGGGAGAGAGATGGTGCGGGGGAGAGAGAAGAACTTTGCCTTCCATCACAGTGAGGAGGAGATTCACTGTGATGGATGTTTGTGTGAATTGAATTGTTTGTATGTTTTTTTAATGAATTGCTCTGTATGGTTTGTAGAAACAGAATTTTGTTCGAGCCTCTCTGAGGTTCGAATGACAAGTAATAAAATCTAATCTAATCTATTCTAGAAGATCGCCTGTCATAATGATGTTATTAATAAACTATATTAGTTTGCAGTCTTGATATATCCATATGTAAAAAATAAAACTTTGTTGGAGGTTAGCAATTCTCTGTTGTATCTTAAGGCGGTATTTAAGGCATAATCTGAAAATAATTAACCATAACCATATAACCATATAACCATATAACAATTACAGCACGGAAACAGGCCCTCTCGGCCCTTCCAGTCCGTGCCGACCATTTGTTTTCCCCTAGTCCCATCTACCTGCACTCAGACCATACCCCTCCATTCCCTTCACGTCCATATACCTATCCACTTTACTCTTAAATGTTAAAATCGATCCTGCCTCCACCACTTCTGCTGGAAGCTCATTCCACACAGCCACCACCCTCTGAGTAAAGAAGTTCCCCCTCACGTTACCCCGAAACTTCTGTCCCTTAATTCTCATGTCATGCCCTCTTGTTTGAATCTTCCCTACCCTCAATGGGAAAAACGTATCCACGTCAACTCTGTCTATCCCTTTCATCATTTTAAAGACCTCAATCAAGTCCCCCCTTAACCTTCTGCGCTCCAAAGAATAAGGATCTAACTTTTTCAACCTTTCTCTGTAACATAGTTGCTGGAACCCTGGCAACATTCTAGTAAATCTCCTCTGTACTCTCTCTATTTTGTTGACATCCTTCCTATAACTAGGCGACCAAAATTGTACACCATACTCCAGAATTGGTCTTACCAATGCCTTGTACAATTTTAACATTACTTCCCTACTCCTATATTCAATGCTCTGATTTATAAAGGCCAGCACACTAAAGGCTTTCTTTACCACCCTATCTACATGCGATTCGACCTTCAGGGAACTATGCACAGTTATTCCTAGATCCCTCTGTTCCACAGCATTCCTCAATTCCCTACCATTTACCATGTACGTCCTATTTTGATTTGTCCTGCCAAGATGTAGCACTTCACACTTATCAGCATTAAACTCGGCTGAGTCCGGGCCTGACGACCTGCCGTTCGTAGACAGCGATGGCGGTCGTTTATCCCGTATGGAGCAGTAAAGGGACTTGATGGAGTCCAGATTTGCTCCAAGTGACCTACTCCAGCAGAAAACCAAGATATCTGGTCACCGTGGGTCTCTTCGCAGACCCACGGCAGTACCTTATTCAGGCAGCTGCCCAATGTCTCACCCTCCTCGTCATCAGGATAGCCCTGACTCCAGGCTGAAGACTCCGAAGAGGGGTTGGCTGAAGAACCCAACTTGCTGGGGGTGCAAAAAGAGGAGCTCCTGGGTATGGTATCCAAGTTTGCAATACCATCCCAGAAAGGACATCCATTACAATCGCAGCTGGTAGCGAGTATCAACTACCTAACAACACACCAGCTGCAGGAGCAGGTTATGACGGATATCACAGGCAAATACCTGGCTCCAGAGAACTGCGTGTCTCTAAACGTACCGGCAGTCAATAACCCCATCTGGGGGAACATTAGCCGCAGCATTAGGGCTCAAGAAATTAAGATGCAGAAAATATTGAAACTGCTAGCCGCAGGAATCACTGGATTTGCCAGATATGTGGATGGCACTGATATGACAGATGAACAACAGGACGCATTAGCACTGCTTTGCAATATGCAGTTTGACATCAACTGTTTCAGAAAAAGCACGATCCGTCCAACGCTCAACCCTAAATTTACAGGGTTGTGCAAGACTAGCAGTACACCACCACCTATTTTGCTGTTTGGAGACAACCTGCTGAAACAGGTGAAAGACCTGGATGCGGAAGCAAAAGCGGTGGGCATGATTAAGCCACCGTCTACCATCAGGTCAACAGTAAACCGGCGGCAGCATCCCTATGCAACCACCAACAGGCCCCGCTACCATACCGACAGGACAGCGGGTGAAACTCCGAAGGCCGCACCATTCACGCAAAGGTCTTTTTTAGGCCATGCCCCAGAGCAGCCTTCGTGGGAGATGCATCAACCCCACACCACAGTGCCTCCACCTCCCAAGAGCCAAGGATGGAAGAACCCAACCAAACGCCACCGGTAACCATGGAGGTAGGTGGGTCTGGTTGCCTTGGGAGTACCGCATGTATAACTTCACAAATAGGGGGTAGGTTATACCTGTTTAGGGATGCATGGAGTTCTATAACTTCTGACCTCTTTATATTGCACAGTATTCAGGGATATAAAATTGAATTTATTAACAAACTCCTCCCACCAGTTCAACATGTACCTAGCCAGAAATTTGTGCTTTCTCAAAAAGAGAAAGTGGAAGGTCATGTGGAACTACTTAGATTGCATTCTAAGGGAGTAATAGGAGAAAACCAAACATGAACCTCTTGAGTTTGTATCAAACATCTTCACCAAAACCAAAAAGGATGGTGGATGCCGCATTATCATTGACTTAACACAGCTGAATACTTTTGTGCAATATACCCACTTCAAAATGGAAACATTTGTAACTGTTAAACAACTAGTTTCCAAAGGGTACATCATGGCTTGCATTGATCGAAAAGATGCATACAATTCAGTACCCATACACAAAGACCACCGCAGATATTTGAAATTTATCTGGATGGGGCAGCTATGGAAGTATAAAGCGCTGCCTAATGGGCTAACAACAGCTCCCAGACTATTTACCAAAATGTTGAAACCAGCATTGGTGTCTTTATGGAAACAAAAGCATATTGTCATGGCTTATCTTGGTGACATCCTAATTGTGGGGAAAACCTTGGAATTGGCTAAATTAGCTGTGACAGCCACCAAGCTTCTATTTCAAAAACTGGGATTTATCATCCATCCAGACAAATCCAAGTTCGTGCCCTGTGTAATAATGGATTATCTGGGATTCACGATTGATACAGTTCACATGACTGTCACCTTGCCAAAAAACAAGGCGACAGACTTAATAGAGGCATGCAATAGCCTTGTTTGCGCCAGTAAACCGACCATTCGGCACGCTGGCAGGGTAATCGGGAATCTTGTGGCTAGATTTCCAGCTACACAATATGGACCATTACATTAACAAAATTTACAAAGAGCCAAAATTTCAGCACTCAAATCTCATGCTGGTGTGGCGCACCTAAGACAGTGTGCCCACCTTTATTTAATTTATTTGACGGTGCATTGGCAGTTTATAATGTGCAGCAGTGAGGGGGAACGTCTGTGTCACTCCAGTTGCTGCGGGGACTGGAAACACAAGGGGCTCGTCCGGGATCGGTGCCACTTCCTGATTGGAGCTGGAGCTGATCAACAAATGACACCTGAGGCCAAGACAGGGCTGATTCGAGCTGAGTGCCGAGAGCGGTGAGTCGGAGCAGAGACTGTGCCATTGCTGAACTGCGATCCATCGTGAAAGATGGTGAAAAGCTGCTGCCACGTCAGAACGTAGGAGGAAGAGCCTAGTGTGGGACATTCGGAAGTCACTGCTCACCTTGTCAGCAGCAGAGCTCTTTCACATCGCCAAAGAGATGGGTTCAACGTCAGATGGGGACCTGTCTGAACTCCATGAAGGAGACCATTTAGGCTGCTTCGACAAAATCAGTTCATTCATGTACAATAAGCGTTTGTTACAGTCAGAAGACAGTGGAATGTCTGAATTGTTGGGTTTGAAAGAAGCTATTGATGATATTGTAAAGACCCGAAATGTATTGTGTTTGCCAGAGCTAGAAATACAACCCATAGGTGCTCATGGTGATACCACTAACCAAATGTTCCAAGTCAGTTCTACTTTGCCAAAAGGTGAGAGGAGTGGTCCTGAAGCCTGGGGATAGAGTGTTGGTTCGAAATCTGGGAGAGCGAGGCAGGCCTGGGAAACTACGTCCCTACTGGGAGAAGAGGATATATGTTGTGAAGGAACAGGTCTCAGACATCCCAGTGTATGTTATTCATCCAGAAAACGATGGCAAAGGGAGACTGAGGACGCTGCATAGAAACCTGCTTTTACTGGTCAATGATTTACCAGTGGAATTCCCATCGCAGCAGACCAAACCAACTTCAAAGCCACAGACGCAAAGGAAACCTCAGTTGAGAAGGAGTGACATAAGAGACAGAACCGAGAATGCAGAGACATCTGACTCGGATGATGAGTCAGGAGGAAGTTATTGGTTGAGGAGACCCCTAAGTTGGGCTGAGCCAAGGACAGCAGCTACGCCGGAGAGAATGCCGGCTCAGACTCCTAGTAAACCTGCCAGAATCCAACATGAGCAAGCACAAAGAACAAGCATTCGAGTGACCCGATAAAGGGATGAAGATTCATTCGTATCAGTCGGAAAACATGGAAGAAGTCAAGAACGGATGGTGGTCCAAATATCACCTGAAATTGACTTGAGGCCACCAGAAGCTGAAATACAGCCACAGGATCAATTTAAAAGACACTTAACAGATGAGGGCGAATTACAACAGGAGGCTGATCAGGATATTCCCCATGACACTGAACAAGATGAGAAAATTGTTGCAGACCTCGAGGAGCACTCTCTCTCACACTCTGAACCTGGATCCCCTGTTACACTGAGACGGTCCACAAGGGAAAGATGGCCAGTCCAAAGGCTCACCTACTCATCTCTTGGTCATCCGACCTATCAACCATTTCCTGCTGTGAACACTATTGGCACGTACCTCATGCCCTCTACTCACCCACTGTACAGGCCATCATTCCAGTGGGCACCCATGGTCCAATATTCATACTTGCCATGTACGGTACAGGTTATTGAGAATGAACAGTGGTGATGTAATCAAACTAGATTCATATATTTTGTATAGTTGAAGATTTTGAATATTGTTAATATTTTTGAGTCTGTGAAAGATTGTTGATTATTTTCAATGGACACTTGTGATTTGAAATAAGTGTCAGGAGCCACTTTTGTTGTTGGGGAGCGTGTGGTGCACCTAAGACGGTGTGCCCACCTTGATTTTATTTATTTGATGGTGTATTGGCAGTTTATAATGTGCAGCAGTGAGGGGGAACGTCTGTGTCACTCCTGTTGCTGCGGGGACTGGAAACAGCAAGGCACTTCCCCCCATCTCGGCAGAAGCAATCTGGGGATGAATTAAGACGCACTGTGTCCACATTTGCTATCTCACACCTGCGTTTATACAGGTTATCTATCTGCTTTACGGTGCCCAACCATGGGACCCGTAACAGACCATGGGGGCTCGTCCGGATTAACACTGGTCATTTTGACAGGCCTATGCAGCTACAGGCCAAAGCAAAAATCGAACTGCGATGGTGGATTAGCAATATTCAACATTGCTTTAATCCCATCACAATTAAAATCCTTCGGTTGTGTTACAAACCAACGCCAGCGCTCACGGTTGGGGAGCTACCGATACCACCTCCAATTGTGGTGGTAGATGGAATATGCACAAATCTACCTTACTTCAGACACAAGGTATTAACTATTTAGAAATGTTGGGAGCATTGCATGGGCTACGGGCCTACTGTACGGATATGCACCATCTGCATGTTTGCCGACAATTAGACAACACCACAGTGGTGGCATATATTAATCATATGGGTGGTATCAAGTTGATATCTTGTGATGAATTGGCAAACACAATCTGGCACTGGTGTATAGAAAGAAACATTTGGATTTCAGCTACATACCTTCCGGGTAAACTAAATACCGTGGCGGACACCGGGTCACGCATATTCAATGACAACACCGAATGGATGTTGAACCACCAGGTATTTACTGACATTATAGCTCAGTATGGAATGCCAGATATCGACCTTTTTGCATCTGGACTTAACCATCAGATACCAACATATGTCACATGGGAACCAGACTCTGGGGCACTAGCGATGGACGCTTTCTCGCTACATTGGGGGAATTTGTTTTTCTATGCATTTCCCCCTTTCTGCCTCATCAGTCGGGTATTGCGGAAAATTCAATTAGACTCCGCAGTAGGGATATTGATCATACCCGACTGGCCTACACAGCCATAGTTCCCGGTGGTTCTCGACATGGTGAAAGAGCCATGTCTTCCGATTCCTAAACGCTCGAATCTCCTGGTTCATCCCGTGACAGGGGCAAATCATCCGTCCCATGATTATATGGCTTGCTGGTTCTGAAAATACCACTCCTGGAGTTCTGGCTGACAGACAGGACCATGAACAACATCACGGTATTGTGCAGGGAGTCCACTAGGAGACAATACCTTACACATGTTAAAAAATGGGAGGTATTTTGTTCCAGAACTGGTACCACTTTCAACTGTGCTACCATTACGGGCATACTGGAATTCCTGGCGAGCCTTCACTACGATGAGAGCCTCAGTTACAGTGCTATCAACTGTGCTAGGAGTGCTTTCTCATCCTTCCTTGGGCTTGGAGTGGGATCCCATCCCCTGGTGTCTAAACTCATGAGGGGTATTTTTAATTCTACCCCTCCCAGGCCTTGATACTCGCAAACCTGGGATATCGGACTGGTCTTGTCCCTACTCAGGGGTTGGACACCAGTCACGACACTGTCATTGACTAAGCTCACCTACAAGGTAGTGATGCTGATGGCATTCGTTACTGCACAGCGGGTCCAGACCCTGCATAAATTAAAATTGGATAACATGGTGTCAACTCCTAACAATATGACCTTTTATGTAAATGAGTTACTAAAACATAACAGACCAGGGTCATCCGGTCTAAAATTGGAGTTCCTGACCTATCCATTAGTTAGACGCCTTTGTATATCCACCTACCTTAGACACTACTTAGAGGTTACTAAAAATCTCAGGGGTGCGGAAATGGGTCTTTTAATCAGTTTTAAACGCCCTCACCATAGGGTAACGGTTCAGACCATTTCAAGGTGGCTCAGGGTAGTGTTAGGTGCAGCAGGGGTAGACAATGACGTCTTCAAATCTCATTCTACCAGGGCTGTGTCTACATCAGCGGTGAGGATGATGGAAGTTCCCATGGACTACATCCTCGCAACAGCGGGTTGGTCCAATGAGGCAACCTTTCAACGGTTCTATAACAAACCTGTGGCCACACCCATAACTTTTGCAGACACTATTTTAAGATATGTTTCTTAACTCCCCGAAGTTAGGGGTTTATTATTTGTTGTTAATAAATATATTATTGTTTTTCAGCTCTGTTTCAAGTCTGAAATACGTTAATATACTTCCCCCATTAGTCATTATGGCAGTGTGTGAGCATGGACTCGTTTCCAGGGCATGAAATCACAGAGCTTTGAAATCTTCACGAAGTCACTCACGTGATTCCGAAGTAAAATAGTAAGATTAAACAAGAACTTACCAGTTCGAAGTTTGATCTTTATTTTATGAGGAGTTACGATGAGGGATTTTGTGCCCTCCGCTCCCAACCCTCTATTATAAGGTCAACTGGTATGTTATTTCTCTTAATCTTACTATCTTCAGTCAACTCTACTATCTGTGATTTCACTCCGCTGCTTTGAAGAATGTCGCGCATGCGTGCTGGTGGGGTCTTCACGAAATCCCTCATCGTAACTCCTCATAAAATAGAAATCAAACTTCGAACTGGTAAGTTCGCGTTTAATCTTACTATTTCTGAACACAAAGTCTCTGCCACTGATCCTTTGGTTTTGAGATACAGCATGGTAACAGGCCCATCGGCTTACCAAATCCGCACTAACCATCGATTACTCCATTCATACTAGTTCAATGTTATCCCACTTTCTCATTCAATCCCTACACATCAGTGCCAATTTATAGAGGCCAATCAATCAACAAACCTGCATGCCTTTGTGATATGGGAGGAAACTGGAACACCCCGGCAGAAAACCATGCATTCACAGGGAGAACATGCAAACTCCACACAAACAGTATCTGAGGCCAAAATCAATTGGGTCTCTGGCACTGTAAGCCAGCACCTCTACCAGCTGTGACAATTTGCTGCCCTTTGATATCAGGCACAAAGATCCTTTATGCTTGGTCTCACAGATCTGTTCTTAATGAATAATTTATTTATTTTCAATGAATACTTAGAAATACTTTTCATCCCTTCTCACAATAAGTATTATATTTGGTTCATTTCCTCCCTCATAATCATTGAGTTAGTCTGATGAATTGTTGAGATCATGTTTCCTCATCTCAGTTTATAGACTTTATAATTAAATAAATGCTATCAACCTCAACATTCCTAGACATTTACACTGCCATCTGAGCAGGGTGAATTGGAACCATCAATATATGAAAAGGAGCATGTCATGGAAATACATAACATTGTGGTCATTCCATCTGACATTTACAATGGAGCATACATGTGTCTTGGAGAAGGTAGATGATCTATTGCCTTTTCCCTTGTATACAACCGCGACCCCAAAAGGCTAACTGTTGTCCACAAGAGTACAAGGTGTTGCATGCTCTCATTTGCCTTTGAAGTCTTGTGTCTTGATAAAAGCCAAGAGACAAGTGTACTCTAAAATGTCATTGGCGACTTAGAATCACAAATCCTCGGTCTGTTGAATGCAATTACTTACAGTATGTAGTAACCCCAAAGTCATATGAGAAGAGCAGACATACCTCCATATCTCACTTCATGGATGGAGCTCTTAAAATAGGCTCACAGTTTGAACGAGTCGGTTACCTTTAAGTTTGAGTGGCCCTCAAGATGTAAATATATTCGAGAATAACTCTCCATACTGCAAGACTGACATTGGAGGAAGATGACAGAATCAGGCTCTGCAGAGACTGTTGACCCCTGGATAAAGTAAACTACTTTGAACAAGGATGATCTCAGGACCCTTCTGGAAAAACGTAGTTGTATCTTGACTGCTGGGCATTTCAGAAATTATTCTAGTTGGAATGGTTTTAAAGCTCTTGTTAAGAGCCAATTGACAATAGAAAATTGCCAATGGCCTCCATAAGGAGATATGTCATACTCATGAAGACTGAGCTGCAATTTTGAGAGGTGTGCAACTTGTATACAGGCTTGCAACTCTCTCATCCACCACATGAAACTTTACCTTCAGTAACAGAATGTTTTTAGTGTAGTGTGTAACTGGTGGCTGAAGAAAAAATGCACACGTTACACATTATTTAGTCAAAATTAAAGGAAACTAAGATCTATGTTCAACACAAATTTAAATATAAATATAAATTAATATATATATGTCTGAAAAATTAAACAACATATTTTCACTGATTTTGTTAATCAATTTATCATCTCTCAAGAGGAGAGGAAAATGTTAAGCAATTTTATAGAATTTTCCACCTGAATGTATATGTTCCAATACAATGTTACAATTGCAAGAGCAAACTATTTTAACAATTTGATTTTTTTTTGTTAACCTGAAAACTAATTATTACTACAACCACATTACCTCCTTACAGATTTGTGTTAATGAACATATAGTGCCATTTGCAGCAGTTACGATAAAACTGCAAAGGACACCATATTTGAAAGGGGAAATAAGATAATCAGTCTGGTATCAAATTTATTCCAAAGCAGCCTAGTGTGATTTTCTGATTGTGAAAGGAGACATGCAGGGAGGTCAGGGGTCAAGTAAAGAGGAGACAGCATTGTGTAGAAACTGTCACGCATCGTCACCTATTTTGACATGCAGAAGCCCGTTTGTTGTCTGTTGAACATGCAAATTATGTGCCTGCTGTCATAGCCAGCAGATATCTGAAACTGGCAAATGAGACCACCTGTAACCATTGAATAGAGTGATAGACAAGCATTCAGAGCTAGTCATTTCCACGACCATTCACACCACCTTGGAATTGCATATGACATGTAAAATCTATTCTTAATATTCAGATCCAGGAAGTTTGGGAATTATGGAAGCTTCAACTGGTGCATCTAATGGGTTCTTCAAGCAGACAGCTGTGAGCTGGCTTCATAATTAGGTGTCCAGGAAGATTTTTTTTTACATCACTAACAAAAAAATGAAGGCAAAAGGTATCAAATCAGAAAATAATATTAACCTCTTCAGTGCCTGAAAGAATTGCAAGATTAATAAAAAAAGAAATCAGTAAGGCTTAAGATGGATTATAACTGACCCTTAAAATTCTCGATTCAGGACGAGAAAGACCTTTTTCAGCTCAGAGAAGCATAAACAAAGAATTGTACTAAAATGTAATATGCTGAAACGTGGTTTTTGTTTGCTTCATTGGAACAAATAAATACAAGTAGAAACAGATGCAGACAGATTGACAAATTCAAACCCATTCCGATTGCATTTGCAGGCAATTTAGTCCAATTGTTTGATAGAGCTCTCCATCACTATTTGGAAGTGTTTACTGCAACATTGTGTCCTGACATTGGTGAGTTTTTTTTTTATATGAGAACTAATATTTCATTTCAGGAGTAAATTGAAAGAAATGCAGTTCATAGTTTTTCATTTTGTTTTAATGCTGTTATTTTGTGATATATTCCTGATTCTGTACAGGGCAGAAATAAAGAACTTGGACTTGTGTAATGTTTTTCATGACCTCAGAATATCCCAAAGACATTGTTCTCAATTACGTTTATTTTCAAGTAAAAACATAGTGGTTGGGAGAATATCATTTTTAAATGTTAGGACTGAACTCTTCCATGGAAGAATTGCAAGATTAATAATAAAGAAATCAGTAAGGCTTAAGATGGATTATAACTGACCCTTAAATTTCTCGATTCAGGATGAGAAAGATCTTTTTCAGCTCAGAGAAGCTGAAAATAGAAACAAAGAATTGTACTAAAATGTAATATGCTATATAAATGTAATCTTCCATTTAAATTAATCCTTTCAAAACACAATATGCATAATGCACTCTCTTAAATATACATATACTACATGTCCACAACTATGGTCAGGATAACTAAAATATTTAAAGACTATCTTAATTGACCTCCTCAGGATTTGTAAATTCCTATTCCATTCAATGAGTTGATTGCATATTAGTTCTTCTTTTCCAATACTTCTAACTTTCCAATTGCCAACAGTACCAATATATTGCTGGTGACATCCCCTCCCAACAGTTTAGTTAGGTAGTTAGGACTTCAGTTCTATATTTATTCTATTGACTCTAATTTCTCAATTAATCTGAAAATGAATGCAAATTAAGCTCAGCACCAGTGTGCTTGAGTGAGAGTTGAGAAGTTGTGTTTCTGGTCTTTCCTCTGGGACCTTTGTTCAGATGGTGGGAGTAATAAACACTGCTGGGTCAGAACAGACATCATCCAAGAATTCAGTTAAAGGTGTCAATGATTATATTAAGTGTTTGCCATCAATGATTCTGCTGAGAATATCACCAATGCCTTTTTTTCTCAAAAAATGTATCTTGCACTAAACATTATTCATGTTATTTCCTTTGTCATGTAACTGTACATGGTTGGCTCAATTTCAATCATGTGTTGTGTTTCCATTGACTGCTTAGCTTGCAACAAAACTTTTCCCAGTATATGTGATAATAAACTAAACTCAAATTTAAACTCAAGATTAAGGAAATGTCATGTGCCCCCAACAATACTTACCAATTTCTGCAGATGCTTCATGGAAAGCATCCTATTGAGATGTATCACAGCTTGATATGGCAAATGCCTGCACAAGACCCTAAGAAATAGCAAAGAATTGCAGATGCAACCCAATCAATCATGTAAATGAGCCAACCCTTCAACGATATCATGTGCACTTCATGGTGCCTCTGGAAAGCAGCCAACTTTATCAAGGACTTGGTCATTCTTTCTTCTACCATCTATCAGGCGGTAGATACAAAAGATTGAAAGCACATTCCAACAGATTCAAGAACAGATCCTATTCTTCAACAGAGCTCTCATATGCTAAGGCCATATCCTCAAAGCGATGTTTTGGGATATTCTGAGGTCATCAAAAACATACGTCCAAATTCTTTATTTCTGCCAATCCTGCCCTTATAGAAACATAGAAACATAGAAATTAGGTGCAGGAGTAGGCCATTCAGCCCTTCGAGCCTGCACCGCCATTCAATATGATCATGGCTGATCATCCAACTCAGTATCCCGTACCTGCCTTCTCTCCATACCCTCTGATCCCCTTAGCCACAAGGGCCACATCCAACTCACTCTTAAATATAGCCAATGAACTGGCCTCAACTACCCTCTGTGGCAGAGAGTTCCAGAGACTCACCACTCTCTGTGTGAAAAAAGTCTTTCTCATCTCGGTCTTAAAGGATTTCCCCCTTATCCTTAAGCTGTGACCCCTTGTCCTGGACTTCCCCAACATCGGGAACAATCTTCCTGCATCTAGATCCTGTCCAAACCCTTAAACAGATAAGTCCAAGGTGTTTTATTTTTGGAAGTCAAACTTGGGCAGGACCTTTAAGGTGAATGGCAGGACTCTGGGGAATGTTGTAGAGCAGAGGGTCTAGGAGTGCAGGTACCAGAAAGTGATGTCACATGTAGATCTGGGTGATCAAGTAGGTGATCAAGGGGACAAAGTGCTGGAGTAACTCATTCTCCAGAGAATATGGATGCGAAACATCACTTATCCATATTCTCCAGAGATGCAGCATCTCTGGAGAATATGGATGTGATGTTTCAAATCGAGACCCTTATTCAGATAGGGAATCGACCTGAAATGTCACCTATCCATATTTATTTGTTTATTGATAAATATACATTTAATACGATTATTATATTAAATATATTACATAAAGGTAGGTATATGGTTATATGGTTACAGACTGCCGGATAGGGTTGTTGAGGCAGGTACAGTAACAACATTTTAAATACTTTTGTTCAGGTATAAGGATAGGAAAGTTTGAAAGGGATATGGGCAGGAGGGACAAATGTAGGTAGACCGTCTTGGTCGACATGGGCTAATTGAACCAAAGGGCCTGTTCCATGCTGACTCTGATACCAATTGCCTAGCACAACCATGGTTCAATTGTAGAAAAATAATTAAATAACAAATGTTGACAGAAATATAAAACGTTACCGACAATCCTTGTATTACATATGGGGTTGCATTCCATCTAGATTTCGCCATAAATCAGAGACTTCCATTATCTATATTAACTTATATAGTATCTCTGCAAATACACTTGCTGTAATTATTTCATTTCGATTAATGATCACCCTAAGACGCCATAATTAAACTAATGGACCATATGTGGTATCGAGTTGTAAATGAATATCAAGAAAGCTTTTCTAGTTTGAAAAGTTATTTAAAAGTGTGTGGGTATATTTGCATAAAGTAACATTTTTTTAAAATCAGGTCATTCATACCCCTAGAATCCCCTGTACTACAAAAATTCTGACAAGTATACATGAATTAGTGATTAATAGATTATTTATTAACAATGTTCATTAACTTTATCAATTAATTCATAATTAGCTTAAAAACATTTTAGGGATTAATACATCTGCTTAATTACCGAAACATTAATGCAATTAATATTTACCAGGATAGATTTTGTACCACTAATTTCTCATTATGGTCATTACTAGCTTTTCTGAAGGCTGGAGGAAAGGATCACAGTAAAACCTTGGTCCTTTGTTTCTGCACAGATAAAATAATTCAGGATTTGAAGACGGGGGAGGGAGGAGAGAGAGGGACCCATACTACCTACATCATGTGAGCAGTTTTGGTGAAGATTGGGTAGAACTTCAAGAATCCTGGCAATCTAGAATCCCTTTCATGATGCAGCTTTATAGGACTTTGGTGAGGTCACATTAGGAGTATTGCATGTAGTTCTAGTCGCCCCATTACAGGAAGGATGTGGAGGCTTTGGAGAGGGTGCAGAAGAGGTTTACCAGCATACTGCCTGGATTAGAGGGTTTCAGCAACAGGGAGAGGTTGGATAGAATTAGATTGTTTTCCCTAGAATATCGAGGTTGAGGGGAGACATGATAGAAGTATATGCAATTATGAGGGCATAGATAGGATAGACAGTCAGACCCTTTTTCCTTGGGTGGAAATGTCCAACGCTAGAGGACATAGCTACAAACTGACAGGGGGAAAGTTTAATGGAGATGTGTTAGACTGATATCATTGTGGCATTATAGAGGCTTTTGGATAGGCACATGGAAGTGCAGGGAATAGAGGGATATGGACTATGTGCAGGCAGATGAGACCAGTTTAACTTGGCATCATGTTCAGCACAAACATTGTGGGCTGAAGGGCTCGTTCCTGTGTTGTATTGTTCTATGTTTTATGTTCCAAGCACATTCCTGTTAATAATCACAAAAGAGCTGGAAATACTTAGCAGGTCAAACAGTGTCTGGGGTAAGAAAAACAGTGTTAGCATTTCAGGCTAACACTTCATATCGAAGACCTGTAGGCACAGCAAAACAGTCTACCACTTTGATTTTATCTCACCACTCAATTTACATTATTCCAACAGTTATCAGTTCTGCCACAATTATTTCACATGATGCTTGGAATGGGGTCATGACCAGGTGAGAGTGGAAGTTCTATTGGAATGTCCACCTGGACATCTACCTTCCATCTACCTTCCTAATTCTTTGCCATTTTTCACTACCTCAAAGAGCCGCAAAACTTTGACGATACATCTACTTATGTTTGTACTGTTTGACACAAATGAACAGCTGTTTTTTGTGAAATAAAAGGGAAGGTAAATTTAAATCCCACAAATGAGCCATTAATTTTGAAAATGTATTGTGGTGAATGCTGTGCATAAACAAAAAGAGGGGCATTTCAGGATTTAACCATTTTGTTGAGCAGGAATCAAAATCTACTTTCCCCAGGCTAACACTTCATATTAGAGACCTATAAACACAGCAACACCTACTTCTATGGAAAACTGCAGTAACTGCTGTCAAGTTTCAAGTCGGAATGAATCCATTGAATACATCAAATATACAGTACGGCCATATAGTCATCTCCTTCATACAGGCCACCACTTCTCAATTGGCAATTTAGCAAATGTATTCAGAATGGCTCTCAAGTATAGGAATGTATTTTGTCTTATAAACTCACAAAATGTATGACAACTGCTAAACTGTCAATTGACAGGGAGGTATTGATAGTTCTGCATAGGCCATCTTACATATGGGGTTTTCTGAGGGTCTGCAGGATTGCTCTGGAATATCCAGAAATTAAAGATGAACTCCCACAAAAATTATAGATGCATTTAGGAAGTTTGTTAAGTTAGATCACAATGATGGCTAGTTGGAAGGTTGGCGGAGAGCTGTAGTTATTTGCAATATCTAAATCAATGCATTCAAATTACCCTCACCTATTCACTGAAAGGGGTTGCAGATCAGATGCACAATCTCTCTTTTGCTGCCCCTGAGCTCAGCTTTGAATCATGACTATTGCAGAGAAGCCACACTTTGCACATCAACTTAATGCCAGTTATAGCTCTTGCATCAGGTGCAACATTGTTCATTTGAATAGAGTTGCTGACTTTAAAGAAAATGGGAATTTACAAAATTTAGAGTTTTTTTGTTGTTTCTTGATATATTTAGTTCTTACTGGCTTAAATGATTTAATCTATATTAATCAGTTTTATTAGATCGCTTAATTTCTATTGATTAGTTAAATAAATATTAACTGACGTTGAAAGGCACTGATTATCAGAGATGAGTAAAACAGTGAAACATGAGCTGTCAGAGGGTGTCCCGGTGGCTCAGGGCCAGGCCCAGAGCCTCAGCTGCATTGCCCAGAGACTTGATTGTCCCTTGTGGCCAATTCCATTCAGAGGACAGCTGCAAAACCTAGTGGTCTTTCGCACCACGTAGTCCTTCCAATGAAGGTACTGTCTCAATGCTGTTCATACAGATTACATCTCAAGTCTGAAGAAAGGTCCTGAACCGAAACATCGCCTATCCATGTCCCCCAGAGATGCTGCCTGACCAGCTGAGTTACTCCAGCACTTTGTGCTTTATGCCTACTAATGTTTTTCAGAAGTGACTGTGTGACTGCAAATATTGTCTATGAAACAACAAAACTAACATGTTCTGGTAATGAGTTTGATCAAAGGTGGTAGGACAAAATAGATGATGGGGAATTTGGTACATATTGCACTCTGTTGCACAAAATCAATTATAACCCAATTTGGCACTGACAAGGATACAATACCACTGGAGCAGAGCTGGGAGGGATACCTAAAATGACATATCTTGAATTAATGTCAAAAAAATCACCACTTGGCATATACCTAAAGATGTTTGTTTGCAATAGACATAAATTATGGTCTTTAGCCCATCATCACCTTATTCACATCATGTACTCTTTATTTTCAGAAGTCAGTTTACCTTTGGTTGGAACATCTTGATTTATCTGCCAAACAATCCTTGAGCTGATGAATTATCTCACATGGTGTATTTCATTGTTCAGGTCAAAGAGGATCAGGCATAGATCATTCTTAAGGGCATATTCTTTCAGAATCCACTGCTCTTGCAACCTGTTTTGGGAAGAAACATTTTCTAGAACTTAGTCAGTAGAAAACGAGTAAGAAATGTAGTAGAATTGCAACAGTGGGTGCTTCGACATCCTGCAGCAAGAACAATGATTGAAAGATCCATGCTGGATTCAGCTCAATAGGAGCAAATTTCTAGGCTATGTTTTGTAGGCCATTTTCAATCGTGGAATCTAAGATCCTGAAGTTTACATAACTAAATTCCCTATTTACTTATTTTTCTTACTAGTTGCTGCTGTTTGATTTTGGGCCATGTTAGTTTCTAAAGGGCTCCTCCCTTTTGTCCCATTGTTAGATATGTTTTGCATTAGAACAGCTAGAGATGTTACAACTCCCAGTTTGATATAATACATGACAATCGAAAGTCTATCAAACGGACAATCGGTGTTTCCAAATGACATATATGTTTCATTTTTTTCTATGGAGATATCAAGTTGTCATTAATAACCAATCAGATCATTTGGAAGGCAAGACAGAGACTGTCAACAACAATCTAATATTTTGGATGATCCCAAATGATTCAGATAAGTTAGATATAAAAACAAAGACCAATCAGTTCTTTTGGATGGTAGAACTAATGGTTTTTGGAACCAACCCAACTAGTTGGCCAAGAATGAGACTAAATTGATATTTCCTTTCAATCCCTTGTTTATTCCACATGAATCAGAGACAATAAATAGAAAAGATTAACTAGTTATCACATGAAAGCTTTTTTAATTGTCAGCTGAAATATACAATGACTTTTAACAGTCACTTTCCTCTTCAGTCATTTTGCTCCCAGCACAGCAACCTCTATTTCAGTTTATTTTAATAAAATAAAAGTTGGTTGTGGACTTTAGGAGGAGAGGAACAGCTCCAGTCCCCTGCCTCCATCAATGGTGTGGATGTGCAGTTTACCATGGAGTACAAATACCTTGGAGTGTACCTGGACAGTAAACTGGACTGGTCCAGGAACCCAGAGGCCCTGTACAAGAAGAGACAGAACCGGCTGTACTTTTTGAGAAGGCTCCGCTCCTTCAACATCTGCAGTGAGATGTTGCAGATGTTCTGCTAGTCAGTGCCATCTTCTTCGCTGCTGTGTGCTGGGGCAGCAGGGCGAAAGCAGCAGATGCCAATAGGAACAAACTCATCAGGAAGACTGGTTCCATCTTGGGGGCGGAGTTGGATTCATGGGTGGTGGTCTTGAAGGAGAGGATGCTCCTCACACTAGCTTCCTGGACAGCACTGCTCACCCCCTCTATGATATACTGGTTAACCTGAGGAGTACCTTCAGCAACAGACTAGTTCCACCAAGATGCAGGAGATTCTTCTTCCCCGTGGCTATCAAACTTTACAACTACTCCCCTTTCTGTCGACTGAGAGTGACTCCACTCCCCCACTCCCCTCCTCCCCAATCTTTTGCACATCCCCCAAGCCTTTCCACTCATCACTTTAATTTCATGCTTCATATATTTTGTGTTTTTATGACTGTTGGCAGATCAATTTCCATCCTGCGATAAATAAAGTTCTATCGTATCGTATCATAAAATTAATTGAAGAAAAGACTGCATTGGTAATGTTTTGGATATCCCAATGGGCCTTACAGGCAACTAAATACTTGAGACATAGGGTCACTCTTGTAACACAAGAAAACTCAACTCATGGTACAAGAAAATCATACGGCCATGACAAGATATTCTGTGTTATTAATCTCAATTGAGGCATAAATACCAGCTGAAATATGAGGAAGGACATCACTTGTCTTTGAAGTAGTGCAATGGGAACCTTTACATCCACTTGGAGGAGCAGATGGGACATCAGGGCAAAGTCGCATTCAGAAGATGCCACCTCCAAAAATGCAGTTTTTCCTTGCATGACTGGTGCTTATGCTTATCTCTTGAGCAGGATTTCAACCCACAACATTCTTGCTCAGAGGACAAAGTGTGAATCAGCCACAACTGACACATCATAAATTCATAAGGAGGTAGAGAAAATACAGATGGAGTGGCATATTTGTCTATCTCTGCCTCATGGAATGTCTATGCCCCATTTGCCCATATTACATTACACTTTCAGTGTAAGTTCATTCGGACTTACAACTTTGATTAGGAGAGGGATGGGGTGGGACAGGTGGCAAGATGTGTGGGTATATAAAATACTTAGCCATATACAGTAACATGCACTCTGGCCAATTTATAAAATTACCTAGCTTCCAATTATTAATCAGCTTCCAATATTATATCATCAATTTTCTGTCTTTTCCTCAGTTAAGAATTTTCACCCTCCCCCTATACAGATTTCAATAATCAGGACCATTTTATGATGTTGCTTTTTTTCTGAAACAGATATAATAATTTATTTAGGCTTAAGCCAACTTTTATTCGTGTTACTGGTTCACATGCACACAGTTAGAGACTCCGTAGTAGAGTTCAATCAATAAACAAATGCCTCAGCCTGAACAAAACGGACAGCCAGCAAAAATAATATGATCAGCCAACATCAGTACAGAAACAACAACCTCAGTGTTATCTCCATTAAAGTGGAGAGAATAGATTTCTGAGGACAAGAATTGATGGAAACAATATACTGCAGCTTGAAGTAATGGATCTGTGAGACCATAAATTAATCTGTGCCATCAAAAAGATAGAGAGATTATGGGCCCAGATTAGAACAGTGCAAAATGTTCACACAGTGACATCTGTGTGATGTAGCTCAAATGCTGTGGAGTTTTGACAATGCAGTCAAGTGAAAAATGGCAGCAGAAATTAAGATTCCTGTATATGTGCATGGTTGCTGTCGATTGTTTATATTTTGGAGGGGGAGACGGATACAAAAGAAAAAGTCATCCTCGTACAGCTTTTATTTGAAAAATGATACTGAGAATTGTCCAAAAAAAAACGATTGCATTGTAAAATTTGACAGCGTACTTACAATTGTCATAGCTATCCTAAGTAATACCAGAATGAGTCAACACAACACAACAGAGTTGATTATGTGTCAACTTGATGGGTTCTTTTTATCATGATGTCTGAATGTTTATACCTTCTAGCAGATTTATATTATTGAGTTGCTTTTGAAAGCGGAGATTTTGAGTGCTGCAGAAATACCGAAGCAGTCCAGGTTTGGCCTTGTGTATGTTCCACAAACCCAGAAATTGTTTTTTTTCAGATTTGATTGGTTGTCTCATATTGAATCCTGGAAGCCATCATTATTTAATGACATTTCTTTGAATACTGTAGCTCAGGATTTCAATGAAGCGTTAGAATTTGCCTTAAAATTTCAACTCAAGATTTTGATCCATTATTGTTGTTAGTCAAGAGCACAAATTAAAATAAGAAAAGATTGTGAGAAGGACTAATGATACTCCAAGCTTTTATTGAAGCAAATCCCATATTATTCTTTTATTATTTTATTTATTATTATTGTATTATATTATTTTATTTGTTAGGGGTAATTTTGTGTTAAATGGATATTTACTGGAAATCAAAATGGGTACAATTAAAATGTTGAATGGGTGGCTGGATCACTTTTGTCCAACGCCATGGTTGATCCCTTCATATAAGGCTATTTAAAAAAATGAAAGATCATAACCAACTTGTGGAAGATAATTATTAAAAATGTTAGAATACGACTCTTTCCAGCCCAAATCAAGAGCTTGGATAGACCCTGAAAGCATTGGACAATTCAAAGATGATTTTATGTTACAGATACATACTGTATTTGCTGCGTAAACCTTATTTGTATATGTGTGCCACTACAAAAACTTTCAAGCTACTACAAAGAAATCATTATTACACTGTAACATTTTTAGGTTGAAAACTGAAATTATAGTGCATTTTTTATCAAGGGGCAAATATCGGATCATAATCTGCATATTCTGACTGAAGAACCCAGAATAAAGTCATTGCATATATAACTAAAGTGTTTTTTAAATGTGACTTTATTCTGTAAAGTGATTAGAATGATGATAAAATCTTCACAATAAATTGAATATAGCAATGAAACTTTTCACCAAGTCCTCTTGGGATAAAACTCTGAAAGGTTTAAGGGCAACAGCATGCATTATACATGATTAGCCGGGGTCAGGCACCACAAGTGCAAACATTCACAATTTGTCAAAAAGATAATGCACAAGCTTTCTGCACTTTTAACCTGGAACAATCTTCAGCAAAACAAAAATTAATTCAATTATGCTAACATATTCCTGGTTCTCATTGTTTGTGATAAAGGCAGTAACATTTACTTACAACAAAAGACCAGGCTGTAACCATATCTTTGTGCCAACCTCCAAGCTGTGTAGAGCTATGCAGTTTTCTTTAGTTTTGGCGTGAGATCTGAGGTAGATATTTTTTGCTATTTCACGACCATTAAACCACTTTTATATGAGAAGCTACAGTGGTACAGCACATCCTACGGTGCCATTAAGTGGAGTCAAATCTATGACTTTGGAACGATATTGGCTGGCAAAGCTTCAAAATCCCATGTATTTGTTGAACAACCACCATTTTCATCATGGACAGGAAATGCATTGTGGATGCACAATGGGAAACCAGGGACCAACACTGGGACCATAGAGTGAACTAGATGGAGAAAAGAGAATATTGCTTGTGGACCCAAATGAGTAGTGGTGCTGAAGGAAGGTGCATTTAAAGAAAAGGAAGACAAAGTGCTGGAGTAATTCGGCCGGTCAGGCAGCATTTTTGCAGAACATGGATAGGTGACGTTTTGAATCAGGACCCTTCTGTACAGACTGATTAATGTGAAGATAAGAGCATTGGTGATGCCGTATGTAAGCTTGGTGCATGGGTTAGAGACAGTTAGGAAGTTGTATTGATAGTACACAAAAGGCTGGAGAAACTCAGCGGGTGCAGCAGCATCTAAGGAGCGAAGGAGATAGGCGATGTTTCGTGTCGAGATCCTTCTTCAGAAGGGTCTGAAGAAGGGTCTCGACCCAAAACGTCGCCTATCTCCTTCGCTCCTTAGATGCTGCTGCACCCGCTGAGTTTCTCCAGCCTTTTGTGTACCCTCGATTCTCCAGCATCTGCAGTTCCTTCTTTAACAAGTTGTATTGATAAGTGTGCGACCTAATCTCTCAGCCAATGCTCCAAAAGACCATATCATTCTTCCACGAGTGTACATTTCACCCTGGAAATGTACGTGGTTGGGATCCATTCCAGAAAAAAAAGTCTGAATTTCCAGATGACTATGCTGCAGTATAGTGAACCAACCAAAGCTGCATCATAGAATCGTTATTAAGCAAAATAGGATGGAGAATATTAGAGCACATAGCAAAATAAATTTGACAAGGATATAAGTTTTAAGGAGAGTTTTAAAGAAAGAAAGGAGCAGTAGTGACACATAGAGTTTTATGAAGAAGCTACAGGACTGGCAACTTTTAATACGAGTACCAAAGGTGGGATAAATAAATAAATAAATAAATACACAGAAAATGCAGAAAACACTCACTGGATCGGGTAGAATCTGTGGATAGAAACAATGGTTCAGGCTAATTAAATAAATAAATAGGAATCAAGGATTCTCCATAGACTTGGAGAATCATTACATAATCTCAAAAGTACGTTGGGTTGGAGGGGATTGTAAAGGTAGTGTGCAGTGCAAATGTTAGGGAATAAGAACAAGGTGACAATTTTAAAATTGTATCTTTACTTAATTGGGAGTCAATGTAGGTCTGTAACAATAAAGGCAATTGATGATCAGAACAGGCAAAAGAAAACAGTGTTGGATGATGGACACAAAATGCTGGAATATCAAGCAGCATCTCCGGAGAAAAGGAATAGGTGGCATTTCGGGTCGAGACCCATCTTCACTGAAGAAAGGTCTCAACCTTAAACGTCATCTATTCCTTTTCTCCAGAGACACTGCCTGGCCCGCTGAGTTAGTCCAGCATTTTGTGTCTTTCTTCGAAGTAAACCAGCATCTGCAGTTCCTTCCTACACAGTGCTGGATGATGTCAGGTTTCTATTCGTGGAAAGTTGAAGAAATCTAGCAGTGTATTACAGCAATCAAGTCTGAAGAAAATAAAGGCATGGCAGTGATTTCAGCTGAAGATTACCTGAACTAACCAATGCTATTGAATTAACAGTTTTAATGATGACAAGCATATCTATACATAACTAAAACTCTGATCTTGTGCTCTTCCGGTTTGTGATTTTTTTTCTCTTAGTGCATAAACAGTACAGGATAGTGCTATGAATTTTTGCCACCTTACTCACCATTCTCATGTGCTCAAGTGCACCAAGTTTTGATCCAATCGATAGTTACAGTTTCAAAGTTATTAAGGTTTGAAAATCTTAAAAAATGCGCATGCACAGATTGGTCTCTTCTCCTGTCAGTGACCGGCATGCAGATTGGTCTCCTGTCCTGTCATTCGCTGGTGTCGCCCGTCTCGCCCAGTGTTGCCCAGCATTGCATGGCAACAGCCACACAGCCAGTCGGCTGGAGGATTTGGCCACAGCCGCCGTGGGTTATGGAGGGAGAGAGGGAGTGAGGGAGTGTCTGAGGGTGGTGGAAAGGAGGGAGAGGGAGAGGTGAGGGAGGGACATGCAAGGAGGGAAAGGAGCAGCACCCTCTAGATCCTGGGGAGGTGAGGAGGGAGAGTGGGGGGATTGAAGGAGAGGAGGGGGTAGGGATGGAGGGGGGGAAATTGGGAGAAGTGAGAGGGAGAGTGGGGGAGGAGGGGGAATAGAGGGAGAGTGGGGGAGGTAGGGAGTGGGGAATAGAGGGAGAGGAGGGCAGAGGGGGAGGTGAGGAAGGACAGTTGGGGGATAGGGGGAGATGAGGAGTGGGGGATAGAGGGATAGGAGGGGGTAGGGAGGGGAGAGGAGTTTTGGAGGGAAGGAGGGAGTGACTGAGGGTAGGGGAAAGGAGAGGGGGGAGAGGTGATGGAGGGATTGGGGAGGGGAGGAGGAGAGGAGAAAGACGAGGGGGGATGAAGAGTAGAGGGAGGGAGTGCTGGGGGATGAGGGACAATGAGCTGCACCTGCGCAGTTGTGTGCTATGTGTGAGTGGTGGAATATTACATTGGGGGAACCGTTTGCTTTGGGGGAACAGATGAGTGGTGGAATATTTCGTTGGGGAACCGGTTGCGTTGGGGGACCATGCCTCCAGTGTGACAGGGACCCAACTAGTGTGATCCTAAATCACGTTCTTAAACTCTTAACTCACTGCCTAGTCCAAGGAGCTGTTAGACGAATGCAAACTTAATGTAGACCCTTTCCTTTTATTTCTGCATCTTGCAGATGAATAAAAATCAATACCGTCATAAACTACATCATCAATATGAAAATCTTCTAATTGGCTTAAAACAAATGGCCACGGTAAATTCTACAAACATAAAATTCAGATATTGTGTAAAACAGTCTACCGATATGCTATATTCCACTTTACACTCCATCCCAATAATTATTTTACCATTTATGTTTTATTATGCAAAACATATGAAGCTCTTGAGAAGATTACGAGGAGGTGCATAATGAAAGCTTTCAGCATCAAGTTTGGAATCAAAGTTGTGAAGGTACTGGGTTAATCATCTGCCATTCACAATTGGCAGCAACATTAGAATTTACAAATAATTTATGATCTGAAGAATGTCTTTTGGGAATAAGGAAACCACAAAATAAATGTAAATTATAATTACTTCAATGTTAGGTCCTATTAACATAATAATAGAATGCCAAAAAAAATTGGAAAGAAACACAATATGATTCTAATTCATCAAACCTTTTGTTTAGAAATTAGTCACAGAAACAATCAAGAGTCAGTGTGGATAAGATTCAACTCGGATCTAACATTCAGGAATGAATTGTTTATTTTGTTATTACTTCTTATGATGTCATTGTATAAGAGATGCAGGGCAGTCTGAACAAAAGTGGACTCACTTTGTACAATCAGACCTGTGTCCAAACCCAGCTTTCCAGTAACATTGTGGACACCAACTAGTTTATTACTTCCAGTAGCTTTTCATTATTTTTCCAAGCCAAATCACCACACACATAATGATAAAGTTACGTGAAGAGAAAAGGTGTCCAGATCTTGGGAAACTAAAAAATGCACATTTAATTTTCATCTATTAATCCTATTCATTTTCTATATTTCAGCCAAGAGATGATTGTTTGGCAATACAGCCTTATGGGACTAGTTTGCCACTCCCTTAACCAATATTATTAGTTTTACAAATGTTTCCTTTTACATTGCCAATAATTATGCAAATGACTACATCAACTCAAAATATTGTATTTATTAATGATTGTACAATGGAAACCAAATCACATACTTCCAAGTCAAGTTGAGTATATTGTCATGTGCACTGGTATGGTGAATAACTGGTACAATGAAGGTTTTGCTTGGAGCATCACATACTCAGAAAACATACAAAACATAAATTATATAATTTATACATGTGCACAACAAGATATTACCGCAAAATTAGAAAACAGGTCCACGGTAGTTCAAGAGATTCAAAGTGTTCTGTTGCTGAGGTAGAATTTTTGAGAAACTGAATAGTTAAAGGTAATTAGCTGATAGTTGAAGCAAAGTACAGCAGCTGCTCCTGAGCCTGGTGGTATGGGATTTCAGGCTTCTGAAGCTCTTGCTCAAAGTTAGCAGTGCAAAGAGGGTGCAGCTCGGATGGTGGATGGTGGTACATACTTCCTATGTAACTGGAACTAACAAAGAGACGATTTCAATTAACATTCAAGTGAAAAGTACATATTTTTAGACTACACTTTTTGAGTTACGCATTGAGTCTAGAATTTATCAGCGGTGAACAATCTTCAGATCATCAGCAGGGATCACCAGCTTTTGCTGACATGAGGTGAACCCGGCAGACCAAAAGAGGAAATTCAAGGCTTCCTGGGCGGTGCAATGTAATACTTCATTGAAATGGTGTTCCATCGAATAGAACTCCTTGAAGCTTCATGCCTTTGGAAAGATTTTGCGTAAATTTGGTATACCACAATGCCCTGAATATTTTGCTCCAATAATGTCAATATTTTGGAAAATATTTTCCAATTTTATGGCTGTTGAATTTGGGCTCAGACTAGTGACACAGTGGTACTTTATTGAAAATATAGTACTAATATTTGGCATTATTGGAACTGAAAAGTGAGCAGTGCTAGATAAGTTGTCAATGATGCACCATTTTGCTATAAGAAATTGGGTGATGCCAGGACCCAAATGTTATAAAATCCATTTTAAACCTGTCCAAACTTGAGTGTGCCAGTAAGAAACTACTAATAAATCTGGTTTGATAGGTTATTGAATCGGTAAGAGACAGGTGAGACACAGAATCACCATGGCACAAAATAATGATAATAAACTAAACATTCGTTGCCCAAAGAATTCAACTTTAGTGTGCAAGCAGAAACTATGCGGCCTAAGGGCAGTTGTCTACGGTATCAGGACGGCAGAAAATCTACTCCATAATCAATTGTTCAACTCGATTAATACCTTTTGGGTATATTAACAGTGAATCTCAAAAGATTTCTGCAGCATACCCTAACGATTTTAATGGATTCATAAAAAATGTTTAAGAAGTGAAGTATTGAAGATATGTTTGATAACCTTTAAGTTGTTTGTTAACCAGGAAGAAATTAACGTAAGACATTCCATTATTTTTAAAAGCTCTGTTTAACAACAATAGCTAATAAAGGCAGAGGAAAGCACTTGTACTTTGAAATGTTCTTGTTTGTCTCAGAATGTTGATGTGCTGCATCTCCAAAAGCTCACTGACCATTCTATTCCAGGTAGTAACAATACACTCTGAGCACCCTCTGTGTTCACAACCTGGAACAATATTTTAATAGCAAGACCCTATCTTTCCTTTCTTACTTTGTACTGTGACATTTAAAAAAATAGTCTCATACATTTTAGAGGTCATTCCTGTAAAAGTCAAATAAATAGTTCTCCAGTATAATTACACAAAGCTGGACAGTATCCTGAAAACACATATAAAACTGAAACCTGTCAATCTTTCTTACTGGTTGGTTGATAGCATTGGCCTGGGGTGGCAATTAAAAAGGATTTTTATGACATCATTACTTTGAAGGGTTTACAGGGTGGACTATTTGTCATGGCTGATTATTATCCATTGTGAAGAAACTATTAAATGGTAACATAAACTAAGCCTGCAAGTGTGTCAAAGAAAGCTTCTGTGTGCCTTTTAAACATCTTTTTTTTCAGTGCTGCAGTAATAGCTTTTCTTAACTTCATTCAAACATATTTCTCCACATTGTCTAAGAAGAAAAAAAAAACACACGCACACACATATTTCAGTACATAGTTTTGCAGTGCACTTTGATGGATCCTTCCAAAGGATCACACAGCTGAGAGGCTGATTTTAGAATGCTCCTCCATTTAATCTTCTCGCAGAGGGGGGTAAATCACTGGTATTCTCCTTGGCAGATTTTGAAGGCTAGATCGTTGGGGGAACTTAAGAAGGAAGTAGACATTTTTCTGGAAGGTCAGTGAATGGATGGCCATAGGGAACTGGCAGCGAAAAGGTGACGAGGCCGGGAGTAGATCAGCCATGAACATATTGAATGATTGGGCACTGCACAGTGGCGCACTGGTCTAGTTGCTGCCTTGCAGCGCCGGAGACCCACATTTGATCCTGACTAGGGGGGCTGTCTATACAGAGCTTGTACATTCTCCCCATGACCGCGTGGTTTTTCACCAAGACCTTTGGTTTCCTCCCACTCTCCAAAGACATACAGATTTTACAGGTTAATTGGCTTGGTATAAGTATAAATTGTCCATATTTTGTACAATAGTGTTAATGTGCTTGGATCGCTGGTCGGTGCGGTCTCGGTGGGCCGAAGGGCCTGTTTCCGCACTGTATCTCTAAACTAAACTAGACTAGACTAAACCTGATAAAGGAGATGAATGGCCTAATCCTGCTTTTATTTTCTTAAGTCCTTGCAAAAATATTAGTGGCAGAACCTTGATACCAACCATTTAAATAAGTAAATACTGAAGGAAGAAATGTGTACACATAACAAAGTGAAATTCCATGAAATAAATGGCATAATTTAATTTTTTTGAAAAGGAATTTTGAATAAGAATTACAATGTAGAATCTACAAGGAATTACAATGTAGAACAAGGACATGGCAGACCAATTGAATAACTACTTTGGTTCTGTCTTTACTAAGGAAGACATAAATAATCTGCCGGAAATAGCAGGGGACCGGTGGTCAAATGGGATGGAGGAACTGAGTGAAATCCAGGTTAGTCGGGAAGTGGTGTTAGGTAAATTGAATTGATTAAAGGCCAATAAATCCCCAGGGCCAGATAGGCTGCATCCCAGAGTGCATAAGGAAGTAGCCCCAGAAATAGTGGATGCATTAGTGATAATTTTTCAAAACTCTTTAGATTCTGGAGTAATTCCTGAGGATTGAAGGGTAGCTAATGTAACCCCACTTTTTAAAAAGGGAGGGAATGAGAAAACGGGGAAATGCAGACCAGTTAGTCTAACATCGGTAGTGGGGAAAATGCTAGAGTCAGTTATTAAAGATGGGAAAGCAGCACATTTGGAAAGTGGTGAAATCATTGGACAAAATCAGCATGGATTTATGAAAGGTAAATTATGTCTGACGAATGTTATAGAATTTTTCGAGGATGTAACTAGTAGAGGTGATAAGGGAGAACCAGTGGATGTGTTATATCTGGACTTTCAGAAGGTTTTCGACAAGGTCCCACATAAGAGATTAGTATGCAAATTTAAAGCACATGGTATTGGGGGTTCAGTATTGATGTGGATAGAGAACTGGCTAGCAGAGAGGAAGCAAAGAGTAGGAGTAAACAGGTCCTTTTCAGAATGGCAGGCAGTGAATAGTGGGTACCGCAAGGCTCAGTGCTATTTACAATATATATTAATGATTTGGAAGAGGGAATTGAATGCAACATCTCCAAGTTTGCAGATGACACGAAGCTGGGGAACAGTGTTAGCTTTGAGGAGGATGCTGGGAGGCTGCAAGGTGAATTGGATAGGTTGGGTGAGTGGGCAAATGCATGGCAGATGCAGTATAATGTGGATAAATGTGAGGTTATCCATTTTGGTGGCAAGAACAGGAAAGTAGACTATTATCTGAATGGTGGTCGATTAGGAAAATGGGAGATGCAACGAGACCTGGGTGTCATGGTACACCAGTCATTGAAAGTAGGCATGCAGGTGCAGCAGGCAGTTAAGAAAGCGAATGGTATGTTAGCATTCATAGCAAAAGGATTTGAGTATAGGAGCTGCACCTGCTGGTTCTACTGCAGTTGTACAGGGCCTTGGTTAGACCACATCTGGAGTATTGTGTACAGTTTTGTTCTCCTAATCTGAGGAAAGACATTCTTGTCATAGAGGGAGTACAGAGAAAGTTCACCAGACTGATTCCTGTGATGTCAGGACTTTCATATGAAGAAAGACTGGATAGACTCGGCTTGTAATTGCTAGAATTTAGAAGATTGAGGGGGGATCTTATAGAAACTTACAAAATTCTTAAGGGGTTGGACAGGCTAGATGCAGGAAGATTGTTCCCGATGTTGGGGAAGTCCAGAACTAGGGGTCACAGTTTAAGGATAAGGGGGAAGTTTCTTAGGACCGAGATGAGATAAACATTTTTCACACAGCGAGTGGTGAATCTGTAGAATTCTCTGACACAGAAGGTAGTTGAGGCCAGTTCATTGGCTATATTTAAGAGGGAGTTAGATGTGGCCCTTGCTGCTAAAGGGATCAGGGGGTATGGAGAGAAGGCAGGTACGGGATACTGAGTTGGATGATCAACCATGATCATATTGAATGGCGGTGAAGGCTCGAAGGGCCGAATGGCCTACTCCTGCACCTAATTTGTATGTTTCTATGTTTCTCTTCAGCAGCATTTAGTAACTAATAAATAATAATAAATATAAAAAAACGTTCAAAATTATGCACAAACCTACAGTAGATGTGTTGATTTAAGTACCTCTTATCTACCATATCATCTTGTTTGCTTATCTGCTCATAATTGATTATTGCTACTGCTTCATTCACAGCTAACTGCTAATTCAAATAGGGTACACAAAAAGCTGGAGAAACTCAGCGGGTGCAGCAGCATCTAAGGAGCGAAGGAGATAGGCGACGTTTCGGGTCGAGACCCTTCTTCAGACTGGTCAGGGATCAGGGAAACGAGAGATATAGACGGTGATGTGGAGAGATAAGGAACAATGAGTGAAAGATATGCAAAAAAGTATCGGTGATAAAGGGAACACGCCATTGTAAGCTGTTTGTGGTGTGAAAATGAGAAGCTGGTGCGACTGGGGTGGGGGAGGGAGATAGAGATAGAGGGAATGCCAGGGCCCGAGGGCTGAGGGAGAGGTGGGAAGGGGAGGAGACAGCAAGGGTTAACAGAATTGAGAAAATTCAATATTCAAGCCCAAAGGATGCAGACTCCCCAAGCGGAATATGAGGTGCTGTTCCTCCAGCTTGCGGTGTTGCTCACTCTGGCCGTGGAGGAGGCCCAGGACCGAGAGGTCGGATGTGGAATGGGAGGGGGAGTTGAAGTGCTGAGCCACCGGGAGGTCGGGTTGGTTATTGCGGACCGAGCGGAGGTGTTCGGCAAAGCGATCGCCAAGCCTCCGCTTGGTCTCACCGATATAGATCATCTGGCATCTGGAGCAGCGGATGCAGTAGATGAGGTTGGAGGAGGTGCAGGTGAAACTCTGTCGGACCTGGAAGGACTGCTTGGGTCCCTGAAAGGAGTGGAGGGGGTGAGGTGAAGGGACAAGTGTTGCATTTCTTGCGGTTGCAAGGGAAAGTGCCCGGGGAAGGGGTAGAGTGGGAGGGGAGGGAAGAATGGACAAGGGAGTTGCGGAGGGAGCGGTCTTTGCGGAAGGCAGACAGGGGGGGAGATGGGAAGATGTGGCGGGTGGAGGGGTCACGTTGGAGGTGGCGAAACTGGCGGAGGACTATATGTTGTATTTGCCGGCTGGTGGGGTGAAAGGTGAGGACCAGGGGGACTCTGCCCTGTTTGCGAGTGGGGGAATGGGGAGCGAGGGCAGTGTTGCGGGGTATGGAGGAGACCCTGGTGCGAGCCTCATCAATAGTGGGGGAGGGGAATCCCCGTTCTCTGAAGAATGAGGCCATTTGTGATGACCTGGTGTGGAACACCTCATCCTGGAAGCAGATGCGGCGTAGACGGAGGAATTGGGAATAGGGGATGGAGTCCTTACAGGAAGCAGGGTGGGAGGAAGAGTAGTCCAGGTAGCTGTGGGAGTCAGTGGGTTTGTAGTGGATGTCGGTTAGGAGCGTATCACCTGCAATAGAGATGGTGAGGTCAAGGAATGGTAGGGAAGTGTCGGAAATGGTCCAAGTGTATTTGAGTGTATTTGCTAATTCAAATAAACAGACCTTATCCTCTTTCAAGCCAAGAATGCCTGGATAATCCATTGTGATCAATACCGACAAGAAGAACATGTAGTTGTTACCCTTCATAGGATTCAATTGTTAGTTGAAGGATTCCAGGGCCATGGCTTCCTCTTAACCAACTGCTTCCTCATGTAAATGGCATGAATGCCCAGGGGTAAATGAAACTGTTCAAGAGAATAACAATAGAAAGAGGAAGAGGAAGAGCGATGAGTAAGGGGAGTAAATGGCTGACAAGGGAAGTCAAGGACAGCTTAAAAATAAAAGAGAAGACGTATAACATAACAAAGATGAGCGGAAAGCTAGCGGATTGGGCAAACTTTTCAAGATCAACAGAAGGTAACTAAAAAGGCAATATGGAGAGAAAAGATGAAGTATGAAGGTAAGCTGGCCAAGAATATAAATGCCTCTTTGAGTATGTGAAGAAGGAAAAAAATAGTTAAGACAAATGTGGGTCCCTTGAAGATAGCAACAGATTAATTTATTGTGGGGAACAAGGAAATGGCAGACGAGTTGAAGAGGTACTTTGGTTCTGTCTTCACTCAGGAAGACACAACAATCTCCCAGATGTACCACGGGACAGAGGACCTAGTGTGATGGAGGAACTGAAGGAAATTCACATTAGTCAGGAAATGGTGTTGGGTAGACTGATGGGACTGAAGGCTGATAAATCCCCAGGACCTGATGGTCTGCATCCCTGGGTACTCAAGGAGGTGGCTCTGGAAATCGTGGATGCATTGGTGATCATTTTCCAATGTTCGATAGATTCTGGATCACTTCCTGTGGATTGGAGGGTAGCTAATGTTATCCCACTTTTCAAGAAAGGAGAGAGAGAGAAAGCAGGGAATTATAGACCAGTTAGCCTGACATCGGTGGTGGGGATGATGCAGGATTCTATTATCAATGATGTAATAGTGGCGCATTTCGATAGCAGTAACAGGATCGGTCCACGTTAGCTTGGATTTACGAAGGGGAAATCATGCTTGACATATCTTCTGGAATTGTTTGAGGATGTAACAAGTAAACTAGACAAGGGAGAGCCAGTGGATGTAGTGTGCCTGAACTTTCAAAAAGCCTTTGATAAGGTCCAACACAGGAGATTAGTGGGCAAAATTAGAGCACATGGTATTGGGGTAGGGTATTGACATGGATAGAAAATTGGTTAGCAGACAGGAAACAAAGAGTAGGGTCAGAGAAACAACTGCAGGACTGCTTCATGTCTGTAGACTGGGCAATGTTCAGGGACTCGGCAATGGACCTGAATGAATACGCCGCAGTCATTACAGATTTAAGGAACTGTGTGAAGGACTGCGTTCCAACAAACACCTTCCGAAGCCTTAGATGAACCATGAGATCCGCATTCTTCTGAAGACCAGATCCCGGGCATTGTCGTTAATTTATTTGCCCGTACCTTATTCCTTATATAAATTAATCAGCAGAGGAGACGGCAGTTCCTTACAACGCAGTTTTATTGAGGGAGAGTCATACAGCAAGCGGGCCAGTGACTGTAAGAGTCTCTCTGGCTTTTTTGTCTACGCATCGGCTTTTTATACAATGTAGTAAACAGGTCATTGTGTGATAAGATATTGCAACCCTCACACACATACAGCTTAATCTTGCAAGCGCCAACTGTCTGTCGGGAGAATGCGTTTGCTGTTACTGAGAGCTACATGTTTTTAGTACAGATGGTTCCTGCTTTTTCCTAATCGGATCGTTTGCAGTTTGTTATGTGCTCTTTGGCACGTATTGAATCTTGCAAGGTGCAGCATGTCTTGGTTACATTTTAAGGCTACATATGGCAATTAGTTAGTACAGTGTTTTACTTTACAATTTATTTCACATTTCCCCCCTATTTATCATTATGATAACAAAAACCCATAAAGTACAATAAATGCAACCCTGAGATGGTACATCGGTCGCAAGCAACCCGCAGTCTTTTCCTTTAGACCTCATTCGCTCACGAGAATCGTACTTAAAAGCGTACCTTCCATCATATCCTCGGGGTCTTTCTCTCTACCCTTCATTGTTACACCTTCTTCCAACAATAGAATCCTATCCACCATCACCTGCTCTGTCTTTGTTAAGGCAGTCTCTATGAGTCTCTGTGTCAACCCCCTGGCACAAGGTATTATACAGCACCCGAACAGACACTGCAATCCCACCATAACTAAGATGGTAGTCAGTGATGACAAAAATATTCCTTTCCATTTTGCAAACATGGAGTCCAGGAACCCTGTCCAGGAGGTGTCAACCCCAGAGTTTTCTGCTAATTCGATGGAGAGGGACTTTAATCCTGCTAAGGCTCATGACACGGAACCATCTAGGGTGGTGTAACACTCGTAGTATCTTTCTCCCTTTGGTATCACAAAAGGGGGAGGTTGTGTGCCTCCTCTCTTGTGTCTTGTCTTGTTACCGTTTACGGGAATTAGGTAGTGATATGGTCTGCAGGTCGTGTTCTCGGGCAATCCTGATTCTAAAAGCAACTGCAGCATGCATGCACCTAGCCTCAGCACAGGCATAGCAGTCACTCTTTCCTAACGTATTCGCCGTATACCTTACCCACGTCAATCAAGCATTTGACCCAGAACCCCCTGTGGCTATTCCTTCTTAGTACAGTTCAACCACTCCCTTTCCCCCTATTACACTTATCATTCAGACCACTATACATGTTAAAACAATTACAATCTTCATTTTTATTCTAACAGACTTCGTCCTTCAAAGCCTTTTTGCAGTGTGTGGTGTATCCATGATTTTCTCTCAACTATCCGTACAGCCATGGTGGTGCTTAGTAGGACTTGGTATGGTCCTGTCCACTGAGGGTTACCCCACCTCTTCCTCTTTATTGTCTTTACGAATATCCAGTCACCTGGTTGGATTTTTATCTCTAGCTCTGTGCTCGTATTAGGCTCTGGAGAAATAAATGTTAACATTTTTCGCATATAGTCTGCTAAGGTTTGTTCTTCCTTGACAGTTTCAGTGATGCCTTGGAGGGGTGGATATCTGTATGGGCGTCCGAATAGGATCTCATAGGGTGATGCTCCTCTCGCCCCTGGCGTCATTCTCATACTTAATACCACCAGAGGAAGATAGTCTATCCACCCCATGCTTGTCTCCTCCATTGTTTTTGCTAGTTTTCCCATTATCGTCCCATTTGCTCTTTCTACTAGTCCCGCTGATTGTGGGTGGTGTGCACAATGGAACCTGCACTCTATCTTTAGTGCTCTGGTGAGATTTGTAATTATCTCATTAACAAAGTGACTCCCATTGTCGCTGTACAGTATTTCTGGGATCCGGTATCTTGGGATTATATCTCTCGTTAGGACCTTAGCTACTGTGAGTGCATCCGCCTTGCGTGCCGGATGGCATTCCACACATCTGCTGAAAATATCAATAATCACTAAATAATACTTGTAACCCTGGCAGTTATATAGCTCAATAAAATCCATATGTAAATTTTGAAAGGGATACTGTGGTTCTGGGAATACGCCTTTCTGCTGTTTCATGCGGCCCCCCACATTGTGTTTTGCACATACTGAGCATGTCTCCCAGAACATTTGCGCATATGTTGTGAACCCAAAGTGTCAAAATGTTTGTTCGATAATCCTGTTCATCCCCCCTGAGTTACCTGCTCATCACTGCAGCAAATCTGAATAAGGAATTTGGCAGTAAACTCAATCTTGCTGATGTCATCCATCTGCCCTCCGGTGTGTGTGTGGCACCCCTTTTCTTCCAAATGTTTTTTTTTTCTGCGACCGGCGCCTGGCGTTGCATGCTAAACAAGATCTTTTGGGTGATCTCTTGTGCGGCGAACATTTGATCCGTGATGATGATGGGTAAGCCGCTGGCGGCGGCATCCTTCACTGCCTTATCGGCGAGTCTATTGCCCAACGAGACAGGGTCCTTCCCCATCGTATGCGCCGCACATTTGCACACTGCAATCGCTTTGGGAGCATGACTGCCTGAAGAAGCTGTAGAATTAGTGCTAGAAACCTGAGGACTCCCATTGTCTCTCCTCTGCACTCTTCTATTGATGGTGAGCAAATTAGAATATCATCGACATACAGCAATACAGTGGTAGTGGACGCCGGCGTGTATCTTTCTAAGTTGGTTGTCATAGCCATAGCGAAGATGGTTGGACTCTCTGTGTAGCCTTGTGGCAATCTGGTGTAGGTCCATCTTATTCCCTCAGACGTGACAACAAATGCTCCTTTAGCTGTCTTTTTATTTTGTTCCATTTCCTCAAAGTGCTTGGCCCATTCCCGGACTGGCGCCAATGGGCCGGTATGCCACCCTATGTGGTGCTTTCTTATCTGTCTGTTAAGCGCAGACAACAGCCCATTTAGAAACTCAAACTTCAATTGTTGGACGAACGGTCCGATGTCGTCCCATGGATCCGGCTGTGTTTGGCCGCTATGGTTTCGGAAGACTTTTCGCAGCCTCTCATAATATCGACTGCAGCTTTCTCCCTTCTCTTGCCGGGTATCTCGAATTTTGCTGTAGTCCGCGCAGTCAGCCCAGTGTGTCCTTATCCTTCCCATTAATCTCTCTACGGCATCCGCGTATCCTGCTTCCTGGCTTTGCCACTGGTAGGGGATTCCCTGCCGATCTCTCTGGGAAAAGTTCCCCTCTACCAGGCTCCATTCTCCCCCCAGCATGTGCATGGCTGCCTGTATTGTCTCTACACTATTCAGGCGGTAGCTCCTAATTAGTTTATGGAAACCCCTCTCCCATCCTCCCACATTTTCCTTGGGATGGGGTATTCCTTCCACTGCCCTTCTGATATCATGCATGTTCCATGGTCTATACACCCACGTTCCTCCCGCTGCCCCAATTGGCAGTTCCCACTCTCCCGGAGGTTTAAACGGCAGACCACTTCTTAACCGGCTTTCACCCGTATCCGTTCCCAGCTTTTCCCCCCTTGGTACCCGGGGAGGGGGTGGGTGGCCCCCTCCATGCCTCGTCCTCAGTTGGCAGTCATCTGGTTCATCGCAGTCTTCATCTGGTTCTTCGCGCTCTGCCATCTCCTCCCTGTAAGGAGGGGGCTGAGGTCCCATGCCTGGAGCAGTTGGTGTTTTCCTAGGAAGAAGGTTACCCTGCGCCCTGGTCTCCCCCTGTACGCCTCCAGTAATGCTTAATTTCTCCATTTCCTCCTTAATTGTGTTCAGTCCCCTTGTCGCTTGTACCTGTCCTGTCGGTTCGGCTGCCTTAGCCTGTGCTCCGAGCACAGCGGGGGCTCTTGCCGCTGGGCAGTAGTCATCGTCCTCTGTCTGTAAATAGACTATGTGTCTAACCTTGTCCCCTGCTCTCTTCTCCCTCTTTTCTGCTTCTTGATTCCATAAGCCATATTCTTGCTTCATCGTATCCCATTTTACCCTTGTCCGACATCGAATTGTGACCATGCCGATAGCTGTCCCACTAATTTCTGGCATTCTTCTACATTTAACCTTCCTTGAATCCGTAGTCCTTCACCCATGTCGCTAAGTATTTGCAAGATTTTGGATCTTGCCCGTACATATATACTTGCTGTCTCCCTCCAAATTCTTGGACTCCGCCTTCCCCATTTTGCACTTTACCTAGTTCTCCCGGTCCACCGGGAAAATCCCAGACTTTTCCTTCCCCGCGGGGAATTCCTAACTCGGCAATCCTTGCCTCGATTACTATTGGTAAACAAATGCAAATGGTAAACGGAAATCCCCTCCTTGCCCTTTTTACGGTTATTCCCCTAATGCGTGTTTTCACTTAAAAACCGTCTCCTCAGTTTCCCCGGTAGGTGTGGCCCCGTTCTCTCTCTCCTGTTCAACACCCCCTGCCAGCACGGAGCTATTCGGCTGTGCGGTCCGATCCGGGGGAGAGGTTGTCGGGGCCCCACGTTGGGCGCCAATTATGTCGGTAATTTATCTGCCCGTACCTTATTCCTTATATCAATTAATCAGCAGAGGTGACGGCTGTTCCTTACAACGCAGTTTTATTGAGGGAGAGTCATACAGCAAGTGGGCCAGTGACTGTAAGAGTCTCTCTGGCTTTTTTTGTCTACGCATCGGCTTTTTATAGAATGTAGTAAACAGGTCATTGTGTGATAAGATATTGCAACCCTCACACACATACAGCTTAATCTTGCAAGCGCCAACTGTCTGTCTGAAGGGTGCATTTGCTGTTACTAAGAGCTACCCGTTTCTGTTTTTAGTACAGACTGTTCCTGCTTTTTCCTAATCGAATCGTTTGCAGTTTGTTATGTGCTCTTTGGCACATATTGAATCTTGCAAGATTCAGCATGTCTTGGTTACATTTTAAGGCTACATCTGGCAATTAGCTAGTACAGTGCTTTACGTTACAATTTATTTCACAGCATTCAGGTCTGGTGATGCAGAGGTCTATAAGAAGTCCAGATACAACCTTGGTTATGCCATCAAAAAGGCCAAAAGGGACATCTGCTCTAAGCTGGAGGATGAGACGGATGTTCGGCAACTGTGAACATCCATCTCATGGCAACTTGAATGCCATCACCTCCTACAAGGCGAAATCAGGAAGCGGCTCAAACGACAGTGAAGCATCACTCCCTGAAGCAACACTCCCTGATGAGCTCAATGCGTTCTACGCACGGTTCGATAGGGAGAACATTGATGTGCCTTCCTGAGTCCCTATTTGCCCTGATGGTGCTACAGTAATAGTCACAGAGGCCGACATCAAAAGATCCTTCAGGAGGGTGAACCCTCGTAAAGCTCCTGGACCTGATAGTATATCTGGTCGAGTTCTCAAGACCTGTGCAGACCAACTGGCGGGAGTTTTTGCAGACATTTTCAACCTCTCACTTCTGAGGTCTGAGGTTCCCACCTGCTTTAAGAGGGCATCAATAATACCGGTGCCCACGAAGAGTAAGGTGACGTGCCTCAATGACTATCGACCAGTGACACTAATGTCTGTGGTGATGAAGTGCTTTGAGAGGTTGGTTACGGTACACATCAACTACCTCAACAAGAACCTCGACCAACTACAGTTCGAATACCGTCACAACAGGCCAACGGTAGATGCAATTTCACTGGATCTCCGCTCCGCACTGGACCACTTGGACATTATAAACACCTATGTCAGGCTGTTGTTTATAATCTACAGCTTGGCGTTCAACACCATCATCCCTTCCAAGCTGGTTACCGAGCTCACGGAACTGGGCCTCTGTGCATCCCTCTGCAATTAGATCCTCGACTTCCTCATCCACAGACCACAGTCTGTTCGAATTGGAGAAACCACTTCATCCTCAGTAACAATTAGTATGGGAGCACCTCAAGGCTGCATGCTCTGCCCCCTGCTTTACTCACTCTGTATTCATGACTGCGTAGCCGGTCATAGGGTGAACTCCATCATCAAGTTCGCCGATGACACCACTGTGGTTGGATGAATCACAGATGGGGACAAGTCAGAGTATAGAAGTGAGATTGACTGACTGACCAAATGGTGCCAGCACAACAACCTGGCTCTCCACATCAGTAAGACCAAGGACTTTAGTAGGGGAAGGATGAGGACCCACAATCCTGTTTATATCAACGGGACGATGGTGGAGAAGGTCAATAACTTCAAATTCCTGGGCGTGCTTATATCAGAAGATCTTTCCTGGACCCAGCACACTGATGCAATTGTAAAGAAGAAACATCAGCGACTCTACTTCCTGAGAAGATTACGGAGATTCGGCATGTCGAAGAGGATTCTCCTAAACTTCTACAGGTGCATGGTAGAGAGCATTCTGACTGGTTGCATCATGGCCTGGTTCGGCAACTTGAACGTCCAGGAGCGAAAAAGACTACAAAAAGTTGTGACCACTGCCCAGTCCGTCACCGGCTTTGACCTCCCCACCGTCGAAGGAATCGATCATAGTCGCTGCCTCAAAAAATCAGCCAAAATCATCAAGGACCGACATCATCCTGGCCACACACTTATCTCACCACTGCCATCAGGAAGAACGTACAGGAACCTGAAGACTGCAATGTCCAGGTTCAGGAACAACATATTCCCCACAGCCATCAGGCTATTAAACACAACAAATAAGCTAGGAGCTCTGAACTGCAAAAGACTATTATTATTTGTTATTTGCACTATATTTGTTATTTATTGAACTTTTTCTTTTTTTCCCCGTTATATACAATGTTTACATTTTCACATATTCTGTTGTGCTGCAGCAAGTAAGAATTTAATTGTCCCGTCCGGGACATATGACAATAAAACACTCTTGACTTGACTTTTGACCTGGGTGTCCTAGTACATCAGTCACTGAAAGTAAGCATACAGGTACAACAGGCAGTGGAGAGAGCTAATGGCCTTCATAACGAGAGGAGTTGCGTATAGGAGCAAAGCAGTCCTTCTGCAGTTATACAGGGCCCCAGTGAGACCATTCCTGGAGTATTGTGTGCAGTCTTGGTCTCCTAATATGAGGAAGGACATTCTTGTTATTGAGGGAGTGCAGCGCTGGTTCACGGGTTAATTCCTGCGATGGCAGGACTGTCATATGATGAAAGAATGGAGCGACTGGGCTTGCATTCACGGGAATTTAGAAGGATGAGAGCGGATCTTATAGAATCATTTACAATTATTAAGGGATTGGACACGCTAGATGCAGGTAACATTTTCCCGATGTTGTGAGTGTCTAAAAGGGCCACAGTTTAAGAATAAGGGGTAGGCCATTTAGAACTGAGATGAGGAAAAACTTTTTCACAAAGAGAGTTGTGAATTTGTGGAATTCACTGCCTCAGAAGGCAACGGAGGCCGATTCACTAGATGCATTCAAAATAGAGTTAGATAGAACTCTTAGGGCTAGCGGAATCAAGGGAGAAGGCAGGAACGGGGTACTGATTGTGGATCATCGGTCATGATCACAATGGCCTACTCCTGTATCTATTGTCTATGTATCTACAGGTATGTAAATGATATTCACTCTACAGGACAGTGGTATTTTGTCAGGTAACTTACAGATGCAACTATTGAATTTCCAGATACAAAGCAGAGTAACAAAAGAATTCAAATTTATTTGCAAAAGCAAGTTTTGAGCGTTTGGTTTTGAAATGGTTTCAAACATTTGTATTGCACATTTAAGTGGTTGAACCATTTAAATATGTGCTACACATGCCCACAACATACACAGATAAGTAGAAGAAAGTTTTCTTACTTCTCTTTCGGAGACTATTGAATTATGAACACAAACATTGAATGATAGAATATCACAAGGTTGTTCTAGGCTGTAATATATTTTGTAAATGTTGTGACTTTATGCAAATAAGATTAAAGAAACAGTTATAACATGCTCTACTAATTTTCTAAACAAGTATAGCTTGTTTCCTGACACCTAACCCCAATAACCATGCATTCCAAGTTCCACATCTATGCTTCATTTACCTACAACATCATCACCCAATACGTCCCTATTCAGCATGTAATTAGGTGAAGAGGTGCTGATAGCAGAGTGAACTTGATAGATATGTTAGTGGACACAATAAGACTTTTTTTTTTAACAGCTACACCTCAAGCTTGTGTGACCTGGAACCAAAAGAAATGTCAAGCAAATAGATGGCAAAAAGTTGCAATTTATAAACTTTCTTGGATCAGGTATCTCAGGATTGTTTAGTGTTATTGTGTACGACAGAAAATGATAAATATAGGAAAAAAGATTTGACATGCTGAATATAACATTTGAATGCAAGCTCACAGAAAAATAGGAGTAGAAATAGGCACCAGCCTCTCGTGCCTGCTTCACCATTCAAAGTGATTATGGGTGATCTATGCTGGGCTCACCTCTTCTTTATGGGGGCACAGTGCTGCAGCTGGTGGAGCAGCTGCCTCGGTGCCAGAAACCTGGGTTCAATCGTGACCTCAGGTGCTGTCTAAATGGAGTTTGCAGGTTCCGCCTGCGACTGCATGGGTTTCCTCCATGTGCTCCTGCTTCCTCCCACATACCAAAAATGTGCATGTTTGTAGGTTAATTGGTCTCTGTGAATTGCACCTAATGTGTAGAGAGTGGATAAGAAAGTGGGATAATATAATATTAGTGTGAAGCCGGTGATCGATATATTCGGTTGTTTCGCTTGTATTCGGTGGCCCAGAAGGCCTGTTTCCATGCTGTATGTCTAAAATAAACTAAACTTCAGTGCCAGGTCCCCATAATCCTCAAATCCTTATTTTTTCAAATATTTATCTATCTCCACCTTAAATATATCCAATGGTCTGGTTTCCATTACTCTTGGGAGTGCAGAACTACAGACGTTCACTATCCTGTGAGGAAAAAATTCTACCCACTTCAGTTTTAAAAGACCGGACCCTTATTTTGCAGCAATGTCCTCTTGTTCAAACCTCTGCTACTTATGAAAAAATCTCAACATCTACTCTATCAAGCCCTCTTAATATCTTATATGTTTGAATAAGAGCACCTCTCATTCTTAACTGATAAATGAATATCAATCCAAATTGTTAGCCTCCCATAATACGAAATTAATCTAGCAAATTATTTTTGAACTGTTTCCAATATTACTATATCTATTTTTTTAGATAACGGGAACTGAACTGTGCATAGTATTCCAATCTCATCAACACCTTGTACAACTTTAACAAAACCTTTCTACTCTTTAATCATTTTGTGATGAAGGTAACTACTTGTTGTACTGCTTGCTAACTCCTTGTGATTCATGCACTAAAACACCCTAGACCCCTCTGAATTTCATTCATTTGCTGTCCCTCTCCATTTAGCTTCTTCTTCTTTTCGTGTCCATCTTGTTACAAATGTTGACCTCACTGTCATCGTCGTCCTGAAAAGGATGCAAGATTCCGGAGACAATCTGTGGAAGCCAGCTCTTGTCACAATAGATGATGGTGGTAGCAGAATTAGTTCAGGATACTTCCAGTTTCCAGCCCCGCGACGCGGACGCTTCTGCTATGGGGCCTCCATTTAGGAAATAATTCACCTTTTGATTCCTCTTACCAAAATGCATAGCCTCACACTTCACCACATTAAATTCTACTTGCAAGTTTTTCACCCATTCTCTCAATATATCCCATTGCAAAATAATAACACATCTTCATTGCAATATGTTCTTCCAATTATTTTTATATCATCTGCAACCTTAGAAACTTTACATTTCATTCCCTGCTCCATGAAAGCCAATAGGTGGAAAGGATAGTGTTATGAACAGCTTATATTAAGAATTTTGTAGTTGAGAACATTTCTGTCAATATGTAGAGATACAGTATATGTAATTGTTATCATTTAATGCACGTAGATGGTTGAGAGTTTATATGGGCTAACTGTTTCTTTACAGTAAAAGCAGTTTAACATATATGAAGGTCAGTGTATCTTTAAGAACTGATATGTAATATGACTGGTACATTGCTGCATGTATATATATTTTCTTTGTGCTAAGTCTGATATTGGCCTTAGTGTGCAGCAAAACCAAGGGGGCCTCACCAGAGAACCGGCGTCAAGGAAAGAGCGTTCATGTTGCGGCCCTGTTTGCATCAGTCTTTCCACCATCATGCACAAGAAATACAAGACAGACACCATTGCATGCAGATGCCAAGAAGTGTGTTCAGCTCTGGCTGAACAACTTCTAATCTTGTGTGTGGACTCGATAAGAAGAAGAAGACCAGAGAGCTGACAAACATTAAACACAGGATCGGTGGCAGGTGGAAGACAGGGCTATGAGAGATGATTAAAATAGTAAGATTAAACGAGAACTCACCTGTTCGAAGTTTGATCGTTATTTTACGAGGAGTTACGATGAGGGATTACGTGAAGAAGAGCCCGCCTCACGCTGGTAACGGCATACTTCAAAGCAACGGCATGAAAAACACAGAACACCAAAGCCGGAGTAACATAGTAAGGCTCATAAAAAGACTTAGAACCACCATTTGATCATTTATTTTACGAGGGTGGGAGCGGAGGGCACGTAATCCCTCATCGTAACTCCTCGTAAAATAACGATCAAACTTCGAACAGGTGAGTTCTCGTTTAATCTTACTATTTTACTTCGGAGTCACGTGAGTGACTACGTGAAGAGTTTTAAAGCTTTCTGTGTTTTTTATGTCGTAGAATTAATCCGTACGACAGTCCGGCTAAGTAAACACATACATGGGAAAGCAGACAAAAGTTAGATCTTTTTCACAATTAAATTTTTTAATGGTTGAAAGACCATATAATACCCTCCTTATATTTGAGGGAAAATTGATTACAAGTGACAAAAGATATCAGTGACTACACAACTGATTATAGCAATTAATAGCAAACAAAGCAGGTGATTATAGTGCTCCCAACACCGCGTGTCCAAAGCTTGTCATAGTGTGAACAGGTTTGTTGTAGAACTTTGAAAAAGTTTCTTCTTTACTCCACCCTGCGATTTTTAAAATATGCTCGAGAGGTACGTCCCGCCCCTTCGCCGCGGACGTAGCTGCCGCCCTGGTGGAGTGAGATTTGAAGACATCAGTGTCTACTCCCGCTAAAACCAACACCTGTTTCAACCATTTTGAGATAGTTTGAACTGAAGCTTTTGTGTGTGGCTTTTTGTGCGTAAGCAGCAATGTCTTTTCGTTTCCTCGAAAAGTGTCCGTAATTTTAATATATTGGTTCAAATGTCTAACCACACACAAAGCAGGCTCAATATGAAAAGCTTGAAAGGTTACCTTTGTTCCAGATCTGCCTGGTCTACTTTGTTTGATCAGATCGTAAACATAGAATACAACATTATCTGTAGTCACATGCATACAGTCTAAACGCAACATTTGTAAAGTTTGCACTCTTTGGGGCTGAGACCAGTGCCATTAACATGACCAATTTCAATGTTAACCTATCCAATGTCAACCCTTCAATTGGCGTCCATTCTCTAAGTAGAGCAAGAACTATGCTCACATCCCAAATCTCTGTATATCTAGGTTTTGGCGGATTCATGTGAAAAATTCCTTTCATGAATCGTGATATTAATGGATGCGACCCAATTGACTTCTCACCAATCATAAGTCCTAAATAGGACGACAAGGCACAACGTGCAGTGTTAATGGCACTGTAACTTAAATGTTGCCCAAAGTGCAAATTGGCAAGGAATTCCAAAACATGAGTAACATTCACAGATTCATCAGAAATATTTGACTGTGTGCAAAATTCTTCCCATTTCTTAATATGTGTCATATATTGTTTCTGTGTACTATGTCGCCATGATGCACCAATAACTGTCAAAGTTTGGTCCGACAATCCCAGTTCCTGTAGTGGTCTGGTCAAAACCTGCAGATTAACAAATTCATATATGCATATAATGGGTAACCTTGATTTGTTACTGGATTAGTCAAGATATCACTACAGTTAGGAATCTGCATATATGGTTCTTTAATCATATTTAGCATAACTGGGAACCAAGGTTGAGTTGGCCAATTTGGCACTACCAACAATCCGGAAGCTGAATCTTGCTCTATTTTCTTCAAACATCTCTGGATCAGAGCAAATGGTGGAAAAGCATAAAAGAACATTTTTCCCCAGTGTAATGAAAATGCATCTACTGCAACTGCGTCCGGATCATGTTCCCAAGACACATAATGAGGCAATTGATGATTAAGCCTGGATGCAAACAAATCAATTTCTGGCAAGCCAAATTGTTTAACAATATTCTTAAATATTGCTGGCTTAAGCATCCATTCCGTATTATCTTTAAAAATCCTGGACCTTCCATCTGCTACCACATTGTCTTTACCTGGAATATAGCTTGCTGAAATCCATATCTGCCGATCAATACACCATTGCCATATCTCATTGACCAGACAATCACATGATACTGATCTAACTCCCCCCATGTGATTAATGTAAACCACAGCCGTTTTATTGTCTAATTGTATTAATACATGCAGACATTGTTTAGCAGAACAATATGCTTTAAGCCCATAAAAGGCCCCCAATAACTCCAAATAGTTAATACCATACTGTTGGAGCAACACTTGCTCTTCAGTTTTCCATCTACCTCCACAACTGGTAGATAAATCTGTGGCCCCCCATCCGAGAGCACTAGCATCTGTTTGCAAAACCATTTCAGGCTGTTTAATCATGATCTTTTTAGCAGCTTGTGGGACATTTTCAACCCACCATTGCAATTCCAATACTGCTTCCTTTGTTAATTGCATAGGTCTGTCAAAGTGACCTGCCTTATCTTTAAGAGCCCTTACTTTGTCCCTTTGAAGATTTTGATAATGTAATGGCCCAAACTCCACTGCCGGAAAAGCTGCCACTAATGTACCAATGACTTTTGCCACTTCTCGGATGGAGGGATAAGGTTTGTGAATGAGATAATTACACATTTGCAAAATATCATTTGTCTTCTTTGCTGGCAACGTAACTAACATAGTTACTGAGTTAATTACAAACCCCAGAAAATCAATTGATTGAACTGGCTGCAGCTGGGATTTAATTGGATGAATTAAGAATCCAAGCTCTTTAAACAAAGCTTTAGTAACTGAAATTGAGTGCTCAGCTGACTCTTGACTATCATTAACAATCAGAATGTCATCCAGATAAGCCATTACAATGTGTTTCTGTGCTCTTAATTGAGCTAAAAACTGGTTTCAACAGTTTTGTAAAGAGTCTAGGAGCTGAACTTAATCCATTTGGTAAAGCTTTGAACTGCCATAATTGCCCCTGCCAATAAAACTTTAAGTATCTCCGAAAAAGATGATGAATTGGTACAGAATAATAGGCGTCTTTTAAATCAATCTTAGCCATATAAGAACCTGCTGAAATCAAATATTTTGCAGTTTTAAATGTCTCCATCTTAAAACGTTTGTATTCTACAAACTTATTTAGATCTGTAAGGTCTAGAATAATTCTACAACCACCATCTTTCTTATCTCTGCGAAATATATTAGAGACAAATTGATGCTTATGTTCATAAGTTTTTTCAATTACCCCTTTTTCGGATAATTTGCCAATTTCCACATCAATCTCCATTCTTTCTTCTGGAGAAAACACATAAGCATAAGCAGGTTTATTCTGTACAGGAGGATTGACCCCTTCTTTAAAAATAATAATAGCTCCTGAAACTGCTTGTAGTATAAACCGATCAGAAGTAATATTAAGCCAGGCATTATAAAATTTTTGCAATCTCCCTCCAACTGGAGATTCATCCACAGTTTCTTTAAGGATAGAAGTCTTTAATACCTCTCCATAGGAGCGTGATGGTCTCCTCTTTCCCGAATGCAGGGAAGCAGCGGCCTGTGTAGCACGATAATACCTTCGTGACAAATTTCTGCCTCTATAACGAAAATCAAAACTCCTTCGGGCCGAAAACCCTTTCCTTTGTCCAAAGACAAAAGGCTTAATAGTGCTAAAATATTTAGCTTCTTCATCCAACTGCTTCAGTTGTTTCGGCAGATTTTCTCCAAACAAATATCCAGGAGCTTGAACTCCACTTTCTTGACACAGGCTTGCAAATCTAGGGTGAAATATGGGCCGAATCGCCATTTTCCTCATGCAATTGATCTCATAAAACGAATTGCACATTAAACCCAAAGTATCTCTTTGAATCTTGTCCATTTCCAGTTTCTCCATTTGCCTGCCAAACGCCGTGATGGCAGCCGAAAATAATTTTAGCACCTTTTGAAATTTCATTTCTTGGGCTCTCATACTTGGAGTCATAGATGCCCATACCATCGGATTCACCGTAGGCACTTCCAATGAGGCACAATTGCCTGGTGCTTTATATAATTCTGATAATTCATTCATCACAGTACTATGAAGCTGGTGAGATACCATATAATTTATATTGGCAGCCAGGCTTTCTTCCATATCCTCACCACTTCCTTCAGGTATAGCAAAACTTTGTGCTATCCCAGGCAGATCAAGCCTTTTCTTTTTACTTTGTGGCGTGCTTTCAAAAACCATTTCAAATTCAGCAGGGTCTGCCTTCTGCAGCCCTAATTCCATCGGGATATTATCCCATGAGACTTCTTCCAGCCCAAATCGTGGGTCTGGAGTATCATATTCCCAACTTGGCCCACAGCCATATTCATCATATTGAAACCCCTCAGGGATTTTCTGGGATTCATGAGGGTACTGTGACCCTTGTCTCATAATAGTTTGGAGAACTTTCTCCATATGCTCCATTTTTAGCCACATAGTTTTATTAACTGGAGGTCTTTCAAAATCAGAATCATCAGAATCCACGGGCCTCACAGTTTTCTTTTTGCATTTCTTAGGAACACTTTCCTCCGTGGTTATAATTTCCGGAGAATCTGGAAATTCTATATCGGGTAAATCAGTGGCCAACGGTATCGGAACCGGGTCCACTCTAGCTTCGCTTCCCGTATCTTTACTCTCACCCCGGGAGGCTCTTTTCACCCGCGAAGCCTTCCTTCCCGATTTCTCCATTTTGTTAAAATTTTTATCTTGTGCTCATCAGCACGTTAGCGTCTAAATTTTACTTTTAGTTTCGCTGTTGGAACATCCAGCGTAACCTAAAAAACCCGCGCCGATGTAACTTCACTTACCTGCGGGCCGTTCCGACCGCTGCGAGGAGCTGCTCCTTACTGCAGCTCCACCTTCTGCCGTCAGCGTCGACGTCATGCCGTTTACCAGCGTGAGGCGGGCTCTTCTTCACGTAGTCACTCACGTGACTCCGAAGTAAAATACAATTTCCACTTTCAATCGCTGAAGATTAAGGATTCATGACTGCTGCTGGGATACCAGGCCTTGAGGTGCACACGGTTACACACCAGCTGGTTACTGAGGGAGCGGAATCCATTCAGTTAGTGGTACATTTCTGAGTTCACATGTGCAATATAACCCGATACACATGGCAGCCTACGATTTGTGCAAAAAAACAGATGCTTTCTGCCTATGCTAATCTCTGAAAAGCCGGACTAATATACATTCAACCTATTGGAATAGAGATCTTATGTGATCTCCATCATGCAACAATATACAACAAAATGAAGGGTCTTAATCCAAAACGTCATCCATTCCTTCTCTCCAGAGATGTTGCCTGTCCATCTGAGTTACTCCAGCTTTTTGTGTCTATCTTTGGTTCAAACCAGCATCTGCAGTTGCTTCTTACACTTTACTCACAACAAAATACCTGCTGCATTTATCCACAGCTCCAGCCTGGAATTAACACAAATTGCAAAAGATGATGACACAGCGATGTTAAAAACCACTAAGGTACAACAAGAAGAAGAAGCAGAAGAAGAAGAAGAAGAAGAAGAAGATCAGAGAAGAAGAAGAAGAAGAAGAAGAAGAAGAAGAAGAAGATAAAGAAGAAGAAGAAGAAGAAGAAGAAGAAGAAGAAGAAGAAGAAGAAGAAGAAGAGAGAAGAAGAAGAAGAAGAAGAAGAAGAAGAAGAAGAAGAAGAAGAAGAAGAAGAAGAAGAAGAAGAAGAAGAAGAAGAAGAAGAAGAAGAAGAAGAAGAAGAAGAAGAAGAAGAAGAAGAAGAAGAAGAAGAAGAAGAAGAAGAAGAAGAAGAAGAAGAAGAAGAAGAAGAAGAAGAAGAAGAAGAAGAAGAAGAAGAAGAAGAAGAAGAAGAAGAAGAAGAAGAAGAAGAAGAAGAAGAAGAAGAAGAAGAAGAAGAAGAAGAAGAAGAAGAAGAAGAAGAAGAAGAAGAAGAAGAAGAAGAAGAAGAAGAATAGAAGAAGAAGAAGAAGAAGAAGAAGAAATGAAGAAGAAGAAGAAGAAGAAGAAGAAGAAGAAGAAGAAGAAGAAGAAGAAGAAGAAGAAGAAGAAGAAGAAGAAGAAGAAGAAGAAGAAGAAGAAGAAGAAGAAGAAGAAGAAGAAAAGAAGAAGAAGAAGAAGAAGAAGAAGAAGAAGAAGAAGAAGAAGAAGAAGAAGAAGAAGAAGAAGAAGAAGAAGAAGAAGAAGAAGAAGAAGAAGAAGAAGAAGAAGAAGAAGAAGAAGAAGAAGAAGAAGAAGAAGAAGAAGAAGAAGAAGAAGAAGAAGAAGAAGAAGAAGAAGAAGAAGAAGAAGAAGAAGAAGAAGAAGAAGAAGAAGAAGAAGAAGAAGAAGAAGAAGAAGAAGAAGAAGAAGAAGAAGAAGAAGAAGAAGAAGAAGAAGAAGAAGAAGAAGAAGAAGAAGAAGAAGAAGAAGAAGAAGAAGAAGAAGAAGAAGAAGAAGAAGAAGAAGAAGAAGAAGAAGAAGAAGAAGAAGAAGAAGAAGAAGAAGAAGAAGAAGAAGAAGAAGAAGAAGAAGAAGAAGAAGAAGAAGAAGAAGAAGAAGAAGAAGAAGAAGAAGAAGAAGAAGAAGAAGAAGAAGAAGAAGAAGAAGAAGAAGAAGAAGAAGAAGAAGAAGAAGAAGAAGAAGAAGAAGAAGAAGAAGAAGAAGAAGAAAGAAGAAGAAGAAGAAGAAGAAGAAGAAGAAGAAGAAGAAGAAGAAGAAGAAGAAGAAGAAGAAGAAGAAGAAGAAGAAGAAGAAGAAGAAGAAAGAAGAAGAAGAAGAAGAAGAAGAAGAAGAAGAAGAAGAAGAAGAAGAAGAAGAAGAAGAAGAAGAAGAAGAAGAAGAAGAAGAAGAAGAAGAAGAAGAAGAAGAAGAAGAAGAAGAAGAAGAAGAAGAAGAAGAAGAAGAAGAAGAAGAAGAAGAAGAAGAAGAAGAAGAAGAAGAAGAAGAAGAAGAAGAAGAAGAAGAAGAAGAAGAAGAAGAAGAAGAAGAAGAAGAAGAAGAAGAAGAAGAAGAAGAAGAAGAAGAAGAAGAAGAAGAAGAAGAAGAAGAAGAAGAAGAAGAAGAAGAAGAAGAAGAAGAAGAAGAAGAAGAAGAAGAAGAAGAAGAAGAAGAAGAAGAAGAAGAAGAAGAAGAAGAAGAAGAAGAAGAAGAAGAAGAAGAAGAAGAAGAAGAAGAAGAAGAAGAAGAAGAAGAAGAAGAAGAAGAAGAAGAAAGAAGAAGAAGAAGAAGAAGAAGAAGAAGAAGAAGAAGAAGAAGAAGAAGAAGAAGAAGAAGAAGAAGAAGAAGAAGAAGAAGAAGAAGAAGAAGAAGAAGAAGAAGAAGAAGAAGAAGAAGAAGAAGAAGAAGAAGAAGAAGAAGAAGAAGAAGAAGAAGAAGAAGAAGAAGAAGAAGAAGAAGAAGAAGAAGAAGAAGAAGAAGAAGAAGAAGAGAGAAGAAGAAGAAGAAGAAGAAGAAGAAGAAGAAGAAGAAGAAGAAGAAGAAGAAGAAGAAGAAGAAGAAGAAGAAGAAGAAGAAGAAGAAGAAGAAGAAGAAGAAGAAGAAGAAGAAGAAGAAGAAGAAGAAGAAGAAGAAGAAGAAGAAGAAGAAAGAAGAAGAAGAAGAAGAAGAAGAAGAAGAAGAAGAAGAAGAAGAAGAAGAAGAAGAAGAAGAAGAAGAAGAAGAAGAAGAAGAAGAAGAAGAAGAAGAAGAAGAAGAAGAAGAAGAAAGAAGAAGAAGAAGAAGAAGAAGAAGAAGAAGAAGAAGAAGAAGAAGAAGAAGAAGAAGAAGAAGAAGAAGAAGAAGAAGAAGAAGAAGAAGAAGAAGAAGAAGAAGAAGAAGAAGAAGAAGAAGAAGAAGAAGAAGAAGAAGAAGAAGAAGAAGAAGAAGAAGAAGAAGAAGAAGAAGAAGAAGAAGAAGAAGAAGAAGAAGAAGAGAAGAAGAAGAAGAAGAAGAAGAAGAAGAAGAAGAAGAAGAAGAAGAAGAAGAAGAAGAAGAAGAAGAAGAAGAAGAAGAAGAAGAAGAAGAAGAAGAAGAAGAAGAAGAAGAAGAAGAAGAAGAAGAAGAAGAAGAAGAAAGAAGAAGAAGAAGAAGAAGAAGAAGAAGAAGAAGAAGAAGAAGAAGAAGAAGAAGAAGAAGAAGAAGAAGAAGAAGAAGAAGAAGAAGAAGAAGAAGAAGAAGAAGAAGAAGAAGAAGAAGAAGAAGAAGAAGAAGAAGAAGAAGAAGAAGAAGAAGAAAGAAGAAGAAGAAGAAGAAGAAGAAGAAGAAGAAGAAGAAGAAGAAGAAGAAGAAGAAGAAGAAGAAGAAGAAGAAGAAGAAGAAGAAGAAGAAGAAGAAGAAGAAGAAGAAGAAGAAGAAGAAGAAGAAGAAGAAGAAGAAGAAGAAGAAGAAGAAGAAGAAGAAGAAGAAGAAGAAGAAGAAGAAGAAGAAGAAGAAGAAGAAGAAGAAGAAGAAGAAGAAGAAGAAGAAGAAGAAGAAGAAGAAGAAGAAGAAGAAGAAGAAGAAGAAGAAGAAGAAGAAGAAGAAGAAGAAGAAGAAGAAGAAGAAGAAGAAGAAGAAGAAGAGAAGAAGAAGAAGAAGAAGAAGAAGAAGAAAGAAGAAGAAGAAGAAGAAGAAGAAGAAGAAGAAGAAGAAGAAGAAGAAGAAAGAAGAAGAAGAAGAAGAAGAAAGAAGAAGAAGAAGAAGAAGAAGAGAAGAAGAAGAAGAAGAAGAAGAAGAAGAAGAAGAAGAAGAAGAAGAAGAAGAAGAAGAAGAAGAAGAAGAAGAAGAAGAAGAAGAAGAGAATCATCATTACAACACCCATCTTTGGAATCAACAAATGTTCAAAAGACCAAAAATCAAAACAGATCATCCCATCCCACTCAAACCACCCCCTTCCCAGGTACCTTCCCCTGCAACCACAGAAGATGCAACACCTGTCGCTATACCTCCTCCCTCGACTCTGTCCAGGGACCCCCACAGTCTTTTCAGGTTAGGCAAAGGTTCACTTGCACCTCCTCCAACCTCATATACTGTATCCGTTGTTCAAGATGTGGACTGGCCGATTAGGGAGCGTCCTGACACCGGGTTTCGATCATCCTGACGAGAGGGCCTGGGCAGTCGGCAGCGGCGACTGCGGCGGGTTCAAGGCCCCGACGATGGTGAACAAAGAGGAAGATGACTGAGCCTTATTGCCTTCCATCACAGTGAGGAATGTTGATTCCACCGTGGTGGATGTTTATGTTACATTTTATTTTACGTGTGTATTGTGTTTTTTTCACTTACTATGAGGCCCACAGTAGAAGAGAAGGAGGGGGAGGAGCGACACCCGACCGGTAAGCTTTAAAATCAAGCGCGGGGCTTATTTTTTCAGAGGCCCACAGGAGCCGTTGGAAGAGAAGGAGGGGGAGGAGCGACACCGACCGGTAAGGTTTAAAATCAAGCGCGGGGCTTGTTTTTACCTAAATCCATAACGTTCCATTTGGAGAAATGGGTTTTTTTGAGAAAGCCGCTGATTGGTGGGAAGTGGACTAGGGTAAGCAGCTGATTGGTGGGAAGTGGACCAGGGTAAACAGCTGATTTATAGTCAGATTTCAGCAGTTTGTAGTGATTTTATATTGTGTTGATATTGTATCCTGTGTAAGGGGGGAGTATGAAGGCCAGGGCAGTGTACTGTTCTGGATGTCAGATGTGGGAGGTCAGGGAATCTGATAGCCCTCCAGACGTCCACATCTGCGCCAGGTGTGTCGAGATGGGGCTCCTAAAGGACTGTGTTAGGAACCTGGAGAAGCAGCTCGATGACCTCCGTCTGGTCAGGGAGAGTGAGGAGGTCATAGAGAGGAGCTACAGGGAGGTAGGAGTACCACAGGAGGCAACCAAGTGGGTCTCAGTTAGGAAGGGCAAGGGGCAGAGGCAGGGGCTAGAGAGTACCCCTGTGACCGTACACCTGGAAAATAGGTACTCGGGTTTGAGTACGATTGGAGTGGACAGCCTAGCTGGGGGCAGTAACAGCGGCCGGGCCTCCGGCACAGAGACCGGCCCTGATGCTCAGAAGGGTAGCAAAAAGAGGAGGGCAATTGTAATAGGGGACTCTATAGTTAGGGGGTCGGATAGGCGATTCTGTGGACGCAGTCGGGAGACCCGGATGGTAGTTTGCCTCCCTGGTGCCAGGGTCTCGCATGTGTCAGAACGTGTCCAAAAGATTCTGATAAGGGAGGGAGAGGAGCCTGATGTTGTGGTACACATAGGTACCAATGACATAGGCAGAAAAAGTGACGAGGTCCTGAAGGGAGAATTTAGGGAGTTGGGAGGAAAGTTAAGGAGAAGGACCAAAAGGGTAACGATTTCAGGATTACTGCCTGTGCCGCGTGACAGTGAGAGTAGGAATGAAATGAGTGGAGGATAAATGCGTGGCTGAGGGACTGGTGCAGTGGGCAGGGATTCAAGTTTCTTGATCACTGGGACCTCTTTTAGGGAAGGCATGATCTGTACACAAAGGACGGGTTGCACTTGAACCTGAGGGGGACCAATATCCTGGCAGGGAGATTTGCAAAGGCTACTGGGGAGACTTTAAACTAGAAAGGCTGGGGGGGGAGGGACTCGGGTAGAGGGGGCTAGGGGAAGGGGTGTGGGGCAAGAGGCAGAGAAGCAAGAGGCAGAGAAGGGGCCCAAAATGTAGGCGAGAAAGATGAAAAAGATAATAGACAGAGAATAAGGGATGGTGGGTTTCTAAAATGTGTATATTTTAATGCTAGGAGCATTGTAAGTAAGGTGGTAGAACTTAGAGCCTGGATTGACACCTGGAAATATGATGTTGTGGCAAACAGTGAAACATGGTTGCAGGAGGGCTGTGATTGGAAACTAAATATTCCAGGATTTCGTTGCTTCAGGTGTGATAGAATTGGAGGGACCAGAGGGGGAGGTGTTGCATTGCTTGTCAGAGAAGATATTACAGCAGTGCTTTGGCAGGATAGATTAGAGGGCTCGTCTAGGGAGGCTATTTGGGTGGAACTGAGAAGTGGGAACGGTGTAGCAACACTTTTAGGGGTGTACTATAGACCGCCAAATGGGGAGCGAGAATTGGAAGAGCAAATATGTAAGGAGATAGCAGATATTAGTAGTAAGCACAAGGTAGTGATTGTGGGAGATTTCAATTTTCCAAAAATAGACTGGGAAACACATTCTGTAAATGGGCTGGATGGTTTGGAGTTTGTAAAATGTGTGCAGGATAGTTTTTTGCAGCAGTACATAGAGGTATCGACCAGAGAAGGGGCAGTGCTGGACCTCCTGTTAGGAAATGAGGCAGGTCAGGTGACGGAGGTATGCGTTGGTGAGCACTTCAGGACCAGTGATCACAATACCATTAGTTTCAATATAATTATGGAGAGAGTCAGAACTGGACCTAGGGTGGAGATTTTTGATTGGAGAAAGGCTAACTTTGAGGGAATGCGTAAGGATTTTAAAGGAGTGAATTGGGACACTTTGTTTCATGGGAAGGATGTAGAAGAGAAATGGAGGACATTTAAAGGGGAAATTGTAAGAGTACAGAATCTTTATGTCCCTGTTAGGTTGAAAGGAAAGAGTAAAAATTGGAAAGAGCCATGGTTTTCAAGGGAAATTGGACACTTGTTTCGAAAAAAAGAGAGATATCTACAATAATTATAGGAGGCATGGAGTAAATGAGGTGCTAGAGGAGTATAAAGAATGTAAAAAGAATCTTAAGAAAGAAATTAGGAAGGCTAAAAGAAGATATGAGGTTGCTTTGGCAAGAAAGGTGAAAGTAAATCCAAAGGGTTTCTACAGCTATATTAATAGCAAAAGGATAACGAGGGATAAAATTGGACCATTAGAGAACCAGAATGGACAGCTATCTGCAGAGCCAAAAGAGATGGGGGAGATATTGAACAATTTATTTTCTTCGGTATTCACCAAGGAGAAGGATATTGAACTCTGTGAGGTAAGGGAAAAAAGTAGAGTAGCTATGGAAACTATGAGATTCAAAGAGGAGGAAGTACTGACACTTTTGAAAAAATATAAAAGTGGATAAGTCTCCAGGTCCTGACAGGATATTCCCTAGGACATTGAGGGAAGTTAGTGTAGAAATAGCAGGAGCTATGACAGAAATATTTCAAATGTCATTAGAAACGGGAATAGTGCCAGAGGATTGGCGTACTGCGCATGTTGTTCCATTGTTTAAAAAGGGTTCAAAGAATAAACCTAGCAATTATAGACCTATTAGTTTGACGTCAGTGGTGGGCAAATTGATGGAAAGGATACTTAGAGATAATATATATAAGCATCTGGATAAATAGAGTCTGATCAGGAACAGTCAACATGGATTTGTGCCTGGAAGGTCATGTTTGACAAAACTTCTTGAATTTTTTGAAGCGGTAACTAGGGAAATTGATGAGGGTAAAGCAGTGGATGTTGTCTATATGGATTTCAGTAAGGCCTTTGACAAGGTTCCCCATGGAAGGTTGGTTAAGAAGGTTCAATCTTTGGGTGTTAATGGCGGAGTAGCAAGATGGATTCAACAGTGGCTGAATGGGAGACGTCAGAGAGTAATGGTGGATGGCTGTTTGTCAGGTTGGAAGCCGGTGTCCAGTGGGATGCCTCAGGGATCTGTGTTGGGTCCACTGTTGTGTGTCATGTACATCAATGATCTGGACGATGGGGTGGAAAATTGGATAAGTAAGTATGCAGATGATACTAAGATAGGTGGTGTTGTGGATAATGAAGTAGATTTTCAAAGTCTACAGAGAGATTTGGGCCATTTGGAAAAGTGGGCTGAAAGATGGCAAATGGAGTTTAATGCTGTTAAGTGTGAAGTGCTACATCTTGGCAGGACAAATCAAAATAGGACATACATGGTAAATGGTAGGGAATTGAGGAATGCTGTGGAACAGAGGGATCTAGGAATAACTGTGCATAGTTTCCTGAAGGTGGAATCGCATGTCGATAGGGTGGTAAAGAAAGCCTTTGGTGTGCTGGCCTTTATAAATCAGAGCATTGAATATAGGAGTAGGGAAGTAATGTTAAAATTGTACAAGGCATTGGTAAGACCAATTCTGGAGTATGGTGTACAATTTTGGTCGCCTAATTATAGGAAGGATGTCAACAAAATAGAGAGAGTACAGAGGAGATTTACTAGAATGTTGCCAGGGTTCCAGCAACTATGTTACAGAGAAAGGTTGAACAAGTTAGGTCTTTATTCTTTGGAGTGCAGAAGGTTAAGGGGGGACTTGATTGAGGTCTTTAAAATGATGACAGGGATAGACAGAGTTGACGTGGATACGTTTTTCCCATTGAGGATAGGGAAGATTCAAACAAGAGGGCATGACATGAGAATTAAGGGACAGAAGTTTAGGGGTAATGTGAGGGGGAACTTCTTTACTCAGAGGGTGGTGGCTGTGTGGAATGAGCTTCCAGCAGAAGTGGTGGAGGCAGGATCGATTTTAACATTTAAAAGTAAAGTGGATAGGTATATGGGCGTGAAGGGAATGGAGGGGTATGGTCTGAGTGCAGGTAGATGGGACTAGGGGAAAACAAATGGTCGGCACGGACTGGAAGGGCCGAGAGGGCCTGTTTCCGTGCTGTAATTGTTATATGGTTATATGGTTATGTCTGTATGGTAACTTAAATTTCACTGTACCTTAGTTGGTTAAGTGACAATAAACACGAACTTGAACTTGAGACCAAATGCAGACTGGGCGATCATTTTGCGGAACACTTTTGCACAGCCTGCCTGAACCTACCTGATCTCACGGTTGCTGGACACTTTAATTCTCTTTTCACATTCCGACCCAGACCTTTCTGTCATTGGTCTCCTCCATTGTCAGAGTGAGGCTAAACGCAAATTGGAGGAACAGCATCTCATATTTTGCTTGGGCAGCTTACAGCCCAGTGGAATGAATATTGATTTCTCTCACTTCAGGTAGTCCCGGCATCCCCGCACCCCCTCTATCCCTCCCCCCATCCAAGTCACACTAGCTTTTCATTTTCACCCAACAAACAGCTAACAATGGCCTGTTTCCTTTATCAACGTTACTTTTTCATATCTTTCATTCAATTTTCTTTATCTCTCCACATCACTATCTATATCTCTCATTTCCCTTATCCCTAACCAATCTGAAAAAGGATCTTGTCCTGAAATGTCACCCATTCCTTCTCTCCAGATATGCTGCCTGTCCCGCTGAGTTACTCCAGCTTTCTGTGTCTATCTTCAGTTTAATCCAGCATCAGCAGTTCCTTCTCACACAGATTCCTGAAATCCTGGTATACTGCTCCTACAAACTATAGCATTGCTGGAGAAGTCCAGCAGCAACAAACACTTGTTGACTCAAAACAATACTGAATGGAAATAAGTCACCAAGTACCCTATGACCCAAAACATACCCATCTTTTTTCTCCAGAGATGCTTCCTGACCTGCTGAGTTACTCCAGAACTTTTGTGTCTATCTTCAGTGTAAACCAGCATCTATAATTCCTTCCTGCATGACAAGTATGTGGTCCCTTTTAAATTGGGAAGAAGAAAGGAAAATTAGAGTTTTTGCGCTATTTACATAGGCAATTCCTTCAATTTTATTATCATTGGTATTAATTTGAGACTGATTGGCATCATAATATGTCTACTTTACATAATTCCAGCAAACATGAGCTTGCCTCCCAGTTCAGCAACTGCCACATCTCATGCTGGAAATACACAAATGCTCATCCAAAGATAAATCAGAAGCCTATTGGCATGCGAAGTGGAGAACAACAACCCCTCTGTGGCGCATATACCTACAAATGGTTGACATAGAAACATAGAAAATAGGTGCAGGAGTAGGCCATTCGGCCCTTCCAGCCTGCGCTGCCATTCAATATGATCATGGCTGATCATCTAACTCAGTATCCCATACCTGCCTTCTCTCCATACCCCCTCCTGTGGGTATGTAATCCCCCTCCTACTCTGGCTGCCATTCGGTCAAAATATTTTCTTTCACACCATTTTACACATAACTTCACAACATCTGATCTTGCATGACATAGGATGAATTCCTTCTGGCAATGGTCCAATGGGTTTCTTTATTGTTACGTGTACCAGGTACGGTGAAATATATTTTTTGCACACAGCTCAGCAAGACTATTACTGTATATAGTCTTGTGAATCTGAATCCATATGCAAGAGTTGCAATTTCGGTGCCATTTTACAGTCCCAGCTGCTGTTGTCCACAAAGACCCGTTGCAGCCGTCGCCTACATCCAGTGGTCCCGTGGAAACCAGGTGCATTGGAAATAACAAAAAAAATTACACTTACCACTCTGTTCCTTTCATTATTTACTTCTACCTGCCCTGTATAGGGAAAGAGCCACATAAATTCATTCCTATTTAGATTCTATTGCACAGATGGATCTACCTCTCACAAAGCCATTTGCATTCAACCAGAAGGAGACTCAGAAAAATGTGATGGATCTGGAATAACTGCTTCGGCATTGCAATTCACAAAGAATTTACACCAGTTTGATTCACTGAAGCTCACATCTGAAATTCATGAGGCAATTTCATTAACATGATTATATTATCTCGCCAGTGCCAACCACATTATTTAGTGCATGAGTGCACATTCGCTAGATATAATTTCATGAGCTCTGAGCACTAGCTGAATCTAACTGGTGCTAATTGAAGTCATTCCTACACCATTTAAAGGAAGGCTCCTATCACCTGCAGCCTCTAGTAGATGCTATTACTCAAAGCTTTGGAAAGTTTACTGTGTGATATCTGTAGACTAGAAACTGAGGAAGGCAACCCATTTTTCAGACGCCGCTCTTGGCCATGGAGCAATGGTGGGAGAACTTGGTTGAGGAGGTCAGCAAAGGAAAGGAGGTAACCATTACCTGGAAACTATGTTATAACCTCAAAAGGGTGGACACAGACAGAAAACTCATCAGAAGTCAATTTGTTTTTAGCTTTGCGCCACTGCACTCATTGCTTTCCCCTGCACACCTCTAAAACATACCTAACAGCAGTCCCTGTCAACTGCTACTCCCTATCTAACATCTTCTACCATGCCCCAGTTTAACCTCACATACTTATAACTGTTCAATTCAATTCAATCTTTAATTGTCATTGTGCAGTGTACAGTACAGAGATAACAAAATGCAGTTAGCATCTCCCCAGAAGAGCAAACTTAGAATAATGAATGGTAAAAAAATATATATATGTACAAACAGTATCAGTAGTGCAAATATTATTGGGGGAAGGAGTGTCCGGGGGAGGTGACTGGCAATCACTGAGGTGCAGAGTTAAGTATTATAACAGCCGCAGGGAAGAAGCTGTTCCTGAACCTGCTGGTCCGGCAACGGATGAACCTGTAGCGCCTCCCGGATGGGAGGAGGGTAAACAGTCTGTGGCTGGGGTGAGGCCAGTCCTTGACGATGCTGCGTGCCCTTTGCAGACATCGCTTGCTATGGACAGACTCAATGGAGGGGAGTGAGGAACTGGTGATGCATTGGGCAGTTTTCACCACCCTCTGTAGTGCTTTCTGGTCAGGGACAGAGCAGTTGCCATACCATACAGTGATACAGTTGGTAAGGATGCTCTCGATGGTGCAGCGGTAGAAGTTCACCAGAATCTGAGGAGACAGATAGACCTTCTTTAGTCTCCTCAGGAAGAAGAGACGCTGGTGAGCCTTCTTGACCAGTGTAGAGGTATTGTGGGTCCAAGAGAGGTCATCAGAGATGTTGACCGCCAGAAACCTGAAGCTGGAAACACGTTCCACCTCCGTCCCATTAATATGGATGGGGGTGCGCGTGCAGCCCCTAGACCTTCTATAGTCCACAATGAGCTCCTTGGTCTACTTGGAGTTAAGGGCCAGGTTGGTGTCGGCACACCATGGAAACCATAGATACACCTCAATCCATTCACACATTCAAACCATAGATACACCTCACAGCATTCAAGTATTTCACCCCAACAACTGTAAAGGACATGCTATCACCCCCCTGCAGCAGCAGCAGAGCGAGTGCATTATCTCTGTACACTCTGGAGAGGATGCTGCTCATCAATGGGGCTGCACCATAGACATCTCAGTGTGTAGGAAGGAACTGAGGCTGGTTTGCACCGAAGATAGACACAAAAGGAGTCCGAAGAAGGGTCTTGAACCGAAATGTCACCCATTCCTTCTCTCCAGAGATGCTGCCTGTCTGGATCAGCAGTTACTCCAGCATTTGTATCTATCTTCCATAGAAATCTCAGCTAGCATGTCAGGGATTATTGAAGATGAAAGAATGCTCAAACCCAATTCACCTTCCTAAATTCTATTTATTCACCTTTTACAATCCTTTCTATTGCACTAAGCAATGCAAACCAACTGTATACACTGTAAACACTAACTGTATATATTTGAATTCCCTCACCAAAAAACAACCTTTTACTTTCTCTCTTCTATCAATCTAAGAAGCCCCATGTACAGGGCTGTGCTGCTGTGCAAGGAAACACTGCAGATGAAGTGTCCCTATCACTCGAGCTTACTCTTGTCACCAGATATTGAGAATCAGCGGACAATTGAGTGGGAATCTACATAGGTTGCGTCTCCACAAGTTGAAGCCATTCACATGAGTACCCAAAGTCAGATCTCAGCTTCAGAGAACTCAGCCTGCAGATGGCGAGTTTCATGGTTCATCGATGGGTCAAATCCCAATGTTGCACAGTGTGGAATTTCGGGACACTTTTTCCAGCAAAGAAGTGGAGGCGGCTCCATTTAAATATTTGCACGGAAAATCAGCGTGTGATAATTGACATTTCGGGTCTCCACTGCTATTTAAACAGCTCAGTCTACTACCACTGAGGGCCTCAGTTCCAGCATTACCAATCTATTGCATGCCACACTATTTCATCCTCAACAGATTACTAGGATCGCTGACGTAGCTCTCTAGGGAGTGGTCTTGCTACAAAATATCTCCATGATGATATTACTCATTCTCGGACCACTGAGACACATACAAATTTACCTTAGCATAATGTAAGGCGCAGACATTGTAGTCCAAAAGGCCTGTTCCTGTGCCTTAATGTTCTATGTCGTTCTATGTAAACTGGTTGCAGTTTCAGGGAGTGATAATGCTTTCTGTTTTGGAACTGGTTAGAGTTCCTCAATGCAGTTCAAACCCCCTGAATCATGTAGATCATGGTAACACCTGTTATCTAGGCAAATCCATATACCCGTGTTGCCTGCAGATCTCTATTCAAGGAGAAGGCGAGTTTCCCTCTCCTTGAACAGTTCCATTAAATCACAAACACAGCAATGAGTGTAACCTAATACATTAATGAGCCACCGAATACTGCCTGAAAATGAAGTTTGGCTCAATGGTTGGAGCTCCACATGCATAGTTGGTCATTCTGAGCCAATATCTCCTTTAAATATCTTAACCTTCATACAAATTGTTCCTCCATCAGGTTAAAATGGCAAAGCTGCTCATGAATATTTTTAAGGGATAGAGACTTTCCACACACCCCTTCTCTCTCAACCTCCTCGAACCACATGACAGAACCACACGATCAGTCATGATAAATACATACCTGGTAGCAGCACCACATTGCATTACACTTCTGAAATTCATTGCCACTGCCATCACGGAGAACGTCCGGTACTTGTGACTGAGGCTACATTTACACTTTCATTTTAACTCGTATTTCTGCCTCACGTCACATTTTGGCAATTAAGCTAAGTTTGCCGAGCAACATTTTTGCATAGATGTTTCTCTTCAAATAAAATTTCTGATTTCAAATTTAGCACAATTCTAATAGAATGGATATTTAATTTTATTTCTATTCAAATATAAACCAGGTACTTTTACTGTCGATTGCCATAAATCATGATATTCTCTGAGCCTTTAGCAGCAGTCTTGCCAATGCCTGGACCCACTGAATTTCAAAAATAAATCAGATGGATAAATATTACTGTGCAAAAAATACCTAAGGTCTATAGTCTATTAATTTTTGTCAAATTTCACTATTACTTACAGGAAATTAATATACATGGTGCAAAATTCCAGCCTGCTTGTCATTTAGTTTAATGACTGAAGGTTGAATTATGATAATACCATGTTCTCATTATGTACATGATAAATGCAGTTCAAGGTGTTATTTTTTAAGCATTAATTTAAAATTTTTATGCTAAGTATTAATTGAAGCTATAACTAAATTGGGAAAATACATCACTGTAGAATCTGTAAATCCTATTAACTTCCATTGACCTGAATTCTCCAACTGTTCAGTAGGTCATTGCATTGATTGACATGGTTCTTGCAGATGTCGAGAGGCTGAGTTTAATTCCCAATCTATGTTATTGGTTTTAAAGATTTTTTATTTAGGGAAAGTGCCCGGGGAAGGGGTAGAGTGGGAGGGGAGGGAAGAATGGACAAGGGAGTTGCGGAGGGAGCGGTCTTTGCGGAAGGCAGACAGGGGGGGAGATGGGAAGATGTGGCGGGTGGAGGGGTCACGTTGGAGGTGGCGTCTGCAACCGCAAGAAATGCAACACTTGTCCCTTCACCTCCCCCCTCCACTCCTTTCAGGGACCCAAGCAGTCCTTCCAGGTCCGACAGAGGTTCACCTGCACCTCCTCCAACCTCATCTACTGCATCCGCTGCTCCAGATGCCAGATGATCTATATCGGTGAAACCAAGCGGAGGCTTGGCGATCGCTTCGCCGAACACCTCCGCTCGGTCCGCAATAACCAACCCGACCTCCCGGTGGCTCAGCACTTCAACTCCCCCTCCCATTCCACATCCGACCTCTCGGTCCTGGGCCTCCTCCACGGCCAGAGTGAGCAACACCGCAAGCTGGAGGAACAGCACCTCATATTCCGCTTGGGGAGTCTGCATCCTTTGGGCTTGAATATTGAATTTTCTCAATTCTGTTAACCCTTGCTGTCTCCTCCCCTCCCACCTCTCCCTCAGCCCTCGGGCCCTGGCATTCCCTCCATCTCCATCTCCCTCCCCCACCCCAGTCGCACCAGCTTCTCATTTTCACACCACAAACAGCTTACAATGGCTTGTTCCCTTTATCACCGATACTTCTTTGCATATCTTTCACTCATTGTTCCTTATCTCTCCACATCACCGTCTATATCTCTCGTTTCCCTGATCCCTGACCAGTCTGAAGAAGGGTCTCGACCCGAAACGTCGCCTATCTCCTTCGCTCCTTAGATGCTGCTGCACCCGCTGAGTTTCGCCAGCTTTTTGTGTACCCTATGTTATTGGTATTGGTATAGGTACTATTCATTTGTTATTACCACATGTACTGAGATTCGGTGAAAAACACCACACAAGTACAATGGTGTCATTACACAAGTACAATGAGTAGTCGAATGGGAAAAATAACGAGAGTGCAGAATATTGCGTTACAGAATTGTAGCGTTAAGGTTACAGTGCAAGTGGAGGTGGAAAGAAAAGTGCAAAGGCCACAATGAGGTACGTTAGGAGATCGAGAGTATAGCCTTGGGTTATGAGAGGTCCATTCAGTAGTTTGATGACAGTGGGGAAGAAGCTTTTATTTTTTATCTTCTACCTGAAGGGAGAGGGGAGACATTGGTGAATCGGAGAATTGGACAGTCATTGGAGATCTGCTTTGTCTTCGACATTTTCATCCAGGAATCTGAACCTCTTGACCATCTCCACTTCATCACTTTTTTGCTGATAGTAGTGGGTACACCACCATGTTTCCTGAAATCAGTAACAAGCAGGTTTCTCTATCTTAGACATGTGGTAACGGGGGTTACATAGTGGGAACATTTCCCACAATATATTCACGTCATTTTTATCCAGTGACTCCTAATATAATCCTGCAATGAGTTGTGAGGAGGGCAGAAATAGGTTCGAAGTGAATGTAGAAAGGTTACATGAACAGGCAAGGACACAGTAAATGGGATGTCATGTGGAAAACATGTCACCATTTAGTTTAATCTAAAAATAGAAAAGCAGAGTATATTTGAAATGGTGAAAGATTGAAAGTCTTTATGTTGAGAGGAACCTTCATTGAACATTCAAGTTGTCCTAAAACTTTAGGCTGTGCACGCCATACGCAAGAAAAAGAAGATTGAACATTAACATGGAAGTGTAGTGAGCAACTAATGCTGGCGTATATTGCAAGAGCATTTGGTTATGAAAGTAGAAAGATCATACTGCAATTATATAGGGAGACTGCATCTGGAATGATGTGTAGAGGTTTGATCTCCCAATCAAAGGAAGGACATAGTTGAGATAGCGGGAGAACAGCAAAGAGTAACCAGTCTGATACCTGGAAATGACTTTGAGTCAGTGATTAAACAAACTGAATCTATACTCTCATTGGGTTTAGGAGAATGAGAAGTATGTGACAAAGATGATCAATGAGGGAAGGGCAGTGGATGTTGTCCACGTGAATTTTAGTAAGGCACTTGATAAAGTCCGTATGTTAGGTTGGTCCAGAAAATGATGCACAGGATTAACAGTAACTTGGTTGTCTGTATTGAGAAATGGCTTACGGATAGGACGGAAAGTTGCGGTAAAAGGGCAATATTTAGGCTGGAGGCCTGTGACGTGGCATTCAAATAAGACTTGGTTGTAAAATTAGATGGGTTGGTTAGTAAGTTTGCAGGTGCCACCAAGATTGCTGGGGTGGCGAACTGTGAGGAAAGCTGTCAAAGTATACAGCAGCATATAGATCAGCTACAGAAATGTGCAGAGAAATGGCAGGTGGAGTTTAATCTGAGCAAGTTTTAGGTGATGCATTTGGGGAGTCAAATGTAACACCTGAGCCCAGAACCAGGGACCACAGTTTAAGAATAAGGGGTAAGGCATTTAGAACGGAGATGAGGAAACACTTTTTCTCACAGAGAGTTGTGAGTCTGTGGAATTCTCTGCCTCAGAGGGGCTGGAGGCCGGTTTTCTGGATACTTTCAAGAGAGAGCTTGATTGGACTATTAAAGATAGCGGGGTCATGGGATATGGGGAGAAAGCAGGATCGGGGTACTGATTGTGGATGGTCAGCCATGATCACATTGAATGGCTGTGCAGGCTTGAAGGACCGAATGGCCTACTCCTGTACCTATTGACTATTGTCTATTGTCAGGGGAAAATATACAATTAATGGCATGACCCTTAACAGGATTGATGTACAGAGAGATCTTGGGGTCCAGGTCCATAACTCCTTGACATATGCAACAGAAGTAGGTAGAGTGGTAAAGAAGACATATGATTGCATTCTTGTATTCTTAGGTCGGGACATTGAGTACAAGAGTCGGGGAGTCATGATGAAGCTTTATAGGGCTTTGGTTAGGTGCATTTAGAGTATTGTGTGTAATTATGGCGGCCCCCTTACAGGAAAGATGTGGAGACTTTGGAAAGGGTGCAGAGGAGAATTACCAGAATGATGTCTGGATTAGGGGTATTAGGTATAGGGAGCGGTTGAACAGATGTATTGTATGCAACACTGGAGCTTGTGAAGAGATCTGATGGAAGTATATAAAATTATGAGAGGCATAAATATGATTGACAGCCAGAACCTTTTCCTAGGATGGAAAAATCAAATAGTAGCATTTAATAGACTATTGGATAGGCACATGGATGTTCAGGGAATGGTAGAATGGGAATCATGTGCAGGCAAGTTCTTAGGAGTAAATATCACCAGCAATTTATCCTGGACCAGCCATTTTGATCAATGGCCAAGAAAGCACTCCAAATCCTCTACTTCCTTAGAAGGTTTAGGATGTTTGACATGTCCCCAACAACTCCCACTAACTTCTACGGATGCGCCATAAAGAATATTTTATCGGAATGCTTTACAGCATAGCTTGGGAACAGCTCCATCCATGTCCGCCAGAAATTGCAGGGTTGTGTACAGAGGCAAGACCATCAAGCAAATCAACCTCTCTTCCATTGACTCCATCTACACTTCACGCTGCCTCGGCAAGGCCACCAGCATGATCAAGGACAAATCTCACTCTGAACATTCCCTTTCCTCTACGCTTCCATCAGGCAAGGGGTACAGACGTTTAAAAATGCACACCATCAGATTCAGGACAGTTTCTTTCCAGATGAACCATCTTATCACCAACTAGAGAGTGGTCCTGACCCACCATCTATCTACCTCTGGAGACCCTCGACACGGACTGGAAGGGCCGAGAGGGCCTGTTTCCGTGCTGTAATTGTTATAGGGTTATATTTAATCGGACTTTACTGGACTTTATCTTGCACTAAACATTATTGCCTTTACCCTATACTCTATACCCTGCGGTTGCAATCATGTAATCATGTATAGTCTATTCGCTGACTGGATAGCACGCAACTGAAAGTTTTTCACTTTGCTTTGGTACATGTGAAAATAACAATAATAAACTAAATAAGAGGTTAACACTTCAATAGCAATATCAATAACTATAATAAACTAAATAAGAGGTCTTGCTTGGCATTATGATCGGCACAGACATTATGGGCCAAAGGGCCTGTTCTTGTGCTGTACTGCTGTATGTTCTATGTTATCTCATTAAAATGTGTAATGTTCTTATGGGCCTGGAAAGGGTAGATACCAGGATTTTGTTTCTTCCGATAGATGTCCAGATCCAAGGGTGGCAATTTAAAAAGAGTTTGGTCATTGAGAACAAAAGTGAAAGGAATTTCTTCACCTAGAAGCTAACAATTCTATGGAATTTTCTATCCAGGAGAGCTGAGGAGACTCAGTCACTGTATATACACAGGAACAGATCCATGGTCATTTTTTAAAAAATATTGAGAGATTTGGGATTAGGACAATAAAATAGCAATGAAATAAAAGATCATGTTATTAAATGGTGGCAGCCTCACAAAAGGGTTGTAAGCCCCTCTCCTACTTCTATTCCCTATTGACTTAAACTCTCATAAGAAAATGAATGTGCATATAACAGTCAAGTCCAGAATTCAGACTTGCTTTGATGCCTTCTGCTGTTAAGTGGTCTGTCAATGAAGGCACCAGAGATCAGCCACAGCTTGTGGAACAGAATTTCAGCATGAGCTTGTCTCTTTGTGAAATAAGTGGACCATATCATAGGCCAGTAATACTATGAGGATTAAGGATGGCAATAGAAAATATTTCACAAAGTGCAATGAAATAACCTGTATGGCAGGCATACCATTTAGCATTGAAACAAAACTGTCCACTTAAGAAACATAATCATTATGTTATCATTGTCCAATAAATTGTTTTGGATACATTCAACTCATTTATTCATTAAAAAAAAAATACACATCCAGAAATATCCATTTAGCTTTCATCAAGTAATACAATCCAGTGAACGGAGACCGTTTTGTAATGTTCCATTTGATAGCTATTCTGCATTAGATCCCTAATTTATCACCCAGCTCACCTATCCACAAGCACAGGCAGCTTGCAGATTGTGTTAAATGAGTTTTCACTTATCGCACAGCAGAATAATGAATTATGAATGAAAATCAACAATTGCTATTAACTTTTAAATTTCACTGGACTTCAAACTTTCCACCACATCAGAGTCTCATCATAGTGTTGAGAATGAGGCAGTCCAAATCCTGTGGGAATTAGTCATGAGGAAAATTTAGACTTTACGTGTAGGTTTAGCTTCTGAGGATCTGAAGTTCTGAATTTGAATGCAAAGCATGAAGCGTATGGCTGCAAAATGCAAATCCAAGTGATTGCACATTACCCTGGTGTAGGTGAAAATAAGATTAGAAGTTATTTTCGCTTACATTAAAGTGTATGAATAAGAACATTCATCATCTGGAATTGTATATTACACACTCCGCTGCACAAGTGAAACAGTTCTAACATAAGAGTGTAGAGGTGGTTGGATAAAGATCAAACAGATGCATCACTATCATACGGTTGCATACTATCTTTTCCTCTGGACTACCGGTAATCAGTTTAACTCACAAAACAAATAAAAGTGAAAACTGGTTGTTGTTTTAAACAATAAATGCTGGAACTATATATAAGATTCAACGAGTGAGGAAGGGGAGGAAACAGAGGAATGAGGGAAGGAGTGTTCCTGGAAATATGCCCATTCCCAATTGACTTTGCTGGATATCTGGCAGAAATGGGGTTTCCAATAATAGAGAGGCTTCTACAGAGCAGGTGGCTATGTTATTAGTTTGGGAACAGAGACGGATTTTCATTGTTTCACCCTGTGCCTGTTTAATGCAATAATGTGTCTAAATTTGGCATTACATGTTCGGTGGAGGCATAACGATGACTTGCATAGCACAATCTCAATCGGAATATGTAATTAGAAAGCCTGGATGTGGCTGAGTTTAAATAAGGAAGATATTATTATTTATTTATCATTCTGTGCCAGTTACAGCAATTGGGGCCAATATATATATTCCTGTAATGAAGAAGGTTTGTATTAAAACGGTTCAGGTCAGTAGCAGGAGCAATGAGGCTTCAGCTGGAGTCATGGTGTCATACAGCGTGGAAACAGGCCCTACAGGCCCAACATATCCATGGCGAACAAGATGCCTCATCCAAGCGAGTCCCATTTGCACATGTTTGGCCCACATCTCTCTAAACCTTTCCCATCCATGTACTGTAGCTGTCTAAGTGTGTTTTAAATGTTGTTATGGTACTTGCATCGATTACCTCCGTTGGCAGCTCATTTGATATATGCGTCATCTATATCCAATAATACAGATCATTATACCTCCCTCATTCTGGCCTGTCAACTCTCATCCACAGCTTGTAAGAAACGCATTTTCTTTTGATGCACATCCTCAGATTTCTATTTAACCATTTATCTTGATTCTAATGGAATTTGAAGCTATTCCCTGATAGTTTCCCTGACCAAATACATTATATCCATTATTGGACATTTATTATTGCCCACATGCAAGTCTACAAGAAAGTCTTGCTGATTATCGACTTTCTGACATCCCTGTCCTTCGCAGTTTGAGAATTTGAACCTCACGGCTACCTGTTAAATGAAGTAAATATCAGCGATTCAAATATCATATAACACCTAGTATTGATGACCTCATATCAGCAATGGACAAAATGTAATTTTCTGGATAATAATTTGCAGCATATTTTCTTCATCATTCTCCCCATATGTCATTAATCACTGATCACTGACACATCGCTGCCTTTATGATTGCTTCCTGCAGTTTAAACTATGTCAGGTCTCTTATCCTCAAACATGTTCTACTCCCCAAACCATTATCTGGGCCCTATCAGCCAATTTCAGATCACCATTTTTTCCTCCTTCAAGTGGTCGGATCACCATCAATGAGGCTGGTCTTTCAACTCACTGCCTCTGCATGAACTGAGCTCTTTGACCTTTGGATCTTGACAGCCATCTGATTCTACCCACTATTAGTCAGCTTCATGGTTGTGCCTTCTTCTGATTGAAATCTGCTCATAAATTGAATCCCTTGACCACTTCACTCCTACCTCATGGTTGGCTCAAGTTCATGATGATATACCCCCAGAGACTGACTTTCCTACAAAGAGACTTCAACTCTGCAACCACAGTCCCAGTGTTCAGAACCACTATGCATTTGATCAAACTCTTACCCATTGTCAGTCACATTTGTCCACCATTAACATGCCCCAGTGATTTCACATCCCTCACTATTGAAAACTATCTTCCTAATCCAAACCATATCCAACATTATGTAGCTGAACTTCCCGTTTAACACATAGAAACATAGAAACATAGAAATTAGGTGCAGGAGTAGGCCATTCAGCCCTTCGAGCCTGCACCGCCATTCAATATGATCATGGCTGATCATCCAACTCAGTATCCCGTACCTGCCTTCTCTCCATACCCTCTGATCCCCTTAGCCACAAGGGCCACATCCAACTCACTCTTAAATATAGCCAATGAACTGGCCTCAACTACCCTCTGTGGCAGAGAGTTCCAGAGACTCACCACTCTCTGTGTGAAGAAAGTCTTTCTCATCTCGGTCTTAAAGGATTTCCCCCTTATCCTTAAGCTGTGACCCCTTGTCCTGGACTTCCCCAACATCGGGAACAATCTTCCTGCATCTAGCCTGTCCAACCCCTTAAGAATTTTGTAAGTTTCTATAAGATCCCCTCTTAATCTCCTAAATTCCAGAGAGTATAAACCGAGTCTATCCAGTCTTTCTTCATAAGACAGTCCTGACATCCCAGGAATCAGTCTGGTGAACCTTCTCTGCACTCCATATGAACCCCCATTCCCCACCCTCCCCAGTGTTCTAACATGAACAAGAACATTACAATGCGAAATTTCCTTTGTATACTTGAATTACATAAAATTGATAATTTTGTATCATTTTGCAATGCAGCTATTCAGTTAGTTCTGATAAGTGAAAAGAGTTGAAAAGTGAACACCAGTGAAAGGATATGCATTGGGTTCACAAGGAACTGAAGATGCTGGTTAACCAAAAAAAAACCCATAATGTGTTGGAGTAACTGATTGGGTTAGGCATCTTCCCAATCCTTCCCTTCCCTGGAGGACATGGATGGGTGAGGTTTCAAGTCGGGAACCTTCTTTTATCTGTGTAGTGGGAGGAGGTGGTGGAAAATTGCAACCTTCAAGATTGCAACCACGACTAATACAGTTAGTTACATAGTTTTGTGCCAGTGGGATTAGGGGTTGAGTTACGGAGAGTGGCCAATGGTGTAATGTAAATGGATTATAGAACCTATGCCTCAACTTTGAAAAGTTTGAGACATTATTGCTATTTACCCTTCCCCCTTCTCCTATTCAGCTGCTCTTCAACTACAGCACACACTATGTATACGTGTTCTGTGTGTTGTCCGAGTCAACATGTCTGTGATTCAGTTGCAAACAACATTGTCATCCACATTAACCTAAATCTCACCGAACTAGTTCATATGATAATAAACTCAAACTTGACTTGACTTATCCTCTTTTTCCCTTTCAACTGACTTAATTGGAGAAGATGTGTGTCCACCTCTTGTTCCTACTGTAAATCTGATCCTTGCTTCTGAGCAAAACCTATCATGGCACCTAGAACTAGGGTCTCTACATGTTGAAGGGTGCCTGTTTGTTGCTCCATGAGTCATTTGGATTATATGGCATATTGTTTCACTGTTTTGGGTTTTGTTGGTTGGACTTTTCACAAGTCACCAGCATGTTTGGAGGGAATATCCACGGTTCCCCAGCTCTGAATGTTGACCCTAAAAGGTTGGGAGATTGGGGACAATGACATTTTAATGAAAATGTATCACATATCTGTAAACAACTTTCTCCAAGAAGGCTGATGGTTAAAGGGGCATTGAAATGGAACTTACACTCACCCAATTTTCACTTTTTGATCACTTCTGACAGCCTGGTGCTACACTAGGCAAATCTTCCCGTGCTTTCACAGGCTCCAACCCCTGGAAGACATCAGTTAATAACAATGAAAGGCAGGAAAATGGGATTAGGAGACAGAGATCAGCCATGATTGAATGGTGGAGTAGACTCAATGGGCTGAATGGCCTAATTCTACTCCTATAACTTGTGAACTTGTGAAAGCAGGGATCAGAGTCTCCTTCTTTAAACTCTACAATCCCTGTAGTAGTTGCACCACATGGGATCAATTTCAAATAAAAAGAGTAGAGATTTTTGGTGTTCTAGGTCATCCACATGGGCAGCTTATATCTGAATTGTTTAGTATCCTCATTTTATGCACAAGAATATCAGTGATTAGCACTACATTCATTGTGTTGCCCAGTTTGATTTCTGACTGACCGATGATACCTGGGAAAAGCTGGAGACTATGTTTGCATTTTGTATGTCTGTTTTCTGTTAGTTGTATAGAGGGAATGGAATGAAATGGAGCTTCAGCGTGAATCCGCATGGGTGTTAATATTGAAACTCCAGTTAAACATGAACAAATCAGGATATTCCTGGCTGCGCTGTTACTGCACAACCTCATCATCATCCTTATCCTTAACGTGAAATTAGAGTATGGTGTTGATCCTTTTGACAGTCACTCATAAAACATGACTATGTTTTGGTGTTGCTTTGAAGTCTATCTTCAAGATAAAGAACGGAGACAGCACTTTGTGTCGTGGTTCTCTTTTAATAGTTCCAACTTTTAAAATGGCTTCTAATAGCTTCTACAGGCTTCTCATTCTGCATCTGTTACCGCTCTCTAGATCACGTGAAGTAACTACATCATTTACTTACTTCAATAGTTATCAAGACACCTGAGCTTCCATGTCTTATGTTCTGCCACATTAAAGACTGTAGGCATTGCCTCCCCTACTTGCCTCTCTGCTGATTCCCTCTCACCTATCAAGCTACAGTCTGTTAACAGCTTACTGCTGCACCTGCCGCTTATGTTGGCATTGTTGCTTCTGGTGCTTTCACTGGTCATGTTGATCCTCACCAGCTTTATATCTAAGCCTGTATATGTAGAGCCTACAGTAATTTGACAGATCAGAACACTCCAGAGTGTAGATCAGTCCAAAATGTCAATGGCATTTTCATAGTGTGTAAATTCTCAACACAAGTAGGATTAAAAAAACATATATCCGACATGCAGGCAAGAAAAGAGTGGTTCGTGCTCAATGTCAAATCTCACTCTCATGGTTTTTGAGCCTTCTTTCTGTTGCAATATACCCACCAGGCTTTTTCCTGACGTTCCTGGCAGAGCAGAAACGCTGCAGAACCAAAGGTAAACTTTAATCCATGTCAGTATCTCTCCCAGTCAATGTCACTCTAATTGGGAAATTATAAAATGTTAAGTAGCTGCCTGCCTATCCTGAGGGACATTCTTGCCTTCAGTGTACAGTTGCAGTTATATTGGAAGCCACTTAATAGGATTTGACTTCTGAATATCCTGTTGATTTTTCCAGTTTTAGGCCCCCACTTGATCCCAGATGCACATGCTCTTGTTTATTAAAAAAATCTAGAATACTCTTTTAGAGATGGTATACAGGTGTAAGAACTAAATAAGAACAGAAAATAAATAGAAATACTCAGCAGTCAGGCAGCATATCTGGAGAATGAAACAGATTTAACTTGATGACCTTTCACCAGAACTCTTCCAGTTCTGATGAAGGGTCTTTAACCCAAAATTTTAACACTGCTTGTTTCTCGATATAGATTCTGACTGACTTGCTGAGTGTTCCCAACCATTTTGTGTAGCTTTTATTCCAGATTTGTAGCGTCCACAGTTATCTTGCTTTTGGAGTACAGGACTGTCAGGTTGCACTTAGAACTCCTTTTTTTCACATGGTATTATGGTTATTGTTATTGCTTTTAAATTAATATGTATCATATCTGCAAGTAAGAATTCCACTGTTCCATTGTAATTTCCAGTAAGAATTCCACTGTTCTGTTGGTACAAATGACAATTAAACATTATTGACAAGCATCAAATAATTTTCCTATGCTAAGATATTAAATTACTATTTGCTGCAGCATTTTCATCTTGTTGATATTTATTACTAGAAAAAGGAATTGACAAAGATTAGTTTCCATCACGCAAAGTGGTCTTCTTGTGGCGTTGCTGGTTAAACTGACCAGCATCCACTTAGTAGGAATGTTCTGGCACCTGCTCCTCAGAGGTGGCGGGATTCTGATGCCTTTATACAGCATATAGTGTTGATGTGAAAAAGGAAAGAAAAGGATTTTTAGCACACTGGCTATTCCATCAAATTCATCTTGAGATTTTGACAAATGTATTCCAATCTTGTGAAATAATTCTTGCTCCTGAGCTATGACCTTTCAATTTAGAATATCACCTTCAATTTGATATAAATTAATTTAACTTTACTTAACCAATAAGATGAAATGCAAAGTAGGGTAGACCATCAAAATTCTTAATAAATTTCATAATAACTGCACATGAATAGTACGTTCAATGTCCCAGTATACAGCATACTAATCTTTGATTGTTCTGAAAGCTAAATTCTTTACATAAAACAAGGAAGAACTTCAGACTCCAGCTGTTCAGTAAAGGATTAATTCATAAGAAAATACAGTCAGGTCATTTGTAAAACAAAAAGCATTTGTGCTTTCTTATTTTGAGAGGAAAATTATTTTTTACAGATTCAAATAATTATTACATTCTCCTTCCTGAGCAAAGTCTAGATCTAGTACTGTTACCACAATAAGTCTCATTATGTATAACAGTTGGGGATTGTGTAGAACATAAACATTTGGTTAAAAAATACATTTGGAATCTATATCACGCTGTGCCATATAATATCTGGGAATTTACTGCCTTTTAATGGGAATTAGAAATTCCCAATTTGTACTTTGGAGGCAGCCTCCAGACATGGTACGGCATAAAGTAAAGGAAATTGCAACTTTTTGGCTAACCGCCATACCTTCATTTCATATTTTCAGTAACAGGTCTCCTGTTAACCTACCTTATGTAATTGTTCACCCACAAAATATGTAGCATCCTTTCATAAACATATTCATGACATGAAAAGATGCAAGCCAGGGATCACTCCTGATTACTGCACAGGAGCATTATTTAGCGTACTATTGAAGTTGCTGAAGGAATATTCTGAGGCCTGGAGTACTGATTCAGAGACATTGATCCAGGACATATAAATCTGTGCTTTCCACATGGAATTTTCATCTAGGTTTATTTATTTATTTCTGCTTCCCAAAAATGGGCAAGATGGTAGGATAATTTGTCATTGTAAATTGCCCGTAGCATAGGAATGTGATACAAATTGGGGGTGAAAGATGGCTGGGAGGTGAAAATAATGGGAATGTAGAAGAATGAAGTCACAAGGTAAATTATTGAGAGGATGGGATTACCCTGTGAGCCATCAAAAACTCAATGGGCCTTTTATGTTCTAATGAAATAAATATGCATCTGGATTAAATGAAAAGAAATTATCTATAATGATAATCATGAAAGTACCAAGTTTCTCTGGAAAATTAAAAAGCTTCAGAGGATATTGCAGAGAATAAAACCCCCATGGCATAGGAGGTAACACACTGGTATGGGGAGACGATAAAGTGACTAACAACACACCAAACATAGACCCAAGTAGATATTTTTCTGGTTGACATGACATAACTGGTGTAATTAGAATTAATACTGGGATCTCATCATGTTATAATTGAATAAAGGCATCAAAAGGCATGGTTGCTAAATTTAGCTGTGAACACAAAGATAGGGAGAAAAATAAGTTGCAATAAGGATATAGGTTAATTCCAAAGGGTTCTGAATAGATGAGTGAGTGAACAAAGATTTCCCAGAAGGAGGAGAGTGTGGGGAAATGTGAAAATGTCCATTTTGAGAGGAAAAGTAAAACAGTAGCGTAATGTCTAAATGGTGCAAGGTTCTGGAACTATGATTTTGTAGAGGGTCTGCCTGTCCTTGTAGATGATTCACAGACGGTTAACATTAAAATATGGCAAGCAATTAAAATAGCTAACAGCATGCTTTTGTTTATTCCAGGTGGAATTGAAGTATGTTGGTTATGTTTGAATTATTTAGATATATGTACATGAGATATGTTATGTACAATTGAGACAAATATTATTAGTAAAAAGAAAATCACCCTATCCAATTTGTCTTGAGCTATTAACAAATTTATCCGAACCTAGCAAAATTGTTCTTGGTTCCAGACGCCAACCCTTCAAGTTTCAACATTATCTTCACATCCGGATGACTGTGAACAATGTTGATCTCATTTAAGTAAGAATGTCAATGCATTCAAAGACAGTCAGACATTGTTTACTAGACAAATGAATGGAATGATGGTTTAGCAAATGGTAAAAGGTTTGGCACCTGTGGTTTGTGTTTGCTGAAATTTAGAGATATGCCCGAATGCTTGGTTGAGAAAGAGAAGTGCCTGATGGGCCTTAATGGCATGGAGATGGAAAATGATTTATTTTCAGAGGAAATAATGGTTGGCCATTTAAGATAAAACTGAGGATATTATTTTCTCTCAGGTGTTCATAATCTTTCATTTATCAGCCTCAAAGGTTACTTTAATGTAGAGATACAGCATAGAAACAGGCCTTTTGGCTCACTGATTCTGCGCCGACCAGCGATCCTCATGTACTCGCAGTATCCTACACTCTAGGGAGAATTTACAATTTTACCAAAGCTAATTAACCTATAAATCCGTATGTCATTGGAGTGCGCGACGAAACCAGAGAACCCGAAGAAAACCCACACAGTCACAGGGAGCACGTACAAATTTCGTATAGACAGAACCAATGGTCAGGATCGAACCAGGGTCTCTGGTCCTACAAGGCAGCAACTCTACTGCTGCAACACCGTACCGCCTGAATGGTGAAACCACAATCTTTGGATACTTTAAGGAAAAGTAGGTAGATTTGAATGGCGAATTGTAGGCTGACAAGAAACATGGAATTCAGATTATTATCAAATCATACATGCTCTTTGTGATAACAACGAAGAGTGGCTGTGGAACCTGCTCCTATTACGAATTTATATGTTTACTAGACCAAGTGCAGACCAGTTGGGCTGTTCCCCCAATGCAATATTCCATCACTCACCTGTTCCCCGAAAACAACCCGTTCCCCCAACACAAATTTGCATCACTTTCTCTTTCCTCTCCGGCCCCTCTCCTCTCCCCCTCTCCCCCCTCTCCTCTCCCACCCACCCCCCACCTCTCCTCCCGCCCATCCTCTCCCCCTCCGATCCTCAACCCAGTGAAATAATACGGGGGTCGGGGTCCGGGGTGGGGTGAATCACCCCTTGTGGGGGTCAGGTTCGGGGGGGTGGGGGGGTTAATCATCCCATGTGGGGGTCGGGGTCGGGGTCTGGGGGTTGGAGGGTGGTGAAACACCCCGTGTGGGAGTGGGTTTTGGGGGGTGAATCATCCCGGAGTGGGGGTCGGGGAGGGGGGAATCACCCCGGTGTGGGGGTTGGGGTCCGGTGCCGGTGCAGCGCAGTCAGTAATTCTGGGTGAGCGGAGGGACCATACTGTTCCCAACTCTGCTGACGAGGTCATTGGCGGGATTTGTGTCCCCATGTGTTCGCTGCTCTAAGCCGCGGCCCAGCTCCACCTGGTCCCATGTGTGGGTGCTGCCGACCCACAGCCCATAGACAGGGCAGAGGGCGGCCGTGAGCAGACAGCATTGACCCCGGGGGGAGAGTGGGGGCTGTTCCGAGGGATCCGCTCCTTCGGCCGCTTACATGTCTGAGTGCTCAGTGCTCGGGTTCAGACCGTGATCATGGCTGATCATCCACAATCAGTACCCCGTTCCTGCCTTCTCTCCATATCCCTTGACTCCACTATCTTTAAGAGCTCTGTCTGAGGCAGAGAATTCCACAGACTAACAACTCTCTGTGTGAAAAAGTATTTCCTCATCTCTGTTCTCAATGGCTTATCCTTTAATCTTAAACTATGGCCACTGGTTCTGGAATCCCCCAACATCGGGAATATGTGTCCTGCCTCTAGAGTGTCCAAACCCTTAATAATCTTATATATTTTAATAAGAACCTCTCATCCTAAATTCCAGAGTATACAAGCCCAGCCGCTCCATTCTATCAACATATGACAGTCCCACCATCCCGGGAATTAATCAGGTGAACCTATGCTGGCTGCACTCCCTCAATAGCAAGAATGTCCTTCCTCAAATTTGGAGATTAAAACTGCACAATACTCCAGCTGTGGTCTCACCAGGGCCCCGTACAACTGCAGCAGGACCTCTTTGCTCCTATACTCAACTCCTCTTGTTATGTAGGGCAACATGCCATTTGCTTTCCTCACTGCCTGCTGTACCTGCATGTTTACTTTCATTGACTGATGAACAAAGTCCCCCAGATCCTGTTGTACTTCCCCTTTTCCCAACTTGACTCCATTTAGATAATAATCTGCCTTCCTGGTTTTGCCACCAGAGTAGATAACATCACATTTATCCACATTGAACTGTATCTGCCATGCATCTGCCCACTCACCCAACCTGTCCAAGTCACCCTGCATTCTCATAGCATCCTCCTCACAGTTCCTTCTGCCACCCAGCTTTGTGTCATTTGCAAATTTGCTCATGTTACTTTGAATCCTTTCATCTTAATCATTAATATATATTGTAAATAGCTGTGGTCCCAGCACTGAGCCTTGCAGTACCCCACTAGTCACTGCCTGCCATTCTGAAAGGTACCCGTTAATCCCTACTCTTTGTTTCCTGTCTGCCAACCATTTTTTTTATCCATGTCAGCACCCTACCCCCAATACCATGTGCCCTAATACTATGTGGGACCTTATCAAATACTTTCTGAAAGTCTAGGTACACTACATCTACTGGCTCTCCCTTGTCCGTTTTCCTAGTTACAAAAGATCCAGAAGATTAGTCATGCATGATTTCCCCTTCGTAAATCCATGGACCGATCCTTCTACTGCTATCCAAATGTGCCGCTATTTCATCTTTTATAATTGACTCCAGCATCTTCCCCACCACTGATTTCAGGCTAACTGGTCTATAATTCCCTGTTTTCTCTCTCCCGCCTTTCTTAAAAAGAGGGATAACATTAGCTATCCTCCAATCCACAGGAACTGATGCACTCCCTGGATGCAGACCGTGGGGATTTATCAGCCTTCAGTCCCATTGGCTTACACAACACCATTTCCTGTCTAATGTGAATTTCCTTCAGTTCCTCCGTCATCCTAGATCTTCTAGCCACTGGTACATCAGGGAGATTGTTTATGTTCTCCGTGGTGAAGACGGATCCAAAGTACCGGTGAACCAAAATGCTCCAAAGAGAACTAGTACTGCAGAATAAAGTTCCGCTGGCGCTGCAAGTCGGCTGCCTCACCTGCAGCGGGTTCGCTGTTTCGACTTTTCTTTTGTGTCCAACAGTAGGTTTTTGTGCTTCTCTGTATGTCTTGTGTTGGGGGGATGAGTGGTGGGGGGAAATAGGGGGAAACCGTTTTCAGGCACTACGGAGAGGTGACTTTCTTCCTTGTCGCTTCTTCACTCCTCTGCTCGCGGCCTTACCTGGAGTCGGGTCCAGAGCGTTAGCGGCGGCACAGCGGGACCTTAACATCGTGGGACTGGTGCTTCAGGTGTGGCGCTGCGGGACTGTAACATTGCTGGCCCAGAGCTTCAGCGGTGGAGCAGCGGGGACTGTAACATCGCGGACCCATTTGCTGGGTTCACCGGAGAAGCGCTCCGACCGCTGGCCTGTGGCCTACAACATCTTGGAGCCTCGGTCTGTGGAGCTTCTGCGGCAGAGGTGGAGCGGACTTTACTTTACCATCGTGGAACAGGTGATCTCTCGCTGGGGGTCACCGGAGACGAGCTCCGATCGCCGGCCTGCGGCCTACAACATCTGGAAGCCGCAGTCTCTGGTAAGGATGTGGCTGATTTTGGAGCTCCGGGCCGCGGGGTGTGCTTGGCCTGTCCCGACGTCGGCTTTCCAACCATCACGACCAGAGGGCTTGAACATTGGGCCGTCCGTAACGGCGACTACGGAGGATCAGGGCCCCGACCACGGGTCAACAAGGGAGGAGGAAGAGGAGGAGGAGGACTGTCTGAACTGTGTTGCCTTCCACCACAGTGAAGAATGCTGTGGTGGATGTCTGTGTTGAATTATGTTGTGTATTGTGTCCTTTTTTAAATTGTAATGCTGCATGGTAAATTACATTTCACTGCACCTTTTGGTGCTTGTGACAAATAAAGTTGAACTTTGAACTTTGAACTTTGAACCTGTTCAACTCGTCTGCCATTTCCTTGTTCCCCATTCACCTTTTTCAGTCTTCAAGGGTCCAACTTTGATCTTAACTAATTTTTTCCTCCTCACATACCTAAAGAAGCTTTTACTATCCTCCTTTATATTTTTGGTTTGCTTGCCTTCGTACGTCATCTTTTCCACATGTATTGCCTTTTTAGTTATCTTCTGTTGCTCTTTAAAAGTTGCCTAATCCTCTGGCTTCCTGCTCATCTTTGCTATGTTATACTTCTTTTCCTTTATTTTTATACTGCCCCTGACTTCCCTTGTCAGGCTTGGTCGACCTTTACTCCCCTTGGAATCTTTCTTCTTCTTTGGAATTAACTGATCCTGCACCATCTGTATTGATACCAGAAATACCTGCCATTGTTGTTCCACTGCCATCCCTGCTAGGGTATCTTTCCAGTCAACTTTGACCAGCTCCCCCCTCATGAATGAATGAATGAATAGTTTATTTCGGTCATACATTAAAAAGAACAAAACTTTACAATCTGTGTGAATATGAACCAATATTGTATCCATTTCACACAACGTTCACATAATCAATGACCGAAAAAGGAATAGGCTGAAGCCGCAAAGCTTATTTTTGCTTATCCTATACAATCCATAAGATAACACAGAATATCAGCATTGCAAAGGAAAGAAAAAAAATGAAATGTATTCTAAATTGTAATCCTTACTTATTTTACATTTTAATCATTTTACATTATAATCCTTAATTATTTTACATCGTAAGGCGTTTTTGAAACTCAACAGAGAGCTACAAAATTTCAACTCATCATTAAGCCCGTTCCATAATTTGACTCCCAAAACTGAGACACATCTATATTTTACATTGGTTCTCACTTTACATGTTTCAAAAATACACAACCCTCTTAAATTATAATGACCTTCTCTTAATTTAATATTTTTTTAATACTAACTGGAAGGCTTTTATTCCTAAGTCGGAAAAGTATTTCTAATGTCTTTACATGCACAATATCCAAACATTTTAAGGTACCGGACTTTGTGAATAATGGAGTTGTAGTTTCACGGTAAGAAGCTTTATGTATTATTCTAATAGCTCTTTTCTGGAGTTTAATTATACGGTCTATATTTGTTTTATATACATTTCCCCAAACATCAACACAATATGACATATATGGCATTATAAGCAAGCAATACAATATATACAAACACTTCTTATTCAACTGATCCTTTGTTTTGTAAAGAATAGCAATGGATTTAGATAATTTCCATTTGATGTATTCTATATGTGGCTTCCAACAATGCTTATGATCTATAATCACTCCCAGGAATTTTGTTTGATATACTCTTTCAGTTTCAACTCCATTTAAATTCAATTTTATTTCACAATTAACCCCGTCACCACCAAACACCATAAATTTTGTTTTATTTTCATTTAGGGATAAATTATTAATATCAAACCATTTTTGTTAGCACTATCAATTTTCTTTCTGCTGTTTTCAATAGATCTTTTATATCATTCCCTGAACAAAATATATTTGTATCATCCGCAAACTTCAATGTATTGGATACCTTACAAATATCATTCAAATAAAGTATAAATAACTTAGGTCCCAGCAACGAACCTTGTGGAACACCACAGGTTACTCTTCTAAGCTATGATTCAGTATTATTAATTTTTACATACTGAAACCTATTACTTAAATAACTTCCCAACCAATTTTGTGTGACACTTCTTATACCATAATGCAAAAGTAAGAAATACCAATTTCTGCAAAAGTAAGGAATGATCAATTGTATCAAATGCTTTACGTAAACCAATAAATACACTCACAGTGTGTAGTTTCTTATCTATTGCTGTTGCTATATTTTCTACAAAATCCATCACCGCTAAAGGTGTCGATCAATTACTCCTAAACCCATATTGATGATCACTCAATAAATCTTATTTCTCAATGAAGTCATCAAGTCTAGACGGAGGAATTGGGAGTAGGGGATGGAGTCCTTACAGGCTCATGGCACCATCATCCCATTTGTTCACCTGTAATACTGACACTGTAGTGGCCTAGACGAGGTCAGGAAATGACCAGACGCTAGGTAGGTTTAAACAGTAGTCCTTTAATCCCTTCAGCGAGAGCACACCACACCAACTGCCAACTCACACCCAGGGGTGGTCAGGAAACACCGTGGCAGACCAACGCCCCTGTCACTCAATCGGCGAGGGGGATGATCCAAGGAGTGGCCTACCCCCCAGGGACCGCCACAGGGCCCCACCCCCAAGTACCCGAGGCACGAAACGGACAGGAGGGCGTACACGGCGACCAGCCTGGGTGTACACCATGCTCGGCACAGGAACGGGCAACTGACCGACAGGTGCAGGCGACTGAGTAGCCAGAGGGGGAGGTACCCTAGACAGAGGGCGGCCTCGTTTACGGGGCCGCGCTACCAGCACCGGCCGATCAATATCAATATGTGCTGGCTTCAGCCGTGCAACTGAAACAGCCTCATGCCGACCCCCCATGTCCAGGACGAAAGTGGACGAGCCATGTTCCAGGACCCGGAAGGGACCCTCGTACGGCCGCTGGAGAGGTGTCCGATGAGCATCCCTACGCAGGAAGATGAACTGGCAGTCCTCCAGAGCAGAGGGAATATGCGGACAGAAGGACCCATGACGAGACATGGGCACTGGCGCCAGCTTGCCCACCGACTCCCAAAGACGTCGCAGAGCGTCTGAAGGCTGCTCCACCTGGCCCTGTGCCGGCGGGATGAACTCCCCGGGGGCCGTCAACGGAGAACCATACACCAACTTGGCGGAGGAGGAGGCCAAGCCCTCTTTTGGTGCAGTGCGGATCCCCAGCAAAACCCACGGCAGGGCGTCCACCCAGTCCGGATCATTGAGCCGCTCCACTAGGCCGTTCGCCTGCGGATGATACGCCATTTGGTGTAGCCAAACACCTAGAAGGCGCGCCATGGCCGACCACAGTTCCGACGTGAACTGAGGCCCTCGGTCGGATGTTATGTCCAGTGGCACCGGGAACCGGGCGATCCAGTGCTCCACCAAGGCCCGAGCACAAGTGGCCGTTGAAGAATCTGGTAGCGGAATGGCTTCAGGCCACCTCGTGAAGCAGTCAACAACGGTGAGTAGATAGGGCAATCCCCGGGATGGCGGCAGCGGCCCCACGATGTCCACGTGAATGTGGTCAAAGCGCTGCCTAAACCTATTAGAAGCACGTACATATCATAATCAAAACACATTTTGTACATCAATTACATATTGTTAATAGATAGGATTCCTACTATCAAAGTAATAGTGGTCCTCATTTATCAATTGTATATTAACTCTGCTTCTATTTGTTTTTTTAAATTTAGATAGGAAGTGAGAAGAACAAAAAACACGATAAAAAAGAATAGAATAATTTACCAATAATACAACTTTGGAGATAGGTCCATAGATTATAAAACATAACTGTTCATCTAATCCTGGGTTCAAGCTTCAGTCTGACTTCCGTGCCGGACCAATTTACTCTTTCAAAAAGTCAATATTCTAGCAAATAATTCTTGTTTGTTAATTAAGACAAGTCTCGTTCTTTCCAAATGTAAGTTCTCCAACATCTCCATAATTCACATTTTAATTGTGGGGGTTGTTGGACATTTCCAAATTTTTAATATTAATTTTTTCCCAGTTATTATACTATAATCAAGGATGTTTCTTTGGCTTGTTGTAGGTTTTCGGCTTTGTTCTGATATTCCTAATATTATTAGTTTTGAGTCGGGATCCAATTGGGTGTTAACAACTTGAGAAATTATTCTAAAAATATCCATCCAGAAATGTATTATTTTTATACGATTTACAAAAGTATGAGTTAAGTTTGCCTCTGAGTATTGACATTTGTCACAGATGGGGGAGATATGTGGGAAAATTCTATTTAATTTTGTTTTAGAGTAATGCAGTCTATGTAATACTTTAAATTGTATTAAATAATTTCTGGCATTTAACGAGCATTGATGTATATGTTGTAGACTTTCGTCCCAAGTATCTTTCGTTATAGGTTGGCCTAATTCATTTTCCCATGTGTGTCTATAAAATTCCGTCGACGGGTCCTCACTATCTGAGAGGGTAGAATAAATATGAGATATTAATTTCTCTGTATTAGGATGTTTATTCAAACATTCATCAAGAGTTTCTGGCTCTCTAGTTCTATAATCTTGTGTATGTGATTTAACATAATCTCTAAGTTGTAGATATGTGATCACTGCCTCCTAATGCACCTTTTACTCGAGTTCCCTTATCAAATCCGATTCATTACACAACACTAAATCCAGAATTGCCTTCTCCCTGGTAGTCTCCAGTACAAGCTGCTCTAAGAATCCATCACGGAGGCACTCCACAAACTCCCTTTCTTGGGGTCCAGTACCAACCTGTTATTCCCAGTCTACCTGCATGTTGAAATCTCCCATAACAACCGTAGCATTACCTTTACGACATGCCAATTTTAACTCTTGATTCAACTTGCACCCTATATCCAGGCTACTGTTTGGGGGCCTGTAGATAAGACCCTTTAGGGTATTTTTACCTTTCAATTCCTTAGTTCTATCCATACTGACTCCACATCTCCTGTTTCAATGTCGCCCCTTGCAAGGGACTGAATTTCATTCCTCACCAACAGAGCTACCACACCCCTGTAACCACGGTGTCACAGTTGGAATTACATTTCTCTATGTGTAGGCAATCTCATTATTTTTTAAATATTATAAAATAAGCAAACTAACTAAAAACTGACTTATTTATTCTGGCTATCTAGACTACACTTCCTCCCACCCTGCTTCCTGTAAGGACTCCATCCCCTACTCCCAATTTCTCCGTCTACGCCGCATCTGCTCCCAGGATGAGATGTTCCACACCAGTGCATCGGAGATGTCCTCATTCTTCAGGGAACAGTGGTTCTCCTCCCCTACTATAGATGAGGCTCTCACCAGTGTTTCTTCCATACCCCGTAACACTGCTCTCACTCCCCATCCCCCCACTCGTAACAAGGGCAGAGTCCCCCTAGTCCTCACCTTCCACGCCACTAGCCGTCACATACAACAAATAGTCCTCCGTCAGTTTCGCCACCTCCAACGTGACCGCACCACTCGCCACATCTTCCTATCTCCTCCCTTGTCTGCTTTCCGCAAAGACCGCTCGCTCCGTAAGTCCTTGGTCAATTCGTCCCTTCCCACCCGTACCACCCCCTCCCCGGGCACATTCCCTTGCAACCGCAAGAAATGCTACACTTGTCGGTTTACCTCCCCCCTTGACACCATTCAAGGACCCAAGCAGTTGTTCTAGGTACGACAGAGGTTCACCTGCATCTCCACCAAACTCATCTATTGCATCCGCTGCTCTAGATGTCAGCTGATCTACATCAGTAAGACCAAGCGTAGGCTTGGCAATCGCTTCGCCAAACACCTCCGCTTGGTCCGCAATAACCAACTTGATTTCCTGGTGGCTCAGAACTTCAACTCCCCCTCCCATTCCGAATGCAACCTTTCTGTCCTGGGCCTCCTCCACGGCCAGAGTGAGGACCACCGGAAATTGGAGGAGCAGCACCTCATATTTCGCTTGGGCAGTTTATACCCCAGCAGCATGAACATTGACTTCTCCAATTTCAGGTAGCCCTCACTGTCTCCTCCCCTTCTCAGCTTTCCCTCAGCCCTCTGGCTCCTCCTCTTCCTTTCTTCTTCCCGCCCCTCCCCCCCCACCCCACATCAGTATGAAGAAGAGTTTTGACCCGGAACGTTGCCTATTTCCTTCGCTCCATAGATGCTGCCGCACACGCTGAGTTTCTCCAGCACTTTTGTCTACCTTCGATTTTCCAGCATCTGCAGTTCCTTCTAAAACATTATTTATTTTTGATCAGTTTAAACAACAATCATTCTCCATTTCTAGTGCTATACACTGATATATGATTGTGGCTGCATGTTGTACGGTTCCACTAAAATGGAGTTGAACTATACAAGCAGGGTATAAGCCACAGTCGTGGCCATAAATATTCATTCAGCACATGGTACTGACTACTCAGTCAGTACATTCACTGCTAATTTAGAGCGTAATTGGTTCATGGGCAAACATTCAGATTTAACAAAGACACAAGAATAATAGGAACATTTTGTCGGCCACCAGGCACTGGCCTCTACTCGCTGTAATGGGGTTGAGAAGGAAAGATAGATGAGCTACAATTGAATGACTGAGTTGACATGATGGGCCAAATGGCCTAATTGTGCTCCTATCATTTATGAACATGAATTTACGAACTTATGATCTGGCCTTGGGGGCAGAGAACACTAGATACCCTCTGATAAAAGCAAAAGATATTATATTAACTTCTCAAGCTGCCCAAGAACTCAACACCAAACAGTTATTTGATTTCATCAGCTTCCAAAATGTAGTTCTGCTCTGAGTAATCTGAGTGTGTTTATATACATATATATATATAGGAGAGAGACAGACAGAGAGAGAGAGAGAGAGAGAGAGAGAGAGAGACAGAGAGGGAGAGAGAGAGAGAGACAGAGAGGGAGAGAGAAAGAGAAATTAAGAGAGAAAGTAATGGAAATATACCATTTTAAATAGTTTTAGAATCACTTGAACTCTGAGAAAAAAGTCACGTTAACAAGGTCAAAAACAAAATCACTATGACAAGAAGGGGAATGATTGTTTCCAAGGGATGACAATATTGCAGCAAATGAGAATGGAAATACAGAAGAGAAATTGTTGCAGAATGCTGTGGCATTGCCAAAATTGCTCGACTGTGATCGGAGACAATGTGTTTATACCGAAATAGCACAAGTCTTGCTTTGACTTTTATAAGAGTGGGCTTTACCTTTGACTGTGAAATTAGTGGAGATAGCCACACAATCCAATGAGTGAGAATTGGTAGGCTTCATTCACTATTGTGAAAACTAAAGAATTGTTAGGAGCAAACAATTAATTAGATGCCTATAACCTTTGTTTGAAATATTCTAACTTTAAAATATACCACCTTAACATCTCTTGTATTCTTTATGTTGAGAAAAATAAATAGCAAAGAAAGAACCTTGATTTTTTAATAAATGGTGAATGATTATTTGATTCCATGTTCATAGACAATAGATAAGTGAGATCATCCAATTTTCATGCATTTTGTTATTGTGTAAATTGCGAGGTTATTGATATAGCTTTCTTTCTGACAGTGCACATGATGATTAATGGTGGTATGCACAACTTCATCATCTCAGCTCCCATCTTGGTTTCCATCATGGTTAATTAAATGAAGGTCACTGTCACCTTATGCACTAAAGCTCCTTAACATAATACATCACCGATACAGTTTAATAAAAAACACAATGAAGGGGAGCATGTAATAGGAAATTTAATTTAAAAAATGCAACCACCTATCGACAGAAATATTAATGTGGTAAATACTGCTCTAACAATGGGGCAACAAAAAGGTGGAGCTTCATTCTCAGTCCTACCAAGTTCAAACAGATGGCTTGTGTATTCCTTGAATTTAGTTGTCTTCACTGTTGAGCCTTTTTTTTTGAAGGCATAATGAAAATAGCATTGGGCATATCAAACAACAATGAACAATATAATCTTTGATATAGTTAAGAAAGAAAATGAATGAATTGAATGTAAAAGCATAACTCCAACATAAAATTATAGCATGTTGGCCTTGAAGAAAAACCATTGATATCTTTGGGACTGTGACAGAAGAAAATATGCTGCAAAGTATTCACATACATTTACTAGAAAACCATAATTGCTTCTGGGTTGGTTTGAACTGTACTGTTTTTGACATACTTGGGGGGATTTTAACTTCAGTAGATCATTAAAGTCTGGATATGGCAGATAGGTTAAGTCCAGTAAAAAGTGCAAGTGTGTTGGGGAACTGGCCCTGATCCGACAATTCTGCCTCAGCAATGTTTGCTTTTAAATCTAAAGACAAATCCATGGGCGCCCTGGCCCTCCTGACTCTTGCTACTGAAGACATGCGTGGTAAGAACACAATATTGCGTACAGTTTTAGTTTTGGTCTCCTAAACTAAGGTTTAGTTAGGTCATTTTTCTCTGGCATTTTCTCTCTTTATGCTTGATTGTCATCTCATCGATTATCAGAACATTTGTATCGTTCAACTACTGCCGTACTTCTCTTTAGTTTATGCATTCTTCCAAAATATGCACTTTTACAGTATCAGCTGAGATTTATTTGACATATTCCTAAACCACACCCTTTGCCTCGTAGAAAGACAAGAGCAAAGGTGCAATGGAAACCCGTCATCCGCAAGTTTCTATTCATATCAGACAACACGCTGACTTAAACATGTGTTGCTGTTCCTCTGTGGTCACCAGAGGAAAAGCATAGATCTTCATAAAAGGGGTGAAACAGTGTCACATGGACTAATGCTGTTCAAGAAAGTTACCATCTACCCACATACTCAAGGCTAATTAGGGTTGGGGAATGAATGCTGGGTTTGACTGCAGTACCCAGTGTCCTGTTTCATAATAAAATAAATTCCTAATTGCAATATTTATTTCTGCTTTTTAATTTAAAAGTTTGACAGTGTTTCAATATTTCAATGTTTTTACTAGCAGAATATTATTAAGTTTGCCAAGGGATATTTTCAGCCTTTTTGACTGTAACACATTTTCAACAGTACGTCATCTACCACAGTTGCTATCCACGCTTTCTGGCTGGCGATTTAGGGCAGCTTACTATGTGGTCTGGTTTCTAATGATGAAGTGATTCTTGTGAATGAAGCTGCCTCATGTTACTGGTCTTACATTTCATGATGCAAGAAACATGCCAAATGGTCAAATAATTTCTCTCAGTGGGATAGGCACAATTGTGTTCTCTTTCTTTACAAGGCATTCTTCGTTTTATTTATTTGCTAATTATTTGCATGTGGTCTGATTATCCTGTATTTAAAGCTTTCCACGTTTTTTATTGCCTTGGTGGTTAATGGACTACTTGTCGTATATGTTTCACCATCTTTCAGTCAGCTTGTATTTACTTGCGATTCCATTTGGAACTGTATATTAGCACGATCCCTGTTTTTTTTGGATGATGATCCAATAAATCTTTGCATACTCTAATAAATTGAAAGTTGCCACTTTCATTTTCATTAGTAATTTTGTTAATAAATTCCAATTTCCCTGCTTGGAATTTATCCTGTGGCCCATGCAAACTTGCAGTAGGACCACTTTTGTTGTGATTTTATCTCTTGCTTTCTTTATAATGCTCTGGATGTTTCCAAATGTAATGCCTTCCTTTTTCTGACTGTTTCTCCGTTGTTTGGAATTGGCTAATTGCTAGGAATGGATTTCTTGACATATCTGGCATGGGCTTTACATTGTCATTGCTTGGTGTACGGATACAGATTCCAACCTGAGCTATCAATGATGCATAACTGAGTGTCTTGACAGGATTCAAAGAATTGTTATCCTTTTCATTATGTTGCTGCTGCGGTTCCTCCTCTTTGGCTTTTTTGCCAGTGCTTGTAGTATGTATATGACCTCAGTGACAACCCATCAGCATTTTTATGCTGATTTCTGCAGAATGTCAAAGTTATATTTTCCTAAACTTCCATTGCAATGGGCTATCCATCCATTTGGATTGTTAATATTTCATAACATGAAGGAATCCATGATATGTCCTTATAAAATACTTGCTTTCAGGAAGGTATGAATAAAAACAATAGACTGTGGTAACAGTCCCGTGACACAACATCATTGCTTCTCCTTGCTTTGAGCCTGGCTGAAGCAATCAATTATGGTCTATCTCCACCTGTACTTGTGGAAAATAATTCTTTGGTTTGTTTGCATTTGCACAAAAGGCACTTCCCAACTTGTGTACCTGAGTTCAGGTGTTAATATTTTAATGAGTGATTCAACAGTTACATTATCCAAATCAGCAGTCCTTGCCTACTTTCACTTAAAGAACAAGTAAGTGTCTTCTACATTATTAGTGGTGAGACCAAGGCAAATGGCTAAATCTATATATTTTTGATGCCAGCTAGTTTGTCATAACGTCAGCTTTCGCTGAATCTTTCTCTAGCTGTCATTAAACATTAGTCTACAAATATAGACACACCTCTGAAATGTGTAATGCTGACTTCAAAGAGCCAGTTATTGGATGAATCACTGATTATTGCAAAAATATTTTCTATAAATAAGTTACATGCACCAAATGCTACAAGAAAAAAATACTATGTGAGTCATAGACAATTTATGACACTGAATGGCATCATTTGGCCCAAGCTGGTGAAAACAAAGTTACCCTATCTATATCCACCCTTCCAGCACTTGATCTGTACAGCCTTGTAAGTCACAACTATGACAGCGCATATCCAGGCACACTTTTAAAGTAATGAGGGTTTCTGCCTCCGCCATCCTTCAAGGCAGTAAGCTCCTGACTCTTACCACCCTCTGGCTGAAAACTATTTTCTTTTTCCCCTCTATTTTTTTAAAATCAATCATTTTCAATCTACACTCCCTGCTTTTTGACCCCCTCAGCTAAGGGAAATCAGCTTTTCTTGTTCGCTATCTAGGCCGACACAACATTTTGAAGAAAGGAGAATAAATTGGGCAACTGACAATTAAGGAACGGGGGAAAGCACTGATGAAATATCCACCAACAGCAAATGCCACTAATAATGCAAGTATGAGTGGATGACCAGACTTTGGAAGAAGTTTTTTAAAACAGTTGGGCTTCATTTGTCAGCTCAGATAAAGCATCATCTGTTGAAATACAAACAAGGACACCAGTGCACATAGCAACCATGGCAATAAAATAGAAAATAAAATGCGGTTTCCATAGTTTATTTTACCTTGCTGTTCAGTAAGAAAAGTAGGAAGACAGTTTCTAACCAAATATCCTTTATTATTGCAGGTCCCAACATAGTGGATGCAGAGAAGATTTGTATATGGGTAAGGAGCCTAGAAGCCAAGGGACACAGTTGTAAAGTAAGGAATTGGCAATTTAGGACTGTGCTGACCAGATATTTCCTCACATCGAGGGGTAGTGAACCATTGGAATTCAAGGAATGGACACCGTCACCTCAAAGCTAAAAGTCATTAACAACCATCAACATCACTCTCCAGGACAAAATACAGATAGTCTAATGAATATGTGTCAGCATAGCTAAATGGAGCTTTGGGAAACAATAGTTAGATTTCACAATAGCAATGATTGGAAATCCATTGCCATTCCCCACCATGACAATCTTGTTGCCCATATCTTCTCGCATTATATTACCACCCTTGTTACTGTTGACCACACTTCCATGTTTGGTATCAACTGAAATTATGAAATTCACTCTTCACACCCATGTTGAATTTTTATGCATGAAATGAAACAGCTGTCCACTGTCTTACCACCCTCCCATCTGAAAACAGATATCTGCCATGGCTCCCTACTTAATGTCTATGAGCCATTCTTTTTAACCAAGCTAACACTGATTATTTTATTCTCCGAGTCTAGACTTAGCTGTTCGGCTTTTTAAGTGAAACTGTCAAATCCCTCTGAAAATACACCTAGATCATAGTAAAGTGCTCAAATTTGATATACATTGGAAGAAGGAGCTGTCAAAAATTTAGCACAGAAGTGTGAAGTAATACATGTTTCGATAAGAAGAAACAGTATGAGCTAAAAGGCACAATCTGAAAGGATATGCAAGAATACAGATACTTAGATCAAACTATGGACACAGAAGTTTAGAGTGATATGGGTCAAACACAAGCAAATTACACTAGCTCAAATAGGGCACTTTGGTTAGCGTGGATGAATTGAAGGCTGAAGGACCTGTTTCCATGCTTTATGACTTTGTGACACTGAATAAATCTTTGAAAGTTACAGGGCATAAGAGGTCAATTAATCACATGGAATCCTAAACTACTTAAATTGCTGTGTAAAGAACTTCTGATTAATATTTCCAAAGCACTATTCGACATTCAGTTCTGATCACCAGAATGATGCCAGGAATGTGCATAAAACATGTTTTTAATAGCACTGGAGATGAGCCCTTTCAGCCTTAAGGTTAGTGCTTCAAAACTGGGGTTATGAATTTATTTTTAATGCAGTTGCTGAAAATATGAAATAAACAAAAAAAAATGCCAAACTACACCCTGCAGGTCAGGCAGCATTTGCAACAGTCCTAACAATTTAGGTCCAAGGATAATTGCTAGAAATTTTCAAGAGCATAACTATATAGATGTGGTAAATAGTGAGAATCGTTTCTCATCGGTGGATGGTATGAGTACTGGAGAGGTTGGGGAGAGGTAACTTGCAGAATAGATCAAAAACCACAGGAACAATGGATGAGAAACAAAAGCAGTAAGTTGTTATGTTCATGGATTTGCTGTCCATTAAACAAGGATATAGAATCTGTGAGAATTATTAATAAAATAATTGGGGACCCATTTAGAGCCATAGTGTCACAGAGTTATACAATGTGGAAACAGACCTTTCGGCCCAACTTCCCTACACCGACCAACATGCCCCATCTACACTAGTCCCACCTGCCTGCATTTGGTCCATATCCCTATTATGGCAAAATCATTCCTGAATCCATATAGAGAGACGTGGCACTTAACACCAACTGGATTGCTCTACAAAAACCAGGCATGTACTCAATGGGATGACCTGTGGTGTAAAGATTCAATGATACATATTGAATAAATACATAATAAATATGAAAAGAAAACATGCAGATAGGCAGGAAATGGAGTGATGTGAATCAAATGCGGGCAAATGAGATTAGTTTAGCTTGGCATCATGTTTGGCACAGACATTGTGGGCCGAAGGGCCTTTTCCTGTGCTGCACTTTTCCATGATCTATATTCCATGACACTTGATGGCAGCAGAAGCATGGATGAGAGAAGTTGGTGATAGTGATAATAATAATGGTGCAGACTCTATGGGCAGTGGCAATTGCCATTGGTTTGCTGCTGAACATTAATCTGTGGTCCTAATTTTAGCAGTCTGTCTCTTTAAAATGCTAATTTAAGCAAACTCACTCTGGCATCTCTAAAGCAGCACTACTAATCCTATTGATTTAAGAGATTAATCATCTTCCTGAATACCAATGACTCATAAAAGCCAACAATAGCTCAGATTAATAACTACGGAGGTCGAAAAACAGGAACTGAGCACATCCAAAGGTTGTGGACAGACTCCTCCACAACTCTGAGACATCATCATTGTAGGAAGCCAGGGGGGAGGGGCGGGGGGTGATGCTGAGGAATGGAAAGACATGGTTAGATCTACATCCTTGTAAAATTATTGGTCAGGAGCAAACATAGTTATACAAGTGAAGGAAAGAACTGCAGATGGTGGTTTAAATCGAAGGTAGACACAAAATGCTGGAGTAAGTCTGAGGAATGGTCCCAAAATGTCACCCATTCCTCTCCAGAGATGCTGCCTGTCCTGTTGAGTTACTCCAGCATTTTGTGTCTCCCAATAGTTAGACAGTATCTTAATAAGAACCAATGGTGTTAGAACTTCAGGAGGAACTTTTAGATGCCTCCTTACTTTGAACAACAGAATCATAGAAACAAAGGGTACACAAAAGGCTGGAGAAACTCAGCGGGTGCAGCAGCATCTAAGGAGCAAAGGAGATAGGCGACGTTTCGGGTCAAGACCCTTCTTCAGACTGGCCAAGGATCAGGGAAACGAGAGATATAGCCGGTGATGTGGAGAGATAAAGAACAATGAATGAAAGATATGCAAAAAAATGAGAAGCTAGTGCGACTAGGGTGGGGGAGGGAGATAGAGATAGAGGGAATGCCAGGGCCTGAAGGTTGAGGGAAAGGTGGGAAGGGGAGGAGACAGCAAGGGTTAACAGAATTGAGAAAATTCAATGTTCAAGCCCAGAGGATGCAGACTCCCCAAGCGGAATATGAGGTGCTGTTCCTCCAACTTGCGGTGTTGCTCACTCTGGCCATGGAGGAGGCCCAGGACCGAGAGGTCGGATATGGAATGGGAGGGAGAGTTGAAGTGCTGAGCCACTGGGAGGTCAGCTTGGTTATTGCGGACCGAGCGGAGGTGTTCGGCGAAACGATCGCCAAGCCTCCGCTTGGTCTTACCGATATAGATCATCTGGCATCTGGAGCAGCGGATGCAGTAGATGAGGTTGGAGGAGGTGCAGGTGAACCTCTGTCGGACCTGGAAGGACTGCTTGGGTCTCTGAAAGGAGTGGAGGGGGGAGGTGAAGGGACAAGTGTAGCATTTCTTGCGGTTGCAAGGGAAAGTGCCCGGGGAAGGGGTAGAGCGGGAGGGAAGGGAAGAATTGACAAGGGAGTTGCGGAGGGAGCGGTCTTTGCGGAAGGCAGACAGGGGCGGAGATGGGAAGATGTGGCGAGTGGAGGGGTCACGTTGGAGGTGGCGAAACTGGCGGAGGACTATGTGTTGTATTTGCCAGCTGGTGGGTTGAAAGGTGAGGACCAGGGGGACTCTGCCCTGTTTGCGAGTGGGGGAATGGGGAGAGAGGGCAGTGTTGCAGGGTATGGAGGAGACCCTGGTGCGAGCCTAATCAATAGTGGGGGAGGGGAATCCCCGTTCTCTGAAGAATGAGGCCATTTGTGATGACCTGGTGTGGAACACCTCATCCTGGGATCAGAGAAACAAAGACAGGTACAGCACAAATGTACAACTCTTTTATTAGGAAGGGACTGCAGATGCTGGTTTACACCAAAGATAGATAGACTCAAAAACTGGAGTAACTCAGCGGGTCAGGCAGCATCTCTGGGGAGGAATAAGTGATTGAGGCACTTTTTCAAACTGAGACTCTGCTTGACCCACATTTGGCCCACCTTGTTCATGCCGACCATCATGTCTAGCCAAGCCAATCACATTGCAGCAATAGACCTGTATCCCTTTCCCATATAGGAATTGCCCAAATACATGTTAAATATTATAATTTTATCTGCTTCCCCACCCCCTCCCGGTAGTTCATTCCAGATATTGACCACCCTCTGTAAAAAAAAATACTCCTCAGATTTCCTTTAAATTTATTTGATTTGCCAGAATTTTTTTGTAGCAATATAAAACCAAACAAATAGCTACCTGATAGACCACTCAGAGGGTGGTCGGTATATGGAACAAACTGCAGAGGAGGTAGTTGAAGCAGATATTATATCAGCATTGGAAAGACACATGGACAGGTATATGGATAGAAAGGATTTGGAGGGATATAGACAAAGGGGACCAGCTTAGATGGGGATTCTTGTTCTGTGGTGTCTGACAATATGATGGCAATGAATGATGATTGAATCATCTCTCTACTTTTATGCATTGTAGCGTTGTCAAATCTTCTTCTTTCGTTTCCATCTTTCATCTTTCATTTGTTGACATCACTTTCAAATAATAGCTGCGGTTTGATGCGTGAATTTCAGATAATTATTGTATAGTTGTTGTACCTACTTCAACTACTTCCTCTCGCAGTTTATTCCATATATACACCACCCTCTGTGTGAAAGCGTCATCCTTCAGGTTCCCATTAAATCTTTTTCCTCTCACCTTAAACCTACGCCCTCTAGTTCTTGATTCCCCTACCCTGGGTAAACAACTGTGCATTCACTGTCAATTCACCTCATTATGTGGGACACCACTATAAGATCATCCCTCATCTGCGTTCCAAGGAATAAAGTCCTTGCCTGCGAAAGCTCTCCCTATAGCTGAGGCCTCAAATCCTGGAAATATTATCATAAATCTGCACTCCTTCCAGCTTAATAGCAACTTTCCTATAGCAGGATGACCAAAACTGAATGCAATACTTCAAGTAAATGGATCGATTGTAATCATGTATTGTCTTAATGCTGACTGGTTAGCATGCAACAAAAGCTTTTCAGTGTACCTCAGGTGCATGTGACAATAAATTAAACTGAAAACTGAAAACAAATGCGGCCTCACCAACATCTTATACAACTGTAAAATGATGTCCCAACATCTATACTTATTTCCATGACTGATGAAGGTCAGTGTGTCAAAACCCTTCTTCACCACCCTATGTGCCTGTGAAATGAAGTCTAAACATCTTCTGCTAAATGCTCTGACATATAGTCATGGAGTTATCGAGTCAAACAGCATGGAAACAGGCCCTTCGGCCCAACTTGCCCACACCAGTCAACATGTCCCAGGCTCTGAGGTATATGGAGAGGTTGGGCAGGGTAGGGCTTTATTCATTGGAGTGCAGGAAGATATGTAAGATCATGAGGGAAATAGATTGGATAGAATCACAGAGTCTTTTACCCAGAGTAGGCGAATCAAGAATGAGATGTCATAGGTTTATGCTTCTATTAAGATTTAATAGAAAGTTGTAATAGAAAACTTTCCCCCTGAATTTGGTCTTACCATGTGTCTGCAAGAGACGGGGTTGCACAGTAGTGCAGCGGTAGAGTTGCTACCTAAAGGGCCTGTCCCACTGTACGAGAAAATTCAAGAGCTCTCCCGTGTTTTGAAAAAAATCAAACTCATGGTAAGCACGTAGAATGTATGTAACGGGTATGTCGGAGCTCGGGACGCCCCTTAGCGGCTCGTAATGCTAACGGCAGGTACTCGGGAAACGCGGTAAGCTTGTGAAGACTCGTGAAGATTTTTCAACATGTTGAAAAATGTCCACGAGAGCCCCGAGTACCTACAAGCGGCTATTACCGTAATTCTCTGAGTTTGAATCAGGGGAAACTTGGGAGAACTCTTGAATTAGCTCGTACAGTGGGACATGTCTTTTACAACGCCAGAAACCTGGGTTCGATCCTGACTACAGGGTGCTGTCTGTACGGAGCTTATATGTTTTCCCCGTGACCTGCGTGGGTTTTCTTCGGGTGCTCCGGTCTCCTCCCACACTCCAAAGATGTACAGGTTTGTAGGTTAATTGGCTTCGGTAAAATGGAAAATTGTCCTTTATGTGTAGGATAATGCTACTATATGGGGATCGTTGGCCAGCACTGACTTGGTGGGCCGAAAGGCACGTTTTTGCACTGTATCTCTAAACTAAACTAAACTAAAATAAAACTGATGCTTTTTAGTTAAAAAAACATCACACATCTGTCCAGCTAGTTGATATTTACTCCTCAACAAAAATCACCAAAAAAAGATTATCTAATCATTCTCACATTGGCATTCTATGACCTGGCTTTGGGAAAACTAAAAATAGGAAAAAAAACAGGGCCAAGAAAGAGTAGCTCATCCACCCAAAATCGTATTCCATTATTCATCCAGGCCATGGCTGATCAGATCATTGGCTATAACTTGATGTTTCTGCTGGATCCCTACAACATTTAGTATCTCCTTTATCCAAAAGTCCTTCTGCCTCAGTACTGAATGTATTGGATGACTCATGTCCACAAATCGTGGTGACAGAAAATCACAATCATTCACAACTTTCCACAAGAGGAAATTCCTCTTCACCTTATTATTATGATAAACTTGTCATTTGAAGATTTCTTCCTGGAAATTGATACAACTCGTAAATCACTTCCTGAAGTTCGGGCAACTATTTAACATGAATCGTGAAAATCCCTTTTTTTGGAATTCCAAGGGTGGGTGGGAAGAGGGAGTCTAGATATTGTCAGCTGAAATGTTCTCACATATGTGTAATTATTCTGTGAGTCATCAGGTGGAACTCATAAAATTGACCTTCATAAAATCCCCTCAAAATGGGATCTTCTCTCATTCTTCTAAATTGCAAAGTTTAGTCCCATTCCAACCAATCTTTCCTGAGAAAATGAAGATTGATACAAAATGCCGGAGTGGGACAGGTAACATCTCTGGATAGAAAGAATGGGTGACATTTCAGGTTGAGACCCCTCTTCAGACCTGATAAAATATTTATTTTATGGTAGGAGTTAATTTTTGTGAGCAAAATGAATAACTTTCAAGGCAAGTGTAACTTGGAGGTGGTAAATTAACTGGTGCTGTGTTTCCTATGTACGAGACTTAAAATGCCAACCCATCAAACCATTGCCCACTTCAAAACTATTTCTTAGGTCAGTAGACATTGATACACATAGTGATCTTAGTGGAGTCCAATAGCCAAGCAGATTTTCCTCTCTCCACACTACCAAATGTGTCGCATCTGCCACTGACTATTTAGTTCAGGTCGTGCATGCAAATGCGAACTACGCAGTACACAGTCAGAGCAATACAGTTCTGGGAATAGACGTGGTAGCAACCTCTCTTTCCCCCATTTCAGCTCCTTCAGTTATCTCCGTGGCCTTGGTCACTCTTTGGATGCAGCAACTGCTCAATGGATGGCTTCATCTCAGTTGTGGAACCTGCTTGACCCTGCTGCTTATGTTATCAACCACAACCAAAGTACTAGGATGGATGGGCTGTAGAAGACCAACCGCACCTTTAATCAGTTCCAAAGAGGAGAATCACACCCATTTTGTTTTGCTTTGAAAACTCAAAGCATGAGACTGCTGTAATGGTTTGAAGCTAGAGGAGAAGTAGGGTAACTTACGTATGGAGATCTGTTTATTTATAATTGTTATGGGTTAAATATTAACAAAACAATAAGGTGGCATCACTGGCTGATCCTTTGATTGTCCATCACTATATACCAGCCAACCATATTAAGGTTACATGCAAAGCATAATAACACTAAATAATGTAAAGCGCTGCAGATCCATTGTTCATTTGAAGGGCCAGGCTTATGTCAAGTGTCATTCAATTTAATTTCTCCGTCATGCATTGTTCCTTGGTCAAGCTCTTAGGTTCACAGGGAAGCAGAATGGTCTGTATTAGCACGAAGGGTTGGAAAAAGGATCAAGGCTGGAGGTTTTACACAGAAATTAATATCTGTCGGGTGACTTTGCAAATCTATGGACTGACAGACCTCACTCAATGGAGTTAAATATAAAACACACTCTTCTCAGAAATGCTCAAATTATATTTAACATCTTTTGAGATGGCGACAAATAAATTATTTGTTATTTAAATATCGCACCAGGAATCTTTTAAATGGAAATTTATCAAAGAGTGCACCAGCCCACATGCTTAAACATAAGCTAATTTAGGTTCAGACAGCTGGATTTGTGTATATTCGATTTGTAATATCAATGACAATATAAATAAAAACAACAGCAAAAGTGAAAAGGGGGAATTCTTCCTGATTAATTATAAATAAAGCCAGAAAATTAATATCTGGAAATGCCTGTAAAATTAATCTGTGTCATTCTAAGACCACTGTGCTTAAAAGAGCTTGTCTAAAATGTAATTAATTCAGCTACAACTTAAGACACTGACTGCCCTCCCAAGCAAACAGAGCAGTTTGACTTTTTTTTCCCCCAAGATGCTTCCCTGAAACTCATACAGATGAAATGAATGAACATAATTTTGCCGAACAATTCAATTACTGCTCACGAGCCTTCAATCTTTTTGATTAAATGATGGAAAGAGCTCACCCTCTGTCCTCAAGGATTCAGGTGGGTCAGATAAGTGAACTGTGGTCAAAGCTTTTTCCAGAAGGCAATTATATTAATTTTACACAGTAGACAAATAACTGTTTAATTTGCATCTCTGTCTATGGAAGGCCTAGGGATACTATTCCACTCTGCTCTTATCACACAGTAACATTCATACCCCCATAGGACTTGCTGCAGCCATTCGGCTATTGATATAATTGAACAGGGTATTAGCTGTCTGACACACGATGGTGCTGTTCAAAAAGCATATGTATCCTCTGCTCAGAACAATGACATTTTAGCAGCCCTTTTCTTTGTCGATAAATTTCAATTACATTAATTGCCAAGAATTCAATGGTGCCACTTTGAGACAGAGGGGAGAGGGGGGAAGTAACAACCCTTGGTCTAGCAAGATGCAACAAAAACAACAAAAATTGTATTTACTAATGGGAACAGTAACAATTTTTACACAGCTTAACAAGATTTTACATGCTGTACCACCAATTGTTTGTTTCAGTGCATGGGGCTAACAAACAAAACACAATTCAAGTCAATTATATTGTTTATCCTTTTGGGAAGAATTGTGCATTTGATTATATTTTAAAAATGTGCAAGGATGGAATAGGTTTTGAAATTCAGTATAGTGACAGTGTCCCTGGTTTGTTCCAGTAATTCCTAGCATGTGTGGTCAATATTCTCCTTGTTTGCAATACAGTAAGTTCCCTTTATTTGCACATGATTTATATTACATTTCAGAGTGTAAGAATTCTTAGTCAGACTTTCTATTTATTCCCCAATAAAACAAAATGCAATAAAACAAAATATTTCAGAGTACAAGGTTGCGGCAAAATATTACTTTTTTTTCCGAATAACTTCATGTTAAACCATGAAGAAATAGAAGACTCTCTTGCTATTTGACAGGTTTAATACTAATACAGCTTTGGAGATCTTAAGGGCTTTTAAGCTTTTCCAAATATCTTCTGTACTCTTTTTGATCTGTTCCAGTTTAACGTTATTCTGCCTCATTATACTTATCATAACATTGAAGAATATTGTGTTTCTGTTATTGAATGGAAAACATTTTAGTGTCTAAGATGTACCAGAAGGACATGGAAGGGTGAAAGGTGAGTTTAATATTCATGGGATTAATTCATCAGTTCTGCTTGTCCATATTTTAATATTTAGTTCAAGATCAATAATTTACAAAAAAAATGCATGCTATTTAACAAAGGGGGGACTGTTTTGAATTCTTACCTTAGCTGTATCGGCAAGCATGACTTTTTAAAAGCTCGATAATAAAACATAATTTATTACAATATTGTACCTTGTCTTTTTGAATTCCATTGTTTATTATGCTTTGCTGTTGAAGCATTCAAATTATGAGAGCTGAACATGATACATTTGCTTTGCAGTCCCATTGTATGACATTCCGAGGTAATCTGAATTTCTCTGATTTTTATATTATAGATTAAGCTCATTGATAACACCCATGCAGGACGGGCCAGTTTACAATCTGTTTTTTTTTTTGTTTGGTGTTCTGATGTTTTCACTGATATTTAGATTATCATAAAAATGTGATTAATAGGATTCATAAGACAGTGTCCCAGCTTTTGGATTTTAGTAAGCTCATTTTACACAACCTGAAGATCTGAAGATTGTCTTCATTTCTGAAACCTTCTCCTGAATTTTATTCCCATTGAACCTTATTGCCTTTAATGATAATAACGCGTGCTCATGATTTTATTTTCTAAATAGTAAAACAACTATTAAATGTTCAACAAACAATTCCTGGTTTTCCAAATTGAACTAAATCCTGAAAAAAACATTAGACCAGAGATAATTCTGTAATCTTGCTCTGTGATAGTTTGGGATACAGAACATTTGCAACTATTTAAATTAACAATAGCACTAAAAGAAAAAGCAAGCAAGTCCTGAATTATTTGTGCTGAGTTAACTGAACTCAAGACATTTTGATTGTTCATAAGGATAGAAATTCTCCCGGCAGTTCTTGATAGAGGTGTGCATGCTTAGACATTTGGGTGAGTTTAGGATCTAGATTTGTTACGACAGTCCCTTCTGTAAAAGAGTCTGATGGCAGCTCTGGTGCTCACTATCCACATGCAAATATTGAGGAAAGTACAAAAGAGAGCCATACCGTTCTCTCTGGCTGCAAATGGAACTGAATCACAGCAGGGGGGGTCAATGGCTTCAGGAAAGGAGGGGTGGGAGAAAATAGAGAGGACATTTTTTAATAATTGGGCCAGCTGGTGGAAATAACCTTCTTAACATGCTTGAATCACTGAGTGATTTTAAAAAAGCCATGTACAGCATTTGTACCTCTGCATTGTTTCAGTGGAGCAGCTGTGAAGACATTAATCCACATCCACTTCCCACCAAATCCAACATGTCTCTTAACTATTGTTTTGAAAATTACTCCATGAGGTAAATGGATTAAAAAATGTCTTGTTTTTTTTTAATTCACTTATACATGGTAATTTGCTATGTCTGCTTTAGAAATTTTACTTGAAGGAGCCACTTCTTAAAAGATTTGGAGACTTGTAGTCCAGAGGTCAGTCTAGTTAGTGAGTTCTGCAAACAGTAAAGTAAACTATATAGTAAACAATGATGCTTCTAAAATCTTACTTCCCTTCCTTAAGGGTTAAGTGCAGGCATTCTATTTTAACATACAAGTTGTCAGGGAAAGAATCAGGGAAAGACCTGGCCATATTTACAAGTCATGGCTTGAAGTAGACGGACAGTGTGAAAGTATAATACTATTGCTAGAAAAGTCAGATCTGCTGTGCAATAAACTTAAGTATTTCCACTCAAAAGCCAAAAAAATAAATTGTCATGTTGAATTTGAAGATATTTATTACTAAAAACATGCTAGATAGTAAATTCAGTGAGTTTAGATAAACAATGAGGATCCACACTAATGGGGCACAAATGCAATAGAATGCCACAATACAACCTGAGTTCCCACTGATGTAGGACCAATGAATTTGCCCTTATATCATCTTTGCCGTTTTATTTGTCTGACCTTCCCACTCTTTGCGTGCAGCGTCAGTTCTCACAGTTTAAGACTGTCCAAATGGAAGTTGCAAACTCCCCAGACCTCATTAAATGATTCAGCTGGTGGAGCAATCTGAAACTCTGTTTATAATAAGGCATGGAGGATTACCCCCCTTTGCCCCACAACCTCTCCAATTGTAAGTAGTGGTTGTTTTGATGTACTCCACGTTTACTGCTAATATTCAAAGGGGAAATATATTCAGCTGTTTTACATCGACTGACATCAATTAGCAGGCAGGAGTGGAAGCTGTTTTCTCACAGGTGACATCTCTTCACCAGAGATTACATCTAATGGCTCATCCAATGGTGTCATTAAACAATGATATTAAACAACACTGAATATAATTATTTCTTGTGATTGAGCTCTATTTACATTTGTGCACAGTAAGCAATAATGTAGCAGGTGAGCTCCTTTTATAGTGTCAATGGAGGCACAGATGCTTGAAAATGTCAAAGACTTTGGACACCAGAACCCCACCTTTGTGCTTCTCTTAGCTCATCGTATTTGCCTTTTCAAAAGTAATCTGCATATGTTAGTAACTCTTAACCCAACGATTCTCTCCAGTTCCCATATAGATAATGACCCGAGCTGTTCAGCAAAAGCTGCTATAAACACAGCAAGAGTGTGCAATGCCCAAGCCTTTATGTATATATACATTTAATGATATATCTCAGGAAAAAGAAACCTAGAAAACTCTGCTCAGCAATAACAAGGGGAATGGAATGAACATGATTTGCATGTAATATCTGCACATTTATGTAAAAGGAAAGAAAATTGTCCTGGCTTTTGTAGGTCTCATACCTTACTCGCTGATTGTTCTTTCCAAAAGGGAAGTGACAGCACTCTGGTTTCCTTTATATTATTCATGCCATTAAATATAAATAATTGAATAATTGAATATTAATATAAGCATTGACTAAAACCTAAGCACATAATGCAGATGAAGTCTGCAGACAAACTGTGAAATGGTGGACAATATTTATCCTGCACTGCCCCCCACTGTTTGGTGCTTGTTAGAGCTTTCACAGCGGGTTGATAGAATCATGCCTACAGGGGATGGTTTCTCAATTAGAACCTCTGAGGCAGACATTCTCAATTCATTTCTTACAAAAATGAAAATTTTGGAATTAGATCTTGATTTTATTCACAGTTTATTGTTGAATGTTATTCTTGAAAATTGACCAGCAACTTCATTTGTTAAGCCAATTATGAAATCCTTTTTACTTATGGTTGCCCCACAATGAGACTATCTGTGGGATTTTGCTACTGAGGTAAATTATAAATCCTTAACAGAACATGATGTAGACCGTGTCTTAGTTAGATTACCAATCCTTCCATAGGAGGAGCTTGCATGTTCATGCAATGCATGGACATTTTTGCACATTTTCTTCATACATTTTATCTGTGACATTTCCTTCTTCTGCCATATTAGTCAGATACATTTGACCTTCACCACGGTGACTTCAGTATCAAAATCTCATTGGCAGACTGCCACCACAGAACTGTAATTATTACCATGATTATTCCCCAAACACTTTGTAGTTTTTGTAACGCTTACACATTATTTAAACTTGTGACAGTGCTGTATTTTATAGTAAGTCTGCAAAATACACTTTCATCTGGGTTTGAATACAAAACAGAGAAAAAGGGCAGATATGAAGCTTAGATGTGAAGCTACTGCAGGCTTGGACATTTGGTTCTGTGCTTTTGGGAAGTAATTCCAAGCTTATTTAGTTTTTACCAAAGATAGACACAAAATACTCAGCAGGACAAGCAGCATCTCTAGAGAGAAGGAATGGGTGAGGTTTTGTGTCAAAATCCTTCTTCAGTCCAGGGATGCTCCTATCCCGTTGAGTTACTCCAGCATTTTACAGTGTCCTCCATAATGTTTGGGACAAAGGCCCATCATTTATTTATTTGCCTCTGTACTCCACAACTTGAGATTTGTAATAGAAAAAAAATCACATGTGGTTAAAGTGCACATTGTCAGATTTTAATAAAGGCCATTTTTATACATTTTGGTTCCACCATGTAGAAATTACAGTGGTGTTTATACAGAGCCCTCACATTTCAGGGCATTGTAATGCTTGGGACACAACAATATCATGTAAATGAAAGTAGTCTTGTGTGGTATTTTTGTTGCATATCCTTTGCATGCAAAGACTGCTTCAGTGACTCCAACTCTCCCGCTTTCGGCGGGAGATCGCCCGCTGAAAGGCCATTTTCGCAAAATCTCCCGCTCTCCCGCTTGAGATTTAATTTCTCCCGCCCGCTCTCCCGCTTGAGATTTTGCTAAAATGGCCTTTCAGCGGGCGATCTCCCGCCGAAAGCGGGAGAGTTGGAGTCACTGCTGCTTGAAGTCTGCGATTCATCGACATCACCAGTTGCTGAATGTCTTCTCTGGTGATGCTCTGCCAGGCCCGTATTGCAGCCCTCTTTAACTTATGCTTATTTTGGGGGCTAGTCCCCTTCAGATTTCTCTTCAGCATATAAAAGGCATGCTCAATTGGGTTCAGATCGAGTGATTAACTTGGCCACTCAAGAATTGACCATTTTTTAGATTTGAAAAATTCCTTTGTTACTTTAACAGTATGTTTGGGATCGCTGGCCAATGAATTTTGAGGCATTTATTTGAATTTGAGCACATCGGATGTGTCTATACACTTCAGAATTCATGATGCTACTACCATCAGCAGTTGTATCATCAATGAAGATAAGTGAATCAGTACCTTCAGCAGTCATACGTGCCCAGGCCATAACACCGCCACCACCATGTTTCGTAGATGAGGTGGTATGCTTTGGATCTCGGGCAGTTCCTTCTCTCTTCCATATTTTGCTCTTGCCATTACTCTGATATAAGTTAATCTTCGTCTCATCTGTCCGTAAGGCCTTTTTCCAGAACTGTGGTTGCTATTTTGAGCACTTCTTGGCAAACTGTAACTCGGCCATCCTATTTTTGCAGCTAACCAGTGGTTTGCATCTTGCAGTGTAGCCTCTGTTTCTGTTAATGAAGTCTTCTGCGGACAGTGGTCATTGACAAATCCATGCCTGACTCCTGAAGAGTCTTTCTGATCTGTCAGACAGGTGTTTGGGGGGTTTTCTTTATTATAGAGAGAATTCTTCTGTCATCAGATGTGGAGGTCTTCTTCGGCCTACAGTCCCTTTGTGATTCGTAAGCTCACCAGTGCTCTCTTTCTTCTTAATGATGTTCCAAAATGTTGATTTTGGTAAGCCTGGGGTTTGGCTGATGTCTCTAACAGTTTTGTTATTGTTTCTCAGTCTCATATTGGCTTCTTTGACTTTCATTGGCACAACTTTGGTCCTCATGTTGATAAACAGCAATAAAGGTTTCCAAAGGTGATGGAAAGACTGGAGGAAAGACTAGGTGCTGAGAGCTATCTTACCGCTGTATTAAGGAGGCAATTAAACACACCTGAGCAGTTACAAACGCCAGTGAAGCCATGTGTCCGAAACATTGTGGTGCCCTGAAATGGGAGACTATTTATAAACACAGCTGTCATTTTTACATGGTGAAACCAAAATGTATATAAATACCCTTTAATAAAATTTGACAATATGTAATTAAATCTCAAATTGTGGAGTACAGAGGCAAATAAATAAATTATGGGTGTTTGTCCCAAACATTATGGAGGACACTGTATGTCTATCTTTGGTGTAAACCGGCATCAGCAGTTCTTACCTACATAATTTGATTTTTAGCTTAGTTTAGAGATGCAGTGTGGAAAGAGGTCCTTCGGCTCACCGAGTCTGCACCAACCAGCAATCCCCACACACTAGCACTATCCTACACACTAGGGACAATTTACAATCTTTTTTTAACCTAAAAACCTTTAACTTTTTAGAGTGTCGGAGGAAACTGGAGCACCTTGGAATCATCATCTGGAAATAACATCCAGTTCTTGAACCAGTAATTGATTTATGCCGAATGTTTTGGGTTTTTTTAACATTTATTTTAAACTCATATTTATTTGAGATTCACCAGCCTGGATTGGAGACTTTAACTATAGAGAGAGATTGGATAGGTTGTGTTAAAACAAAGAGGACACCATTTTAAGGTAAGACGAAGGAGTTTTTAAGGGGTATTATTTTTATCATAGGCAGTAAAAGTTATCTGGAACATGTAGCCGAAGGAGTTGATGGAATCAGATACAATCTCTACATTTAAAAGACACTAGACCTAGACCTCAATGTGAAGGGATGGGGTGACCTGCGGCATCACACACAGTAACCAACCTCTCACACACACACACTAGCCAACCTCCTTCCCCCACACACACACACACACACACTAACCACACCCATTGATATTATATAAATATTATTCATTCATTCCTTTTACCCCATGCCCTATCCACTCACGTATAGTCCCCAACTCGCAGGCTAGAGAGGGGGATAGAGAGCAAGGGACACAGAGGCACAGAGCGGGATACAGAAGCACAGAGAGGGATACAGAGGCACAGAGAGGGACTCAGCAGCACAGAGAGGGACACAGCAGCACAGAGATGGACACAGAGGCACACAGAGGAACATATAGGGACACAGAGGGACACAGAGAGACACAAAGGCACAGAGATGGACACAGAGAGGAACTCAGAGGCACAGAGAGGGACACGGAGGCACAGAGGGACACAGAGGCACAGAGAGGGAGACAGAGGCACAGAGAGGGAGACAGAGTCCCAGAGAGGGACACAGAGAGGGACACGGAGGCACAGATAGGGACACAGAGAAGGACTTAGAGAAGGACACGGAAGCATAGAGAGGGGCACAGAGAGGGACACAGAGGCAGGGGTGTCCGCTGCCTTTTGGAGTTGGAGTTTCCGATTTGCTGTGTCTTTTGAGAGGGCGGCCCTGCTGCTGCGAGCGGGTGCACAGTCAAAAGCAGCCGAGGGCCGGCTGATCGTGGCTTCCGTGAGGGGAAGCCCACCCACCCACGTGACAGATGATTAGGCGGGGGAGACAGAGAGGAGGTCATCCCCCATAATGGCCAGAGATCACCAGGTGGGATCGGGATCACCAGCGAGGAAAAGGAGTCAAGATTCCCCGAGTCCCTGCGATCGACGGAGGAATTGCAGGTCTCCATAGAAGGCCTCTCCCAGAGGGAGTAATGGCCGCTATGACCATCTTCCCATCATGCTGCCCCGCACCCTCACCCGTGTCCACGAGGCAATAACGACTGCCAGAACTTCAAGGAGCCCAATGGAGTGCGCAGCACGACCTGAGCAGCAGTTTAAAAACTCTAAGTGAAACATTTAAAGAAGTGAAAGTTAAGAAGCCAAGAAGTACAGCAGACATAACAGGGGTGACGCCACTCACAGCGCGAGCAGAGGCAGGCAGTCTGATCCATTGTGACGTCATCAGCGAGACAATCTCTTTTATTTTCTAAGTTATTTGAGATTTGTGAACATTTTCATAAATAACTCGAGAAATAATGCATGAAATTTTCAGATAAGGTGATTTTTTGACATAAATCTCTATTGGAATATGTAAATTTTTTTACCGTTAGCGCATCGTGTTTTCGAGGAGATGTGAAATGCACGCAAACATCACACAAATAAATACACATCCATGATCAGAATGTTATAAATATAGAGTTTTAGACAATTAAATAGGCAAAGCATAGACATGCTAATATTTGTAAATTGGATTAGAGTAGATGGGCATGGGTGTGGTGGGATAAAGGGCTCATTTCTGTTCTGTACAACTAACTGTTTATAATACAGAAGGAAGCCCTTTGGTCCATTGATTCATGTCAACTCTGTGGAGCAAACCTTGTAGTCCTATTCTCCCTTTCCTTATTTCTCTACAGGCCTACAATTTGTCTACTCTCTCACATGCCCATCAACTTCCCTATGATCCTTTCTATCATTAACATTTGCTAAGAGATAACTAGCAGTAGCCAATCAACCCGGCAGGCCATCTCTAATGTGTGGAAGGAGAAACACACATGATGACAGAGAGAACATGCAAACTTGGAAAAGGCAGAGACCAAGTCCTTGAATTCAGGTCCTAGGAGGTGTGAGGCAGTAGTGCTAACTGTGGTGTCAGGCGCAACCATGAAGAAAATGACACCTTATGAATTGGTTTTGTAATCAGCTGTTGTCCAGTTCCATGAACTAAGTTTGGGGAGAAGTAAAGGCAAATACTGAGAGATTGCCAGGCCTATGAAGTGTCACTTGGGCCCTGTCAACATTGCAAGTAGACTGAAGGCATTTCTTCTCCAGTGAGGTGTTTCCTTTTAGTTTTGGAATCCAATTCAAGTGTATAGCAATTTAAATAAATATGTTCAGCTTATGAGCAATGTGCAGGTCTCCTTTGGCACCTTCTGCACAGTGCAGATGCAGGGCACTGAAAGAGTGGGAAACTGGAAAGGGCTCCAGGTAAGACAAAGAGCCAGGCTTCAAAATCTCCAATACATTGCTGCTCTCTCTCTCTCTCATCATTTATCGAGTCATCTAGCACAAAATAATGTCCTTAGGCCCCCCGGAGTCCACACCAACCATCCAGCACCCATTTATACTAATTGTATTATGTTCCACTCACATTTCCAGCATGACACCAAAAAGGCAAAACTTTATTTAAACATTGGTTTGAATGTGCCTCTGTCTGGATATCATAATAGGAAATGGCCCAATCAATAGGCAGCAAAGGAATTAGGTTTTTTTGGAAGAGAATCAATAACGGTTTCACCTATCTATTGTCTTATACAGACTTTAAAAGAAAAATCACAAATGCAGAAACAATACCAGATTACACTGAAACAATACCAGATTTCATAGTGTTACATGGAGACTTAAATTAATTGATCATCTTACATAATCACATTGTCCTTAGACACTCATAATTAAGAAGCAGTTTCATTTTTACAATTATGTTTATAAATATACTGCACCCATTTGTTTCACTTTACTTGTTAAAAAATGATAAAGATCATTTGACCCATCTCATCCTGGCAGAACAATCCCACTGGTCCCATTCCCTGTCTTATTTTTTCCCCATAACTCAGCAACCTATTCTCACTCACACACCCACCAATTTTCATTTGATTTTTTTGCCATTTACATACCCTATGGGTTCATTACAGCAACCATCTCAACTTACAACATAATTTAGGAATGTAGGAGGACAAATAATAGAAACATATCTGGACATGGGGAGAACATGCACATTCTGGCTCCGGAAGTCTGCTCCGGATGTCTGAATCAAACCTGGATTCCTGGAACAATGTGGGACTAACATTTACTACTGCCTCTGTATGTCACCCCTTTGAATAACTCTCTATTTAATTTAGCTCTAAATTAACTCTATGCTCAATTTAATTCTTTATTTAAATAAAAGCATGCTTGTCCTAAATGGATATTAAATGAAACTGGATTTTTTTTAATGTAAAAAAAATTGCTGAAAATAATATTAAAGTATTGTACAATAGAATAATCATTCAACAATTATAAAACACTTTTAATCATTTCACTATAAAATTCAACACAGCGACACAGTGGTGCAGCAGTAAAGTTGCTGTCTTGCAGTGCCAGAGACCCGGGTTCGATCCTGATTACGGGTGCTGTCTGTACGGAGTTTGTACATTCTCCCCGTGACTGTGTGGGTTTTCCCCAAGTGCTTTCCTCCCGCACTCCAAAGATGTACAGGTTTGTATGTTGTGTAGGAAGGAACTGCAGATGCTGGTTTAAACCAAAGATAGACATTAATTGGCTTTGGTAAAGATTGAAAATTGTAAGGATTGTAAATTGTCCACAATGTACACGATAGTGCTATTGAACGGGGATCGCTGATCAGTGTGGGCTGAATGGCCTGGTCTGCGCTGTATCTCTAAACTAAACTAAAAAAAGCTAACATGCCACTACCTGTAGCTGGGTGGCAGGAACCTCCAACAAATATTAACAATGTTTTTGGCAGAGGTGTTAATAGTACTTGACAAAAATAAAGGTTGACATATGTAATGACATAATTCACTTCATTCATATTTCCTGCTTTCTCGTGGTATTCAAGATTCTTCAGAACTAAGATGTGCCGTTACCTTGTGCATGTTCCCAGGAAACCCTGGGCTGATAAAATCAATCCCATGAGAATAAAGCATGCAGGGATTCCCGATTCCCATCCACAGCAGATTCAGATGTCTCAGTCTTTTTTCTAAGAAAATCAAACAGTTTCATAAGACAGAACATTTTTGGAAGATGCATGATTACTGTGTGCAAGTATCATCAATTGTCAGTGAGCACAACAAATACTATTCTTTCCAAAATTATTTACACAGCCGACAGCAGAAATTGGATGGTTATGTTTGGGGTAGAGGTGGAGGTGAAAGTGTGGGAGTGGGTGCATCTTGTTAACAAACATTTCAGTTATACAGTCACTAGGCCTTTAGCCTCAACCTGATTTAAATGTCTGCTCAATCATGATGGATACTTTCTTTGATCTGCTTGTGCACTGGTTTAAGATCACAGAGGATTTGAAAGCTATTAATCTACCTGCCTTTTGAGAGTAAATTTCAATGCCCTCTGACCATGCAGGGAGAACGGGAATAGGTGTAATTCCAGTGATCACTGTCTAAGGAATAGTTTGTTACAGAAGATCATTGGTAATCAATATATTCTATGAGGTTGGGGATGGGAATTTTGGGATGGATGAAACTTCTTCTTCATCTTTAAGAGCAGATGAGTTTGATATAATTAAACATAACTTCTTGACTTTTAAATTTAGTTTAGTTTAGTTTAGAGATACAGCGCGGAAACAGGCCTTTCAACACACCGAGTCCGAGCCTCGCATATTAACACTATCCTACACCCACGAAGGACAATGTACATTTACCAAACCAATTAACCTACAAACATGTACGTCTTTGGGGTGTGGGAGGAAACCGAAGATATCGGAAAAAAATCCACGCAGGTCACGGGGAGAACGTACATACTCCGTACAGACAGCACCCATAGACAGGATCGAACCCGGGTCTCCGGCGCTACGTTCGTTGTAAGGCAGCAACTCTACCGCTGTGCAACTCTACAGCTGTATTAATCTTCACCGTCACTTTTAGTCATTTGTGCTCCCAAATTCTTTTGATCCACAAGCTAAAAGGATTCTAGGTAACACATGCTACCTAGAAGTAAAAAATTTATTTGAAAAAGGGGTAATTGAAAGTACGGGGAATCATCCGCAACAATTTATGTCACCATCACCATTATCGCAGGTACTTGAAGTTTAATTGGATGGGTCAGCTGTGGCAATATAAAGCATTACCTAATGGGTTAAGTTCAACTCCCAGGCTGTTCACAAAATTATTGAAACCAGCACTTGCATTGTAAGGGCTCAACATCACATTGTCATGGCTTATCTTGATGATATTTTAATTGTTAATGCCATTCAGGAATCAGCTGAAGAATCAGTTTCAGCAACTATAAGCCTGTTTGAAAGGTTAGGGTTTCTGATCCATCCAACGAATTCCTAAGCTACAGCCATCCCAAACAATTGATTATTTGGGGTTTGTCATTAATTCAGTTGCTATGTCAGTAACTTTACCAACAGATAAAGTTGTGGATATTACAAATGCGTGTAGTTGCCTTGCTGACAAACCTTATCCCTCCATCCGAGAAGTAGATAGGGTTATTTGTAAGATAGTAGCAGCATTCCCCGCTGTTGAGTTTGGTCCTCTGCGTTATCAAAATCTTCAAAGGGCAAGAGCACAAGCAATAAAAGAACGTGCAGGTCATTTTGATAGACCCATGCAGTTGCCAACGGAGGCTTTAGCTGAATTACAGTGGTGGATTGGGAATGTTGCACAAGCTGCTAAAAACATTGTTGTTCAGCAACCTTCAGTGGTATTACAAACTGATGTGAGTGCTCTCGGATGGGGGGCTACGGACAATGACACCAGCTGTGGTGGTAGATGGATTGTCCAAGAGGATTTAATTCTCCAAACATATGGTATTAATTATTTGGAGTTATTGGGGGCATTTTTTGGATTAAAAGCTTATTGTTCTACAATGAAGGACTTGCATGTTCAATTACAAGTAGACAATACCACAGCTGTAGCATATATTGATCACATGGGTGGAATAAGATCAGTATCATGTGATTATCTGGTCAACCTGATGTGGCATTGGTGTGTATCTAGGAATATCTGGCTTTCAGCTATCTATCTCCCAGGGAAAGACAATGTTGTGGCAGACAACAGATCACGAAAGTTCAAAGACAATACAGAATGGATGTTAAATCCACAAATTTTCAAAAAGATTGTCAGTCGGTATGGGTTACCAGACATTGATCTGTTTGCATCCAGATGGGGCTCATGTTGTCGACCTCCCCGTGGTGAGCCCTGTCAACTGACTTCAGTCAGGCGAACGACAACAAACAGAGACAGCAGCAGCGCCGTAGCTTGGCGCCAACCCGAAGCATGCGCCCTTTTTAGGGCGGGCACCTACGGATGTCGAACCGGATGGCATCACCCTGCTGCGGACTTCTGTTGCCTCAAACGCAAGAAGAAGAAGAAGCATCCAGATTAAATCAGCAGTTGCCTAAATACGTCTCATGGGAGCCTGACCCAGGAGCAGTAGCTTTGGATGCATTCTCGCGACATTGGGGAAATATGTTCTTCCATGCTTTTCCCCCATTCTGCCTGATTAGGCAATGTCACCAAAATAGAGCAAGACTCCACCACAGGTGTTTTGGTGGTTCCAAACTGGCCTACACAGCCATGGTTCCCATTGATGCTTAGAATGATAATTTAACCATTTATGATGATTCCCAGCTCCTGTGATTTGTTGGTACAACCAGTGACAGAAGAAGTTCATCCATTGCATGATCGTATTAATTTGTTAATCTGCAGGTTCTGACTCGACCATTACAAGGGCTTGGACTGTACAAGAAGACCATGGATGTCATAACTGCAGCTTGGAGAGATAGCACTAATAAACAATATATGTCTCATATAAAGAAATGGGAAGCTTTTTGTATTCAGTCAGATATATCTTATCATACTGCAAACATATCGGATGTATTGGAGTTCCTTGCTATGTTGCATTTTGCTCAGCACCTCAGTTATAGTGCCATTAATAGTGTTCGTAGTGCTTTGCCTTCCTATTTACGACAATTTTCAGAACATCAATCTATCGGGTCTCATCCATTAATATCCCGATTTATGAGAGGGATTTTTAATAAAAATCCTCCCAAACCCAGATATACAGAAATTTCGGATGTCAGTATAGTTCTCACATTGCTTCGGCAATGGGCTCCAATTACGTGTTTTCAGAAGTTAACATTTAAAGTGGTAATGCTCATGGCATTAGTGTCAGCACAAAGACTACAAACATTGCAAATGTTACGTTTAGATTGTATGCATTTGTCTGCAGATAACATAACTTTTTATGTTTATGATCTAATCAAACAAAGCAGTCCGGGGAAGTCTGGAACCAAGGTAATCTTTAGAGCATACCCTGCCGAAAAAAAATTGTGTGTGATTAAGCATCTGACTCAATATCTTGAAGTAACCAAGAGTCTCCAGGGTTGTGAGACAGCAATTCTTATTACCCATAAAAAAACATATTAAAAAGTGTCAGTACAAACTATTTCTAGATAGTTAAAACAGGTTTTGGATTTAGCTGGAGTAGACACTGATGTGTTTAAATCTCACTCCACCAGGGCGGCATCCACATCCGCGGCAAAGGCACAGGATGTGCCGCTCGACCAAATTTTAGAGGCCGCAGGATGGTGTAAAGAAGAAACTTTTTCCAAGTTTTACAATAAACCTGTTCTCACGGTGCCAGGGTTTGGACACGTAGTGTTGGGTTCTGTTTGATTGTTTGCTTTCTTTTATGTAATGGTTTCATATCTTTTGTTGTAATCTCCCCCTGGGATAGAGGGGTTATTACTTTTCTTTTCTTTTTTATTATTAAAATACTTATTGCATAATTCAAGCAATGTTCAATATTATTATTTACTCACTACTGTGTCAACTGAAGCAGTGTGTCGTATGGAAAGAATCTACGGCATGAAAATCACAGAGCTTCAAAATCTTCACATAGTCACTCACGTGACTCCGAAGTAAAATAGTAAGATTCAACGAGAACTTACCTGTTCGAAGTTTGATTTTTATTTTATGAGGAATTACGATGAGGGATTACGTGCCCTCTGCTCCCGACCCTCATAATCTAAATGATCATCTGGTAGTTCTAGTCTTGTGTGAGCCTTACTATCTTACTTCGGCTATTGGTTCTGCGTTTTTCACGCCGCTGCTTTGAAGTATGCCAAGCATGCGCCTGGCGGGGCTTCTTCACGTAATCCCTCATCGTAACTCCTCATAAAATAAAGATCAAACTTCGAACAGGTAAGTTCTTGTTTAATCTTACTATTAATTGTCTGTTTTCTGTCAGACTGCTAATTTGAGAGTTTGTGGGGATGCTATTGGTGTGCCCACTGCACTTTTGCTTGGTAAAATGCTTTAGCAAAAGCATTCCATAAAACAGAGTTGATTCTGTACAGTTACTGCAACATATTCATGATCAAAGAATGACAATACAAAAGAGCAAGCAGTTGGATTGTGATTAATTGGAATTAACTCGTACCGTGGGACAGGGCCATTAGAATAGTAAGATTAAACGAGAACTTACCAGTTTGAAGTTTGATCTTTATTTTATGAGGAGTCGAGTTGAGGGACTACGTGCCCTCCGCTCCCACCCTCATAGATCTCATCTGGTAGTTCTAGTTTTATCATCTTACCGTTATACTTCGGTCATTGTTAGCTGTGAATTCATTCCGCTGCTTTGAAGATTGACGCACCAACGGCTGTACGGGCTTCTATTCACGTAGTCCCTCAACTCCTCATAAAATAAAGATCAAACTTCAAACTGGTAAGTTCTCGTTTAATCTTACTATTTTACTTCGGAGTCACGTGAGTGACTACGTGAAGACTTCAAAGCACTGTGAATTCACGCCGCAGACTCAAATCCGACGTTCACACTGCCTGGATTGACTCAAAAGTCGTTAACAATCAATCATGCATCAGTAATACATTTGTTAAATGGAATAACAGTTTATTTACAAACAGATCATAACAAACCCCTCTAACTCAGGGGAAAAATGTAACAGTACTGACACCAGAATCAGCAAACACCCCGAGCCTTGAAATCGGCTTGTGACAAAACCTCTGAAAATTAGCTCACTGGACCATCCTGCGGCCGCGAGGACCTTGCAATCGTTTGCACCGACACCTTACTGTGTGGTTTTTTGTGACTAATAAACAAAGCCAACTCTGTTCCTCTCAGAGGTTTAGTAATCTCAATGTAAAGAGATAAATGTGAGACTATACAGAAGCGATCATCTGCGGGGTATGCTGAAAACACCATCTTACATCCTGTCATGCCTCTTTTATTATGTTTAAGCAAATCATAGATATAAAATATAATGGCATCAGCCGACACATGCATTCTATCTAGCCGTAGCTTTTGCAATGTTTGTACACGTTGGGCTGAAACCAACACCAGAAGCATGACCACCTTCATAGTTACTTTGGCTGTAGATAGGCTTGTAACCAGAGCCCACTGGCGAAGAAGCATAAAAACCTCACTCACATTGCAAATACCGGCATACCTGAGTTTAGGAGGATTAGAATTGAAACTCCCTTCATGAATCGTGAACTAACGGATGTGTCCCTACTGTATGCAATTCTGCATTCATAGGTAAATAAGAAGACAGAGCACTTCTGGCTGAATTAATTGCACTGTAACTTAATTTTTTGGTCAAAATAAAGAGTTGACAAACTCCAATACATCCGTGATCCCTGACGTGTGGTATACAATATCCTGCTGTAGGCAGAATTGCTCCCACTTCCTTATATAGGTGATATATTGCTGCTGTGTACTATCCCTGCAGGCCGACGTGAGAACATCCACCGTCCGATGAGACAGTCCTCTCCCCAGGTATGGCCTCCTTATAATCTGCAAATTAACAGATCAATACGATCCTATAAAGGATGTTGATCCCCAGTGACTGGATTTACCAGTAGATTTTTATTCTTGGGCATAAGCATGTAAGGCTCCCTAGCCATTTGTAATACAACGGGAAACCATGCTCGTGTAGGCCAATCTGGCACTACCAATACCCCTGAAGCGGAGTCCTCCTTGATCTTTTGCAAACATCTGCTGATGAGACAGAATGAAGGAAATACATACACAAACATTCCTCCCCCAATGCAGCGAAAATGCATCCACTGCTACTGCCCCAGTATCTGGTTACCATGAAACATATCTAGGTAACTGATGATTTAATCGAGATGCAAACAAGTCAATATCTGGCAATGCATACTGATCAATCATTTGGTTAAACACATCCTGATTTAACATCCATTCAATGTTGTCATTAACTGACGTGACCTCTTCCTGGCAAATAAAGAGCTGAAAGCCAGATATTTTGGTCAATACACCAGCTCCAAATCTGCTTAGCCAGTCTATCACAAGACTGTGACTTAACTCCACCCATGTGGTTTACATATGCCACTGCTGTGGTGTTGTGAATCTGAGCTGCACATGCAGATCCATCCTTGTAGAACAATAAGCTTTGAGCCCATACCAGGTGCCCAACAACTCTAAATAATCAGTCCCTCTTAATTGAGGAAGCGATGTCTCATCCACATTCCATCTGCCTCCACAACTAGAAGACATATCTGTTGCACCCCAACCCAGTGCACTCACATCAGTCTGTAAGATCAGTGATGGTGATTCCACGAAACCTTCCTTAATTTTTTTTGAAACATGTACTATCCACCATTGTATGTCAGCAATCGCCCCAGCTGACAACTGCGTAGGCCTATCAAAAATAGCCCCTTTGTATTCTCAGTGCCTGTTCCTTTGATGGTTGTAATTGTTGATAATGCAGAGGACAATACTGCACAGCTGGAAAAGCTGCAACAACTTCCCAATAAAACTGGCTACTTGTCTAATCAAAGGCCGTTGTTCTCCAACGAGATTAACACAGTCCTCAATTAACTGATTCAATTTATCCCTGGGCAAAGTTACCAACATGTGATTGGAATTAATGGTAAATCCCAGATAATCAATAATTTGGACTGGTGATAATTTAGATTTACCTGGGTGAATAACAAATCCCATTTGTTCAAAAATGATTTTAACAACTGAAACTGATGATTGAGTTTCAGCATGAGTCTTTCCAACAATCAGAAATCATCTAAATAGGCCATTACCACATGCCCCTGAGCTCTAAGCAATGCTAAACACAGGTTTTACCAATTTAGTAAATAATCTAGGAGCTGAAGTTAATCCATTCGGCAATGTCCTGAATTGCCACAGCTCAGTCATCCAAATAAATTCCAAATATCTTCTATCATCACCATGAATAGACACTGCGTAATATGCATTCTTTAAATCAATGGTTGCCATATAATACCCTTTGGACACTAGATGTTTGCCCGTGGTAAAGTTCTCCATTTTGAAATGCCTATAACAAACAAATTTGGTCAAATTCGATAAATCCAGAATAATTCTACATCCCCCAGTCTTTTTAGATCTGGGAAATATACTTGACAGAAATTGTTGACTTTGATAGACAGAAGGCTCAATTACCCCTTCTCATGTAACGACTGAATCTCTGCTTGAATAAGCACATTTTCCTCATCTGAAAATAAGTTTACTACTAGGAAAATGTTGACTAGGTAGACTGTCCTTATAGTAAAATCCAATTTTTCACCCCTTCAATACACTAAGTATGAACAAATCTGATGTCAACTGCTGCCATTGTTTGAGAAACAATTTTTACCTTCCCCAATTTGAACAGGAACATCAGTTAATTCATTGTCTGTCAATGGTATATTCCTTACCAGCATCTTTCCTTGCGGCCTTGTTGTCCTCGACTTCTTGTAGAGAACCTTTTTTGCCTTGCTTCCAGCTGGCTTAATGAGAGCCATGGTTATAACAACCTCATAACAGTCTTTGACCCTTTTTGCAAAATTACCACCAAACAACAGATTTCGTGGTGGTACACTGGTTTCAAAATGCATTACAAAGGAGTTCCAGTTCATCCTGCTGTGCTTCAACCATATCATTTGTATCAATAACTTTCACCACAGCTTTAATACCTGCTGACAACAGTTTAAGCACTTTTTAAAACTTCATCTCCTGGGCCCTAGCAGGTAAACCCATCTATGACCAAATTTGGTGACTAACCACCGGTACCTTCAGGAGATCTCAATTAACAGGAGCTTTATATTTTTTTGCTACTTCATCCATAGCTAGCTCCTGTAACTGGTAGGAGAGCATATACTGAATGGCTTCAGCCAATTCTACATCAATCGCCTTTCGTGCCTCTCTACACTCAGCAAACATCCCAGCAATGTTCGGAATTACCTCCCACCGAACACCTTTACTGCTCTCCCCCAGCAAAACTGCCCTGATAGAACATCCTCCTCACAGGCAGGATAGTTCTGCAGCCCTGAAACAGGTGCTGCTAGCACAAGCTCTCCATCAGCCTGGCTTGGGCATCACTCCTCCTCACGGAGCTGGAACATCCTCCTCACAGGCAGATAGTTCTGCAGCCCTGAAACAGGTGCTGCTAGCACAAGCTCTCCATCAGCCTGGCTTGGGCATCACTCCTCCTCACGGAGCTCGAACATCCTCCTCACAGGCAGGATAGTTCTGCAGCCCTGAAACAGGTGCTGCTAGCACAAGCTCTCCATCAGCCTGATTGGGCACCACTCCTCCCCACGGAGCTGGTCCCTGTCGAGCATTCTTTTGAAATAGAATCTCGACGTGGGAGAGCCGTGAGCAAACGGACTCTCTTATGGAGGGTATAACCTCCAGGCCCGACTCATTTACGGGCCACAGAGACTTGCCAGCGGCCCCCTACTGACAAGCCTCCACTGCCCCCCGGCAGTGGGTCCGCAACCACTGGCTGTGTAGCCAGCACCGGACCAGGTGTACCAGACGGGCCTCCATCCTCAACACTCTCCTGCCACTTTACCTTTCTACCCCCGGAGCGCCTCGCCGACACCTTCTTCCCTTTCTGCAACATATCTACAAAAACTCCTAACCGTCGCAGAAAAAGACCTGTGGTAAAGTATTTCAACAAACCTTACCTCGTTTCAACTTGTTAACGAAAACTGCAGATGCTGGAGAATGGAGGGTGAAGTCTGAAGAAGGGTCTCGACCCAAAACGTCGCCCATCTCCTTCGCTCCTTAGATGCCGCTGCACCCGCTGAATTCTCCAGCTTTCCATGTAACCCGCGGTTTAAACTTACCGCTCGGAGGAGCGCTGCTGCTCCCCCCGCCCGACTGCACCAGCGTCTGACGTCATGACGCACCAACGGCTGTACGGGCTTCTATTCACGTAGTCACTCACGTGACTCCGAAGTAAAATCCAAATCACACAGCCTGGAAACAGCACCTTTGATACTCTGTGTCAAATATCAAGCACCCATTTACAACAAGTGCACACAAATCCCATGTTATTCTCCACACACATTGGAAACAATTTACCATGACAAATTAACTTATCAAAACAATTTTTATTTTAGAGTTGTGCAATGAAGCTGGAGCATCTAGAGGAAAGCCACACAGTCATACGGGATAATTTGCAAACTCCAGAGAGACAGGAAGTCAGAACTGAACCCAGATCACTGGCCTTTTGAGGCAATGGCTGCACCATGTTCCACACCTAGATTTTTTTATTTCTTCTTCTCATTCAAAAACAGTGAAAATGCTAGAAACTAAAACTTATAACAGTGCAGCACAAGCACAGGCCCTTCGGCCCACAATGTATGTGCCAAACATGATATCGAGACCATCACTTACATTATCTACAGTACCTGCATATAATCCATATACTCCAAAAGTCTTTTGAATGGCACTAATTTATCTGTATTAAACATCCCTCCCGCCCCACTCCCACCCTCCCTGTGCAGCGCATTCCAAACATTCACCACCCTCTGCGTAAAAAAAAAAATGCCCTGCGCATCTCCTATGCCTTTCTGACTTTAAAGCTATGAAATAAGTGGAAATGTGAACTATGTTTTAAGGTGAAGGGGAAATGATTTAATAGGAATCTGAGGGGTAACTTTTTCACACAAAGGGTGGCGGATGTATGGAACAAGCTGCCAGAGAAGGTAGTTGAGGCAGGGACTATCTCAACATTTAAGAGGCAGTTAGGCAGGTACATGGATAAGACAGGTTTGGAAGGATATGGGACTAGTGTAGCTGGGACATGTTGGCCAGAGTGGGCAAGTTAGGCTGAAGGGCCTGTTTAGCACACTGTATCACTCTGTCGATTTCTATGTAAAATGCTGGAAACACTCAGGAGTTCAGGAAGCATCTGTGGAAAAAGAAAAAAACCTTCATCAAAACTCAATTTCCAAATTTTTGGTTTTGTTAGTTTTTAGGTGGCTGACGAGACTACCTGGGAACATCAGACTCTTCTACGGATGGTAGGAGTTGCCCATGAGGTAGATGCATGGGTGGTTTGAGAGGCACTGTATTCCAGCAACTGAGGGGAAACATACATGAACATACAGAAGAGCTCCGACTGCTGACCTGCGGCCTATACCGTCGTGAAGCCGCGGTCTCCGGTAGGAAGCAACCGATTCGGGACCTCCAAGCCACTGAGTGTCCGTCCATATTGTGCTCTTTTTGATTGTGTTGCTGCATGGCAACTTGAACTTGGACTTGAACTTGAAAACTAGTGAAGAGAGCAGTGTGTAGACCTGGAGATGATAGGCTGAAATAAGGCCTTGGAAGAATTTGAAGATAAAGATGACACTGAATGTTATGATATGTGTAATGTGCCTTTAATGACTTAATAAAGTCCACGCATGCACGGGGGTTCCAGGCATGCGTAGCAGTTTTACTTACTGAAAAAGCTTGTGCTTGAACATGGTGCCTTAAAGAATCATTTTTCTGCCACAACTTGAAGCTCCCGGTTGGAACAGTTAGCAGCTAATGGAGATCAGTGTCGCTCATGTTATGAGTCATACTTTGTAGCTACTCCCACTAGCCTAACAGTAAGCCTCCCTGCCTTGTTCCCACACTTTCAGAGAAACATGCTAGTATGAAGTTACTGTTGCTGTAACGTTACAAAGTCTTTGGACCTTTATCGCGGTGTAAGACTTCACTTATTTAAACAGCAGAATCGCAACAGCTAAGGACTAATGAAACTGTCTAGTGCTGTAGGATTGGTGAGTGAACAGCATTTAAGGCACGAAAAATATTAAAACTGTCGGAAACGACATGGCTACCCGAAGGGTGGGGCAAACGGCCACTCAGCAGCGAGTGTGGACGAGGAGACGGGCGACCTGCGGCCCACGCAGACTGCCCGTTCGCCTCCAAAGAGCGGTATATAACCACCAACGCCATTAACCGTCAACTGCGGAGTGATTGAGGGTTGGAAAACATGGTGTCGGACGTAGGCAAATTACAGCATGGTCGCACAGCTAGACAGGCAAACACCAGCATACCAGACGGCATTGTTCCTCCATAAAATTGGCCCATCAGGACTGGAGATTTACGACAGTTTTGTGTTCGCCAACGACGAGGAGAACCAAGAACTGGCTGAGATCATTAGAGCGTTCAAGAGCTATGCCATTGGCGAAAAGAATGAGACGTATGAGCGATACCTCTTCAACAAGAGACTGCAAGAAGCAGGTGAGAACTTTGAATCGTGACTTCCGGTGGCGCTATGGAGGGCAAGAAAGCAACGCCAGCCAGCTCCATGAAAGAAAATGAGGAAAAACCGGGGAGAAAAGACTTACCTGCTGCCTGCTGTTTCTGCACCAGCTGCCGTGAGTGACGTCATCAGGCGTGCGACTTGTAATGGCAACAGCGCAGCCCACCCATGGATAAAACAAAACTCCCGTATACAAGGAAAACGGCAGAACAAGAACAAGGCCTGACAGGAGCCTCGGCCTCAGGTAGGACACTATCACTAGAAGACGTGTCGAAAAAAATGAAGAAAAAATCGGAAATTGAAGAACTCAAAGTTTTTTTTGTACATGAAATGGTGGAGTTAAAGAAAGAAATAAAGTTGGATTTAAAGACTGAATTGGCAAAAATGAATATTAAGGAAGAAATAGAAAAAATCAAGGAGATGAAGGAGTTAAAGTCTGAAATCAATACCTCGGCCACGGAATTATCTGACAAACTCCGAAAGGAAATTGCAGAAATATTGACGGATCAATCTGCAAATATAGTGGAAGAGATGAATGAAAAAATCGAAAATAAGGTGGAAACAGAAATGGAACCCATGGTGGAAGAAATCAAGGAACAGTCGATAGCCATAAAGAACCTTGAAGAACTAGCCAAAACAAGTACTCAGACTACGAAAACACTCCACAAAGAAAATCAACGTTTATCTGACTTACTGGGCAAAATAACTGATAAGTGTACCGAGTTGGAAGGACGCCGGAGAAGTCAGAACCTAAGGATTGTGGGTATTCGAGAAGGGAGAGAAAAGAATCAAGATACCCGAGAGTTTACTGAAAACCTATTGCAAAAGATTTTATCTCTGGAACAAAAGCCTTTACTAGCCCGAGCACACAGAGTAATGAGACGTTATACAAGGCAAGACTCCCCTCCAAGACAAATGATAGTAAAAGTCCAGTATGATCATGTCCTGGAGGAGATGATGAACAAAATTGTAAAAAGTAGAAATCTTACATATGAAGAAGATTCGATCAGCATTTACCAAGACTATCCAGCAGAGGTCTCCAAGAAACGAAATGCATTCAAGGAGACCAAAAGAATTTTGAGGGAAGTGAAGAATCTGAAGTGCAGTCTGAGGTACCCAGCCACCCTGAGAATTACCTACAACCAGGAAGAACATTATTTCAAAAACCCAGCGGATGCAATGAACTTTGCCCAAGGGATTAAGGAGTGATAGATAGACTGAATGAAAGCTTCAAAGATGAACTATACCAACAATTAAATTGTACTTTCAAGATTGGAATGGACTATGGACTTGTTTCATCTAAAGAAGATGGAGAAGGATGCGGATGGGAGATTCGGGAAGATACGGATTGGAGACTCTCCTATGGATACTAATAATTAGAATAGTAACACTACTAATATTAATAACTAACACATACTAAAATTAATTCTGTGGTATTATTATTAATTAAAGCTAATAACTACCAATTAATGATTAACAACTAATTATAGCTGATTTACTTAGAATTAAGTAAATAGTAAATATAAATACACAAAATCTAATCTTTGATTTTATTTATCCCCCCTGGTAATTTTTATTTTATTTTTTTTCTATATTTTCCTTCCCTTATTCTTATTTTTTATTATTACTTTATTTTTTATATTTTCTTATTATTATAGCTTTTAATAAGTATTAAGTATAGATATTATCATATTACTTCACTGATGGATTTTGTACACATCAGAGTTTAATTCTCCTGGTTAAATATTTTTATGGAATAACAATTTTAATGAATCATGGACATGGATAAGTTAGTAACATCGACTACGGAAGTCTATAGATTGCTAACCATGGTAGTATGGCTAACACTAACTACACCAATATTAGATGTAGTTTTTTCTCTCTTTGTGCACCCTATTAATCTCTTAATCTATCCTTTTTTTAATATTATTTCTTGTTATTATTATTTTATATTTGAATGGAGTTATAAATTAATGCAAAGGAGGTATATACGTGAGAGATACTCAAGGGTCTTGAAATTCATCTATTCGGAGTTTGGGTGTAAAGTCGGGTATGTTGAGCTGAACCATTTGCCCTATTATATATTCCTTTAGATAAAAGATGCAAGACTTACAAACGAATATGGGGAATGGAGGAATAACATTTTGTAGCTGGAATGTTAAAGGTATTAACGAACCAATTAAGAGAGGTAAAGTATTAGCACATTTAAAAGCACTAATAGTAGATGTGGTATTCATCCAAGAGACACATCTAAAAAAAGAGGCAGAACATAGATCAAAGGCTAAATGGATCGATAAAGTGTATCATTCTTCTTTCACAAACAAATCTAGAGGTATTATAGCAATATTAATTCGTAAAGGCACTTCATTTAAACATACTTCAACAATAACTGATAGGATGATAAATATATTATTGTAATAGGCGAATTATACACACAAAAAATGATTTTTGTCAATGTATACAGCCCAAATTTTGACAGCCCGCTGTTTTTAAAAAATATATTTAATACTATCCCAGAATTATCACAACACAACCTAATAATTGGAGGAGATTTATATTGTACACTAGATCCTTATTTGGATGGATCATCAAAACAACAGAAACTTAAATCGCATTCCAGTAATCTAATAAATGCATATCCAGATACTAGTAATATTAAAGATGTTTGGAGAATGCAAAACCCAGCTGAACGAGAATACTCATTTTACTCACCTGTGCATAAAACTTATTCAAAAATAGATTATTTTTTGGTAGATTTAAAACATCCCACTCACTTATAATTCAAAATATCATAATATTATAATTTCAGATGATGCACCTTTAACTTTTATGATGAAAATAACTGGTAAAACAGAAAAACAGGGATAATGGAGATTTAACCCATACATTTTAAAAGACAAAATAACTCAAGAATACCACAAAACAGATCAAGATTTTCATGAAATAAATGATACGCCAGAAATATCTTTGTCCCTATTATGGGAAACTTTTAAAGCATATCTTCGGGGAATTATGATATCCTCTCAAGCATTTTATAATAAAGAGAATCGGAGGGAACAACGGGCATTGGAAAAGGAGATCAAACAATTAGACACAGAAAACGCTGTTAATCCAACCACGATAAAACAGAATAAAATCTTTGCATTGAAATATAAATTAAATAAAATACAGTCAGACCAAGTTGTAAAACTATACCAATATACTAAACAAATACAATTTGAATTCGGAGATAAACCACAAAAATTATTTGCTCATCAATTACGAAAATTGGAGGGAGAAAAATTAATCCATAGGATTAAATCAGACAAAGGGGAATTATTAGTACAAACTAAAGATATAAATGAGAGATTTTTGCAATATTATAAAAAATTATATTCAGCCAAAACGACAGAAAATCGGATAGGAGTAGAAACATTTTTTATAAATTGTAATCTAAAAGAACTGGATTCAGAAAATAGAGAATCACCAAACGCTGAAATAACTAATAAAGAAATCGAAGAAGCTATTAGGTCATTAAAAAAATGGTAAAACTCCAGGACCGGATGGTATTGGATCAGAATTTTATGAAATATTCTATGATATGATAGCTCCACGTTTGAAGACACTTTATGAACACATTTATGCACAAAAGAAGTTACCAGAAACATTAAATGAATCTATTATAACGCTCATACCTAAATCAGATAAAAATCTGGATGATCCAGGGTCGTATAGAACCATAGCTCTTTTAAATACTGATCAAAAAATATTAACCAAAATACTAGCACAAAGACTAAATACAGTGATTAATAAAGTAATTCATTCAGATCAAACAGGATTTATACCAAAATGATACTCCTCAAACAACCTGAGAAGATTATTCAATATTATATACTCGAAAAGAAACATTAATAAAGATTTATCAATTATTTCATTGGATGCAGAGAAAGCTTTTGATCAAATTGAATGGTCTAATTTATTTTCGGTTATGGAAACTTTTCAGTTGGGAGAGAAGTTTATAACATGGGTTAAGCTACCATATACCAAGCCAACAGCTAGAATATTAATAAATCAAATGTTAACAACTAAATTTAATTTATTCCGAGGCTGTAGACAAGGTTGTCCTCTATCTCCACTACTGTTCGCACTGGCAATTGAACCATTAGCACAACGCGTGAGATTACATCCTGAAATATACGGGTATGAAACAAAGAAACTGAAAATAAAATCTCTTTATACGCAGATGATGTATTACTTTATATTACAAAGCCGGAAATTAGTATTCCTAACATTAGATTTAATAACTCAATTTGGATTGATTTCAGGATATGGAATTAATTGGAATAAAAGTGAACATGCCAATAATGGGAAATAACTCACATATATTACAACAATATCCTTTTAAGATAGCAAATGGAAAAAACAAATATATTGGAATTAATGTACAAAAAGATATGATTCTTTATTTAAATCTAATTTCCCACCCCTATTGAATAAACTACTTAAGAATATCCTATATTGGAAAACATTACCTATTTCAATGCTAGGTAGAATTAATGCGATAAAAATGATTTTTCTTCTGCAATTATTATACCTGTTTCAACTGATATATCTTCCTAAACTTTTTTTAAGAAACTGGACTCTATAGTTACAAACTTTATTTGGGATTATAAGAGCCATAGAATAAATAAAAAACATCTATGTAAATCAAAAATGAATGGAGGTTTTGCATTGCCTAATTTTATGTTTTATTACTGGGCAGTTAATATTAAAAATATGAATTTTTGGTTGGAAGAAGTAGATAAACAACCAAACTGGTTAAAAATGGAAAAGGAAGATTGTTCACCTTTCGAAATTAGCTCGATTTTATTTGCTAATACTAAAATACATAAGAAAATTTATAGAGGAAATCCAATAATAGAAAGTGGCATACGTATTTGGAAACAATTAAAGGAAACATTAAAATTAGAAAGTATACCACTGGCTCTTCCCATTGTAAATAACATTACTTTTAAATCTTCAATGATGGATAATGGTTTTTTTAAATGGAAGAACTATGGAATAAATAAGATGGGTGATCTCTACAGGGAAAGTTTATTCCTTTCATTTCAGGAATTACAACAAAATTACGGATTACACTCAAAAGAGTACTTTGGATATTTACAAATTAGAGACTATGTTAAATCAAAACACACAGGATTTTAGAAATAGAAAGACAGAAATTTTAGATGAATGTCTAAATAAATATCCGAATACAGAAAAAATAATATCATATATTTATAATAATTTACTGGAAAATGATTTACCAAAGTCGGAAATATATAGGCAAGCATGGGAAAACGAATTAGGACAAACAATTAGTGTAGAAGTATGGAATGAAAGTTTACAACATATACACCACTGCTCATTAAATGCCAGACACTCCTTGATACAATTTAAAGTTTTACATAGATTACACTTTTCAAAATCCAAATTAAACAGAATGTTTTCAAATGTTTCTGCTATATGTGATAAATGTCAGCATTTAGAAGCTAATCTAACGCATTCATTCACAAAATGTATAAAAATGACTAATTTTTGGATAGAAATTTTTAAGATAATCTCGAAGGTAGTTTAATGCAAATCTGACTCCAGACTCAAAATTAATCATATTAGGAATATTAGAAACGGATCAACTACTAACAACACAGCAAATAATTTTTATTGGTTATAGTTTAATAATTGGTAAAAAACTAATACTAAGATTTTGGAAAGGTCCTACATCCCCCACAATCAAAATGTGGATTACAGACATGTCTGAGACACTTATTCTGGAAAGATTAAGACTTGTCCTTTTGGACAAGCTAGATCAATTCAGAGGAATATGGTCTCCATTTATTGAATACTTAAAAGGTCAAGGTGGTCCGGTTCGAGGGCCTGACTGAAGCCTGAATGAAGGAATAGATGAAGAACTATATACAATAGACCACGGATATATCTCCAATGAAGAATATCTTGCTTAATACTCCACTCATTTTATCGATTTTCTACTTCTATTTTATTTCTTTTTATTATTTCTCTTTACTATTTTCTTTCTGTTATAAAATAATAAAAAGTATAGAAGTATAAATAAGAACGACTGTAAACTTTAAAAATATTAAGAATGTATGTGACGAATAATATGTTTCTTCTTTTTGATTTTATGTTATTCCTTCTTAATATGTATTTACTTCTAATAAAAATATTTTACAAAAAAAAAAGAACTTTGAATCGTTCCTCGCTAGCCTGACAACACCAGCAAAGTCCTGGCATTTCTGCCTGTGCAAGACGGACAGCTTGCTCCGTGACCAGATCGTGCTGGGCATTAGCGATTCACAGATGAGGCGATGTTTGCTGCAAGAAAGGAAACGCACTCTCAATGGATATATCGACATCTACAAGAATGCCAAGACTGCTGAGTCACATCCCCAATCTTTAACCGGAAGTAGCAGGTCTGCTGCTGCAGTCCACACAATCAGACAGCAGAGCGGCAAGAGAGGCACAGTTGTGAAATACCCACACAAGCAAAGCAAGTGGGTTAAGCCTAAGAAAAGCCAAGGCAAGCACAATCAAGAAGTGGAAGCGTGCAAGTATTGTGGAAAAGAGCATGCAATGGACAAACAGCAATGTCCAGCCTACGGACAGATGTGTAGGGCATGTGGCAGTTGCTAAAGTGTGCAGAAAGAAGAAAGTACACAAGCCGGAAGTGACACAAGCACTGAGTACATCAATAGTATCACACTCACAATTTAACACGGTGCGGCCTAGAAATGATGTCTACACATCAATGCTTGTCAATGGGAAGCAGGTCGACGTGTTCCAAGTGGACAGCGGAGTGAGCGTGAACATCTTGCCATGCAGATATTTACATGGCGTAGAACACACACTAGCGCCATGTCAAAAGAATCTCATGATGTGGAATAAGACCACAATGGAAGAAGTTTGCCAGGTTAAGCTGCTCAACCCCAAGACAAACCGCAAATATTCTATGGAGTTAATTGTGGTCAGTGATGGCTTCACACCACTGCTAAGAAGCAAAGCTAGTCAGCGAATGAATTTGATCACCGTAAATGACGACAGCTTTCACCGTGTACACGGTGAAGACGGTCGTTAAAAAAAAGCGGGTAAGACTGAAGAACGCTATGCAGAGGTGTTCGACGGTGAACTAGGCGTGCTGCCTAGTGAAGCACACCTGCAGATTGACGAGGAAATGCAACCCACGATCTTACTGCCATGATGTTTACATCAAGCGATAAAGCAGAGGGTGAAGACGGAGCTCAAGTGCATGGTAGAGCATCACGTGATCGCACCAGTTCACGAGCCAACGAGTTGGGTCAGCCAGCTTGTGGTCGCGGAGAAAAAGAATGGCGATCTCCGGGTGTGCATCAATCCACAACCGCTAAACAAAGCTCATTTCGCGAGATACGGCAGCCCGACACAAGTTGTGAGCAGACTGCAGTACACATCGGTCACATTTCGCCAGTTCGCTAGGGAATGGGATTTTGAGTACCTGTGCAGCAGTCCCGGTAATAGCAAAGAGAACGGGAAGGCAGAATCAGCAGAATGTGAGAAAGCCTTCGTTTCTCGTCAGCTTGACGAGTGTTCATATGTGGTTCAGAGCCCATCTGACTGATACCGTCGCAATCTCTGCAAGACCTGCGAAAATCCACCAGATGAGCTAGTCGCATGTCAGGACACGAAGCACGGCTAGACCATCAAAAACCAGGGCGAATCTACTACACCGACCACAACTAACGCGACACAGCCAGCGCCTACTGAAAAGAAAACAGCTACCGAGTAAACTGACAAAAATAAGGACATTGACATAAGCAAAACAGTTAGAACTCGCTCAAGTCGGGCTGTGAGACCGCCTTTGTATTTTGGAGACTATGTGACCCATTAATTTAGTTCTTATCGATTGTTATGTCTGTATGAGTGGTTGCAAGTATGATAAAAAATAAGTTAATGTAAATAAGATAATGAGAAGGAAAGGAAATTTTACTTTGGAAAAAGTGTTCTTTTCTCGGACAGATATATACATTGTACAGCTGTACTATTTCCTCTTTTGGAAAAAGAGGGGATGTTATGATATGTGTAATGTGTCTTTAACGACAATAAAGTCCACGTATGTGTGTGGATTCCAGGCATGTGTAGGAGTTTTACTGACTGAAAACGCTTGTCCATAAACATTGAACATTTTATTTCTTGTGGGTCAAGTAAACTCCAGTGGGCACAATTGGATCGAGTTGGAGAGGGCTATATGCAGATATAGACTGCTGACATTTTGGTGCATAATCGCAATCTTCAATAATAACCCAACAAGTGTAACACTGCAAATGCTGGAAATCTGAAGACAAAATAGGTGATCAACCTGAAATGTTAACTCTTCCATTTGCTGCATGGATGCTGCCTGACCTATCGAGTGTTCCCAGCTGTTTATGTGTTTTATTCATCACTGTCAAGTCAAGTCAAGTCAAGAGAGTCAAGAAAGTTTATTGTCATGTGTCCCAGATAGGACAATTAAATTCTTACTTTTGCTTCAGCACAACAGAATATAGTAGGCATGAATATAGAACAGATCAGTATGTCCATATCTACCTAGATTACTAAAAGTAAGATCTTGACCACTTCTGTTTTTCTGTTTCAGGATTTTAGAAAAAACGCTGCCACTTCCAACTGTGATTTTTGGCCAGCGTACTCAGAGTCCCCCCCCCTGTGCAGGACAAGAGGATTTTTCCCATTGATGAAACATAAAAGAGTTATTAAGGTTTAAAAAATGTTGACATTCTCTCTGCTGCCCCTGCTGGTGGGAGGGGGAGGGACCATAAAACCTGGAACTGTTGTGCTTCTGTCCGTCTCTGCAAGATGGCGGAAGTGAGAGGGCCACGTCCCTCAGTCTGAGCTGTAAATAACACTGAACACATGTCTACTAAACTGTGAGTGCGGTTCTACTTGAGTGCCCTTAATGTGATTTGAAAATGAAAATTTGGTTGGGTTGAAGTAAAAGCACTGCAAATGGTTGGTGGGGGTTTGGGTTGAAGAAAAAGCACTGCAAATGGTTGGTGGGGTTTTGGGTTAAAGAAAAAGCATTGCAAATGGTTGATTTGGGGGCTTTGGGTTGAAGTAAAAATATTGAGAATCTCTCTCCTGTCAATCACGCCATGAAGGCCACACCTTTTCCGGTGGGTGGGGGGAGGGATTATAAAACCCAGAAGTGTGCGTGTGGCTCAGTCTCTGCATGATGGGAGAGAGAGAGGTCACGACTCTGTTTGAGCTGTGAATCAACTGAACACACTGAATGTCTACTGAACAGTGAGTGTGGTGTTTTGTGTGGTTTTATGGAGGTTTTATGGTGGTTTCACCCTGCTTGAAATGATATGAAACTGCATTTGAATGTGGTAGCCTTGCACCCTGCATGAAATGGTATGAAACTGCATTTGAATGTGGTGGCCTTGCACCCTGTATGAAATGGTATGAAACTGCACTTGGATTTAGTGGCCTTGCACCCTACTTGAAGTGGTAGGAAACTGCACTTGAATTCGGTGGCCTTGCACCCTGCTTGAAGTGGTATGAAACTGCAGTTGAATTTGGTGGCCTTGCAACCTGCTTGAAGTGGTAAGAAACTGCACTTGAATTTGGTGACCTTTCAAGCAGTGTGCAATGGTAGAAAAATGGATTAAAATTTGGTGGCCTTGCACCCTGCTTGAAATGGAATTTCAAGGAATAGCCATGAGTCAACTGCAAGCCCACCAGCCATGAGTTAGCTGCCAGCTCATCAGGACTGAGCTGCCACCCCAATAATCCATTTAGCCCACAATGTCCATACTAGCCCTCTGGAGACCAGTCCCTTCAGCCCACAACACCCATACCAGCACTCCAGAAATCCCCCCCACACTGGTCACCAATATTGGAATTGGTGGAGAGGTGCAATATTGCGTTGGGGGGCCAGCCCTTTCATGTGAATATGGGATCCGGCAGATCCCACTTAGTCTAGTACCATTATATAAATATGCACACACATGAATAAATAAACAGATAAAGTGCAAATAAACAGATAATGGTCTATTAATGTTCAGAGTTTTGTTTCATTTGAGTTTAATAGCCTGATGTCTGTGCGGAAGAAGCTATTCCTGAATCTGGACGTTGCAGTCTTCAGGCTCCTGTACCTTCTACCTGGAGGTAGCGGGGAGATGAGTGCGTGGCCAGGATGGTGTGGGTCCCTTGATGATGCAGCCAGCCTTTTTGAGGCAGAGGCTGTGATAGATCTCCTCGATGATAAGGGAGGTCAGAGCTGACGATGGACTGGGCAGTGTTTACTACTTTTTGTAGTCTTTTCCGCTCCTGCATTGTATCACCAGCAGGAGCACTTCGCCATAGTGGAATATTCTGAGTAATAGTTAAGGAGCCACAACATTAAACAGAAAACCTGGCACCACTTCCCTCCAAATGTGCGTGTTCTTCCAATTAACGGCTAAACTGCTTCGGTGGTAGCAAATCTAACACGATAAACATTATCTGATTGAAGACTAAAGCCAATGGTTTCTTTCATTCAAGGAATAAGGTATCATCTTTGCATAGACAAGGAAGACGATATTTGCTTCCATGATTAAATGTTAATCTCTTCTCAAAATTTACTCAAACTCGGAGGTTTCTTTTCCTTAAATTATCCAAATCTAGCCTTGCCTTTTGCACAGCCTAGATTCATGTTTTATGCACAGTTTGGTGCATTTTCGTTGTGCAATAATTGATGTTATGGTGAAGCAGGTTGGACACTGGACTCAATTATTGAATTGGATGACTTGCTATCATCTGAACAGTCTGGGCAATTTTATTCCCTGGGCACTCAACTTGTGATTCCTGTAAAGAGATGGTGTATGCAAGTTGCGTGGGAGATGGGGCTCCATCTAACATCCCAACTGGATATTGCGAAAGTAGTTGGCAATCAGCCAGAAATGAACTAGCATTCACAGATCTCAATATATTCCTGGTACATGTTGGTGCTGCCATTGAATTATAGTAGATGCATACTGCTTGTATTTTTATGCATAATCTCAATCCTAACCCAGCAAGCATAAACGATCTGCAGATGCTGGTTTAAAATGCAGATGGACACAAAAAGCAGGAGTAACTAAGCGGGTCAGACAGCATCTCTGGACAAAAGGAATAGGTGAAGTTTTCGGGTCAAGGCCCGTCTTCTTCTGAAGAAGGGGGGTCTTGACCCGAAATGTCACCCATTCCTTCATTCCAGGGATGCTATCCGACCCACTAAGGTACTCCGGCTTTTTGTGAATATTTTAAGCATAAAGTTGTGTTGTCGATGTCTTGATTCAGTCTCAAAATTAGCAGAAAGTATCTATGCCCCTGTAGATAATGCCAGTGTAAGATATACTGCATTGAACAATAGAGCAGAATAGTGCACCTGTTTCAAAATCAAACCCAAACTGCAGTTGCAGGAATTCTTGAAATAAAAAGAGAAAATGTTGGAAACACTCAATAGGTCAGGCAGCTTCTGCAGAAAGAGTTACAGGGTTAGCATTTCAGATCCAAGACCAAAGTGAAGATCCACAGAAGCTGCCTGACTTGCTGATTGATTCCAAAATTATCTGCTTATCTTTAACCATATAACCATATAACCATATAACAATGACAGCACGGAAACAGGCCCTCTTCGGCCCTTCCAGTCCGTGCCGACCATTTGTTTTCCCCTAGTCCCATCTACCTGCACTCAGACCATACCCCTCCATTCCCTTCACGTCCATATACCTATCCACTTTAGTCTTAAATGTTAAAATCGATCCTGCCTCCACCACTTCTGCTGGAAGCTCATTCCACACAGCCACCACCCTCTGAGTAAAGAAGTTCCCCCTCACGTTACCCCGAAACTTCTGTCCCTTAATTCTCATGTCATGCCCTCTTGTTTGAATCTTCCCTACCCTCAATGGGAAAAACGTATCCACGTCAACTCTGTCTATCCCTTTCATCATTTTAAAGACCTCAATCAAGTCCCCCCTTAACCTTCTGCGCTCCAAAGAATAAAGACCTAACTTGTTCAACCTTTCTCTGTAACATAGTTGCTGGAACCCTGGCAACATTCTAGTAAAATTCTTAGTACATTTTTTTTTGTACATTAATTCTTAGTACATTTTTTCTAAATTGCCAGCACATCATCTCAGCATCTTCTCTAGTTCACTCTTTAAGATGCTGAGGAGGAGGTGGGCGCAATGGTGATGACGGTGAAGACGGACCCATGGATGAGAGAGAATGCTGAGGTGCTGCATTCATGAAACTATAACAACTAGATTCTCTATTGAAAAGAAGTATGATCTCTCCCATTCATATCTGGAAAAGAGATTAAAAAAAGTTCTGATGAAGGTCTTTGATGTAATTTTTATTTTCCTTGCCCTGCTGAGGGTTTCCAGCATTTTATCATTTTTATTATCAATGTGTTACACCAACTCCACCAAATGATTGAGTCAATTAAGGATCAAACAAATTATTTAATCCCAGGCAATCCTTTTATTTGTCAGACATTTAACAGAAGCACCATGCTGGCCAATTTCTTACTTTGGTACCTTTAACTGATAAAACAAAGAAGTACATTTGTGCATTAAACTTGAATAAATGAATGAATTAATTAATTAATAAATGACTGAATGAATGAATTAATGAATACTTTATTGTCACGTGTGACGTCACAGTGAAATTATTTGTTTTGCATATCCAAGGTATGCAAAGAGTCACCATATAAAGGGTGCAGATAAAGTTACAAAGTACCCCACGGCAGGTCCTCGGGTGATCCACCCCCTCCTTCCCCTCCCTCACGGCAGTCCCTTCTTTGTTCTTTCCCACTCCTCCTCCTGGTCCTCCTTTGTTCCCAGTGGCGCATCCTCCGGCTCCCACGTTGCCCGTCCTTGACTGCCAGCGAACGCCAACCCCGACTGGCGCTCTTCCAAAAAACAGACAGAATTTTGCAAAGTTAAATTGTAATATGGCATATATGTACGGGCTGACAAACATTCTGATATAGTGGGATAAATGTGCATATTGCTTAATATTAATATTCTCAATTCCTGATTAATTTTAGGCCAATGTATTTTTCTGATTTGTTCCTCATAAAAGACTAGCCTGCATGCAGAACGACATAACGTTTTTATTACTGGCTATTTATTACAGGAATATAATTATCCTCTTTCAACACACCTTCTCAACACACTTGTCTGTGTAAAAAGCTTTTAGTGGGAGAAAAAATATCTAACATATGAATGCCAATCTCACTTGTGATTAAAAATAGTATTTCATTTGTACTATCATCCCCTTGAAGAAAAGTCTTTTGTTCAGGTAGTTGGCTGCTAGCATCTTTGCAAAGTTGTAAACATGAAAAATAACTCAATGCCTTCAAGGAGAAAAATAAAGTGCAGAAAGACAATCGAGGGTAGACAGGTATACTACTTCAACAAAGTTGCTAAACCCTAACGCTACTGAAAGTCATAAATACTGTGAGGTGGATCATATCAGATTGGTAACAGGCACCAATCAACATACAATACCCAAGATTTTATGAAGTTCTGACAGTCAAGAGAAACACTTGGCATTTTAGGAAGATCACTAAAAGGGCAGGTTGTTGACCCAATTATCTCAAGATTATGTCAGATTAAAGTACATTGTGAATGGATAGTTATTAGATGCTTTATTCTTTTCCTGTATTTCATGATTGAAGGAGGGATGTAGCATACATGTCATATGTAATATTGATGCGTAGACAGATATAATTGAAATTCTCCTGCTTCTTTGGTCATTCCTACAATGTGGTTGCATGATTAAATATTTTATTCAGCTGGTGGTCATCGCTGCAATGGTGTTTTGGCGAATAGGAAATTACAGAAGAAAGCTGTATTGAGGAAAAGTAGCTGGATGTATGGTATCCAGCAATGTAACATGCTTCATGATGCAGCGCACAGTGACAGACTAATTGACTCACAACAACCTGGGTTCAATCCTGACCACCAGCACTGACCGAAGAATTTAAACATTCTCTCTGAGATGATATGCATTTTCTCCAGATGCCCCAGTTTCTTCCCACGTTCGAAAAATGTGCAGGTGCAGGTTAGCAGGTTAATTGACCACTGTAATTTACCTCTAGTATGTTGGTAAGTCGTCAAATTTGTGTGCGGACGTGGCGCTGACAGACAAGAAGCCGAAGCAAAGAAGCCAAAGCCATGAACCGAATAGAAACAAGGCCGAAACGTGAATGAACCGAAAGAGTCCGAAGACGAAACGCCTACTAACCAAAAGGATGGGACGCCTAAATGCAAGCTAACCGAAAGCGCGGGACGCCTAAACGCCTACGAACCGAAAGGCTGCATTGCATAAAAGCAAACTTACTGAATGGCCGCTCAGTCGATACGCCACCTACCCGAAAGGCAGCGGCGCCTACAGGCCAAAGGACTGACAGCCGCTCAAAAGAAAAGTCCAATAATGGACTTGGCGTTGCCGGGGGGGCGGGACTTGACAGCGATTGGTCCAGATCGCGCGTCCATCACATCACCGTGAATGCATGAACATTGGTCCAAACCTCCGCTCCACCCTAATTGAAATCCCACATTAACCATGTTCCCGAATGTAAGAACGATTTATACATGTAATACATGATAGACACCAGTTAATTAACCATGTATAAATGTATATCATGTATTACATGTATAAATCGCTCTTACATTCAGGAACATAGTTAATGTGGGATTTCAATTTGAGCGCACTTGTTTGAATAGTTGCAAGCGGCATGTCCAGCTTCTCTCCTGGGCGCGCAATACACGAAGCCGATGAAATAACACAACTGTCACACCAAAGATGTCACACACAAAATGCTGGATTAACTCAGCTGAAGGGGCAGCAACTCTGGAGAGAAGGAATGGGTGGCGTTTCGGGTCGAGACCCTTCAGACGCACTCTGAAGAAAGGTCTCGGCATGAAAAGTCACCCATTCCTTCTCTCCAGAGACGCTGCCTGTTTTGTGCGTGGGAGCTTGGGTGCGTTCCACAAACACCGAGATGGTAATATATAAACCGTCTATCCACGCGGCCGGGGTGAATCTCCCGGTGTGGTTGTCAAAGTCCAGGGGGGGGGGGGGTGGGGGGGGGGGGGGGGGGGGGGTAATCCTGGTGTGGAGGTTGGGGTCCGATGGCGGTGCATCGCGGTCAGTGACTGTGGGACGCTACCGCGGGTGGAGACGAAGGAGAGAATGGGGAGAAAAGGGAGAGAGAGAAGGAAGAGAGCGCGGGAAGTGGGTGGGGGGGGGAGAGAGAAGAGGAGAGAGAGAAGAGGCTAAAGAGGAGGAGAGATAAGGGAGAGAGAAGGGAGACAGAGAGAGGGGGGAGAGAGAAGGGGGAGACGGGAGCGTGGAGTTCATTTTCCCACACAAGCCATAGGTGACTGGGCAATCTGAACCCAAGCACCAAATTGAAAGCGGCCAAAGGTGTGCATTCCTCGGGACAGCCCCCACTCTCCCACAGCCACCCTCCGCAGGCTGTGGGTTGGGTTGAGCGGAGGTTTGGGGCAATGTTCATGCCTTCACAGTGATGTGATGCACGCGGGGTTCTGGACCAATCGCTGAAAAGTCCCGCCCCCGGCAACAACAAGTCCGTTATTGGACTTTTCTGTTGAGCGGGAGTCGGTCCTTTGGCCTGTAGGCGCCGCCGCCTTTCGGGTAGGTGGCGTATCGACTGAGCGGCCATTCGGTAAGTTTGCTTTTAGGTGACACAGCCTTTCGGTTCGTAGGCGTTTAGGCGTCCCGCCCTTTCGGTTAGTTTGCATTTAACTCGTAAATTTGGCTCGTAAATCTCCTTTAATCATTTCTCCTCATCTTGAACCTATGTCATCTTGTATTTGACATTTCTGCCCTGGGGAAAAAGTCTCTGACTATCTACCCTATCCATACCTCTCAGTATTATATATACTCCCGTCAGGTTGGACCTTCATCTATGATGCTCCAGGGAAAACAATCCAGGATGTTGCCTGGATCAGAGAGTATTAGCTGTCCACCCTCTCCTCACAGATAATGTTATATTTTTGAATGAATAAGTTTAAGTTTATTGGCCAAGTATGTACACATACAAGCAATTTGCCTTGGTGCTCCGCTCGCAAGTAACAACACGACACACAGTAACAATTAAGAATGACACGTAAATCATTAAACATTAATAATAAAGCATTATAATTTAAACATGTGAATGAAATAAATACCAGAGCAAAATTAGGCTTTTGGTTATCGTACTACTCGTGGAAAAAAGGTGTTTTTATGTCTGGCTGTGGTGGCTTTGACAGTCCGTGGTCTTCTTCTTGAGGGAAGTGCTTCAAAGAGTTTGTGGCCAGGGTGAGAGGGGTCAGAGATGATCTTACCTGGCCCTTGCAGTGTACAGTTCGTCAATGGAGGGGAAGGTTGCAGCCAACAACCTTCTCAGCTGATCCGATGATTCGATGCAGCCTCCCGATGTTGTACTTGGTTGCTGAGCTAAACCTGACCATGATGGAGAAGGTGAGGCCAGACTCTATGATGGCAGTATAGAATTGGACCATCATTGCCCGTGGCAGATTGTGTTTCCTCAGCTGCCGCAGGAAGTACATCTTCTGTTGGGCCTTTTTGACTGTGGAGTCGATGGTGGCCCCCCTTTTTCAGGTCCTTGTAGATTCTCTCTGTAATTCGCTCTTATCTAGGTAACATCACGATGAACCAAAGCCTCCACATCCTTCTTGTAATGCAGTGACCATAACTGCACATAACATTCCAAAAGTGGGCTAACCAAATTTTTCTACAACTGCAACATGACTTTATACCTGACTGTACATCTTCATTACCATATGTGTTGCCTCTTTCAAGGAGGGCATTTCATCCTGCACATTAATACTTCTAGGGGTCCTGCCATTGACAGAATGCTTCCCTAGTATATTCAATGTGCCAAATGGTTCAATGGTGCTGTTATAGTCACATGTGCAAAGTGCAAGTGCACAGTGAAACTATTTTCTTACAAACTGTCCAGTAGAGTATTGCCATACCTAATCACATCCCCAATTAGCAAATTGTACAGAAATAGTCTATTGATCCTGCATGCAAGAGGTGCCATGTTTTGCTGCTGGGTCTCTACCCGAGACTGCGAGTTCCTTGATGTTAAAGTCCGCAGGCCGCAGTTGAAGCGCAGTGAAAGGGCTGATCCCAGGCAAGGAATCGGCTCAGATGTTAAGTCCACGGCCTGCGGTGGGGCTCAAAGTCAGTCCCGAGCAAGGCCTCCAGCTCCACGATGTTAGGCCGCAGAGCGACCGGAGATACGACCCGGAAAACAATTGCATCTCTGGCAAGGTAAGAGATTGAAATAAATGTTTTCCCTGACCACCGCCCCCCCCCCCCCCCCCCCCCCCCCCCCCCCCAAACCAGGGATAGACACAAAGGGCTGGAGTAACTCAACGGGTCAGGCAGCATCTCTAGAGAAAAAGGATGGGTGATGTTTCTGGTCCAACCTGAAACATCATCCATCCTTTTTCTTCAGATCAGAGATGCTACCTGACCCACTGAGTTTGTGCCTATCTCCTGTATAAACCAGCATCAACTATTCCTTTCTACACAGTCACTTTGGCCGGGTGGAAACGCCATATATTAGATACTATGGGTTTAAGAAGAGAGCGAGAATGTTTAAAGGAGATTAGTGAGGCAAGCATTTTTTATATACAGAATGGTAGGTGCCAGGAAAGTGCTGTCAGGTAGAGGTATTTATGATAGTATACTGTATATATGGCATTTAGACAGATATATGAACAAGCAAGGAATAGTGGCATGTATCATCTGTGATCTGTATCTGTGTGCAGGCAGCTGGGATCAGTTAGGCTGGCATTATAATCAGCGCAGGCATAGTGGGCCAACGTGTCTGTTTTTAGCGCTGTACTATTCTATATTCTCTGCTCTAATACAGACTGGACAACTCCATGCTGGACTGAACTGAACATGCTATATTATCCAAATACTCACATACATGGAAAAGATTCAAGTATATTGTATTGAAAATGGACCAGTTGGTTTACAAAACACAAAACTCACAACACTCATCTCTTCAGTGCTGAATTAGAAGTAACTTTTGTGCACACAAAATTATTGCTCAAACACTGATTGCCTTCTTGGTAAGAGTGCTCATGTAATTCTTAACAGAAGAATACAGAGTAGACAGATTATTTATCCCTAAACATGCAGCACTGGTTTGATATCTATATTGTCACTCAGTGTGACCATAGCACAAAAAATAGTCCTCTCCCTTATCCTTGTACAGCTGAACATATGTTCAGCAGCTAATGAGCACCCACACAATAACAATTGGTTCCTTTTATTGAACAATATTCATCTCATTAAAAAAAAGTGGCAAGTCATTTCATAGGAGCATTAATAACTGAAAAGAAATTGATGCAGGCTATGTTGTTTGAGGTGTTGAAATCATTCAGTAATGATTTGAAACGGACACTTTAAACATTCTAACATGCTTCCAGTAAACATGGTTTTAAGAAGGCAAAATCATGTTTGACGAACTAAGCAACTTTTTTGAGGATGCAGCTAGTGGCAGGAAAAATGTAATGCATGCAAGTCAGGTTGTTACACAAAACCCAATAAAATAACTGTGTAGAAAGAAATTGCAGATGCTGGTTTATGCCGAAGATAGACACAAAGTGCTGGAGTAACTCAATGGGTCAGGCAATATCTTTGGAGAAAAACATTGGGTGAAGTTTTGGGTCAGGATCCTTCTTCAAACTGGGTCTGTAGAAGGGTCACAACCTGAAACATCACCCATCCTTTTTTCTCCAGAGATTCTGCCTGACCTGCTGAGTTACTGAAGAAGTGTCTCATCCCAAAATGTCACCCATCTTTTTTCTATAGAGTCCTGCTGAGTTACTCCCGCAGTTTGGACAAGGAAGTTACAGTTCACAAAATTAAAGTTGGCAAAATATTTTTAATTAGTAAGAAGCAAATAAAATGCATGCATACAGAATGATCTGGATGTGGAGTTTCAAGAGATACAGAAAGGAAGCACATTAGGATGTGAATAATCTATACATAACTAAAACTCTCATCTTGTTATCTTCCGGTTTGTGTTGTTTTTAAATTTGCGCAAAAACGATACACGATAGCACTATGATTGTTCACCACCTTATTTATTAGCCAAACCCAAACACCTTTTCGCCACATTCTCCTGTGCCGCAAGTGCAACAGGTTTTGTTCCGATCGGTGATATATTTTAAAAGTAATGAAGGTTTAATAATCTTAAAAACCGCACATGTGCAGATTGGTCTCCTCTCCTGTCACTCACCGCTGGGACGGCGACACCCCTTCCTGCACCATCGCCGCACTGATTGGCCGTGTCCGCTGTCATTCACCGGCAGCGCCTGTCTCTGCCCGGCTTTGCCCGGCGCGTCTTCCAGTCGGCCTGTCTTCCAGTCCATGCGTCTTCCTGTCGGCGCGGCCTCTAGTCAAGGCAACCTCCGGGCAGAGGAGTGGCAACCTCGAGATCCTGGGGAGGTGAGGAGCAAGAGTGGGAGAATTGAGGGCGAGGAAGAGGTAGGGAGGGAAAGTGGGGGAGGTGAGGAGGGAGACTGGGAGATTGAGGGAGATTAGGAGGTAGGGAGGGAGAGGGAGGTGAAAGTGGGGGAGGTAAGCAGGGAGAGTGGGAGGAGGAGGGGGGATAGAGGGAAAGGAGGGGGGAGGAAGGGTAGAAGAGCTATGGGGGGAGGAGGGAGTGACTGAGGGTAGGGGAAAGGAGAGGTGAGGGGGTGATGGGGGTGGTAGGAGAGGGAAAAGGAGGAGGTGAGGAGGAAGAGTGGGGAATAGAGCATGAGGAGGGGGAGAGTGGGGAGGTGGGGAGTGAGAAATAGAGGGAGAGAATGGAAGTGGGGGAGATGCGGAGTGGGGGATGTGGGGGGAGAGGGATAGGAATGGGTAGGGAGTGGAGAGGAGTTATGGAGGGAGGGTGGGAGTGACTGAGGGTAGGGGAAAGGAGAGGGAGGGACAGGTGAGTTGGGATTGGCGAGGGGAGGAGGAGAGGGCAAATAAGAGGAAGGGTGAAGAGAAGGAGAGAATGCTGTGGATAAGGGGAAATGAGCTGCACCTGCACAGTTGGGGGCTATGGGTGTTAGTGGAATACTGCATTGGGGGAATGGGTTGCATTGGGGGATAAGGCCCCCCGTGTGACAGGGACCCGACGGGTCCCACTTAGTTAGTCAGTAATAAATGACTAGCTGGCCTTTTCCTCAAAGGATCCACAGCAATATTCCCAAGGAAGGGAATGTTGGGTTTGGAGCCAGTGCAGCATAGAATAACTCCAATTTCTCCACAGAATAACTCCACAGAGGGTTGCATATCTTTATTGGTAGGAATTAACCCCAAAGGGTCTGTTTTCATGCTGTATAGCTCTTTGACTCAATTACTCTATTTCAATGTCCAGTGAATGCTCAGTTGTTGAATATACTCAAGCCTGAGATGCCTAGATTTTTAGACCAGTTTACCAGGGTATATAATGATCAGGCACAAAATGGACGTACGAAGGACATATTAATAAACTGCTGGAAGAAGTCAGTGGGCCCTGCTGCAACAGTACAGGGAAATGGACAGATGATGTTTCAGGTTGGGACCCTTCTACTGACTGAAATGGTGTCTGTCCATTTTCCTGCAAAGATGCTCCCTGACCCATTGTGCTCCTCCAGCAGTTAATTTTTGCTCAAGAATCCAGCATCTGCAGTCTCTCAAGTAAGCATGGCATTAATCAGGGTTTTTTTTTAAATGGCTGAAAGTTACCCATGGTTCTATTTACCATATTCTTACATTAAGTACAAGTATAAATAAAACAAACATATTGCAGTGGTGTAGAATTCAGAAATAAGAAAGTAATATTAAACGTAGATAAGACCTTTGGGCATATTTGAACTGCAAGCAGCTTTCAGTAGAGGTAGAAGAAAATAAATACAATGAAAAGGGTGAAACTCTTAACTCATTCAGGATTTTTGCCTCAGTGGGAATAAGCTGATGGGCTGTAAAATAGTCAATTATGGATTATTTTGACCAATCATTTTGATGTTTAATAATGAGAATCCAATTCGTCTCAAACAGCATTAAAGTGTATGTGGAAATTTTCCATCACAAGCATATTGAAGCATAATTATTTTTAAAATTAGAAAACTAAAATGGAAAAACAATGGCAAGTGCAATGGATTTGCACAAAGTGCTCAAACAATTTCTGTGCAATAGCTTCTATAATTCTAAAGTGTTATACCCATATGGAACCAAGATTGAATGGGCATCTAAAAAACACTTTCACACTGGATTTACATCAATACAATCAGAGCAGAAAGAATAACAATGGATTTTAGAAATCTGGAATTACAATAGAAAATACCAGGGATAGACATCAGTCAACATTTGAAGGAGAAAGACAAGGTCAATTTTAGCTGAGACCCTTCATCAGAGCAGACATGTTGAGGAGGATTTAATAACATAAAGACTGGAGAGAGACCCCAGGCAGAGGTCAGCACTATTTTTCCAAATACAAAGGCATTCATGGCTTTAGTAGCCCGAGTGTGGGTTCATCAGGATCAATTCTCCTAGGCACCTAAAAATATAATAGAATTGCAAATGGCACAAGTTCAAATGTGCTATATTAAAAAATAATATAATTGTAATGCAAATACCATTTCCTTATTGATGGTGTTCGCAGGTCACTGCTGGATTGTAACAACAATAAATCAGAAAGTGAGCAGCAGTAGGTGTAACAAATGGTGACTGTGTTCTCAATCTGTCAATGGCTTTATGTAATTCCCTTTTACCCTGCAGCCACCCTGTGACTGATATTCTTCATAAGCATTACAAAAGGCCAACAAGATCAATATGTTGCCGGTTTGTTTATGGAGTCCTGTAGCTTACTGCACAACTTCATTTCATGAAGTTATAAAAATCATTAAATGTGCTAAGTATGATTTAATAAAGTCTTAAACAATGAATCTGTGTCAATATTTCTACAACACAGCAGCCTTGGAGTCTTTCATAAACTATCTGTAAAGTTCGAGCTACAGCCATTAGGCTGACCTGTTATTCATAAACTCAGTTACTATATTTTGTTGATTCCAGTTTATATTATGCTATTGTCTCACTTAAAAGTGTAAGTGTCTTGATAATTTGTACACACAAAGTATAATCGCTTGTGATACCCAACATGGATTGCAGGTAGTGCTTCTTAAAAACAAAAGTTCAGGATTATTTGAAGTTAAATTTGAAATACGTTTCAAAATAAATATTTTTTATGACCTCACTTCAAATGCCAAATAAAAACTGATTTCCCCTCTATATTTCACTTTGCTTTCAGTAAAAGGATTTTGTCATGAGATATTTTAGAAGGATTGACATTTCGGTAAGTCTGGATGAAGATTCACTGCTTAACCAGTTCTCTATTTATATGGCTGTTAGAGTCTTGGCCTTGGTGACAATGGTAAACGCCAGTCTTGAAAATACTCTCACCGTTCTGATATCAGGTGGCCACTGCAGAAAAAAGATGGCACTACCCTTTTGAAGAAAAATACCAGAAATATATCATAGCGTGGAAACAAAAATATTGCAAGCCATAAAAGCTGTATTGCTGTCCAGTGGGAAGTAGTTTGCGATGCAATCAGTACATGAACCACTGAGGATGTTTACTTTTACCTTGTAAGTTATCATATTTTCATTCAAAATGATATGATGATGCCAATGGATCCTCTACAGAACTGATATACATGAACACTGACAATACTAAAAGGAGATTTACAAGGCATTTTCATATGACATCAAAGCTAGGATAATAATATAGTCACCTTTCTGTAGTTGGGGAAATCAACTACTCCCATTGCTTTACATTGCCTGGAGCCATAAAATTACATCAAATTTTAAATTCATGTTTTTTTTTCCATCCAGTGATCCAATTGTTATTTTCAGGGTTGCAAAAACTATTTTTTTAATTGAGTATGCTGCTGTCTAATTAAAAGTTCACTGTTCCTTTCTATTAATTGCAAATGCAAATAAAATTGCCTTTCATCATAGGTTTTCAATCGGTTGAAGACAGAAATAATCAGGGTTTGAATCAAATAGTAGGCACATCATTTTATTCAAACAAAGCCAATGGAAGAAAAAAGATAAAAGAGGCAAAATAAACAGATTAAGAGTGTCTCACATTCCTAGTGTTCTTACTGGATGAGTCAAATAATTCCAGAGTGAATTTGGGCCAAGCTTTCATTCAAGAGATTCCTTAATACACAAACAATGACATAAAATTGGAATAGAATGCCTTTGAGTAGAGTGGTATGGCAGTTGATTAAAAATTCCAAGTGATATTATCTGCCATCGAAATACTTAAGGTTTCTACCCAAACTGCACATGTGAAGCTGGTCTAAGTGAGTACTAATCCACTTGACACTTTAAATTGGCCTCATGGTGGGAAAGGGATAAAAGTCTTCAGTGCTACAGCAATTCCCTGTATGATCTGATCTGTGTCTTGATGAAAGCTGTAGGTATCTAATAAAGCATCTTGTATTGATTGCTCTCTTAACATTTTTGGATGTAAAAATGTGTTGTTACCTATCTGTGTATGAGATAAACTGTAAGAGAAGAAATGTTATTGGTCAGATTTTACAGCAAAATAATGTGCTTTATAATCTGCAAAATTCCTAAAATATTCAAGAGTTTAATATCAGAAGTATTTCTGCAATTCTGTACAGAGTACCTGGGGTGTCAACATGCGGAATGTGAAAAGACACAATGTTTTGCACCTTTTTCTGACGACAGAAGTGTGTGCATAGATACATTATACAGTGTGTGCAAAAATAATTATGAAATAAATATTCATAATTTACATTTTTTTTTTAACTGCACGAACAAAAAAATCATTGCTTTATAGTATTATTAAAAGCTGGGGCAGACTTCCAAATGTTGATATTTTTCTTTATTTCTAATACATATTCAAAATAACCAAAGCCAAAGGAAACTATAACATCAACTAATAGGCTGTGTATTCTCTGATTACCAGAGAAATATGGACTGCATTTTAAGGTTAATGATAAACAGATAGCATTCTGATAGTCTTTTTCTTTCCAAAACAAAATCATTGTTTTATCAGAGATTCAAATGAGAATAATGTTCCCTTCAGGAGATCTGTGATCTGTGTGAGTATTGAAAGCAACTGCATAAAATGCAGCAAATTGTTCTGCAGCAAATGGGACAAATTGGATTAGTTCAGCTGGGCCATCTTAGTTTGCATAGATATGGAAACTGTATCAAGTCAGACTGTGGAGTTGGATGTGTCCTAGTTTGCCTCATTAGCAAAGTTGGCAAGTTCAAGACCCTCTCCAGAAGCAGGAGAATAATATTCTCAACTGATACTCCAGTTTATCATAGTAATTATATTAACTCGGAAAATAATTATAGAACAAATGGCATAAATGTTAAGCGAAAGGATGTATTATCTGGCCATTCCCACAGTTCACATAGTTTATGGTGCAGGAGTTGCTGCCTTGTTTCCCAAATAACAATAACAACTTTAGCCAGTGAAGTCATATGTTTTCTCAAGGTATTGATAACTATCTAGCAGATTAAAAAATCCACCAAGAAATACAAAGATCATTGAATAAAGTCCAAGCCTGCCCAACTTGTTCCTGTAATTCAATAGACAATAGACAATAGGTGCAGGAGTAGGCCATTCGGCCCTTTGAGCCAGCACCGCCATTCAATGTGATCATGGCTGATTATCCCCAATCAGTACCCTGTTCCTGCCTTCTCCCCATATTCACTGACTCCGCTATTTTTAAGAGCCCTATCTAACTCTCTCTTGAAAGCATCCAGAGAACCCGCCTCCACCGCCCTCTGAGGCAGAGAATTCCACAGACTCACCACTCTCTGTGAGAAAAAGTGTTTCCTCAGGTGCTCAAATCCTAGCAACATCCTTGTAAATCTTCTCAACACTTTTTCCACCAAAAATCCACCAAGAAATATTAATGTGGAGGTGTGCAGAGAGTAGGGTGGTGTTGAAGGTAGTGCTTCATTAGGATTTAGAAATACTTTTGCATGCCTGACAGTATTTTTTTTTTTTGTCAAAGAGTCATAGAGACATACAACAAGAAAACAGGCTCTATGGCCCAACTGACTAAGATGCCCCATCTAACCTAGTCCCAATGCCTGTATTTGGCCCATATCACTCCAAACCTTTCCTATCCATGTACCTGTCCAAGTGTATTTTAAATGTTGTTATGGCACTTGCCTACCTCCTCTGGCAGCTCATCCCATATATCCACAATCCTCTGATTGAAAAAGTTGCCTCAGGTTCATATTAAATCTTGTTTCTCTCACTTTAAACATATGTCCTCTTGAAAAAAAAAACTCTGTGCATTCACTCTATCGGTTCCCCTCATTATTGTGTACACTTCTATAAGATCACTGAATAAAGTCCAAGCCTGCCCAACTTGTTCCTGTAATTCAATAGACAATAGGTGCAGGAGTAGGCCATTTGGCCCTTTGAGCCAGCACCGCCATTCAATGTGATCATGGCTGATTATCCCCAATCAGTACCCTGTTCCTTTCTTCTCCCCATATTCACTGACTCCGCTATTTTTAAGAGCCCTATCTAACTCTCTTGAAAGCATCCAGAGAACCCGCCTCCACCGCCCTCTGAGGCAGAGAATTCCACAGACTCACCACTCTATGTGAGAAAAAGTGTTTCCTCAGGTGCTCAAATCCTAGCAACATCCTTGTAAATCTTCTCAACACTTTTTCCAGCTAAATGACATCCGTTCTATAGCAGGGTGACCAAAGCCTAACACAGTATTCCAAGAGTGACCTCACCAATGTCTAGAAAAACTATAACATAATGTCCCAACCTCGAAATTCATTAACCTGACTGATGAAGACCAATGTACCAAAGGCCTTCTTGACCACTCTATCTACCTGTGAAGGTAGACAAAAATGCTGGAGAAACTCATCGGAGGAGGCAGAATCTATGGAGCGAAGGAAATAGGCAACGTTTCGGGTCGAAAGAAAGGTTTCACCAACCATTTGACCAGCTGATCAAGAGCCTGCTGTAGTTTTTGAAAACCATCTTCACTGTCTACGATAGAACTCACTTTAGTGTTACAAATCATGCCTTGTGTATATACTCATGGGTTTTACCATTTTACTTTAAGGTTTACCAATCAATGCGTGGCAGCAAATTTGCTGAGGATCTACGTGAAATTAACCTTTCTTCAATAATTCAAAATCACATCTAAAATTAGACCTTTCAAGCAGGAAATATTTGGATTGTATGAAAAATGAATGAAACCAAGAGAACACATTCCAAATGATGGCATCTATTTTGTGATGTCTGCCTGTCTCAATGTACTGAAATGGTTCAAAATAAGTTGGAGAGAGGAGGCGGCACAGTGGAGCAGCAGAAGAGCTGCTGCCTCACAGCGCCGGAGATCCCGGTTTGATCCCAACTCTATGTGCTGTCTGTGCAGAGTTTGTAAGTTCTCCCTGTGACCACGTGGATTTTCTTAGAGTGCTCTGGTTTCCTCCCACATTCCAAAGTCGTGGAGTTCTGCAGTCTAGTCGGCTTCTGTTAATTGTCCCAAATGTAGGTGGCAAATGTTGGATAATATAGAGCTAATGTATCGGTGATGAATTGTGTCTGTGTGGACTCGGTGGGCCCAAGGGCCAGTTTCTACGCTAAACTAAACTAAACTAAATATTCTGCTCCAAAAATTGCAGGAAACCTTCTATGGCAGCATGGCAGAAGAGGACACATGAGGTCAACAGCAAGCATGCTGCCACACTTCTGAATTCAGTGCAGAAAATACATCAATAATCTAACAAAAAGTAGCTGCTCGAGGAACTCCGTGAGTCAAGCAGCATCTGTGGAGGCTAAGGGGTAGTTAGCTCAGCATTTCCCTTTGCCTCCAAAGAAGCAGTTGACCCACTGAGTTTCTCTAGCAGTTTGTGTTTTACTTCAGAGTCCATCATCTGTAGTTTAGTTTAGTTCTGAGATACAGCATGAAAACAAGCCCTTTGACCGACTGAGTAAAGCTGACCATCAATCACACATTCACTGTTTATTTCTTTTCTCATAGTCTCATCCACCCCCTGTACATTAGGGACTTTTTGAAGAGGGTCAATCTACCTGCAAACCCACATTTATTTGGGATTACCTGCGATGGAACCGGGAACCCGCCGGGAGAGGAAAACCACCGAGCACGGCTCCTGCTCATTCCCAAGGAGAGTCGGCAAGGGCGGTGGACGCTGGAACAAAGGGCTGGTAAGAAGAACCAGCATTTTACCTTCTGCGTTAGCTGCAGGAGGGGCCCATGCTGCACAAATGTTGAAGATGGCCGGGCGAGGAGAGGGACAATGGTTCACGGGACAATCAAGATGGAGTCGACGGCTGCAAAGGGCCTTTATGGCCAGCTGCAGCTGGGACTTTGAAAATGACCCAAACCTGGCAACTCTTGCATATGGACCCAGTGGGCTGTTTTTATGCGTTCTGTTCTTAATCTGGGATTGTATTTATGTATGCCAATAATTTTACTAAACTGTGTGCAAAAAAATAGTTTCACTGCTCCTTGGTACATGTGATAAGAAAGAACCATTGAACCATTAATATGTGAGGAGACTGGAGCAACTGGAGGAAACCCATGTGTTCCATAGAGAACGTGCAAACACCACACAGACAGCATTTGAGGTTGGGCTGGCGCTATAAAGCAGCTCTACCAACTGCTGCCACTGTGTGGCCCTTTTTCTTGTTTGTTTTGTCCCCAGTGTTCAAATAAGATGAGATATCGCATTAAAAATACTTCTTCCCGTGGAAGAACGCTGTGAGGCGGAGGCGACGGTAGAAGAGCTCCAAGTCGTGGTGGGCGCGGAACTCATTGAGGTGGGGACGGAGGGGGACAAAGGTGAGACCTCTGCTGAGGACAGACCGTTCGATGTCGGAGAGGGGGAGGTCCGGGGGGATGGAAAAGGGTCTCGGCCCGAAACGTCGCCTATCTCCTTCGCTCCTTAGATGCTGCTGCACCCGCTGATTTTCTCCAGCTTTTTGTGTACCTTCAAATAAGATGAGTTCTCTTCCACATATGCCTGTGTCTTTGCACCAACCCCTCACTGTACATTGACTAATCTACTTTATTACATTATTAGCTGTGTCATGCTGTTGGATTCCAATGTTCAGATTTCTAAAGGATGACGTAAGCCTATTTTGAAGTGATTTGCAAGGAACCTGCATTTTTATTGTGCTTGCTTCTTCTTCTTTCATGTCCATCTTCCACGTTTCAAATGTTGACATCGCTGTCATCATCCATCCTGAAAAGGATGCATGCTTCCGGCGACACTCAGTGGGAGCCATCACTTGTTCCTATAGATAATAGAGGTAGCCGAATTAGCTCAGGACACTTCCAGTTTCCAGCCCCACGACGTGGACGCTTCTGCTATGGGGCCATTCTGCTTGCTGACCTGAAGATATCAAGGGACGTGGACAAGAATATTATGGTGGTCCAAATGTAATGTACACATTTACATTGTTTCTAATGATAAAGTAGCAGTAGGTCCATGAGTGGAATTTCTTGCAGCTAAACACTCCTGGGTGATCTATGTGTATGTTGATTATACATATGGACAGCTACCAAGAGATAGAAAATCAATTGTCTGCTGAGGCAATATTTATTTGGAAGATAGACACAAAAAACTGGAGTAACTCAGTGGGATGGGCAGCATCTCTGGAGAGAAGGAATGGGTGACGTTTCATGTCGAGACCCTTCAGCCTGTCCCGCTGAGTTACTCCAGTTGTTTGAGTCTATCTTCACACTAGTTCCATGTTATCCCATTTTAGCATCCACACTGTACACACCAGGGACAATTTACAGAGACCAATTAATCTACAAACCTGCATGTCTTTGGCATGTGGGAGGTAAAGGACATGTCTGGAAAAAGATATTGAGGCAACATTGTTGAGGATGGTGCATCTTATGAAAGCCACCATGTCCAGGAGATCTTACATAGTAGACCTTGTTGTAAGAGGCTCTAGACTCATATCACATCTTGACACTGTGAACACATGCATTCAGACAGGCCAGGGGAGTGAGCCTCTGCCTGGGACATGAGTAGCACCTCTTGAGAACTGAATAATGCTATGTGGTCAGATGCAAACAATCTTCAAAATATAGAAAGTAATCCCCCATCAAAGATTTGTGAAGGTGTCTATTCCCACAGACAGGTCAGAAAGCAGCTGGGAGCGCCAAGTATTCATTGCAGAGGGCAGCACGGCGGCACCGTGGTAGAGTTGCCGCTTTTACAGCGCCAAAGACTCGGGTTCGATCCTGACTTCAGGTGCTGTTTCTATGGAGTTTGTATATTCTCCCCGTGACCTGCATAGGTTTTCTCTGGGTGCTCCAGTTTCCTCCCACACTACACAGACATACAGGTTTGCAGGCTATTGTCTTGGTAAAATTGTACATTGTCCCTTGTGAGTTTAGGATAGTATTAGTGTGCGGGGATCGCTGGTCGGTGCAGATTTGGTGGGCCAAAGGTCCTGTTTCTGCGCTACATCTCAAAATTAAACTAAACTAAGCCACTGGCAGGTATCAGGAAACTTCCAGATGTATTATGAGTTTTAAAAATGATTTGAAATCACTCCTTAATTGAGGGATTAGAATCCATTTTCAGGAAATCCAACTCTCCTGAGAGTAGTTAACTCCTGTGAATTAAATTCAAAAGTTTGGAAGTTGGGACCATTTTCCTGACATAACTACAATTTAGCCCATTTTAAGCTCCCACCCACAAACCTGCATGCTGCTTCATTAAAATCTCCTCCCAAGGGCAAAAAACAAGAAATGTGATTTAGAATATGTCAAATAAAAAAAAGTGATGGAAAGAAAGACAAGTTTAATAGAAAATAAAACAATAAAGCAATAGTTAGTTTCTTTAAACATCGAACAGTAAATACAATCTAAATAAATGAGATACTGTGTTTTAAAATTATTTTTTGGTATGACAGGTTTGTTGACTATAATTACAATGTCTGACTGTTAAAAATACATTTACAATAGAATAGACAAGCCCTATACCATTTTTTAATGGGATAACTTACAGTGGCTTGCAAAAGTATTCATACCCCTTGAACTTTTCCACATTTTGTCACGTTACATGTATTTTATTGGGATTTCATGTGATAGACCAACACAAAATGGTGCATAATTGTGAAGTGGAAGGAAAATGATACATGGTTTCCTAATTTTATTACAAATAAAAAACTGAAAAGTGTGGCGTGCAAAAGTATTCAGCCCCCCGAGTTCAATACTTTGTAGAACCACCTTTCGCTGCAATTACAGCTGCAAGTCTTTTGGGGTAAGTCTCTACCAGTTTTGCACATCTAGAGACTGAAATTTTTGCCCATTCTTCTTTGCAAAATAGCTCAAGCTCAGTCAGATTGGACGGAGAGCGTCTGTGAACAGCAATTTTCAAGTCTTGCCAGAGATTCTCAATTGGATTTAGGTCTGGACTTTGACTGGGCCATTCTAACACATGAATATGCTTTGATCTAAACTATTCCATTGTAGCTCTGGCTATAAGCTTAGGGATGTTGTCCTGCTGGAAGGTGAACCTCCGCCCCAGTCTCAAGTCTTTTGCAGACTCTAACAGGTTTTCTTCCAAGATTGCCCTGTATTTGGCTCCATCCATCTTCCCATCAACTCTGACCAGGTTCCCTGTCCCTGCTGAAGAAAAGCATCCCCACAGCATGATGCTGCCACCACCATGTTTCACAGTGGGGATGGTGTGTTCAGGGTGATGTGTAGTGTTAGTTTTCCGCCACACATAGCGTTTTGCATTTAGGCCAAAAACTTCAATGTTGGTCTCATCAGACCAGAGCACCTTCCTCCACATGTTTGCTCTGTCCCCCACATGGCTTGTGGCAAACTGCAAATGGGACTTCTTATGGCTTTGTTTCAACAATGGCTTTCTTCTTGCCACTCTTCCATAAAGACCCGAGTTTGGGAGTACACTACTAATAGTTGTCCTGTGGACAGATTCTCCAACCTGAGCTGTGGATCTCTGCAGCTCCTCCAGAGTTACCATGGGCCTCTTGGCTGCTTCTCTGATCAATGCTCTCCTTGCCCTGCCTGTCAGTTTAGGTGGACGGCCATGTCTTGGTAGGTTTGCAGTTGTGCCATACTCTTTCCATTTTCGGATGATGGATTGAACAGTGCTCCGTGAGATGTTCAAAGCTTGGGATTTTTTTTATAACCTAACCCTGCTTTAAACTTCTCCACAACTTTATCCCTGACCTGTCTGGTGTGTTCCTTGCGCTTCATGATGCCCAAGGAACATTGTTTGTTCACTAATGTTCTCTAACAAACCTCTGAGGCCTTCACATGAACAGCTGTATTTATACTGAGATTAGATTACACACAAGTGGACTCTATTTACTAATTAGGTGACTTCTGAAGGCAATTGGTTGCACTGGATTTTATTTAGGGGTATCAGAGTAAAGGGGGCTGAATACTTTTGCACGCCACACTTTTCAATTTTTTATTTGTAAAAAAATTTGAAAACCACGTATCATTTTCCTTCCACTTCACAATTATGCGCCACTTTGTGTTGGTCTATCACATAAAATCCCAATAAAATACATTTACGTTTGTGGTTGTAACGTGACAAAATATGGAAAAGTTCAAAGGGTATGAATACTTTTGCAAGACACTGTACATATAATATATACACACACCCACATATCTATATACTTTTATAACTCTGTGTGTGTGTGTCGGCGGTGTGCGTGTGTGTTTGTGGGTGTATGTCAGATTTGGCCTTTGATTTCATGGTTCGCCAATACCACACACTCAAACTCCGAGAAATTTTCCATTTTGCGAGACATTACACTTTTACATTCACGCATTCACTCATTACATTTAGACATTTTTATGTACACATTTACAATAGAATCCTTCAGAGTGTGTGTGTGTGTGTGTGTGTGTGTGTGTGTGTGTGTGTGTGCATCTTTGGTTTTTCAGGCGAGTGCCCTCGAGCTTGAAAGTCGGAGACAGTTGCTGAAAAGTCGCGTTAGTGGGACAGGCCCTATAGGATCATTGGAGCGAAGCAGGGGACAAAGAGACATGTAAGAGTTTAAATTATGGGGGTGGTGTGAAGTATGTGTGTTTGTATGCATTTGCTGTGTCTGTATGTCTATATGTGATTGTATGAGTGTGTTACCTGTACATGTGTGTGTGTGTGTGTGTGTGTTAGAGGCATAATTTGTAGCTTGCATTTATGAGCTACATTTTTTGTGGCAGAATGTCCTTCACCTCAATGAGAATGTTATGCATGAATTGAAGGTGAGAAAATGCCATGAGGAAGAACCATGGTTCATGAGACAGATGATGGCACAACAGGAACAACAGCTGTCTGAGCAAATATTGAATAGACTGCATAACTACTACTTTCACTGGTGTCCTGCAACAGATTCCTCTCAGTAAGGTGGATGCTGCTCTGATAATAATACTTCCAACTTCATTGGGTCAGAAACACAAATGCAATGGATCAATTATTAAATTAATCGTTGAGGCATCATTAGATCTTAAACCATGTACGAGATCAAGGTTAATTATTAGCCTTCATGAATTAGCCTTACTAAATATATCTTCAGTAATAGCAGAAAAATAAGCTTCTTAAACAAAAGAACCCTATGCTCCCACCCAATCATGCTAGGAAACAAATGAGATCAGAGTGCACAGCCCACTCAGTTCTAATATCCAATACATTGGAAGTAAAATCAAACAGATGAAAATGAGTGACTGATCCATTTCTACTAGCATCTGGCAGGAAAAGTTAAATTAAAATTAGACTTTAGACTTTACAGATACAGTGCGTAAATGAGCCCTTTGCTGACCAATGATCACCCTGTAAACTAACACAACCCTACACACTAGGGACAATTTACAATTTTACCGAAGCCAATTAAACCACAAACCTGTATGTCTTTGGAGTGAGGGAGGAAACCTGAGCTCCTAGCTAAAACCCGCGCAACCGCAAGGAGGCTCCCATCGCCGCCACCGCTGAGGCTCCTTCGGCCCAGACAGGCCTCGCTGCCCAGGCTTCACTGCAGTCCATTGGGAAGCCTGTGGGGTGAGTTGGGCCTACCGAGGTGCGTTACGGTCTTCGGTCGTCGTGCTGGTCGTAGGCGACACAGTTGGTCGGTGGGTGGATCGGGCCCGCGTGGCACCCCGGGACACTCCCGCCACACGCGCTGCTCCCAGGGACACTCCCGCGGTTCCCCGGGACACTGCATCTCAATTCTATTTGGAAAAAAATTAATACAGTTAACCCGAGTGTAAATTAAAGTTACTCAACATAGTTTTTAAATACAGCAGAAGAATGAAGGAAATTTCATTCATTTTCAAATAAATTTGTGTATATCATATTATTTAAAAATGCATGGTTTGAGCTTCACAGAAGCAATGTATAAAATGTAAAGGTTACTCCATTTCTTTGAAAAGAGTATGAAGGGTCTCTCTCGAAATCTGATTATCAGTATTCCATGATAAGCAATTTAGATTTTCGTTGGTAAATTGGAAAAATAAACAAAGTTGCTGAAGAAGATTGTGAAGGATGATTAGAATGACGAAGCAAATCAGCAAGTTTGCATCTTTGAACATTATGGATCATTCAATAATGCCATGATGATAATGAACACTAAAGATGAAACACACGCCTAGAGTACCTTACTTTGTACCAAGTATGTATTTTAATGTGGAAAAGCAGCTGCAAAGTGAGCAAGAGAGTTACCTTTGCTGCTGAGGCCCTACAGGATCAAATGGTAAGAGGAAGTGACAATGGCTCTCAATAATTGCAAGGGCACTTGATCAATAGCCAAATGGGAAGCAAAGCATTTATATAAATACATGGTATGGGCCACAGTTCTACATGACAGGAATTTCCTGTGCTTGATATGCAAGGTCAAAATGGGAATTTTCAATTGACACTAATGCATGCCTTCTTGTTCAAATTTAATTAAACTACACCCTCCAAGGTGCCGCCACAACCACTTCTCTAGCTAGCTCGACTCAGACTGTATTCCATGTCAATGCAAATTGTCCTCCTTACAGAGAAGGACAGGTTCAATGGGTGTGAACAGCTGCTGACAGATGGCGCATCATAGATGAGAGCTCACATTAGTTTGATAAGGATGATCTTGACGTTAACTATCTGTTCAATCCGATCTTGAATCTTGTCATCGTGACTGACAAACACACACTTTGAACTTTGAAAGTCTCAAAACTTCGTGTAAACAAATTTTCTCCCACCCACTGTTCTAAATATGTTCAGTAATATCTTAAAATACCGTTATTGTCTTAGCTATCCCATTTTTCTGTAATTTTGAACATTTCCGTCAGGCCACTCATAAATTGATAAACTGAAGGTTATATGAATGAGAAAAGGAAGAGCATCGAACAACTGAGAATCAGAGGAATTTAGAGCACAGATGGGGCCTTTCATCTGCAGTTTGAAGAGGTAATCATGCGCATAGTCTGTGGTTTGTCTGTCACCTGTGACTAACGTATCCTCAAGTACCTGACCATTAAAATCATTTAGTCAACTTTCGATTTCCAGCCAAGAAATTTTAGATCCTGGCAACCTCTGAATAATTAAAAGTTTTTTTATCACTGTCCTCTAGATCTTCTGCTAATCTTTGTAAGTCTTTACTACATCAACCGGAAGGGCTAATTTGTCTTTAGTTACTCCATCAAACTTTGAGTTCACAAGCTCAAACTGACGCCTCCCATGGCAGACCATGGAGAAACCAAGGTCGGAGATTTGCAGGTCAGAGCCTGCGCCGATGGAATCCACGGAGCCTGCGGCCGACAGACAGGCGAGGACGGACCACGTGGAAGAGGGCACGCCGCTGCCGGGGTAAGAACAAAGGAGAACCCGGCATTGTGGGACCACCATGAGGGAGGGGGAAGAACAACGAACAATGGAGGATCCGGCGTGGGGGGATCGCCGCGATGAGGGAGAGGGGGGGAAGAATGGAGGAGGACCTGGCAATTTGTAACTTTGTAAGCGCCCTCTATGTAGCGACTGTTAGTGACTTTGGTATGCAAGCAATGAATTTTGTTGTGACTTATCACATGTGACAATAAAGTATTCACTCATTCAACTCCACATATAATATATCGGTCTATGCTATCATTCCACAATACTTGGAAATAATTCTGGGTTGGGCAAATAAATGACTTGTTTCATTGATGCCGCATAATGTGTCGAAAACTGATCATTCGTACAAGACAGAAACTCACAATTTTCTCGTGACATTTGACCAGACCTATGATAGATTACAGGCAGTCCCTGTGTTACAAAACACGGTTGCGATCCTGAGAAATGTCTCTTTTCTATAATAACCCACATGGCGTTGCTCCACATTCACGTTATAATTATTTCATTTTGTTGAATAGTCATCCATAATTGAACTAATGGAATGTATACTGTGCCCAGTCATTAATGAATACCATAAACATTTTATTATTTGTATTAATAGCTTGGAAAATTATTTAGAAATATGTGGGAGAATTTGTGTAAGAACAAATTTCCTTACGTTGGGTCATTCAAAACCTGAAAAGCCCTAGAACTCTCCACTTACCTGTAGGAAAGAAGCTCCACCAATATTCATGATGTTTGAAATTGTACAAGGCTGCCTAATTAAAAGGGATTCTTGTTATTTTGCTATCACAATTACCATTGCATTGTGCAAGGATATGATTTGGTTGTAAAATGTACTGAGCAACCCAAAAAGGATTCAACGACACTTTTCAAATGTGAGCTCTATACCATCTGGTAAGAGAAGAAGAACAGGTGGATGGACTTTTCCCTTTAATACATACATTCCTTACTAGGAAATACATTGGTAGTATCTCATTGTTTGATTATAATTTACAGAACCCAACTGCAGCATTATGAGAGTATCTTCAGCAAACGAATAGCTGTATATCATGAAGATGGCTCACCAACACCTTTACAGGGAGATTAAGGAAGGCCTAACTCATGATCAATTAACAAAAAGTAAACATAATGGAAATGTTCACCCCTGCATGACATCATAAACCAATAACAGATTTGAACAGATTTAACAGGTTGAACACATGCAGAAAAAATTCTAAACTTTCAACTCTCTTTAACTGGTGGAGTTTTAAACTAGGATTCTATTTGTAGTGACCTATAAAGTAAAAGTTTTGAAAGAATTGTAATTTATTAAAGGTTCAGATCATGCTTCTAAAGAGAGATCATAAAAGCTCTCAGCCCAGATGCTTTGAAGTATATTCCTTCTTAAGACTCTTGAAAAGCTAGATAAGCTCCTTATTCACAGTCCAAATATTATTGAGTGGCTTCTTCCCCATATTAACTTTAAATCCATTGAACAATTTTATAAAAATTATATCCCTCTGGATAAACAACCTAACAAACTTGAAAGTACTGTCAAGCTAGACCTCAGCAATATATCTCAAAGTACCATTTCACCAGATCTTCAATATTTATTCATACTCAATGAGATGAAGAAAACGCATCAACAGAAAATAATGATCCTCTGTCTTTATATTGCCAAATAAGCTTTAACAATTTTGCTGAGAATTTTTATTTGTACAATTAATAATGCTGAAATGGTTAGATGTGTTTCACAAAAGACAGGATCCAAATCAATATGACCAACTTTCAACTTTTAGCTCATTGCAAACATAAATTATTTTCTACTTTTAACATGGTTCAATATAAAGTTTACTTCGGAGTCACGTGAGTGACTTTGTGAAGACCCCGCCAGCACACATGCGCGATATATCATCGCTCGCACTGCAGTCGACAAGCTGGGGGGGAGCGCGCTCCTCTGCCGGCCGCTTAAAAAGGACCACCAGGTAAGTTTTTACTAACCTTGAATTGGTTGGTCTTTGTACTTGTGTTGTTTAAATCCTTTACAGAGACTCCATGGAGAGAACTCGGAGCAAAAAGAGGGCTGCTTTTAAGCATGCCATTGAAGACCGCAGGACTTCGGAGTGAGGTCAGCGGCCAACATCCCCGGAGCTGACCGTTGAGTTTTCGGCAGCACCCGTACCTCGGGCTGGGAGAGCACAGAAGTCAGGGAGCCCCGCTCAGTCAGCGGGACCTGACTCTCCACCGTTACAGTCCAGGAAACTGCGAACTGGCGGGAGGACCGCGCAGGAGCAGGGTAGCCAAGACCCCAACTCCCCACCGCTTCAGTCCGAACGACCGCGGACTAGCGGCAAAAGAGTGCGGAAATCAGGGAGCCCCGTTAAAACGGCAGGCTCCGACTCACCGCCTCAGTCCGGAAGACCACGGACAGGCGGTAAAACCGCACACAAGTCGAGTAGCCCCGCTGGAGCGGCTGGCACCGACTTTCCGCCGCATCAGTCCGGAAGACCTCGGACTAGCGGCAGGCCCGCGCAGTGGTCGTGTCGCCCCGCTGGAGCGGCAGGCACCGACTCCCCACTGCCTCAGTCCGGAAGACCGCGGACAGGCGGCAGATCCATGCAGGAGTCGTGTAGCCCCGCAGGAGCGGCAGGCACCGATTCTCCACCGCTTCAGTCCGGAAGACCACGGACAGGCGGCAAATCCTCGCGGGAGTCGCGTCGCCCCGCTGGAGTGGCTGGCACCGACTTTCCACCGCATCAGTCCCATAGACATCACCCCGACGGGGTGCGGACTGGCGGTAATGACCCCATTGATTCTGCAGAATCTGGGGAAGACGACCTGCTGGTCGCAGATAGTGACGGCGATTGCATTGCCCGCATTGAGCGGATGATGGAGCAGCTGCTCCAGAGGGACCTACTCCAGCAGGAGCATGCGTCCCGTGGATTACACAGGTCCATGACAGCCCCCGATTCCAGGACTGTCCAACATCTCTCCCTCCTCGGAAGGGAGCGCCAGAAGTCAGGGGTTGCCTGACTTTGAAGAGGGGTTGACCGAAGACCCGAAGTTGAATGGGATGCAGGAAGTGGAACTTCTGGGGATGGTGTCAAAAGTCGCACATCCATCCCAGAAAGGGCAACCTCTTCAACCACGGCTAGCGGCTAGTATCAATTACCTGACTACTCACCAGCTTCAGGAACAGGTAATTATGGAGACCACATGCAAGTACCTGGCCCCGGGAAATTGTGTGTCGTTGAATGTACCAACTGTCAACACACCCATATGGGGGAATATAAGCCCTGGGATAAGGGCACAGGAACTGAAAATTCAGAAAACCCTCAAACTACTGACCTCAGGGATTACTGCGTTTGCCAGGTCCATTGATGGTGTGGACATGACGGAAGAGCAGCAGGATGCATTAGCCCTGATCTGCAACGCTCAACATGAGATCAATTGCTTCAGCAAAAGCTCTATCCGGCCCACGCTCAACCCCAAATTTGCGGGGTTGTGTAAAACCAGCGCTACTCCGTCACCAAGCCTGTTGTTTGGGGATGACCTGCCCAAACAGGTCAAAGACCTAGATGAGGAAGCTAAAGCGGTTGGCATGATCAAACCGCCTTCCTCTAGCAGGCCACCAGCATATCGACGGCAGCATCCATATGCAACACCCAACAGGCCCCGGTTTCACCCTGATAGGGTGACGGGTGCAAACCCAAAGGTCGCGCCTCATCCACAGAGGTCTTTTTTAGGCCAAGGCCCAGAGCGACCCGCTTGGAAAATGCGTCAACCCCACACCATGGCGCCACAACATCCCAAGAACCAAGGTGGGAAGCCCAAGCCCCACCGGTAACCGTGGAGGAAATGAGATCTGGTTCACTTGGGAATTCTGCAAGTTTAACCTCACAAGTGGGAGGTAGGTTGTATCTGTTTGGGGATGCATGGAGTTCCATAACTTCTGACCCTTTTATATTGCACAGTATTCAAGGTTATGAAATTGAATTTATAAACAAACAACTTCCCCCAGTTCAACGTACCTAGCCGGAAGTTTGTGCTTTCTCAAAAAGAGAAAGTGGAAGGACATGCAGAAATATTCAGACTATATACCAAGGGGGTAATAGAAAAAATTGTAACTGAACCTCTTGAGTTTGTATCTAACGTCTTTACCAAAACTAATAAAGATGGTGGATGTTGTATTATAGTCGACTTAACTCAACTGAATACCTTTGTGCAATATACCCATTTCAAGATGAAAACATTTGAAACTGCCAAGCAACTGATTTCCAGAGGGTACTTCATGGCCTGCATCGATCTAAAAGATGCATACTATTCAGTACTTATACTTAAAGATCACCGCAGATATTTGAAATTTGTCTGGATGGGGCAGCTGTGGCAGCATAGATCACTGCCTAATGGACTTACAACAGCCCCCAGGTTATTTACCAAAATATTGAAATCATTATTGGCATCTCTACGGAGACAAAATCACATAGTCATAGCCTATCTTGATGACATACTGATTGTTGGGAAAACTTTGGAATTGGCTAAATTAGCTGTGACAGCCACCAAGTCACTATTCCAAAAGCTGGGGCTCGTCATCCACCCAGACAAATCCAAATTAATACCTACTGTCATTATGGACTATCTGGGAATCTCGATTAACACAAATCATATGATTATTACTTTCCCAAATAACAAAGCGGCAGGTATTATAGAGGCATGTAATAGCCTTGCTTGCGACAGGAAACCGACTATTCGACATGCTGCCAAGGTAATTGGGAAACTTGTAGCTACATTTCCAGCTGCACAATTTGGACCGTTGCATTATCAAAACTTACAAAGAGAAAAAATCTCAGCACTAAAAACTAATGCTGGGCATTTTGATAGACCTATGCAGCTACCAACCCAAGAAAGAAATGAGCTACGATGGTGGATTAGCAGCATCCGAGATTGTTTAAATCCCATCGTAGTTACAAACCCTTCAGTCGTGTTGCAAATTGACGCCAGCGCTCACGACTAGGGAGCTACCGACACCACGTCTAGTTGTGGCGGCAGATGGGATTTGCATAAATCTACTTTTCTCCAATCACGAGGTATCAACTATTTGGAAATGCTGGGAGCATTTCTCGGACTACGGGCTTACTGTACAAATATGCATCATACGCATGTCCGTCTACAAATAGACAATACTACAGTGGTGGCATATTTAAACCATATGGATGGTATCAAGTCGATATCCTGTGATGAATTGGCAAACACAATTTGGCACTGGTGCATTGAAAGAGATATTTGGATTTCAGCTACTTACCTTCCGGGTAAGCTTAATACAGTGGCGGACGCCAGGTCACGAATATTCAATGACAACACCAAATGGATGTTGAACCCCCAAATATTTGCTAACATTATAGCTCAGTATGGAACACCAGATATCGACCTCTTTGCGTCCAGATTGAACCATCAGATACCAACATATGTCTGTTGGGAACCAGACCCTGGGCAGTAGCGATGGACGCTTTCTCGCTACATTGGGGGAACTTGTTCTTCTATGCATTTCCCCTTTCTGCCTCATCAGTCGGGTATTGCGGAAAATCCAGTTAGATTCTGCATCAGGAATACTGATAATACCTGACTGGCCCACACAGCTATGGTTCCCGGTGGTCATCGGCATGGTGAAGGAACCTTGGGTGCAGGTTCCTAAATGCCTGAACCTCCTGTCACATCCCATATCAGGGGAGAGCCATCCGTGCCATGGTCATCTGAACCTGTTGGCTTGCAGGTTCTGAAGAGACCTTTGCTGGAATTCGGGCTGTCGAACAGGACCATGGACATCATCACTGCGTTGTGCAGAGAGTCCACAAAGAAGCAGTACCTTACCCATGTAAGGAAATGGGAGGTCTTCTTTCCAGGACTAATATCACCTACGACTCTGCCACCATCACAGATGTGCTGGAATTCCTCGCGGGCCTTCACTATGATGAGGGCCTCAGCTACAGTGCCATCAATAGTGCTAGGAGTGCATTATCATCCTACCTCAGACTTGGAGTGGGATCCCATCCGTTGGTGTCGAAATTTATAAGGGGTATTTTTAATTCTAACGCTCCAAGACCACGATACATTATGACCTGGGATATAGGGGTAGTGTTGTCCCTACTCAGGAGTTGGTCACCAGTTTCGTTACTCCCACTGGCAAAACTCACCTACAAAGTGGTGATGCCAATGGCACTTATTACAGTTCAGTGGGTCCAGACCCTCCACAAACTGAAATTGTACAGGATAGTCTCGATCCCCACCAAGTTAACCTTTTTCATTGACAAGTTACTAAAACACCATAGACCTGGAACAACCGGTCTTAAAAAAGAATTCCACGCATATTCCATTGATGTACGCCTCTGTATAGCCACCCATCTCCGACATTATATTAATGTCACCCAAAATATAAGGGGAATGGAAACAGGTCTATTTATCAGTTTTAAAACGCCCACACTACAGGGTAACTGTGCAAACTATTTCCAGGTGGCTCAGGGTGGTGTTGGGTGCAGCAGGGGTAGACACTGATATTTTAAAATCTCATTCTACCAGGGCTGCGTCCACATCAGCGGCGAGAACCATGGAGGTGCCCATGGACCATGTCCTCGCAACAGCGGGCTGGGCCAATGAAGGCACATTTCAACGGTTTTATAATAACCCTGTGGCCACTCCTTGCCAACCATGAAATGTCTATTTTTCTTAATCTTCTAAATAACTCAAGTGCTCACTCAGTTATAGACCTCCACCATCTCTTCAAATAGAGTTTACCCTCTAGGTTAAAAAAAAACTTCCTTCTCGAACTTGTTGATTTCAATCTCTATTTCAATTCTTCAACGTTAATTGCCTCTTTGCTTTTGCTAATATTTCCCTCAAATACATCTCTTTGTTGCATTTATGTTCATCCTTTTGACCATACCATTGTGACTCTCATATTAACAGATAGGGTCATCACTGATCAACCTCTTGCATCAACCTTCAACCCCATTCCCCTTAACATCCACCTTCCCCTTGTGCTACATTTTACAGCTAGCTTCTAAACTCTATCCCTGGAATTTGCCCAAGTTCAGTGCAAACCTTTTGCAACCTTGTGGTGCTTCGATCCATTATTCACACCATTATCGAGGCTTCCTACTTTTACTTTCATCGCACCATCTCTTTCTTTATCTCAGCTTTCCGGTGCTGAAACACTCCTTCATACCTATGCTAACTCTAAACTTGATGAATTCAACACATTCATTATCTACCTTGTATTTTCCACCTTCCAAAATCAAATTCTGTTGCCTGTGAACTACTTCAAACCCAGTCCCATTCATCCATCAGCCTTGCAACTGCTGATCTAATTTATTCCCACACTCCAAAAGTGTGTAATTTTAAACATGGTGCTTTGTTGCCCAGATGCTACTCACTCCTACCTTAAGGATAAGATCCATTGGTGGGCAAGTTCAGCAGTAAAATTCAATGGTTTATAAAATTCAATAGGCTTATAGTTCTGAACGAGGGAGCAGTAGTCAGCAGAAAGTTTCAGGTGGTGGTTGAGGGCTAGAAAGTAAGATCGGGGATGAGCATATGATCATGAAGAGTGAGCAAGGTTGTGATTAGGTGTTAATGTTGAGATCATGGTGGCCTGAGATAATCAAATCAAATCAAAATCAAATCAAATAGGTTTTATTGTCATTGCACAACAACTGTACAACAACATTTTATGTGCATCTCCTTCAGTGGTAAACAATAAAAGACACAGGATGAAAAGATTTTAAAAGAACAAAACACAATAACACAAACAACCATTTACTCTCACATTTACATTTATCGTAAGATCAATGCATAAACGTTATAGATAATAAAAATGATGCACATTATATTGCACATTCCAGCAGACACATTATTTATAATGCACTCCGAATTGTATTGTGTTGCCCGTAGAGTTATCTGTTTGAGTTAAGTTCTTTAATGGCACGTGGGTAGAAACTGTTAGTTAGTCTGCAAGTGCAGGCCTTCAAAGACCTGTATCGCCTCCCAGAGGGCAGCAGAGTGAAAAGGTAGTTGGCAGGGTGGGATGAATCCTGTGTGATGTTTGTCGCCCGGCGTAAACATCGGGCCTTGTAAATATCTTCCAGGGAGGGTAGTTGAGCGTTTGTGATGCTCTGTGCTGTTTTAATAACCCTCTGTAGTGCCTTCCTTCCAGCCACAGTGCAGCTAGCAAACCACACCAGGATGCCATAGGAGAGGATGCTTTCCACGGTGCACCAGTAGAAGGACAGCAGCAGCTGCTGTGAGACGTTTGCTCTCCGCAGAATCCTCAGGGAATATAGCCGCTGCTGTGACTTATTTACGAGCGTGATGGTGTTCATTGTCCATGTAAGGTCCTGGGAGATGTATGTGCCCAGGAACTTAAAGTCAGTGACTCTCTCCACCATGTCTTCTTTGATGTAAAGAGGAGTAGGTTCCTCTCTCCTCCTCCTGAAGTCAATAACCAGTTCTTTTGTTTTGGTTGTGTTGAGCACCAGGTTATTGTTAGTGCACAAGACAGTCAGTTTTTGGACTTCATCTCTGTAGGCAGACTTGTCGTTATTATTTATCAGCCCTACCACAGTCGTGTCATCTGCAAATTTAATGATCTGGTTTGTGCTCTATGTCGGTGTGCTGTCATGAGTGTATATTGTGTAGAGAATAAGACTCAGCACACAGCCATGTGGCACTCCTGTACTGAGTGTCAGGACTGGGGAGTGATTGGACCCCATCCTGACAGCCTGTGGGCGGTCTGTTAAGAAGTCCTTGATCCATCTGCATGTGTTGGCATTTACACCCAGGTCAAACAGTTTGTCCACAATTCTGCTGGGGATGATGGTGTTGAATGCAGAACTGAAATCTACAAACAACATCCTCACATATGAGCCGGGGCGCTCCAGGTGAGTCAGTGCAGAATGTAGAGCCATGTTGATGGCGTCGTCTGTTGACCTGTTAGCTCTGTATGCAAACTGATGTTGATCCAGGGTGGGTGGGAGTGAGGATTTAATATGGGCCAGGACCAGTCTCTTGAAGCACTTCATCACAGTTGAAGTGTGAGCAACAGGTCTGTAGTCGTTCAAGCTGGTGATAGATGGTTTTTTGGGAACAGGCACAATGGTGGCAGTCTTGAAGCATTTAGGGACAGTGCATGTTGACAGAGAGAGGATTCGCTAAATATCTCCGCCAGCTGGTCTGCACAGTCCCGCAGTACTCTCCCTGGGATGCCATCTGGGCCAGCAGCTTTCCTGGGGTTGACCATGCGGAGTACTCTCCTGACATCCTCTGTGCTCACAGCGAGTGCCAGGTCGTCAGTGCTGGATGCAGCTGCAGGTGCAGGCTCCGCCTTACTCAGCTCAAAAACGGGCAAAAAAGTGGTTAAGCTCCTCAGCCAGCAAGTTACTACTGCTGCTGGTGGTTAACCCCCTGTTGCCCTTGTAGTTGGTAAGTTGCTGAATACCCTGCCAAACACGCCGAGAGTCCTTCTCATTAAAGTGTCCCTCTAGTCTTCTTCCATAGGCTGCCTTTGCCTCTTTGATGGCTCTCTTTAGTTTGGACCTGGCAGTGCTGTACAGTCCATCATTGCCGGATCCAAAGGCTGAGTTGCGTTCCCTCAGCAGCTTTCTGACTTCACTGGTCATCCATGGTTTGCTATTTGGATAACACCTAACCTCTCTGTCGACAGTGATGTTATTGATGCAGTTCTATATGTAGAACATGACTGTGGATGTGTAATCTGTTATGTCCTAATTTGCAAAAAGATCCCACTGGGTGCGCTCAAATCAATCCTGACGTTGAGCGGCAGCATCCTCAGGCCAAGTCTTTATGTTTCTCACACTGGGCTTAGTTTTCACGATGAGAGGTCTGTATGCTGAGGTGAGAAAGAGGGATAGGCGGTCAGACTGGCCGAGATGAGGGAGGGGGGAGGCTTTGTATCCATCCCTGATGTTGCTGTATACATGATCCAATGTATTTTCACCTCTCGTCGGACATGTGACATGCTGGTGGAATTTAGGGAGGACAGTTTTTAGATTTGGCTGATTGAAGTCTCCGGCCACAATGAAAATACCATCAGGGTGTGCAGTCTGTAGTTTGTTGACGGTTGGTAGCAGGGTGTTCAGTGCTAGCTTAACGCTAGCGCTTGGTGGAATATAAACAGCCATAATAACAACAGCTGTGAACTCCCACGGCAGATAGAAGGGTCGGCATTTCAGTGTTATAAACTCCAAGTCTGGTGAACAGTGTCTCTCAACGACAACTGCATTTTCGATAAGAATCAAAGGTGATATTTTCATTAGAGGGGTTGCAATGTAAAATGAGTGGTAGATGGGTGTGGTTGTAATGAAGGTGAGCATGTAATTAAGGGTGAGGTTGGCATCTGGGGCATGTTTTGATCAGTGTGATGTGGTAATTAAAGATGAGGTTGAGATCTGGGGTAATGTTGTGACATGAGTCTGGTGATGCAGTTGAGATTGTGATAAGGGAGAGCAAGGTTATAAAACAAAGTTAAGGTTGCCACCTGAAGTGAGATTTGATCAAAGGAAGTGAGGTTATGATCATGAGAAGGAGGTTTTAATGGATATGGAGATGTGAATGTTTTGTGAAAAAAAGAGTGTGGTTGTGATGGAGGTGATGTAATTGGAGATGAAGTTGTGATTAGGGGTGAGGTTTGATCCCAGTGACCTTGTGATGTGTGTGTGGTCTTGACAGTGATGAGATTTAATGTGATGTGGTTGAGGCTGTGATAAAGAGTGATGTTGTGATGGGGGTCAAGGCGTGGTTGGGCCATGTGTGGTTATGATGCCAGCTGAAGTTTGCTCGACCTCTTCCAAATCACACTCACCTTTATGACGATCTGTTGAACTAGTTATCCGATCAGTTGAATTCATGGCAAATGTATTTAGAAATGAAGAAATGAAGAATTGTTATCACGGGCAAAGGCCATAATACCTCTTTTATCCTTGTGCCCTGAGCAATTTTTTAAAGCTCATGGAACGTGTTTCAATCGCACATTAGGCTGCGCTCTGTCTGATGATCACCACATTGAATTTTATGATTGCCAGTCCATGCCAATAAATTGCAAGTGCCTTTATCAAATTTCTGGGACACATAATCTGAAAACAGTTCTTCTCAGATTCATCTAAAATGGCCCCGTTCTAGTCAATGGGATTTCAATTTGTTCTTATCATTTCCCTAATTCTCTTGCATTTTGATGTTGCTAATTACATTTCAAACGTTGGATTGCTTTCATTGCCAATAAAAAATATTTATTGTGCTTTAGGCATTTTGAGACCGCAGAATAAAGCCTTCTGTTTACAGGCAATGGAATTCTCACATATTTCTTTGCTTTTTTTGTCTTAATAGAGGGCAATTTAGATTCATCTGTTTTCACAAGCACACTTCTTCCCCGAGGCATATTCCACTGCTGATGGTTGCTGATCCATGCAGGCAAGATCTATTTTAGAAAGTTACCAAATCATAACCAGTTCTGCATGCAGAGTGTGTGCAGGGATTTCAGGGTGATGTTCAAGGAAGAGATCAAATAGACACAGGATGACAGTCTCCTAATTGACTAACTTGCTCCTTCATTGAAAATGATCAAATAGCCAAATTAAAATTACAGATTCTGGCTATTGGGTGTCAGGGATCCCAGGAAGCAGAGGGCAATGAATGTGGTGAGTATTCACTAATTTTTAATTTACATCATGCAGGGGATAATTGTTTTTAATTCATCATCGGCGGTCACTCGAAACGAGTATGACTGTCCTCTCCTCTCCATAGGGTCATCTACTTGTGGGTTCTGCAGATGTCTGTAGAGGCCGATCTGCGATCCACACACCTTGGTGCAATGTGGTCAGTGGAGACTGGCGGTGGTTGGTAGTCATCGAGCCCCCTTCTCTCTCTCTCTCTCTCCTTCTGGTGCTGTCGCTTTGTCTCTGCGACACAGCGTATTTCCGTTTCATGACGTGCAGCTCCTTCCTACACGGATTTCCTCCAGCAACGCCTGTCCAGTGCAATGTACTCCCAGTTGTTCGATGTGATGTGGAATTTATTCAGACTGTTTTTGATGTTGTCCTAAAAGCGTTTCTTTGGCCTGCCGGAGGCTCACCGACCTTCCTTCAATTGAGAATACAGGATCTGTTTAGGGAGACGTGTGTTGGACATGCAGATGACATGCCAAGTCCATCGAAATTGGTGATGCGTTGTTGTGGTGGTGATGCTGGCTTCCTCCAAAATGCTGATGTTGGTGCGTTTGTCTTCCCAGCTGATCCTAAGAAACTTTTGTAAGGATCTTTGATGGTGCCCACTGTAGGTGGTCCATGACACGGCTCCATACAACAGGGTGGAGAGGACAGCGTCTCTGTAGACCAGCAGTTTTGTTTCAGCCTTTAGGTCTCGGTCCTCAAAGACTCTTTTCCTGAGTCTGGCGAAGGCTCCACTGGCACAACTCAGGCGATGGTTGACCTCAGTGCCGATGTTAGCTTTTGAGGAAAGAATGCTGCCAAGGTAGGGGAAGTGGTCAACATTTTCAAGTGCTGTCGTCCACTTTTATAGTGGGCAGGGTAGATAGCTGGTTGGGTGGAGGTTGATGTAAGACCTCGGTCTTCTTGATGTTTAAGGCTAGGCCCATGGTCCTGTATGCCTTGGCGGGTCTTTTGCAGAGTGTGCTGCAATGGCTAAGTCATCCGTGTACTGAAGCTCACTGATGGCAGCGTTACTGACTTTGCTCTTGGCCTACAACCTATTAAGGTTGAAGAGCTCACCATCTGTTCTGTAGAGGATTGGGATCCCCTGTGGCAGCTCTTCACCAATGAGGTGAAGTATGGCAGCTATGAAAACGACAAACAGGGTGGTTGTGATGATGCATCCCTGTTTGACCCCTGTTTCCACAGTGAAGGGCTCGGACTCAGAACCGCAGTTGATGAGCACTGTGACCGACATGCCATCATGTGGAAACCTCAATATTCTGATTTACTTGTCATGGCAACCGTACCTTGATAGTGTGCTCCAAAGAGCCTGACGGTCTACCGAGTCAAAAGCCTTTGTCAGGTCTATGAAGGCGATATACAAAGGCAGCCTTTGTTCACGGCACTTTTCCTGGAGTTTGCGTGCTGTGAATATCATGTCTGCTGTACCTCTGGATGGGCGGAAGCCACACTGTGATTCTGGGAGTGCCTCCTCAAACAGTGGTAGGACGGTTTGCGAGGACACGGGCAAGGACTTTGCCTGTTGTTGACAGGAGTGAGATGCCCCTGTAGTTTCCACATTCAGCCTTGTCCCCCTTCTTGAAAATGGTCACTATTAGAGCATCCCTGAATTCAGAGGGAATTTCTTCTTTTTCCCAGACCTTGAGGAGTAGGGGGTGAATATGGTACAGGATCTCCGGTCCACCTTCCTTTAAGATCTCACCTGGGATCCCATCTGGACCAGTGGCCTTGTTGTGCTTAAGGCTCTTGATGGCATCTTGAACCTCTGTCATAGTGGGAGGTTCTTCCATGTCTTCCCTAGTGGGACTCTGGGGGATGTGTTTGGTAATGTTTGGTTCATTGTGCTGTCACGGTTGAGAAGTTCGTGGAAGTGCTCCTTCCATCGGGCGTCAACGGACTCATTGTCCTTCAGCAGCTCTTGCCCGTCCTTTGAGCACAGGCGGTTTAAGCCACGGGAGCATTGACCATAGACGGGCCTTAGTAGCGCCAAATAAGCCTCGTGTCACCCAAGTCTGCCAGTCTCTGGATTTCCAGAGCCTTTTCTGTCCACCAAGAGTTCTTAAGCTCTCACCCGGCTCTGGATGTCCGCCTTGGCTCTGGAGTGAGCCGCTCTTTTGCCCTCTCAGGTTACATCATTTTGCCAGGCACAAAAGGCTTTTCTTTTCTTGGAGATGAGCTGTTCTATCTCTGTGTCGTTCTCGTCAAACCAGTCCTGGTGTTTTCTGGACTTGCACGCAAGGATGGTTTTGCAGGTATCAAGGATGGTGGATTTGAGCTGGCTCTAGTGCTCTTTGATGTCATCAGGATATTCCTGTAGAAAGCTTTCCCCAAGAGAAGCCTGAAGTCGCTGCAGGGTGGTAGTTTCCTCCAGGCTTTCAAGGTTCAGTCTTGGCCAGGTCTGCTTCTTTTGAATCCTCCTCTTCCTCTTACATTTGATGGACACTATGGAGCAGATGAGGCTATGATCTGTCCAGCAGTCATGGCTCTTGTGATGTTCATGTCACGGCAGTCCTTGTCTCGTATAATGACATAGTCAATGAGATGCCACTGTTTGGAGCATGGATGTCTCCAAAATGTCTCAAGTTTGTTTTTCTGGTGAAAGAGGGTGTTAGTGATGGTGAGGTCGTGCTGAACACATTGGCTAAGAAGCAGATCTCCATTGGAGCTGATGTTCCCGACGCATTCCTTTCCTTTGGTACCCTTCCAGAGGTGTTGATCCCGGCCCACCCTGGCGTTGAAGTCTCCTAAGAGAATAATCTTATCCTCCCTGGGGATTTTAGACAATGTCTCATCCAGGCAGGTGTAGAAGGTCTCTTTTACTTCCTCTTCAAAGTCTAACATAGGTACTCACAACTGTTGCCATCTGGTTGTTGGCAAGCACTACACGGATGGCCATGATTTTCACAGGAAGTTCAGAGAGGTGGCTGATGGATTGGCTCCTGATGGCAAACCCAACACCATGGATCCTGGGCTCATCAGCAGCTTTTCCTCTCCAGAAGAAAGGGTAACCACCGTTCTCCTCCTTCAGTTGTCTTTCGTCTGCCCGCCGGGTTTCAGAAAGGGCAGCTATGTCAATCCGGCATCTTCTCAGTTCTCTTGCGATGATCTCCTCTCTGGTCTGTTCTGGTTGCACTATTCATCAATGTGCGCACATTCCATGCTCCAAAGTTCATCTTCATATTTCCGTGTTTCTGACCGCATGTGGTGATATCGCTGGACGCGGTAATCCAGTCGGTAAGTTTGAGGCAGGCTATTTTTAGGGCATCTTTTCTAGCCCTTTCCCCAAGTGGGGTGAGCAGAATGGATCCTAAAGAGGACTGCTCAGTCGTGAGTGCAGCTGCCGAAGGGCTCTTCTGCCTCATTCCAAGAGTCCAAAGGCTGAACCAAGCACCCACCGCCTGATGTGCCAGCTCATGATGTGCCAGCTCCCGATCACACAATACAGCCCCCGTCGCCACTTGCAGGTCACCATAAGATTTAATGCGGGGTGTTTGAGTGGATTCCCTATATGGAGGACGCCTGTGCATGACTTTGTTTAACGTGGGAAGACTGGTGCACAGGCAGCCACCACATGGTCCTTGACAGATCTGGGTCAGGATCCAGTGGCATGGAGTCCAAGATGCAGCCTTCATCTGCCTTCCCAGCCGTTGTGATGCTCAACTAAAGTCAGCCATCATCCTCCGCCTGTTCCACTGTTGAGGTCTTGGTTGGATTGCTCTTTGTCAAGACATCCACCTCGACCTTACTGCCATGGGTGGCCCTACCAGGAGCATAGCTCCAGACGGAATCACGCTCAGGATCTCAGAACCACACAAGCTTCTCCACCACGACAAGGTGACAATCCTCGGAGAAGTGTTTTTAATTAATAGATATCGCATGCCAGTCTGTATGATTGCTGGACTTTACCTCTGTTGTAAGGTACACCAGTCTTACCTGGAAAGTCTTGTCAAGTATTGAAGCACCAGTCAGCATCTTGTCATTCCCCTGCCCCATGTCCCACCTCAGCCTCCCCTCCCCATCAACCCCCACCATATTCTACCATCACCAGTACCACTGGTTAGGAGTCAAGGGTGTTTTATTGTCATACATACCAAAACAGAACAAAAACATTCTTACTTGCACCGGCTGGTTTCTAAACACAATACTCAATAGATAATATGATAAACAAACATTTAAAAACATGCAATACATTTAAAAAATTGTAGTGTGAAAAACAAAACAAAGCCCACAGTCCCCTGTGCAACCAAGGCAGTTTGTAGTTGGCCCTGCTCTGGACACAGTGACATTGGAGAAGCTTGAGATAACATCTCAAATATTCTACTGACATGGTGAACATGGTGTTGCGGGAGGAAGGGCCATGAAGAATTATAGATTCCAGTTGATAAGGTCCAGTCCACAATGGCTATGTGGCTTTGGGATGCATGCTAGTGGGTCGGGTGGAAACTCAGAACTTCCTGACTGATGCAGTCACAAGGAAGATTCCACAGATGCAGGAAACAGAGGCAAAAAAAAGTGCTAGAGGGTCTCAGCTTGCCAGGCAGCATATGTGGAAGAAAATGGACCGTGGGTGTTTTATATCAAGAATTTAGTTGAGTTGAGGTAGACAATAGATAATAGACAATAGACAATGGGTGCAGGAGTAGACCATTCGGCACTTCGAGCCAGCACCGCCATTCAACGTGATCATGGCTGATCATCCACAATCAGTACCCCATTCGTGCCTTCTCCCCATATCCCCTGACTCCGCTATCTTCAAGAACCCTATCTAGCTCTCTCTTGAAAGTATCCAGAGAACCAGCCTCCACCACCCTCTGAGGCAGAGAATTCCACAGACACAACTCTGTGTGTGTGAAACTCGGGTTTAGTTTAGTTTAGTTTATTTTCACATGTACTGAGGTAGAACCTTCAGATGCATGGTAACTAGTCAGCGGAAAGACAATACATGATTACAATTGACTCATCCACAATGTGCAAATACATTATAAAGGGAATAATACTGTGACAAATGATTATCTTTGTATTACTTATGGGATGATCCATTTCCTTTAGACTCAGGAACTTCCTGAATGTTTTGTTATCACTCTCTAAAATATTGGAGGATAGCCAATGTTAAACTAGTTTTCTTTCAGTCTGAGAAAGGGTTCCGACCCGAAACATAACCTATTCTGTATCTCCTGAGATGCTGCATAACCTGTTGAGATACTCCAGCCTTTTGTTTCTATCTTGTTAAACTAAACAATAATTATCTTACCTTAACAATATCTTAAGTTGTTAATAGCATTCACATAGTGAAAGAGAAAGAGTGGGAGAAAGAGAGGGAGAGGGAGGGAGGGCAAGAAATAAATGTTATTTTCCTGGCTCTTCATGTGGCTAATGACCAGGTAGACATCCTGGCTCTCTTATATAATACAATAACAATCTAGCCACAAGGAACTGCAGTTACTGGATTCTCCAATCTGAAGAAGTGTCCCGACCCAAAACGTTGCCTATCCATGACCACCAGATGCTGCCTGACCCATTGCGTTACTCTAGAACTTTGTGTTCTAAGTATCAATCTAACAATATCAACACAGAAGGCAATTGGTTATATAGTATAATTCTTAAAAGGCACCACACTGAATATTACTTAAGCTGTCTTTTTAGAAAAATGCATGTAACATTACAAAGATAAATGACAAACTAGAAAATCGGAAACATTTTAGAAACCCGCAAAGGATGACTTTAAAAAGAAAGTGAAATTACATGAGCAAGAAATGTGAAACAGAACAGAGCTTCTACAAGTATACAAACATGAAGAAACTAGTTGAAATAAACATTAGAGTTACAGAGTTGTGTCATTGTGCAGTAGCGAATCACGCCTTTCAGCGCAGAGTCCATGTCAATCATAAAGCACCCATTTACATGAATCCTGCACGAGTCCAATTTATACTTTCCACATCCACATCAACTCTCCCCAGTTTCTACCTGCATACACTGGGAGCAATTTAGGTGTTCAATTTACCCACAAACTCACATGTATTTTCTGGGAAGAAATTGGAAGACATAAAGGAAGCTTACAGATCACTGGAGCAATTTGCAATCTCAATATGGACACTGTTCGAGGACAGAATGAACCCAGGTCACTGAAGATATAAGACAACAACTTTACCAATTACAACACCATGCCTTTTGTATAATGGTGCTTTAGGTAATGAATTAGGGGAATCAATAGAAAGACATTCTTGCCATAGAGGGAGTACAGAGAAGGTTCACCAGACTGATTCCTGGGATGGCAGGACTTCCATATGAAGAAAGACGGGATAGACTCGGCTTGTACTCACTGGAATTTAGCAGATTGAGGGGGGATCTTATAGAGATTTTACAAAGAAAGGAGGGATAGCAAGTAAACAGGACACAAAGAGTTTACAAGGGTAGTAGGCAGATTAAGTGAGTGGACAAAATTTTGGTAAATGAAGTATGACGTGGAGAAAAGTGAGATTATCTACTACGGCAGGAATGATGGAAGAGACTACAGGATGCTTCTGCACAGAGCCAACAATTTATCCTCATGAATGAAGCATGGTATGTGTAAACAAGTGTTCAGGAAAGTAAGTGGAGAATTGAACCTTACAGCAAGTTGGGGTAGAAATGTAGGAAAGGACTCCTACAACTGTGCAGGACATATTTTGAATATTGTGAACAGTTCTGCTCTCCTTATTTAATGAGGGGCTTGGAGTATAAAATGGGGAAGTCACATCACATCAGAAAACAATATACTTAAATTAAAGGCAATGCCGTAAAGGTTCATTGGGTTGTATCTTAGGATGAATGATATATTTTGAGGAAAAGGTTGAACAGGTTGATTGTATTTCATTGATTCTACAATCAATGGAATACAGTCAAGAATAAGAAGCAATTGTATTAAAATATATAAGATTGTGTGGGAATTGATAGAATGAATGCAGTGAGAATGTTTCCCATCACAGAGGAACCAAGAATTATGGTATAAAAGTAGCAAAATAAAGAGTCACCTATTTAAGATGGAGATGAGGAGGTGTTTCTTCATTTAGACGGTTAAAAATCTTTGTAAATCTATAAGGGAGTCAAGGGGAATGGAGAACATCAGGAAAGAAGCCAAGATCAGACCAGTTATGATCGTAGTGAGTGGCGGGACAGGCTCAGAGTCACATGACCATCTTTATGTTGTCTTTCTATGAAATCCATGACTGTGAGAGGAAGACCAAGGATGCTTCAGGGATCCAACGTATATGTTAGGCCCACAATTTGGGTACACTTCATGTATGGGTAAAGTATACCTTGAATGACATTGCAAAATGGAAATATGTCCACTTGGACTTTTCAGCCTATTTTTCTCAATGCCTCTGGAGGCCAATTAATTCCCAAGCTATTTACATTTAAATGTAGAAACATGCACGTGAATTATAAATATTTTTCTCTCAATGTCAGCAAGACAAATGAGATAGTGATCGACTTTAGGCAGCGAAGCGGTACACATATCCCAGTTTGCATTGATGGCGCTAAAGTAAAGATGGTTGAAAACTTCAAATTCCTAGGAGTCAATATCACCAACAACTTCTCCTGGACCACCCATATTAAAGCACAAATGCCTGCATGCCATGTCCCCAATACAGATGCTCCATAGAAAACATTTTATCGGGATGCATCACAGCTTGGTTTGGCAATAGCTTCATTCAAAACCACAAGAAATTGCAGTGAATTGTGGACGTAACCCATATCATCACATAAACTAACCTCCTTTCCATTGACTCTGTTTATACCTCACCCGCCTCGGCAAGGCCAGCAGCATAAGCAAGGATGAATTACACCCTGGCCACTCCTTCTTCACCCCTCTCCTAGAAGGTATAGAAGTGTGAAAATGCACACCTCCAGATTCAGGGACAGTTTCTTCCCAGCTGTTATCAGGCAACTGAATCATCGTACCAGAACTAGAGAGCAGTCCTGAACTACTATTTAACTCATTGGTGACCCTCAGACTATCTTTGATTAGAATTTACTGGCCTTACCTTGCACTAAATGTTATTCCCTTATCTTGTATCTGTACACTGTAAATGACTCAATTGTAACCATGTATTGTCTTTACGCTGACCAGTTAGCACGTGACAAATGCTTCTCATTGTATCTCGGTACACATGACAATAAACTCATATCTTACTTAAGACACAAAGAGCATTGATTAAATGCGTTATATAATTTAATTTCTGCTATTCACCCAAACCCAGCATATGTGTTTCAAGATCTTATATGAGCTTCAAATAAAACTCTTAATTTTATTGATGCGCTAACTTTAGTTGTGCCTGACAACAACATATTCCTTTTCTATGGAGCTGCCAATGGTCATAACATTGCCCTGGAAACTGAAAGAGGCTCAGTTGGAGAAGTCAGTAGAATACGTAACACTATCAAGGAGATACAAGAAGTAATAGCTTAATGCCTGAGGAAAGCTGTTGGCTGCCATTGACAGTTCTTTAATCTGCGAGTAGTAGATCACTCAAACTTTGCAGGAGAACTGGTATCGCTATACTCCCTATCTGCTGAATGATTAGTAAGTGGGCCCAAAGGCAATTTTTAGAGTTGAAGCACCATATCATTCAATCACTCAACAGCATACAACTTCTATTTCTTATTTGTCATTTATCTTCTATTTCAAAAGCTCAAAACTTTCCCCTGTTAGTAAGCAGTATTTACAGTGTATGTCTTTCTTTAAATTATGATTTAAAATAGATTCCCCGTATTAATGAATTAGATGAAATATTTTGGCAACATACTTCAGGGCTGGACTTCCTGTTTGATGACAGTTTCGATAGATATATTTCCTCTATAATTACTATAAGATTAGCAAGAACTTTAATAAGAACTAACTACAAGAAGTACAAAAATAAATCTCGAGTATTTAGTAGTAAATGTTAGCAATGTTGTAAAGTATTCCATTTTATCTTTTGTTTGTTCTTAATTTTATTTTATTTTCAATTTTATGCATCATTGGGACTGAGACTGATTTCTCATTTAACTGTTTTTGCATCAGCCAAACTAGATTGTTGCATTTCTTATCAGTCTCCGCTCATGTTCATACATTCAATTTCTTCTGGCTAATTCCCCAAAGATTTAGAAATCCTATTTAGTTGCAAAGTCTGCTGTTACGAACACTTATATTTTATTCAATATACTTAGAAATGTATTTTACTTGCTGTTTTTCTTGTCCCTTTATTTGCTCAGTAGTTTAGTTTTTTTTTTCCATAATGTGGATTATCATTTGCTTTGTTTTTGACATAAGATTTATTTACATAGTCAACATTTAATCTTAATTACTAAACTCCAATGAGAGATCCTGTTTACAAGTGTCAGTTGAAACACAATTGGTTGCTCATCTACCCATGGGTCAAAAGGCTCCCATTTTGGACTTGCTTCGTTCAGTGAGTTGAGCACAAAAACTTTGAATCTCAGTAACTGTGCTGAGAGCACACTGCACTGTCAGAGCTGCACTTTATGGTCAAGATTTTAACTGTGAACTCAGTTGGATGCATAATATTAGTGGCACTGTGCAGAAGATGAGCAAGGAAGTTATCCTGAGTAAAAAATACACATAGTCATAAAGTATCACACAGCATGGAAATAGTCCAACCCGCCCATGGTGACTAAGATGCCCCATCTATGCAAGTTCCATTTTCCTGCATTTGACCCATATCTCTCCAAGACTTTTCTATCCATCTTGAATATTATTTTACTTCGGAGTCACGTGAGTGACTATGTGAAGAAGGCCGTCCCCATGCATGCGCGTCATTACGTCTGATGCGTTGTGCACGGACTGACTGGCAGGCACGCGGCTCCTGCCAGCGGTAAATTTTAAACCTGGAAGGTAAGTTTTTAACTTATTTCTAGGGATGTGTTTTGTTTTGCAGGATTGCCTGCTGAATTTGGGGCGAAGTTGGACGGGCCGCAGGAAACCAGTTATGGACCGTGGGGAAATCCCGGTACGGACCGCGAAATTGCGGGTAGCCGGCGGCCATCGGGTTCTCTCCCATGTCGCTGACTAGGAGGTCAGCGATACCCAGGAGGGGAATGCGAGTTGGGGTTCGTCCCAGTTTGGGCTCCCAGACCGCTATGGTCGCCCAGAGAAAGGGGTTAGACTGACAGTTAGCCGGTCTTGCAACCCCAGTCACTCACAATGGGGTCTACAGCTCCCACATCGCAATTGTTCGCCCAGAGAAGGGGTTAGACTGACAGTTAGCCGGTCTTGCAACCCCAGTCATTCACAATGGGGTCTGCAGCTCCCACACCATTATGGTCCCCAGAAATAGGGGTTAGACTGGCAGTAAGCCAGTCTAGCTATCCCAGTCTCGGACAATGGAGTCAGCAACCCCAGACCGCTTAGGTCTTCCGAGATTAAGCGGTTAGACTGGCAGTACGCCGGTCTCGCTACGCCTGTTGCGGACTATGGGGTCAGCAGCCCAGACCGCTTAGGTCTTCCTAGAGAAAGCGGTCAGACTGGCAGTAAGCTGGTCACGCTACTCCAGTGCGGACAATGGGGTCAGCAGCTGCAGATTGCTTAGGTCTTCCCAGAAAAAGCGGTTAGACTGGCAGTCAGCCGGTCTCGCTACCCCAATCTGTCAATGGGGTCAGCAGCTCCCAGACCGCTTAGTGCTTCCCAGATAGGGGTTAGACTGGCAGTAAACCGGTCTCGCTGACATCGCTGACATTGGGGTCAGCAGCTCCCAGACCGCTAAGGTCTCCCCAAATAAGGGGAAAACTGGCAGTAAGCTGGTTATCAAGACCCAGTCACTAACTATGGGGTCAGCAACTCACAGACCGCTATGGTTCCCCAGGAACGGGGTTAAACCATGAGGTAGCCGGTCAGGCCTTGGGACTCGGTCGAGTCGGGCCAGGAGGTTCCCCCCTCCTTCTATGGGTAGTGTCTGCGAATGCCTAAAGCCCACCTGGAGCACCTGATATATGGTCTAGAAGAGAGCTATCTGTGCCCGGGTATTATGAAAAACCCGCTGGCAGCGGCACCTGTTAGGGCTGCACAATGTCTCCCTCCCTGAGGAGGGGAGCATCAGGGGTCAGTTTCGCTCTGGCCCAGAGTCATATTCTGATATAGGTCCGAGGGGCCAGGTCAGCGCAGGTATCCTCAGGGGCCTGCGGCAGCACCTGCCTCAGAGCTTTCTACAAGTCTCCCTCTCGGTGGAGGGGAGTGCGAGGACATACTCGCAAGGGAAGAGGCAGAAATCCCGGAAGGGGACAGGTTCCCTCACGCTACAAGTGCCGGCAGTGAACAGAGCTATCAAATGAAACCATCGTATCGGGGATGACAGCCCCACGCCTCAACGGCAGTAAGCAGTTCACTGAAGTTGATGGGCGCTTGAAAGCTGGGCCAAGCTGGTCTCAGGAATATGGAAATCAAGGATGGGAATGGAACCCACATCAGGGGCCTTTGGGCTTACCATAAGACCACCGGTAACCATGGAGGTAGGTGTGTCTGGTTCTTTCTAAAACGTGGGGTAAGTGGACCATTTACAAGTTCGTATATTTACACTTGTTTTCGTACAAATGAAAATGATAACATGTGATGGGTAATTATTACACAGTATACAAGGGTACCAAGCATGGCTTGGAATTGGGGCCAGAGTTGTCTTTCGAGGCAGGCTCAAGATTATGGCAAGCATTGCCTTCCGCGACAAGCTCGGTAATATGGCCAGAGCTGTCTTTCGAGGCAGGCTCAGAATTATGGCCGGAGCAGTTTTAAGGCAGGCCAGTAGTAAGGCCAGAGCTGCATTCAAGGCAGGCACAGAATTATGGCAGGCGTGGCCTGTCCCTTGTGAAAGATGGAGAGATGTTGGTTCATATTTCATTTACTCCCATGTGCAAGATAGCTTTTCAGTATATGGAATTTCTCTACTGTCTAACTACTAATTTCCATAGGATCTTTATGGCATGCATCGATCTCATAGATGCATACCATTTAGGACCCATTCACAGGAGATCACCGGAGACATTTCAAATTGATCTGGAGGATATTTCTTACGTTGTGTTTTGCTTAAATCAACTGTTTTCAGCCATCCAGTCAAATTTAAGTTGATACCAACTGGAAGTTATTGTTTATCGGATATACTTTAACTATTAATTTCCTGTGATTCCGCCCTGGGGCAACAGATTGGAATCAATTGAAGCCTGTAATAACCTTGTTATCAAGCAGTCTTCTATGTATTAAATGAAATTGGCTATAGCAGCTGTGTTGCAGCTGTGCAATTGGGTCTAGCATTATTAGAACTTTCAACATGCAAGTATTAACCTCTCAAGTGCCAAATAGGTCATTGTTAACAGACCTATGCTATTATCAGCTGAAGCTACCAAAGTCACAATCGTGGTCGAACTATATTCAGCATTGCTCCAGTAGTTTTGGTCACATAATCTTCAGTTATATTACTTACACGTGCTAGAGCTCTAAGATGGAAAATCACGAATGCCATCTCTAGTAACGAAGGCGGATGGGATTTGCATGAATCACCAATTCTTCAGTTATTGGTATCAATTACCTATAGACACTAGGTGTATACTATGGGTTAAAGGGTAAACCTGCATGTTTAGTTCCAAGTTGATACACTGTGGTGGTGGCATATGTTAGTCACACAGATGCAATAAAGTCAAAGTATCCTATCATAATTTACCCAACCTTTTTTTTGGCTCTGGTGTACCATCATGCAAAATCAATGACAACACAGTATGGATGTTGGATCACAAAGCATTTTAAGATCTATGGTTCAATGGCACCCAATGTCGATATGTTTGCATGCAGGCTCATTTTTGCTACACAAGGGAGGAATGTTCTTTTATGGGGTTCTCCATTTTGCCTCATCAGTCGGGGCTTGCAATATTTAGCAAGATCCCGCATTCAGGGTTCTCGTACTGGCCTACCCAGCCATGGTTTCCCACAAATGTTGGGAATAATATAGAACCTTATATGGGTTTCTAAACATAAAACTTTGCTGGTTCAGCCTGAGATTCGGGAAACCAGCCTCTACATGATTAATCAATTCATTGCTTTACAGAATCTGAGAAGACCGCTCCTGCAGCTCGGGCTGTCAGACCGATCCATGTATGTCTCACTGCAGAGTGCAGGGATAGCAACAATAAGCAATTAAATGTTACGATACATATAATACGGCATGGACACCGACGTCTTCGAGTTCATTTTATATGGGTCTTTGACAATAAATTAAGTTATAGTCCCATTGACTGTACCCAACGTGCTTCTCATCATAGTTGCTGCAGCAAGTGGGACCTCCTCTCTCGGGTTTCAGCCTCTGGTGTCCAGTATTTAGGATATCATGAACACAAGTTCTTCCAGGCCCAAGTACACGGAAGTATGGGATATTGACATTGTGTTAACATTTATTCACCATGGGGCTCCAGCTATATCTCTATCTTTGGTTCGGCTCTCATAGGTAGCTGGTGCTCCCTGGTGCTGCCCTCAGCGCACGGGTCCAGTCATTACATAAATTGCGAATGGACAGGATCATCACACCTGCAATATCATATTCATGTTTACATACCCCATGCACCTTCTGTTACATGTGGTCACACATTTACATCATTACGTCAAGGTCATCTAGAGCCTTAGAGGCTCTGATACTAGTTCAGACCATCTCCAGGTTTGGCTTATATAGGAGTAGATACTGATTTCTAATCTCACTCTACCAGGGCTGCTACAACACCAGCAGCAAGGGTTATGGGCGGTCCTCTGGACCACATCCTGTCAACTGCAGGATGGTCTAACGAAAGAGGTAGCCAACGTTTTATTTTAACCCATTGCCAGACCAGGGGTATTTGCCAACTCTATTTAGATTCAATTTATAGTTCCCCTCGGTTGAGAGGGGTTACTGTTATAAATGTTATAGCATGTTTTAAATCTATGTCATGTCCCATTTCCCCTACAATTAAAATGTGGATTACAGAAATGTCGGAGACACTTCATCTGGAACGATTAAGACTTGTCCTGATGGACAGGTTGGATCAATTCAGAGGAATATGGTCTCCATTTATTGAATATTTAAAGGGTTAAGATGGTCCGGTTCGAGTCCATGACTGAAGCCTGAATGAATGAATAGATGAAGAATTATATATAATAGATCATGAATATATCTCCAATGAAGAATATCTTGTTTAATACTAATTAATTTTTCTCTTTTTTTATCTCTTTTTCTCTTTATTACCTATTTCCTACTGTTATAAAATAAAAAAATATATAGAAGTATAAATAAGATTGACTGTAAAAGTTTAAAATATTAAGAATGTATGTGACGATAATATTTGTTTTCTTTGTCTTTGATCTTATATTATTTCTTCTTAATATGTAATTACTTCGAATAAAAATATTTTACAAAATTAAATCTATGTCATGTTCGTATGCATTATGAATGTTTCCCTCATCTATGGTCAACTGATGCAGTCATGCTTGTGTGGACTCGTTTTTCCACGGCATGAAATCACAGACCTTCAAAGTCTTCACGTAGTCACTCACGTGACTCTGAAGTAAAATAGTAAGATTAAACGAGAACTTACCAGTTTGAAGTTTGATCGTTATGAGGGATTACGTGCCCTCCGCTCCCTACCCTCATAACATAACGATCATCTGGTAGTTCTCGTCATCTATAATCTTACTATGTTAGTTCTACAACTGTTATCTGTGATTTCACACCGCTGCTTTGAAGATTGATGCGCATGCGTGGGGATGGCCTTCTTCACGTAATCCCTCATCGTAACCCCTCATAAAATTGATAAGTTCTCGTTTAATCTTACTATTCTTGTTCCTGCCTCAACCACTTCCTCTGCAGCTCATTGCATATATGTACCCTTTGTGTGAAAATGTTGCCCCTCAAATACCTATTAAATCTTTCCACTGTTACATTAAACTAGTTCTTGATTCTCCAAATCAGCAAAATGACTATGTGCATTCACCCTGTCTATACCCCTCGTGACTTTGTATACCACTATAAGATCAATCCTCAGTTGCATTCCAAGAAATAAAATCCTAGACTGCCCAACTTTTCCCCATAACTCAGTTCCTCGAGTCCAAGCAATATCCTATTCTATCTTCTCTGCACTCTTTCCAGCTTAATGGAACCTTTATTACAGGAGGGCTGCCAAAAATGAACCCATTATTCCAAGTGTAGACCCACTCATGTGCAGATGCTGGAAATCCAAAGTTGAACATAAAATTCTAGAAACAAGCAGCATCTGTGGAAAGAAGAAAGAGTGATGATTTCAGGACCGGCACCTTTACCAGAAAGAGAGGAGGCATGTTACACATTCTCCTCAGGTTCAGGCATGGTTCCGTTCCTGTGAATGGTGCATAATTTGTGCAGTTAACAAGTCAGAAATATGATTGCAAATCAAATTCACATTGCAGTAGATGGTTGGTAGCTTGCAACAGCCAATAAATGCATCCCATTCCGACCAGTCTCCCAAATGCTTGTTTGCATTTACTTGGTGTACATTAGTCACGTGTTCATAATATGGGAAGGAGCTGTAGTTTTAGTTTGGGAGAGGGGGTGGAGGAGAAATGGGTAGAATAAAGAGAATATTTCTGAATGTGTGAGACCAGATGTCTTAATCCTATGACATTTTTCTTACAGTCTTGTCAATATTTTCCCTCAGATTAAAGATATTTCTCCAGTGACAGGATGCAAAAGGTTTTGGACAACACAGTGGTGCAGCAGGGTAGAACTGCTGCTTTACAACGCCGGAGATCCGCGTCCGATCCTGATCTCAGGTGCTGCCTGTGTGGAGTTTGTATGTTCTCTCTGTGACTGCAAGGGTTTCCTCTGGGTGTTCCTATTTTCTCCCACATCGCAAAAACATGTGGGTTTGTAGGTTAATTGGCCTCTGTAAATTGTCTCTGGTGTGTAGGGAATGAATGTTAAAGTGAAATAACATGGAACTTATATGAACGGGTGATTAATGATCGGCCTAGACTCAATGGGCTGAAGTGCCAGGTTGTATCTTTCAATCAATATATTGTACAAAATATTCACTGTCAAGATAATCTTTCCTCTGGTGTGCCCCCTTACTCTCCTTCCAATGTCATCTCCACTTCTCCCAATTTCTATAGCCCCTGCCGCCCCCATCCTCCATTTTCATCCCCATCCTCATTCCATCCACCTGTGATATCACACCTCTCACACGGGATTCCCCACCATCTGGTTCCATCTGCCCTTCATCTAATCCTAATAGTCCCCATTATCACTTTCCTAATTTTATCAGGTTCCAGCACATGTACCCTTTATGTCCCTGTTTTACACCCTGCAATATATGTCTCTTCCTTCATCCTCCCCTCCCCCTACCTAACTCTACAGGTCTTTTCTCATTTGCTGCATAGTATGCCTCACTATGTGCTAGTGACTGACTTTTAACCTTTCTTATTCATTTTTTATTGTAACTCACTATTTGCAACGAAAGGGTTTTCTTTTTACATTGGAAATAATTTATGCCATCAAGGAGATGAGCAGCTTGTATCACTACAGCTCCTGCCACTATAACTCCATGTAGTATATTTGTAAGTACTGATGTAGCTGGAGGCAACATACAATACTCCTGGAGATTTTTCTCTTGTGTTATTGCATGGCTCACATATTTTATGAATCCTTCATGTTGTATTATTTTTTGTTTGTTGTTCTGAAGGGACACATTATAAATTGACTGAAATTTGAATATTTGTGACTCAGAATCCCAAAAGAAATGTTGCTATTGTCATATCTTTGCCTCTCTTTAATGCCTTGGTTATTACAGGGTAACATATATTTTCAAAGCCACCAATGTCTCTAATAACACATCAAAGAGACATTACTTTGTTTGGACCTAAGCAGTGGTCTAAATTTCAGTGAATTAGATGTCAGCTTAATCCAGGCTATTCTATGCTTACCTAATGTAAATTTACACATTTTCTGAACAGATATGAAAAGATAACAAACCAAGAATCATGGCGATAATTATAGTGGTAGTTCCACAATCTGGTGAGGGTACCATGAGTAATTGTAGCACTTTGTCACTTTCTCAGCACAGTCCATCTATGGGGCAAGTAGAGCAAAGTCTACTTGCCCCTCTGGTCTCATCCAACACTGTGCAGGACTGGTAGGCAGAGTCTCTTTAATTCAAAATAGATTTGTGATCTAGGACCAGCAGTTCTTCATGAATCAGTCGGAAATTGTGAAGAAAGCCTTGTAAAATCTGAATAAAATCTGAATGGCAAACTTGAAAAGAGCATGGCTATACGTGTACAGTCAATGTGATTGCAGTTTCACTTTCCTTTACCACTAACTAACTACTGTATGTTCAGATATTATATGAATTTATGAATATGTGTGCTCTGGAACAGCTGATACTGGAGTATTGCTTCTTTTCAGCTCAGCAGCAAAATTAATTTGATTCTTAATTTGAAAGGTCTTGTTCTTATTATGTCTTGAAAAAAAATGTTTAATTCCCTCACCCACCAGATGAGTATTTGAGGCCATACAAGCCCTATATAAATGATGCACAAACATTTTTAAGGAACATGCTTAGTGTACTAGAGTTTGCAGATTCAGATATCATCCTGCTGTAGGTTTACCGTCAGATGTGTTGGTCAGAGGTCATAGACCTAACTGGAATTACAGGCTGTCTGACTTTGATAACCAGTGGGAAATGTTGGAAGTAATCTACATTACTCTTAAGACCCTTCCTATTTTGCCACTTCATTAGGAAGCCACTAATCTCTTTACTCAATGAGATAGATAAGGTTTTGCTAATACACCCGGCAGTCAGAGTTCAATCAAACTTCAATCTTTGATGCTTAACTTTCAGAAGTTCCTGGCTGTTCTTCAGAGAATTTTATCTCAAATTCCTTGCTTACTTTCTCCAATACTCATCATGCTGGGAATCCTATTGCTGCGGCTTACTACAGATAACAAATCCCATTGCTTAGACAGGCTGATCACACCAGCTTGCTTCTGATAAACTACTGTTTGAAAGTATTTAACCATTTTATCACCAGCCAGAATACTCTTTCCAGGAACGGTATTTGTATAAGATAATAACATTATTTATGATGAATTCTACAGAGATGTGTATGCTCTTCTATTGTAAGTCTATTCTATTATAACAATTTAGGAAGATCATTATGTAATCTGATTTTGAGGAATCATGTTAAAAATGGTATTTTGAAACTATTGAATTAAAGACTGAGTAAAAATAATAAGAAAAAGGCTTTAAGCACAATCTTACACATTACTCTTACCAGTAGCCAGTGTGCAGTAGGGATAAGTGGGAGACACAAGAAAGTGCAAATGCTGGAATCTTGAGCAAGACACAAAGTGCTGGGGAAACTCAGCAGGTCAGGCAGCACCTAGGGAGGGAATGGACAGACAATGTTTCCGATTGTGACCCTAATTCAGACTGATTGGAATGTGATTCAGAAGGATAGGTGGATATAAGTGTGTGTGTGTGTGTGTGTGTGTGTGTGTGTGTGTGGGGGGGGGGGGGGGGGGGGGGGGGTTAATTGGCAGATTTTCAGAATAAGAAAGGTTAGAGGTGAAAAGGAGACAAAGGCTAGAGTAAGAGAGTCACATTTTTCTTTATCGTCTTCTTATGTCTTGCTTTGCTGCACCTAATTCTGTGGCAAGCAGTACCTTTCTCTTTCAAAGGCAATATTTTGCATCAGGTATCATATAATTTCTCTACTCAGGCATGGAGGCATAGCAGAGCAGATGTTAGTGCTTTTGCCTCACAGCTCCACTAGCCTGGGCTTATTCCTAACTATTGGGCTGTTTGGCAGCATTTGCCCTTCTCTCTATGGACATCCCTGTGATCGAGTTTCCTACCACAACCCAAGGATTCTCATGTTCATAAGCGATAGGAGCAGAATAAGGCCATTCGGCCTATCAAGTCTACTCCACCATTTAATCATGGCTGCTCTATCTTTCCCTCCCAACTCCATTCTCCTGTCTTCTCCCCATCACCCCTAACACCCGTCTGGTAGTTTAATTGGCTACTCTAAATTACTCCAAATTGGCAGGGCAGTGAAGTAGATGGGCATGTGTGAGAGAGAATGATAGCTGTATATATAAATATGCGCACTGCTGTTCTGATGGGTTCTGCCATACTTAGTGCAGGGACAGCTTCATGAACAGATTGAGCTAGAATCTTCAGACAATTTGGAAAGAGGCCATTTAGTCTCAGAGAAATAAGGAGCAAGGGAAGAGGTCTAATGGGATTGTTCACCAACGACCAGACATGGACTCAGTGGACCTAATGGCTTCCTTCCATATAGTTTGAAGATTCTAGCTCAATCTATGATCTATAATCCAAATGTTTGTCCATCAACATGTCCATCAATGAGAGGAATAGATCGGGTAGATGCACAGAGTCTCTTGCCCAGAGTAGAGGAATTGAGACCCAGAGGACATGGGTTTAAGGTGATGGGAGAAAGGTTTAATAAGAATCTGAGGGGAAACTTTTTCCGTGCTAAGGGTGGTAGATGTATGGAATGAGCTGCCAGAGGAGGTAGTTGAGGCAGGTACTATTGCAACATTTAAGAAACATTTAGACAGATATATGGATAGGTCAGGTTTGGAGGGATATGGGCCAAACACCGGTAGGTGGGACTAGTGTGGATGGGACATGTTGGCTGCTGTGCGCAAGTTGGGTTAAAAGGTCCTGTTTTAACCCTGTAAGATTTTTTGACTCTATGACTATATGACTCTAATATAGGTCGTATTCTTGAGCTGACACTAATCTGCTAAGAAACTGACTTCTTAAACAATAACAAAGAAATAATGATTAAGGTACTTATTCATCTGGATCAATGGTACTTGTGCAATATTTATTAGTAAAACGTTATTGCAATCTAACATATTTGGATGTGAAGCACATTTTTGCAAAACTCTTGGTTTTATTTATTTGCAAACCTAATATTGTAAACTTGGTGTGAATGCAAATTGCAGTTTTCATGAAAGTGCACACTGTAGGCGATATCTTGAACCTAAACAGAGGAATTAAATGCAGGGAGAATTAAGGAAACATTGAATAATTTACATGCTTAACAGGCAAAAGAAATTGGCACTCCTCATGCTGTGCATCAACACTCGCTAACTTAGGGGGAAATGCAAATCTAGGTGTAAAGAAATAGACCATGTTTGCTGAATAAATGTCAAATGACAACATCACTACCACTTAAAGCACAATTAACACACATGCTTTTAATGCCAAAGTCTCTTTGCGGAAAAGAGGTTACACAGACTACTCGTATTTTAATGTGTTTATAATCTTTTTATTTGCTTTCCTTTAGCAAGTCTTTGTCACATTGCACAAAAAGGGCCTAGTTTTTTTTATTGTGAGGCTAATTTTCTAGCTTTTATAAATGTTAGCTCTCAGCATGGAATGATGCCTTTAAGCACTACAGCAGAAAATCATGGGGACACTCACCACAATTTTCCATTGATTATTTTTAATTATGGGAAGCATTGACTGAGTCTCTTAACCAGCATTGACAAAGAATCAGGCCACATGGTTCAAGAACACATGTGGCAAATTAGCTTCAAAGGCCAGATTAAACTCTTTGTTTAAGAAGGAACTGCAGATGCTGGAAAATCGAAGGTAGACAAAAAATGCTGGAGAAACTCAGAGGGTGAGGCAGCATCTATGGAGCTAAGGAAATAGGCTTAAAATATTAACCAGATTAAACTCTAATATGCAGCAGTACAGTAATGGGGAAAAAACTTCTACTGTACATCCACTTGAGATTAACAATGCAAAAGACAATGGTGAGGAATCAATGACTTGCAGGAGTGGTAGCTTGTGGTTTCCAAACTAGATAATCACCTTTCCATATTCGGGAAACTGAAATCTCTATCTTGGTTTCATATTCTATATTTTTCATAGTCGTGTAGAGATGTAGTATGGAAAAGGCCCTATGCCCATCAGGTCGTCACCCACCTATTTATTCTAATTCTACATTGATTCATTTTTATTATTCTCCCCAATTCACATCAACCTCCCCCCAGAAGAAAACCACACGGTCACACGATGATACCACTATTGTTGAATGGAACAACAATAATGAATAGTGGGAGTACTGCAAAGAGAAATGTAACCCTGTCGTCTTCAACAGAGCTGCTGCAAAGATGGTAAATAACTTCAAGTTCATAGGCATCCATATTACCAAGAGTGAAAAAAATACCCCTTCAACAGCAACCTAACCTGGACTTGTTTCTACCCAGTAAATCTTCACAGTAAAATGCTGGAAATATTGCAAAGATACCTGCCATTTTGATTATTCCTTTTCCTCTTTTCTACCTTATAGGAGAAGAAACAGGACCTTGAAAGCCTTGATGCCCAGACTTAACAACAGCTTTTTCCCCAGTGCTATTCGACCTTTGCACCAATCACTTCTTTCACACATTCTGTGCTGCTACATATTCTCTCTTAACTCTACTCCATTCGGTTATTCTGTTATTACAGGTTGTAGGTTTTTTTTTTCACTACGTCAGATGACATTACAACCTTTGCACAACTCTGCTGTTTTGCATTCATCATTGTATTTCTTCTGGTACGTATCATTATCTTGTACACTATGTACTCTATGAGCTTCATGTGAACAAGAATAGTAAGATTAAACGAGAACTTACCAGTTTGAAGTTTGATCCTTATTTTATGAGGAGTGACGTTGAGGGATTACATGAGGAAGCCCCGCCAGGCGCATGCGCGTCATACTTCAAAGCAGCGGCGTGAAAACACAGAAAACAAATAGCCGAAGTAACATAGTAAGACTCGTAGAAGACTAGAACTACCAGATGATCTCTTAGATTATGAGGGTGGGAGCGGAGGGCACGTAATCCCTCTACGTCACTCTTCATAAAATAAGGATCAAACTTTGAACTGGTAAGTTCTCATTTAATCTTACTATTTTACTTCGGAGTCACCTGAGTGACTACGTGAAGATTTCAAAGCTCTGCGTTTGCATGCCGCAGATGCACTCCATACGACAAGCTGCTTCGGTTGACACAGTAGTAAAATAAAGAAGATATTGAACATTGCATGAATAATTCAATAACGATTTTAATAGTAACAAACAGAGTAATGACCCTTCTGTCCCAGGGGGTAATTACAAACAATAATTGATATAAACAAAGCAATAAAATTAAATGGAACCCAAAACAGCAGGCCCAAACCATGGCACTGCCTGAATAGGTTTATCATAAAAACGAGAAAAAGTTGACTCTCTAGACCACCCTTCGGCCGCGAGGATTTGATCTAGCGGCACGTCCTGAGCCTTCGCCGTGGATGTAGACGCCGCCCTGGTGGAGTGAGATTTAAACACATCAGTGTTGATTCCCGCAGAACTGAGAACCTGTTTCAACCATCTAGAAATAGTTTGTACTGACACTTGCTTATATGGCTTTTTGTGACTAATGAGCAGTCCTGTCTCAGAACCTCTCAGACTCCTTGTTAACACAATATATTAGGTATTACTACACATAGAAACATAGAAATTGGGTGCAGGAGCAGGCCATTCGGCCCTTCGAGCCTGCACCGCCATTCAATATGATCATGGCTGATCATCCAACTCAGTATCCCGTACCTGCCTTCTCTCCATACCCTCTGATCCCCTTAGCCACAAGGGCCACATCCAACTCACTCTTAAATATAGCCAATGAACTGGCCTCAACTACCCTCTGTGGCAGAGAGTTCCAGAGACTCACCACTCTCTGTGTGAAAAAGGTCTTTCTCATCTCGGTCTTAAAGGATTTCCCCCTTATCCTTAAGCTGTGACCCCTTGTCCTGGACTTCCCCAACATCGGGAACAATCTTCCTGCATCTAACCTGTCCAACCCCTTAAGAATTTTGTAAGTCTCTATGAGATCACCCCTCAATCTTCTAAATTCCAGTGAGTACAAGCCAAGTCTATCCAGTCTTTCTTCATATGGAAGTCGTGCCATCCCAGGAATCAGTCAGGTGAACTTTCTCTGTACTCCCTCTATGGCAAGAATGTCTTTCCTCAGATTAGGAGACCGAAACTGTACACAATACTCCAGGTGTGGCCTCACCAAGACCCTGTACAACTGCAGTATAACCTCCCTGCTCTTGTACTCAAATTCTTTTGCTATGAATGCCAACATACCATTCGCTTTCTTCACAGCCTGCTGCACCTGCATGCCTACTTTCAATGACTGGTGTACCATGACACCCAGGTCTCGCTGCATCTCCCCTTTTCCTAATCGGTCACCATTCAAATAATAGTCTACCTTCCTGTTTTTGCCACCAAAGTGGATAACCTCACATTTATCCACATTTGGGTTAACAGGATATGCTTTAAATGTCAACTTGATTCCTGAACTTCCTGGTCTACTTTGTTTGATTAAATCACAGACAAAAAATGTAATATCATCTTGAGAGAAATGCATATAATCTATGCTTAACAAGTGCAATGTTTGTATATGTTGTGCTGAAACCAACGCCATTAACTTAACCACTTTAAGAGTCAATTTTTGCAAAGATAACAACGCAATTGGAGCCCATTGCCGAAGCAGCGTGAGAACTATACTGATATCCCACACTGCTGTGTATCTGGGTTGAGGAGGGTTTTTGTTAAAAATTCCTCTCATAAACCTGGATACCAATGGATGAGATCCGATAGGTTGTCGTGCTGAAGACTGCCCTAAATAAGAGGACAAAGCACTGCGAGCAGTGTTAATAGCACTATAACTAAGGTGCTCATCAAAATGTAAAGTAGCAAGGAACTCCAACACATCACGTATACTAGCAGTATCATACGATTTATTAGATTGTACACAGAACAGTTCCCATTTCTTAACGTGCATGAGGTATTGTTTTTTAGTGCTAGTTCTCCAGCCCGCAGTCATAACCTCCATGGTCCTGTTCGATAATCCAAGCCCTTGGAATGGTCTGGTCAGAACCTGTAGACCAACAAATTGATACGGTCATGTAATGGGTGACTTTCTCCTTTAACCGGATGCACCAACAAATGACTGCCGCTGGGAATCCTCATTAATGGCTGTGCCATCCTTCTCAGTACCAATGGGAACCATGATTGTGTTGGCCAATCTGGGACCACCAAAACACCTGTGGCGGAGTCACGCTCCATTTTGGTGAGACATTTCGCAATCAGGCAGAATGGAGGAAACGCATAAAAGAATGAGTGTCCCCAGTGTAACGAGAATGCATCCACAGCTACTGCACCTGGATCTGGCTCCCAGGAGACATTAGGCAACTGGTGATTCAGTCTGGATGCAAAGAGATCAATATCCGGCAATCCAAATTGAGTAACAATGGTTTGAAATATGCTGACATTCAACATCCATTCTATATTGTCATTAAACTTTCTCGACCTAAGGTCTGCTACCACATTATCTATACCTGGTAGATAGATGACCGAAACCCAGATGTTCTGTGAAATACACCAATGCCAGATAGTATTATCCAAGTTATCACATAACACAGATCTAGCTCCTCCCATATGATTAATATATGCCACAGCTGTGGTGTTATCAATCTGGAGTTGAACGTGGAATTCAGACATTGTGGAAAAATATGCTTTCAACCCATAAGAGGCACCCAATAATTCCAGATAATTAATACCATGTGTGTGAAGAAGCAAGTCCTCTTGCTCAGTCCATCTACCCCCACAGCTAGACTCTGTGTCTGTAGCCCCCCATCCAAGAGCGCTAACATCAGTCTGTAAAATCACTGAAGGTTCGTCCACCAAAATGTGATTGGTGGCTTGGCTAACATTAACAATCCACCACTGCAATTCTGCCAGAGCTGTGGTGGGTAACTGCATAAGCCGATCAAAATGACCTGCATTGTGTTTCAATGCTTGATCTCTTGCTCTTTGCAAATGTTGATAATGCAAAGGCCCGAACTGTACTGCAGGAAAGGCTGCTACCAATTTTCCAATGATCTTTGCAAAGTATCGGATGGAAGGATAAAGGTTTTGTGTAAGACCAATAGAGACATTAACAATATCTACTACCTTGGCTGCTGGTAATGTAACTGTCATATGAACTGAATCAAGAAGAAACCCCAAATACTCAATCTGTTGGGTTGGCTGTAACTTGGATTTAAGTGGATGGACCAAAAATCCCAATGATTCAAAGATATTCTTGGTTGCTGTAACAGAGTCTTCAGCTGACTCTTTAGTGTTGCCGACAATTAAGATATCATCTAAATAGGCCACAACAATGTAATTTTGGGCCCTCAATTGCCCCAGCACAGGTTTCACCAATTTAGTAAATAACCTAGGTGCAGAACTTAATCCATTAGGCAATGCTCTATATTGCCACAGCTGTCCCATCCAATTAAATTTCAAGTACCTGCGATAATCAACATGAATTGGCACCGAATAATAAGCATCTTGTAAATCAATGGTGGTCATATAACAACCCTGGGATATCAGCTGCTTTGCAGTAACAAATGTGTCCATTTTAAAATGCCTATAGAGAACTGAAGTATTCAATTGAGTGAGATCCAGAATTACTCTACAACCACCATCTTTTTTGGGTCTGGGAAAAATATTAGACACAAATTGTTGAGGATGATGAACTGCTTTTTCAATCACACCTATACAGGGACAAATTCTGAATCTCCACATTGACACAGTATTTAGAATAAACATATCAGACGTTATACAGCACCATTCCTGATAAAACAATTGTAATTGACCTCCAATAGGAGGTTGCACACCAGAATGTGTAACCTGAACACAAAGTCCCTGTACCTCTGCCGGTGGTTTGGAAAACTGTTGTCTGACCGTGTTGGGGTTATAAGCAATGTGACGTGGTGGATACCCTCGTTGCCACCCTGGCCTCCCTCTGCTGGGCCCAGCACCCGGATCGGACCTCCGGTAAGCGACCCCCGGCTTCCAAATAAGTGGGCGAGCTGTGGCCAGCTTCATGAGCCCCATGGTTTTTGCCTCCTCGTCAATATCCCAAATTTGTTTTACGAGATCGGAACCAAAGAGAAGTTCAGGCGATTGGACATTGGTCGCCTTACAGAGCGCAGCAATTTTTTGGTTCAGGGTCGGCCTGATGGCAATTTTCTGAATGCAGTTGATCTCGAAAAAGACGTTACAGATCATACCCAACATGTCTTTATGTAACTGAGTTAACACGGTCCCTCGGACCATGGTGCCAAATGCAGTGATCGTAGCCGCCACCAACTTGAGGACGTGCTGATATCGAACCTCCTGCCCCCTCATGGAAGGACTCATGGGTGCCCATATAGCTGGGTTCACCATTGGCACTTTTAACGATGCACAGTTTACAGGTGTTTTATATTTATTACTTGTCTCTTGCATGACCGATTGTTGTAGCTGGTGAGAAACTAAGTAATTGATATTAGTTGCTAGGTAGTCCTCCATCGCCTCACCAGTTCCCTCCGGAATAGCAAAAGTCATTGCTATGTCCGGTACACCCGGAGCAAGGCTCTTGTGCTCTGGTGTTTGCACATAAGCAGGGACACCAGACATAGGGTCAGCTGCATCCTGCCCCGCATCTCCCATTTGATAATCAAGGGAGGCATCCCCCAGTCCTATAATAGGCGCTGGAAGGAATTCCTCATGGTGGTATTCAAGGTAATCCTCTTCATAAGGTCCCTGCTGCTCAACTGCCTGAGGAATCACTGTGGCCTTAGCCCCTTGCTGTATTAGAACCTGGAGAATATTTTCCATTTGCTGCATTCTGCCCCACATCTTTTTATTAACTCGGGGAGAATCATTACCATCATCAGAGTCATCAGACAATACTGGCCTGTTGGTTTTCCATTTGCCCTTCCTGCGGCTCTCAGCAGCCTCAGCCTGTTGAGTTTCAGGCACTGTTCTGGAACCACTTTCAACAGGTGTTACCGGTGAAACGGCACCTGGTATCGGAACCGGAGGTCCCATTGTTATCTCCCGACCCGATCGAGAATGCGACTCTTCGCAAGACACACGCTTAGAACGCACCCTCCGTCCGGACCGATCCATCTCCAACTCCAACTGACTCTACGGAGCTAAATACCCTGCAGGAAAAGTTGTCTAACACTTACCTGCAAAGTTTCTACTTACCTGCTGGTGGAGCTGTGCCCTCCAGCCCGTTCAGTGCGACATGCGCGGACGTAATGACGTGCATGCGCCTGGTGGGGCTTCTTCACGTAGTCACTCACGTGACTCTGAAGTAAAAATGGAATTTCACCTTGGTGAGCATAACAATAAACTGATCTGAATATGAATCTGAATTCTAGGATTTCAAATAAATCTTTTCACTGTACCTCTGTACACGTGATAATAAAACTAAACTAAACAAAGGAACTTCACACAGACAATACCTAAGGTTAGGATTAGGACAAGATAAGGCAGGACATAAACCCATGTATCTGGCACTGTGGGTCAGCAGCTCTACCAGCAGTACCATTCTGCTACCCTAACATGAGTTTATAAGACATTTTAATTTATTCCTTTTCATGTAAACTGATGAGCCAGGATTTGTGAAAATGGGGATAGAGGCAGGGTTCTTTCTGTATATTGGCACCATTTTTTTTAAAGCGGTAACCTGTAGTCTTTTATGTGTGTTTTAAATAACATACCCTAGAATATATTAATTTAAACCAAACCAGACTCAACCCATGCATTTGGAGAATTCAGTGCATTTTCAACATTTTTAATGCAATGTATGTGAGAAATCTGTTTGTTAGTGGATGAGCAAGAAGACCCGGACTACAACCTGCAACCAGTCTTTTACTTTGTTGTATCATTTGCTGACAATATGTGCCATCAGGTATTGATTTTCATTGTTATGCTGCATTCTCAAGTTAGTAGGTGGAGCAGGTGAGCAGATGAAGATGAAGAAACAGACTAATATTTTTTTATGGTGGGTTAGACGATGGTTTGTACTGCTTAAATATTGCCTACCAGTTAGGTAAAGTGTCAACAAAATAACCTGGCATCACCTACAAGATTTTCATTCCATTACTTTAAAAGGAAGAGAAACCCAGTGAGTTTGCTGTTAGTTTTTAACCTTCCTGTGTAACATTTCCTTTCTGTTCTTTGCCCAGATGGTCATACTAGTCATCCTGTTGTCTTTGGTGTTTTTTAATTATATATCCTAGAGTATATATATTTAAACTAAATGGAGGTTCCATTTATGCATTTTGTAAATTCAATGCATTTTCAACATTTTAACCGTGAGGTATGTGCGAAAATGATTTGTCAGTGGATGAACAAGAAGACTGGGTCTGTAACCAACAAAAAGGAGTCAAGTGAGAATTATCTTATCCCAATCATAGCATTCATTGTACAAGGATAAATTGCACAAGCTTGTCAAAGGTGCAGGACTGACGGAGGTTAGAGCTTAATAGAACAATACTAAAAAAACATCAGTCAGATAATGAAACTAGTCTTTGATTCACATCAACTCTGCCTGTGGCCTTTAATGTAGTATGAGATATAAATTCTTGTGCCACTGGCTTTTTCCAAGCAATTGCAGACTACAATAACATTGCACAGTGAACCATGACCATCTGTATTCAAGAGGTGATTGATACACTCATCCAGCTGGGTGACCATTTTCTGCATTCCCATAGATCTGTGAGGAAACACTTTGCTATAATGAAAATGGTGCCCAATTGCAGAATTTCCTCTCAGTCTACAATCTAGGTGCCTGTGCCAATACAAGCAAGCCATATATTTTATGAATACCCTATTCCCCACAATGGAGACTTGTTTTAAACATTTTATTCACTTTTTAACTTTGGTAAATGATCAATAAGACTGCCATTTATTCCCAGAAAACAACTAATTGTTTATTTTAAGATACTTCAAAAGGAATTTGTGAAATGCTGAGATGTATTCTGGAGTCACATAGAAACGAGACTAGACAACAATTGTTTGTTTCTTTCCCCAAATGCTATTAGTGAAACAGCTGTACTTTTATAATAGGTCAACAGCATCTTGGCTAGTTTTATTCATATTTCCAGACTTTAATTTTCACTATTTGAATTCATTTAAATGCTGATCCTGTAACCTGATGACTACTAACCTGCATTACCTATCATTTATCCATATCCAGCCAAGATGTTAAATTATACTGTTGCCAGCCAGTTGAAATATATACTGTATAACAATTCACATAGCAGTATCCAAAGTAGTATAGGGAACCTAAGATAGGCACAAAAAGCTGGATCAGCATCTCTGGAGAGATGGAATGGGTGAAGTTTTGGGTCGAGACCCTTCTTCAGACCTAACCTGACCCGTCTAGACCTGAAATGTCACCCATTCCTTCTCTCCAGAGATGCTGCCTGTTCCGTTGAGCTACTCCCGTATTTTGTGTCTATCTTCGGTTTAAGCCAGCATCTCCAGTTCCTTCTTACACATAGTATAGGGAACCTCTTTCACTATTCTAATTAACATGCATCTCTCAACTAATATCACTAACATGGATTTATATATGAGACATTTCATAACAGTTTGTACATAAATTAATTTCTACAATTACTAAATAACCATGGTGTTGACACATCAGAAATATTCATGGTGTCCACAGATATATCTCCAGCTGACTTGCTGTGTTTGTTTCCAGACATTTCTAAGGTTTGTTTCAAAAGGAAAGGATGTGTTATGAAGCAACAGATGATGATGCCCACCAGTCACAAACGCAAGACAGCACAGAAACAGCAAGTGTACAAGTGCACACAAATCATTGAAGAAAGAACCTTCAGGATCTTAATATAGTAATTTGATGCTTAGACAGCTCTGCAAGTGCCCTACAGCAAACAAAGTATGTCAAATTATATGGTATGTTGCATTCTGTATAACTTGCCAATCCAGGGAAGTGTCAGTGTGAAGTTAATGGAAGAACAGTTCCACAATATTGCTGTGGATGAAATAGGTTTTCAGCAATTTGTAGCAGGGTCATTGTAAGAGACCTGTACAAATCTCACAGAGGCACGTTTCAGCTGAAGACAATTCATTTGATGCAACCTAGTAAGTCACTTTATTGATCTAAGTCATCCAGGTTAAACAATCAACAATAAAAGTAACATTGTAATTTGACAATTTGAGAATATCCTGTTCTATGAAATCTAATAATACATTTACCTAATGTTGATGTTAAGTATCCTGGGAATTATTAGCGAGTCAGGTAGAGAGCAGAGTTTACATTTTAGGTCAATAATCTTTTCTCAGATCTCAACCTAAAATGTTAGCTCCCTTTCACCCTCCACGGATATTGCTTGAATATTTAAGTACTCCCAGCACAATCTGCATAATTTCATACTTCCACCATCTCCCCAATTTTTTGGTCTCTTCAAATATCAGTGATAACTTTTTTTGCATCAAATTAACATATCTTTGAATACTAAAGTTATTCAATATCATAGTCTTAGTGGCAATAACTCAGCACAAACAACACATTTTAGTGTCACCATCTGCAGGGATTGTTATTATCAGAATGGACTAAATCGCTTACATTTGGAGGTCAGGGCTAACAATGATAGAAGACTCAGTGCTATTGGGTGATGTGAAACATTCTGAAAGTTGAAACCCTCTGCTGACCAGGAATAACGAGATGAGTGTTATTCTGTAATGTACCTGAAGATGTCAGATAAGTGTTTTGGTCAATCACGGATCACATAATAATTAGATTCGTTCTCCCCTTTGTAGTTTCCTGAATTGGCTCTGTGTGGTTTACAAATTGTAGGGATGGATACTCCCTGATATCAAAAATGAGGGTGATTATTGTCCTATTCATCAAGTCTACATAATGCAATTGATCTTCATTGTCTGTGTGTACACCTTGTTGGAGTTTGCTTCCAATGGGACACTGGGAGATGATTACGTGAGGGCTCCACTACTTGTCAATATATTTATGTTGCATCAAGGAATGTGTTGGCCTTGAAACTAATTTGTACAGCATCTACAGTACTTTACAGACACCATTTTCTGAACTGAACATTGTTGGTGCTGCACAATAACACAGTAACGGAAACCAGAGTGCAAGCATAGATTTCCTCAGAAAGTGCAAGAACAGAGTGGTCCTGGGATCTGATCACTTTGATGCAACATTTGTGTTTTGTAAAGGTTGTTGGGAGCTCAAAATTGAGGAATATCAATGGAAGGAGCTAAGGGAGAATGTATTGTGAAATTTACAATAACAATGTAAAATGTAAGGGACACTCAAAAGGCCAGGCAGCATCTCTGGAATGAGGTATGGAGTTAATGTTTGAATCGGAGATCCTTCATCAGAACCGAGTAAAAGGAAAGATATGCACTTTTTATGTTACCGAAAAGGCAGAGGAGAAATGGATGAGGCAGAAGATGTTTTGCTGATAGGGTGAGGTCAGAGCTCTGGAGAGATGATGTAGAGGTCCTCCACTTGATGGTTTAATGATGTCTGTTAGAGTGTGAGTGAGTGAGTGAGTGAGTGAGTGAGTGAGTGAGTGAGTGAGTGAGTGAGTCAGTCAGAGATGGTGAGAGAGGCAGAGTCAAAGGCAGAGGCAGAGACAAAAACTGAGACAGAGAGAGGAAGAGGGAGAGAGAGGGAGGGAGATGGAGGGTCTCCTAATTTGAGGAAGGACATTATTGCTATTGAGGGAGTCCAACATAGATTCACCAGGTTAATTCCCAGGATGGCAGGCCTGACGTATGATGAAATAATGGGTCTACTGGGCTTGCAGTCACTGGATTTAGAAGCATGAGAGGGTATCTTATAGAAACTAGAGGTTTGGACAGGGTAGATGCAGGAAAAATGTTCCCGAAGTTGGGGGAGTCCAGAACCAGGGGTCACAGTTTAAGAATAAAGCGTAGGCCGTTTAGGACTGAGATGAGAAAAGCCTTTTCACCTAGAGAGTTGTTAGTCTGTGGAATTATCTGCCACCAGAAGGCAGTGGAGGCCAATTTGCTGGATGTTTTCAAGAGAGAGAGTTAGATTTAGCTCTTAGGGGTTAAGGGAATCAAGGTATATTGGGAAAAAGTCGGAACGGGGTAATGATTTTGGATGATCAGCCATGATCATATTGAATGGCGGTGTTGACTCGAAGCGCCGAATAGCCTACTCCTGCACCTATTTTCTATGTTTCTATGTTTCTATGAGTCTACTCATGGCTGATCTATATTTCCCTCCCAACGCCATTCTCCTTCACTCGCCCTGTACCCTTTGACAACCTTATTAATCAAGGACCTGTCAATCGCCACTTTAAAAATGCGCAATGACTTGACCTCCACAATCTTCAATGGCAATGTGTTCCACAGATTTACCACCTTCTGGCTAAAGAAAGGTCACCTCATCTCCTTTCTAAAGTTATGTCCTTTTGTTGGGAGGTTGTGCCTTCAGTTTATAGACATATTTATAGACAGTTTTGACATATATCATGGAAACAGACTCTTCAGCCCAACTCATCCATGCCAACATAGATGCCCCATCTAAGCTGTACACATTTTCTGAAAATTATTATTCATCCCATATCTTTCTAAATCTCTAAACCTATACCTAAACCTAAAACCTATTCATGTACCTTTCCAAATGATTTTTTTAAAATATTGTTATAGTGCCTGCCTCAACTACCTCCTCTGACAGCTTGTTCCATACACCCACCAGCCTCTGAGTTAAAACATTGCCCCTCAGGCTCCTATTAAATCTTTGCCCTCTCACCTTAAATATATGTCCTCTGGTTCTTCATTCTCCGACACCTATGGGCGACATGGTGGCGCAGTGGTAGATTTGCTACCTTACAGCGCCAGGAACCCGGGTTTGATCCTGACGACGAGTGCTTGCGTGTATGAGATCTTTGATTTCCTCCCGTATTCCAAAGACATTCAGGTTTGCAGGGTGAGGGGGAGAGGGAGAGAGGGAGAGAGGGAGGAACAGGGGGAGAGAGCGAGGGAGGGGGAGAGAGAGGGGGAGAGAGGGGGAGAGAGGGGGAGAGAGGGGGAGAGAGGGGGAGAGAGGGGGAGAGAGGGGGTGGGGAGGGAGGAGGGAGAGAGGGAGAGAGGGAGCAAGAGGGAGAGAGAGGGAGGGAGATGGAGGGAGATGGAAAGAGAGAGAGAAATGCCCCAACACTGCTGTATTCTAACATTTTATTTTAGGTCCATTTTAATTGTATCGAGCTTTAGGTAAGACTGTTAGCTAAGAAGTGACTTTATTTAGTTTTAATTTCAAGGAATTGTGTGTAGCTATGGAACTGAATCTTTGTAAATCAGGCTGTAGATAAAGTTGCATTAAATTTATGTAATTAAAATAACTCCAAAGTGAGAACTCTTTTCATTCAGTGATGAAGTATTGTGTCACATTGCACATTTATATATGTAGAAATGAAATTGTCATAATCCAGGTGCAAGAGCCAATTAAATATCTAAAGGTGTTCATAAATAAATAATGTTCATAAAAAATGCAGCCATCCTATATAGATAGCAAAAATAAATGATGAAGTATTTGATCGACTTTTAGAGAAATACTGAAATCAATGCTTGCTTCAAATCATTTTGTAGTTCAAAAAAATTGTCAAAGTTCATATATCTCTAGTCTGCCCTGGCCAATTGGTTTATTAAGAAGTTTGTAAATCTCTTAAATGTTATTTTCCAACAATTTAAAATTGTACCCGGAAAGAAGGACTAACACCAATGGTGGAGTTTTAAATTAAAGTGCTTGTCTTTTATTTACCTGCCAGTCTATCCCCAAATCACAGTGATGCAGCAGCATCTTCAGAAGTTCTCTTAATCAAAGAGCAGTGCTCAGGCTAATCAAAGATCCTAAATATCTACAGCTTCTGACATTGGGCACCAGGGATTAAAAATCCAGTAGGCAATCCTTGCTTCTTCGATCGCAGTATCAGCACTTAATGAGAATTCCCTGAAGCCTGAGATCACAGCCAAGTCCTTACCTACTGTTGCACAGAGTGGAAAACAGCTTTAATTCCTTCAGATATTCTATCTAGATGAAAATAGATATTGTCCTCTGTGTGCTCACTGATTAAAAGAATGGTAAAGGATTAGATGAAAAAGTACTGAAAACTCACTGTCTCATTTACATCATATTATAGTTGCACTGACAACAACACAGAGCAATGTCTTTTTATAGGTGAATAAAAATCTGCATTTCCTCACTCAATTCTTTCAAGTCCAAAATAAGTCACATTTACTGAATTCTCTGTACCTGCAAAACACATAGGCAGGATTACGTTGGTTAAAATTATGTTGGTTATGTCGGGGAAGGTAGTGGATAACAAGGGAAATCAGGGATAGTATCAAAGCAAAGGATGATGCGTACAAAGTAGCCAGAAAAAGCAGCATACCAGAGGACTGGGAGAAATTCAGAGACCAGCAGAGGAGGACAAAGGGCTTAATTAGGAAAGGACAAATAGATTATGAAAGAAAACTGGCAGGGAACATAAAAACTGACTGCAACATTTTTTTATAGATAGGTGAAGAGAAAGAGAGATTAGTTAAAACAAATGTAGGTCCCTTGCAGTCAGAAACAGGTGAGTTGATCATGGGGAACAAGGATATGGCGGACCAATTGAATAACTACTTTGGTTCCGTCTTCACTAAGGAAGACATAAATAATCTGCCGGAAATAACGGGACCGCGGGTCAAAGGAGGAATTGAGTGAAATCCAGGTTAGTCAGGAAGTGGTGTTGGGTAAATTGAATAGATTAAAGGCCGATAAATCCCCAGGGCCAGATAGGCTGCATCCCAGAGTACTTAAGGAAGTAGCTCAGGGAATAGTGGATACTCTTTCAAAACTCTTTAGATTCTGGAGTAGTTCGTGAGGATTGGCGGGTAGCAAATGTAACCCCTCTTTTTAAGAAGGGAGGGAGAGAGAAAACGGGGAATCACAGTTAGTCTAACATCGGTAGTGGGGAAACTGCTAGAGTACGTTATTAAAGATGGGATAGTAGCACATTTGGAAAGTGGTGAAATCATTGGACAAAGTCAGCATGGATTTACGAAAGGTAAATTATGTCTGACGAATCTTGTGGAATTTTTCGAGAATGTAACTCGTAGCGTGGATAAGGGAGAACCAGTGGATGTGGTACATCTGGACTTCCAGAAGGCTTTCGACAAGGTCCCACATAAGAGATTAGTATACAACCTTAAAGCATACGGCATTAGGGGGTTCAGTATTGATGTAGATAGAGAACTGGCTGGCAAAACAGGAAGCAAAACAGGAAGCAAAGAGTAGGAGTAAACGGGTCCTTTTCACAATGGCAGGCAGTGACTAGTGGGGTACCGCAGGGCTCAGTGCTGGGACCCCAGCTATTTACAATATATATTAATGATCTGGATGAGGGAATTGAAGGCAATATCTCCACGTTTGCGGATGACACTAAGCTGGGGGGCAGTGTTAGCTGTGAGGAGGATGCTAGGAGACTGCAAGGTGACTTGGATAGGCTGGGTGAGTGGGCAAATGTTTGACATATACAGTATAATGTGGATAAATGTGAGGTTATCCACTTTGGTGACAAAAACAGGAAAGCAAAAACTATTATTTAAATGGTGGCCAATTAGGAAAAGGGGAGATGCAGCGAGGACTGGGTGTCATGGTACACCAGTCATTGAAAGTAGGCATGCAGGTGCAGCAGGCTGTGAAAAAAGCGAATGGTATGTTAGCTTTCATAGCAAAAGGATTTGAGTATAGGAGCAGAGAGGTTCTATTTCAGTTGTACAGGGTCTTGGTGAGACCACACCTGGAGTATTGCGTACAGTTTTGTTCTCCAAATATGAGGAAGGACATTATTGCCATAGAGGGAGTGCAGAGAAAGTTCACCAGACTGATTCCTGGGATGTCAGGACTGTCTTATGAAGAAAGACTGGATAGACTCGGTTTATACTCTCTAGAATTTAGGAGATTGAGAGGGGATCTTATAGAAACTTACAAAATTCTTAAGGGGTTGGACAGGCTAGATGCAGGAAGATTGTTCCCGATGTTGGGGAAGTCCAGGACAAGGGGTCACAGCTTAAGGATAAGCGGGAAATCCTTTAAGACCGAGATGAGAAAGACTTTTTTCACACAGAGAGTGGTGAGTCTCTGGAACTCTCTGCCACAGAGGGTAGGTGAGGCCAGTTCATTGGCTATATTTAAGAGGGAGCTAGATGTGGCCCTTGTGGCTAAGGGGATCAGAGGGTATGGAGAGAAGGCAGGTACGGGATACTGAGTTGGATGATCAGCCATGATCATATTGAATGGCGGTGCAGGCTCGAAGGGCCGAATGGCCTACTCCTGCACCTAATTTCTATGTTTCCATGTTTCTAAAACTTGAACAGTTATATGTGTTGTTGTTTTTGAGCCTTTGTGTTATTCTGATATGCGACTTTCATTCTGATATGTGACTCTCTCTCTCTTTCTCTCTCACTGGACAGCAAGGGGGTCCGGCTGCAGTTGTACAGGGCCCTGGTGAGACCGCACCTGGAGTAATGTGATGTGGATCCTTGAAGTGGGTTTGAGGAAACATAAAGTGCAATAGTAACTGCCGGGAAAGCAGCATTTCTGGAGAACACGGATAGATTATGTTTCTTGGTGAGTTTCTGAAGTTCATCGTGCATTGTTAAGCCCTGTCCCACTTACATGTCCTTAGCACGCTAATTAGGTAACCTCGTGGTCGCGTTGAGGTGCGACGGTCCCGCGAAGGTCACGCGCAATTTCATACGCCCGCACAGCTGTCTGGAGCGTGTGACGTCATTTGAAGATGGATGCAAAATGCAGGAGTATCTCAGCGGGACCGGCAGCATCACTGGAGAGAAGGAATGGGTGACGTTTTGTGTCGAGACTCTTCTTCAGTTCTCTCCAGAAATGCTGCCGGTCCCGCTGAGTTACTCCAGCATTTTGTGTCTATCTTCAATTTACTTGGCCCCGCTCTGGGAGTAGAAGTGGGGGCGGATCCGGACCGCAACGGCCGTGAGCCCCAGGCCGAGTTTGGCGATCGTTTAGCCCGCTTCTGCTGCTGTTGGAGGTGAGACGTTGTGTCGCGCCATGGTCTTGGGCCTGTCCCACTTTGGCTGTCAGTTACGCGACAGGCCGTTGGCGAGCGAAGATTTTGTTTGCTATAAAAATTTCGGAGCCCCGCGCGATGTCGTGCACAACTACATACCCCTCCGCACTTCTCAGTGGGATCGGCCCCATGCGGCCATACGATGCCCGTGCATCTCAACGCGACCACGAGGTCGCGTAATTTGCATTCCACGGACACGTAAGTGGGACAGGCCCATTACTGTGCATCGCTGATGGGATGAGTGAATGCTTGTGAATGGTGTGTCTATCAGGTGGGCTGCTATGTCCTGTATGGTGCCGAGGTTATTGAATGTAGTTGAAAGTAAACTCATCGAGACGTGGAGATTACTTCATCACATTCTGGACTTGGACATAAGACGATGGACAAGCTTTGGAGAGTTAGGAGATGAGTTACTTGCTGCAGGATTCCTTGCCTCTTGCAATCACAATGGCCAGATCTAGAATAGTTTGATGCAGATCTGTGACTGAAGCTGGAGTGACATCAGTGTGGAGTTGGGCAACATTGAGTGAAAGGCTTCTCTAGATTAGCTCCATTCCAACGTGAAACATGCTGCATCCTAAGTACCACACTCCGGGGAGATAATATCCAGAACAATTATAGCAGAAAGCTGAGCTTGCTCTTCGAGAGTCTCAGGTTCCACTCCAAGAACAGAAGAAATTAAGTGGAGAGGGACATCTGCCCCAACATGCTGCCCCATCTCATCTCCTCTTCTGTGCCCGTTTCACATGAGTGGCGAGTGGCGGCGCTGCCCTGGCAGCTGCGGCTCGCCTGTAGTCTGTCAGTTTTTTCTTTTATTGTTGTTTTCTTGTCTTGTATGGCGTGTTAATTTGAGTTATTATGTTGTGTATGTGAGTGGGAGGGGTGGGAGAAACATTTTAGTCTCTTCCTTCGGGGGGATGCGACTTTTCTGAGGCCATTAGGCCTCACTCTGCACTGAGGCCTAATGGCGGAGCTGGCAGCCTCCAACTGCGACCGACCTCGAGGCTCCGGAGGCAAAGCCAGCCAGGACTTACCAGCGCGAGGCTGGCCAACCGGGGCTGTGGAGGGTTCAGGCATTCCGACTTTCTGGCGGCCCGACTCAGAGCTGTGGTGGCTTGACTGTGGCGGCGGCAGCGACTTCGGAGGCCCGGCCACGGGCCCAGTGGATGACATCGTCGGGAGCTCGCAGGTCACAGGTTGGTGACCTGTTTTTCCGGAGCTCCCGCGGCAACAGCTGCGTCCGCTGGACTGGAGGGCGGCAGCTTTGGCAGCTTCGACCACCCCGGGCCTCGGAGTTTGAACCGGCCCGTTCGCGGAGCACGGTTCAGCCGTGGGACTTACTTACATCACCCGGTGGGGTCATAACATAGGAGGCCTAGATCGCCTCAGCGCAGAGGAAGAGGAAGAACAAGAAGGGAAGAGACAAAGACTTAAGATTTTGCCTTCCATCACAGTGAGGAGGTGTCTGGTGAACTCACTGTGCTGGATGTTAAATTTGGTGTTTAATGTGTGTTTTGCTATTTACTATATGTATGACTGCAAGGCAACAAAATTTCATTCACACCGAAAGGTTTGAATGACAATAAAGTTTCCATGATTCCATGATTTCATGAAATGAATCTTTGAACATGTCATCCATCTCCTTGCAGGTGTTGAGTGGTATCTAATTGACCTTTAATTGGAACTATAATTAGACAGCATGAGGTGGGCAATCCCAGGTAATATTTACATTCCAGGTATGTTGCAGGCACCCACTATTCTCAACGTAGAAAACTTGCCTTACATATTTCTTCTATATTTTCACCTCTCCTCTTAAACCTATGCCCTCTAGTTTTTGATATTTCCACCCCGGAAAAAAAGTTCTGACTGTCTTCTCTAGCTATGTCTCTATCTATCTATTATGCCATAATGTTATATACTTCTAGCAGATCGGCCTTCAGCCTATAATACTGGAGATAAAACAATATTTAGGGCCACGTAATAGTGCAGCAGTATAGTGCCGGAGATGCTAGTTCAATCCTGACCACAGGTGCTGTCTGTACGATGTTTGTGTATTCTCCCTGTGACCACGTGGGTTTTTTCTCCAGATATTCCTGTTTCCTCTCATATTCCAAAATAAATGCACGTTTGTAGGTTAATCAAGCTCCTGTCGCACTTAGGAAACCTGAACGGAAACCTCTGGAGATCGTGTGCCCTGCCCAAGGTTTCCGTGAGGTTCCCAGAGATTCCTGGAGGTTCCGGTCACTCTCCATGAGTCACCAGAGGTTCTGGTCACTTGCCTTGAAAGTCTCGACCGAAGCGTGAGCTGAATCTACTGACCAAAGATCCTGTAGGATCTTTGCTGCCCACCGTGCACACACACAAACAAACACATCACGAAGGGGGGCAGGGACAGCGGAGGAGCGCTTTCTGCGCGATGAAGTAGAAAGTAAACGGCTGCCACAGAGCATGGTAAGTCATTTAGAGAGCACGGGAGGGAGGGAGAGAAGGGGAGAGAAGGACAGAGAAGGGGGAGAGAAGGGGAGAGAAGGGGGGAGAAGGGGAGAGAATGGGGGGGAGAAGGAGTGGGGACAGTTTTAATAAGTTTAATAAAGTTAGCAGGCATTTTACCTTCTGGCAGATCTTCCCACATAGGAAACCTGAACGGAAACCTCTGGAGACCTTGCACCCCACCCAAGGTTTCCGTGAGGTTCCCGGATGTTCTGGTCACTCTCCCTATTGGTGGAAAGTGGTTTCCGCGTAGTCGCGGCTTCTTCTATGTTCCTGCGATTATTTAAAAAAAACAAAACCGGCCTCGACTAAAAATAGGTTGCCGTTTGGTCGAAGCCAGTGGAGTGGGGTCGCTATTTGCTTACAGGCAATCGAAGGCAATCGGCTTCACTGACCGGCCATTCTGATTGGCTCATTGGCGTTTTCAGCAAAGAAATCTTCTTTGGTTTTCAGGACCTAGAAGATCCACCGGAAGGTAAAATGCCCGCTACTTTTAAAATCTTTTCCCTGCACGGGAGACCCGACTTTTTCCCTGTCGGGTCTCCGTTGTCGTTGGGGCCTAATACCGTGGAGCGGCCTCCGACCGCGATGACCTGGGGGCTCCAGTCACGGAGCCTGCGGAGCTGCGGACTTACCATCGTGGGGCTGGCCGGCCTCGGAGCGTGGGGAGCGGTGGTGGATCGCTGCTGTGGCCCGACTCCGGAGCTCCAGCTCCAGCTCCAGCTGCGGCCCGACTCCGGAGCTCCAGCTCCAGCTCCAGCTGCAGATTACTACCGGTGGACTGTCGGGATATCGGGAGCTCGCGGGTCCGGGTGGGAGACCGCTTTCCGGAGCTCCCGCAACACAACTTCTCCAGCCTGTGTCGCGGGGTTGGAACGACCCGGAGCGGGGCCGTACATCGCCCCGCGCGGCTTTAATGGCCTTGGGACTTAACACCGCCCGCCTGGGGCTTCCACATCGGGAGAGAAATGGTGCGGGGGAGAGAGAAGAACTTTGTCTTCCATCACAGTGAGGAGGAGATTCGCTGTGATGGATGTTTGTGTGAATTGAATTGTTTGTGTGTTTTTTTTTAAATTGTTCTGTTTGTATGGCTTGTAGAAACGGAGTTTCGTTTGAGCCTCTCTGAGGTTCGAATGACAAGTAATAAAATCTAATCTAATCTAATCTAATCTTCTCTCCCCCTTCTCTGTCCTTCTCTCCCCTTCTTTCCCCTTCTCCCCCTCCCTCCCGCGCTCTCTAAAGGACTTACCGTGCTCTGTGGCAGCCGTTTACTTTCTTCTTCATCGCGCAGAAAGCACTTCTCTGCTGCCCCTGGCTCCCACCTTCACGTTGTGTTTGTGTGTGTGTGTGCGGTCGGCAGCAAAGATCCTATAGGATCTTTGATCAGTAGATGCAGCTCACGCTTTGGTCGAGGCTTTCCAGGCAAGTGACCAGAACCTCTGGTGACTCATGGAGACACCGGAACCTCTGGGAACCTCACGGAAACCTTGGGTGGGGCACACGATCTCCAGAGGTTTCCGTTCACGTTTTCTAAGTGGGACAGGGGCATTAGCTTCTGCAAATTGTCCCAAGTGTGTAGGATAGAACTAGTGAATGGGTGATCTTTGGTCAGCGCGGATTTGGTGGGCTGGAGGTCCTGTTTCCACTCTGTATCACTAAAAATAAAAATAAAAATCAATCCAAATTTGTCTGACCTTTCCTTATAGCTAATACCCTCTCATCCAGGTAGTATTCTGGTAAACCTCTTCTATAATCTAGCCCATCCCATGATCCTCTCAATATGTGGGCAAGCACCATTAAGACATAAAGCTTGAACAAAGAACACATGCCACGGCATGCCCGCTTATTTGTTCGCATCATGTGTTTTCCCATGATTGTCATCTTTGGCAGACACTTTAGCCTCATGCTAAAAATCAATAGACAATTTACAGCTCTCTAAAACCACAGTTAACCTATACATACTGTTACAGTTCAGAGGCGATTTAAATCAATACTCTAAATGCATTTTGAAACAAAATATTTATGAATTTAAAAATACCAAGAATATTTAAAATGCAAATAGATTTTCATATGGTGAAGTAATGCAGCTGTAATATATTTTCATAGACAAATAGTTAGGCCACCTGAAATAAGGCTTTTCTACACAAGGCAATTAATGAGAAAATGCAGCATGAAACACATCTGAAGCATTGGTAGCATAAACGTTTTTTAATTTAACAGTATATTAGCATTAATTCCTGGAAGTAGAGAAGAGCAAAGTTATGCTTTCCAGATTGTAAAGGCAAACAATAATGATTATAGGTGTCAATTGAAATGTCATTTGTTCCTTTGAAATGAAGCTAATCAATTCACAGTACTAACATACATTCATTTGCATGCTAAATGCACTGTTAATCATTTGTTGAAGCAGAACAACATTCTGCAAGAATAGATCAAATGCCATTCAGCCTTTTACATAATATTTTCATTGAAACCTATGTCCTCATTTGGACAACATTACAACATCTGTTGCATTAGGTCTCACCACAAGAAATGACCAACAAAAAAAAAATCATGAAACAGAAAATTAACACCAAGTAGAAGTTAGGACCAATGATGACATAAAAACCTGGTCAAAGAGTTTATTGTTTTTTCAGAGTACCTTAAAGGGAAAAGATGGACAGGAAGGAATGTTTCAACGAATTCCAAAGTTCAGAGCATCTCCAGATGAAGGCACAGCCACCATTCGTCAAGCAATTAAGCTTGAAGAATTCATGACCACTCAGAATTGGAGAAACACAAAAACCTTGGAAATTAAAAGTAAAATGGATAGGTATATGGACAGGAAGGGAATGGAGGGGTATGGTCTGAGTGCAGGTAGATGGGACTAGGGGAAAACAAATGGTCAGCACGGACTGGAAGGGCCGAGAGGGCCTGTTTCCGTGCTGTAATTGTTATATGGTTGTTATATGGTTATATGGTTATTTATATGCCCCCTCCCCCCTGCCCCACCGCCCACTAATACAAAATAATTATAGTGTTGGCTATTTAAAGTTTTAAATAGCCTCGTATTTTATGGAGTAAATTAAGGGAAATAGCCAGATGTATGTTTTAAATTGGTGTCTGGAGGTACCAAAGACATGGGAGAGTGTTTCATAACCAGCAGCATTAGGAGAAGACTGGATGTTACACGATGGAGATAGGCAGCCTTCCAGGTGGCACGGACATGAAGGCCCCTAAGTGAAACGTTGGTTCAAATATGGCATCAAAAGTGAAAAGTTGCTAACTACCGAGTTCAGTTCCTGATATTTATGAGAAAGACAGGTAAACCTGGTGCCTTGGGAATAAAATTTGTGAAGAATTTCAAATCTGATAATTAGTAGGATGGCACCTATGAGTGCTATTTTGATATTTTGATATTGGGGGTGGAGAACTAATGGGAAGGTTTCAAACAAGAATCTCTGGCTGAGCTGAAGATAACGTTTGGCGACTAAAGTATGTTCAAGGAGTGGGAAGAAGAGGTTGGGGTTGAGTGAACAGCTTGCAAGGATTGAAAAATTGAGGTTTATATTTTTGAGGGTCAGGATGAAAGCAGCAGTTTTGATGCAGAAGGGAGAAATCTCAGAAGGGAAGAAATCAGTAATAGACCAGGGAGACAAGAGGATGAGTTGGTAGTTAACAGCAATGGTGGTGTATGGAGGTGGTCCATGAGAGGAAAATAATTATCTAGCGGAAATATGGACAGAAGTGAAAACAGATATTGCTGGAAACATTCAGCAGGTCAGGCCATAACAGTGATATGAGAAACGGCTAACATTTTGGGTGCAAAGTCATTTTTCAGACTGCAGTTTTGTTTTATTTTGGAGATGGGGAAGATGATGCAGTTTTTAAGAGTGAAGTGAAGCAAAGGTGTATCTTTCCAGTTCAAGATGATCTTGGAATAATGAACAATGAGAAATGAGACCTTGGCCCAGTAGTAATTTCCATGCCCTGACAGATCTAACTGGGAATAACAAATTATTTGCCAGAAGCACTTGATGTGTATGTCCCTTGAACTTATGGATATGAAGATGAGTATTATACCAGGGAGTATCAATCAGGATTAAATAACAATACATTCAATGGGAACTTGGGGAGCAAATCTAGAGGCTTATGTATGGTTAAGTAAATAAATAGATGTCGAACATTTCTGATAAGTGCTCAAATAGTTAAATTGCACAAAATCCAAGTCTGTCATAGAAACATAGGCCATTTGAATGGAAGAAATGTATTATTGGTGCATGATCAGAGATAGCTCAATTAGTGATCAAGACATCAATTAAGACAGGATGAGGTGTTCCACACCAGGTCAGCACAACTTCCCTCAGGCTCGCACCAGGTCTCCTCCATACCCCGCAACACTGCCCTCGCCCATTCCCCCACTAGACCTGGTCCCTCACCTTTCACCCCACCAGCAAATTATAAACCTCATCTCCCCCCCTGTCTGCCTTCCGCAAAGACCGCTCCCTCCGCAACTTCCCTTGTCCATTCTTCCCTCCCCTCCAAATGGTCCCTTCACCTCCCCCTCCAAGTCAGAGGTTCACCTGCTGCATCCAGATGGATGATCATGAGACCACGGAGGGGGTGGCTCAGCACTTCAACATCCGAAGGGCCTCCTCCACGGCAGAGTGAGCAACACCGCAAGCTGGGGAGGAACAGCAACCTCATATGGGGAAGGCTGAATATTGGTTAACCCTTGCTGCTAGTCGCACCAGCACAAACAGCTTACAATGGCTTGGATACTTTTGGACATCAAATCCCTGTCCAGTCTGAAAATGGGTCTCCGAAACGTCGCCTATCTCCTTCGCTCCTTAGATGCTGCTGCACCCGCTGAGTTTCTCCAGCTTTTTGTGTACCATCAATTAAGACACATTCTCATCCTGCATCACGAGACCACAGGACAGAGAAAGGCCAGGAATCTGAGAATATTGTCATGGTTTTACCTGGGATGGGGATGGGGGGGAGGGGTGGGGGGGGGGGAGATTGAGTCACAATTGGAGGGTACAGGACTCAGGATAGACAGCAAGATAGTTAATGAACAATGAAATTACCAAGGATGAAAAGAAGCTTGCTGCAGGGGCCAGTGGAGGAAATCAATGAAAGCTAACTCCACAGAGCATTTGACCTTGCATGATTACTGTTCAAAGGCTTACTGAATACAAGATCCATTTTTTGTGTCATTTCCACTACATTCTCACCAAGCCAGATGACCACCAAACTAATTTATTTTCCATAGATGTTATTTCAAAGTGTTAGTTTAGTCTTTGGCAGAAATTGCTTTAGAGATTTGCACCACTGAACTTTAAATTTAATTGTGTAAAGGATGTGTCCGAGAATGCATGTAAAAGAAAGCATGTTGCAGATTATGGGGACTAATACATGAGAGCAAGTGAGAGCTCAAACAAGGTGAGTTTAGTTTGTTTGTTTGAAGGTAGACAAAAGTGCTGGAGAAACTCAGCGGGTGCAGCAGCATCTATGGAGCGAAGGAAATAGGCAACGTTTCAGGCCGAAACCCACGACTAGTTTGTTTGAAGTTCTTTTCAGAGGATTCTCATGTGCACAACACACATGACCAAATATCTCAAATGATAGGGTATTGCTTCCCATCGGAAGCATTAAAAAAACACTGCTTTAATAAATTTACCAATTTTACAAGTTTAACTGAGTCTCCAGTTGTTAACAACTTTGGAGTTAAAGACCTGTCCCACTTAGTTCATTCAAGAACCCTTTGGAGTTAAAGACCTGTCCCACTGTACGACGTTCATTCAAGATTCCACGAGTTTGATTTTTTATAAACTCGGGAGAGCTCTTGAATGAACTCGTACCCTGGGATAGGGCTTTTAGTTGTATTGATCTTAGTGATTCAACCGCTCAGTATTTTGATTTAATATACCCGTAACAAAAGTCACCTTGCTCCATTTGTATCCTCTATTGACTCTTCATCTATAATAATTTTTACAATAAATTCATATTCACATTTTGCTCTGTTGGCTTCCACTTGTGGCACTGAGATTGTGGTTTAAATTAACTTTTTGAATGTCTCTCCGTATCTCGATTTCTTTTCATTCATTCAAGGAATGTGGGCTTCGTAGGCTGAGCCAGCACTTAGTTGCCCATCACTAATGGCTTCCTAAAGTCAATGACCAGCTCCCTCAATTTGCTGGCATTGAGACAGAAGTCGGTGCCCTGACACCATGCTACTAAGCTCACTATCCTCTTCCTCTCATCATTGTCCAGATACTGTCCACTATGGTGGTATCATCTAAAAACTTGTCAATGATACTAGAGCAGAATTTGTTGTGAGTGAATGGGGAATATAGTAATGAGCCTGTCCCACTAAGGCGATTTTTCAGGCGACCGCCGGTGACTGTCGAGTCGCACACAAACACATCACTTCCTTCTCCAGCCTGTTATGCAGGCGGGGACAGGGCAAGCGGGGGGAGCACTGTCTGAATGAAATTCACACGGTGCAAAGCCAATGTGATACAGACACACACCACGATGAACAGGAATGTTGGCGCTGTAATTAAGAAGCTAAAAAGTACAGTGTACAGTAAGTCCTTTAAAAGAGAGCAGGAGAAGGAGGAGAGAGGGGGGAGAAGGGGGGAGAAGGAGTGGAGACAACTTTTAAGAAGCCAGAGATAGACGGCTGTGAAGCTCGGCGGACATTAACATTACCGGTCGATTATCATTGGTTCTGAAAACTATTGCTTACGTTTTTTTTCCCAATAGGTCAATGAAATTCACCGGCTACAACCTACGAGATCCTAAGAGAACCTTTGACCTCCCGCAACCCAGTAGGACCTCCTGGTGACCCACCTACGGCACGAGAATTCTCGCTAATCTCCATGGCGGCTTCATTCTAGTCGCCGCTAATTTTTCAACATATTGAAAAATTCTCGGTGACCATAATGAGGCCGCGACTAGTTCCCAGAATGCGGGAACACCTCACGACCATGAAGACGACTGCCCGGCAACCACCCGCGAACATGTGGCGACTGCATAGTCTCCTGCAGTTACCTAAATAAGTCGCTTAAGTGGGACAGGCCCATTAGTGACTGAAGAGCATGATTTTGGGATACTGGTGTTGAGAATTTTCACGAAGAACATTTTGTCGCCTATCCTCAGTGAAGGATCCAGTTTTGGATGGGTGTGCCGAGCTGAGGTTCAAGAATTTGGAGATGTGTTTGGTTCTCACTGACTCCAGTTTAACCAAAGCTCCTTGATGCCATACTTGGTCAAATGATACCTTGATGTCAAGAATAGTTACTCTCACTTCATCTCTGGAGCTCAGCTTTGCTGTACATGTTTGGATTAAGGTCACGAGCCACCTCCAAAGTGACCCCACTAGCAATCACATCTTCCCATCTCCACCACTTTCACAGAGACTGCTCCCTCTGCAACTTCTCGCTTCACAACGCTTCCCACCAAAATCACCCCCTCCCCAAGTACTTCCCCTGCAATCACAGGAGATGTACACATGTCCCTTTACTTCCACCCTCACAACCATCCAGTAACCCACCTGTCCTTCCTGATGAAACAGAGGTTGACGTTCACCTCTAACCTCATCTACTACATCCAATTATTGTAATGTGGCCTCCTTTATAGCAGTTTCGTTGAACATGCGTTCAGTCCATCAAGGAGGCCTGCTGGACCCCCCAGTTGTTAACCATTTAACTCCTCTTCCCATTCCCTTACTGGCCTTTGTTCCCATGCCTCTTCCATTGCCAGATTGAGGCCACATGCAAATTGGTGGAACAGCATCTCAGTTTCCACTTGAGTAGCTTCTAACCCAAGGTATGAACATTGGAATCTCTAATCTTGGGTAACAAACCAAAAACCACCGCCCCACAATTTTTGTCTTTCTATCTCTGGTCTTTGTCCATCCAAATGCCTATAAATTTATCCTCCACCCCCATCACCTGTATCCACCTATCACTTGCCAGACTTTGTCCTCTACTTCCTCAATTCCAGCTGTCTTCCCCCCCCCCCCCCCCCCCCCCCCCCCCCCCCCCTTCCCACAACCTCCCACAATCAGTCTGAAGAAGAGTCCTGATCGGAAATGTTGTCTATCCATATTCTCCAGAAATGTTGGGTTGGACAGGCTAGATGCAGGAAGATTCTTCCCGATGTTGGGGAAGTCCAGGACAAGGGGTCACAGTTTAAGGATAAGGGAGAAGTCTTTTAGGACCGAGATGAGAAAATCACACAGAGAGTGATGAATCTTTGGAATTCTCTGCCACAGAAGGTAGTTGAGGCCAGTTCGTTGGCCATATTTAAGAGGGAGTTGGATGTGGCCCTTGTGGCTGAAGGGATCAGGGGGTATGGAGAGAAGGCAGGTACAGGATACTGAGTTGGATGATCAGCCATGATCACATTGAATGGCGGTGCAGGCTCGAAGGGCCGAATGGCCTGCTCCTGCACCTAATTTCTATGTTTCTATGTTTCTATGCTGACTGGCCCATTGAGTTGCTCCAGCGCCTCATGTTTAAAAAAATATATCTTACACTGCTTTTAAGAGTTTGCCAACTTTCCATATAATTGAACTTGATATGAATATCTCTGCCAAGATTAAGCAGTCAGTATATTTATCTATATTCATATTGATATCCTGCCTGTTAACATTTGCCTTTGTAATCATTGCATTTCTTCCTCAACCTCCATTGTGAATAGTGTGTTTGCATTGTTTAAATAATGTTCTTCACATTACTCATTAACTGTGGTATATTTGTGGCTTTCTACTTTACATTTGCTCAACTTTTGTTGAGCAATTTCATTGCCAGAATTACCTAGGTTTCCAGTTATAAACCTAGCTTTAAATATTAAGGCTATATAATCTTTACTTTGCAATTAATGTATCTTGCTGATTTGAATGAGTAGACATGTACTGAGTGATTTCCATTACATCAGTGGCAGATATTCCCTCCAGATTTGCCTTTTGAACAAATCTCCCTAATGTTACCAAGTACTGAGTCAATGTCCCTGCTGTTGCAGTTTATGTGCAAATGGCAGGCGCATTAATGCCAATGTTACGCGCTGTTTGAAATTCTCTCTCATTTTTAGAAGCTATTTCCAATGATGCAGCTACCTTGCATGTTTAATAACTTGAACTAAATGTGCTTGTCAATTATTTCACACTCAAACTTCTCCCACACCCACAACCCAGGAAAGCACCAATGTTACAATGCGAAAACTAATTTTAATTTTTAAAAGAATATTAAAACATTTGTCCTCATAACATTAGCTCTCTAGTTCCAAGGTTATGGCATTCCTCAAATTATTAAAGCATTAGATTAAAGTAATTAATTTTTCTATTATGTTATCAATGAGGTTATCAGAACATGCCTCTGAGTGGTCAACATTGCCCATGCATCAGAACCCATTTTTGATTTCTTACATCCTCTACAACTTTAATTCCAGGAGTTGATTGTATATATGTCTTACAAGCAGTCATTTTGTAAATTTATCTTTGGCCACTTTCTTGCCCATTCACTGTGCAAGCCTATATTGACATAATTTCACCCCTGATCCATTCACAAATTGATCCTCATTCCGGGGCATCATGGTGGTGCAGCAGTAGAGTTGTTGCCTTACAACGCCGGAGACCGGGGTTCGATCCCGACTACGGGTGCCATCTGCACAGAGTTTTTACGTTCTCCCAGTGACCGCATGGGCTTTCTCCGAAATCTTCAGTTTCCTCCCACACTCCAACGACTAACAGGTATGAAGGTAAATTGGCTTGGTATGAGTGTAAATTGTCCCTAGTGTGTGGGATAGTGTTAATGTGCGGATATCGCTGGTCGGTACGGACTCGTTGGGCTGAAGCGCCTGTTTCCGCGCTGTATCTCTTAACTAAAACCAAAATTCCCATGTTTTCTCATAACCCACAGAGATTCCTGATCTAATTGAAGAATGTCTGAGCTGCCATATTGAAATGTATTCCACTTTCCAAAAGTATTTGTTATTCAACACCTGAAAGAAGAACAAAATGTACATTAACTGAGGTGATGATATTGATGCCTTGAATTCCTATAGCATCTATAGCATTTTTTTATTTAGCATCTGCCAGACAGCAGAAATATGGGTGAGGACAGCTTATTTCTTCCTATCAATACATAAAAGTTTTATGTACCATCCTTAAAAGACTAATTTATTGGTATATGTGTTTTTAATCAGTTTTAAAATGCTAAAGGTAAAGACTTGAAGGTAAAGACTTGAGTAAATGGTGGGAGGTAAGGTATGCAAGTTTGATGAATCTAAAGTCGTCATTCCTTGCCAGATAAATTCTTCTTCACCCAATATAGGGACCACCAATAGACCATTGTGGGTTATTTGGCCATGGGAGTCTGTTTTGTTCTGTACCTTTTCATACTTCTTGTATCCATCTCTCTAGATTTTCATTCTAAGAAGGGCCTCGATCCAAAACATCACCTACTCCTTTTCTCCAGAGATGCTGTCTGACCGGCTGAGGGACTCCGGCATATTGTGTTTATCTTCAGTGTAAACCAGCATCTGCAGTTCCTTCCGACATACCAATATAGGTCTATTGGGTAGTCCTGATAGACCAACCTATATTTTACATTTTGAACTAAAATTTTAGACTTAGCCATCTAATTGCTTTCATTGAACATAGGTTTTTAAATTGGTATTTTGTTCATACAGTATAGGTAGATACTTGTAACACAAACATGGTAATCCGTAGATGGAGCAGAATTCCTGTATGGCTAGTCAATTCTACATTTAAATTCAACAAATATTGTCTCAGGACATTTATGAAATGGATCCTAACTTCTGACAAACTACAAACCTCCATTAATTAGCAATGTTACAAAATTTTGAGATTTAAAAAATCAAGTCTGCAATTTATCCCATCAGATAAAGCATAAAAAGAAGTTTAATTTGACACCTAATTCACTTTCATATCTTCAGTATTAAAAAAGTTATGGCCATTTGCATACTCGGAAATTAGCATCTTGTTCCCTATTGCTTTTCCATTGACTTAACAAAAGTTGTGATCGAGGACAGTCAAAAGCCCATAACTTTCTTAAAAATTAAGAGAACTGAAATAAATTTTCAGTTATTATAGATTGAAGCATTCAGAAACAAATATGAAACAATCTTACTTGGATGACCTGAAATTAAAGCATATAATTAGTTAGTTATTATTAGTTGTAGCTAATTACAAAATTCAATTACTAGATCTAAATATCTATCCATTTCTTAAGAAAATATTAACATTTTTTTAAAAGCCTAAGTGCCCAAATGACATTCACACAATAATTCACAATATAACATGATTTTTAAATCTAATTGTCATTAATGTATAGGCCAAATTGAAGGAATTTAGTGTTTAATGCCTGTAAATTATTGGCCATTTAAATCAGCTTGCGAGTGGGATTTTCTGGAACGCGATGGATTGGAACGTTGTGGTTGCGGTGAATTTAAACCCCATATCGGCAGGAAAACCACTGCCGGTTCATATGGGGAATAAATCACCGTTTCGCAACATGAAATGTTGATTAAGGCCATCTAAACAAGCAAGTTTAAATGAAAAAATAAACAGCTTTCATTTACCCCTAGGTAAAATCCGTCCCCATTGTCGGCGTTCACGGCATTAGGAGCTAATTTTTTTATTTTACTGCAGCGCGGAAATAGTCGGGCGATTTAAAAACATTTTTTCACTTACCGGCAGTCGGAATGAATCTCCAGAAAAAGCTCGCACTCCGAGAAAATATATTTCCGGATGGCAAGGGAAAACAGCATTTTAACCCCGTGTCCCCCCCCCCAAGGCGCCAAAGTCACGCACACGGCCAGTGACAGAACTGTAGCGTCGCTGAAGGTAAGTTTTGTAACATACCTACATTAATCATGGAATGTTTAGTAATCTCCATCTGCATTTACTTTCATGATGCTCACTCTTTCCTAATCAGGTTATGAAAAGTTGCAGTTAAATTGATCAATCTATTCCAAGTGTTCATGCTTCCAATCTAAAAAAATAGATAATTATAAATATTTTATTTGTCTTTGTATTCCTCAGTTCTAAACTTACAGACCAAATTGAATCAGTTACATCAACAACGCCCATTCCTTTCAGCATTTTAGAAATAAATTTGTATATTTTCTCAATAAAAAATGGACCAGGTATAAACGACAGCCAGTCAGCATACCTGTGGACAACTGCCAGATAATCTTAGTCCAAGAATCAAAACATTCAGGACTTCTGTGTTTTGACACTACAGTACAGAAGAACAAATACGCTAGAGGTCATTAAAGGATGTGACCTCTCACTCTGCCTCTGTACTCTCTAGTGAGCCCAGAGACATTTTCTAATTTACCAAGTCAAAAACCTGACAAATATCTGACCCTTCAGCTTTACTTAAGCTTCAGGCATGCCTAAAAATTTGAATGAGGTTGCTGATTGATCCTCATTAATTTGAATGAGGTTGCTGATTGATCCTCATTAAAAAAGACGAGTGTAGTTTAACGTACTTTTACATAAATATATATATTTTTCAAGTCAAGTCGTCAAGAGAGTTTATTGTCATGTGTCCCAGATAGGACAATTAAATTCTTGCTTGCTGCAGCACAGCAGGATATTGTAGTCATAAATACAGATCAGTGTGTCCATATACACATCAATCAACAGATAAAATGCAATAGCCTGTTATAGTTCATAGTTTGTTTGAAGTTGTGTTCAATAGTCTGATGGCTGTGGGGAAGTAGCTGTACCCGAACCTGGATGTTGCAGATTTCAGGCTCCTGTACCTTCTACCTGATGGCAGCGGAGAGATGAGTGTGTGGCCAGGATGGTGTGGGTCCTTGATGATGCTGGCAGACCTTTTGAAGCAGCGACTGCGATAGATCCCCTCGATGGTAGGGAGCTCAGAGCCGATGATGGACTGGGCAGTGGTTACAACTTTTTGCAGCCTTTTCTGCTCCTGGGCGCTTAGGTAGCCGTACCAAACCACGATGCAACCGGTCAGCATGCTCTGTACTGTACACCTGTGGAAGTTCGAGAGAGCCTCCCTTGACATACCGACTCTCCGTAATCTTCTCAAGAAGTAGAGGCACTGATGTGCTTTCTTTATGATTGCATCAGTGTTCTGGGACCAGGAGAGATCTTCGGAAATATACACACCCAGGAATTTGAAGTTCTTGACCCTTTCCACCATCGACCCGTTGATAGAAACGGAACTGTGGGTCCCCATCCTACCCCTTCCGAAGACCACAATCAGTTCCTTGGTTTTGCTGGTGTTGAGAGCCAGGTTATTGTACGGACACAATTTGGTCAATTGGTCGTTCTCTCTTCTATAGTCTGACTCGTCCCCATAAGTGATACATCCCACAAAAGTGGTGTCGTCAGCGAACTTGATGATGGAGTTCGCAGTATGTCCGGCTACGCAGTCATGAGTTTAGAGTGAGTACAGTAGTGGGCTGAGCACGCAGCCTCGAGGTGCTCCCGTGCTGATTGTTATCGAGGATGACACATTTCTACCAATATGGACAGACTGTGGACTGTGAATGAGGAAGTCGAGGATCCAATTGCAGACGGATGCGCAGAGACCCAGATCTGAGAGCTTGGTAACCAGCTTGGAGGGGATGATGGTATTAAATGCTGAGCTGTAGTCAATGAATGACAGCCTGACATATGAGATGTTGTTGTCCAAGTGGTCCAGAGCTGAGTGGAGAGCCAGTGAGATCGCATCCACCATTGATCTGTTATGGCGGTAAGCGAACTGCAGTGGGTCCAGGTTTTTATCGAGCTATGAGTTGATTTGCGCCATGATCTGCCTCTCAAAGCACTTCATCACCACAGACGTTAGTGCCACTGGACGGTAGTCATTGAGGCACGTCACCTTGCTCTTCTTGGGCACCGGTATTATTGATGCCCTTTTAAAGCAGGTGGGAACCTCAGACCTCAGAAGTGAGAGGTTGAAAATGTCCGTAAAAACTCCAGCCAGTTAGTCCGCACAGGTTTTTAAAACACGCCCGGGTATACCATCAGGTTCAGGCACTTTCCGAGGGCTCACCCCTCTGAAGGATTTTCTGACGTCGGCCTCTGTGATTGAGACCGAAATACCATCATGGCGAATAGGGGCTCGGGAAGGCCCATCGGTGTTCTCCCTATCAAAGTGTGCGTAAAACGTATTGAGCTCATCCGGGAGTGATGCTTCGCTGACATTTGAGCTGCCTCCTGATTTTGCCTTGTAGGAGGTGATTGCATTCAACCCCCGCCACAGTTGCCAAACATCCATCTCAACTTCCAGCTTGGAGCAGAAGTCCCTTTTGGCCTTTTTGATCGCCTTATCAAGGTCGTATCTGGACTTCTTATAGACCTCTGTATCTCCAGACCTGAATGCCCGGGTTCTGGTCTTCAGAAGAATGCGGATCTCATGGTTCATCCAAGGCTTCTGGTTAGGAAACACTCGGAAGGTTTTTGTTGGGATGCAATCCTCCACACATTTCTTTATGAAGTCTGTAGAGACTGTGGCGTATTCACTCAGGTCCGTTGCCGAATCCCTGAACATTGCCCAGTCTAAAGATTCCAAACAGTCCTGGAGTTTGGTCCTCTGGTGCTACAGGAGACGTGTTGGTGGAAGTTAGGGAGCGATTTCTTAAGGTTGGCTTTGTTGAAGTTCATAATTTAAAACAAATTTCAACTGTTAGAGTGTCAATGCAGTGGACAGAGCTTAAGTGGTGCAAAGGCCATCAGGACAGTTCTGGGGCAGGGCCCTAAGATGGGTCGCCCAGATGCCCAACCCCTGCTCACAGCAGGATCCTAGGCCTTGAGAATGTTGGGAACCACATAGAAACCAAAAGGTTAATGCGGTTGCAAATGCAGGCAGAGAGTTGCATTGGTTTCAATCCAGCCGAATAACTTAAATCTTATTCATGGTCATTTCTTCTGCTCCACTCCTGTCGGGCAGAAGATAGAGAAGCTTGAATGTGCATATCGCCAGACTCAGGAACAGCTTTTTCCCTTTAGTTATCATTCTTCTAAATGGACCTTCCATAAGCCAGGGCACAGTCCCGATTCTCCAATTTCTCTGACTGCCGGCATTAGACTTTTTCTCTGGAATTCTCCGGCCACAATCCTGAGAAACTATATTCTGCACTCACTAGTATCTTTCTCTTCACCCTATCCTCTGTACATGTGTTTGGCTTGATTGTATTCATGGATTTTATTATCTGATTTGATTCCATAGCATGAAAGCAAAAGGTTTTCACTGTACCTTTCACTTGGTGCACATGATAATAAACCTAAACCTGCTAGTCTTCCGGTACTACGAACAATTTCAAATTCTTTCCAACACCACTAATCCTTGGTGTATCTAACTCCCCACCCCTCCTCCACTTCCCGCCCCCTCCCCCACCCCCCCCCCCCCCCAGCTAAAAAATTAAATACTGTAATGTTTGAGTACTTTAATTGACATATTTAAACTGAAGAGTAAAGATAATACAGGAGAGCAAATATATCACCTTTCATTCCCACGAGTAAATCACTCTCAGAGCAAATAAAAAGACTGTAATATTAGACCTTTGATTTCTTGTGCATATTGTTACTTTGAGCCATTTTCCTCTGCATGTGTCTTTCTGCTAGGAGTTTACTTTATGTTTATAATTGACCTTGTTGTGAATGTTAATCAATTCAATTCATTTGTACTACTCTAATGATTACAGCATCAAATTTAAATTGTTTTTTTATTTCCATCACATTCTCACCCATTGTTATTCTTATTAATTGAGATTGCAGAAATAAACATGGCAATTCAACTGTTGATTTTAGCTGTTAATATTAATATCAATATAAATATTATTGCAGCCATCTAAGTAATTTCCCAATTAGTTCCTCATTTTCCTTTCAAGACACATGGGAAGGGGGAAGTGCTTTGAAACATATTTTTAATCTGGATCTGACAAGTCAGTTTACTGTCATGTTATAGACTTCTAACTTTAACATTTTTATGCCTTCCTGGCAGGTTATTAAAATAAATGAGGGTGCTTTAGACTGCCATTGCACTTTTCCCTAATGGGATTTCTGGAATCTCAGAACCTCCAGCATAAATTGACTGATCGTGAAGACTGAAGGAAATCAGCTAAAGTGGACAATTAGGATGACTATTTTGCACAGCTGAATGAAATATTCCTTGTTATTTTAATAATGCAAGCACAAACTAATTTTCTGAGCCTGATTTTGTCAAGATAATGTGCTTTGTGCTCATCTCCTTGTCACTCTTAACTCAATCCCCACACATTATAGTTGGGACCTGCTTGACAAAGATGAAAATTGTTCACTGGGGGATTTTTAAGTGAAAATACAATTTCCAAGTTTATACTTTTTAAATTGATTGTCACAAAATATCCAAACATTGTGCAGTTCTTTTACATGTTTTTTTCGCACATTAAACTTTCTTTAATTGATGTTTTTTTTTCTAATTTTGTGATGACATTTTTTAATGTAGCAAAAGAAATGCATTTTTCAATTGTTTCAGGATCTCCAGTTAATTGGGGAGAAAAATAATTTACCAGAGCTTTTCCCTCATCATGTAATTGTTCGGAGCTAAGAGCAAGTGGGTATAATATTATTCAGATGAGCCCTTGCCATCTCCTTTATCTATGAAATATTCAATTATTTGTTCTGACTTGTGTAATTCTCATATTCCAACCTTGTTAATGTCATTACAGGGCTGAAATAAAGCGATTGCTTTAAATGAGTATTTATCCAGTCGCCTCTGGCTGCCAAGGGATGATTATTAATGTTGAGCTCGGCCCCTGTCAAGAAGCTGCAAGCATTGTTACATATTTGGAGACTGTAAAATACCGTCAGACAGAAAAGTGCACGCTTACTGGCACATTTTAAGCTAATGACCGTCGTTTCCACCCACAGTCATTGATGACAGCTTGAACTAACAGATAATGGCATGCCAGGCTGTTAAGCTGGGCAGTTATTTGATTTCACTTGACAAGGTTCTAAAGAAGTCCTAATTTTTTTGACATTTGACCATGGAAATATGCTTCCTGCAGCATTATTCCACATTTATACCTTTTCACTCTTGCTGTTTTAAATCTGCTTCTGGTGCGAGAGGCCAGCGATGAAAGGCCAGATTGATATGACAAAGTTAGAGATGAAATGAAAAAACTAAACTTAATGTCAATTCGGCATTTGCATCTCAGAGCTGATCTTCCAGAGAAAATAAATCAGTTATATTTGGGTAAGAAAAAACATCAAAAAAATAATATTTATAAAAGACATTTAGTTGATTGGCTTCCATTGAATAGCTTATATAAGAAATAATTGGCATAAACTGGGTTGAATCTATTCTGCATCCTTCAAATGCAATCCTTTGAAAAGGAAATCTCCTTATTAGGCAGATTTTGAAAGCAAAACAGTAAGTACATTTCAGATCTTACTTTAAGTCTGTTCATTAGGAGTCTTTTTTATATAAAATGTAAAGGAATTCAGACAGTAGAAAAGATGGTTCAGATAACAATTGAAAAGGCAAATCACATTGTCTGTCTGTTTGTTCCCCAAGTATAAATAACCTGCCATGCATGTTCAAATTTCCACAACAATTTCTCCAGTAAATCACTCATATAACACTTTAAAAATTATCATATTTTGGAGGTGTCATTCTGTTCTTATGGCACCTAAATATTGATTTTATCACAGTTTCTCCTAATGTATCACCTGAACTGTTGGTATAAAGATTTATATTTCATATAATGCAATATGATATTGAGCATCTTACAATTATTGTTTAAATCACCTACCACACATCTTCATAGATTGGTATTTTCTTACCAGAGTACAGGTTGAGGAAAACGGACATTTGATAAAGGGGTTTAGGGACTGCCCCATACCTTTCCTGCAGGAGGTTTCTCTCAAGCACAGGCACGTGTTTTATAGATCCCGGTAATATCAGAATGGCCACTGATTAGATGTTATTTCTTAATGCCAGCTAAAAATTTAAATTAGCGCCATGCTACTAGGGCAGTCTTCAAGATATTACTTGTATTAACAGATGTCTCATGTTGTCATGTTTCTGCAATGACACTCCAGAATATAATTGTGTGGTGCTGATGACAATTCAGTGCTTGCCGTACATTCGGGTACATATTAAAGGAGTTAAACATTGGAAGTGGAAAATAAATCCATTAACACAGCTAATGGAGAAAGAGGTTGAAAATTAAAGTAATTTTATTGGCAATTGTTTGAATAATGTTTGTCTTTACATTTCTTTAATGTTATATGAGTTGCTTATTTTACATACATATAGACACAAAATGCTGGGGAACCTCTACTTTCAGTCTGCAGAAGGGTTCCGACTCGAAAAGTCACCTATTCTTTTTCTCCAGAGATGCCACCTGAGTTACTCCAGTATTTTGTGTAAACCAGCATCTGCAGTTCCTACACAGACATGTATGTGTGTATGTATATATATAAAGGTGTAGGTATAGGTAGGAAAGAACTGCAGATGCTGGTTTAAATCAAAGATAGACACAAAATGCTGGAGTAACTTAGCAGGACAGGCAGCATCTCTGGAGAGAAGGATTGGGTGATGTTTCAGGTCAAGACCCTTCTTCAGACTGACTAGTATAGGTATATATATATATATATATATATATATATATATATATATATATTATATATGCCTAATCGAATATATATAATATACTAAACCAAGTGGGACCCATTGGGTCCCTGTCACATGGGAGGCCTGGTCCCCCAATGCAACACGTTCCCCAACGCAATATTCCACCACTCACCCATAGCCGACAACTGCGCAGGGGCTGCTCATTTCGACATGCACCCTTCCTCATTTTTCAACTTTAAAAAAATGCAATTGCACTTGCTAGCTAGCAGAACTCAGTGTACTGTGACTTAAAAAAATGCATTTGCACTTGCTAAGTAAGTAAGTAAGTAAGTTTATTGGCCAAGTATTCACATACAAGGAATTTGCCTTGGTGCTCTGCCTACAAGTAACAACATGACATACAGTGACAGTTACGAATGACTCAGAAAACACTAAACATTAGTAATAATAAAACATTAATGATAAAACACGATTGATAAAGCATGTGAACCAACAAAATACCAGATCAAAGGGAGGCTACAGATTTTTGGCTGTTAATTAGATTAAAAAACTGTTTTTATGTCTGGCTGTGGCAGCTTTGACAGTCCAGAGACACCTTCCAAAGGGAAGTGATTCAAAAAGTTTGTGGCCAGGGTGAGAGGGGTCCGGGATGATCATGCCCGCTCGCTTCCTGGCCCTTGCAGTGTACAGTTCATCAATGGAGGGAAGGTTGTAGCCAATAACCTTCTCTGCTGATCGGACGATTCGCTGCAGCCTCCAGGTGTCGTGCTTGGTGGCTGAGCCAAACCAGACCATGATGGAGATGGTGAGAACAGACTCTATGATGGCCGTGTCGAATTGGACCATCATTGCCTGTGGCAGATCGTGCTTCCTCAGCTGCCATAGGAAGTACATCCTCTGTTGTGCCTTTTTGACTGTGGAGTCGATGGCAGCCCCCCACTTAAGGTCCTTGGAGATGATGGTTCCCAGGAACTTAAAATACTCCACAGTTGGGAATGTGGTGTTGTTGATGGTGAGTGGGGTGAGGGGAGGGGAGCTCTCTTAAAGTCTACAATCAATTCCACTGTCTTAAGAGCATTGAACTCCAGGTTGTTGCGATGGAACCAGGACACCAGCTGTGACATGTCCTGTCTGTAGGCAGATTCCTCCCCATCCTGGATCAGTCCAATCAGGGTTGTGTCGTCCGCAAACTTGAGAAGTTTGACAGAGGTGTCTGTGGAGGTGCAGTTGTTAGTGTAGAGAGAGTAGAGGAGAGGAGAGAGTACGCATCCTTGCAGTGCACCTATGCTGAGTGTTTGCGGGTCCGAGATATGCTTTCCCAGCCTCACATGCTGCTTCCTGTCTCTCAGGAAGCTGGTGATCCACCGACAGGCACAGTCAACTCGGAACTAGGGCTAGCAGACTCAGTGTACTTGGATAGCAACAATGTTGTGAGCAGGGCTACAATTCCATTGTAACGTCACAGATGTAAGCACAGGGAATAAGAATTTTTTTTCCAAGTTTCTTCAGATTTTTGAACATTTTGATTGATAACTCGAGAAATAATGCATGCATTTTTCAGATAAGGCGATATTTGGCCACGTGATCGCACACAAACAAATACACACACACACACACACACACACACACACACACACACACACACACACACACACACACACACACACACACACACACACACACACACACACACACACACACACACACACATCCACACACATACAAGATCAGAGTTTTAACAGTTATATGGATATGGATATGGATGTATATACATATACCAATGCTAGTCAGTGTGAAGAAGGGTGTGAAGAAGGGTGCTGCCTATCCCGCTGAGTTACTCCAGCATTTTGTGTCCATCTATGATTATAGATATGTGTATATATATATATATATATATATATATATATATATATCTATATATATATATATATATATATATATATATTTATATATATATATAAAATAAAATCAAAGATGGACACAAAATGCTGGAGTAACTCTGAGCTCTGCTAGCCCTATATATAAATAACAGCTCATATAACATTAAATAAATGTAAACACAAACATTATTTAAACAAATGCCAATAAAATTATTTTCATTTTCTACCTCTTATTCCCTGAGCTGTAGTAATGGATTTCTCTTCCCCTTCCAATGGTGAACTCTTTTAATATAAACCCAAATGTACGGCAAGCACTGTCTTGTCATCAGCACAACACATTTGTATTCTGGAAGTGCCTTTGCAGAAACATGACAAATGTACATCACTGAAACATTGAATGTACAACACACAGATTCCATATGCTAGAGAAATAAGATGCTGCTTTTTAAACAAATTCATTCTCTCCAGTTTAATGTCATACATACCAATCCTCATCATTCACAAAGGAACCATTAATGTGATTTGTCTGGTACAAGAAGTGGACAATAAATCCTGTGATAAGATATTACTGACAACTTAACCGTTGAAAATGCTTTTTAATTAAAATGCCTTCTTTATCATTTTTTATACGCTACGGAGAAGTTCAGTCTTTCCTCGGTGTTTGAGCTAATTACAGTCAATAGACAACAGGTACAGGAGTAAGCCATTCGGCCCTTCTAGCCAGCACCATTCACTGTGATCATGGCTGATCATCCACAATCAGTTCCCCGTTCCTGCCTTCTCCCCATATACCCTGACTCTGCTATCTTTAAGAACTCTATCTAGCTCTCTCGTGAAAGTATCCAGAGAATTGGCCTCCACTGCCTTCTGAGGCAGAGAATTCCACAGGTTCATAGCTCTCTGGGTGAAAAAGGTTTTCCTCATCTCCGTTCTAAATGGCCTACCCCTTATTCTTAAACTCTGGCCCCTGGTTCTGGACTCCCCCATCATTAGGAACATGTTTCCTGCCTCCAGCGTGACCAATCCCTTAATATGTTATCTTATATGTTTCAATAAGATATAAGACATATAAATATATCTTATATGTTTCAATAAGATCTCCTCTCATCCTTTAAATTCCAGTGTCTACAAGCCCAGTCGCTCCATTCTCTCAACATAGGACAGTCCCGCTATTCCGGAATTAACCTCGTGAACATAAGCTGCACTCCCTCAATAGCAAGAATGTCCTTCCTCAAATTTGGAGACCAAAACTGCACACAATACTCCAGGTGTGGTCTCACCTGGGTCCTGTACAACTGCAGAAGGACCTCTTTCCTCCTATACTCATCTCCTCTTGTTATGAAGGCCAAGATGCCATTAGGTTTCTTCACTGCCTGCTGAACCGGCATGCTTACTTTCAGTGACTGATGAACAAGTACCCCCAGATCTCGTTGTACTTCCCCTTTTCCCAACAACACCATTCAGATAATAATCTGCCTTCCGTTTTTGCCACCAAAGTGCATAACCTCACATCTATCCACATTAAACTGCATCTGCCATGCATCTGCCCACTCACCCAACCTGTCGAAGTCACCGTGCATCCTCTTATCATCCTCCACACTGCCACCCAGCTTTGTGTCATCTGCAAATTTGCTAATGTTACTTTGAATCGCTTCATCTAAGTCATTAATGTATAATATTTGTTTCAGGTTTTGACAACTCAGAGATCAGAAAATGTAGGACAAAAGTTAAACATTCCCACTCTGAATAAAAAGATAGGTAGATTAGAAATAGCCTATGGATTAGATGGGGCAAAATGCACTTTAGGGAATGTAGAATTCATAGATGATCAGAAGAGAAACTGGTCCTCTGGCCCAATTTGTAAATGTCAACCAACGGTGCCTTCCTGAGCTAGTCTCATTTCCTGTATAGGGCCCATTTCCCTCTATTTTTTTCCTATCCATGAACTTTTCCAAATGTTTTTAAAACATTATAACTGTACATGACTGTGGAAGCTGTTGCAATAAACTCTTAACTTAGTGTGAACATCCTTCCCCTAAGGTTCCCTTTAAATATGACCTCTCTCATCTTAAATTTACCCCCTCTAGTTTTAGACTCCCTTACCCTGGGAAATAGAGTGTAACCATCCACCTTACACCATCCCCTCATGATGCTGTAGCATATACCTCGAAGATCAACCCTCGGGTATTGGTATTATTTGCTCCAGGGAAAGCAATCCTACCCTATCTAGTCTCTCCTTATAACTAAAGCCTTCTAATCCCAGCAACATCCTCAAAAAAACCCTTTCTGCATCCTCTCTAGCTTAATCACATCCTTTCTACAATATGGTGACCAGAAATGCATGCAATATTACAGGTGCAGACAGGTCACTAAAGACATAAAGTTGTAACATGGCATTTTAACTCTTGTACTCAGTGTCCTGTCCAATGAAGTGATGTGTGACAAATTTACCATCTTGTCGATGTGAGTTGCCACTTTAAGGAAACTATGCATTTGCATCCCTGGATCATCAATCTCTACAAGACTCCCTAAGTCTTACTTCCCAAAATGCATAATTTTGCAGTTGTTTGAGTTAAAACCAGTCTGCCATTCCTTTGTTATTTTCCCAAATGACGAATGTAACCTTAGACAAACATCCTCACTGTCCACCACATCTACAATACCATGTGGAGGAAGGAACTGCACCACCGGAAATTGGACGAGCAGCACCTCATATTCCGCTTGGGCAGTCTGCACCCCGGCGGCTTGAACGTTGACTTCTCCAATTTCCGGTAGCCCTTGCTGTCTCCTCCCCTTCCCAGCTCTCCCTCAGAGCTCTGGCTCCTCCTCTTCCTTTCTTCTGCCCACCCCCACCCTGCATCAGTCTGAAGAAGGGTTTCGGCCCAAAATGTTGCCTATTTCCTTCGCTCCATAGATGCTGCCACACCCGCTGAGTTTCTCCAGCACTTTTGTCTACCAAGGAACTGCAGATGCTGGTTTAAACCGAAGATAGACACAAAATGCTGGAGTAGCTCAGCGGGACAGGCAGCATCTCTGGAGAGAATGAATGGGTGACATTTCGGGTCGAGGCCCTTCTCCAAACTGGTACATCTACAATACCTGCAGGCTATTTAAGCTAAAGAATGACAATGGCAGTGAGCAGAATACCATCAAACACTACTGCATTAGAACTGTGATTAGATCTCAGTGTACTTTTCTCCATTTTTCACTTTAGTGATTGTTCCATATCCCATGACTTAGATAGGCAATTCAACAACATCGAGTGCAGAATGTGAGCATTTCAGGACTGTGTTGGCATTATGCTCTGACCTTGTATTTTTTTTAAGAATGGGGTGAAAAATGTTGAAACTAATTTCATAAAGCAATTTGAGTCTGGGATTGTAGGTCTCTATACCAGCCAAATACACAATGTAAAAATAAATATCCTCCTTACTTTGAAGAATACTGTAATGAAAATGTTTACAGCAGTAAAATAGGTCCTACCTTGATCATATCAATAAGATTGTTACTCCTCCATGGCAATTTATGCTCACAAAAAACCATTGGACATGATCCACTGATATAATCTCATGACTCCGACCCAAAATTCTGAACTCAGTTCATTATCTTTTTAGTAATCTATTAATTGCCGCCTACCACTGAAAAGAAACACAGCAATTGCAAGTTATTTTGAAAAAGCTGCAAGGATGCCTTTTTTTTAAACTTTTGTAGCCAATAATCTGCAGTTTGGAAGCTAATCAAAAAATAATTTGAGCAGTTTGTTCTGCCCCAAATTCAGTAGATGAAATGGACATAACAAAAGAGGATTTATCCAAAATAGTCTGGGTTTCATTATATTATTTAGTGCCATTAAGAACGAGGACAGCAATTGTGCACATCGCTTGAGATAAATATCAGATTAATACTAATACTGGATCAGAAATGATAGAATACATAATGTTTTTCCTTTACCATTGAAAAGAAGTGCTTTTGCATTGAATAATAACATATCGATACATTTTGAAACGTACATAACGTGCTTGTATTTAATTATCCACATGGTGTTAGTTAGTGTTAACTGTAAATGTGTTTTATGACCTTTGAATTTATCATTGATTGTGCATTCATTGTTAGTTTTCCTTTGAAAACATTCAATCATAATAGTCATAGAGCCTTGGGATTTGGCTAAATAGTGTGACTGAATAAGAACAGATCTCAAACTGATAGGGATTTATTGCAGAAATAAAGGATTTTAGAATGCAAGTATTTCACACCCACTAAATGCTCTTGCAAATGAAGGACTTCAACTTTATTGAATTAGAGTTTTGCTGCTACTGTAAAGGAAAACACATTAGCCCTTCATAAGCTAATTCACCCTGGTCGAAGGAACATTAATAAACTAGTTTACAGAATATTATTTTCACAATAAAATACTACCAAGAATTACTTTGAGAAATAAGCAGTGAGAACTTAATTCATTTATTTGTTGGCTTTAAAAAAATGCTGACTTGTGACTTTTTACTCACCTTTCCATGACCATGTTTCCAATACTTTAGCCTCACATATCAAATGCACATTTTAAACTATTTGTCAAGACAAAAACTGAATGAAATACAAACAAAATGTTTCATGCAATTGTTAAAATGTCTCAGTAGAGTAATCTGGTTGTGTCTGAAAGGTTTGACCAGCACAATCTGTCTGCCATTCCTGTGGAAACTCTCATTCTAACTATACGTGCACATATTCTTATCAAATCTTAAACATCATTAGGAATACAGTCATGGCCACAACCTTGATTTGGAGGAAGTGGGAGGAGTCCAATAAGTTGTTAAGGGCGAGAATGAGCTCTGCTTGCATGTTCGTAGAGGGAGATTTTTATTTGCTTAATAGTTGTTTAATTCTCCATCTTTTTCCTCATGCATTAATTCTCCCTACCCTCCTGTGCTGTTTGTAGGGTTGCTGTCTGTATCTTGATACAGGTGACCATGTACTGAGGAGCTATAATCAGAACTTACTACCATTCAATTACTGGTTGATTTAGAAAAGGATGCCAATTATACCTTAAATGTTGTCCTCCCATTCAATAAGATCACAGCTGGACTCTAACTTTGTATACCTGCTGTTACCCCTAATGTCTTGATACATTTGGTTTAATATCGATGTCACCCTTCTAAAAAATAGAATCAATTTCAGGAAATGTATTTTAAACGTTCTGGTGCTCAATTCCCTTGTGGAATTCAGCTAATTTGTTCAAATTCTAGAATTAAATGGCCTATGGATCTCCAATATTAATCTATTAACTTTCTGCTGGACTTTCATAATTGTGTTACTTTCCTAAATATGAAATGCTCATATTATTAATTATAATATATTAAATCCTGGTATTATTAACTATAATGCTACTATTATTAAATGAATGAAAACAATTCAATTAATTCTCTATAAATTAACTACTTAATTTACATTCAATATACTTAAGCACTGTCAAGAACTTTTCAACAAATTTAACTCCATTTAATCTTCAGCAATAAATTAGCTTACAGTAGTTTTGGCTAACGTGAATCTAATGAATACTGATAATTCAGATAAATACATTGCTAAATAGGTGAGTAGCCTTGATCTTGAAAGCCTCGATCTTCTACTTACTATTATTTTAGTTAAAATATTAACCAGCAAGTTAGTGGCTGTATTCAATTTTGTAAAGTAAAAAGATAAATTATGGTAACTTAGAGCCGGCAAATAGTCAAGTCAACATGATATATAATCAGCCTATTTACTCAAATTTCAAGATACCGTCGAAGACATCTGTAGAGAAGACTGTCTGGAGATACTCTTGTCTTTAAAGATGCTAAGAGTCATCAGTGCTTAATTGTCATATGTACCAACAATGAAACAATTAAATTCTTACTTGCTGCAGATTAATAGGTGCTGAAACGGAATGCCATCTTTAAATAAGGTAGACACAAAATGCTGGAGTAACTCAGTGGGACAGGGATCATCTCTGGAGAGAAGGAATGGCTGCAGTTCTTTCTTGCCATCTTTAAATACATCTTTAAAATGTTTTCATGTAGGAATCTAAATCTGTTTGAAAATGTTATATTTGTGGATACATTGCCTTTGCTAATTTAATATTTAAAATTATCCTACAGTTTATTTTTTCTGATGGCCATAGAGATACGATGCTAAGGAAGTCCTCACCTGGCAGGGAATAAAATGAGAATGAGATAACATCTGAAATTAGAGATAGAGTCATAGTGTGATACACTGTGAAAACATGCCCTTCGGTCCAACTTGCCCACACCGGCCAACATGTCCCAGATACACTAGACCCACCTGCCCGTGTTGGGCCATATCCCTCCAAACCTGTCCTATCCATGTACCTGTCTAACTGTTTCTTAAATGTTGGTATAGTCCCTGCCTCAACTACCTCCTCTGCCAGATTGTTCTGTACACCCACCACCCTTTGTGTAAACAAGCGGTCAAGAAAATACTACCATCGTCAATTCCGTGTACAAAGTCCAGAGATGGATTTTCCACTTCAATCCTTCTTTAAATTAATGGGGAAAGTATATTCATCATGTTCTATCCATTTCACAAAATCACAAAATGCCCCCAAGATAGGTAGTATTGCCCAATTAATTTATTCCATTGAACATTTAGTCTTGAAATTGAAAGGTTCCTGCTGTGGTTTTATATGAAAGGAGAAAAGATTTGAGAAGTACCATTGAACTTAATCTAGCTGATTTAAACTTCAAACATGTAAACTGCAGTTATGAATATTTGGAATTCAGAACCACCCAAAATAACTATAATGCCCTTCACACTAAATTCTTCATTTTGTTCTCCAGTCCCAAAACAACTCTGCTCTTACAGAGATTATGACGAAGACAATGATTCTAATCAACTGCACATAATAAGAACAACCATACCAAAAAAACTGAAAACTTTGCTGATTATCACTGAGCACAAGTTCATGACACAGACAAATGGACTGTAGAGCGATTTCAAATACTGAAGTAATGGCTGCGGTATTATTACTAATGCAGAATGAGTCATGATATGAGCTGATGTCGTTTTTCAGACAATGTCCAGTGGTCGATGCTGGTGCAATACAAATGGTCTTGAAATGCAATGTTTACATTGCTGCACTATAAAAAAAAGATAAATATGGAATTATGACACTTTGGTGTGCATGGTAGCAATTATATCCTTGAATGACCCTCGGACTATCCTGGAACGACCCTTCGATCCTGGAATGACCCTTGGTACTATTTTCTAATTTTCTATGTTTCTATGTCTATCCTTGATCGGACTTTGCTAGCTTTACCTTGCGCTAAATGTTATTCCCCTATCATGTATACACTATAATGGATCGATTGTAATCATGTTTGTGTTTCTGCTGCAATCTTTACATTATTAAACCAACAGAAATTGGAAGCAACTGTATGTGATCTGTATGTGGTTTAATACCAAAAAATCATCTAAGAAATAATAACAACATTCGAAGTAACTTTTTTTTTAAAAGAAAATAAGTTCAGTGCAGTTGAGAAAAAAACACGGCAATTCAAAGTCTGACCCCTGGGTTCTTGTATGTTTTTTGTTGTTCGTGATTCCAGCATTTGCAGTCTCTGTTTCGGCAAATAATCCAGTATGTCAGAAATGCATGTGCTGGGAAATATTGTGCATTCAAACTCATAGTTGTGGTGATTATCAACTGAAGATTGAAGTAATCAAGATAAAATTGAGCATTTAATTAGCAATTAAAGAAAGGCAAACAAATGCATTGATGAAGAATTTAAATGAAAATAATTATTAGAAATGTAGGGCTCTATCTCTAATACCATATTGAGCATTACATAATTTACCTCTATATTTTAATTGTTCATTATATGTATTGGTTTTTTTTAATCTTGATATACTTTTATACTTTCATATGCATTTGTTCCTGAAATTAACAAAATTATCTGTATGAAAGTGATTGATCCAGAAGAAACAAGAAATAATCTGTTTATTAAAAAACCTTTTTTTAATTTATCTGTCAATATTTGTCAAGAATTGCAGTGCTTGTTGGGTTCTATTGAACAATTTCTAATTTTAAACATATTTTAATGAACCTTTCAGCCTTAAAGCAAACACAGCCAGTCCTTGGGGCTTGGATGAAATGCCAATGGAAGGACGAGTGGAAATCAGGTAGGACCTTCAAACGTGAAGCGTGGGAAATCTCCACTGGGATTAGCCATTGAAGGCAGGATATCAAATAAAGTGTGTGGCTGCTGGGAAAACATTGATCATTGCAGTTCTCACAGAAGGATCACTACCTCAATATAAAGGGCAATTCTAGACTGAGGTGAGAAGAAATTGGTTATAACAAAGGGTATTGAATCTTAGGAATTCTCCACCTTAGGGCTGTGGAACCTCAGTCACTGATAGAGACAGATTTGTTTTTAGATATTGCAAAGGGATGATGGATTCAGAGAAAGAAAGTGCAATTGAGGTAAACGATCAACTGTGATCTTATTAAATGTTGGGGTAAGCACAGAGTGGGAGGAATGTTGTGCAAATGGCCAGTCCCTGTTCCTCTTTCATTTGTTCTTACAAGGCACATTGCCCTGGGCCACTGTCATATGGCAACTTAATGTTTTTTGTCAAATGACAACCTATAGGGTGCCAATTAGTTCTGTCAAGAATGTTAACGTTGTAACTGCATCCATAGTCAAATTGTTTATATGATGAATGGGGAAGATACCGGAAGCAATACCATCCTCTTTTGTTGGCTGGCATATTTGAAGACAATTAGCGAGAATAAAAAGCGGGATTTTAGGAGCATGTGATTGATAGATGGTGCAGACTCGATAGACTGATGGGATTGTTTCTGTGTGGTGACTCTCTATTGACTTTATGAAGTGATAGGGCCATTGACACAATCTGGTCCTATTCCTCGTTGTCCTTCCCTTTGAGTTTTCATTATTTTGCCGTGCTGGGGGATGAGGTTCTTGAAAGGTTCGGGTACTCCGTCACACATAAGCTCCTGTAACAGGATGAAGGAACGAGTTATTGACTTCAAAAAAAAATCAAAGTGGTGTGTATGCCCCAGTCAGCATCAATGGTACCAAAATGGAGATGGTTAAGAGCCTCAACGTCCGAGGCCAAAATATCATCCATACATAACTAAAGCTCTGATCTTGTGCTCTTCCAGTTTGAGCAGTTTTATATTTGCGCAAAATTGGTTTGCGATAGCGCTATGCTTTTTTGGCCAGCTCACGCACTGTTCTCCTGTGCTGTGAGGGCAACAATTTTCGTTCCGATTGGTGGTATATTGTAAAAGTTAGCGAGGTTTAAAAATTGTAAAAACCGCGCATGCGCAGATCGATCTCCTCTCCTGCCAGTCCATGCCGCGTGGATTTACCTCTATTTCTGTCACTTCCTGGGACGGTCCGCCCCTTCCTGCACCATCGCGTATTTACCGGAGCTGAGGAAAGCTGTGGGTGGCTGGTGGAAGTCTCCAACCGGACACAATTTTCGGAGGGACCGGAAGCGACGTGGCGATGTCGCCAAACGGAAATCGGTGAATCTGATCACGGTGGAGGAGAACGTCCAGTGCCCACTGTGAGTCCCAACACATCACCATCGCAACGGCCTGCAGCTCCAGCCCCTTCCCCTCTGGTCCTCCTCGCTGGCTCATGCCCCCTCCCCCGTGATACCCCCCTCTCCCCCATGGCTCTTCCCCCATCTTTTTTCTGAGCTCGCCCTGCCCCCCTCCCGCCGGCACGCCGGCGCAGCCGTAGCTACTGGTGCTTCCGGGCTGATCCGAGGCCTGGCTCTGAGGGCGCCGATGGCTGATGCCCCTCTGGGGCACGCAAGAAGGGAGAGGAGCGGCAACCTCGAGATCCTGGGGAGGGCGAGTGGGGGAGGAGAGGGGATAGAGGGAGAGGAGGGGAGTAGGGAGGATAGAGGAGTTATGCAGGGAGGGAGGGAGGGAGGGTAGGAGGAGAGGGAAAAGAACGGAGGAGGTGAGGAGGGGGAATAGAGGGAGGGGAGGGGGGAGTAGAGGAGGGGGAATTGGGGGAGGTAGGGAATGGTGAATAGAGGGAGAGGAGGGCAGTGAGAAGGGATAGTGGGTGGGATGGGGAGGTGCGGAGTGGGGGGGTAGAGGGGTAGGAGAGGGGTAGGGAGGGGAGAAGAAGTTATGGAGGAAGGGAGGAAGTGACTGAGGGTATGGGAAAGGAGAGGGGGAGAGAGGTGAAGGAGGGATTGAGGAGGGGAGGAGAAGAGGAGAAAGAAGAGGGAGGTTGAAGAGGAGGGGGTAAGAGTGCTAGGGATGAGGGGAAATGAGCCACGCCTGTGCAGTTGGGGCTATGGGTGAATGATGGAATATTGCGATGGGGGACCAAGCCTCCTGTGTGACAGGGATCCAACGGGTCCCACTTTGTCCAATATTGAGGCTAAAACCAAGAAAGCATACCAAAGTCTCTGCTTCCTCAAAATACTAAGGAAGGTCAGCATGTCTCCAACAACTTTTACCAACTTCTACAGATGCACCATTGAAAGCATGCTATCGAGATGCATCACAGCTTGGGTTGGCAATAGACCATCCCCAAACCACAAGAAATCACAGAGAGGCATGCTTGTAGCCCAGTCCATCACACATACCCCCCCCCCCCCCCCTCCCACAATCCTACAATCATCTCTATCTATACCTCATGCTGCCTCTGGAAAGCAGCCAACATAATCAAAAGACAATTTTTACCTCCAACTCATCTCCCATCCCTTCTCCCCTCTCCCATCGAACCGGAGATTCAAGAACTTGAAAACACGTGCCACCAGATTCAGGAACAGTTTATTTGCCTCTGTTAGCAGTCTACTGAACAGACATCTCTAAGCTAAAGGTGCAGTCCTGACATCCCAATCTACCTCAGTGTGGATCTTGCACTTTTCATTATGTATACTTTCTCCATAACAGTAGCGGTATAATGTTGTAACTATATTCTTCACTTTGCTATTTTTCTCTTCGCACTACCTGTTATACTTATGTATGGCTTGATTGTACTCATGTATTGTATGATTTGACTGGATAGCATGGAAACAACGTTTTTCACCATAACCTGGTACAAGTGACGATAATAAATTGATGCTAATACCAATGCATGGTTTTTTTTAAAGATTGTTCAAGAATCAGAATAATGACCAGCCACTTATTCAATCAGTGAATCAATCATTTGTAACAAGGTTATTAATTGAAGCAAGGCCCAAATATTATGAATATTATTATAAAACCTCAGATAAAACTGATACATTACACTGAATGACAGATGTGCTATTTTATAAACATAAATTTCTGGTAGTTACATTTGCACATCAATAATTAGCACAGAACTTTAATTGTTAAAGTAATGGTACATGACCTCTACGACAATGACGGCCAAATTATCAGTCCACAACACCTCACGCATTTTATTTTAATCACCCATAACCAAATGTTGATATTTATAGTCAGAGTTGTGTCACATAATGCTACAATTTATTTATAGCATAGTTTATATTTTGGTTACTACTAAACAAAAATAAATAAATAATGATTTTATTATTTAAAATGCAGAGAACTGTGAGTTCTTAATAGCTTGGTAATATAATTTGCATTAAGCCATTTTAGTCTTTATCAGTTCACTGCACTCAAATGTCTGTCTCAATCTTTTTCCGAAAAATCCCATCCAGTATTGATTTTAATTTTCATTAATTTATCTCCCTTCAATCCTGTATTTAATATTAATTTGATTTCCCCACTCAACCCTCCGATCACAAATAAACCAGCGAGTTTCCAAATCAAGCTAATGAAACATTGAACTCTTAAAACTTCTCAGTCTATCTGATATACTTCAGAAGCAATTTTGTCCCACCCAATAAGCTAAAATTTGTTCTATCAGCTAAAAGGTATTGTTTTCTGCACTTATCCTAGAATATTTACAAATAGGTGGACAGAAAAGTTGAGGACATTTATACGCATGCAGGTGGGTTAATGTAACCTAAGAAAGCTACATCAAACAGCATCACCCAGCAGAGCATAGTAAAAGCAAGTTTGAAGGCAGTGTAAAATATTTACTGTTGAATGTATTGAAAAAATACAATGGATACAACCACCTTCTCTTCCATGTATACAACCACCTTCTATTGAGTCCTGAAGTATTGAGTATTGACTCACTGTTCTCTTGGTAATTTTCCTTCCCTAGCTGTTGATACTTCCCAAAAATCGACATGACTGAAAACTATGCAATGGACAGGCCCTCTATCAAATTATCCAGGAATTAATGCAATTGTCCAAATCTGGGAATATGGGAATAGGCATACAAGGAATTATTTTATTTCAGTCAGAGGTACCACAGGTTAGATGACAGTGCATCTGAATGCCAGGTCCATCACAGGATTGCAGATTGAATCCATTCCACTCCTAGCTTCAGTCATGGTTGGGCATATTTAGTGTAGCCCATTAACTTGAATGTAGTCTTCAAACTTCATTAAATATATATATATATATATATAAGAGACTGTCTTTACTTCTTATTTGTCAACTAATATTACTGTTTTTAATTCAGTTACAAGGTAAAATATTTCAAAATTTAAGTATGCGATAATTCTTTTAGATTTTTAAATTATTATTTAAAGATACTTCAACTAACTCTGAGGGGCAGTTTTTTCATAAACAGGGTGTTATATATAGAGGAAGTAGTAGAGGCAGGTATAATAACTGAGTTAAAAAGACACTTCGCCAGGTAAATGGATAGGAAAGGCTTAGAGTAATATGGGTCAATGTAGGCAGGTGGCACTATCTCAGATGGACTATTGGTTTGGGATGGACAAGTTGGGCCAAATGGCCCACTTGTGTGCTGGGTAGCTATTCATATTCTCCAGGGATGCTGCCTGACCTGTTGATTTACTCCAGCACTTTGTGTCTTTCCTTGATAAACCAGCATCCGTTCCTTGTTTCGCCACTTAAGCGCGTGATGTTTTGCGTGTTATGTTGTTTAGTTTCAAAAAACAGTAATTTATTTTTGAGTTGCTTATGCAAACAGTTATAAGTTTCTCATCCACAGGGGGGGGCACCTATGTAACCATATTCGAGGCTCTCAAATAGGTTTCAAGGTCTAGATGTGGCACCCAGGTCCTGTGCTGTACCGCGCTATGCTTGGTGAATAAACAAACACATGTCATGTGGAAGGATTAATCAGCTTTGCCCTGAGCAGCCACGGGAATAATGACGTAAGATGGACAGAAACATTGGAATGGAATAGAATATTTTATTGTCATATGTGACAAGGCACAGTGAAATTCTTTGCTCACATACCCAAGGTATGCAAACACTCGCCCATAAAGGGCACTGACAAAGTTAGAAAGCACCCCCGCCTGCAACTCCTTTGTTCTCCCCCTCACCTTCTTCTCTCCCCCCTCTCCGGGTCCTCCATTGTTCTCCACCCCCCCCGTAGATCAGTTTTACTCATGTTATGAGTCATGCTTTTGTAGTTACGCCCACTAGCTTTACAGTAACCCTCCCTGCCTGGTTGTCACATTATTAGAGAAACGTGCAAGTATGAAGCTGCCAATGCTGAAATGTTAATAACTTCTTTGGACCTTTATCACGGTGTAAGACTTCAGTTATTTGAACAGCAACATCGCAACATGGTGTCAGAAATGGGATAGCATCTGTTTGCTCAGGATGGCATCTGTTTTTTTCATGGTTGCCAGAGACAGGGAGAACCTATGGAGTTATATGTCAGTGCACTGAAGCACATCGCCAGTCGGTGCGATTTCAGAGATATATGTGACAGCCTAATCCGTGACCATTTAATTCATGGCATTCGCAATGACAAATTACGTGACGAGCTACTGTGGGATGCTGACCTTACCCTAGATACTGCTGAAAACTGCTGTCACTTTGCTGAAATAGCTGATGCTCACATCAAAGTTTTGGGACACTCTACTACTTGTGAAGTTAATGCTGCCGGTATGTCTTATCAAATCTCTCCTCGTTTTTCTCATGTGCCGGATGCCAAGTTGAGACTGATTGACAATTGCTTTAACTGTGGGAGTTCACATGCCGCTGTTCATGACCGTTGCCCTGCGTATGGAAAATTATGTAGATTTTGCAACAAAAGAAACAATTTCCTTAAGTGTTGTCGTTCACATAACAACAGAGTTCAAACAAGACAATCTGTGAATTTGCTTGGCCATGAAAGCTCTATCTCAGAATTCTCACAAGCAGCTCCCATGGATTTACAGGCTGCTGGCGAATGTGTTGATGTTGATGTGCATACTTTGTTTGATTTAATGCATAAACAACTAGACCCCAAGGTCGCTTTGCTCATTAATGGCAAAACTCTTTATCTGAAAGTGGATTCTGGAACTCACTGTAATGTTATCTGTCAGGTGTGTTCCAAAAGTTACGAAAAAACAACGGCTGCATCCCTTGTTCTATTCGCAGGAGGTCGAGTGCACCCTATCCGTGAAGTTGAGTTACGCAGCTGTCTTAACTCACGTGTCCACAACCTGGATTTCTATTGGTTCGTGAAAATGTGCCGTCTCTGCTGGGCGTCAACGTGTGTCTAAACATGGGCCTAATTACTTTCAGCCCTTCTGTTTGTCATCTGACTACAGACTGTGACTTTAACCATCAAATCCTGACACAATACAAGGTTTTGTTTGATGATAAGCTGGGCAGGCTGCCTGTCAGGTACACAATTACCAATGATCCTGAGGCAATTCCTGTTGTTTGTCCAGCTCACAACATTCCCCACGCTATGCGGGACCGTGTTCAAGGTGAACTTAACAGAATGGTGTCTCTAGGTGTGATTGCTCCCGTAGCAGCCCCTCGGACTGGGTCTCCACCATGGTCATGGCTACCAAGAAGAACAAAGATGAGATATGGATTTGTAGCAACCCCAAGGACTTAAATACAGCAATTAAGTGACCCCACTATCCCATGCGCACTGTGGATGAGATTGCTGCACAGATGGCTGAGGCAGATTTTGCTGCAAAACCTCTTCCAAGTTAACCACTTTCAGCACTCCGCTCGGGCGTTATAAATTTCTTCGCATGCCCTTTGGAATAGGTTCTGCCAGTGAAGTATTTCAGCAAGCTATGGAACAGTTGCTTGCAGGCTACCAATGCTCCATCATAGTGGATGACATCCTTGTTGCAGGACGAATGGTCGAAGAACACAATGCCAATCTGACGAAGGTCTTGGATCGTGCCAAGCCCATCAATCTCAAGCTGAACCCTCAAAAATGCAAATTCAAGGTGAATGAGGTTAAATACATAGGCCATGTGTTTACCAAAGATGGCCTAAAAACTGATCCAGCAAAAACCAGTGCTATCAATGAACTCCCAGCACCCACAGACGTGCTAAGCTTGCAGAGATTCATTGTCATGGTAACAAATTGAGCAAATTCATTTCGGGTTTCAGCGAAATATCAACCCCATTGCACCAGCTTACGCACAAAGACACTGCTTGGACTTGGCATGAACAACAACAGAAGGTGTTGAACACTCTTAAGCAGCAGATGTCTTGTGCTCCTACTCTTGCTTACTTTAATCCTAAACTACCAGTTACACTGACTTGTGATGCCTCACAACACGGACTATGTGCAGCATGTCTTCAGAATGACAGTAACGGAAATAAGCCTGTTGCCTATGACTGACACAGAACGACGATATGCCCAAGTTGAGAAAGAGCTGTTGGTAGTTGTTTTCGCCTGCAAGAAATTCAGCGATTTTATATTTGGACATACGGTCACGATTGAAACTGACCACCAACCTCTGATCATCACCAACCTTTAACAACATTATTCTGATCCACAAATGCGGTAAGGATATGCACCTGGCCGACACTCTCTCATGTGCTCCCCGGAAGACCAACGAGGATCCGCCCTTGCCAGATGATTACTTTATTGTAATGGCCGTGTCTTTTATCCCCCTCATCCTATATGGAGGATTTAGTTGCCCACACTGCTGCTGACAGTACTCTATGGTCGCTTGCCTCCGTCATTAAGCATGGCTGGCCATACAAGTACTACAACATTCCTTTGCCAATCTGGCCTTTCTTTGCTGTCCGTGATGAGCTGCAGGATGTCTTAAAAGGACATAATGCAGTGGTCCCTGCTTAGCTGCACAACAAGTATTTTAACTGTCCATGCAGGGCACCCAGACGCTGAAGCTACTGTCCTACGGGCAAGAAGCAGGTTTTACTGGCCTGGCATGGCTGACTACATCACCGAGAATGTGGCATCCTGTACAGTGTGCAACAGCTTGGCACCTCACCAGCAAAACCAACCACTTCTTTCACATCCGGTACCTGCACTCCTGTGGTCTACAGTGGCAGCTGACATATTTGAGTGGCATGGCAAGCAGTACCTGGTACTCGCCGATTCGTATTCAGGATGGTTTGACATCGATCTTCTCAGCAACCCCACTTCTAGCGGGGTAATTTCAAAGTTATCTCGCCATTTTTCAATCCACGGATATCTGGGCAGACTGTTAACTGATAATGGCAGTCAAATCACCAGCCAGCACTTCAGGGAGTTTGCTATACACTGGAATTTTCGCCATATTTCTAACAGCCCTGAATATCCTCAGTTGAATGGACTGGCTGAGCGGGCTGTCAAGAGTGCCAAACAGCTCATGGAACGTTCGTACAGAGCTAATTCCGACATATTTCTGGACCTGCTCAACTTACGCAACATCTCCTGTGACCCCATTTTGGGTTCACTCGCTTGTTTATTGTTGAGGCAGACCTGAGCCACGGTGCCTGTGGCGGATCAGGCATTGATCCCACAGGTGATCCCAACCGAGGAGGTTCAATCCAGGTCCAACATAAGGGTGACATTCATAAACAATGGTTTGACAAAACAAGTAGGCCACTGCCACCATTCAACAAGGGGCAGGTAGCCTGTTTACAGACAAACAAAGGCCATGATCGTGTTGGTGTGATTTCTGTAATTGCTTCTGAGCCACGCTCGTATATGGTCAGTGCCGATGACGGCGCCTACAGCGTAACAGACAACATATCCTGCCTGTGAACGAGCCAGTTCCTCCTCCGTATTATCCAGACCGTACAAGTATACTTCTGTCTGTGTCTTGCAGCACTCTTCCGCCTATACCGGCACAACGGCTGCAACGGCTCCTCTGCCAGTGATGCCTTCGCCTGCGCCACAGTCTCCTGCTTCATCTCCAGGAATGCTGGTTCAGTCTCCCTCACTGGTGAAGCCACATGTTCTGTCCCCGGGGAGAAAGAACAGAGATGGTCTTTATCGTACATGTGCTAGTCGTGTTTGCAAGCTGGTTGTGAAGTACCCGGGCTGTGTTTGACTTTCCTCCAGTTTATTATCAATTGCTATGCGTGCCTTTTAGTTAATGATTTTGTACTGTTGTTGATTCTTTAAGAGGGAGGATGTAGATCAGTGTCACTCATGTTTTGAGTCATGCTTTTGTAGTTACGCCCACTAGCTTTACAGTCCCTGGTTCCCACATTATTAGAGAAACGTGCAAGTATGAAGTTGCCGATGCTGTAATGTTAATAAAGTCTTTGAACTTTTATGATGGTGTAAGACTTCAGTTATTTGAACAGCAACATCGCAACACCCTTCGCAGGCAGACACAAAGAACTGCAGATGCTGAAATCTTGCATAGAGCACAAAGTGCTGGAGTAACTCAACACGGCAGATGGATTCACTGAAGGACATGGAAAGGTAAAATATTTATCCAGTTTTCCCATTTACCCCTTATTTAGAACGTAGATGAGGAAAATCTTTTTCACAGAGAGGGTTGTGAATCTGTGGAATTCTCTGCCTCAAAAGGCAGTGGAGGTCAATTCTCTGGATGCTTTCAAGAGATAGTTGGATAGAGCACTTAAAGATAGCAGAGTCAGGGGATATGGGGAAAAGGCAGGAACGAGGTACTCAGTGTGGATGATCGGCCATGATCACAGTGAGTGGCGGTGCTGGCTCGAAGGGCCGAAGGGCCAAATGGCCAACTCCTGCACCTATTGCCTATTGTCTATTGATACCAGTGCAGTTACCTGGGAGAAGCTCTGAGGGAATCTTTGAGGCGTCTATGAACTCATCTATTAAAATGGGGCCGAGTATTTATGTCTTCTCCATGGATTGTCACCTTGTCGTGGTGGAGAAGGTTGTGTGGACCGGAGATCCTGAGAGTGATGCCTTCTGGAGCTATGCTCCTGGTAGGGCCCCCCATGGCAGTAGGGTCGAGGGGGAGGTCTCTGATAAAGAGCAATCCGACCATGACCTCAACAGTGGAACAGGCAGAGGACGATGGCTGACCTTAGTCGAGCGTCACAACGGCTGGGAAGGCGGATGATGGTTGCAGCAGAAAAGCGTCTCTGGTCATCTTGGACTCCATGCCACTGGATCCTGACCCAGATCTGTCAAGGACCGTGGGGTGGCTGTCTGTGCACCAGTCTCCCCACGTTAAACAAAGTCACACACAGGCGTCCTCCATATAGGGAATAGCACCCTGGAGACACCCATGGTCAGCCTCTTAGGGGGCCTAAGAGTATTTATGTCTCTGTCTCTGAGAATGTTTTAACTTTTAAATACGCTACTTGCATTAACAAGTAGAGATAAGTTTAAGCGGGGTAGATGAGAGTCAAGTAAGTTAAAATCCCAATTAAAGTAACAAAGAAAAGGAAAGCTGATGGAGGAACTCAGCTGGTCAGGCAGCATCTATGGAGGGAAATGGAAAATGCAATTTTCAGGCCATCAAGTCTATATGAATGGTCTTGACTTGAAATATCAATTGTCTATTTCCCCCACAGATGGTTCCTGACCTGCTGAGTTTCTCGAGCAGCTGAAATGTTTTAGTACAGATCTCAGCATCCGCAGTCTTTGGTCTCCAGTGCCTCTTGATGTAAGTAACAATGATTGAGGAACTGAAGTTATAGTTGGCATGTGATTAGCGCTATGATCGTACCTGTTTTGTCTAGTAGAATACAGAAGAATGCATTCACATTCATGTGGTTTCATTTTCAGACACAATATGAAAAAAAAACTTAATTTTAACTTTACTCCAAAACACCTAAGGCAAAGAAAACTGACTGAAGTCTTTGTCTGTGTTTACATTCTGCTTATTTAAAGTGTGATGCTGTTACACGTTTAAGTTTTAATGTTAATTGATTTTGTTTTACAATATAATTTTATCCATTTAACTTGTAAATGATATTCTAGAAGTTACATTGGGGGAGATTACACTATTGAAACATTTTAATGATATTACTTTATCTGTTATAAACTCAGAGAATTTAATCTGTAAAATAATAATAAAGCATAATTCATAGGCTTGTAACTATGTAATCAGTTGACAAAATTCAAAGTAAGGATTTTGCATTACTATTTTAGACTCTTATAGTTTTGATTTCACAACATACAATTTTACAAAATGTTTGTCTCTTTTACTAATTGTGCGAGTCAGGGCATGACATTGAACATATTCCGTTTTCATTTCTATTCATACCTCCTTAGTAAGCCATTTGTTTTACATTAGTGATCTTGATTAATAATATAAATGAAATCTTATGCATGCATCTGGGAAATGTAAAACCTTTCTCCTTAATTTTTTTCAGTCTTTCCAAATGATTTCATCAGTTCTGAACAAATTCATTAGGTTCAGAAAGACTACTAATACATAATTTATGATACTAAGCTTTAAAAGCATTTGAAAGCTGCAAAATTAATTTTAACATAAAATATCGCAAAATGCGGCATTGCCGGTGACAAATGACAAACCAATTTTCTTATCAGTCATGAACTAAGTTTTACTTCAGATGTTATTTATTTCCTTGACAAACGTTATATGTTTATTCTGAAACTGCATTCATAATTGCGTGTGTCTCTGATGGTTTGCATGTATTGCAGATAAACTGTGAAGAATGAGAAAATCTACAAACTTTCACATTAACAAGTTAATACTGACCCCTGGTGGAATATTTATGGGGCTGCCCTTTTCCATTCGTGCTGATGCTGGTGCTGAAAAATATATCATGTAATTAATGTGTGAAGGAACACTACAAAGAAGATCCAGAAGTTCTGACATTGTGCCACATGTTTCGATGTACCCCAAATAATAAGGCAAAACATACACATGTTATCCATCCCCGAGCATCTGTGCACTGCATGTTTCCCAAAGGATGACTATTTTTATCCCATGCAGTGCAGTCCATACAGAAAAACAGATGTTGATTCAATGTAGATGAAGTCTGAAATAAAACCCTGTTCATTCACTATTGTGCAAGTAAGATGGATGTTTTCATGTACATAAATATACATGCATTTTGGAGTTTAAAATGTCAGATTTGATAAAAATTTATATTATTTCAGCCTGGACATGTATCAGAAGCAAAATATCACACAATACTTCCCAGCACAATCACACACAGTTCTCTTGTTGTAGTACCCAGTCACTGACTGCTATTTTTTTTTACTGGAAGAACAAAATGTTATGGGAGGAAATCTCTTAAAAGTACAGTAAGTGCCATTTTTCCAGATATCGGTGGGAATGTAAAAGATTAAAGTTTTAAGCATGTCTATTTCCGATCCTAAAAGCTATTTCAGAGGATCAAAAGGCAAAAGGGAGAGAAAAGTGATATTACCCATTGTAGTTCATCAAACCTTCTTCCTGCACCCACCTGTCCCACAAGTGTAGCATGTAACTCTTCCTTAAACAATTCAAGTAACTGTATAACTATTATCATCTTTCAAGTGTCAGTTATTCTTTACAATTGATTCCCTTTTCAAACAAAAACAAAAGCAGTCCACATGAGATAAATAATCAGCAATTCACGGGACCACATGTAATAATGTCATATTCCCTTTATTTTACTGCACGCAAAATCACAAATTGCCAGCTTCCAACATCGGTAGTGGGGAAACTACTAGTGTCAATTATTAAAGATGGGATAGCAGCACATTTGGAAAGTGGTGAAATCATTGGACAAAGTCAGCATGGATTTACGAAGGGTAAATCATGTCTGACGAATCTTATTGAATTTTTTGAGGATGCAACTAGTAGACTGGATAAGGGAGAAGCAGTGGATGTGTTGTATCTGGACTTTCAGAAGGCTTTCGACAAGGTCCCACACAAGAGATTGGTATACAAACTTAAAGCACATGGTATTGGTGGTTCAGTATTGATGTGGATAGAGAACTGGCTGGCAGACAGGAAGCAAAGAGTAGGAGTGAACGGGTCCTTTTCAGGATGGCAGATAGTGACTAGTGGGGTGCCGCAAGGCTCAGTGCTGGGACCCCAGCTATTTACAATATACATTAATGATTTGGACGAGGGAATTAAATGCAACATCTCGAAGTTTGCGGATGACACAAAGCTGGGGGGCTGTGTTAGCTGTGAGGAGGATGCTAGGAGGCTGCAGGATGACTTGGATAGACTGGGTGAGTGGGCAAATGCATGGCAGATGCAGTATAATGTGGATAAATGTGAGGTTATCCACTTTGGTGGCAAAAACAGGAAGGTAGACTATTATTTGAATGTTGACCGATTAGGAAAAGGGGAGATGCAGCGAGACCTGGGTGTCATGGTACACCAGTCATTGAAAGTAGGCATGCAGGTGCAGCAGGTTGTGAAGAAAGCGAATGGTATGTTGGCATTCATAGCAAAAGGATTTGAGTACAAGAGCAGGGAGGTTCTACTGCAGTTGTACAGGGTCTTGGTGAGGCCACACCTGGAGTATTGCGTACAGTTTTGGTCTCCTAATCTGAGGAAAGCCATTCTTGCCATAGAGGGAGTACAGAGAAGGTTCACCAGACTGATTCCTGGGATGGCACGACTTCCATATGAAGAAGAAAGACTCGCTGGATAGAGACTTGGGTTGGACAGGCTAGATGCAGGAAGATTGTTGCCGATGTTGGGGAAGTCCAGGACAAGGGGTCACAGTTTAAGGATAAGGGGGAAGTCTTTTAGGACCGAGATGAGAAGATCGTTTTTCACACAGAGAGTGGTGAATCTGTGGAATTCTCTGCCACAGAAGGTAGTTGAGGCCAGTTCGTTGGCCATATTTAAGAGGGAGTAGGATGTGGCCCTTGTGGCTGAAGGGATCAGGGGGTATGGAGAGAAGGCAGGTACAGGATACTGAGTTGGATGATCAGCCATGATCATATTGAATGGCGGTGCAGGCTCGAAGGGCCGAATGGCCTGCTCTTGCACCTAATTTCTGTGTTTCTATGTTTCTATGTACAATTGGCACACCCTGGATGCACCAAGAATATGTCGAAGGCAGGAGAATGAAGTTGAGAGGGAAAAATAGATCAAATGGCAGAGCGGACTTGATGGATCAAATGGCCTAATTCTTCTCCTATGTCACATGGCATTTTGGTCTAATCAAGAAATCAGGAAATTAGATCTTTATATGAGGTTCTCCCTGACACTCAGATTTTCTGGTCATTTCTCTTTTGAAATGTTTTTTTAATTTGAAGTATGTCTGGATTGACCCTTTTATTTTTAATTATTATTATTTATTATTATTTATGTTCTCCTCTATGTTTCTATATCCATTCACTAGTTAAAAGTGCAGCTCTGCAGTTTGTTCTCATTAATCCTGACCCTAGAGATCTGCTTAATGGTCCTTCTCTGCACCATTCCCCAAGTCTGGACAAAGGGCATGATCTAATCAAAGCATCTTGCAATGAAGCATATTTATGACCTACTGCACACAATTTTGGTTATCTTTTGGGGTATTTTACATCTTGCTATTTAATATTTTGCGATGATTGAAGTTACATTAATATTGGCTGCTTTTTCGATTTCATGCTTTGTTATTTAATAATAAAATATTTATTCATATTTCCATATTAAATTTCCAGTTTGAGTTGTGATTTGGGCATGATTTACAGAAAGGCAGCTGATGTACCTAAAAGTATAGGAGCTTCTAGTCACACATATATTTTATTAGAACAATATGCCAGCCAATGTTTCACCATTTGCAGGATAGAAATTATCTGGTGAGAGTGCTGATAAAGATTAGCAACAAGTAGGATTTTTTTTCTAGGTAGTGTTTATAATCTGCACGGCTGTGACTTTGCAATTTCTATTGTATCTCATATGCAGATGTGTGTGTATGTGTGTGTGTGTGTTTGTGTTTGTGTGTTATCACATTTTCGCGAAAACGACGCGGTGACGATAAAATTTTTACATATTCCGGTAGAAAATTTTCCCGTGGAGTCCAAACTACTTATCTGAAAATGTTATGCTTTATTTCTCAACTTATTACCGAAAATGTTTAAAAATATGACAAAACTTTGAATTTATACACGACTGCCTTTCGCTGATGATGTCACAATGGTTCTGCTCCGCGCGCCGTTCTTCCACACGCTACTATTGACGTCACCCTCCTGACCCCTCCCCCCCTGCCCCGGTTATTAAAAAGACGCAGAAAGAACGAGAAAGTCAGGCCCTGTACTGGGGTCGCTCTATCTGGTCGCTCTCTCGGGTCACTGTCTCGGGTCGATCTCTCGGGTGGACGCCCACCTTTGTGGCCCTCTCTGTGCCTCTGCCCTCTCTGTGCCTCTGCCCTCTCTCTCTCTACCCCCCTCCATCTCTAGCTCGCCTGTGAGTTGGGGACTATGCGTGAGTAGACAGGTGGGGTAAAGGTAGCAAATGAATAATATTAATATAATATCAATGGGGGGTGGTTAGTGTGTGTGTGTGGGGGGGGTGGTTAGTGTGTGTGTGGTTAGTGTGTGTGTGTGGGGGGGTGGCTAGTGTGTGTGTGTGTGTGTGTGGGATGGTTAGTGTGTGGTGTGATGCAGCAGGCCGCCCCCCATCCCCCCACCCCCCCGCATCCACGTTGAGGGGACGGGACCCAACGGGTCCCACTTGGTCTAGTAACTAGTAAAACTCTGATTTTGTGTTTGTGCGTGTGCGTGTGCGTGTGCGTGTGCGTGTGCGTGTGCGTGTGCGTGTGCGTGTGTGTGTGTGTGTGTGTGTGTGTGTGTGTGTGCGTGTGCGTGTGCGTGTGTGTGTGTGTGTGTGTGTGTATGCGTGTGTGTGTGCGTGTGCGTGTGTGTGTGTGATATCACATTTTTGTGAAAAAACGATGTGGTAACGTTAAAATTCTTACATATTCAGGTAGACATTTTTCCCATGGAGTCCAAAAACGACTTATCTGAAAATTTAATGCTTTATTTCTCGACTTATTACTGAAAATGTTTAAAAATATGACAACATTATAATTTAAAAACGACTGCCTTTCGCGGATGACGTCACAATGGGTCTGCTCTGCGCGTCGTTCTTCCACACACTGCGAGTTAAGCCACACCCCCCACCCCCATTCCAACACCTCACACCACCCCCCTGGTTATTAGAAAGATGCAGAAAGAACAAGCAAATTGGGCCCTGTACTGGGGTCGCTCTCTCGGGTCGCTCTCTCGGGTCAACGCCCGCCTCTTTGTCCCTCTCTGTACCTCTGCCCTCTCTGTGCCTCTGCCCTCTCTGTGCCTCTGCTCTCTCTCTCTCTCTACTCCCTTCCCTCTCTAGCCACGCCTGTGAGTTGGGGGCTATGCGTGAGTGGATAGGGCGGGAGATGGGGTAAAATGAACAAATTAATAATATTAATATAATATCAAGGGGAGTGGTTAGTGTGTGTGTGTGGGGGGGTGGCTAGTGTGTGTGTGTGTGTGTGTGTGGGGGGGGTGGTTATTGTGTGTGTGTGTGATGCAGCAGGTCTCCCCCCCCCCCCAGCAACTGTGCTTTAAGGGGATGGGTGCCAACTTGGTCTAGTAAGGAACTTGAGGAATGAGGGGGAATCCCGTCGAATAATGAATTACCTACTGTAAATAGAATGGATGTGGAGAGGATGTTTCCAGTAAAGAGAAAGTCTAGGATCACAGGGCATAAGCTCAGAAATTAAAGGACATAAGTTTAGAATGGAGAAGAGGAGGAATTTCTTTAGCGAGGTGAAGCTATGGAATTAAGTGCCACATACGGCTATGGAAGCCAGGTCATTGGGTATTTTTAAAGTAGGGTTTGATAGGTTCTTGGTTAGTAAAGGAGTCAAATGTTATGGGGAGAAGGCAGAGGGGGCTCGTGTTGTCGACCTCAGTCAGGTGAACGACAACAAACAGAGACAGGAGCAGCATCACAGCTTGGCACCAACCCAGAGCATGCGCCCTTTTTCGGGCGGGCACCTAAGGATGTCGAACAGGATGGCATATTCTTCAAGCGTATGGTGTGCACAGCCTAAATAGGCCAACTTGTTCTATTTCATCTTATTTGATTGTGCACGCCGGGTTGATTGCATTCGTCGAAACAGGGCGGACCACGTAAAGGTTGCAATCGTCCACCCCACCGGATGGCATCACCCTGCTGCAGACCTCTGCTGCCTCAAATGCAAGAAGAAGAAGGGAGAAGGCAGGAAAATGTGGTTGAGAAGGAAAGATAGATCAGCCATGATTGAATGGCGGAACAGACTCGATTGGCTAAATGCCCTAATACTACTCCTACGTCTTATGATCTTATAAACATCACAGTGCACTGGAGAATTTGCAACTTAAGTATCGCATTCAGCTTTAGTCTCCATACTTAAGGAAGACGATGCAGAGATGGTTCACTAGGGGATGATGAAGAATGCTCAAACTCTTGGAGTGGCACCCGATTCAGTTGCACCCCAGACTGCCGCAGGTGTTCCGGTAACCCACTGAATCATCACCTCGATTCAGATCCACACATTGGGCCAGCAAACCATTGTCCCTTGTCTCACCAGACCACAGCTCAAGTCTTTGAGCTCTGGAGGGTGCTTTCTGCAGCAGACCACAGAATACTTTTGTGGACAGAGGATATAAGACCTCAGTCTGCGTACTGTGTCTGCCACCACCTCCATCTTGAATCCCATTACTCTCCTCTCTGGCCCTCGGGGACAAGCAAGGCAGGGGTCGGTGGCTTGCCTCTGGGGGATGGGTTTCCCAGCTCTGCAGTGAGAGACCCAGGCCTGCTGCTGGGGGGAAAGACACTGCCCCACAGTATGTGCCACCCAGACACCCACCCCACCCATTCTTCAACTCTCCCTGGACTGAAGTTGGATTTCTAAACTGAACTAAACTAGGGTGGTTCAGCAAAACAGCATATGTGGAAAGAGAAATCAGTTAACCTGGGAAACCCAAGTTCTGAAGAAGAAACCCTGACCCAAAAATTATTTCCCATGAATATTTTTTTTAAAATTATATGTGTGTTTTTGAAAGCTGTAGACCTTACTATAAATAAGAATCCCTTGTCTGAATATAGTTGGAATGCTGATAAAAGAGGAGAGTAGATTTGACTTTCACAAAAGTGTGAAAGTGATGATGGACAATCAACATAACTACTCGTGGAAAGAATGACCAGGAAGTGTAAAATGGTTTGCTGATACACTATTGTCCATTATTCTCTTTTATGCAAAGTCCAAATGAATTTCACATATTCAGGGGAAGTCTTGCTCTATCACTGACTGGCTAGATCTCTTAGCTGAATAAAAACTAAAACTAAAAGCATCATCAGAGAGATCTTAAGTCTGCATACATGCACCATTCTCTTCACATTATGCTTTTTTTTGATAACACAGAATAAGTGCATAAGTATTTAGAAGTGTATTTAGTGCAAATAAATTCAACACAAGTGAATATATAGTATTCATCAGTGTAAAACCCTTCAGATTTCACTACAATCTGAAATTATTAACTTTTTGCAGACTTTTAATACAGCTTGTTGACGACGTGTGCCATGTATGAATTGATACAGTGAGCAAAATTTAAAACATCGCTCGCATCCAGCACATATTAATTGCTCAGTTCTGCCTTTACTTTAAAAATAGTTACCTTCCCAGGCAAATTCCATTCATAAATATTTGACACTCTACACTGGTAATGTGAAATTGGAAAGAAGTCCATTAAACATTACAGGAGCACAAATGGCATAATAATGAAGGCTTCATGAGCACGAGAATTTTTTAATAGATGTGCATCATAATGATAAAACTGTTCTTTTTTGCTGTTATGAGTCTTATTTTGTGTTACATACAAGCAATAGTTTTAATGTCATTAATGTTTGAGCAACCCTTCAATGTAGATCAAATTAATCATCATGTCTTTTTTTTATTTCTTAAACTGTACGAATAAAGTTTCTTCAATCGCTTTTCCTTCAGATTTCCTAGCATAACCCACTGAGCATCTCACAGCTAAAGGCAGTCAGGCTTTCATCATATTTCTGCAATATGGTCACACTCAAGCTCACAGCTCAGGAACATTTGAAACAATGGGGGAGATATGCCTCTCTGTCCATTAGTCCCCACATTAATTCAATAAAATGAGTGATGGCAACGACAGCTGCAGTTTCCATCAGCAATACCTTTATCACTCATTTGTGAAATGCTGATGATATGGTAATTTTTCCTCCCAAAAATGAACAACATCTATCAGACTCCCTCAGATGTCCGTTAAAATAAACTGTCAAGGTTTGGAATGAGAATGCATCTGCATAAGGCAATGGCATCATGTTTCCAGTTACAGCCTTTATCTGTCATCTGCCTGCAAATCATAAATAACTCCAATGAATATACTGAGTAGTTCATCAGCAATCTTCTCCATAACATTACTTTGGAAGCAAATTGAGAAATTGGTCTTGCCATATTCATCATATCCAGGATTGAATAACATCTGTGACGGAAAAGGACAGATAGTTCAGTAGCTCCTGCTCCTGGACCACTGACCATGATGGAAAACTAGGAAAAATAATTTAACTATTATTTCATTGCCGTAGCGCTGGAGGCAATCGGACATTCAAAAATCTTGTTGACTTTTTAATCAACTTCCACCATAGTGGAGACAGTGAATGGTTAACAGCCGTGAGAAATGTTATCGCTTTATACCTGTTAGGCACCAACAGCAGCCATGGATTTGTAGTTTTCGATTCTCCATGTAACGATGACTTTTAAATGGTGACCAAACAACAACATATGACTACCTCACCATCCTGGGAATTAACCTTGTGACCCTACGCTGCACTCCCTCAATTGCAAGAATGTGCTTCCTCAAATTTGGAGACCAAAACTGCACACAATACTCCAGGTGTGGTCTCACTATGGCCCTGTACAACTGCAGAAGGACCACTTTGCTCCTATATTCAACTCCAATTCTTATGGCCAACATGCCATTAGGTTTCTTCACTGCTGCTGTACCTGCATGCTTACTTTCAGTGAGTGATGAACAAGGACCCCCAGATCTCTTTGTACTTCCCCTTTTCCCAGCCTGACACCATTCAGATAATAATCTGCCTTCCTGTATTTGCCAGCAAAGTGGATAACCTCACATTTATCCATGTTAAACTGCATCTGCCTTGCATTCGCCCACTTACCAAACCTGTCCATGCATTCGCCCACTTACCAAACTTCTCATATGCATTCTCATAGCATCCTCCTCACAGTTCACACTGCCACCCAGCTTTGTGTCATCTGCAAATTTGCTAATGTTACTTTGAATCCCTTGATCTAAATCATTAATTTACATTGTAAATAGCTGTGGTACTAGCACTGAGCCTTGCGCTACCCCACTGGTCACTGCTTGCCATTCTGAAAGGGACCCGTTCATCCCTACTCTTTGCTTCCTGTCTGCCAACCAATTTTCTATCCATGTCAGTACCCTACACCCAATACCATGTGCTCTAATTTTGCCAACTAATCTCCCATGTGGGACATTATCAAAGGCTTTCTGAAAGTCCAGGTATACTACATCCACTGGCTCTCTCTTGTCCATTTTCCTAGTTACATCCTCAAAAATGTCCAGAAGATTAGTCAAGCATGATTTCCCCTTCATAAATCCATGCTGACTCAGACGGATCCTGTTACTGCTTTCCAATGTGCCGCTATTTAATCTTTTATAATTGCCTCCAGCATCTCCCCCGCCACCGATGTCAGGGTAACTGTCTATTGTATTGTCTATCATATGTCAAGAAGATGAGAATACATGAGATTACATTGGAACCTCCCAGCACATGTGCATTTCATTACTAAACAGGTCCACTAACCAGTCAGATGCATAAGTTTTTAGTGGCTCAGTAGCTATTCCCCAATGTTAATTGAAGAACAATGCAAACCACTGGTTGACTGGAAACAAAAAAATGTCAGGGATACTCATTATGTTGGGTATCATTTCTTGAGCAGCACATTTGGAAAGTGGTGAAATCATTGGACAAAGTCAGCATGGATTTACGAAAGGTAAATCATGTCTGACGAATCTTGTGGAATTTTTCGAGGATGTAACTAGTAGCGTGGATAAGGGAGAACCAGTGGATGTGGTATATCTGGACTTCCAGAAGGCTTTCGACAAGGTCCCACATAAGAGATTAGTATACAAACTTAAAGCATACGGTATTAGGGGTTCAGTATTGATGTGGATAGAGAACTGGCTGGCAAACAGGAAGCAAAGAGTAGGAGTAAACGGGTCCTTTTCACAATGGCGGGCAGTGACTAGTGGGGTACCGCAGGGCTCAGTGCTGGGACCCCAGCTATTTACAATATATATTAATGATCTGGATGAGGGAATTGAAGGCAATATCTCCAAGTTTGCGGATGACACTAAGCTGGGGGCAGTGTTAGCTGTGAGGAGGATGCTAGGAGACTGCAAGGTGACTTGGATAGGCTGGGTGAGTGGGCAAATGTTTGGCAGATGCAGTATAATGTGGATAAATGTGAGGTTATCCACTTTGGTGGCAAAAACAGGAAAGCAGACTATTATTTAAATGGTGGCCGATTAGGAAAAGGGGAGATGCAGCGAGACCTGGGTGTCATGGTACACCAGTCATTGAAAGTAGGCATGCAGGTGCAGCAGGCAGTGAAAAAAGTGAATGGTATGTTAGCTTTCATAGCAAAAGGATTTGAGTACAGGAGCAGGGAGGTTCTACTTCAGTTGTACAGGGTCTTGGTGAGACCACACCTGGAGTATTGCGTACAGTTTTGGTCTCCAAATCTGAGGAAGGACATTATTGCCATAGAGGGAGTGCAGAGAAGGTTCACCAGACTGATTCCTGGGATGTCAGGACTGTCTTATGAAGAAAGACTGGATAGACTCGGTTTATACTCTCTGGAATTTAGGAGATTGAGAGGGGATCTTATAGAAACTTACAAAATTCTTAAGGGGTTGGACAGGCTAGATGCAGGAAGATTGTTCCCGATGTTGGGGAAGTCCAGGACAAGGGGTCACAGCTTAAGGATAAGGGGGAAATCCTTTAAGACCGAGATGAGAAAGACTTTTTTCACACAGAGAGTGGTGAGTCTCTGGAACTCTCTGCCACAGAGGGTAGTTGAGGCCAGTTCATTGGCTATATTTAAGAGTGAGTTGGATGTGGCCCTTGTGGCTAAGGGGATCAGAGGGTATGGAGAGAAGGCAGGTACGGGATACTGAGTTGGATGATCAGCCATGATCATATTGAATGGCGGTGCAGGCTCGAAGGGCTGAATGGCCTACTCCTGCACCTAATTTCTATGTTTCTATGTTTGAGAGGCTATGAGGTTCAGTGCTCAGCAAGCTCATTATAGGAAGGATGCAGTTCTGATGGCAAGAGACTTGCCAAGAGTGCAGAGGAACATAACTATGGTGTTGCTTAGATTGGCTTACTTTGAGGAGAGATTGGAAAAGGGTGAGCATGTTTTCTCTGGAGTGATGGTGGGGGTGACCTGATAGAATTATATGATTATCAAAGGGTAGGGTAGATAGTCAACATCTTTACCCAAGCAAAAGAGGGAAATCAAAACAAGATTTCTGCTTAGAGAGGAGATTAACACAATAGAAAGGAATGACATTAGCTTGGAGGATGTGGAATCGATATGGGTGGAGCTGCGAAACACTAAGGGGCAGAAATGCTAGTGGGTGTTGTGTACAGGCCACCTAACAGTAGTAGTAGAGTTGGGGATGGCATCAAACAGGAAATTAGAAATGCGTGCAACGAAGGTAAAACCGTTATAATGGGTGACTTCAATCTACATATAGATTGGGTGAATCAAATTGGCAGGGGTGCTGAGGAAGAGGATTTCTTGGAATGTATGCGGGATAGTTTTCTAAACCAACATGTGGAGGAACCAACGAGAGAGCAGGCTATTCTAGACTGGATATTGAGTAATGAGGAAGGGTTAGTTAGCAGCCTTGTTGTACGTGGCCCCTTGGGCAAGAGTGACCATAACATGGTTGAGTTCTTCATTAGGATGGAGAGTGACATTGTTAATTCAGAAACACGGGTCCTGAACTTAAAGAAAGGTAACTTTGAGGGTATGAGACATGAATTGGCCAAGATGGACTGGCAATTGATTCTTGAAGGGTTGACGGTGGATATGCAATGGAAGGCATTTAAAGACTGCATGGATGAACTACAACAATAGTTCATCCCAGTATGGCAAAAGAAAAAATCAGGGAAGGTGGCGCATCCGTGGATAACGAGGGAAATCAGGGATAGTATCAAAGAAAAAGATGAAGCGTACAAATTAGCCAGAAAAAGTAGCCTACCAGGGGACTGGGAGAAATTCAGACCAACAGAGGAGGACAAAGGGCTTAATTAGGAAAGGGAAAATGGAGTATGAAAGAAAACTGGCAGGAAACATAAAAACTGACTGCAAAGGTTTTTATTGATATGTGAAGCGCAAAAGATTAGTTAAAACAAATGTAGGTCCCTTGCAGTCAGAAACAGGTGAATTGATCATGGGGAACAAGGACATGGCAGACCAATTGAATAACTACTTTGGTTCTGCTTCACTAAGGAAGACATAAATAATTTTATGGAAATAGCAGGGGATCGCGGGCCAAATGAGATGGAGGAAATGAGTGAAATCCAGGTTAGCCGAAAAGTGGTGTTGGGTAAATTGAATGGATTAAAGGCCGATAAATCCCCAGGGTCAGATAGGCTGCATCCCAGGGTACTTAAGGAAGTAGCCCCAGAAATAGCAGATGCCTTAGTGATAATTCTTCAAAACTCTTTAGATTCTGGAGTAGTTCCTGAGGATTGGAGGGTAGCTAATGTAACCCCACTTTTTAAAAAGGGAGGGAGAGAGAAAACGGGGAATTACAGACCAGTTAGTCTAACATTGGTAGTGGGGAAACTGCTGGAGTCAATTATTAAAGATGGGATAGCAGCGCATTTGGAAAGTGGTGAAATCATTGGACAAAGTCAGCATGGATTTACGAAGGGTAAATCATGTCTGACGAATCTTATTGAATTTTTTGAGGAAGTAACTAGTAGAGTGGATAAGGGAGAAGCAGTGGATGTGTTGAATCTGGACTTTCAGAAGGCTTTCGATAAGGTCCCACACAAGAGATTGGTATACAACCTTAAAGTACATGGTATTGGTGGTTCAGTATTGATGTGGATAGAGAACTGGCTGGCAGACATTAAGCAAAGAGTAGGAGTGAACGGGTCCTTTTCAGGATGGCAGATAGTGACTAGTGGGGTGCCGCATGGCTCAGTGCTGGGACCCCAGCTATTTACAATATACATTAATGATTTGGACGAGGGAATTAAATGCAACATCTCGAAGTTTGCAGATAACACGAAGCTGGGGGGCAGTGTTAGCTGTGAGGAAAATGCTAGGAGGCTGCAGGATGACGTGGATAGACTGGGTGAGTGGGCAAATGCATGGCAGATGCAGTATAATGTGTATATATGTGAGGTTATCCATTTTGGTGGCAAAAACAGGAAGGTAGACTATTATTTGAATGGTGACCGATTAGGAAAAGGGGAGATGCAGCGAGACCTGGGTGTCATGGTACACCAGTCATTGAAAGTAGGCATGCAGGTGCAGCAGGCTGTGAAGAAAGCGAATGGTATGTTGGCATTCATAGCAAAAGGATTTGAGGACAAGAGCAGGGACATTCTACTGCAGTTGTACAGGGTCTTGGTGAGGCCACACCTGGAGTATTGCGTACAGTTTTGGTCTCCTAATCTGAGGAAAGCCATTCTTGCCATAGAGGGAGTACAGAGAAGGTTCACCAGACTGATTCCTGGGATGGCACGACTTCCATATGAAGAAAGACTGGATAGACTTGGCTTGTACTCGCTGGAATTTAGAAGATTGAGGGGTGATCTCATAGAGACTTACAAAATTCTTAAGGGGTTGGACAGGCTAGATGCAGGAAGATTGTTGCCGATGTTGGGGAAGTCCAGGACAAGGGATAACGGGGAAGTCTTTTAGGAACGAGATGAGAAAATCGTTTTTCACACAGAGAGTGGTGAATCTGTGGAATTCTCTGCCACAGAAGGTAGTTGAGGCCAGTTCGTTGGCCATATTTAAGAGGAAGTTGGATGTGGCCCTTGTGGCTGAAGGGATCAGGGGGTATGGAGAGAAGGCAGGTACAGGATACTGAGTTGGATGATCAGCCATGATCATATTGAATGGCGGTGCAGGCTCGAACGGCTGAATGGCCTGCTCTTGCACCTAATTTCTATGTTTCTATGTTTCTAAGATGACATAGAGTTAAGGTGGGAGATAGGAAATTTTAAGGGGATCTGAAAGTAACTTTAATTACACAGAGAGCAGTTAATATCTGGATATTACTAGTGTTGCAAACGTAGGTGGTGGAACCTGATATTATTACTCAGTTTTAAAGGTATTTAAACAGACACTTAAATAGACAAAGATACCATCTTAATGTGGGCAAAGGGATAAGAACGGATGGGCAGAAAGGTCGGCATGGACATGAGGCTGAAGTACAAGTGAATTTACAGAAAACTCTGCTTTAAGTGTCGAATAGGTCAGCCGTATAAGTGTATGACTGTGATATCAAATAGCATAAATGGGGAGAGAAACATATTAAATTGTATCAGTAAATGGATGTGCTTAAAAGGATTTGCTAAAATAAAGCAGGAAAAGTCTTCACTTGATTTTGAATACAACAGTGTACTTTTTTGAATGTGCATATTCCCATTAACCATTATACAACGTGATGGCATAAATATGAGCAGTCTGGTAAAGGATGGCAGATCTGCTTCTCTGAAAACATTAATGATCCAGATGTGTTTTTACAACATTCTAGTGGTTTTGTGGTCATCACTGGTGATCTCCAGTTATTTTTTGTTTAAGTTCCAAATGTTAAAATAAATTAGATTCCACAGCTGCAATGCTGGAGTTCGAACTCAGGCTCTGAATTACATATCCAGTCCTTTGGACCAGGAATTTAGGTGACTAAAGCACACAAAGTGCTGGAGTACCGCATTGGGTCCGGCAACATTTCTGGAAAACATGGAGAGGTGAATTTTCAAGTCAGGATCATTCTCCAGACTTTTAGCTGACAACTAACTCCGTGAAACAATGAAGAATCATATTTTAATTAGCATCCTTCAATAATATTCTATCACAGCGAATTTCAGATTCACATTGCAGAATTTATCTTGAGCTAGCTAGGAATCAGAACAAACCAACATAGTAGTTGACACATGTGCCTGACCACAAACCTGCAATAGATGCAGTGCTGAGTAGGTAACTACCTTAATCTTCAGTTCAATAGACTTTACAATTACAAGAACGATTACTTTAATTTCAGCATCTGATCACATATTGCTAGAAAAAGAGTTTAATGTCACTTCGAAATGTGACGTGACGATTAAATTCCTTCCAATATAGTGAATGTGTACTCAGAGGAGGTATGATTAGGAAAAGATATGATTAGGATCAAGATACTGTCCAATACGACAAATGTAGTTCCCATTTTTTTGGTTCACGTATATCATAGGGCAACAATTTGATATTGAAATTACAAAAAAAACATTAGTTTATAAGCAAAATACAAGGGCTTAAATAGATTAATGCATGTTATTCTTCAAAGGCTTAAAACAGATATTGAACTACTGAAACATATACGAGTCAGATTCTACGCATCTTATTCTGTAAATCCTGGCCAAAATGGAGTCAGAATAGAACCGAAATTTAGCAGAGGATTCATGCATTACAATGCCTTTTTGGGCAAGTCTGTATTTTTGTATTAGAAGCCACAAGCTGCTGACTGGTGCCAGGAAGTCTAGGTCCCAGAGCAGCGTTTCAGATAAGAAATGTATTAGTATCTCTTCAATTGTCAGTATGAATGAGATTCTTCCAGAGGACCTCCAAAGTATTGTAAATGCATGAGTTTGATTGGATGCTGCAAAGGGATTGTAAATACTGTAAATAATGTTGCAAGACAGTTACCCTGTTTTTTGTTGATTGGCTAAAGTGATAAGCCCTAGAAGAATTGTTTTGTGTTCCAGGGTAGACAAAAGTGCTGGAGAAACTCAGCGGGTGAGGCAGCATCTATGGAGCGATGGAAATAGGCAACATCCAGGGTAAATTTTGTTTTCCAGTGTAAATGTTGCATTATTCAGTGAATCAGCTTCCTTCCAGAAGCTTCTGCCAGAAACATTATAATGGGACTCTTTGTGATTGGGTTAGGGAACTGTCAATAACTGTATAATGTGATAAATATGTGTGATTGGTTTGTAGGGGTTGCCTCCTCCAAGTAATGTCACGCCCTTAGTTTGGAAGGGTATAAGAAGGTGGGTAATTCTTTGGGGTGTGTCGGTTGATTGTGACTTCAGTTCTGTTTGCACGAGATATGGTTGTCTTTCGTGAGCGGGTCGGCAACCGTCCCTGCAGTTTGTTCTTCAATAAAGTAAGGTTTTGGAACCAGAGTTCGACTTAGTGTTTGATTAAACCAGACTAAGGGGGTAAGCTTAGAACCAGAATTTACAATTGTATAATGATAAATAGGGATGTGCACATGATTATAAAAAACACACTGTGAGCCTTGTTATTCAAAAGCAAGTACAGAATTAGCCTGCATTATTTGAACCAATTCTAAGTTGCTAAGTCCTTTAAAAACCCTGCGGTTGGAGCATCGATCCCAGGCAAGGGATCGACTTTGCTGGTAAATCCATGGCCCCGCGGTGGGGCTCAAAGTCAGTCTTGAGCAAGGCTGCCAGCTCCATGATGTTAGGCCGCAGAGCGACCGGAGATACAATATGGAAAACAATCGCATCTCCGGCAAGGTAAGATATTGAAAAAAATATATTTCCCCTGACCACCCCCACACATAAAACAAACCAGAGAACTGTACTACATACTTTTAAAACACTCTAAAAAAAAAGACAGACAGACTGTTGATGAGGCTGCCATCATAGGTGATGTGTATTGATATAAATTCTAACTGTGCCTCCATTTGATTCAAAAGAAACCTATAAGGGTGGCTTCTAATTAAACCAATTGAGAATCATTGTTTAACATAGAAACATAGAAACATAGAAATTAGGTGCAGGAGTAGGCCATTCAGCCCTTCGAGCCTGCACCGCCATTCAATATGATCATGGCTGATCATCCAACTCAGTATCCCGTACCTGCCTTCTCTCCATACCCTCTGATCCCCTTAGCCACAAGGGCCACATCCAACTCACTCTTAAATATAGCCAATGAACTGGCCTCAACTACCCTCTGTGGCAGAGAGTTGCAGAGACTCACCACTCTCTGTGTGAAAAAAGTCTTTCTCATCTCGGTCTTAAAGGATTTCCCCCTTATCCTTAAGCTGTGACCCCTTGTCCTGGACTTCCCCAACATCGGGAACAATCTTCCTGCATCTAGCCTGTCCAACCCCTTAAGAATTTTGTAAGTTTCTATAAGATCCCCTCTCAATCTCCTAAATTCCAGAGAGTATAAACCGAGTCTATCCAGTCTTTCTTCATAAGACAGTCCTGACATCCCAGGAATCAGTCTGGTGAACCTTCTCTGCACTCCCTCTATGGCAATAATGTCCTTCCTCAGATTTGGAGACCAAAACTGCACGCAATACTCCAGGTGTGGTGTAAGACCCTGTACAACTGAAGTAGAACCTCCCTGCTCCTGTACTCAAATCCTTTTGCTATGAAAGCTAACATACCATTCGCTTTTTTCACTGCCTGCTGCAACCTGCATGCCTACTTTCAATGACTGGTGTACCATGACACCCAGGTCTCGCTGCATCTCCCCTTTTCCTAATCGGCCACCATTTAAATAATAGTCTGCTTTCCTGTTTTTGCCACCAAAGTGGATAACCTCACATTTATCCACATTATACTGCATCTGCCAAACATTTGCCCACTCACCCAGCCTATCCAATTCACCTTGCAGTCTCCTAGCATCTTCCCCTCTTTTTTTCCCCCTCATGTGCTGCAGAGCCACCCATGGTGCCATGAACCTGGCTGCTGCTGCATTCCCCTGATGAGCCATCTCCCTCAACAGTATCCAAAATGGTATACCTGTTTAGGAGGGAGATGACCGCAGGGGACTCCTGCACTACCTGCCTACTGCTTTGCTGGCTATTGGCCACCCGTTCCCTTCTTGTCCTCTTACCGTTTGCCTGCGGTGTTACCAACTCACTGTACGTGCTATCCACGACTTTCTCCGCATCGTGGATGCTCCAGTATGAATCCAGCCGCAGTTCCAATCGTTCAATGCGGTCTGCCAGGAGCTGCAGCTGGACACACTTCCTGCAAACGTAGTCACCAGGGACACCGACCATCTCCCTGATCTCCCACATGTTGCAGGCGGAACAAACCACGGGGCCAATCTCTACTGCCATACCTTACTCTCAAATTACACTGTATTAAATATTAAAAAACACAAAAACTTATCCTTTAAACTTTACTACTAAATACTGAATCTTTAACTCCCAGAATCCCTCACTCCCAGAAGGCAGAAATGTAAAATTGTAAACCCGGGGTTGCACCCAATCAGCTGCTTCCTCGGGTCCTCTTCCACCAATCAGCGGCTTCCTCAAAAAAAAAAACAAAAAAAAAACCCACTTCTCCAAATGGAACGTTATGGATTTGGGTAAGCCTCTGGAAAAAACAAGCCCCGCGCTCGATTTTATAGCTTACCGGTCGGGTGTCGCTCCTCCCCCTCCTCCTCTTCTTCCAACGGCTCCTGTGGGCCTCTGGAAAAGCAAGCCCCGCGCTCGATTTTTAACCTTACCGGTCGGGTGTCGCTCCTCCCCCTCCTTCACTTCCAACGGCTCCTGTGGGCCTCTGCAAAAACAAGCCCCGCGCTCGATTTTTAACCTTACCGGTCGGGTGTCGCTCCTCCCCCTCCTTCACTTCCAACGGCTCCTGTGGGCCTCTGCAAAAACAAGCCCCGCGCTCGATTTTTAACCTTACCGGTCGGGTGTCGCTCCTCCCCCTCCTTCACTTCCAACGGCTCCTGTGGGCCTCTCTTAGTTTAGTTTATTCAGTTGCTTTGTAAGTTATGTTAGTTCAGCTATTGGGTGATCGTTTGTTGTATAGGTTAATATGTCAGCAGGCGAAATGAATGCTGATGAATGAATTCCAAGCTGTTTTTTGAATGTTTTGCTTTGAAGTTGTGGAAAGATGAGAGGAAGTCTGTTCAAATAATTGATGGACCATGAAGTGCTGATTGTAATGATATCGGGGAAAATGGCTTTATCCGCTGCCATCTGGTTGTGCCATTTTCAGTCTCCGTCACATTAGATATGTAATTCTCCAGGTTGTATAACGTCTTCCCCTTCAAGTGCACATTGTCTAACTAGATGCATTAAATATACACTATTTTCATCAGTCATTGCACTTATAGTCATACAGCATGGAAACAGGCCATTCAGCTCATCACATCCATGCCAACAAGAGCGCCCTCATCCGTATTAATCTCATTTTCCAACACATCCTTTTATGTCGAGTCAATCCAAGTGCTTGCCTAGATACTTCTTTATATATAAGACTCTGAAGAAGGGTCTCGACCTAAAACATTGCCTATTCCCTCTCTCCATAGATGCTGCCTCGCCCGCAGTGTTTCTCCAGCGTTTTTGCCTACCTTCTTTATATATTCTTATCTTTCTTGATCTATCCAATATCTGAATTGTTGCTTTAATTTGCTGGCCCATTCAATGATGATTCTGGCCTGTTTGGAGATGACACCACTGTGCTGGGCCGAATCACAAACAATCTTATCCTACATCCCTCTTGTTTATCGCACCTTCTCCAGCAAACAATGGCCCATTATGGGATTCACCCTTCCTGAGGACCATCTGTTGTTGGCCCTGATTTGTTCTGGCCTTTTCTCACTTCCAGTTTATTCCCCCCCCCACCTCTACTTTCAGGAAGAAGAAGGGTTCTAACCCCAAACACCATCTATTCCTTTTCTCCAGAGATGCTACCTGACTCGCTGAGTTACTCCAGCATTTTGAGTCTATTTTCAGTACAAACCAGCATTTCTAATTCCTTTACGCACTCAAGAATTCACATTCCGTATCAACAATTTGACTGCAATGGCCAAAAATAATAATTCTAAGTCTTCTGATGATATAAAACTAGATGAAAATGGGAGTGTTGTTAAGGATGCAAAGAGATGTTAAACATGGTGGATGTGGGAATGATGTTCCCTGGGCTAAGGAGTCTCGAACCAGGGATTACAGTCTCAATTTTCAAGGGAATAGTAACAAACTAATTGAGTGGTCAAAAACATGGCAGATTCAGGTTAATAAGGAAAGGTACCCACTTCAGTGTAAAAGACAGAAGAGCTGAGTATTTTTAAATGGTGAGACATTTGGGAAAAGACAACGTTCAAAGGAACAAGGGTGTGCTTGAACATAAGTTATTGAATGCTTACATGCAAGTGCATAAGACACTGAAGAAGGTAAACGGTTCATTACCCATTATTAATAAAGGATATGACTGCAAGATTAAAGATGTATTTTACAATTAAATAGGCCCTTAGTGAAATCAGAATGAGTATTGTGCATACTTTTCATCTCTTACTTTAAATAAATAAACATATACTTGCTTGAGAAGAAGTACAGCAATGATTCATGAAACTGATTCCAGAGGTTGGAATTCTTGTGTGAAGAGAGATTGTGTAGCCTAGGGTATTTTACTTCGGAGTCACGTGAGTGATTCCGTGAAGAACCCCTCCAGTCATCATGCGCGTCATTACGTCTGACGCATGGCGCAACGACCGGCTGGGAGGAGCAGCGCTTCTCCAGCGGTAAGTTTAATAAGCATCAGGGAAGTGTTAAACTTGTGCGAGGTCTCTGCGTTTGGTAATTCTTGTTGCAGGAGGGCAAGTACAAACATGAAAAAAATCAGAAACAGTAAGGCGAGCCATGGCGAAAATATCTCAAGCCCGAGGGAGTGCGGGTAGCGGGCGGCCGCCTAGCTCATTCACGGAGTCGCTGGTTGTCAAACCAACAACCACAGACTTGATGTCTGAGAACACAGTGCCTATGCCGGAGGGGCGTAAGGCTACCCAAAAGTCTGTCCAGCCGATAGACTCAGACGAGTCTGGCCGAGAGGGTTCGACCCTATCAATGGATACCGCGGAACGGGTCTCCAGGTTGGAGCTCCTGTTGAAGAGGATGCTCCATCAAGAGCGCCGGCCTCTCCAAGAGCCCACGCCAGCAGCACCTACAGGGCTGCCAAGTATCTCCCTCCAGGATGAGGAGAGCATACCGGGTCAGATTGAATCTGACGCCGATTCAGAGGGCTCAGCGATGGAGGCTGCCCCCTGGGACGAGGTACAAGCGCCAGAGGTCCCATTCCTGGTGGCCAGGTTTGCCGTCCCTACAGACTCTGGCGAGCCGCTTGGAGAGGAGCTGGCTGCCAGCATAAATGACCTGGCCTCCCATCAGCTCCAGGAGCTGGCATGGACACTACTGCCAAAAAATATGAGACCCCAGAGAACTGTATTCTGCTGAAGGTGCCGACAGTAAACCATGCCATTTGGGGCCATACGGGGATAGGCATCCGAGAGCAGGAGATCAAACTGCAGCGGGTGCTCAAGCTGCTGGCATCTGGAATAATGGCTTTTGGTAGGTCGGTGGATGGTGGGTTCCTGACTGAAGTTCAGCAGGATGCCCTAGCTCTCATGTGCACTGTGCACTTTGCAATTAATTGTCTCAGAAAGAGCGTCATCCGCCCTACCATTAATCCCAGGTTTGCTGCCCTGTGCAAGCCTGGCAACGTCCAGCCGCCGAACCTATTATTTGGGGAAGACCTGGCTAAAAGAGTAAAAGCGCTGGACGACGAGGCCAAAACCATCGGGCTCATCAAGGCGCCAGTGACCAGCAGAACCCTCCGACGGCAGTATCCCTACAAGCAGTTTGCTGAGACCGGGGCTGGGCAAGGATCAAGCCGACCGTTTAATGTCCACAACTGGCGCTCCCCAGCAGGAGCAAGGGGAAACATGCCTTTACCACCTGGAACCAGGCAACGAGCTCTACCGGTAACCATGGAGGTAGGTGGGTCTGGCTCTTGTCGAAACATATTGAGATAGAATTGCCTACCAGTTGGAGGGAGGCTACGCGGGTTTCTGGGAGAATGGTATAAAATAACATCGAATGTGTTTATACTGCAGAGTATTCGAGGGTTTAAAATTGAATTTATTCCCAACCTGTGTCCACCCACCCAGCACAAACCAAAACGGGCACCCATCTTCTCACAAACAGAGAATTTGATGATCCAAGCTGAAATAGCAAAATTATGCCTCAAGGGAGTAGTTAAGAAAACAATTTATCAGACTGTGTCTAATGTGTTCCCTAGACCAAAGAAGGATGGTGGGTGTAGGATTATCTTGGACCTAACAGGACTTAATCTGTTTGTGCAGCATCAGCATTTTAAAATGGAAACATTTGCTATTGCCAAACAACTGCTTTCCAGGGGGTGTTATATGGCATGTATAGATCTCCAAGATGCATATTATTCAGTGCCTGTTCATAAAGACTATCGCAGATATTTGAAATTTAACTGGATGGGACAATTGTGGCAATTTCAAGCTCTACCTAATGGATTGACCTCAGCTCCTCGCTTATTTACAAAGCTGCTAAAACCAGCACTTGGGTTATTACGGTCACAAGGCCATATCATCATGGCTTATTTGGATTACATTCTAATCATTGGTAACACCTTTGATGCAGCTGAGTTATCAGTTTCAGCTGTTCAACTCATGGTGCAGAGGCTAGGATTCATTGTCCACAAAGTTAAATCAAAATTGGTGCCGGTTAACCTAATTCACTATCTGGGATTCACAGTTAATTCCAATCACATGCCTGTCATTCTGCCCCAGGGCAAGAGCATAGATTTCTTGTGATTAAACAGGTTGCGAACTCTGCCTTTCCAGCAGCCCAATTTGGAACTTTGCACTACCAACACTTACAGAGGACAAAGGTACAGGCACTGAGAATACATGCAAGTCATTACAATCAGCCCATGCACTTACCATCTGAAGTCATTGCAGAGGTACAGTGGTGGATTAAAAACATATCAAATTGTTATGGTACAATTTTGACCGAAGCACCTTCACTTATTTTACAGACTGATGTCAGTGCCCTAGGTTGAGGTGCTACTGACACCAGGTCTAGCTGTGGAGGCAGATGGGATAAGCATGACGCACTGATTCCCCAATCACATGGAATATATTATTTGGAACTTTTAGGAGCATTCTATGAGCTCAAAGCTTATTGTACCACTAAGCATCACTTACATGTCCAACTGTAGATTGACAACACCACGGCAGTGTCGTATGTCAATCACATGGGTGGAATCAAGTCGAAATCATGTGACGAATTGGCTAATATTATTTGGCACTGGTGCATAAAAAAGAATATTTGGATTTCAGCTGTCTACTTGCCAGGCAGACTCAATATGGTGGCAGACACCAGGTCACGTAAATTCAACGACAACACCGAGTGGATGTTGAATCAGGATGTATTTGATAAAATTGGCCTTCAGTATGGGATGCCAGATATCGACTTGTTTGCATCCAGACTTAATCACCAGGTACCAAAGTATGTTTCATGGGAACCAGACCCAGGGGTAGTTGCGGTGAATGCATTCTCACTGCACTGGGGCGGAATGTTTTTATATGCTGTTCCCCCCTTCTGCCTCATCAGCCGGTGCCTGACTAAGATCAAGCAGGACACTGCCACAGGGGTTTTGGTGGTACCCGACTGGCCTACACAGCCACGGTTCCCGCTCATTTTGGACATAACCACACACCCTATTATGGTGGTACCAAAACGAAAAAATGTACTGGTGCACCATGTGACAGGGGATCCACACCCATTGAATGATCGTGTAAATTTGTTGATTTGCAGATTTTAAGAAGGCCATACCTGGGTCTGGGACTATCCGATCAGACTGTGGATATCATCACGTCATCCTGGAGGGATAGCACAAAAAGGCAGTACATCTCCCATATCAGGAAATGGGAGGAATTTTGCTTACAGGGGAACATCACTTACCACACAACCTCCATCCCAGATGTGCTAGAATTCCTATTCCACTTACACAGCTATGAAGGGTTGAGTTATAGTGCCATCAACAGTGCCAGGAGTGCTCTATCAGCATACCTGTGCCGGGGGTCAGGACTCCAACCATTAGGGTCCCACCCGTTAATATCACTATTCATGAAGGGAGTGTTTAATTCAAATCCTCCTAGGCCTAGGTACTCTCAAATCTGGGATGTGAGCATGGGACTCACGGTGCTCCGTCAATGGGGAACAGCCACATCATTGGCCTTACCAAGGATCACCCTCAAATTGGTTATGCTCATGGCGCTTACATCAGCGCAAAGGGTTCAGACTCTCCACAAACTGCGTCTGGACAGGATGGTGTCATCACAGAATGACGTTACATTTCACGTCTATGATTTGCTCAAACAGAGCAGACAGGGGTGCCGGGATATAAGCTTGTATTATCCCACAGATTCACGGCTGTGTGTAGTGGCACACTTGAAACGCTATATTGACGTCACAAAGAGCCTCAGAGGCTCCGAGGTAGCACTATTTATGCCGCAAAAGCCACATAGGCAAGTGTCTTCTCAGACCATCTCACGATGGCTGAAGCAAGTCCTGGGGTGTGCAGGAGTTAATACTGAAAATTTTAAATCTCACTCCACCAAGGCGGCATCAACTTTGGCGGCGAGGGCAATGGACGTCCCTCTGGACCATATCCTCGCGGCCGCAGGATGGTCAAGTGAATCGACTTTTCAGAGGTTCTACAACAAGCCGCTTGTTGAAGCCGGGGTGTTTGCCCACTGTGTTAACTTTTGGTTCATAGCTTCTTCCTGGGAGAGAGGAGTCGCTATTGTATATTTTCCATTATTTGTGAATTAAAGCATTAACATGTTAATCAGTTTCATGAATTAATGTTGTTACTAATTCACTCCTCCTGAGTCAGCTGCTTGCAGTGTGAAATGCCTGGATTTGGATCGGCGTGAAATCACAGACCTTTAAAGTCTTCACGGAATCACTCACGTGACTCCGAAGTAAAGTAGTAAGATTAAATGAGAACTTACCAGTTTAAAGTTTGATCTTTATTTTATGAGGAGTTACGATGAGCGATTATGTGCCCACCGCTCCCACCCCTCATATCACGAAGCTCATCTGGTAGTTCTAGATTTATAATCTTACTATAATACTTCAATTGTTGTTCTGTGATTTCACACCACTGCTTTGAAGATTGACGTGCATGCCGACTGGCGGGGTTCTTCACGTAATCGCTCATCGTAACTCCTCATAAAATAAAGATCAAACTTCAAACTGGTAAGCTCGTTTAATCTTACTATTCTCTGCTCTTCTGGTATTCCCTGTTTTAACCGAATGACTTCATTGCAAATACAAATTTCTTAGAGGGCTCAACAGGGGAGGATGTTACCTCTAGTTTATGGGGAGGATGTTATCTCCTCATATGGGGAGGATGTTACCTCTAGTTTAAGATTCTAAAAGCAAGGATCACAGTCTCAGAATAAGGCATAGGCCATTTATGTGTAATAATATTTTTATTAAAAGGAATCCATCATAACAACGGTATTACAACTTTTACAATACACAACCAACTTATTTCAATAAGTATACGAATGTTACGAATAGTACTTATAAACTTCTTTTTTTTTTTTTAAAGTAGAAAAAGAAAAGAATAGATTTTAATCAATAAAAGTGGTGATTAAATAATAATTTTGATTATAAAAAAAGTGGAAAAGAAAAAAGAGGAGAAAAAATATATATGTATATGTATATATTCTTGTTATTTATATTTAATTAAAATAAAGTATTATATAGAAAAAGAGAGAGATTATACTATACATCTTAATAGTGAATAACTATTTCAAATACAATATTAATGGAGACATGTATACAAATCAAAAAGAGAAACAAAGAGTTATTTTCATCTAATCCTGCCGGGTATCCATTGAGTTGTGATGCCAAGAACAGCTACCCCTTCAAATATTCTGTATATGGAGACCATATCTGCTCAAAGAGTTCGTGTTTGTCCATTAGGACAAATCTGATTCTTTCCAAATGCAACGTCTCCAACATTTCCACTGTCCACATTTTAATTGTGGGGGATAATGTTCCCTTCCAAAATTTCAATATTAATTTTTTCCCTATTATCAAACAGTAATCCAAGAAATTTCTTTGGTTTACTGTTAATGTTAGATTTGAATCCGGAACTCCTAATATTATTAATTTTGGATCTGGGTCTAGTTTAATTTTTAAGAACTTCAGAAATAACTCTAAAGATTTCTATCCAATAATAATTAAGTTTTATACATGTTACAAAACTATGCGTTAAATTAGCTTCCAAGTTCTGACATTTATCACAAATAGGAGAAATGTTAGAATAAAATTCTTTTTAATTTCGTTTTTTGAGTAATGTAATCTGTGTAATACCTTAAATTGTATCAATATATGTCTAGCATTTAATGAGCAACGATGTATACATTGTAGACTTTCTTCCCAAATTTCCTTCGTTATAGATAAACCCATTTCATTTTCCCATGTTTGTTGATATATTTCCGAAGTTGGGATTTCCTTATCCAAAATAGTATTATATATATACGCTATTAATTTTTCTGTATTTGGGTGTTTATTAAACAATTCATCTAATAATCCTGGTTTTCTATTTTTATAGTCTTGCATATTTGACTTAATATAATTTCTAATTTGTAAATACCTAAATATGTTATTTGACTGCAATCCATAGATATCCTGTAACTCTTGAAATGAGAGAAATGTTCCTTCCTTATAAAGGTGTTCTATCCTTTTAATTCCTAAATCATTCCAATGTTTAAACCCCTTGTCCAATACAGAGGGCTTAAACAAAGGATTATTCATAATTGGCAAACAAAGTGACAAATTATCCATATGTAGGGTCTTAACTATTTGTTTCCAAATACGTCTATAGCTATGAATTATAGGGTTGTTACCATACATTTTTTTTTGTACTTCCCTTGGTGCAAAAAGAATCGAACCTACATCAAAAGGCAAACAGTCTTCCTTTTCCATCTTTAGCCAGCTTGGTTCATGATCTAAATTTACCAACCAAAAATTCATATTCTTAATCTGAACTGCCCAGAAATAATATAGGAAATTTGGTAGTGCTAGTCCACCATTTATTTTAGATTTACATAGATGTTTTTTACTTATTCGATGGTTTTTATAGTCCCAAATAAAACTATTAACCAAAGTATCTATATTTTTAAAAAACATTTTAGGGAGATATAAGGGGATTGCTTGAAATAAATATAACAATTGTGGTAAAAAAATCATTTTTATAGCATTTATTCTACCGATCATTGATATAGGTAGTGTTTTCCAATATAAAATATATTTCTTTAGTTTATTTAATAATTGCATAGGCCATTTATGACTGAAAATAGGAAAAAAATATCACTCAGAAGGTGATGAACTTTTGTGATTTTCTATATCAAGTTGCGTGATTGTACTGTTAATGATTCAAAATAAAGACCAATAGAGAATATTAGAGGAATTTAAGCAGGAAGATAATGTTGGAGAGGGAAAAATAATCATGATTTCTTGATTGGTTGAACAAGATCCTGGGGTGAATAATCTACTCCTGTGTCTGTTTCTTGTGTACTTATTTTGTGGAGGCCAAGTCATTGGATATTTTTAAAACGGAGATTGATAGATTTGCGATTAGTAAAGTTATCAAACATTATGGGGGAAGGCAGGTAAATAAGGTTGAGAGGGAAAAATAGATTAGTCTTCATTCTTTGTCTGAAAGTAAGTGTTTTGCTGCCACTTACAGTGTATGTGTCGCAACTTCACCTCATTATTTAAACAGATATCATCATCCTGAGGTGGGGATATTGGTCCTTCTTTTGTTGAAAAACATAAATTTGGTAAAAGTCCAGGTGTTCTTTTAGCACATTAGGTTAAATGATGCCGAACTACAGGCCCCTTGTTTTTAAAGATGTTATGGGGCTGAAATAGGCTAAAATAGTTCTGATCTTTAAACTCACTCAAACCATCCTGACTTTGAGTCTCATCCTTGTCTGCCTCCCTGAGATATCTTGTCAGAGAATTTCGTGCTGGAAATATGGAAATAGGGCAGCACAGTGGCACAGCGGTAGAGTTGCTGTCTTACAGCGCCAGAGATCTGTGTTAAATCTTGACTACGGGTGGTGTCTGTACGGAGTTTGCACTTTCTCCCGATGAGCACGTTGGTTTCCCCCGGGTGCTTCGGTTTTCTCACACAATCCAAATACGTACAGATTTGTAGTTTAATTGACTTCGGTAAGTTGTAAAATTGTCCCTCGTGTGTAGGATAGTGTTAGTGTATGGGGATATCACTGGTTGGCAAGGACTCAGTGATCCGAATGGCCTGCATCCGTGCTGTATCTCTAAAGTTTAAAGTAAAATAAATACCTAGCAGGTCAAATTGCAGTTGACCTGCACCATATGGTCTGCATTGTGCAGCTCCAACACCGTCTTGTTTTCCCTCTTTTATTTTCATGCTTATCTATCTATCTTTAGTGCAGCCATGATTTATAAACCTTCACCTCTCTTCATCGACAGCATTTATGTCATCTGTCTCCATCTTCAGACATACATTCTCTCCATCCTTGTCCCTTCCCCGCTGCTTAAAACACAACTTGAAATGTTAATTTTCTCTTTTCACAGTTGTCTGCTGAGACTTCCAACATTTCCTGTTTTTATGCAGATTTTCAGCAGTTGCAGAGCCTTGCTGCAACATCTTAAATTTTAGCTTCAATGCTTAATACATTTTCTGTGATCTCTCACCACAAATACTGTGCACAAGGAACTGGGAATGCAACATCGTTGATAAAACCAGCTAATCTGTATGATAATAATACCTATTGCCTGTGAGCCTGTTAAAGCTTTGGCCCCCTCGATGCTTTCCCTAGGGAAGTCCAGAAGCTCAATGAAACTGTGTTTTTCTCAGTTGAAGTTCAAGTGTCCCATTAACATTGTGGCTAAAGCTATCAGGGTTGTGATTAAATGCACAAGATTCACTGACAGTTTTCCAACATATCTTAGGTCGCGTGCTCAAAAGGGTTCAAATTCAGCCCTTTCTGTGAGTTCATAATGAAAAGGATATTTCTGAATTATTTTCACAATTGAGAATTAGCATTATTGTGAGTGTCCCATGGTGTCTTGTTGGGAACCCCGCTATATTATTAAGAAAAAACAGTAATTAATTGCATGCTTGTGCTATACCTATCACTTTGCAAAAAAAGGTAGAAATTCCTGCATATAAATATTATGCTCTCAGAATACATCCAAGTTTTGTTTAAATCACAGCGTTGGCTCTATGCCCAGAAATGTCACTGATACATTTCAATGGTGAGTATGGGAATTCCCTGGTCTTACAGCTGTACGTGGCCTTTGAAGATACATTTACAAAATTGTTAAAAATGCTCTCCAGAATGTATATACAGTTTCAAGAAAATCACAGCTGTTTTCAAGTGTAGTTTGAAAAGAGAAAAAGCACTGTTCTTATGTGAATAGCAGGATTGCTATATATAGAATAGCAGATACTGTGGGAGCAGATTCCAATAAACTCACACGGTGTGTTAGCAACTTCTTAGTCATCCATTTATATCCTATTTCACACTTGCATTTGAAATGTATTTGATTTTAACCAACATTCTTGGCATTTTTTATGTTTTTACAATATAAATTGAGCAAAATGAATCCGTATAATGTGTTGCTTTTGTGATATTCTACGATATCAGTTCTGCAAAAATATGTTACTTGCATGTAAAGTCTATGAACAGTAATCATTAAGTGCACTTCTACACTTTATAATTGGTACACATGAAATGTAACTGTAATTAACAACATTTTTGCTTTGTTATTATTTTATGACTTTGCACAAGCATACAATTAATAGATTTGCCCAACATAGGGTGAAATAAGTTGCATGGTCAAGCGTACAAGGTTGTAGACCAAGGACACTGATATAGCTTAAGCATTATAAATCATTCATAGAATGTAAAAAAAGATCCATGGAGCATAGTTTATTAGACTTCAAAAATGTGACACTTATTGAACTGACCTTGTTAAGTACTTTTATGACATTTACAATGGTCTACGTTACAGAAATGTCTTCTGTCAATGACAAATGACAGTGGCTCCTGATATATTTTATGTTTTGTCAGGAGCAGATCATGACATTATTTGTGCCATGCATCACACCGAGTGAAAGCTCTTGTTTACCTGTTTGTTTACTTACTTTTGATATTTAATAGTGTTAATTCACTTGCTTTGAAACACATTCTCCATTCTGCATAAATCAAAGAAATACAAAATGCACACTCATGCATATATTTACAAATGTTGTTGAAACATGCATACTGTATCATAGCTATAACTAAATGAATGATTCTGGGTTACTATGTGGAACGGGCTGTGAAGCGTTGCACTCAAGTGCAAAGATAGTAAGTATAATTCATTGTCCCGGATTTTAATTGAATTCATTCAGCACTTGCCTTATCTCTGTTGTCAGTAAATATCCTGTTTCCATGCTCTCATTCTAGATCTCTTTCCCGAATTGTTTTTTTTTCTTAATAAATAAATAAAATATTGTAATATTGATTCCCTTTGCATACATTTGTGAAATAGTTATAACGTTGTTAGTTCTGATACACATTGATGATATTGATTTAGTAATGTTGACATTGTCAAAACATGATAAATTACAGCTGGCTATAATTTAACATTGCCATTTATTTAAAGTGAAGATTGGTTAATAAACAATATTTTTGAGTGCTTTAAGGCAGGTCATGTATACATGCACTAAGCGTATTTGGCATTCATGATATGCCATTTTTCCTACAGTTGTGAATCCCATATTTTTATCGGTTTCTAAACTGCAGACTCAGCTTTAATTGAAGCTTTGTTGCAGGAAGACAATTCTTGAGTTAAATAGTTAATTCTTGAGTTAAATTGAGTTAAGTGTAGAATCCATTAAAACTACAACAATTTGTTTTCTCCGACTGAGCCACTAGATGGGAGTCTGTCATTGTTAAAGCCATTTGTTCCAGTAACCAGTCTGGTGAATTTTCACTGCATGTTCTCTTTAGCAAATACATACTTTTGGTGGTATGAGATGGCACACAGTGGCTGAGGTGCCATCCCATCAAGGTCTGATACCATTTTAGGGAGACATCTTTACTCTTGCATTAAAATCCTTCAGTCAAGGCCAACATATCATTTGTCTCCTTATTTGCCAATCGGAACTGCATGTTAGCTTTCAGTGACTTCTGTTAAGGTTCCTTTGAACATTAAAACTTCCCAATCCCTCATCACTTATTAAAAACTCACAGTTTATATGAATCCACGTGAAGAAATGTCCTGACCTGAAACATTCCTCCACAGATACTGCTTGACAAGTTGAGGTGGTCCAACACTTTGTGTTTTGCTCATTAATAATCTTGTTGTGGGAAGAGTAACCATAACGTTTATAAGTTTCTTCATTAAAATAGAAAAATAAATTAATTCAAATTAGGATCCTAAATTGAAATAAACAAAAGTATGAAGAATGGTTTGATTACAATAGATTGGGAAACATGATCATTAGGAAACAGTGGATAAATGATGATGAACATGTAAAGAGCAAATGGAGGGACTGAAACACTGACATACATTTTTGGGACAAAAAGATAAAAGGTAAAATAACCCTACTATGGCAAACAGAAAAAAATAAACACGTTATTAAATTCAAAGGGGGAGCTTGTAAAGTTGACAGAAAATGTAATGGGGATGAGGATCAGAAACAGTTTTGAATTTCAAACGGGTTTGGTTAAAAGGAGGAAAATAGAGTGAGAGTAAACAACATCAGAGTGGATTATGAAAGATTCTATGGCAAAATTAGTGCTGGTTAAGGCAAAATTGTGGGAGAAATTAATGACACTCAAAGTCAATAAATTATCAGGCTCCAACAATGTGCACCTGGATCACTAAATGAGATAGCCATGCAAATAAAGTATATATTGATTGTATCTTCCAAAATTATGTAGACTAGAGAACAATTACATCACAAAAAAAGAGAGTGGCAAGAGGAGGGAGCAATACAATGGTTAGTCCAACATGAATAGTAGGAGTGTTAAAGAAAGAACTACAGATGCTGGAAAATCGAGGGTACACAAAATGCTGGAGAAACTCAGCGGGTGCAGCAGCATCTATGAAGCGAAGGAGCAAAGGAGATAGGCAACATAACTTGCTAAAATCTATTATAAAGGAGATCCACTAAGCTGCAAATGCTGAAAATTTGAGTAATAAACAAAATGCTAGAGGGACTCAGCAGGTCAGACAGCATCTGTGTAGGGCACGGGTTAGCAAGGTTTTGGGCCAGGACCCTTCTTCAGGCTGGTTGAACTAGGGAAGAGAAAGCTGGAAAAGAGAGGTGGTGGCTGGAGAAAATCTGGCAATGGATGGGTGAATCCAGGTTACAGTGGTGTCATTGGAAGGTGGGTAAGGTAAGTTACAAAGACTAGAAGTGAAAAAGAGACAAAAGGCTGTCAGATAGGGAGGAGGAGTGAAATGAAAAGCCAGTAGGAGGCATATTTGTGGATGAGGACAGAGGTTGGGGAAAGAGTTGTGATGAGTGTACAAAGGAAGAGAAAGAAGCAGGATGAACGGGGGTGGGAGATGGTCAGAGAAATGTCCATTAAATGGGGTCGGGGGTGGGCAAGGGAAAGAGAGGGGTGTTATTGGGATATTACTTAAAATTAGAAAATTCTATTTTTGTACCATTGTTTGTACCATTGGGTTGCAAGCAGAATATGAGATGCTGTACTTCCAGTTTGCATGTGGCCTTCCACTGGCAACGAAAGAGGCCCACAGAAAGGTTGGTATGGGAATGTGAAGGGATGTTAAATAAAGTTAGCAACTGGGATATCGATCTGTGAAATAGTAATCTACTCTTTTAAAGAGTTTAGCATGAAAAGTTAAAGAACATGCAGTTGACTGAAATATAATTGCCCAGATACAAACTGGTTGACTGATGGTTGGAATAATTTGGACTATCTTGGGGTGTTAACTATTTGCATATTAATAGAAATATGTGAAAGCCATAGGGTCACAGTAATGGGGAAATTTTAATTTCACAATATAATATCAAGGAAATGCAATGCTGGTTCATACCAAAAAAACCCACAAGATGCTGGAGTAACTCAATGGGTAGGGCAGCAACCCTTGAACACATCCCTTCAGAATATCCCTTGGTGATATTTTGGGTGAGGGCCCTGCTTCAGACTGATTGCAGTTGGGGTGGGACAGGAAATAAAGCCAAAAGGTAGAGGGGTAAAGCAGAGCAGGGACGGCTCTAGATGAACACAGATGAGGGTTTTTTTTAGATAGACAGATCATTGGACAAAGATCAAGATTGCGTACAGTTTTGGTCAATTGCGTACAGTTTTGGTCTCCAAATCTGAGGAAGGACATTATTGCCATAGAGGGAGTGCAGAGAAGGTTCACCAGACTGATTCCTGGGATGTCAGGACTGTCTTATGAAGAAAGACTGGATAGACTCGGTTTATACTCTCTGGAATTTAGGAGATTGAGAGGGGATCTTATAGAAACTTACAAAATTCTTAAGGGGAATTGGACAGGCTAGATGCAGGAAGATTGTTCCCGATGTTGGGGAAGTCCAGACAAGGGTCACAGCTTAAGGATAAGGGGGAAATCCTTTAAGACCGAGATGAGAAAGACTTTCTTCACACAGAGAGTGGTGAGTCTCTGGAACTCTCTGCCACAGAGGGTAGTTGAGGCCAGTTCATTGGCTATATTTAAGAGTGAGTTGGATGTGGCCCTTGTGGCTAAGGGGATCAGAGGGTATGGAGAGAAGGCAGGTACGGGATACTGAGTTGGATGATCAGCCATGATCATATTGAATGGCGGTGCAGGCTCGAAGGGCTGAATGGCCTACTCCTGCACCTAATTTCTATGATTCTATGACGAATAAAGAGACAGCTGTGAACCTGAAAAGAATAAAGAGATGCAAATTGTTAAGGGCCTGTCCCACTGCAGCGACCTAATTGGCGAGTTTAGAAGAGTTTGCCCTCGACTCATACTCGCAGATGTGCTACACAAGGTGCACGCTTGAGAGTAGTCCCCGCGTACTCGAGGCCTCAGCTAGGCCGCGGTGTTTTTTTCAACATGCTGAAAAATGCCCGCAAATAAAAAAGGTCGCCATGGAAAAAAATCGATATTTTTTTACTCGTAGGTTTAGTCGTAATAGGTCGTAGTAGGTCGTAATGCTATCATAGGTAGTCAAAGGCAATCAAAGGTAATCAAAGGCAGTCGAAGGTAAAGCTTGTTGAGAAAAAAAGGTAAGTAAACCGACCGGTAATGTTAAATGCCCATTAAACTTTATTAAAAGTTGTCTGGCTTCTTAAAAATGTCTCCCCCCCTTCTTCCCCCCCCTCTCTCCTCCCCCCCGCCCCCCTTCTCCCCCCCTTCTCCCCCCCCCCCCCCTTCTCCCCCCTTTCTCCCCCCTCCTCCCCCCCTTCAACTCCCCCTTTCGACCCCCCCTTCACCCCCCCCCTTCTCCTCCCCTTCTCCCCCCCCCTTCGGCCCCCCTCTCTCGCCACCCTTGCCACGCTCTCTAAAGGACTTACCGTAACTGTGCCAGCCGTCTTTTACCTTCCTGTTCATCGCGGGTGTGAATTTCAGACAGCTCTCCTACGTTTTCCCTGGCATCCGCCTTTGCGATGTGTTTGTGTGTGTGTATGTGTGTGCAGACGGTCGATTCAGCTCGCGGTTTCATCGCTGACGGTCGATCCAGCTCGAGGTTTTTCAGGCGAGTGCCCTCGAGCTTGAAGGTCGAAGACAGTCGTTGAAAAGTTGTGTTAGTGGGATAGAAATGTTGTGAATTGGAAACGGTGCAGGTCGATGGGGAAGGGAGGTTTAATTTCCTAATATTGATTAGGATTGCCTAGTGTATAGAGCAGAATTAGTTAAATGCATCCAAGATAGGCTTTTGATACTATATGTATATTGTAGTACCAGAGAACAGACTGTACTTCAGCTCATATTTGGAAATGAAACCAGGCAGGCGGGGTTAGGGGGGTCGTTCGGGGGAGGGTTCATTTACATTTTGGAAACTAACCATAATTTAAGTGAAAGTCTTAAATTGTGGAAGGCTGATTTCAACAGCACAAGAGAAGACTTGCAAAAGTAGACTGAAATTTTAAGAGTACACAAACAACGGCAAAAACTGGAATTATCAGTAAAACATAAATTACTGGAGTAACTCAGCGGGTCAGGGAGCATCTGTGTAGAGAATGGGTAGGCAATGTTTCAGGTTGGGACCTTTCTGAAGAAAGATCCCAATCCAAAACACCGTCTGACCATTTCCTACACAGATGTTGCCTGAACCGCTGAGCTACTCCAGCACTTTTCAAATTGGGAACAGATGCTTATGAGTAAAACAACATCTGACAAGTGGGAGTCTTTTAAAAGAAGTTAGCAAGAGTTCATAGCCAACATGTTCCAGTAAGCGTGAAAGGGAAGGTGGCAAAATTACGGAACCTTGGATCACAAAGGTTATTGAAAGATTTGATCACATAAAAGAAGAGTATAACAGGTATAGGCAAATGGAATCAAAGCAGCGCGATGGCACATTTGTGCAGCGGTAGAGTTGCAGCGCCAGAGACCTAGGTTCAATCCTGACTACGGCTGCTGTCTGTACGGAGTTCGTACATTCCCCGTGTCACCATGTAGGTTTTCTCCCGATGCTCCATTTCCCTCCCACACTCCGAAAACCCACAGGTTTGTAGGTTAATTGGCTTTGATAAAAATTCTAAAATGATCCCTAGTAGGTCGGATACTGTTCATGTACGTGGTGATTATTGGTCAGCGCGGACTCGGTGGGGCGAAGGCCCTGTTTCCATGCTGTATCTTTTGTCTAACATCTAATGTAAAGAATCCCTTGAGGATAGTACCTGAGAAGAAAATTAAAAGGGCAAAATTAAGCCTTGAAATAACCTTGGCAATTACGATTAAGGAGAATCCCAACACATTGTGCAAGTATATCATGAACAAAAGGATAGTCAGAGAAAGTGTGGATCACTTTAGGGACCAAAGGAGTAATTTATCTGTGGAGCCAGGGGATTTGGGCAAGGTTCCAAATAGAGTCATGACGTCATACAGCTTGCCCAACTTGCCCATACCGACCAACATGTCCCATCTACACAACACTAGTCACACTTGCCTGCATTTGGCCCATATTCCTTTATACGTGTCCTATTCATGTACTTGTTTAATTGCTTCTTAAACATTGTGATAGCCCCTGCCTCATCTATGTCCACCAGCAGCTAATTCCATACACCCACCACCCTTTGTGTGAAAAATTTACTCCTCAGATTTCTATAAAATTGTTATCCCTTCACCTTATTCCTATGCCCTCTGGTTCTTGATTCCCCTACTCTAGAGAAGAGACTGTGTGCGCCTACCCAATCTGTTCCTCTCACAATTTTTTCCACTCTATAAGATCACCCCTCATCCTCCTGAGCTTCAGGGAATAGTCCTAGCCTACTCAACCTCTCCATATAGCTCAGACCCTCTAGTCCTGGCAATATCCTTGTAAATCTTCTCTGCACCCTTTCCAACTTAACAACATCTTTCCTATAACATGGTGCCCAGAACTGAACACAATGCTCTAAATGCAGCCTCACCGATGTCTTATATAACTGCAACATGATCTCCCAACCTCAATACTCAACACTCTGACTGATGAAAGCCATGTGCCAAAAGCATTTTTGACCACCCATCTAGCTGTGAGGCTACCTTCAAGGAACTATGTACCTGCACTCCAAGATCCATCTGCTCTTCAACACTTCTCAGAACCCTACCATTCATTCTGTAGGTCCTGCCCATGTTAGACTTTCCAAAATGCAACACCTCACATTTCTCTGTATTAAATTCCATCAACCATTCCTCAACCCACCTGCCCATCCGATCAAGATCCTGTTGCAAATTTTGAAAACTATCTTCATTATCTGCACTATCACCCACTTTTGCATCGTCAGCAAACTTGCTAATCTTCCCATGTACGTTCTCATCCAAATCATTGATATAAATGACCTCTTCTTATGTATTTATCATGGAGAAGGACATGGAAGGACATGGAAGGACATGGAGGTGTTAGATGCCTTGGAACACATGAGTAAAGTAAAGTAAAGTAACGTATCCTTTCGGTCTGAACAAAATTCCGTTACCTTGCAGTCATAACATATAATAAAAAACAAACACACAATAAACACATATTTAAATCCACTACAGTGAGTTCACCAAGCACCTCCTCACTGTGGTGGAAAGCAAAAGTCTTAAAGTCTTTGTCTTCTACCCTCCTTGATCTCCCTCTGCGCTGAGGCGATCCAGGCCTCCGATATTTTCCGCTGCTGGAACGCTGGAGCCCCGCAGCTCTGAAGCCGGGCCGCCGCTGGAGCACTGCAGCTCTGAAGCCAGGTCTCAGCTGGAGCACCGCAGCTCTGAAGCCGGGTCACCGCTGGAGCACCGCAGCTCTGAAGCCGTGCCGCCGCTGGAGCACCGCAGCTCTGAAGCCGCGCACCGCTGGAGCACCGCAGCTCTGAAGCTGTGCCGCTGCTGGAGCACCGCAGCTCTGAAGCCGGGCCGCTGCTGGAGCACCGCAGTTCTGAAGCCGTGCCGCCGCCACCGCTGGAAGCTGGAATGCTGCCATAGCTCCGAGGCCACAAGCTCCGCCATTAGGCCTCAGACGGAGATGGTGACGGGGGACACGACAAGAAAAGTCGCACCCCCCCAAAGGGAGAGACTAAAACCCTGTTTTTCTCCCCACCCTGGCCCCCCCCCCCCCCCCCCCCCCCCCCACACACACACACACACACACACACACACACACACACACATGCACAGCCTAATAAACCAAAATTCTAACTAAAACAAACACAAGAAGACAAAAATAAAATAAAAAAACAGACGGACTGCAGGTGAGCCGCAGCTGCCAGGTAGCGCCGCCACTTCCGGGCATGCTTGGGTGGCTAAATACCAAGTGCTGGATGAGATCTCTCACAGTATGCTATGGGACGCAAGGGAGGAGATAACTGGAGTTCTGGCAGACTTGCGTTTCCATAGTCACAGCCATTGTACCGGAAGATTGAAGGATAACTAGTGTTGCCTCTTTAGTGAAGAAGTGCAGCAGCGATAAATCAGATAATTATGTTGAGCCAAAGGTCATTGGTAGGAAAATTAATGAACAAAGCTCACATGATTCATATATATATATATGGAAGATATGGAAGAAGTGGGGACTGGTTTGGGATAGTCAGCATGGCTTTGTGAGTGGAAAATCGTGTCTCACAATTTGGGTGAGTTTTTTGAGAAGGTACAAAGAAGATTGGAGAAGGCAGGAGGTAAATAGTCTCTGTGGACGTCAGCAACTCATCTATATGGTTGAATGGCCCAGAAGGTTAAGGTGTATGGGATCCAAGGCAAGCCTGCTAATTGAATCCATAATTGGCTTAGTGATAGGAGGCCGAGAGTCTGTGACTGGTGATATTGCATAAGGATCAATGCTGCGACATTTATTTGTGCTATGCATTAAAGACTTGGATATTAAATTAGAAGATTTGATTAGTAATTGTGCATGACACAAAAAGTGGTGGTGCTTTGAATAGGAAGGAAGGCTGCAGCAGGATTAAGATCAATTAGGCACTGAGGGATCTAAATGAACAGAGAGACACAGTGGTTGAAGTTCATAGTCCCCTGACAATGACAACACAGATCATAAGGTTGGTGTTGAAGGCATATGGGTTGCTTACCTACACAGGGCAAGCCATAGAATATAACAGTTGGGATGTTATGTTGCAACTGTACCTAACTCTGGTTAGGCTGCACTTAGAGCATTGTATGTAGTTCTCGCTAGACTATGGGAAGGATGTTTTTGCAGTGGAGAGTATTATATTTGAGTCCATTGAACGTTGTCTGGATTGGAGGTTTTAGGTTATGGGGAGAGATTGGAAAGACTGGGTTAGTTTACCCAGAGCAAAGGCAGCTGAGGGGTTAACTTGATTGAAGTATATACAATTAAGAGGCAGTCTAATTTGTTTCTTGCAATGGCAGAGTTATCAAAAACAAGAGAGCATGGGTTTAAAATGATAGGAAAAAATTTTAAGGGATTCAGAGGAGTATTTTTTTGTTAAACAGAGTGGTGGCTATCTGGAACTTGCTGTCAACGGTGGTATTGGAAGGTGATGAATTCAGATACAATTCATTTTTGTTAAGGACATTTTGACAAACAATCAAATAGGTATGGCTGGATATGGTCCTAGTGTAGGGAAATGAAATTAGTGTCAATGGGCAGCATGGTCAGCATGGATTTGAAGGGCCAAAGGATGTTTTTGTGGTGTACGACTCTCCAACTCTAAGGGACAGTTCTGATAGCAGTAAGTTAGTTACTTGCTGGATACCATCCCTAGTTTGTAGCTGAGTGATAGAAGCTGGTGCTAGTTGATAGGAATGTGCAAAAATAAATCAGTATGTGGAAGATTGATGTGTCGCAAGGAACTGCAGATGCTGGTTTAAACCAAAGATAGACACAAAACGTTGGAGTAACTCAGCGGGACAGGCAAAAACTCTGGAGAGAAGGAATGGGTGACGTTTCGGGTTGATACCCTCCAGGTGTTTGTGTCCATTTGTGTAAGCTTGTTGGTTGGCACAGACTCAATGAGCTTGTTTCCATGCTGTGTGACTCTCCGACACTGAAAATCTCCTTGATAGTGAGAGAATATTGGGGAAAACTGACCAGTGAGAAGATTAACAATGAATGAAAAGTTTAAATAAATTTGATTAGATTAGATTAGATTAGATTCTTTATTTATTCTAAATTTCGTTCCGCTGCAGTCATACATATAATTTTTTTTTAAATGACAGAATACATAATAAACACAAATTTAACATCCACCACAGTGATCAAACACCTCCTCACTGTGATGGAAGGCAAAGTATTAAAGTCTCTGTCTCTTCCCTCTTTGTCACAAATAAATGTCACAAAAATGCATATTTCATAATGTTTTCAATATATTGTATCATTTACAAACTGATGCAGGCGCCCACTATGCAATGTAATGTTTTTTAAGAGAAATCATAACATCATTTAAATCTTCCAACATAGAGTGTGTAATGCAAATGTATTTAAGGTTCTCACAATACTCCAGCTTTTATTTAATGATTTAGTCCATATCTACTGAGCAGCCACAGTCATCATTAAATGTAACACATAAGTATGTTAGATTCTCACAGTAATCAGTATGTAGTAGCTCCTTGAATTATCTAGTGTGAAAGAAACAGAACCATAAGCCACTTTTATAACTATCTTTGCCTACAAGATATGAGTTTGAAATTAACTTTATCAGTTGAGTTGATCAGTGTTGAACAATAAGTAAGTTATATACTCTTGAGGCCAGGTTTTCAGATCTACCAAGGAGACTGCAATTACTACTTTTAACTTTCAACATCACTTTCTGAAATACCAGATTCCACAAATTATCTCCAAAGAATACTCAATGTCATCTTTATTGGGCAATCACTTGAGTCAACTGCTTTGATCATTTTTATCTTCACTCCTTGTGGAAGTTCAGCTTGTTTGACACCGACCACTTTTTCAAATTACCAAGATGAACAGGTGCTGACAAAAGACATTAAAGTGTTTAAGGAAAAATCCATTCAACACTTTGAAGGCTTGAGGCATGGCCAAAAATAATACATGCTTTGTATTGAAAATTCCTTTGCTTCAGGATGTGTTGGAAAGAAAAAAAGTGCTTGTCACTTTAGTGGAATTATCTAATGAAAATTACATTTTTATCTCAGAGTCAGAAAATTGTGTGTTCTGATCCCACTGCCTAGATTTGAGGTCACATTCTAAGCTAGCTCGTTAATTCAGTACTCTTTGAAGGAGGTGTCAAATTTCAGGTGAAATATTAAATTGGGTCTCATTCTTATAAAAATAGGCCTGATGTCATTATTTTGAAGAATATTAGGAACTGACCACAGTGTTAACAAGACATTATTGGTGATGCAGCGGTATAGTTGCTGCCTTACAACGCTGGAGACCCGGGTTTGATCCCGACCACGGGTGCTGTCTGTACGGAGTTTGTACATTCTTCCTGTGACCGCGTGGGTTTTCTCCGTTATCTTCGGCTTCCTCCCACACTCCAAAGACGTACTGGTATGCAGGTAAATTGGCTTGGTGTATTTGTAAATTGTCCCAAGTGTGTGTAGGATAGTGTAATGTACAGGGATCGCTGGTCGATGCTGAAGGACCTGTTTCCCTATATCTCTAAATATGTATCATTCCCTGTACCTCTAAACTAAACTAAACATAATCTTAGAAGAATTTCATTGTTCCACTTCAGTAAAAATGACAATAATACAATCTTGGCTTGACTATTAATGACAGTCATGTGGGAATTTGCTGTGTACAGACTGACTCAGTGTTTTCCACAGTTCATCAATGACTCCTCGTCAAATGTACTCCTCACCTTGATGCAGCCTGAGGTGTCAGCACCCAGTAAATCCATGCGGCCACATTAGACAAAAGGACACAATGTAACAGCAAACATTTCTTGATGAAACTGTGTATTCAATATTGGTACGATTGTACACACATTACACCAACTTTAATTACCTGAAGGTAAAGAAGATTTATAGTGCCTGTGCTTATGACAAGCGCTTCCACGAACATCTTCATTCCATTAATGGAATGTAATAAAACAAATGAAAAGAGGGTCTAAAATGCCAAGTCATCCAAAAAAAGTGCAGCTTTGATGACAGGGGGGGATAAATTAGTAGACACTTTACAGATTGTAACAACAGCAGGCGACCAAGACAGTTCTGGCACATTGAAAATCTGCCTTTGCTAAGAAGTGGCCCTGAGATAAGCTAAGGGTTCACATTTTCAGGACCTCAGCACACATTTTTATTGCTGGGGGGGGAGTTAATGTGGTGCATGTCCCCAATGTCTTTTAACAATTTCTACAGATGCATCATAGAAAGTAACCTACCCAGATGCATCAACATAGTTTTGTACAGCGACTGTTCTGCCCATGACCCCAAGAAACAGTGTCATGGGCAACAGGATCGTCAAAGCAACATTAAATACAACCAAGCCCAGTTCCACTAATTGTCTGCAGCCAGGAGATTCACACGGCCACATTAGACTGAAAGCAGATGCTCAGAAAAACAGTTGTCTAGTCTATGGTTGTTCTCAAAATGTTGAGGAGGGGAACATTGACTGCAATAGGTAAGGATGGAGGAGGACCAGGTGAATCTTTGGCTCACACAGAAGGACTGTTTAGTACCTTGAATGCAGGTAATGCAGGAGGTGTAAGGACAGGTATTACATGCCCTAAAGTTATAAGGCAATATGCCTGGGGAAGGGGAAGCGCGAGGGAAAGGAATGAACAAACCAGTACTCTGCCCATTCTGGCCATCTGGGTCTTCTGTTTGCCAGCATTTTAATTCCCCTTTCCATTCCCACATCATCCTGTCTGGCCTCTACATCCTCCACAGCCACATTGAGGTCAAATGCAAGCTCACGGAACAGTATCTCATTCTACACGGATGGTCTACAACCTGAATAAACATTGAATTCTCCATTTTATGGTAACTCGCACTTCCTCTGTACCATTCTCTCTGTGTGTTAATGTTATGAACGATCTATTGTAGACCAACCACATTGATGTAACAGCCAAGCGGGAGCACCAACACGTCAACTTCTGAGGAAAATCAGCCTGTCGCCGATGACGCTGACAAACCTACAGATGCATCATAGAAAGCACATTGTTTGGTTACAGCACAGCATGTCCCACTTAGGCGATTTTTTTCGCCGTCTGCCGCCGACTGTCACAGTCGTAGCAAGTCACCGAAAAAGTGGCGATTGGAACCCCCTACGACAATGTCTACAACAACCTAGCACCTAGTTGATGTCAAGCTGCGGCAAGCTACCGACAACCGGCGACCCAATCGTCGTGACTTAGGACATCCACCTATGACCACACCTATGACAACCTACGACCACACAGGCGACAGCCTACAACAATCGAATTCAACCTACATCCACCCGCAACAAACTACAACAAGCAACAACCCTGTCGGCAACAGCTGAAGATAATTGAAGACAATTCAGTCGCTGGTACCTGTCGCAGGTTGACGTAGATTGACGAAGGTAGTCGCCAACGGAATTCACCGAAGTCAGCACCCAGTGACAACCATTGTCACCTGGCAACAATCTGCGTCATCCTAGCGACAACCTACGACAGCACCTACAACAGGAGAAGAAAAGCTACATCAAGCCCACCGTCGCCTAAAATTTCGGAATATTTCAAAATTCAGCGGCTGTTAATTATGGCCAAATTGGAGCTGCCAGGACTCTAAAATTGAGTAAAGGCTTCTGTATTGAAGGGTCTCGACCCGAAACGTCGCCTATCTCCTTCGCTCCTTAGATGCTGCTGCACCCGCTGAGTTTCTCCAGCTTTTTGTGTACCCTCGATTCTCCAGCATCTGCAGTTCCTTCTTTAACACTTCTGTATTGCTAGGCCATTTGGTCAATTTAGAACAGGGACAAGCTGCTGAATGGTGCCAGTTTGTCTGTGGCCCAGGGAAGAGTTGCAGGGAAAGAATGGGACATCTGCAGTTTTGTAACAATTAGGTATAAATTGCATGAAACGGATTGGGTGAATGCAAACCAGACATATACGTTGTAAGTAATATTGCAAAGCTTTACATTGCTGGATGTTAATTGGGTTAAGTGTTGAGCCTTGTCTGTGTTTCTTGAATATCCAGGCACATGTTGCATAATTCATCTGTGTTAACTTGCATCTAGAAACTTTGTCATATATATTGTATGAATGGGGTGAGCTTAGAACGAGCAATTTACACGGCGACCAGAAAAGCATTACGACTCTTTAAGTAATTTATACTTGAGGAGACTACTCACAACCACAAGTATCACCCCGCAACCATGAGAAAACAGTCTAGTCACCAGTAGTTGCCCCAAAAAATCGCCTAAGTGAGACAGGCCCTTTAGGGAGCAGCTCTGCTAAAGATCGCAAGCAATTGCAGAGAGTTGTAGACTCCCCACTATTGACTCCAACTACACTTCATTCTGCCTCGGGAAATAAGCCAACAGAATCAAAGACTTATCCTGCCACAGTCATTCCTTCTCTCTGCTCCCATTGGTCAAAAAGCACAGAAGCTTAAAAACACACACTACCAAACTCAGGAACAGCTTCTACTCTGATATCAGGTTTCCAAATGGTTCTTCCATAAGCCAGGAATCTGTCTGATTCACCTCACCTCTGGACATTGGGTTTTGGAACTGAGGTGCTACAATGCTGATAATTATGTTTTGCATTCTGTATGTTCCCCTTTGCTCTATCCATTGTACTTGAGATAGACGATTACATTTATGTATGATATTGTCTGATCTATTTGAATAGCATGCACAACAGGGCTTTTCTCTGTATCTTGACACATGTAACAATAATAAACCGAAACCGAAACCTAATCTAAGTCCACCCTGGTCCCTTCTCACACCTTCTTCCCACCTTCCTACCCCCTCCCCCCATCCCCAATCACCTTCTTTCTTCCCCCCTTCCTCTCCCAGACACTCCCCCACTGGATCCTCTTCTCACCTTCCCTATTACTGTACTCCTCCCTCTGTTGTTCCCATCTGGCATCATCCCTCATTCAGTTCCATTCGTCACCTTACTTTTCCATCAGATTCAGGAATTTGCAACACTTTGTTCTCCAGTTCCCTCACCACCCAGTCTCTGTAGTTACCTCCAGCCTCTCTCCACCACCTCACCGTTACCTGTCGATCAGTCTCTCCTCACCTGTATGCAGCCATCGTTTGCTCGCTCTTGCCCCTTCCCTTTTCTCACCATACTATCTACTACCCCTAACACTTTTAGTCCAGGTGAAGGGTCACGATCTGAAATGTCAACTGTCTATCGCCAAGTTCCTCCAGCTGCTCTCCTTTTTTTCATTACATAGAAACATAGAAACATAGAAATTAGGTGCAGGAGTAGGCCATTCAGCCCTTCGAGCCTGCACCGCCATTCAATATGATCATGGCTGATCATTCAACTCAGTATCCCGTACCTGCCTTCTCTCCATACCCTCTGATCCCCTTAGCCACAAGGGCCACATCCAACTCACTCTTAAATATAGCCAATGAACTGACCTCAACTACCCTCTGTGGCAGAGAGTTCCAGAGACTCACCACTCTCTGTGTGAAGAAAGTCTTTCTCATCTCGGTCTTAAAGGATTTCCCCCTTATCCTTAAGCTGTGACCCCTTGTCCTGGACTTCCCCAACATCGGGAACAATCTTCCTGCATCTAGCCTGTCCAACCCCTTAAGAATTTTGTAAGTTTCTATAAGATCCCCTCTTAATCTCCTAAATTCCAGAGAGTATAAACCGAGTCTATCCAGTCTTTCTTCATAAGACAGTCCTGACATCCCAGGAATCAGTCTGGTGAACCTTCTCTGCACTCCCTCTATGGCAATAATGTCCTTCCTCAGATTTGGAGACCAAAACTGCACGCAATACTCCAGGTGTGGTCTCACCAAGACCCTGTACAACTGAAGTAGAACCTCCCTGCTCCTGTACTCAAATCTTTTGCTATGAAAGCTAACATACCATTCGCTTTCTTCACTGCCTGCTGCACCTGCATGCCTACTTTCAATGACTGGTGTACCATGACACCCAGGTCTCGCTGCATCTCCCCTTTTCCTAATCGGCCACTATTTAAATAATAGTCTGCTTTCCTGTTTTTGCCACCAAAGTGGATAACCTCACATTTATCCACATTATACTACTGCATCTGCCAAACATTTGCCCACTCACCCAGCCTATCCAAGTCACCTTGCAGTCTCCTAGCATCCTCCTCACAGCGAACACTGCCCCCCAGCTTAGTGTCATCCGCAAACTTGGAGATATTGCCTTCAATTCCCTCATCCAGATCATTAATATATATTGTAAATAGCTGGGGTCCCAGCACTGAGCCCTGCGGTACCCCACTAGTTACTGCCTGCCATTGTGAAAAGGACCCGTTTACTCCTACTCTTTGCTTCCTGTTTGCCAGCCAGTTCTCTATCCACATCAATACTGAACCCCTAATACCGTATGCTTTAAGTTTGTATACTAATCTCTTATGTGGGACCTTGTCGAAAGCCTTCTGGAAGTCCAGATATACCACATCCACTGGTTCTCCCTTATCCACGCTACTAGTTACATCCTCGAAAAATTCCACAAGATTCGTCAGACATGATTTACCTTTTGTAAATCCATGCTGACTTTGTCCAATGATTTCACCACTTTCCAAATGTGCTGCTATCCCATCTTTAATAACTGACTCTAGCAGTTTCCCCACTACCGATGTTAGACTAACTGGTCTGTAATTCCCTGTTTTCTCTCTCCCTCCCTTTTTAAAAAGTGGGGTTACATTAGCTACCCTCCAATCCTCAGGAGCTACTCCATAATAAGTTTTGAAAGATTATCACTAATGCATCCACTATTTCCTGAGCTACTTCCTTAAGTACTCTGGGATGCAGCCTATCTGGCCCTGGGGATTTATCGGCCTTTAATCTATTCAATTTACCCAACACCACTTCCCGACTGACCTGGATTTCACTCAATTCCTCCTTTGACCCACAGTCCCCTGCTATTTCAGGCAGATTATTTATGTCTTCCTTAGTGAAGACGGAACCAAAGTAGTTATTCAATTGGTCCGCCATATCCTTGTTCCCCATGATCAACTCACCTGTTTCTGACTGCAAAGGGACCTACATTTGTTTTAACTAACCTCTTTCTCTTCACATATCTATAAAAACTTTTGCAGTCAGTTTTTATGTTCCCTGCCAGTTTTCTTTCATAATCTATTTTTCCTTTCCTAATTAAGCCCTTTGTCCTCCTCTGCTGGTCTCTGAATTTCTCCCAGTCCTCTGGTATGCTGCTTTTTCTGGCTACTTTGTACGCATCATCCTTTGCTTTGATACTATCCCTGATTTCCCTTGTTATCCACGGAAGCACTACCTTCCCCGATTTATTCTTTTGCCAAACTGGGATGAACAATTTTTTGTAGTTCATCCATGCAGTCTTTAAATGTCTTCCATTTTATATCCACCGTCAACCCTTTTAGAATTAATTGCCAGTCAATCTTGGCCAATTCACGTCTCATACCCTCAAAGTTACCTTTCTTTAAGTTCAGAACCATTGTTTCTGAATTAACAATGTCACTCTCCATCCTAATGAAGAACTCAACCATATTATGGTCACTCTTGCCCAAGGGGGCACGTACAACAAGACGGCTAATTACCCCTTCCTCATTACTCAAAACCCAGTCTAAAATAGCCTGCTCTCTCGTTGGTTCCTCTACATGTTGATTTAGATAACTATCCCGCATACATTCCAAAAAATCCTCTTCCTCAGCACCCCTGCCAATTTGATTAACCCAATCTATATGTAGATTGAAGTCACCCATTATAACTGTTTTGCCTTTGTCGCACGCATTTCTAATTTCCTGTTTGATACCATCCCCAACTTCTCTGCTACTGTTAGGTGGCCTGTACACAACACCCACCAGCGTTTTCTGCCCCTTAGTGTTTTGTAGCTCTACCCATACCGATTCCACATCCTCCAAGCTAATGTCCTTCCTTTCCATTGCTTTAATCTCCTCTCTAACCAGCAACGCTACCCCACCTCCTTTTCCTTTCTCTCTATCCCTCCTGAATATTGAATATCCCTGGATGTTCAGCTCCCAGCCTACGTCACCTGCAGCCATGTCTCCGTGATCCCAACTATATCATAATCATTAATATCTATCTGCACGTTCAACTCGTCCACCTTATTACGAATACTCCTTGCATTGAGACACAAAGCCTTCAGGCTTGTCTTTACAACGCATTTACCCCTTATACAATTTTGCTGAAAATTGGCCCTTTTTGATTTTTGCCCTGGTTTTGTCTGCCTGCCACTTTTACCTTTCACCTTGCTACCTAATGCTTCTACCCTCATTTTACACCCTCCTGCCTCTCTGCTCTTGTACCCATCCCCCTGCCACATTAGTTTAAATCCTCCCCGACAGCACTAGCAAACACTCCCCCAAGAACATTGGTTCCATTCCATTCCAGGTGCAAACCGTCCTGTTTGTACCGGTCCCACCTCCCCCAGAACTGGTCCCAGTGCCCTAAAAATTTGAATCCCTCCCCCTTGCACCACTTTTCAAGCCACGTATTCATTTGCATTATCCTCCTATTTCTACTCTGACTGGCCCGTGGTACTGGTAGTAATCCGGAGATTACTACCTTTGAGGTCCTACTTTTAAGTTTATCTCCTAGCTCCCTAAATTCACCTTGTAGGACCTCATCCCTTTTTTTACCTATATCGTTGGTGCCAACATGCACCACGACAACTGGCTGTTCACCCTCCCCCTCCAGAATGTTCTGCAGCCGTTCAGTGACATCCCTGACCTTTGCACCAGGGAGGCAACATACCATCCTGGAGTCTCGTTTGCGGCCGCAGAAACGCCTTATCTATTCCCCTGACAATTGAATCCCCTATTACTATTTGCCCTTACCCCTCTTTTTTCCCCCCTCATGTGCTGCAGAGCCACCCATGGTGCCATGAACCTGGCTGCTGCTGCATTCCCCTGATGAGCCATCTCCCTCAACAGTATCCAAAATGGTATACCTGTTTAGGAGGGAGATGACCGCAGGGGACTCCTGCACTACCTGCCTACTGCTTTGCTGGCTATTTGGCCACCCGTTCCCTTCTTGTCCTCCTACCTTTTGCCTGCGGTGTGACCAACTCACTGTACGTGCTATCCACGACTTTCTCCGCATCGTGGATGCTCCAGTATGAATCCAGCCGCAGTTCCAATCGTTCAATGCGATCCGCCAGGAGCTGCAGCTGGACACACTTCCTGCAAACGTAGTCACCAGGGACACCGACCATCTCCCTGATCTCCCACATGTTGCAGGCTGAACAAACCATGGGGCCAATCTCTACTGCCATACCTTACTCCCAAATTACTTAAAAAAAACACAAAAACTTATCCTTTAAACTTTACTACTAAATACTGAATCCCTAACTCCCAGAATCCCCCACTCCCAGAAGGCAGAAATGTAAAATAGTAAACCCGGGGTCGCACCCAATCAGCTGCTTCCTCGGGTCCTCTTCCACCAATCAGCGGCTTCCTCAAAAAAAAAAAACAAAAAAACCCACTTCTCCAAATGGAACGTTATGGATTTGGGTAAGCCTCTGAAAAACAAGCCCCGCGCTAGATTTTTAACCTTACCGGTCGGGTGTCGCTCCTCCCCCTCCTTCACTTCCTCCAACGGCTCCTGTGGGCCTCTGAAAAACAAGCCCCGCGCTCGATTTTTAACCTTACCAGTCGGGTGTCGCTCCTCCCCCTCCTTCACTTCCTCCAACGGCTCCTGTGGGCCTCTGAAAAACAAGCCCCGCGCTCGATTTTTTAACCTTACCGGTCGGGTGTCGCTCCTCCCCCTCCTTCACTTCCTCCAACGGCTCCTGTGGGCCTCTGAAAAACAAGCCCCGCGCTCGATTTTTAACCTTACCGGTCGGGGTGTCGCTCCTCCCCCTCCTTCACTTCCTCCAACGGCTCCTGTGGGCCTCTGAAAAACAAGCCCCGCGCTCGATTTTTAACCTTACCGGTCGGGTGTCGTTCCTCCCCCTCCTTCACTTCCTCCAACGGCTCCTGTGGGCCTCTGAAAAACAAGCCCCGCGCTCGATTTTTAACCTTACCGGTCGGGTGTCGCTCCTCCCCCTCCTTCACTTCCTCCAACGGCTCCTGTGGGCCTCTGAAAAACAAGCCCCGCGCTCGATTTTTAACCTTACCGGTCGGGTGTCGCTCCTCCCCCTCCTTCACTTCCTCCAACGGCTCCTGTGGGCCTCTGGAAAAACAAGCCACGCGCTCGATTTTTAACCTTACCGGTCGGGTGTCGCTCCTCCCCCTCCTTCACTTCCTCCAACGGCTCCTGTGGGCCTCTGGAAAAACAAGCCCCGCGCTCGATTTTTAACCTTACCGGTCGGGTGTCGCTCCTCCCCCTCCTTCACTTCCTCCAACGGCTCCTGTGGGCCTCTGGAAAAAACAAGCCCCGCGCTCGATTTTTAACCTTACCGGTCGGGTGTCGCTCCTCCCCCTCCTTCACTTCCTCCAACGGCTCCTGTGGGCCTCTGGAAAAACAAGCCCCGCGCTCGATTTTTAACCTTACCGGTCGGGGTGTCGCTCCTCCCCCTCCTTCACTTCCTCCAACGGCTCCTGTGGGCCTCTGGAAAAACAAGCCCCGCGCTCGATTTTTAACCTTACCGGTCGGGTGTCGCTCCTCCCCCTCCTTCACTTCCTCCAACGGCTCCTGTGGGCCTTACATATATTCTTTTCCCCTGGGTCAAAGTGTTAAATAGTAGAGGGCAAAGGTTTAAAGTGAGAATCATAGAATCATAGAAAATAGGTGCAGGAGGAGGCCATTCGGCCCTTCGAGCCTGCACCGCCATTCAATATGATCATGCCTGATCATCCAACTCAGTATCTTGTACCTGCCTTCTCTCCATGCCCCCTGATCCCTTAGCCACAAGGGCCACATCTAATTCCCTCTTAAATATAGCCAATGAACTGGCCTCCACTACCTTCTGTGGCATAGAATTCCACAGACTCACCACTCTCTGTATGAAAAAAGATCTTCTCATCTCGGTCCTAAAAGACTTCCCCCTTATACTTAAACTGTGACCCCTTGTTCTGGAGTTCCCCAACATCGGGAACAATCTTCCTGCATCTAGCCTGTCCAACCCCTTATAAATTTTGTAAGTCTCTATAAGATCCCCCCTCAATCTCCTAAATTCCAGCGAGTACAAGCCAAGTCTACCCAATCTTTCTTCATATGGAAGTCCTGCCATCCCAGGAATCAGTCTGGTGAATCTTCTCTGTACTCCCTCTATGGCAAGAATGGCTTTCCTCAGATTAGGAGACCAAAACTGTATGCAATGCTCCAGGTTTGGCCTCACCAAGACCCTGTACAACTGCAGTAGAACCTCCCTGCTCTTGTACTCAAATCCTTTTGCTATGAATGCCAACATACCATTCGCTTTCTTCACAGCCTGCTGCACCTGCATGCCTACTTTCAATGACTGGTGTACCATGACACACAGGTCTCGTTGCATCTCCCCTTTTCCTAATCGGCCACCATTCAGATAATAATCTACACTCCTGTCTTTGCCGCCAAAGTGGATAACCTCACATTTATCCACATTATACTGCATCTGCCATGCATTTGCCCACTCACCCAACCTATCCAAGTCACCTTGCAGCCTCCTAGCATCCTCCTCACAGCTAACACTGCCCCCCCAGCTTCGTGTCATCCGCAAACTTGGAGATAACCATATAACCATATAACCATATAACAATTACAGCACGGAAACAGGCCCTCTCGGCCTTTCCAGTCCGTGCCAACCATTTGTTTTCCCCTAGTCCCATCTACCTGCACTCAGACCATACCCCTCCATTCCCTTCACGTCCATATACCTATCCACTTTACTTTTAAATGTTAAAATCGATCCTGACTCCACCACTTCTGCTGGAAGCTCATTCCACACAGCCACCACCCTCTGAGTAAAGGAGTTCCCCCTCACGTTACCCCTAAACCTATGTCCCTTAATTCTCATGTCATGCCCTCTTGTTTGAATCTTCCCTACCCTCAATGGGAAAAGCTTATCCACGTCAACTCTGTCTATCGCTTTCATCATTTTAAAGATCTCAATCAAGTCCCCCCCCTTAACCTTCTGCGCTCCAAAGAATAAAGACCTAACTTGTTCAACCTTTCTCTGCAACATAGTTGCTGGAACCCTGGCAACATTCTAGTAAATTTCCTCTGTACTCTCTCTATTTTGTTGACATTCTTCCTATAATTAGGCGACCAAAATTGTACACCATACTCCAGAATTGGTCTTACCAATGCCTTGTACAATTTTAACATTACTTCCCTACTCCTATATTCAATGCTCTGATTTATAAAGGCCAGCACACCAAAGGCTTTCTTTACCACCCTATCTACATGCGATTCGACCTTCAGGGAACTATGCACAGTTATTCCTAGATCCCTCTGTTCCACAGCATTCCTCAATTCCCTACCATTTACCATGTACGTCCTATTTTGATTTGTCCTGCCAAGATGTAGCACTTCACACTTAAACTCCATCTGCCATCTTTCAGCCCACTTTTCCAAATGGCCCAAATCTCTCGGTAGACTTTGAAAATCTACTTCATTATCCACAACACCACCTATCTTAGTATCATCTGCATACTTACTTATCCAATTTTCCACCCCATCATCCAGATCATTGATGTACATGACAAACAACAGTGGACCCAACACAGACCACTGAGTCACCCCACTGGTCACCGGCTTCCAACCTGACAAACAGCCATCCATCATTACGCTCTAACATCTCCCATTCAGCCACTGTTGAATCCATCTTGCTACTCTGCCATTAACACCCAAAGATTGAATCTTCTTAACCAACCTTCCATGAGGAACCTTGTCAAAGGCCTTACTGAAATCCATATAGACAACATCCACTGCTTTACCCTCATCAATTTCCCTAGTTACCGCTTCAAAAGTTTCATTCAATTCCCTCATCCAGATCATTAATATATATTGTAAATAGCTGGGGTCCCAGCACTAAGCCTTGCGGTACCCCACTAGTCACTGCCTGCCATTCTGAAAATGACCAGTTTACTCCTACTCTTTGCTTCCTGTCTGCCAGCCAGTTCTCTATCCACATCAATACTGAACCGCCAATACCATGTGCATAGTATGCTAATCTCTTATGTGGGACCTTGTCGAAAGCCTTCTGAAAGTCCAGATATAACACATCCACATGTTCTCCCTTATCCACTTTACTAGTTACATCCTCAAAAGATTCTATAAGATTTGTCAGACATGATTTACCTTTCATAAATCCATGCTGACTTTGTCCAATGATTTCACCGCTTTCCAAATGTGCTGATATCCCATCTTTAATAACTGACTCTAGCATTTTCCCCACTACCGATGTTAGACTAACTGGTCTGTAATTCCCTGTTTTCTCTCTCCCTCCCTTTTTAAAAAGTGGGGTTACATTAGCTACCCTCCAATCCTCAGGCGCTACTCCATAATCTAAAGAGTTTTGAAAAATTATCACTAATGCATCCACTATTACTGGGGCTACTTCCTTAAGTACTCTGGGATTCAGCCTATCTGGCCCTGGGGATTTATCGGCCTTTAATCCATTCAATTTACCTAACACCATTTCCCAGCTAACCTGGATTTCACTCAGTTCCTCCATCTCATTTGACCCCCGGACCCCTGCTATTTCCGACAGATTATTTATGTCTTCCTTTGTGAAATAAAACTTTTGCAGTCCGTTTTTATGTTCCGTGCCAGTGTTCTTTCACAATCTATTTTCCCTTTCCTAAGTAAGCACTTTGTCCTCCTCTGCTGGACTCTGAATTTCTCCCAGTCCTCTGGTAGGCTGTTTTTTCTGGCTAATTTGTATGCTTCATCTTTAATTTTGATACTATCCCTGATTTCCCTTGTTATCCACGGATGCACTACCTTCCCTGATTTATTCTTTTGCCAAACTGGGATGAACAATTGTTGTAGTTCATCCATGCAGTCTTTAAATGCCATCCATTGCATACCCACCGTCAACCCTTTAAGAATCACTTGCCAGTCTATCTTGGCCAATTCATGTCTCATACCCTCAAAGTTACCTCTCTTTAAGTTCAGAAACCTTGTTTCTGAATTAACAATGTCACTCTATATCCTAATAAAGAACTCAACCATGGTCACTCTTGCCCAAGGGGCCACGCACAACAAGACTGCTAACTAACCCTTTCTCACTACTCAGTACCCAGTCTAGAATAGCCTGCTCTCTCGTTGGTTCCTCTACATGTTGGTTTAGAAAACTATCCCGCATACATTCCAAGAAATCCTCTTCCTCAGCACCCCTGCCAATTTGATTCACCTAATCTATATGTAGATTGAAGTCACCCATTATAACTGTTTTACCCTTGTTGCACGCATGTCTAATTTCATGTTTGATGCCATCCCCAACTCCACTACTACTGTTAGGTGGCCTGTACACAACTCCCACTAGCGTTTTCTGCCCCTTAGTGTTTCGCAGTTCTACCCATATCGATTCCACATCCTCCAAGCTAATGTCCTTCCTTCCTATTGCATTAATCTCCTCTCTAACCAGCAACACTACTCCACCTCCTTTTCCTTTCTGTCTATCCCTCCTGAATATTGAATATCCCTGGATGTTCAGCTCCCAGCCTTGGTCACCCTGGAGCCATGTCTCCGTGATCCCAACTATATCGTATTCATTAATATCTATTAATGAGAAGGGGGAAGGGTTTAAAAGAGATGATGTATGAAGTAAGTTTTTTAAAGCCGTGATAGGTAACTGGAATGGGCTGCTAGGGGATGTGGTAGGAGCAGATATAATAGCAATGTTTAAGAGTTTTTCGGACAGACCTGTGAACAGGCAGGGAATAGAGAAATTCAGGAGCAGTGGATCCAAATGGCATTAATTGGATTGGGATTAATCCAATCTCTTGTGCAGAGTTGGTGGACTGAAGGGCATTCCCCTTTGCTGTACTGTTTGTTCTATGCCAGGACTCGATATTAGCGGTTGCTCGGGTGCCAATGACCTCTCAAAGTGCCGCCGGGCAAGCTAAATGCCGAGTCATTTTGCCCGGCTTGGCATGCAAATAACGGTTTATACCGAAAGACACAAAAAACTAGAGTAACTCAGCGGGTCAGGCTGTAACGCTGGCAAATAGGAACGTGACGTTTCGTGTCGGTGGTGGCAACAGCTGTAGTGCGGGGCAAAGATATTAGGAGCGGAGTGACGAAGGGTCGGAGCGAATGACGGGCCCCGCACAGCGGCAGCAGCGGCCGCGACAGCAGCGGCCGCGACAGCAGCCCCACCGCCTCCTCCTCCCGCACCCAGCCCGGCGGAAGGAGACCTCCCTCTCCCTTCCTCCCTCCCTCCTCCCGGCCTCGGTGTATGAGAGGGGTTGTTTTGAAAGCGCCTTTATTGGATTTGCAGCAGTATCATTTGATTTGCAGGCAGCGGCCGCAATCGCCCTGAACAGCCGCTGACGGCAAACCCGCTAACGACGCTTCCAAAACAACCCCTCCCGCACGCCGAGGCCAGGAGGAGAGAGGGAGAGGGAGGTCTCCTTCCGCCAGGCGGGGTGCGGGAGGAGGAGGCGGTGGAGCCGCTGTCGCAGCCGCTGTTGCCATTGAAGCAGCTGCACCAACGATCCTATAGCTATAGGATCTTTGAGCTGCACCGTGGCGAGTGAATCCCAACCGCCTCCCCCTTTGGTGGCGGCACTATGGCGTTGGACAGGGATGGCCGAGTTGTCCGAGGAGTGCTGACCTTCCTTCCTTCCCACCTCCTCTGCCCCTTCCCGCACTCTCTCTCTCTCTCTCTCTCTCTCTCTCTCTCTCTCTTGTACGCCCCCCTCCACCCCTCTTATCCTGGGACCCCTTCTCTCTATCCTGCACTGATCCCCATTCCCTCCTCTATTCAGTCCTCACTGACATCCCCTGTGCTCCCCTCCCAATCTAACCCCCCACCCCAATCTATTCATCACCCTACCCACCTCGCATTGATTCTCCTGCCACCACCCCCCATCCCCCATCCCCCATCCATCCTACATTGGACCCCCAATTCATCCTGTACTGACCCCCCTTCCCATCCGTCCTGCACTTCTCCCCCCATTCATACTGCACTGATCCACCCATTCATCCCGTACTGATCCACCCTCCATTTACCCTGCACCAATCCTACCCCATCCATCCTGTAGCGATCATCCCATTCATCTTTTACTGAACTCCCATTCATCCTGTACCGATCACCTCATGCTTCCTGTACTGATCCCCTCATTCATCCCGTACTGATCACCATTCATCCTATACTGATCCCCTCATTCATCCTCTAGTGATCTCCATTAATTCTGCACAGACCCCCCGATCCACACGGTCCTGATTTTTGTTTGGAAGTGGAAAGAACTAATAGAAATTGCATTCATTGCAATGTGTAAAAAGAGTTGAGATATTGTATTATAATTTTGCTTCATGTCATTGTGGTATTTATCATGTCTTGATTGGTGAATATGTTTAGTCTGTGAGTTAATTGAAGCAGAAATAATATGTGAATGTAGACAAAAGTGTTGGCGAAACTCAGCGGATGCGGCAGCATCTATGGAGCGAAGGAAATAGGCAACGTTTCGGGCCAAAATCCTTCTTCAGACTGATGGGTTTCAGCCTGAAATGTTGCCTATTTCCTTCGCTCCATAGATGCTGCTGCACCCGCTGAGTTTCTCCAGCGCGTTTGTTTACCTTCGATTTTCCAGCATCTGCAGTTCCTTCTTGAACATAATATGTGAATGCTTCATTGAGCATAATTCCGACTGATAACTACGCACTTCGTCCGAGCACATTATCGCACGCATCATGCAAACCACCTAATGACCACCTAAATTGTCATTTGGCAACCTAAAAAGCTGTCAAGGTTGCCCAGCTGGCAACAGGGAAAAAAAGTTAAGCGAGAGCCCTGTATGTCCTAGGCTGTTATGTGTTTGATGCTCTTGCACCATACTGTTCACTCTCACTTCATTCTCAATGCACTATCCTGTGACCATTTCACCTCAGGTTCACCGTGCTCTCCAACAGTTCATTGCTTGTCCCTGTGTGCCCACTCATCTCTCCATCCACTCAGGCCTTTCCTTGCTTGTGCTCACCTGGACATCCTCTGGGAAATCACTCTTCTTTAAATGCAGAATGAAACTGATAAATAGGATATGTTGGCCATTCATTCATTTTTTTTGTTTGAAAATAATTTTGTTACCTCATAAAAATAATCTTCAACCTGAACTCTTAACTCTACCAGAGACACAAGAAACGGCAGATGTTGCCTTGAGCTTCTTTGTTAAATCTGCTTCTCATTTCACAGAAGATGCCTGGTCTTTTGAGTTATTTCCAGTGGTTTTTTAAAAAAACCATTTTAGATTTCCAGCATCGGCAGCTGTTTGGGTTTGCTCTTTAACAAAGTAGAGCTATTCCAAAATACCTACCTACTTGTCACAGCAAATGTCAGGAAATGTTGAATTTGATTCTATTCACACAGCAATCATCTAGGGCAATCATTCCTTTCCTGTGGTAATTCGCACAGTGTGAGTGGATCTTAAATACTGAGCTGCACAATTCAAGTTTGCATTGTCTAACAGAAGTCGGTTAATAGTTGTTGGCTTTAACGCAAATGTTGTAAAGGTGAAGTGACTTTTGATCCATTCACAATCATGATTTAGCTGGAAAGCAGCTTCTTAGGTTTATTAGTCCTCAAAGAGATACATTTTCATGTGCGGATCATACAAATCATTGATGGTAAGTTTCATTTCAGTATCATAAGCTTTTCACCAGTTAGACCTCAAAATATTGGTGGTTAGTGGGAGTGAGGATCATCAAAATTACTTTGCGTTCATTGCCTTTAATTTAGTTTCCAAGTTAAAGACACGTTACCATTTAAACATCTCCAATGGCTGACTTGAATTCAGTTGAACACTCCTTGTGCTGGCTCCTAGGATGAAGGAAAATGGAAACTGGTTACAGAATTGGCTCCATTCATGTTTCCAGCTTGTCCACCTTATGATCTGGAAAGATAAGCAGTCCCTTGAGATTTAAAAATAACTTCTCTAAATTGTTTCTTGCTTATTTATAGGCTTGCATTGGCATGAAGTAGTGGTTACAGGAAACACATTAATCCATGAACGGCAGGTCATTCTTACTATTAACATCATTTATAATATATTCTAAACACAAAACAATTATGATATAAATAACACATATTTCATGATCATGCCGTATAATCATAATTTATTGAACAAGATACATTTAGCAGCTGTTTGGTCTTGCATGATAAATATTTTTCACTGTTAACCAAATTCTGTTGCGCAATGCAAACTTAAATTGTACAGCTCAGCATTTATGCTCCATTCACAATAAAAAAGATATTCAATTCTGAGCTGCTTTGTTTAATTTTAATATTGCCATCATAATGCTCATGCAATGAAGCTGGAATACAATTTCCTAAAACAAAATGGGTTCTCACTGTCTAGTTCTGTAAATGTACCATGCATATTTAGTTCCAACATAAAGATGCAACTACTTTACACGTGCAATAATCGTCTGCACCCTCAATTCAAACAATATTATAAAGTGGGAGTAAACGAGTTTTGGAATTTCAATATTGTTTGTTTGCAGAAATATATTTGAAACAGCTCATTAGAAGTCATCTTGTCACTTCCATTGCTGTAAAATGACAGAGCATCTGCAATGTTTCATTTACATGTTCCATGATTCTTTGTGTCAGATTTATTTAAATGCAGATCTCTGTTGTAGGGCATCTTATCTTCAGATTATACTGGTGACTTTTATTTATGCATATTTCAATTATCATGATCAATTGGTTAACAATACCACATACAAATTCTTCAACCCACTGAAATAACCCCCAAAATAGTTTTTATAAACACTACCTAAAAATTAGCTGGGGTTACACAAATGGCTGGAGAAACTCAGCGGGTGCAGCAGCATCTAAGGAGCGAAGGAGATAGGCGACGTTTCGGGTCGAGACCCTTCTTCAGACTGGTCAGGGATCAGGGAAACGAGAGATATAGACGGTGATGTGGAGAGATAAAGAACAATGAATGAAAGATATGCAAAAAGGTATCGATGATAAAGGGAACAAGCCATTGTAAGCTGTTTGTAGTGTGAAAATGAGAAGCTAGTGCGACTAGGGTGGGGGAGAGATAGAGAGAGAGGGAATGCCAGGGCCCGAGGGCTGAGGGAGAGGTGGGAAGGGGAGGAGAAAGCAAGGGTTAACAGAATTGAGAAAATTCAATGTCCAAGCCCAGAGGATGCAGACTCCCCAAGCGGAATATGAGGTGCTGTTCCTCCAACTTGCGGTGTTGCTCACTCTGGCCGTGGAGGAGGCCCAGGACCGAGAGGTCGGATACGGAATGGGGGGTGGAGTTGAAGTGCTGAGCCACCGGGAGGTCGGGTTGGTTAATGCGGACCGAGCGGAGGTGTTTGGCAAAATGATCGCCAAGCCTCCACTTGGTCTCACCGATATAGATCATCTGGCATCTGGAGCAGCTGATGCAGTAGATGAGGTTGGAGGAGGTGCAGGTGAACCTCTGTCGGACCTGGAAGGACTGCTTGGGTCCCTGAAAGGAGTGGAGGGGGGAGGTGAAGGGACAAGTGTAGCATTTCTTGCGGTTGCAACGGAAAGTGCCCGGGGAAGGGGTAGAGCGGGAGGGAAGGGAAGAATTGACAAGAGAGTTGTGGGGGGAGCGGTCTTTGCGGAAGGCAGACAGGGGGGGAGATGGGAAGATGTGGCGAGTGGAGGGGTCACGTTGAAGGTGGCGAAACTGGCGGAGGACTATGTGTTGTATTTGCCGGCTGGTGGGGTGAAAGGTGAGGACCAGGGGAAACTCTGCCCTTGTTGCGAGTGGGGGAATGGGGAGAGAGCGCAGTGTTGCAGGGTATGGAGGAGACCCTGGTGCGAGCCTCATCTATAGTGGGGGAGGGGAATCCCCGTTCTCTGAAGAATGAGGACATTTGTGATGACCTGGTGTGGAACACCTCATCCTGGGAGCAGATGCGGCGTAGGCGGAGGAATTGGGAATAGGGGATGGAGTCCTTACAGGAAGCAGGGTGAGAGGAAGAGTATTCCAGGTAGCTGTGGGAGTCAGTTGGTTTGTAGTGGATGTCAGTCAGGAGTATATCACCTGCAATAGAGACGGTGAGGTCAAGGAATGGTAGGGAAATGTCGGAAATGATCCAAGTGTATTTGAGTGCCGGATGGAAGTTGGTGGTGAAATGGATAAAGTCAGTCAGTTGTGTGTGGTGCAAGAGGTGACACCAAAGCAGTCGTCGAAGTAACGGAGGTAGAGGTCGGGGATGGGGCCCTGGTACGCCGCGAACAAGGATTGTTCGACGTACCCGACAAAGAGGCAAGCGTAGCTGGGGCCCATGCGTGTGCCCATAGCTATGCCTTGTGTTTGGAGGAAATAGGAGGAGTCAAAAGAAAAGTTATTGAGGGTAAGGACCAACTCCGCTAGGGTGTCAGTGGACGGGTATGGGTTGCTCCTCTGGTCGAGGAAGAACTGGGTCAACACATAGTCCTCCGCCAGTTTCGCCAATTCCAACGTGACCCCTCCACTCACCACATCTTCCCATCTCCCCCCTGTCTGCCTTCCGCAAAGTCCGCTCCCTCCGCGACTCCCTTATCAATTCTTCCCTTCCCGCCCGCTCTACCCCATCCCCGGGCACTTTCCCTTGCAACCGCAAGAAATGCTACACTTGTCCCTTCACCTCCCCCCTCCACTCCTTTCAGGGACCCAAGCAGTCCTTTCAGGTCCGACAGAGGTTCACCTGCACCTCCTCCAACCTCATCTACTGCATCAGCTGCTCCAGATGCCAGATGATCTATATCGGTGAGACCAAGCGGAGGCTTGGCGATCGTTTTGCCAAACACCTCCGCTCGGTCCGCATTAACCAACCCGACCTCCCGGTGGCTCAGCACTTCAACTCCCCCCCCCCATTCCATATCCGACCTCTCAGTCCTGGGCCTCCTCCACGGCCAGAGCGAGCAACACCGCAAGTTGGAGGAACAGCACCTCAATTCCGCTTCGGGGAGTCTGCATCCTTTGGGCTTGCACATTGAATTTTCTCAATTCTGTTAACCCTTGCTGTCTCCTCCCCATCCCACCTCTCCCTCAGCTGTCGGGCCCTGGCATTCCCTCCCTCTCTATCTCTCCCCCACCCTAGTCGCACTAGCTTCTCATTTTCACACTACAAACAGCTTACAATGGCTTGTTCCCTTTATCATCGATACTTTTTTGCATATCTTTCATTCATTGTTCTTTATCTCTCCACATCACCATCTATATCTCTCGTTTCCCTGATCCCTGACCAGTCTGAAGAAGAGTCTCGACCCGAAACGTCGCCTATCTCCTTCGCTCCTTAGATGCTGCTGCACCCGCTGAGTTTCTCCAGCCTTTTGTGTACCCTCGATTCTCCAGCATCTGCAGTTCTTTCTTTAACACTAAAAATTAGCTGCCTGTGTTCCAATGGCTGGGTTCCCAAGGCTTATGGGTGTGGTGGAATCATTGGTGTTGTTCATGGACCTTAATCCACAGTTTAGATATTGCTGTTCAACTGATTAATGCCAAGGTCTAGATAACTTCATTGTTATACACATTTTTAATTGAGGAAACTAGTTGGATAGGAGACGTGATCATTATCGCCATGTGCTGAAATACATAAATAATTTTGATGTAAGCAAGCATAAACCTGAGTTGTATATTAAAGGGCCATGTATTTTAGTAATCAAAATCAAGCAGCGTTGAATGGATTCTTTATTTTCTGCACAGCAGTCAAAATCTGGAATGGTTTCTGAGCAAAACTGTTTGTGCATCCAATTAATGTCTTCAGTCAGAAGTTTGCAGAGACATAATTAAGTGACTATGAATTACAAGGGACTCTCCATCTTTGAGGATGGAAAACAACTGCATGTCTTGAAAAAGGTGAAAGCCAGCCCTTGCAAAAAAAGGGCGGAATTATTTAGGAAATGTAATATTTAATATGGATTCAGTAAGGTTTAGGCAGATAATCTATAAAAATTATGAATAGAGCTGGTAATATTGATATTTGCTTATATTCCTACATGTTTTGTTAACTATGATTTTGAAGCTACAATATTACGTCAAGTGAACAAAAGATTAAGCATTGCTGATGAGAGAATTTGCAAATATTGCAGCTTGGAGATAACAGGGCTATTATTTGCAATATGAACCAGGGACTCACAAATTTGCTGCTCAGTCAATGTGCATGCATTGCAGCCAAATCAGGATCTAATTCACCCAATTTATGGGAGCTACATAGCAAGCCGATTGTAGAAAGTGAACTTCAAGCTGAGTTGACACTTCCAATTGAAAGGTACAATGGCTGCATCTTGCAAATAAGGATTGCACTCTCACACCTACCCATGCTTAGGCAGAGCAGACAAACCTCTGTGTAATTCAGTGAGTTGTAAAGCATATTGACGACATCCCTACCATTTTTGAATCCCACACTACAGCTGTCAGGTTGTCTTAACAACATTGTCAACCGTGTGATGTTAAAAGCACGTGTGCTTTCCACCCTCCAAACCTGGTGCTGATTTAAAGATGGGGCACAATCCTCACAGATTCATATACCCATGCAGGCTAATGCTCTCAGCTGAAGCATGAGTAGACAAATTCCATTTTCTTTGAATCGGAAGTATCGGTGTCACAGTGAGCGGCAAACTGCAAAATATTGTAACAGAACTCAGAAATTGCTCTAGGTGTGTAAGATGGTCGCCATGGACTTGGTGGGTCAGAGTCTGTTTCTGTGCTGTATCTTTCAATTAATCAATTTATATACAGATGGACAAAACAAAACCCTGAACATTCCAGGGTTGAAGAGTCCATTTCAGCCCAGGGATTAATAACTATTCGGTTGTACGTTGATGAGTAGATGTAACCTCAATACTCTCGTTCAGAGAAGTTTAATCTAATGGGCATGATTGCAGTATATTAAGCTGTGCAATTCCTTGTGTTTGGCTGCCTTAGTTTGTCGTTTGTTGGCGTACCAGCAGTTTACCAGTATCATAAAGGAGCAAAATGAAAATGGCTGTCGATACTGTAGATGAACCATTTAATGAAGATTTTACTTCGGAGTCACGTGAGTGACTTCGTGAAGACCCCGCCAGCACGCATGCGCGACATATCGTCGAACGCATTGCACAGCGACAGGCTGGGAGGAGCACTGCTCCTCTACCGGCAAGCTTAAAAAAGGAACCCTCAGCTAAGTACAGCTAACCTAGAGTGGTTAGGGCACTCTGTTCTCATATTTGTGTTTCAGAGTACACACTTCCTCGAGTATGGAAAAAGCTCGAGGAAAGAAAAGAGCCGCCTCCCGACAGACTACGGAGGACTGCAGGAAACAGTGGCCAACAACGCCTGAGCTGGCCGTTGAGCATACGGCAGCCCTCGACTTCCTACCGCTACAGTCCGGAGGACCACCGCGGACTGGCGGTAAGGCCGCTTGGAAGTCGGGCAGCCCCGTTGAATCGGCAGCCCCCAATTTCCTACCACTACAGTCCGGAGGACCACCGCGGACTGGCAGTAAGGCCACCCGGAAGTCGGGCAGCCCCGCTGACTAGGCTGAGTCCGGGCCTGACGACTTGCCATTTGCAGACAGCGATGGTGGTCGATTATCCCACATGGAGCGGATGGTGGAGCAGTTGCTCCAACGTGACCTACTCCAGCAGGAGTCTGGTCACCGTGGGTCTCTTCGCAGACCCACGGCAGTACCCTTTTCAGGGCTGCCCAATGTCTCACCCTATTCGCAGGGGAACATTAGGAGTCAGGGCTGGGCTGATTCTGAAGAGGGGTTGGCCTGGGCATGGTATCGAAGACGAGCTCCTGGGCATGGTATCGAAATTTGCAATACCATCCCAGAAGGGATAGCCATTACAACCACAGCTGGCAGCAAGCATTAATTATCTAACAACACACCAGCTGCAGGAGCAAGTTATCAATGATACCACGGCCAAATACCTTGCTTCAGAGAACTGTGTGTCTCTCAATGTACCGGCAGTCAACATCCCCATCTGGGGGATTAGTCCCAGCATCAGGGCGCAAGAAATCAAGATGCAGAAGATATTGAAACTGCTAACTGCAGGAATCACTGCATTTGCCAGATCTGTGGATGGCACCGATATGACGGATGAGCAACAGGACGCTTTAGCATTACTTTGCAACGTCCAGTTCAAAATTAACTGCTTCAGAAAAAGCGCGATCCAGCCTACGCTCAACCCTAAATTTGCAGGGTTGTGCAAAACTAGCAGCACACCACCGCCTACTCTGCTGTTCGGAAACAACCTGCCGAAGCAGGTTAAAGACCTGGATGAAGAAGCAAAAGTGGTGGGCATGATCAAGGCACCGACTACCATCAGGTCAAGAGTAAGCCGGCGGCAGCACCCCTATGCAACCACCAACAGGTCCCGCTACCATACCGACAGGACAGCGGGTGAAACATCAAAGGCCGCACCATTCACACAAAGGTCTTTTTTTGGCCATGCCCCAGAGCGGCCTTCGCGGGAGATGCGCCAACCCCACACCACAGCGCCTCCACCTCCCAAGAGCCAAGGACGGAAGAAGCCGACCCAACGCCACCCGTAACCATGAAGGTAGGTGGGTCTGGTTGCCTTGGGAGTATCGCATGTATAACTTCACAAATCGGGGGTAGATTACACTTATTTAGGGATGCATGGAGTTCTATAACATCTGATCTCTTTATATTGCACAGTATTCAGGGATACAAATTTGAATTCATTGACAAACTCCTCCTACCAGTTCAACATATACCTAGCCGGAAATTTGTGCTTTCTCAAAAACAAAAAGTGGAAGGTCATGCTGAACTACTTAGATTGCATTCTCAGGGAGTAATAGGAAAAACCAAACATGAACCTCTTGAGTTTGTATCAAACATCTTCACCAAAACCAAAAAGGATGGTGGATGCCGCATTATCATTGACTTGACACAACTGAATACTTTTGTGCAATATACCCACTTCAAAATGGAAACATTTGTAACTGCTAAACAACTAGTTTCCAAAGGGTACTTCATGGCGTGCATCGACCTAAAGGTGCATACTATTTGGTTCCCATGCATAAAGATCACAGCAGATATTTGAAATTTATCTGGATGGGGCAGCTATTGCAGTATAAAGCGCTGCCTAATGGACTAACAACAGCCCCCAGAATATTTACCAAAATATTGAAACCAGCATTGACGTCTTTACGGAAACAAAAGCATATTGTCATGGTGTATCTTGATTGTGGGGAAAACCTTGGAACTGGCTAAATTGGCTGTGACAGCCACCAAGCTTCCATTTCAAAAACTGAGATTTATCATTCATCCAGACAAATCCAAATTAATGCCTTCTGTAATAATGGATTATCTGGGGTTCACGATTGACTCTGTTCACATGACTGTCACCTTGCCAAAAAGCAAGGCGTCAGACTTAATAGAGGCATGCAATAGCCTTGTTTGCGCCAGTAAACCAACCATTCGGCACGCTGCCAGGGTAATCGGGAAACTTGTGGCTACATTTCCAGCTACACAATATGGACCGTTATATTACCAAAATTTACAAAGAGCCAAAATTTCAGCACTCAACTCCCACGCTGGTCATTTTGACAGACCTATGCAGCTACCGGCCAAAGCAAAAATCGAACTGCGATGGTGGATTAGCAATATTCGACATTGCTTTAATATCATCTCAATTACAAACCCTTCGGTTGTGTTACAAACTGACGCCAGCACTCATGGCTGGGGAGCTACCGATATCACCTCCAGTTGTGGTGGTAGATGGAATATACACGGATCTACCTTACTTCGGACACAAGGTATTAACTATTTAGAAATGTTGGGAGCATTTCATGGACTGCGGGCCTACTGTACAGATATGCACCATCTGCATGTTCACTTACAAATAGATAACACCACCGTGGTGGCATATATTAATCATATGGGTGGTATCAAGTCGATATCTTGTGATGAATCGGCAAATTCAATCTGGCACTGGTGTATAGAAAGAAACATTTGTATATCAGCTACCTACCTTCCGGGTAAGCTCAATACAGTGGCGGACACAAGGTCACGCATATTCAATGACAACACCGAATGGATGTTGAACCACCAGGTATTTATCATCATTATAGCTCGGTATGGAACGCCAGATATCGACCTTTTTGCATCTAGACTTAACCATCATATACCAAAATATGTGGCATCGGAACCAGACCCTGGGGCAGTAGCGATGGACGCTTTCTCGCTACATTGGGGGAATTTGTTTTTCTATGCTTTTCCCCCTTTCTGCTTCATCAGTCGGATATTGCAGAAAATTCAATTAGACTCCGCATCAGGGATTCTGATAATACCCGACTGGCCTACGCAGCCATGGTTCCCTGTGGTCCTCGACATGGTGAAAGAACCATGTTTCCCGATTCCCAAACGCCCGAATCTATTGGTACATCCCGTCACAGGGGAAAATCATCCGTGCCATGATTACATTAATCTGTTGGCTTGCAGGTTCTGAATAGACCGCTCCTGGAGTTCGGGCTGACGGACAGGACCATGAACATCGTCACGGCGTCGTGCAGGGAGTCCACCAGGAGACAATACCTCACCCATGTTAAAATATGGGAGGTATTTTGTTCCAGAACTGGTACCACATACAATTCTGCTACCATTACGGATGTACTGGAATTCCTGGCTATCCTTCACTACGATGATGGCCTCAGTTATAGTGCCATCAACTGTGTCAGGAGTGCTTTATCATCCTACCTCGGGCTTAGGTTAGAACACCTTGGAGTGGGATCCCATCCCCTGGTGTCTAAACTTATGAGGGGTATTTTTAATTCTAATCCTCCCAGGCCTCGATATTCTCAAACCTGGGATATCGGACTGGTCTTGTCCCTGCTCAGGGGTTGGGCACCAGTCACGTCATTCTCATTGACCAAGCTCACCTACAAGGTAGTGATGCTGATGGCGCATGTTACTGCACAGCGGGTCCAGACCCTGCATAAATTAAAATTGGATACCATGGTATCAACTCTTAACAAGGTGACCTTTTATGTAAACGAGTTACTAAAACATAACAGACCAGGGTCAACTGGCCTAAAATTGGAGTTCCTGGACTATCCATTAGATGGACGCCTTTGTATAACTACTCACCTTCGACACTACTTAGAGGTTACTAAAAATCTCAGGGGTGCGGAAATGGGCCTTTTAATCAGTTTTAAACGCACTCACCATTTCAAGGTGGCTCAGGGTGGTGTTAGATGCAGCAGGGGTAGACACTGACGTTTTCAAATCTCATTCTACCAGGGCTGCGTCTACATCAGCGGCAAGGATGATGGAAGTTCCCATGGACCACATCCTCGCAACGGCGGGTTGGACCAATGAGTCAACTCTTCAATGGTTTAAACAAACCTGTGACGACACCTGCAACCTTTGCAGATACTATTTTAATTTCTGTTTCTTAATTTCCCCGAAGTTAGGGGTTTATTATTTGTTGTTAATAAATACATTATTGTTTTTCAGCTCTGTTTCAAGTCTAAAATACGTTAACATACTTCCTCCATTAGTCGTTATGGCAATGTGTGAGCATGGACTCGTTTCCAGGGCATGAAATCACAGAGCTTTGAAATCTTCATGAAGTCACTCACGTGACTCCGAAGTAAAACAGTAAGATTTTATTATTTACGAGAACTTACCAGTTCGATGTTTGATCCTTATTTTATGAGGAGTTACGATGAGGGATTTTGTGCCCTCCGCTCCCAACCCTCTATTATAAGGTCAACTGGTATGTTAGTTCTCTTATCTTACTATCTTCAGTCAACTCTACTATCTGCGATTTCACACCGCTGCTTTGAAGAATGTCGCGCATGCATGCTGGTGGGGTCTTCATGAAAATCCCTCATCGTAACTCCTCATAAAATAAGGATCAAACATTGAACTGGTAAGTTCTTGTTTAATCTTACTATTTTATTGTATTAAATGTTATTCTACCCTTGCACATGAAAACTTTGATGATATGGTCCAATATGGATCACCAACAGATTACCTGAAGTAGGACAAGCATTATAGGAGGAATAATACTACTCTGCACAAATTCTATCCACCGGATGTGCAGTGTATAGCTGAACATTTAGTTTAGTTTAGAGATACAGCGGGGAAACAGGCCCACTGGCCCTCTACACACATTAGGGACAATTACAATTTACCAAAGCCAATTAAGCTACAAACCTATACTTTTGTGGAGTGTGGGAGGAAACCGAAGCACCCGGAGAAAACCCGCACAGTTCACGGGGAGAACGTACAAACTCTGTACTGACCGCATCCATGGTCAGGATCAAACCCGGATCTCTGGCGCAGTAAGGCAGCAACTCTACTGCTGCACCACCAAGCCGACCTGAAATGCTCAATATTCCATACTGCTTCATTCTCAAGGGTGGAGACAAATAGATCTAGTTGCCTGAGCGTAGATCAATGTAAAGCATTGTAGTGCTTTGAGTCACTGGCAATGAGGAACAGTGTTTTGTAAAGGATCTTAACACTGGACAATGAAGAGGCCTAGAGATCTTCAAGCTTGACAAAGTCGTGAACGTATTGCTTACCTAAAAAAAACAAAAAAGCACTCATGTGGCACAGTCAAATGCAGTGGCAGTGACTGGGACCATGATAGCCCTGGAAGTGGCCCTGCTAAGTAAATAAAAAGGCCGTATCCTCAGTGCACACTGAAAGCATTCTTCAAGAATCATGGATCCGCAGAGATGGCCAGCTAAGGCTGCTCCACCTTGATCTGTAAGATTTGCTCCATATAAATTCTCATTGGTTTAATTCTCACTGGATTAATTTACAGTGATGAATTTATATTGCTCACAGCACATTTAATTGTGACCTCTATCAACAATTCCTCTCCTCAAACAATTACCAATTTGCCCCATAGACATGTAATCATTTAGGTTATGAAGCAAGAGGTGCGATATTTGTTATGCTACAGTGTCTCTGGGACTACACTGGTGCTTGCCAATTGTACTATCGAACACTGCCAAATGCAGAATAATGCCCAGCTTCACAGTGAAATGACACAAGGCCAAAGGGACATGAAACTATGTTTTCAGGCATTAAATTATGAGACCCATGGAGTGTATGATGATCACTATTCCGCCAGCGCAGTTCTGAATCAATAGAATCTAAAGGCTATGGGCTTCAGCATTACCTTAGCCTTGCATATGTGGTCTTGTGAGGATACTGCCCAGCACTGCGATGTAATGCATGTGAGGATGAGGGCGATTGCTTAAATCAGGCTTCCTGTGCCCTCCTCTTCAATCAGGACCTGACATGGTGTGGGGAAAAAGGTATTTTGTTCCGTGAGATATTCCTACTATATGTGGGATTGATTCCAGCCTTATCTAGATCAGGAAAAAATAATAGAAGTGTCCTCTTGACAGAAGGGGTAGCTTTATCATCTTTAAACCCCAAACAACATTCAGTTAGTTACTGTATCTGGCCTGTTCAGAAGCAGTTTTGTTACTTCCCCCACTCCCTCCAATGCCGGTTCCACCCTCTTTTCCTACACATTTCAGCAATTTGTGAGGCAGGGTGGGTACATCCTGTGGCTTGTGCCAGAACACCCCCCCGCCCCAAAGGATTTTCAACTCCTCAATCTTTAAGTAATGGTGTATAAACCAGAGGATAAGCATGTCAATCAACACAGGGCTACCATCTGGTAAGAATTATTCTGGTCTAATAACTAGCTGATGAAAAAAAGACTCTTTGAAAATATGCTGAATGCCAATTAGAGTATGAACACTTATCACATTTATATGAAATCCTTTTGAACAATATTTTAGGCAGTCATTAACCTATTTATTTCAATATTCACACATCATAACTTGCAGGCCCCAGTGTTTCATAAAAAATCTGCATGGAACTGCATTCAACAGCTGTACTATGTTAAAGCTTTGAGTATGAAGTCCTGGATAAGCCATGTGAGACACATGTTTCTCATTGGCTTATTTCTATATATTAAGGATTCTTAAAATGACATTGGTCTGTGGTTTAATGACAAAGGATTTGGAATACAGCTTTGTTAAATGTTCAGCATAGTAATGATTTATTGTTCCTTTAATGCTGATAGCATATTATTAATTGTATTATTACTAGCCCATAATACCAGCATATTTCACACTGCACAGAACACAACCACGGTGGCGGCATGGTGGCATAGCGTTAGAGCTACTGCCCTGCAGCGCTAGAGACGCGGGTGATATTCTGACAACGGATGCTGACTGTACGGAGTGTGTAAGTTCTTCCTGCATGGATTTTCTTCAAGATCTTTGGTTTCCTCCCACATTCCAAAGACATACAGGTTTGTAGGTTAATTGGCTTGGTATGAATGTAAAATGGTCCCTAGTTTGTGTAGGGTAGTGTTAATGTAGGTATGAGTGTGAAAATGTGATAGATGAAGGCATAAGGGACTCCTGATGCTGTAATCTGAAGCAAAATACAAATTGCTGGAGAAACCTGATGGGCCAAGCGCACCTGTGGAGGCAAAGATTTGCCGGAGTTTTTGATGGAGTCCCTGAATCTGGATTGCTGGCTTCACTAGTTAGCAGCCCTTTGTTGCATGAAGGAATTAAGAATTTAAACCACAACATGAGGACACTTTAGCTACTTAGTTTCTAACATTTTACATACTATCGCTTGCATAATTATGCGATAGTGGGAGGATCCATTATTTAAAGGGTTATTTTAAGATGCACATTTTGAAATAGAATTCAGGATCAGCAACGAATCTGACGAGCATAATGATCCCTGGAATCCCAGCTCCCGAGAAAGCGTGAATGCATCAAAAAACAATACCCAACAAGGCAGAGATGACAACCAATACCCGCCAGGTTGGTGAACCAAAGAACAATCCTTTATTTTCTTCTTCAACTGTGCATTGGCACATTATATATGGTGCAATACTCCCACAGGCAGGAAAGTGGCAGGAAAGACCAAAAAGATATTATCAATATGCTCATGAAGCAAAAACCTTTATTCTATGTACAAACAAGAACACCAAAGGGCCAGGGTCTTTTACGTGGTGGTTGATCCATTACTGTGTTAGTTTTGCACTGGATTCACACATTTGTTGCTGTGTGATTCATTACTCTACATTTATCTTTTACATTATCAGCGTTCCGAGGATGTTGGATACACTTTTCAGAGGATACTCTTCATCAGAGTTTCTTTGGCAACTTCTTCCAGCCCAAAGCCTTCATCTTCTGGAAGGAGAAAGACAGCAGGGGCATTAGAACACCATGACCTTCAATACCTTTCAAAGCACACACCACACTGCCTTGGAAATGTAATCTCAATGTCTTCATTAATGCAGGTTTAAGTCCAGGAACACTCTATCAAACTTCACTGAGGATGGCATTTTGACCACTCAAACTATAGCATTCAGCAAGGAGGTCTATCTCAGCTTTTACAAAGGATGATGTGAATGATCAATTAAGTGGCAGCCAAGGATGCTTTGCAATGTCCGGTCAAAGGAAACAAACCATTCAATCTCTCAATTGTACATTTCTGAATGGTTCCTGATCCATTGGCATCTTTGAAACTGCCTGAGTAATCTCCTCTGATATTGTAAGTTACTGCTAATTTTATACATATTGTTGAGGAGCTTCGTATGTCCTCCAGCTTCCGTGAAGCACTTTGGAGGTTTTGTTTACACTATCCTACATAAATATGTGAAGTTGTTTTTCACCAGAGATGTTGCCTGACCTGCTGAGTTGCTCCAACATTTTGTATCCATCTTTGGTGTAAACCAGCATCTGCCGTTCCTTCCCACACACTGTGATGTTATAAATGAAGTATTACTGAACAAGAGAAAAAATATGTTTTTACCAGAACACAGAGAATGTAGTTTACAAGGGATCTAACTTGTTGATGCAAGGTAGTTAATGGACAATGAAACTTCTTTTACACGTAAATAACTGATTTAGTACAAATGTCATATTTTATTAATTATTTATTTAGATTTATTGTCAATAATGCATATTTATGAAATACATTTAATATCCCTCAAAATGAAAAGGTCTATAGAAGGAACAGTTTCTCATACTGAAGATCCACTGGACCTCAGAAAACTCTTACATTTTGTTTTTATCATTATTTATCTGTTCAATAACTGCTACAGACATACATATTATTGTACAGAAGAAAAGCATTCTGCCCATCAGGTGCCTGCTGGCTCCCGGCAGAGTAAGGACATTAGCACTTGTTTTCCTGTAATCTATTCTCCCTCACATTATCAACAACTCGCCCCAATTCTCCCACCCCCACTTGCACAAGGCGAAGTCGGAAGAAACCAGAGCACCAGAGGAAATTCAAATGGTCACAGAGAGCACATGCAGATTGCATACATGTGGCAGGTGGTTTGGTCAGGAGTGAATCCAAATCACTTCAGTTGGAGCTAAGTGAAGAGCAGCACACATCCCACACATATGCATATTATTACACAGTCCACAGGTCAAGGAGATTTCTCTTTTGCCTGAAAAAAATAGTCACTTTGAATTATTGACAACTAGATTTTCTGTGAGCAAAACACACAAAGTGCTTGACGAACTCAGTGGGTCAGGCAGCATTTGTGAAGAAAATGGATAGGTGATGTTTCGGGTCAGGACCCATCTTCCAGGACATCCGAGATGTACTCATTCTTTAGGAACTGTGGGTTCCCCTCTTCTAGCATAGATAAGGCTCTCACAGGTACACCATAGCTCTTCTCTTGCTCCCCCTTGCCCCATTGCAACAGGGACAGAGTCCCCCTAGTCCTCAACTTTCACCCCATCAGCCATTGCAAACATAACATAATCTTCCGACATTTTATCCAGCTCCAATAGGATCCCACCACTAGTCACGTTACCCATCTTAGCCTCTTTCTGCTTTCTGAAGAGACCATTCCCTCTGTAACACTCTGGTTAATGCATCTCTTCCCACCCAAACCACCCCCTCCCCAGGCACCTTCCGCTGCAACCACAGGAGATGCAACACCTGTCCCAATATCGTCTCCCTCGACTCTGTCCAGGGACTCCGACAGTCCTTTTAGGTGAGGCAGAAATTTGGTTGCGCCTTATCCAACCTCATCTACTGTGTCTGCTGTTTCAGGCGTGGACTTATGTATATCGGCGATACCAAGCGCAGACTGGGCGATCATTTCGCTGAATACCTTTGCTCAGTCCGCTTTGGCCTACGTGATCCCCCAGTTGCCAAATACTTTAACTCCGCTTCCCATTCCCATTCCCATACAGACCTTTTTGTTCTGAGCATCCTCCATTGTCAGAGTGAGACACAAAAAGCTGGAGTAACTCAGCAGGACAGGCAACATCTCTGGAGAGAAGGAACGGGTGACTTCAGACTGAAGAAGGGTTTCGACCCTAAACATCACCCATTCCTTCTCTCCAGAGATGCTGCCTGTCCCGCTGAGTTACTCCAGCTTTTCGTGTCTATCTTAGCTTTAAACCAGCATCTGCAGTTCCGTTAATCAATTTTATTTCGGAGTCACGTGTGACTACGTGAAGAACCCCATCCAGCTGCATGTGCGTCAAATGCATTGGTGCAGGCGACTGGTTGGAGCAGCAGAGCTCCTCCGGAAGTAAGTTTAAAACACATTGAGATAAGTGGAAAATTTGCCTGGAGGTGGCTGTCTGTATTTGTGGTTGATTTTCAGGATTTCAGGATTTCTAAGATGCAAAAATCAACAAAGTTGAAAGCGAGGCGACCCGTTAGTAAAAGTTTGGAGGAGTGCGGGTAGCGGGTGCGTGCCTAGCTCACCAAATCCGTCGCCAGCAGGAGTGCTTGCGACAGCAGATACGTTGCCCGTGAGCAGTGTTGCAGTGCCGGTAGGGCGTAAGGCCACATCAAGGTCTGCTAGGCCCGTTGACACAGAGTCGGGCCTGGTGGTTTCACCTTCGCAAGGGGAGTCAGTTTGCTCACGGCTCTCCCAGATCGAGCTCATAATGCAGAGGATGCTCGATAAGGACGCACTCCGGGAGGAGGAGTGGTGTTCACGCCAGGCTGTTGGAGAGCCTGTGCCAGCAGCACCTGGAGGTGCATGATTACCCACTCATGGAGGAGGAGGGTTTGCCAACTCAGGGGTATACTGATACCGAGTCAGTGGCTGAACAGAGCCCAAAGGGTGAAGGGCAAGAGGTTTTAATACCTAACCTGGCTAAAGTTTGCAATCCCCAGAGAAGCAGGGGAGCCATTGGAGGAGGAGTTGGCAACTACCATCTAGTATATGCTCTCCCATCAGCTCCAAGAGCTGACAATGGACGACACTGCTAAAAGGTATGAAACCCAGTTAACTGTGGGCTGTTGAGGGTGCCCGTGGTCAACCATGTCATATGGGGCCAAATGGGGGTTGCAGTGCGGGCACATGAGATAAATCTCCAGAGGGTGCTCAAGTTGCTTGCAGCAGGAATCACTGCGTTCGCCAGAACGGTGGACGAGGGGCACATGACGGAAGTTCATCAGGATGCGTTGGGGCTCCTGTGCAGCGCACATTTTGAAATTAACTGCATAAGAAAGAGTGCCATACGCCCAGCCATTCACCCAAAATTTGCAGCACTCTGCAAACTGAACAATATACAACTGCCTAATCTGTTGTTTGGGGAGGACCTTGCAAAGCGAGAGAAAGAACTAGATGAGGAGGCAAAAACTGTGGGCCTCATAAAAGTACCAACAAGCAGCAAAATAGGCAGGAGGGTTTTCCCCTATCGACGGGGTGCTATGACAGGGGCTGGTGAAGGGACGAGCCATTCATTCCGGAACACACGCAGCTGGCAGCCTGCCTCAGGCACATGGGGAAGGATGAATTTCCCTATGAGGGGTCAGGGGCAACACGCGCAGTCAGGAAATGTGCAGGGAAGAGATTTTGCTCCTGAGGAAAACAAATTAAGTGGGAAAGAGGTTCAAGTTGGGGGCAGATTACACTTGTTCCCCAAACAATGGCAGGAGATAACATCAGATTTATTTGTGCTGGGCAGTATAGAGGGGTTTAAAATTTAATTCCACCCTACAGTGTGTCCACCCATTCAGCATAACCCACGTCAAACACTCGTGTTTTCAGAAGAAGAGAATATGCAGATACAGGCAGAACTTGAGATATTATGCAAAAAAAGGGGTATTGAGAAGTCGGTTCGTCAATCCCATCAGTTTGTGTCAAGTATTTTTCCTAGGTCTAAAAATGATGGGGGATGTAGAATAATTCTTGACCTGACGACCCTGAACCCTTTTGTGCAGGATAGACATTTCAAAATGGACACTTTTCCTACTGCTAACCAGCTGGTTTCCAAAGGGTGTTATATGGCAAGCATAGATCTTAAAGATGCATATTACTCAGTGTCTGTTCATTGTGATGATAGGAGGTATTTGAAGTTTAGCTAGATGAGTCAGTTATGGCAATTCAAAGCACTGCCTAATGGATTAACCTCAGCTCCTAGATTGTTTACCAAATTGTTAAAACCTGTTCTAGGGCTACTCCGAGCTCAGGGTCATGGTGTAATGGCCTATTTAGATGATATCTTAATTGTTGGAAAGACTCGGGATGCAGCTGAATCATCTGTTTCAGTTGTTAAACTCACTTTTGAGCAATTGGTGTTCATCATTCATCCAGATAAATCCAAATTAACACCAATTAAAATTATTGATTACTTGGGCTTCACCATTAACTCAGATCACATGTTAGTGACTCTGCCCAGTGATAATAGGCAGAAGTTAATGGGAGGTTGTATCAAGCTCCTTGGTGAACAACAACCTTCAATTAGACAGGTGGCCAGTTTAATTGGTAAGTTGGTGGCTGTTTTTCCCGCTGTGCTGTTTGGACCTCTGCATTATCAACACTTACAACGAGCAAAAGAACAAGCATTGAGGACACATGCAGGTCATTTTGACAGGCCCATGGGATTGCCAGCTGAAGCCATTTCAGAAATACAATGGTGGATCACAAATGTCTCAAGTGGTTCCAGGGAAGTTTTGGTTGAACCACCTTCCATAGTCTTACAGACTGATGTTAGTGCTCTAGGTTGGGGTGCTACTGATATGTCTTACAGTTGTGGAGGCAGATGGAATAGTGATGAGACATCCCGTCTGCAATTGAGAGGGACCAATTATTTTGAGCTTTTGGGAACCTTTTATGGGCTTAAAGCTTATTGCTCTACCAAGAATCACTTGCATGTGCAGGTTCAAATTGACAACACTACAGCAGTGGCTTATGTTAATCACATGGGTGGAGTTAAGTCAGAATCTTGTGACAGATTGGCTAATCATATCTGGAGCTGGTGCATTGACAAAAACCTTTGGCTTTCAGCAATCTACTTACCAGGTAGATTCAACATAGTGGCAGACACAAGTTCACGCCAATTCAATGACAACATAGAATGGATGTTGAATCAGGACATATTTAATGATGTCGTTGCTCGATATGGAATGCCAGATATTGATTTGTTTGCATCTAGACTAAACCATCAGTTGCCTAAATACCTTTCATGGGAACCAGATCCTGGCGCAGCATTGGGGTGGAATGTTTTAATATGCATTTCCTCCAATCTGTCTCATCAGTCAATGCCTGCAAAAAATCAAGCAGGACTCTGCTTCAGGAGTATTGGTAGTGCCAGACTGGCCTACTCAGCCATGGTTCCCTCTCATGTTGCAGATGGCTATTCAACCTCATATGATTGTTCCCAAACATGAAAACCTACTGGTGAACCCGGTAACTGGCGATCATCATCCTTTACATGATTGTATTGATCTGTTAATTTGCAGATTCTAAGAAGGCCATACCTGGGGAGAGGACTGTCTGATTGCACCGTGAATATTCTCACGTAGGCCTGGAGGGATAGTACCCAGAAGCAGTACATCTCCTTGATAAGAAAGTTTGAGGAGTTCTGCTTACGGCAGAATATTTCATATCAAACTGCAGGCATCCCAGACGTGCTGGAGTTCTTGTCAACTCTCTATTTGGATCAAAAGTTAAGCTATAGTGCGATCAATACAGCCAGAAGTGCTCTGTCTTCTTATTTACCCATGGTGTCAGAATTACATTCAGTGGGGACACATCTGTTAGTTTCTAGATTTATGAAGGAAGTTTTTAATTTGAATCCTCTTAAGCCCAGGTATTCGGTTATCTGGAATGTAAGCAAAGTTCTTATGCTCCTTCGCCTGTCGCAGTCCTATCTCTAGCCAAACTAACCATGAAGGTGGTCATGCTTATGGCATTGGTATCATCCCAACGTGTGCAGACATTACAGAAGCTGCGGCTGGACAGGATGGAGGTATCAGCAGATGCCATCACTTTTTATGTTTATGATCTGCTCAAGCAGAGTAGAATAGGGGTGACAGGGTGTAAGATTGTCTTTTCGGCATACCCCAAGGATTCCCGCCTGTGTGTAGTGTCATATTTGTCCCATTACATTGAGGCTACCAGAACCCTAAGAGGAACAGAGTCAGCATTGTTTATTAGCCACAAAAAAACGCACAGTAAGGTGTCGGCGCAAACAATTTCAAGGTGGCTAAAGCAGGTTCTGGAGAGTGCTGGGATTGATACTGATAAATTTAAATCTCATTCCACCAGGGCGGCATCAACTTCAGCGACCAGGGTGATGGACGTTTCTATAGACCATATTCTCGCGGCCGCAGGATGGTCCACTGAACTGATGTTCCAGAGATTTTATCATAAGCCAATTGCAAGGATGGGAGTATTTGCTGATTCTGTTTTAAGTTCAGTTATATAGTTTCCCCCTGGGATAGAGGGTTTGCTATTGTTTTCTTTGTAAAAATAAACTGTTAATTCATTAATGTTATGATTGATGCATTATTGATTATTTAATTATATTGAATCAATCAATGCAGTGAGAGGCCGGGATTTGAATCTGCGGCATGAAATCACAGAGCTTTGAAATCTTCACTTAGTCACCACATGACTCCGAAGTAAAATAGTAAGATTAAATGAGAACTTACCAGTTTGAAGTTTGATCTTTATTTTATGAGGAGTTACGATGAGCGACTACGTGCCCTCCGCTCCCAACCCTCATCAATGTCATCTGGTAGTTCTAGTATTCTGATATCTTACTATTGTACTTCATTCACTATTACTTGTGATTTCACACCGCTGCTTTGAAGATTGACGCACGTGCGGCTGGATGGGGTTCTTCACATAGTTCTCATCATAACTCCTCAAAAAATAATGATCAAACTTCAAACTGGTAAGTTCTCATTTAATCTTACTATTTTACTGCAAATTACAATAAACTGAACCAATTTACTAACTTCCAGTACAAAATGACAAGTTTGAATGATGTTGGCTAATATGCCATTTGATGGCTTTGTTTAATGTCAATACAAACCTAATGAAATGTGATTTGTAAAATCAGTGCTTCATAGAGACTGAGTCAAGGTCCAGATACTTCTTGAAGCAACGTTATGCTGTTTTGAAAATAGTTTATAAAAAATATTTTTGTGAGTATAAATTTTTGTGTGTATTTTATTGATTAAAGAATTATTATAAAAGTATTTCAAAGTATAGGGAATTTGTTTGTATGTATTTTAGTGATTAAAGAATTGTTATAAAAGTATTTCAAAGTATAGGGAATATATATCTAAACCGGGTGCTATTAATCACTTTAGCATACCACATGCAGAGATGGACTAGAGGGATTTGGGGAGTGTGCCCTTGATAAAATGAAATACCCAGTCAAGGGTTAAGTGTTCATTTCTCTCCAACCACCTCACACTCTGCAACAGCTGTTTAAGGCTGAAATTTCTTGCCAAAACCCATACAGACCTTCATTTTTCCATGTGGATCCTGTAATTTGGCAGTGTGAATCCAGAGGTTATTTTGTTGGAAGCATTTTTTGTAAGCTAAACATTTGCAACAGAGCCTTAAAGTGGATATTGCTGCAGAATAGGCACAGCTGCAAGCTTTGTTCTTTCAGTCCTTGCTGAGAGTCACCTGCGGCATTCACTCAAGCATCTTGTTTTATGCTTCTGACATTTTGTCCTTTAAAAAAAATCTACTTTGTAATGGCCATTTTCCTGTTCTGTATAATTTCCAAAGACTTGAAACAAAATTGCAGGTGTATTACACATGGAATTCCATTGTCAGCATCAAGTTCGAAAAGGGATTGTATTATGGTTGAGCCTTGTTTAATGAAACTCAGTACATGTCTTGAATAGAATCAGCAGAACCACGTGTGCCTGCAGACCAAAATCAAATGTGTTTTGTCTGCACACCTTTAAAACAAATATAGATTACCTGGTCATTTGTAAAAGTTAAAAGAAAATTTAACAAAAATGTTTGAAATTGTGAAAGATTCAGTAGTGGCAATTACAGATAAATTATCAATTCACAAGAAAATTTGATGACAAGAAGATGCAATCTTAACATAATTGGGGGAAAAATCTAACTTTGGGTGAACTTTGGGGGTGAAATCCAAGGTTATTTTTAAAATACTGTTAAATTATAACCTGGAATAGAAGGGTGAGAGAAGCATATTCAATAATAGCGTTCAACAGTATTTGGACATATATTTGAAAAAGATAATTGTTCAGGGCTACAGGCATAGAGCAGAGAACTGGGAATAATTGAATACTTCATGAAAGTTGGCAGAAACTTCATGTGTGATATGATTCCATGATTATCACATTAACTTTTCTGAAATCCTACCATGATAAATTGCTTGCCACATTTTGTTACATTATGTAATTGTCCATACTTGAAGAAGCATTTGCTTGGCTGCAAAGTGCTTTGCGGCATTCTATCAGTCCCCTTCTTCTTTCCGAAGACATCAAAACAGAGTAATCGAGCAAGATTTTTTTTCTATCATAATATCACAGTGGCATGGTGGTAGAGTTGCTGCCTTACAGTGCATAAGACCCGGGTTTGACCCCGACTACGGGTGCTGTCTGTAAGGAGTTTGTACGTTCTCCCTGTGACCTGCGTAGGTTTTCTCCGGGATCTCCAGTTTCCTCCCACATTCCATGGACGTACAGATTTGGCTTGGAGAAGTATTAAGTTGTCCCTAGTGTGTGTAGGCTAGTTATAGCAAAGGTACTAGAGCAGAGCAAGATAGACCACTCCTGCAATATCCAATGGACTGACGTGTAGTATGCAATGGAGTGTAACTTCAGCCATTTCAGTAAACCTGACCCTATTTTTGACTCGACCCAACTTCAGCTATGTATTCAGTTAAAACGGCATATACCTTGTACAGGGAGAAACTGCAGATGCTTGTTTAAACCGAAGACAGACACAAAAGGCTGGAGTAAATCAGCAGATCAGGCAGCATCTCTGGAGAAAAGGAATAGGTGATATTTCGGGTCAACTTTTTCGATAGCAGCCATGACCCGTTTGATGTCATCCTTCGCCCTGCTCCTGGTCTCAGCCCGCAATGATCTGCCGGACATGCTGTGCGTGTGCGTGTGCGTGTGCGTGTTTGGCGGAGTCTGAGGGGAGAAGCGCCGTTACCAAGAGCGAGCGAACGCGCGGACAGACGGACGAAAACAACGATCACAGAGCGGCATAGGTGACATTTTGGGTCGAGGCCCTTCTTCAGACTGACAGTCAAGTGAAAGGGAAATGGGAGATATAGACATATCTTCCATTTATTTGTCCTTGGTACCATCTATATCTCTTGTTCTTCTTTCCCCTGACTCAGTCAAAAGAAGGATCTCGACCCGAAATGTCACCTATTCTGCTCTATGATCTTTGCTTTTGTCCGTCTGTCCACGCCTTCGCTCGCACTCGGAGCCACCGCTTCTACACACCACACACCACACACCACACACCACACACCCACACACACACACACACACACACACACACACACACACACACACACACACACACACACACACACACACACACCACACACCACACACCACACACCCACACACCCACACACACACACAATGTCCGGCAGATTAGTGCGGGCCGAGACCAGAAGCAGGGCGAAGGAAGACATCAAATGGATCATGGCAGCTATCGAAAATGTACGGAAATTTTAAGGGGGAAATTTTAAAAAACACCCGTAGGAAATAGATGTTTATCAAAAAAAGGGGGGTCGGCGATTGCTCCGTGTCGGTGGGGGGGGGGGGGGGGGGGGAAGGATGCTTGAGTGTGTACAGGATTTTCTGGAGCTCCTTCCTAATGGCAATATTTTGTATGTTCAAAATTAATAAGGAAGACTAGGCAGGAATATCAAAATGATCACCATGAGAAAAAAGATGATTTGTGTGGTATTTGTTAAAATAATAGCAATATTATGATGCCATGACTAAAGCAAAGATACTAGAGTGGTGACGGTAGCCGATTACGGAAATGGCGCTAAAGATTACCCATGACCTACTACAACTTTTTCGTCGAGTGAACTATCTATAGTATCTTTGGTTATAGTATGCAGTGATTGCTGGTAGGCGCTGACTCGGTGGGCCGAATGGCCTGTTTCCGCACTGTATCTCTAATCTAAAGTATGCTAAATATATTAAATGTTTACAGTAACAACCTGATTCAAGGATTTGTAAGTTACCAGGGAAGTTGGAATTTCCAACTTTTACAAGGTAATAACACATCCCAGATCTAAGAGCACATCATAAATCACAAGGGAAAGGCTCTTGAAGTGTATGAATGTCATCTTAGTGTTTCTGCATTGCAGAAAACTGCAGGGTACATCGATATGTAGAACAGAAAAACTGATTCCTTGCCTTTTTTTAATTTTATTTTTTTATTGTTACCTGGCAGCAGGGATTTTACGGTGTGTGGCAACAGGTGCTGGGCTCTCACAATCAATTCAAGTAACCAGATGGGACTGATATTGAGATCTCTTTGATTAACTGCAGTGATTTAACAAGCAACCCCAAGTCATAGTTGACCTTCTCTGGTTTTCAGTTGACAATGAAAAACAGTTAATATAAAAAAAACAAGATTTTAGACAATAGACAATAGGTGCAGGAGTAGGCCAATTGGCCATTCACTGTGATAATAGCTGATCAACCACAATCAGTGCCCCGTTCTTGCCTTCTCCCCATATCCCTTGACTCTGCTATCTTTATGAGTATCTAACTCTCTTGAAAACATCTAGAGAATTGGCCTCCACCACCTTCTGAGACTGAGAATTTCACATTCACAACTTTCTGGGTGAAAATCATTTTCCTCATCTCTGTTCTAAATGGCCTACCCCTTATTCTTAAACTGTGGCCTTGGTTCTGGACTCCCAAACATTGGGAACATGTTTCCTTCCTCTACCATGTTTAATCCCTTAATAATATTGTATGTTTCAATAAGATCCCCTCTCATCTAAATTCCAGTGTACACAAGCCCAGTTCTCTCAACATATGACAGTCCTGCCATCCTGGGATTTAACCTTGTGAATCTACGCTTGACTCCCTCAATAACAACAATGTCCATCCTCAAATTTAGAGACCAAACTGCACACAATACTCCAGGTGTGGTCTCACCAGGGTCCTGTACAACTGCAGAATGACCTCTTTGCTCCTATACTCAACTCCTCTTGTTATGAAGGCCAACATGCCATTAGCTCGCTTAACTGCCTGCCGTACCTGCATGCTTACTTTCAGTGACTGATGAGCAAGGACCCCCAGATCTCATTGTACTTCCCCTTTTCCCAATTTGGGAAAATAACAGATAATAATCTGCCTTCCTGTTTTTGCCACCAAAGTGCATAACCTCACATTTATCCACAATAAACTGCATCTGGCATGCATTTGCTTTGTGTCACCTATAAATTTGCTAATGTTACTATTAATCCCTTCTTCTAAATCATTAATGTATATTGTAAATAGCTGCGGTCCCAGCACCGAGCCTTGCTGTACCCCACTAGTCACTGCCTGCCATTCTGAAAGGGACCCGTTAATCCCTATTCTTTGTTTCCTGTCTGCCAACCAATTTTCTATCCATGTTATTACCCTACCCCCAATATCATGTGCTCTAATTTTGCCCACTAATCTACTAACTGGGACCTTATCATTTAAATAATATATGTTTTACTGCCCAACATTGTTAAGCTCTGTCTATGTGTCATCAGCGAATAAAGGTTTTAATTGATCAGCCACAAGTGATGAAAGGGACAAAAGTTAAATATTTAACGATGTAGTCCCCAATCTTCAAATTATACCTCCAATCAAAAAGGCAACTTTGTATCAAGACTGTGATGAATCCTAATAGATATAGCTACAATGATTCTTAAATAACACAATATTTTTCAGTATTGATCATATTTCAATGTCTCATATGCACTTCAAAAAGCAAATTTAAAATGTATAAATCCACACCCCATTTAAAAAAAATCAATATTAAAAGTATTAATTACTGAATATTGTTAATTCCAGCATGTACTAAAATCAATATTTTGGTATTAGCCAATCCTTTGGGGTCAACGAAGAATTGCTTTCATTTCAGCTCTGTGGGTTCTGAGGTGGAAGATAAGGCCTATGTGAGACCCACATACAATGCCCTAGATAGGGCAGCACAGGTAGGTTGTCAAATTGGAAAACAGTGAGCGTCCTACACCATTTTTACAGGAGTTCTGTGTGCATCCAATGAAGGGATTTAAGGTTCTCAACATTTTCCCAGATAGGTTCTGATCCATTTCGAGGAGTCACAGAGAGTCCCATGAATTGATGAGGGCATTGTTGTTTTTGAGGAAAATTTAAGACTGTCTTCGAGAATTTTTGTTGTTGTTGTTACTGTTTCCTACAGGTAATCTATTGGCTTGATGGAGCCTGAAGACAATAGCCTGTTACAGGAGACTGAAAACTCAGCCTTTCTGAGTTGGCTGAGAGTAACCACAGATTCAATGCTGGAAGTTGTAAATGACTTTCAGACTCAGTACATGATTCAAACACATCTTTAATCAGTACTAAAACTTAACAGCATGAGGGATGGTTAGTTATCAACACATCCTAGCTGATATTACAGTGGAGTGGAGTTAGAGGTGCTGGCTGGCGTGTGATTGGTTAACATGCAACATCAATCTACATCCTTCCCCCCAAAGGTTAAATGTGAAAGGGCACTCATGCCATGGGGTTAAACATACTCGCCATATCTGTCTGGTGGTCTACTAACACGGCTCGAGTGCGTGCGGACCAAACCCTCCCCTCCGTCACTTGAAAGATGAGGGAGAGCCTGGAGGCGAGAATGACATGATGGAGGCCTGTGGTGACCGAAAGGGGAAATATTGCAGTGGGAGAGGCCCTGCGGTTAGTGGAGACCGCAGGACGTGGAGGGGTGCAAGGCATGCGGGCACGGGTGGGAGACATTGCAAAAGGCGGCTGGAACTGGAGCGGTGGAGCATAGGGACCAGCAGGCGGTGGTCGAGGCTCCCTCACGGCAAGCTGGTAAGACCGTGGCTCGTCAGTCGGGTTGACCACAGTGCCCAGATGGGAATGTCCAGTTGAAGTTCGTAGACGGACGACCTGACCCAGAAGTAAAGGCCTGAGTGGTCTGCTGGAACTGTCGTATGACCGTTTTTGAATATCGTGCTTCTCTTGTAGACGTTTCTGGATAGTGGCAGGCTTCAGCACCTGAGGAACCAGTTGCTGTTGTGCGATGGGTACCGGAGGCCTCGTCAATATCAACATCAGTCGCTGTGCTGGCGATCCCAGGGTTCCGTCCCTGGCAACATTTCTGAGATTCAGGAGATCGAGATAAACGTCTGACTTTGAAATCTGTGCTCGCTCCAGCAAGTGTTTGACGCTTCTGACAGCGCGTTCAGCGAGTCCATTACTCTTTGGATACTCGGGACTGCTCGTGACATGCTGGAAGTTCCATCGGTCTGCGAAAAACTTGAACATGTGGCTGGTGAACTGCCGCCGATTGTCGGTTCTCAGGCTGACGGGAACGCCAAAGGTAGAGAAGTGTCTTGCCAAGATAGTTTACCATGCCCAGAAAACGCTGCAGGCCTTTCACGTCTGTGGGGGCAGGCATTTCAGTGATGGCAGTAGCCTTCTTCGGATCGGGTTTGAGACCCTTAGGAGTGAAGATGTGGTTGACGTTGGAAACCTCTGGAACCCGGAATCTGCACTTGTCAGGATTAAGCTTGAGGTTGATCTTGCGTGCGCGATCCATGATGAGCCTGAGATTGTGGTCGTGCTCCGTTGCATCTTTGCCATACACTAGGATATCGTCGACAATGATGGCACAAGGTAGGTCCTCGAATAATAGCTCCATAGTTCTTTGGAAGACGTCAATGGCAGAGTTGATTCCGAATGGCATTCTCAGAAACTTGTATCTGCCAAATGGGTGGCAAATGTGGTGAGGTTTGATGACTCCTTGTCCAGCGGTATCTGCCAGAAAGAGTTATTTGCATCGAGGACAGAAAATAAGGTGGCCGTTCCGACCTTTGCTGCAACATCCTCGACTGTCTTCATAGGATGGTGTGGGCAGTATTCAGTTCTTTCGAGTTGATGCACAAGTGGATTTCATTTTTTCCCTTCTTGACTGTGGCAATCATGGTTGAGACCCAGTCGGTGGGATCGCTGACCGCTTCAATTATGCCTGTGGAGGCCATGTCCTTCAGCGCAGAGTGAATCCTGTCTGTCATGGCAAATGACAATCGGTGTGGAGGTCGGATGACGGGTGTCACTTCGTGGTCAATAATAATCTTGTAAGTCACGGGCAACTTGCCCAGGTTGTTGTCGAAAAGATCAGGGAATTCACTCAGCGGGTCCAGGGAAATTTGCAGCTTGTGGACCATTTTGTCAAAGGAGATCAGCCCAGTTCCTGACAGGCCCGGTTGCCAAGCAGAGTAACTGAATCAAGTTCAAGACATAAAAGGTCAAATTCCTCGTGGTTTTTTTCAGCACACATTTCAAGTTGGTTTTGCCCAAAGGCCACAGAACCTCCCTTCCAAATGCATGTAGAGTGGATTTGTCCTTGATCAGTGGCTCGTTAGTTCTTATCTTCTTGAAGAGGTTGATTGACATGGTATTTACTTTCGCTCCCGTGTCTAATTTCGCGCCAAAATGAATGTTGTTTACAATTACTGTCACGGTTGGACCATAATTCTTAGCAGCAGCAAGCTGTAATGAGTAAACAGTCGGGTCCTCTTGTGAGTTAATTGGAGTCTGTTCGTGGGCAGGTTCGAGCTGGAATTGGGGAGTGAGATTGTTACTGTCTCGTAGCAAGAAGTTGAGATTAGACCTGAGCTAGGCGAATTCTTCCCACGGGCCCGACTTGCTGCCCGACATACAGAGGCAAAGTGATTTAACTTTTTACAGTAATTGCACGATTTACCAAAAGCGGGGCAAGCTGATTGTCTGCTGTGTGAGTAGTTGCAATTTGGGCATTAATTGGTCTCCAATTGGAGGCGTGGGTTCGGATCCCACTTCTGACACCATGTAAATGACTTTCAGACAGTACATGATTCAAACACATCTTTAATCAGTACTAAAACTTAACAGCATGAAGGATGGTTAGTTATCAACACATCCTGGCTGCTCAAATTGTCGCTGCTGAGAAATAGTATTAGTATAAGTATTACAGTGGGGTGGAGTTAGAGATGCTGGCTGGTGTGTGATTGGTTAATATGCAACATCAATCTACAGAAGGGTTGTCCTGGGAGAGGATGTTGATGTTGGTTTACCTATCCTGTTCATGGATTTGGAGTATTCTGAAAAGATAGCATCGAATTATGAGATGCCTGATATAGGTTGTTGTTTTTCTGATGCGTGCAGGATGGCAGGGATAATTTAATTGAATTAAATACTTTATTGTCATATGTGATAAAGCACAGTGAAATTCTTTGCATGCATGCCCAAGGTATGCAAATAGTCACCCATAAAGGGTGCTTACAAAGTTACAAAGTACCCCCGCGCCATGTCCCCCTTTGTTCTCCCCCGCTCCCCCTCCTCATGGCACTCCCCCCACGCCAGGTCCTCCTTTGTTCATTCATTGCTCCTCTTGTTTGCAGTTTCATTGTTGATGTTATTGTTTGTGAGGGAGGGAATAATTAGAGGGGTGGGATTGCCAAGCAGGCAGTGTCCTGCTGTGGAAATAGGTTCGTAGAGGAGTGTTGGCAAGCTGAGCCACAGCCTTCCTTGTCCCCAGTGTCAAGAGTCAAGTGTTTTATTGTTATATATCCCAAAATAGAACAATGACATTTTTACTTGCAGCCGCACGACACATATGTTAACACAGAACTCAGTAGACATCACAATAAACAACAAAAAATTCAATATATATTAAAAGAAACAATATAATGCAATGACAAAAACAATGCCTCTGGGTCCCTATTACAATTAAGGCAATTTGCAGTTCAGAGCTTAGTTGGAGTCTGCAATGTTCAATAGCTTGATAGATGAAGGGAATAAACTGCTCCTGAGTCTGGACATTGCAGTTTTCAGACTCCTACCTCTTCTTCCTGATGAGAGGAATGAAATGAGAGCATGACCAGGGTAGTGTGGGTCCCTGATGATGAAGGTTGCATTTTTGAGCCAGTGCCTTTGGTGGGGAGGTCAGTACCCATGATGGACTGGGTAGTGTTCATCACTTTTTGCAATATTCTTCACTCCTGGGCAATCGAATTGCCATACCCGGCAGTGATGCAAACCAGTCAATATGCTCTCTACTATACATTTGTAGAAATTCAAGAGCGTATTTATCAACATGCCAAATCTGCTCAAACTTCTAAGGGAGAAGAGATGTTGATGGAGTTTCTATACAATTGCATCCATGTGCTGGGTCCAGGACAGTTCTTCAGAGATAAGCATGCCAGGGAATTTGTAGTTTTTTACACTCTCCACCACCTGCCCGTCAAAAGAGATAGGTTTGTAGATCCTTGGCCTTCTTCGAAAGTCAACAATCAATTCCTTGGTTTTACTGACATTGAGAACAAGGTTATTGTTCTGGCACCATTCAGTCAGGCAGTCAATCTCCCTCCTATATTCTGACTCATCATCTGTAGATAGCCTCAAAGTCCCGGTTGGCCTTGTATGCGGTGGGAGTGTCCTGGGGAGCAACGTTCATGGCAGAAGTGTCTTGGGGAGCCGTGCACGGCTGTGGGAGTATCTTGGGGTGCCACGAGCGGCTGGAGTATCCCGGGAACTCTAGAACTATGGGAAATAGACAATATCCCATGCAGGAATGTTGTAATCATGACCATCTTCAAGTAATGAGCTAAATCAGATTCCAGAGATAGCTGAGAGACCTCCATTTGTGTCCTTCAGAAAGCACCATCCCCTCCCAGCAGTAGATAAGGGATTTCCCGATTTACATCCAACCATCAAGGGATGGTTGAATGGATATAATATTCAATACATAACTCCAAACAAAAATGTCCGGAGCCCCATCAACCATTACATTTGGATTGTTTTTAACCTTACACAAGTCTTCAACTCTGTCAATTGAGAGTGACAGTGGAAAATTATTTCCAAATTTGGCTGCCTTAGAAACTCATTTCTATTCTATGTTGACAGCACATTAACTTGCATTGCTTGATACTTATTTTATGGGTTCACTATAAACTCAATCCTAGTAAATACTGATGTGCTATCCTGGGCTCCCATAGCCCCTCATTTAATGAGGCCAATGTCAAAAGATCCTGCAGGAGGATGAACCCAGGAAAAGTGTCTGGACCTGATGGTATACCTGGTCATGTTCTCAAAACTTACATGGACTGTAATGTAGGTGCAGGTGAACCTCTGTCAGACCTGGAAGGACTGCTTGGGTCCCTGAAAGGAGTGGAGGGGGGAGGTGAAGGGACAATTGTAGCATTTCTTGTGGTTGCAAGGGAAAGTGCCCGGGGAAGGGGTAGAGCGGGAGGGAAGGGAAGAATTGACAAGGGAGTTGCGGAGGGAGCCGTCTTTGCGGAAGGCAGCAGGGGGGGAGATGGGAAGATGTGGCAAGTGGAGGGGTCACGTTGGAGGTGGCGAAACTGGCGGAGGACTATGTGTTGTATTTGCCGGCTGGTGGGGTGAAAGGTGAGGACCTGGGGGACAATGCCATTGTTGCGAGTGAGGGAATGGGGAGAGAGGGCAGTGTTGCGGGGTATGGAGGAGACCCTGATGCAAGCCTCATATATAGTGGGGGAGGGCAATCCCTGTTCTCTGAAGAATGAGGCCACTTGTGATGATCTGGTGTGCAACACCTCATCCTGGGAGCAGATGCGGCGTAGACGGAGGAATTGGGAATAGGGGATGGAGTCCTTATAGGAAGCAGGGTGGGAGGAAGTGTAGTCCAGGTAGCTGTGGGAGTCAATTGGTTTGTAGTGGATGTCGGTCAGGAGTGTATCCCCTGCAATAGAGATGGTGAGGTCAAGGAATGGTAGGGAAATGTCGGAAATGGTCCAAGTGTATTTGAGTGCCGGATGGAAGTTGGTGGTGAAATGAATGAAGTCAGTCAGTTGTGTGTGGGTGCAGGAGGTGACACCAAAGCAGTCGTCGATTTAACAGAGGTAGAGGTCAGGGATGGGGCCCTGGTACACCGAGAACAAGGATTGTTCGACGTACCTGACAAAGAGGCAAGCGTAGCTGGGGCCCATGCGCTTGCCCATAGCTACGCCTTGTGTTTGGAGGAAATGGGAGGAGTCAAAAGAGAAGTTATTGAGGGTAAGGACCAACTCCGCTAGGCGGAGGAGGGTGTCAGTGGACGGGTATAGGTTGCTCCTCTGGTCGAGGAAGAACCGGAGGGCTTTGAGACCGTCCTGGTGGGGGGTTGGAGGTGTAGAGTGATTGGACGTCCATGGTAAAGATGAGAGGATGGGGGCCTGGAGAATGTAATGCGCAGAGCCGACGGAGAGTGTCTGAGGTGTCTTGAACATAGGTGGGGAGGGATTTAACAAAGGGGGATAAGATGGCGTCAAGGTATGTGGAAATGTGTTCGGTGGGGCATGAACAGGCAGAGACAATGGGTCTGCCAGGGCAGTCGGGTTTGTGGATTTTGGGGAGAAGGTAAAATCGGGCCGTGCGGGACTGGGAAATGATGAGGTTGGAGGCTCGGAGGGGCAGGGATCAGGAGCTGATGAAGTCGGTTATGGTGCTCAAGATGGTGGCCTGGTGTTCGTCAGTGGGGTCATGGTCCAGGGGTAAGTAGGAGGAGGTGTCCGAGAGTTGGCGCGCGGCCTCCGCTTTGTAGAGATCGATGCGCCAGACTACCACGGCACCTCCCTTGTCGGCGGATTTCATAACCCAGTCTGGGTTGTTACGGAGTGAGTCGATGGCAGTACGTTCGGGGGTGGAGAGATTGGAGTGAGACAGGGGTATTCGCGCCCACCTAATTTGCCTACCACCACAATGGGTCAATGGAGGATATTACCTCTCTGGCTTTCCACTGGACCACTTGCACAATAAAAACACATATATCAAGCTGTTGTTCACAGACTACAGCTCAGCATTCAACACCATCATCCCCTCCAAACTGGTTACCAAGTCAGGGAACTCGGTCTTTGCGCATCCCTCTGCAACTGGACTGTCAACTTCCCCATCAACTGACCACAGTCTGTACGAACTGGAAGCAACACTTCCACCTCTATAACAATCAGTACAGGGGCATCTTGATGCGGAATGCTTAAATCCCTGCTCTACTCACTCTATACCCATGACTGTGTAGTGTTGCACAGTTTGAAATCCATCTTTAATTTTTCCCATGACACCACCATTATTAAATGTATTGCAGATGATGATGAGCAAGGATTTAAAATGTAACATTTTATTTTGTACTAGACTAAGTGGGACCCGTTAGGTCCCAGCTTCACATGGGAGGGCTGGTCCCCCAATACAATATTCCACCTCTCCACCAATTCCAATATACACACACACTCACACAGGAGGACCGGAAGGCAGGCAGAGGGACGTGGAAGTTAAACATGAAACTGTTGACCCCAGAGAATGTCGAGGAGCTAAAGTGGGACTATGCATGTTGGAGAACAGTGAGGCCCCTCTTTGACTCCCCCGCACTCTGGTGGGAAGCAACCAAGGAGAACATTAAGAGGTTCTTCATAATTAAAGGGGTTCAGAGAGCAAGACAGAGCCAGAGGGAATTGTGCCAACTCCAGGCAGATTTGCAGCAACTGCTCCTGCTGCAGTCGAGCGGGGTGGATGTGAGGGAGGAACTTAGAGAGTTGAAGGACCGGCAAGCTCAGCTCTTCACCTCTGAATCCTCCAAGATCATCTTCCGACCTAGGGTCCGCCATGTGGAGCAGGATGAGACGTGCTCACGTTTCTTCTTCCATAAGGTTCACAGGGGGAGCTCTGTGATGAACAGCCTTAGGGAGAAGGACGGCACGGTAGCATCCTCACAGGCATACATGCTGAGGATCTGCAAATCCTTTTACACAGATTTGTATGACCAAAACACCACAGACAGTACCTCCTCCCAGGACTTCCTGTCCTCATCACGGAGGTCTTGGAGGACAGCAAGCAGGAGAGTCTGGACCAACCACTGACCCTGGAGGAGCTGACTGGCTCCATCCATTCCTTTGACTCAAATAAAACTCCTGGAAGCGATGGCTTACCGGCCAAGTTGTATTTGGCTCTGTGGGACTGGATGGGCCCGGACCTGCTAGAAGTGTACAACGACATGCTTCTAGCTGGTAGCATGTCAGACTCCATGAGGAAGGGCAACATCACCCTAATCTACAAGCAGAAGGGGGAGATGAAGGACATAAATAATTGGAGACCCATAACACTCTTGAATGTAGACTACAAGATCCTGTCTAAGGCCATCGCCAAACGGGTCAAGTCTGCTCTGGCACAGGTGATCCACCCGGACCAAACCTGTGCTGTACGTGGCAGGAAAATCTCAGACAGCCTAGCGCTGCTGAGAGATACCATCGCCTACATGCAGGACAGACGGGTGGATGCCTGCCTAGTCAGCTTGGACCAGGAGAGAGCCTTCGACAGGATTTCGCACACGTACATGAGGGACGTGCTCTCCAAAATGGGTTTTGGGGAGGGAATAAGGAATTGGATCAAACTGCTCTACACCAACATCTGTAGTGCAGTCCAAATCAATGGGTGGGAATCAGACAGTTTCCCTGTAAGGTCTGGAGTCAGGCAGGGTTGCCCTCTCTCTCCTGTCTTGTTTGTCTGCTGTATTGAACCTTTTGCTGAATCCATCAGGAAGGATGCGAGCATAAGAGGAGTGACATTGCCAGGCAGTGGGGGCACTCAAATAAAGACCTCCCTGTAGATGGACGATGTCGCTGTCTTCTGCTCGGATCCAGGGTCGGTCCGCAGACTGATTAGTATCTGCGACCAGTTTGAGTCGGCCACGGGAGCCAGGGTGAACCGCAGGAAGAGCGAGGCCATGCTCTTTGGCAACTGGCCCGACAGATCTTCCGTCCCCTTCACCATCAAGCCTGACTTCTTGAAGGTGCTGGGGATCTGGTTCGGGGGGGCTGAGGCATGTAACAAGAATTGGCTGGAGCGGATAGCCAGGGTGGGGAGGAAGCTGGAGCTGTGGAGGCAACGCTCCCTCTCCATAACGGGAAAGAATTTGGTCATCAGGTGTGCGGTGCTCTCGGGGCTGCTGTACTTGGCACAAGTGTGGCCTGTCCCTCCCTCATACGCCACAGGGATCACCCAGGCCATCTTCCAGTTCATTTGGGGGTCGAGGATGGACCGGGTGCGACGGGCCACAATGTACAAGTCAGCAGACAACGGGGGTAAAAGTGTGCCCAATGTCGCCCTCATTCTGATGGCCACCTTCGTGTGTGGCTGCATCAGGCGGAGTGTAGAGCCAAGGCACGTGGGCACCAAGTGTCACTACCTGCTGAGGTTCTACCTGTCCCCGGTGTTGAGAAGGATGGGCCTGGCACAGGTGCCACGCAATGTGCCAGTCAGCTGGACATTGCCGCCCCATCTGTCGTCGGTGGAAGGGTTCTTCTGGACCAACACCTTTGACCACATGTCCATCGGACAGAATGTCCTGCAGGCACTGCAGGGAAAGGACTCTATGGGCCCGGTGGCGTGGTTCCCTGAGCAGACTGCCCAGCTTGTCTGGCAAAATGCCTCATCGCCAGAACTCACCAACAAGCACCAAGACCTGGCTTGGCTGGCGGTGAGGGGAGCCGTCCCCGTCAGATCCTTCCTGCACCGTCGGAACCTCACTGCCAGCGCACGCTGCCCTCGGGACGGCTGCTATGGAGAGGAGATGGTTGCCCACCTCTTTACAGAGTGTGGGTTTGCTAAATGAGTCTGGAGAAAAATGCAAGGGTCCCTGGTACGCTTTATCCCGAACAGCTCCGTCACAGAGGACTCGGTGATTTACGGACTGTTCCCAGGGACACATTCAGAGGCTGACATCGCGTGCTGCTGGAGGGTCATCAACTCGGTAAAAGACGCCCTTTGGTCTGCCCGAGCATTGTTCACCACCCAGCAGAGCGAGATGTCCGTCAGGGAATGTTGCCGACTGGCCCGCTGCAGACTGCAGGAGTACGTGCTGAGGGACGCACTGAAGCTCGGTGCAGCCAACGCCAAGGCTCGGTGTGGGAGGGCCACAGTCTAAGGTCCTTCCGGTGCTGGACATGGGGGGTATGGTATGGTGGAGACGCCCCTCAATACAAGGGAAGGTATCCCTCGCCATTGTGGCACGAGTGGGGGACTGATTTGTGGAAATTTGGGGAAAAGAAATGTTTAAACTGTATTGATCTATTGTACAGCCTCCGAAAATGTTGGATGGATTTTCCGCAAGGTCAATGTATTGGATATATTTATCATTTGAATAAAGTATATTTTGAAATTAAAAAAACACACACTCACACGCAGAGTCACACAGACTCACACACACACACACCCTCCACCTCACACACACACATTCACTCACTCACACATTCACTCACACATTCACACACAGACTCACACACAGCCACACACTCACAAAAATACACTCACACATACAAACACACAGACTCACACACACTCACACATACATACTCTCACACACACGTACACACTCACACACATGTACACCCTCACACTCACTCACACACACTGACTCACACACCATATGTATGACAGTAAACTTTCTTGAATCTACACACACGGCTGAGCACGGCCTCTCCACTGTGGGGCTTCCACAGTCAGTGGCACTTCCACAATCAGAGTGACCTCTGCACTTACCGGAAATTACGCAATCAGCATGACCTGGCCACTAAATGGAAGTCACAAAATGAGTGGGACTTTTGGACTAAACACAGTAGGACGTAATAAAGCATTTATTCCTTCCAAACACAGTCGGATTTAATAAAGCATTGCAGTTTCAAGCACAGGCAGGGCAGCAGGCCAAACAACTCATGGCATTGTCATTTAATTTCATTTAATTTCCAATTAAGCATTGCACTTTCTAGCACAGGTAGGGCAGCAGGCCAAACAATGCATGGCATTAAGGGATAACAAATCATTATTGCAGGTACATTGCAGACTCACAGTTCAGTTGATTCACAGCTTAGAATGATAGTCGTGGCCTCTCTCGCCATCTTGCAGAGTGACTAACTCACGTCCAAGCACCCGGGGTTTTATAGTCCTGCCCCCCCCCACCCCCGGAAGGGGCATTACCTTCATCGTGGTGATTGACAGGTGAGATGACCAATCAGCTGATCTCAAGATTTTTTCAACACTCATAATATTTTTATTTTTCATCAATGGGAAAAATCCTCGGGCCTGGCTCAGCGGAGGAGAACTGTGAGTAAGATGGCCAAAGATTACAGCGATACAGGGTCGCGTTTTTTCTAAAATCAATATAGAGTGCAGACAGAAGTGGTCAAGGTGAGCCTTTAATTATATAGATTTTTGATTTTTTAAAAGCCTTCGGAAGATACCTGAAGAAGGGTCTCGACCTGAAACGTCACCCATTCCCTCTCTCCAGAGATGTTGCCTGGCCCGCTGAGTTGCTTCAGCATTTTACCATGCAATACAATAAGATAAAACTTTATTCATCCCCGGAGGGAAATTGATCTGCTGATGCCAATTGGTCTGTGTACACAAGATACACAAAAACTTGAAATTAAAAGTGAAAACAAAAAGAAAAAGACATGCGACTGTTGGCTGGCTGCCGTGTGCACAGCGCCTTCACCGGAACAAATGAACAAACAAACAAACAAACACAGACATCCCCAGGGCAGAGGATTCTAAACTAGTGCCCCCTCTCCCCCACACCAGGTCCCCCTTTGTTTCCCCCACCATCCCTCAAGGCCATCGCCCCATGCCGGGTTTCCAGTGTTCTCCATGGCGGTCCCCCCACGCCGGGTCGCCATTGTCTTCCCCTCCCCCATCACGCTCATCGACAGCGAGGCCCCACCGCCACCGAGGCTTCCATTGCCGCCGAGGCCCACTTTGTCGCCGAGTCTCACACTGCAGCAGAAACACCTGCTGCTGCTGCCGGGTCTCCCGCAGTCGCCGCCGAGGCTCCCATCACCTATCAAGGACAGAACCTCAGTTGAGACATTCTTCAAAGTTTCCTTCCAACAGATATCTCTCTGTTCTTGATAAACTCTGCACACTCAGCAGAGTGGGCCCATGGGTGATTGAGCTGTAGATATTCTTGGCAGCACAGAGTAATCTCCGCATGTTGCAGTGATCAGCTAGATGCATGATTTCTTGCAGTCCTTTCACCCACCATCTGCTTAGGCAACATACTTGGAAGGCGTGTTTGGACAACACCCCAGAATGGAATATAGCAGAATGATTAAAAAAAAGTAAAATCTCGTGAGATACAAGGGAATGTGACAAGTTGGATTCAAAATAGGTTCAGTAGCAGGAAGCAAAGGACTTTGTTGATTAATGTTTTAGTGACTGGAAGGTTGCCTGCTGTGGAGTTCTGCCGCTCCTTTGCTTTTCCTGATAAATATCAATGTCATTGACTAAAATCTTATAAGGTTGGGCATCATTAGGACATTTTTACTTGATTCAAAAATGTTGGAGAATGATTGATGGGTAGGAAGAAAAGTTTGAAGTGCAGGAAAGATATTCTTCCTGACTCACATGGGAGAAACGCAGGAAAAGGTATTCAGACTGAGAAGTGTGAGGTGAAACTCTTCAGGGATCTGAATGAAGCACGGGAATATGAAATAAATCATGGAATAAAGGATAAAGGACCAGCGAGATCTGGAAATCTGCATCCTCGGATCCTTGAAATGTTGCAGACAATGTGGATCTGGTGATTAAGAAGGCATCAGGGATACTTCAGTGGCCAAGCACAGAATATAACAGCAGGACTGCCAATTTTAATTGTCCCCACATCATAGGAGAGGCGTGAAAGCTATGCAGAGGAAATTTAAGAGATTTTATAATTATTTTGTTAAGATAGCTGGCTTGGCTGGCATTGGTTTTATTTTTCATACGGAGAACAAGGAGAAATTTAGCAGTGCATGAAATGTTTAGAGGCCCGAAAAGCATGTATGGGAATGACTTTTAGAAGAGATGTTATTAAGCTTTATCATAGATTTGGTAAATTACAGTAAGTTGGATGTTTGCTTAATGTATTATGTAAAAAAAATGTACCCCAAACAATAGACAATAGATGCAGGAGTAGGCCATTTTGCCCTTCGAGCCTGCACCGCCATTCAATGTGATCATGGCTGATCAACCCCAATCAGTACCCCGTTCCTGCCTTCTCCCCATATCCCCTGGCTCCGCCATTTTTAAGAGCCTTATCTAGCTCTCTCTTGAAAGCATCCAGAGAACCTGCCTCCACTGCCCTCTGAGGCAGAGAATTCCACAGACTCACCACTCTCTGTGAGAAACCTCTGAACGTGATACTGTTCGTAACCATGAGCTTACCAACTGGAGCACTAATAGACATGTAGTACAGCAGCATCATGTGACCATCTTAAAATCCAAAGTTATGGCCCTCTCTCACGGTGCGAGTCCACCCACGAGTGACCCTGAGTGAAAGAAAAAAACAGACTCGTGGTTGTGTACGAGATTCCAAGTTTATGTTCAAGAGTTTAACCGAGTTCCCACGGGTATATCATTTCTGCGATGTTCCAAGTTCCTCTCCCGAGTTACCAAGCTCCTCTCCCGAGTTATTCTTGAGCCAACCGTGAATGAAAGTCTGTTTTAATAAGCAACAGTGTTTTAATAAGCAACAGTGTTAAAGAAGACATCTCCATCCTGCGGCTTTGAGTTAAAGATAGAATTCAGCGCAGCCGCATCTATTGATATGACCTACAAAGGGAAAATGCGCACCGTCCAGTGCCAGAGCAGTTATACTTATGATTTGTTTGAAACACACATCACATAGTTAGAAGACCAGCGGGTGCAGGTTTTCTATATTTTAATTGAATTTACTGCCAGGGAGATGGGGAGATACACTGTGGGGAGACGGGAGATGAAATCTTTGAATGTGGATGGATGTCTCTGCTCCTGCTCGTTCTAAGCAGAATATATTTTCAAGCCGGGCTTTGGTTTTATTCCTTGTTTTTGTTTATTCGCACACACTTTTCATGAGTGAGGGTGTGAGAAGTTTGTCGGGTGCCGGCCGGCCGGCTGCAGCTGCTGTTCTTTCACATCAGTTGCACATCAGATTGTTGTGAGACGGAGCTTAGGGTTCGCCTCCTGAGCTGCTTTGGTGCCCAGACGTGAGTTGAGATGGAGGGAGGTTGGGGGGGAATGCGCGGGCGTCATTAATCTGTCTGGGGTGACAAGGCTCTTGGGTTAGGCTGGGATCATTCTCTGCGGGATGATCTTAGTGCGGGAGACAAGTGCAGGAGAGGTGTATTGACTGTGTGGGCAGACACTTTGGTAGTGATTGCCCACCAGTCTCAAAAGCCGCTGTGTCTCCCTGTCCCTGGGATAGCAGGGGGCGATCAAACAGCACAATATTCCCCTCCCTCTCCACGCCAACATGAAGGGCAATGATCCCAAGGCTTTGGCATCAGAAGCAGCGGGCAGGCGACAATCACCCGCCATAACGCGAGAGAGATCATGCACTATTGTAGGTCTCCTTTGCACATCGGTGTTTCTGTCTTTCTCCATCTCATTGTTGGCCCTGTCTGTCGCCACCCCCACCCCACCCCTCTGCTTCCCGGCCATATGTGTGACCCCTTCCCTCCCCTCTCCAGCTTCCGCACCCATTGCACGGGGCGCGGGGGCTTCGCACCGTCTTCACGTCGGCGACGCCAGCAGGTCAGTGCCAGTCGCCCCGGGGCAGGTGCTCAGGCGCTCTCTCCCAGCGTGGCCCCAGACTGGGAGGGGGATGGGAGTCAGTGGGCACGCCGACTCTGCCAACCAAGCCACCCATCCACGTCCACACGCTCGGTAGAACAGGAGCTGAGACTGGGAACAGTACCGCCCCTGCCCCCTCCCTCTGCAACTGCAAACAACCCCACTCTCCTGCTCACTTAACCCGCCCATCCCTTCTCTCTGGGTATTGAAGGCGCTTCTGGTCTGCAGTGTGCAATAGTCACCAAAATAAACTGCATCTTTAGAAAGGAAAAATACAAAATATGTCAATCCCACTGGATAGCGCTTAGTCATGGTGCTGTACAACACGGAAACAGGTCTTTCGGCCCAGCTTGGACGTGCCATCCAAGTTGGCGTCTTGGGGCAGTCCTATTTGCCTGCATGTGGCCTATAGCCCTCTTTTTTTTTTTTTTTTTTTAGTTTTATTAGAAGTAAGTACAGGAATATGGCACCAAGGTGCCTAATATATATTGACATGTTACATTTTATGTACAGTTTCTTATTTTTTTTAATAATGAAAAAGAAAGAAAAAGAGTAGAAAGTAAGAGATTAAGGAGATAATTATCTACATTCTTGCCCATCCCTCACCCAATCCTGAAACAGGTAGCTTCTATGATTTTGTTGCACCATATGCTTCCAAAAAATTGACAAATGGAGACCAAGTATAGGTCTCGTTAAGAATTGGTCTGATTTATCTATTAGGAGGAATCGCATTTCCTCAAGATGTGCGGTGTCCAACATGTTTGAAATCTACATTTTAAGCTATGGTATGGATGTATTTTTCCAAAAGTTAAGTATACGTTTTTTTTGCCGTTATTAACCCATAATTAAAAAATAAATTTTGAGATGAGTTCAATTTATTCCCATCTTCCATTACTCCAAATATAATCATTTCTGTATTTGGTTCCATTTTTATCTTGAATAATTTTGTAAATATCTCAAAAATATCACTCCAGGATTTATAAAGTTTTATGCAGGAGACAAAGGAGTGTGTTATAGTTGCATTTTGGGATAGACATTTATCACACATAGGGGAAGTATTTGGATAGATTTATTCAATCTAGTTTTTGAATAATATAATCTATGTAAAATGTTAAATGGAATTAAATTATGTCTTACATTAATTGAACATTTGTGTATATATATCATACTTTTCCCATGTTTCCTTCGTAATTTTTATCATTTATTCTCGTTCCCACTCTTCTCTAAGTGCCTCTGCCGATGGTAAATCTACATTTAAAATACTATTATATAAATATGATATTAATTTCTGTGAGTCAGCCGTAATATTCATTGCTTCTTCCAGTGGATCTAAAGTTATGTTTTGATATCTTTGTATGTATTTCTTCATGAAGTCGCGGATCTGAAGATATTTAAAATATTGTTTATTTTTCAGTTTAAATTTTAATTTTAATTGTAGGAATGATAACAGATTTCCCATTTCATACATATCACCGGTCCTTTTAATTCCCATACTTTCCCATTGATTATATGTTTTATCAATAAGAGATGGTTTAAGTGAAGAATTATTCAATATTGGCATTAACAATGATATGTTTCTTAATTTTAAGGATAATTTTATTTGTTTCCAAATTCTTATTGTATCATGTATAATTGGGTTATTCTTATATACTGTGTTGTTCAGTTTTATCGGGGAGAAGAGGATCGCTCCTATGTTACAAGGAGAACAGTCCTCTTTCTCCATTCTTATCCATTCTGTCTGTTGGGCAGAACTGTCTAACCAGTAAATTATATTCTTAATATGCACTGCCCAATAGTAATACAAAAAGTTCGGAAGTGAAAGTCCCCCAATGTCTTTTGGTTTGCACAAATATTTTCTTTGAATTCTGTGTGATCTATAGTCCCAGATAAAATTGGTAATATTAGAGTCTAGTTTAAAAAAAAAGTTTTTTGGTATATATAATGGTATAGATTGAAATAGGTATAATATTTGTGGTAAAAAGATCATTTTTATAGCGTTTATTCTGCCTATTAATGATAACGGAAGTGTTTTCCAGAATTTAATCAACACATTGAGTTTATTTAATAAAGGCATAAAATTAGCATTAAATAATGCTTTGTATTTTCTGGTAATTTGAATACCCAAATACTTAATTTTTTTCTGTTGTAATTTTAAAGGGGAATTTTGATAGGTGTGTAGATTCTTGAGGTTTTAACGTCATGATTTCACTTTTATTCCAATTTATTCTATATCCAGAAAAAGAACCAAATTCCTCTATTAAATTTAATAAGTTTGGTATGCTCGTTTGTGAATTTGTAATGTATAAAAGTATATCGTCTGCATATAATGAAATTTTATTATTTGAGTCCCTAGTATTATATCCCTGAATATTCGGATGAATTCTTATACTTTCAGCCAGGGGCTCTATCATAAGGGCAAATAGCAGAGGTGATAAAGCACATCCCTGCCTATTGCCCCTCGATAATTGAAATTTTGGAGATAACATATTATTGGTTAATATTCTTGCTGTTGGTTTATCATATAATAATTTTACCCATACAATAAAATTCTCTCCCATATTAAATTTTTGCAATATTTTATATAAATACTGCCACGCTACCTGATCAAATGCTTTCTCTGCCTCCAGAGAAACAATTGATAAATCTTCTTCCTCCGTTTTATGTGAGTACATTATATTAAACAGGCGTCTCAAATTATTAAATGAATGTCTTTTGGGTATAAACCTCGTTTGAGCAGAATTTATCAATTTACTAATATATTTATTCAATCTTCTTGCTAAGGTCTTTGCTAAAATTTTCTGATCTGTATTTAAAAGTGATATAGCTCTATATGAGCCCGGTTTATCTAAATCTTTATCTATTTTTGGTATAAGCATAATAGTTGATTCAGCTAGTGTTTCTGGTAATTTATTTTCTTTAAAGGGATGAGTATATAAATTAAGTAAGTGTGGAGCCGTTATCTCGTGAAATCTTTTATAAAATTCGTTACTAACACCATCTGGTCCAGGCGTCGTACCATTATTCAACGATTTTATTGTTTCACCTATTTCTTCAAGTGTAATCTGAGCTCCTGCCCATAGCCCTCTAAACCCTTCCCATCCATTTATCTGTCATTAATAACCTCAAGAAAATTCCTGCTTCAGTTTCCTGGGTCCAACTCAGGGAGAGGTCTCCCCGCTTTCCAGGGTTAATTGCTCCACTGTTTATAATGTTCTCTGCATTATGAAGTCATCGACAGTGAACCCCATGGGCAATCACTACCAAAGTGTCTGCTCACACGGTCAGTACACTTGTCTCCTGTACTAAGTCACCCCAACCCCCCCCACCTCCTCCCCCCCACCTTTCCCACCCAACTCCAGTCCCATCCCCACCCCCTGGGAAACAGAAGGGAGCGACAATCAACTGCCACGGATACAAATAATGTCATACACAAGAAAGGGCAGATGCTGGTTGACAAAAAGTGAACACACAGTGCTGGAGTTACACAAAGACGCAGCAGAAATTTGGAAACGTCAACCCGTCACCTATTCCTTCTCTCCAGAAATGCTGCCTGCCTGCTGAGTTAAAAAGTGCCCAGTGTAGACTCATGAGTCACTAAGGTAAACTCACGGGCCACTACGTTCTTACAATGAGTTTAAATGTTTCAATTTTTAACTTCAACAGTTAATTTGACTCGTGGAATACTTTAAACATGTTTGAATTTTTTCAGAATTAACAAGTTTCACAGGTACCTGCCGTTAGCGCCACGAGTCGCTAAGTTGCGTTTGCGAGTTCCGACGTTCACACTACGTTAATTGTACATGATTACCACGAGTGAAAACTCGGGGTCACTCGTGGGTCGACTCGCACCATGAGACAGGGGTTTTACAAGCAATAGTTGCTAGGGATCAATGGATTGATGGATTAAATAAAGGGAAGGTGCACTATCACGCCACTAGCAATCTCATGAAGTTTCATCTTAGTCAAAAAATCCAGAAGATTGTGAATTTCAGTGTATGATGATTTTTTTTAAATTATTTTTATGCCCGTCTATTTCTCCACTCTGCTGTGCATAATTCTGCTATTGCCAAATATCAGGAAATAATGGGCTTTGCATTTTCTTTTTACACTTGTTTGAACGTTGGATTTTTGGAATTTAAAATGCTCGAGGAAGGAGGCTGCAAAACATGGTAAACATTGCCCAGTCCATCAGGGATACTGACTTCCCCATCATCGAAGGGATCTACAAGAAGGTAGTTAATATCATCAAAGACCCACACTACCCTTACCATGCTATATTCTCGTTGTAACCATTGATATGGTCATGTCTCAAAACTGTCACTTCCAGGTTCAAAAGCAGCTTCTTTCCATCTACCATCACCATCTTGAAACAACTTGCACCACCCTTCCTACAACCTTACTTCAGGGATGAATCACTGTGAAATTTGCAACATTATACATACTTGGAATGGACATATTAAAGTCTAGTTAATTTGGAACAACTGATATTTTATTGTATATACATTGTCAATGCGATGTTGCATCTAAAGCGTCTGTAAACCTGCTGCAAGTGAGAAATTCAAGTTGGTTCATATATCAAATAAGCACTTTTGACTTGATTATTTCAATATAATTCTGACGCTGATTGTAGGGTATTTTTCAAATATGTAAAACTATATTGCGATTGTTTGTGTAAATATATATAAAAGATTTCTGAAGTTTTTTTAGTGTTTCAGATTTAACCTCGTCACTTGAGAAAAATTACAACTGTAGCAGGGACTCGCAGGAGTCCAGTCAAAAACTAAGCGGACACGAGTTGTGTGCACTAGACGTGTTTATTCTCTCCAATACAGAATACAGCTCCTTACTCTCTTAAGGTTACAGGCATTGCCCGGCCTTAAATACCACTTCAGATACCAACCCCGTGTCTAGTGCCTCCCACACCGAGACGCCGCTCTCCAGAGCCGAGGGTACATTGTGCCCGTGACTTACCAGCCGGCGCCGCCACACAACCCTCAAATACAAGATGAGTGCCCTATGCAAAACCAGCTGATCTCAGTGCTTCTCAATAACACAGTGATACCAATCCACAAACGTTTCTGCAATTTTAACAATGGAATGTATATCTGGCTGTATTTGTGCACCCTAGATGGTTATTGTTATTGTCCTTTCTCTTTAAACCCATTGAAAGTCCTTCCTTAAAGAATCAGGTATCCAGGTCGAGCCAAGCAGTGATCAGACAGGATAACATCCTCCGATACAGATTCTCTCCTGTAGTCTCTTCCACCACACTCCACCTCTAATGTCTTGTGGTCACATTCACCAGGTCCAAGAGGACCCACTGATGTGCCCACTTAACGCTGGTGCCCACATCACATGTCCTGTGCCTTGCGAGCTTTCAGGAGGAATTAACCCCATTGATTACACAAGGAACTGCAGATGCTGGAATCATTTGTATAAATCAAAATGCTGAAGTAGCTCAACAGGTCATGCAACATCTCTAGAGAATATGGATAGGCAATGTTTTGAGCAGGGAATCTTGCTGAAGAGTTTTCTGCAACTCAGTACAGAAGCTGCATGATTTACTTGAGGGAATATATCTACTGCTTCTGTTCTATACCCCACACTTGCCATGTGGTGAAGTTAAATCAGGAAAACTGCCCAATAACACACTAACTCTGCTACGTCAAAGGCTGTGATTTATTTTCAAGAATATAAATTACAACCAGGAATGGTTATAAAACCTAGCTAAGTAACCTTATACTCAACTCACTCCGGTGATCAATGTGAGCAAAGTTTAATGTGTTTGGTGATCAGCCTGTCAAGAATTAATTTGCAAACTGCAACTCCATTCTTTAAATAAATGCCCCTAAAATTGGCCCATCTCCTCGACTAATCACATATTGTATACCTGTGCAGAACCACACATACCATCTAACAGTGTTCTAGTATTTCCATATGTGGTTGTGAATGGTAATTTCATATGCTCTTAGACACTCAGGGTACCCTATCAATCATGATTTGGTTTCTGTAACTGTTGAATTAACACATAATCCTTGTCAATGTTTATAACTCTGTTGGTGTTTGAAGCACCAGAATTGGCGACTCACATATTCTCGCAAATTCAAATAACTCTAAAAGTTGCTCTGAATTTTCTACATTTTAGCCAGAAACCCTGTCAAATGTATTTTATTTCTTATCTGTTGAAAAGGAGTTTCACCAGTGCAGAAACAGTGCACAGGATTTCTTAAGCATTCTGCTGAAAAGTTTGTTGGCTTCACAAAACATTCAGGAAATGTGGTTCATTTATAAAAAAACATACTTTTACTTTCATCCTTTTATTCCAATAAATTCAGAGTGCAGATCTTATTATTTTCACTTATGTTAGTTTTATGCTGATGTGTAAAGAACTTCTTGCTGAAAGTTTGGTTATAGGGAGAGTAAAGAACAAGAAAAAGATTTGACCAGAACTCTACGAATGGTAAAAGTCATGATTGAACTGATTATAACTCTTGTAACCAATTTCAAATACTTTATCTTGTAAAAGAGGAGGTTCTAAAAATTAATGTGATTAACCTTTCCAGCATATTGCCAATTTTACAATATCAGGTAGTGAAAAAGAAATGTCATCAATCTTCCAAAGCTTCACCTTCTCTGCGGGAAATTCCATTATTTTAAGGTCTGCTTTCAGCTCTTTGCCCTTCACTTATTTTCTACTCTCTCTTCCAATTGTCATTGTAACAAAAATGTGGCAGAACAATGCATGAGTGTAAACCACAAGAGTACTGTGTGTTCTGCATTGTTAAAGGTGATATATGGACGAGGTGAGGAGAAATTCTCATGGAATATAAATATCTGGGCCAAGTGACCTAGTTCTATGGTGTAGGTTCTTTAGTCCTATATTTATCTCTTTATGTCTCATGTACCATTCATAATCCGAACTGATGGTGCATCTGGCTGCTTCCTTAAAACTTGCACAGACCAAATGGCTAAAGTTTTTTTTGAAAACATCATCAACCTTCATAACAGAGGTCCAAGGTTCCAAACTGCTTTGAAAGAATGCCCGATGCCCAAGAAAGAGTAAGGTAACATGGCTCAACGTTTATTGACTAGCGCCACTGACCTGTGTTGATGAAGTGCTTTGTGAGGTAGGTTATGGCTCATATCAACTCCTACCTTTGAAAGGAGTTGGACCCACTACAATCCACCTACCACCACAACATGCCGACAGGAGATGTGATCTTGCTGATCCTCCATTCGGCACTGGACTACTTTAACAATAAGAACACTAATGTTCCTATTAACTATTGTTCATCGACTACAGCTCAACGCTCACTTCAAAACTTATGAACAAACTCAGAGAACTGGGACAGGCAGCATCTCAGGAGAGAAGGAATCCAGAGAACTGGGTCTCTGCTCATCCCTATGTAATTGATCCTTGGCTTCTTCATTGGCAGACCACAATCAGTATGAATTGGCAACTTTCTTCCCAATAACCATACACATAGGAGGACCTGAAGGCTGTGTGCTCAATCCCTGCTCTACTCTTTCTATACCCATGACTGGGTAGTGAGACACAGTTCCAATGCCATCTTTCAATCTGCTGACGATACCAGGGTTGTTAAATGAATAATGGGTACCAATTAGTTCAAGGTACAGGATGAAAATCTGATTGAATGGTGCCAGAACAATAGTCTTGCTCTCAACATTACCAAGACCAAGGATTGTTGACCTCAGGAGGTGAAAGCCAGGAATCTACACACCAGTCTTCATCAACAGAATGATGGTGAAGAAGGTCAGGTTCCTGGCCGTGTCTCTAAAGATCTGCCCTGGGCCCACCATATCTATCAAATCAAACTCCCAGGAACAAAGGAGCTGACACAGAATGGTTGATATTGCCTGGTTCATCACATCCCCATCATCAAAATTATCTAAGCTGATCAAAAAGGCAGCTAATATCATGAAAGAGTCACACCACCATGGCCACCATCTCAGTTTTCTACGACCACTGGGAAGGAATTTGAAGACCATGACCATGATCATTAAGTTCAAGAATAGCTTCTGCCTAACAAACATCAGCCTTTGAACACTAACCTGAACAAATATTCTTTGTTTGCACAACAGATTTAAATTTTGCATCAATGTTACCTTGTATTACGCTTACTAATTTATTGTATTATTGATTGTTATATATTTATCTGGGTGTTATCTGCCTGTTAAGCTGCAGCAAGTAAAAATGTAATTATTCTGTCACCTGTACATATGAAAATTAGACACTCGATATGACTCTAGTTGATCTGTTTGTACATGCCTTTGTCCCATTTTCTTTAACTGCTTTAGATAAAATTCAATCAGGCTTAGATCTACAATGAGAAATTGGCCCTACATTAAATGTCATTTTTATTTATTTATTTATTTATTTTTTAAAAAAACTTTTTTTGTTAGAAGTAAATACTGTAATGTGGTACTTAAGTACCTGATGCATACAGACATATTACAGATCTTGTACAACTTCTTATTTTTAATTTAATAATACAAGAACAGTGATAGAAAGAAGAAAATAGAGAGGGTCGTAGGCAATGGTGATGGTGCTGATTCATGATATAATAGGAAGAGCCCGAAAAAGAGATAGATAGACAACAGAGTAGAAATGAATAGTGAGAGAGACAGAGAGAAGAAAGAAGCTAAAGAGATTTTTTTTAAAACAAAGAAAATAAATTAGGAGAGATATACCTATTTAATATCTTTACCCATCCGTCACCCAGTTCTGAACCATTTAATTTCTAAGGTTATGTTATGTTGCACCATATGCTTGTAAGAAGTTGATAAAAGGAGACCAAATCTTTAAAAATTGGTCTACTTTGCGTAATAGGAGGAATCTCATTTCTTCAAGATGTAACGTTTCCGACATATTTGAAATACTCATTTTAAACGTTGGCGTGGATGCATTTTTCCAAAATTTAAGTATACGTTTTTTTTTGCTGTTATTAAGCCATAATTAAAGAGAGATTCTTGGAACATAGTTAGCTTATGTCCCCCTTTCATTTATCCAAAGATAATCACTTCTGTATTAGAGTTCAATTTTATGTTAAATAGTTTTGTAAAAGTTCCAAAGATTTAATTCCAAAACTTATGAAGTTTTGTACAGAGAGACAAAGGAATGTGCTATAGTGGCATTTTGAGTTTGACATTTGTCACAAATGGGGGAAACATTTGGAAATATTTTATTCAGTCTAGTTTTAGAGTAATATAATCTATGTAAAATTTTAAATTGAACTAAGATATGCCTTACATTAATCGAACATTTATGTACATATAATAGGTTTTTTCCCATCTGAATTTCGGAATTTATATCAATAATTCGTGTTCCCAGTCCCTTCTAATTGCCTCTGTTGTTGGTGTTTCTATATTTAAAATATTATATAAATATGATATTAAATTGCTTGATCCTGCCTTTCTGTTCATTCCTTCATCTAATAAATCGGAGGTTAGAGTTTGATATCCTTGTATGTTTTTTTTTCAAATAATCTCAAATTTGAAGGTATTTGAAATATTGATTACTTTTCAGATTGTATTTTAGTTATAGTTGTTGGAATGATAGAAGTTTTCCCATTTCATACATATCTCCAATCATTTTAATTCCTATTATCTCCCAGTGGATAAACGTTTTATCAATAATAGATGGTTTGAATGAGGGATTGTTAACTATTGGAGAAAGAAGCGATAAGTTTCTTAATTTTAAAGTTAATTTTTGTTTCCAAATTCGTATTATACTGTGAATAATTTGATTCTTCTTATATATTATATTATTCAGTTTCATCGGAGAAAGAAAAATCACTCCTATATTATAGGGAGAACAATCCTCTTTCTCCATTCTTATCCAGTCTACTTGTTGGGCAGAACTGTCCAACTAGTAAATTATACTTTTAATATTCACTACCCAATAGTAATACAACAAATTGGGGAGTGTCAGTCCCCCGGATTCTTTAGGTTTACGCAGATGTTTTCTTTGGATTCTATGTGATCTATAGTCCCATATGAAATTTGTAATATCAGTTTTTTTTTAATTTTTTTTGGTAAATATATTGGTAATGATTGAAATAGGTACATTATTTGTGGTAAAACGTTCATTTTTATAGCATTTATTCTGCCTATTAAGCAATGTTTTCCAGAATTTAATCAACACATTCAATTTAGTTAATAAAGGCATGTAGTTTGCGTTAAATATTGATTTATATTTTCTAGTAATTTAGATACCTAAATACTTGAATTTTTCTGTTGCAATTCTAAAAGGGAATTTCAACAGATGTGTCGGCCCTTGGGGTTTTATCGTCATAATTTCGCTTTTATTCTAATTTATTCTATTTCCTGAAAAGTAACCAAATTCCTCTATTAAATTTAATATATTTGGTATGCTAATTTGCAAATTTATAATGTATAATAATATGTCGTCTGCATATAATAAAATTTTATTATTTGAGTGTTTGGTATTACATCCATTAATATTCAGATGACTTCTTATACTTTCTGCTGGAGGCTCTATCACAAGTGCAAATAGCAGCGGCAATAGTGCACACCCCTGTCTATTGCACCTTGATAATTGAAATTTTGGGGATAATAAGTTATTGGTCAGTATTCTAGCCTTCGGCTTATCATATAATAATTTTACCCATGATATCAAATTCTCTCCCATATTAAATGTTTGCAATACTTTAAATAGATATTGCCATACTACTTGATCAAATGCTTTTTTTGCATCCAGTGAAATAATTGATAAGTTTTCCTCTTCAGTTTTATGTGAGTACATTATATTAAACAGACGTCTCAAATTGGGTATAAACCCCGTTTGATCCAGGTTAATTAGATTGCTAACATATTTACTCAATCTTCTCGCTAGGGTCTTTGCTAATTTTTTAAATCTGTATTTAAGAGTGCTATGGCTCTATATGAGCCTGGGTCTTCTAGATCCTTATCCTTTTAGGTATAAGTGTAATAGTTGACTTCTGGTAGTGTTTCTGGTAGTATATTTTCTTTAAAAGCATGTACATATAAATTTTGTAAGCGTGGTGAAATTATCTCGTAGAATCTTTTATAGAATTCATTACTAAAGCCATCTGGTCCTGGCGTTTTACCATTCTTCAACAAATTTATTGTTTCTTCTATTTCCTTCAGTATAATCTGAGCTCCTAATTCCTCTTGTTCCAACGTGTTGAGTATTGGAAAATTACAATTATCTAAGAAGTTTGTAATTTTAATATTATCTGCTGAGGTTTTAGATGTATATAGATTTTGATAAAATTGAGCAAATCTTTTGTTAATGTCTTTAGGTAATGTTAATAATTCACCTTTATCTGATTTAATTTTAGTAAATGTATTTTCTGTTTCCCGTTTTTATCAGTTGATGTACTAAGAGTTTATTTGGTTTATCACCGAATTCAAAGTTTTCCTGTTTTGTAATTTGAAATAATGGTATTATTCTTGCCGATAAAATTTTATTTAATTTGTATTTCAGTATTGTTATCTTATTATGTTTATCTATGGTTGGTTCTTTGGCATTATCTAGATCTAATTGTTTAATTTGTTGTTCTAGCTGCAATTGTTCAGTGTTGTTCTTTTTATTTTGGAAAGCTTGATATGAAATTATAGTTCCTCTAATGAATGCCTTAAAAGTTTCCCATAATAAGGAGGGTGAGATTCCTGGTGTATCATTAGTCTCAAAGAAGAATTTCATCTGCTGTTTTAAATATGTACAACCTTGTGAGTTGTTTAAAATTTGGGAGTTAAACCTCCAGTATGATTTTTTTATCAGACATTCCTTCTAATTTTAAGAAAAAAGTTAACGGGGAATGATCAGAAATAATACTATTATGATATTTAGAGTTGTATGTGTATGGAATTAATTTCGTGTCCACTAAAAAATAGTCGCTACGTGAATACGTTTTATGTACCGTTAAATAAAATGAGTGTTCCCTTCCAACTGGATTAGCAATTCTCCATACATCTGTTATGTTTGTGTTTTTTATGTATGTATTTAGGAATTCACTAGTTTTAGATTTTATGTTAGTCCTTTTTTTTTGCTGATTTATCCAGATATGGATCTAGAACACAATTGAAATATCCTCCTATTATCACATTTTGATAGTTAAACTGAAATTATATCCAGAATTTTATTAAAGAATTGAGGGTTATCAAAGTTTGGGAGCATAAATGTTTATCATAGTGAGTGAGGTAGAGTGAATTTCTCCCGTAACTATAACGTACCTCCCCTCTTTATCTGCTATGATATTCTTTGATTTAAAGGGTATACTTTTACGAATAATAATAGCCGTGCCTCTAGATTTAGAAGTAAATGAAGAGTAGTATGTTTGCCCAATACAATTTGCCTTCAGTCTTATCTGTGTTTGATGTTTCAAATGTGTTTCTTGTAAAAGAATTATGTCAGAATTGAGTGCTTTTAATTGGGCAAAATACTTACCCCTTTTAATTGGTTCATTAGTGCCCCTTATATTCCAGCTACAAAATGTGATTCCTCCATTTTTCTTTTGTTTATCATCTTGCATTGTAAATCATGTTAATACCCTTAAGTCATATGGTGCAACCAAGTACCTCAGAACTCTAGGTGATGGGTGGTCATCCACAGCTGTTAAATTTTGTGGGCATCTCCCCTTCAAAATTGACCTTAAAAAAGACCAGAAAGTGTAAAGTGGTGAAAAGGAAATTGAAAAACAAAAAGTGATACTATAATATCTAAAAATAAAGATATTATAAAAAAGAAACCACCTAAAGGTGGTAGGTAAGTTCTTGTAGCTCTGCCCCCTTGACCAATTATTATTAAAAGGAAGAAAGGCCGGTTCAAATTTGAAAAATATATATATAAGATAAAACGCATTTCAAATCTAACTATTCAAATGCATCTTCAAAAAATCCAACATTAAGTATACGCTAAAATATACCAGTAACTATGTTACTTACAGTGGCTTGCAAAAGTATTCATACCCCTTGAACTTTTCCACATTTTGTCACGTTACAACCACAAATGTAAATGTATTTTATTGGGATTTCAGTTTTTGACTTTTCAGTTTTTTATTTGTAAAAAAATTTGAAAACCACGTATCATTTTCCTTCCACTTCACAATTATGCGCCACTTTGTGTTGGTCTATCACATAAAATCCCAATAAAATACATTTACATTTGTGGTTGTAACCTGACAAAATGTGGAAAAGTTCAAGGGGTATGAATACTTTTGCAAGCCACTGTATATACCCATATATGCCTATATACCGACAATTATTACATTTCACTCCCCAATTAAGTCCCATTCTTTTATATTAGACAACACCAGGTTCCAGGGGGTTAACCAGATTCAGACCCTTGGATAGTTTCCAAGTATCTAAGTCTCCTCCCCCCCTCCTTTACGCACAGCTTAAACTAGATATGCTATATCCATTAAATTTGTTAGTATATTGTTAATACATATCGATCATATTTAACTCATTATCCTTATACTTAGGAGTTAATTAGCATCTTGAGATAAACCCCCCTTTTCCCCCTTAGGGGAATCAGTCATTATTACACTGTGCATCAATATTACACAGTGGTGGGTTATTGTTGTTGAGATAGTTCTGTTAGTTAATTGTTTTATGTTAGTATATAATTGTATGTTTCTTAAGTCATAAATATTTGTATACAAGTCCATTAGTATTATTTTTTCATATTCCCAAATTCCGTTTGTTTTCCACCTTGGCTTCACTTGTTTTCCAAGTCCTTAATTCAGAGTGAAACATAGAGTTCGGCCTTGAAATAACATTCTAGAGATAAAGTGTCTACCCATCGCCTCGTGGAAGAATCCGCCATCTTAACAAGAGCAGGCTTTTTTATTAAAAAGTCTTATCTTCACCGCTTCTCCTCTGTAATGTTATGAGAGACCGACTCCTGATAATCAGTTGACCTCCTTTACGATACCTTGTGCATAATTAAATGCCTCTTCTGGGTCCGTGGATGCACGTTCAACAGAATTATAAGTAATTCTCATCTTTGCAGGATACATTATTCCATATCTTACACCAGTGATTCCTTTCAAAATCATTCTTGTCTTTGTGAACATGTCCCTCTTTTTGGTAATTTCAGCTGGATAGTCACAAAATAATCTTAGGTTATCCTCTTCAAACGTCAAATTCGATCTATATGGAATCAGTTTCATAATTTCTTCCAGAGCAGAGATGTCGTGAAATTTCACTATAATCTGTCTTGGGGGGCAGCTGAGCTTGCTTAAGCCTTGTGTCGGACCCGGTGAGCCATGTCTATTCTCGGGTTTTCTATTCTCCATTTTCCACGTCTATTCTCAGCTTAAATAAAGTAAGTTGGTAGCAAACTCCCGAGGGTTTTTTCCAATTTCCCTTCCCTCGTTTACTCCAACTATTTTTAAATTCTGCATTCTCGATCTTGCTTCCAAATCCAGGCATTTATCATTCATTTTGGCAAGTTGCCCCCCAGTACTTTTTTGCTCCTTTCTCAGTCTCTTTATCGCCTTAGACAACTCAGTCATCGTATTTTCCATTTCTTCCATAACCTGCTTAATTGTCGTTTAAATCTTCCTCAATTTCTTCAACACATTTATTTAAGTTATCAATTTTCAGCATCACTTCCTCATTACCACATTTAATTTTTTTAGAGATACTTTTGTCCAGTGCGGCGTTCCCTTCTTGTACCAATTTAGAAATGTCTTTAGTGACTGAAGTTCTTACCGGTTGTTCCAATTGTTCCATCTGCCCTTCCTTTGAAGTCATTTCTGTAGGAGGACTTTGAGAATTAGCTTCTTCTTCCGAGCTTTCAGCTGATGTTTGTGGAGTTTTACCAAGTTTTTTCAGGTAGAGTCTTGTAGCAGGTTTTGCAGCAGGTTTTGCAGGCTTCTGATGAGGATTCCCTTTTTTTCATTTAAAACTGCCGTCAATCTGTTGGAATTATTCTTGTGCATTGTGTATATAGCAGAAAACCCTGTTATCAGCAGGATTTCTGATAACTCCTTTTACACAATTAAATAACAGCTCCAGTAGTTATTTTTGAACTCCCCCGTCTTCCAACTCATATTTTAGCACATTAAAGCATTCTTCGGGAATGGAGCTAAACAGCAGCGCCTCTCAGCACTCCATTGACGCCACCGGAAGTCAAATGGCATTTTTAGAGATAGTTTAAGCAGAGTTTGTTTGAGAGGAAGTTCCTGAAGGTCATAAACAAACAGCAGACATAAAATGCAGACACAAAACGCACATTTGGCCCTAGGATGGCACCATCTCCTTGCAGAAGTCAGAGGAGCAAGGGAAAACAGGAGATATAATTGTCAAAAGCAGACCAATAATTTCATTACCCTAGCACTGCACCACAGGTGATTTGGTTAAATAAATACAATAATCTAGTAATACTAACAATATTTACAAAGTACAATACGATGATACAACTTTATCCTGGAGAGAAATTGGTCTGCAACCAGTCAAAAGATACAGATTTAGGCATTAAAAGTGTCGTGCTTTATAATAATAATGACATTTAAGTGACCAGTTATTGCACAGCACATATGTAATATTGCACAGACATGAAATTAAATGGAAAAGTCCAAGAGGAATGTGCAACGTTGGGGGGGGGACTTAGTCTACCCCATGACAGAAGTGGGAGGAGTTGTACAGTTTGACAGCCACGGGGAAAAAGGATCTTCTGTGGTGTTCTGTGCTGCATCTTGGTGGGACCAGTCTGTTGCTAAAGGTGCTCCTCAATTTTACTAGTGTGTCATGGAAGGGGTGAGATGTATTGTCCAAGATGCTCCTCAGTTTGAGGAGCATCCTCCATTCCGAGATCACCGCCAATGAATCCAGCTCCGCCCCCAGGGTGGAGCCAGTCTTCCTGATGAGCTTGTTGATTCTGTTGATGTTCATGACCATCAGTTCACTGATACCCCACACACAACTGCGTTGAAGATGGCACTGGCCACCACCAATTGATAAAACATCTGCAGCATCTTACAGCAAACATTGAAAGAGCTGAGCCTCCTCAGAAAGTATCGACAGCTCTGTCCCTTCTTATACAGTGCCTCAGCATTCTTGGACCAATCGAGTTTACTGTCCAGGTACACTCCAAGATACTTGTACTCCTGGGTAACCTGCACATCCACACAATTGATGGAGACAGGGGGCAGGGATGCTCCTCTACTCCTAAAGTCCACCACCAACTCCTTAGTCTTGTCGGTGTTGAGCTGCAAGTGATTTCAGTGCACACCACTCAACAAACTCATTGACTACACCTCTGTATTCAGCTTCCCACCCTTCACTGACGCCACCCATAATTGCAGTCATCCAAAAACTTCTGCAGGTGACAGGAGTCCAAGTTTTCCAAATTGCATCGTCCTATCTGGGCCACATGAGAATAAACTCTCTTGAAGTTGCATCTGAAGTCTGAGATGTGGATGGTGAACAGGAAGGGAGAGAGGACCATCCCTGTGTTGCTCACCATCCTATCCAAGACACAGTTTTTCAGCCTGACATATTGTGGCCATCCATTCAGGTAGTTGCTGATTCATGGCACCAGTGGAGCATCCACCAGCATCTTCGTCCATTTTCTCCCTAGCAGAGCAGGCTGGTTGGTGTTAAAAACACTGGAGAAATAAAAAAACATGAAGAAGGATCTCGACCCGAAACGTCGCCTATCTCCTTCGTTCCTTAGATGCTGCTGCATCCGCTGAGTTTCTCCAGCCTTTTGTGTACCTTTGACTCTCATAATGTTTCCTGGCTTATCCAGGAGAGTGCTTCCCGACTTATCCAAAAAGAGAAACTCCATGCAAATTGATTCACCATCATTTTGGAAGGAATGAGAGCTGGATTATGTTAAATTATGTCTTCCCTGTCCATCTTCATTAACTATGTTGGTCATTTTCTTCATTTTCCCGAATTGGAACTAAAATTGCATGCCTGTGCATTGTTGTGAATCAGAAATATGTAATTTATTATCCAAATATTTCAAACAAGCTGCATTTTCTACTGGTTGAAATCAAGTACATCAAATCCAATATCAGATCTGCTGCATCGGTTACTTTTAAACTGAAACGGGTAGAATTTCCTCTTTGATGGGATGAATCCTTCTTGAATTAATGCCCTTCATTACGTTGCACTTTCTCTTGATATCAAACTCATCCAGTATCACAAAATATAAAACCCAGAATCAGTGCAATCAAGCACCATTACAAAATCCATTTTGCTATTCATTTTAAATTCCATTCTTTATTTTAAGAGTAGTAAATGTCCATGGTTTAACCAGCATGTCAATCCACTAATTCAATGTTTTTACAACTGGATGAACAGATCATTGAAATTTGAAATTCAGTTGAAAAATTGTTGAATGTTGAATGTAACTTGCGCTTAAAATTCCTTGATCATTCGACATTTATGCTGACATTGGCAGAATTGTGCAGAAAAATAACCCCAGATCGAGCTGTCTTGAGAATGGTGTAGGCATGAACTATGTTGATGTTTCAACAAGGGGAAAATATTATTCTGCATGAGATCTTTCTTCCAGTCAAATTGGCAAGTGGGTCTATATCTTTACAACTCATCCAAAATCCATAGCCGCTTTGTATCATATATATGTGTTAATGTATATAACGTAATAAAACCCAAGAGTGGAAATTCAAATTTCACTGGTACATGTGACAATAAACTGACCTTGAAACCTTGACTCAGAATGAAATCTGTCAAATGAAATGCAATTGACTGTGATGAATTCTGACTGGCATTAGATTTTTGCTTTCCTTTACATTGCCCAGTCACAGGTGAAGAGGAAAACTACTGATCTCATTCCCTGAATACCGATGAATCATTCGGTATAATAACTGAGACAAGTACTCATTGAATGAAAAGCAATTTGCGTTAAAAATCTCCTTTTATGTTGCAGATACAGGCACAACTTCAGTTCCAATATTCTGTTACATTTGAACAGGCAAAGAAGATCTATTCAAATGGACAAAATAATTACACAGGCTGGAGGCTATTTATTGATATCATCCAAGTTCAATTGTTGAACTATCCTTGTTGGAATCTCTTGGTGGGTGTGAATCACAAACAGAATGATCCCATTCAAAGGAATGGGAGAAAATCAGCAACAGGTAGAAATGTATTTAATTGAATTAGTTTAATTGTATGAGGGTATGCGTGCTGGTGTTTTCGTTCCTTTTAACATTGTTTTAATTTCTTGACATATCCTGAAGTATTCAATTATAGTGATAGCTTTGAGAGCCAATGGCCCTGAGGGTCAGACTCAATCTGTAAAATAGTAAGATTAAATGAGAACTTACCAGTTTGAAGTTTGATCTTGATTTTATGAGGAGTTACGATGAGCAATTACGTGAAGAAGGCCGTCAGTCGTCATGCACGTCAATGTTCAAAGCAGCGGTGTGGAATCACATATAAAAAGAAGTTGACCTAAAGATAGTAAGATTTGGAGAAACTAGAACTACCAGATGACCTGATAATATGAGGGTGGGGAGCTGTGGGCACGTAATCGCTCATCGTAACTCCTCATAAAATCAAGATCAAATTGGTATGTTCTCGTTTAATCTTACTATTTTACTTCGGAGCCACGTGAGTGACTACGTGAAGATTTCAAAGCTCTGCGATTTCACGCTGGTTCAAATCCAGGCTTCACACACTGAATGGATTGACCATGGATGAGTGAGCAAAAATGTTAAAGCATTCAGACATAACATAGTTAGGTAACAAAACTGGTGCTTTAATGCAAAACAAAAACAATAATGACCCCGCTCAACCTGGGGGGGAAACTATAAACAGAATTCAAAATGATATGTGCAAACACCCCCGGTCCGGAAATTGGTTTGTTATAAAACCGGCGGAACATCCTTTCATTGGCCCATCCTGCTGCCGCTAGGTTGCTGTTCAGGGGCACGTCCATAGGCCTTGCTGCTGACGTTGATGCAGCCCTGGTGGAGTGAGATTTGTAAATATCAGTATCTTCTCCTGCAAATGCCAGTACCTCTTTTAGCCATCTGGAAATGGTTTGTGTGGACACCCTATGGTGTGGTTTTTTGTTGCTGATTAGGACAGCTAACTCTGTGCCTCTGAGGCTCCTGGTGACTGTAATATAGTGGTGCAAGTGATCTACCACACATAGTCGAGGATCTTCGGGGAATGCCAAGAACTCAAGCCTGGGCCCTGGCACCCCGGCCCTGCTCTGCTTTACTAAATCATAAATGACAAAAGTTTGGTGTTGGCAGTGTTGTGCATGTTGTCGAGTCGCAGTTTGTGTAGGGTCTGGTTCGTTGCGCCATAATTAGCACCATTAGCATGACCATCTTGAGGGTGAGCTTATGTAAGGACAAAGTGGTGGCTGGACCCCACTGTCGGAGTAGTGTCAGCACCACACTTACATCCCATGTGTTGGTATATCGTTGCCTGGGGGGTGCAGTTTTATATATACCTTTCATGAGTCTGGTGATAAGGGGATGCTCCCCCACTGGTAAGGCCCCGTTCCCAGTACTTTATGAGGACAGTGCACTCCTGGCACTGTTGATGGCACTGTAGCCTAGTTTCTGGTCATGATATAAGGTAGATAGGAATTCTAATGTGTCCGTGATGCCCACTGTGTCATATGTGATGTTGGATGCCCGGCAATATGGCTCCCACTTTTTGATGTGGGAGACATACTGTTTTTGTGTGCTGTCCCTCCAGGCCGCTGTAATAACATCCACCATTCGATCAGCCAATCCAAGTCCCAGGAAAGGTGTCATCAGAATCCTCAGAATTTGGTCATGTAGCGAATGATGGTCCCCCGTTACCGGGTGTACCAGCTACTCCCTGCGGTCGGGGACAGCCATCATAGGCTGTGTCATGATTCCCAGGACAAGTGAGAACCAAGATTGTGTAGGTCAATCTGGCACTACCAAAATGCCTGTGGCATTGTCTTGCTTTATTTTGACCAAACATCGGCTGATGAGGGGAAAAGGAGGGAAAACATACAAGAAATTCCTCCCCAATGCAGCGTGAAAGCATCCACTGCTACTGCCCCTGGATCTGGCTCCCATGAGGCATATTTGGGTAAATGGTGATTCAACCTGGAGGCAAACAAATCAATGTCCGGCGTGACTCAGATTTTATTCAACCCATGTGATTGACACGCCACTGCCGTGGTGTTGTCATTCTGAAGTTGTACATGCACATGATACATATTGCTGCAATAAGCCTTTAAGCCATTGAGTGCTCCCAACAATTCTAAGTAGTTTATGCCATATTGTTGTAGGATTAAGGACTCCTGCACATTCTATCTGCCCCCGCAGCTGGTGCTGGTGTCTGTTGCCCCCCAGCCCAGGCCACTTGCATCGGTTTGTATTATAACTGATGGTGTGTCAATTTGAATTTTCCTAGAACAGTGATGTACATTGGTAGCCCACCAGTGTAACTCCGCAATAGCGTCTGGTGGTAAATGCATATGTTCCCCGAATTTGCCTGCGTGGGCTTTGAGGGCTCGTTCCTTTGCTATTTGTAAATTTTGGTAATGCAAAGGTCCATAGCAGACTCCTGGAAAGGCTGCCACAAGCTTGCCAATTATGCTTGCTACTTGTCTAATTGTTGGCCTCTGGCTAGCAATTAGCTTATTGCAGGCTTCCTTCAAGTCTGATTGCTTGCCAGCTGGCAGAGTCACTGACATTTGATTTGAGTTGATTGTAAACCCTAGGTAATCAATGATTGGAGTCAATTTAGACTTAACTGGATGGATTACAAATCCCACCCCTCAAACATGAGTTTGGTAGCTGAAACAGATGCTATTGCTGATTCCTTTGTGTTGCCAATTATTAGAATATCATCCAAATAAGCCATCACAATGTGGTTCTGAGCTCGTAGCAGTCCCAGAACTGGTTTTAGTAATTATGTAAACAGCCTGGGTGCCGGTCAGCCCATTTGGCAATGCCTTGAATTGCCACATTTGCCCCATCAATTAAATTTCAAATATCTCCCGTGTTCCCTGTGTATTGGTACGGAGTAATAAGCATCTTTTAGATCAATGCAAGCCATATAACATCCTTAGGAGACCAGCTGGATAGCTGTACCAAAGTTGTCAATTTTTAAATGTTTATACTGCACATGGGTATTGAGTTCTGTCAAGTCTAGGATAATATGACTCCCTCCATCTTTCTTTTGATTGGGAAATATATTCAATACAAATTGGTGTGATTCTGGGTGAGACCTCTGAATCACCCCTTTTGCTCTTAAAGCCTGAATTTCAGCCTGTATCTCAAATCTTTCCTGTTGAGGGAACAGATATGTGTGGTTTGGTACATTTTGAGTGGGTGGCGTTGAGCCAAGAAGGAACTCAATTTGAAACTCTTCTACACTGTGCAGTATGAACGGGTCTGCTGTAATCCAAATCCATTCATTCAAAAAATGTTTTAGCCTTCCCCCAACTTGTAAATTAGAGGTGTGTGATTTGTCCCACAAGGGACTAGAATGTCCTACCTTAGGTGTTACAGCCTGTGTGGTCCTGGCCTCTTGCCTCCCTTCCTGGGACTGCTGGACTCTGCCTCCTGTCCATGAGCCCCTAGGCTGGCTGCGCCTGTTGTGGAAGGTGGCATAGGGGTGCCCTCGTAGTGATGAGCCCCTGGGTGGAGTTGAGGCTCGGCTCATGAGGCGGAGAGTCTTGGCCTCGGCATCTAGCTCTCGTACCTGCTTCGGCAGGTCTGCCCCAAACAAATAGTTTGCCGGCTGTACATTGCTGGCTTTGCACAGCACCGCAAACTTCGGGTTCAGTGCCGGCTATATGGCACTCTTACGCAGACAGTTTATCTCAAACAGGGCATTGCAGAGGAGCCCCACTGCATCCCGTTGTGTCTCCGTTAGTGGCCCGCCATCGATAGACCTGGCAAAAGCCGTTACCCCTGAGGCCAGTATTTTCAGAATTTTCTGGCGTTTTACCTCCTGGGCTCTTACCCCTTGCCCAATATGGCCCCAGATGGCTTGGTTAATGGCCGGCACACTGAGGGAGGCACAGATGACAGAAGTACTACGGCCGGTAGTCTCCTCCATTACCTGGTCCTTTAGCTGGTGCGAGGCCAGGTAGTTTATGGTGGTGGCCAGCTCTTCATCCCAAGGCCTCTCCAGTTCGGGTAGGTATGGCGAACTTAGACGCCAATAAAGGCACTGTTGCCCCTAGGTCCCCAGGGTGTCTACGGGTCTGGCCGACTTATGTGTGGCTTTGCGCCCCGGCGGGGCTGCCACGGTGCTTTCCTGTAGCACCAAGTCTGCTACCGCTGGTTCCAACACCGGCGGCCTTGAAGGTGACTCGGACAGCTGTCCGCTACCTGCAGCACCGCGGTCTTCCATAGCCGGCTTCGCAGACCGTCTCCACACCTTCGACATGGTAAGACCGTACTGTTGATGGAAAACTAACAACCGAAACCCACCAAACAACGACCATAAGTAACTAGTTTAAAACACTTACCTCGGTTTTTAAAACCTACCGCTGGAGAGATGTAATCGCGCCTGCCAGTCCGTTGTTGGCGCATGCTTCAGACGTAATGACGCGCATGAAGACTGACGGCCTTCTTCACATAGTCACTCACGTGACTCCGAAGTAAAATCAGCATTGTGTCTTGCCAAACTGTGGCAGGGAAGAAATTGCACCCAGAGCCATCTTAGAAAAAGACAGCATGCCTCAATGTAAATCTTGGTGTAAAATAGATGTGAAACTTTGTTTAAATAAATGAAATGCCTAGCATTTTGTACTTTGTCTGGCCCCAACAGTAACTTTGGAGTCAGAATGAGCTTAACGCAACATCTCATTGAAGTCATTTGATGAGACTTCAGTGAGATTGTTAGTTTAGTTTAGTGTAGAGATACAGTGTGAAAACAGACCCATCGGCCCACTGAATCCACACCGACCAGCGATCCCCGTACTATCCAACATACACTAGGGACAATTTACAATTTTACCAAGCCAAATAACCTACAAACCAGTACGTCTTTGGGGTGTGGGAGGAAACCGGAGCACCCAGAGATAACCCACGCAGGTTACGGGGAGAATGTACAAACAGCACCCGTAATCAGGATCGAACCCGGGTCTCTGGCACTGTAAGGAAGCAACTCTACCACTGTATCGCCATGCTGCCCAAGATCGGAGATGCAGCGGATTAACATCTTGATCCAAGATATCTTGAAATGGGAGGGAGAGGAGCCAGAGGTCGTGGTACATATAGGTACAAATGACATAGGTAGAAAAAGAGAGGAGGTCCTGAAAGGAGAATTTAGGGAGTTAGGAGGAGTGTTAAGGAGAAGGACTGCAAAGGTAACAATCTCAGGATTACTGCCTGTGCCACGCGACAGTGAGAGTAGGAATGGAGCAAGGTGGAGGATACATGCGTGGCTAAAGGACTGGTGCAGAGTGCAGAGATTCAAGTTTCTGAATCATTGGAACCTCCTTTGGGGAAGGTGTGACCTGTACAAAAAGGACGGGTTGCACTTGAACCCGAGGGGAACCAATATCCTGGTGGGGAGATTTGCAAAGGCTACTGGGGAGACTTTAAACTAGATCGGTTGGGGAGAGGGACTCAAATAGAGAAAGCAAGTAGTCCGTTTGTGAGGCAGGAGGCAGAGAAGAGAAGCAGTCAGACGCAACACGTAGGGGGGAAAGAAGAAAAAAATAACAAACAGAGAATAAGAAGTGGAGGGTTTCTTAAATGTGTGAGCAGAGAGACAGAGTGGTGTAAAATGAGGATAGGAGCAATAGGTAGCAAGGTGAAAAGTGGCAGACAGACAAATCCAGGGCAAAAATCTATAAGGGCCACTTTTCAACATAATTGTAAAAGGGGCAAGAGCGTTGTAAAAACAAGCCTGAAGGCTTTTTGTCTCAATGCGAGGATCAATCGTAATAAGGTGGATGAGTTGAATGTGCACATAGCTATTAATAATTATGACATAGTTGGGATCACGGAGACATGGCTCCAGGGTGACCAAGGCTGGGAGCTGAACATCCAGGGATATTCAATATTCAGGAGGGATAGACAGAGAGGAAAAGGAGGTGGGATAGCGTTGCTGGTTAGAGACGAGATTAACGCAATAGAAAGGAATGACATTAGCTTGGAGGATGTGGAATCGATATGGGTGGAGCTGCGAAACACTAAGGGGCAGAAAACGCTAGTGGGTGTTGTGTACAGGCCACCTAACAGTAGTAGTGGAGTTGGGGATTGCATCAAACAGGAAATTATAAATGCATGCAACAAAGGTAAAACTGTTATAATGGGTGACTTCAATCTACATATAGATTGGGTGAATCAAATTAGCAGGGGTGCTGAGGAAAAGGATTTCTTGGAATGTATGCGGGATAGTTTTCTAAACCAACATGTAGAGGAACCAACGAGAGAGCAGGCTATTCTAGACTGGGTATTGAGTAATGAGGATGGGTTAGTTAGCAGTCCCTTGGGCAAGAGTGTACGTGGCCCCTTGGGCAAGAGTGACCATAATATGGTTGAGTTCTTCATTAGGATGGAGAGTGACATTGTTAATTCAGAAACACGGGTCCTGAACTTAAAGAAAGGTAACTTTGAGAGTATGAGACGTGAATTGGCCAAGATGGACTGGCAATTGATTCTTGAAGGGTTGATGGTGGATATGCAATGGAAGGCATTTAAAGTCTGCATGGATGAACTACAACAATTGTTCATCCCAGTATGGCAAAAGAATAAATAACGGAAGGTAGCGCATCCTTGGATAACAAGGGAAATCAGGGATAGTATCAAAGCGTACAAATTGGCCAGAAAAAGCAGCCGACCAGGGGACTGGGAGAAATGCAAAAAACTGCCTGCAAAAGTTTTTATCGATATGTGAAGCGCAAAAGATTAGTTAAAACAAATGTAGGTCCCTTGCAGTCAGAAACGGGTGAATTGATCATGGGGAACACGGACATGGCAGACCAATTGAATAACTACTTTGGTTCTGTCTTCACAGAGGAAGACATAAATAATTTGCCGGAAATAGCAGGGGATCGCGGGTCAAATGAGATAGAGGAACTGAGTGAAATCCAGGTTAGCCGGCAAATGGTGTTAGGTAAATTGAATGGATTAAAGGCCGATAAATCCCCAGGGGCAGATAGGCTGCATCCCAGGGTACTTAAGGAAGTAGCCCCAGAAATAGAAGATGCCTTAGTGATAATTTTTCAAAACTCTTTAGATTCTGGAGTAGTTCCTGAGGATTGGAGGGTAGCTAATGTAACCCCACATTTTAAAAAGGGAAGGAGAGAGAAAATGGGGAATTACAGACCAGTTAGTCTAACATCGGTAGTGGGGAAACTGCTAGAGTCAGTTATTAAAGATGGGATAGCAGCGCATTTGGAAAGTGGTGAAATCATTGGACAAAGTCAGCATGGATTTACGAAAAGTAAATCATGTCTGACGAATCGTATTGAATTTTTTGAGGATGTAACTAGTAGAGTGGATAAGGGAGAAGCAGTGTATGTGTTATATCTGGACTTTCAGAAGGCTTTTGACAAAATCCCACACAAGAGATTGGTATACAACCTTAAAGCACACGGTATTGGTGGTTCAGTATTGATGTGGATAGAGAACTGTCTAGCAGAGAGGAAGCAAAGAGTAGGAGTGAACGGGTACTTTTCAGGAAGGCAGGCAGTGAGTAGTGGGGTGCCGCAAGGCTCAGTGCTCGGACCCCAGCTATTTACAATATACATTAATGATTTGAAAGAGGGAATTAAATGCAACATCTCGAAGTTTGCGGATGACACGAAGCTGGGGGGCAGTGTTAGCTGTGAGGAGGATGCTAGGAGGCTGCAGGATGACTTGGATAGACTGGGTGAGTGGGCAAATGCATGGCAGATGCAGTATAATGTGGATAAATGTGAGGTTATCCACTTTGGTGGCAAAAACAGGAAAGTAGACTTATTTGTATGGTGACCGATTAGGAAAAGGGGAGATGCAACAAGACCTGGGTGTCATGGTACACCAGTCATTGAAAGTAGGCATGCAGGTGCAGCAGGCTGTGAAGAAAACGAATGGTATGTTGGCATTCATAGCAAAAGGATTTGAGTACAAGAGCAGGGAGGTTCTACTGCAGTTGTACAGGGTATTGGTGAGGCCACACCTGGAGTATTGCATACAGTTTTGGTCTCCTAATCTGAGGAAAGCCATTCTTGCCATAGAGGGAGTACAGAGAAGGTTCACCAGACTGATTCCTGGGATGGCAGGACTTCCATATGAAGTCCAGGACAAGGGGTCACAGTTTAAGGATAAGGGGGAAGTCTTTTAGGACCGAGATGAGAAAATCGTTTTTCACACAGAGAGTGGTGAATCTGTGGAATTCCCTGCCACAGATGGTAGTTGAGGCCAGTTCGTTGGCCATATTTAAGAGGGAGTTGGATGTGGCCCTTGTGGCTGAAGGGATCAGGGGGTATGAAGAGAAGGCAGGTACAGGATACTGAGTTGGATTATCAGCAATGATCATATTGAATGGTGGTGCAGGCTCGAAGGGCCGAATGGCCTGCTCCTGCACCTAATTTCTATGTTTCTACGTAACATATCTACATAATTTTCCTGACTGTAGTCAGGAAAAAGCAGAGTCTGGAAAAGTTATATGCATATGTTAATATTTATTTTGTTGTGTTTTGGGAATTGAGTGGTGCTGGCAAGTCTATGCCTAACTGCCCTGGAGAAATAGTGGTAAGCTGCGTTTTCGACACTATTACAGTTTGCCCAGTGGAATGAGTCCTACATTGCTGTTGGCCCTGCAGGATGTAGACCAACCAATGATGAAGGACCGGCAATATACATTTCTGTTGGGATTGTGTGTGACTTTGAAAAAAATCTGGAGGTGGTGATGCTTCCTTATACCTGGTGTCCTTTTTCTTTCTAATGGTAGGGGTTCCAAGGAACTGTGGAAATACCCTGGGTGAGTAATTGCAGCATACCTTGTATGGTTGCAGCCACAGTGTGGGATTGATGGAACAAATGTTTAGATTGTCGTTTCTCCTGGATAATAACAGTATTCTTGAGAACTATTGGAGTGGCACTTATCTAGGCAAGCAAAGTGTACTACATAGCATTCCCAACTTTTATCTGCTGGGAAAGTTTTGAGCTGTTAGGAGCCGAATAGTTTGCTGTAGGGTTCCCAGTTTCTGACCTGACCTTGTGGTCACAATGGATCCCCTTGTCCTTCTATGGATTTTTTAACCATTTTCTCAGCAGACAACTATTGAAACAGCTCAGTTAGTAACTTCAGAGCAGGTAGACAATTAGAGCAATATTAGTTGCCCACCAATGCAGGTGGTGGAGAAAAAAATTACACGCGAGTTAACCATCTGCAGGAGCAATGACATATCAGCTGCTCTCCTGAAATTAAAAAAAAACTACCAGTCTAATCATTATTTGGTCCATAGAATCCATAATTCAGGTATTAGCAACAGAAGAATACAAAAAAGGCAAGAAATTCCTTTTGACAAAGGACTTCCAATCTGAAATATTAACTCTATTTCTCTTCTTTCTGATGTTGCCTACTGAATATTTCCAATCATTTCTGATTTTTACTTTAAATTTCTATTATTTGTGGATTTTTTTATTTCTAAGGGTTGCTATATTTTATTATCATGGCCTATTCCCATCTAAGTAATATTGTAAGGGTGGAGGTGTCCCCAAAAAAACATCTAGAGGTGTTTTATTCAACTGAAGTATTCACACTGTTCAAATGCTTTTCTTTGGAACATAAGATCTCAGCAGCCTATATAAATGTGTGGGAGCTTTTTGCTGAAATCTCTCCATCAACTGGCTGGTAATGTGAGGAGGTCCGGTAGTGTTGGACACTGTTGGAAGACATACTCCATTAAATCTTCCCTCTTATTTTCTCTCCAAACCAAGCATGAGGTCTTTGATCACATTTTGAGTTGACTAGCCAGAAAGAAGCCAACACATGACATATATTAATATTAATCCTGCAGTCTTCATCCTAACCACAAACAATTCCTTCAACTTTTTACTCTAAATGCAGATTAATTCTGAAACTTTCTTAACTTTTACAATAACAGTTAAACAATGGTACTATAAATACTATAAATAATAGCACTCTTGGCACAGTAATGAATATCCCAGTGTACTTTATTCTTGAACTGGTGACCAGTTGATTACACCATGAGCCTTTAATCTACTGGAGCTTTCCTATTCCAAAGTAAAAATAAGCCAGAGCATTTATGATAACCATCAAGAGCTCAAATCAATTTAAAACTGAAGCTTATTATTTAGCAATTGAGCTATTTTCTTTCTAAATTTATTACAAAGACTCCAATTCAAATATAAGCTATTGGTTGGCCAATACTCACTGTCTTGAGCTTAAATGATTATTTGGCTCTGACCATTCGTGACATGCAAATAGAAGACTCATTTCAGAAGGATGCAATTGAAGAAACTCTTTCACAATGCCCATGCACATTACCGGTATTCTCAAATGAAATTACAACTGACCCCAACATTTTTAAATGTAATTTTGCATTTCACGTCAATCCACGAATGATCAATTAAATGTATCTTAAAATTAGTTTGGGGACTGTATGTACATTATGTTGAGGTCCACGTACTTTGCTGACAATATATTGTTGTGATTCATTGTTGTTAAACAACTTTAAATGCATGAAATGTGAACCAATTGATGAAATACTGTTTGTACAATGACTGAGATAATACCGTATTTTTTGGTGAACCATTTTCATCAGTTGTAAAATGTATTTGGTAATGAATTATTCCACGGTTTCTTTAATACGTTTCTGGGGAACATTGAGATAGGTTTGTACTGGCAAAGGCTCCACCTTTCGGAAGAGTGATTAAACCTGTTTGCTCGCTCAGGCAGATTAAAGGTTTCATGGCATTACTTTGAAGAAGAGCACTACACATTTGAAAAGTATAAATAAGCACATTAGAAATTATAAAACATACTGCAGGGATGGTGACTCATATAAAATATGACCATTTGAAGCAGCTGACCACCTGGTTATGATATTCTTTGACCTAATAGTAATTCCAAGCCAGGTCCCGGTGAATGAACTGAGACACCAGGAGGGAAACCTGGAATTTTCAGCCTACTCAGCTGCAAGTTCTTTTTTCGGGCATCTGATGGTACTATTTTCTCATCGATGGTGTGAGAGTGGGAATGATATAGACTCACAAATCTCAATCTCAACCAGATAATTTAAAGAGATAGAAACAAGGAACTGCAGATGTTGGTTCACAAAAAAGGACACAAAATACTGGAGTAACTCAGCGGATTACTAACACGCAACAAAAGCTTCTCACTGTACCTCGGCACACGTGACAATAAACTAAACTGAACTGGACTGAACTTCAGACTGCAGTCCAAAAAAGAGTCCCAACCTGAAATGTCACCTATTCATGTTCTCTTGGGATGCTGCCTGACCAGCTGAGTTACTCCAGCACTTTGTGTCTTCATTTAAATAAATAATCTGCCGATGGAATTTGGAAGGGTAGGGATTTTGCATAAAGAGAAGTTTTATTATAAATTCTGGCTATTTGAGGGCTGTGAAATGATTTAACACTACACTGCTGGAATACTTTTTCCCAAGCTATAAATTATTATTAATGTAAAGTGGGTGTGTTTGAAGGGAGCCAATTATGGATTAAAGTGCCACACTTCTAAAATGAATTCCAGAAGATTTTATTGAACTAGCCATGTGAGAAAAGTAAGCATTGTTCGGTGTTTTCAATATCCTGTTAATAAAAGCATACCACCACACTACTCTGCCATTTCAAACTTATTATTCTGGTCTCAGACTTCGTTGGCAACAGTACCAGTAAGACTGGAGTCTATGCATTCAAGTTGTAGAAGCATAACTGGTCTGAAGATAGGGCCTCGACCCGAAACGTCTCCCATTTCTTCTATCCAGAGATGCTGCCTGTCCCGCTGAGCCACTCCAGCATTTTGTGTCTATCTTTAGTGTAAATCAGCATCTGCAGTTCCTTCCAACACAAAAAAATTGTTTGGCACTTCACTGTAATACTGAGATAGTATCATACCACCTCATTATTACAGTGGAGTGTCAATCTAATTTTTTGCAAGATTTCTGTCGTACTCGTCAGTTTCTGTCTTGCTGGTCAGCTGTGGCATCTTTAGGATAAGGTATGAACAGAGAATCTACTGGACAGAGAAAAAATCATGGTTCCATGAAAGATAGAACAAAACAGCACAGGAACAAGCCCTTCACCACAAAATATCCATGCCGAACATGATGCTAAGTTAAACTAATTTCCTCTGCCTGCCCATGATCCATATTCCTTCATATTCATGTGCCTGTCTAAAAGCCTCTTAAATGCTACCATTGTATCTGCCTCCACTATCACCCTTGCATTGCTTTCTGGGCACCCATAAACTATGTAAAAAACCTGCCCCACATCATCTCCTTTAGACCTTGGCCTTCTCACCTTAAAGCTATATCCTGAAGTCTTTGACATTTTCACCAGGTTACCCTCTATAAGTCTCTCATATCTTTATATACTACTGTTGTGTCTAGCCTCAACTTCCGACATGCCAAATAACACAATGCGTGTTTGTGCAAGCTGTCCTTATAGCTAATTATCTTTTAAACCGGACAACATTCTGGTAGACTTCTTTGGTGCCCTCTGCAAAGCCTCTGCATCCGCCCTGTAATGGGGTGACCAGAATTGCACACAATACTCCAAACATAGCCTAACTAAAGTCTTACAAAGTTGTGATATGACTTCCTGACTCATATGCCCCGACTGATAAAGGGGCAAGCATAGCACGTGTTTTTTTTTTTATATCACTATCTACTTGTGGTGCCACTTTCAGGGAGCTGGGTCTTGGATCCCAAGATCCCTCATCTACCATCTATATACTTCAAAAGAAACTTAGGGGAGACTCCCCTGTACGTAGCTAATATTTGTCCCTTAATCGACCTCGCCAAAATACAGGTAGCCCAAAAAACTGCCAGTGCAGGAAATGATATCAAAAAAGAAGAGTATGCAGGGAGGTAATAAGTGGAGAACAAAATACTTCAAATTCTGGAAACTGCTGGGGGTCAGGAACAGATGGATACACTTCATTCTCCAATTGTCACCTTCCAGCCTCTGTTGCTATTTCCATGCTTCCCTTCCTCACCTGAATGTTATCTGCCTGTTGACCCTTCCTCTCCTGTATCACTTACTTACTAGCTCTTCACTTACTAGCTCTTGCCCCAGCTCACCTCTTCATACTGGCTACTTCACCTCTCCCCCTTCAGTCTAGGTGAAGGGTCTCGACTGGCCATTGTTAACTGTCTATTTCTCTTTGCAGATGCTGAATGAGCCACTGAGTTGAAATACAAATGTTCTTGACTTAAAAACATTGTTATTTATGGAAGATATGTCTTTGGCATTGGTTGAACTGCAAGAGAGACTACACCTCAGTATGTCAGTACGATGTCCTGAAAGGGTTGTGAATCCAGCTATAAAAATGTAAAAGGCCTGTCCCATTTGGGTGACATTAGGGCGACTGCGGAGTGTCAGTGAATGACGCCCGTAAAACCATCAAGTTGAACGACATACAAGCAGACGTATGCTGTCATGCGGGTGACGCCCGGTTAGGGTTGAGGCTGTAAAATATTCTTCCTTCAATGCATGGATTTTAACCTTTAATATATTAAATTTAATACAATAAAATCAATTGTGCACATGAAAAGGTGTCTGAGTCAGTCGTTCCATGTTATTTGTAGATGTATTGGGCCGTTTCCTGATCCGATCACCACGGATGGATTCCGTGAGTGTAGACTGAAATCCCCTCTACCCTTCTCCCCTCCCCGTTCCACTCTTCTCCCTCTTGTCCACTACCCCCACCCCTCACATCCCCTTCTCCCCTTCTCCCTTCCTTTTCCCATTCTACACCCCCCCCCCCCCCCACTTACCCCGACACCCCTTCATTTGCAGACCCATCCTGCGACCAGCGATCCCCCACACACTATCCCACACACGCTAGGGACAATATATACAAACCTATGCGCCTTTGTAGTGCGGGAGGAAACCCAAATCCTAACCCTAACCCTAGCCCGAGCCTTAACCCTAACCGTAACCATAGCCCTAACACTAGGTTGATAGGCTTGGTATGTATAAATTGTCCCTAGCGTGTGTGGGATAGTGTGCGGGGGGGGAGGGGGGGGGGTCGCTGGTTGGTGCGGACTCGGTGGGCCGAAGAGCACTGTATCTCTGAACTAAATGTGACACAGGGGCCCCAGGGGTTGGACTCAAACCCCCCATGTTCTGCCTGCTCCTCATGGGAACTAAACGGTTGGCCACGAGCCGTCCCACGAGTTGCCTTCTAGTCCTCCATAGCGCCACCGGAAGTGTTAGGCTATGTTGTAGAGTACCCTTGTGTGCATGTGTCTATAGAGGCCAATAATCTCTGCACTTTTGTTACAGGAGTTATAGAATAATAGTCATAGAGTCATACAGTGTGAAAACAGACCTCTCGGCCCAATTTGCCCACATTGACCAACATGCCCCATCCACACTAATCCAACCTACCTGTGTTTGGCCCATATTCCCCTAAACCTATACTATCCATATACCTATCCAAGTGTTGTTTAATCATTGTGATAGTACCTCATAATGTTGTTCTCAATAGAACAATTTTCAGCTGTTAATCAACGACATTCCCTCCATTCTAATGTAAGAAGTGGAAATGTTCACTGAGTATTGCATAACATTCAATTCAATTTGTAGCTCCTAAAAAGTAATCAAAGATGTGAGATAATATTTAAGCTTGGCTTGACAAGCGCTGAGTAATATTCGCACCAGGAAAATGTAAGGCACTGTTCTCAATAAGAGAGAACTTAAATAATTTTCTTCAGATTCAGTGGCACTAATAGCAACAAATTCCACCATTAGCAATAGTCTGTTGTTCATCAATGACCCAAACTTAAGTGGACTAGCCGTAAATACTATGGCTATAATAGGCTAGAGGAAATGTATTATGTGACACATGATTCATCTTCACACTTCTCAAAGACTTTTCGTCATCTACAAGTCACCCTAAAAAAAATGGTTGCGATTGCAAACATATTTTCTTCATAACAAATGATAGAATACATTGGAATACATCAATATGAAAGTTGAACCAATAGCTTTCACAACAGTAGATTTTTGACAACAATCTACTGGAGGAAGTCAGCAGGTCAAGCAACAACTGTGGGTGGAAAGCATTAGTCAGCATTTTAGGTCAAAATCTTGAAGCAGGATAAGATTTCAACATCTGCACTCTCTTGTGTCTCCAGGATATTTGCTACTAGAGATAACTACTAGACTAAATGGGACCTGTTGGGTCCCAGCATCACATGGGAGGGCTGGTCCCACAACACAATATTCCACCTCTCCACCAATTCCAAAGGAAGGCTTTCTGGAGTGCTAGTATGGGTGTTGTGGGCTGAAGGGACTGGTTTCCAGGGCAAGTATGGACATGGTCGGCCGAATGGATTCTTGGGCTGGCGGCTCAGTCACTCAAGCTTGTTGTGCTGGCAGCTCACTGACTCACGGCTGGTGGGTTGGCAGTTGACTCGTGATTATTCCTTGAAATTCAATTTCAAGCAGGGTGTAAGGCCACCAAATTCAAGTGCAGTTTCTTACCACTTCAAACAGGGTGCAAGGCCACTAAATTCAAGTGCCGTTTCATACCATTTCAAGCAGGGTGCAAGACCACTAAAGACAGCAAGTCGTGATCTCTCCCTCCTCCATCTAGCAGAGACTGAGCAATGCCCACACTTCTGGGTTTTATACTCCCTCCCCCCTTCCCACCAGAAAGAGCGTGGCCTTCATGGCGTGATTGACAGGAGAGAGAATCTCAACATTTTTTAAACACTAATAACTCATTTATTTTTAATCTATGGGAAAAATCCTCAGCACCTGATGAGCGGAGGGGGACTCTGAGTAAGATGACCAAATATCACAGCCATACGTGGTAGCGTTTTTTCTAAAACCAAAGGCAACACTGCTTTAGCATGTCCAAACCAAAGGCAACACAGCTTTAGCATCTCCAAACTATATTTTCAAACCACATTAAGGGCACTGACAGGTCAGTAAAACCACTCACAGTTTAGTAGACATGTGTTCAATGCTATTCACAGCTCAGACTGAGAGACGTGACCCTCCTGCTCCCCCATCTTGCAGAGACTGACTGAGGCACTCAACACTTCCGGGTTTTGTAGTCCCTCCGGAACGGGCGTGGCCTTCAGGAGAGAGAATCTCAACATTTTTTAAACACTAATATCTCTTTTATTTTTCATCGATGGGAAAAATCCTCTTGTCCTGCGCAGCTGAGGGGGACTCGGAGTAAGATGGCCAAAAATCACAGCCGTAAGTCGCAGTGTTTTTTCTAAAATCAATATACAGAACAACAGGAAGTGGTCAAGATCAGACTTTTATTAATATAGATAGTTGGCGGATGTGTAATTTGAAGAATCTAGAATGTTATAGCAGTACTGTTTTTTTTTCTAATTCATCATTCTTTATACATTTATTTATATTACATTGAACAGTATAGCACAGGAATAGATCCTGTGGTTCACAATATCTGAACGTGTCAAACATGATGCCAACTTAGCCAAATTTTGTTTGCCTGCTTGCGATCCATATCCCTCCATTCCTTGTATATCCATGTGTCTATCTAAAAGCCTCTTCAGTGCCACTCACAGATCTGTCTCCACCGCTATCCCTGGCAGCATGTTCAAGGCACCCACCACTCACTGTGTAAAAACTTGCCCTGCACATCTCCTTTAAACTTTGCTCCATCACCTTACAATTAAAACCCTGGATTTGATCTTTGATATTTCAACCCTGGGAGAACAATTCTCTGACTGTTTGCCCTATTTATACCTTTCATCATTGTGTATACATCTATCAGGTCTCCCCTCAACCTCTGATGCTCCAGAGAAAACAATCTATATTTGCCTAACCTCGCCTTATAGCTAATGCCATCTAATCCAGGCAGCATTGTGGGGGGAAAATATCAAGGGTATTTTTTACTAATTATTCCTCATTTAACCATTATAAAATTACTACCAATATTTGAGCATTAAGACTGGACAATTATATATTGAGATTGCTGAAAATTCAGCAGACAACCTGGCCTGTTGGTATGTACTGAATGCTGTGATGATGATGGGAGTTTCTATTTTAAATGAGCATAATTTGGGAGCCATTTGACTCAGTTAGTAGGTAAGTGACTGAATAATTATTCACAATCATAAATAATTGGATTTGTGACAAAGGGCCCTTGAAACATGCCTTTGGTATGGGTTAGCTCAATTTCACTGGAAGAGTCTGGGCAGTGAAGGTATCTATAGCTACACTGTAGGTTTATATAGTCTGCAAAAATGTAATAGTGCCTTGACAGACATTGTTACTCTCCTGTGATTGGTTTGCAATGACATCACAGTGTGTGATTGAGGATAAGAAAGGTCATTTACCATTACAATGGATTTCTGTCCAAGTCTGATGAAAGAAAGCAGCTTTGTGTAAGAAACTATATCAAGACTTTCAGGCACAAGAGGCAGCACAAGTTTAATTTACATGCATAGATTTATTAGATTTGTACCTTAAAGTCTTCTGTATTATTTTTCTGTGCACAAAGTCATATCGGTTGCACAAACCTCTTTGTAGTGAGATGTTTAACACTGATTATAAAATACCAAACTCATATTTCTGTTCAACAAACTAATGAAACATTTCTCACTTTTCAAATATTAATGAACTATTTTTTTAATATATGAAGAAAACATGGAAATTCATTTTAGCTTCACTTAACTTCAAAAGGAATGAACATTGCAAACATAAGTACTGACCTCAATGAGGTAATAGTCTGGTCTCAAAACCCCAGGTTTAGAATTCAGGTGAGATCAATAATGCTAAGTGTTTTCTGTTTGCGTTTCTATTGTCCACTGAACTCAACACATGAACTCCAAAAGGCTTATGATAGAACTGAATATAGTTACAATGACAACATTAGCAGCCTTAACCAACTGGATACAAAAACATCTCATTATTCTATCATAACTATATTCTTTTTTCTGAAGTAGTATCTCAAGATTGAAGATGATTTCATTCCACTTCACTTTTGTAGTTTTGAGGTGACTGATGAGCCCAATGTTGGGACCACAAACACTTCCATTGTTGGGGCAGCTTATGGCGCAGATATGTGGTTAGTGCATTTGTCTTTCAATTAATCACGTGACTTTCAATTAATCATCTTGTGACTTTCAATTAATCATGTTGGACTCCTGATGCATAATGTGTGCTCCTAATGCATGAACTCGAGATTATTTTATGTGGGCGGCGCAGTGGTGCAGCGGTAGAGTTGCTGCCTCACAGCGCCAGAGACCCGGGTTCGATCCTAACTATGGGTACTCTCTGTGCAGAGTTTGAACGGTCTCCCTGTGACCACGTGGTTTTTCTCCGGGTGTTCCGAATTCCTCCCACGTTCCAAATGCGTGCAGGTTTGTAGGTTAATTGGCTTCGTAAATTGCCTCTAGTGTGTAGGATGTGAAAGTGAGATAAGATAGAACTAGTGTATGGGTGATCGGTGGTTGCCGTGGACTCAGTGGGACAAAGGGCCTGTTTCCAAGCCGTATCTCTAAATAAAACTCTAAACTTTGAGTGGTAATGGGCCTGGAATATTCAAGAGTCAGCGCAAATATTACATTTTTCAAGGATAATTTGATGTTGATCTAATCCTGTAGCTCTTAGCCCAGTATATCTCTCACTCTACTATTATGATGAAGCTGGGAGAACAGCCCTGGTTCAATGAAGAGTGCCAATGAGCACAAAATATAAGGGCAGCAAAGTGACACAGTGGTAGTGCAATAGGACCAGAGACCCATGTTTAATCCTAAACTCCCCCTACAAAGGTTTTGTTTTCCACCTGATGGTCCAGTTTCCTGCAACATCCCAAAGACATGCAGTAGGTTTGATTGCTGTATATTGTTCTTTGGGTATAGGTGAGTGATGCTACCTTCGGCAGCTTCGGCAGCTTCAACCACCCCGGGCCGTGGAGCTTGAACCGGCCCATTCGCGGAGCTCGGATACAGCCGTGGGACTTACTTACCATCACCCGGTGGGGTCACAACTTCGGAGGCCTGGATCGCCTCAGCGCAGAGGGAGAACAAGGAGGGAAGAGACAAAGACTTAAGACTTTTGCCTTCCACCACAGTGAGGAGGTGCCTGGTGAACTCACTGTGGTGGATGTTAATTTGTGTTTATTGTGTGTTTTGTTATTTTATTAAATGTATGACTGCAAGGCAACAAACTTTCGTTCAGACCGAAAGGTCTGAATGACAATAAAGGATACTTTATTTTACTTTACTTTACTTGGGATGTTGATAAGATTGTGAGGAAAATAAGAAAATGGGATGAAATTAGTATAAACATGTGGCTGAAAGGACCGTTTCTGTGCTCTAATTTGTGAACCTAGAGAAGCAGAAATATTGGGCTGCATGTGTGCAAAACAGTAAAACTGCCTTCTGTAAACAGAGTTAAACAATCTCACAATCAAAGGATCAGGTCGAAGCTCGGCATTCCTTGTGTATCTAGTTGTGAATGGTGGTGTGGATAATGAAACTTTAAATAATTGATCTATATCCATCTTCATATGATTCAACATTTCTATAGCTGGAGTTATATTTTGTACAAAGGAAGATGGTTTTAGTTGTTTGAGGTTAATGTTTCAGGCGCAGGAGAGAAATTTGTGGCAGGAGTTCCTCAGGGCTGTTCGTTAGGCCCAACCATTTTTTACACTCCTTGTCAAATGATCTTTCTATCACCCTATGGACAAAAGTGCAGATGTTCACTCATGATTACTCAAGGTTTAATTCCATTTGCAAACTCCCAGGAAAAAATGCAGCCTATGCCAGCATACAACAGGGCTGAAGAAGGGTCTCAACCTCAAACATCACCCATTACTTCTCTCTAGAGATGCTGCCTGTCCTGCTGTTACACCAGAATTTTGTGCTTATCTAGGGCACAGCCAAAATCGGGTATGGGCTTCTAAGTGGCAAGTAACATTTGCGCTAACTCCAACATGTGAGAGACTAACCACCCAACTTATAGTCAAGCGCATTAATATTACAGAATTCCACGGATGCTTCCTGAACCGCCGATTATCTCCAACCGTTTCTATTTTAGATTTACAATAATTTCCTTTTTGATCCAAACTATGCATGCAGCTTATCTCGGCATCAGGCAGATGCAGACACATTCTGCGTTTTCTAGAGCTGGTCATTGTAAGAGACATGGATCTGCAGGTTTTACAGCTTAAGTCTTTGAAGTAGGCTTTTCTGCCACTGATCAGAGGCCACCAAGACTTTGATGTAATGCTATTTGACATATTCAAGTATGGAATTCATCCATGGTCAGCACAGCCAAGCACGCAATCGAGTAGCAGCTGAAATTTGGTTCTACTGACTGCTATGGAACTGAATTTCAGACAGTGTACAAATGAAGATGAATTTTCAGGCAGACTTATTAATAAAAGCCTCCATCTGCTCTATTAATTGCATGTAAAAAGTACTGTGGCACTGTTTTGAAGAGCAGAGGAACAATTCAAATTGACTGACACAGATCTCTTAAAAAAATTAAAAGCAAATCAAATGGATGTGTAGGGGATAGAGGGATACAGATTATGTGCAAGCAGATAAAAGATGGGCCTGGTATCATTTTAGGCCTGTTTCTGTGCTACACTGTTCTATGAATATGTGGATGTAATGATGTTAGTTATAATAAGAATGTTATTGTTGAAAAGAGTGCAGAAGAGATTTGTCAGAAAAATCATTTGGGCTTGCATGTTTAAGTGATAAGGAAAGGTTAAACAGGTTGGCACTTTTTTCCTTTGGCACATCGGAAGCTGAGGGGCGACGTGATTGAGGTGTACAAGATCATGAAAGGCATGGGTAAAGCAAATACTCACAATGATTGCCATACATTTCAACTTCCCTTTCCATTCCCATACTGACCTTTCTGCCCTGGGTCTTCTCCATTGCCAGAGTGAGGCCACTCGCAAATTGGAAGAACAGCACCTCATATTCCGCTTGAGTTGCATACAACCCAGCGTAGCGAATGTTAAATTATCTAATTTTAAGTAGCATCTACTAATGTTCCTCTCCCTTCCCCTTGTCCCCTTCCTCTTCCCTACTCATTTAGCCAGTTCCACAGTTCACCACATTGTATCCCTATTGAGGTCACACCTTTCCGAGCAATGGGCCTACCAGGGCACCTACCCGCCAGAGGTTATTTGCTGCTGGCCCTGATTGGTCCAGGACTTTTCTCGCCTTCAGCTCTTCACCTCCCCACTCTCTACTTTACCTCTGAAGAAGGGTCTTGACCCAAAACATCATATATCCTTTTCCTCCAGAGATTCTGCCTGACTCGCTGAGGTACTCCAGCACTTTGTGGCTATCTTTGGTGTAAACTAGCATCTGCAGTTCTTGGTTTCTACTCACAGTCTTTTCCCCAGTTAGAAGATTAAAAAACTAGAGGGCACAAGCTTAATGGTGAAGGAGGAGAGATTTCAGAAATATCTCAGGGAGAGCTTTATCACTAGGAGAGTAGACCATATATAGAGTTAGCTGCAGCAAAACTATCGAAGTAGATAAATTACAACTTTGAAGACATTTGGACAGATATGTGAATAGAAAGTTTTAGAGGGCTATGGTTCAAATGCAGGTAAATGGAACATGCCCAATATGCCAACTTGGTTGGCATGGACAAGATGAGCTGAAGGGCCTGTTCCCATGCTGTAGTCCTATGACAGACACTGTGTTCTCCGTTTTGAAATTGGATATTGAATATGTCATCCCAAATGCCTGATGTTTTCCTCTACTGGTGAGTAATGATAGACTGAAATATTCTCTTCAAACGTAATTTGAGAGCATATTGAAATGTGAATCACTGGATGCGTTAATGTATAATAAGCAAATATCATTTGATTACAGATCATAAAGTACATTATGTTCTTGCATGGGATCCAGGGAGAGCTGAATAACTGGAAACAGAATTGGCTTCATCGCAGGAAGCAGAAGTAGTTGGTGGAACGTTGTTTTTGGGACTGAAGGCATGCAACTAGTGGTGTGCCTCAAGAATCAGTACAGGGCCCATTGCTATTTGCGATTTATATCAACAATTTGGATGAGAATGTACAAGGCACAATTAGTACACTCACAGATGACACTAAAATAGGAGGAATTATAGATAGTGAAGATGGTCAACAAAAATTCCAGCAGGATCTTGATCAGCTAGGCAATTGGGCTGAGGAATGGCTTATGGGCTTTAATGCAGATATAGAAACATATAAACATAGAAATTAGGTGCAGGAGCAGGCCATTCGGCCCTTCGAGCCTGCACCGCCATTCAATATGATCATGGCTGACCATCCAACTCAGTATCCTGTACCTGCCTTCTCTCCATACCCCCTGATCCCTTCAGCCACAAGGGCCACATCCAACTCCCTCTTAAATATGGCCAACGAACTGGCCTCAACTACCTTCTGTGGCAGAGAATTCCACAGATTCTCCACTCTCTGTATGAAAAACAATTTTCTCATCTTGGTCCTAAAAGACTTCCCCCTTATCCTTAAACTGTGACCCCTTGTCCTGGACTTCCCCAACATCGGGAACAATCTTCCTGCATCTAGCCTGTCCAACCCCTTAAGTCTCTATGAGATCACCCCTCAATCTTCTAAATTCCAGTGAGTACAAGCCGAGTCTATCCAGTCTTTCTTCATATGTAAGTCGTGCCATCCCAGGAATCAGTCTGGTGAACCTTCTCTGTACTCCCTCTATGGCAAGAATGTCTTTCCTCAGATTAGTAGAAAAAAAACGTACGCAATACTCCAGAAGTGGCCTCACCAAGACCCTGTACAACTGCAGTAAAACCTCCCTGCTCTTGTACTCAAATCCTTTTGCTATGAATGCCAACATACCATTTGCTTTCTTCACAGCCTGCTGCACCTGCATGCCTACTTTCAATGACTGGTGTACCATGACACCCAGGTCTCACTGCATCTCCCTTTTTTCTAATCAGTCACCATTCAAATAATAGTCTACCTTCCTGTTTTTGCCACCAAAGTGGATAACCTCACATTTATCCACATTATACTGCATCTGCCATGCATTTGCCCACTCACCCAGTCTATCCAAGTCATCCTGCAGCCACCTAGCATCCTTCTCACAGCTAACGCTGCCCCCCAGCTTCGTGTCATCCGCAAACTTCGAGATGTTGCATTTAATTCCCTCGTCCAAATCATTAATGTATATTGTAAATAGCTGGGGTCCCAGCACTGAGCCTTGCGGCACCCCACTAGTCACTGTCTGCCATCCTGAAAAGGACCCGTTCACTCCTACTCTTTGCTTCCTGTCTGCCAGCCAGTTCTCTATCCACATCAATACTGAACCACCAATACCGTGTGCTTTAAGTTTGTATACCAATCTCTTGTGTGGGACCTTGTCGAAAGCCTTCTGAAAGTCCAGATACAACACATCCACTGCTTCTCTCTTATCCACTCTACTTGTTACTTCCTCAAAAAATTCAATAAGATTCGTCAGACATGATTTACCTTTGTAAATCCATGCTGACTTTGTCCAATGATTTCACCACTTTCCAAATGCGCTGCTATCCCATCTTTAATAATTGACTCTAGCAGTTTCCCCACTATCGGTGTTAGACTAACTGGTCTGTAATTCCCCGTTTTCTCTCTCCCTCCCTTTTTAAAAAGTGGGGTTACATTAGCTACTCTCCAATCCTCAGGAACTACTCCAGAATCTAAAGAGTTTTGAAAAATTATCACTAAGGCATCTGCTATTTCTGGGGCTACTTCCCTAAGTACCCTGGGATGCAGCCTATCTGGCCCTGGGGATCGGCCTTTAATCCATTCAATTTACCTAACACCACTTTCCGGCTAACCTGGATTTCACTCATTTCCTGCATCTCATTTGACCCGCGATCCCCTGCTATTTCCGGCAAATTATTTATGTCTTCCTTAGTGAAGACAGAACCAAAGTAGTTATTCAATTGGTCTGCCATGTCCTTGTTCCCCATGATCAATTCACCCGTTTCTGACTGCAAGGGACCTACATTTGTTTTAACTAATCTTTTGCGCTTCACATATCGATAAAAACTTTTGCAGTCAGTTTTTATGTTTCCTGCCAGTTTTCTTTCATACTCCATTTTCCCTTTCCTAATTAAGCCCTTTGTCCGCCTCTGTTGGTCTCTGAATTTCTCCCAGTCCTCTGGTAGGCTGCTCATTCTGGCTAATTTGTACGCTTCATCTTTTTCTTTGATACTATCCCTGATTTCCCTCGTTATCCACGGATGCGCCACCTTCCCTGATTTATTATTTTGCCATACTGGGATGAACAATTGTTGTAGTTCATCCATGCAGTCTTTAAATGCCTTCCATTGCATATCCACTGTCAACCCTTCAAGAATCAATTGCCAGTCGATCTTGGCCAATTCACGTCTCATACCCTCAAAGTTACGTTTCTTTAAGTTCAGGACCCGTGTTTCTGAATTAACCATGTCACTCTCCATCCTAATGAAGAACTCAACCATATTATGGTCACTCTTGCCCAAGGGGCCACGTACAACAAGGCTGCTAACTAACCCTTCCTCATTACTCAATATCCAGTCTAGAATAGCCTGCTCTCTCGTTGGTTCCTCCACATGTTGGTTTATTCCAAGAAATCCTCTTCCTCAGCACCCCTGCCAATTTGATTCACCCAATCTATATGTAGATTGAAGTCACCCATTATAACGGTTTTACCTTCGTTGCACGCATTTCTAATTTCCTGTTTGGTGCCATCCCCAACTCCACTACTACTGTTAGGTGGCCTGTACACAACACCCACTAGCGTTTTCTGCCCCTTATTGTTTCGCAGCTCCACCCATATCGATTCCACATCCTCCAAGCTAATGTCATTCCTTTCTATTGTGTTAATCTCCTATTCCTTTCTATTGCATTAATATGTGTGAGGTGATACATTTTGGGAAGTCAAACCAGTGGCAACAGTGAATAGCAAGTTTCTGGGGGGTGTGTTGCAGAGTAGCGGGATCTAGAAGTAAAGGTACATAGTAGCATGAAAGTAGCATCACAGGTAGATAGGGTGGTAAAGAAGGCTTTTGGTACATACGCTTTCAGCAGTCAGGGCATTGAGTACAGAAGTTAGAGCGTACAGGGCCTGTCCCACCAGCATGCGACACCATGCAGCAAACGCGACCTACCATAGTCGCTTGAGTCGTACGGCCTCGCGGGGCCGGTCCCACTTCGATCACCGGAGCCGCATGGAGTTGTGCGGAGCTGGTCCCGACATCACGCGGGGCTCCAAAAAAACTGACAGTGTTCAAAATCCCACACAGCAACGGCCGACAGGCCCGCAGCCGCATCGAGGCCGTACGCAACGTCTCAACATCATACGCAGCGTCATGACGCCGTACGCAGCATCTGGGCGGCATATGCAGCACGTGGCATTGCGCGATGATGTCACCGCCTGGCGTGCCATTGCGTGATGACATCACCGACCGACGCCATGCGACGTCCAAATTCAGTCGGCCCGCCTCCTGCCCAGCTGATTGGTGAGTATGACGTCGGGATCAGCCCCGCACAACTCCCCAGACGCCTCCGCGGTTCAAAGTGGAACCGGCCCCGCGAGGCCGCACGGCTCAAGCCACCACATTTGGTCGCGCTTACCGCATGCAGTCGCATGCTGGTGGGACAGGCCCTTTATGATATAGTCATAGAAGACATTGATGAGGTTGCATTTGGAGTATTGTATTCATTTTTATCCCCCTGCTAGTGGAAGGATGTCATAAAGCTGGAATGTGTACTGAAAGGGAGTCAATAAACTGGAAGATTTACGAGGGTGTTGCCAGGACTCAAAGGCGTACGGTATAGGGAAAGGTTGGGCAGGCAAGGACTACTCCTTGGAGTAAAGGAGGCTAAGGGTTATTCTTACAGAGGTGTATAAAATTATGAGGGGAAACGATAGGGCAAATGCACAGAGCCTGTTACCTTGAATAGGGGATTTGGGAACCAGAGGACATAGGTTTAAGTTGAGAGTGGAAAGATTTAATGGGAACTTGAGGACAACGTTTTCACTCAGAGGGTGGTGGGTATCATGTTCAGCAGAGACATTTTGAACCAATGGGTCTGTTTCCGTACTGTACCATTCTATGTCCTAAATTTGTTAAGATCCAGTTAGAAAAACTACTCACTGAACAAGCTGCACAGATTGCTGACCTCCCGGCAGTGCCTCTCCAACCATTAGCATCCACTACTTGATGTCAAGTTTAAGAAGGAACAGCAGATGCTGGAAAAATCAAAGGTAGATAAAAATGCTGGAGAAACTCAGCGGGTGAGGCAGCATCTATGGAGCGAAGGAATAGGTGATGTTTCCTATTCCGTCACCTATAGTGAATTCCTTCGCTATTCCTAAACACAAATTCCTTCGCTCCATAGATGCTGCCACACCCGCTGAGTTTCTCCAGCATTTTTATCTACCTTCTACTTGATGTCAAGATCTATTAACAATTCCAGCAGCTGTGATGGGCACAATCTCAGTAAAGTTTGATAATGTGTGCAAGATCTTCCAGACTTCTAAGCGAATAGACTCAATTTCTGCTCTATAATTGTCATCTATTTGTGTTAATACTGTTTGTGCTGCGTTGGATGCTATTGAAACTGGGCCCTTAATGCTGGAATATAATCAATCTCTCTAGGTTTTGTGCTTCCTTTCTTCACTCTGCATTGCAAAATTATTCCGATCTATTCTCTTTGGAAATTTTTTGTTGGATTAAGTTGTCAAAGACCTCATGCAAATCACCAGGTATATGAGTAGGACCATTTAGCACATTGATCCGCAGCCTAGAACATAGAACAGTACAGTGCAGCCCTTCGGCCACAATGTCTGTGCTGAACATGATGCCAAGTTAAGCTGATCTCATTTGCTTGTATATGAGCCATCTCTATATTCCCTGCACTTATCTAAAACATGCTTAAACACCACTATCATATCTCCCTTCACCACCGCTCCAGACCCACGCTTTTCCCTGTGTAAAAGAAATTGCCCTGCACATCTTCATTAAATTTCCCCCCTCTCACCTAATAGCTATGCCCTCTAGCAAAGCTTTAGGAATATTGTGTAGGAAGGAACTGCAGATGCTGCTTTAAACCGAAGATAGACACACAATACTGGGGTAACTCAGCGGGTCAGGTAGCATCTCTGGAGAGAAGGAATGGGTGACGTTTTGGGTCGAGACGCGGTCTGAAGAAACATGTTCATCCAAAACAGAGAAACATAAATGGGGCCTGGAATGTTGGAACTCCAGAGAAAAATGTCCATGTAAGTAGAGATCATGTTCAAAATCACATTTAGAGAACAGCAATGGACACCATTCTCACTGAGGTCTGAGAAACCCTGCACACATTATAAACCTTCACCATTTTATTACATCTGGATCCATTTAGGACATTAAACTTCAAACCCAAACAAATTCGAAATAGATGAAAATCACAAGTGTGCCTCAATATTTTGATTTATTTTAACTTTAAATTCTCAACATCTTAAACGCTCTCGGATGTCACTGCTTAGAACAGAAAATCTTTATAGCAATACCACCACCATTATTGTCCCTTGGCAACTTCTTAAGGATTGAGGTGTTGTAATTTGGGACATCGAACAAGGGCAGGACCTACACAGTAAATGGTAGGCCTCTGGGTAATGTTATCGAGCAGAGAGATCTAGGAGTACAGGTCCATGGTTCCTTGAAGGTCGAGTCGCAGGTAGATCTGAAAGGCTTTTGGCTCTTTGGCCTTCATCAGTCAGAGTATTGTATAAAAGGTGGGAGGTCATGTTGCAGTTGTATAAGACGTTGGTGAGACCAGCATTTAGAATATTGTGTTCAGTTCTGGGCACCATGTTAAAGGAAATCTATTGTCAAGCTTGAAAGGGTTCAGAAAAGAATTAGGAGGATTTTGCGAGGTCTAGAGGGTCTGAGCTATAGGGAGAGGTTGAGTAGGTTGGGTCTTTATACCATGGAGCGCAGGAGGATGAGGGAGATCTTATAGATGTGCATAAAATCATGAGAGGAATAGATTGGGTAGATGCACAGAGTCTTTTACCAGTCAGAGGGATTTAAGAGAGAGTTAGATAGAGCTCTAGGGGCTAGTGGAGTCAAAGAATATGGGGAGAAGGCAGGCACGGGTTATTGATAGGGGACAATCAGCCATTATCACAATGAATGGCGGTGCTGGCTCGAAGGGCAGTATGGCCTCCTCCTGCACCTATTTTCTATGTTTCTATGTTTCTATGTTTTACCCAGAGTCATCATCGGCAGTCACTCAAAAAGAGTATGACTGTCCTCTCCTCTCCATAAGGTTGCCTACTTGCGGGTCTGCAGATGTCGTAGAGGCCGATTGGTGCAATGTGGGCAGTGGAGACTGGTGATGGTTGGTAGTCATCGAGCCCCCTTCTCTCTCTCCTTACGGTGCTCTCGCTTTGTCTCTGCAACACGGCATAGTTGCAATTCGTGACATGCAGCTCCTTCCTGCACGATTTCCTCCAAGAGCGCCTGTCCAGTGCAATTATTGGTGCTGTATTATTGTGGTGATGATGCTGGTCATGTTGGCTTCCTCCAAAACGCTGATGTTGGTGCATTTGTCTTCCTCAGAATCTTTCATAAGGATCTTTGAGGGTATTGTTCCAGGGCTCTCAGGTGCCTGCTGCAGGTGGTCCATGACTTGGCTCCATACAACAGGGTGGAGAGGACAATGTCTCTGTAGACCAGCAGTTTTGTTTAAGCCTTCAGGTCTCGGTCTTCAAAGACTCTTTTCCTGAGTATGGGGTAGGCGCTGCTGGCACAACTCACACCTCAGAGTCGATTTCAGCTTTTGAGGAAAGAATGCTGCCAAAGTAGGGGAGGTGGTCATCGTTTTCAAGAGTAGTGTCGTCCACTTTTACAGTGGGCTGGGTAGATGGCTGGTTGGGTGGAGGTTGATGTAGGACTTGGGTCTTCTTGATATTTAAGGCTAGGCCCATGGCTCTGTATGTCTTGGCAAAGGCATTCAGGATGCCCTGGAGTTCATCTGCAGAGTGTGCTGCAATGGTGCAGTTGTCCATGTACTGAAGCTCCATGATGGCGGAGTTGCTGACTTTGCTCTTGACCTTCAACCTATTAAGGTTGAAGAGCCCACTGTCAGTTCTTGAGAGGATTGGGATCCCCTGTGGCAGCTCTTCACCAATGAGGTGAAGTATGGTCGCAATGAAGACGACAAATGAAGACATCCCTGTTTGACCCTTGTTTCCACAGTGAAGGGCTCGGACTCAGAACCGCAGTTGATGAGCACTGTGACTGACATGCCATCATGTGGAAGCCTCAATATTCTGATGTACTTGTCGTGACAACCGTACCTTGACAGTATGCTCCAAAGAGCCTGTCGGTCTACCGAGTCAAAAGCCTTTGTCAGGTCTATGAAGGCCATGTACAAAGGCAGCCTTTGTTCATAGCACTTTTCCTGGAGTTGGCGTGTTGTGAATCGAGTAGGGGATTTGAGGATCAGAGGACATAGGTTCAAGGTGAAGGGGAAAAGATTTAATAGGAATCCAAGGGGTAACTTTTCACACAGAGGGTGGTGGATGTATGGAACAAGCTGCCAGAGGAGGTAGTTGAGGCTGGGACTATCCCATTGTTAAAGAAACAGTTGGACAGGTACATGGATAGGACAGGTTTGGAGGGTTAAGGGCCTGTCCCACTGTACGAGGTAATTCAAAAGCTCTCCCGAGTTTAAAAAAAAAATCAAACTCGTGGTAAGCACGTAGAATATACGTAGCGGGTACGTTGGAGCTCGGGATGTCTCTTAGCGGCTAGTAACGCTAACGGCAGGTACTCGGGAAACGCGGTAAGCAAGTGAAGACTCATGAAGATTTTTAAACATGTTGAAAAATGTCCAGGAGAGCCTCATGTACCTACGAGCGGCTATTACCTTAATTATCCTAGTTCAAATCAGGGGAAACTCAGGAGAACTCTTGGATTAGCTCATACAGTTGGACAGCCCCTTTATGGACCAAGCACAGGCAAGTGGGACTAGGATAGCTGGGACATTGTTGGCTGGTGTGGGCGAGTTGAGCTGAAAGGCCTGTTTCCACACTGTATGACTATGACTCTATGAGTGAAATGTGGTTGAAATCGATCTTAGGCAGTAACACAAAATGGGTGATAATGAACGTTATTCAATTGTTGAAAGATTTCATACAATCGCTGCAAAAAATCCTGTAAATGTTAAAGCTTTCAGCAAAAAATCGAAGGGAGTTTATAATTTACAATTTGTCATCCTTTCTAGCATTAGGGAAATTCATTTTATGATTAGGTTTTGAAGTTATTTAAAAATAATTTTATCATCTAACTTATCCTAAATTAATATTGTCCATAACTTTTGAATATGCTTAATATGCTTTAAATGTCAGCTAAATTAGTAATTGTTCTTGCCTGTCTTGTTGCCGAAGAATCTTCAATGTGATTTGCTGTTTACCCAGCTTGATGACATTGGATTACATGGACATAGAAGCAGCTCATTCAGCACAGTCAGTCCATGTTGTTGTTTATACTGCACTCAAGCCTCCTTCTTTCTTTCTTTATCAAAACCTATCAGCATACATTAGACAGGTATATGGACAGCAAAGGCATCTATTCAGAAACTGCTATATCATGCTGGAATCTTGATCAAAATATAAATTGCTGGAGGAACTCAGCAAGTCAAGCAGCATGTGTTGAGGAAATGGACGTGACATTTTGGTTCAGGAATTTTCATTAGATCCTGAAGTCTTTGAAAAAGTAACCCAAAGTGAAACGTTGCCTGTCAATTCATTTTTCCCCCCAACAAAAAATTTTATTCAGAATAAAAAATATATACAAAAAGAAATGTGAAAAAATCTCTTCGGGTTTTCTCAGTGTGTATACATTCAATAGTAACATACTCAGTAGTGTTCACACTTATCTTTAAACATTGTCCCTCATATGGACCCCTGGGGTGATATCCCTCCCCATGTTTGAGGGGTATCACCACCACTCCACTGCCGCTCAATGTCTAGCTATGGAGGGACCCTAAACTATAGTCTCAACATTGATGTGTTAAAGAAGGAACTGCAGATGCTGGAGAATCGAGGGTACACAAAAAGCTGGAGAAACTCAGCGGGTGCAGCAGCATCTAAGGAGCGAAGGAGATAGGTGACGTTTCGGGTCGAGACCCTTCTTCAGACTGGTCAGGGATCAGGGAAACGAGAGATATAGACGGTGATGTGGAGAGATAAGGAACAATGAATGAAAGATATGCAAAAAAGTATCGATGATAAAGGGAACAAGCCATTGTAAGCTGTTTGTGGTGTGAAAATGAGAAGCTGGTGCGACTGGGGTGGGGGAGGGAGATAGAGATAGAGGGAATGCCAGGGCCCGAGGGCTGAGGGAGAGGTGGGAAGGGGAGGAGACAGCAAGGGTTAACAGAATTGAGAAAATTCAATGTTCAAGCCCAAGGGATGCAGACTCCCCAAGCGGAATATGAGGTGCTGTTCCTCCAGCTTGCGGTGTTGCTCACTCTGGCCGTGGAGGAGGCCCAGGACCGAGAGGTCGGATGCGGAATGGGAGGGGGAGTTGAAGTGCTGAGCCACCGGTTCGGTTGGGTTGGTTATTGCGGACCGAGCGGAGGTGTTCGGCGAAGCGATCGCCAAGCCTCCGCTTGGTCTCACCGATATAGATCATCTGGCATCTGGAGCAGCGGATGCAGTAGATGAGGTTGGAGGAGGTGCAGGTGAACCTCTGTCAGACCTGGAAGGACTGCTTGGGTCCCTGAAAGGAGTGGAGGGGGGAGGTGAAGGGACAAGTGTTGCATTTCTTGCGGTTGCAAGGGAAAGTGCCGGGGAAGGGGTAGAGCGGGAGGGGAGGGAAGAATTGACAAGGGAGTTGCGGAGGGAGCGGTCTTTGCGGAAGGCAGACAGGGGGGGAAATTGGGAAGATGTGGCGAGTGGAGGGGTCACGTTGGTGGTGGCGAAACTGGCGGAGGACTATATGTTGTATTTGCCGGCTGGTGGGGTGAAAGGTGAGGACCAGGGGGACTCTGCCCTGTTTGCAAGTGGGGGAATGGGGAGCGAGGGCAGTGTTGCGGGGTATGGAGGAGACCCTGGTGCGAGCCTCATCAATAGTGGGGGAGGGGAATCCCCGTTCTCTGAAGAATGAGGCCATTTGTGATGACCTGGTGTGGAACACCTCATCCTGGGAGCAGATGCGGCGTAGACGGAGGAATTGGGAATAGGGGATGGAGTCCTTACAGGAAGCAGGGTGGGAGGAAGAGTAGTCCAGGTAGCTGTGGGAGTCAACATTGATGTTGGTTTATCTCTGAGCAGCACAAGGCTGTTCAAGAATTTCTTGCCTGGTTCAGCACAGCCTTAGTCTGGGTGGATCACCTGTCCCAGAGCAGATGTGATCCGTTTGGCAGTGGACTTGGACAGGATTTCATAGTCTAGATTTAGCAGTGAGATTTCTGATGCTGTCCTTTTATCTCTTTTGCTAGTAGATGCGGGTGATGATGCCCTTCCACATGGGGTCTATCATGCTCCCAGCCAGAAGTATAACATTGTACACTTCCAGAAGGTCCGGGCCTACCAGTCTAACAGAACCACGTACAACTCAGCTGGTAAACTATCGCCCTCTGGGAGTTTTGTTCGAGTCAAATAAACAGATGGAGCCAGTCAGTTCCTCTATGGTGCCTGTCCATTCGCTCCACAGATGCTGACTGACCCAAATGTTTAAAGGGATGCGAGCCAAATGCAGGTAAATGAGACGAGCTCAGTTTGACAATTTGTTCGGCATTGACGAGATGGGCTGAAGGTCCTGATTTTATGCTGCCTAATTCTGTCACCATGATTCTGTAACCCTTTTTTCCCTTAATCACCACTTAAATTGTTCCCTGCTGTAGCGAATTACACATTCTAATAACTGAGTAAAAAAGTTCCTTCTGAATTCATTAAATTGATGTATATTGATGGTATCTAGCTTTTCTCTTTTCCTCGTGGAAATAAAACAGGTTTGCAGGTTAATTGGCTTCGGTAAAATGGTAAATTATCCATTGTGTGTGTAGAAGGATAGCGTTAGTGTGCGGGGATCGCAAATCGGTACAGACTCGATGTATCACTCCACTGTATCAAAGGGCCTGTTTCCACGCTGTATCTCTAAACTACACCAAACATTATTTCTATATTGATTCAGTCAATACCCTCATCGTTTTTAAGACCTCCATAGATCACCTCACAGGCTTCTGATCTCGAGAAAAGAGGAGCTACATTTTCATGACATCACTGTTGCTGTACATTAGGGAGCAGATGGCTAACAGGACCCAATGTCACCAAAGGGAAAGTTTGTGATTGCTGGATCTGTCTGGAATGCTTTCTTTGCCACCAGCACTGTGCAAAATCTCTTCATCACTGACTGCAAAATCCAGGTCAAAGACCTCCCTGCAAAATAAAATTAAACAAGGTGGAAGTTGGTTTGCTGATGAATTATTGTCTGGGACTAACAACTCTATCAGAATTATTATTCATGTTTGCATCCGATAATCAAAAACCAAAGCCTTCAATTAAAATTGTGACCTTAGTTTGTTGAATGAAAGGTTAAAACCTATAAGATCTCCCTGCCAAAATGTGTAATTCTCATCACAGACACATATTAAAATTGTTGCTACATAAACACCCACTCTAATCCCTTTCAAGTTGTTACAGTGCATTGAATGCCTCCACTGTATCAAATGTCTGTGATAAGAGCTAATACTAAAGAACTGGCTGCCCCTTTGTTGAAGCAGAGCTGGTAAGTAAATGATAAATGTTAGCAAAACAAGATTTTAGCTTACATAACTATTTTGCAGACACAGACGTTTGTCACTTTGAATTATTAACTTGCTCAAAGTACTAATAACTTTCATTTGAAAAACATTTAATTGGCTTTGGATACCAGTTACCAGCTGTTGTATCCTGTGCTCCACGTATGAAATATCTCTTCCTATTATTTTATGGTTTTGAATGGATTAATTTAATTCAAGACCTTTTGCTAAATAATGGAGAACATCACGTTGAAAAGTGCCAAATGTTTAGACACAAAATGCTGGAGTAACTCAGCGGGACAAGCAGCATCTCAGGATAGAAAGAATGGGTGACATTTTGGGTTGAGACCCTTCTTCAGACTGAGTGAGTAATTATATTGTAGGAGCATTATTCCAAAACCTCTCATCACTACTACAGATAGATTCTAGAACAATTGGGCAGTAATTAATCGGATAGAAGGATAGTTCTGCTCTTTTTGAAAATACATCATTGGGTAATTCCAGGCATCGTTGTTAGATGTTGTGAGAACTTTCCCAGATGCTTTGATTTCCTCTCACATGCCAAAGATGCGCAGGTTGATTAGGGCTATTCACAGTTGCCAATGTAAGTGCATCATCAGGAATCAGGATGGACTTAATAAGCATGTGAGAGAGAATAGGTTACAGGAAAATAAGTGGGTGAAATGATTGGATGGGAGTGCTGGAGCAGACTTAACTTGCTGAATGCCCACCTCCTATGACCACCACGTTTAAGAAACAGTCAGACAGGTACATGGATAGGACAGGTTTGGAGGCATATGGCCAAACACGGGCAGGTTGGACTCGTGTAGCGGGGACATGTTGGCCGGTGTGGGCAAGTTGAGCCGAAGGGCCTGTTTCCACGTTGTATCAATCCATGATTCTATAACTCCTATGCCCTAACAAAATATGTGCACTTCAATTAAAATAAAAGTGTGGTAGTGAAATGCAGTGGACATAATCTAAAGAGTAATGGGTGCAGTTGGCAAAGTAGATGACTATATATGGAGTTTACGCAAGGAAATTCAAATGAGATCTAGACAGGTTGAAACAATCAGTAACATGATTGACACCTCAACTGCAAAGAGTGAATGTTGGAATAAATCTATATAATTTTCATTTCCTGGAATTCACTCTAAAATGTCAAAACATATAAATGAATCCACTAACATGGACATAATGTTATGTTCTGCTTGACAATATATGTCACAAGAATGTAGGCAACAGTTGTTGCACTTTGCTTATACCCAAATACCTGTCCATTAATAAAATGAACCAGGAGTGTGAGTAATCAGGAGGGTAGAGGTCAACAAAGCTCTTTCTGCTTGATTGACTTTGACTTTTATTCATTTGAGAAAACTGATACTCAGACAAAAGTCTATCTTTGAAGTTGAGGATTTTCATTAAAATAACAAATAAAATAACATTATTGAAATAGTACTTTGGGCAGATCTTGCTTGTATGGAATAACAAGAATGACTTCCCCCACATATCAATAAATGCCTCGCAGAAACAAATGTCAGGTATACACCTTTTCTCATTCTTACTGAACACATTAATGCATTGAAGTGAGGTGCACTAGAGAAATAAGCGAGTTTGGTATTCTGACTGTGCATCACCAGGTCATAGGTCACTCGCTATAAACATTCTCGGCAGCTGTGGTACTGCTTTGTGTGCAGGTCTGTATTTCGTCTGTGGTCAGGCCCGGGTCTCTGGCACTGCGGGTGCTGTTGAGTTGCTGCTGGGCCGTCCTCCTCCTCTTCCGAGTGTCCCATCCCGGTCCGGGGGTGTCCAGGGTTGTCGTGGGTTGGCAGGTGGTGGCAGCCCCAGACTTGCAGCCGGCGCAAGGGGGCGGCGCTGGCTCCAGCTCGGCTCCGCCTGTCCAGCCTGGTTGGCTGACAGCCGGGGCGCAGGCCTGGAGCGGTGGCGGCCACGAACTTGCAGCCGGCATGGAGGGAGGACATTGGCTCCAGCACGGCTCTGGTCCAGCTCCCGGAGGGCCCGTTCCCCGGCGGGCCGGGGCCTGTCAGTTGCGCCTCTTGCCTTGTCCAGTTGCTGTCGGTTGGCCCCCTCAGTGCCGGCGGGGGATGAGCGCTGGTCATTGGCAGGGCTGCACATGGGGTGCTGCAGTGGCTCGGCGGGTCGGGCAACATCTCTGGAGAAGGGTCTCGACCCGAAACGTCACCCATTCCTTTTCTCCAGGGATGCTGCCCTTGCCAACCTTTTGCCGGCACTTAGGCCGTTTCCGGCGGCCACTGGGTGTGGCGGGGGGTGCAGCAGGCGCTCCCCAGCCCATTGGGGAGCGGGTTCCTCAGGAGTTGGAGCAATGTTGGGCTGGAGTTGGGCTGTGGGCTTGGAGGCTGCTGCTCCGGCCGGTGTCCCGTCGGTGCGGATGTCTCCGGCTGCCCCCTGGGTGGGGTTGGGACACTCGGGGGGGGGGGGGGGGGGGGGGGGGAGATGGGGACTGTCCAGTGGCAGTTCGGCAGCGCTTGCGACACCGAGGTCCCGGGTTCGATCCTGGCTGCAGATGAGGCGGGGTCTGTGTGCATGCAGCTGCCGAGAATGTCTCTCCGCCGGTTCAGTCTCCCCCCCACCCCTGTCTCCCACTCGCCTCTGCCCCCTCTATCTCGCTGTTACACCCCGTTCTCCTGCTACCTGGCACCCCCATTCCTCAGATTAAATATATTTTTACACATAAATCAGGAATAAAGATAAGAATTTATACACAGTTTATACAGTCAGCGTTTTGTTCGGTTTTTATTTATAGCAAGTGACCTTTGACAAATCCCATGATTCCTTGCATTTTTTAGAATACCGAACTCGCTTATTAAAATAAGTTGCAGGTTTTCTAACAAACAGGATAAATTGGGCAAATTAACTGCCACAAAAATAAAGAATATTTCAATTTTAGGTACATGTTTTCATCTTACAAGTTATTGTTTTTTTTGTGTGAAGTCTCCTTCTCCAGAAATGCAACATAAAGCTTTGGGGCTCCTATTCCCCACAATGTTTGCACATTACAATAGCTGGATGAAAATTGCAGGAGTTTGCTCCCAAATTTTGGAAATATGTTCCTGGCAGGTGATTTCTTAATTCCCTTCATGGAACATTGGCTCTGTCCAGTGGAATAGGATGTAGCAGATAAAAAGGAATATAATATTTATAATTGCCCCTTTCATTGCATGTCTTGATGAATTGCTGCGTTCATTATATGTCCTAATGATGTAATTTAAACTACTGTGATTTTTATAAGAAACAGGGGAGTCAATTTGTGAGCCTAAATTATTTTGCTCATTTCTGGAATGGGACTTGAATGGGAATTGAGGATGCTGTCTGTGGCCTGTGACCACTAACATTTACAGTCCAGAAGAAAACTGACAATATGACTTAAAACACAACAGGATTTAATATTTAGAACAATCTTGGAAATGAAATATGGAGAGAAAGGAAGAGATGTAACAGCAGAGAGTCTGGTGCTAAGGTCACCTCATCAAAAATGACTTGGCTTCCCTGGCATGTAGCCACTCCTCTCTCTGTCACATAAAATAATGGCCGCCTAATGTCAAGAACACATTGTTTTTACCATTAGGGTTTCCTCTTCAGTGCTGAGGGGAAGATGCTTGTGTGTTTACCAATGTAGTCTCTTCAATTTTCAATCTATCATTAATAAGATGCCTATTAAAATATACCTATTATCTATCTGTTTTCTGTCCATTTAAGACCTTACCCGCTATTACTAAGAGACACTTCCCATATAAACTCCATCGTAAGAGCAGAGATCTTCATCATTAACAACACACATCCCTAGGTTAGAACATAGACCATTCCACCACAGGAGCAGACCCCTTATCCCACCATTTCTGCACTGACTATGCTGCCAATTGAAATTAACCACATCTACCTGCCCATGGTTAGTATCCTGCTATTCCATGTATGTTCATGTGTCTATTTAAAAGTTACTTCAACATTGCCATCCTGTTTGCATGTAGCGCATGCCCTGGTAGCACATTCCACATACCTACCACTTCCTGTGCTAAATACAAGCCTCACACAATCCCATTAAAATGTTCAACACAAAAAGCTGGAGTAAAAAAGCAGGACAGGCAGCATCTCTGGAGAAAGACAATAGATGATGTTTCGGGTCGAGACCCATCTTCAGACTGAGAGTCAGGGGAAAGTGAAATGAGAGATATAGACAGTGACATAGAGAGATATAGAACAAATGAATGAAAGATATGCAAAAAGTAACGATGATAAAGGAAACAGGTCATTGTTAGCTGTGGGCTAGGTGAAAACGAGTTACAGGCAATGAGACTCAACAAGACGATTTTAAAGCTACAATAGTACGACTTGGGTGGGGGTGAGATGAAGAGAGAGAGGGGATGCAAGGGGTTACTTGAAGTTAGACATCAATATGCATCCCGAAGATAGACAAAAAAAGCTGGAGTAACTCAGCGGCATAGGCAGCATTTCTGGAGAGAAGGATTGGGTGACATTTCAGGTGGAAACCAGACCCTTCTTCATCCTGCTGGGTTGTAAGCTGCCCAAGCAAAATCCAATAATATTTTCCTCCTCTCACCTTAAAATTACACCCTCTAGTATTAGGCATCTCCACCCTGGAAAAGGTCTCTCTGACCATCTCCCTTACCTAGGCTTTTCATGATGTGTTATAATTATATCAGGCCACCATTCAGCCTCTCATGTTCCAGAGTAAATAATGAAAGGTTATCTTTTGTTATTTTTCTGATTGGAGGCCTGTGACCAGTGATGTGTCAGGGGTTGGTAACAGTGCTTGGTCAGCTGCTGTTTGTTATATGCATCAACAATTTGGATGACTACAAGCTAAATTATTTGGTGAAATAAAAGAGAAGGTTGATGAAAGTAGTGTATTTGATGTGTATATTGATTTTCTGAAGGCTTGTTAAGATAAGGGGAAAATGGTGCTATTGACATCAAAAATTGGTGCAGAAACAGAAAGCAAATCGTTGTGGTAGTTGAATGCAATTTCAGCTTGGGGTGGTTTGCTGGTATGTTCCCCAAGAGCCAGTTTTAGGCAATTACTCGTTTCAGAGTTTTGTTATGAGACCAGTTTGAGTGTGGGAGACAATATTAGAAGGTGCAGCCTGATAGCGCCAGAGAGAACCTTCGCTTGTCACCATCTACCAACATGCTTCTCCTCGTACTTTCTGCAGGTCATCAGACATGGGCTGTTAGATGGGGCTGTTCCCAAACTATGCTGTGATGCATCCTGATAAAATGCTTCTACATAGCATCTGTAGAAATTAGTGAGAGTTGTTGGGGACATACCAAACTTCCTAAGCCTTCTGAGGAAGTAGTGGCATTGGTGTGTTTTCTCAGCCATCTTCTCCATCTGACACTACACATCCATTTCATGTGCAATCAACTGCCCAACTATACCAGTTCACCGTGAGCAGACTGGTTGTATAGATCTGTCCATATTTGTTGGACTTCTAGACATTTAAAATTTCTTACCTATAAATAAACATTTACCACCAGAGTATTTATACAGCACAGAATCAGGCTCATTGGCCCAACTCATCCATGCCAACTAAGATGCCCCATCTAGTTGCTTGCATTTGGTCCATATTCCATTCCTATACATGCACCTGTCCAAGTGTCTTTTAAATGTTGTTATTGTACCTGCCTCAACTACCTCCTCTGACAGTTCATTCCATATACCCACCACCCTCTGTGTGAAAAAGTTGTCCCTTAGGTTCTCAAGGTGCCCTCTTGCCTTAAACCTGTGACCTCTGGTTCTTGATGTACCTACCCTGGATAGAAGACTCTTTGTGCATTCACCCTAGGTATAACACGTTAGCATAAAATGCACTAACGTCACCATATGATGATCTTAAAGAAATTTAAATTTGAAAATCAGATTAGAGCTACCTTGGGGTCTACAAGAAGTGTGATTTCATTGTTACTTTATCCTGGAGGTATTTTTTTGGACAACTGGACTGTTTTATCTTTATAATTAAAACTCTGATCTTGACCACTTCCTGTTTCCACTCTATATTGAGTTTAACACTACCACATATGGCTGTGATTCTTGGCCATCTTACTCAGAGTCCCCCTCCGCTGCACATGACAAGAGGATTTTTCCCATCAATTAAAAATAAAAGACTTATTCATGTATAAAAAATGTTGAGATACTCGCTCCTGTCAATAACGCCATGAAGGCGACACCCCTGCTGGTGGGAGGGGGAGGGACTATAAATCCCGGAAGTGTGGACGTGCCTCAGTTCTCTGCAAGATGGGGGAGGGAGGGGTCACAGTTATCTGTCTGAGCTGTGAATAATACTGAACACATGTCTACCAAACTGTGAGTGGTTTTACTGACCTATCAGTGCCCTTAATGTGGTTTGAAAATGTGGTTTGAAATTGCAAAAGTGTTTTTTGGTTTGAAAATGCAAAAGTGTTTTTGGTTTGAAAATGCAAAAGTTGTTGTTTTGGTTTGAAAATGCAACCGCTGTTTTTGGTTTGAAGTGCAAAAGATCTTTTTGGTGTAAAAATGCAAAAGACGTTTTTGACTTATTGAAAATGCAAAAGCTGTTCTTGCCTTATTGAAAAGCAGTTGCTGCCTTATTGAAAAGCTGTCTTGAATTTGTCTTTGGCTTTGCACCCTGCCTGAAGTGGCATGAAACTGCAGTTGAGTTTTGTGGCCTTGCACCCTGCCTGAAGTGGCATGAAACTGCAGTTGAGTTTTGTGGCCTTGCACCCTGCCTGAAGTGGCATGAAACTGCACTTGAGTTTGGTGGCCTTGCACCCTGCCTGAAGTGGCATGAAACTGCACTTGAGTTTGGTGGCCTTGCACCCTGCCTGAAGTGGCATGAAACTGCACTTGAGTTTGGTGGCCTTGCACCTTGCCTGAAGTGGCATGAAACTGCACTTGAGTTTGGTGGCATTTCAAGGAATAGCCGTGAGACAAATGCCAGCCCACCATCCGTGAGTGAGTGCGCTGCCAGCACACCAGACTTGAGTGACTGAGCTGCCAGCCCAAGAATCCCTTCGGCCCACAATGTCCATACTAGCCCTCTGGAATCCAGTCCCTTCAGCCCACAACTCTCATACTAGCACTCCAGAAAGCCCCCCCCCCCTCCCCCCCACTGGCGACCAATCTTGGAATTGGTGGAGAGGTGGAATATTGCGCTGGGGGACCAGCCCTCCTGTGTGGTGCTGGGACCCAACGGGTCCCACTTAGTCTAGTATATTCTTAATGTTCCCGAGGCTGATGACTTCAGGTTGGATTCATATCAGCTGTCATTAAATTCTGGAGTAGCTTTAAAATAAAATTTAAAAAGAAACATAAGAGGGTTTCCAGTTTCCAATAAAACAGTAAAAAACAACATTGTTGTGAGTTACACAACTATTTTACACAACAGGCTTTCACATCCACAGATCACATAATTCTCTTTCAAAGACACTAATCGTTGATTACAAAGTCAAGATGGCTCATGGAATATTTTCTGTATCCCACAATGACTCAAGGGATATTCCTTTCTTTCCTTCTGCTGTTATCCCAGTAGACTCAGATTCTCTTACTAGCAGAGTGTTAGAATGCATATAACATGTCTATGTTGTCATGCACAGCTTTATATTTTGGCAACTGACAATGGGAGGCTCCTGATGAACCATCTGCCAGTGCTCTAAGTTTATGGGTGGTAGTTAGGTAACAGATATCTCTGCAAGATTACATCATCCACCAAAATCTTAGTGCTTGTCTGAAAAAGGATAACCATGATATTTTCATTAATTAAGACCATGACATGATAACATTGGAAAAACATACTGTATTGTATCCGATCACCATGGTTTGAAATCTTAAAGGATGAATATCATGTATAATGTTACATTTTCTTTATGCTGATTTTATTTATGGCATAATTTCTGTTTGCTTGTAAAATTAATGATATACCATGCATACAGTGAATTTAAAAGGTTAACATTTGCCTGCACGGCTCACGTCTACATCAACTACAGTTTACATAAGTATTATGAAGATTATTTATTGTAAGACTTTGACGTTTTTATTACCCCAACATTAACAATGGTGATAGAAAACTGAAACTTCTAAACAGATGCTTTGGAACGTTTTGTTGGAATAAGATTTATTTTTTAACAGAGTTTTAATTAATAACCAACCAGTCATGGACGATTTATTAATGTGTAATAGCTGGTCAAATATGTCAGGTATCATTTTCCTTGGATCTCATAAATTCATGACTGTTTCAGATGCATACTGCTGCAAGTAAGTGGCAACACTTCCCCACAGTGAAAATTAAACCTTGGTAATCTCACATCACCTTGGGCTCGCATTTTCTGTTCCATCCAGTCTGACATCACATTTTAAAAGTACTACCCCATGGGACTTTTAAAAAGAAAGTCAAGTAGTTATTCAACTAGAGGGGTGTAAGTGCTACACTCTACTCATATTAAATGTTAGTTGTCAATAGAGAAGAGTTCTCCATGTACATATATCAAACCATATACAGTATAAACAGAGAAGTTGGTCATGGCACCTAGATTTGGTTGCAGTGAAATCTATCAGTTGGCTGCCTTGGGGGTGACAAATTATTCTTGAATTGGTAGCTGTAATCAAACTGCATTTAAAATTGTTCCACCTTAGAGGCAATGAACCTGCCTCCTTAAATTTCAATTAGACGTAAGTACATCTTTAAGGGCCTGTCCCACCAGCATGCGACTGCATGCTGTGAGCGCAACCCAAACGTGGTGGCGTGCGCCGTATGGCCTCGCGGGGCCGGTTCCACTTAGAACCGCGGAGGCGTATGGAGTTGTGCGGGGCTGGTCCCGACATCATACTCACCAATCAGCTGGGCAGGAGGTGGGCCGAGTGAATTTGGACGTCGCACGGCGTCGGACGATAACGTCATCACGCAGCAGCAAGCAGGGTGGTGACGTCATCGCGCAATGCCACGCGCTGCGTACAGCGTCCAGAGGCTGTGTACGGCATCATGACGCTGCGTACGATGTCGAGACGTTGCGTATGGCCTCGATGCGGCTGCGGGCCTGTCGGCCATTGCCGCGCGGGATTTTGAACACAGTCAGGTTTTCGGAGCCCGGGCGATGTCGGGACCAGCCCCGCACAACTCCATATGGCTCCGGCGATTGAAGTGGGACCGGCCACGCGAGGCCGTACGGCTCAAGCGACCGTGTTAGGTCGTGCTCGCCGCATGCAGTCGCATGCTGGTGGGACAGGCCCTTTAAGCAATGAAAGTGTCAGCTCCATTTTAATGACTTTCAACTAGAGATCAGTTCGACTTTTTCTGCTTCTTAAGTGAGAATGGTAGTTATGTTATTTTTGAATTACAATAAGATATTTAAATATATTTTCAATTGGTTGACGACTTAATTGGAGAGGAGTAATTAAGAATCATCTGCCACAGCTTGAGTGAATCTAGTTAAATGGGTTCATCTAACAGTTTGGAAAAAAAAAGCTTTGGATACATAGATCAAGAAAATCAGGGATGAACGAATGATAAATAACCATATAACCATATAACAATTACAGCACGGAAACAGGCCCTCTCGGCCCTTCCAGTCCGTGCCGACCATTTGTTTTCCCCTAGTCCCATCTACCTGAACTCAGACCATACCCCTCCATTCCCTTCACGTCCATATACCTATCCACTTTACTCTTAAATGTTAAAATCGATCCTGCCTCCACCACTTCTGCTGGAAGCTCATTCCACACAGCCACCACCCTCTGAGTAAAGAAGTTCCTCCTCACGTTACCCCGAAACTTCTGTCCCTTAATTCTCATGTCATGCCCTCTTGTTTGAATCTTCCCTACCCTCAATGGGAAAAAAACGTATCCACGTCAACTCTGTCTATCCCTTTCATCATTTTAAAGACCTCAATCAAGTCCCCCCTTAACCTTCTGCGCTCCAAAGAATAAACGACCTAACTTGTTCAACCTTTCTCTGTAACATAGTTGCTGGAACCCTGGCAACATTCTAGTAAATCTCCTCTGTATTCTCTCTATTTTGTTGACATCCTTTCTATAACTAGCCGACCAAAATTGTACACCATACTCCAGAATTGGTCTTACCAATGCCTTGTACAATTTTAAACATTACTTCCCTACTCCTATATTCAATGCTCTGATTTATAAAGGCCAGCACACCGAAAGGCTTTCCTTTACCACCCTATCTACATGCGATTCCACCTTCAGGAACTATGCACAGTTATTCCTAGATCCCTCTGTTCCACAGCATCCCTCAATGCCCTACCATTTACCATGTACGTCCTATTTTGATTTGTCCTGCCAAGATGTAGCACTTCACACTTAACAGCATTAAACTCCATCTGCCATCTTTCAGCCCAATTTTCCAAATGGCCCAAATCTCTCTGTAGACTTTGAAAATCTACTTCATTATCCACAACACCACCTATCTTAGTAGCATCTGCATACTTACTTATCCAATTTTCACCCCATCATCCAGATCATTGATGTACATGACAAAAAACAGTGGACCCAACACAGATCCCTGAGGCACCCCACTGGTCAGCCGGCTTCCAACCTGACAAACAGCCATCCACCATTACTCTCTGACATCTCCCATTCAGCCACTGTTGAATCCATCTTGCTACTACTCTCTTTTCCGCCATTAACACCCAAAGATTTGAACCTTCTTAACCAACCCTTTCCATGGGAACCTTGTCAAAGGCCTTACAGAAATCCATATAGACAACATCCACTGCTTTAACCCTCATCAATTTCCCTAGTTACCGCTTCAAAAAATTCAAGAAGGTTTGTCAAACATGACCTTCCAGGCATAAATCCATGTTGACTGGTTCCTGATCAGACCCTGTTTATCTAGATGCTTATATAATATATCTCTAAGTATCCTTTCCATTAATTTGCCCACCACTGACGTCAAATCGTGCCGGATGATTGGCGTACTGCGCATGTTGTTCCATTGTTTAAAAAGCACAAAGGTCTATAATTGCTAGGTTTATTCTTTGAAGCCATTTTAAACAATGGAACAACATGCGCAGTACGCCAATCATCCGGCACTATTTCCCGTTTCTAATGACATTTGAAATGTTTTCTGTCATAGCTCCTGCTATTTCTACACTAACTTCCCTCAATGTCCTAGGGAAATCCTGTCAGGACCTGGAGACTTATCCACTTTTATATTTTTCAAAAGTGTCAGTACTTCCTCCTCTTTGAATCTCATAGTTTCCATAGCTACTCTACTTTTTCCCCCTTAACTCACAGAGTTCAATATCCTTCTCCTTGGTGAATACCGAAGAAAATAAATTGTTCAATATCTCCCCCATCTCTTTTGGCTCTGCAGATAGCTGTCCATTCTGGTTCTCTAATGGTCCAATTTTATCCCTCGTTATCCTTTTGCTATTAATATAACTGTATAAACCCTTTGGGTTTACTTTCACCTTTCTTGCCAAAGCAACCTCATATCTTCTTTTAGCCTTCCTAATTTCTTTCTTAAGATTCTTTTTACATTCATTTATACTCCTCTAGTACCTTCATTACTCCATGACCTCCTATAATTATTGTAGATATCTCTCTTTTTTCGAAACAAGTGTCCAATTTCCCTTGAAAACCATGGCTCTTTCCAATTTTTACTATTTCCTTTCAACCTAACAGGGACATAAAGATTCTGTACTCTTACAATTTCCCCTTTAAATGTCCTCCATTTCTCTTCTACATCCTTCCCATGAAACAAAGTGTCCCAATTCACTCCTTTAAAATCCTTACGCATTCCCTCAAAGTTAGCCTTTCTCCAATCAAAAAGCTCCACCCTAGGTCCAGATCTGACTCTTTCCATAATTATATTGAAATCTTGATGTGTCGTCTGAAATAGTAGCCACATAAATGGTTGTACCAGGAATTAATATGTAAAGTGCCATTAAATAAAATGAAATTCATAGAAACAGATGCTCCCAAATAAATGAGTAATTATTGAGAGAACCAAACATCTTACAAGGTAAAGTATATACAAGGTATTCTGTAAATATGGATACTATCACATTACAATCTATTGGCAGGCTTCAATACACTAAACTTGCACACATTAAAACACAGGACACCTTTGCCATAATGAGACAACCACCATTTTGTGAAAGAAACAACTTTTGCATAAGGATATGTCAGGTATCATTTTACTTGGATCACATAAATTCACGACTGCTCCTGATGGATACTTATTTTGCCAACATCTATAGCAGTAGAGTTTTGCTGTTTCCACAGAATTAAGAAGAATAGTACTTGCATAGTTCAGTCACTGGTATAAGGTCATTTCTCTGTAATTTGGGTAAAATCTTGCCCATTCTCTGTTGAATCATGTGAACCACCAGCATTGACCTTTTAAGCTTCTTGAATAAAAGAAAAGAAAAGCCAATAATGAAAAATAACTAATCATCCGTTCCTGGTCTGTGTTCATGAACTCTTTCAGTGTCCGTTGGCAGTTTTCTCCTGTGGCCTTGACATTATCTTCTATCTGGCTTCTGAAAATGGATCTGCTTCTCTCAGGAGTCAAGGTGGTTGGTCTCTGTGGCCTCACAGTGAAAGATTTTTCTTTAATTTCCAATATCAATGAGTTGCCCTGCTGACTCACAGCTCAACCAGACTCCTCCAGTTTCATTCTGCTCCGACACTGGTGAGATAAAGTGGGAAATATAATTCATTATAATGTCATTTTCTAATTTGAATTGGGATAGTGCGAAGAGAGATGAGAATTAATTCTGAAAACTGTTAGATGTGTGTAGGTATTGATGCAACTCTCTAGGGCTTTGGTTAGGCTGCATTTGGAGAATTGGGTGCTGTTCTGATTATAGGAATTACTAGAATAAGTGGGACCCGTTGGGTCCCAGCTTCACACGGTAGGGCTGGTCCCCCAATGCAATATTCCAACTCTCCACCAATTCCAATATTGGTGGCCAGTGGGAGGGGGGGGGGTGCTTTCTGGAGTGCTAGTATGGGTGCTGTGGGCTGAAGGGACTGGTTTCCAGAGGGCTAGTATGGACATTGTGGGCTGAATGGATTCTTGGATGGCAGCTCAGTCACTTAAGCCTGTTGTGCCGGCAGCTCACTCACTCACAGCTGGTGGGCTGGCAGTTGACTCATGGCTATTCCTTGAAATTCCATTTCAAGCAGGGTGCAAGGCCACCAAATTCAAGTGCAGTTTCATACAGTTTCAGGCAGGGTGCAAGGCCACCAAACTCAAGTGCAGTTTCCTACCAATTCAAGCAGGGTGCAAGGTCACCAAACAAACATGCAGTTTCATACCATTTCAGGCACGGTGCAAGGCCACCAACCTCAAGTGCAGTTTCATGCCATTTCAAGCAGGGTGCAAGGCCACCAAACAAAAGTGCAGTTTCATACCGTTTCAAGCAGGGTGCAAGGCCACCAAACTCAAGTGCAGTTTCATACCATTTCAAGCAAGGTGCAAGGCCACCAAACTCAAGTGCAGTTTCATACCATTTCAAGCAAGGTGCAAGGCCACCAAACTCAAGTGCAGTTTCATACCATTTCAAGCAGGGTGCAAGACCACCAAACTCATGTGCAGTTTCAACTTTTTTTAAATATTACTAAGTCTTTTATTTTTTATCGATGGGAAAAATCCTCTTGTCCTGCGCAGCGTAGGGGGACTCTGAGTAAGATGGCCAAAAATCACAGCCGTAAGTGGTAGCGTTTGGTCGCGCCATTGTAATGGCAGCCTCGCCAGCAGCTGTTAGTCCTTCCACCCTCTTTGTTGTTTTTAGTGTGTTTAAAAGTATGTTCTAGAGGTTTCATAGTCTTTTTTATGAGGGGGGTGGTGGGGGGTGGGAAATATGGGAAAACCGTTTCCCAGTCACTTACCTGGAGGGAGATGCGTCTTTTCTCCGAGTCTCATCTTTGCCCCCCCCCCCCCCCCCCCCCCCCCCCCCGCGGCCTACCAACTGGATTTGTGCGGCCTTTCCTGCCGGAGACCGGGCAGAGCTTCAGCAGCGGGCGCAGCGCTGAATTATCATGGCGGAGCAATGTTGGAGCTCCAGAGTGTTGGGCCTGCTGACTTTAACATCGTGGAGCTGTGGTTTGTGGAGTTTCTAGCCATGGGCAGCGCTGACTTTTTAACGCGGAGGCCTGGGATATTTTGCCGGGGATCGCCAGTGTTGGAGCTCCGCCCAGCTCAGCCTGTGGACTCGGAGGCCGCTGTCTCCGGTAGGAAGTGGCCGATTCAGAAACTCCAAGCCACGAGTGTGTTCCGATCCATTCCAATGTCGGAGTTCCAATCATCCCGGCAAGATTACTATTTAAATTGCATCAAGTTGGGAAAAAGGGAAGTACAACGAGATCTAGGGTCCTTGTACATCAGTCTATGAAAGTAAGCTTGCAGGTACAGCAGGCAGTGAAGAAAGCGAATGGCACGTTGGCCTTTATAACAAGAGGAATCGAATATAGGAGCAAAGAGGTCCTTCTGCAGTTGTACAGAGCCCTAATGAGACCGCACCTGGAGTATTGTGTGCAGTTTTGGTCCCCTAATTTGAGGAAGGACATCCTTGCTATTGAGGGAGTGCAGCGTAAGTTTACAAGGTTAATTCCCGGGATGGCGGGAATGTCATATGCTGAGTGAATGGAGCAGCTGAGCTTCTACACTCTGGCGTTTAGAAGGATGAGAGGGCATCTCATTGAAACATATAAGATTGTTAAGGGCTTGGACACACTAGAGGCAGGAAACATGTTCCTGATGTTGGGGGAGTCCAGAACCAGGGGCCACAGTTTAAGAATAAGGAGTAAGCCATTTAGAACAGAGTCGAGGAAACACATTTTCTCACAGAGAGTGGTGAGTCTGTGGAATTCTCTGCCTCAGAGGGCGATGGAGTCAGGTTCTCTGGATGCTTTCAAGAGAGAACTAGATTCTTAAAAATAGCGGAGTCAGGGGATAAGAGGGGAAGGCAGGAACGGGGTACTGATTGCGGATGATCAACCACGATCACGTTGAATGGCAGTGCTGGCTCGTGGGCCAAACGGCCTACTCCTGCACCTATTGTCTATTATCTATATGCGTGAGGGCCTGTACATCGGGTCATCAGTAGCGGCGACTGTGGAGGGTTCAAAGGCCCCTAACCACGGGTGAACAAAGATGAAGATGACTGTACTTTATTGCCTTCCCTCACAGTGGGAAATGTTGATTCCGCTGTGGGGGATGTTCATGTTAAATTCTATCGTGTATTGTGTTCTTTTTATTTGTATGGCTGTATGGTAACTCAAACCTCACTGTACCAATTGGTGCATGTGACAATAAATATAACTTGAACTTGAACATCAGAGGTTGAGGAGAGACTTGATAGAAGTATATAACATTATGACAGGCATAGATAGAATGGACAGTCAGAACTTTTATTCCCAGGATGAAAATGTCAAAACTAGAGGGCATAGCTATGTGAGAGGGGGAAAGGTTAATGGAGATGTGTGGGGCAATTGTTTTAATGCAGCAAGTAGTGGGGTCCTGAAACTCCTTGCCAGGGGTGGTGGTGGAGATAGATATGACAGCAGCATTTAAGAGGCTTTTGGATGTGCACATGGAAGTGCAGGGAACAGAGGGATATGGATCATGTGCAGGCAGATAAGATCAGTTTAACTTGGAATGATGTTTGGCACAGACATTGTGGGCCGACTGACCCATTCTCTTACTGTACTATTCTATGTTTTACATAATGTGCATTGATGCCATTCAATAAATGCTAATCACAATATTTACTGAGCTGATCAGAAAAACATTAAGTACATACAATGATCATTTCAGTTTAAGGATACATACTTTTAAACTGAGCTCTTTATTATAGCAGGTTTCACTCTTTGTGTACAAAGAATATTTCATAGTAAATCAACTCTGTAGAGGAAGTTTTACACTGTGTGAATGAAAGAAAACACATACTACTGTCATCAACCATTCTGTATATCCTGACATGCTGCATGCGTTGTTAATTATCCCATTCAATCATTTTTGTTATATCAATAGGTGTGGTAGGGAGTTAATGTTATTGAACAATTTATTTTTCAGGTTAATGGATCAGGACGAAATATTGCCCAGTACACTCTTGAAGACTAGACCAAGTGGGACCCGTTGGGTCCCTGTCACACGGGAGGGCTCTTTCCCCTCTCCTCCACCCCTCCAACACTCCCTCCCTCACATCTCCCCCCCCCTCTCATTTCCTTTCCCCTACCCTCAGTCACTCCCTCCTTCCCTCCATAAACCCTCTCCCCTCCCTACCCCCCTTGACGTCATTGTGAGGTGGAAGCTGCTGTGTTTTTTAAAATGGAGTTTTTTAAATTGTAAATGAGATCCCCTTGTAATGTCATTGTGGGGTGGTACACTGCTAAAGGGCAGTTTATGTAAATGAGATCCCATTGTGACATCATACGCAGCTAACAGCCAGTGCAGATGGAAGAGATTTTTGTCAAAATGTTTTTTGGAATAAAGTTTAAAATATGAATAACTTGTAAAATATACCATCAATCTGAACAAAACTGATACAGCACACCAGAGGATAATGGTGTGTAAGGTGGGCCAAACATTGTAGCGCTATGTGTACCATTTTGGCATGATTTCAGGATCACAATCATCACAGACACGCACAAACACTGACAAACAATCAAGATAAGATAAGATTAGTAATAAAGTAGACTAAGTAGGTCCCACTCTCACATGGGAGGGTTGGTCCCCTAACGCAATATTCCACCTCTCCACCTATTCCTATATTGCACCACTCACGCATAGCCTGCAACTGCGCAGGCGCGGCTGACGGGTTCCCGTTGTGACGCCCCTGATTCCCCCCCTCCTCCCCTCACCCCCCCCCCCCCCCCCCCCCACACACACACTTCATCCCCCCCCTCAAACTCCTCCCATCCACTCTTAGCGGCTCTCCGGTGGCACAGCCATTCCCTCCCATTGGGTTCCCGTTGTGACGTAGAACACGCAGGTATTACTGCGCAGGTGCAGCTGACGGGTATGGCAAGTGGGATTTATAAATGCTTAAAATGTGAATAACTCTTAAAATATAGCAACAATTTAAATGTTCTGTAGCGTCCTGTAGCCGGGGGAAGGGGACATATTCAGGTGAGGGCCAGTGGGGTGGGGGGGGGCTTTCTGGAGGGCTAGTATGGGTGTGGTGGGCCGAAAGGACTGGTTTCCAGAGGGCTAGTATGGACAATGTGGGCCGAAATGGATTCTTGGGCTAGTCCTGCAACTGGTGACAGGGAGGCTTCAGGTGGGGGCCAGCATGAGCATTCTGTAAGGACGTGTATGGGGCGCTTCAGGCAGGGGGCCGGTGGAGGGGAAAGCGCAGCCATGGCCTAGCCACCGCTGCCGTGGCCTGCCGCTGCCATAACCTGCCATGACCTGCCACTGGGGGTGTGGTGGTGTGCGAGGGGAGGGGGATTGGGGTGTGTGGGCTGGGGTGGTGAGCCTTCTGGACTCACAGTTCACTCACTCATGGCTTGTGGCCTCACAGTTCAGTCACTCATGGCTTGTGGACTTACAGTTCAGTCACTCAGGGCTTGTGGCCTCATGGTTCAGTCACTCACGGCTTGTGGACACAGTATAGTCACTTACGGCTTGTGGACCTCTGGACTCAGGGGGTTGGTGGGGTAGGGGGTGGTAGGAGGGAATGTGGGGAGGGGAGAGGGGGGATGGGGGGCAAGGGGAGTGGGGGTGCAAGGGCAGAGGCTGCAGGGGAGGGGGTTTGCAAGCGAGGGGGGTGCAGGGGGGAGGGGGTGCAGGGAAGGGGTTTGTAGGGGAGAGGGGCTGCAGGGGAGGAGGGTGTAGGGGAGGGGGTGTAGTGGAGGGGTGTGTAGGGGAGGGGTGTGTTAGGGGAGGGGTAGTAGGGAAGGGTGTGTAGGGGAGCGGGTGTGTTGGGAGGGTGTGTAGGGGAGGGAGGTGTAGGCAACGGGGTGGGGAGGGTGGTAGTGAAAGGGAAGTGGAGGAGTTGTGTCCGGGGAAGTGGGTGTGGTCGGTGATGGGGATAGGGGATGGTTTAGGGGAGAGGGTGTAGGGGAGGGGGCTGTGTATAGATATCAATGGGTGTAGGAGAAGGGGAAGGTGGGGGAGTTGAGGAGTTTGGGGAGCTGGAGGGGGTTGTGGGGCTATGGGAGAGGGACTTGTGGGTAGGGCGGTTGTTTGAGAGGGGGTGTGTGTGCAAGGAGAGGTGTGTGTGTGGGGTAAGGGAGGGGTGTGATGGGGAGGGGGTTTGAAAGTAGAGGCAGGGGGTTGTGGGAGGGGTGGGGTGGGTGTGGTTATTTGGGAGGGGGAGAAGTGGGAGAGGGGAGGGGTGGTGGGAGGGTGTGGGTGGGAAGGGTGTGTTGGAAGGGGAGGGGGGAGGGGGTAGGGGGAGGGGGAGGAGAGGTGGTTTGGAGGGGGTGCTGTGGGAGGGGGAGTGGTGTGGGAAGGTCTGGTGTGGGAGGGGGAGGGTTTGGTGTGGGGGTGGTGTTGGGGTGAGAATTTGGGGTGGTGGGGGGGAGCAATGTAGGCTCAGTGGCTCCCGGCCCCGGCTCTGACTGCACTCATCGGCCCCCGGCCCCGGCTGCACACATTGGCACCGGGTCGACGTGGTGGTCGCTGCCCCCGCTTGCAGAACACAGCATTCGCTCGCAGAGCACAGCCCCTCCCTCGCAGTCCACTTCAGCATAATTCTCCCCGCTGGACAGCTGGTGCCGGAAGGGGTGTTACCTTCATGGTGACAGACAGGCAAGAAAGGTGGTGGCTTGGAGCAGAGGAGATGGATGGATGGATGGATGGATGGATGGATGGATGGATGGATGGATGGATGGATGGATGGATGGATGGATGGATGGATGGATGGATGGATGGATGGATGGATGGATGGATGGATGGATGGATGGATGGATGGATGGATGGATGGATGGATGGATGGATGGATGGATGGATGGATGATGGATGGATGGATGGATGGATGGATGGATGGATGGATGGATGGATGGATGGATGGATGGATGGATGGATGGATGGATGGATGGATGGATGGATGGATGGATGGATGGATTCCTTGATGTTGTTACAACCATTTGGAAAATGTTAGCATGGCCACAGTTTAAGCTTTGAGAATGTAGTAATTTTGCATTGAATCACTGTGGGTTTCTGTGAAGCTACTTACTCAAAGTAAGCATTTTCGAGGGCGGTTCCTGCATGTGGGTCGGGGACACCCCGGGCATGGGTCGGGACGGAGCTCTCCACGGGTGCAGTGACGCTCTGCGTGGGCGATCCCGAGGTACTGAGGGGTGCGAGGAGACCGATGCAGAAGCTGCCGGATGTAAGAGACACGGTCGCATCTCCTCGACCAGCTAAGGGAGAGTGTCCTGTGAAATACGACCCCCAGCAAGGATGAGGGAAAAAAACTAAATAAAATAAATCAAACTAATTTCTGAACCGGGCGTGGAAATGCAGTGAACACAAAATGATTAGTAAAAAGATAAATTACAGTGCAATCAGTGTCCAAATTTCAAATTGTCCAGTGTTCATAGTGCAGGATAGGACATCTGTGTTGCAGTGACAGCCTCTGGCCTGAATGAGGCGCTGTTGCTGGTGGTCAGGGTGCAGGAACTGCATCCGGCTGGAAGGTGGCGCTGTGGACGGCGGTGAGGCTGCAGTGACGGTATCCGGACAGGAGGTGGCGCTGTGACGGCGGTGAGGCTGCAGTGACGGCAGCCACTATGACGGTGGCGCCGTGGACGGTAACTTCGAGCTTCTCTTCCGGCCGGCCATTTTTGTATTCACGTGACCGTTTGTTCAGGAGGCTGCTGCGGCCATTTTGCCGGCCAGCTGAAGCAAAGTGGTCCAGCGATTCAAGACCGGTGAGGAGCAGGAGGGTGTCTTCGGCAGGCGCCCCAGGTAAGCCCGCCCTATCAGGTGGCTAGGCCCTGGGCAGCAGCCTGCGGGGCCAGGCCCGGTGCAGGGCAGGGCGCGGAGCCATGGCGAGCCTGGAGCAGTGCCGGGCCTGGAGCGGTGGGGCCCAGTGCAGTGCGGGTGAGGTGCGGCTGGTGCTGGGCCTGGAGCGGTGGGGCCCGGTGCAGTGCGGTTGAGGTGAGGCCAGTGACGGGCCTGGAGCAGTGGGGCCCGGTGCAGTGCAGGGCCTGGAGTCTGTGTTCGCGGTGCGAGGCCAGGTCCATTGTCGGGAGCAGGAGAGCGGCATGTACTCTCTCTGCTCCCAGGGCCATCGGGCGTGCGTCGGCGTTGCTGTGGACAGAAGGCTGCTACGCTCGCAGTTCCTGCAGCAGCTGGTGGGACAGCGGGGACTGCTAAAACTTCTCCACTCTGGTGGTCGGCTCCTGGCAGGTCGTGCAGGGGAGCTCGGCGGCCGTCACACAAGGCCTGGAGCGGTGTGGGGTTTGGAAGCGGGGCCTGCCCCGTTGCCGGGAGCGGAGAGCGGCCGCACCAGCGGCTTCTCAGCTTCGGTGAGCAGCAGCTGGTGGGGAAGAGGCGGCATACCTCACTGCATGGCCTGGTTGGTGGCAGCGTAGTTCTGCAGGGCTGGGCAGCCGGCTGCAGACATCAGGTCACCCGAGGCTTCAGGTGAGTCCAAATTTCAATTCGGACAGTCGGGGGTCACCAATGTCGTGGCATCAAACGTGGTGAATAAATGTGAGACGTCAGGCCGGTTCAAACTGTTGTTTATTCAGTGGTGACACGTTAAGTTGAAGCGAGGTTGTACTCTCGGGCTCAGCTGCCTGTTGACTCCTCTAAGGTCTCGAGGTGAGAGACCTTAAGTACCAGGACACTCCCTCTAGCCCATGACGTCACGTGCCCGCCCTTGTAACTCCTGATGAGGGTTCGAGCATAAGTGGCCCGTGTATAGGCTGACGCCACAATACTATATGTTAAACACTGCAGCCACTGTTTAAAATCAGTGGAGGAAATGAATGTTTGAGTAATGATTAGAATAACCAGTCTGATGGACTGTTTTGTCACACTCCTGACTTGGGCCTCATAGATATTAGGTTGGAAAGACCTTGGCATCTCAAGAGGTGAGTCACATCAAGCAGGATATCAGTAACTGACCTGCTTTTGTAGCCACAGTATTTTTGTGGTTAGTTTAATTGAGCTTCTAGGCTAGGGTGTGAACAATTAGTCGAGGGTGCATTTGTATTGAGTAATTGTAATGCCATTATATATCAAGGGTTGCTAATTAGAATCTCCTTGTTGGTTATTGCTTGAAAATTTTAGGGCAAAAATGTGATATACTGATCAGATACTCGAATGTCATCTATTTGCTGACAAGTTGCAAACATTACCACTGTTGATCTTGTAATGGAAGACAGGTCAGTGATGAAGCACATGATGATAGAAACATAGAAACATAGAAACATATAAATTAGGTGCAGGAGTAGGCCATTCGGCCCTTCGAGCCTGCACAGCCATTCAATATGACCATGGCTGATCATCCAACTCAGTATCCCGTACCTGCCTTCTCTCCATACCCTCTGATCCCCTTAGCCACAAGGGCCACATCTAACTCCCTCTAACAATGGAAGAAAATGATGAGCCTTTGTTGGACGTTCAACACTTACTGCAAGTTCAGGTGGCCGACTGCAGAGCGGTTGCCATACCAGGCTTAGATACATCCCACAAGAATACTTTATATTGTGCATCTGTAGAAGTTTGAGAGAATTCTTGTGGAAATGCCAGACCTTCTTCGATGCATAATTAAATATAATGATGCTTATTTCACTTCTACCCAATAAAGGCATCAATTTTTTTGTCATGTTTTTTAATGCACTCTAAACTGTCTGCCAGCCTTTCGAATTACCATTAGAAAGCAGTCGTGCACAGCCTAAGTGAGTCTATTAAATTAAAGGCTGAACCGATGACCCTCCTATCATCACTGAGGTGGTTAATTTGTCTTTTCCCTGACAGTTGTTGTTTCAACCTTTGAATGCTAAGACAACATCCAACTACTCGTTCAGAGTGGAATAGAGGTTTAATCTTTATGTATAATTCTTATGTTAACAAGTAAAATGCACATTTTTATTCTCATTTACTATCCTCTTCTGAATTTGTGGGCCACAGCCATTTTTTTGAAACTTTACAGAAGAATAGCGACCAAGATAGCTTTGTACCAATAATAATATATATTTTTCTTAAACAGTAGACAATTTACTGCTTAACTATTAAGTTTGAAAGGTAATGATAACTCTTTAAAGATTATTAAAAAAAACAAGAACATGGTAATTCCTTAAATTTTGCACATGTAACAATATTATTAAAATTGTGTTTCAGTTTTGCTCACCGTGAATGAGAAGGAAGTGGGTTTAAGCCCCATTTGGGGGAAGGTTGAAGCACAGCAATGATGTTACCTGATGTGTAGCCAGATGCCTAGAATGTCATAGAAACATAGAAACATAGAAAATAGGTGCAGGAGTAGGCCATTCGGCCCTTCAAGCCGGCACCGCCATTCAATATGATCATGGCTGATCATCCAACTCGGTATCCTGTACCTGCCTTCTCTCCATACCCCCTGATCCTTTTAGCCACAAGGGCCACATCTAACTCCCACTTAAATATAGCCAATGAACTGGCCTCAACTACCTTCTGTGGCAGAGAATTCCAGAGACTCACCACTCTCTGTGTGAAAAATGTTTTCCTCATGTCGGTCCAAAAGGAATTCCCACTTATCCTTAGACTGTGACCCCTTGTTCTGGACCTCCCCAACATCGGGAACAATCTTCCTGCATCTATCCTGTCCAACCCCTTAAGAATTTTGTAAGTTTCTATAAGATCCCCCCTCAGTCTTCTAAATTCTAGCGAGTACAAGCCGAGTCTATCCAGTCTTTCCTCGTATGAAAGTCCTGACATCCCAGGAATCAGTCTGGTAAACCTTCTCTGTACCCCCTCTATGGCAAGAATATCTTTCCTCAGATTTGGAGACCAAAACTGTATGCAATGCTCCAGGTTTTGGCTCACCAAAACCCCATACAACTGCAGTAGAACCTCCCTGCTCCTATACTCAAATCCTTTCGCTATGAATGCTAACATTCCATTTGCTTTCTTCACTGCCAGCTGCACCTGCATGCCTACTTTCAATGTCGGATGAATCTTTTGCATGATTCCTGTATTGTACATATTTAATACTTGAATATTCCCTGACAGTTGTTGTTTCAACCTTCATCAGTTCAGCCTTTAATTTTGAAATTAAAAAAACCTAATCTTTTAAGTCGACAAGAATCTCATTATAAAGAAATTGGTGAAAGAAAGATCTTTTTATGTAGTTGAGATTTTGTAAAATGCTTAGTAGTGATGATATGTTTTGTGGCAACAAAAATGTGTTAGAAGTCAAAGAGAGAACCTCCACTGTGAAGTCCTACTTGATATGTAACTAATACTTGTCTGCAGTGGCGTGTGGAGTAATAGGAAATGCCCGCCACCATTTCGTATATTGAAAAGGTGGAAGCTGTAAAATGGGTCTCTTTCCTACCAAAGCAGTTCAGCCCTTTGAAAGTGAGTTAATACTGCTTTGTTTAAGAAGGAACTGCAGATGCTGGAAAATCGAAGGTAGACAAAAATGCTGGAGAAACTCAGCGGGTGAGGCAGCATCTATGGAGTGAAGGAAATAGGCAACGTTTCGGGTCGAGCCCTTCTTCAGACGGATGTGAGGGTGGGGTGGCGGGAAGAAGAAAGGAAGAGGTGGAGACAATGGGCTGAGGGAGAGCTGAGAAGGGAAGGAGAAAGTAGGGACTACCTGAAATTAGAGAAGTCAATGTTCATACCGCTGGGGTGCAAACTGCCCAAGTGAATTAAGAGGTGCTGCTCCTCCAATCTAGGGTGGTCTTCACTCTGGCCATGGAGGAGGCCCAGGATGGAAAGGTCAGATTCGGAATTGGAGGGGGAGTTGAAGTGCTGCGCGACCGGGAGATCAGGTTGGTTATTGCGAACCGAGCGGAGGTGTTGGGCGAAGCGATCGCCTAGCTTGGTCTCACCGATGTAGAGCAGCTGACATCTAGAGCAGCGGATGCAATAGATGAGGTTGGAGGATGTGCAGGCAAACCTCTGCCACACCTGGAAAGACTGCTTGGGTCCTTGAATGGAGTCACGGGGGAGGTAAAGCGACAAGTGTAGCATTTCCTGTGGTTGCAAGGGAAAGTGCCCGGAGAGGGGGTGGTTCGGATGGGAAAGGACAAATTGACCAGGGAGTTACTGAGGGAGTGGTCTCTGCGGCAACTGCTCGACCATTCGCTCCATACGAGCCATGCGACCGCCGCCGCTATCTGCGGATGGCAAGTCGACTTCCCCAAGTTCTGATGAACAACTGGGGCTTCTACCATCGGTCCGCAACTCATCGAGGTGATGCCTCAGGAAACTAGGTAGGTAGTCACTGCCTGCCGCTCCAGCAGGGCTACACGACTCCCGCACGGATTTGCCACTTGTCCGCGGTCTTCCGGACTGAAGCGGTGGAGTATTGGTGCCAGCCACTCCTGCGGGGCTACTCAACCTCCTGCTGGTGTATCTGCCTGTCTGGTGTGACTGCAGCGGTGATGAGTCGCTGCCAGCCGCTGCAGCGGGCTCCCCGACATCCGCACGGGGTTGCCGCCAGTCCCGGTCATACGGGACTGATGCGACACAAAGTCGCTGCCAGCCACTACTGCCGGACTACACGACTTGTATGTACTACAACCGGTCCGCAATCTGGCGGACTGATGCGGTGGTGCATCAGTGCCGGCCGCTCCTGTGGGGCTTTGCGACTTCCGTGTTGATTTCTCACCGGTCCGCGATCTGGCACACTGGGCCGGTGGTGAGTCGGTGCCAGCCGCTGCAGCGGGGCTACTCGCCCTCGGTGTGGTTTTCCCCCTGGTCCGCCCTCTGGTGACCTGCAATAGAGGGGAAATGGAACGTGCCATTGACGTAGGCACAGGTTTATGCACCTTTTTACCGCTGGCCCGGTGCTGTTCGGGTGAAAGCGGTAGAGAGTCAGGGTCTTGCCTACCCTGCTCCCGCGCGGGCCTCCTACCAGTGTGCAGCTCCCTGGCCTGCTGTGGTGGAGAGTCGGGCCCTGCCGACTGAATGGGGCTCCCCGACTTCCGCGTACTTTTCCCGGCCCGTGGTGCGGGTGCTGCCGGTGTAGTGGGCAGCTCCGGGGATTGCGGCCGCTGACTTCTGTCCAAAGTCCCGCGGTCCTTGGAGGCATGCTTCGATGCCTTCGTTCTGGTCTTCCTGTCCATCATTTCTGTAAGCAAATAACACTACTACAGAAACTAACCAACTCAATGTTACTACAACTTACCTGAGGGCCTTTTTGAAGCTGCCGGAAGAGGAGCGCACTCCCCCCCCCACCCCCCCGCCAGCTCCCACGGTGACCAGACTCTCATGCGGGAATGTAGACTGCCGCTAACGGCAAGTCTCCACTTCCAGGCGTTGTGCCGCCTATGATTTGAGTCGGGGCCCCCGGTTTCTGTCTTAATCCTACTCCTATCACTTATGACCTTATGATTGCCTCTTCATCCCATCATATCATCTGATTTATAAGCTGAAGATGGTTTAAGTATATTACTCACCCCATTAATAAATTACAACCCTTGTACCACTTTCCTATCATGAGACAAATACTGATTGAATATCTAACCACTGAAGACAAATATACTCCTTCATACCTCTACCGGGTAGTGTTGCTGTCAGACCGCGGTATTCCTGTGGCCTGCGGCGTTGAGTCGGAGCTCCTGCTCTGCCTTCGCTACCCGTGAATGGCAGTCTCCGAGCCCAGACCCTCCTGGGTCAACGGGCTTGCCCAACTTCCGGGCAGCGTTGCCGTCAGTCCGTGGTGATCCTGCGGGCTGCGGTGTTGAGTCGGGGCTGCCTCTCTGCCGTCGCTACCTGCGAACGGCGAGTCTGTGAGCCCGGACCCTCCTGGGTCAACGGGCTTGCCCGACTCCGGTCTGTTTCTGCTGCCGCTGACTGCCCGCGTCCCGCGGTCCGCAGTCAGTCTCTCGAGGCGGCCCATTGGTGGGGTACTCTGTCGCACAGAGTCCCTGAAAGAAAAAATGACCTCAGGTTAGTTCAGCTTACCTGCAGGTCCGTTCTGGTGGAGGAGCGACCCTCCTCCCTGCCTGTCGCTTTGCATGCGGTCGAGGATATGTCGCGCATGCATGCTGGCGGGGTCTTCACGAAGTCACTCACGTGACTCCAAAGTAAAATTGGATACAACCATTCAGACTGGGAAATTGAATTTCAAGTATCTGGAGCCATCTGTGCCACACGCCCCAGACCTTCCACGGCACTCTAGGGATCTGCATCCCAAGCCACCACCGAGGGCTGATTGTATGAAGGAGTATATTTGTCTTCAGTGGTTAGATATTCAATCAGTATTTGTCTCATGATAGGAAAGTGGTACAAGGGTTGTAATTTATTAATGGGGTGAGTAATATACTTAAACCATCTTCAGCTTATAAATCAGATGATATGAAGGGATGAAGAGGCAATCATAAGGTCATAAGGTAAGGATAGTTATCTAAATCAACATGTAAGGAACCAACGAGAGAGCAGGCTATTTTAGACTGGTTTGAGTAATGAGGAAGGGGTAATTAGCCGTCTTGTTGTACGTGCCCCCTTGGGCAAGAGTGACCATAATATGGTTGAGTTCTTCATTAGGATGGAGAGTGACATTGTTGATTCAGAAACAATGGTTCTGAACTTAAAGAAAGGTAACTTTGAGGGTATGAGACGTGAATTGGGCCAAGATTGACTGGCAATTAATTCTAAAAGGGTTGACGGTGGATATACAATGGAAGACATTTAAAGACTGCATGGATGAACTACAAAAATTGTTCATCCCAGTTTGGCAAAAGAATAAATCGGGGAAGGTAGTGCATCCGTGGATAACAAGGGAAATCAGGGATAGTATCAAAGCAAAGGATGATGCGTACAAAGTAGCCAGAAAAAGCAGCATACCAGAGGACTGGAGAAATTCAGAGACCAGCAGAGGAGGACAAAGGGCTTAATTAGGAAAGGAAAAATAGATTATGAAAGAAAACTGGCAGGGAACATAAAAACTGACTGCAAATGTTTAATAGATATGTGAAGAGAAAGAGGTTAGTTAAAACAAATGTAGGTCCCTTGCAGTCAGAAACAGGTGAGTTGATCATGGGGAACAAGGATATGGCGGACCAATTGAATAACTACTTTGGTTCCGTCTTCACTAAGGAAGACATAAATAATCTGCCTGAAATAGCAGGGGACTGTGGGTCAAAGGAGGAATTGAGTGAAATCCAGGTCAGTCGGGAAGTGGTGTTGGGTAAATTGAATAGATTAAAGGCCGATAAATCCCCAGGGCCAGATAGGCTGCATCCCAGAGTACTTAAAGGAAGTAGCTCAGGAAATAGTGGATGCATTAGTGATAATCTTTCAAAACTCTTTAGATTCTGGAGTAGTTCCTGAGGATTGGCGGGTAGCAAATGTAACCCCTCTTTTTAAGAAGGGAGGGAGAGAGAAAACGGGGAATTACAGACCAGTTAGTCTAACATCGGTAGTGGGGAAACTGCTAGAGTCAGTTATTAAAGATGGGATAGCAGCACATTTGGAAAGTGGTGAAATCATTGGACAAAGTCCAGCATGGATTTACAAAAGGTAAATCATGTCTGACGAATCTTGTGGAATTTTTCGAGGATGTAACTAGTAGCGTGGATAAGGGAGAACCAGTGGATGTGGTATATCTGGACTTCCAGAAGGCTTTCGACAAGGTCCCACATAAGAGATTAGTATACAAACTTAAAGCATACGGTATTAGGGGTTCAGTATTGATGTGGATAGAGAACTGGCTGGCAAACAGGAAGCAAAGAGTAGGAGTAAACGGGTCCTTTTCACAATGGCAGGCAGTAACTAGTGGGGTACCGCAGGGCTCAGTGCTGGGACCCCAGCTATTTACAATATATATTAATGATCTGGATGAGGGAATTGAAGGCAATATCTCCAAGTTTGCGGATGACACTAAGCTGGGGGGCAGTGTTCGCTGTGAGGAGGATGCTAGGAGACTGCAGAGTGACTTGGATAGGCTGGGTGAGTGGGCAAATGTTTGGCAGATGCAGTATAATGTGGATAAATGTGAGGTTATCCACTTTGGTGGCAAAAACAGGAAAGCGGACTATTATTTAAATGGTGGCCGATTGGGAAAAGGGGAGATGCAGCGAGACCTGGGTGTCATGGTACACCAGTCATTGAAAGTAGGCATGCAGGTGCAGCAGGCAGTGAAAAAAAGCGAATGGTATTTAGCTTTCATAGCAAAAGGATTTGAGTACAGGAGCAGGGAGGTTCTACTTCATTGTACAGGGTCTTGGTGAGACCACACCTGGAGTATTGCGTGCAGTTTTGGTCTCCAAATCTGAGGAAGGACATTATTGCCATAGAGGGAGTGCAGAGAAGGTTCACCAGACTGATTCCTGGGATGTCAGGACTGTCTTATGAAGAAAGACTGGATAGACTCGGTTTATACTCTCTGGAATTTAGGAGATTAAGAGGGGATCTTATAGAAACTTACAAAATTCTTAAGGGGTTGGACAGGCTAGATGCAGGAAGATTGTTCCCGATGTTGGGGAAGTCCAGGACAAGGGGTCACAGCTTAAGGATAAGGGAAAATCCTTTAAGACCGAGATGAGAAAGACTTTCTTCACACAGAGAGTGGTGAGTCTCTGGAACTCTCTGCCACAGAGGGTAGTTGAGGCCAGTTCATTGGCTATATTTAAGAGTGAGTTGGATGTGGCCCTTGTGGCTAAGGGGATCAGAGGGTATGGAGAGAAGGCAGGTACGGGATACTGAGTTGGATGATCAGCCATGATCATATTGAATGGCGGTGCAGGCTCGAAGGGCTGAATGGCCTACTCCTGCACCTAATTTCTATGTTTCTATGTTTCTATAAGTGATAGGAGTAGGATTAGGCCATCAAGTCTACTCCGCCATTCAATCTTGGCTGATCTATCTCTCCCTCCTAGCTCCATTCCTGCCTTCTCCCCTTAACCTCTGACACCCGTAGTAATCAAGAATCCATCCATCTCAGTCTTAAAATTATCCATTGACTTGTCCTCCACAGCCTTCTGTGGCAGAATTCCACAGATTGACCACCTTCTGACTAAATAGTTTTTCCTCATCTCCTTCCTAAAAGAGCATCCTTTAATTCTGAGGCTATGACTTCTAGGCCAGCACATCCTTCCTCAGAAAATTGGTGCCCAAAATTGCTCACAATATTCCAAATGCGGCCTCACCAAGCGGCTTATAGAGCCTCAACATTACATCCCTGTGTTTGTATACAAGCCCTCTTGAATGACATGAAAGGATGAGGGCTAGATGTGAGCAATGATATTGCATTCTGTGATATTATTCCAGTCATGGTCATGGCTGCTCTAGTTGTGTCATCTAATTCTCCTCCAGTTGTAGCAGTTACTTTGTCCAAGTCAGGTAGTCATTAATGCTGTTTATAGGTCACCCTAGCATAGAAGAATGTGTATTAATATAGGTTACACAATGCAGTTGCCAATGTGCCTTTCATGCTTAAGTAGCTGTCAGTATGTGTAAGGGGTCTGTCCCACTTGGACTGCGTCACGCAGATGGCGCGCAAAGATTTTGTACATACCAAAATCCTGGGGTGTCGTGCACGACCGCACGTCACTGCCTACATCACCACGCACCATGCATGCGTAATACGCACCATGCGTGCATCACGTGCACGGCACGACACGTGCATCGTGTGTCATGACACGTAAATGATGTAGCATAAATTACCCACAAATGACGCCCAAGTGGGACAGGCCCTTAAGATATCTCTGAAAAGCAAGATTGCAGATGCTGGAAATCTGAACTGCAAGCACAAAACACTGGAAATATTCAACGGGTTAGGCAGCATTTGTGAATGGATTTGACAACTATTCGACAGAACTGAGAAAAATTGCATAGCAAACATGCTTTAAGTTACAGAAAAGACGGGAAAGTGGAGAGAACAAAGGAAATGTCTGTGACAGGGTGGAGAACACGTGGTGTGACATTGTCAGAGAGAAGGTGGTGAAGAATTGCTAATCATAACATCTCTCTGGGGGTGATATAAATAGGAGACCAATAAAACAGTGAAGGGAAGAACAAACTGTGAGATACAGCTAACTGGAAATAAAGTAGGATACTGGAAATACATCTTCTTCTTGCATATGGCGTGCACAGCCTAAAGTTGAAGGACAACTTATTCTACTTGATCTTATTTGATTATGTAAGCCGGGTTGATTGCATTCATTGAAACAGGGCAGACCACGTGAAGGTTGCAATCTTCCACCCCCTGGAAATACTCAGCTCAGGCAACAACTGTGGACAGTTAAAATCGGTTAATAATATTTAATAATAGCAATATAGCTCCATGACTAGTTCTGATACAAATTGCAAAAGCTGGGTATCTGAACTAGTGCAACTAGTCTGAAGAAGGGCCTTGCCCTGAAACATCACCTAACTCCAGAGATGCTGCCTGTCCCGCTGAGTTACTCCAGCTTTTTGTGTCTATCTTAGTGCAACTATTACATCCCAGAGGCTGCAATATGCCTGGTGAGTAGGCATTGGTCTATTAGTTTAGTATAATTTAGAGATACAGCATGGAAACAAGCCCTTCAACCCACCGAGTCCATTCCGACCAGCAATCCCCACACACTAACACTATCCTAAACACACTAAGGAAAACGTATAATTTTACCAAGTCAATTAACCTATCTATCAACCTGTATGTATTTGGAGTGTGGGAGGAAACCGGAGTACCCGGAGAAAACCCATGCAGGTCACGGGGAGAACGTACAAACTCTGTACGGACAGCACCCATGGTCAGGATCGAACTTGGGTCTCTGGCGCTGTAAGTTCAAGTTCAAGTTCGCGTTTATTGTCACTTAACTAACTTAGGTGCAGTGAAATTTGAGTTACCATATAGCCATACTAAGTGAAAAGAATACAATACACACATAAAATATATTTAACATAAACATCCACCACAGTGGAATCAACATTCCACACTGTGATGGAAAGCAATAAAGTTCAGTCATCTTCTTCTTTGAGCACCCGTGGTGGTCGGGGTCTTTGGCCCCTCCGCACTTGTTGTTGCCGACGGTCTGATGTCTAAGCCTTCTCGTCAGGATGGTCGAAACTCCAATGTCGGGACGGATTGGAGCACTCCGAGCATTGAGCTCCCGAGTTGGCCACTTCTTAAAGGAGACCAAGGGCTTCACGGTGCTAAAGCCCGCAGGCCCCGCGGTCGGAGGTCTTCTTCTGCCGATGCCGCACTGCACCCGTGGCTTGAAGCTCCAGGCCGGTCTCCAGGAAAGGCTGCACCACTCCAGGTTATTACGCCACAAAGGGGGGTGGAGATGCAACAACGAGAAATTTGAATCTCCGTTAAGGTAAGTTCCCCCTATTCCCCCCTCCACCCACCGCAAAAACTAACCAAGAAACATTGAAACATACTTTTAGAACATGTTTAAAATAATGAAAACAGTAGAAAGTACACCGACACTTGGTGAGGCTGCCAAAATGGTAGCGCCAGCCACTCGGCCCCACCGTTCTGTGTTCTGTTACTTATGGGCCTGTCCCACTTAGGCGATTTTTTCAGGCGACTGCTGGTGACTGTCAATTTCAAGTTTGGCAGTTTCAAGTTTGCCGGCAGTCGCCTGAAAAACCGGCAACTGGAATGGCGACTGTCAGAGTGGAACACACGCACACGCACACGCACACGCACATGCACACGCACACGCGCACGCACACACAAACACATCGCAAAGGCCGGGGCCAGGGAAAGCGGCGGGAACGCTGTCTGAAATTCACACGGTGCAAAGCCAAGGTGATACAGACACACACCGCGATGAACAGGAAGGTTAGCGCTGTAATTAAGGCGGCTAGAACAGTGTACGGTAAGTCCTTTAAAAGAGAGGGGGAGGGTGGGAGAAGGAGGGACGGAGTGGAGACAACTTTTAAGAAGCCAGACAACTTTTAATAAGCCAGATACACAGCTGTGAAGTTCAGTAGGTTATCCTTGGTGCTGAAAACTACTGCTTACGTTTTCTTTCCCCAATGAGCCAATGAAATTCATTGGTCAGCACCTGCTACAACCTACAAGAACCTAAACGAACCTTCGACCTCCTGGCACCCCGCTAGGACCTCCTGGCGACCCACCTATGGCACGAGAATTCTCGCTAGTCTCCATGGCGGCTTCATTCTAGTTGCCGCTAATTTTTTAACATGTTGAAAAATTCTCGGCGACCATAATGAGGCTGCGACTAGTTCCCAGAATGTGGGAACTCCTCACAACCATGAAGGCAACTCCCCGGCAACCACCCGCGAACATGTGGCGACCATGTGGCGACTGCATAGTCTCCTGCAGTTGCCTAAAAAGTCACCTTGGAGACTCATTGGAAGAGTGTCAGAGGATTGGTGGTACCTGGCAAGAGAGAATGGAATGTGGGAAGAAACTGTGTGTACCTGGTTGAACACTTAGTGTCAGTTCCCCCTACTTTGGTGCTCTTTCCAAAGCATTGTCACCACCTAGGTCTCTCTCATTTATTTGTAGACTTTCAGATTTTTGAATTAGCCCTTGTCTGCTGAATCTGATTTGTTGCAGCATTCATTGGCCAGTAAACATCGCTGCCTTGCCCATTGGAACCAGCGTTCAGCCATGGAGGTTCAGAGCATTCCAGCAGCTGTCATATCAAGAATCGTGCCAGTTCTCCAAGAGTGCGATTTCTTCCAGCAGTCACCAAGGTCAATGTCATGAAACATCTGGTTTCATTGTAGTTGTGCTGTAGTTGCAAAAATTCTGAAGAAACTTACTATGCATTACTTCTTCTAAGATCAGTACAGTGGGGGATACTATGGCTGCAGTAGTGAGATGGGAGCAATCTGGCCATGGTGGCCAGAGTTCATATTACTCCAGCTCATGGCACCTCCATCATCAGGCAACTGAACTATCCTACCAACAACTAGAGAGCAGTCCGGAGCTACAATCTACCTCATTGGGGACTCTCGGACTATCTTTGAGAGGTGTTTTATCAACTTTATCTTCCACGAAACGTTATTCACATTATTCACTTTATTATATATCTGTACACTGTCGATGTAATCATGTATTGACTTTCCGCTAATTGCTTAGCACACAACAAAAGCTTTTCACTGTACCTCGGTACACATGACAATAAACTAAACTGAACTACAATTATTTGAATGGCAAATTAATCTGTGGATGGATTCATCCAGTGTCATAGATTTTTAAAGCATTCATTTCATCCTCAGACTGCAGTGAACATTTGGAAATTAGTTGCATATTGATATAGGGAATGACACTTTTACATTAGGATCTTGGATAATTGAGATGTTCAGCACAGAAACAAGCCCAATGGCCTATAGCATCTAGCTGACCCATTTACACTAATCAAAGAGTCATAGAGTGATACAGTGTGGAAACAGGCCCTTAGGCCCAATTTGCCCACACCGGGCAACATGTCCCAGCTACACTGGTCTCACCAGCATGTGTTTAGCCATATCCCTCCAAAACTGTCCTATCCATGTACATGTCTAACTGTTTCTTAAATGTTGGGATAGTCCCGACCTCAACTAACTCCTCTGGCAGCTTGTTTCATACACCCTCCACCCTTTCTTTGGCACTTAGAAATGTTAAAGTTTGTGTAAATGTTCTCTGGTTTGTTTTATGTGGGGGGGGGGGGGGGGGGGGGGGGGGGGGGGGGGGGGGAGGGGGAGGGGGAAAGTTACTACTTTGCCGGGGATGCGATTAATTTTCGGATTGCATTCTCCGGTCGCTCTGCGGCCTTCCATCGATGGAGCTGGAGGCCTCCTTGGACTGACCTTGGTCCCCACCGCGGGGCGTGGACTTACATCGGACTCGATCCCTTGCCTGGGATTGCTCCAACTGCGGCCAGCAGTCTTTACATCAGGAGCTCGCAGTTCTGGGAGAGGCCGTGGATGTCAGGAGCTCCAATATCGTGGAAGGTTCGACCAGCCCTGACACGAGGTTCAATCATCTGGCATGGGGGAGCTGACATCCCCCTGATGCAGGTGCAGATCGCCTCGACGAGGAGGGCTCGCCGCTGGCTACGGGAGTCGAGATCATCCCGTCAACGGAAGGCTTGAGGCCCCCTTCCGTCACAGATAGGAATGTGGAGGTGTCTCTGTGATGGATGTTTATGTTAAAATGTGTTTTGTGTGTTCCGTTGCTTTTTATTTGTATGACTGACTTGTCAAATTAAATTCCTTGTATGTTGCAAAACATACTTGACTAATAATGTATTATTGTGATTGTGATTGTGAGATTCCTATTAAATCTTTTCCCCTTCACCTTAAACCTATGTCATATGGTTCTTGAGACACCTACTCTGGGCAAGAGACTGTGCATCTACCAAATCTATTCCTTTCATTATTTTATACACCTCTATAAGATCCTTCACTAATCATTTTTTCTAGTCCAGTGTTCTTGTTAGTTCCTCCTTCACTTCTAAGACTCTACCATTCACCAAGGCAATTTACAGTGATCAATTTATCAAGAAATCTACAAATCATTGGTATGAGGAATGAAGCTGAAGAACTTAGAAGAAACCCAGACATTCACAGGGAGAACATGCAAACTTGACTCAGATCACAGCAGAAATTGGGATCAGACCTTGGTGGCTGGTGCAGCAAGGCATCAGGTCCAAAAACACCTGATGTATTTCATCCACATGTACCAGGATCCGAGGATGTGCATTTATCAACCGCGTTACCATTGCCTCCATTTCAGCGAGGAGGATGCTGCTGAGTAAGCTCAGCCCATTATGTCACACATTTGACCCACCTCGAGGTCAGCTTGCAAGTAGCCAGCAGAAGTCAATTATTGCCACAGGCATCAAGTGTAGTCTGCCTGGACACAGCCCGGCAGTCTGTATATTCCCTGGCATTGTAATATGTGTCTGGGATTAGACAATATTTATAGTGTCAGATTAGCCTGGCCTTCATTCATTCCTCCTCCTTATCCTTTTGCAAGTAGACTTCTGAGCTTAAAACCTAGGTCTTGGATGTTTCCAAGTATTTTTAATTTGGCACAACAATTTCCCTGGTTTAGGTTCCAAGAATTTTTTTTGCTCTTTCTCAAGCACAAATAGCTATAAAATTCACCATACACTTGCAGTTATTTAAAATTTTTACAGTCATGGTTTCCATAATCTCTTTCCGCCCTTTCAGCATTAGTCTTTTCTGGAAAAGAAAATCAAACAAACCTGAAGGGAAGTGGAGCAGTGGCAGAAAACCTGTCTGCACACTGGCATTTCATGCACATGCCGAACAATGGTGAGAGCTGGCTATCTGACCAGCTGATGGACGAAGCTCCCGCGTTCCATCAGTGAAGGTGATAGTTCAGCCACCTTGCTCTCCAACATTGAGCAGTGAATCAGAGGAAAATACCCTAAAGCGTTGAAAATTAATTATAATATTACATTCAGCTGTAAAATCTATGTATTTTCTCCAGCATCCAGTTTGTCTTTCAGAGTCTAGTGCAGTGATATCTCTTAACACCGCCTGACTGAACAGAATAAGTGAAGATAGACACTAAATGCTGGAGGAACTCAGCGGGAGAGAAGGAATTGGTGACGTTTCTGGTCGAGACCCTTCTTCAGACTGTGCACGGATCTGTCTGTCGCTGGCACACTTTGCTCAATTTTCTCAACCACTGTTGAAGGGCTTTGTTCAGTAATCATGCTTAAGCTGCATGAAACTTATGACAGGTTATTTTATGTTATGTTCCTCCCCTAGATTTCAACTGGTATATTTTCATTGAGAAGTGATGAAAATGATGACATAAGATCAATTTTCAGAATTCAGACTCTCGTGTATTCAGCCCATGCAAACTTTGTGCATATTGTCTCTGCCTTGTTGACTGAGTCATTGAGAAAACTACGGTAAATGCAAAATGTTATAGTTATTTGAAACAATCCTACACCACAAGGCATTTCACAAACTTCATTCATTAAGTCACAGAAGATATTACTGCAGGTTATCATGTGCATGAACATTGAGATAGGAACATCTTAACACGGAGAGAAGTTTAAGGTAGAAACACCAGAACTTCAGGGAGTTGATGAGGAGAATAAAATCTGGGATTAATGTAGGATAAGTGTAAAATGAGCAGTTGATGGTCATTGTGGAATCATTTGGACAATAGGCCTGATTCCATGCTGTATTTATGAGTGATTCTACAACTTTATAATTTGGGACCTTGGCAACGAGGTGTAAGATCAAGAGGGCACGGTGGAGCAGCCGTAGAATTGCTACCTAACTACACCAGGGGTCCGGGTTCCATCCTGACGACAGGCGCTGTCTGTACAGAGCTTGTATGTTCTCCCTGACCTGTGTGGGTTTTCTCCAGGTGTTCCAGTTTCCTCACACGCTCCAAAGACGTACAGGTTTGTAGGTCAATTGGTTTGGTAAAAATGTAAATTGTCCCTAGTATGTAGGATAGTGCTAGTGTACGGGGATCGCTGGTCAGCTTGGACTCAGTGGACCGAATGGCCTGTTTCCACAAAGTATCTCTAAACTAAACTAAACTAAAGGCCATGATCAGAAGAGTACAGAGATCCTGCAGGATTCCGAGGATTGACGTTGAAAATCTTGGAAGGGATGAAGCCATGTTTTTTTTTAAACAGAAACATTTAAAATAGTTTAAACTGCCCTCTCCCAGACGTCTTCCTTTCCCCCACCCCTACAATCAGTCGGGAGAATGGTCTCAACCCGAAACGAAACATCACCTATTCACATTCTCCAGAGATGCTGCCTGAACTGCCGAGTAGCTGCAGTACTTTGTGTCCTTTTCGTGTAAACCAGCATCTGGAGCTTCTTGTTTCCAAATTTTCAACAATGCCAGTCACAGAGGACAGGCAGAGGATTGATGATGAACAAAACCAGCCATGAAATAGGTTAAGTACAGTAGAATTTGGGAGGAGCAGTCAGGAGCAGCAATAGAGGGTAGCAGTCAGGAAAGAAACAACAAGGGTAACCAAAGCTGCGGTGGTAATTTTAGCAACAGGTAATAGGGTGGAGTTGGTAATACTATTTTATATCATTGTTTTGTGTTGAAAAGAAACAAAGGTTCAAGTTGGGGTACATGCTGGGCAGTGTGGGAGTTAAAAACACTTTCCAGATGCTGAAATCACCATCCAGACTAATCTGTGTAGCTCCTTCAAATTACCAAGACCACTGTAGTATTTATTTTGTTCACAATAGCAGCACACACAAAGCTTCCAAATGTTAGAAATTGGCAGGTGACCCAGGAAACCATCCATATCCCTCTTACTGAGAGTGCAATCAAATGCAGAATGTGTAGAGGTGGTGAAGGAAATGCAAGTCTGGAGTACAGCGCTCGGTACTCGAGTATAATGATGCAAGTTGCTTATGTGCCATCCAAAAAGAAATCTGCCCTGCAGCATTTTGGCAGCTCTGTCCAGAAGAAGAAAATTTTACTTGGATCCTTTGTATGGTGCCTCTCCAAGGATTCTAAAACTCATAGTTATAGATTTTGCCTTGAGTATTATGCGATCGATAGCCAAATATACAAGGATACAGCTATTTTTTCCATCTCAAAGTGCTGACACAATTGTATCTAATTGTCTGGGTCTGAGATTCAAACTGCTGTCTTTACTATGTGTCCACCCAGAACACTTCTGTTTTCTGTTCAACAAGCACCACTTTTCCTCATAAAATCCTCTACATCCGTTTCCAACAGATCCTGTGACATAGGCAGTCTTCCAACGACAAATCAACTTTATTTTTGACTGAAATGATTCTTTAACCAATAACATCCTGAAGGATTCACTGAGCGAACTACAAAGTGCTGGAGCAATTGAACGGGTCAGGAGGCATCTGTGGAGGGAATGGACTGATGATGATTTGAGTCAGCACCCTTCTTCAGACTGATTTCTTCAGACTGCGACAGAAAAAGCTGGAATTTTCTTTCTTTTTCCGGCTTTCTCCCACCTACTCCATCAGTCGAAAAAAAGGTCCCTACCCAAAACATTGTCTGTCTATTCTCTCCATCAATGCTGTCCATTGCGTTGCTCCAGAACTTTGTTTTTGCTCAAGTTCCCAGCATCTGCAGTTTCTTGTGTCTCCTTTAAGAGTTACTGTTTTGCTGAAGTTTTGCCTGTCAGCCAATCGCGTTTCTAATTTAGTTTCATGCATCTGTTTGTTTGGAACAGTGGGAACCTTCTGCAGTTGATGCATGACTTTCAATTTCCACTGTCCTGCAGCTGCTGGAATTCATATTTCACTAAGGGTTGTCTTGCCTTAGACATAATGTGACTGGGAGTGTCTTTCATGAAGAGGGATCTCTATTGGAAATATTTATTACTTTCCAATTATGTTTTTAATAAAACATATTCATTTTCATGATTTATCACTGGTAAGGCAGCTTTTTTTTTGCTCATCTCTAATTGTCCTTGAGAAGGCTGTTCTTTTCTTAAGCCATTGGTCCAATTGCTCAAGATACTTCCACTGTGCATTGAGTAGTGAGTTCCAGAACTTCAATCCAGTGACAATGAAAGACCGACAAGATACTTCCAAGTCAAGGTGGTGACCTGTTTGCTCTTTGTCCTCAGTTTTATTGGGGCCCTTGCTAATCCCTTCTTGAGTTGCTTTGATGTCAAGTTAGTTCCTCTCACCACCTCTGGAACCCCCTTCTGACAGAAGTTGCTTTGATGACAAGGTGTCCCTCTCAGCACCTCTGGAATTCAGCTCCTTGTCCATGTTTGAACTGGAGCTGTTATGAAGTCTGGAACGGAGTTGTCCTGGCAAACCCAAACTGGACATCAGTGAGGAGATTATTGATACATAGCTCAACAGTATTGTCAATCAGCATCTCAGCATATAGTTGATGATTGAGAGGAGACGGCTGTGCATTCATTATCTGGTTTGTCCTGCTTTTTGTGAATTAGGCAGACTTGGGAATTGCCATATCCATGTCACACAGTGAAAAAAATTGAAATTAACCTGAAATCTTGCCAATAATCATGAATCACATGAGAACTGCTAGACATTTAACTGCTAGACACAAGGCACCATGGATGCTGGAATCTTGCATTACACAGAAAAAGTGTAGGAGTAACTCAACGGTCATGCCAGCACTCTGTGCCCCATTTATCTGCTGGCTTTGGCTTGTATTCTCATTGACTTGCATTGTCTGACATTGGTAAAATTATCTCTTGGTCCAATGTTGCCTCAGATATAAGGTCCTCATTATTGATTTCAGTTTCACAATGGCTTCATCTCCAGCTATCTATATATTCTCTTCAATCCTATAAAGAAAATCTCCAAGATCTTTATATTCCTCCATTCTGGGTTTTTGCCTATTCTCAAATGGTACCACTCCACTATTGCTGACTGTTCTTGTGGCTCCCAATGTATTAAGCTCTGAAATCCCACCTTAAATCTTAAAAGCCAAAATTTATATTAGGTCACTCGAGGTCAAATTTTTGTTGCATTGCATTTCTGAGAAACATCCCGAGAAGTTTCATTACATTAAAGGCACTAAATGAAAGCAACTTTCTTTAGTTTGTTATAAATTTAATTGAAAGTGCCATTTTAGACATAGGTACATCTTATTTAAACTGGTGCTGCCTAGCAGCTACAATAAATTTCATGAAACATCCCAAAGTACTTTAGGCTAACAGAATCAACATGGTCATATTGATCAAAGTCAAAGTCAATTTTATTCATCACATGCACCCGAAGGTGCAGTGAAATTAATTTGCCAACAGCAATACACTTAAAAAGAACACACAATACACAATAACATGTAACACAAATATCCACCACAACATTCTTCACTGTGGTGGATACTTACCTGGCAGGGGAGAGACCGTGATCACCAAGGCGGTTCTCCCAGGACGAGTATTTGAGTAAAAGAGACTATTTGTTCTTATTAGAACAATTCTGGCGGTCCCTTGGGGACAAGGGCTGTGGATTGCGGAGCAAAATCGTTGACGAGGAGTCGGTCGGCTGCGGGCTTAGAGGTGGATCCATGCTGGTTAGGTAACCAACCTGACACCTCATCCAGCCACAATGGCAGCAGCAACAGGAGCAGGAGTACAGGGTATTCGGAATACCCTGAGAATAAGCGTCAAGGACCTCAGCAACGGTACCCCCTTTTCACGAGACCTGTTGGTGAAGAAGGTCTTGTTAGAGGCCTGCAAATTTGAGGCCAAGGACATCTACTGCCTCCAGGACTTCCCGGGTAACGGATATTTTGATGTTACCTTCAAGTATCCGACGGGATGGCAGAACTTGATAGAAGACTTCCGGGAGAAGGGGAATGAAGCACCGCTGTCGCTGCTAAAAGTGCAGCCGCTCTTCACCCTCCCCACGCAGAAGGAAAGGTTGATCACGGTGCACATGTTCAACCCACATGTGCCCGTAGTGGATGTCCTCACCTTCCTTGCTCACTACGTAGAGGGAACAGGACGTGAAGGACCTGCATGGGATTTGGACGAGCAAGCGGCAAGTCAAAGTAAAGCTGAGGGTGGACAAGGACGGAGCAATCGTCCACCCTCCCTCGGTTTTCGCGATCAGAGGGAACCGAGGGTACCTGAGCTACGTGGGGCAACCCAGGCTGTGCCGGAACTGCAACAAGCCTGGGCACGTGATGGCCCAATGCACTGCAGTTGTCTGTAAAAACTGCAAGACGGAGGGCCATGAGACAAAGGACTGTCAGGCCAGCAAGAACTGCAACCTGTGCAGGGAGGCAGGCCACCTTTACAGGGCTTGACCTAAAAGAGCCTGCACCTATGCACAGGCGACAAGAGGGGCTGCTGCCAGCAACCCCAAGGTGGGCGAGATACCCCCCACCACTGCCAAGACCCCAAGAGAAAGAGGGAACAGGGATGAGGACAGCCCAACCACCTCGAGCCCCCAAGTGCCAGAAGGAGACGCCCAGCATCCTGCCCAGGAGGGAGAGTCGATGGAAGAGGGGGAACAGCAGGAGAAATGGACAATGGTGACGTACATGAAGCACCAGAGGGTTCAGCCCAAAGAGCCGAGGCCGGAAAGGACTGGTAAGTCCAAAAGTAAATCTCAAAAAAGATCTCTCTCCCTCACAGAACAGAACCTCTCCTCGTCGGAGGATGAGGCGACCGGGAAGTCCCAACGATGGAGGCAGAGGAAGAAAACCAGGGAGGAAAAAAGAGAGGCCACGCCGATCATCCCCCAGCCCCAGGACACCGAGAGCAGTGCAGCGGTCGAGGGGCTCCAGCCCCGGGACATCGGGAGCAGTGCAACGGTCGAGGGGCTCCAGCCCCTGGAGACCGGGATCATCGCAGCGGCCAATGGGCCCCAGCTCCGGGTGACCGGGAGCAGCGCAACGGCCGACGGGCCCCAGCTCCGGGCGACCGGGAGCATTGCAGCGGCCAATGGGCCCCAGCTCCGGGCGACCGGGAGCATTGCAACGGCCGACGGGCCCCAGCCCCTGGAGACCGGGATCATCGCAGCGGCCAATGGGCCCCAGCTCCGGGCGACCGGGAGCATTGCAGCGGCCAATGGGCCCCAGCTCCAGGCGACCAGGAGCAGCGCAGAGGCCGTTGGGCCCCAGCTCCGGATTTCTGGGAGCAGTGAACCAGCCACCGTGATCCAGCTACAGGAGACGGAGGAAGCGGCGCGCCCAAAAGGGAGTGGAATGAGTAGGTCCCCCCCAACGACACCTTGGGTTACGCCACCTGAAACCCACCTCATTAAGGATGCCGGCGCCGGGTTCCTGAGCCCAGGGAAGCTGAGGCAATTCACCGAAGCGATGGGCATGAGCGGACACGAGAATGGTCAGTGACTCTGAAGACAATGGAGCTCAAACTGGCATCTTTAAATGTGCGCAGTATAAAGAGCACTGCGCGATGTGTTAATGCCTTAGAGTGCCTGGCCAAGGTCAAGGCAGATGTGACTTTTCTTCAGGAGTGGGGGCTGCCACACCTCCGCTGCTATCGGAGGTGGTCGCGATGGTGGCCCCACGGACTGTCGGTGTGGTCGGGAGGCAATGACTGTCATGCTTCCGGCCTGGGTATCTTCGCCATCACTGAGGTCAGGGAGGTGGTTGGGGGGGCATCTCTTTGTGGTGGATGTTATGTATCGTGGCTCTCCGCTCCAGCTGATTAATGTGTATGCCTCACCCGTGCAGAGCGAGCGGCTGGCTGTTCTCCAGCAGCTCCCAGTGCTGCTGGCCACGTCCCGGCAACTCGTTCTGGCCGGTGACTTCAACTACATCATTGATGCAGCTGGACGATCCGGCAGTGCCGACAACAGACTGGCCAGCACATCCAAGATCCTGATGGAGATGGTAAAATACGCAAAGCTGCGCGACACCTTCAGCGACCCTGCAGGTGGGTCCCAGCCGCGGTTCACCTGGTCGAGATCGGACGGTTTAGCCCGATCTCGGATAGACTTCGTATTCACGACAAAGGCCGTCACGGTGAGACACACCGACGTCAGGCCGGTGTTCTTCTCTGACCACTGCCTCCTTCAGGCTTCCTGTCGCCTACAGGAGGACCGGAAGGCAGGCAGAGGGACGTGGAAGTTGACTCCAGAGAATGTCGAGGAGCTAAAGAGGGAATATGCATGTTGGAGAACGGTGAAGCCCCTCTTTGACTTCCCGACACTCTGGTGGGAAGCAACCAAGGAGAACATTAAGAGGTTTTTCATAGTTAAAGGGGTTCAGAGAGCAAGTCAGAGGGAATTGTGCCAACTCCAGACAGATTTGCAACAACTGCTCCTGCAGTCGAGAGGGGTGGATGTGAGGGAGGAACTTAGAGAGTTGAAGGACCGGCAAGCTTGGCTCTTTACCTCTGAGTCCTCCAAGATCATCTTCCGATCCAGGGTCCGCCATGTGGAGCAGGATGAGACGTGCTCACGTTTCTTCTTCCATAAGGTTCACAGGGGGAGCTCTGTGATGAACAGCCTTAGGGAGGAGGACGGCTCGGTAGCATCCTCGCAGACGGACATGCTGAGGATCTGCAAATCCTTTTACACAGATTTGTATGACCAAAAGGCCACAGACAGCACCGTCTCCCAGAACTTCCTGTCCTCGATCACAGAGGTCTTGGAGGACAGCAAGCGGGAGAATCTGGACCAACCACTGACCCTGGAGGAGCTGACTGGCTCCATCCGTTCCTTTGACTCGAGTAAAACTCCCGGAAGTGATGGCTTACCGGCCGAGTTGTATTCGGCTCTGTGGGACTGGATGGGCCCAGACCTGCTAGAAGTGTACAACAACATGCTTCTAGCTGGTAGCATATCAGACTCCATGAGGAAGGGCAACATCACCCTAATCTACAGCAGAAGGGGGAGGTGAAGGATATAAAGTATTGGAGATCCATAACATTATTGAATGTAGACTACAAGATCCTGTCTAAGGCCATCGCCAACCTGGTCAAGTCTGCTCTGGGACAGGTGATTCACCCGGACCAAACCTGTGCTATACCTGGCAGGAAAATTTCAGACAGCCTAGCGCTGCTGAGAGATACCATCGCCTACGTGCAGGACAGACGGGGGGATGCCTGCCTAGTCAGCTTGGACCAGGAGAAGGCCTTTGAAAGGATATCGCACACGTACATGAGGGACGTGCTCTCCAAAATGGGTTTTTGGGGAGGGAATCAGGAATTGGATCAAACTGCTCTACACCAACATCCGTAGTGCAGTCCAAATCAATGGGTGGGAATCAGACAGCTTCCCTGTAAGGTCTGGAGTCAGGCAGGATTGCCCTCTCTCTCCTGTCTTGTTTGTCTGCTGTATTGAACCCTTTGCCGAATCCATCAGGCAGGATGCGAGCATAAGAGGAGTGACATTGCCAGGCAGTGGGGGCATTCAAGTAAAAACCTCCCTGTACATGTCGCTGTCTTCTGCTTGGGTCCAGGGTCAGTCCACAGACTGATTAGTATCTGCGACCAGTTTGAGACGGCCACAGGAGCCAGGGTGAACCGCAGGAAGAGCGAGGCCATGCTCTTTGGCAACTGGCCCGACAGATCTTCCATCCCCTTCACCATCAAGCCTGACTTCTTGAAGGTGCTGGGGATCTGGTTCGGGGGGGCTGAGGCGTGTAACAAGAATTGGCTGGAGCGGATAGCCAGGGTGAGGAGGAAGCTGGAGCTGTGGAGGCAGCGCTCCCCTCTCTATAACGGGTAAAAATTTGGTCATCAGGTGTGAGGTGCTCTCGGGGCTGCTGTACGTGGCGCAAGTGTGGCCTGTCCCTCCCTCATACGCCACAGGGATCACCCGGGCGTCTTCCAGTTCATCGGGTGCGACAGGCCACAATGTACAAGTCAGCAGATAATGGGGGTAAAAGCATGCCCAATGTCGCACTCACACTGATGGCCACCTTCATGTGTTGCTGCATCAGGCGGAGTGTAGAGCCAAGGCACGTGGGCACCAAGTGTCACTACCTGCTGAGGTTCTACCTGTCCCCGGTGTTGCGAAGGATGGGCCTGGCGCAGATGCCACGCAATGTGCCAGTCAGCTGGACATTGCCGCCCCATCTGTCATCGGTGGAAGGGTTCTTCCGGACCAACACCTTTGACCACATGTCCATCGGGCAGTGGTCAGCACAGAATGTCCTGCAGGCACTGCAGGGAAAGGACTCGATGGACCTGGTGGCGTGGTTCCCTGAGCAGACTGCCCAACTCCGACGTTGGGACAGTCGAACGCATCTGTGGCTTGGAGGTCCCAAACTCAGCACTTGCCTACCAGAGACCGCTACTTCGGAATGTTATAGGTCGCAGGCCGGCGGTCAAAGCTCTTCTCCGGCGATCCCCAGCGAGGGATTCCAAGCTCCGGAAGGTAAGTCCACGCCACGCCTGCGGCTAGAAGCTCCGTAGACCGTGCCTTCAGGATGTGATAGGCCGCAGGCCGGCGGTCGGAGATCTTCTCCGACGAACCCCGGTGAAGGATCCCAGGCTCCGGATTGTAAGTCCACTCCACGCCCGCGGCTAGAAGCTCCGCAGACGACAGCCCCATGATGCCAAAGACACCAGGCCAGCATTCAGAGCACTCCTCTCTGGCGTCCCCCGGCAAGGGTTTGCCTGCTCCGTGATGGAAAGTTCTGCTGCCGATGCTCCAGGCCCGACTCCGGGAAAGGCCGCTCCAATCCATAGTGTTAGGCTGCGAGAGAGGCAACATGGAAAATGTCACCTCTCCGTGGAGGAGGTGACCAAAAACGTTTTCCCCCTTTCCCCTCCCCACCACCCCCAACACAAGACACACTGAGAGACACCCAAACCAACACTAGACACAACAAAAAAAAAAAAAAATAGAAATAACGAACACGCTGTTGGCAGGGCAGCCGTCTCACAGCGCCACCACTGAATGATCTTGTACACTTCCCAACATATTTCCAAAAATGAACACTCAGTATATGTGTCCTTTACAGAAATGGTTCTCTGGAATTATTTGCTGTAAAAACCGTGGGAATTCTGGGTTCAGTAATCAGTGGCACAAACCCTTAGAAATAGTAAAGATTGTTTAACATAATTTATAGAGCATTCTAGAGCCCCCAAAGGAAAAAAAAACCTTCAGATTCGTGGAATCTTATTATTCCAGCTTTTGCAGCTAAGTCCACTGGTTGTAAGGCTCCATATGTTCTGTAAAACGGATTAGTTGTCATCTAAGGTCCCCAATTTATGGAGGGTTTCACTCAGTGTTAATTGGTAAGGGATATGTAGATGTTGCCCTTATGAATATCCGCAGAGGGCATTGGTGTAGAGATGTGAGAAGGAAAATGTGTGTAGCAGCAAAACAATTATATCAAATGTTGTATTCAGAGATGTAGAAAAACTAAGGGTGAATCTGTTCCCAAGGAGGAAAAAGCCACATGAAAGCCAATGGGGCTGACGCTCTTCTCCTGCACCAATGTTTCTGAAGTGGGATGGAGGTGGTTGCTTTGAAATGGAAAATCTGGCAAAATAATGTTTGGTCTTTGATTAGAAACTTGCAGTCCATCTCAATTATGATCCCAAAGGTGAAATTTGAGAAATTGAGGCAGCACAGTGGCACCCCTGCTAACTCACGGCACCAGAGACCCAGGTTCAATCCTGACCATGGGTGCTGACTGTGTCCCTGTAACTGGGTGAGTTTTCTGTCACTCCCTCCCATACCCCAAAAGATGTGCAGTTTTGTAGCTTAATTGGCCTCTTAAATTGCCCCAGGTTTGCTCGGATTGGGATAACATAGAAATAAGTGTGAATAGGTGAGCGATGGTCTGCGGGACTCAGTGGGCTGAATGGCCTGTTTCTCTGCTGTATATCTAAACTAACCTAAATTAAAACTGAATTCAAATTTTAAAATATGATTATCTCACACATGTTAACATCTTTTCAGTAATACCAATCAATTGAAAGTATAGCTTGATAGGGTTAATAAATATCTATATACCCAGTGCTTTCCGACTGCTATCTGCAGGACACTTGTTTCTATGTGAGGCATATTTAACCATGGAAAATGTATTCCATCACTGTAATCTCAGGAGCAACAACAGCTGTGCTGTGGAAAGCTCTCCATTTCTTTGTTTAGACACCATAGACAAGAACAAATTACAACTGATGGGATTACAATTCATTGTGACAGCTGTCATGAGCAAGGAAATGCCAATTTACCAAATGTTAATTTACTCAATAAAAATATAGGCATCAGTATTTAATGTTTACCTTGTGCTCCCATAGGGTCATTTTGTCAGTTGAAGAATGTTTAATTATGAAACTCGAGCATGCATTTAGAAAATAAAATGACTTGAATTAAGTTTAAAAGTTTTATTTCAAAATAAAATAAATAAGATTGATACTATGCCATTGAGCATACTTACGAGAACATATTTTCTAAATTACGATTTTATCTATTTTAAAAAGTGAGGTTAAAACAACAAAGATTAAGTCATTAAAGATGCAATTAAAAAATTAAACTTATGCTGCAAAATTGCACTGTAAAAATTTCTGCAGGTATACATTACCTATATCCTCCATTTCACTCAAATGGATAATATGGTGAAGCAATATACATCATGGGCGAACTAACACTTTAAAGTCTGTTTCTGATAAAGTGTTAGTTTAGCAAAATAATGACATCTGATCATAAATGTTAATTGGACTGAAGATAGTGCATACTTTTAAACTCCATGTGTGGTCTGTGATATAGCGAGTTATTTGCAGTTGTTTGTTTTATATTTCCGATGAAATGCCAGTGATGTGATAGGCATTGAATCGGATCATTTAAAGCTGTGGTTATGTTATTTTTCACTGTGGAACTGTATATTTATTATTAATGTACTACGTAAAACTAGTATGAATAGATTACACAACTTGGGTGTGATATGATGTGGGAAAAATTCCAAATCTGTTGTTTGTTTTCCTGTTCCACTCAGTTCTCATCAATAACTCTGCTGGCTTTCCTTGCACTTTTCCTTATCGGGTATCTATACACTGTAAATGGATTGATTGTAATCATGTATTGTCTTTCTGTTGACTGGTTAGCATGCAACAAAAAGCTGTTCACTGTACCTCAATACATGTGACAATAAACTAAACTGAACTCTCATCCAAATACCATCTACAGGAGGAGCTCAGCAGGCTAGGCAGCATCCAAAGAGAGAAATGGACAGGCAACATTTTATGTTGGGCCTCTTCAGACTGATGGAAGAAAGGGAAGATTGCTGGTAGAGAGAGGTGAGGGGAAGGGATAGGGATAGGGATGAAGCTGCACGGTTGAGGTGGAGCCAGATAAGAAGAGACTGAATGGAAGATGAATCTGTTGGGGAGAGAGGGGTGAAGTTAGTAACTAAAGCTTGAGATGATGAGTGGAGAAGACAAAAAAGGTACAAATTATGGAATCTGATAACAAATAGCCGGGTAGAAAGAAGAAGGAAAACGGGGTAGGGGTGGTGTTTATTGAAATTGGAGAATCCAATGTTCATGCTGTTGGCTTGTAGGCTCCTCGTGTAGAATATGAGGTTTTTATCCAGTTTGTGCGTGGCCTTGCTCAGGCAATTGAGAAGGCTGAGTGCAAACAGATCGGAATGGAAAGGAAATTTGAAGTATCTAACAGCCAGAACCTCCATCTGGCCCTAACAGACAGAGTGAAAATGTTGAGAAGTGGTTCCGTAGTCCACACTTAATCTCAGCAATGTAGAAGAGGCCAAATCAAAAGCATCAAAATGCTCGCCAAACTTTGTCTCACCAAGAGGGCCGTTGAAGTCTTTGAATGCAGTTGAGGGAGGAGGTATAGGTACAGGCATTGCATCTCCTATGGTTGCAGGGAAAACTGCTTGGAGAGAGGATATTTTTTCCCCCTCCTCTATCACCCATCATCCACCTCTTCCTACTCGTCTCCCCCATTTTTTCTTCCCCAATCCCTGCCTCTGTTCCCTTCATTACACCATCCCCCCTTCTGGTGCTAAAATCAAAGTAGCCATGTTGTTGGCCAACAATGAATCATTCCCCAAGCTACAGCTCAAATCCTATTTCTCCTCTCTCATCCATGGAAAAGGATGGTCATAATTTCTGCCTCACTGCTACTCCAGCCCCAGAAGGAAAACATGATATGTAATAGCTGTCAATTGAGAAAGCTTGTCTGAAATATAGCACCACTATTCTCCAGTCCCCACGTGCCTCATTAACGTTACAACAATTTAACCAAATATTTTTCTTCAGATTATTTGTTTACGTTTTACCTTTAAACTCTTAAAGACATTCTTTTTCACTATTTGTTAAGATCGTAATCACAATGGATTATTTTTGTTCCATTCAACAACTGAACCTCAATGTTTATTTGACAATTGATGTACATGAGATTCTGAGAAAAACTCTTTCTCTCGGATTTTAGTCATATTTAATGGAGAATGTTTCCATCAGATCATCATGGTGGCGGGGTGCTCTCTTGATCTTGCAGTTGCCAGCTATTGATATAGGTATGAGAGGATACATAGACTACTTCACAGAACATAGAACAGTACAGTACAGCGAAGGAACTGGACCTCTGGCCCACAGTGTCTATGCAGAACCTGACAACGCTAATCTCCTCTGCCTGCACATGATCCATAACTCTCCATTCCCTGCATATCCATGTGCCGATCTAAAAGCCTTTTAAGCACTATTGTCACATCTGCCTCCACCTCCATCCCTGGCAGTGCATCCTTATCCAGGGATGGTGGAACTGATGTATGATGAAAGAATTAATCGACCGGGCTTATATTCACTAGAATTTAGAAGGATGAAAGGGGAGCATCCTCAGTCTAAGCACTCTTCATCCACCAAGTTTGACCCAGACAGCTCAGCACTGCTGAAAGCCCAAAACATTTTTAGTCCTGCCTTCATGTTGAACTTTCCACGGAGGATTTTTTTAAAATTTCACATTCATCCATGTTCAAATTAAATTGTGGTCCCAAATTAAATTGCTGTATGTGTAGTTTTGTTTGGAAATATACTTTATTTATTTTGAATTATTCCGTTTTTAAACATATCTTATTGCAAATACATTTGTATTCATTTATTCAAGATAACATGGATAATATAACGTTCTTTTGTGACTTGCATGCCTCAGTGACCTACCACTCATGCTGGACAGTATTGAGTCAATTGTGCAGCATCACTTTGAATCCCAATGTAACCCCACTGATACCAACATTACTTATGACTATTTGCTGTTTAAAATGACCAAAGTTGTTCAGTTAATTCCACAGCTTGTCCAAAGACACAAAGTGCAGAAAACATCCAGCAGGTTAGTCAACGTCCAAGGAGAATACTGATTCATTGATGTGTCGAGACCTCCTTCAGAAAGTAGAAGTAAATGGCAGTCAGACAAATTCATAAATTCAAAGGAGCATGAAGAATATGTGTCCGAACCAATGTACAGAGGTAGAGAAAGATAGAAATGAGTGCAGATGCTCTAATCTAAAGCAAGAATCAAACTGGAGAAACTTGGCAAGACAAGCAGTATCTGTGGGGCGGAGAGAATTGTTGATGTTCAGGTTGAGGCCCTACACTAGAATTCAGAGAGATATTATGATTGGAATTATACAACTGACCCCTTTTCCTTTCCATGTTGTAGAAGCAGCATCTGCCAGCAAACCTTCAACAGTGAGCAAATTTGGGCCCCATATCTGAGGAAGGATGTACTGGCTCTGGAGAGGGTCCAGAGGAGATTTACGAGAATGATTCCAGGATGATTGGATTAGAATATGATGAGCATTTGACAGCACTGGACCTGTACTCTGTGGAGTTTAGAAGGTTGAGGGGAGATCTCATTGAAACTTACAGAATAATGAAAGGCATAGATAGAGTGGATGTGGAAAGGATGTTTCCACTGGTGTGAGAGTCTAGGACCAGAGGTCATAGCCTCAGAATTAAAGGGTACTCTTTTAGGAAGGAGGTGAGGAGGAACTTCTTTAGTCAGTGGAGGCCAAGTCAGTGGATATTTTTAAGGCAGTGATAGACAGATTCTTGATTAGAATGAGTGTCAAGGGTTACGGGGAGAAGGCAAGAAAATGGGATTAGGAGGCAGATATCAGCTCTGATTGAATGGCGGAGTAGACTCGATGGGACGAATGGCCTAATTCTACTCCTATAATTTGTGAACGTGAACTTCTCTGTTTTCTCCAAGGATGCTGATATACTCAATGAGTAAGGCATGCATTTTCTACTGTTGCTTCCCCCGCACTGTATTTGACACAGAGCCCTACACAAACATTATGTCATAAATTCAAGTTGGCAACTGAGGAAGGGTCTCCATTGTTTTGTTCCAGTAATGTAGCCTGCCACACATAGTTTTATTTCGTAACTTGCATCACTGAGTGTTCTACCACTCACTTTGGACAATCTTAAGGGTCAATTGTGCAGCATAAGGTAGAGTCTCAATGCATCCCCACTGACTATAGTGAGAGATTTAATTTGTCATAAATGCCTACATTACTCATGACTATTTGCTGCTGTGGTCCGGGTTTAAAATCACCAATGTTTTTTCAGCCTGAAAAAGGTTCCCCACCTGAAATGTCACCTGTCCGTGTTCTCCAGAGATTCTGCCTGACCTGCTGATTTACCCCAGCATGTTTGTATCTTTCTTTGGTAAACCAGCATGTGAAGTTCCTTGTTATAACATAAAGCAGTGACTCACTTGCATTTTGCTCAATCTAATCTTCTGCATTCATTGTACACTGTGTAGTCTCTTTTACACTGGAGAAATTAAACTCGGGTTGGGTAATCAAATGCACACAGTCCGCAATTTCTTGTTGCATGCCACTTTAATTCTTAATCACCTATTCTGATCTCCAACAAAGGGAAATTATCATTGTTTTCCATTATCATCTAATTTCTCTTTCCCATTCCATTTCTTTAAAATGTCATGTTCAAAATCAGTACTCATGCTCATCAGTCTTAACTTATCAGTTTCATCCTCTGCATTTGTCTTGCAACTCACTCCCCCTCCAAGTTTGAATTTGAAAAATGAACCTTCACTCTTCCACTAGCCACTCATTACACCCCTCTCCCCCTCCCAATTGGAACATAGGTCACTGATCTGAAGTATGTAGGAAGGATGCTGGGTTAAACCAAAGATAGATACTAAAACCTGGAGGAACTCAGCGGGTCAGGCAGCATCTCTGGAGAAAAGGAATAGGTGATGTTTTGGGTGTCGAGATCCGAAACATCACCCAGTCCTTTTCTCCAGAGATTTTGCCTGACCCACTGAGTTACTCCAGCTTTTTATATCTATCTTCACTGATCTGAAACATTGACTGATTTCTCGTTACAAGGATGCTGCTTGAGCGACTGAATTCTTCCAGCATTTCTGCTTTTGATTCAGATTCCACCATCTGCAGCTTCATTCCTTTTACAATTTATATTTTTGTTTGTTCAGAATGTATCATTTAATATTGTGTGTTGTATTTTAATCTTAGGATCGACCAATGTGATAAAGTGATAGAAAATTACAATGCTTGAATTGCTTGCTTTTCTGTTCTTTCTTGGTCTTTTTCAGAAACTTGCAACTGAACTGATCAGACAAGCAGATTTTTGGCTTATCCTTCAGACAACATTAATATACCATTCCCTTTGGTTAAGGGCCAATTTTGGAAGTGCAAACTTCCTGTGTGATCAGGTGTGATTTCCTAATATGCCCAGACTGTAACAAAATTGTCTACACATTCATAAAATTGTTCTTTTAATCCATTATTTCTAATGATATAAACATTGACATAAACTTAGACCATTGAGACAGAAGGCTAATTAGGGAGTGTGAGAGCAAATGAGGCAGATTTTATTTCTCATAATTGATGCTAAAATATCAAATAGCTTTTGTGCCAGAGTAATATATTAAAGACACATCTATTCAACTGAATTTGTTTTTTCCTTTTTGATGTTTAACATAAACATTTGAACAGCATTGCACAATGGATGCTAAATGCTCATAACAGGCAGCAGTATTAACAATTGGAAGAGAAGACTTCAGAACCTGCCACATTATTAAACAATTATTAGATTGCAGCTGATTCCAGTCATCAAAGATGTTCATGATAAGAAAGTATTTAAAAAATATTAATATTTGTTCTCTTTAAAAGTAGGAATTAAATACTTACAAGGCTAAGTCTCATTTACAACTATTAACAAAAAACACAGTGCAGTAAGTAAAAACTTTAACCTTTCAATGAATCCTTTTGAACATCACTTGGTTCACAGTCAGTAATGCCAACGGTCGAACAATCTGTCTTTTTAGATAATGAGTCTTTAGTTTCCTCAACTGTTATGTCTGTGCTGCTCTGTCTATGGAGCTGCCCACACAAAAATGTAGCCCTTTGGATAAGAAAGCATAAAGCAGAATGCCGGGCTAACTCTCCACATTTTAGACCTCAGAGGTGAAGGTTCCCAAAAGTTTGAATGCAGATCAATCTGTAATATTAAGGCTGTGGTCAATTGGTCAAGCAAAATGGCTCCTCTTTGTCTCCGCTTTTGTTCTCATCTTCATGTCATGAAGGGAAAGTGAAAGGAGTGAATTAATTTCTGTTTTTATATGTTAATGCATTCTTCCATCCAGGCAATATTTGAACAGACAAAATGCAAGTAAATTGATACCTTTAACATCATTGATGAAAATACATAGCTTTAATCTCCATGGACCACTCCGCACTTTAGTCCCCCTTTTTCACTTGCAAGTTGTTACTTTATTTTTTTATCAGTTATCTTACATTTTGAAATGTGTTCAAACTAAGCATAAATAGAAAATCTTGCTCTACACCTAAACTATGTGTGTCAAGAAAAGATGCATTTTTTGAGTGTTACTGAGCTTTTGTTCTTTTCCTATAATTAGCTGAGATGCAATATGTTCCTACTTTATTGGTAGTGTTCTCCTTTCCAAAAGATCAATGGCTTCTCATTTGTATTCTTCGGGTGTGCGACGAAGCAATGCTTTCCTCAAGGGGTTTTGTCAGGCAATTGTAGGCCAAGGCCTTACAATTGTGCCTGACCAGTAGTCAGATAAGCAGCCTTTTGTGCAGCATGGAGTAATGTGGTCAGCTGCAAAATGAAACATTGGCGCGTGAACCAGGATGATATCACCAACAGGGGCAGGCAACTCAACAACACAGATCTCCTTCTTCAGAAGAACCTTTTTAACCTTTCTGTTGAATGGTTTCAATAGAATTTTGATAAATATCCAAACACAGACTTGATTTCCACTGTTAAACCAAACGGCACATTAATTTCCGTTAACTAAGGTAAGTTCGAAAGGAAGTTATGTTGAGATTAATGTAGGAAGTATTTTCTATGTAACAGAAAATAAAAGGAGGGAAGTAAAATGGAGTACTGATTTGTTACTATTCACTGAATGATGTTCCACACAATCAAAATGCCATCCCCCACAGTGGGAAATCAAATTCAGCACAAATCCAAAGAATAAAGGACCCAATCTGCGAAACAGCTGCTCACAGAATGTACACAACTGGCATTTCGAAAAAAGGAATCTGTGAATGAATAGAAAGGGGACAAATACAGAGCCTGAGAAGTGAAGGAATAACAAGGTTTTTGAGTAAACACCAGTTTGCTACTCAAAACCGCACTAAAAACATCAACTCAAATCTCTTGACAATTCATTCATTAAATTGCACACAAAATAAAATGGAACAAAGGTTTTCCAACTGGGATATAAAAATCTAGACGATTCCATCCAGTTAGCATTTCAACTTAATGATGTTGTGTTTTTAAATTACTTGAATGTGCTTACACATTTTGCTCTTTCATTTGGTAGCATTATATCTTGTAAAGATGAAAGTTTGACAGCTTTGTTAAAAACGTTATTATTTCAATATTAGAACATCAGTTGTTTGTTTGTATTGAGGGTAATTTTTGAGTTCAATCTTAAGATTTAGTCAATTCCGGTCGAGGCCAAGGTATTTATTATACATCACCTGTTGTTGTGAGAAGGTGCTCCTGGTCCACCTTTACTTTAGACTTCAGAGATGCAGTGCAGAAATAGGCCATTTGGGCCACAGAGTCCGTACCGACCAACGATCACTGACATTATCCTACCAAAGCCAATTATTCTATAAACCTGTACGTCTTTGGAATGTGCTAGGAAATTGGAGCCCTTGGAGAAAACCCACATGGTCACGGGGAGAACGTACAAACTTTCTGCAGTCAACACCCGTATTCAGGATCGAACCAGGGTCCCTGGCACTATAAGGCAGCAACTCTACCGCTGCACCACATTGCCATCCTTTATTATAACAATATTACATGCTCCAATATGGCAATATTAAAACAATAATACATGCTCCTTTTGAACCCCTGTAGATTTTCTGGTGATGATGTGCCCATTGCTGAGGTTTCTGCACTTTAATCCAGCAACAGCAACATGATTTTTTTTTTTCTCAGTGCATTGCATTCTAATTTTATTGGAAGATGAAACATAACTAATAATTGGGGAATTATCCTGCAGATCAGGAAGACCATTATATTTATTCTGGGTCCATTGTGCTCCTGACATATGAGCAGACAGGATCCATAGAGTGGACAGTGACAGCCATTGATATGTTAACTACTTGGATATTCAATGGCATATCTGCAGCCTGTGCAAGAGTATATTTCCACAAGGAACATGCCTGATGTCAGGGGTGAAATCCTAGGATGCTGTCTTCTGTTTAGGAAGGAAATGAGGAGGAATTTCTCTAGTCAGAGGGTGGTGAATCTGTGGAATTCATTGCCACAGAAGGCTGTGGAGGCCAAGTCAATGGATATTTTTTAGGCAGAGATGGATAGATTCTTGATTAGTCCCTGTGGCAGGCATTATGGGAAGAAGACAGGAGAATGGGGTTAGGATGGAAAGATATATCATTCATGATTGAATGGCAGTAGACTTGAGGGGCCGAATAGCCTAATTCTGCTTCTATCACTTATGAACATGTTTTCTGCTGCACAATATTTGGAACCCCATTTCTAACAGATCACAACTCAAATCAACACAATCTGAAACTGTGCTGTGATCTTCCTGGTTGGAATGGCTCAAATACCCATTCAATAGCATGTTTGCGCTTTTAAATATTCGGAGAATTAGCTTTCTTTGAAAACATTGAATTCATTCATAAAAACAGAATCAGGTAGAAAGAAAGAATATGAAGCATTTTTATCTATTTGCTCTTCTATTTTAAATAGGTTATTTTATGATCTGTAAAGATATTTTATTTCTTTGCAGAGTGAATGGGCTGTCCCACTTGGGCGACCTAATCTGCGAATTTAGACGAGTGTCTTCAACCTTCAAACTCGCAGCATGGTTGACACGTGGTCCTATGAGGTCGTTGGAACTCTCCTTCATGCTCGAGGGAAGTTCCAGAATGCTTGTGGCCTCAGCTAAGTCGCGGCAATTTTTTCAGCATGTTGAAAAATTGTCCGCGAGTAAAATTTGGTCGTCATGGTTCTTTTTGACTCGTAGTGCAGTGGAGTGAGGTCGCTAGTTATAGGCAGTTGAGGGCAGCCGTAGGCAATCTCCTTCGCTGACCAGGCATTTTAATTGGCTCATTGGTGTTTTCAGGACCAAATGTCTTCTAAACTGTATTATACTTCTTAAAAGTGTCTCCACTCCTTCTCCCCTCCTTCTCTCCTCTTCTCCCCCCTTCTCAGCCCCTTCACTCCCCTTCTCTCTCCTTCTCTTCCCCCGCCCCCCCCCCCCACACTCTCTAAAGGACTTAGAGGCAGCCGTTTACCTTCTTCTTCATCGCGCAGATAGCGCTACCCCGCTTTCCCTGGCCCCCGTCTTTGCGATGTGTTTGTGTGTGTGCGCAGTCGGTCGATCAAGCTCGAGGCTTTCCAGACGAGTGCCCTCGAGCTTGAAGGTCGAAGACTCGCGGATTAGGTCCCCAAGTGGGACAGCCCCTTGATAAAGGTGTCCCACTGGTATCGGAACCCAAAAAAAAACACATTATCAGAACCATGGAAATTTTGTGTAACTAAGCATGTGACTGATCCAATCTTAATCATATGAGGACTGATTTTTAACAAATTTGTAAAAAAGAAACTATGACTAATTCATAACAAATCCAAACCTCCATACAAATTATTTTGGCATTCAATCAAAGATTGGGGTGATTGCTGTCGCCACAATGGTTCCTAATCTCAATTGAAGTGTTGACTTTTTCTTCATAATTGGAAATATCCTCTTCTTCCACACACTTGTCAATTCCTTTTTCTGAACAGTGAGAGGGAGAAATATTCCTTCACAAGCTGCTTTTTGTGTAAATGTAATGTAATTATTTGTAATGGAATTTTTTTTCAGACTTGCTTTTATGTGGTATAATGTATCGCCACGTAACATTCCAAAGCAGTTAATGAGCAAAGAACTACATTCACTGTTGCCATGTGTAATAGTAGCATCATTTTTCTTCCAAGTATATTCCCACACTTCCCTGTTCTGCTTATAGCACCAGGTTAGGTTTATAGTCTTTTTCTCATAACCTTTTGTTTTGTGCAGAGGTTACTTAAATCCAGACTTGTCCCATGACCAGAAAGGTGACAAAAAAAACCATTGACCTTTGTGGAATGTAGAGTTGGTATTGGAAATGAGGTTTCATTGGAAGTTAATAGAGATGGCTTTTCCAGAGTTTATTTGAGGAATTTACATAAAAGAACCCCTTGTTCACAAGTGCAGATTACTGCTGATGAAAGCATTTAGCCCAGAATTCTAGATCAGTAACTTTTTTTAATTATCTGCAATAATCCTAACAAGTATGCCACTGAAAGTAGTTACTCGAAGTTCATTGTAGTTTCCATCAAAGAGTGATGTGATATAGGTTTATAACTCCGAGTCTTTATATTGTAGTCCTGATTTAAATCATGGCAGTGTGGGAAGTTATCATGTGGAGGGCACTCAGTACCTCACAGAAAGAGGAGAAAATAACATAATGACCCTTCATTCATCAAAAACAAGTTTTATTTAACACTCTGTCCTCATGGAAATTATTTGTTTTCTTCTTGTGGATTGAAACAAAAATGAGAAAAAAAACATAGAATTTTAGTTTAGTTTGGTATCCCGAGATCACCATGCTTTCAAATAGAGGTCAAATAAACATGGAAAAATTGCCACAGATGAATTGCTATTGGCATTTAGCCATATTAGGAGTACCATCACTTGTTTGCTTACAGGCTTAGATTGAAAATCAAAGACGATGGTGCTTGTGTTTAACCTCAATTGTAAAACAGGGTCCATCCAATATTGGCGATCTAAAGAATCCACTTATTTGAGCTGAGGATAAAAGATGAAGCTGCAAGAATTGCCTATTATGCAACCTCAAACTGGTTCTCAATAGTAAATAGTAATATTTCTCATATTAACACAATCTTGTATTCTAATAATCACCATTGAGCCACCGAACAGAGACCAGCATACCATTTAATCACTGTGGTAACATGGATTGATATAATTACTTTCAAACTTAATGAGACCTCAACTAGACTTCCAAATGAATAAGCTGTTAACTAACAAGCACGGATGGTGTTTGTGAAGTTACATCATGAAAGTGTAGTTGTGTCAATCTGTCAGTCACTTAACATTAAATTAGTGGGAAAAAAATCAAGAACAATTGAATTGGAACATAACAATGCTCGCACCTAAATCTTCAATGTACACCCATCAAACATGCACAATGTCAGGACTTTCATAGTTTCAGTACTGCATTGTTTTTGTACCAAAGTACCTTCTTCATATTTGTGAAATTTTGCTTGGTATTTCCTGATGATTGAATTAGAATAGTAATTACATAACTCATTACATCTGATTGAAATATAAAATGGATAATGATGCCTGATACCTTGATTCAGTAGTGAACATCTTTTTTATGTTCATGTCACTTAAAACTGGATCAATGTATGCTATTTTCTTTAAGTGCCTATGCGATTGGACAGCTGTCTGTCTTTTAAATTCTTTTTTTTTATTTTTAATGTGTAAAAAGTGTTTAGTTTGGAGTCTATTCTTTTTTATGTGGGGGGTGGGGGGGGGAAGGGGGAAACTGCTTTCCCTGGTCCCTACCTGGTCGGAGAGGCAGCTTTTCTCCGGGCTGCATCTTCGACCCGTTCTTGCGGCCTACCAGTGGGCCTGGAGCGGCGTTTCTTGATGGGACCGGCCGGAACCTCGGCTTCGGCGGCAGCTTGGGACACCTGGAACGGCCGCTGGAGCGCCATCGCGGAGAGGAGTTCTAGAGCTCCGGTGAGCTGAAGACCACCGACAAAAAACATCGCGGAGCTGCGGGACTGTGGAGCGGCCAGCTGCGGGCGGCGGCACTGAACTTTACATGGGGAGCTTCCAACCCAGTGGTGGAGCTCCATCCCTCGCAGCCTTGTTGGCTTCGGAAGCCACGGACTCCAGTAAGAGGCGGCCGTTCCAGCTGTCCCAAGCCGCTGAGAGGGTGCTCCCGACGCCGGCGCCATCAACCGGCGAGAACGGCCTGGAACATCGGGCCCTGTAGCAGTGACTGCGGAGGCCTCAATAGGCCCGACTATGGGTGAACTGGGGATGGGACTGGACTTTGCTGCCTTCCCCCACAGTGGGGGGATGTTTATATGTCTACTGTTAAATCCTATGATGTTGTGTCTTATCTTTATTTGTGTGCTGCATGGCAAATCAAATGTCACTACACCAATTGGTGTACGTGACAATAAATGTCCTTTGTCCTTTGTCTCCATATCCCTTGACTCTGCTATCTTTAAGACTAGCTCTCTCTTGAAAGCATCCAGAGAACCAGCCTCCACCACCCTCTGAGGCAGAGAATTCCACAGACTCACAATTCTCTGTGTGAAAATGTTTTTCCTTAACTCCGTTCTAAATGGCTTACCCCTATTCTTAAACTGTGGCACCTGGTTCCCCCAACATCGGGAACATGTTTCCTGCCTCTAGCATGTCCAAACCCTTAATAATCTTATATGTTTCAATAAAATTCCCTCATCCTTCTAAATTCCAGAGTATACAAGCCTAGCCGCTCCATTCTATCAACATATGACAGTCCCGCCATATCCTGGGAATTAACCTGGTGAACCTACGCCACACTCCATCAGATAGCAAGAATGTCCTTCCTCAAATTGAGAGACCAAAACTGCACACAATATCTTTGTCTCTACAAGGAAAATGCACAGAAATGTTTTAACATAAGGAATCAGATGGTTTAGGAAACTGGACAAAATGATTCTAATCATGACATTACCAGTGCAGTGCAAAGGTAAGTAAACAGATCACACCTTAAGTGATTTTAGATTTTGGGAATTGCCTAATTATTGTGTTTTTGAAAAAGCATTGGCCACTCATACACTCTGCTGGTTCTTGGCCTAGTGCTTCTTGTCATGGGCACTTCTGTGCTTGCCCTGCTGAGTGTGCTGCCTGACCTGGAGAAGGTGCCGGTCGAACCAGTCATTTCTACATTAGACTCAGTGGATTTCCTGCTCTTTTGGCCAACAATATACATGCCCCAAGCTTAGAATTGCATCTCCTTTTTCGTTATTGTAACTAATCATTTCTCCATTTCCGTTTTCCCCATCATTCCTCCAAGCAAGATTACTAGTTTAATATGTAGGAAAGAACCACTGATGCTGGTTTATGCAGAAAATTAACACAAAACGCCCCCCCCCCCCCACATCCTCTGCTATGAGTCTGAAAAAGGGTTCTGACCCGACAAATCACCTATTCTTTTTCTCCAGAGATGCTGCCTGACCGCTGAGTTACTCCAATATTTTGTGTCTATTTTTGCCTGTTTAGTGTTAATGTATATAACATGGCAAACATTTTGTGACTTTGGTCTTATGCCCATTATCAAATGATTTGGCACAATCCAAATTCATTCAATATATTCATCTTATAATAATTGGGATTATAATAATTAATAATCCTTGAGATTCGTTTCCAGATTCACTGCTGGATTCTGCTCACATGACAATAGTTAATCTGTTTCTTACATCACCCAGTTATCTACGTTACACCTTTTGCAGATCAACTTCAAATTTGTTGATGAATTCAATAGCAACAAACCAAAACACAGAATTTGCAGCAAACAGAAGCATGTTGTAGTCCACATAAATCTGTGTGTGCTATTTTGAAAATTACTAGCAAAGATCATTGCCAGGACTGTCACATTAAGAAAATTAGTGTTCAAAGAAGTACATGATGCAGATTTGATCTGATGATCTTTGACCATGAACAATGTCCAACATCACTGTGAGGAAATCAGACCAGTCTTCAGTCTTGTGATTGACCTGGGAAAGTAGCCTGTTTATCTAAATTCCTTAATGATCTGCAAAAGCAAAAGAGAAAGGTTAACATACAGACAAAAGTAAAGTTGGTTCAAGCAAGACTGCAGACTGGTCCCGAGGGATAGCTGGGCCCGCAGATTACACAGGTATATGATATAACAAGAGGCAGTGGAAGAATGAAGCAAAATCAGTTTGTTATCACAAGGATTAACCTTCTGCTCTCCTTATATGCCTCTCAGGCTCAGAATTCTGCTGTTCCCATAGGATAACTTCTGGACCTGTTTGCTTCAATTTATTCCACCTTTTTAAAATCCTAGGGAACTCATTCCTACATCTGCCAAATACTTTAATTTAATTAGTATCTTGTTTTGAAAATATTAGATGTTACTTGAATTAATCTGCTTTTAATGTAAGATAATATTCCTTTTTTTTAATAAAGCATTGATAAAGATGAGAAAATCTGAAGAAAAACACTATCTTTGTCTCTCTAATTGCCGTCATGTGTTAATCCTGTTTATTTAAAACAAGTTCCTATGAATTCCAGAGGATTTAAGATTGCTTGAAAATGACTATAGGAAGCATCAGAAGGCTGTGTAAGAGAAATTGCTCAGATCAATTGTGGAATATCTGATTTTTTTTAAATCAGAGGCGTGTTGGAAAATAAAAGGGTTGCACAGTCGATCCCTGGGCTCAGGTTTATGTGCCTCGATTGAGTTTGTTTTGGGGTCCTCATGCAGGGGTGCAGTGATGAGGGATTCCCCAGGGGACATAAGACGAAGTCTGTGAAAGAAGGCAAATCTGTGGCTGCACTTGAATCACATCCTTTGTTAACTGATAATGTGGTGGCATTTCTCTATCTCAGATCGAGAAATGCAGAGAAAACCACATTAACAATAAATAAGTACTGTTTCAGAGTTTTTTATGTTTTGTTGGTAGATTTCCCTTTTAGGAATACTATGTGCATTTGCTCTGTAAGCTTTGTATAGATCTGTGCATGTCCTTATGGTAGTAAAAATCAGCCATTGGAGTCCACTGTGCAGTAATATTGAACAGATGCGGTAGATGAAGATGGTGCCCAAGCGAGGGGATTCTTTACATGCTCTTCCCAGACCAGGATCTGCTATCATCCAATATAATCAGTCTATACTTTGAAAAATCCTTTCCTACTTGTAAATAGAATCAAAAGTGAAAGGCCTCGATAGAGTGGACACGGAGAGAATGGTTCCACGTGAGAGAGCCCAGAACCAGAGGGCACAGCCTCAGAATAAAAGGATGTAATTTTAGAAAGGAGATGAGGAGGAATTTCTTCAGTCAGAGGGTGGTGAATCGGTGGAATACATTGCCATGAATAGCTGTTGAGGATGTTTGGGTATTTTGATAGCGGAACCTGACAGATTATTGATCACTATTCATAGTTTATTGATTTATCTTAGATACTTGATTACTAAAACTGTCAAAGGTTATGGGGAGATGTCAGGCACATGGGGTTGAGAGGGAAAGATGGATCAGCCATGATTCAATGGTGGAGTAAACTCAATGGAGTAGCCTAATTTTGCTCCTATGATTTACGAACATGAAATCCAGCACCATTTCTAAATGTTCTCCTTTGCTCTTGCTACTGTACTGGATTATATTTATTTATGTTTGACTGGATTATATGTATTTACAGTATTATCTGATTGGACAGCATGCAAAACAAAACTTATCACTGTGCTTCGGTACACATGCCAATAATAAACCTAAATCTAAACATAATATGTTTGCCTTATTAGTCAAATATCTCAAAACCTTACTGGTTCTATTTACTGCTACTGGATTAACATTTTGCTGTGTCTGTTTAAATTTTGTTGGATGTTGTCAATTTTCCTAAATACCTGTGACGTCGTTGTCTGGAAGTAGTAGTAACCAGTGGTTAGGCAAAGTGCTGAAGGCCAGGGTCACTTCTGCTACAGATGTGAGTTATAGGATAACTCAAAGACAACATCTGGTTCTCTGTTTCTCCCTGGAATTGCATGTTCTCTTCACTTACAAGAAGGGAAAGAACAGGCCAGCAATGGCTGGAGAATAATTTTGAAGGATCAGGGAGAGGTGTGGAACATGGAACATAGAACAGTACAGCGCACAAGTAGGCGTTTCAGACCACAATGTCTGCACTGAATATTTTGTCAAGTTTTGTCTACCTGCACGATGTTCTATTTCCTTCCATTTCCTGTATATTCTTGAGCCTAAAAGCTCTTAAATGCAACAAGTATACCCTGGTTTTTTTTAAACATCTGCTTATCTGCTTTAAACTTTCTCCCTCTGAAACTTGTATGTTATGCCCAGAGTTCCACTCTGGGAAAATGGTTCTGACTATCTACCCTGCCTCTGCCTCTCATCATGTTTTATGCTCTGCCCCTCAATCGTCACGGTTCCAGATAAAACAATCCAACTTTCCCCATCCTCTTATTTTTTTTTGTAAAATATTTTTATTAGAAGTAAATACATATTAAGAAATATCTTTATTAGAAGTAAATACAAATCAAAAAAGAAAAACATATTATTTGTCACATACATTCTTAATATTTTTAAAGTTTACAGTCGTTCTTATTTATTCTTCTATATTTTTTATTATTTTATAACAGAAAGAAAATAGTAAGGAGAAATAATAAAAATAAATAAAATGGAAGTAGAAAATCGATAAAATGAGTGGAGTATTAAGCAAGATATTCTTCATTGGAGATATATCCGTGGTCTATTGTATATAGTTCTTCATCTATTCCTTCATTCAGGCTTCAGTCAGGCCCTCAAACTGGACCTCCTTGACCCTTTAAGTATTCAATAAATGGAGACCATATTCCTCTGAATTGATCTAGCTTGTCCAAAAGGACAAGTCTTAGTCTTTCCAGGTGAAGTGTCTCCGACATTTCTGTAATCCACATTTTGATTGTGGGGGATGTAGGACCTTTCCAAAATCTTAGTATTAGTTTTTTACCAATTATTAAACTATAACCAATAAAAATTATTTGCTGTGTTGTTAGTAGATGATCCGTTTCTATTATTCCTAATATGATTAATTTTGAGTCTGGAGTCAGATTTGCATTAACTACTTTCGAGATTATGTTAAAAATTTCTATCCAGAAATTAGTAATTTTTATACATTTTGTGAATGAATGCGTTAGATTAACTTCTAAATGTTGACATTTATCACATATAGCAGAAACATTTGAAAAAATTCTGTTTAATTTGGATTTCGAAAAGTGTAATCTATGTAAAACTTTAAATTGTATCACGGAGTGTCTGGCATTTAATGAGCAGTGGTGTATATGTTGTAAACTTTCATTCCATATTTCTACACTAATTGTTTGTCCTAATTCGTTTTCCCATCCTCTTATTATAGTGAATACTCTCTAATCCCGGCAGTGTTCTGGTAAACGTCCACTGCACTTTTTCCAAAGCCTCCACGCCCTTCCTGTAATGGGGCAACCAGAACTGTACACAACACTTCAAATGCAGCCAAAGTTTTATAAAGATGCTACATGACTTCTTGAATCTTGTACTCAATGCAATGACCGATGCTAGCAGGCATACACAAAGCCTTCTTTACTGCTCTAACAACCTGATGCCACTTTCAGGGACCTATGAACCTGGACCTAAAGATGCTTCTGTACATCAGTGCTGTGAAGGGTCTTGCCAATAATTATATACTTCCCTTTACATGTGACCTTTCAAGATACAACATCCCACAATTACTCAGATTAAACTCATTTGGCATTTCCCCATCCATATCTGTAACTGATCTACATTCCACTGTATCCTTTGACAGATGTAATATGTCATAAAAACAGGGTGAAACGCAGTGGTGGATGGATCGGTGTGGTGTGAGAATGTGCCAAGAAGCATGGTAAATGGGTAGAAAGAATGATGTTGGAGTAATAATGGAAGAAGTTGTGAAGATGCCCGCAGGTGCCATTACGCTCACCTTAATGATCGGTTGAGATCATTTAATTTTTGCCTTCAGCTGATCTCCTCAGCCACCTTCAATGTTGCATCTTCTGTTTCCACCATATCTTTCCTAATCCCATGCAAAGGAATACCATTTCTTCCAGCGCTAAGAAAACCAAGCAGCACATCCTGGGAGCAACCATGAAATGCCCTGTAAGCTTTGCACATCATGTTAATTTCCTCCCCATTCTTCTGACCTAGAGTCTGCCGTTGTTGCCAATCAATTGGGAAACTTGGAAAAAAAAGTAATAATGAGCTGGCAACATCGAAAACCCCTGATGCTTAGTGTTCATTAAAGCGCCTGTCACACTTGGGCACCATTTGCGCGTAATTTACGCGACAGCCTAAAAACAGGTTGGCACATCGTGACGCGTGGTGAGGCGTGGTAACGCATGCAGTGACGCACGGTAGCACGCGGTGCTTCCCTGTCGCCCCAGGATTTTGGAATGTTCAAAAACCTGGGGCGACATTTGGGTGTCTCATTATGTCGTGCGCCCTGTCACACGCTGACGTATGCTGTCCTGCGGGTGACGCCCGGTTAGGGTTAGGGTTGGGGTTAGGGACCACAGATGGGCTGTAAAATATTCTTCCTTCAATGCATGGATTTTAAACGTCAATATATTAAAATTAATACAATAAAATCAATTGTGTAAATGAAAAGATGTCGGAGTCGTTCAGTTTTATTTATAGATGTATTGGTCCGCTTCCAGATCCGATCACCGTCTCTTTTCACGGGGATGGATTCAGTGAATGTAGACTCTCCCCTCGTCCCCCCTCCCACCCCATCCCTCCTTCTCCACTCACCCCTACCCCTCTCCCCTCCCCTCTCCCCCCTTCTTCCCTTCCCCCTCTTCCTCCCTTCTCCCCACTCCACTCTTCTCCTCTTTATCCATTACCCCCTCCCCTTCACATCCTCTTCTCCCCCTCTCCCTCCCTTCTCCCATTCTCCAGCCCCCCCCCCCCCCCACTTTCCCCAACACCCCCCATTTGTGGACCCAACCTGTGGCAGCGAGTCCCGACACACTATCCCACACACGCTACGGACAATTTTTGCAAACCTATGCGCCTTTGGAGTGCGGGAGGAAACCAAACCCCTAACCCTAGCCCTAGCCCTAACCCTAACCCTAACCCTAACCCTAGCCCTAACCCTAACTTCTGCCTGCTCCTCATGGGAACTAAACTGTTGGCCATGAGTTGTTAGTGGGATCTAGCTGTCACAGGCTGGGTCCACAAATGGGGGGCGTCCCCCTCTCCTCCCTTCTCCCGGATCCACTCTTCTCCCCCTTATCCACTATTCTCCCCCCAATCTCTCCATCTCCACTCCACCCCTACCCTTCTCCCCTCACCCTCCTTTCTTCCCTTCCCCCCACTCCACTCTTCTCCCCCTTCTCCACTTCCCCCCCTCCCCCTCTCCCTCCATTCTCCCATTCTCCAACCCCCCCCCCCCCACTTTCCCCGACGACCCCCATTTGTGGACCCAGCCTGTGACAGCTAGATCTCACTAATAGTACTGCACAAAGGCCACATCATCTGTTTTAGTAAATGCAGACTTTGGGAACAACACCCCCCACCACACCCCGTACCCCCCTTGTCTTGCTTCAAAATGGGTGGTGGGTATTTAGACTCAGTGGCCGGAGCAGGTGGGTGACACTGGTACATTGACAACATTGCCTGTACCCAGTTGAAAAGCCTGCTGCCTCTGGAGGTTTGGTGAGACCATTGGAAGAAAGATCTGCCTTTGCGACAACTCATGACCAACAGTTTAGTTCCCATGAGGAGCAGGCAGAACATTGTGGGTTCGAGTCCAACCCCTGCGGCCCCTGCGTCACATTTAGTTCAGAGATACATTGCTCTTCGGCCCACCGAGTCTGCACCAACTAGCGACCCCCCCCCCCCCCCCCCCCCACCTCCCCCCCCGCACACTATCCCACACACGCTAGGGACAATGTATATTCATACCAAGCCTATCAACCTAGAGTGAGGGTTATGGATACAGTTAGGGTTAGGTTTAGGGTTAGAGCTAGGGTTAGGGTTAGGGTTAGGGTTAGGGTTAGGGCTGGGGTTAGGGCTGGGGTTAGGGTTTCCTCCCACACTCCAAAGGCGCACAGATTTGTATAAATTGTCTCTAGCATGTGTGGGATAGTGTGCGGGGGATCGCTGGTCGCAGGCTGGTTCCACAAATGGGAGAAGGGAGGGAGAGGGGGAGTAGGGGATGTGAGGGGGTGGGGGGGGTAGTGGATAAAGGGGAGAAGTGTGGAGCTGGGTGAAGGGAGGAAGAAGGTGGAAGGGAAGAAGGGGAGGAGGGGAGGGGAGATGCGTAGGGGGGGAAATGGTGAAGGAGGGATGGGGGCGGGAGGGGGAAGATGGGAGAGGGGAGTTCAGTCTACACTCACTGAATCCATCCCTGGTGATCGGATCTGGAAGCGGACCAATACATCTATAAATAAAACGGAATGACTCCGACATCTTTTCATTTGCACAATTGATTTTATTGTATTCAATTTAATATATTAGTGTTTAAAATCCATGCATTGAAGGAAGAATATTTTACAGCCTCAACCCTAACTGGGCATCAATCGCATGACAGCATACGTCAGCGTGTATGTCATGCAACTTGACGGTTTATGGATGTCAGTCACTGACGTTCCACAGTCGCCCAAGTGGGACAGGCCCTTGAGAGTCCAGTCATGTGTCGCAGAGGCAGATCTTTCTTCCAATGGTCTCTCCAAACCTCCAGAGGCAGTGGGCTTTTCAACTGGGTACAGGCAATGTTGTCAATGTACCAGAGCCACCCACCTGCTCCGGCCACTGAGTCTGAATACCCACCACCCATTTTGAAGCAAGGCGAGGGGGCAGAGTTGGGGGGGGGGGGGGTGGGTAGGGGGGGGGTGCTGGGGGAAGTGGGTGGTGTTGTTCCCATAATTGTCATGTGTGCTGGCAATAGAAAAATAAATGTCATCCTTGTGTCAGCTTCACAGGCCTGCAAATGCAACAACACACAGATAAATGTATAATAATCAATAGTACAAGAAATGATAACATAATAACAAGTAACAATAATAGTGCAAACAAAGACACAGTCCATAGAAAATCATTGTTATTGAGGTTAGTATTGTGTGCTGTTCAAATACCTGATGGAAGCTAGGAAGAAGCTATTCTTGAACATTGATGGCCATGGTTTTCAGACTCCATTACCTTCTTCCTGATTGTTGTGGGGAATTCTAAATGTGTCTAAGGAGTTGTGAGTTTTTAGCAATATTGGCTGCCTTTTTGAACCAGTTCCTCGTATAGATCTCTTCAATAGTCAGGAGATCAGTACCTGGGATGGAATGGGCAAAGTCTACCACTTTCTGTAGTCTCCTTTGTTCCTGGTCATTCGAGTTGCCAAGCCAGGTCATAATGCAACCATGCAGGATATTCTTTACCATACACCTGTCAAAGCCTGATGGAGCTTTGACAGACTATCTGACAAAGCTCTATCCAGCTGTTGAAGCTCTATCGTTTGACTAGATCAACATACCGAACCTCCCAAGGAAGTAGAATGACTGGCTTACATAAAAGACTGGAGAAACTCAGCGGGTGTAGAAGCATCTAAGGAGCGAAGGAGATAGGCGACGTTTCGGGTCGAGACCCTTCTTCAGACTGGTCAGGGATCAGGGAAACGAGAGATATAGACGGTGATGTGGAGAGATAAAGAACAATGAATGAAAGATGTGCAAAAAAGTATTGATGATAAAGGGTACAAGCCATTGGAAGCTGTTTGTGGTGTGAAAATGAGAAGCTAGTGCGACTAGGGTGGGGGAGGGAGATAGAGATAGAGGGAATGCCAGGGCCCGAGGGCTGAGGGAGAGGTGGGAAGGGGAGGAGACAGCAAGGGTTAACAGAATTGAGAAAATTCAATGTTCAAGCCCAGAGGATGCAGACTCCCCAAGCGGAATATGAGGTGCTGTTCCTCCAACTTGCGGTGTTGCTCACTCTGGCCGTGGAGGAGGCCCAGGACCGAGAGGTCGGATACGGAATGGGAGGGGGAGTTGAAGTGCTGAGCCACCGGGAGGTCGGGTTGGTTAATGCGGACCCGAGCGGAGGTGTTCGGCGAAACAATCGCCAAGCCTCCGCTTGGTCCTCACCGATGGCTGAAGCATTTATAAAAGGCAAATTAGTGATAGGCAAAGAGCTTTCACGTCGCGGCCCTGTTTCCACCACCACGCACAAGAAGCACAAGGAACACAAGACAGACACCACTGTTTGCAGATGCCGAGAAGTGTGTTCAGCTCTGGCTGAACAACTTCTAATCTTGTGTGTGGACTTGATAAGAAGAAGTGATAGGCACAATGCCAATTCCACCAAAAGCTAATACATTGAACAAATGAATAATACTAATATGGACAGGAGCCAACTTCCCGTTAAATATGCTCTAAAAATCAAATACCCATGTTTTAAACTAATCCTCCCCAAACTGTTTTATTCACCATATCCTCAGCTCCATATCCTTCTTGCCCTCAGCTTTACGCTTCACCTTTGTTGTTGTGTTGCCTTTAATTCTCACGCAAGATATAGATCATGGAAAACCACAACCAATGCATATTACAGGGCTTTAGTGCGTTAAACCCAGTAACATTCACAAACTTCATGGGACAAATACCACATGATCAGCATCATGTGAATAAATATAAAATCTCCAGTAACACCTCCAAGTCCCCTTCTTGCACTCTATTTCATGTAGCCATGAGTTCATGTGTTTTTGGATGACAATGACAACTGAGAAAGCTTGCTGCAACGAAGGAGCGACAATACCTTTTTGGAGACCTTATGAACATTCCTCTCTAAAAATACTCTGTTTAACCTTTGACCTCCAAGTTTATTAGACCTTTCCAGACAGACAGCTGCTTTAGTAATGAACCCCTCAGACCTGTATTTTAAACAGTAGTATTTAAGTCAGCAGCACTTTCTAATTTTTGTCTCAGTTCATCACCACAGAAAACTGGGATCCCTTGTTAACAGAATAACTTTTTTTCTTTCTAATTTAAGTTTTCTCTTTCCAAGACTTCAAAAGTTAATGATGGTGGGTCGAGAGCAGGTCACAAGGGGGAAGTGATGAAAAGGAAACAAAAGACCAATATGTACTGAGAAGCTTGCAAAACATGGCAGCATTTGAAGAACAAGTATTGAATAACAGGGGGAAAGTCACATACAACCTATAATGTCGTTCATATACATTTAAAATAGGTTTATTATGGTTTGGCCATAAAAGACAGGGATATTTCCATGATTGGAAATTTTGGCCAGTGATGTTCCTTGAATCAGTGCTGGAACCTCAGTTGTTTGTCAAATATATAAATGACTTGAATAAAAATGTAGATGTTAGTAAGTTTGCAGATTACACGAAAAATAGTGGAAATATGGATACCGAGGAAGGTTGTCAAGGATACAGCAAGATACAAACAGTAGGAAATTTGAGTGGAGAAATGACATATGAAATTTAATCCGGACAAGTGTGAGGTGATAAATTTTGGAAAGTCAAATGCAATGGGAAAGTATATTGTATACGTAGGACTTTTAGGATCATTACTGTAGTGAGCATTACTTTGGGCAGCGCAGTGGCGCAGTGGCAGAGTTGCTGTTTTATAGCATCAGAGACCCGGGTTAGATCCTGACCACAGATGCTGTGAGTATGGAATTTGTACGTTCTCCCTGTGACCGCATGGGTTTTCTCCGGGTGCGCTGATTTCTTCCCACACTCCAAAGACATACAGGTTTGTAGGTTAATTGGCTTCAGTAAAAATTATATATTGTCCCTAGTATGTCGTGTTAGTGTACGGGGTGTAGTGTAGTGAAGTGTAGTGATTGCTGGTCGTCGCGGGCTCGGTAGGCCAATTAATCTGTTTCCACTTTAGATCTCTAAAGAGGGATCTTTGGGTGTACGCCTACAGCTTCTTGAATGGATAGGATGGTAAAGAAAGTATATGGCATATTTACCATCATCAGTCATGGCACTGATGATAGAAGTTGGGAAGCCATGTTGTAGCTTAATAAATCTTTTTGGTTATGCCACATCAGGAACATTATGTACAGTTCTGGTCGTTCCATTACGGGAAAGGTATGAGGGGACTTGAAAGGGTGTAGAGGACGTTCACCAGAATATTACCTTTATTGGAGAGTATTAGCTAAAAGGATTGGACAAAATTTCCAGGGAGCATCGGAGGCAAAGAGGTGTATAAAATTAAAACAATTATATAAGATTAAAAGAGGATAGCAAGTCGGAGTCTTTATCCCAGAGTGAAAATGTCAAATACTAGATGGCATTGGTTTAAAGTGAGAAAGGAAAAGTTTAAACGAGATAATTGAGGATATTTACCAGAAAGTGCTTGGTAGCTGGAATGCACTGCAGAGGTGGTGGTGGAAGATGACACAAAATCAAGAGGTATTTAGACCTGTACATGAACAGACTGGGAATAGAAGGACATGGATAGTTAGAGGTGATTAATTCAGATTGGCACTATAGTTGGTGTGGGCATGATGGGTCAAAGAGTTTGTTCCTGAATTATTCTCTGATCTAAATGCAGAAACACTTTATATTGCCAGCTATCAGCTGTGGAAAGGAAACAAACTTAGATTTTCAAGTCTAGGACCTGTCATAGTTTTTTTAGTTGCAGAGACAGTGGGGGAGGCATGGACAGGAAAAAACATGTCAGATGATGTTTGTAGAGTCAGACACTAAGGAAGACCCAAAATGTAATTTGACCAACTGTCTCCACAGATTCTGCTTAACCCACTGAATTATAGAAAATAAACTATAGACAATAGGTGCAGGAGTAGGCCATTCGGCCCTTCGAGCCAGCACCGCCATTCAATGTGATCATGACTGATCATCCCCAATCAGTACCCCGTTCCTGCCTTCTCCCCACATCCCCTGACTCCACTATCTTTAAGAGCCCTATCTAGCTCTCTCTTGAAAGTATCCAGACAACCAGCCTCCACTGCGCTCTGAGGCAGAGAATTCCAGACTCACAACTCACTTTGTGAAAAAGTGTTCTCTCATCTCCGTTCTAAATGGCTTACCCCTTATTCTTAAACACCAGCCCTTGGTTCTGGACTCCCCCAACATCGGGAACATGTTTCCTGCCTTTAGCGTGCCCAAACCCTTAATAATCTTATATGTTTCAATAAGATCCCCTCTCATCCTTTTAAACTCTAGAGTATACAAGCCCAGCCACTCCATTCTCTCAGCATATGACAGTCCTGCCACCCCGGGAATTAACCTTGTAAACCTTACTCTGCACTCCCTCAATAGCAATAATGTCTTTCCTCAAATTAGGGGACCAAAACTGCACACAATACTCCAGGTTTGGTCTCACTCGGGCCCTATATAACTGCAGAAAGACCTCTTTGCTCCTATACTCAACTCCTCAAGAGCGGAACTCGCTATCAAGACATGGAGGGGACCGGGGGACACAATTTTTTGGTGGCCGCCCGTGGGGGGGAGGTCACTTGGGTGGGGACGGGACAGCGCCGGAGACCCGGCCAGGGAATTCCAGGTTTAGAATTCCTCCAACAGTTCGATTTTTGCTCAAAATTCCAGCATCTGCAGTTTCTTGTCACTCTTAATTTTCTGTCTGGACGGCTGCAATGTGCCCAGACAGAAAATTAAGTGTTTTTTCTCAAGCCCAGCTCTGCCTCATTATAACATTGTAAGTATGCCACAGACAGGAAGGTCAGAGTGAAAGTGTGAAGTGGAATTAAAACAGCAGCCAACTGAAAGTTAGGGTGCTGAGCAAAGCAATCACGCAACTCCAGTTAGAACAATTCACTTTGTGTGCACTTACAACACCAGAGATCCGGGTTCAATCCTGACTAAGGGTTCAGTCTGTACGGAGTTTGTACGTTCTCCCCGTGACCTGCGTGGGTTTTCGCCAGGAACTTTAATTTCCTCCCACACTTCAAAGACGTACAGGTTTATAGGTTAATTGGCTTGGTGACATTGTAAATTGTCCCCAGTGTGTGTAGGATAGTGTTAATGTGCAGTTAATCGCTGGTCGGTGCGGACTCGGTCGGCCGAAGGGCCTGTTTCCATGCTGTGTCCCTAAACTAAACTAATTAAGAACACTAGACTGGAAGCAGTGCAAGTGAATCACTACTTCACTTGGAAAGACTGTTTGTCCCTGGATATTAGGATGGTAGAAGTGAAAGACCAATACAAGCACTTAGATGGGCAGGGGCTGATTAGGGATAGTCAGCATGGCTTTGTACATGGGAGATCGTGTCCCATGAACCTGATTGAGTATTTTGAAGTTGTGACCAATCGGATTGATAAGGGCAGAGCTGTGAGTATGGGTTTTAGCAACATATTTGGCAAGGTTCTGCATGGTAGACTGCTCTGGGAGGTTAGATCCCATGGAATCCAAGGAGAGATCGCTGATTGGATAGAAAATTGGCAACATGAAAGGAAGCAGAGCATGATGATGAAAGGTTTTTTTGTGGACTGGAGGCCTGTGACTGGTGGTGTGCCTCAGTGTTCGGTGCTGGGCCCATTACGATTTGTTATCTATATCGATGATTTGATGCGTACTCAGAAAGCATGGTTAGTAAGTTGGTAGTTGACTCTAAAGTGGGTGGTATTGCAGACAGTGAAGGTGGATGGCAAAAATTGCAGCACAATCTTGATTGGTTGGACTGGTGGGCTGACGAATGGTTAATGGAGTTTAATGCAGAGAAGTGCGAGGTGTTACATTTTGGGAAGTCGAATCAGGACAGGACCTACACAGTGAATGCCAGGCCGCTGGGGAGTGTTGTAATGCACAGGGATCTAGGAGTCTAGGTCCTTGAAAGTGGCGTCATGGGTAGATAGGGTGTCCAAAATGGCTTTTGGCACAGTGGCCTTCATCAGTCAGAATATCGAGTATAGAAATTAGGGAATCATGCTACAGATGTAGACGACATTGGTGAGGTCACATTTAGAGTATTGTGTTCAATTTTGGTCACCCTGCTATAGGAAATATGTTGTTAAGCTAGAAAGGTCGCAGAACGATGCCTGCCTCGCCAATGATTTGTCGCGTCTTTTTCCTTCTTTGTGTTGTTAGTTTGTTGTAAAATGTATTTTTAGTTTATCTTTAGTTTAGTTTTATGTGGGGGGTGGTGGGGGAGACGTTTTTTATCTCTTTCCTCGAGGGAGATGTGATTTTTTCCGTGTCGTATCTCCGTCTGCACTGCGGTCCAACATCGTGGAGCTTGCGGTCCTCTTGCTGGGACTTTGGAGCTCCAACCGCGGGAGCCTGCAGACTTAACATCGTGAGCTGGCAATCCCTTTGCCAGGGATCGACCTCGGAAGCTCCAACCGTGGGGGCCTGCGGAATTTAACAACGTGGAGCTCGCAGTCCCTGGTTAGGGACCGGCTTCAGGAGCTCCAAACCGTGGGAGCTTTGACCGCCCCGATCGTGGGAGCTTCGATCACCCCGACGTGGGAGTTTTGATCGCCAGCTGCGAGAGCTTAAATAGATCCGACCACGGATGGTTCGATTATGATTATGAAAGGATTCACAATTACCAGGACTCGAGGGCCTGCTACAGGGAGAGGTTGAGCAGTCTATGGCTTTATTCATTGGAGCACAGGAGAGATCAGATAAATACACAGTCAGTTGCCCAGAGTAGGGGAATCAAGAACCAGACGACCATGTTTTAAGGTGAGGGGGGAAAGATTAATAGGAACCTGAGGGGCAACATTTTTACACAAAGGGTGGTACGTATAAGGAACAAGCTTCCAGGGTGGGTAGTTGATGCAGGCACTATCATAATGTTTAAGATACATTCAAACAGGTACATGGAGAGGTTCACACAAAAAGCTGGAGTAACTCAGCAGGACAGGCAGCATCCCTGGAGAGAAGGAAAGGGTGACATTTTGGGTCAAGACCCTTCTTCCTTTTCTCCAGAGTTGCTGCCTGTCCCACTAAGTTACTCCAGCTTTGTGTGTCTATCTTCAGTTTAAACCAGCATCTGCTGTTCCTTCTTACACATGGAGAGGGTTAGAGGGATATACACCAAATGCAGGCAGGTGGGACTGGTGTAGATGGGGCATGTTGGTCAGCAAGTTGGGCCGTAGGGCCTGTTTCCATGCTGTATGACTCTATGACAACTGTTGCACCTCATGCAGTTGCATAGGACATCGGTGTGAGAATGGAAATATTTGGTGGATGGAAGACTGTATCAAGGAATTATAAAGGAATAATCTCTTTGCAATGCTGATAAGTATGATGGGGGGAGGGGGATATGCATGGTGATTAAATATGTTTGAGGATATTGGAAATTCTGATGGATGATTGGTTGAATATGAAGGCTGCTGGGGTGGAATGAGGACCAGGAGAGCTCTGGCTTAACCAGGAGGAAAGGAGATGAGGGCAGAGCTCCAAGAAGTACAGTGTATGAGATCTGCTCAGCGAACATGCAGGAAACAATAGATCAGGTTGGTTAAGGGTTAAAGAAGTAGCTATGATTTACTGCACATATTTCCACTTTCCTTCATTCCCTTTGTGCAATATGTGATTCTAGCCCCCCCCCCCCCCCCCCCCCCCCCCCCCCCCTCAATTATACTCAGTGAGACTCCACTGTGAGCTGACTTCAGATCCCCACAATTATTGTTCATAAGTTCATAAGTGATAGGAGCAGAATTAGGCCATTCGGCCTATCAAATCTACTCTGCTATTCCATCATGGCTGATCAATCTTTCCCTCTTAAACCCATTCTACTGCCTTGAAGTAATATTGATGGCATATTCCATACCACCTCAGCAGGAAGACTTTGACCATCCCTCCATCTACCCATTGTGTAAATTAACATGATGAGGTGTGATCACATTTTATAAATTAAAGTTTTGCATATGTCATTTGTTATACCTGAATTAAAAATGTCAATTATTAAATATGAATCTTACATGATAGTAACAAATTTAAACATTGATTAGACATAACACAAATTAATTTACTGCATTTAACAAAATAATTTTAAAAATTATTTAAATGAACTAGTTAATTGCTTAAATATTTTGTTAGCATTGACAGCTGAAAATAAACCTTAACAAAAACAAAAATGTCATGCTTGTCCTCACTCTCCTGGCATTACAGTGAGGGATATTCACTGTTCATTTGGCATTGCCAATTGGCATTCTGTTGCAATCAATTGAATTTAAACCAAGAATGTAGGTACTTAGTTTAATTTAGTGTAGTTTAGAGATGTAGCCTGGAAAGGAGGTCCATCAGCCCACTGAGTCCCTGCTGACCAGTGCTCCCCATACACTGTCTGAAGAAGGGGTTCGACCTGAAACATCACCCATTCCTTCTCTCCAGAGATGTTGCCTGTCCCGCTGAGTTACTCCAGCATTTTGTGTCTAGCTCCCCATACGCTAGTTATATCCTACACGCTGGGGTCAATTTGCAGATATCAATTAACCTACATGGCTTTGGAATGTGCGAGGAAACCGGAGCACCCAGAGAAAACCCACATGGTCACAGCGAGAATGTACAAACTCCACGCAGATAGTAGCCATTATCAGGATTCAACCTGAGTCTCTGGCACTGTAAAGCAGCAACTCTGCCACTGCACCACTGTAAATGAAGAACATGTATTTTAGATTAGAGAAGATTCAGAAATTGTGCATCCTCATGGTGAATGCTTGACTCTGGGTTTTTTCCTCTACTTGAATTTAAACATAGGCAAGGCTAATCTAATTTTTTCTGAGAATTCAAATGTAAAGAGTGCGGCAAGGAGTGAAAAAAAGACATACAAGTTGTTGGATGGGACAGACCAGTGGCATTAGCAATTTAGTGCAGCAAACATTTTGTGAAGAAAGAAATTGATGAAAAATGAACACTTGAGAAAGATATTGAGTAGTGTGAATGAACTGACTGAGGCTCTAATACATAATCCCTGTTTGTAATGGCTCTGTAGATGACAGAATAAATACCGTTTGATGTTTTAATGAATAAGGACCTAGAATGTAAAAGCAAGGCCAACAAGGATTAGAAGAAGGGTCCTGACCTGAAATGTCACCTTACAACGTTTTAAAGAAGGAACTGCAGATGCTGGAGAATCGAGGGTACACAAAAAGCTGGAGAAACTCAGCGGGTGCAGCAGCATCTAAGGAGCGAAGGAGATAGGCGACGTTTCGGGTCGAGACCCTTCTTCAGACGTTTTCCACAGATGCTGTCTGACCTGCCGAGTTACTCCAGCACTGTGCGTTTTTATGTAAATCGGTATCTGCAGTTCCTTGTTTCTACATTCTAATATGTAGACATTACATTAGGCTGTACAGTTATGGGACCATTGTCTTCAATGTTACAATAAAATGCAAAAAATTCTTGCAACCAGCAGAAAGTATAGAATGCAGTGTACAGATTGGACCCTTACTGTTCTGTGAACTTTTATGGGTTTAGGAACCTGTAATTCCTCCAAAAGAAGTCAGGAATATAAACATGACAATTGAGATATAATAATGAACTAGCTGAAGTATAAAATGCTGATTGATAGCATGGCTGTTGTAATCACAGTTTTACCACATATTTTGCTGATGGAAGATGTGATGTCAGTTTCCATAGTTCTCACAATTGACCTTCATGAATTGTCAGTGCAGGACCCCATAGCTTGCAATTTAGTCATTTGAGTTTAAGTTTAGTTTATTGTCAGATGTACTGAGGTACAAAGAAAAGCTTTTGTTGTGTGCTAACCAGTCAGCGGAAAGACATACAGTGGCTTTTTCCACAATTTGTCACATTACAACCACAAACGTAAATGTATTTTATTGGAATTTTATGTGATAGACCAACACAAAGTGGTTTATAATTCTGAAGTGGAAGGAAAATGATACATGGTTTCCAAATTTTATTACAAATAATAAACTGAAAAGTGTGGCGTGCAAAAGTATTCAGCCCCCCTGAGTCAATACTTTGTAGAACCACCTTTCGCTGCAATTACAGCTGCAAATCTTTTGGGGTGTGTCCCTACCAGCTTTGCACATCTAGAGACTGAAATTTTTGCCCATTCTTCTTTGCAAAATAGCTAAAGCTCAGTCAGATTGGTTGGAGAGCGCCTGTGAACAGCAATTTTCAAGTCTTGCCAGAGATTCTCAATTGGATTTAGGTCTGGACTGTGACTGGGCCATTCTAACACATGAATATGCTTTGATCAAAACCATTCCATTGTAGCCTGGCTCTATGTTTAGGGTTGTTGTCCTGCTGGAAGGTGAACCTCCGCCCCAGTCTCAAGTCTTTTGCAGACTCTAACAGGTTTTCTTCCAAGATTGCCCAGTATTTGGCTCCGTCCATCTTCCCACCAACTCTGACAAGCTTCCCTGTCCCTGCTGAAGAAAAGCATCCCCACAGCATGATGCTGCCACCACCATGTTTCACAGTGGGGATGGTATGTTCAGGGCGATGTGCAGTGTTAGTTTTCCGCCATACATAGCGTTTTGCATTTAGGCCAAAAACTTCAATTTTGGTCTCATCAGACCAGAGCACCTTCCTCCACATGTTTGCTGTGTCCCCCACATGGCTTGTGGCAAACAGCAAATGGGACTACTTATGGCTTTGTTTCAACAATGGCTTTCTTCTTGCCACTCTTCCATAAAGGCCCGATTTGTGGAGTGCACGACTAATAGTTGTCCTGAGGACAGATTCTCCCACCTGAGCTGTGGATCTCTGCAGCTCCTCCAGAGTTACCATGGGACTCTTGGTTGCTTCTCTGATCAATGCTCTCCTTGAGCCCAGAGGATGCAGACTCCACAAGCGGAATATGAGGTGCTGTTCCTCCAACTTGCGGTGTTGCTCACTCTGGCCGTGGAGGAGGCCCAGGACCGAGAGGTCGGATATGGAATGGGAGGGGGAGTTGAAGTGCTGAGCCACCAGGAGGTCGGGTTGATTAATGCGGATCGAGCGGAGGTGTTCGGCGAAACGATCGCCAAGCCTCCGCTTGGTCTCACCGATATAGATCATCTGGCATCTGGAGCAGCGGATGCAGTAGATGAGGTTGGAGGAGGTGCAGGTGAACCTCTGTCGGACCTGGAAGGACTGCTTGGGTCCCTGAAAGGAGTGGAGGGGGGTGGTGAAGGGACAAGAGTAACATTTCTTGCGGTTGCAAGGGAAAGTGCCCTTGGAAGGGGTAGAGCGTGAGGGAAGGGAAGAATTGACAAGGGAGTTGCAGAGGGAGCAGTCTTTGCGGAAGGCAGACAGGGGAGGAGATGGGAAGATGTGGCGAGTGGAGGGGTCACGTTGGAGGTGGCGAAACTGGCGAGGACTATGTGTTGTATTTGCCGGCTGATGGGGTGAAAGGTGAGGACAAGGGGGACTCTGCCCTTGTTGCGAGTGGGGGAATGGGGAGAGAGGGCAGTGTTGCGGGGTATTTATACTGAGATCAGATTACACACGTGGACTCTATTTACTAATTAGGTAACTTCTGAAGGCAATTGGTTGCACTGGATTTTATTTAGGGGTATCAGAATAAAGGGGGCTGAATACTTTTGCACGCCACATTTTCAGTTTTATATTTGTAAAAAAATTTGAAAACCATGTATCATTTTCCTTCCACTTCACAATTATGCGCCTCTTTGTGTTGGTCTTTCACATAAAATCCCAATAAATTACATTTACGTTTGTGGTTGTAACGTGACAAAATGTGGAAAAGTTCAAGGGGTATGAAAACATTTGCAAGCCACTGTACATCATTACACTCGAGCCATTCACAGTGTACAAATACATGGCAAAGGGAATAACATGAATATTGTTTAGTGCAACATAAAGTCCAGTAAAGTCCGATCAAATATAGTTTGAGGGTTTCCAGTGAGGTAGATAGTAGCTCGGGCATCTCTCTAATTCTTGATAGGATGTTTCAGTTGCCTGATAACTGATGGGAATAACTGTCCCTGAATCTGGACGTGTGCATTTTCACACTTCTTTACCTCGTGCCTAATGGGAGAAGGGAGTACAGGCCAGAATTCTCCAGAATTGGCTGCAACTTTATTTCAGTTGTAAAATCTCAGAAATTTCCCGTCTGATTCTGACCTGTTGCTTTTAATGTGCATTAATTTGTTAAATATATTAGTTATGGTTTATGTATACACTCCAGAACAATGGGATACGATTAAAAGTATACATGGAAAAGTCTTGCCAATTTGAAATACATTTATTCATTATATAAATGCCTTTTATCATCTTTGATATATTGCTGATTAGCTTTGGAGTGGGATTTAATGGCTATTATTGTAATGCAATTCAGGCTGTCTGCACTTTCACATGTTAAGTAAAAGAAGAGCATGACTGATACTTGACCAGAGCACAGAGAAACACAAAGCTCACCGCAATCAGCTTTTAGGGTGAGTAGCACAGAGCAATGATGACAGGCTGCAGTGATTAAGACAAGACCAAACATCAAACAGGGGAAGGGTAGCATGGCAAATCAAGAGAGCAGACCCAGTCTGACCTCCTGACACTCTTCCCTCTTTGCTCAACAGCACTGAATCTGGGAAATAATCCACTGAAATTTGCATGGCAGCTGTCCATGAGTGTCCTGTGTCAATAGGAACATTGCCGTGCCCTCTCTTTCACCTGCTGTCTGTGTGTGAAGATATGTTATGTTTCAGAGCAGCGTAAATGGGGAAGCAGTTCCCCATTTTCCATTATGTGGAGGTATTCTGGTCTATTGCTAACAACCAAAATATTCATGAAATCATATGGAAATCTCATGAGATAACTTAAGCCCAGGTTAATTTCAGCAACCACCAAGACAAACTTTCAGACCCTTTAAACCTGTTCTTAAGCTGTACTATTCTATCTTCAAAGTACATTTCAATTTGTTTAAATATTAATAGCATATGGCATTATTTTAACCAAACCCTGAAAATAATTGATAATGTGATACATTTTATATCAAATGAAACATTTTTTTTAAATCTTAAAAGCGTGATAGGGTTGTTGTAGGAATGAAGATATTCTTAACTGGGTGGTCAGAACCAGAGTTCATACAATCAAAATATGGGGTCAGCAAATCAGGGGAGTAAGTCTCTGTAAATCTAATCAAAGAGGAGTCTGAATACCTTGGCTACCAGGTTCAAGAATAGCTTCTTCCCAGCAACCATTCGGCTCTTGAACACTACGCTAACCAATGAACTATGGACTGTCTTTGTTTGCATTGAGGACTTTGGGGTTATATTTGCACTGCTATTTGGGTTATTAATTTATTGATTTATTGTTTATTATTATCAGTGTGTATTGCATTTACAGGGCTGTTATGCCTCTACAGGTAAGACTTTCATTGTTCCATTGTCAGTACATATGACAATTAAACCCTCTTGACTCACTTTACATGCTGAATTTCAGTCATTTGGGCAGCATGGTGGTGCAGTGGTATACAGTCGTTGCTGCCTTACAGCGCTAGAGACCCGGGTTTGATGCTAACTGCGGTGCTGTCTGTATGGAGTTTGGACCATGTAGGTTTTCCCCAGGTGCTCCAGTGTCCTCCCACTTTCCAAAGACAAACAGGTTTGTAGGTTAATTGGCTTTGGTAAGAATTGTAAATTGTCCCTGGTGTGCAGGATAGGTCTAGTGGTCGGCGTGGACACAGTAGGCCAAAGGGCCTGTTTCCACGCTGTATCTCAAAACTAAACTAAAAATTGTAAGTACATTTAAGAGGGATCTGGGTAGATTTTTAGATATTAAGGGATAAGGGGTTAGTACAGGAAAGGGTACTGAAGTAAAGATGAGACAAGTCTTATCGAATGGCAAGCTTGCACAAACAGCTGAAAGCTTTCCTCCCGGTCTTATTTATTGGTGCTAATTTTGTTGCTATGGGTGACCCCATCGATCCATTAATTAGATTATATCATGCTACTCTTAGTAACTAAACCAATGCCAACTGACCACAAACAAAGTTAACTTGTTTTGTCTTGTTACCAAGTCTTATAAATTATAATCAATTTTGTTACCTCTTTTATAATTTTCCACACAGAAATGTGTTGATTTAATGATAAAATGCCTGTAATACTTTCCTGTTTAAGAAAGAAATGCAGATGCTGGAAAAATCGAAGGTAGACAAAAATGCTGGAGAAACTCAGCAGGTGAGGCAGCATCTATGGAGCGAAGGAATAGGCGACGTTTTGGGTCGAGGCCCTTCTTCAGACTGATGTGGGGGGGGGCGGGAAAAAGAAAGGAAGAGGCGGAGACAGTAGGCTGTGGGAGTGTTGGGACGGGGAGGGGAAGGATGGAGAAAGCTGGGACAACCTGAAATTGGAGAAGTCAATGTTCATACCGCTGGGGTCTAAACTACCCAAGCAAAATATGAGGTGCTGCTCCTCCAATTTGCGGTGGGACTCACTCTGGCCATGGAGGAGGCCCAGGACAGAAAGGTTTGATTCAGAATGGGAGGGGGAGTTGAAGTGCTGAGCCACCGGGAGATCAGGTTGGTTAATATTTTCCTTCTTCAATTTTGAAACTTTTCAATGTTGCATATCTTTGTAATTTTAGGGAAGTAATGATTTTATTCTATTGAAAAGGATTAAAATCACAATTACAATAACCAACACCTCTGTTTTATTACTGTTCAAGGCCAAATGCACATTTTCACCGTTCCTTTCACACATTTCAAGAGTACAATTAGATGTAACTTAAAGCTGAATGCTTTATTGATACAACTGAAATGGACACAAAGATCAGCAATAATATTAGAACATGCATGTAGAAAAGTTTGTTCCATCAATTAATCTTAAGCTCGTTGAATTTGCTTTCAAGAAATGTAAGCAGAAGACTGTACAAAAGCTTGCACTGCACACAAAGATTATGTCAGTGGGATACTGCCCAGGTCAACATAAGGTCGGCGGCAGGCACAACCCAAGCGGAAGTTCAACAACACAAAAAGGAAAGATGATTTAGTTTGCTCTGTCCACATTGAATTCTGCCATTCATATCTGCCCCATACTGGGTCATGCTTAAAAAGTTCTATTCATGTTCTTTTCAACATGCTTCAATTAATTGGAAAGTAATCCGCATATTTCTCTTGATATTCCTTCAACACAGGTTAATAGGATTTTATTTGTGCTCGGCAACGTTTGTTTGCACACTTTAGCTAAGGATCAGGATTCATTGCTAGAAATTAAATTGGTCCCACTTTTATGGTGTTAATTTATATCCATCATTAAATGATCCACAATTGTTGTGTTTATTTTCAATAAGCCAAAATTTGTTTTAATCTCTGAAGATAAAGGACAGGATTTCACTTGTATATACGTGTGTGTGTGTGTGTGTGTGTGTGTGTGTGTGTGTGTGTGTGTGTGTGTGTGTGTGTGTGTGCGCGCGCACGCACGCACATACTTGTGGATATGTGTATATATACACAGTGAACATTTTTTTCTCTCATTTATCATATTGTTTATCGTGTACTATGTTTACATATTCTGTTGTGCTGCAGCAAGTAAGAATTTCATTGTTCTATCTGGGATGCATGACAATAAAACACTCTTGACTCGGTCTTGAATGCACTCCTCTCTGGTTATTTTGATGAAGTTGTAAGTAAGTAGGTTCCATGTCTGTTTCTTATGAATTCACATCAAGCATATAAATTATGGGGTGAAATTGATCCTCAGCATAATTGCAGGATATGCTTTAGAAAATCGGCAACACATTTTACACTGCACACGGGAAAAGAAAAATGAAATCGACTGCACTGCCTTTACACATTTCATCCCTTCTGATTCAATCTAGCTTCAGATTGGAGCAGTGATGCAGAGCATGAATTGGTATATTCTACGCTTGTTTCTATTCATGTACTCGTTTTGGTCCACTCTTTTTATCAATGCTAAAAATAGGTGGGTTGATTGTGATGCAGAATTAATTAATAGACAATCATGCTAATTGCCTGATAATTAAAATGATTGCAGTGTCCAGCCAGACCTGTCCACTTTGTTCATTGCCTGGACATCTCTCTTTGCTTTTACTGGCTTCTATTTAAATCTAGCCTGCATTGCCTGAACCCAAGATGCAGCTCTATTAAGGAAGGTGTACCATGGCTAAAGCGGGTACAGCTATTATTCTTTAAATTGTTAACTTGGGAAATTTTGAGGCACAGTACAACATTGGAAAGTGTGGACTCTGAAAATATCTTCATGAATAATGAAGGAGGACTGTAATGGAGGCCCTTGTTAGAATGCATGCAAAGTGGGAGAGATGTTCTGTAACTCCTCTGGGATCAGGAATGTCTCCAGTTTGGGCCTAACTTGAGGAAGGACATTATTGCTATTGAGGGGATGCAGGGTAGGTTCACCAGATTAATTCCCGGGATGGCGGGACAACGTATGATGGGTTGACTGGGCTTGTATTTGCTGGAATTTTTAAGGATGAGAGGATATCTTATAGAAACATTTAAAATTCTTAGAGGATTGGACAGGGTAGATGCAGGAAAAATGTTCCCGATGTTGGGGGAATCCAGATCCAGAGACCTTAACCACAGTTTAAGAATAAGGGGTAGGCTATTTAGGACTGAGATGAGGAAAAACGTTTTCACCCAGGGAGTTGTGAATCTGCAGAATTCTCTGCCACAGCAGTGGAGGCCAATTCACTGAATGTTTTCAAGAAAGAGTTAGATTTAGCTCTTAGGGAATCAAGGGATATGGGGAAAAAGCCGGAATGGGGTACTGATTTTGGAATATCAACCATGATCATATTGATTGGTGGTGCTGGTTCGAAGGGCCAAATGGCCTACTCCAGCTATTTTCTATGTTTCTATGTTTCAGTCACATTTAGAAGTCATTGGGATCAGACATCCTTGGAACTAACTGGGAGGAGGCTCGGAAAAGGCTTGGAAAAGAGGTCAACAAATAATTTTTAAAAACTTTTCATAATTGGTCACAAACAGAATATATTAAAAGCTTTATAATCCCATTTCAATTATTAAACACAGGACAGCCATACACTTTAATTTGTAATGAAATTAATGTTCACTGATTTTTCACAAATTTTTTACAGATTTTTCTCTCACCATAGATACTGGTATTTGTATATTTAACTTTGTATATATACTTCAACAAGGCCAGTTTGAAGACGTCACTTCCAAAATACTACCAGCACATGTCCTGCAGCACCAAAGGATCAAACACCCTCGACCACTGCTATTCCACCATCAAAGGTGCCTATCGCTCAATCCCTCGCCCTCACCTTTGGTAACTATAACCACCTGGCTGTGCTCCTTCTTACGTGAAGGCAGCAACTGAGGAGAGCGACCCCAATGGTGAGGACTGCACAGAGCTGGTCAGGGGAGGCAAAGAAACGACTCAGGGATTGCTTGGAATGTGTAGATTGGGTGATGTTCAAGGACTGGCCAGCAGACATGAACGAATACACCACCATTACCAACTTCATAAGGAAATGTGTGGAGGAGTGTTTTTCTACCAAAATCTTCTGTGTTTCCCAGCCAGCCATCTTGGATGAACTCGGAGGTCCACCATCTTCTGAGGACCAGGTCTCAGGCAATCAAGTCTGGTGATGCAGATTCATACAAGAAATCCAGGTATGACCTCGATAAGGCCATCAGAAAAGGTTAAAAATGACTTTTGCTTTAAATTGGAGGATGAGATGGATAATCGACAGGTATGGTGCAGCTTCCATGCCATCACTTCCTACAGGGCAAAACCAAGTGGCAAGTTCATGTGAGGGTAAAAAGGCCCTAATGAGAGTTACCTACAGGCCCCCCAAACAGTAGCCTGGAGATAGGGTGCAAGTTGCATCAGGAGTTAAAATTGGCATGCTACAAAGGAAATGCTATAGTGGTTATGGGAGATTTCAACATACAGGCAGACTGGGAAAATCAGGTTGGTACAAGGGAGTTTGTAGAGTGCCTCCAAGACGGATTCTTGGAGCAGTTTGTACTGGAGCCTACCAGGGAGAAGGCAATTCTGGATTTAGTGTTGTGCAATGAACCGGATTTGATAAGGGAACTCAAGGTAACATAGAAACATAGAAACATAGAAAATAGGTGCAGGAGGAGGCCATTCGGCCCTTCGAGCATGCACTGCCATTCAATATGATCATGGCTGATCATCCAACTCAGTATCCTGTACCTGCCTTCTCTCCATACCCCCTGATCCCTTTAGCCACAAGGGCCACATCTAACTCCCTCTTAAGTATAGCCAATGAACTGGCCTCAACTATCTTCTGTGTCAGAGAATTCCAGAGACTCACCACTCTCTGTGTGAAAAATGTTTTCCTCATCTCGGTACTAAAGGAATTCCCCCTTATCCTTAGACTGTGACCCCTTTTTCTGGATCTCCCCAACATCGGGAACAATCTTCCTGCATCTAGCCTATCCAACCCCTTATGAATTTTGTAAGTTTCTATAAGATCCTCCCTCAGTCTCCTAAATTCTAGCGAGTACAAGCCAAGTCTATCCAGTCTTTCTTCATATGAAAGTCCTGACATCCCAGGAATCAGTCTGGTGAACCTTCTCTGTACCCACTCTATGGCAAGAAAGTCTTTTCTCAGATTTGGAAACCAAAACTGTGAACGCATACAATACTCCATGGTGTGGTCTGCACACACCAAAACACCCTGTGCACTCAGGTTTCTGTCTTTACTAAGGAAGCAGATGTACTAACCCCCTGAAGGAAATTCACATTAGTCAGGAAATGGTGTTGGGTAGACTGATGGGACTGAAGGCTGATAAATCCCTAGGGCCTGAAGGTCTGCATCCCAAGGTACTCAAGGAGGTGGCTCTAGAAATTGTGGATGCATTGGTGATTATTTTCCAATGCTCAATAGATTCTGGATCAGTACCTGTGCATTGGAGGGTAGCTAATGTTATCCAACTTTTCAAGAAAGGAGGGAGAGCGAAAGCAGGTAATTATAGACCAGTTAGTCTGACATCAGTGGTGGGGAAGATGCTGGAGTCGATTATCAAAGATGTAATAGTGGCGCATTTGGATAGCAGTAACAGGATCGGTCCAAGTCAGCATGGATTTACGAAGGGGAAATCATGCTTGACAAATCATCTGGAATTTTTTGAGGATGTAACAAGTAAAATGGAAAAGGGAGAGCCAGAGGATGTAGTGTACCTGGACTTTCAGAAAGCCTTTGATAAGGTCCCACACAAGAGATTAGTGGGCAAAATTAGAGCACATGGTATTGGGGGTAGGGTATTGACGTGGATAGAAAATTGGTTAGCAGACAGGAAACAAAGTGTTGGGATTAACGGGTCCCTTTCAGAATGACAGGCAAGGCTCAGTGCTGGGACCGCAGCTATTTACAATATACTTTAATGATTTAGATGAAGGAATTAAAAGTAACATTAGCAGATTTGCAGATGACACAAAGCTGGGTGGCAGTGTGAACTGTGAGGAGGATGCTATGAGGATGCAGGGTGAATTGGACAGGTTGGGTGAGTGGGCAGATGCATGGCAGATACAATACAATACGGTTTTATTCTATTATGTGTAATTCGTATGATGCAGTATAATTTGTATGATGCAGTATAATGTGGATGAATGTGAGGTTATCCACTTTGGTGGCAAGAAAGGAAAGGCAGATTATTATCTGAATGGTGTCAGGTGAGAAAAGGGGAAGTATAACGAGATCTAGGGGCCCTAGTACATCAGACTGAAAGTAAGCATGCAGGTACAACAGTGAAGAAAGCTAATTGCATGTTGGCCTTCGTAACAAGAGGAGTTGAGTATAGGAACAAAGAGGTCTGTCTGCAGTTGTACTGGGTCTTGGTGAGACTACACCTGGAGTATTGTGTGCAGTTTTAGTCTCCTAATTTGAGGAAGGACATTCTTGCTATTGAGGCAGTGCAGCTTAGGTTCACAAGGTTAATTCCCGGGATGGCGGGAATGTCATATGATGAAAGAATGGAGCGACTGGGCTTGTATTCACTGGTATTCAGAAGGATGAGAGGGGATCTTATAGAAACATGTGAAATTATTAAGGGATTGGACACGCATTCCCGATGTTGGGGGAGTCCAGAACCAGTGGTCACAGTTTAAGAATAAGGGGTAAGCCATTTAGAACTGAGATGAGGAAAAACCTTTTCACACCGAGTTGCGAATTTGTGGAATTCTCTGCCTCAGTAGGCAGTGGAGGCCGATTCACTGGATGCATTCAAAAGAGAATTAGATAGAGCTCTAATCAAGGGTATGGGGAGAAGGCAGGAATGGGGTACTGATTGTGGATGAACAGCCATGATCACATTGAATGGCGGTGCTGACTTGAAGGGCCGAATGACCTACTCCTGCACCTACTGTCTACGTACTGTATCGATATATCTAAGTGAGAGTGAGGCATCACTTCTGGACAAGTTCAATGTGTTCTATGCACGCTTCGATAGGGAGAACATTGATTAGTTTAGTTTAGCTTTGAGATACAGCCCGGAAACAGGCCCTTTGACCAACCGAGTCCGCACCAACCAGCGATCCCTGCGCATTAACACTGTCCTACACACACTAGCGACAATTTACATTTATACCCTGCGAATTAACCGACAAACCTGTGCATCTTTTCAGTATGAGAGGAAACCGAAGATAGTTTAGTTTAGAGATACAGCGTGGAAACAGATCCTTTGGCCCACCAGGTCCGTGCCGACCAGTGATCCCCGTATGTTAACACTCTCTTACACACACACACACTAGGGACAATTTTTACATTTACCAAGTCAATGTACCTTCATTCCTGTACGTCTTTGGAGTGTGGGAAGAAACTGAAGATCTCGGAGAAAACCCACACAGGTCACAGGGAGAATGTACAAATTCCGTACAGACAGCACCAGTAGTCGGGATCGAACCTGGGTCTCTGGCGCTGCAAGCGCTGTAAGGTAGCACCTCTACCACTGCATCGCCGTGCCGCCCAAATGTGCTGGCATTGATGTGCCCTCTTGGGCCCCCATTACTCCCGATGGTACTATAATCCCAACATCCATCAGGCTATTAAACACTTCAAACACCAACTAAACTATGAACTGTACGGATTGCACTATAGACTTTGGGCTTGACTCTTGAAGAGCTGGGTCCCTTTCAGTCAGTCAGCAGTAGTTAGAGCAATGCTGGAATTTATTAGTTGGGCATGGTATCGGGGCACGTAGAAAATCATAATATGATCGGGCAGCACCACAAAATATTTTTGAAAAGGGGATAATGTTTGAAAATTCCATTAAGTGATTTTTGAGGCGTAACTAACATGATAGGACAGGTGGAACTGCTTGAATTTTTGGAAAAAAGTAAATAAGAGGTCACATAAAAGTAAGGAGCCACAGGATTGAGAATACATTTTCATGGTTTGGATATTGGTTATTGGACATAAAATAGAGCAGGATCAGATGGGTGAGTTTGCGGTTAGCAGATGTTGGGTAAGTCATGAATTAGTGCTTGGGTTCAACTGTTTACAATTGACATTAATAACATATGAAAAGACAGTGTTAGGCACTTGTATTAACCCTTGTGGTGTATGATTAGATGGGAGTTAGTGAATAGCTTTGGAAAGAATGATATACATGTATGCTGGGAGGAAAAGTGGGAGTGATGAATGGTAAGCAAGAGATTGAAATGCAAACTAAGGGAGAGTTACTGAAGAGAACTCCTAATACTGCTTTGAACCACCATTGGAGATCATAATGCTACCAACAAGGTGTGATTAATGTGCACGTGTGACAGGAGGTGTAACACATTAAAGATTATTTAGGTCATTTTCAAAAATGATATGGATAACAGGCATTCATACAAACAAGACTTGGTATTTTTTGGAAATGGACTGGAACAATTGGGGATGCTCTTAAACATTGCTTTTAACAACAATTTTGTTATTTCTTGCCCAAATGGTTAAAAGATGCTGCATATTGTCACCATTCTTTTTGAAAGTTTGTTTTTAGCATAATACATAGTGCATTTGTCTAGTAAAATGTAAATGAGCAACCAAGATTCAGATCATTCCTGTTTCCTAGAATGCAAATGTAATTGGGAGGCCTGTCGATAGAAACAATTATGAATTCCACCAATTAATTATGTTTTAGGATTGTCACAATGAGTGTTCAACAAATATATATAATACCATACTCTTCTACAAACTAGCCAATACCCTCAAATATAATATCCTTCTCCTTGTAGCAATATCAAACTGGCCTAACTCTGTACCAATGGAAAGTATATGCTATACATTTTTAAGACACTTGAAAGGAATTTCAGAAAGGGGCTTGGGTTTACCTCGAGGAAGAAAACTCAATGTTTCCAAAGCTCTACAATGAACTCCAGATAGTGTGAGACAAACTTTAACATAGAATATCGGAGAGTTATTTAAATGTTATTTATAAAATGCTTCATAAATCCAAAGGGAAAACTGTAGCGCTGAGCGCACAGAGATCTGCACTACCTTGGCAGAAAGTGAAGCACATCTGGCATATAGTTCCAGTCAGATATCTTTGACTTAGAGCAGATAACACATCTCAAACATTAACAATGTCTTTCAAAGTTTTGAAGCAAGATGAAATGTGACATTTTATGTTTATAGATGGGGGATATGACAGCATCCTAATATCATCTGCAATTGTAATTAATGCATGAAGTAAATGTAATAAATACCAGGGGTCATCTGGATGGCAAAACTGTCACTCATGTTTACTGTGTTGAAAATATTTCATTTTTACTGATGTGGCATTTAACTGGCTTTTGGCATATTTATGATAACTGTCAGATCTGCTCTGGCCCTGGTAACAATTATACCACACAGCCCCATTGGCGAGAAAGATATCTCGATCACATGTCACGCATTATAGGTAGCTTTATAAATGTTTCTCAAATCAGTGGCTTAAAAGAAATGTAAATGATGCACGTTGCAGTGAGATAAAGTAAAAGTTAACCATCTCCTCCAACATCACGTTTGTACATTTGTTTTGTGGCAACAAGGAATTGCTGATTTATTTCTTCGATGAACCTAAATTCACTGTTTGCTTTAATCCAGATGCAACCTTGTAATTTTTCATCCTTTGCTGAAATAAAGGGAAAGAATATTGGCCAAACAAAGAAACAAATGGATGATGTATTAATACATTTTAATGAATTGCCAAATTATTAAATTATCTATAAAAAGAATATGCAGATGCTGGAATGTAGAACACAAATAGAACACTGAGAAAGCTCAGCAAATCAAGCAGTATCTGTAGAGGCAAACGGAGTAGGTTAACATTTTTAGTTGAGACTTTGCATCAGGGCTGCAACTTTCTAAATCTTTCTTTTCAAGAACATGATGAACCTAAGTAATGGCAGTATTTATAAACATTAAATCTACTTTTGAGACTGCTAAGTTTGCAGGCTTTGAGACAGGCCAGGTTTGATATTTGCGGAAGCTGTATGGGAAGTGAATGCCCATTCCCTTTCCAAGGTTAAGAGTCTTTCACTTGTGTAGCCAAGCTCTACAGCACAGAATTGGAGACAGGCTAAAATTCACATCAGACCTCCTGTTCCACCACTGAACTCACTGTCACACAAAATAATTCTCTCAGAGTCCTGCTGCTTCCAGAACCCCTGCTTTACAAACAATTATCTCATTCATTTGAATTAGGTTGTGGACCTTAAAGAGGTTTGACTCATTTTCAATGTATTTTTCTTTATTACAACATGTTAATTTTTTTAATTAACCTAATTTTTTTACAATCCATTCAGAATACTTTTAAACAACTGTTAGAAACACTTATTAAAAGTCATTGAGAGCAACATGGCATCAAAGGCTAGGGTTTTTACTGGAGGTGGGTGAGATTTCAGATTTGGTCTGTGACTGATGGCCTGCTGGTCACTTGTGGCTCAATCGACCTCACCAATGGGCCGGAGGGTGACCAGGATAGTAGATCCTGCAATGTGGCTGCACGATTAATACAGGAGCTGAGAGTGGGTGACAGTTCAGTTGGAGTATGGACCTGGTCCATTGTTTGTCAGAAGAAGAATGCTTTCGGAAAGAATGACTACTGATATTAGTGCACTGCCTGTTACCTGCCAAGAGAGGAAATACCACTGAAGTAGCAGGAACACAGAATGCTTACACGTTAGAAAAAGAGAAGCAAACAGAACAGAGGTCACAGCCATTAACTTCCCGCTGGGGAGGTCTCCCAAGACCAGACCATGTTATGTTTGCTGTGCGGCTATTTCACCCTTTATTAGTTTCCTTCATGCATCAGTAACTACAGAGACATGATGTGATGATTTATTGTTCATTCCTTTGGTCTCTGCAGCGAGTAACTAGGGGGCTTGGAGAGATAGCTCGCAGTACGGACTCATAGCACTGAGTACACAAAAAGCTATTTTTAAAGGGAAGATTGACAAGAGGGCATGAGCTATAGGGAGAGGTTGAGTAGGCTGGGTCTCTATTCCATGGAGCGTAGGAGGATGAGGGGAGATCTTATAGAGGTGTACAAAATCATGAGAGGAATAGATTGGGTAGATGCACAGAGTATTTTACCCAGAGTAGGGGAATCAAGGACCAGAGGACATAGGTTCAAGGTGAAGGGGAAAAGATTTAATAGGAATCCGGGGGGTAACTTTTTCACACAGAAGGTGGTGGGTGTATGGAACAAGCTGCCGGAGGAGGTAGTTGAGGCTGGGACTATTCCATTGTTTAAGAAACAGTTGGACAGGTACATGGATGGGACAGGTTTGGGGGGGTTATGGACCAAGCACAGGCAAGTGGGACTAGGGTAGCTGGGCCATTGTAGGTTGGTGTGGGCGAGTTGGACCTGTTTCCACACTGTATCACTTTATGATTCTATGATAGGTTCTTGATTAGTAAAGTGGTCAAAAGTTACAGGGAGAAGGCAGGGGAATGGGATTGAATCATAATTATATTCTATAAGATCACCTCTCATCCTCCTGCGTTCCATGGAATAGAGCCCCAGCCTACTCAACCTCTCCCTATTGCTCAGACCCTCTAGTCCTGGTAACATCCTTGTAAATCCTCTCTATACCATTTCCAGCTTGACAACATCTTTCCTAATACATGGTGCCCAGAATTGAACACAATAATCTAAATGCAACCTCACCAACGTCTTATACAACTGCAACATGAACTCCCAACTTCCATACTCAGTACTTTGACTGAGTAGGCCAATGTGCCAAAAGCCTTTTTGACCAACCTATTTACCTGCGACTCTACCTTATACAGAGGTTAATGATGGTTAAAAAAAACAGATGCTTAAAATGCCAAGTAAGCAAGAAATGCTGGAAATATTTTGCAGATCAGGCAACAACTTTACAGAAAGAAACCAGTTAACAATTCAGGCTGATGATCTTTCACCAGAACTAGGAAAAGGTAGAAATCAAAAATATTTTAAAGTTGTACAGAAGGGGAGATGTCGGGAATTGTGGAATGTATGTCATAGGGCAGTGATATTGATACCAGCTGAAAGAAGATTGTTAATAACACTAGCACAGTAAATATTGTGTTTGTGGACTTGCCAAAAGACCAAATAATAGAATGATGTGATAAATCAAAGCTCACGGAACTAAAAAGTAGCGACATAGGTTACAAAATGCTGGAGTAACTCAGCAGGTCAGGCAGCATATTTGGAGAACACGGATAGGTGATGTTTCTTGTCAAGATACTTCTTCAGACTTCTTCAGTTACATAGGTTCCTACAATATCCTCTCCAGTTACCTCAAAACACAGAAAGTCAGAATGGATACAAGTCAACCTCAATCCACGGAATTACCCAAGAAGAAGAAGAAATGTTTAGCTAAGGAATACAAGGCAAACAAGAAGATTAAGGAGGCTAATAGTTGTTATACTGACTGGAGAAATGTGTACAGCAAGTTCCATCAAGAATCATTATTAGAAACATTACCAGTTTTATATAAATGTAATGAAATTGGGTTGAGAGAATACACATTTCAACTATCTTGAATAATAACCAAACTTAGGGACAGTGTATCCTGTGCAATAATATACCATGTTTTGGAGAATGTGTGCATCTGGGCTAATTGATGATTTTGTCGGGCATAAGAAGAGGACAGAACAATTCAGTGACTTGGAATGAAGTCACGCATATCAGGTGGCTCTTCACAAGCAACAGGACTACTGTGAAGGTGTATACGACCAGAAGAAGATGCATCTTCATAAATCTTTACAAGCAATGAAGCATCATGATAAGGCAGTGTTATTTGGGGTTATTTGACTCTAACAGGTAGAAAAATAGCATATTAAACATTTATAAATCTCTGGTTAAACCTTAGCTTCTTCCAGTCTTTAACATCTGAAAATCCTTCTAACATCTGATAATCCTTTGTTATCCTAAAATGCTATTTTCTAATGTTTGGCTGCCCAGTTAATACTGTTCATCAGCTTTAGCTCACAACCTTCAGCAGCCTATATTCAAACACATTTCAAATGTTTTCACCCATGGTTCCAAAATTTACCAACTGATATTGGCTCTCAACCTGGCAATTTCTCATTTTTAAAGGTTATCACCTTTGCACATCTTCACCTCTTTGGCATCCTTCAGCTCTGCAATGTTCAGTCCTGTCCTTATTCAATTTACGTGAGAGACAACCACTTGAGATGCCTAGGCCTAGTTCACTGGTATTCCCTCACTAAACCTCACTGCATCTTTACCTTTCTCTCTCTCTCTTTAAGATGCCATTTTTAGCAAAAGACATGTTTGACCAAGTGGTCGATCATTTCCCCTTGCAGATCATTCTCCTGAGTTATCACGTTTTGTTTGATGACCCTCTTAAGACACACATCGTAAAAATTAACTCTGTTAAAACTGCTGTAAAAATATATGTTGTTGTCTTTACTTATAAGAATGGTGACCTTGAAGCATGTCAATATGTTTGGTTCCTGGAAAGGTAGCAGGGGGTCTGAGGTTTATCATAAAAGTATTGCTAACTGCAATTATCTGTTCAAAACAGTCATGTTTGCTAAGATCTTTATTGCTATTGTGAAAATATGTTATTTTGCCTCTTTAAACACACACAAGCACAGGAAGAAAACTGTTGAGAAAAGAACATTACCATAGATAATCTGTTAACTTTGTGCATCTTCTAATCCAATCACTAATAGTGCTAACTCCCAGGGAAGAATAAAATACGTGCAGCTAATTCAGGAAATGTTCTGGCAAATACTGCTCTGACACCCTAAGGCACACAAGCAAGCTCCAGGAGACCATAGCTGTCGATGACACATGTCTGGATATATTCAAATGACTCATACACTTTACAGGCAAATGCTGAAGTTGCAGGATTTTTAATTAGCTTCTGACCACAGTGACCGACAGACCGGAGAATGAGTATTTGACTCAGATAGGTCAGTTTCACAAATCATATTTACAAAGCAGGATAAAATTGGCTTAATAGAAAATAAATAGGAAGGAACTGCTGATGCTGGTTTAAACCGAAGATAGACACAAAATGCTGAAGTAACTCAGCGGGACAGGCAGCATTTCAGGGAGAGAAGGAATGGGTGACGTTTTAGGTCAAGACCCTAGAATATATCTTCATTACTTCAAGCTATTCTTTTTAAAATTAATTCATTTAAATTGTTTGCTATTTTACTATTTTATCAAGCATGATAATTTTATTGTAAGTTTCTTAATAATACCATTAATATACTGAATAGTCACAGTACGGAATATAGCTTTGAAATAATAGTACAGTATATTTATATAAATTCTGGCGAGTCACAGGGTCACATTACATTGTTTCTTCCAGGATGGAAACAAATTGAATTTCTTACCGGAAGTTTATCTCCTCGCACACAGCTCACCATTTGGTCAATAAGAATGGTCTGAATTTTGCTGACCAACATATGCCTAACATAGTTTATCGTATACCTGTCACTAATTCAGAACGTTTGGGGGTTCAAATCACTTTAGAAGAGCTTGAACCAGAAATTCAGGCTACCTTCGAGCTCACAACATATTGCAGGAATCGCCAATTGCTATTCAGACATTCAGTCAGTGAGTCTACATGTCCACTCAGGTGAACTTAAATTGTTCCCTCCCGTGGCACAACTTTGCTGAAAAGTAACATAATTATTTTGGTGCCCTTGTCAACATTTATTCCATACAAAGGGACCTTGAAATTGTTTAAGGATGTAAACCTGAGCACTGAAATTCTGTAGGGAGCCTATGATCTCACACCGGCATTCCAGTAAAAAATTGGTGTAACCACTTTGAAATTTGTAATGATACATTTAGCCTGTATCTCTTAATGACAGATGACTTTTGCTTTTTAATTTGTAAATTGAATGTGTTTTATTCTCGTACAGAGATATGTGCCAAGAAAAATTCATTTTCGAACTACAGAATAAATTCCTTTTCGTGTTCAGAATGAAACATAAAAAATGAACATTTCCACATAGTTCACATCTAACTTAAAGGTTGATTGAGCGCTTCCGAGTGCGAGTCACATTTCACTGCTGACATGATTTCAATCCAAGGGCTGCATGTGCTGATGTTACTCCCTATTCAACATGACTTTCAGAGAATTGCCGGAAATTTTCAGCCATGTAATCTCAGTTCCATCATGGGGCATGCCTAGGATAACTGGGACTTATGACGACAGGGGCAGGCTGTGTGAAATACTTACCTTGCATCTCCAGTTCTTCCCTTACACTGCATTTTGTCATAATTCCCATACCTTTATCTCAACACTCCAACACTGCAATTGTTTAAGTTCTTCCCCAAACCCTCCAAGCCTCCAACTGGCTGACCATAGATTATATGATCAACCGAGTCCCAGGCTCTGACCCACCATTCTACCAATCCCCAGCATCCAAGCAAGGCTGATTCCCCTCCACCTCTCCATGTTCTCCTATTGCCCCCAACCCACTAGCATCCTTGAACACCAAGCAGTTGGATTTACAATGCCATTTTCCTCAAACATCACCCAATCCACTGATCCCCTGATTTCTCCTCATCCACAAAACCACTATCATCCAACATATCATCCAGCTTCTTGAACTCCCCACCCATTCCCCACTCCGGTCCAACCGAATTGCACAACCTTGTGCTGCAGACTCACCCCTGTGGCAGCTGGAAGAGTCTGAACCTGACATCTAAGGTAAAGTCACAAGGATCTGCAGATGTTGGAATCTTGAGCAAAACACAAAGTACTGAAGGAACAGCAGGTCTGACAGCATCTGTGGTGGAAATGGACAGGTGACGTTTCAGCTCAGGACTCTTCTTCTCCTGCTGGTATAAAAATCAACTCTGGGAAGGACTCAATCAGTCAAGCAACACCAATGGAGGAAAAGACTGGTGCGTGGTCTCAACCTGAAATATTGACCATTCCTCAGCCTTCACAGATGTTGCTGACAACCGAGTTCCTCCAACAGTTTATTTTTTGGTTCAGATTGCAACACCTGCAGTCTCTTGCATGCTATACCTGTTGGCATGTTTGCAAAAAATCAGACCATTGAGTTTAAAACCATGGAACTAGGATGCAGTCACATTCGTAACAGCTGTGCTCATCTTCTGCACCCATTGGAGCTGTGGACAATCAGACCTTTATTATGTACAGATGGCAGAGGTGCTGCCTAACCAGCCAAGGTACTCCAGCATTTTGCATCTTTTACTGCAAGACAGCGCCTGCAGTTCCTTGTGTCCTCATTATGGACTTTCAATTGGTTTACATTTCGTGACCACAGCAGGACCCTGAATAGGATCAGTGTGATTGAGAATTAAGTTTTACAAAATCTTTTATTTTGATTGTGTTGAGTTAAGATTCACATGCCTCACAGTTGTATTTTCTAATTGCCAGGAAAATAATTCTTAAACAATAGCATGCCCCCTCCTTACATTGGATGGCAAGCTTCCATTTAAGCTAAGGTTAAATAATGAAACTATCAAATTTGTGGGAATAATGAGCAAGAAGTTAGATAGCTAAAACCCAACCGAGAGATTCACACTATCATAAGGTACAACAGTGATTTATTAATGTCATATGAATCTCCTGATTGTATTACATCCTTGAACTGTTTCCTGGGTCTACATTGTTTTACATGCCGTGAGATACTTTTACTTTTATTTTCTGGTGTCGACATTTAAAATAATAGGCATTTCTTTGTTATTTAAGCTTTTATTCTTGTGGACATTAAGAATATGTACATTTCAAGCACAGTTAATCCCTCATTTATTGTGCAAATAGTGTGCGCCTGTAGATTACTATCATACAAATACATTGTGGTAGCTGTCAAGAAAGTTGGCACGAGCATTCATGATATATCAACCACACACTAGATGCACATTAATGGACTGAGAGTCTTAACAATTCATATGAGGTCTTTTGTAGGTGTTATCAATGAAGAGTTGGAGGAAAGTTTGCAATCATTTGGCAAGCCGAATAGCGTAAGTATAAACTAATGTCACTGATATCCTTGTAGCCAGCAACAAAACACTTGTGATCTTGATTGCATAACCAATAGTTTGTGCTGTCCTCCTTGTTGAAGGAAGCTATTCACAAGAAACTTTAGAAGAGCATAGACTCACTCTGCAAAGCTTGTCAAAGTATTGCAGGTATATTATAGAGATATACAGTGTGAAAACAAGCCCTCTGGCCAGACTTGCTCACACTGACTAACGTGCCCCATCTACACTAGTCCCACTTGCTTATGTTTGGTCCATATCTCTTTCAACTCTCCTATCCAAGTACCTGTCCAAATATTTCTTAAACGTTGCAATACTACCTGCCTCAACCACCTCCTCTGGTAGATCATTCCCCTCAGTTACCACTCAGGTCCCCAGTAAATCCTTCCCTCCTCACTTTAAACCTATGTCCTCTGGTTTTCAAATCCCCTAATCTGAACAGTACACTCTGTGTGTCTACATGATCTATTCAGAGTGGAGTCGACCTCTGTTGCAGCCAAGTCTTCTCAGTCCTGCTGCTGTTGTTCTTCAACCAACCTGGTACACTTCCCCCCTCCATTCGTTCACCAGCCTCCTCCATCACTGTCATCTGCTGGCCATTCTTACCCATTGTCAACTCTGGCTGTTGACTCATTCCTTACCTGATTGGCAAGGACCACACGAATGGGCAGTCTGGCAGCCTGTCCACCACCTTTAGATGCTCTTTCTCGCCATCAGCAATGTTTCTGGCAGCCAGTAGGATGGATTAAACAGAAAATGTAGGTGTTCCTGTTATATTTGGCATTGGTATTTTATATTTTCAACTGCATAACTATCTTCCCAGTCTATAAACTCTGTTGTCTTTAGCAGCAGTAATCCTCACTAATCATTTTCTCAGTTGCCTGACTCAGTAAATACTATCCAATACTAGGATTTATTTCCTTCAAAGTATCTCACTTACTGTGAACTTTCAATCATTTATTTCCTAGGCCAGAACCTTGTGGGACAGCATTTTAATATTTGTGATTAGATCTTGCAGAAAATGTACTTGATTTCATCCACAGTCTGTTTAAAGCTTATTTTTAAATTATAACGCTGTTGTATCTTCAACTGGCTTTGACTGTCAGGCTTCTCTTAAATCCTCTGATCAAACTTAATTTTGCTTCGCTGTGATCTTTCATTCTTCCCCAAAAAGCCTCTTCATTTCCTGATGTTTCTTATTATTATTTTTAATTTTTATGTAACTATGATAACTATCCAACCATAACAATCATGGGGAGGCAATGTGCTGCAATTGGAGTGACTTAAAGTGCTCAGGTGCAAAAGGTGCTTAGTTGGAAAATGATTCCAAACAGGACTGATTTCCACTCACTATTCATTAATGATATGAAGTAAAACTTTAAAAAAAAGAATGTTTTTTATTATCAATTGTTCCTGAGTGGTCATAGAGTCAGTCTTACTGCATGGAAACCAGCTTTCAGGCCCAACTTGCCCACATCAACCAACATGCCCCAGCTACATTAGTGCCATCTGCTTGCATTTGGCTCATCTTATATTACTAAAAGTAAGATCTTGACCACTTCCTGTTTCATGATTTTAGAATAAATGCTGCCACTTACAGCTCAGATTTTTGGATATGTTACTCAGAGTCCCCCTCCGCTGCGCAGGACACAATTTTTCCCATGGATGAAAAATAAAAGAGTTATTAAAGTTTAAAAAATGTTGACATTCTCTCGGCTGCCTCTGCTGGTGGGAGAGGGGAGGGACTGTAAAACCCAGAAGTGTTGTGCCTCACTCAGTCTCTGCAAGATGGAGGAAGCGAGAGGGTTAGATCTCTCTGAGCTGTGAATAACACTGAACACATGTCTACTCAACTGTGAGTGCCCTTAATGTGGTTTGAAAATGAAAATGTGGTTGGTTTGAAATGCTGCACTGCAAATGGTTGTTGGTGGTGGTTGCTTTGAAATGCTGCACTGCAAATGGGTGTTGGCGGTGGTTGCTTTCAAACGCTGCCCTGCAAATGGTTGTTGGTGGTGGTTGCTTTGAAATGCTGCACTGCAAATGGTTGTCGATGGTGGTTGCTTTGAAATGCTGCACTGCAAATGGTTGTTGGTGGTGGTTGCGTTGTAATGCTGCACTGCAAATATTGTCGGTGGTGGTTGCGTTGAAATGCTGCACTGCAAATGGTTGTCGGTGTTGGTTGCGTTGAAATGCTGCACTGCAAATGGTTGTCGGTGGTGGTTGCTTTGAAATGCTGCACTGCAAATGGCTGCAAGTCTAAACTTGACAACTTCCTGCTTGCACTCTATATTGATTTTAGATAAAACGCTACCACTTACGGCTGTGATTTTTGGTCATCTTACTCAGTCCCCCTCTGCTCATCAGATGCAGAGGATTCTTCCCAGCAATTCAAAATAAAAGTGTTATTAGTGTTTTAAAAAAATGGTGAGAATCTCTCTCCTGTCAATCACGCCATGAAGGCCATGGTGGCCTTGCACCCTGCATGAAATGGTATGAAACTGCATTTGAATTTGGTGGGCTTGCACCCTGCTTGAAGTGGTATGAAACTGCACTTGAATTTGGTGGCCTTGCACCCTGCTTGAAATGTCATGAAACAGCACTAGCATTTGGTGGCCTTGCACCCAGCTTGAAGTGGCATGAAACTGCACTTGAATTTGATGGCCTTCCACAATGCTTGAAGTGGCAGGAAACTGCTCTTGAGTTGGTGGCCCTGCACCCTGCTTGAAGTGGTATGAAACTGCACTTGAATTCAGTGGCCTTGCAGCCTGCTTGAAGTGGTCAGAAACTGCACTTGAATTCAATGGTCTTGCACCCTGCTTGAAGTGGTAGGAAACTGCACCTGAATTTGGTGGCCTTGCAACCTGCTTGAAATGGAATTTCAAGGAATAGGCATGTCAACTGCTAGCCCACCAGCCATGAGTGAGATGCCAGCACACCAGGCTTGAGTGACTGAGCTGCCACCCCAAGAATCCATTTGGCCCACAATATCCATACTAGCCCTCTGGAAACCAACCCCTTCAGCCCACAATTCCCATACTAGCGCTCCAATATTGGAATTGTGGAGTGGTGGAATATTGCCTTGGGGGACCAGCCCTCCCGTGTGAACATGGGAACCATCGGGTCTCACTTAGTCTGGTATCTCTCTAAACCTCTCCTGTCCATGTACCTATCTATGTGTTAGTACCTGCCTCAACCACCTCCTCTGGCAGATACATCCATCACCCTTTGTGTAAAAAAGTTACCCCTCAGGTTCCTATTAAATCTTTTCCCCTTCACCTTAAGCGTATGTTCTCTGGAAAACAAAACAAAGCACATGCAACAGATATTTTAAACAAACAACTTTAGTTATATCACTATTCCAAGTCAACATTTGTGATAGATTTAGTGAGAAATGTTTTCCTGTTCTGGATCTCCATTATCTCCCTTCTAACCTTCTTCAGGGAGTAATTTATTCTAAGCTATCTCCTTTGTGTTGCACATAACTGTTTCCATGTAATTCTGCTGACAGATAATTAATTCTTCATTGTAATTAGAAACATCTTGTCAAAAACACCAAGTGATGATATTATTTCTGTTGGCTGTATAAGCATAGTGCAGCATGCAGTTTAAAACACATCCAAGTTAGTAAAGACCAAAAGGTCCCAAGTTCAGCCCCTCTGAGCTGTTTGCAAATCTTAACCAGGGAATCCACGGGAATGCTAAGAATGTCCTTAGTACTTTTACATTAGATATATACATCTGAAGGGAGATTCAATGAATAACAATAAGATTCACTACATATTGAATCACATGCTGGAGCATTGTCACATTTGTGGAGATTTGTTCAAGAATGAGTGTGAATACGAGTCAAGAGTATTTAATAGTAAGATTAAATTAGAACTTACCAGTTTGAAGTTTGATCTTGATTTTATGATGAGTTACGTTGGTGATTACGTGAAGAAGACCCGCCAGGCCGCATGCGCACCAAACATGAAAGCAGCAGTATGAAATCTCAAATAAACATCACCGAAGTACATAGTAAGATCAGTGACTCGAGAACTACCATATGATCCTTTATGAGAGAGGGTTGAGCATGGCGGGCACGTAATCACCAACGTAACTCCTCATAAAATCAAGATCAAACTTCAAACTGGTAAGTTCTCGTTTAATCTTACTATTTTACTTTGGAGTCACGTGAGTGATTCCGTGAAGAGTTCAAAGCTTTGTGATTTCATGCCGCAGATTACAAATCTCAGCATTCCACTGCATTGATTGACTCGAAATAGAAATAAATGCATTAGTAGCAACATTGCATTCAATGTAGTAATAGGGTGTAATTAATAATGTAAACAAACGACAGTACCCCTTAAATTTACATACTTAAACAGAAGTTAAAATGGCATTAGCAAACAGTCCTGGATTGACAATCGGCCGATGATAAAAATTCTGAAACATCAGCTCATTTGCCCATCCAGCGGCCACCATAATATGATCGACGGGCACGTCCTTCGCTTTGGCCGCCGAAGTAGCTGCTGCCCTAGTGGAATGAGATGAAAATCCATCTGTGTTACTACCTGCATCAATCAAAACTTGTTTCAGCCATCTCGAAATAGTGTTAACTGACACTCTCTTATGTGTTTTTTTATAACTGATAAACAATCCCATCTCCCTGTAACAGGGAGATGGGATTGTTTATCAGTTATAAAAAACCCTCTGTAGCTGCAATGTTATAAGCCCTCTGTAGCTGCAATGTATTGCATCAAATATGTTTTTACGCACAAGGATGGATCCGTGGGATATGCTGAAAATACTATTTTAAACCCTGTGACACCTGGCCTGCTTTGCTTGAGGAGGTCATAAATGTAAAACGTAATGTTGTCTGCAGTAGTTTCCATTCTGTCCAACTGTAATTTTTGTAATGACTGTACCCTTTGTGCTGAAACCAACACCCTAAGCATGGCCACCTTCATGGTGATTTTGGTCAAAGACAAAGATGAGATAGGAAACCACTCACATAGCATTCTAAGGACCATACTCACATCCCAAATAGCCATATATCTAGTTTTGGGAGGTCTGGAATTAAAAATGCCCTTCATCAATCGAACAACAAGAGGGTGAAACCCAATCGAATGTTTGTCTGACTTCATCCCTTCTTGCTGTATTGATTGCACTATAACTTAGTCCTTCATCATAGTAGAGGGTTGACAGAAACTCCAGAACATGCGAGTCACATGCTGTACAATAGTCAATATCATTTTGTATACAATAAGCTTCCCAATTTTACATAACAAAAATACTGCTTTTGAGTACTCGATCTCCAAGATGCAGTAAGCATGTCCACAGTTTGCCCCGACAATCCATGCCCCAGATATGGCCTTCTTAGAATCTGCAAATTAACAAATCAATACGGTCATACAACAGATGGCATTCGCCTGTTACCGGATGCACCAATAAATCCCTTTGTTTGGGAACAGCCATCAGGGGTTGTGTCATCATCTGTAGAATCAAAGGGCATCATGGCTGGGTAGGCCAGTCGGGTATCACCAGTACCGCTGAAGCATTGTCCTGCTTGATTTTAAGCAGACATCGATTTATTAGGCAAAACGGTGGAAATGTATATATATATATACATACCACCCCAATTCAGCGAGAAAACGTCAAATGCTACTGCGCCAGGATCTGGTTCCCATGATATATTTGGGAAACTGGTGGTTTAGTCTAGATGCAAACAAGTCAACATCTGGCGTTCCATATTTGACAATGATCTCTTTGAACACATCTCAATTCAACATCCACTCAATGTTGTCATGGAACCTTCGTGACCTGGTGTCTGCCACAGTATTGAATTTCCCTGGCAGATAAATAGCTGAGAGCCAGATGTGTTTGTCAATACACCAGATCATGATTTGGTTTGCCAGTCTATCGCAAGATACTGACTTGATACCACCCATGTGATTAACATATGCGACTGCCGTGGTGTTATCAATTTGGAGCTGAACATGAAGACTCCCGGCGGGGAGAGGAAGCCTGCTTTTGCTTGAACAATAAGCTTCGAGCCCATAAAATGCTCCTAAAAGCTCTAAATAGTTTCATTCCCCATGCCTGCAAAAGCAACGCTTCTTCCATACTTCATCTTCCTCCACAACTTGAATTTGTGTCTGTGGCACCCCACCCAAGTGCACTGACATCAGTCTGTAAGACCATGGAAGGTTATTCTAGCACAACTGTACTGAAACTACTGGAGAAATGTTGGACCCACCATAAAATATCAGTAATTGCTTCTGCTGATAATTGCATGGGCCTTTCACAATGCCCCAATTATACCTTGAGTGCCTGTTCCTTTGCTCTTTGTAATTGCTGATAATGCAAGGGCTTAATTGGACTGCTGGAAAAGCTGCTACCATCTTCCCCAGTAGCCTCGCCACTTGTCTAATTGAAGGTTTATGCTGGTTTAAAAACTTTAAACAATCCTCAATTAGCTCTGTACTTTTTCCCCTGGGCAAAGTAATTACCATTTTAATTGAGTCAATTGAGAACCCCAAAGAATCAATTATGGTAATTGGTGTTAATTTAGATTTACCCAAATGAATGATAAACCCCAATCTTTCAAATGTGGTTTTGACAATTGCCACTGATGTTTCAGCTACTTCTTTAGTTTGCCCAATTATCAAAATATCATCCAAATAAGTCATAATCACATGGCCCTGACCTCTAAGTAGTCCCAAAATTGGTTTTAACAACTTAGTGAATACTCTAGGAGCTGAGGTCAATCCATTTGGCAGTGCCTTATACTGCCATAATTGATTTATCCAAATGAATTTGAAATACCTTCTATGCTCGCAACGAACAGGCACTGAATAATAAGCGTCTTTCAGATCTACGGTTGCCATATAACAACGTCTGGAAATTCGTTTCTTGGCCGTAACCAGCGTTTCCATTTTGAAATGTCTGTAGAGTACAAATGGATTTAATTTTGTCAGATCCAAAATGATTCTGCATCGTCCGTCCTTTTTAGGGCGGGGAAAAATATTTCACACAAATTGGTGGACTTGATGAACCGTTTTCTCAATTACACCTTTGTTACATAATTTTGTGAGTTCAGCTTGAACCTCCATTACTTCTGTGTGTGAAAAATAAAGTGTTCTACTAGGAACATGTTGGAGAGGTGAATCACACTTCTGTTTATTAAGCTGCTTCCATTCGTAATAAAAAATGCCGTAATCTACCACCAACTTTTTCCTGTGTTACATTTAATATGTTTTTATGAGAACCAGGTCCACTTACCTCGCTGGTAACTGGTGCACCCTGCTGACTCCAGCCTCTGGCAGTAGTCCCCATGGTTGCTCATGTTCCAGCCGAAGGATACCATCCACGCCCCTGCGCTGAGGACCGACTTGTCCCTGGTGTAGCCCCGGATGCTGAGATGGTTCTCTAAGGATACTTTCTCTTCAGCTGTCTGCCGGGCATCATTGGTCTCATCAAGCTCATTGTTTTTGTGTCTTCATTTATTTCTTTGACCTCTCTCAGGTGTTGGATATTTGCTGGCTTGCAAAGCGCAGTCTTATAGCCCTTTTCCTCAATTGATCTCAAAATGGGTGTCCTGCTCTTGGTGTGTTCTGGCCACAAAACCACCATCCATTGTTCTTGCGAATGCTGTAATGCCAGCAGCTGGATTTTAATATCTTGACTTTGCATGCCGTGTCCCATTTGACCCCATATAACTTGATTCACAGTTGGAACTCTTAACAACTCACAGTTGCTTGGAGGCTCATGTTTTTTGGCTGTCTCATCCATAGTAAGCTCCTGGAGCTGATGAGACACCATGTAATTTATTATGGTAGCCAGCTCACCTGTTCCTGATGGTGCAGCAAATGGAAATGCCAGTGGTGGAACATCTGGTAATTCTACTGTTTCTTCTGGCTGAACTTCCCCATCAAATTCGGGCTCAGGATTGCCCTGATCCATTGCACTCCCTTCAAAATGAAAAGGGTATTCTGGCAGCACTGTTGCTGCTGGTGCATCTTTCTCTGAGCGCTGACACTCCTTCTGTTGGAGTGAAGTTCTTTGGAGGACTGTATGCAACATCTCCTCTACTTGGGATAGGTGTGTACACACTCTATCCAGCACCGGTGAGGAATCATTCCCCGACTCCGTGGATCTAGCAGACTTATCAATTGCCTTGCAATTGCCTAATGGCGGCGGCTCTGTGCTGTGTAGCTCTAAGTCTGCAGTCACTATCTCTGTAGCTAGCAACTGAACAGGGGTATGAGGCAGGGCTTCCAAGCCTGAGCTGCCGCGGCTGCTTGATCCTCGCCGCTTTCCCTTCCCTGTTTTTTCCATGCCAGCACTCGGTATAGCGTACCGGCCAGCACGGACTCGAACTCCAGTAAAAGTTTTTTTTTAAACTTACCTGGAGTCTGCATACTTACCGCTGGAGGAGCTCTGATCCTCGCAGCCTCCGTGCGTCAATGCAGCTGACGTACTGGTGCGCATGCAGCCTGGCGGGTCTTCTTCACGGAATCACTCACGTGACTCCGAAGTAAAAAAGTGTCAAATGTAGTGAAACAGACAATGGAACAAAGTGGAATTTTAGAAGGAACAGATCACAAAGGGATTTGAAGGAAGGGACTAATTGTGGTGCATTTGCTTTGGGTGAGCAGGATTGATACCCGTTTCTTCCAGGTACAAACAGTGATGAAAGAAAATGTGTGCGCTGAAGCTGGTATTTCTCACTTACCTTCTTTTAGTTTGGTTTAGTTTAGAGAAACATGGAAACAGGCTCTTCGGCCCATCGAGTCCATGCTGACCAGTGATCACATATATACTAATTCTATCCTACACACAAGGGACAATTTACAGAAGCCAATTAAACCTGTAAACCCGCACATTTTGGGGATGTGTAAGGAAACTGGAACAACTGGAGAAAACCCACAAGGCAACAGGGAGAATGTACAAACTCTGTACAGACAGCACTAGTAATCAGGATCAAATCACGACCTGGGTTAAATTCTGACCTCGTGTGCTGTCTCTACACAGTTTACATGTTCTCCTTGTGACCATGTGGGTTTCCTTCTGGTGCTCTGGTTTCCTCACACATCCCAAAGACGTGTGGGTTTGTAGGTTAATTGGCCTTTTTAAATTGCCCCTAATGTGTAAGGAATGAAAGAGAAAGAGATAAGATACAACTGGTGTGAACGGGTGATCAATGGCCGCTGTGTACTTGATGGGCCGAAGGGACTATTTCTATGTTGTGTCTCTAAACTAAATTAAACTAAAGTAAACTAAATGGAGCTGAAGTAAAATCATCCATGATTTTACTGAATGGTAGAGACAGCAAGAGGGGCCAAATAACATGTTCATGAGTATACCTCTTTTGCTATATTCTTTTGTTCTAATATTGCATTCCAAATTATGAAAGCTACTGTTTAATATTTCAAAACAAAACCTGCAGATGAAAATATGTTTATAAATCACATTGGAATGACTTGAGCACAGAAGTCTAGGATGATGTTCCATTGCTGCATGCAATTGATACTTCTCTGTCAGAGGCATTGTATTTTGAAACAAGATATTAAATATGGGTTTAAGAAGGAACTGCAGATGCTGGAAAATCAAAGTGACAAAAGTGCTGGAGAAACTCAGCGGGTGAGGCAGCATCTATGGATCAAAGGAAATAGGCAATGTTTTGAGCCGAAACCCTTCTTCAGTCTGAAACCCTTATTCTGTCTGAAGAAGGGTTTCGGCCTGAAACGCTGCCTATTTCCTTTGCTCCATAGATGCTGCCTCACCCGCTGCGTTTCTCCAGCACTTTTGTCTATATTAAATGTGGGTACCGTTTCCTTTCCCAGTTAACTTAAAACATTCATTATTGTCATTTTAAAGAGAAGGAGAATTATCCTCATTCACATTGGGCCAATATTGATCCGTAAATCATCAGCACAGGGGAAAAGCAGAGGTGGGAGTGCTCCACATGTCAGGCAGCACTTGTGGAGAAAAAATATACAAATGATCACAGAACAATAATTGGTGAAGGAGCAGGTGCGGGGATTGGTTGCAGAAGTTAAAGTCTTGGTGAGTTTTTTCACGATCGGATCATTTAAAAACCAGTCAGGGCCAGCCTGCAAAACATGCCTTAAAAATCGGCAGGTGATGGAGCAAGTGTGGGGATTGGCTGCAGAAGATAAAGCCAGGCTGTAGAATCTAAATCAGCAAATTTGTAAATTAGCTAATTTGTAAAATTAGTTAATTGAACTGCAAATAAAAGTAGGGCCTAGTTGTGGTGGTGCCTTGGTGAGTAAAGTGTGAGTCGTTAGCTCAAGAGTATTCGGCGAGGAGGCTGAGGCAAGCAGGCTACACTTGATTTGAAATTTGTGATTTTTTTTTGTCCACTACAGAAATGGCAGGTAAATTGGTGCAGTGTGTTTGCTGCAGGATGTGGGAAGGCAGGGACACTGCTGGTGCTTTGACAACTACACCTGCAGAAATTGTGTTCAGGTGCAGCTCCTGAATGAACGTGTTGGGGAACTGGAGCAGCAGTTGGATGAACTCAGGGCCATCTGAGAAAACGAGAATTTCCTGGACAGGACCTACAGTGAGGTTGTCACACCGAGGATACTGGAAGAGTGAAAGTGGGTGACTGTGAGAAAGAGGAGCAAACATGGAGTGCAGGAGACCCCAGTGGCTGTACCTACTGAAAACAGGTACACCCTCTTGGGAGTGGACAACACAACAAGATTGAGAGGGAGCCAGGGCTGTGCTTCCAACTTCAACGGGGAAGTGACGTCAGGCAGAGCCATAGTGGTGGGAGACTATCGTCAGAGGTATGGTCAGGAGATTCTGCGGCAACAGACGAGACTCCAGGATGGTGTGTTGCCTGCCTGGTGCCAGGGTCCAGGACGTCTCGGAGCGGCTGCACGGCATCCTCACGTGTGAGAGGAAGCAGCTGGAGATTGTTGTGCATGTTTCTCACGAATGATATAGGTAGGAAGAGGAATGAGATTCTGCAACAAGAATTTACGGAATTGAGCAGAAGACTGAAAAGCAGGACCTGCGGGGCAGTGATCTCAGGATTGCTTCCAGTACCTTGTGCTAGTGAAGGTAAGAATAGGAAGATAGAGGATATGAATCTGTGGCTGAGGAGTTGGTGCCCAGGGCAGCGATTCGGATTTCTGGATCATTGGGATCTCTTCTGGGGCAGGGGTGACATATAAAAGGGACAGGCTGCATCTAAACTGGAGGGGGACCAATATCCTAGTGGGAAGGTTTGCTTGTGCTACACGGGAGCAGCAGAGAGCTAGGAAAGAAGGTTGGTTTAAACGGCACATATTTCAATGCAAGGATCCTGACGGGTAACGCAGATGAGCTCAGGGTATGGATAGGAATGAGCGACTGGGACGTTGTAGCCATGACTGAAACCTGGTTAAGGGACGGGCAGGACTGGCAGCTCGATGTTCCAGGATTCAGGAGAGACGGGGGTGAGGGAAAAAGAGGTGGGGGGGTGGGGGGGGTTTGCATTGTTGGTAAAGGAGGATGTCACAGCTGTGAACAGAGGTGACATTATGGACAGTTTGTTTAGTGAGGCTATAGGGGAGGAGCTGAGGATCAAGAAATGGATGATCACCTTGTTTAGGGTGTACAACAGACCCCCAAATAGTCAATGACAATTAGAGGAACAAATGTGCTGGAAGATTGCAGACAGCTGCCGGTCATATAAGGTTGTTAAGGGAGATTAACTTTCCCAATATAGACTGGGAAAATCATAGCGTGAAGGGTTTAGATAGCGGTGTAATTCTTCAAATGTGTTCAGGAGAGTTTTCTTAAGCAGTATGTGGAGGCAACACTGGATCTAGTATCGGGAAATTGGGAAGGGCAAGTTAATGAAGTGTGTGTGGAGAAGCCTTTTGGGACTAGTGACCACAGTTCGATTAAGTTTAAGACAGTTACGAATAGGGATGGAGAGGGTCCATGGGTTAAAATGCACAACTGGGGTAAGGCCAACTTTGAGGGAATGAGAGAAGGTCTCACTCGCGTTGACTGGAGCAGGTTATTTGAGGGGGAAGGAACATTGGCCAAGTGGGTTCTTTTTAAAAGTGTACTGAAGAGGCAAAGCAGGCAAACATAAGAAAGCTTGGCGGACGAGGGATATTGAGACGTTAGTCAAAAACAAGAAGGATGCATGTGACAGGTACAGGCAGCTGGGATCAAGTGCATCACTGGAGGAGTTTTGGGAACTAAGGAGTAAACTTAAAAAAAGGAAATCAGAAGGGCAAAAAGGGGCCAGGAGATAGCTCTGGTGGGTAGCATTAAGGACAATCCCAAAAGATTTTATAAATACATAAGGGGAAAAAGGGTAACTCGAGAGAGTGGGACCTCTCGGGAATCAAAGCGGTCACCTCTGTGCAGAGCCACAGGGGATGAGCAAGGTCCTAAATGAGTATTGCTCCTCTGTATTTACCGAGGAGAAAGACAGTAGGAGGGAGGAAATTGGAGCAGTCACTGGAAGTGTCTCGAGAGCAGTCAGGGTCACCATCAAGGAAGTACTGAAGATACTGTCGTGTTTGAAGGTAGACAAATCTCCTAGGCCTGATCAGATATATCCGAGGACATTGCCGGAAACTAGAGAGGAAATTGTGGGAGCCCTGTTTGAAATTTACGAGTCATCCTTAAATACAGGAGAGGTGCCGGAAGATTGGAGGGTGGCAAATGTTGTGCCTCTTTTCAAGAAGGGCTGCAAGGAAAATGCTGCAAAGTATAGGCCGTTGAGCTTAACATCTGTAGTTGGTAAGTTGCTGGAGAGTATTCTGAGGGATAGTATATACAGACATTTGGATGGGCAAGAGCTGATTTGGGACAGTCAGCATGGTTTTATACATGTGAGGTTGTGCCTCACAAATCTGATTGATTCTTTTTGAAGACGTGACCAAAGAGGTTGATGAGAGCAGAGCTGTAGATGTTGTCTGCATGGACTTCGGTAAGGCGTTCGACAAGGTTCCGCGTGGTAAGCTGCTCTGAAAGGTTAGATCGTATGGGATCCAAGGAGAGATAGCCGAATGGTTAGCAAATTGGCTCCATGGAAGGAAGCATGGGTGATGGTCGAAGGTTGCTTCTCAGAATGGAGGCCTGTGACTAATGGTGTGCCTCAGGGTTTGGTGCTGGGCCTGTTACTGTTTTTCATCACTGATTTGGATGAAAAAACACAGGGCAAGATTAGCAAGTATCATCAGCAAACAAAAGTTAGTGGTTTGCAGATAGTGAAGATGGTTGTGAATGATTGCAGCAGTGTCTGAATCGATTGGCCAGGTAGACGGAGAAATGGTTGATGGAATTTAATACAGAGAAGTGTAAGTTGTTGCATTTTGGGATGTCGTACAAGGGCAGGACCTACACAGTAAATGGTAGGCCTCTGGTTAGTGTTATCGAGCAGATGGATCTTGGAGTACAGGTGGTAGACACAAAATGCTGGAGTAAATCAGTGGGTCAGGCAGGATCTCTGGAGAAAAGGAATGGGTGATGTTATGGGTCAAGACCATTCTTCAGACTGATGCATGGTTCTTCGGAAGTACATGTGCATGATTCCTTGAAGGTTGAGTCGCAGATAGATAAGGTGGTCAAAAAGGCTTTTGGCATTTTGGCCTTCATTAGTCATAGTATTATAGAAGTTGGGATGTCATGTTGCAGTTGTGTAAGACGTTGGTGAGACCGTATTTAGAATATTGTGTTCAGTTCTGGGCACCATGTTATAGGAAAGATATTGTCAAGCTTGAAAGGGTTCAGGAAATAATACAAGGATGTGGCCAGGCCTAGAGGGTGTGAACTAAAGGTTGAGTAGGCTGGGTTTCTATTCCATGGAGCGCAGGAGGATCTTATAGAGGTATACAAAATCATAAGAGGAATAGATTAGGTAGTTGCACAGAGGCTTTTACCCAGAGTAGGGGAATCGAGGACCAGAGGACATAGGTTCAAGTTAAAGTGAAAAAATTTAATAGGAATCCGAGGGGTAACTTTTTCACACAAAGGGTGGTGGGTGTATGGAACAAGCTGCCAGAGGCGGTAGTTGAGGCTGGGATTATCACATCGTTTAAGAAACACTTAGACAGGTACATGGATAGGAAAGGTTTGGAGGGATATGGACCAAGCGCAGGCAAGTGGGACAAGGGTAGCTGGGACATTGTTGGGCAAGTTGGGCCAAAGGGTCTGTTTCCACACTGTATCACTCTATGACTAATCATCTGGTCATTACTGTATTTACCATAAGTTCATACATTCTAGGAGCAGAATTAAGCCATTCGGCCCATCAAATCTACTCTGCCATTCAATCATGGCTGATCTATCTTTCCCTCTCAACCCCAACCTCCTGCCTTTTCCCCATAACCCCTAACACCATGTTACAAAAGTGACAATACATCAAAAGCGCCCTTTGGTTGTGGACACTGGTACGAGAGATGCTATTTAAATGTGGGACTTTCACATTATTCTAACAGTACATTGCATTACATTAAAAATGTTATTTTTATTCAACATTCTCAAATGGTATACAAAGATAAGCGGTGGCAATCGTGTTAATGTTTCTTTCTTCAGCCTGGCAAAATTAAATGGGATTCTCTTTCTTTTATTGATGTACCAAGTTGGTAATAATGGCAAAGTACTTAAATGAACTAATCCATGAATGTCAGAAAGTATTCCCATTTTTTAACAAAGTTTCAGAAATACATTTAAAATAATTGAAGTCTTATTGCTGAAGAGAACAAAAGCCATGGCTCTTTTTAACTGCAAGAATCCACTGATTTGGACGATACAGGGTCAGAACGGTTTAGGGTAGAACATTTTTTGCCAACAGATTGGATCTAAATCTTCACATTTACCATATCAGTCACTGCAAAGAGTGTTAACATCATTGTGGCCGTGTGAGCTCAAGTATCTTGCAGATAGCTTTTACTGCAGATTTTCCACTGAGGATTACAAAGCATTTCCATGGCAACTGAAGGATACACAAAAGTAAAACTTTGAAAATATATTGTTACATACTAACCTGAAGGTTTAGGGCTGAATTCTTGTCCCATCTCCAGAAATATTATCTCTTTAAAATATTATCCACAGGGACTTATTTTTGAAAATAAGAATAAAACCATGTTTACAATTGCCAGTGTTGTAGTTACTAAAAAATTCTAATTTTCCATATTTGTCGTTCCTATCTACGACAGTCATCCTGTTTTTTGTATTAATAATGCTGATTCTTCATTTCCAACTTCCTATTTAGTGTCAAGTCAACCCGAATCAATGCGAATATGCTTTCTTTGTTTAACCCCTGAGACCAAAATATTTCAACTAATTCTTCAGCTGCAATGTTGCAGGAAGCCAAGTACCACATGGCCTTCCTTAAAAATCACTTCATGTGAGTCGACATGAAACCAAAAGGATAGGATTACAGTCCTTATCCTCTGCTTTTGTGAGAGTCTAGATCATTCAGACTCAGAGGCTGCCTTACAGAAAATAGTTATTTTCTCAGACTGCTCTGGCAGAGTCATATTTTACTAAATGGAAACGAACTATAATTATGCCATAATCATGCTTTTGGGAAAGGGGAGAGAGAAAGATTATCTATGTGATACTGGGGCTATTCTGTAACTGTGCTTTGGTGTCCTGCTGTATTTAGTATGAGCCAATCATTAGTATTCCCAATTGCTACAGTATTAATTTAACCACTAACAGCATGCAGTGAATAAAATAAAATCTTTTTTTTCCAACTAAATATACTGTAACCAGAGCTTCCCCAATGATTTTGTGGATCAATGTGCCTTGTACTGAGTCATCCAGGCCAGGAAATCCACAGGCATTAATTCCTGGACTTTGCTGACTTAGCTGATTTCAGCCAGGTGGTAGCGACAGTGCCAAATTTATTCTCGACACTAAAGGAGAAAATTATTTAGATTTCTTCTTCATTGTATCTCTTGGAATATGTTTGTAATAGAAACATAAGAATAAAATCAAGTTTGGGTGTGTTTTCTTCAGCCAAAGATTTTATAGACACCATGAACTGTAGTTGCTGGTTAAGATACAAAGTGCAAGAGTAACTCAACGGGTCAGGCGGCATCTTTGGAAAACATTGATAGGTGATATTTCGGGTTGAGACCCTTCTTCAGATTGAAGAAGGTTACCTCCCAGAAATATCACCTATCCGTGTTCTCCGGAGATCCTGTCTGACCCACTGAGTTACTCCTGCACTTTATGTCTTTTTTGGACAGCTGGTTGACATGATTTAGTCTCCACAAACAAAGAAACATGAGTTTCTTAGGAAAGTTGAGAGATGCTGCCTTTCTTGAGACCATCTCAGTAAGTGTCATCACTCTAGTGAGAAGAACAGCAAAATTGAAGGAGGTATTTATTTTCTTCTGTAAATCGCTAATTAGGTTCTAGCGATTATATAATAATTAGGACTAGGTTCTTCTGGGCTTTCCCAGTCTTCCAAGAGAGCTCAAAATGACACGGTTTATAGTAACTAACGGGGGGGGGGGGGGGGAAATGGTGCTTCCCATCAATTGATATCTCAGACTGGAATCTGTTGGCACTTATACAAGCCCGCTCATATTCATTCTGAAGGCGTACGTGTCTTTCTGAAGGCGTATGTGTCAAATTAAAGAACAACAGACCCATTTGTATAAAAATCAAATTACAAAAATATATCCTAAACTGCAGTGCAAAACATGATTTGCAGTACCATTAAAACAATGCACTGTAATATCCATTCAATTTCTTTCTCACTGAATGACCTTTAGTGACTATTTCACACGTTGCTGCATACAGAAATGTCAATAATTCCCATTAAGTTATGAGCCATTATCATTTTGCTGCTTGGAACCATTCCAAGGCAAGTTGGGTTTTTTTACAGCAATCAAGGCCATTAATATATTTTTTTAATTGATATTCAACATGTGACTGATTGCTGATGTTTGTTACTTTAATGCAGTTTTTCCCCACTACAGGTGAAAAGGCTTTGCTGTCATATCTGTGAGCAGTAGGAGTCTAAAAAATGACAGCTTTGGCTGATGTCTTCTCTCTGCTCATGATAGATGTAAGCCTATATGTTATTAATTTACTAGTCACACCAAGAAGAGTTATGGCATGGTATGAGACTGATTATTTTACAAATATGCTGAAAAATCATGATTCATTGTGGAGCTCGGCATGGGTTCAAAGATGTCCTATTAAATATTCTGTGTTGTCAGTAGGAGGTTTGAGAATTAAATGGCACTATTGCACTGTGTGGCCAAACAAGCTAATTAGCTAAAATTGGGGAATTCAATATTTATACTGTTTGGTGGTAAGTTTGCTGAGGTAGTCTCAAGAAAGATAAAATCCCTAAACTTTCCTAAGAACCTCGTGTTTCTTTGCTTGTGGAAACAAAATAATGAAAACAAATTGTCCAAAAAAAAACCCAAAAGTGCTGGACTAACTCAGCAGGTCAGCCAGCATCTCTGAAGAAAATGGATAGGTGACATTCGGGTCAGCACCATTATTCGATCTGAAGAAGGGGCTCAACACCAAAGTTCGCCTATCCATGTTTTCCAGAGATGCTGCCTGACCCGCTGAGTTACTACTGCACTTTGTGTCTTTTTTGGTTAACTAACATCTACAGTTCATTGTGTCTATAAAACCAGTTGTAACTTCAGCTGAAGAAAACACTATCCATCTGAATATGAGGTGTTGGTCCTCCAGTTTCCATCTGGCATCACACTGGCAATGTAGGAGGCCTAGGACAGAAAGGTCAGTATGGGAATAGGAAGAGGAGTTAAAATAGTTAGCAATAGGAGATCACGTAGGCCATCCATGGAGACTGTTATCGCCATGAAGCCTTGGTTCACTCATTCATCCCCACCCAAACCACCCCTTCCTCAGATATTTTTCCCAGCCACTGCAGAAGATGTAACACTTGTCCCTATACCTTACATCCACCCGGGGACCACAGCAGTCATTCCAGGTGAGGCAGAGGTACATTGTGCACCTCCTTTAACCTTAACTACTGCATCTGGAGTTCTCGATGTCATCTCCTTTACATCGAAGAGATCAAGCATAGACTAGGCAACTATTTCGCTGAACACGTGCACTCGGTCCGCCAAGGCCTACGTGATCTCCTGGTTGCTAACCATTTTAACTCGTCTTCCTATTTCCATACTGATGTTTCTGACCTGGGCCTCCTCCATTGCTAGAGTGAGGACACGGGTAAACTAAAGGAACAGCACTTAATATTAATATTCCATTTGGGACGCTTACAACCTAATGGTATGAACATTAGAATTCTCCAATATTATGTAATTAACCCTTGTCCATCCATCTGACTATCACATCCCCACCCCTCACTCACCAGGTTTTGTCCTGCACTTGGTAGACATAAAGTGCTGGAGTAATGCAGCGGATCAGTCAGCATCTCTGAAGCAAAAAGTTGGGGTCCTTCTTCAGACCTGAAGTCCGCTTTGTCCTGCCCCTCCTCCTTTTCCGCTTTAACCCCTTTCCCACCCCACCGCAATCTGTCTGAAGAAGGGTCCTGAACCCAAAATGTCACCTATCCATGTTTTCCAGAGATGCATCCTGATAAGCTGAGTTACTCCAGCACTTTGTGTCCTTTTTGTTGTTGTTGTGGCTGTAGTTTATATTGCTATCACATTAGGTTCTATGGGTTTGAGTGCAGGCAAATTCGACGTTGAGTATTATATGCAGCTGCTACCAGGTGTACACATAGAAACACAAGACCAGGAAGGAGTTTCTATCCCAATGCGTTATTTTTTCCGGCCCTTGTCCTTATTATCAACTGCTTTGGAGACTGCCTACAAAGGATTGAAATCCAGGAAAAATCTCAGTAAGAACATGCTGCGATGCCAGAAATAACTATGAAGTCTTTATCCTAATAAAACTTGCAAAATTCTGACGACAACATTTAGAAAAAAAAAAACATGCAGAGCTGGAGTGACAGGGAGCAGTGTGATTGGTATAACAAAAATCATGATAAACCAAGTAATTACTTTCTAAGCTGCAAATATCTTCTTTGATACTTTCTATGTATAGAACAGAACAGAAAGGACCGAAAGGGGTAGTTCAGTCTATGACGCTTCTGTCAGAAGTGTGTTAGAGCTATCCGAATCATGCACCACTATTTCGCCATGGCCCAGCTATTATTGAATCTGCTTCCACCAGCATTTCTGGCAGTGCATTTTATAATAACATTTCTAATACAGTTTATAATCAAATACTGTATTGGAAAATATCCTCATTCTTAAATTTGTCGTTCTGATTTTTGGCAGTTTCTCATTTACTCTTTCTAAACCTTTCATGACTTTGAGCATCTCAGTCAAATCTCTCCATCAACTTCCCTACATGACCCTACTAAAGACATTGTTTTTTTCTGTTTTTTTTCTTCACCCGACTGTAGTTTTTGAATAAACGGTAGTTGCATCCTCTCTAAGGTGTGACATCATTTCAAAAATGGTGTACCTGCACGCAGTCACATTACCCCAGCTGAATCTTGACCAGCATTGGATAATGTTTTCCTAACTTGGTACTTCATGAGAACAAAACTGGACACCACTGCAAAGTGTGATCTGAGATGGTGATGTGTGATTAACTTGCATCATTTGGCCTGATACAATGCACATAAAAATATTATGCTGCATGCTCATTAACTGACCTCAGTGATTAGTCAGTGCTAACCAAAGATCCTATAGCGAGCAAGATAGTCCACTCCTAATAAATCCAATGGGCTGACGTGTATTACACAACGGAACGGATCGTCGGTCACTTCTTCGGCCATTTCAGTAATCCCGACCCGATTTTGGTTATCCCTTTCGCAGTGTAATCAACGCTGTGGGGAAACAGTTTGTGTGAATAAATTATAATTCTGTTAATTTTCTTTTTTTAATGTTTTTTTTAATTTTATTTTTTTTAATGTTTTTTTTTTAATTTCTTTTTAAATGGCTCGTGTGCTGTGTTTGAGTTGATGTTTGTATTAAACTTGCACTGTAATTCTTCTAATCACACTGTTCACAACTGCGGTATTTGATAAAATAATAGCAATATGAAAATTCCAGTTGCTTTACTCTTGGAATGTTCCTTTTGTGTCGATGGAATTGCTTTTCAACAATAAAATGGGTCTGGTCTTCCCAATAGCCAGAGAATGGATGAGATCTGTCAGCAATGGTGGGGTTATCTAAATAAAGTATTTAACAAAATAAAATTTGTTTTGAGCAAGATTAATAAATGATGTGGAACTTAAGGATGATTTTATTCAGCGACCATACAACTGATTAGATTGTGCAGGAAAGAACACACATACACACATATATGAATGTGATTTAGATGTATATAATCATATTATACACGCATATATATTTCTCCAGTTTTTTATATATAATGATAAACTTTATTTTGGATTCAAGGCCCAGACAAGGGACAACATTACATAAAAATACATTGCAAGCCTCCCCACAACTTTATCCTGGCATCCCAGCCGTGCTGATCCGGGCTAGACTTCCCACATGCCGTGGAAGGAACATAGGCATCTATTTGCTTTTTATTGTGAGGCAGAAAGAAAATGAGAAGATTTTTAGCAAAGATCTTTGATTTTTCGAGGATGTTTCCGTGACCAGCTTCCGTCTCTGCACTAGTATCTTTGCTCTACTATGGGATCTTCGGTGCGGAAACGGAAGCCGGTTACTGAAATGGTGCTGAAGGTTACCCATGTCCCTACTACGGCTTTTTAGTCGAGTGGACTATCTTGCTCGCTGTAGGATCTTTGGTGCTACCCACTCAGTTTCATGTGTAGGAAAGAACTGCAAATGCTGGTTAATACCAAAGATAGACATAAAGCACTGGAGTATCTCTGCGAGTCAGGCAGCATCTCTGGAGAGAAGGAATAGGTAGCATTTCGAGATGGAACCTTTCTTCAGACTGAAAGTAGAGGTGCGGGAGGGGGTGGAGGTGAATTAAAATAAACTGGAGGCAAGAAAAGGCCAGAACAAATCAGGGCTAGCAACTGATTTTGTGGAGTTTTGTGATGTACTGCATGTTCATGGAGCTAGATAAATTAATTGTTGCACCTTTCGAAGAAAAAATACTTTGTGGTTGTAGATGTTGTTGGAATTCATGAGGCAGGTCTTTGGGCTTTGCTGTTGAAACTCCGTTTAATAATTGTTTGGAGCATGCACGTTGCTTTTCAAACATAGTTCTGGTGTTTTGTCAACAATATGGACAGAAGAAGGCAGGTCATTTTCCCACGGGTCAAGGGGAGATGGTTCTTGGTCATTTTTAGCACTAATGCTGCATTCTAATTGACTGCCCACTGGTGAATAATGTCTGGTTTTGATGCAAGTATGCATGAATTGCTTGAATATCAGATTAGTCATCACAAAGCTGAGCATGCCATATGCCTCATTAAGCAGTTCAGCTTGGTATGCCCCCTCAGCCCACAACCCCCTCAAATCCCCCCACCCCAGTTCTCACTTTCCTGCCCACCCTTTAATTCTTATCATTGTGTAACCAGTGCCTCGGTGATCACTGCCAAATCTCTGAGTCAGAAGGTTGGAGGTTTAAACCCCGAATCGGAAGTTAAATATAAAATTTACACTGACATTTGTGTGCCATACTGAGGGAGCACCACAATGTCAGAGGTGCTGCCTTTTGGATGAGGCATGAAATTCAGACCTCATTTACCCCTTCAGGTGAATATAAATGATCGCATGGTGCCATTCCAAAGAAAATCTGGCAGTTTTCCCTGATTGAAATGGAAAACATTGCAGTTGGCAGATATCTGCAACAAAAGAGGGAAAAGCTAGAAATATGCATCAGTTCAACACATCCTCGTCTTTCACAACAACAAGCCAACATATTAATTTAGTACCTTAATCAAACACTCTCCCTTCAAAGATTTTCTTTTTAACTAGTCTGAAAGAAGCTCGGTAAACAATTATAAAGGTGATGCCAAGTGCTTGAGACAGCTTGGGTCAGACAGTTGAGTTATCCAGCACGTTATCTTTTATTGTAACCAGCATCTGCAGTTCCTTGTTTCTGTAATGGTGATGCAACAACTTCATATTCTCAGCATGGAACTTCATGTCAGTAACATATATCAAGATTTTATGTCCGAACATCAGTGAGCCATACAAGACTTCCCATCAGTGAATCATTCTACTTGGCCTTAGTGAGCTCTTGATATGGCTTTGGGAAGTTGTTTGATTTGTGGACAGGTACAATCCACCAATACTACACATGTGTTACCACTCCTTTTGATATCTCCCATGCTGTGCATTGTAATGCTGCTTTATAAAGCAATGGCAAAATGCCCAGATTTAATTTCTGCATAAAAGCACAGCTGCACTGTATTCACAGAGATTTGTCTTGAGTTTCATACAGAGTGGGTTTGAAGTCTTATTATAGATTAAATGTATCATCGTAGCTGTTCATTTCTTATGGGTGCATTGTAATTATGTACATTACCCAGGTAAGTTGAGTTGCCCATGATGTTTTGTTCAATACAGAATCCTTTGATTGACTCACTGGCACAGATGTTTCCCTTTGTGGTGAGACCATACTCTCAGTGAACTGTGAGCATGATGTTAACATTCAAAGGCTGCTCATTGTTTTTTGGGGGGGGGGGGGGGGGGGGGGGGGGGGGGGGGAGGGGAGTGTTATAGGGTCATAGACACGCCTCTCAGCCCACCATGTCCACACTGACCATGAAGTACCCAATTATACCTATCCCGTTTGTCAACATTTGGTCCATGGCTCTCTATGCCTTGGCCATTCAATTGCTATCTAACCTGAAACATTGTCTGTCCAATTCCTTTCACAGATACTGCCTGCCCCATTGAGCTCTTCTCACACTTAGTTTTTATGTGCAATTCAAGTGATCGCTAGATAGTTCTTGAATGTTCTGGGAGTACTTACATCTACCACCTTCTTCAGGCAGTGTTGTTAAATCCAGCCAATTTGTGGTGTGGCATGAGATGAAGTGATACAGGACAGTTAGAAATGTGATGGTTCTATTTGATCTTATTTGATTGTGCACGCCAGGTTGATTGCATTCGTTGAAACAGGGCGGCCCACGTGAAGGTTGCAATCTCCCACCCTGTTACTGCATCTCAGCAATGATTTTGCCTACAGAGACTGTTATCTAACTAGGAAAACCACTAGAGTTCTTATAGTTCAAAGTGGGTCTCCATCAGACAGTGCACTACCTTAACTGAGGCTTTTGGGGAATTGATCTGGAGCCAAGTTCATGACAAGACTTAAGGGCAGTCCTTGCAGCTGTGAGAATGAATACCCACTGAAGGACTTTCAAAGGAAAGGATATGTGAAAAGTAGCAAGGAAAAATTAATCAAGGAGAAAGAAAATTAGAAAAACCTGAAAATAACTATTCTAATAAATAAAAACAAGTTTGAATATAAGTAATCAATGACCAGAGACAAATCGTTGGTTACAATTGATTAAAGGCTAGAATTTGCAGACACAGGTGAAGGAACTGTACTCACTGCTGACATTGAAAGCACAAGTATCCAATGGTTCAGTCAATGGATCAATGGGGCTTTATTTGTCACATATGCGACTGCACAGTGAAATTCATTTTGCATATATTCCACATGTAGTCACCACCATGTTTTGGCGCCATTTCCAAAGTCCAAAGTCTGGTCAACGTGCGTGTTCGGTCTACCAACAATCTCTGTGGAGAGGGCATCCCTTTTCCCAGAACTTGCTGTTTTCCAGTTACCTCTCAGGGGTGTCCAAGCACCCAGCAACCGTGACCCTAAAGGATAAGGTAACAAATTGCCCACGTTAGAACTAGATGAGAAAGCATACCAGAAATTTCAATTACAATTAAACAGTGCTAAATAATGATTGGAACACACACCTGTGATTAAAGTAAAAGTTGAAATATATGCTTTTATTTTAAATGTATGTTCAAAATTCCTTTATGTTTTGAAAAATTCACACGGAAATTACTTTATACAAAGCTGGTTCGCTCGTGCGTCAGACGATGTAGCTCGCTGTTGGCTTCTGTCGTCGTCCAACATGTTGTCAGAATTATCGCCCGACGCGTCACAGAGTGCATCACGTCGTCGCTTCCAGGGGTCGCCAGGAGGAGGCTTCTGTCGTGATCCCCCCCCCCCACACAAAGCTGTTTTTTCAGAATATATTTGTTTGCTCGTCAGTAAATAGCACCTGGTGTAATTTTGCAAACATAGACCTTATGCAATGATATGTAAGATGTTTGGAGCATTTTATACCAGGATTTATTCTTAAATTGATACCATGGATACCATGTAGTGTATCTAGACTTTCAGAAAGCCTTTGATAAGGTCCCGCATGGGAGACTGGTGACTAAAATTAGAGCACATGGTATTGGGGGCAGGGTGTTGATATGGATAGAAAATTGGTTGGCAGACAGGAAGCAAAGAATAGGAGTGAACAGTTCCTTTTCAGAATGGTAGGCAGTGGCGAGTGGAGTGCTGCAAGACTCGGTGTTGGGGCCGCAACTGTTTACCATATATATTAATGATTTGGAAGAGGGAATTAGGAGCAACACTAGCAAGTTTGCGAATGACACAAAGTTGGGTGGCAGTGTGAACTGTGAATGTTAAGAGGTTGCAGGGTGGCCTGGACAGGTTGAGTGAGTGGGCAGATGCGTGGCAGATGCAGTATAATATAGATGTGAGGTTGTCCACTTTGGTGGTAAAAACAAGGGGGTAGATTATTATCTCAATGAGGTTAGGTAAGGGGGAGGGACAGCGAGACCTGGGTGTCCTTGTACACCAGTCACTGAAAGTTGGCGTGCAGGTACCGCAGGCAGTGAAGAAAGCTAATGGAATGTCGGCCTTCATAACAAGAGGATTTCAGTACAGGAGTAAAGAGGTTCTTCTGCAGTTGTATAGGGCTCTGGTAAGACCACATCTGGAGTATTGTGTACAGTTTTTATCTCTTAATTTGAGGAAGGACATCCTTGTGATTGAGGCAGTGCAGCGTAGGTTCACGAGATTGATCCCTGGGATGGCGGGACTGTCATATGAGGAAAGATTGAAAAGACAAGCCTTGTATTCACTGGAGTTTAGAAGGATCAGGGGGGCTCTTATAGAAACATATACAATTATAAAAGGACTGGACCAGCTAGATGCAGGAAAAATGTTCTCAATGTTGGGCGAGTCCAGAACCAGGGGCCAGAGTCTTATAATAAAGCGGAAGCCATTTAAGACTGAGGTGAGAAAAAAACCTTTTCACCCATAGAGTTGTGGATTTGTGGAATTCCCTGCCTTATTGGACTGTGGAGGCCAAATTACTGGATGAATTTAAGAGAGAGTTAGATAGAGCTCTAGGGACTAGTGGAATCGAGGGATATGGGGAGAAGGCAGGCACGGGTTATTGATTGGGGACGATCAACCATGATCACAATGAATGGCTGGCTCTTCCTGCACCTATTTTCTATGTTTCTATGTTTCTATCATAGCATTCCAGTAGCTCCCTTTGATTGCAGTGAAGGTAGGTGCAAATGTTGTAACCTGCAAAGCTGTACTGGATTACTGACAACTATTTCACATTTTTGGATCCAATTTTAGAGACATAGAAATCCAGAACTCGCTCTGATGATAGAGGATGTTGCTACTTCTGCTATTATTGACACTGCAAAGTATAGGTCATTGAGTTATTGACATTTGAAGTTTGCTAAGGATTGCCATTGGCATCACTGCCTTGTCCGATGTACGTTAATGAATATATAACGTTTTTTTCTAATCTTGCCCAGTGATACGAAACTAATAAATATATAATCAATGAGGCAGACAATAGCACACCTCAGGGGACACAGACAGTGTTGTGAAATCGGTGTACAGTTGGGTGTATGATGTGATAAATTTTGGTGAAATAAATGAAGTGAGAGGATATGAACCAAATGGTGTAATTTTAAAATGGAATGCCACGTTAGGCAGACCTGGGGTATGTATGTACTCAAAACCTTGAATAAGCTGAGACATGTTGCGAATGCTGTATATAAAAGGTTAAACAGGATCCTTGTATTTGATAATAGTGGAAAGAAGGACAAAAGTGAGGAAAAGCTACTGACCCTTCATGATGTATGTCAGCTCTCGATTTTGTGTACAATTCTGGCCACAGTGGTAGAAATGAAAGTTTGTCAACATTCTGGCGAGGATGAGAAAGAGATGTGTTACAGCTGGGGAGCTGGAAAGACTGGAGAAGCTGGGCCTGATCTCATTAGAGCAGGGAACATTATGAGAGCTGTTAATAAAGTTGTTCCAAAGATTGAATGGTTAGTACGTAGAAACTGTCACCACTGATAAAAAATATCCGTATCAAGGTTCAGTGATCTACAACGATTGGCCAAATGACCAGAGGAGACATGAAGAAGCATTTTTCATAGAATCACATAAAATTTATAGTAGAGAGCAGTTCTTTAGCCCAGTATATTCAGGATAGTCATCTGGCGCACTCCCACCCACCATCACGCAGTTCACACCTCTATTGGTCACTACTTTCTAAGTACATATCTAAGTATTTTTTGCACAAAGGTTTCTCCTACCGACACAATCCCAACTCAGGGCAGCACAGTGGTGTAGTGGTAGAGTTGCAGTCTTATAGCACCAGAGACCTGGGTTCAATCCAGACTACGGGTGCTGTTTGTATGGTTCTCCCTGTGACCGCATGGGTTTTCACAGGTTGCTCCGGTTTCCCCCCACATGTCAAAGACATGCAGGTTTGTAAGTTAATTAGCTGCAGTAAATTGTCCCTAATGTGTATGAGAGTAGCAGTGTATGGGTGATCGCTGGATGGGGCGGACTGAGTGGGCCAAAGGATTGTTTCCATGCTGTATCTCTAAAGTCTAAAGTCAGTGAGCTGTTATGACTTGGAATGAACATCCTGAAATGGTGGAAAAAGCAGATTCAACCACATTTTCCAGAACAAAAATGAATACACAACTGTAGGGGGATAACATATACTACAGGGAAAGTGCAGGAGTATTGGATTAATTGAATTGTTCTACTAAATAGGCAGCACTAGCATAGAGGCCAACTATGCAACATCCACTGTAATGTACAAGAAGTAATTCATTAAGGCAGGGAAGGGAAGATTTTATGGCCACTTGAATGTTATAAATGGGATATTAGCCTGCCAACGATGGTGGGAATTGACATAGCTTCATTTCCTTGGCAGTTTCACAATTTTCTTTCAAACTGACTGCTGAAGTTAGCCTTTTAACGTGTAAGTTAAGGTTTAGATGCACATGTGACTTATTTTAGGATGTCCCATACTGAGATCACCTGATTATGGTGCTGGAGGAACCCATAATCTGGTTTTGCTCTTTATTTATGAGGCTTGAACGAATAGTACAGTTCCTCCAAGGAATTGGAAAACCAACCTAGGTTACGTTCATCTGGTTCTTTGTCTCCAACGTGCCACCATTGTTAGACAGCTCAAACAACTATTTAGTGAAACAAATTATTCCGCCTTGTGAACCCGTTGGATTGCCAAAATTGCACAGATCGTGAGCTGGTTGTTAATTTATTACCCATGGACAGGTAGCTAAAATCTAATCTCGAGAATGGAATGAGCATAGATCAATAGCAAGACGTATCATAGATCTGCATCAGGGAAATATATTTCATGGATATATATTTGGATATACTGTAGCCATGGACATATATTTGTATATATCCATGGACATATATTTCAAGATCCATGTCTTGTTGGGAGAGTACTTCCAGAGTGGATATGAAGACACATTGTGTTTATCTTTGGATATGAGTTCCAATGTTTGTAGGCATTAAAACAAGATTTCAGCTTAACACAGACCATGAATAAAACAAAAAATGTTTTTGTTTCTTATATCCACCATATGTAATTGTTTTGATATTCATTGACAAAAGCAGACAGCTGTTGGCTTAAACTTTGGACAATCTTTCCAGGACTGTGAAAATAAATCAAAATTGATGAAATTCCATTACCCAATGCAATATTTAATATTTGACATTGTGAACGGTGCATAAATTCACGTCATGAAACGTTTACTGTCACCAAGTATTTTGGAGAAATGCGAGTTAATGGGGCTGTCACACTGCAGGGACCTAATTTACGAGTTTAGGAGAGTTTAAAAAAGTGTCATGGTCGTGTTGTATCGCTGAAGTAGAACACCTCCTACGACCTCCTTTGACTATGTAGAGACCCACCTACGAATATGTAGAAGACCTCCTTCGACTATATAGAAGACCTCTTTCGATCTCCTTTGACTATGTTGAAGACTACCTTCGGGAAAATTGGACACCGAATAGTGGAGAGTGAAGACGACCACCTTCGACTATACTAACACTATGTACGACTACCTTCGACTACCCTCGATTACCTTTGATTGCCTTTGATAACCTATGAATAACATGCCGACCTACTAGGACCTACTTCGACTAAACCTACGAGTAAAAAATAAAATAGATTTTTTTCTATGCCGACCTTTTTTTACTCGCGGACAATTTTCAGCATGCTAAAAAATCGCCTCGACAAAACCGAGGCCTCGTGTATGCGGGGACTACTCTCGAGCATGAAGGAGAATTACATAGACCTCCAAGGACCACGTGTCAACCATGCTGTGAGTATGAGTTGAGATCAAACTCTTCTAAACTCGCTAACTAGGTCACCGCAGTGGGACAGGCCTTTTACACATCCATCCAGCAGAGGGACCTGGGTCCCGGAGATGGGTGCGATCACTCATTTATTTTAGTCATTGCGGTGATGTGGAGGTTCAACAAGTTAAACCGCGACTGTTGAACAAATACACAGACGCTTTGGGGATAATTGTAATCTCATTTGTCAAGCATGAGTCAAGGATTTGGGTGGAATGCTAGTTTTACACCTGCTCACAATTACTGCATCCTTGCAGTGCAGATTTCAAAGGAGGGTAAAATGAAATGGGGTGTAAATCCAATGTCACACCTAATCCAATTCTTTTGCAGGGGTGAGTCTAGGTTCAAACATTCCCTATTGATCTAATTTAAAAAATGCTTTACCTTTATATCTTAAGTGTGGTGCAACTGGGTTATTATAAGGGTATTATGTGAAGAGGTGGGAATTATGTGAAGCCAGATAAATACACGGAAGGATCCTAAGCTGAATTGTTGCATGTTCATGCCCTCCAGAAGTTGCTCCAGTGAAAAATCTCCTCAAAGTATGCCTCCTTTGAAGAAGGTCTCCTCCTCTTTCCTTCTGTTCTATGAGATCCTCTCTCACTGCTCCTCCTTTGAGAGTCTAAAGAAGGATCCCGACCAGAAACATTGCCTGTCTATGACCTGAGGCAATGCTGCAAGATCTGCTGAGTTACTCCAGTACTTTGTGCTTTACTCAAGATTCCAGCATCTGCAGTTCCTTGTGTTTCCTAAATACAAACCATGAACAGTTTGAAGACAGACATTCATAATTTGTCAGCAATTCTTACTGTCAGCAGTCATAGACTGAATTTCACTCAATCCACACGGTGTGCGGCAACTGTACTCTATCATGTGCCACATTTTGTTCTCATGTTGTTACATGTCCTAATTGTTTTACGAACCACGATATAATTTCATGGTAGCGCTAGCTGTATGTCACATGGTCAGGTTTTATACTTTCAGTTCCTTGGGCAGCTAATTGAACCAGATCACTAACTGAAACTCTTCCAGACAGTTACACAAAGTCTTAATTGTGCTTGGACTGTACCCTGCCAAAACTAACTCCAGTGTGCCTCATGCTGCTGTGGAACATAGCAATCATGAGAATATTCAGAACATGCATAAGTAATTTCTTCCCGACACTCGATACCAACTCCTGTTGCATGTGCTCCTAATATATAGAAGAATCTCAAGTGCTGAAGTAATTTCAACTCTTCACCACAGCGTCTTATATGCTAGATGACATCATGCAATAGCCACAGCAGGGAACTGATGCCACTTGATTTATGTCAAATCACTGTAGCCACAGGCAGCTTTTATATATCTTTTGCCATCAGTCATTTGACTTTGGCATTGCCCCAAGACATGTTATGAATGCAGATTAATTAATCAGCATCTCACTGTGTATCACAGGAACTCTAAAATGTTGTTGATTTTGCTCCCAGCAGGCATGTCACTGATGCATTCACACCAGAGAGTTTCAGATTCACTCTTTCAGGTTCACTGGTCTGTGGCCAGTTTAGCTGACCTTATTTGGGTCAAAAGTCATAATATAACAGTGTCCCCAGGCAAAGGAGGAGACATTCATTGAGATCCTGCTCCACAGTTCTTCCTGCTGGAAAGTAGATTATTGAGGGGTGATTCTTCTCACGGTAGTTGAATATAAAGGGTTCCTGCTGCACAGTACACACAGGAAAATTGGAAATGAAGGATTGAATTGTGAAACGCTTGCTGCTAAATCCACTGTTGAATTAAGTAACTGATTGGAAACATTGGCAAAGTTTCATTCTGTGCAGCATTCCCCAATGGTCTGATGCATACATCCACTGGGATGGTACCTGGTCTGTGAAGCTTTAGTGATGTCATGAGATTAGAGAAACAGAAGTGCTTTGTGGAAAGCAGAGGCGGTAAAAGGAAAATGCAACGGTAATAATGGTGGCCAAACTTGAATAGATTGAATACAGTAATAAAATGAGTTTTCAATGACTGAAGTGTCAGTAATCAGGCATCAGACTTGAGTATGGGCGGCGCCTCCCTTGCGGAAGCGGCCCCTGCAGTCCGTCTGTCTTTTTTTTATTTTTGTCCCATGTATGTGTAGTTTGTTGTTTTTATATTGTTTTTAGCTGTGTATATGTTGGGGAAACTTTTGGGTCTCTTCCCTGTACGGGGGGACCCAACTTTTCCTTGTTGGGTCTCCGTTGTCGTTGGGGCCTAGCACCGTGGAGCGGCCTCCAGCCGGAACGACCTGGGGGCTCCGGTCGCGAAGCCTGCGGACTTACCATCGTGGAGCTGGCCGGCTTCGGAGCGGGGAAGAGCTGTGGTGGTGCGCGGCTGCGACCCGACTTCGGAGCTCAGAGGCTCCAGCCGCAGGCACGGTGGACGGTGACATCGGGAGCTCACAGGTCCCTGGTGGGAGACCACTTTTTGGAGCTCCCGCAACAGAAACATCTCCCCGAGTTGCGGGGTTGAAAACGACCCAGAGCGGGGCCTTACATCGCCTGGCATGACTTTAAAGGCCGCGGGACTTGCCATTGCCCGCCAGGGGCTCCAATATTAACCATATAACCATATAACCATATAACCATATAACAATTACAGCACGGAAACACGCCCTCTCGGCCCTTCCAGTCCGTGCCGACCATTTGTTTTCCCCTAGTCCCCATCTACCTGCACTCACACCATACCCCTCCATTCTCTTCACGCCCATATACCTATCCACTTTACTCTTAAATGTTAAAATCGATCCTGCCTCCACCACTTCTGCTGGAAGCTCATTCCACACAGCCACCACCCTCTGAGTAAAGAAGTTCCCCCTCACGTTACCCCCCGAAAACTCTGTCCCTTAATTCTCATGTCATGCCCTCTTGTTTGAATCTTCCCTACCCTCAATGGGAAAAACGTATCCACGTCAACTCTGTCTATCCCTTTCATCATTTTAAAGACCTCAATCAAGTCCCCCCCCCCCTTAACCTTCTGCGCTCCAAAGAATAAAGACCTAACTTGTTCAACCTTTCTCTGTAACATAGTTGCTGAAACCCTGGCAACATTCTAGTAAATCTCCTCTGTACTCTCTCTATTTTGTTGACATCCTTCCTATAACTAGGCGACCAAAATTGTACACCATACTCCAGAATTGGTCTTACCAATGCCTTGTACAATTTTAACATTACTTCCCTACTCCTATATTCAATGCTCTGATTTATAAAGGCCAGCACACCAAAGGCTTTCTTTACCACCCTACTACATGCGATTCCACCTTCAGGGAACTATGCACAGTTATTCCTAGATCCCTCTGTTCCACAGCATTCCTCAATTCCCTACCATTTACCATGTACGTCCTATTTTGGTTTGTCCTGCCAAGATGTAACACTTCACACTTATCAGCATTAAACTCCATCTGCCATCTTTCAGCCCACTTTTTCCAAATGGCCCAAATCTCTCTGTAGACTTTGAAAATCTACTTAATTATCCACAACACCACCTATCTTAGTATCATCTGCATACTTACTTATCCAATTTTCCACCCCATCATCCAGATCATTGATGTACATGACAAACAACAGTGGACCCAACACAGATCCCTGAGGCACCCCACTGGTCACCGGCTTCCAACCTGACAAACAGCCATCCACCATTATTCTCTGACATCTCCCATTCAGCCACTGTTGAATCCATCTTGCTACTCCGCCATTAACACCCAAAGATTGAACCTTCTTAACCAACCTTCCCATGGGGAACCTTGTCAAAGGCCTTACTGAAATCCATATAGACAACATCCACTGCTTTACCCTCATCAATTTCCCTAGTTACCGCTTCAAAAAATTCAAGAAGGTTTTGTCAAACATGACCTTCCAGGCACAAATCCATGTTGACTGTTCTTGATCAGACCCTGTTTACCCAGATGCTTATATATATTATCTCTAAGTATCCTTTCCATTAATTTGCCCACCACTGACGTCAAACTAATAGGTCTATAATTGCTAGGTTTATTCTTTGAACCCTTTTTAAACAATGGAACAACATGCGCAGTTCGCCAATCCTCCGGCACTATTCCCGTTTCTAATGACATTTGAAATATTTCTGTCATAGCTCCTGCTATTTCTACACTAACTTCCCTCAATGTCCTAGGGAATATCCTGTCAGGACCTGGAGACTTATCCACTTTTATATTTTTCAAAAGTGTCAGTACTTCCTCCTCTTTGAATCTCATAGTTTCCATAGCTACTCTACTTTTTCCCCTTAACTCACAGAGTTCAATATCCTTCTCCTTGGTGAATACCGAAGATTAAGACCCGGAGCAGGGCCTTACATCACCTGGCTTTAACATCGGGAGAGGATGGAGAGCAGGGGAGAGACAAGACTTTGCCTTCCATCACAGTGAGGAGGTGATTCACTGTGATGGAGGTTTGTGTGAATTGAGTTGGTTGTGTGACTTGTAAAATTGTTTCTTCTTGTTGTATGGCTGCAGAAACCAAATTTCGTTTGAACCTCATTTGAGAAACAGAAGTGGCGCGGCTGGGACTTAGATCTACGACCGCCGGCCTGCGGCCTACACCATCTTGAAGCCGCGGTCTCCGGTAGGGAAGCACCGATTCGGGGCTTACCTTGCCTGTACATCTGGCCGCCTGCAGCGGCAACAGCGGATGTTTATGGTCCCGGCCACAGAGGAAAATGGAGGAGAACTGACTGAACTTTATGCCTTCCACCACAGTGATGAATGCTGTGGTGGATGTTTGTGTTAAATTTTTATTGTGTATTGTGTGTTCTTCTATTGTACCGCTGATGACAAGTTCATTTCACTGCACTTCATTGTGTATGTGGCGAATAAAAATGACTATTGACCATTGACTATTGAAATACCACTGAGCAAATGAACTCACTGGGCAGCTCATTAAAAGAACCAGCACAACTGAATGCTTCCTTGTGCAAAACACAAAGTGATGGAGGAGCTCAGCAGGTCAAGCCACATCTGTACGTGGAATGGATAAACGTCATCTCTCCAATCCCGCCACTGATCCTGCCGGGCCCATTAAGTTACTCCACCACTTTGTGTTGTGCTCAAGATTCCAGCACATGCCATTCCTTGAGTTCTTGTTCATGAAATGGCAAAGAAATGTTTTATCCCAGAGACAAAGAGAGGAACATTTGCCATATTGTGTCTGGAAATACTCCCAGTAGACCAGTTCTATCATCAGCTTTGCAAAGAGATTTCTATTTCTTAACCTGCTTACAGAAGATGATTGCCATTAGTTACTGACATCGCAACTTGTAATGCGCTTTCCCTATCAAAACCCTATCCTTTGACCACGATATTTACTCTCACCATAGTAATTCCATCTTTATCTTTCAACCTTCCCATCTCAATTACCTTTTGTATGTGTTTTACTAAATATCATAAATTATGTAGGTGAAATTCAAACCATGCCATTGAAGGCCCTTTCAAACCTTGCCAAGAACATAAGGCCATAGGAAATAGAGGAAATAGTGAATAATTTGACTCCTTGTTCTGGCTACCATTCAATAAGCCTAGACATCTTTCACCTCAATACTGCTTTCTGAATGTGCATTTACTTGATGCACTGAATATTTTATCTTTTGATACGCTCAGCAACTGAGGCCCAAGAAGCCTCTTGGGTAGAGAATTCCCAATATCCTCTAACCTCAAGGTGAGGAAATTATTTTCTTATCTCAGCACTGAATGAACACCCCTTCTGTGAATTATCTGTGGAATTCTCTGCCTCAGAAGGTAGTTGAGGCCAGTTCATTGGCCATATTTAAGAGGGAGTTGGATGTGGCCCTTGTGGCTGAAGGGATCAGGGGTTATGGAGAGAAGGCAGGTACGGGATACTGAGTTGGATGATCAGCCATGATCATATTGAATGGCGGTGCAGGCTCGAAGGGCCGAATGGCCTGCTCCTGCACCTAATTTCTATGTTTCTATGTTTCTAAGATTGGTGTTCGATACCACAGCCAGAAAACAGCCTGGCATCTGTATTGTAAAGTCTTGTCAGAATCATGTATGTTCCGATAGATTCACTCTTGTTCTAAACACAAAAGCATAAGGGTAAAGTTGACAATCTCTCCTACAGCATGGCCGACCGAAGAGGGGGTGCGTTGGGTGCAACCGCACCCCCCTTTTTTCTAAAAATATTTGCGGACATCTGCGCCTGTGGGGGGAAGCTGGTGATCAAAGACACAGAAGCAACGCAAAATGTCGCCGTCTATCCGCGCGTGCGTATTGGGCGGGATCAGATCGCCTCGATGCTCCTGGCCTAGTTTGGGTGAGTGGGACTATGAAATATGGCTTTGCGTTGATGGGAGGGGGGATCTGTTTGTTTTATATCGGGAGTGTTAAACTACCCGCGAAGGGTCAAATCCGACCCATGGGATGGTTTGGAAAAAAAAATTCCCGTTTCTCCGGTGGGGGGGGGGGTGGGTGCGATTATTGCCCACCCAGTCCATGGGCTCCATCCGCGGCGTCAGAGCCTCGCCAACGGGTCCCGGCCACTGTCGGCTGTCGGTATGGGGAGACCATTCTCCCGTCGCCGGGCGGGAAGCAGGAAGGACTGAATCTGAACCCAGTCCTGGCAGCGGCCATGACCAGACACCAGGCACAGCTCTGGCCGGGTCCACATCACCACCCCCTCTCCCCCCCCCCCGCCGGTCCTTTGCCTCTTTCCCACCACGACTTTCCTATCCCACGCCGCAGGCTCTCGCACTCCCACCGGGCCCTCGCACCCCCACCGGGCCCTCGCATTTCCCCCCCCCATCATTTCTGGTTGGCGGCGGCAACGGCTGTGGTGCGGGGTGACAGAGGGTCGGAGTGAATGACGGGCCCCGCGCAACAGCAACAGTGGCGGCTCCATGTCTTCATGCACCGTGCCAGCCCTCACAGCGGCCGCTGAGTGCCACTGCGCCAACGATGGCAACCGCTTTCAAAACAAACCCTCATGCACACCAAGGCTGGGAGGAGGGAGGGAGCGAGGAAAGAAGGGGGAGACCCCCTTCTGCCGTCTGAAGCACCTGCACCGCTCGGCCCCGCACCTTCCTGTTGGCTGGCGGAGGAGATGAGACGGTGGTGAGGAGTTCCCAACTGCCTACCCCTTTGGCGGTGGCACTTGGCAGTGGACAGGGACAGCCAAGGCTGCGGGGTGATGATGCCAGTGTTGTCCGAAGAGTGCTGACCTTCCTTCCTCACCACCTCCTCTGCCCCTTCCCCTCTCTCTCTCTCTCCCTTGTACGCCCCCCTCCTCTCCACCCCCCTCCTCTCCACCCCACACTGATCCACATTCCCCCCCTCTATTCAGTCCTCACTTACATCCCCTGTGCTCCCCTCCCCATCTATTCATCCTGCACTGATCTCCCTATCCACCTTGCATTGATTGTCCTGCCACCTCCACATCCATCCTACACTCATCCCCCAATTCATCCTGTACTGACCCCCTTCCTATCCATCCTGCACTGCTCCCCCCCCATTCATCCTGTACTGGACCACCCATTCATCTTGCATAGACCCCCCGATCCACACTGTACTGACCCACTCCCATTCATCCTGTACCGATCCCCCCCCCCATTCATCCTGTACTGATTTCCCCCCCTTCCATCCTGTACTGATTTCCCCCCCCCCCCCCCCATCCATCCCGTATTCCCCCACTGACATCTCCTGCGCTCTCTCCCTCACAATTTTACCTACTCCAACCAACACACACTAATTCCCCTGCCTCAATCAATCCATTCCGCACCGACTGCCTTCTCAACACACCCCCCCCCCCCCCCCCCCCCCCCCCGCCATCTATCCATCACTGATTCATCCCCCCCCCCCCCCCCCCCCCCCCCCCCCCCGACCCTATTGCACTGGAAATTTCTTCAGAGCGAACATTGACAATGTTTGATAATGGAATGCAGTCAAATGTGTTTTAATTCCCAATGTTATTATTTGTTTTAATTCATAAAGATGGATTAATTAAATTTTGAACGCGTGAAATGTTAAAACCGCAGTGTTCAATTGTCACTGCCACCATTGACACGTTATTACAGAATTTATTTTAACGGCAAATCAATGCTCTTAATATGGAGTCTCAATACTGTAGTTATTTAATGAGCAACATTCACAACTATAAATTGGATTTATCCAGGTTTTACTTCTACAGTCGGTCATATACATCACAAATTTGGTCAGGAGAAATTTCAGTTGTAATTTTAACATTAATTCTGAAGTGGGAATGATGGAAACAGCGTTTATCAATAATCTTTTAAAAATCTGGTGCGTACAAACTGGGTATTTTCATTGCTGTTCACAACACATTCATCTAATCTGAATGTCTAGTAATGTGGCGTTTTGACAACTTTAAACATATTGCCAAAAGAACATTTGCTGCATTTGATGCCCTTTGGCTATCTCTTGTCAATTAGTGTCATGTTTAACCTGTCAGATGGGTATAGTCGATTTTAACAGCTATTATCATAAAATGCCTTTAGAAATTTCCTTGCAACCGGTATATTTTGTTGTGGATAAATCATGTGGAAAGCAAGAGTGTTTCTGTACCAATAGCAATAATAACCCATGCTATGGCCATGTCATGACAATTTTCGGCCCTTCACAGAAAACATCCCTGCATCAATCTGTAGTGTGCATAGTTAAGCATATATGTTACCATGATCCAGCATTTATTGACACAGGTTGATCATATACTGAATAATCCAATCACATTTTTGTTTGGAAGTGGAAAGAAATAATAGAAATTGCATTCATTGCAATGTGTAAAAAGAGTTGAGATACTGTATTATAATTTTGCTGCATATCATTGTGGTATATATCATGTCTTGATTGGTGATTATGTTTAGTTTGTGACTATTTGAAGCAGAATTAATATGTGAATGCTTCACTGAGCATAATTCCGACTGGTAACCACGCACTTGTCCGAGTACATTATTGCACGCGTCATGCAAACCGTGTTAAATGACCATCTAAACTGTCATTTGACAACCTAAAAAGCTGCCGAGGTTGCCCGGCTGGTAACAGGGGAAAAAAGTGAGAGCCCTGGGGAGTGGAGAAGGGAGAAGAGAAGGGGGGGGGGGGGGGGGGGGGGGGGGGGGGGGGGGGGGGGGGGGGGGGGGGGGGGGGGGGGGGGGGGGGGGGGAGGGGAGGGGGGGGTGGAGGGAAGAGGGGAGTTCAGTCTACACTCACTGAATCCATCCCTGTGAAAAGTTAGATATGGTGATTGGATCTGGAAGCGGACCAATACATCTGTAAATAAAACTGGACAGACATCTTTTCATTTGCACAATTGATTTTAATGTTTTAATTTTAATATATTAGTGTTTAAATCCATGCATTGAAGGAAGAATATTTTACAGCCCATCTGCGGTCCCTAACCCTAACCAGCCATCACCCGCAGGACAGCATATGTCATCGTATGACAGGGCGCACAACATGATGAGACACCCAGATGTTGCTCCTGGAATATGAACATTCCAAAATCCATAGGTGACAGGGAGTCACCGCTCGTCACTACACGTGTCACCACATGCGTCACCACGCATCAGGCTGCGTCATGACGTGACCACGACTCGACAACCTTTTTTCAGGCTATCGCCGAAAATGTCACCCAAGTGGGACAGGCCTTTCACGCTGCAAAACTAGAGGGCAAGGCTTTCGAAGGCGGCGTCGGTGGAAAACTTCTCCCTGGCCAGGTTCTCGATCGCCTCAGGCTCGAGTCCGCTGTGCTCGAAGAAACTGTCCAAGCCCGAGCAGGCTTGATAAAAGTGGCAGCTGAGCTCGGAATGCGAGCGCCATACTCCGCCTTCACCAACCTGCCGCTTGAGCGGCTCCTTGGGGCGACCTGCTGCTGCTTCTCGTGGCACTGCTGGCGTGGTTCCTTGTGCACCCTGGGATGCTGCTGGTGTGGCGACTGGTGCTTCCTGGAGCGCTGCTGGAGCGGTTACTTGTGCACCTTTGGGTGCTGCTGGAGTAGTTACTTGTGCACCCTTGGGTGCTGCAGCCTCTGTACCCTCTGCTAATTCTCCCCCTTCCGGGGTTGCTGCTCCCGTTGCCAGCCCTTGCTGTTTGTCGCCCCGACCACTAGAGCCGGGCAGCAGCTGCCGGACCAGGCTGCCAGTGCCCTTGAAACTGCGGGCGCTGCTGGTGGCCGCCGCTCCTCGCACAAACTCGCACTTCTGCCGGTGCATGACCAGCGAGTCAGACCTGAGCTGCCTCTTGGAGCTGGAGCGACGCACAATGTCAGGCAGGAGCCCCAGCTGCCCCTCTGCTGGGGGTTGCCAGAGGCCAGGTAAGTCTTCATGCTGCTGCTGGCCCCGCTGCCTTCCTCGGAGGCAGAGCTGCCCAAACCATTGGGCTCCACTTTGCACCCCCTCGCCGTCTGTCTCTTCAAGTAATTGGCCTTGTCGGCAGCCAGTCTCTAGACAGCGCTCTGCCAACTCTGCCTGTTCCCCTCCATTTGACTGCGGAGGTAGCCGGGACCCTTGGACATGAGCCTGAGCGGCAGAGAGATGCTCGCCTCGGGCGGCATGCTTCCAGGGGGCACGATCTCACTCGGCATCTTACTTTGATCCAGCCAACGAGGACAAACACGTTTTCACATCCTCAAAGAAGGAAAGACCAGGACTTCCATTAGCAATGACAGGCTGTCTGCAATTGCCTTAATCCACATTCACTATGACTTTGCCCAGAACCTGGACAAAGTCATGACTAGGTTTGCGTAGGCGTGCCACGAGTGTCCGTCGCCTGCATCACTACACCAGGACTTCCATAAACAATGACAGGCTGTCTGCACTCGCCTTAATTCACATTCACTATGACTTTTGCCCAAGACGTGGACAAAGTGGTGAGTAGGTTTGCACAGTTACATTCTCGGAAAACAGAACTATTTTGTGTTGAAGTTGATGTGATGTGAAGTTGTTAGGTCAGGAGGACCATTAAAGGGGCACTGCACACACTAACACAGTCTAACAGTAACAGGCAATCAAATCAACACAAAAAACATTTTCTGAAAAAATATTTTATTTACTCTCACTCTGCAAAAAACGTAGTATGTTCTATGCAGTTTTTGCTTACTCCCTTTATAACATTTTACATATAACAGTTTGCAACAGTACAACTTGATTATTAAAACAAGCGGACAAACAATTCCTTACAATAGATAAAAAAAATACGTATCCAACAATGACCCCAATCATCCTATTCCACCCATTCATATTACTCTTGAGACTCAACCAAAATTATTTCTGAAATATGGGTCATATTTGGGTGCAAAACTCTCCAAAATAAGTTCTCAGTAAATGCACCAGAAAGCAATCTAAAACCCCAGAGCTTTCAGGGACCTTAAGAGGGGCCCTGGAACCCGGGGACGTGAGGGGCTTCCCGCTTTGGTAATGATGCGCTTGCGTGCACAATTATTTCATATAACATTTTTTGGTAATCCTGTCATGCCTACACACCCCATTTTTTGAAAAGCTTCGTACATACGGACCTGTACAGCTGTCTTAACATTTCTAGAGATCAATCAGGTGAATTTTCATGCGTTCCCTTTGCCGCAAGTGTATCCTTAGATAAGGAGACCAAACCTAAATGCAAGATCTCCTATGGAAGCATACTAGCACCCAATAAAATAGTGTGGTATGAATGTATTAAATGGAACATAAACAACCTGACTCTTATACTCAAATCCTTTTGCACTAAGAAGTCTGAAGAAGAGTCTTGACCCGAAACATCACCCATTCCTTCTCTCCAAAGATGCTGCCTGTCCCACTGAGTTTTACTTTCCAGTTTGTGTAACTATCATCCTTTTTGCATTAAAGGCCCACATACTGCCTGCCTTATTGATTGTTTCCAATACCTATATTTTAACTTTTAGTGATTTATGCACAAGGACTCAATTGTATCGAAACACCTCAGTGTGTCCTTCACCAAACACATTTCCTCCACACAATTGTGAGAAGAACTTATCTAACTCTCGAACATAGTCTATTAAATTCTATTGTTCCTCCTCCGAAATATTACCTGAGAAATAATAACAACATTTGATGAAATCAGTTATCTTGCCAAGTTATCATACTTCAAGCGAGTAGTGACTGTCACGAGAAGCTCCCTTTCACGGGATTGGAACACAAACCTTTTTAAGAACTTTTAGGATGTTCTTTACCTAACAGGTCAACCCTCTGTCATTTCATTCAAATTAATTGCACCCTCTGATTATTTGGGAGATTTGAGCTTTATTGTGCCAACATTCTAATTAAATCCGATCGCCAAAACTTTATGGCTGTGACATCTGTTCTTTTTTTATGGGCTGGAGTAGTTTTTAAACTTTGTTCCTTTAAAAAACTCCTTAACAGACATTAACTTCCAGCAATAGACTATCCCCATCCTAAATTAAATAGTGCACAAACAAAATAAACTGACAACATCCATAGAATTGAAAACCAAAACAAAACATGCTGGAAATGCTCAGCTGAGCAGTCAGCATTTGTGGAACGAGAATAAGATTAGATGATAGGAAGCTAGACAAAAGTGCTGGAGAAACTCAGCGGGTGAGGCAGCATCTATGGAGCGAAGGAAATAGGCAACGTTTCGGGTCAAGACGCTTCTTCAGACATAGGAATGTAGCGGATAGGAATGTAGTTTATGTGGAATATTTATGGATGAACTGATCTCCAAGAACTCTGCCAGCTAGAGGCAATAAGGATTTGATGCCGGTCACAACATGGTCTTGGCTGTGCAGAAACGTTGCTGAATTCCTAGTAAGAGATGGGGGGAAAGTTAGAAAGAAATAGAGTCATACAGAGCAGAAACAGGTAATTCGGCCCAACTTGTCCATGCCTATCTGAATGTCCCTTCTAAGCTAGTCCCATTTGTCCCATTCAAAAGTCAACCTGTGAGGGTTTATTCACCACCCATCTTGACCACCCTATCCACTTGTGATGCCATCTACATGAGGCACTGCCACGTGAAGACAACATCTATCATCAAGGATCCCCACCACCTGGACCCTGTCCTCTTCTTGCTAATACTTTCAGGCTGAAGATGCAGAAGCCTGAAGCCACACACTATCAGTGTAAAAATATATTACGTGTAACTTTTTCAACAGACTTACAAAATGAGATGAATCAGTTTGTGAGCTGTCAAGACAATTCTTAATCAGGAGCTAAAGTTCGAGAATCATAGATGAGATAGCTGGTCAACATCAAAATAGTGCTCTTGATGGTGAGGCATTGTCTCTCAGTTCTTAGTCTAAACTGGATGCTATTTACTCCCATCACCATTCTTCGCCTGCAAATTGAGATAAAAGGGAAGGGATATATATATTTTAATTGGTTAGTTATTATTTTCAATTATTTCTAAGTGTTTAGTGTGCTTTTCAAATTAGTATATTTTTTATTATAAAAAACACTCTGCATCAATTACTCTTCAAATTATTTACATTAAATTTGTAATTTTTTTTAATGTCTCTCTGATTGCCTTAAACATTTGAAAAGTGTCATATCAATTAGATATAATGTTTTTTGCAGTATTTGTCGGTTCAACTTGTTCTATTTGAGATCTAATTTTTTGTGCACATCAGAGTTGATTGCATTGGTCAAAAACAGGGTGGACACCACGTGAAGGTTGCGACCTCTGAACACTGAGCGTTTTGATATAATATAATGGGATCAGCTTAGATGGAGCATCATGGTTGGTACGGACGAGTTTTGCCGAAGGGCCTGTTTCTATGGTCAATGATTCTGATGACAGACTTCAATAGAAGTTCCTTTGCCCAGCATTGTCTTCTGTTGAACCCTCCCAGAGGTGAGAAGGAATAGAGCTCTGGTGCCATGCTGCCCGAGACCTAATTATCCAGAGCAGAAGCTCAGCATAAGCTCCGCATAAGACCAAAGTGCATGCAGGTAGGGTGACTGGAAGTCAAACGACTCTCAATTGAAGCAAGAACTGGTTTTATGAAGATCTCATTCGGAAATGTTAATATATTTTTTGCGATACACAAATTATGGGGTTCCAGAGGAATTGCTTTCAATAACACCTTTCTTAAAGACCACACCTATTATTTGCAACCATCTGCAAAAACACCCAAGTAATGAATGATTGATTCACTGTGTTATCAGACTGACTATCTATAAAGACCATTTGAAAGAAGTATCAGTAAGACCACTTATAGATAGATCTCACTGTATCCAATGTCTCAGGGCTTTGCCACAAATAGGTTTTTTTCTTGTGAAGTGCTCCCTGGGTCTCACACAATCCTGCACTTTGGGAGATTGGAAATAACTATCAAGCTAATATCTCAATTATGCCGTCAGACACCCTGTTTTCAAGTGCACTTGAGCACGACAGACAGGAGCCATTTCCCCACTCCCTATACCTCAGCCGAGACAATTATTTGCTTTTCCCTTTTGCAGACATCATGCCTCTGACCAGCAAGACCGACCATGTTGAGGAAACCTGAGCCACTTCACATTTTCATTGTAAACAGTCTCACAAGGTACTTTAAATGGCACTTAGTATTCTTTCATTAAATTGTATAGTGCCTTATTGCAAGTGGTCTTAATGATTTTGAAACTGTACCAAACATTTAATCTTCATGCCTAAAAAAACGTTAATGTATCTCGAACTGCTGAATAAGTCGGTGTTTAGATTTGCTTTCATCCTGCAGCCTCAACAAAACAAACCAGCTGTATCCTCCAGTTATAATGCATTGGTAGCAATTTGAAAACATATTAACCAGTATTGTTCCTCAAGCAAAATAAAGGTCTTCGGTAAGCGGCACAAGAGCTTAGAAACAAAAACAATAACCTGAATGACACAATTGAGTTTTATAGCTATCCTAGTAAAGTGGAAGTGATCTCTGTTCTATGTTAATTATTAACTGTAAATATGCCTGTACATGGTGAGATAGCAATGAGAATGCGCACTTTGCACTATTGTGAAGACTTTACTCTGATTAAAGTACAACAAATCAAGATGGAAGTACAAAAGATGTACAAAAAAACAAATTGCTATTTTCTAAATGAACTTTATTAATTTCTGTTTTTATTATTTTGCCACAAATTTTAAGTAATTTTATGTCCTTCTTTTGATAGATCCATGCTGATCAGATTATATAGCCTTATATATCCTCCTTTCAGTTCTCCATACTATTTTCCCTTAACTTGGGGGTCAGGATAGTTAAAGGCAAAGATATACTGAAAGTAAAAACATTCATCTGGATGATTGCTAATTTCAGAACCTACAACAGAAATCCAGGCCAGAATGGATAAGAAATCAAAGATAATAAAACAAAAATTCCAGACAATTAAACAGAAAATAAATCGTTTAAGTTAACGAGGCCCTTTAAAGAGAGGGTGGTTTGATCTCACAACAGACACACGCCACAAGGGATCAAAGAAAGACTTCTAAAGCTGCAGCTCCTTGGGGTTTGGAGATACAGGACAAAAAAAAATTACTAGATAAAAGACGCTTATAATAAATATTAGGTTCATAACTCAACAGAGACCTAAAACAAAATCATTCCACAAAACCCCCCCCTACAAAAGAGAAGCAAAACAGGAAATAATTGTTCAGGCAACAGGAATGTAGGAGAATAGATTAGCAGGTAATGCAAAAAGGAAATAAAAGTCTTAAACATAAAATGGTAGTCTAAGAATGGAATGCAACTTAAAATCAGGTAAAAAGCAGACAACGGAAGATTTTATGTATTTGAGGTTTTTGAGAGCAGTGAAAATGGAAATTGCAGAGGTCCAATTCAGTTCTCCTCCAACTATGAACTTTGTGATAAGCATGAAACAGGCGCCTCTTAGAAGACAGCTCCCATTTAATTTGCATTTTGTTTGCCCATATCCCTGATGAACCTTTCCTCTTCCACATACCTGTCCAAATTCCCTTATCATGAATGTTATTTTTAGAAACATAGAACATAGAAATTAAGAGTGCGCAGGAGTAGGCCCATTCAGCCCTTCGAGCCTGCACCGCCATTCACATATGATCATGGCTGATCATCCAACACCAGTATCCCGTACCCTGCCTCTCTCTCCATACACCCATCTGATCCCTTAGTCCCACAAGGGCTCACATCCGAACTCCCTCTTAAATATAGCCAATGAACTGGCCTCAACTACCCTACTGTGGCAAGAGAGTTCCAGAGACTCACCAACTCTCTGTGTGAAGAAAGTCCTTTCTCATCTCGGTCTTAAAGGATTTCCCTCATACCTCCTCTATCCTTAAGCTGCCTGAACCCTTGTCCGGGACTTCCCCAAAATTCGGGAACAATCTTCCTGCATCTAGCCTTTCCAAACCCCTTAAGAATGTGACTACTAAGTTTCTATAAGATCCACCTCTTAATTCTCCCATAATTCCAGAGAGTATAAACCGAGTCTATCCTATTCTTTCTTCAAAGGACAGTCCTGACTCCCAGGGAATCATCTGGTGAACATTCTCTTCGCTCCCGCCACTCTCCTCTATAGCGCCTAATGTCTCACCTTCCTCAGATTGAGACCAAAACTGCACGCGCAATACTACCAGGTGTGGCGGTCTCACCAAGAGACCCTGTACAACTGAAGTAGAACCTCCTCGCTCCAGTACTCAAATCCTTTTTGCTACTGAAAGCGTAACATAACCATCGCTTTTTTTCACTGCCTGCTGCACCTGCATGCCTACTTTTCAAATGAGACTGGTCTGGGAGTAACCATTGACACCCAGGTCACACTGCATTCTCTCCCTTATTCCTAAAAAATGCGCCACACATTTATAATAAGTAGTCTGCTTTCCCTGTTTTTGCCACCAAAAGTGATAACCTGCACATTTTATCCACATTATACTAGCATCTGCCAAAAACATTTGCCCCACTCACCCAGGCCTATCCAATCACCTGCAGACTCCTAGAATAGGCCATCCTCCTCACCTGTCGAACACTGCCCCCCATGCTAAGTTGTCATCCGCAGAACGTGGAGATATTGCCTTCAGATTCCCCATACCAAATCATGTAATAATAAATATTGTACAATAGCTGCGCGGTCACCAGCACTGAGAGCCTGCGGTACCCCACTAGTTAGCTTCAGTGCCTGCCATTGAGCGTGAAAAAGGACTCTCTTTACCAATCCTACTCGATTGCTTCCAGTTTTGCCACCAGTTCTCCTATCCACATCATTAATGAACCCCTAATACCGTATGCTTTAAGTTTGTATACTAATCTCTTATGTGGGACCCTGGTCGAAAGCTTCATCTGGAACGTCCAGATACATAACCACACTCCACTGGATTCTGCCCCTTTATCCACGCTACTAGTATTATCATCCTCCGAAAACATTCCACAAAGCATTTCTCAACCATGACATCTTTACCTTTTCGTATAATCCATGCACGACCTTTGTCACAATATATTCCACCACTTTATCCAAATTCTGCTGCTATCCCATCATTAATAACTACTCTACAGTTTCCCCACTACCGATGATTAGACTAACTGTCTGTAAATACTCCGCCGTTTTCTCGCTCCTCCCGTTCTTAAAAAAGGGGTTACTTAAAATTGGCCGACCCGCCAATCTCAGAAAACTACTCCAGATACTAAAGAGTTTTGAAAGAACTTTATCACGTAATGCATCCACTATAGTCCTGAAGCTACTTCCTTAAGTACTCTGGTATTGCAGCCCTATCTGGCCCTGGGGAGTTATGCTGGCTTTAATCGACTTCTCACAATTACCCAACACCACTTCCCGACTGACCGGATATACTCTCCCACAATCGCATACCTCCTTTGACCCACAGTCCCCTGCTATTTCAGGCAGATTATTTAATGTCTTTCCTATAGAACGCACACGGACACCAAAATAGTAGGTCAATTGGTTCCGCCACTAATCCTTAGTTCCCCATCGACAAACTCACCTTTTCTGACTGTGCAAGGACCTACGATTTTTTTTTAAAACTAACCTCTGTTCTCTTCACATATCTATAAAAACTTTTTGCAGTCAGTTTTTTATGTCCCTGCGAGTTTTCTTTTCTTTCATAATCTATTTGTCCTTTCCTTAATTAAGCCCTTTGTCCTCCTCTGCAAGGTCTCCAGTGAATTTCTCCCAGTCCTCTGGTATCGCTGCTTTTTATCTGGCTACATTTGTACGCATCATCCTTTGCTTTGATACTATCCCTGATTTCCCTTGTGTTGATCACCACGGATGCACTACCTTCCACCGAATTTAATTCTTTTGCCAAAACATGTATCTGAACACAATCTTTTGTACTTACACCACACATGCAAAGTCTTTAAATGTCTTCCATTCAGCTATACTCCACACACGTCACCACTTTCTAGCAATTCAATTGCCAGTCAATCTGGCCAATACACTTACACGCTCCTCATACCCTCAAAAGTTACGCTTTCTTTAAGTTCAGAACCCTGTTTCTGAATTAACAATGTCCACTCTCCATCCTAATGAAGAACTCAACCTATTATGGTCACCCTTTAGCCCAAGGGGCACGAACCAACAAATGACGGCTTAATTACCCCTTCCTCATTCACAAAATCCCCAGTCTAAAATACCTGCTCTCTTCGTTGGTTCCTCGTACATGTTGAGTCTAATAACTATCCCGCATACATATCCAAAAAAATCCTTCTTCCTCAGGCACCCCTGCCAATTTGAGTAACCCAATCCTTAGTATGTAGATTGAAAGTCACCCATTATATACTGTTTGTGCCTTTGTCGCGACGCATTTCTAATTTCCCTGTTTGATACCATCCACACAACATCTCTGCTACTGTTCTAGGAGTGGTCCTGTACACAACACCCACCAGTCGTTTTCTGCCCCTTAGTGTTTTTAGTAAGTCTCTACCCATTACCGATTCCACACATCCTCCAAGCAGAATGTCCTTCCATTCCGTTGCTTTTATATCACCTCTCTAACTAAATAACCAGCACGCTACTCCACCTCCTTTATCCATTCTCAGCTATCCCTTCCTGAATATAGAATATCCCTGGAGTTTCAGCCGCACAGCCTACGTCAACCCTGAAGCCATTCTCCGTGATCCCAACTATATCATAATATTCCCCCCATAAAGTATCTAACTGCACGGTCAACTCGTCCACCTTATTACGAATCCTCCTTCATTGAACACAAAGCCGTTCAGCGTTGTCCTTTACAAACGCATTCTTACCCCTTATACAATTTTGCTGAAAAAGTGCCCCTATTTTGATTTTAAGGCCCTGGTTTTGTTACTGCTGCGCTCTACGTCTTACCTTTCACCATGCTACACGAACCTAATGCTTCTACCCTCATTTTAACACCGCTCCGCCTCTCTGCTCTTGTACCCTCCCACTAGCCATCATTAGTTTTAAAATCCTCCCCTACAGCACTTAAGCCACACACTCCCCCAAGAACATTGGTTCCATTTCCATTCCAGTCAGAACCTTTCCTGTTTGTACGGATCCCACCTCCCCCCCAGAACTGGTCCAACAAGTGAGGCCCTAAAAAATTTGAATCCCTCCCCCTCTGCACCACCTTTTTCAAGCCGACGTATATCATTTGCATTAGCCTCCTATTTCTACTCTGACTGTCCCGTGGTACTGATAATATCCGAGTAAACCTGACATCACACTTTTCTGTGAGGTAGCTTGTATCAGTTATCACCACCGCTCTGTGTAAAAAAGCTATTTCCCTACAGTGTGTCCACTTAAATCTTTATTTTCCTACTCACCTAAAACCACTCCTCTAGTTCTGGTTACAACTTCGACAACTAAATTCCCTGACATATAAAGGCAAATGTACCAAAAGCATTCATTACCACAGTCTATCTACTGCAACTCCTACTTTTCCAGAATACACTTACATCACAGCAGAATCTGCACATGGTACATGTACTGTTAACTCCTAGAATCCTCTACACTAATCCCCTCTCGAAAATATGGACAAATGCCAGAGTGCAGAAAGGATTGCATATAATGTACATGGTTAGGTGATAAGAGAAAACATGGCAATTACAAAGTTCATAACAAACCCAATAGTTTGGTTGGTTTTAAAAGGACAAAGATAATAATTCAGCAAGATTTAGTAAATGGAAATTTAAAACACTTTAATACTTTTAATAAACAAAAGCCAGACACAGACTGACAGAATAAAAATGCCAATACCCGACTGAGAATTTTTTGAAGAAGTGGATTGGAGACAATATTTTGTTATGATATGACACACGACCTTTGAATAGATCTTGATACGTACATAAAGAAATGGATTTGCTAGCAAATCCTGAAATCTAATTCTGATTCAAAGGGCAGCAACGCCCAATTGGATATGAAATAGGAATACATGTCAGAAACATAGATACTAGGGCTGAATGATATGGTGTTTATATCGCACAGGAATGAAAGTAGAGATAATAAAGTTTCCTCCATAGGCAGCTGGTTGAAAATCACCAGGCAGCCAATCATATACAAAAATAGAAAATGAATCAAATATCAGTTTAGGTTTGGAATGAAGAATGAAGCATGTTGATGTAAAGGATAATAGTTGATTTAATTGGGGTACACAAACAAGAAGTGGGATGACCTTTATCATCTGCAGGTCTTTGAAGAGCATATGGACCACTGGAAAAGACAGTTAAAAAAAAGTGAAAGAAGACATGTATTCTGCAGATAGATAAAAAGGGGAGAAATTTCTTGTAATATCTTCATATCAAAGCAGCCTTCTATTGCTGGGAAAGATATAATTGGAAGAATTAGGTAAATAGTGTATAAAGTAAACGTAAAGGATATATTAGAAGAAGCCTAAATTAGCTTGGCATATTGTTTGGCGGTTGCAAAGACTTGGCTACAGGAGCAAAAGATAAGATAAGATTCCAGTCCCCCATGCAAAAACTATGGCCACATGATCTTGTAGCATTCCTATTTCCATAATAAACGGGAAAATGGTTTGTTGGTAAAATAAGACAATGTTTCTAGTGCCACATAGACAAGACAACTCCTGCAGAAAAAAACACAAATCTACAACAACAAAAAAAAAAAGATGGGTTACATGACGAATTATTGTAAAAAATGTAAAATCCATGATAATGTAACCCATGGAACACGGACACATAACAATTGCTGGAGATTGTCTGGGTCAGTGAAGTATCTTCATGCCATCAATCAAAGTGTCTCTCCAGTATACTGTGACAGGGCCTGAATAAGCCCAAGCATTCCAGACACTCACCACTGCTGAATAAGTCCATCACTTTCTGTTGTCTAAATCTGAGCTGTAATTAACAGGGCAACTGTCTGCATGTAAAGCCATATCCAGGTCAAACACATAAATCCTTCCAACAAAAGGCTTAGAAGATACTTGGAGATATACATGGAGCATAGAACCAGAAAGTTACTGGATGGTTTATGTAGGCATGAGGTGATGTAGGTGCTTCTCTTCAAAGGGTAAGTTTAACTCCTTGGCTGTGAATATTTTCTTCCATCAGGAAGTCAAGCCAATTGACAAGCATGACATCAGTTGGTGAGAAGAACTTAAGAGTAGGCTAGATAAACACTGTGCCTAATCGTCAATCTAGGGAGTCCAAACATGAAAAGATGCCCACGCCGCCAACCAACAAAAAATACAACCCAAGCAGGGTCTGAAATGAGATACTCTGACAGTGACTCTGATAGTGGGAACTGGTGCTCCTCTTGGCCCACACATGGTGCCAGAGTCAATGATCCAATCTCAGAGTGTACTTCCAGACCTGGGAAACTAATTGCTCAAACTAAAACTAGTAATACAGGATAAATCAGAGACGTTCAACCTCCTCAAAATATCAGTTCACCTCTTGTGATTGCGACAAATCCTCGCCACTACATTCATGATCACATTGAATGACGGTGGTGGCTTGAAGGGCCGAATGGCCTACTCCTGCACCTAATGTCTATTGTGGATCCCTTATCTCACACCGGCAAGAGGTTAAAGACAACTCTCAAAATGCTGTCAGTTTTCCTGAACATTAACACTCCACCTTTGTTCCCTTTCTCCATGAAACATTCTGTCTGAAGCCGTTGCGAGACCTGTATGAAACACTGGTTATGACCCAAGTGGAGAATGAAGATAATTTCTGGGCACCACTTGCTGTGACGAAATGGTCAAGACCTTAAGAGAGAGGAGATTTATTTGAATGGTCACAAAGATGAAGTTTCTCTAGCTAAAACAAATGAACAAGAGAAGCTGTTGTTCTTGCCAATGGAGCAGGGAGGCTGGAGTAAGATATTGTAATGTCTTCAAAATCTTGAAGGGCTCGGATAGAGGAAATTATATGGCGCATATAAATGCATTAAAATAAAACCTTAGCTCAAAGGGATTTGCACACAGTTTGCTTTTTGGACTATAGCGACAGATGTTTCTTTCATACACTGTATACATCAATGTGAGCCCCAATAGGCAACCCATTGAATTTCCAGTCTTCAGCAAGGTTATGCCCTGTAACCACGCATAATTTCAAGAGTCAGGCAAGAAGCATGAACTCCCTATGGTAGAAGCATGGTTTTGAGCAGCACGCCCGAGTCAGTTGACTGTACCTGTGCTATCTGTAGGTTCCTTTGTGTTGCTGCTTGTATTAGAAAATAAACAGAAGTAGAGCTATAAACAGAATATTCTTTATGGCAGGCAGTAACTCTCAACTAAACAGCAGGGTCTGGCCCACAACGTGCAAAGTCACACCACATAGTAACTCAATTCTTAAAGGTACACTTACACGTGTATGCTCTGCACTGTTTCCGCTCCATTTGCCAATAGATACAATTAAATATTGACATTTATGAAACTCTACAATAGGTTAATTATTTCCATAAACATGCAACTATGAATTAAATCAAGCACTTGGTCTCTTTGTCCATTGAGTAATGCACTTTTCTTGACATCTTGAAATACCCACTCCAGGCACCAACGAATGATTCAAACAGATCCCCGCTGAAGATACACCTTGTATAAAATGCAGTGGCACACCTTGTACTGCAATTGTTTCAATGTTACTTCCTCTGAAATGTTGGATCGATTATAATTTTTGGTGGACGTTTTGGGTTGAGACCCTGGCCCGAAACATCACCTATTCCTTCGCTCCATAGATGCTGCCTCACCCGCTGAGTTTCTCCAGCATTTATGTCTACCTTCGATTTTTCCAGCATCTGCAATTCTTTCTTAAACATTATAATTTTTGTTTGTCACTTAACTGCTCATATAAAGTTTAACACAGAGGCTAATAACTCATATCAAACATGATGGCAGCTGTAATTATAATAGTCCTGTCCCACGGTTCAAGTTCATTCCCGAGTTTCCCAATAGCTCTCCCGAGTTTAAAAAAAATCAAACTCGGGGTAAGCAGGAGAATGAACGTAGCGGGTACGTCGGAGCTCGGGGACATCACTTAGCGGCTCGTAACGCTAATGGCAGGTACTCGGGAAGACTCGCTAATGGCAGGTAAGCACGATAAGACTCGTGAAGATTTTTCAACACATTGAAAAATGTCCACAAGAGCCCCGAGTACCGACAAGTGGCCATTACCGTAAATGTCTGAGTTCAAATCAGGGCAAATTCGGGAGAGCTCTTGGAATGAACTCGTACCGTGGAACAGGGGTTTAACAGCCCCTCATATTCCACTTGGGTAGCTTAAAACCCAATGCTATGACCCTTAAATTCTAAAACTATCTAACAAGATGAACAAAATGCAGAACATATAAATATCTTAATAATCATTTTTTGCACCTAGCCTGTCAGGACAGATGGTGCTTCATTTAATTCTGGACCTATGCTAAATTGATCATTCGCCCTCCTCTCTTCCAACTTTTACCACTCCCCCTCCCCCCGAAGAAGGATCCCAACCGTAAATGTTCTCCAGAGATGTTGCCTGACCCATTGAGTTACTTGAGTACTTTGTGTCTTTCATTGTATTTGTATGTTGCTCAATGTCCTCAACTCACTCAACTATTTCTATTTCTGTTGTTCATTGATCTCCATCTTTAGAGTCAAAAATGTTTAATTGTCATATGTAACGACAACAGAGCAATTAAATTCTTACTTGCAGTAGGCTAACAGGCCTGTAAACTCACTATTAATCAAAAATTCATAATCCAGGTGGAAATAAAATGTCCAAAGTCCAACCAAAGACAGTGTTCAAAGTCATTCATAGTAAAGGCTAATGTTGTGTAGTGTTCAAGAGCCTAATAATTGCTGAGATTACGCTATTGTTAAAGCTGGTCATTATGAGTTTCAAACTCTTCTACTTTTTTTCCCCCAATGGTACAGATGAAACGAGACCATAGCCAGACTTGTGTGGATCTTTGAGGATAGTTGATGCTTTGTGAAGCAGTGCTTCCTACGTATTCCTTTGATGATAGACAGTGATGGACTGAGTAGTGTACATCACGCACTGTCATCTCCTCCATTCCGGCTGTTTGAGTTACTGAACCAGGCCATGATGCACCCAGTCAGTTTACTCTCTTCAATACTCCTGTAGAAGTTCAATAGAGTCTTCCTTGAATTAACTCCCAATCTGCCTCACTGTAGCCAATGCACCTTTCCATTTTCCCACTCACGTTTGCAGTCACAAACTTATTTTTCTGAGACATCCCGAACACTTTTGACTCTAACATGAATCTTTTCAATCTGTCCAGCCGCACTCCAGTTGTGCTCTATTGGGCTGATATTAGTAAATCTATGCCTACTGTTACATGCTTCAATGGATTATCAGAGTTTTGGAGCTGTCTTCAAATTACAATGCATTACTCTTGGAAAACCTCTACTTAATTCAATCCATTGGACAAATCTGCAAATAGCGAGAGTCTGGTTGACAACTGAGTGCTTTCACAGAACTCGTATAGTCTCAGCTTCTGTATTGCTTCTGCCTGACTTAATCAATAGCAACACATTTCAGCACTTCATATTAATTTTCCCTTTTCTTGTAGGCTCTTGTAGACATCCAGCTATTCTAGAACTGGTCCTATGTACTGGTTCTTTCATGCTGTTCAAACAGACTTTTCTCTCAACTGCCTTCATATGAGGCATGTGAATAGGCGCATTGTTCCGAAATTGCCAAGTCACAGATGCCTTTGCCTCAGGCTACTCCAAAGGGACTTCTTTGATTGGACCCAGACTCAAAGCCTTTTCCTCTGGGACACCTCGTTCTAATCTAGTTTAGTGCTACTTTGCTTCACCGGTTTGTTTCTCAACCTCATGGAAGCAGCCTTCTCAGCAGTTTCTTTCCAATCATATTGCTGCAAAACTTGCTTTACTTGTTGACAGGTTGTGAAACAGATTTGTGCCCAGCCTTAGCTATCTATCTTTCACCTGAACAGCTCACAATGCACCTCCCCATGTCTCTTGAAGAATGCTTTTATTGTGCACCTTATATCTCTGTAGGTATAGCCTCGGTTAATATTATCCATTCTTCGCACAGACCCCCATCTGGAGATATCACATTTCCAGGAACTGCCACACTGCTTCAGCACAGCCTTTGACCCCGAGCCCCATGAGTTTTCTATGGTTTTCTAGCTCAACAGCACCTCCACTATTCAGCAAAATATCTCTTGAACCTTCTCCCAGGAAGGTTGCACATTTAACTTCCTTTAGGCTCTTTTTTTTAGACCACACTTCTTCCCACCAGATAGACACAAAGTGCTGGAGTAAATCAGTGGGTCAGGGAGCATCTCTGGAGAAAAAAGATGAGTGACATTTCAGGTCAGAACACTTTTGCAGATGAAAGAAAGAAACGTCACTCATTCTTTTTCTCCAGAGATGCTGCCTGACCCGTTATATTACTCAGCACTTGTGTCAGCACAGCATCTGCAGTTCCTCCCTACACTCCTTCCCACAAGATAGACTGTTGTCAATACCATTCGTGATGACACCTCAGTCATCGTAGCTGCCCTCATGGTAGTATGCCTGTAATTGCCTGTATTTGTCGCTCATACAGAGACCACCATCCTCACCAGCTGTGATCATTTACAGGGATTTGCATCTTCTTTCGACCAACTTAACTTTGTGCAAACATGCATGGTCATTCTGATACACACAACACCCTTGGCTAGGCTTCCCGCCTTTTACGCGATGACCTGCAAGCTTCCTGCATTCGTGTGGCTGACTGGTTTCTTGCACAATCCGCTTGTGGTATTCACATGACATGGTTAGATAGAAATTAATGCTATCATTAAATTATCTGTTCCCTGTTTGCATTTTGTGCAACGTTCTGAGTAAATTTGCTGCAGATTTTTAAGCAATACATTTTAACTGGAGGCTAACTTTTTTTGTGATGCTTTCTTCAGCATCAAGTATTAAATCATTTTGCATCAATTGTCTTGTTTGTCGATCCACACACCAATCAATTCAACAAAATGCATTCTTAAATGACTTGGAAATTCCACACTGTGCCAGTCTCTTTGGCCTGTCCATTTATCTACCAATTATTCCCATTGGTTTTCAGCTGCACATGCCAAACTCCACTGGTATCGAACTAAACTATTCTCACGAGGTTGTCACAATGTTAGCATATGTTACCGTCTCTGTGGTTTGTGGAAATATTAGATTTACCAGCGTATCGCAGGTCTCCAGACCTATCAACGCCAATAACATTGATTGCTTTTTTCCCGCACATCACCATGTTTATCTGTTCTGTGTCATCCCCAATACTTTGAGAATATTGTTTGTTTCAGCAACATCTCTATTTATTCTACATGGGGGTAAATAACTAAGTCAAGTCGAGTTTATTGTCATGTGTCCCAGATAGGATAATGAAATTCGTGCTTGCTGCATCACAACAGAATATTGTAAGTAAAAATACAGAACAGTTCAGTTCAATATACACATAAATAAGCAGATAAAGTTCAACAGGCTGTTACAGTTCAGAGTCTGTTTGTTGGTGAGTTTAATAGCCTGATAGCTGTGGGGAAGAAGCTGTTCCTGAACCAGGCTCCTGTACCTTCTGCCCGATGGTAGCGGAGAGATGAGTGCGTGGCCAGGATGGTGTGGGTCCTCGATGATGTTGGCTGCCTTTGAGGCAGCGACTGCAATAGATCCCTTCGATGGTGGGGAGGTCAGAGCCGATGATGGACTGGGCAGTGGTCACAACTTTCTGCATTCTTTTCCGCTCCTGGACGCTCAAGTTGCCGAACCAAGCCACGATACAACCTGTCAGCATGCTCTCTACTGTGTACCTGTAGAAATTTGAGAGAGTCCTCTATGACATACTGACTCTCCGTAGTCTTCTCAGGAAGTAGAGGCGCTGATGTGCTTTCTTTATGATTGCATCAGTGTTCTGGGACGAGGAAAGATCTTCGGAAATGTGCACGCCCAGGAATTTGAAGTTCTTGACCCTTTCCACATCGTCCAGTTGATATAAACAGGATTGTGGGTCCCTATCCTACCCCTTCCAAAGTCCACAATCAGTTCCTTGGTTTTGCTGCTGTTGAGGGCCAGGTTATTGTACTGTCACCATTAGGTCAATCGGTCGATCTCACTTCTATACTCTGACTCGTCCCCATCAGTAATTCGTCTCACAACGGTGGTGTCATCGGCGAACTTGATGATGGAGTTTGCACTATGTCCGGCTACGCAGTCATAAATATAAAGTGAGTAAAGCAGGGGGCTGAGCACACAGCCTTGAGGTGCTTCCATGCTGTTTGTTATCGAGGAAGACACATTTCCTCATCCACAGACCACAGTCTGTCCGTATTGGTGGAAATCAAGGATCCAATTGCAGAGGGATGAGCAGAGAGCCAGATCTGAGAGCTTGGTAACCAGTTTGGAGGGGATGATTGTATTAACTGCCGAGCTATAGTCAATGAATTTCAGCCTGACATATGAGTTTTTGTTGCCCAAGTGGTCCAGAGCGGAGTGGAGAGCCAGTGAGATCGCATCCACCATTGATCTGTTGTGGCGGTAAGCGAACTGCAGTGGGTCCAGATTTTTGTCGAGGTAGGAGTTGATTTGCACCATAATCAACCTCTCAAAGCACTTCATCACCACAGACATTAGTGCCACTGGTCGATAGTCATTGAGGCACGTCACCTTGCTCTTCTTGGGCACCGGTATTATTGATGCCCTTTTAAAGCAGGTGTAAATCTCAGACCTCAGAAGTGAGAGATTGAAAATGTCCGTAAAAACTCCAGCCAGTTGGTCCGCACTGATTTTTAGAACACGACCGGGTGTACCATCAGGTCCAGGCGCTTTCCGACAGTTCAGCCCCCTGAAGGATCTTCTGACGTCGACCTCTGTGACTGTGACTGAAATACCGTCATGGCGAATGGGGGCTCGGGAAGGCACATCAGTGCTCTCCCTATCAAAGCGTGTGTAAAATGTATTGAACTCATCAGGGAGTGACGATTCACTGACATTTGAGCTGCCTCCTGATTTCGCCTTATAGGAGGCGATGGCATTCAAGCCCTGCCACAGTTGCCGAACATCCGTCTCATCCTGAAGTCCCTTTTGGCCTTTTTGAATACTTTACCAAGGTCGTATCTGGACTTCTTGTGGGCCTCTGTATCTCCAGACCTGAATGCCCGGGTACTGGACATCAGAAGCGTGCGGATCTCTTGTTTCATCCAAAGCTTCTGGTTAGGAAACATTCAGAAAGTTTTTGTTGGGATGCAGTCCTCACACATTTCTTCATGAAGTCTGTAACGACTTCATTCAGGTCCGTTGCTGAGTCCCTGAACACTTCCCAGTCTACAGACTCCAAACAGTGCTGGAGTTGTCCCCCTCCTCTCCCTTTCCCAGATGCCAGTGTACGGTCCACACGGTGGATGGAGAAACCTTCAGGCTGGACTGCGGGGTCTGGGGAGCTGAGGGTGAGCCATCTTCTTCTTCTTTCATATGGCGTGCACAGCCTAAAGTTGTAGGACAACTTGTTCTATTTGATCTTCCGTTTGTGCACGTCGAGGTGATTGCATTAGTCGAAACAGGGCGGACCACGTGAATGTTGCAATCTTCCACCCCAAGGGTGAGCCATGTCTCTGTGAAACAGAACACAGAGCATTCCCTCAGCTCCCTTTGGTAAAGCAGCCTTGCCCTTAAGTCCTCCACTTTGTTTTCAAGGGACTGTACATTGGCCAGTAGGATGGTAGGGAGATGGGGTTGAAGTACCCTGCGCTTCAGTCTGACCTGAAGTCCTACCTGTCGGCCACGTTTCCGGACACGATGGAGTCCTCCTCATAGTTTCCAGGTACTGTACCTGCTGTTTCTGCGAACCTGCGCTGGAATGGGGATTCCCGCACAGTCGGCAGCTCCAGCTCCGTTGCACCTGAGAAATCCTGCCCGTTGGCTCCGGAGGTCTTCCCGGTGTTTCCAGGTACAGTACCAGTGATTCCCAGTCGGGTCGGGTGCTCTCCAGCGATCGAGGGAACGCTTGCAGTCGGAGGCTTCCGCAGCTGCGGGAGATCGCAAAATCGCTACTGCCTTCAAGTGCACTAGCAGTTTGTCCGTTACGGCGCCGATTTCTGCCATTTTTCTGATCCAGGTAAGTTGATGTAGCTGTAAATAATCCTCTTCTGTTGGGCTGCTGGCAAAATGTCGCCACAGGTAGTCGCCATCTTGTTACCATACGTATGCCGCGAATGTATCCAACCCATGACTGCCTGCCATTATCACCGTTCCGCTTGGAGAAGCCTGATCGCTATTTTCCTTTCATTGGACCACTGTACTGCTATTTCATCGAACGTGCAGCAACTTCAATGTTGTGACCTCCATTTGTTTTTACATATCGCACAGGCAAATAACAGAGATGGAGCTATAAACAGCATATGCTTTATTGAAAGCAGCAACTCCCAAATTAAACAGCAGTGTCACGGCAACATGACAGATCTTTTTTGGATGTCAATTGGCATTGTTGCTGGGGTCACTAATAGCTTCCATGCACTACAGCAGCAACAGCAACTCTGACACAGACTGGTTCCACCAAGATGCAGTACAGAACGCCACAGGAGATCCTTTTACCCTGTGGCATTCAAACTGTACAAATCCTCCCCCTTCTGTCGGGGGGTAGACTTCGACCCCCGCCCCCCAATCTTTGCATATCCCCAATCCATTCCACTCATCACTTTAATTTAATGTTTCATGTATCTTGTGGGATAACGTCCTATCGTATCGTATACAAAAATGTAGAAATTAAATTTCCTTGTTGTGCTATAATATTTAGAAATGCCACTTGTTTACTAATCAATTTGCATTTTCACTCAGTGCAAAACCCATCAATACATGTGCTTGTGATTAATTTTCTTAAACAATTTTACCAGTGGAAGAAGTGTGAGTAATCAAAGAACTCAGATTTAAGATAATGAGGAAAATAACCAAATAAGGCAACAGCTTTTTTTAAATTATGCTGTAAGTAGAAATTATATGAAATGATCAGAAAAACAAGGTGTGGAATCAAATTCAGTAATCATTTAAAAACATTTCAGATTATGGAAAAAAATCAGGGCAGCGGGACTGGTTGGTCAAAGAATCAGTAGAAGCACAATGGGCTGATTGACATTAATCAATGACTCCGTGTTTAGTGGTTTTAAAATAGAAACATAGAAATTAGGTGCAGGAGTAGGCCATTCAGCCCTTCGAGCCAGCACCACCATTCAATATGATCATGGCTCATCATCTAATATCATATACAGGAAGAGATGTATGAGCCATCTCCATCATCAAAGACCCCTACCACCCATCGCATCACATATTCTCCATCTGCCATCTGGGAAGAGGTACAGGAGCATCAGCTGCAAAACCAGCAGGATGCTCCTCAGCTTCTTCCCGCAGGCAAATAGACTGATAAACGGACTTTGCCCCCTGCCAAAGTATCGTGCACCAAACACCAACCTAGACACACTGAAGCAGAGCCATTGTCGTGCCACTGCCGATCGGAACTCGTGATATATGTACTTTTATTCTCTATTTCTATTTATTTTTTACCACACACTGAATGGACACTGGTTGAGAAATGCTTTATCGTTTTCCTCTGGGTATGCAAATACTCAGAAAAATAATAATAAAGATATACAATACAATACAATAGTACCCCGTTCATGCACTTTCCCCATATCCCTTGATTCCTTTAGCCCTAAGAGCTCAATTTAACTCTCTCTTGAAAATATCCAGTGAAATGGCCTCCACTGCCTTCTGTGGTAGAGAATTCCACAGATTCACAACTCTCTGGGTGAAAACGTTTTTCCTCATCTTAGTCCTAAATGGCCTATCCCTTATTCTTAAACTGTGACCCCTGGTTCTGGACTCTGCCAACATCGGAATTTTTTTTCTTGCATCTAGCCTGTCCAATCCTTTAAGAATTTTATATGTTTCTACAAGATCCCCTCTCATCTTTCTAAATTCCAGTGAATACAAGCCCAGTGAACCCATTCTTTCATCATATGTCAGTCCCGCCATCCCGGGAATTAACCTGGTGAACCTACACTGCACTCCCTCAATAGCAAGAACGTTCTTCCTCAAATTAGGAGACCAAAACTGCACAAAATACTCCAGGTGCGGTCTCACTAGGGCCCTGTACAACTGCAGTAAGACCTTCTTGCTCCTAAACTCAAATTCTCTTGCAATGAAGGTCAACATGTCATTAGCTTTCTTCACTGCCTGCTCCTGCATGCTTACTTTCAGATTAATACTGGTAAGAACTTAACTTAATTTTATTAATAGATGCCTTGGAGCTGTTCCAAATTGACTACTTTGTCCGGTGATGTTATCTTGTGATATTTTCTAAAGATAAATCTGAAATGTGCTGTTCTTCTGTTCAAAAACAACAAATTATGGTTCAGATCACATTTTCTCCCATTATAACTTGTTTTGACGGAGGCATCAGAAGAACCCAGATGCATCTCGTGGTGAGGACAGGAATCACAGCATTACATAAAAATGAATTGTTTGAAAGTAACATACAGTTTGGCCAACAATAGAGTGAAATAAAATCTAGGAAATTACACACACATGCAGTTAGACAAAACCAAAATAGGTCAGATTTTCCTAAAGGGGAATGCCTCTTGACATTACTTACCAGTTCAACGTATCCATGGACTTCATGTCTTAAGGCCAACAGAGTTTCAAAACCTCAAACAACTTTATGGTTAAAGTACTTCAAAGCCAATCTCGAAAACAATGAATACATGAACGTTAACCACAAACTCAGATACAGCGTTTTCTGCAGCTGGCCCACATGGACCTCCTGGCCATGCCCTGTGCGAACCAGCTGGCTAAGGAAATGCTTGTTCCCATCTGTTATCAAGCTTCTGAATGGTTCTTCCATAGGCTAGATTACCATGTGATTCACCTCTACCCCAATGCAGACAATGGACCTTTTCTATGGAACTGGTGAACCTCATTGCCAAGTACTATATTCTGTACGCTGTATCTTCCCCCTTACTCAACATTTTGTACTTGCACTTGAGTTTGGCTGATTTGATTGTATAGTTTGCAAAACAAAGCTTTTCACTGTACTCTATAGAGAACATGGAGTCACGCAGCACGACCAAGGTGCCCCAACTACACGAATCCCACCTGCATTTCGCCTATCTCCCTCTAAACCTTTCCTATCCACAAACCTGCACAAATGTCTTTTAAATGTTGTTATATTTTCTGCCTCATATACGTCGTCTGGTAGCTCATTTCATAAACCCACCACTCTCATCCATCACCCAGGTGTGAACAAATTTCCCCTCAGATTCCCTTTAAATCTTTGTCCTCTGGTTCTTGATTCCCCTACTCTGGGTAAACAACTCTGTGCATTACCCTATCTATTCCCCTCATGATATTACACTCCTCTATAAGATCACCCCTCATCCTCCTATGCAAGGAATACAGTTCTAGCCCACCCAACCTCTCCCTATATCTCAGGCCCTCAAGTACTAGAAACATCCTCGTAACTACCCTCTGCTGAGGCAAATAGCATATGACAATAATACACTCTACATGATAATAATAATCCTAAATGTTTGTTACTTTTCAGAAAATAACAGTCACCTCAATACTATGTTCAACTGCAGAATGTATTTATCATCTTTGTCACAAGGACAACAACCTTTGTGGAGCTAAAAGGACAATTTTGAAAGAAATATCAAATATAAAGCTAAAATAAAAGCTTGGAAGAAGCAGAGAGATAGCAAGATGAGGGACAGAGTATTAATCTAACGGACAGAGACACTTGCTGCTAAAACAGTTCAATGTTTTTTAACTTCATGACTATTTGGAAAGAGCAGGGCTTCATTCAGATACTACATGCTCATCAATCAAAAAGCAATGCACACAACACTCACCTATCAAAAATACTGACACTGGTAACTATTCACTTTCTTTGATATATTCATCATATCAAAATAAACTCAAGCAAATGAATATGCACAGCTATTTTCAGATTTCAAAGTCCCCTCAACAAACAAAGTTTTTGTTGTGAATATAAATAGAAAAAAGTTCACCAAACATTGACTGTTTTTCCAAATGCATTGAGCCCTTTATGTTGAATGTGCAGCTTAACAACAGGCTATTTGACCCAAATGAATGCACCTTGCTGTACGTTCAGAAAAGTGTTACAAACTATTTAACTTCAATTGTTATGCAGCAATTCTATTTTCTTGTAAGTACTGCTGGGAATTCATTATGAGTGAGTTAACTGCACACTTTATTTTTAACATGTTACTTGCCTCGGCATTAAACTGGATAACAGGCACTTTTTTCCTTAAAAACCATGAAAAGAATGTCTCTTCTTTTCATGTTGCAGTAGTTTAAGGATCAATGGCTGATTGAGTAGAACAGTCAGGACACAGCAGGTGCTCCCAGTTACATGCCAGCAATAATTACAGAAACTGTCTCAGCCTTTCACTATGCGACACACCAGTGTGGGTCCACTTTTCATTAGCCAGTGCTTCAGAACTCGCACAGCTGTGGTGATTTGTGTAATCTTGGTATCATAAACATTAACTGAATTCCATTATAAGATCTATCACAAAGACCTCTGCAGAGGGTCAGTTTGGTTCATTTGTAACATATCACTGTGAACAGGTAAACTGTGGTAGGAATGCACGTTGGTTTCTTGAATCATTTGTATTCCATCCATTTTATATTGCCAGGCAGTCTGTAAACTTGTAAAGAATACTTACCTTTTCATGTTTATTTTCATCTTCTGAAGCGACACATATTTTGAAAAGTAGTTACAAAATAAAAAGATTGATAGGAATAAATATTTGGATATTAGTATAACTGCTCTAAAAGTGATCATCCATTCTAAGTTTGGACCATATTGTGAACACTGAATGCAGTACACTAGGTTGGAAGAAGTGAAAGTGAATCACTGATTCACCTGGACAGGTAGTTTGAGTCCCAGGGCGGTGGGAAGGGGAGAAGTAAACTTTCTGTGGCTTTCACTTCATGGCAAAGTGCCATGAGACATAGTGTGGTAGGCAGGGAAGACAAGTAGGCTGGGAGTTACAAAGGGAATGATCCCTTTAAAATGATAAGGGAAAGGGTGGCTGATGATGGTGCCTAGTTGGAGCTAGGAGAAAGTGCAAAGGATAATCCATTGAAGCATAGGCTGGTGGGGTGAAATGTGAGCACCATGAGAAACTTGCTCTTGCTTTGTCCGTAAGGATTGAGACTGAAAGAAGAGGTGTGAGAATTAGATGAGATGCTGTCAAAAGCGTTGTCCACTGCAGAAGAGGACAAGCCATAGTTCAAGAACATGGAATAGATTTCAGAGGGGCCTGTGTGTGTGTAATGTCTCAGCATCAGAATAAGTGTGGGGCAGAAGGAGCAAGTGGAACAATGGAATGGAACAGAGGCAGAATGGAGGAAAGGTTGTCTAGGAAGCTGCGGGAATCTGTTGAATTGTAATGGATGCTTGTATTTAACCTGGATCCTGAGACAAATATGAGGGGTGGAGTGGGGGATCCAGAAAGGGAAAGGAAATATCAGAGATAGATCTTTCTAACTCTTTTCTTCACTTTCTGGACATTCACTTTGCAATATTACCCTCCCTCCAACAACACCACCATCAATATTCCTGTCAACTACAGATTCATTGATCATACCTCCCGCATTCATATCCAAATTGTTTATATATCCAGCACTACTCGTAGTCTACCACTTAACTCCCATTAACCCACTTGCAAATAGTTGCTTCCAGTCTACTTTTTTAGGTCCTATCTTATATGAAATTAGTCTTTCCCTGATTTGAGGATTTTGATTATTGAACTATCCTTTTCCACAGTTATCTTAATTCTCACAGAATTATGGTCACCATCCCAAAGTGTCCTCTCTCTGACATCTTGCCCACTTGCCTGGCTACATTCCAAAAGAGTATCCGTCCCCCGGCCCCCCCATCCCCCTCCCCCCATCCCCCTCCCCCCTCTAGTTGGATTATCTACGCATCAGCTCAAGAAATGCTTCCAGATTCAGTCACTTCTAAGCCTTTAATGCTAACGTTATTCCAGTTAATGTAAGGGAAGTTTAAAGCCCTACCCTATTATGATTACACTTGACTTGACTGCTCTGAGATTTGCTGATATATCTGCTCATCAAACCTACCATCAAGAAGTAGGTATGTTACAAAACTTGCCTTCAGCGGCGCTGCAGTTCTGTCACTGGCCGTGTGCGCGTCTTTGAGGGGGGGGGAGGGGGGAGGGGGGAGGGGGGAGGGGGGAGGGGGGGGGGGGGGGTTAAAATGCAGTTTTCCCCTGCCTTCCGGAATTATATTTTCTTGGGGTGCGAGCTTTTTCTGAAGATTCGTTCCGACTGCCGGTATGCGAATATATATATATTTTTTTAATTTAAATCGCCCGACTATTTCAGCGCTGGAGTAAAATAAAAATTAGCTTCTAATGCCGTGAACACCGACAACGGGGACGGATTCTACGTAAGGGACAGGTAAAGGAAAGCTGTTTATTTTTTCATATAAACTTGCTTGTTAAGATGACCTTAATCAACATTTCATGTTGTGAAACGGTGATTTATTCTCCATATGAACCAGCAGTATTTTTCATGCTGATATGGAGTTTAAATTCACCGCAACCGCAACGTTCCAATCCATCGCGTTCCAGAAAATCCCACTAGCAAGCTGATTTAAATGGCCATTAATGTACGGGCATTAAACACTAAATTCCTTCAATTTGGCCTATAAATTCATCACAATGAGATTTAAAAATCATGTTGTTTTGTGAATTCTTGTGTGAATGTTATTTGGACACTTAGGCTTTTTTAAAAATGTTAATATTTTCTTAAGAAATGGATAGATGTTTAGATCTAGTAATTGAATTTTGTAATTGGCTACAATTGGTTAACTAACTAATTATATGCTTTAATTTCAGGTCATCCAAGTAAGATTGTTTCATATGTTTCAGAATGCTTCAATCTATAATAACTGAAAATTTCTTTCAGTTCTCTTTATTTTTAAGAAAGTTATGGGCTTTTGACTGTCCTCGTTCACAACTTTTGTGTTAAGTCAATAGGGAACAAGATGCCAATTTCCGCGTATGAAAATAGCCATAATTTTTTTAATACTGAAGATATGAAAGTGAATTAGGTGTCAAATTAAACATCTTTTCATGCTTTTTCTGATGGGATAAATTGCAGACTTGATTTTAAAAATCTCAAAATTTTGTAACATTGCTACAAGAATAAGGTATTGAACTCTGAAAACCGTCACCTCCAGGTTCAATAGCAACAACTTCCCAACAACCATCAGGCTCTTGAACACTACAAACACTAACTAACTATGAAGTATGAACTGTCTTGGTTGCACTGTGGACTTTGTTTTTTTTCAACTAATATTGGAGTTAAATTTTTTTTTTAAATTCTTTGCTTATTATGTTATCCATGACTACTGTGTTCAGCAGCCTTTTATGCTGCTGCAAGTAAGAATATCATTGTTCTGTGTAGGAAGGAACTGCTGATGTTGGTTTACACCAAAGATAGACACAAAAAGCTGGAGCAATTCAACAGTTAGGCAGCATCTCTGAAGAAAAGGAATAGGTGAAGTTTCGGGTTGAGATCCTTCTTCAGTCCACCTTTTTGTGTCTATCTTCCATAACATTGAACGTGTTTGCAGTCACTGTATCATGTAAGTATGTGCTGAACTTCCTGGCACAGTCATGATTCGAACATCCTGCACCAGTTCTTTTTGCTACCTCAGTTTCAGACCACAGATTGACAAGAGATTCCACTTTAAATATAACTCATGATTCTTCAGCTAAAAAAGAGATGGACAGCAAGAGTTATACTGCTGTCAGGAACACACTGAACAATCAGCAAGCTCAAGCATTGTTTCCACTGCCTGGACTGTTTAGAAGAAGTTTTGCAGAAAACCCCAAAGTAGGTATTTGCAATAAGATTAGAAATAATGACCGTTCACATAAAAAGCTCGGCAAAAACAGGAGAAAAGGTGGACATATTGAAGGAAGCATGAGGACCATTGACCAGCAGTGCCTTGATGCCAAAGCTCTCACAGAGCAGATTGTTGTCATATTCCTTTTCAGTTCAGTGTCAGTTTTAGTTTATTGTCAAGTGTACCAATGTCCAATGAAAAGCTTTTGTTGCATGCTAACCAGTCAACGGAAAGACAATACATGATAGTAAGATTAAATGAGAACTTACCAGTTTGAAGTTTGATCTTTATTTTATGAGGAGTTACATTGGTGATTACGTGAAGAGCCCCGTCAGTGCGCATGCTCGTCAATCTTCAAAGCAACAGTGTAAAATCACAGATAACAGTAACTGAAGTGACATAGTAAGATTATAAACCTAGTACTACCAGATGACCTTTGGGATATGAGGGTTGGGAGCGGAGGGCACGTAATCACCAACGTAACTCCTCATAAAATAAAGATCAAACTTCAAACTGATAAGTTCTCGTTAAATCTTACTACTTTACTTCGGAGTCACATGAGTGATTCCGTGAAGATTTCAAAGCTCTGTGATTTCATACTGTGAGAAACGAGTCTACACAACCACAGCTGCTTCATTGACAGTATGAGGGAAACATTCATAATGAATAAATCATAATAGTAACCACTCTCATCCGAGAGGGACTATACAACTGAACGTAAAATAGAGTTGGCAAAAAAACCCTGGTCTGACAATGGGTTATTATAAGTGTTTGGAAGGTTAACTCATTTGGCCGTCCTGCAGCTGCTAGGATGTGGTCCAGTGGAACGTAAATAACCCTTGTTACTGATGTTGTAGCAGACCTGGTGGAGTGATTTAATTTGTATCTACCCCCATATAAACCAAACCCCATTTCACCGCCTGGGGATGGTCTGAACTGACACCTTCTTATAAAGCTTTTTTGGAACTAACAACATTGCTAGTTCAGAGCCTCTAGCCTCTTGGTGACCTTGACATATTGTTGTAAATGTGTGACCTCACATAACTGAAGGTCCCTAAATATGTCATCTTCTGTAGCGGCACCATACGTGGTGAATAAAGCCAGATGTCAGGCAGGTTCAAACAGTCGTTTATTGAGGCTCTACACGTTAGGTTGGTCCGCTAACTATAATATCATTGTTGCTGTAGCTGAGCGAGGTTGTTCTCTCGGGCTCAGTTACCTATGGACTGCTAAGGTCTCGAGGTGATATAACCTTAAATAGCAGGACACTCCCTCTAGCCCATGACGTCACGTGCCAGCCCTCGTACCTCCTGACGAGGGTTCGAGCATAAGTGGCCCGAGTTTAGGCTGACGCCACAGGACCCCCCCCCCCCCCAGAACAGGAGGAAGGAATATCATGGTCGAGGGAGGCTCCTGCATGTAGGTCTGGGACACCCCGGGCGTGGGTTGGGACAGAGGGCTCCACGGGCACAGTGATGCTCTGCGTGGGCGATCCCGAAATACCGAGGAGTGCGAGGAGACCGATGCAGAAGCCGCCGGACAGAAGGGGTCTGGGACACCCCGGACGTGGGTCGGGACGGAGGACTCCACGGGCGCAGTGACGCTCTGCGTGGGCGATCCCGATGTACCGAGGGGTGCGAGGAGACCGAAGAGACATGGTCGCATCTCCGTGACCAGCTAAGGGAGAGTGTCCTGTGAAATACGGCCTCCAGCAACGGCTGGGAGACGTCGGCAACAATGAGGAAAAAAAAAAACGAAATAAAATAAACTGATTACTGAACCCGGCGTGGTGATGCAGTGAAAACAAAATGAACAGAAACAGCACAAATTACAGTGAGCAATCACGTGCAAAGTGGTAAGTTCAAATTGTTCAGTGTCCATGGTGCAGGATGTGAAGCTGTCCTGGAAAACCAGATGTTGCAGTGGCAGCCTCCGACCTGAATGAGGCACTGTCGCCAGTGGTCAGGCTGCAGGGACGGCATCCGGCTGGAAGGTGGCGCTGTGGACGGCGGTCAGGCTGCAGTGATGGCAGTCGATCTGATGGTGGCGCTGTTGCCGGTGGTCAGGCTGCAGTGACGGCATCCGGCCGGAAGGTGGCGCGGTGGACGCCGATCAGGGAAGTTCGAGCTTCTCTTCCGGCCGGCTGCGGCAGCCATTTTTGTAGTTGTGCGGCCACTTGTTTCAGGAGGCCGCAGCGGCCATTTTACCGGCTGGCTGAGGCAGCCTTCATCAGCGATTGAAGACCCCGCTGCTGGGCCGGACAGGCAGCCAGCGCCCAGGGATCTTCGGAGTCCACGCCGGTGAGGAGAAGATGGGCGTATTCGGCAGGCGCCCCAGGGAAGTCGATCTGATGGTGGCTAGGCCCTGGGCAGCGGTCGGCGGGGCCAGGCGTGGTGCAGGGCAGGACGTGGAGCCGTGGCCGCGGTGAGGCCTGTTGCGGTGCCGGGTCTGGAGTGGTGAACCCGGGTGAGGTGAGGCCGGTGCAGGGCCTGGAGCTGTGAGGCCCGGTGCAGTGCAGGGCCTGGAGCCGTGTTCGCAGGGCGAGGCCAGTTGTGGGGTGTGGGAGAGCAGCAGGTACTCTCTCTCTGCTCCCAGGGCCGTCGGGCGTGTGTCGGCGTTGCTGTGGGCTGAAGCCGCTAGGCTCGCAGGTCCTGCTGCAGCTGGTGGGGCAGCGGCGGCTGCTAAAACGCTCTGCTCCGGTGGTCGGCTCCTGGCGGGTCATGCAGGGGAGCTCGGCGGCCGTCACAAAAGGCCTGGAGTGGTGTGGGGGTTGGAAGCGGGGCCTGCCCCGTTTCCGGGAGCGGGAGGGCGGCGGCAGCCGCAGCTTCTCATCTCCCCGTGAGCAGCAGCTGGTGGAGAAGAGGCGGCGTACCTCACTGCGGGGCTGGGTTGGTGGCAGCGTAGTTCTGCAGGGCTGGGCAGCCGCAGCTTCTCATCTCCCGTGAGCAGCAGCTGGTGGAGAAGAGGCGGCGTACCTCACTGCGGGGCTGGGTTGGTGGCAGCGTAGTTCTGCAGGGCTGGGCAGCCGGCTGCAGACATCAGGTCTCCCGAGGCCGCGTGCTTCAGGTGAGTCCAAATTTCAATTCGGACAGTCGGGGGTCACCAATGTAGCGGCACCATACGTGGTGAATAAAGCCAGATGTCAGGCAGGTTCAAACAGTCGTTTATTGAGGCTCTACACGTTAGGTTGGTCCGCTAACTATAATATCATTGTTGCTGTAGCTGAGCGAGGTTGTTCTCTCGGGCTCAGTTACCTATGGACTGCTAAGGTCTCGAGGTGATATAACCTTAAATAGCAGGACACTCCCTCTATCCCATGACGTCACGTGCCAGCCCTCGTACCTCCTGACGAGGGTTCGAGCATAAGTGGCCCGAGTTTAGGCTGACGCCACATCATGAAACTAATTTGGGACCTGACTCCCCTTCTGCTCTGCTTAACTAAAACATAAATGTTATATTATTTGCAGATGTAACCAACCTGTCCAGTCACAATTATGTAGTGACTGGACCCGTTGCGCTGGGACCAGCGCCATGAGGATAACCACCTTATGAGACGGCCAAAGCTAGGATGTAGCAGGAGCCCCCGGCGAAGCAGTGCCAGCACAATGTCAGTATCCATACTGCCCTGTACTTGCCCTGGGGGAACTTGTATTAATGATCCTTTAGAAACTCAATATTTGGGGTGAGCCCAACAGAGTGGATCCAATTCGCTGCAGCAAATTTGACGGGAAGGCACATTAGGCACAGTTAATAGCCCTATAACTCAATTATTGTAAAAGACCTATTGGAAAATGAACTTCGTCATCAGTATCTGTACCATATTAAATGTAACATAGTATTAAACAAAGCTCTTCCCATCTCCTGGAGAAAACTGTACTGCTTTTTTGGGATGCTATCCCTGCCCTGTGCAGTGAGTCCATACGTGGGTCGGTGTGACAACCTGAGCCGTAGGAGCAGTCTACTCAGAATCTGCAAAATAATAAATTGATTTTATCATGCAGAGGCTGGTTTTCCAAGCCACAAGCTGACCAGCAAAGCTTTACGTGTAGTAATATTCCTGACAAACAGGAATCAATGCTGCATAGTCCAGTCAGCCAGTACAAAAGCCTAAGCGGGATCTTGCTGACTTTATTTCAAGATCTGACTGATGGGCAAAATGGAGGAAGACATAACGAACATTCCTCCTTGTTGTAGCGATAATGTATCTCTCGCCACTGTTATGCCACATAGTTTTGCAGCCATGAGTAGGCATGAAACATTACATCAACATTCAGTGTTCCATCGAACCATAATTTCATAAATACTTTGTGATCCAACACTCATTCTGTGTTGTCATTGATCTGTACTTGATGATACACCAGTGGTAAATGAGATTATGTAAATTAGTACAGGATGCTTTTGCTCGATTGCACCCAAGTGCCTAACATATGCCACCACCATTGTGTATCAACCTACAGTTGAGCATGAAGATTATACATATTTGGTCCATAACCCTTTACCTTGGGGTTTATAGATAGTTGATAGGAATAACTGAAGAATTGGCAACTGAAATAAATCGGCTCCACCTCCGAACTAGAGGTGACATTCGCAATTTTCCATCTTAGAGTGCTCAGCATCAGTTTGTAATATACCTGAGTTTTTACTGATCAAACTAGTGGAGCCATGCTGAATAGTGTTCGTCCATCATTATGACTTTATTAGCTTCAGCTGGTAATAGCATAGGTCTCTTAACAATGACCTAGCGGACACTTGAGAGTTTGCTACTTCACAGCTGAAACACAGCTACTGTATTGCCAATTACTCTAGATGAATAGATGGCTGCTTATAACAACAAGGTTGTTACAAGTTCCCATTAACTCCAATCTCTTGTCCCAGGGCGCAGTCACTGGCTAATTAATAGTTGAAGGTAAATCCCATTGACCAATAAGTATATTGGTAACTACTTAATTTTAACTGGACGGATGAGGGATCCTACAAAGCTCTTCCCATCTTTGAATTTCTCAAATATAGTTTGAAGCTGAACAATTGATTTTTGCAAAATAGAGCGCTAGAATATCATTCAGACTAGACATAACAAGTTTAGACTCTGAGTAGCCGAAGCACCGATTTTAGTAATTTGGTAAATACCTGGGTAAATAATTTAGCCCATCTTGCAATGTTTTACTGTTATCATTGCCTCTTCATTAGCAAACTATCTTTACTGTTATCATTCTCCTGATAATTTCAAATGTCTCCAGTGATCCCTGTAAATGAGAACTGAATAGAATGTATCTTTGAGATCTTTATGAAAATCAGTTGTTAGTCAGTAACAAAGTTTCCTATTCGGAATGTTAATACTGCACATACGCGTTACACAACCATCTGCATCTTAACAATGAATGGCCACGTCTGCCATCATTCCATGCCTGGAACAACAGCTCTCGCCCGATTTCCGAGCATGTCTTGGAAGACAATCCTGGCCATAAAATGAGCCTACCTCATAATTCCGAAGCTGCCTATAAAGGCAACTCTGGCCGTAATTCTAAGCCTGCCGTGAAAAACAACTCTGGCCATATTTCGATCTTGTCTCGAAGCGATCTTGGCGATAATACTGATCCTGCCTTAAAAAATAATACTGGCCCTAATTCCAAACCTGCTTGGAATATCAGTATTGTGCAGTTTTACATGATTAGGTGACAATACCTTAACCATACGTGTGTTGTACAAACAAGTGTAAAATGACCAACTTATAAGTGGTCCACTTACCCCATGCCTGGTTATAGAGTAGGACTGGTAGGGTTCATGGATCGTCTGTCCAGTTTTCACGCTGCCATAGCTTCAGTGAACCACTCACTGCCAATGGAGGCGTGGAGTGTGTTGTCGCCGAACCAATGAAGCGTGGCTTGTCGTTGGTACCTTGATTGGTCCGACAGCTTTTGCTTCCTCATCCTGGTTTTGCCTGTTGATAAGGTCTTACCTGAATAGAAGATTAGGCGGCTAGAGCTCTGTTCACTGCCGCCACTTGTAGCATGAGGGGAACTCTGACCCCTTCGAGGTATTCTGCCAACGGCTGGTAACCAACTCTTCTGGCAGCAACACCTTCGTCTGCGAGGATTGCCTTGAACCCATACACATGTGCTCCCGTATGTTCCACGGACATATTTTAGAATTTGAAGTCAGTTACCTACTGACCATTCGCACTCCACTCCATAAAGGGGAAGATCGTAGGCAGCCCTGAACAGGTGCTGGCTCAGGCCCCTGAGGGTACCTGCGCCGATAATGCCTCCCAAGAGACCTATACCAGAATGGAACATACTCGGCGGCAGAATAATTCTGGCCCCGCATGCTCTCCTCCTCCAAGAGGGAGATATTAAGCAGCCCTGAATAGGTGCTGCTGGCGCGGGCTCTCCCATAGGCTGGCGCTGACACTACTCCTCCTGTTGGAGTGTGTCTTGGTGAAACATCCTCACCAGAGGGGAATCCTCCCGGCCCGACTCGTCCCGAGTCCATAGGCCTGACAACGTTATCGTTGGTTATACCCCATGTCCTGGGGGCCATAGCGTGTAGCAGCTGCTGACCATACTGTCAGCGCCTCTGGTGGTGATACCGTCTTCCATGTGGATTTAACCCTCCACGGGAACCACGGCGTTCTGGAAGTCGCTGACCGTATTGTCAACGACTCCTACAGTGATACTGCCTGTTGGATTTACCCCTCCACTGGAACCACAGCGGTCTGGAAACCGCTGACCACATTGTCAGCGACTGCAGTCGCGAACCTGACGGCCGCCGGCTCCCGCGATTCCGCGGTTAGGACTGGAGTCTCCCCACAGCCCAAGCCGGTTTCCCTGCGGCTCGCCGGACTTCGCGACAATATCCAGCAGGAAACCCCTATAAAAAGAGGTTCTGCAAGAGAAAACAAAACCTGTAAGAAATGGAAACTTACCTGCATGTTTAAACTTACCGCCGGCAGGACCGTTGTGCCTGCCAGTCAGTTGCTGAGCCATGCGAAACGGCGTAATGACAAGCATGCGCACTGGCGGAGTTCTTCACGGAACCACTCACGTGACTCCAAAGTAAAATTACAATCAAGCCATTCACAGTATACAGATACAGTACATGATAAGGGAATAACATTTAGTGCAAGATAAAGCCAGTAAATACCAATCAAAGTTAGTCCGAGGGTCACCAATGAGGTAGATAGTACCTGGGAAGAAACTGTCCCTGAATCTGGAGGTGTGCGTTTTCACACATCCACTAATTTCTCTAATGACAGGAATATATTTGGAATTAAACAAATGAGCACCACAAAATGTGTCCAGCAAAGATGTGTAGATTGACATCAATTGATTTAAATTAAATCTCTCTTATACTCTGTCATGTTTGGGAGTTGCAAACAGTGTTTTAATTTCAATGCACATATATAACAAACAAAATGTAATTGATGGATTATCCTTCTAAGCCTTTCCAAAAATATCTGCATGATATTGCTGCCAATAATTATTTTTGTTAAATTTTCTAGGTAATGCACAAGGTATTGTATAGAGTTTTAAAAATACTCAAATTATGAATTAGTGTGTGTGCAAAAAAATATCTTGCAATTATTGGTGAAAATGATCAAATTTCATTTATTTCTGTTTCCACTATCATCCTTATCAATGTTTGCTACAATTTAGTTGAAACCTCTGGAGTGCTTTGCATACATTCATTAGGATGATCTATATCATATTTGTTTTACTGTTGTGTAACATGACATATTCAACTAAAGTTATTTATTGCTATCACTTGCTGATCTACAGCCATAGGACTTAAGCACAGCATTGATACCAGTGAAAATATGTTGCAATCAACAATTGTGAAGGTGCATTTCACACGACCAAGTTGTAGATCTGTAATATAACCATGGTTAACCTACTAAGAAGTGACAATCACAATACAACTGTACTTATTCCTGTTGCAACTCTACAAGCATGACCATTGCACATGTGCAGTAACCAGTTATACAGTAATTTCACAGCAGTCATCATCTCAATGTATCTGCTCTTCCATCTGTGCCAACTGCGCAATGATGACAATGACTAACTAGTTCTTTTATTTATGCAACAACTGTAGTCTGGCAATCATTACACACCAGCTGCAGAATAGTGATCATATTTGCACACCAGCTGGGTGTGATTACTTTTGTATGTCAGTTACACAAGAGTAGGAATTGCAACGCAGTTCTGTAAACGTCATCACATTTCCAGACTGCCTGCTTAGTTCATATTTCACATAACACACAATGAACATTGACTCTTGCTTCAAGATTTATATAGATTAATGATGCAATTCAGCAGCCTACAGTATAAATTTGTGTATTTAGTAAATGGTTATTGCTTCAAATTGTAAATGCATCAGTTTTGGAATGAGTTAAGCATGAGAACTAAAGAATATGAGAATTAGAAACAAGTGTGGGTCATTTGGCTCCCTGTGCCTGCTTCATTATTCAAGATACTGTAATTATGCCAGATATATAGCTCAGCACCACTTCCCTGCAATTAATTCTATATCCCTTGATTACTTTAACATATTGAAGTCCAGCTTGAGTAAACTTGAGTAAGCCTCCATGGTTTTATTTGGTAAAGAATTCCATCATGTCATTATCTCCTGGGTGAAGACATTTCAGTTCTGATTGGCCCCTGGTTCTGGACACACAAGCCAGGTGAAACATCATCCTTTTCAAACCTCCGGAGAGTTTTGTGTATTTCAATGAGATAACCTCCCATTCTTTCAGAGATTTTATGATCCAGCAAATGTATATTGTTTTTTAGGTAGGGAGGCGACATGTACAAAATATATCTCAAATAACGCGAGTCAGGTAGTATCCGTGGAGAAAAGGAATAGGTGATGATTCAGATCAGATCATTTGCTCAGACTGAAATAGAGGGGTGGAGGGGCGGGGGAAATGAAGGTCGGAAAATGCCTTTCCTTTCATTCCGCTCCACCCCCCTCTATTTTCAGTCTGAAGAAGGGTTCTGACCCGTAACGTCACCTGTTTCTTTTCTCCAGGGATGCTGCCTGACCCGCTGAGTTGCTCCAGAACTTTGTGTCCATCTTCTGTATAAACCAGCATCTGCAGTTCCTTTCTATACATATCTCAAATACAATCTGATCAGGAGCATGTACAATTTCAGTGAGATGACATTTCTTTTAATTGCATTTCAAGCTTATTACAATAAAGGCCAACTTACTCATTGCCTTCCTAATTGCTTACTTTCTCTTAGCTTTCTGAAATTTGTGTTGAAAAATAACCGTCCCTCTGAATGCTAACATTTTGATTTCTCCCACCATTTAAAATTGCGCTTTTTTTCTATTTTTTCAACAATAATGAACATCACAGTTTTCCACATTATATTTCATTTGCTCTATCTTTACCCATTCATGTAGCCTGATTATATCCCTTTGAAGCTTCCCTGCACTCACTTCAGCGCTTACAATTCCAGCCAACATTCCCATGTCATCCAACCTTGTTACATTGTCCCCTCATCTAGTCATTAAAATGTACAGTGAATAACTGAAGTTCCACTGCCAACCATTATGGCACCACACCGTCATGGCCTCCCAGCCCAAAAATGATCTACTTATTCATAAGAATATAAGAAACAGAGGTAGGCCAATCAGTTCCTCAGGTTTGCTCTGTTGTTCAATAAAATCATGGTCGATCCAATTTTTGCTCATTACCACTCTCTTACTCGCTCTCCATCCCTCTTGACTCTCTTGTTTAAATGGCTGTTAAGCAATTAACAGGTATCTATTAACCTGAATATATTTAATGACATTCTCCTAGGCTAGAAAATGTCTGAATCACGATCTTCTGAGAGAATGAATCCCTCCTCGCTTCTTAAGTTGATAATACCTTTTCATAACACTATGACCATTGCTGAGAAGATATTTCTCCTGTGAGAGTAATCATTTTCTCAGCAATTACCTTGTCGATCCAACCACATTCCTCTCTCAGAATCTTGTTTGTTTCAAAAAGATCACTTTTATTCTTGCATGCTTCAATGTTAGGCCCAAGCTAGCTAACATCTCTTCATATGTCAACTAATCATTTTCTCTAATAATCAATCCATGACCAAATTCCATCCAATCCAACATTAAAATTTTGGTTATTAATCTTTTTTCATGTCACACCTTGTCATAGAGTTTCAGAAAATACAAATCATCTGGTTTCCTATTATCCATTCCTCTAGTTACAGTCTCTCAATTTGAATTTTTTAATGTTTCCTTTTCCACTGATTTACAGCATTTTCTAATTTTACTTTAGATATTGAGAATCTGCAATTTAATTACATAGAAACATAGACAATAGGTGCAGGAGTAGGCCATTCGGACCTTTGAGCCAGCACCGCCATTCAATATGATCATGGCTGATCATCTGCTATCAATAACCCGTGCCTGCCTTCTCCCCATATCCCTTGACTCCACGAGCCCCTAGAGCTCTACCCAACTCTCTCTTAAATCCATCCAGTGAACTGGCCGCCACTACCCTCTGTGGCAGGGAATTCCATAAATTCACAACTCTCTGGGTAAAAAAGTTTTTGCTCAGCTTAGTCCTAAATGACCTCCCCTTTATTCTAAGACTGTGGCCCCTGGTTCTGGACTTACCCAACATTGGGAACATTTTTCTGCATCTAGCTTGTCCAGTCCTTTTATAATTTTATGTTTCTATAAGATCCCCCTCATCCTTCTAAACTCCAGTGAATACAAGCCTAGTCTTTTCAATCTTTCCTCATATGACAGTCCCACCATCCCAGGGATCAATCTCGTGAACCTACTCTGCACTGCCTCAATCACAAGCATGTCCTTCCTCAAATTAGGAGACCAAAACTGTACACAATACTCCAGATGTGGTCTCACCAGAGCCCTATACAATTGCAAAAGAACCTCTTTACTCCTGTACTGAAATCTTCTTGTTATGAAGGCCAACATTCCATCAGCTTTCTTCACTGCCTGCTGTACCTGCACACCAACTTTTAGTGACCGGTGGACAAGGACACCCAGGTCTCGCTGTACCTCCCTCATACCTAACCTAACCCCATTGAGATAATAATCTGCCCCCTTGTGTTTGCCACCAAAGTGGATAACCTCACATTTATCTATATTATACTGCATCTGCCACGCAACTGCCCACTCACTCAACCTGTCCAGGTCCCCCTGCAACCTCCTAACATGTTCACAGTTCACACTGCCACCCAGCTTTGTGTCATCTGCAAACTTGCTAGTGGTGCTCCTAATATACATATATATATGGTCAATAATTGCGGCCCCAACACCAAGCCTTACGGCACTCCACTCGCCACTGCCTGCCATTCAGAAAAGGACCCGTTCACTCCTACTCTTTGCTTCCAGTCTGCCAACCAATTTTCTATCCATGTCAACACCCTACCCCCAATACCATGTGCTCTAATTTTAGTCACCAGTCTCCCGTGCGGGATCTTATCAAGTTTTTTTGAAAGTCTAGATACACTACATCCACTGGCACCCCTTCATCCATTTTACTTGTCACATCCTCACAAAATTCCAGAAGATTAATCAAGCATGATTTCCCTTTCATAAATCCATGTTGACTTGGACTAATCCTTTTACTGCTATCCAAATGCTCCATTATTACCTCTTTAATAATTGACTCCAGCATCTTTCCCACCACCGAAGTCAGGCTAACTGGTCTGTAATTCCTTGTTTTCTCTCTCGCTCCTTTCTTGAAAAGTGGGATAACATTAGCTATCCTCCAATCCACAGGAACTGATCCTGAATCTATTGAACATTGGAAAATGATCACCAATGCATCCACTATTTCTAGAGCCACCTCCCTGAGGACCCTGGGATGCAGACCATCAGGCCCAGGGGATTTATTATCCTTCAGTCCCATTAGCCTACCCAATACTATTTCTTGTCTAATGAAAATTTCTTTCAGTTCCTCTACACCCTTAGATCCTCTGTCCTCCAGTACATCTGGGAGATTGTTTGTGTTCTCCTTAGAGAAGACAGATCCGAAGTACCTATTCAACTTTCCTGCCATTTCCTTGTTGCCCATAATAATTTCACCATAATCTTTTCAGCCTGTATTGCCCATTTTATTTCCTTCTGTTGTCCTATGACAGTTTCCCAATCCTCCAGCTTCCGGCTACTCTTTGCTGTGTTATACATCTTTTCTTTTAGTTTTATTCTATCCCTAACTTCTCTTGTCTCCCTAATTGACCTTGTGATATTTGCTACATGCCTTGCCAACACTGCTCCAATGATTAATTCTCATGTTTTTACTAAGACTGATGCTAGGCAAACTGGCCTTCAGTTCCTTGTTCTTTGTCCTTCCTTTCCTAAATACTGAGGTGACATTAAACAATCTGTTGGAACTCTTTAAGAATATATATACAATTTTGCACAAGTGCATCCATTTTTTCCAAAACCATTGTTTCTAACAGGTTTATCGGGTGCTGAGGACTATTTATATTTCAGTGCCATTAATGTTTGCAAAGTTATTTTTTCACCAAATGCTAATTCCTTTCAAATCCTTTCTAATTCCTTTCCTTTTTATTCTGGACATGTGCTTCTCCATTATTTTCCTGAGGTTTTCTACTTGTTCTCCTATGAAATAAAGGAGTTTCTGGGAGTAATTGGGAAGATGCAGGATCTTTTCATCCCAAAGAGGATGAAAGATTCTATTGAAGGCAGACACAAAATGCTGGAGTAACTCAGCGGGACAAGCAGTATCTCTGAAGAGAAGGAGCTGGTGATGCTTCAGGTTGAGTCTGAAGAATGGTCTCTGCCGAAACACCACCCATTCCTTCTCTCCAGAGATGCTGCCTGACCTGCTGAGTTACTCTAGCATTTTGTGTCTACCTTCGATTTAAACCAGCTTCTGCTGTTCTTTCCTACACAAAGATTCTAATGAGGTGACCATGGCTGAAAAGTAAATCAAAACCAGCATAAAACTAAAAGGGAAGGTATATAATATTGCAAAGATTAGTGGGAAGCTAGAGGATTGGAAATAATTTAAAAACTAATTGAAGGTAACTAAAAGGCAGTAAGATTAGATGAAATATGTAGGTAAGCAAGCCAATTATATAAAATAGGATACCAAAGGTTTCCTCATATATATATATATATATATATATATATATATATATATATATATATATGAGGAAACCTTTGGTATCCTATTTTATATAATTGGCTTGCTTACCTACATATTTCTTTTAAGAGGTGATCACCATTTCTATATATGATCATATTTTTTCAATTTTTGTATTATTCCAATAATTAAAAAATAATTCCAAAAATATTCAAGAATGAGAAATGAGAATGAGAAAACTGCATTTGAGTTAGAAATGGCGATCACCTCTTAAAAGAAGCATGGTACAGTGACTCCTTATATATTGTGACAATGAAACATACTGAGCTGGAGAACAAAGATCTGGGCCTGTGCTAGATGACTGAACCAGACCGCTACATACGTTAACATATTATGTCATGCATTCAAGGTTCAAAGGAGAGTTGGGAGATGGGTAAACTGTTTTGGGTCATTAACCTGTGAGCTCAACTGAAAAGCGAAATGAAGAATCTCCATTGCTTGATTTCAATTTTGGCATGAGGTTCAGTTCCTCCTTTTTTTGCTCCAAATTACAGTGGCTTGCAAAAGTATTCATACCCCTTGAACTTTTCCACATTTTGTCACGTTACAACCACAAATGTAAATGTATTTTATTAGGATTGTATGTGATAGACCAACATAATTGTGGTCTATCACATAGAGTGGCGCATAATTGTGAAGTGGAAGGAAAATTATACATGGTTTTCCAATCTTTTTACAAATAAAAAACTGAAAAGTGTGGCGTGCAAAAGCATTCAGCCCCCTTTACTCTGATACCCCTAAATAAAATCTAGTGCAACCAATTGCCTTCAGAAGTCACCTAATTAGTAAATAGACTCCACTTGTGTGTAATCTAATCTCAGTATAAATACAGCTGTTCTGTGAAGGCCTCAGAGGTTTGTTAGAGAACATTAGTGAACAAACAATGTTCCTTGGGCATCATGAAGCCCAAGGAACACACCAGACAGGTCAGGGATGAAGTTGTGGAGAAGTTTAAAGCAGGGTTAAGTTATAAAAAGATATCCAAAGCTTTGAACATCTCACGGAGCACTGTTCAATACATCATCTGAAAATGGAAAGAGTATGGTACAACTGCAAACCTACCAAGACATGGCCATCCACCTAAACTGCCAGGCAGGGCAAGGACAGCATTGATCAGAGAAGCAGCCAAGAGGCCCATGGTAACTCTGGAGGAGCTGCAGAGATCCACAGCTCAGGTGGGAGATTCTGTCCACAGGACAACTATTAGTCGTGCACTCCACAAATCGGGTCTTTATGGAAGAGTGGCAAGAAGAAAGCCATTGTTGAAACAAAGCCATAAGAAGTCCCGTTTGCAGTTTGCCACAAGCCATGTGGAGGACACAGCAAACATGTGGAGGAAGGTGCTCTGGTCTGATGAGACCAAAATTGAAGTTTTTGGCATAAATGCAAAATGCTATGTGTGGTGGAAAACTAACACTGCACATCACCCTGAACACACCATCCCCACTGTGAAACATGGTGGTGGCAGCATCATGCCGTGGGGATGCTTTTCTTCAGCAGGGACAGGGAAGCTGGTCAGAGTTGATGGGAAGATGGATGGAGCCAAATACAGGGCAATCTTGGAAGAAAACCTGTTAGAGTCTGCAAAAGACTTGATACTGGGGCGGAGGTTCACCTTCCAGCAGGACAACAACCCTAAACATACAGCCAGAGCTACAATGGAATGGTTTAGATCAAAGCATATTCATGTGTTAGAATGGCCCAGTCAAAGTCCAGACCTAAATCCAATTGAGAATCTCTGGCAAGACTTGACAATTGCTGTTCACAGACGCTCTCCATCCAATCTGACTGAGCTTGATCTATTTTGCAAAGAAGAATGGGCAAAAATTTCAGTCTCTAGATGTGCAAAGCTGGTAGAGACATACCCCAAAAGACTTGCAGCTGTAATTGCAGCGAAAGGTGGTTCTACAAAGTATTGACTCAGGGGGGCTGAATACTTTTGCACGCCACACTTTTTAGTTTTTTAGTTGTAATAAAATTTGGAAACCATGTATTATTTTCCTTCCACTTCACAATTATGCACCACTTTGTGTTGGTCTATCACATAAAATCCCAATAAAATACATTTACATTTGTGGTTGTAACGTGACAAAATGTGGAAAAGTTCAAGGGGTATGAATACTTTTGCAAGGCACTGTAAATACAGATATTGATCATACTCCTGGCTCCTAATTGGACCATTCAATAAGATATAAATATATCCAAAAAATCATCACGAATTATCTGACCTCAGAGAAAAATATAGTTTCTTTTGAACATGTAACTTTCCGTCACCCAATTTATTGGTCTGTTTTATTGTGCATAGGTTTGTTGTTAGTAAGATCCAAAATATAGTTGCTTCACTGCTAAAATGCATGCAATGATACGGCTTATTCAAGACCAGGGAACTATTTTCCCTTTTTGGCAATAATATCAGTGAAATTAAAAAGTGTTGTCACTCAAGATTGCGTTCCCTTTATTCATCAAAGTCACATTGTGCATTTTTATGCCAGGAATCTTGTAGGAAGTCTTGAAGTAGGTTCAAATTGTCCCTTGAAGTAAGTTTAATTTCGAAAAACATGTTTCTAATTTGACAAAATAATAACAGACTGGCCAGAAGATGAGTCAAAGTAATTATTTCTAAGATATTTGGATTAATGGAATTTTGGGTATTTTTACAATATTAATTCAACTCGGTTCATGTCAAATCAACCACATACTGTATTTTTGACTGCCTTGCATTTTGCCATCTCAGTAGCCAATACCATTTATCAGCAAGTGTCCATAATCAAAGTTAGACATCTAAGCCAAATGAGATATGTGCTATCAGTATCTAAATAGTGACAAGAGGTTGCAGAGTTAGTTGCAAAATAGACACCATTGATTGCAGAGCTTCAGGTGCCTATCCCTAAGGTGGCAGACACCTATTTTTTGTAACCACACCAATGTTACATTTAAAGTTGTTTTAACCACTCATGGAGAAAATTGCATTCAATTACCAAGTCTGAAAAACAATATGAATATTTGGTAATGACAGGACCTCACACTTGCAGGAATGATGAAGGTGATCTATTCCTCTATCATGAACATTTTGAAGGCAGATTTATCAATAAATGTCATTCATCAAAGAAACCTATAAGGCTATTTTTTCAAAAGATTTTTTTTACCAAATGTGAATAACAGCAAAGTTATACTGTTTAACTAATTTCTAACCAAAATGTTCACTTTTGATATTACTGGTTTAATCTTATCAACTGGGGGTACACAAAATGCTGGAGAAACTCAGCGGGTGCAGCAGCATCTATGGAGCGACGATAGGCAACGTTTCGGGCCGAAACCCTTCTTCAGACTTGATAGGCAACGTTTCGGACTGAAACTCTTCTTCAGACTAATCTTATCAACCAATTGGTAAGTTATTTGAAGTTGCCATATTGTGTTGAGATTGAGTGTTGATATTTGCACAATAGGTCAGCTGTTTTTTATGATGCATTTGTGATGCATCCAAACATATGAATTAAGATAATGCTGATCTGAATGTAAGTGTAACTCTACATTCCCATATAGCCATTGCAACCTTTCACACCAATGCTTAAAAAGTATCAATGCATCTCTGACGTGCCAGGGAAAACAATCGTAATTTGCCTAATCTCTAATATCCCTAAACCAAGCAGCATTCTGGTAAACCTCTTCTGCGCCTCTCCAAAGCCTCCACATCCTTCCTACAATGAGGCGACCAGAACTGCACACAATTCTCCAAATATGGTGTAACAAAAGACCTAGAAAACCGCAACATGTTTGCTCTGTCTTAAGCTCTGAAGGCAAGGACACCATATGCCATCTTTACCTCTCTATCTACTTGTGTTTCCACTTTCAGGCAAGTAATGACTTGGACACCAAGATTCCTCTGTACATCAAAGTTGTTAAGGGCCTTGCCATTAACTGAATACTTTCCCCTGACCTGCCCAAGTGCAACACCTCATACATGTTAAAAAATAATAAGTCTGTAACATAGAACATAAAACAGTACAGAACAAGAACAGGTCCTTCAGCCCACAATGTTTGTGCTGAACATGACGCCAAGATTGACTCTTATCTGCTTGCACACAACACATGTCCCTCAATTCCCTGCATATTCAATAGTTTCTTATAATATATTATCATATCAGTCTTAACCACCATCCCCAGCAGCATGTTCCAGGCAATAACCACCCTCTGCATGAAAAAACCTGCCTTACTCATCTCTTTTAAACTTTGCCCCTCTCATCTTAAACCTACTATCTGACTGTCTACCCTATTTATGCCTCTCATAATTTTATATACTTCTATTTGGTCTCCTCATAACTTCCCGCATTCTAACTAAAGCAATCCAAGTCTGTTCAACCTATCCCTGTAGTTATTACCCCCAAAATCTAGACATCACACTGGTAAACCTCCTCTGTACCCTTTCTAAAACCTCCACATCTGTCCTGCAATGGGGAGACCAGAGCTGCATTTAATATTCCAAATGCTACACAAAAAGCTGGAGAAACTCAGCGGGTGCAGCAGCATCTAAGGAGCGAAGGAGATAGGCGACGTTTCGGGTCGAGACCCTTCTTCAGACTGGTCAGGGATCAGGGAAACGAGAGATATAGATGGTGATGTGGAGAGATAAGGAACAATGAATGAAAGATATGCAAAAAAGTATCGATGATAAAGGGAACAAGCCATTGTAAGCTGTTTGTGGTGTGAAAATGAGAAGCTGGTGCGACTGGGGTGGGGGAGGGAGATAGAGATAGAGGGAATGCCAGGGCCCGAGGGCTGAGGGAGAGGTGGGAAGGGGAGGAGACAGCAAGGGTTAACAGAATTGAGAAAATTCAATGTTCAAGCCCAAAGGATGCAGACTCCCCAAGCAGAATATGAGGTGCTGTTCCTCCAGCTTGCGGTGTTGCTCACTCTGGCCGTGGAGGAGGCCCAGGACCGAGAGGTCGGATGTGGAATGGGAGGGGGAGTTGAAGTGCTGAGCCACCGGGAGGTCGGGTTGGTTATTGCGGACCGAGCGGAGGTGTTCGGTGAAGCGATCGCCAAGCCTCCGCTTGGTCTCACCGATATAGATCATCTGGCATCTGGAGCAGCGAATGCAGTAGATGAGGTTGGAGGAGGTGCAGGTGAACCTCTGTCGGACCTGGAAGGACTGCTTGGGTCCCTGAAAGGAGTGGAGGGGGGAGGTGAAGGGACAAGTGTTGCATTTCTTGCGGTTGCAAGGGAAAGTGCCCGGGGAAGGGGTAGAGCGGGAGGGGAGGGAAGAATTGACAAGGGAGTTGCGGAGGGAGCGGTCTTTTGGAAGGCAGACGGGGGGAAATGGGAAGATGTGGCGGGTGGAGGGGTCACGTTGGAGGTGGCGAAACTGGCGGAGGACTATATGTTGTATTTGCCGGCTGGTGGGGTGAAAGGTGAGGACCAGGGGGACTCTGCCCTGTTTGCGAGTGGGGGAATGGGGAGCGAGGGCAGTGTTGCGGGGTATGGAGGAGACCCTGGTGCGAGCCTCATCAATAGTGGTCATTAATAGCCTCATTAATGGTCCAAATGCAGCTTGACCAAAGTACTATTGAGTTATGGTTTCCTGACTCTTATACTCAATGCCCCGACCTATGAAGGCATACCATATGCTTTCTTTACTGCTCTATCTACTTGTGTTGCCACTTTTAGGGAGTTATGAGCTTGAACCCCAAGATCCCCCTATGCATTAGCGTGGTTAAGTGCCATGCCACTGATTGAATATTTTCCCCTTACATTTGACCTCCCAAAGTGCAACACTACACACTTGCTTGGATTAAACTCCATCTGCCATTTCTCGACCCACTTCAGTCATTGATCCCACTGTATAAGTCTCACAAACTATGTCTGGAAATTTCTATGCAACAGCTGTGGTTCCAAGTTGAGTTTTGTATGAAATAACATAAAAGTGCACAGAGCAAAAATGCACGGAGGTCTCTTTTTCAAATGGCCTAATATATCTGATAAACCCTTTCGGATCCTTGTAAATCTGGGCATGGAGTGAGCACTTTCCCTCTTTTTCCATCACTCACAGAACAAAAAATAAATTCATCCGTCCCATAACTAGATTCTGAAAATGGAGTATATATCAGCAGTGTTTCCTCCAGTTATTCAATATCTGGGCTATAAAGTACTAGATGGCCAAATCTTGAATGAAAATTAATAGTAAGATTAAACGAGAACTCACCTGTTCGAAGTTTGATCGTTATTTTACGAGGAGTTACGATGAGGGATTACGTGAAGAAGAGCCCGCCTCACGCTGGTAACGGCATACTTCAAAGCAACGGCATGAAAAACACAGAACACCAAAGCCGGAGTAACATAGTAAGGCTCATAAAAAGACTTAGAACCACCATTTGATCATTTATTTTACGAGGGTGGGAGTGGAGGGCACGTAATCCCTCATCGTAACTCCTCGTAAAATAACGATCAAACTTCGAACAGGTGAGTTCTCGTTTAATCTTACTATTTTACTTCGGAGTCACGTGAGTGACTACGTGAAGAGTTTTAAAGCTTTCTGTGTTTTTTATGTCGTAGAATTAATCCGTACGACAGTCCGGCTAAGTAAACACATACATGAGAAAGCACACAAATGTTAGATCTTTTCACAATTAAGTTTTTTAATGGCTGAAAGACCATATAATACCCTCCTTATATTTGAGGGAAAAATGATTACAAGTGACAAAAGATATCAGTGACTACACAACTGATTATAGCAATTAATAGCAAACAAAGCAGGTGATTATAGTGCTCCCAACACCGCGTGTCCAAAGCTTGTCATAGTGTGAACAGGTTTGTTGTAGAACTTTGAAAAAGTTTCTTCTTTACTCCACCCTGCGATTTTTTTTAAAAATATGCTCGAGAGGTACGTCCCGCCCCTTCGCCGCGGACGTAGCTGCCGCCCTGGTGGAGTGAGATTTGAAGACATCAGTGTCTACTCCCGCTAAAACCAACACCTGTTTCAACCATTTTGAGATAGTTTGAACTGAAGCTTTTGTGTGTAGCTTTTTGTGCGTAAGCAGCAATGTCTTTTCGTTTCCTCGAAAAGTGTCCGTTACTTTAATACATTGGTTCAAATGTCTAACCACACACAAAGCAAGCTCAATATGAAAAGCTTGAAAGGTTACCTTTGTTCCAGATCTCCCTGGTCTACTTTGTTTGATCAGATCGTAAACATAGAATACAACGTTATCTGTAGTCACATGCATACAGTCTAAACGCAACATTTGTAAAGTTTGCACTCTTTGGGCTGAGACCAGTGACATTAACATGACCAATTTCAATGTTAACCTATCCAATGACAACCCTTCAATTGGCGTCCATTCTCTAAGTAGAGCAAGTACTATGCTCACATCCCAAATCTCTGTATATCTAGGTTTTGGCGGATTCATGTGAAAAATTCCTTTCATGAATCGTGATATTAATGGATGCGACCCAATTGATTTCTCACCAGTCATAAGTCCTAAATAGGACGACAAGACACTGCGTGCAGTGTTAATGGCACTGTAACTTAAATGTTGGCCAAAGCGCAAATTGGCAAGGAATTCCAAAACATGAGTAACATTCACATAATCATCAGAAATATTTTTGACTGTGTGCAAAATTCTTCCTATTTCTTAATATGTGTCATATATTGTTTCTGTGTGCTATCTCGCCATGATGTGCCAATAACTGTCAAGTTTGGTCCGACAATCCCAGTTCCTGTAGTGGTCTGGTCAAAACCTGCAGATTAACAATTTCATATATGCATATAATGGGTAATCTTCATTTGTTACTGGATTAGTCAAGATATCACTACAGTTAAGAATCTGCATATACGGTTCTTTAATCATATTCAGCATAACTGGGAACCAAGGTTGAGTTGGCCAATTTGGCACTACCAACAATCCGGAAGCTGAATCTTGCTCTATTTTCTTCAAGCATCTCTGGATCAGAGCAAATGGTGGAAAAGCATAAAAGAACATTTTTCCCCAGTGTAATAAAAATGCATCTACTGCAACTGCGTCCGGATCGTGTTCCCAAGACACATAATGAGGCAAGTGATGATTAAGCCTGGATGCAAACAAATCAATTTCTGGCAACCCAAATCGTCGAACAATATTCTTAAATATTGGTGGCTTAAACATCCATTTCGTATTATCTTTAAAAATCCTGGACCTTTCATCTGCTACCACATTGTCTTTACCTGGAGTATAGCTTACTGCAATCCATATCTGCCGACCAATACACCATTGCCATATCTCATTGACCAGACAATCACATGATACTGATCCAACTCTCCCCATGTGATTAATGTAAACCACAGCTGTTTTATTGTGTAATTGTATTAACACATGCAGACCTTGTTTAGCACAACAATATGCTTTAAGCCCATAAAAGGCCCCCAATAACTCCCAATAGTTAATACCATACTCTTGGAGAAACACTTGTTCTTCAGTTTTCCATCTACCTCCACAACTGGAGGATAAATCTGTGGCCCCCCATCCGAGAGCACTAGCATCTGTATGTAAAACCATTTCAGGCTGTTTAATCATAATATTTATTAGCAGCTTGTGGGACATTTTCCTTTTTTAACCCACCATTGTAAATTCCAATACAGCTTCTTTTGTTAATTACATAGGCCTGTCAAATGGCCTGCCTTCTCTTTGAGAGCTTGTATCTTGTACCTTCGAAGATATCAATAAATGTAATGAACCAAATTCTACTGCAGGAAAATGCTGCTAGCAGTTCACCAATGGTTGTCACCATTTCTCGGATGGAAGGATAAGGTTTTGAATGAGATAATGACAAGTTACCAAAATATCATCGACTTTACCTGTTGGTAAAGGTATTAACATAGTCACTGAGTTAATTACAAACCCCAAAAGTAAATTGTTTGTGCTGGCTGCAGCTGGGGCTTAATTAGATGAATTAAGAACCTTAGCTTACCACAAAGCTTTAGTAACTGAAACTGAGTCCTCAGCTGACTCCTGATAATCACTAATGACCAGAATGTCATTGAGATAAGCCATAATGATGTGCATTTTGTGCTCTAATTGGGCTAAACTGGTTTCAACAGTTTCGTAAAGAGTAAAAAGCTGAACTCAGTCCATTTGGCAAAGCTTAACTGCCATAATTGTCACAACCAATTAAAATTTAAGTACTACCGAAACCTGATGCATAGGTACAGAATAATAGGCGTCTTTTCATCAATCTTAGCCATATAACAACCTGCTGAATTAAATATTTTGCAGTATTCAATGACTCCATTTGAACATGTTTGTATTCTACAAATTTATTTAGACCTGTAAGGTCCAGAATACTTCTGCAACCATCATCTGTAATGCCTTCTAACATTAAAGACAAATTTATGCTTGTGTTCAAAATCTTTTCCATTACCTCTTTTCCAGATAATTAGGCAATGTGAACATAAATCTCTGCTTTTTCAATTGCAGAAAACACGAAACATAAGCAGGTTTATTCTGTACAGGAGGATTAACCTCTTTTTTTTTAAAAGTAATAGTAGTTAATGAAACTGCTCGTAATATACTGATCAAAAATAATAGTAAGCCAGTCTTAATAAACTTTTTGTAATCTCCCTCTAACTGGAGATTAATCCGCAGTTTCTTTAAGCAGGGAACAAGTCTTTAATTCCTCTGCATATGAGCGTGGTGGTCTCCTTATCCCCTGAATTCGGGTAAGTATTTGGTTGTGCAATACAATAAAACTTCCTTGACATATTTCTGCCTCTATTTCCAATATCAAATCCCCTTCTGGGCGAAAATACCTTTTCGTCCAAAGACGAAGGTTTCATGCAGCTAAAAATATTTAGCTTTTCATCCAATTTCAATAAGTTAGGCAGATTATTCCAAACAGATAACCAAGAGCTTAAACACCACTTGCTCGACACAGGTATGCAACCTTGGGTGAAAAATGGGCCAAATAGCCATTTATATTATATAAAATTTCATAGAAAGAATTGCACAATAGCGTCTTTATTTTATGTTTTCCTTTCATCTGCCCAAAAGCCATAATAGCAGCAGAATAATTTGTGAGGATTTTTAAACCTCACTATTTGACGCTCTCATATTTGGAGTCATGGATGCCCATATTAACGGATATAAACCGTAGGCTCTTCCAATGAGGCACAATTTCCTGTGCTGTGCAATTTTAATATTTCAATCATCACAAAATCATGAAGTTGGTGAGATACCATATATATATGTTGGCAGCTAGGATTTCTTCCATAGCCTCACCACTTCCTTCATATATAGCAAAACCTTTTGCTATTCCAGGCATCTTTGGCCTCTTTTCATATTATTTCATTTTATTTTTTATTTTTATTTTTGTGGTGTGCTTTCAAAATGCAAATCACCATCAACAGGGTCTGCCTTCTGCAGCCCTAAATCAATTGGGATTTCATCCCATGAGACTTCTTCCGGCCCAAATCCTGGGTCCGGAGTTCCAACTTCCAATTAGGCCCATGGCCATATTCAGAATAATTAAACCCCTCAGGGCTAATTTTAGGAACCTTCAGGGTACTTTGACCCTAGTCTCATAATTATTTGGAGAACTTTCTCCATATGCTCCATAATCAGTTCCACATAGTTTACTTATCTGGAGGACTTTTCAATGTCAGAGTCATCAGAACCACGGGCCTCTCAGATTTTTTATTTTATTTTATTTTCCATTTTTCATATTCGGGAGCATTTCTCTCCGTGGTTATCATTTTGTAAACTAATTCGCTAACGGGTATATCTGCGGCCACCGGTATCGGAACCGGCTCCGCACTAGCTTTCCCGTATATTTATTTTTCACCCCAGGAAGCATTTAACCCGCGAATATAAGTTTACTTCATCATCTGTGCTTAACCAGCACTAATATGACTCTGACCTGATTTAATATATTTCCTATACTGCTGGACCTACCCAGCGCCCGCTAAGAAATCCCAACTTTACTGTTCTTACCTGCGGGCCGTTCCGACCGCTGCGAGGAGCTGCTCCTTACTGCAGCTCCACCTTCTGCCGTCAGCGTCGACGTCATGCCGTTACCAGCGTGAGGCGGGCTCTTCTTCACGTAGTCACTCACTGTGACTCCGAAGTAAAATTAATAAATAATAAAAATGTGCACATTTTGCAAAGTTCAATGAAAATAATGTTAAAAAATTGTGTAGAGTGCAATTTCAATGTATCCATAAATCAAAGAATTCAAAGAAAACACTGTTGTTTCTGTTACTGCTGCTCATCAACAGCTGCACCACTTTCGTGAAATGTTATTAGTTGAGCTTTTAAAAACACTGCATGCAATTATCCTTTTCACAAAATTGGTTATTTTCCTGAAAGTCTGTAAATGTTAAAGACTTTTAACATTATCCTGCATTAACTGAAAACTCAGAATGAATTAAGATCTATATCAGCTAAATTATTGAAATTATCTGGAATTTGATACAGATCAGAAGGTTGAAGTCAGCATGGGGCCTGAGAACATGGTTCCCTTATATAGTGACCCTTGTACTGGTATGACATAGGCTGCTATTAGAAGGGCAAAAATTAATTCAGGTGGTTAGATTTTGATTATCGTGTAGTTGATTGGGAAACAGCAACCCAGTTTAAACCTCTAATGATTTTAATTTCAATTTTAAAAAGGTGTATGATATAGAGTGAAACTACTCTCACTGAAGTTGGAAATTACTTTGTCAAATTGTCAGATAAACAATAATGCATCCTCTTTACTCTCTCCAGCGCTTCACACTTTTGTTGACTCCTCTCAAGGCTGAAATCAATAGAATCAGGCAAAAGAGAGTTTAATGTAGAATGAATGGTGGATCAGACATGGTAGGTCATATGGACTCCTCCTCAGTTAACATATTCTCAAGGATCCTCCGCTGAGTCATAGAAACATAGAAACATAGATAATAGGTGCAGGAGTAGGCCATTCGGCACTTTGAGCCAGCACCACCATTCAATATGATCATGGCTGATCATCCAAAATCAGCACCCAGCCCCTGTTTTTTCCCTATATCCCTTGATTCTGTTAGCCCCAAGAACTAAATCTAACTCTCCCTTGAAAGCCTCCAGTGAATTGGCTTCCACTGCCTTCTGTGGCAGAGAATTCCACAGAATCACAATTCTCTGGGTGAAAAGGTTTTTCCTCATCTCAGTCCTAAATGGCCTAGCTCTTATTCTTAAACTGTGACCCTTGGTTCTGGACTCCCCCAACACGGGGAAGATTTTTCCTGCATCTAGCCTGTCCAATCCCTTAAGAATTTTATATGTTTCTATAAGATCCCCTCTCATCCAAAATTCCAGTGAATACAAGCCCAGTTGACCCGTTCTTTTCTCACACGTCAGTCCCTCCATCCCGGGAATTAACCTGGTGAACCTACACGGCACTCCCTCAATAGCAAGAACGTCCTTCCTCAAATTAGGAGACCAAAACTGCACACAATACTCCAGGTTTCACCAGGGCCCTGTACAACTGCAGTAAGACCTTGCTCCTATACTCAAATCCTCTCGCTATGAAGGCCAACATGCCATTTGCTTTCTTCACTGCCTGTGGTACCTCTATGCTTACTTTCAGTGACTGATGTACAAGGACACCAAGGTCCCATCGAACCTCTCCTTTTCCTAATCTTACACAAAATGCTGGAGAAACTCAGCGGGTGCAGCAGCATCTAAGGAGCGAAGGAGATAGGTGACGTTTCGGGTCGAGACCCTTCTTCAGACTGGTCTGAAGAAGGGTCTCGACCCGAAACGTCGCCTATCTCCTTCGCTCCTTAGATGCTGCTGCACCCGCTGAGTTTCTCCAGCATTTTGTGTAACCCTCGATTCTCCAGCATCTGCAGTTTCTTCGTTAACACTCTCCTTTTCCTAATCTGACACCATTCAGATAATAATCTGCCTTCCTGTTCTTGCCACCAAAGTGGATAACCTCACATTTATCCACATTATACTGCATCTGCCATGCATCTGCCCACTGACCCAACCTATCCAAGTCACCCTGCAGCCTCATAGCATCCTCCTTGCAGCTCACTCTACCACACAGCTTTGTGTTATCTACAAACTTGGACAAAATCAATAGATTATCTGAGTAATAGCCACCATGGGGTGGGAGATTGCAAAGTTCACGCGCTCCACCCTGTTTCAACAAATGCAATCAACCTGGCGTGCACAAACAGAAGATCAAACAGAATAAGTTGTCTTACAACTTTAGGCTGTGCACGCCATACTCAAGAAGAAGAAGAAGATGTAATAGCCACCATGAGTTTATTTAATGTTTTCTGATGAATATATGTATAAGAAATACGATGGAAAAATAAATGATTTCAATGTTGAACTGATTTTCCTCTGTAGATCAACTCAGCCAGGCCTGTTTGGTAACTTGTATGAAGATTTGAATCGTGCACTGCTGTTAATTGTGTCTTTTTTAACTTAAAAAACCTGGATTATCTTAGACAATTCATCTAAATTTAAAGTGGATGAGATGAATCAAGATGAGGAAGCCTAACTGCCCCTCAGCCATTGTATATAATTTTTCCTTCTCCAACGCTGCTAAAATCAGTGACCCACCACCACACAGCCCCAACTCCTATCTCCTGCAGGCAGGAGGTGGATCCCATTTCCCTACCCTCTCATCTTGTCTCCTCGCACCAGAGGATCCAGGTGTGAGTTATAAAACTTTTGAACTTCCCTTTCACAGTATATGACATCATTTGAACTTCTTGATCAGATTACTGCCCCAGTAATTATTGCCAGGTGTCCATTGTGCTTTATGCACACACATACACATTCATGTAAAACATTTCTTAGTAAAACCAAGGCTATCCACAAACAGGACAAAGGACTGTCATTAAGTGTAAGGTAACGTTACACGCAATTTTTTTTTTGCCTTGTCCACTTGACTTGATTACATGAGTGCTAAATTTTCATTGAAGTTATTGATAGTTTAACAACAAACAAATGCAGTATAGCAAAGATAAAGTTTCACTTGCCCATTCGGATTAACATAAGGGAATGTACTCAAGCAGTGGTTAATGGGAATCAGGACAAGACAGAGATGGGCAAAGCTTGTAAAAAGAGTTTCCAATTACACCGAGATGATTAAGAGCAGTGATAAGCTCATTATCACATTGCAATAAATCATCAAAGCAACAAAGTGAGAAAATACAAGGTTTTACGTGGAATGTTGTCATTCAATTATGCCCTGCTTTCTGAGCCTGCAGCTGATCGTATTTGTTTTGAATTAAGGGGTGCTCAGATCACGATCTGCAAAGTAAATGGTGTGAATTTGCTGTCAGGGCTTAGTGGAGGACATTAGTGCCCACTACTACAAGGCTGCTCATTTGATTCCAATAAAGTCACTGAGATCAGATTATGCCAAAACAGCAGCAAACTGGACACACACAGCAGCAAACTGGACACACTTCTTTCTTAAAGATCTGCAGATGCTGGAAAAATCGAAGGTAGACTAAAATGATGGAGAATCTCAGCGGGTGAGGCAGCATCTATGGAGAGAAGGAATAGGCGATGTTTCGGGTCGAGACCCTTCTTCAGACATCTGAAGAAGGGTCTCGATCTGAAACGTTGCCTATTCCTTCTCTCCATAGATGCTGCCTCACCCGCTGAGTCAACCTCAGACTATCTTTAATCAGACTTTACTGGCGCTATCTTGCACTAAACATTATTCCCTCATCACGTATCTGTGCACTGTGGATGACCTGAATGTAATCATATAATGTCTTTCCCTTGACTGGATAGCACGCAACGAAACCTTTTCACTGTACCTCTCTACATGTGACAATATTAGTTTAGGATTAGTAGAGATGCGTATTTGATGGTAGGCTTGGACGATGGGCGGTAAAGTCTGTTTCTGTGCTGTATGAGTTATGGCATTGAGTTCATTCTCATTATGGCTCATGAAGATTAGTGAAGACAAATGTAGGTCCCTTACAATCAGAGACAGGTGAATTTAACCATATAATATAACCATATAACAATTACAGCACGGAAATAGGCCCTCTCGGCCCTTCCAGTCCGTGCCGACCATTTGTTTTCCCCTAGTCCCATCTACCTGCACTCAGACCATACCCCTCCATTCCCTTCACGTCCATATACATACCCACTTTACTCTTAAATGTTAAAATCGATCCTGCCTCCACCACTTCTGCTGGAAGCTCATTCCACACAGCCACCACCCTCTGAGTAAAGAAGTTCCCCCTCACGTTACCCCGAAACTTCTGTCCCTTAATTCTCATGTCATGCCCTCTTGTTTGAATCTTTCCCTACCCTCAATGGGAAAAACGTATCCACGTCAACTCTGTCTATCCCTTTCATCATTTTTTAAAGACCTCAATCAAGTCCCCCCTTAACCTTCTGCGCTCCAAAGAATAAAGACCTAACTTGTTCAACCTTTCTCTGTAACATAGTTGCTGGAACCCTGGCAACATTCTAGTAAATCTCCTCTGTACTCTCTCTATTTTGTTGACATCCTTCCTATAACTAGGCGACCAAAATTGTACACCATACTCCAGAATTGGTCTTACCAATGCCTTGTACAATTTTAACATTACTTCCCTACTCCTATATTCAATGCTCTGATTTATAAAGGCCAGAACACCAAAGGCTTTCTTTACCACCCTATCTACATGCGATTCCACCTTCAGGGAACTATGCACAGTTATTCCTAGATCCCTCTGTTCCACAGCATTCCTCAATTCCCTACCATTTACCATGTACGTCCTATTTTGATTTGTCCTGCCAAGATGTAGCACTTCACACTTAACAGCATTAAACTCCATCTGCCATCTTTCAGCCCACTTTTCCAAATGGCCCAAATCTCTCTGTAGACTTTGAAAATCTACTTCATTATCCACAACACCACCTATCTTAGTATCATCTGCATACTTACTTATCCAATTTTCCACCCCATCATCCAGATCATTGATGTACATGACAAACAACAGTGGACCCAACACAGATCCCTGAGGCACCCCACTGGTCACTGGCTTCCAACCTGACATACAGCATCCATCCACCATTACTCTCTGACATCTCCCATTCATCCACTGTTGAATCCATCTTGCTACTCCGCCATTAACACCCAAAGATTGAACCTTCTTAACCAACCTTCCATGGGGAACCTTGTCAAAGGCCTTACTGAAATCCATATAGACAACATCCACTGCTTTACCCTCATCAATTTCCCTAGTTACCGCTTCAAAAAATTTATAATGGAAACAAGGAAATGGCAGAAAAGTTAAATGAGTACTTTGGTTCTGTCTTCACTAAGGAAGACACAAACAATCTACCAGAAATACTAGTGGGAGGGAGGAACTGAGAGGAATCCACATTAGTCAGGAAATGGTGTTGGGACTGCAAGCAGATAAATCCCCAGGGCATGATGGTCTGCTTCCCAGAGTATTCAAGGAGGTGGCCCTAGAAATGGAGGCATTGGTGAGGAAGGGCAACATCACCCTAATCTACAAGCAGAAGGGGGAGATGAAGGACATAAAGAATTGGAGACCCATAACATTATTGAATGTAGACTACAAGATCCTGTCTAAGGCCATCACTAACCGGATCAAACCTGTGCTGTACCTGGCAGGAAAATCTCAGACAGCCTAGCGCTGCTGAGAGATACCATCGCCTACGTGCAGGACAGACGAGTGGATGCCTGCCTAGTCAGCTTGGACCAGGAGAAGGCCTTTGACAGGATATTGCACACGTACATGAGGGACGTGCTCTCCAAAATGGGTTTTGCGGAGGGAATACGAAATTGGATCAAACTGCTCTACACCAACATCCGTAGTGCAGTCCAAATCAATGGGTGGGAATCAGAAGGTTTCCCTGTAAGGTCTGGAGTCAGGCAGGGTTTGCCCTCTCTCTCCTGTCCTTGTTTGTCCTGCTGTATTGAACCTTTTGCTGAATCCATCAGGAATGATGAGCATAAGAGGAGTGACATTCCAGGCAGTGGGGGCATTCAAGTAAATGCCTCCCTGTACATGGACGATGTCGCTGTCTTCTGCTCGGATCCAGGTCGGTCCGCAGACTGATTAGTATCTGCGACCATTTGAGTCGACCACGGGAGCCAGGATGAACCGCAGGAAGAGCGAGGCCATGCTCTTTGGCAACTGGCCCGACAGATCTTCCGTCCCCTATCACCATCAAGCCCGACTTCTTGAAGGTGCTGGGATCTGGTTCGGGGGGGCTGAGGCGTGTAACAAGAATTGGCTGGAGCGGATAGCCAGGGTGGGGAGGAAGCTGGAGCTGTGGAGGCAACGCTCCCTCTCCATAACGGGAAAACATTTGGTCATCAGGTGTGAGGTGCTCTCGGGGCTGCTGTACTTGGCACAAGTGTGGCCTGTCCCCCCCCTCCTACGCCACAGGGATCACCCGGGCCATCTTCCAGTTCATCTTGGGGTCGAGGATAGACCGGGTGCGATGGGCCACAATTTACAAGTCAGCAGACAATGGGGGTAAAAGCATGCCCAACGTCACCCTCACCCTGATGGCCACCTTTGTGTGTGGCTGCAGACGAATGTCCTGCAGGCACTGCAGGGAAAGGACTCGATGGATCCGGTGGCGTGGTTCCTTGAGCAGACTGCCCAGCTTGTCTGGCAAAATGCCTCATCGCCAGAACTCACCAACAAGCACCAAGACCTGGCTTGGCTGGCGGTGAGGGGAGCCCTCCCAGTCAGATCCTTCCTGCTCCGTCGGAACCTCACTGCCAGCGCACGCTGCCCTCGGGACGGCTGCTATGGAGAGGAGACGGTTGCCCACCTCTTCACAGAGTGTGGGTTTGCCAAACGAGTCTGGAGAATTATACAAGGGTCCCTGGAACGCCTTATCCCGAACAGCTCCGTCACAGAGGACTCGGTGATTTACGGACTGTTCCCAGGGACACATTCAGAGGCTGACATTGAGTGCTGCTGGAGAGTCATCAACTCGGTGAAAGACACCCTTTGGTCTGCCCGAGCATTGTTCACCACCCCAGCAGAGCGAGATGTCCGTCAGGGAATGTTGCCGACTGACCCGCTGCAGACTGCAGGAGTACGTGCTGAGGGACGCACTGAAGCTCGGTGCAGCCAACGCCAAGGCTCGGTGGGGGAGGGCCACAGTCTAGGGTCCTTCCGCTGCTGGACATGGGGGGCACGGTATGGTGGAGACGCCCCTCAAAATAAGGGATGGTATCCCACGCCAGTGGGCCACATGAGTGGCACGGGTGGGGGACAGATTTGTGGAATTTGGAAAAAAAATGTATAACTGTATTGATCAATTTGTATAGCCTCCAAAAATGTTGGATGGTTCCGCAAGGTTCATGTATTGTATATATTTATTAAATGAATAAAGTCTATTTTGAAATTAAAAAATGGGTGATCATTTTCCAATATTCTCTCGGTACTGGATCAGTTCCTGTGGACTGGAAGGTAGCCAATTTAACTCCACTTTTTAAGAAAGCAGGGAGAGAGAAAACGGAATTATAGACCAGTTAGCCTTACATCGGTAGTGGGCAAGATGCTGGAGTCGATTATTAAAGATGTTATAGCAGCGCATTTGGAAAGCAGTGACAGGATCGGTCAAAGTCGGCATGGATTTATTAAATGGAAATCATGCTTGACTAATCTTCTGGAATTTTTTGAGGATGTAACAAGTGGAATGGATAAGGGAGAGACAGTGGATGTGCTGTATCTGGAGTTTCAAAAAGCTTTTGACAAGGTCCCACACAAGAGATTAATGTGCAAAATCAGAGCACATGGTATTGGGGGTAGGGTATTGACATGGATAGAGAACTGGTTGGCAGACAGGAAGCAAAGAGTAAGAATCACTGGGTCCTTTTCAGAAAGGCAGGCAGTGACTAGTGGGGAGCGGCAAGATTCGGTGCTGGGACCACATTTATTTATAATAAACTGCATATTAACGATTTTGACGAGGGAGTTAATTGTAAAATCTCCAAGTTTGCGGATGTCATAAAGCTGGGTAGTAGTGTGAGCTACGATGAGGATGCTATGAGGCTGCAGGGTGACTTGGATAGTTTGGGTGAGTGGGCAGATGCATGGCAGATGCAGATGTAAGGTTATCTACTTTGCTGACAAGAACAGGAAGGCAGATTATTATCTGAATAGTGTCAGATTAGAAAAAGGGGAGGTGCAACGATTCCTGGGTGTCCTTGGACAACAGTCACTGAAAGTATTCATGCAGGTATGGCAGGCAGTGAAGAAAGCTAATGGCATGTTGGCCATTGCAAGAGGGTTTGAGTTTAGGAGCAAGGAGGTCCTACTACAGTTGAACAGGTATTGTGTGCAATTTTGGTCTCCTAATTTGAGGAAGGACCTTATTGCTGTTGAGGGAGTACTGCGTAGATTCACCAGATGAATTCCCAGGGTGGTAAGATTGAGATATAATGAAAGATTGGGTCAATTCACTGGATTAGTGAATTGGACGTATTCACTGGAATTTAGAAGGATGAGAGGGGATCTTGTAGAAACATATAACATTCGTAACGGATTGGACAGGCTAGATGCAGGAAAAATGTTCCCGATATTGGGGGAGTCCAGAACCAGGGGTCACAGTTTAAGAATAAGGGGTAGGCCATTTAGGACTGAGATGAGGAAAAACTTCTTCACCCAGAAAGTTGTGAATCTGTGGAATTCTCTGCCACGGAAGGCAGTGGAGGCCAATTCACTGGATATTTTCAAGCGAGAGTTAGATTTATCTCTCATGGCTAACATAATCAAGGGATATGGGGAAAAAGTAGGAACAGGGTACTGATTTTAGATGATCAGCAACGAACATATTGAATGGAGGTGCTTGCTCAAAGGGCCAAATGGCCTACTCCTGCACCTATTTGTCTATGTTTCTAAGATTGCCGACCCGAGGCAATGCTTTGTCCATCCATTTTGCTACTGATTTAATACCTGGACTAATTATGGACTGGACCTGACTCCTAACTGTCTACACTATTTATCTATCTTGAATTTAAATTGAATACTGAGTATATCATAGAGTTAGCAGAAAAAAAGTAATTCCATCTGCATTGCATACCTGCTCTAATCAATTCTTACCTCAGAACAAGAACTGCATCTCAGAAAGGAGATCGAACTTGCTATGGTTACTCTTCAATCTATGCCTATAGACTGCACCCCCAGCAACACTCCAGCAAGGCCATTGACATACAGCTGGTTACCTGCCACTCTCCTGAGCCTGACCTGAACTAGGGATTCATTAAAAAAAAACATGCTGGAGTAACTCAGCAGATCTGTCAGCATCCCATGAGAACATTGATAGGTGACCTTTCAGGTCAGGACCCTTCTTCAGTGATGCTATCTGACCTACTAAGTCATTCTGCCACTTTGTGTGGTTCTTTTTGTAAACCATCATCTGCAGCTCCTTGTGTCCAGGGATTAATTAAATTGGCCAGGAATTAGATCATGTTTCAGAATTACACAATGACAATATATTCATCACAGTGTGAAGCATGGAAATAGCAATTTTTGGATTAGTTACCATCATTCTGCAAATTCAATCAGGTATTTCCCAATGTGACCTGTAGTTACATATCAGATGTTATTTTCCCGTTCAGACACATTGCAAATTACATCATTTTCTAAACAATTCTCAATCTGTGTAATGTGAAAGAGTTTCAAGGCCCCAATATCAGGTGTCCATATTCTGTTTAGTGAAAGTGTATGGACAATGAACTGGCAAAGAGGGAATTTTGCTTGGCAGATCCGATTGTCTGCTAGGCTCTCTGGTCCAAATTCTAACGGGCCCCATCACAAAGGTAACCAGCAGCAACAGTTAGGATGAGGACATTGATCCCTTCATCCTATTAGCATTCAGTGCTGTCCTAACATTAACCTAATATTTTTAGCATGTATTCGTGACATCTGCATGTAAGATAGGCATGTATTCATGACACCTTTTGTTATCCACAGCACAACAACTGGTATGAACTGTGGAGCACCCACCTGATGCCCATCCCCCCCATCTGCATAGCCCGAGTATGGTCAGGCAGGACTCGCTGTACACACAAGGAAGTGCTGATACTCGGATAGTCATACAGCATGGAAACTGGCCCTTTGGCTCAACTTGCCCACACTGAACAACATGCCCCATCTCCACTAGTCCCACCTGCCTGCGTTTAGCCCATATCCCTCCAAACATGTCTTATCCTTGTACAAATTGTTTCTTCAACATTGCATTTGTCCCTGCCTCAACTACCTCATCTGGCAGCTTGTCCCGCACACCTATCACCCTTTCCATGAGAAAGTTACCCCTCAGATTCCTATTAAATCTTTCCCCCTTCACCTTAAACCTATGTCCTCTGGTTCCACTTATGTAGCTTACAACCCAACAATAAGAACATTGTATTTTAGGTAACCTCCCTCTAACCCTCTCCCCCCTAAACACAAGCCCCCCTTTTTCCCCCGCAACCCCCCTTCCTTTTAATTTCCACTCTCCCCTGTACCCCACCTAGCCTCCCACTTATTATCTCCCTCCCCAACCCCCCCCCCCCCCCCCCCCCCCCCCCCCCCTCCCTCCCATTTCTGATACTTTCCTCTTACTAGCTTTGCAATTCACAACTCTTCAATCCTGTCTCACACCTACTTTTATCTCTGGCCTTAGTACCAACCACCTGCCTGCCAAAGCCCCCATCACCTACGTCCACCTGCCACACTTTGTCCTGCCTCTCTCCTCTTCCAGCTTTCTTATTCCTCCTCCAATAATCTTTCTGAAGAAGAAACTTGACCTGAAACTTTGCCTATCAAAGTTCTTCAGAGATGCTGCCTGTCCCGATGAGTTACTCCAGTTTTTTGTGTTTATCTTAAGAGATGCTGCCTGACCTGCTGAGTTACTGCAGAACCTTGCATCCTTTTTAATATTTTTAGCCCCATGCTGTAATATGGACCCTCCTTAGAAAGAGAAAAATGAAAGCAGCCCTAATACCAAAGATCCTATAAAGGATCCTATAGCTGATCCTATAACGACACATCAGCAGCATATGGCACCAATATTGCCACGGGCCGGTTCAAACTCCGCTGCCCAGGGCGGTCGAAGCTGCCGCCCTCTAGTCCAGTGGATGAAGCTGTTGCCGCGGGAGCTCCAACAGCTCACTAACCTGTTACCTGTGAGCTGCCGACGATGTCGTCTACTGGCTCACGGCCGAACCTCCGAAGTCGGGCTGCCGTCGCCGCCGGGACACAGCCTCAGCCCCGAGTCTGGCCGCTCCGCCGGAAAACAGCCTCAGCCCCGAGTCGGACCACTCCGCCAGGACACAGCCTCAGCCCCGAGTCGGGCCGTCGCCGCCGGGACACAGCCTCAGCCCCGAGTCGGGCCGCCGCTCAACCCCGAAGACGGAGGCGGAAGCAAAGATCATATCTTTGGGCGGAAGCAAGAAGGCGGAAGCAAGATGGCGGAGGCTGGTTGCTGAAATGGGTCCTATAATTACCATGAATCTGCCCATGACCGTACTACGCGCTTTTCATGGGAGTAGGTCACCTTTGCTAATACAAGGGCCTAAAAGTTTCGGTAAGATTTTAACGTATGATAAAGATATAAAAAGGTTTAATAATAACAGATTTTTTTAAATCAAAATCCTTATTGGTATACAGGATACCAACAGTATTTTTTGCAATATTTGCCACCATTTTCTTTGGTACTGCTGTGTACATGGCACATTGGTGTATAGAGGACCTGTGCACGTGCTTTGCTTCTCAGTGTTGAGTGCAACATGCTTAGATTTCTATTTTTGCTTAGATCCATTTCCTCAAAATGCATCTGCAGTTTCTTAAATTGTGTGATCCACTCATGGAGAAGCAGCCCTTCAAATCACATGAGCACAACTGACCTTCTTCAGCACGACTTAAAGTAAATCTGCCTGAACAGGTATGAAGCTGTGTAGTCCAACACTTGGAAACATCAACAGGTAGCCAGCCCCCTTAATGTTCTGCATTATCCTTTCATTGTGGTGTCTAATGTCAAACCACATATCTCAAAACAAATAAAATCCCCACCCTGCAGCATCAGCAGACTATGACGTGACTTCTCTCTCTTAGAAGGCAACTGTGACTAAACCCTTCTCCGCTGGTCAAGACTCCCCCTTTTCCAGACAGTTACACTTCCTACTTTCAGTTAACAGGAGTTTGTACAGAGCTAGCAGAGAGAAACTCTTTTGTCTGACAAGTGATTTAAGTCATAAGAGGTGCAAAAAAAATACTAACAACGATATTGACAAAAGTAATCTGCACCATTACTCTCTGTCATCTATGACCAATCCAGTTTGTTTTCCAATTTGCCAACTTGATTGCATACTATCCAATTAAATCAGATCTTACCACACATAAGTACAATCAAGAAAGGGACTGTTATAAGGGTAGAAACGAAAGACGGCAGATGTTGGTTTATATCAAAGAGACACAAAGTGTTGGAGTTGGGATCCTTCTTCAGACTGAAGAAGTTAAGAATGAGTCTGAAGAAGGGTCCCGACACAAAACTTCACCCATCCTTTTCCTCCAGAGATGTCACCTGACCCATTGAGTTACTCCAGCAGTTTGTTACAATTACAACAGGTAGTGCAAAGATAAAAAATACTAGTGCAGAATATAGTTTACAGCATTGTAACGTCACAATTGCAGAAAGTCCTATGTCCACGATGAGGTAGGTCAGGAGATTGGAGTTATAACACTAGCTCATGGGAGGATGGTTCAGTAGAGTCAGAGTCATAGTGATACAGTGTGGAAACAGGCCCTTCAGCCCAACACGCCCACATCGGCCAACAATGCCCCAGCTACACTAGTCCTGCACTTGGTCCATATCCCTCCAAACTGTCCTATCCATGTACCTGTCTAACTGTTTCTTAAACGATGGGATAGTTCCAGCCTCAACTACCTGATCTGGAAGCTTGTTCCATACACCCACCACCCTTTCGGATTCCTATTAAATCTTTTCACCTTGAACCTATGTCTTCTGGTCTTCGATTCTCCTACTCTGGGCAAAAGACTCTGTGAATCTACCCAATCTATTCCTCTGATGATTTTATACACCTCTATAAGATCTCCCCTCAACCTCCTGTGCTCCATCGAATAGAGACCCAGCCTACTCAACCTCTCCCTATAGCTCACACCCTTTAGTCTTGGCAACATCCTCGCAAATCTTTTCTGAACCCTTTCAAGCTTGACAATATCTTTCCTATAACATGGTGCCCAGAACTGAACACAATATTCTTGATGCGGTCTCACCATCATCTTATACAACTGCAACATGACCTCCCAACTTTTAAGCTCAATACTTTGACTGACGAAGGCCAAAGTGCTAAAAGCCTTTTTGACCACCTTATCTACCTGCGACTCGATCTTCAAGGTACCATGCACCTGTAGTCCTAGATCCCTCTGCTCTACAACACTACCCAGAGGCCTACCATTTACTGTGTAGGTCCTGGCCTTGTTCGACATCCCAAAATACAACACCTCACACTTCTCTGTATTAAATTCCATCAACCATTCCTCCCCCCACCTGGCCAATCGATCCTGATCCTGCTGCAATCATTCACAACCATCTTCACTATCTGCAAAACCACTAACCTTGTTTGCCTTGTATGTTCTCATCCAAATCATTGATGGAGATGACAAACAGTAACAGGCCCAGCACCAAACCTTGAGGCATACCATTAGTCACAGGCCTCCAGTCTGAGAAGCAACCTTCATCCTCTGCTTCCTTCCATGGAGCCAATTTGCTATCCATTCAGCTATCTCTCTTTGCAATCTAACCTTCCAGAGCATCCTACCTTGTAGAACCTTGATGAACGCCTTACTGAACTCTATGTACACAACATCTACAGCTTTGCCTCATCAACCCCTTTGGTCACTTCAAAAAAAAAAAAGATTTGTGAGACATGTCCACCCACGTATAAAACCATCCCTATCCCTAATCAGCCCTTGCCCATCCAAATGCCTTACCCAAGTTGGAGACGGGGAGAGGGGGAGGGGGAGGGGGAGAGAGAGGGGGAGAGAGAGGGGGAGAGAGAGGGGGAGAGAGAGGGGGAGAGAGAGGGGGGGAGATAGAGAGAGAGAGAGAGCAGAGCAGAGAGAGAGAGAGAGAGAGAGAGAGAGAGTGGGGAGCAGAGAGAGAGAGAGAGGGGCGGAGAGAGGGAGAGGGAGAGAGAGAGAGAGAGGGGCAGAGAGAGAGAGAGAGAGGGGCGGAGAGAGAGAGAGGGGGCGGGAGAGAGAGAGAGGGAGAGGAATAAACCCGGTCTGGGGTAAAACTGAGGTAAATAATGTTATAAACACTCAGGGGTGCGAAATAAACCCGGTCTGGGGTAAAACTGAGGTAAATAATGTTATAAACCCACAGGGGAGCAAAATACACACAGCCCCACAGCCATCAGGCTATAGAAGTCAACTCAATAAAAAAGAAAAAGAGAGAGAAAAAATAATCAATTGGTGTTAAAGAACTCACAGTGTTCGGACATTTTAATCCATTCCACTAATTAAGGCTGTTTAAATTTATTTGCAAATTGTCAAATTTGGATTAAATTTAAAGCTTTAAACTGTAGAGATAATAGAATTATTGTCAGGCAGGAGGTAAGTACAAACTCTGTGAGAAGATTTGCTAAATGATTTACACGTTACCAAGTTAAGCAAATGTAGTACTGGGCTAAATCAATGCAGAAAATAATTCTTTAAAGAGATATGGTTAAATAATGGGAGAAGACATGAAACAAATGAGCTGCATTCAAATGTGCCAATCGAAGTCAACATTAATTTATTTACTTCTTTATTTTTCAGTGATGTGATGGTCAAATCAGAGTTAAGAATGTTTTTCATTTATTTCAACAATGAAGTAATAAAGGTAAATTTTGAATTTGAAAGATAGAATTTCTAGGTCATTTAAGAAACTGGACAAACAAAAAACCCTGTTTAGAATTATAGACCAGGCTGCTGTTAAAGAAATAGCAATTCTATCATCTCAGGGGGAAGCCTATGTGGTTTTGGAAACTTGAATGAGCTATAAATAATCAGGGGCATGTACAGGTTTTGTGATAAAGGAAGCTATATCATAACACATGCCAATATTTCCATGGGAAAGTTAGTGAAATCCTCCCCTGGGGGTCTATAGGAGGTCAAAGAGCTTGATCCAATGGGAAACATTTGCAATTTAACATCAAATCTGCATTTTCCTGTTGTTTGATTGGATGTATTTCTCGTGGCATTAATTTACCACCAAATTATCTATGCATTTATTCTGAAATAGTGGAAAGTTCTGTTTGGGGCAGTGGGAGAAATGGTGCTCAGTGGGTATTATTTGTGAAGTGTTACGATTGACTTTACGATTTCAAAATTGCATAATTCTAAAACAAAACAAACCAGACACCTCTTTGAAAAAGAGATTATAGCAGGCATATTTGACACCACCGTATTCTGAGCTGGCTGGTCATGACCTCAATCAGCACCTTGTATCCTGCTTGGGTAGCTTACAACCTAATGGTATGAACATTGACTTCTCCAATTTCAAATACTAACCTTCCCCTCCCCCCCCTTTTCTTTCCCCAGCGCCCCCCTCCACCTTGGTGCACACAGATTTTTTCCCGCCATTTTCCAACACCCTAGTCACACTGTTCCTTTCTCCTCCTGAGTATGCTCATCTCCCCCCTCTTTCACCTCTCTCTCCCTTCCCGTTCCACCCATATCCAGAGGACATGGGGTTAAGATGAGGGGAGGAAAGATTTACCAGGAACCTGAGGGATAACTTTTTCATGCAAAGGGTGATAGGTGTATGGAACTAGATGCCAGAGGAGTTAGTTGAGGCAACGTTTAAGAAACATTTAAACAAGTACATGGATAGGTTTTGTGGGATCTGGGCCAAATGCGGGCCAGTGGGACTGATGTAGCCGGGACATGTTAGCCAGTGTGGGCAGGTTGGGCCGAAGGGCCTGCTTCCACGCTGTAAGAATCTATGACACTATCCCTCCCACCTGCTTTACATTTTCACTCCGCTTCTTCTTTCCTTATCTGGCACCATTTTGTCTCCTTTTCTCCTGAAGCCTTTGTCACTTACTCCACCTATCAGCCAATCACCCCCCTCCCCTGTATCCACCTATCATTCGCAATGCTTTGCCCCACTCCCACCTCTCTTTAGCAGCTTTCTCGCCCTCTACTAAATCAATCAGAAGAAGGGTCCCAAAATGTTGTCCACCCATTCCCGACTCGCTTTGATTGTTTGTTCAAGATTCCAACATCTGCAGTTTCTTGTGTTTCCAGTGTACACCACTGATTTGACATCATTATTGCCACTTTGGAGCACCATGTTCCAACTGGCATACAGCTTACAGAGCCAAAGGTATAACGCCCTTTACCAGCAGATCATATTTGAGAGTTTACCTAAATGAAGATAGGCACTTGGTTGCTTGTCTCTGGTTGTTGCAACAATTCTGTTCATTCTTGAAGCCTTCCATAATTGTTTCTGTTTGGGATTATTCGGGAGTAATAAAATCAGGTGGATATAGCAGGCTTTAGTGCAAACAAGAAACGGTTTACAGAAAACCTACTCCAATATAGACAGCAAGGAGTAATCAGCTTTGTAAAGAAACAGTGTTATTTACTGACATGAGCATGACTCATTCTGATATATTATAGCCATATGTAAGACAATGGGGTATGTTAATTGACCTACATCAGACCAGACATTTTCATCTTGCGTTATTTTGGACTTTTGTGATGGAGATGTATGAAATCTTCAGACTAGACATTTCGTCACTTGGCAGATCAAATGTGGTCATAGGCATATTTGTCTCTCTATCAATAATAGGGGTATTTGTGTATTCAAGAGAGTCAGCCATCACCACACTAATTCTGGGTCTGGATTCACTGTGCTCACAAGATTTTAGGCCATCTATATGAATTACTTTGTTCCAGCAAATTCTTTTGAACATTTAGGTTTGTCTTATCAGTGTACTCACGTTATAAGTATACAATTCAATTCAATCAATGCCAGACTCAAAATATTGAAATAAACAATAACATTATAGCAAGACACGAGGAATTGCAGATGCTGGTTTACAAACAAAGAGTTGATTCGTGATATTTTGGGTGGAGAGCCTTCTTCAGACATTATAGCAATTGAATTGTAGTGAATCACTTACTGTTATCTTTGATCTTAAGAGTATTAAAAACTTGACTATTTTGAGTTTGAGAGACCCTAGTGAGAGGGTCTCCGAGCGAATATTTGCCCTCCTAAAGGGCATGTCACACTTACGCGACTTTTTTGGCGACTGCCGGCACCCGTCATAGGTCGCCGAAAATTTTCAACATGTTGAAAATTCAGCGGCGACCAGAAAGATGCTACGACTCTTTTGGTGACTAGGAGAATACTCACAACCATACAGGTGACACCCTGGTGACATGTCACGGGGTGAAGCCTGTATGGTCGTGAGTAGTCGCCCAAACAGTCGTACCTTGTTCTGGTCACCGCTGGATTTTCAAAATGTTGAAAATTTTCGGCAACCTGTAATGACCTATCATGGGTGCCGGCAATCGCCAAAAAAGTCGCATGTGGGACAGGCCCTTTATAAAGAAAGACTCATATCTACAATTTCAGTGTCTCCGAGCGACTCAGTTCACTAGTCACAACATTTTCAGGTTCAAAGGTTAGAGGTATGACAGATGTTGAGATAAATTTTGCAGTCATCAATGCATCATCACAAGTCTGTAACCCTGTAAAAATCCAAACATGGGTACACCAACAGGTAACCAATTCCAGTTTTAAGTTATGTGGAAGTTGGAAATGAGTAAATAGGCAGAGTATGGGTAGGAAGGACCTGAAGATAGACACAAAATGTTGGAGTAACAGCGGGTGAGGCAGCATCTCAGGAGAAAAGGAATAGGTGATCTTACGGGTCGAGCTCCTTCTTCAGACTTCCGAGTATGCAGTATACAAGTTACAAGAAAGAGGAAGGGAAAAAGATATATCTCCACAATGTACAAGAGACAAGATCATCCCTGAAGATCAGTGATGTCTGATGTTTGGGAAGTCAAAACTTTAGTAAGGAAATGGTTGTTCAAATCTAGTAGCTACTGCAGCCATAACTGTAGGCGCAAAGCAGGCCAAATGTAATCAGTGTGATTGTGGTAATGAAGTTTTATCTGCTTTGCTTCTTATCAGACTAATTTTGGGGATGCCTGCAACACTGTGTACCACTGAGGTACATTATTGTATGAAGGAGATTACAGAAGTTATCTGCTGATTTTGTCTCACTCCCTCAGGGCACATCGATCAAGCACAGGCACGGCATGGTTTGCAAGCCTGCATGCCATTTTCCACCCAGTTTACTTCCAAAGTAACGAATACGAAATAATGAAGGTGGGCTAGAAGTAACAAATGCACGTTCACACCGCTTGTAAGGACTGCTGAGCACATGGAACAAGGAGAGGCAGTGTGGCCGACGAGAACAAAGGCCCATCAGCCATGAGAACGAAGACCCAATGAACATGCACGGGGAAAGCTCAGATTCCCCAAAGTCAAGGAGGGAGCCACTGGCGGCGACGGATGTGAGGAGTGGGCTGGTTGGAGAGGGCAGGAGGAACTCCCCCGGGACACCAACGTGTTCGGCAGAGGAGAGGGACATTGGGTCGGGCTTACCTCGGCTCACCTGGATCGGGTGCGCTCCAGGACTTCCAACACGCTGACTGGACTTTGCACTTTGGACTGTTTATGTTTTTCTGTGATTTTTTTTCTTTTTCTAAATGGCGCCAAAATTATGGTGACTGTGCATTTGTGGTTGTGCAAAAGAATAGTAAGATTAAATGAGAACTTACCAGTTTGAAGTTTGATCTTTATTTTATGAGGAGTTACGATGAGGGATTACGTGAAGACCCCGCCAGCACGCATGCGCGACATTCTTCAAAGCAGCGGTGTGAAATCACAGACACCAGAGTTGACTAACATAGTAAGATCAGAGAGAACTTTATATACCAGTTGACCTTTATAATAGAGGGTTTTGGGAGTGGAGGGCATGTAATCCCTCATCGTAACTCCTCATAAAAAAAAATAATAATAAAAAAAACATTTTTTTAAATTAAAATAAATTTAAAAGCATTTTTAAAAATTAAAAAATAAAGATCAAACTTCAAACTGGTAAGTTCTCATTTAATCTTACTATTTTACTTCGGAGTCACGTGAGTGACTACGTGAAGATTTCAAAGCTCTGTGATTTCATGCCCTGGAACGAGTCCATGCTCACACACTGCCATGGTAGGAATGGAGGATGTAATTTCAGACATGAAACTGTGCTGAAAAACAAAAAGGTATTTATTTCATACCTAAAAAAATGCCCCTACATTGGGGTAAATCATGAAAGAACTTAAAATTTTTCCTGCAAATGTCTCGGGAGTGGCCATGGGTTTATTATAGAAGCGCTGAAAAGTCTGTTCATTACTCCAACCCGCTGTTGCAAGAATGTGGTCCATAATTCTTCCATCATTCTTGCCGCCGATGTGGATGAAGCCCTGGTGGAGTGAGATTTAAAAACATTAGTGTCGACCCCCGCTGCACCCAATACCACCCTTAACCATCTGGAAATGGTATATACTGTGATCTTATGGTGAGGGCGTTTATGGCTAATAAGTAAAGCCCTCTCCGTGCCCCTGAGACTCTTGGTGACTATATTTCGCAATATATATGTCATGATGCAGAGCCGACAATCTGCTGGATAGGCCAGAAATTCTAATTTTTGGCCAGTGGATCCGGGTCTATCCTGTTTAAGTAACCCCTGTATTGGGAAGGTTATCTTGTCATTTGTGATATACATGGCGTCCATACTTAATTTATGTAAGGACTAGACCCGTTGTGCTGTTACAAGTGCCATTAACATAACCATTTTATAGGTTAATATATCTAGTGCGAGTCCTCATATAGGTGTCCATCCTCGAAGCATAGTCAGCACTATGCTTATGTCCCATATATGGGTGTATCTGGGCCTGGGGGGATTAGAATTAAATATACCCCTCATCAGTTTAGATACCAGTGGGTGTGATCGCGCAGCCAGGTGATCATACTCTCGCCCCAGATAATTGGATAGGGCATTACAGGCACAATTAATGGCACTGTTGCTCAATCCCTCATCAAAATGAAGGGTAGCCAGGAACTGCAGCACTTCAGTGATGGTGGCTGTGTCGTATGAAGTGTTCGTTCTGGTGCAGAACACTTCCCATTTCTTCACATAAGTTAGATATTGTCTTCTGGTGGACTTCCTGCACGACACTGTGATGACATTCATCGGCCTGTCGGAGAGTCCGTAGTCCAGAAATGGCCTGTTCAGAATCTGCAAACCAACAGGTTTATTCGGTCATGACGCAGGTGACTTTCCCCTGTCACAGGGTGTACCAAAAGGCTTGGACGTTTGTTGATCCGAGTGCAGGGTTCTGCGGCCATATTTTGTACTACTGGGGACCATGGTTGGGTAGGCCAGTCGGGAACACTCAAAATACCTGTTGCGGTGTCTTGTTTGATTTTTTGTAAGACCCGGCTGATGAGGCAGAAGGGGGGAAATGCATAGAAAAACAAATCCCCTATATAGCGAGAAAGCGTCCATCGCTAGTGCCCCAGGGTCTGTTTCCCAAGCAACATATGTTGGTAGTTGGTGATTTAATCTGGATGCAAAAAAGGTCGATATCTGGTGTCCCATACCCTACTATAATATCGGCAAACACTTTCCGATCCAACATCCATTTGTGTTGTCGTTCAATTTGCGTGACCTGGTGTCCGCCACTGTATTTAGCTTACCTGGAAGGTAAGTGGCTGAGATCCATATATTCCTTTCCAGACACCAGTGCCAGATATTATTAACCAATTCATCACATGATATCAACTTTATTCCACCCATATGATTAATATAGGCCACCACAGTGGTATTATCAATCTGTAAACGTACATGCAAATGGTGCATTTCTGAGCAGTAGGCCCGGAGTCCATGAAATGCTCCCTGCATTTCTAGATAATTAATCCCTAGTGCTCCAAACAGGGATTCTGTGCACTCCATCTGCCACCACAACTAGAGGTGGTATTAGTTGCTCCCCAACCTTTTGCACTGGCATCAGTCTGTGGGATTCGTAATAGTGATGGGGTTAGAACAATGCTCAATTTTGTCTATCCACCAATTTAACTCTAATTTTGCTTTCCCTGGTAGTTCCATAGGCCTATCAAAATGGCCTGCATGAGTTTTAAGAGCTAATATTTTTGCTCTTTGTAGATTTTGGTAATGGAGTGGTCCATTACCAAAATTGTGCTTCTGGAAATGCAGCCACTAGTTTCCCAATTACTCTGGCTACTTGCCGAATGGATGGTTTTCTGATGCTAGTGAGGCTTTTACATGCTTCCGTCAAGTCCGCCACTTTGTTTGGTGGCAAGGTGATGGACATTTGAACAGAATCGATAGTGAACCCCAAATAATCCATGGTAGTGGAGGGTCTCAATTTTGATTTATCTGGATGAATGATAAATCCCAGCTTTTGAAATAGATGATTTGTGGCTGATACTGCCAATGTAGCCAACTCTAAATTTTCCCCTACAATGAGAATATCATCAAGGTAGACCATAACAATATGGTTTTGTTTCCTCAAATATGCCAAAGCTGGTTTTAACAATTTGGTAAACAGCCTGGGTGTTGACGATAACCCATTGGGTAAGGCCTTATACTGCCAAAGCTGTCCCATCCAGAAAAATTTCAGATATTTACGATGATCCTTGTGTATTGGTACTGAATAGTATGCATCCTTCAGGTCGATGCAAGCCATGTAGTATCTGTTAGAGATTAGCTGTTTGGTTGTGACAAACATGTCCATTTTGAAATGGGCATACTGAACGGAAGTATTCAGTTTGGTCAAAACTATAATGATGTGGCATCCGCCATCTTTTTTGTTTTTGGTAAAAATGTTTGATACAAACTCTTGAGATTCTCTGTTTGTCTTCTCTATTACCCCTTTTGGGTTTAATCTTAAAAGTTCAGCATGGCCTTCTATCCTCTCTTTTTGTGAAAGTATAAACTTTCGGCTAGGTGTATGCTGAACTGGGTTGGGGAGTTCGTAAACAAATTCAATTTTATATCCCTGAATACTTCCGAGTATGCAAGGATCAGAGGTAAAAGTGCTCCACACATGACGAAACAAGTGCAACTGTCCCCCAACCCGTGATGAGTCTAGACATGCAATGTTTTCGAGGCAACCAGACCCACCTACCTACATGGTTATCGGCGGTGCTTTGTTGGTTGTCTCTGTCCTTGCTTCTTGTTCTGTTGTGTTGCTGCGGTGTGGGATTGGCGCATTTTTCAAGAAGGCCGGGCTGGGCCATGGCCTAAAAAAGACCGTTGTGCAGGTGGGCCGGCCTTCGAGCTTTCACCACCAGATGGTCTCTCGTTATAACCGTGCCTGGTGGTTGTGTAGGGGTGCTGTCGCCGCTGATATGGGATTTCGGAGGTGGTTGGCACCTTTATCATGCCGATTGCCTTGGCCTCCTCATCCAGGTCTTTAACCTGCTTAGGGAGGTTGTCCCCAAACAGCAATGTAGGCGGCTGTGCAATGCTGGGCCTGCATAATCCCACAAATTTGGGATTTAGTGCAGGCTTTATGATGCTCTTCCTGTAGCTGTTGATTTCAAACAGCGTATTGCACAGGAGTGCTAGAGTGTCTTGCGGCTCTTCAGGTATCTCAACCCCATCAATTATTCTGGCTACTGCTGTAAACCCAGCAGCCAGCAGCTTGAGGATTCTTTGGAGTTTCACCTCCTGGCTCCTTATGGTCGGGCTCATGTTGCCCCAAATGGGGTTGTTGACAGCAGGTACATTAAGAGAAATACAATTCTCTGGCGCAAGGTATTTTTCTGCCGTATTGTTAATTGCTTGTTCCTGCAGCTGGTTTGTTGCCATGTAATTAATACTGGCTGCCAGCTTGGGATGCAATGGCAGTCCTTTTTGTGTAGGCATAGCGAATTTGTTGACCATACCCAGTAATTCTTCTTGCGGCGCCCCTAACACAGGTGAGTCTTCAGCCATGTCCCCTTCTTCAGCATCAGCCCAGTTCTGACCCCCAATGCTCCCTTGCGAAGAGGGTGAGACATTTGGCAGTCCTTGATAGGATGCTGCCGTGGGTCTGCGAAGAGACCCACTGTGACTCTGCCCCTGCATAAGCAGGTCACGCTGGAGCAATTGCTCCACCATCTGCTCCATGCGAGTAAGACGACCGCCGTCACTATCCGCGAACGGGGTGTCCTCAGGTCCGGACCCAGCCGAGTCTACGGACCTGCCCGACTTCCGGGTGGCTTTGCTGCCGGGCCGCGGCGCACCTGCGGTCTGTTGCGGCGAGAAGTCGGGGGCTGCTGGATGCACCTGCAGCTCTGGAGAGTCGGCACGCTGCTGGCTGCTTTCCACAGCAGCGATTTTTGCCGCTGCTCTCTGCGATTTCCTGGAGTCCATGCTGTTCTTCTTGCTGTGAAGACACACACACAGAGTCTCTACCAGAATGGTAAGTACTTACTTCCGGTTGTTTTTTAAACTTACGCTGGAGGAGCGATGCTTCTCCCGACTGTCGCTTCCGCAATGCGTTCGACGATATGTCGCGCATGCGTGCTGGCGGGGTCTTCACGTAACTCTGAAGTAAAATTGCACTGTGCTGTGCATATGTGACAATTAAGAACCATTGAAACTAAACATAATTGCAGAGTGAGGCCGAGGTGAGATTGGAGACCATAGATTAGCTGTTTGAATAAAGACAATAGTTTATGTCCAAGCATTAGCCTTCTTAATAAGAAAACAAATGGGTTGCGAACAATGTCTTTGAGTAATGAGCTTGTCATGGTTGAAAAACTAGAAGAAATGATTTGAAGACTAGCAATAGTACTAAATAATTGAGGGGATGTTTGGTATGAGCACTCATACCAATTGATAGGAAATTTTGTTAGAAGAATGAAAGGTAGTATATGAGCTTTGTGGTGCTGATGGCGGGACTTGGCATGTGAAGATGCTGATCTGTGATGAAGCCTTGAGGATACCAAAGTTTCCCTCCGCCCTGTCAGTTTTCCCCACAGGGTTTTGAAACTGAAACAATATGAGTGTTTAATTTAATTGAATTGAATAGAATTGAATACATTTTATTAGCCAAGTATGTATACATACAAGGAGTTTGTCTGGGTGCTTTGCTCGCAAGTAACAACACGATATACAGTAAATAATTAAGAATAAAAACATTATAATTTAAACATGGGAAGAATGATATAAAATATCAGAGCAAAAGGTGGCTGCATATTTTTGGTACTTGAGTAGAACCACTGCTCGTGGAAAAAAGCTGTTTTTATGTCTGGCTTTGACAGTCTGGAGTCGCCTTCCAGAGGAAAGTGCTTCAAAGAGTTTGTGGCCAGGGTGAGGAGTGGTCAGAGATGATCTTACCTGCTCGTTTCCTGCCCTTGTAGTGTACAGTTCATTGATGGGGCGAAAGTTGCAGCCATCACCTTTTTCGGCTGATCGAACAATGCGCTGCAGAATCGGGATGTCATGCTTGGTGGCTGAGCCAAACAAGACCATGAAAGAGAAGGTGAGGACAGACTCTATGATGGCAATACAAAACTGTGCCATCATTGCCTGTGGCAGATTGTGTTTTCCCAGCTGCTGCAGAAAGTACATCCTCTGTTGGGCCTTTTTGACTGTGGAGTCGATGGTGGCCTCCCATTTAAGGTCCCTGGAGATGATGGTTCCAAGGAACTTAAAAGACTCCACAGATGTGACTGTGGTGTTGTTGATGGTTAGTCCGGGGGAGGGGAGGGTGAGCTCTCCTAGTCCACAATCAATTCCACTGCCTTAAGAGCATTGAGCCCCAGGTTGTTGCGATGGCATCAGGACATCAGCTGTGTCACTGCAGGTAGATTCCTCCCCTGGATCAGTCCAATCAGGGTTGTGTCGTCCGCAAACTTGAGAAGCTTGACAGAGGCATCTGTGGAGGTGCAGTCGTTGGTGTCGAGAGAGTAAAGGAGAGTGGAGAGTAAGCAGCCTTGCTGTGCTCCTCTGCAGAGGGTCAGGGGGTCCGAGATGTGCTTTCCCAGCCTCACATGCTGCTTCCTGTCTGTCAGGAAGTTGGTGATCCACTGACAGAGGGGTTCATTGCCATATGAACCGACGGAATAATTAAATTCTTACTTCAAGCCTGTAAACGCAATACACATAGAAAGTATATAATAATCAAATAACATTCAATAAGTTAATAACCACAGCTTGAGTGCAAAAAACCCAAGTCCCTTACTGCAATCAAAGACAGTCCATAAGTTCACAGTTGAGGTTAGTGTTATGTACTGTTCAAGAACCTGTTGTTCAAGTTGTTGGCAAAAGATATTCTTGAACCAGGTGGTCACGGTTTTCAGACTCTCCTTGCTACTTCCTTACTTTAGGAGCAAAAAGAGAGCATGGCCAGGGTGGTGTGGGTCTTTGATGATATTAGTTGCCTTTTTTGAGATAGCATCTCATTTCGATCACTTTGGTGGTGGGTAGGTTCGTTTTTATGACCAGGAATTAAAGTTGTTGACTCAACTGCCAACCTGTCAGTGAAGGCAGGTTCGTGGATCTTCAGCTTGCTCCTCATGAAGTCAAAAGTCAGCTCCTTGGAAGAATTTGATCCTTTAGACAGTTCAGGATTCCACACTGACCATGCATGCCAGTCCATTGGTTCCTGGCATTGACAGCTAAGACAATTGTCTCCAAATGCAATCTAAATGTTTTGAAAAGCTCCTGCCTCCATTAACTACAGCCATCTCCAACCTATTCATGTAAAACAATCTTCTTGTTTATTATCTCCACAACCATGACATCTAGTGAAGGGTAGAAAAAAAAGGTCCCTCACTGGTTCATCCATGATTATCCTTCACACAGTTCTTCTCTACTATTACCATTCTGAATGACAGCAGCACATGCAACAGCAGCTTAATTCTGTTAAGGTTATCTTGAAATAGAATGAGCAAGTAATGATACTGTAGTCTATGCTGTTGCATTCATATATCAACAGAATGGCTCATGTCAGATACAACAAGAACTGCCCCCAAGAACCTGCAAAGGAAAATTATGCATCACCATCCTCCACTATAGGTTTTCAGAGATTATCCAATGTAGATGTCCTGGTGCCCAAGAAGGAATGGATTGTTTACTTTGGACTTTAGAGATACAGCGTGGAAACAGGCCCTTCGGCCCACCGAGTCCATGCTAACCAGAGACCACTCTGTACACTAACACTATCCTACGCAATAGGGACACTTTACAACTTACAGAAGCCAATTAACCTACAAACCTGTACATCTTTGGAATGTGGGCGGAAATCGGAGCACCTGGGGAAAAGTCACGCAGTCACAGGGAGAACGTACAAACTCCGCACAGACAGCACCCGTAGTCAGGATCAAATCTGCGTCCCTAGCGCTGTAAGGCAGCAACTACCATTGTACCGCTGTGCCACTCTAACTGATTTATTACACCTTAGTTTCAGCAATAAAAAAAAAAGACACAAGTGATTTAGTTGTGAATAAAGGCGGCATATAACAAAAGCGTGGAGATGAGGCATTGCTGCATTACTTCTTGAGCACTGATGTTAAAACGTTGCTTCTTTAAATTAGATAAAGTGAACTGAATGTGAATTTGTATATTTAAAGGAAAATGTAAGTAAATCCACGGAAAATGTTGAAATAAAATCAGTGGGTCAGGCATGTCTATGGAAAGAGAAACAGAGTTTACAGAAAAGGGTCCTTAAAGGACCTGTCCCACTTAAGCGACTTTTCAGCAAACTCTGCGACCTTCAAGCTTGGAGGCACTCGCCTGAAAAACCGTGAGCTGGACGAGCGTCAGCGTGGAACACACACACACACACATCGTAAAGGTGGGGGCCAGGGAAAGCGGGGGAGCGCTGTTTGAAATTCACACAGTGCAAAGCCAAAGTGATACCCGCGATGAACAGGAAGGTTAAAGATGGCTGGCACAGTGTATGGTAACTCCTTTAAAAGAGCGGGGGGAGGGGGGAGAAGGGGAGAGACGGGGGAGAAGGAGTGAGACACTTTTAAGAAGCCAGACAACTTTTAATAAGCCAGAGATACACAGCTGTGAAGTTTAGTGGGCATTTAACATTCCCAGTCGGTTTTCCTTGGTTCCGAAAACTCGTGCTTATGTTTTTTTCCCCCCAATGAGCCAATTAAAATGCCTGGTCGGCAAAGGAGATTACCTACGGCTACCTCGACTACCTACAACAACATGGAGACCCCACTATCACTGCACTACGAGTTCAAAAGTAATGCTTTTCTCCATGCTGACCAATGTTTGGTCACAGAAAAATTTTCAACATATTGAAACATTTTCCACGACCAAACTGAGGCCACGAGTAGTAATCACTTTGCGGGAACTCCTCTCGACCATGAAGGAGACTTACCAGTGACCACCTACGACCATGTGTCGACCATGCTGCGAGCTTGTGGCGAGCGCAGACTCTCCTAAACTCACCAATAAGGTCGCCTTACTGGGACAGGCCCTTTAACATTTTAGAACTGGGAACCAAAGATCCTATAGCGGAGCAAGATGGACTACTCCCACAAAAAACGGGTAGTACGGTCATGGGCAGATTCATGGGTAATTATAGGACCCATTTCAGCAACCAGCCTCCGCCATCTTGCTTCCGCCATCTTGCCTCCGCCATCTTGCTTCCCCCCAAAGATATTATCTTTGCTTCCGCCTCCATCTTCGGGGTTGAGGCCAAAGATCCTATAGCGGTCCCGCTTCCTCCGCTGTGGCTGCTGCTTCATGGCCGCCGCCTCTCACTCGCTCTCCCTTTCCCGTTGCTTCGCTGCAAAGCTCCTTTTTTGGGGTTTTTTTTTTCAGGCCGAAGTATATCCGGTTTTAGTTTTAAAAGGCAAGGAGAGGAGAGGCAGCGGCGGCCGAGACCACACTGGCGCTGCGAGGTGCGGGTGGGCAGACGGACGGATGCTCCTTCACCAGGCGGGCGGGCTTTGCGCTGCTGAGCTGTGCGGGCGGGTGGGCGCTCCTGGGCTGTGCTATACTGTGCGGGCGGGCGCTGCAGATCCCGGGGCTCCTAGGCAAAGATCCTATAGCTCCGGAGATCCAGCGGACAAAGCTGTGGCCGCGGGAGCTCCGGAAAAACCGAAGATCCTATAGGATCTTTGGTTTTTCCCGAGTTCCCGCGGCAACAGCTTCGGCAGCTTCGAACGCCTAGGGCCGCGGAGTTTGAACCGGCCCGTGGCAATATTGGTGCCATATACTGCACTGAAGAAAATTACCAGAATCAAAATTTGTAAACATTTTATTCTTTAACAAGAATCAACAGAATTATGAATCTAACCCTACATCACACACACAAACTGTTCCCCCGCAACGTTGATCACACTGCGAGTCGGGTCGGGAAGATTCCTGTTACTATAAAATCAACTCAAACACAGCTTATGAGCCATTAAAAAGAAATGATTTAAAAAAGAAAATTACTAGAGTTAAATTTTATTCTTTAACAAGAAGTCACAGAATTATGAACTAACAGAATTATGAATCTAGCTCTACATCACACACACAACGTTGATTACACTGCGAGTCGGATCGGGTCGGGTAGGTTCCGGTTACTGAAATGGACGAAGAAAATGCCCATGTTCCTCTCCGATGCGTACTACACGTCAGCCCATTGCATTTCGCAGGAGTGGCCTATCTTGCTCCGCTATAGGATCTTTGCTGGGAACAGAGATAGTTGGTGGGGGGTTGGGGAGAGGATGATTGAACAATGGAAGTCTCTCTGAATGAAACTTCATGACCTAGTGTGGCAGTAAAGGGGACAATTAAGTGTCTGAGTAATGTGTTGCTGATATGCTATAAGCTATATAATGAGCCTGAAGAAGGGACTCGACCCTAAACTTCACCCATTCCTTCTGCCCGGAGATGCTGCCTGTCCCGTTGAGTTACTCCAGCATTTTGTGTCTACCTTCGATTTAAACCAGCATCTGCAGTGCCTTCCTAATCAGCTACATAATGTAGTCGTGAGGAAAAAAAAGATTGTAACGCAAAAAAATGCCATTTCGTACAGAAACAGAGAAGGAATAAGTTATCCAAAGTTGCAGGATGTGACACATGCAGGCTGTGATATACCCATGATGTTAATGAGTCACAAAGCTGTACAACATAGAAACAGGCACTTCAAGCCACCACATCTGTACTGACCTTTAGCCTGCCTACATCAGCCCCACTTGCTCACGTTAGGTCTGTATTCTTCTGTGCCTTATGTCAGAAGGAACTGCAGATGCTGGTTGACACCGAAGGCAAACACAAAATGCTGGAGTAACTCAACGGGTCAAGCAGCATCTCTGGAGAAAAGGAATAGGTAATGTATCGGGTCGAAACCCTTCATCAGACTCCAGCATTTTGTGACTATCTTCTTGTTCTGTGCCTTGCCTGTTTAAGTGCCTGTGTAAATACCTGTTAAATATAGAGATTGTATCTGGCGTAACAATCTTCCCTGACAGTACGTTCCAGATATTAATCACCAAACAGATTCCCTTCAAAACTACATCCTCTCTACTTAAATCTATGCCTACTCTTTTTATGTACTCTTACAATGGGATAACATTTTTATCGACCTTATCTATGCCTCTTATAATGTTATATATTCCTATCGTTACCCGTCACTGCTTTAAAATAAGTCCACTCTATCCAATTTTCCCCATAACCACATTGTGAATATTGCACTCAGAGATAGTTAAAAGCCACAGGAAGTTACAGAAGAAAACATAGCTAAACCTCAGTGAATAAATTTCTCTCCTCCACCCACGCACCCTCGCTCTGTTTTCAGTTTATGCATGTACAGTATCTTTAATTCTTAAAGGCATGTCTGGACTTTAGCATCTTCGTCAATTTCTGGATTTGTGGCCCAAAAGTTGTGTCTACTCTACCCGACCTAGCAAATGTCACTATTGTCACCCAACCTGACAAATGTAGACACAGTTAGTTGTTTTCCTGCAGGAATGACAACACAACCACAAAAGGAAGTTTGAGTAGCTGTTGCCCCCAGCCTCCCCTGCCTTCTATTTGTGAAATCCTCATTCTCCAGCTCCCCTACCTGCACTACTTTCCACTGCCAATCTACATAAGGGCACCCTGAGAAACACATCAAGTCATTAAACATTTACTAGGTATGGCTCAGTGATTTCCCACTGCCATAAAACAGGCTTGTGTGAATGTCTGGGTGATCCTCCATTTGAAATTCTCCCTGATGTATCCACCCCAAAACTTTGCAAACTAATAAAAAAAATAACTAGCAAGAGAACTTCTCAGGAGCACCATTTTCCCATAGAATATCCTGCTTTGAATGCTCTTTTGGGATTCGAAATGTTATTTGCAAGTACGTAGATGTCAAATTTATTTTTAGCCAATATCAAAGAATATTCAAAGTAGTGCATGAGGAGCAGAAAATCTGAGTGTGTGATTGATATTCATCCATAATTCTGCTGCTCGGCCAGAAGTGGGATAGGATATCTCAGTTTGTAGTTTAAACTCCACATGAGCCAGGAGTTGTTCATGAATGACCAGCACATGGAAGGGCTTTGCTTCCCAGTGTTTGATACCCTGCCAAAAAATAAGGATAACCTCCTTAGAACAACCAAATTCTCCTTGGAAAAATCCCAAACAGAAATATTAATTAAGACCATAACAAGAATATGTTTTGAAGCTGAAGAGTCTATTATACCAGCACCATATTTTTTATCTTTTAAATGTTTGGGAAGAGCTCCATCCAAGACCGCAAGAAATTGCAAAGGTTGTGGGCATAGCCCAGACCATCAAACAAACCAGCCTCCCTTCTAATATAGACACATAGAAAATAGGTGCAGGAGGAGGCCATTCAGCCCTTTGAGCCAGCACCGCCATTCATTGTGATCATGGCTGATCGTCCCCAATCAATAACCCGTGCCTGCCTTCTCCCCAGATCCCTTGATTCGACTAGCCCCTAGAACTCTATCTAACTCTTTCTTAAATCCATCCAGTGATTTGGCCCCCACTGCCCTCCGTGGCAGGGAATTCCACAAATTCACAACTTTCTGGGTGAAAAAGGTTTTTCTCACCAGTCTTAAATGGCTATTCTAAGACTGTGGCCCCTGGTTCTGGACTCGCCCAACATTGGGAACATTTTTCCTGTATCTAGCACATTTTTCCTGCATCTAGGAAGTGTAGACATGATGTGTAGACAGTGGTGATCAATGAGTCAGGGTGTTACCTTTGGCATTCAGGAACCACGTTGTGAGAACTAGCCTTGGCCATCAAGTAATTGTGGACTGAAGGTGTTGAACAAATGGTGCCTGTGAGTTTGGTGGTTTGAGGAGGTTTTGAGATTATGGACTTGGAAGGGATACATCTTTGTAAGGGAGGCCAGGACAGTAAATAAAAATAACCTTCCTGAGCCAAGTTAGAAACATAGAAACATAGAAATTAGGTGCAGGAGTAGGCCATTCAGCCCTTCGAGCCTGCACCGCCATTCAATATGATCATGGCTGATCATCCAACTCAGTATCCCGTACCTGCCTTCTCTCCATACCCTCTGATCCCCTTAGCCACAAGGGCCACATCCAACTCACTCTTAAATATAGCCAATGAACTGGCCTCAACTACCCTCTGTGGCAGAGAGTTCCAGAGACTCACCACTCTCTGTGTGAAGAAAGTCTTTCTCATCTCGGTCTTAAAGGATTTCCCCCTTACCCTTAAGCTGTGACCCCTTGTCCTGGACTTCCCCAACATCGGGAACAATCTTCCTGCATCTAGCCTGTCCAACCCCTTAAGAATTTTGTAAGTTTCTATAAGATCCCCTCTTAATCTCCTAAATTCCAGAGAGTATAAACCGAGTCTATCCAGTCTTTCTTCATAAGACAGTCCTGACATCCCAGGAATCAGTCTGGTGAACCTTCTCTGCACTCCCTCTATGGCAATAATGTCCTTCCTCAGATTTGGAGACCAAAACTGCACGCAATACTCCAGGTGTGGTCTCACCAAGACCCTGTACAACTGAAGTAGAACCTCCCTGCTCCTGTACTCAAATCCTTTTGCTATGAAAGCTAACATACCATTCGCTTTTTTCACTGCATGCTGCACCTGCATGCCTACTTTCAATGACTGGTGTACCATGACACCCAGGTCTCGCTGCATCTCCCCTTTTCCTAATCGGCCACCATTTAAATAATAGTCTGCTTTCCTGTTTTTGCCACCAAAGTGGATAACCTCACATTTATCCACATTATACTGCATCTGCCAAACATTTGCCCACTCACCCAGCCTATCCAAGTCACCTTGCAGTCTCCTAGCATCCTCCTCACAGCAAACACTGCCCCCAGCTTAGTGTCATCCGCAAACTTGGAGATATTGCCTTCAATTCCCTCATCCAAAGAGATCCAATCTCAGATCTCTTAAACCACGAAACACTGTAGAAAAGAGACACAAAAAAACTGGAGTAACTCAGCGGGTCAAGCAGCATCTCTGGAGAGAAGGAATGGGTGATATCTTTTGTCAAGACTCTTCTTCAGACTAGCACTATAGAAACCTGATTCGTTTGAGAAATGCACATTGCCCCTCGGAACCAAATAAGTTAGTATCACCCAACAACACTCTCACAGGGAGTAATGTCATTACATTTGTGTCCAATGCTAAAATATGATATCTTCTATCATTATTATGTCATCTATTTAAGCCCCTGTCATTTTGACATTCATAACACCAAGCCCTTGGTCATATTTCCAGAGTGATGCATGTTAATCAAGAAACTATTGATCTTCATTCACATTTCATTGTAGGATTTGTGCAACAAAATTAATGCTTCATAGGAAAAGACACCTTTACATTTTTGTCTCTCCAGAAGCCACTCTAACATAGATTTTCTCGTGCAGTTTCAAAATTGAATTATCTTTCCTCCTTGATATCACATCTTACATGCCTGAGCTCTCTCCACAATGAAGGAGGATTATGGTTGTATAATTTAATCAACTTTAATGACCCTAGAATTATTTTGGATTATTTTAATCAGCCTCAACTATATACATTATAACCCCATGTCCATAAAAATCCTTATTGAAAGAAACAAAAAAATACATTTTCATTATTATCTCAATGATTAATCTAATTTTGTTGTGAAATCTAGAGATAATGTGTTACTTTTTTCCCCACCATTAAGAAAGCCGTATATTTTATTTTGCATCCATGTGTCTGGCATTGAAAATGGATCAGGTAAGGATACTCGGTTGAGAATGCTGTAAATAATGTTTGATACCTTTATACAAATTAAATGGCGAGAGAGCATAAATCAGTGGGAGCTCATCTTAGCTGAACTGAGCAGTTTCAGATGGGCCAGTGAAACTTTGTTTTTTTAAATCTCACCCTGGCAATGTAGAGGAGAAATCAGTTACGGCCGGTGTGGAACAAATGAGTCTCAGAGTGAATAAACAGCCCTTTTTTTTGTGTGACTTTGGAAGCTATGGAAATTGGGAAACGTGTAAATAGGGTGGCTAATTTACAGGGAGTTTTGCATTTGGGATGAATTTTACTCCACCAACTCTACTCACACCCTTATTTACCCTTTCCCACAACCTCATCCTTCTGCATGGATAGCTAAGCATAAAGTAATCTTGTAACAGAAAAGCCTGAATATGAAGGCTTACATGTCAAAATCTGAATCTCTTTTCTCGAATTGGGAAAATTCTGCTAAACATAAGCATAACATTCTATGTTTTGTTTTGCGATAGAGTGAGGAAACAGGCCCTTCAGCCCAGCGAGTCCACGCCGACCAGTGATCCCCACATACTTACACTATCCTACGCACACTAGGGACAATTAAAGATAGTGGAGTGAGGGGATATGGGGAGAAGGCAGGAACGAGGTACTGATTGGGGATGATCAGCCATGATCACATTGAATGGCGGTGCTGGCTAGAAGGGCGGAAGGGCCTACTCCTGCACCTATTGTCTATTGTCTAATTTACAATTTTACCAAGCCAATCAGCCTACAAACCTGTACGTGTTTGGAGTGTATATTTATTTTACTTCAGAGTCCCGTGAGTGATTCCGTGAAGAAGACCCGTCAGCCGCATGCGCATCAGTACGTCAGCTGCATTGACGCATGGAGGCTGTGAGGAACAGAGCTCCTCCAGCGATAAGTATTCAGACTCCAGGTAAGTGATAAAACTTTCACTGGAGTTCGAGTCCGTGCTTGCCGGTATGCTTATCTGCCGATCGCTAGCATGGACAAAACAGGGAAGGGAAAGCGGGGAATCGCAACCAGCCGCGGCAGTTCAGGTTTGGAAACGCTGCCTCATACCCCTGTACAGTCACTAGCTACAGAGTTAGCGACTGCAGACTTAGTGCTACACAGCACAGAGCCAGCGCCATTAGGGCGCAAGGCACCTGAAAAGTCTGCTAGGCCCACGGAGTCGGGGGATGATTCCTCACCGGGACAGGATAGAGTGTGTTCAAGCCTATCCCAAGTGGAGGAGCTGTTGCACACAGTCCTCCAGAGAACTTCACTCCAGGAGAAGGAGTGTCAGCGCCGCTCAGAGCCAGAGGCGCCAGCAGCAACAGTGCTGCCAGATAACCCCTTCACTTTTGAGGGGAGTGCAATGGGTCAGATCAGTCCTCACCCTGAATCTGATGGGGAGGTTCTGCCAGGAGAAACAGTGGAGTTACCAGATGTTCCACCACTGGCAGTACCATTTGCTGTCCCATCTGGAGCAGGTGTGCCACTAGGTGAAGAGCTGGCCGCTACAATAAATTATATGGTTTCTCACCAGCTCCAGGAGCTCACTATGGATGAGACAGCCAAAAAACATGAGCCTCCAAGTAACTGTGAGTTGTTAAAAGTACCAAACAGTGAATCAGGTCATATGGGGTCAGATGGGACCCGGCATGCGAAGTCAAGAGATTAGGCTGCAGAGGGTCCTAAAATTATTGGCCTCCGTCATTACGGCGTTCGCAAGAACAATGGATGGTGGTTATGTGACCAGAACACGTCAAGAGGCTCTAGGGTTGCTATGCAGCACCCATTTTGAGATCAATTGTATCAGGAAAAGGGTTATTAGACCCACCATTAATCCCAGATTTGCTCCGCTTTGCAAGCCAACAAATATCCAGCCACCTAATCTGCTGTTTGGCGCAGACCTTACCAAGCAGGTCAAATAAATAAATTAAGAAGCAAAAACAATGAGCCTGATGAGACCAATGATAACCGGCAGACCGCTGAAGAGGAATTTTCTCAATTCTGTTAACCCTTGCTGTCTCCTCCCCTTCCCACCTCTCCCTCAGCCCTCGGGCCCTGGCATTCACTCTATCTCTATCTCCCTCTCCCACCCCAGTCGCACCAGCTTCTCATTTTCACACCACAAACAGCTTGTTCCCTTTATCACCGATACTTTTTTGCATATCTTTCACTCATTGTTCCTTATTGTAAATGAAAACTTTACAAGCTCTTAAGTGTACAACATCTTTTAATGATGGCACTGGGTATTACATACACCTTCAAGCACCGGCTACATTTTTCTACTGAGGGGAAGGCGTTATGATTGATGTTAACTGGGCGGGGTTAATGGGAGTGAGGTAACTATATTATTGGTTGATATAAACCATCTACATCCTTCCCCTTAGAAATCAAAAAAACAGATTGTTGTCACGACAACCAAATTAAACAGCAGAATTAAACGAAATCGCCGTAGGAACAGGCGGCTGAGAAATGGTTCAGCTTTTTACAAAAGTTACAGGTTTTACCAGAGGCGGGACGTCGACAGTCTATGGTGCATGTAGTTACAGTTCGGGCATCTTTTTCGGGGCACATCGCCAGGTCCAGGGCGGGCACGCGGCAGAAAAACATTGTTTCCCACCCGAGGCTGTGGGCTCCTAAACCCAGCCAGGTTGACAGATTTATTGCCCAAATCCCGGTGGTCCTCTTGCAAAACAACGACCTCAGACAATCTGCAGGCATGCATAGCCTTGTCCAACGTTAGATCCGGATCCCTCAAAAGCTCACATCGCAGCTTTGGTCACGCATGCCAGTTACTAAAATGTCTCTAGTGAGCTGGTCTGTCATGTCGCCAAAACGGCACCGCTGGGCGAGATAACGCAAATCAGCAATAAAACATTCAACAGGTTCATCAGGCAACTGTCTCCTCGTAAAGAACCGTGCCCTCTCTAGAATGCGGTTCGAGGGCAGGTCACAAATCTCCCTGAACTTACGTAGCAGGCAAGCGGGGTCGTCAGCAGACTCTGCAGGAGTAATCACCGCACCATCGACGCCCAGGACCGCTGGAGCGTAGGTGAAAGTTCTGGCTCTCTTCATGGCATCAGGTCCGACAAGGTTGAGGAGGAGGGAAGCTTTAAGGGAGTCAGGATCAGCGCGGTGTGCGACGTTGACAAAGTGTGTGAAATCAAATTCAAACGTGGCCCAGCGCTCAGAGATGTCAGCATCAAAGACAAGCTGCTCGGGCTTTCTGCAAGAGGACGCCATGGCCAAAGAGATCAAAGCACAAAAAACACAAATCAAAAAAAAGAAATAAAAACCGATAAACAGGAGACGCAAGTATCTTCCAGCTTCGACACCATGTAAATGAAAACTTTACAAGCTCTTAAGTGTACAACATCTTTTAATGATGGCACTGGGTATTACACACACCTTCAAGCACCGGCTACATTTTTCTACTGAGGGGAAGGCGTTATGATTGATGTTAACTGGGCGGGGTTAATGGGAGTGAGGTAACTATATTATTGGTTGCATATAAACCATCTACACTTATCTCTCCATATCACCGTCTATATCTCTCGTTTCCCTGATCCCTGACCAGTCTGAAGAAGGGTCTCGACCCGAAACGTCGCCTATCTCCTTCGCTCCTTAGATGCTGCTGCACCCGCTGAGTTTCTCCAGCTTTTTGTGTACCCGCTGAAGAGGAAGTATCCTTACAGAACCACCTCAGCTTCCGGGGTTACACCAGGGACAAGCCGGTCCTCAGCGCAGGGGCGTGGATGGTACCCTTCGGCCGGAACACGAGCAACCATGGGGGCCGCTGCCAGAGGCTGGAGTCAGCAGGGTGCACCAGTTACCAGAGAGGTAGGTGGGCCTGGTTCTCATAAAAACATATCAAATGTAACACAGGAAAAAATTGGTGGTAGATTACAGCTTTTTAATGAAGAATGGAAGCAGCTTACTTCAGATCTGTTTATCAGGAGTGTGATTCATGACCAAATGGTCCCATATTTAAAATCATTATATGAACAGATATATACACAAGAGAAATTACCAGATACACTGAACGAATCTATTATAACACTTATACCAAAATAAATAAAGATTTGGATGACCCAGGATCATATAGAGCAATTGCTTTATTAAATACGGATCAAAAAATTTTAACAAAGATTCTTGCACAAAGATTAAGCAAAATTGTTAACGAATTAATTCATCCTGATCAAACAGGATTTATACCTAAAAGATATTCTTCATATAATCTAAGACGGTTATTTAATATCATATATTCGAAAAGAAGTGATAAAAAAGACTTAGTAGTCATCTCGTTGGATGCAGAAAAAGCTTTTGACCAGGTGGAATGGCCTTATCTATTTTCGGTGATGAAGCCTTTAAGCTTGGTGATAAGTTTACTACTTGGATTAAATTATTATATGCAAACCCAACAGCTAGAATAATAACAAACCATATGTTATCAACTAAGTTTAGTTTATCTCGAGGTTGTAGACAAGGCTGTCCTTTATCACCATTACTGTTTGCGTTAGCAATCGAACCTCTTGCTCAAAGGGTAAGATTGCACCAGAAATATATGGATATGATACTAAAGATACTAAGAATAAAATCTCGTTATATGCGGACGATATATTACTTTATATTACTAAACCGGAAATAAGTATCCGTAATTTTGTTAAAACTAATAATGGAATTTGGTTTAATTTCAGGATACAGTATCAATTGGAATAAAAGTGAACTTATGCCAATAACCATGAATAATTTACAGATATTACAACAATTTCTTTTAAGATAACATGCTGGTATTTTTGTTACAAAAAGATTTGACTCTTTATTTAAGTCTAATTTCCCGTTATTATTGAATAAATTAAATAAAAATATCTTATACTGGAAAAGCTTACCTATCTCAATGTTAGGTAAAATCAATAAAATGATTTTCCTCCACAATTATTATATTTATTTCAATCAATCCCGATATATCTCTCTAAAAATTTTTTTTATAAAAGTAGATTCAATAGTCACTAACTTTATCTGGGATTATAAGAATCATAGAATAAATAAAAAAACATTTATGTAAAGCTAAAATAAACGGGGGTTTAGCTTTACCAAATTTTATGTTTTATTATTGGGCAGTTAATATTAAAAATATGAATTTTTGGTTAGGAGAAACTAATAAACCAAATTGGTTAAAAATGGAAAGAGAAGACTGTTTTCCATTTGAAATTAGCTCTATAATATTTGCTAATATTAATGTACCTAAGAAAATTTATAGTGAAAATTGATAATAGAAAGTGGAATACGTATTTGGAAACAAATAAAGAAAACACTAAAACTAAAATTTATACCGCTAGGTTTACAATTGCCAACAACTTTACGTTTAAACCGTCAATGATGGATAAGGCTTTTATACAATGGAAAAATAAAGGAATTTTAAATATAGGGGGATCTTTATAAGGAAAATTCTTTTCTTTCATTTCAAGAATTACAACAAACCTACGGGCTTCATAATAATGAATATTTCAGATATTTACAAATCAGAAACTATATCTCTGCAAATACACAAGAACTCAGAAATAGAAAGAGTGAAATTTTAGATGAATGCTTGAATAAACACAAATACAGAAAAAATGATATCATACATTTACAATATTTTGTTGGAAAGTGATATTCCATCATCGGAAATACATAGACAGCGCTGGGAAAATGAATTAAGTCAAATAATAAGTCCAGAAATATGGGAAGAAGCTTACAACATATACATTACTGTTCTTTAAATGCTAAACATGCTCTTATACAGTTTAAAATTTTACATAGATTACATTATTCTAAATCTAAATTACATAATATATTTCCAAAACTATCACCTATATGTGATAAATGTCAAATCTTAGAAGCAACTTTGTCACATTCATTTACTAATTGTACGAAGATTCTAGAATATTGGAATGAAATATTTAAGATAGTCTCGAAAGTTATTAATATTACTATGATTCATGACCCAAAGTTAATCATACTTGGAATACCGGAAACGGAACAAATAATCACAAGGAATCAAAGAACTTTATCGACTATTCTTTAATAATTGGGAAAAAATTAATATTAAAATTTTGGAAAGGCCCTGTATCCCCAACAATTAAAATGTGGAATACAGAAATGACGGAGACACTTCACTTGGAGAGATTGAGACTTGTCCTTATGGACAGGTTAGATCTCTTCAAGGGGATATGGTCTCCCTATATTAAATTCTACAGGGTCACAATGGTTCGGCGCAGGGACTTGACTGAGGCCTGAATATCTGAATGGATGAAGAAATACATATAATAAATCATGAATGTATCTCCAAGAATGGATTATTTAGTAATACTTCAATCTCCATCAAACTTTTCACATTTTCTTTTCTATTTCTTATTCTCTTTTTCTATCTTCCTATCTTTAATTAAGGAAAATAATTATGAAATATAAAGTTAACAATAATACAAACATTATTATATTTAGATAACATTATGAATATCATAAAACTTTGTTTAAGATTGGGTATCACGTAGTTATATTAGCGGGATTTAAATAAAAAAAATAAAATAAAAAAAAAAGGAGTGTGATTCAAGGGTTTCGGATTGAATTTATTCCAAATGGTGATTTACCTCTCCAACATGTTCCTAGCAGAACACTTTATTTTTCACAAACAGAGGTAATAGAGGTTCAAGCTGAACTTGAAAAATTGTGTAACAAAAGAGTAATTGAGAAGACGGTTCATCAAGTCCGTCAATTTGTGTCAAATATATTTTCCCATCCCAAAAAGGACGGAGGATGGAGAATCATTTTGGACCTTACAAAATTAAATCCATTTGTACTCTATAGACACTTCAAAATGGAAACATTGGTTACCGCCAAGCATTATCAGCAATTACAAAGAACAAAGGAACAGGCACTCAGGATACAATTGGGCCATTATGATAGGCCCATGCAATTATCAGCAGATGCAGTTACTGATCTTCAATGGTGGATCCAACATGTCTCCAGTAGTTTCAGCACAGTGGTGCTAGAACAACCTTCCATGGTCTTCCAGACTGATGTCAGTGCACTTGGGTGGGGTGCCACGGATACAAGTTCAAGTTGTGTGGAAGATGGAGTATGGAAGAAGCTTTGCTTCTGCAGACATGGGGAATAAACCATTTAGAGCTTTTAGGAGCACTCTATGGGCTCAAGGCTTATTGTTCTAACAAAAGTTCCATGTTCAGCTCCAAATTGATAACATTACGGCAGTACCATATGTTAATCACATGGGTGGTATCAAGTCGGTATCTTGTGACAGACTGGCAAACCAAATCTGGATCTGATGTATTGACAAACACATTTGGCTCTCAGCTATATATCTACCAGGGAGATTCAATACTGTGGCAGACACCAGGTCACGAAAGTTCCATGACAACATAGAGTGGATGTTGAATCGGGAGGTATTAAATGAGATCATTGTCAAATATGGAAGGCCAGATGTCGACTTGTTTGCATCCAGACTAAACCACCAGCTTCCCAAAGATGTGTCATGGGAACCAGATGCTGGGGCAGTAGCGATTGACGCTTTCTTGCTGCATTGGGGTGGTATGCATATATATATGCATTTCCACTGTTTAGTCTTATAAATTGATGTCTGCTTAAAATCAAGCTGGATGATGCTTCAGGGATACTGGTGATACCCGACTGGCCTACCCAGCCATGATACCCTTTGATCTTGCAGCTGATGACACAGCCCCTGATGGCTGTTCACAAATGAAGAGATTTATTGGTGCATCCTGTAACTGGCGAATGCCATCCGTTGTATGACCGTATTGATTTGTTCATTTGCAGATTTTAATAAGGCCATATCTGGGGCATGGATTGTCGGGTCGAACTGTGGACATGCTTACTGCATCTTGGCGATCGAGTACTCAAAAGCAGTATATTTGTTATGTAAAAAAATGGGAAGTTTACTGTGTACAAAATAATATTGACTATTGTATAGCACGTATTTCGCATGTTCTAGAGTTTCCTGTCAACCCTCTACTATGATGAAGGACTAAGTTATAGTGCAATCAATACAGCGAGAAGTGCTTTATCATCATATTTAGTGATGAAGTCAGACAAACATTCTATTGGATCTCACCCTCTCGTTGTTCGGTTAATGAAAGGGATTTTTAATTCCAGACCTCTCAAACCTAGATATATGGCAATTTGTGATGTGAGTATGGTCCTTGGAGTACTGCGTGAGTGGTTTCCTGTCTTGTCTTTGTCTTTGACCAAAATCTCCATGAAGGTGGCCATGTTTATGGAGTTGGTTTCAGCACAAAGGGTATAGACGTTACAAAAATTACAGCTAGATAGAATGGAAACTACTGCAGACAATGTTACGTTTTACATTTATGACCTCTTCAAACAAAGCAGGCCAAGTGTCACAGGGTTCAAAATAGTGTTTTCAGCATATCCCATGGATCCATCCTTATGCGTAAAAACACATTTGATGCAATACATTGCAGCTACAAAGGCTTTATGTAACATGGAGACAGGATTGTTTATCAGTTATAAAAAAACACATAAGAGAGTGTCAGTTAATACTATTTCGAGATGGTTGAAACAAGTCTTGATTGATGCAGGTATTAACACTGATGTGTTTAGATCTCATTCCACTAGGGTAGCAGCTACGTCGGTGGCCAAGGCGAGGGACGTGCCCGTCGACCACATTTTGGCGGCCGCCGGATGGGCAAATGAGCTGATGTTTTAAAATTTCTATCATTGGCCAATTGCCAATCCAGGGCTGTTTGCCAATGCTATTTTAAGTTCTGTTTAAAGTGCCCTGGGATAGAGGAATACTGTCATTTTGTTTATAATTTCAAATAAACCTTATTACTGCATTAAATGCAATGTTATTACTAATGCATTAATTTCTCATTCGAGTCAATCAATGCAATGGGATGCCGGGGTTTGTAATCTGTGGCATGAAATCACAAAGCTTTGAACTCTTCACAGAATCACTCACGTGACTCCGAAGTAAAATAGTAAGATTAAAACGAGAACGTATTAGTTTGAAGTTTGATCTTGATTTTATGATTTTATGATTTTACGTTGGTGATTAAGTGCCCGCCACGCCCAACCCTCTCTCATGAAAGATCATCTGGTAGTTCTCGAGTCATGCATCTTACTATGTCAGTTCGGTGTTGTTATTTGTGATTTCATACCGCTGCTTTGAAGATTGATGTGCATGCGTCCTGAAGGGTCTTCTTCACCTAATCACCGTAACTCCTCATCAAATCAAGATCAAACTTCAAACTGGTAAGTTCCCATTTAATCTTACTATTCTAAAACACTATTGCAGCACACTGTAAGTTTATCCAATGTACAGCTATAGAAAGTTGTTTATATTTCTATTTAGTGAAGGGAAAAGTTCCATTCGGATATCTGGGTGTTTTGGCAGTGACTTGAGCACAAGCACATTATTACCCAGCACAGCTGGGGTGGGGGGAAGAGATGGCTCCTCTCTCTCCATCAGCTTGCCAGATCCAGTCACTCATACCCTTCCTAAAATTGACACCCATTCACAGCAGCACCATTCTTCTCCTAATATTTCCTGCACCACGGCATGGTGTACCTCATCACCTTTGGGCTCCTCTGACCCTGCGAAGAGCTTCATGTAAACACGAGTTCCTTTATCCATCCTGCAAAATTGGTGATTTCCATGTTGATTGGCAGTCTGGGTTCCAGGGTTTCCTTCATGCTGATGATGGATTCAAAAGTCATGTCTGCTGGCAGGAACTACAAAGAACACATGAGCTCAGAGGCTCTTTCCTTTAGAAACCCTCAATCCTGTCAGATTCAGCTGTTTTCTGAAGTGTTGAATGAATCTGCATTGCCAATGAGCAATTGGCATCAAGTTATACTTCCAGATCCTCCCGCGATGAATGCACCACATGATCTGCCTGTAAACCGCCATTATGTCCAGCAATAACTCATCACACCAAGTCTTTATTGCCCACTTGTTTTACAGCATTAATTGGCCACTCTCAAATAATTAGAAACAATATAACAGCTGGAAGTAAAAATATTAGATTAGCGTTTAAACTCCACTTGGACTTCACTTCACTTAGCTCAAATATCAGTCAAATTTTCTGCCTGCTTAAATTAAGTCTAAAATATATATTTTTGTTGGTGTCAAAGTCAAAGTCAAAGTCAAATGTATTCATCACATGCACCCGAAGGTGCAGTGAAGTGAAATAATTTAGGTATAATAGTAAGATTAAATGAGAACTTACCAGTTTGAAGTTTGATCTTTATTTTATGAGGAGTTACGATGAGGGATTACGTGAAGAAGCCCCGCCAGGCGCATGCGCGTCATACTTCAAAGCAGCGGCGTGAAATCACAGTAACTCTAGTCGAAGTGATATAGTAAGACTCAGAAGACTAGAACTGCCAGATGATCTTTGCGATTATGAGGGTCGGGAGCGGAGGGCACGTAATTCCTCATTGTAACTCCTCTTAAAATAAAGATCAAACTTCAAACTGGTAAGTTCTCGTTTAATCTTACCATTTTACTTCAGAGTCACGTGAGTGACTAAGTGAAGATTTCAAAGCTCTGTGATTTCATGCCGTAGATCCTGTTCCATACGACACACTGCTTCAGTTGACACAGGATTGAACAAATAATGTATTGAGCATTGCTTAAATCATTCAATAAATATTTTAATAATAAACAAAACAGTAATAACCCCTCTATCCCAGGGGGAAATTACAAATGAAATTTGTAAATCAAACGGAACCCAAAACAGCATGCCCAAAACCTTGCACTGCCAGGACAGGTTTGTCATAAAACTTGGAAAACGTCAATTCCCTAGACCATCCTGCGGCCCCGAGGATTTGATCTAGAGGCACGTCCTGTGCCTTCGCTACGGATGTTGATGCCGCTCTGGTGGAGTGAGATTTAAACACATGAGTGTCTACTCCAGCACAATCCAAAACCTGTTTCAACCATCTTGCAATAGTTTGTACTGACATCTTTTTATGAAGTTTTTTGTGGCTGTTGAGCATTGCTGTTTCAGAACCTCTGAGACTCTTAGTTACCTCGATATATTGACTCAGGTGTGTAACTACACATAGCCTTTGGCCAACGGGGTATGCTTTAAAGCTTATTTTGGTTCCGGCCATACCTGGCCTGCTTTGTTTGATTAAATCATATACATAAAACGTCATATTATCTACAGAAGAATACATGCTATCCAGCCGTAGCTTTTGCAATGTCTGAACCCGTTGCGCTGATACTAGCACCATGAGCATAACCACTTTAAGTGTTAACTTCTGAAAAGATAGTGATGTGATTGGAGCCCATTGCCGAAGTAGTGTGAGAACTATGCTCACATCCTAGATTTCTGTATATCTAGGTTTAGGAGGGTTTTTGTTAAAGATACCTCTCATGAATCAGGACACTAGCGGATGAGACCCGATAGATTGTTGTCCCGAAAACTGCCCTAATTAGGAGGACGAAGCACTCCGAGCACTATTAATGGCACTATAGCTCAACTGTTCATCAAAATGCAATGTAGCAAGGACCTCCAATACATCCGGTATGCTTGCAGTATGATAAGACTGCAAGCAAAACATCTCCCATTTCTTAATATGAGGCACATATTATTTTTTAGTGCTATCTCTCCAAGCCGCAGTAATCACATCCATGGTCCTACTCGACAGTCCAAGCCCTTGGAACGGTCTGGTCATAATCTGCACATTAACAGATTAATACGATCTTGTAAAGGATGACTTTCTCCTGTTACCGGATGAACCAACAAATTACTGCACTTGGGGACAGTCATGAATGGCTGAGTCATTATTCTCAGGACCAATGGGAACCATGGCTGCGTAGGCCAGTCAGGAACCACCAGAACACCTGAGGTGGAGTCCTGCTCTATTTTGGTGAGGTATTGCATGATGAGGCAGAATGGGGGGAAAGTGTAACAGAATGTACGTCCTCAATGTAGCGAGAATGCATCCACCGCTACTGCTCCTAGATCTGGTTCCCATGAAACGTATTTAGGTAACTGGTGATTTAGCCTGGATGCAAACAGATCTATGTCCGGCAAACCATACCGGCTGACAATCAGTTTAAAAACATTTGGATTTAGCATCCACTCTATGTTGTCATTAAATTTCCGTGACCTGGTGTCCACCATCACATCATCTCTACCTGGTTGGTAGATAGCTGAGACCCAGATATTTCTGGAAATGCACCAGTCCCAAATGAGGTTAGCCAGATTATCACATGATACTGACCTAATTCCTCCCATGTGATTGATATAAGCAACAGACGTGGTATTGTCAATCTGGAGCTGAATATGTAAATCATTCACTGCTGAACAATATGCTTTTAGCCCATAGAATGCAGCCAGCAATTCTAAGTAATGTATACCATGCCTCTGCAGGATTAATTCCTCTTGCACATTCCATCTACCACCACAGCTAGACTCACTATCTGTGGCTCCCCATCCCGAAGCACTGACATCTGTTTGTAAAATCACTGAAGGTTGTTGAGTCAAAATGTTTTTAGTACTTCGTGAGATATTGATTATCCACCATTGCAATTCGGTGATGGCTTTGGCTGGCAACTGCATTGGTCTGTGGAAATGACCTGCATGTTCTTTAAGTGCTTGTTCTCTAGTTCGTTGCAAACTCTGATAGTGCAGAGGTCCAAACTGCACTGCAGGGAAAGCCGCCACTAACTTACCAATGACACTGACTACTTGCCGGATGGAGGGTGTTGCTCCTCTACGAGACTGCTACAGACCTCCATGATTTAAACAGCTTTGGCCGTAGGCAAAGTCACTGATATATCAATTGAATCAATGACAAACCCCAAATAGTCAATTATTCGGGATGGTACTAGCTAGGATTTTGTTGGATGGATGAGGAAACCTAACCTCTGAAACAGGTGTATGGTTGCTGAAACCGACTCCTCAGCAGCTTCCTGAGTGTTGCTTACAATTAAAATATCATCTAAATAAGCCACCACAATGTGATTCTGAGCATGGAGTAGCGCCAGAACTGGTTTCAACAATTTTGTAAACAACCTAGGAGCTGAGGTTGACCCATTGGGCAACGCTTTAAATTGCCACAGCTGTCCCATCCAACTAAATTTCAAGTATCTACGGTACTGATGATGAATTGGTACTGATTAATATGCATCTTTCAGATCTATGGTTGCCATATAAAAACCTTTTGATAACAACTGCTTAGCAGTACTGAAAGTATCCATTTTAAAATACCTATACTGGAAATAAGAATTTAACCGGGTTAGATCAAGAATGACTCAACACCCACCATCTTTTTTCTGCCTGGGGAATATATTGAATAAATTGTTGAGGATGATATACTGTCCTTTCAATTACCCCTTTTTGGAATAAAATCCCAATTTCATCATTCACCTGTAGAGTTTCTGGTCCTGAAAAAACCAATACCTGACTAGGCATATTTTGTGCAGGTGGATGGATTCCTAACATAAACTCAATTCGAGACTCCCAGACACTGTCCAGTATAAACAGATCAGATGTTATGCAGCACCATTCATCATAAAACAATTGCAACCTATCCCCAACCAGAGGTTGTTCCCCAGAGGATATATCCTGGACTGAATCAGTTACCCGTACCTCCATAGACGATCTCGGATTTCTCAATCTTCTGGCCATGTTGGGGGTGTGCACAGGAGCATATGAACGGCGTACAACAGTCAACGCTCTGCTTAGACCTGCTCCAGCATCTGAAGCCCATGTGAATGGAAAAGGCCTGCGAGGTGGTATCCTGGCTGAGGGTGTGTCGGTCTTAATGAGGCCGATGGTTTTGGCCTCTTCCTCTAGGTCTTTCACCTGTTTTGCCAGGTCTTCGCCGAATAAAAAAATTGGTGCATGGATGCTGGAGGACTTACAGAGAGCTGCAAAGCCTGGATTCAATGTCGGCTTGATGGCGATCTTCTGGATACAGTTTATCTCAAAATGAACATTGCACAGCAGGACCAACATATCCTGCTGTGTTCCCAACATTGGCGCTCCTTGGACCATTCGCCCAAATGCTGTGATCCCTGCCCCCACCAATTTGAGGACTCTCTGGAATCGGAGTTTCCACATGGCCACATCCGGGACACCTGCACAAGAGCAGTGACACCAACTTCAGGGTCAGAATCCTCCTGCCCTGGCTCTCCCGAGCCTTGCTCTAGGGAAGTATCAACCAGCCCTAAACAAGGTGCTGGTGATGGGGATTCCCACTGGAACTCATAGACGTGCTGGAAGTCCTCCTCGCCATATGGGCCTCTGCCTGAGGCTGTTCCAGAAAGCTGTTGGGGAATCCTGGGGGTATGCGACCCCGAATGGAACACTTCATGGTGCATCATTTTTTCTATCATTTTTTCCATTTTATCGAGACGTCCCCAGCCCTTCTTGTTGGAAGGAAGGGAGTCTTCTTGGTCAGACTCGTCTGAATAAACAGGCCTGACTGATTTGCGTTTTGCCTTCCACCCTACTGGAGTGGCCACAGCGCCCTGAGGCACCGGAGTTGATGAAGGCAGTTGAGCTGCCGGCGGTTCTGCAGTCGGCGTCCTCGGAACCGGCGTTACCGCAGCCGGTATTTCCCTGCCCGACCTACGTTCACTAACCGTGGTCCCGCGAGTAAGTATCTTACTGTGAACGGCAGCACTCTTTTTCGCTACTCTCTCCATTTTGAGAGTACACCCGCTGGCTCCTGAACCAGCCTTACAGAGTTTAAGTACCCGCAGAAAGTTGTTTAAACCACTTACCTGCCGGTTTGTTACTTACCGCTGGTAGAGCTGCCCTCTCCAGCCCGTCGGTGCGCCATGCATTGGACGTAATGACGCGCATGCGCCTGGCGGGGCGTATTCACATAGTCGCTCACGTGACTCCAAAGTAAAATTTACATTTTTGTGTGTTGTCTCTGTGCCTGAGAATGCTTTGACAAGCAAGATTTTCATTGCACTTTTACCTCATGGTTTTTGTACATATGACAATAAATTAGTCTTAATTTGAAATACTTGTCCTGACTTACCAGCCACCCATGTTTCGGGTTTTGGTAGCTTCAAGGTACAATGGTAATGACTGAATACATTGGAAATCCTGGCCACCAGACATCTTCTTTTCCAATTATTATGTTGCACAAAAAGCATAAATGAAAAATGCATCTTTATCACCACCCGGCACCTTCTGATAAAAACTAATGTTCTGTTTGGTGCCGTTTAGAGATAAGAACAGAAAACATAGAATAGTCCAGCAGGGGCACAGGCCCTTCGGCCCACTAAGTCTATGCCAAACATAATGCCTTCCTTCCTTCTGAAACTAAATCCTTCTTTCTGCACATGATCATTCTCAGGCTTAATGCTGTTTAGTATTGAAATAATTCAATCGTAGACCCAGAAATGTCCCTCTCACATTTACACACACACACACCTTCTCAGACTCGGTTTTATGCTTGAATGAATTGCCAGATTAGACAGAATTAATTCATGAAACAGAAGTAGGATTTATTCCCAGTTCATCTGCAGTTATAGTTATATTTTCAACATAATGCAATGAGGAAGGTCGGGGGAGCTAGATGCTTTGAGTTGTTTTGAAACAGATCACCAAGTTTCTTTGCTCCCCAGCTTCTGTCAAAGCACTTTCAACAATAGGTACAGTATTGTTCTTGATTCTTATCGAGTCCACATCACAAGATTAGATATTGTTCAGCCAGAGCTGAACACACTTCTCGGCATCTTCATTGTAGGCAGCGAGATTGGCAGCTGTGCACTGTCCAGTTGACGGCATTTCAGCAGATGTTCCATCGTTTGTGGTTCAAAACCACATTCGCAGGTGACATCGTTGGAGTTATATCCCCACTTGTTCAGCGAGACCTTGGCTCTGCCAACATCAATTCTCAATCGATTGAGGCATTTCCATTTTGATGATCCTATAATTATCAGAGAAACATACACTATAAACAATAACATAAACAGAAATTGGTGGCAATTCAGAGCCTGAAGAAGGTGTCGACCTGAAACATCGCCTCTCCATTCCCTCCACAGATGCTGACTGACCCATTGCGTTGCTCCAATACTTTGAGTACTGCTCAAGATTCATGCATCTGCAGTTCCTTGTATCTCAACAGCTGGTATCTGCAAAGAGAGAACAAAAGCGTCAACGTATCAGGTCAGCGAACCTTCATCCAAACACTAACCTCAGCAGCTACGAACTTCCATGGACTGTTTATGATTGCACTAAGGACTTTGGGTTTTTATTGCACTTGTATTACGGTTATTAATTTATTGATTTTATAAAAAATTATATGTGTGTATATGTTCATGGGTCTATTAATCTGCTGCGTACAAATTCCATTATTCCATTGTTGGTACATACAACATTTAAACACTATTGACTCTTGAGGCTGGCTTACGGAGAATTGGTCCATGGAACAATTATCCAAACTACAAGAAGTGGTAGCCACTGTGTGAATGACAATGCTTTTAAATTTCATTGAATAGTTACATTTAATATTCTGAGCAAAATCACATGGATAAATTGTTAGTTTTCTGTAAGTAGTTGGTTTATGTTGACAAAAAGCTCCGTTACATAATAAGTTTGATAATAGAATAAGTCAGGGTGATGGTCTTTCACACCATTCACTTATATCAGCCTGATATGTGACAAACATTATGACTGAAAAAGCTGACCTTGTCTTTTTTAGAAATAAGGAAATTTGACACTAAAATAGGTGGTATTGACATTAAAATAGGTGGTATCATAGACGGTAAAGAAGGCAATTAGGAATTGCTGTGGGATCTTGGAGGTCATTTGGGTAAGTGAGTCTAGGAAAGCCATATTGAATTTGATTCCTCCCATAATCCCAAAGACGTGAGGATTAGTAGGTTAATTAACAGCTGTAAATTGTCCCTAGTGTACAGGGAATGGATGCGAAAGTGGCATAACATAGAACTAGCGTGAACTGGTGATCGACGTGGACTTGTTAATATTGGCCAAAATAAAACTATTATAAAATGAAGGATCTTTGCATCTGCAGAGCCTGTTTGGTCAATTTCTGTGTAAAGCTGCAAGCTTCAAGCCGGTGCCAGGAAGTCTAAGTCCAGACGTCCTGTCAATTATTAAAATATGTGAGTACTTTGCAGAGAAACTCAGAGGTGTTGCAGATGCATTAGCAGGATTGGCCGGCTGAGAGGATTGTAAATACTGTTAATAATGTTGCAAGGTGTTTGTGTACTGTTTGATGATTGGCTGAAGTGAAGTCAGCCAAACAACTTGAATTGTTTATACTCCCCAGGAGAATGTTGCATTACTTGGGTCAACTGACTTCTTTCCAGAAGCTTCTGTGGAATCATTGTAATGGGGTGCTTTGTAATTGGGTTGGGGAACTGTCAAATACACCTTAATGTAATCAATACCTGTGATTGGTTTGTAGGGGTTACCACCCCCATGTAGTTCTGCCCCACAGGGTTTGATGACCTTTAAAAGATAGCTCCCACGAGGTTCGTTGTTGATCTTCTGGAGGAGCACTTGGGACTGCGTAACCTTTTGGAGGTGTCTGTTTGCACGAGGCTGAAGGGTTTGGACAAGCAGAGACAAGGATCGATCCCACGGTGTGGTTCGGTATTGTTTAGGGGATTAGTTATTGTTTCATAAAATAAAGTTTAGTGGTCCAGTGCTTGCCTCGGTGTTTTACTGAGCTGGACTAAGGGCGGTTAGCTCTAGGAGCATAATTACAGACTCAGTGGGCCTAAGGCCCTGTTTCCATGCTATCCTATTCAATCGATCAAAATGTGTCAATAATATGCCACTATAAAGGATTAAATCTGAAATTAATGAAATGAGATTGAGGCAATCATTCTCATTTGAATTGACATTGTTGTCCTGAATAAGACACAACAAGCAGGAGATGGTCAGTTCAAAGAAAAAAATGTGGTGGGAACACCTTCCTACCTCACCAAACAGTTGACTCTCAATCATCGGAAGAAGTGATAGAAGCGTATCTAATAGGGTCTGAAGAAGGGTTTCGGCCCGAAATGTTGCCTATCTCCTTCGCTCCATAGATGCTGCTGCACCTGCTGTGTTTCCCCAGCATTTTGTGTACTCACCAAAAACTGCTCACTGATGCCCAGTTTGTAATTCGCTAGGATCTCTTGGCACTGGACATTGGTCGAGATATGGACAAAACAGCTGAATTCCAGAGGTCTGATGAAAGTGACTACCCATGAAAACATGGCAACGTTTGATCAAGATTGGCCTAAGGAGGTACAACTGAGGTTAATGGGCCCATGGGGAAAACACTCAAATAATTCCTCACACAAAGGAAGATGGTTGTGACTGTTAGAGGTCAGTTATTCCAGCAGAAGTTACTCAAATAAGTATCTCGGCCCAGCCACCACCTGCTGCACATCAATAACATTCCATCAAAAAGTCTGAAATTGGAATGTTCACTGATGAATGTACAATATTCAATTCCATTTACAATTCCTTAGAAATCTGCAGTGTGTAGCAAGTGCAGCAAGAGCTAGACAACATTTACGCATTGGCTGATGTGACAAATACTATTCAAGGCACAATGCCCATCTCCAACAAGAGATTGTAGAAATGTTACAAAAGTTGAGATTTAAAAAATCAAGTCTGCAATTTATCCCATCAGATAAAGCATAAAAAGAAGTTTAATTTGACACCTAATTCACTTTCATATCTTCAGTATTAAAAAAATTATGGCCATTTTCATACTCGGAAATTAGCAACTTGTTCCCTATTGCTTTTCTATTGACTTAACACAAAAGTTGTGATCAAGGACAGTCAAAAGCCCATAACTTTCTTAAAAATTAAGAGAACTGAAAGAAATTTTCAGTTATTATAGATTGAAGCATTCTGAAACAAATATGAAACAATTTTACTTGCATGTCCTGAAATTAAAGCATATAATTAGTTAGTTACCCAATTATAGCTAATTACAAAATTAAATTACTAGATCGAAACATCTATCCATTTCTAAAGAAAATATTAACATTTTTTTAATAGCCTGTGTCCAAATAACATTCACACAAAAATTCACAATATAACATGATTTTTAAATCTAATTGTCATTAATCCAATAGGCCAAATTGAAGGAATTTAGTGTTTAATGCCTGTAAATTAATGGCCATTTAAAGCAGCTTGCGAGTGGGATTTTCTGGAACGCGATGGATTGGAACGTTGCGGTGAATTTAAACCCCATATCGGCAGGAAAAATTCTGCCAGTTCATATGGGGAATAAATCACCGTTTCGCAACATGAAATGTTGATTAAGGTCATCTAAACAAACAAGTTTATATGAAAAAAAAAGCTTTCATTTACCTGTCCCCTACATAAAATCCGTCCCCGTTGTTGGCGTTCACAGCATTAGGAGCTAATTTTTATTTTACTCCAGCGCTAAAATAGTCGGGCGATTTAAAAAAAAATTTAACTTACCGGCAGTCGGAACGAATCTTTAGATAAATCTCGCACTCCAAGAAAATAAAGCTCCAGATGGCAAGGGAAAACCGCATTTTAACCCGGCCTTCCCCCTCAAAGATGCCAAAGTCGCGCACACGGCTAGTGACAGAACTGCAGCACCGCTAAAGGTAAGTTTTGTCACATACATAGAGTATACACCTACCCTTAGCATTCATAGAGCCATGAGAAGTCACCGAGAGGAACCATGAGAGGAACCACGCCCTTTGGCCTACTCTTTGTCCCACCAAGTCTGCACCGGCCATCAACTACTTATTTACACTACTCCCTATCAAATCCTCCCTGATATTGCCACTCACCTACTGACTAGGGGCAATTTACAGTGGGCAAACAATTTTCAATCATGCATAATTTTAGATTATAGAAAAATACAATAGAACACAGAGGAAAGCTGCACAGTCACAGGGAGAGTGTGCAAACTCTACACAGACAACTCCTGAAGTGAGGATTGAATGAGGTCTCCGGCATTATGAGCCAGCAGCTCTACTAGTGCCACCACTATTCATATACAATACTACATTTTGTGGGCATTTTCCTTAATTATCTTTGTTTTGTTGAAAAGATTTGACAAATTCAACCAACTGTTCCTTTCTCTGTCTTCTTTCTTTAATTTATATTTTTGAATCTGCAATCTTCTCTGGTTTCACACAGAATGTCCTCATATAACTCCATCATCAAGTTCGCTGACGACACCATTGTTGTGGGACGTATCACTGATGGGGATGAGTCGGAGTACAGAAGAGAGATCGAGCGACTGTCCACATGGTGCCAGCACAATAACCTGGCCCTCAACACCAGCAAAACCAAGGAACTGATTGTGGACTTTGGAAGGAGTAGGATGGGGACCCACAGTCCTGTTTATATCAATGGGTCGATGGTTGAAAGGGTCAAGAGCTTCAAATTTCTGGGCATGCACATCTGTGAAGATCTTTCCTGGTCCGAGAACACAGATGCAATTATTAAGAAAGCTCATCAGTGCCTCTACTTCCTGAGAAGATTACGGAGAGTCGGTCTGTCAAGGAGGACTCTCTCTAATTTCTACAGGTGCACAGTAGAGAGCTTGCTGACCGGTTGCATCGTGGCTTGGTTCGGCAACTTGAGTGCCCTGGAGAGGAAAAGACTACAAAAAGTAGTAAACACTGCCCAGTCCATCATCGGATCTGACCTTCCTTCCATCAAGGGGATCTACCACAGACGCTGCCTCAAAAAGGCTGACAGCATCATCAAGGACCCACACCACCCTGGCCACACACTCATATCCCTGCTATCTTTGGGTAGAAGGTACAGGAGCCTGAGAACTGCAACAACCCGGTTCAGGAATAGCTACTTCCCCACAGCCATCAGGCTATTAAACCTGGCTCGGACAAAACTCTGAACATTAATACCCCTTCCTCTGTTATTTGCACTTTATTAATTTATTAATTAATGTGTGTATTTACGTATATAATTGTAGTCAATGCCTACTATGTTCTGTTGTGCTATGCAAAGAAAGAATTTCATTGTCCTGTCAGGGACACATGCCAATAAACTCTTTTGACTTTGACTTGACTTGACTTTGACTTATTGCATGATTTTCTTTGAGATGTTTACTTTCCTTCTGTTATGCAAACTCCTTCTTTTCCCTCAATGAGAGCTTATCTAAGAATCAACTTCTACCTACATAGTGGGAAGCTATTCTACCAATTCACTTTTACTCCTGAACAGCTTGTAAGAAAAGCTTACTATTTTAAACATCTCTCAACATTGAAGGGTAATTATCATAGTTTGAGTCCAAAGAATATCCAAGAATAAGTGACTTTCACAGGAAGATTGGATTCAAATCTTTCAACCCATTCAAAAAGTCAGTGTTATTCCTCATGAATCTGACGAGCTGCAGAACTGTAAATTGCAATAAGGCGATGTCAGATACCTCCATGTACTTATTTCCATTAATACTTCCAGCTACAATTCAGGAACAAACAAACTCCATAGAACCCACCCGGTGTAATGCTTATAACTTAGATATAAGTGGAACTCAGTTAAATAATAATCTAGAAATTATTCAGTACTGGAAAGACACATTAAAAGTACGTATAATAGTACAGTCCAGTGTGATAGACTGCACTATTATATATGAGGTCCAAGGTATCATAGAGCCTGGAGGTTAGGGTCAGGGCCAAGGCATCAGGAGGAGATGGGTGGCATAATCAGTTTTGGAAGATAAGTAGGTGTGAGGGATAGAAACATAGAGAAACATAGAAAATAGGTGCAGGAGGAGGCCATTCGGCCCTTCGAGCCAGCACCGCCATTCATTGTGATCATGGCTGATCATCCCCAATCAATAACCCATGCCTGCCTTCTCCCCATATCCCTTGACTCCACTAGCCCGTAGAGCTCTATCAAACTCTCTCTTGAATCCATCCCGTGATTTGGCCTCCACTGCCCTCTGTGGCAGGGAATTCCATAAATTCACAACTCTCTGGGTGAAAAAGTGTTTTTCTCGCCTCAGTCTTAAATGGCCTCCCCTTTATTCTAAGACTGTGGCCCCTGGTTCTGCACTCACCCAACATTGGGAACATTTTTCCTGCATCTAGCTTGTCCAGTCCTTTTATAATTTTATATGTTTTTATAAGATCCCCCTCATCCTTCTAAACTCCAATGAATACAAGCCTAGTCTTTTCAATCTTTCCTCATATGACAGTCCCGCCATCCCAGGGATCAATCTCGTGAACCTACGCTGCACTGCCTCAATCACAAGGATGTCCTTCCTCAAATTAGGGGACCAAAACTGTACACAATACTCCAGATGTGGTCTTACCAGAGCCTTATACAACTGCAGAAGAACCTCATTAATCCTATACTGAAATCCTCTTGTTATGAAGGCCAACATTACATTAGCTTTCTTCACTGCCTACTGTACCTGCACATCAACTTTCAGTGATTGGTGTACAAGGCAACCCAGGTCTCGCTGTACCTCCCCCTTACCTAACCTAACCCCATTGAGATAATAATCTCCCCCCTAGTTTTTGCCGCCAAAGTGGATAACCTCACATTATCTATATTATACTGCATCTGCCACGCATCTGCCCACTCAGTCAACTGCAACCTCCTAATATCCTCTTCACAGTTCACACTGCCACCCAGTTTTGTGTCATCCACAAACTTGCTAGTGTTGCTCCTAATTCCCTCTTCCAAATCATTAATATATATGGTAAACGGTTGCGGCCCCAACACCGAGCCTTGCGGCACTCCACTCGCCACTGCCTGCCATTCTGAAAAGGACCCGTTCACTCCTACTCTTTGCTTCCTGTCTGCCAACCAATTTTCTATCCACGTCAACACCCTACCCTCAATACCATGTGCTCTAATTTTTGTCACCAGTCTCCCGTGCGGGACCTTATCAAAGGCTTTCTGAAAGTCTAGATTCACTACATCCACTGACTCCCCTTCATCCATTTTACTTGTCACTTCCTCAAAAAAAATCCAGAAGATTAGTCAAGCATGATTTTCCTTTCAAAAATCCATGTTGACTTGGACATGTCGAAATGCCCCATTATTTCCTCTTTAATAATTGAGTCCAGCATCTTTCCCACCACCGAAGTCAGGCTAACTGGTCTGTAATTCCCCGTTTTCTCTCACGCTCCTTTCTTGAAAAGTGGGATGACATTAATGGGATGTTTAGCTCAGTTACAATTTGCCTCAGTATTACAAGTCTGAGATGAGGTGATGGGGAGTAGGGGTGTGAGCGTAAAGAAGAGTCACAGTGAGAGATAAGCATTTAACTTCAAGGATATTTTCTGCAACCTGCTCCCAGCAATAGACTCCAAAGATTAGAACCTGCTGAAGTAGATCCCAATGAAGTGTCACTTTACCAGTCTTATTGTGAAGGCGCATTTATGGACGACTGTCTTGTCCATATCAGGACTTACATGAGGGAATGGATTTTGACAAGCTGACTTCATTGTCACAGCTGATATCCTTGGTCCTCTTGCATGTAGGGTCCAGAAGAAAAAGCATGGGCTTCAAGATCATTGTAGACTGTTCCACTGGGAAAAAAGTGCAAACTCTGAGCAATGTAACTTTCCTAATTTCAATTCTAAATGCCCAGAAACGGGATTACCCTTGTACAAAGTGTTGGTTAGACCATACTTAAAATATTATGTAGACAAAAATGCTGGAGAAACTCAGCGGGTGAGGCAGCATCTATGGAGCGAAGGAATAGGTGACGTTTCGGGTCAAGACCCTTCTTCAAACTTCTTCAGAATATTGTGTGATTGCCATGTGAGAGAAAGGATGAGATTAAGTGGGTCAAATGAAGATTGTTAAGAATGTTGCCAGGTTGAGTTATAACGAGGTTGTATAAACTGGAATAACTCAGCAGAACAGGCAGCATCTCTGGAGAGAAGGAATGGGTAATGGTTAAACTGGAACTGTTTATAGATGTGTATAAAATTATAAGGAGCTAGTCACAGTTTTTTTCCCTGGGTAGGGGAGTATAAAACTAGAGGGCATATGTTTAAGGTGTGAGAAAAAAGATTTAAAGGAGATCTGAAGGGCAGGATTTTCAAACAGAGGTTTTATGGAATGAGTAGCCAGTGAAGACAGTGGAGGCTGGTAAACAGTTAAAAACATGTCAGTAGGTACAAGGACAGGAAGGGTTCAGAGGGATATTGGCCAAATGCAGGCAAATGAGATTAGCAAAGTAAATAGGCATCTTGGTCGGCATGGACAAGCTCAAATGAAGGACTTGGTTCCATGCTGTATAACTCTATGAATCCATCAACCTATGAATAGCCTGGAGAGACAGGCTCTCAAACTAAGAATTTGATATGTTTTAATATCTTTCAATATTCCAAACATCTAAAAATGTAGGCTCATTCTGCTTCCTGTGAATGTTATTCTCATCCATAGATATATACATAGATAATAGGTGCAGGAGTAGGCCAATTAGCCCTTCGAGCGTGATCATCCAGATTGAAATCAGCCATCCCAATAATAAATCTAATGATCCATTCAACACATACCAAGACAGTTATATATAATTTTGTCAACCAAGTGACCAGAACTGCTTTCCAGTTGTGGTTCTAATAAAGCTATAATTGTAGACCAACTTTGCACATGGTATATGCTAAACCATTAACTAAAATGCATTTTCTGATAGGTATTATATGGTTAATATAACTATATGGTTAATGTATAATAAAGAACTGGACTTAAACCTGGCTTGAGTGTGCTGTGAAGAAAATCAGAACTTGCATCAAGTATAGACATCAAGTATAGAGAACTTGCATCACACAGAGATCCTGAAATTATGTACTTAAGTCCAAAGCAAAAATGCCAGCTTATTCCTGCAAAATTCAGTCCCATCATTCATATGGTCTCCTGTTTTGATTGCCCAAAGGAGAACAAAGTGGAATTTTCCAAATGCTTTCATCACATTGGCCTTGGACTTTTATCAGGCTTTTAGCGTCAGCCAAGGAATTGCTTGGACTCAGGTGAAGAAGGAATGTCAATTTAAAAGCATTGACCTCATCTGGGTGGATGAATGAGTTGGTCTTTTCCGGTCTGGCATTTTATGTCATAATTTGTAAAAAATTGTTATTACTGGTTCCAGAGCTGGTTTTACCAGTGTCTCAGAGTCTTGCTATTTTTATTTTCAGATTGAAACCCCGGTGCTCCCACCTTACATTCATTTAGGGAGGACCAAAGAGATTCTGGACTTCTGTGTGGGGCTATTTCTACCACATTAGCAGTGACATGTGTGCTCATGCATACAAGTCTTGACGTCTACAAGAAGAAATGTTAAGTCAAAATTACTGCTGGGTATACCTTAAACTTCAAAAGCAACCCAGTTATTTGGAGCTGGCCATATAAAATTCCCACCCAGACTCTTTGAGGATCATAGCAGCTTCGAGGCTGCTTGGCGGATTGGTATACCCCAAGCATCATCAAGACCTCATTGCACTTTCTTCATCGAACCCAATCAGCTTACCACAAAGACAATCAGAAATGTTTCTCATTGTGCTAAGAGAGCTGACTGAGAAATGAAGATCACATTCTGATCCAGTCCACCCCGATTGCACACTTTCCCCCTGATAATCATCAACACAGGAACACATCAAGGCTGTGTGCTCAGTCCCCTGCTCTACTCTCTCTGTGCCCGTGACTGTGTAGTCAGACTTTGCTCCAGTGCCATTTTCAAATTTGCAGACCATCTCACTACTGTTGCATGAATAATAGGCAATGATGAGTCAGAATACAGAAGGAAGAATTGAATGAATACAGCTGGTTGAATGATGCCAGAACAACAATCTTGCTCTCAACATTAGCAAGACCAAGGGTTATGAATGTTGAATTCTCTAATTTTATTTAACATTCCCCTCTCCTCCCTCCTTGCTCCACCCTAGTCATCGAACCAGTTCCACAGTCTGAAGAAGGGTTTCGGCCCGAAACGTTGCCTATCTCCTTCACTCCATAGATGCTGCTGCACCCGCTGAGTTTCTCCAGTATTTTGTGTAACCAGTTCCACAGTTCATCTCATTGTATCCCTTTTGAGATCACACCTTATCTAGCCAACAATGGGCTGACCAGGGCACCTCCTTGCCTGAGGTCATTTGTTGTCGGCCCTGATTGTTCCTATTTTCTCACCTCCAGCTCTTTACCTCCCTCCCCACCCCCTACTATCAGTCTGAAGAAGGGTCCCAACCCTAAACGCTACCTATCCTTTTCCTCCGGTGATGCTGCCTGTGCCGCTGAGTTACTCCAGCAATTTGTGTCTATCCAAGGGGCCGATTGTTGACTTCTGGAGATTAGAGCTGGACATCCATGAACCTGTCTTCATTGACAGTACAATGGTGGAGAGTCAACAACTTCAAGTCACCGCGCCACTTGGTGATTTTTTTCGGCGACTGTCGGCATCATTGACTAAGTATCAGGTCACCGAAAAAGTTGCGGCGTGACGCGGCATAATGACATATTGACGCACGGTGTTTCCTCAAGTGTCGCAACATTCTTTTTGTCACCGCTGGATTTTGAAATGTGCAAAATCTTTCGGCGAACCTGATACGTCAGTCAATGATGCTGGCAGTCGCCGACAAAAATCGCCAAGTGGGACAGCCCCTTTCTGAAGATCTGTCCTGGGCTTAGCACATTAGTCGGAACAGCTTCATGGAACTAGAGCCCAGGCACCAAAACCAAACAGATGGCCATGGACACCACCTGCCTTATCCTACCTGGAGTGAGACATTGCGGACTCAACCTGAAGAAGTCTCGAACTCTGACAAGTGCAACTGTGGAGAGGTACAGACAATGGCCCACCACAGAGGCACGGATGTGTCACTGGCTGTGGCAAAGCGAGCGATGGCAGAACGTCGTCTGATACACAAGCAAAAAAAAAGCATATCAATGTAATTGCAATAAAAGTTTATCAACACCTCTACATCCATAGAAGACAGAGGAGGTTTGATATGTCAGTGAATATTCTATTGAACTCCCACAAGTGTATGGTAGAGAGCATACTGACTGGATGTGTCATGGCCTGATTTGGTAACTCAAATGTCCAGGAATGAAAGACACTGCAGAAAGTAGTAGACACTGCCATGACTGGTACTGATTTCCCCACCATCGAAACGATAAAGGAGGGGCTGGCTCAAAAAGGCAACTAATATCGCCAAAGATCCACTCAATTCAGGCCACATTCTCATCTCACTCCAGCCCATTAAGGTTTCCAATAGATCCCTTGGGAATAAGGTTTACAAATTCCTTGCATGTTGCAAAACATACTTGGCTAATAATGTATGATTATGATTATGAAAACAAAAAGAGATAAAGGTTTTTAATCCAACTCATATTATGACTTCCAGGATAGTGATCCTGGTCTGCAGATCACGTTGGTCATTGAGATTCAGATGTGCCACGCTAGAAAAGAAACTAAGAGCCGGTTGCCTGCACGACTTGTGTGGTATGCCTTTCTGCCAGCCCGAAATACTCACAAACACAATCTGAAATAAATTCACTGAGTTATTGTGAATCAAGTTAGGCCTTGAAAACCAGCCATGAACTTTTTTTCTAAGAAGGTGCTGCTCACACAGCTTTTACAAAGAGAATGCTCAAAAAATAGTCAAAAGACAGCTGGTGTCCCGAGGCTGCATGCATCAGGAGAAATACAAAATCCCAATTTGGATCGTCGAGGGTCACCAATGCAATGTATGTAAGACCACTTATGGTCAAACCCTCGGAAGTGCTTACGAGGGCTGTCACGTGATGTCATGGGTTAAAGGATGTGTCCTGCTACATAAGCAGATCTCACCTTGAGATCAGGGAAGTGTATAGGTAGCTGAGCTCAAGACAACACCCTCGCTCAGCAGCAGCAGCAATGATAGTATGTTAGAGGACCAAACTTGCTTGTACACCAACCATGTAATGTCTGAATAAAGCAACTGTTTATTTATCACGTTTGGTGCCACTCCATTTGGTGACGCTCGATGATCCAAATTGGGATTTTGGATTTCTCCCGATGCACACAGCCTCGGGACACCTGCTGTCTGCAGCCAACAGCCCATCCCTGTTGAACGACGCTGCTGCCAACCTGGCCTGACCGTAATGTTTGCAGTCGACAACCGCCTCAACGCACTCCTGTGACTGGTCGATGGATGCCGTCCGGGCCTTGTTTGACGGCCGCCAATCTCTCCTGCATGACCCGCCCGGAGCCGACCACCGGGGCTGAAAGGCCACGACTGCTGCTGCTCCCCGATCATCTGCTGCCCACTGGAGCTGAGAGTCCGCGGCTACCGCCGCTCCCCCACAAGCCATCGCTCCCCCACCAGTCATCGCTCCCCCCCACCAGCCATCGCTCCCCCACCAGCCGTCGCTCCCCCACCAGCCGCTACTCTGCCCCAGCCACCGCTCCCCCACCAGCTGCTGCAGGAGCTAATTTAACAGCCCCCCCGCCCCCAACATCACCACCGCCCGCCCGCCGGCCCCAGGAGCGGGAAGAGAATGGGCCCTCCCATTACCCCACCGGCCGCTGTTCAAGGTCTAGCCTCCCGATTCAGCGGGCCTACCTGGGGCGGCTTCCCGAAGATGCCTTCTGCTCCTCGCTGGCGCGGAGTGCAACAATCCACGGTCAGTGGCTGCCCGTCCAGTCGGGCTGTGGTTGGCCCAGCAGCGGGGTGTAGACTCGGCCAGTCATGAGTCGGCAGTCCTGCGACGGATTCCCTGGCTGCTTCCAGACTCCGCCGAGGGCATGGCAGCGCAGCCGGTCCTCCAATGACACCGGCGATGGTGGGTGGAGTCCCTACCTGCAGCGGTGGGGTGAGGCTCGTCAATGCCGGCCGCCCCGCACGCATCCGGGAAACATCTCGGTTGGCCGCCTTTAAAGGCCACCTCAGCCAGCTGCCAAAATGGACGCCGCAGCCAGCCGGAAGCGATGCTTGACCTGCTCTGACTACCATCAACAGGACCACCTCAGGCCGGATGCTGTCTCTGCAGTCTGATTGCTGTCAACAGCGCCACATCAGGTCGGATGGTGTCACTGCAACCTCCAGTTTTCCAGCTTCCGTCACAGCTTCACATCAGACACTGGACAATTTGAACTTACAGTTTCCTACCACTTTGGACTTGTTTGTTCACCACATTGCTCACTGTAGTTTGTTTTGTTTCTTTGCACTTTTTTACACTGTAATGACGTCGCCGGGTTTAGCTATTAGTTTATTCTTTTTTCTTTGGTTTGCATTGTTGCCGACGTCTCCCAGCCATTGCTGGGTGCCGTATTTCTCAGGACACGAACCCCTGCTGGTCGATGAGATGTGACTGTGTCTCGTCCATCCTGCGGCTTTTACATTGTTCTCTTCGCACCCCTCGGCATACGGCCGGGTTGGCCCACAGCCGGAGCATCGACTGCGCCCACGGGCCCCACCGTCCTGACCCACGGCCAGGGTGCCCCTGACCCACAGCAGGAGCCACCCTCGACCATGCTTACACACCTTCCTGTTGAAGGTTAGTGCATTCTATCCCTTTTCACCATGCATTTACGGGTTTTGGCTGCCTTGTTTCATTGGCTTGCTCATTTTCCTTCCTCCGGTTCTGGGGGGTGGGGGTCCTCTGGTGTCAGCTGATGGTCAGACCTCTTACGGTCGAACCCTCATCAGTGGTTACGAGGGCTGTCACGTGATGTCATGGGTTAAGTGAAGTGTCCTGCTACATAACAGATCTCACCTTGAGATCAGGGAAGTCGACAGGTAGCTGAGCTTGAGACAACACCCTCGCTCAGCAGCAGCTGCAATGATAGTATGTTAGAGGACCAAACTTGCATGTACGCCAACCACGTAATGTCTGAATAAAGCAACTGTTTATTCACCACGTTTGGTGCCGCTACTTTCTTATCTTTCAGAAGATGAAACATGAAGATGGCATATTACAATTGTTTGTGGATGTTCTACCTACTTTAGGTTTGCTTGGAGAAGTAATCAATGAACAAAAGTAAAGAATCAGAGTAGATAAGCTGAGGTAGGGAAGGACTGTTCAGTCTAATTCTTACCCCAGGTGGCTATGTCTACAGACATTTCCTATTTTATTTCCAAAAATAATCTTAATTCAGAATTTTAGAAAATATATATACTATATACAAAACAAGAACACTGCAAAAACTCTTCTGTCATTCTCAGCTTTTATACATTCATTAGTGTTATATTCAGTAGTGTTCGCAACCTATCCTTATACCTACCATCCTTGGCACTTGTGTGGCCCCTTGGATCTGAAAAATGCTGCCAACTTCTTTCAGAGATTTAGTTTCTTGCTGAGGTAGTAACAGAGCTCTGACATTCTGATGTACTGACATTCTTATGTGCAGACAACCTTTAGTCAAGGATGGTCTTGCAGATGTCATTCAAAGTCATCGTAACTCCAAATGTTTATGATTTGGGCTTTGTTTCTGAGTCATTACGTGAATATCAGATACATCATTTAGCCCTGACAGAAGGCAATGTGCGCACCTTGAGATGCAGCATTGCTTGGCAGACACGAAAGTTGACCGAGTCAACAGCAAAGGCACATAAATACAGAGAAAGCCAAAACAAATGTTGATCTTTTCAACGCTAAGCTGAAGAAAATATTAGTGTGTCTAGGACAGTCAGACAGCCAGTCTTGGTGCACAGCAGTAGTATTTGATTCAATAGAGGTGGCATAAATTAGCATTTTGGATTACATTCTAAATGTATTTTGAGGTACAATGTACAATAAGTGCAGTGAGTTGAGGAGGAAAAGGTGATTTTTAACCTTGCATATGCCACAGCTCATCATCATTGAGAGGTTTTGGCACATCACATCTGGCTTTGTGGAAGACCGATTCGTAGAAATTGATTGGTATGATTAGTCAGCGGGTCCATTACTGTACTCTCATCTAACAACTTGGATGGCAGAAGGTAAACCTTAGCCTTTCTCCAATTAATAATTTTAATGTTCCTCAGAAAGAATGGGCTGAATATCAACAAATTTGTCAAAGATTACCATTTAAATGCAGAAATGTAGGCTAAAATTAAGTGGTGACTGAATGATTACATGGAATAGTTTGGATGTATGAAGGCACAAGAGACTGCTGGATGCTGGAATCCTGAGTAAAAAACAAACTGCTGGAGGAAATTAGTGGGTCACTTGGTCGTCCGAAGGGGGGTGCAATGTGTGCGGTCGCACCCACCTTTTTTTCCCAGAGAAAAAAAAAACTTTGAAGGAATTTTCCCGAAATTCGGGAAATTCTGGTTCCGGTCTACGGTACGATTTGGGGGAAAAAATATATATTGCGACCATCCGCGCCTGCGCAGTTGGGGGAAGCCAGTGATGCAGAAGCTACGCAAAATGACGCTGTATCTCCACGCGTGCGCAGTGGGCGGGATCAGTCACCACCATTTTCACTGCATCGCCTCGACGCTCCGGGCCTAGTTTGGGTAAGTGGGGCCAGGGAATGATATTGCATTGCGGGAGTGGGAGTCTGTTTTTTTTATCAGAGGTGTCAAACTACCCGCGAAGGGTCCAATCCGGCCCGCCGGATGATTTGGAAAAAAAAGGAGTGCCCGCTTCAATAGTCAATAGACAATGGACAATAGGTGCAGGAGTAGGCCATTCGGCCCTTCGAGCAAGCACCGCCATTCAATGTGATCATGGCTGATCATCCCTAATCAGTACCCCTTTCCTGCCTTCTCCCCATATCCTCTGACTCCACTATTTTTAGGAGCCCTCTCTAGCTCTCTCTTGAAAGCATCCAGAGACCTGCCTCCACCGCCCTCTGAGGCAGAGAATTCCACAGATTCACCACTCTCTGTGAGAAAAAGTGTTTCCTCGTCTCCTTCCTCGGACTCCCCCAACATCGGGAACATGTTTCCTGCCTCTAGCGTGTCCAAGCCCTTAACAGTCTTATATATTTCAATGAGATTCCCTCTCATCCTTCTAAACTCCAGAGTGTACAAGCCCAGCTGCTCCATTCTCTCAGCATATGACAGGGTCGAATGGCCTACTCCTGCATAACCATATAACCATATAACCATATAACAATTACAGCACGGAGACAGGCCCTCTCGGCCCTTCCAGTCCGTGCCGACCATTTGGTTTCCCCTAGTCCCATCTACCTGCACTCAGACCATACCCCTCCATTCCCTTCACGTCCATATACCTATCCACTTTACTTTTAAATGTTAAAATCGATCCTGCCTCCACCACCTCTGCTGGAAGCTCATTCCACACAGCCACCACCCTCTGAGTAAAGAAATTACCCCTCATGTTACCCTTAAACTTCTGTCCCTTAATTCTCATGTCATGCCCTCTTGTTTGAATCTTCCCTACCCTCAATGGGAAAAGCTTATCCACGTCAACTCTGTCTATCCCTTTCCTCATTTTAAAGACCTCAATCAAGTCCCCCTTAACCTTCTGTGCTCCAAAGAATAAAGACCTAACTTGTTCAACCTTTCTCTGTAACATAGTTGCTGGAACCCTGGCAACATTCTAGTAAATCTCCTCCGTACTCTCTCTATTTTGTTGACATCCTTCCTATAACTAGGCGACCAAAATTGTACACCATACTCCAGAATTGGTCTTACCAATGCCTTGTACAATTTTAACATTACTTCCCTACTCCTATATTCAATGCTCTGATTTACAAAGGCCAGCACACCAAAGGCTTTCTTTACCACCCTATCTACATGCGATTCCACCTTCAGGGAACTATGCACAGTTATTCCTTGATCCCTCTGTTCCACAGCATTCCTCAATTCCCTACCATTTACCATGTACGTCCTATTTTGATTTGTCCTGCCAAGATGTAGCACTTCACACTTATCAGCATTAAACTCCATCTGCCATCTTTCAGCCCACTTTTCCAAATGGCCCAAATCTCTCTGTAGACTTTGAGAATCTACTTCATTATCCACAATACCACCTATCTTAGTATCATCTGCATACTTACTTATCCAATTTTCCACCCCATCATCCAGATCATTGATGTACATGACAAACAACAGTGGACCCAACACAGATCCCTGAAGCACCCCACTGGTCACCGGCTTCCAACCTGACAAACAGCCATCCACCATTACTCTCTGACATCTCCCATTCAGCCACTGTTGAATCCATCTTGCTACTCCGCCATTAACACCCAAAGATTGAACCTTCTGAACCAACCTTCCATGGGGAACCTTGTCAAAGGCCTTACTGAAATCCATATAGACAACATCCACTGCTTTACCCTCATCAATTTCCCTAGTTACCGCTTCAAAAAATTCAAGAAGGTTTGTCAAACATGACCTTCCAGGCACAAATCCATGTTGACTGTTCCTGATCAGACCCTGTTTATCCAGATGCTTATATATATTATCTCTAAGTATCCTTTCCATTAATTTGCCCACCACTGACGTCAAACTAATAGGTCTATAATTGCTAGGTTTATTCTTTGAATCCTTTTTAAACAATGGAACAACATGCGCAGTACGCCAATCCTCCGGCACTATTCCCGTTTCTAATGATATTTGAAATATTTCTGTCATAGCTCCTGCTATTTCTACACTAACTTCCCTCAATGTCCTAGGGAATATCCTGTCAGGACCTGGAGACTTATCCACCTTTATATTTTTCAAAAGTGTCAGTACTTCCTCCACTTTGAATCTCATAGTTTCCATAGCTACTCTACTTTTTTTCCCTTACCTCACAGAGTTCAATATCCTTCTCCTTGGTGAATACCGAAGAAAAGAAATTGTTCAATATCTCCCCCCATCTCTTTTGGCTCTGCAGATAGCTGTCCATTCTGGTTCTCTAATGGTCCAATTTTATCCCTCATTATCCTTTTGCTATTAATATAGCTGTAGAAACCCTTTGGATTTACTTTCACCTTTCTTGCCAAAGCAACCTCATATCTTCTTTTAGCCTTCCTAATTTCTTTCTTTAGATTCTTTTTACATTCTTTATACTCCTCTAGAACCTCATTTACTCCATGCCTCCTATAATTATTGTAGATATCTCTCTCTTTTTTCGAAACAAGTGTCTAATTTCCCTTGAAAACCATGGCTCCTTCCAATTTTTACTATTTCCTTTCAACCTAACAGGGACATAAAGATTCTGTACTCTTACAATTTCCCCTTTAAATGTCCTCCATTTCTCTTCTACATCCTTCCCATGAAACAAAGTGTCCCAATTCACTCCTTTAAAATCCTCACGCATTCCCTCAAAGTTAGCCTTTCTCCAATCAAAAATCTCCACTCTAGGTCCTGTTCTGACTCGCTCCATAATTATATTGAAACTAATGGTATTGTGATCACTGGTCCCGAAGTGCTCACCAACGCATACCTACGTCACCTGTCCTGCCTCATTTCCTAACAGGAGGTCCAGCACTGCCCCTTCTCTGGTCGGTACCTCTATGTACTGCTGCAAAAAACTATCCTGCACACATTTTACAAACTCCAAACCATCCAGCCCATTTACAGAATGTGTTTCCCAGTCTATTTTTGGGAAATTGAAATCTCCCACAATCACTACCTTGTGCTTACTACTAATATCTGCTATCTCCTTACATATTTGCTCTTTCAATTCTCGCTCCCCATTTGGCGGTCTATAGTACACCCCTAAAAGTGTTGCTACACCGTTCCCACTTCTCAGTTCCACCCAAATAGCCTCCCTAGACGAACCCTCTAATTTATCCTGCCAAAGCACTGCTGTAATATCCTCTCTGACAAGCAATGCAACACCTCCACCTCTGGTCCCTCCAATTCTATCACCCCGGAAGCAACGAAATCCCGGAATATTTAGTTTCCAATCACAGCCCTCCTGCAACCATGTTTCACTGATTGCCACAACATCATATTTCCAGGTGTCAATCCAGGCTCTAAGTTCATCCACCTTACTTACAATGCTCCTAGCATTAAAATATGCACATTTTATAAACCCACCATCCTTTATTCTCTGTCTATTATCTTTTTCATCTTTCTCGCCTACATTTTGGGTCCGAGTGCTTCCCTTCTCTGCCTCTTGCCCCACACCCTGTCCCCTAGCCCCCTCTACCCGAGTCCCTCCCCCCAGCCTTTCTAGTTTAAAGTCTCCCCAGTAGCCTTTGCAAATCTCCCTGCCAGGATATTGGTCCCCTTCGGGTTCAAGTGCAACCCGTCCTCTGCGTAAAGATCATTCCTTCCCCAAAAGAGGTCCCAGTGATCAAGAAACTTGAATCGCTGCCCACTGCACCAGTCCCTCAGCCACGCATTTAGCCTCCACCTCATTTCATTCCAACTCTCACTGTCACGCGGCACAGGCAGTAATCCTGAAATCGTTACCCTTTTGGTCCTTCTCTTTAACTTTCCCCCCAACTCCCTAAATTCTCCCTTCAGGACCTCGTCACCTCGTCACTTTTTCTGCCTATGTCATTGGTACCTATGTGTACCACAACATCAGACTCCTCTCCCTCCCTTATCAGAATCTTTTGGACACGTTCTGACACATGCAAGACCCTAGCACCAGGGAGGCAAACTACCATCCGGGTCTCCCGACTGCGTCCACAGAATCGCCTATCCGACCCCCTAACTATAGAGTCCCCTATTACAATTGCCCTCCTCTTTTTGCTACCCTTCTCTGTGCCGGAGGCCCGGCCGCTGTTGTTGCCCCCAGCTAGGCTGTCCCCTCCAATCGTACTCAAACCCGAGTACCTATTTTCCAGTTGTACGGTCACAGGGGTACTCTCTAGCCCCTGCCTCTGCCCCTTGCCCTTCCTAGCCGTGACCCACTTGTCTGCCTCCTGTGGTCTGGGAGTGACTACCTCCCTGTAGCTCCTCTCTATGACCTCCTCACTCTCCCTGACCAGACGGAGGTCGTCGAGCTGCTGCTCCAGGTTCTAACACGATCCTTTAGGAGCCCCATCTCGACACACCTGGCGCAGATGTGTACGTCTGGCGGGCTATCAGATTCCCTGACCTCCCACATCTGACATCCAGAACAGTACACTGCCCTGGCCTTCATACTGCCCCCCTTACACAGGATACAATAGCAACACAATATAAAATCACTACAAACTGCTGGGATCTGACTGTAAATCAGCTGCTTTCCCTAGTCCACTTCCCACCAATCAGCTGCTTTCCCTAGTCCACTTCCCACCAATCAGCGGCTTCCTCAAAAAAACCCACTTCTCCAAATGGAATGTTATGGATTTGGGTCGGGTGTCGCTCCTCCCCCTCCTCCTCTTCCAACGGCTCCTGTGGGCCTCTGAAAAAACAAGCCCCGCGCTTGATTTTATAGCTTACCGGTCGGGTGTCGCTCCTCCCCCTCCTCCTCTTCCAACGGCTCCTGTGGGCCTCTGAAAAAACAAGCCCGCGCTTGATTTTGAAGCTTACCGGTCGGGGTGTCGCTCCTCCTCCCCCTCCTCCTCTTCCAACGGCTCCTGTGGGCCTCAATCATTGTCGATTGTCGATCTCCTGCATCTATTGTCGATTGTCTATTGTCCATTTGACTGCGGAGGTAGCCGGGACCTTTGGTCAGGAGCCTGAGTGGCAGAGAGACGCTTGCCTCGGGCAGCATGCTTGCAGTGGGCGCGATCTCGCTCGGCATCTTACTTTGATCCAGCCAATGAGGACAAATACGTTTTGACATTCAAGAAGAAGCAAAGACCAGGACTTCCATGAGCAATGACAGGCTTTCTGCACTCGCCTTAATGCACATTCACTATAACTTTGCCCATGACTTCGACAAAGTGGTGACTAGGTTTGCACAGTTACATGCTCGGAAAATGAAACTGGAAAATGTGATTCATGGCTAAATGGCAATATATGATGGTCTGCCAAGAGTGTTGTCAAAGCCTGGGAGAGGAACCCTGATCTGTCTGCTAATCCCTCGCACTTTGGGAGCCCAAACAGGGCACTGCAAGAAGAGGTAGAAGTCAGGCCACCTACATCCGTGTACTAGCTGTGGAATGACACAGGCCTTGGACAGCGTTAATGAACTGAGAACTGCCATTAAAGATAAAATCACACTTTGGGAGACAAAGCGGGCAACTGCAAGAAGAGATAGAAGTAGGGCCACCTACATCAGTGTACTGCGGAACGACATATGCTTTCACAGCATTAACAAACTGAGGACTGCCATGCTAGACAAACAGGTCTGAGGTGCTATATTCGTGGAACCAGGGATGGCATATAGGCTAAAGCCAACAAATGCCCTTGCATTAGTAGAAGTAGTGGTAAATGGCAATATACATTCAGGAGCACCTGAATAATTTTGCAGCATCATACCAGCATGCTGAGTGCTGAGTAACAGTGATCTAAGAACTGATTCCAGTCATGCTAATCAGCATGGCTCAACAATAGTAACACTAGGCAATTTTTTTAAATTGTACTTACCATGTTACTCACCTTTATGTGACATTTACCAGGAGCAGCTGAATGATTATGCAGCATCATGCCAGCATGTTTGATTGTTTGGTAAACTATATGATGAATTGTGAATTTTAATGTTATCTATATAATAGTAAGATTAAACGAGAACTCACCTGTTCGAAGTTTGATCGTTATTTTACGAGGAGTTACGATGAGGGATTACGTGAAGAAGAGCCCGCCTCACGCTGGTAACGGCATACTTCAAAGCAACGGCATGAAAAACACAGAACACCAAAGCCGGAGTAACATAGTAAGGCTCATAAAAAGACTTAGAACCACCATTTGATCATTTATTTTACGAGGGTGGGAGTGGAGGGCACGTAATCCCTCATCGTAACTCCTCGTAAAATAACGATCAAACTTCGAACAGGTGAGTTCTCGTTTAATCTTACTATTTTACTTCGGAGTCACGTGAGTGACTACGTGAAGAGTTTTAAAGCTTTCTGTGTTTTTTATGTCGTAGAATTAATCCGTACGACAGTCCGGCTAAGTAAACACATACATGAGAAAGCACACAAATGTTAGATCTTTTCATAATTAAGTTTTTTAATGGCTGAAAGACCATATAATACCCTCCTTATATTTGAGGGAAAAAATGATTACAAGTGACAAAAGATATCAGTGACTACATAACTGATTATAGCAATTAATAGCAAACAAAGCAGGTGATTATAGTGCTCCCAACACCGCGTGTCCAAAGCTTGTCATAGTGTGAACAGGTTTGTTGTAGAACTTTGAAAAAGTTTCTTCTTTACTCCACCCTGCGATTTTTAAAAATATGCTCGAGAGGTACGTCCCGCCCCTTCGCCGCGGACGTAGCTGCCGCCTGGTGGAGTGAGATTTGAAGACATCAGTGTCTACTCCCGCTAAAACCAACACCTGTTTCAACCATTTTGAGATAGTTTGAACTGAAGCTTTTGTGTGTGGCTTTTTGTGCGTAAGCAGCAATGTCTTTTCGTTTCCTCGAAAAGTGTCCGTCACTTTAATACATTGGTTCAAATGTCTAACCACACACAAAGCAAGCTCAATATGAAAAGCTTGAAAGGTTACCTTTGTTCCAGATCTCCCTGGTCTACTTTGTTTGATCAGATCGTAAACATAGAATACAACGTTATCTGTAGTCACATGCATACAGTCTAAACGCAACATTTGTAAAGTTTGCACTCTTTGGGCTGAGACCAGTGACATTAACATGACCAATTTCAATGTTAACCTATCCAATGACAACCCTTCAATTGGCGTCCATTCTCTAAGTAGAGCAAGTACTATGCTCACATCCCAAATCTCTGTATATCTAGGTTTTGGCGGATTCATGTGAAAAATTCCTTTCATGAATCGTGATATTAATGGATGCGACCCAATTGATTTCTCACCAGTCATAAGTCCTAAATAGGACGACAAGACACTGCGTGCAGTGTTAATGGCACTGTAACTTAAATGTTGGCCAAAGCGCAAATTGGCAAGGAACTCCAAAACATGAGTAACATTCACATAATCATCAGAAATATTTTGACTGTGTGCAAATTCTTCCTATTTCTTAATATGTGTCATATATTGTTTCTGTGTGCTATCTCGCCATGATGTGCCAATAACTGTCAAGTTTGGTCCGACAATCCCAGTTCCTGTAGTGGTCTGGTCAAAACCTGCAGATTAACAATTTCATATATGCATATAATGGGTAATCTTCATTTGTTACTGGATTAGTCAAGATATCACTACAGTTAGGAATCTGCATATACGGCTCTTTAATCATATTCAGCATAACTGGGAACCAAGGTTGAGTTGGCCAATTTGGCACTACCAACAATCCGGAAGCTGAATCTTGCTCTATTTTCTTCAAGCATCTCTGGATCAGAGCAAATGGTGGAAAAGCATAAAAGAACATTTTTCCCCAGTGTAATGAAAATGCATCTACTGCAACTGCGTCCGGATCGTGTTCCCAAGACACATAATGAGGCAATTGATGATTAAGCCTGGATGCAAACAAATCAATTTCTGGCAACCCAAATCGTCTAACAATATTCTTAAATATTGCTGGCTTAAACATCCATTCCGTATTATCTTTAAAAATCCTGGACCTTTCATCTGCTACCACATTGTCTTTACCTGGAGTATAGCTTACTGAAATCCATATCTGCCGACCAATACACCATTGCCATATCTCATTGACCAGACAATCACATGATACTGATCCAACTCTCCCCATGTGATTAATGTAAACCACAGCTGTTTTATTGTCTAATTGTATTAACACATGCAGACCTTGTTTAGCACAACAATATGCTTTAAGCCCATAAAAGGCCCCCAATAACTCCAAATAGTTAATACCATACTCTTGGAGAAACACTTGTTCTTCAGTTTTCCATCTACCTCCACAACTGGAGGATAAATCTGTGGCCCCCCATCCGAGAGCACTAGCATCTGTATGTAAAACCATTTCAGGCTGTTTAATCATAATATTTATTAGCAGCTTGTGGGACATTTTCCTTTTTTAACCCACCATTGTAATTCCAATACAGCTTCTTTTGTTAATTACATAGGCCTGTCAAATGGCCTGCCTTCTCTTTGAGAGCTTGTATCTTGTACCTTCGAAGATATCGATAAATGTAATGGACCAAATTCTACTGCAGGAAATGCTGCTAGCAGTTCACCAATGGTTGTCACCATTTCTCGGATGGAAGGATAAGGTTTTTGAATGAGATAATGACAAGTTACCAAAATATCATCGACTTTATCTGTTGGTAAAGGTATTAACATAGTCACTGAGTTAATTACAAACCCCAAAAGTAAATTGTTTGTGCTGGCTGCAGCTGGGGCTTAATTAGATGAATTAAGAACCTTAGCTTACCACAAAGCTTTAGTAACTGAAACTGAGTCCTCAGCTGACTCCTGATAATCACTAATGACCAGAATGTCATTGAGATAAGCCATAATGATGTGCATTTTGTGCTCTAATTGGGCTAAACTGGTTTCAACAGTTTCGTAAAGAGTAAAAAAGCTGAACTCAGTCCATTTGGCAAAGCTTAACTGCCATAATTGTCACAACCAATTAAAATTTAAGTACCACCGAAACCTGATGCATAGGTACAGAATAATAGGCGTCTTTTTCATCAATCTTAGCCATATAACAACCTGCTGAATTAAATATTTTGCAGTATTCAATGTCTCCATTTGAACATGTTTGTATTCTACAAACTTATTTAGACCTGTAAGGTCCAGAATACTTCTGCAACCATCATCTGTAATGCCTTCTAACATTAAAGACAAATTTATGCTCGTGTTCAAAATCTTTTCCATTACCCCTTTTCCAGATAATTAGGCAATGTGGACATAAATCTCTGCTTTTTCAATTGCAGAAAACACGAAAACATAAGCAGGTTTATTCTGTACAGGAGGATTAACCTCTTTTTTTTTAAAAGTAATAGTAGTTAATGAAACTGCTCGTAATATACTGATCAAAAATAATAGTAAGCCAGTCTTAATAAACTTTTTGTAATCTCCTTCTAACTGGAGATTAATCCGCAGTTTCTTTAAGCAGGGAACAAGTCTTTAATTCCTCTGCATATGAGCGTGGTGTTCTCCTTATCCCCTGAATTCGGGTAAGTATTTGGTTGTGCAATACAATAAAACTTCCTTGACATATTTCTGCCTCTATTTCCAATATCAAATCCCCTTCTGGGCGAAAATACCTTTTCGTCCAAAGACGAAGGTTTCATGCAGCTAAAAATTTAGCTTTTCATCCAATTTCAATAAGTTAGGCAGATTACTCCAAACAGATAACCAAGAGCTTAAACACCACTTGCTCGACACAGGTATGCAACCTTGGGTGAAAAATGGCCCAAATAGCCATTTATATTATATAAAATTTCATAGAAAGAATTGCACAATAGCGTCTTTATTTATGTTTTCCTTTCATCTGCCCAAAAGCCATAATAGCAGCAGAATAATTTGTGAGGATTTTTTAAACCTCACTATTTGACGCTCTCATATTTGGAGTCATGGATGCCCATATTAACGGATAAACCGTAGGCTCTTCCAATGAGGCACAATTTCCTGTGCTGTGCAATTTTAATATTTCAATCATCACAGAATCATGAAGTTGGTGAGATACCATATATATATGTTGGCAGCTAGGATTTCTTCCATAGCCTCACCACTTCCTTCATATATAGCAAAACCTTTTGCTATTCCATGCATCTTTGGCCTCTTTTCATATTTTCCCATTTTATTTTTATTTTTATTTTGTGGTGTGCTTTCAAAATGCAAATCACCATCAACAGGGTCTGCCTTCTGCAGCCCTAAATCAATTGGGATTTCATCCCATGAGACTTCTTCCGGCCCAAATCCTGGGTCCGGAGTTCCAACTTCCAATTAGGCCCATGGCCATATTCAAAATAATTAAACCCCTCAGGGCTAATCTTAGGAACCTTCAGGGTACTTTGACCCTAGTCTCATAATTATTTGGAGAACTTTCTCCATATGCTCCATAATCAGTTCCACATAGTTTACTTATCTGGAGGATTTTTCAATGTCAGAGTCATCGGAACCACGGGCCTCTCAGATTTTTTATTTTATTTTATTTTCCATTTTCATATTCGGGAGCATTTCTCTCCGTGGTTATCATTTTGTAAACTAATTCGCTAACGGGTATATCTGCGGCCACCGGTATCGGAACCGGCTCCGCACTAGCTTTCCCGTATATTTATTTTTCACCCCAGGAAGCATTTAACCCGCGAATATAAGTTTACTTGATCATCTATGCTATCCAGCACTATGACTCTGACCTGATTTAAAATATTTCCTATACTGCTGGACCTACACCAGCGCCCGCTAAGAAAAACCCAACTTTACTGTTCTTACCTGCGGGCCGTTCCGACCGCTGCGAGGAGCTGCTCCTTACTGCAGCTCCACCTTCTGCCGTCAGCGTCGACGTCATGCCGTTACCAGCGTGAGGCGGGCTCTTCTTCACGTAGTCACTCACGTGACTCCGAATTTTAATGTTATCTATATAATTAAAAGTTTCATCTTGACTACTTCCTGTTTGCACTGCATATTGATTTTAGAAAAAAACATTACCACTTACAACTGTGAAAATTGGACATCTTACTCAGAGTCCCCCTCTGCTGCGCAGGAAAAGAGAATTTTTCCCATCGCTGAAAAATAAAATACTTATTAATGTTTAAAAAATGTTGAGAATCTCTCTCCTGTCAATCATGCCATGAAGGCCACACCGGTTGGAGGGGGAGGAACTAAAAAAAATGGAAGTGTGGGCGTGGCTCAGTCTCTGCAACATGGGGGAGGGAGAGGGTCACATCTCTCAGTCTGAGCTGGAAATCTACCGAACACTGAGAATACTGACCTGTGAGTGCCCTTTATGTGCTTTTAAACTGCGCTGTTTGCAACTGTGTGGATTTTGCAACTGTGTGCCTTTTGCAACTGTGTGAAAATACCTAAAATTGATTGTCCACCCTCCCCCCTTCTCTCTCACAGCCTCTCATCTGTTTTCGGCAGAATTTCTGGCAGTTTCTGAGCTGCCAACGTTGATTTACTAAGCTGCCAGGTCTGAGTGACTGAGCTGCCAGCCCAAGAATCCATTTGGCCCACAATGTCCATACTAGCCCATTGAAAACCAGTCCATTCAGCCCACAACACCCATACTAGTGCTCCAGCAAGCCCCCCCCCCCCCCCCCCCCCCCACTGGCCGCCAATATTGGAATTGGTGGAGAGGTGGAATATTGCGTTGGGGGACCAGCACTCCGATGTGAACATGGGACCCAACGGGTCCCACTTAGCCTAGTGTTATTATATATTTTTATATGTTATTGAATCAAAATCAAGAATTATAAATTCACATTTCAAAAATTGTTTCACAATTCGGTAGTACTGATTTTCAGTATTCCATACTGATATTTAAGAATACATGAGGTTGCATGCAAATTACAGATTTTCAATACTCCAGTTTCTGTGAGGTACATTCTATTGCATTTAAGTGAGAAATACCGATTTCCCCAACAAAATACTGATTTTCAGCCATCACAATACGGAAATGCTCAGTGAAACTTGGCAGCTCTGCAATTATTCATAATCACATTATGTTTTAGAATTCAAAATGTGATTTGTGATCTTGTTTATGAGTCATCATGGAACTAGAATTTGTTATAATAGTATGACAGTAAAATAGGTTAGTTTAAAAGCAGTCATAGTAATGTAAATGCACCATTTAGTTTCACTTCTATTTTCATGATGGAAATTGAAGTCAAATTAAATGTTGTATTACCATCACTATTCCATGTTGAAATTGATGTGATGTGAAGTTGGTAGGTCAGGAGGACCATTAAAGGTGCACTCCACACACTAACACAGTCTAACAGTAACAGGCAATCAAATCAACACACAAAACATTTTCTGAAAAAGGTTTATTTACTGCAAAAACGTGCAGTATTTTATTTGCAGTTTTTGCATGCTCCTTTATAACATTTTACAATCACATTTAACAACAGTACAACTTGATTATTAAACCAAAGACCACAATTCTTTATTTAAAAAAATGTATACAACAATGACCCCAATCATCCCATTCCGCCCACTCATTACTCTTGACTCAACCAAAGTTATTTCTGAAATATTGGTCATACATTTGGTGCAAAAATGCTCCAAAATAAAGTTCAGAATGCACCAGAAAGTATCTAAAACCCCAGAGCGTCCAGGGCCCGCTTCAGAACCCTGGCCGCGAGATGCTTCCCACTCGTGATGTGCTCTGCGCGCACATTATTTCACATAAAGTTTTTGTAATCCTGTCATGCTACCCCCCTTTTTGAAAAGCTTCATATGGGCCTGTGGTCAGATAGCATCCGTGGAGAGAAATGCAATACATTAATAACATCCTTGTATGGCATCTTGTTGGCACAGACAATGTGGGACGAAGGGTCTGTTCATATGCTGTATTGTTCTAAGCTCTATGACAACTTAATGGATAGATGTAGTCTGTCCATTTCCCTCAATGAATGCTGCCTGAGCCTTTGAGTTCTTTCAGCAGCCTGTTGTTTTATTTTGGATGTGTATTGTATCCTACATATGACCACACTACCTATATCAGTGCAATGATTAAACAGTTATGTTTTTTCTGCGTTTTCCTACTTACCTTACATCTGATTGGAAGGCTTTGTATCTGAAATCAGTACACCGTTCCTGTTTTCCCCCATATCCCTTGATTCCTTTAGCCCGAAGAGCTAAATCTAACTCTCTCTTGAAAAGAAGCAGATGGTGGAAGGTTGTTTTTCAGACTGGAGGCTTGTGACTAGTGGTGTGCTGTAGGTTTTGGTGCTGGGCTCATTGTTGTTTGTCATCTATAATCAATGATTTGGATGAAACATACATGGCATAATTAGTAAGTTTGCAGATGACACAAAAGTGGTTGGTATTATAGATAGTGAAGATGGTTATCAAACATTGCACCAGGATTGGTTGGGCAGGCGGGCTAAGGAATGGTTGATGAAATTTGATACAGAGAAATGTGAGTTGCTGCATTTTGGGAAGATTAACATAGGAAGGACCTACACAGTGAATGGCAGGGCTCTTGGGAGTGTTGTAGAGCAGAGGGATCTATGAGTGCAGGTACATAATTTCTTGTAAGTGGCATCCCAGGTAGATAGGGTGGTCAAAGGGGATTTTGGCACATTGGCCAGCGTATTGAGTATAGAAATGTGTAGGAATGAACTGCAGATTCTGTTTTTCACCGAGGATAGACACAAAATGCTATAGTAACTCAGCAGGATGGTCTGAAGAAGGGTTTCAGCCCGAAACGTTACCCATTCCTTCTCTACAGAGATGCTGTCTGTTCCACTGAGTTACTCCAGCATTTTGTGTCTATCTTCTATTGAGTATAGAAGTTGGGAGTTCACACTGCAGTTACAAAAGACATTGGTGAGGCCACATATAACCATATAACAATTACAGCATGGAAACAGGCCCTCTCGGCCCTTCCAGTCTGTGCCGAACATTTATTTTCCCCTAGTCCCATCTACCTGCACTCAGACCATACCCCTCCATTCCCTTCCTGTCCATATACCTATCCACTTTACTTTTAAATGTTAAAATCGATCCTGCCTCCACCACTTCTGCTGGAAGCTCATTCCACACAGCCACCACTCTCTGAGTAAAGAAGTTCCCCCTCATGTTACCCCTAAACTTCTGTCCCTTAATTCTCATGTCATGCCCTCTTGTTTGAATCTTCCCTACCCTCAATGGGAAAAGCTTATCCACGTCAACTCTGTCTATCCCTTTCATCATTTTAAAGACCTCAATCAAGTCCCCCCTTAACCTTCTGCGCTCCAAAGAATAAAGACCTAACTTGTTCAACCTTTCTCAGTAACTTAGTTGCTGGAACCCAGGCAACATTCTAGTAAATCTCCTCTGTACTCTCTCTATTTTGTTGACATCCTTCCTATAACTAGGCGACCAAAATTGTACACCATACTGCAGAATTGGTCTCACCAATGCCTTGTACAATTTTAACGTTACTTCCCTACTCCTATATTCAATGCTCTGATTTATAAAGGCCAGCACACCAAAAGCTTTAGTTACCACTCTATCTACATGCGATTCCACCTTCAGGGAACTATGCACAGTTATTCCTAGATCCCTCTGTTCCACAGCATTCCTCAATCACACTTATCAGCATTAAACTCCATCTGCCATATGTCAGCCCACTCTTACTAATGGCCCAAATCTCTCTGTAGACTTTGAAAATCTACTTCATTATCCACAACACCACCTATCTTAGTATCATCTGCATACTTACTTATCCAATTTTCCACCCCATCATCCAGATCATTGATGTACATGACAAACAACAGTGGACCCAACACAGATCCCTGAGGCACCCCACTGGTCACCAGCTTCCAACCTGACAAACAGCCATCCACCATTACTCTCTGGCATCTCCCATTCAGCCACTGTTGAATCCATCTTGCTACTCTGCCATTAACACCCAAAGATTGAACTTCTTAACCAACCTTCCATGGGGAACCTTGTCAAAGGCCTTACTGAAATCCATATAGACACCATCCACTGCTTTACCCTCATCAATTTCCCTAGTAACCTCTTCAAAAAATTCAAGAAGGTTTGTCAAGCATGACCTTCCAGGCACAAATCCATGTTCCTGATCAGACCCTGTTTATCCAGATGCTTATATATATTATCTCTAAGTATCCTTTCCATTAATTTGCCCACCACTGACGTCAAACTAACAGGTCTATAATTGCTAGGTTTATTCTTTGAACCCTTTTTAAACAATGGAACAATATGCGCAGTACGCCAATCCTCCGGCTCTGTTCCCATTTCTAATGACATTTGAAATATTTCTTTCATAGCCTCTGCTATTTCTACACTAACTTCCCTCAATGTCCTAGGAAATATCCTGTCAGGACCTGGAGACTTATCCACTTTTATATTTTTCAAAAGTGTCAGTACTTCCTCCTCTTTGAATCTCATAGTTTCCATAGCTACTCTACTTTTTCCCTTACCTCACAGAGTTCAATATCCTTCTCTTTGGTGAGTACCGAAGAAAAGAAATTGTTCAATATCTCCCCCATCTCTTTTGGCTCTGCAGATAGCTGTCCATTCTGTCTCTCTAATGGTCCAATTTTATCCCTCGTTATCCTTTTGCTATTAATATAGCTGTAGAAACCCTTTGGATTAACTTTCACCTTTCTTGCCAAAGCAACCTCATATCTTCTTTTAGCTTTTCTAATTTCTTTCTTAAGATTCTTTTTACACTCTTTATACTCATCTAGCACCTCATTTACTCCATGCCTCCTATAATTATTGTAGATATCTCTCTTTTTTCGAACCAAGTGTCCAATTTCCCTTGAAAACCATGGCTCTTTCCAATTTTTACTATTTCCTTTCAACCGAACAGGGACATAAAGATTCTGTACTCTTACAATTTCCCCTTTAAATGTCCTCCATTTCTCTTCTACATCCTTCCCATAAAACAAAATATCCCAATTCATTCCTTTTAAATCCTTACGCATTTCCTTTAGTTCAAAAATCTCAACCCTAGGTCCAGTTCTGACTCTCTCCATAATTATATTGAAACTAATAGTGTTGTGATCACTGGTCCCGAAGTGCTCACCAACGTATAACTCCGTCACCTGACCTGCCTCATTTCCTAACAAGAGGTCCAGCACTGCCCCTTCATTTAGCGTATTATGTTCATTTTTGTTCACCCTGATATAAAAAAGATGTTGGCAAGCTGGAAATGGTGCAGAGAAGATTCATGAGGATGTTGTCAGGACTCGAGGGCCTGTGTTATAGGGAGAGGTTGAGCAGGCTAGGACTTTACTCCTTGGAGTGCAGAAGAATGAGGGGTAATCATGATGTGTAGTCATGAGAGGAATAGATAGGGTAAATAAACGTATTTTGTGGAAAGGAAATCGGGAACCTGAGGACATAGGTTTAAGTTGAAGGGGGAAATAATTAATAGGAAACAAGGTGTAACTTTTTTACACAAAGGGTGGTGAATGTATGGAACAAGCTGCCAGAGGAGGTAGTTGAGGCAGATACTATTGTTCAAGAAGCATTTAGACAGGTACATGACTAGTATAGGTTAGAGGGATATGGGCCAAACGCAGGGAGGTGGGACTAATGTGGATGGGGCATGTTGTTCGGCGTGGGCAAGTTGGGACGAAGAGCCTGTTTCCACACTGTTTGACTATGCTGGCTTGCAAGTGGACGATTTAGGCCAATAAGAGGAAGAGGTGGCATTTCTGTGCAGAACTGTCTTCTTTTTAATCGATATATGAACCAATGAGGGTAAGTAAACCATTTTCATGCAATTCTGTAAGCATCTTTAGCAAAGATTTGGGCAAATAATTTTACCATTCAAGCTAAGTGAGAGTAATATCAAAAGAGAGCTCCAGATGTATTGAAAGTACAAAATAAACCTTATGTAATAGGCCAGAGAAGACCTTGTTTCAATAGCAAACTTCATTGTGAACAGAGAAATGGTTTATAACTATTTTTGTATTTATCCTTCTTGGCCGGGATTGTAACCAAATTAGACAATGGACATTCTGTTGTGCAAGTTTCTAACTAAACGAAAGTTAATGGCACTGAAACAGATACATTTTATATTGAATCATCTGGCAGGTCTAATCAATTATCCTCCTTATAGAAATAGAAAAACATCTTTGTTCAATTGTGTGAAAATGTTTTTAAGTAAATCCTCATGAGAAGGTGATCAACCAAAACACTGCCTTAAGGAAGAAAAGAAGGTTATGTATTTAAAATAATTATACAGCAGAGAATAAAAGCTTTTCCACTACCGAGCCAGAATACTGGTAACAACTCAAAACTTCTGTCAAGCTACTGCTGGTCTTACATGCATTTGGACAAAGAGCATGTGGTAACACCACAGATCACAAGAATAATTAGTCCCATTATTTATAACGTGATTTACAGTAAATTATTTTTATTGTTTTGCTTAATACTCAGTAGTACATATCATTTGGAATTTTAAGCTGGCATGATTCCATTTACTCTCTCTAGCAAAATATGAAGCATGGAATAGACAAATGTCTGAAAAAAATATTCATACATTTTTTAAAAAGGCCATCAGTCGGGTATGCAATCTCATTCAACAAAGACGAAGAGGCTGAGATCAGAGTTTATGATTCAAGGCATTCTCACCTTCCCAAACATAAATATAATAGCTCGGAAGTCAGGATCACAGTGAATGTTGTGCAGAAGCTCCACACCCAATTATTTGATCTATGTTCCTGTCAAGTTAGGCTTCAGGATAGGTCAGTACTTTGCAAATCTTATCCAAAGGATTATTTCAAACCCTGAGAAAGGTCAACAACTGCAAGTGAAACAAAGGGAAGGCAAAAGAAGCATGACTTACATTGAAAAAATGACTTTGGTGCATTAGTTTAACACTGGAACCTGCATGATGTTACTATGACACACAGCATTTCATGGATGGCACTCCAATAATTCTTATACAAGCATCAGCTACATTTGAACATTTTCTTAATATCTTCAGGACAAAATAGGCAAATTAAACTAAATAATGCAGATGAACATAACATGAATACCTTAACATTGTAGCAAGAAATCTTGCCCATTTTAGTGCATATATGTGAGTGACTTTCTGAGGATGTTACAGGGTTATTGGGCAGCAATAGGCAAAGACCTTTGATGATATTCTATGGTTGGGGAATTGCTCAGATTCTGTTTAGCACTCTGTTAGTATGTTCAGCTGAGGATTCTCATTTGGAAACAGAACCTACACTGCTGCTGACCAGATAACTCAAGCACACAAACTCATGGACCAAATCAACCCATTTCACCCCATGATTACAAAAATCAGCACCTTGTAATTAGTATTTTGTGGCCCTTTGAATGGAAAATGTTAAAACTCTTTTGAGTGGAATTTTTATTATTTTTTAAATTTTTGTGCTTTCTTTGCAAAGATAGCCACAATGCTGAGCACGCAAAGTAATGCAAACGGTTTACAATGCCCTGTTTTATGCGTCTCATAAACCATCAGTCAAAGCATATTAAATTCCCATTGATTCAGCAAGGTGGTAATTATCTACTTACAATATGGATGAATGGAAAATGCAGCACAAATGCCCAGGCACTTTTATGATATTAACATCAAATACAGGAAGCACTATCATTATTTTGTTGCTGAATATGTTTTTGGTATCCTTTGTAAAAAAATAAGTTTCAAAATGAGTCTTCTGTCCCTAGCAGCTACCAGCTGTCCCTTTGCAGAGTATATGGCCAGCTTGGATGATAGGTTGATATTTATTCATGGATAAAAAGCCAGGTGAATACGTTTAACTTTTATCATAGAGATAAAAAAAATAGTTGACTATTACTGAGCTTGATATCTTGACTAACATTTTTTTCTCATTGATGTTGAGATATGACATAGGCTGCTGGGTAGCCATCAACAATATTTCACCCTGCAACAAAAGTTAAAATTATCCCCACTGAAACCTGAACTATAGCTTAAACTGCTGATATAAATAAAATGAAGAATTAACCTCTCTACGAAGCCATGCCAAAACCCCTTACATTTGCAGACCGTGAGATTTATTACTGCTTAATTCCAGACTTGCTTGGGTTGATCAAGGGCTTATGTTGACAGTTCAGGTCTCCCATGTGTTTAATATAACGCTGGGTCAAAATAGAGGGTGTGGTGAGATATATTTTTAAATTAGATATAAATCTTGAATGAGTATGTTCATAAAGAGTTTAACAAAGTCAAGATAGTCAATTGCTGCATATCCTTCTGAACCTTCTGAATTTTGTAGTCAGCAGGGCAGTACTCTGCATATCGCCAACTTGGACAATTTTACATTTTTTATCAAGCCAATTTATCTACAAACCTGTACGTCTTTGGAGTGTGGGAGGAAACCGAAGATTTCGGAGAAAACCCACGCAGATTATGGGGAGAACGTACAAACTCCATACAGACAGCACCCGTAGTCAGGATCGAACCTGGGTCTCTGGCGCTGCATTTTGCTGTAAGGCAGCAACACTACCGCTGTGCCACTGTGACTGCCATATAATCTTTGCATTCATCTTCAACAAGGTGAAGGATTTAAAAAATAATAAGAATGTCAACGAATAATGATAAATTATGTGAATATGAATCTCTAAACAAAGCGGACAATTATATTTGAAAATCAACAGTAAAACAATATGATGCCTGGCCACTTTAATTTGACATAATAGTGTGCAAATAAATAAAACAGATGATAGATAATCTTTTGCTATAAGGCTCCTGGACTTCCTCACTGACAGACCCCAGTCAGTGCGGGTTGGAAGCAACACCTCTAACATCATATCTCTGAGCACCGGTTCCCCTAAGGGCTGTGTCCTGAGTCCACTGCTGTTTACCCTGATGACCCACGACTGTTGTGCCAGGTTTAGTGCAAACCACATCATGAAGTATGCAGATGACACAACAGTGGTGGGCCTCATCCGGGACGACAATGAACTGGCTTACAGAGAGGAGGTGAAACAACTGGTGGACTGGTGCAACACAAACAATTTAATCCTGAATGTCGAAAAAACAAAGGAGGTCATCGTCGACTTCAGGAAAAACCGGCACAGTCCCACACCACTTCAAATCAATGACAGCGATGTGGAGTTGGTCAGTAGCACTAAGTTCCTGGGGGTGCAGATCACTAACAGTCTGACCTGGTCAGAAAACATCTCATCATTAGTTAAGAGAGCGCAGCAGCGGCAGCACTTTCTGCGCCGGATGAGAAGAGCTGACCTCCCCCATCCCGTCCTCACCACTTTCTACAGGGGCACCATAGAGAGCATTCTGACCAGCTGCATCTCTGTCTGTTTGGGGACTGTAAAGCCTCCGACTGGAAGTCCGTGCAGAGAGTGGTGATGACGGCTGAAAAAATTATCGGGACTTCTCTCCCCTCAATCGGGGATATTGCGAGAAAATGTTGCTTGTCTAAGGCCAGCAGTATTATAAAGGACCCCGCACGTCCCCACCATGGACTGTTCACTCTGCTGCCCTCCGGCAAAAGATATCGTAGCATAAGGAGCAGAACGGCCAGGTTTTGCTACAGCTTCTACCCCCGAGCCATCAGGCTCTTGAATGCCATGTAATGGGCTGCCACCATTATCTATTTTATCTCTTTATCCATTTTATCTTTTTATCCATTTTATCCATTTTATCCTTCCGTTATTTTTGTGTTGCACGGGGAGCCAGATGCAATGAAATTTTGTTTAGAATTGCATTTCTGATGTATTTATGAATGACAATAAAGTTTTGATTGATTGATTGATTGATTGATTGTTGTCATATCATTCCATTGATGAAGAACTAGGTGGGAAGGCAATAGACTGGTTTGGAAGGGCTGACATGTCAAGCTTTGGGATAAACTGTCTAAAACATCATCCAAAAGTTTGTTTCTTAAGAAAAGAAAATAGCACTTTTTTTTGCATGCTATGTAATATGAAGCCCTGGATTTTCAAGGTTTACTTACGGTGAAACTTCTTCAAGTGAAAACATCATCAGCACCACATTGGATTTTCTGAGCAGATACTGTGCAGTGTTTTCCCACTACCATTGGGAAACAGTGAAAAATTGGCGCATGAATTTTAACATGCATTGCCAGCACGTTCAGCCTGCCAGTAGTTGCACTTGGAACTCAAGTCACAATTTAATTCTCTCAGTCCATTCTCTTATGGACATTAAAAGGCTGAAAGCCTCCAGGGAAATACAAAGGAATTACAATCTGTATTTATCCATTTGTATCACATTTGGCTGAATGCCACAGAGGGAATGTCTCATGCCCCATTGAAAATCAGTATGTTGACCGTCTGCAACCAGTGCAGCCAGGCACCCTTAATCTGTGGAGGTCACCATAGCAACTGGTTCCACACTCTCAAGCACACCCTGGATATAAAAGTAGCTGCATTAAACCGTTTTCCTTTTTGTATCTGCAACTTCAGTAGATAAAACAAATGTGAAAGTTAACAGCTGGGGCAATTGACAGAGTGAGAAATAATGTTTGGTAGAAAAGACAAGCCCACCCCTGATCTGAAATGGCTCTTTATCATTGAATCATTGCTTTGTCCATTGAAATGTACAATGATTGTGGTGTGCAACCATGGTACACAATGTTGAGTGATGTGTACATCACAAACGAGATGTAAGATGAAAAGAGGTTAGTTTAATTGTGCATGCTTTAGTCTGTTAACTGAAGCTTCTTATTAATTGTTCTCGTTTCTTGATTGTGATGCTTAATTATTAAACATTTCAGTTATACTCAATCACACCCCCCCCACTTCCCTCCCTTTATACCAGAACATCAAGTCTTCAATTCATAAATCCTTAATACTTTGCACCTGAAAAAATTCAAGCAGATAACTATCAGGTGATTTCTCAAGATGATAGCCACGATTTAATCAACATTCCTTTCAGATGACACATCGAGCTTTTTCACACTGGTTCAGATAATGAGATGCAAGTATTAGAAATCTTACATTGTTTTTTCTGACAAAGTCCCAGTAGTGCCAGTTGCACCAATGTGAAATATGACCAGCCACAGGTACTGAACAGTTGCAACGTGCAGCTGGTCAACTCACTTGTACAGTAAGACAGTGGAACATCTTCTGAAGAGATTAGTGATCCCAGTGGAGTATTGAAACTGATCTAGATAAGTAAACATCCAAGTAAAATATTATAATTCTACCTGACAAAAAACAGAGTAACAAAAGTTCCAGAAACCTGCTAATTAATGCTATTTATAAGAGATAACTTTAGTTTACAAAACACCTACAACAATTTTTGCATATTCCAAATAACTTTTTTACTCATGAAGTATATTAGTAACCCTAATAATGCAAGAAAAAGCAACAACCAATTTAGCATCCAATAAATTCTAGAGACAGCAAGAAACTGCTGCTGCTGGGAACTTGATTTTTTTTTTAAACAAAGTGCTGAAAGAATTCAGTAGGTCATGCATTATCTGTGAAAGGAATGGATCAGGAACCTTCTCAGACTGGTGGAGTGGGAAGAAGAAATGTGGAAAAGAAGGGTGGGGTGAGGAAAAGACTGTCGAGTAATAGGTGGATATGGGGTGGAGTAATTAGCAGAGAGGTGGAGATAATGACAGAGGCCAGTGAGACCAAAGTGTGTCAGATAAGGAAAGAAGAAAAGTGAAATGTAAAGCCAGAGGGAAGGATATGGGGGGATGGGGAAAGATGGGATAAAAAGAAAAATACGCTCGGAGATGGGAGGTTAGAGTCTGGAGGGAAATGAGCACGATGACTGGCTGGAAGGGATATGAATAATGTTGAAATGGCCAATTCTAAGTAATAACTTGCCCCCCTCTGCCGTCTTCACCTCTCCTTCTACTGCCACACCTCAACCCTGCTACGTACACATTTCTCCCACTACCTGGAATGTATCATTTCTGACAGCAACATGGTCCCTCAGTAGTGAACTAGAGTATCAAGTTTGTGTTTGGGTCTCTAGTATGGATCTTGCAACATTTTGATTCAAAAATTAAAAGGTCCTAACAGCATGAAAATATTTTCCAGGCTAAGCAAAAATATTTCCTTTCTGGATTATCATCACTTTTACATAAGAAAAAAGTCAACAGTGACTCATGTATCCATGGGCTGCATTTTGTTTGCACAAAGTTTAGGTAAACTGCTGACTATATATGATGTGGCCAAGTATTCTGAGAAGGTAAGGTATTGATGTGATCCATTAACACTTATTGCAGATTTAATGTGTCCTTAATATGGAAGGTGTAGTCATAAACTAGCATAACAAACAATTTGATACATTTATTAATTTGATATTTTTAATTATGATTTTGCTTTCTTAGGTTTTGTTCTAACCTGGATGTAGTCTGAGCATTTTGTTTTAAAAAGATTCACAGTATAAATTATTACACTAGATTACAATAGATGTGCACCCATTTCTTCTTCTTCCTCCCCCTCTTCCTCCCTTATACCCTTTACTTTGGCCTTGTATTTCATGCCTCTATTCTTATCTCACAGCAGTTTGTCTCCTTTTCATCTCTGACTTGTGTCCATCCATCAGTCAATTAACCCCCCCCCCCCCCCCCCCCCCCCCCCCCCCCCCCAACCCACCTCTCTCTGTCCACCCATCCTTTGCCAGGCAGTTTCCAGCCAGAAAATCTATTGACATATTCAACCTGTTCACATTGCACAGGTTCAAAAGTGGAGTACGAATTTGCTGAGATTTCATGAGGAAAATCTATATACAATTTTTCTGCACCAGGTTAGATTTGCAACAAACGCTTTGAGTCCCTTTATTACAACAGAGTTTACAGCTGAGAGAATGAAAGCTGAATGAATGAAAAGTAAAATTAAATCATTTATTTTAAAAGCTTTGAGAAAATGGTTCTAATTTGATAGTGAGTAATTAAAAATTGCTAACTGTTACTTTTAATGGTTCATCTTTGACTGATCTGATTACCTCTGAATAGTCAGGGGTATTCAGAAGCATTCAAAAAGCTTTGAGAGGAAAAAGAGGAATTTAGTCGGTGATAGTGAGGAAAAGGTAAGATTGGGGAATGATTCAGGCAAAGATCGGTGGTGGGAATAATTATGATTTTGGAAGATCAAGGTTTGTGGTGGGAATTGAAAAGATGAGGGGAAATATGATCAATTGGTGATGGGGATCATTGGGATGCAGGCAGAAGACTGCAGAGATGGCTGTGTTGGAGGGTACATGAAATAGGAACATGATTGGGACAGATGATCTGAGGCATTTTGGTCGGAAGAGGTGTGCACTTTACGAGTTTGCTTTACTTTAGATCCACTTTACATTCAGCATTCTGGGGTTGTTAGGGCAAAACTGTCTCTACACCAAGTTAATTGCCTATGAAGTTGCACATCTGACGCACAGGAACCCCATAAATGTCGAGCCTCGGCCCAGTGTGAAGCACGGACTCCTTCCCTATGGGAACACCCCACACGTTGTACCTTCATCAAATATGCTGACAAAGCCATGCGTAAAGACATGCAAGCATGTCCAAAAGTAGTTCTGATGTTCACCCAAATATAAAGCTTCAACTTAACAATGCTAAGTACTGGTAAGGTCTTGTGCATTTGGAGACAACAGTATCTAACCCAATAAATGTTAGCATTTAATATTACCTGGAGTCGGGTATGAAGAGTCATAATTTCCATCCCCTCCGCCTCTTCTAATAACGCATCTCTTAGAGTGATCTTCTACTTGTGAATGCTCTCATACACATGTCCTGGATTTACATTCCCAAAATGCCAATACTTTAGAAAGTTGGAGGAGATTCTGAGGTTGGCTGCTGGTTGAGGTCGGAAATGCTGCCAAACTAAGTTTGTACATGTTGCCAGAACCAAACAATCGTAATTTGTAACTGAATAAGTATTGAGCCACACAGCAGCATTGCAGATATCTCCAGAAGGTTCATTCCTGAAGTTTAGTCTGGTGGTTATTGCCCAGCTGCAATCAACCTTGGATTTCAATTAGGTTTTTTTTAATCAGATAATTGATATCCATATAAGGAATTCTACTTGTTACTTTTCCAGCCTTTGCACTGGGGTTGATTGGCTTTATTTTCTTTCTCTCTCTGCAGAAAAAAAAGTTTTTTTTAATTTCTTATCTCCTTTGCCCTTTCAAATTATTAACAAAACATTTTACAGGTTAAACATAAATGATCTTAAGTGATGGCATCAAGGTGGCACAGCGGTAGAGTTGCTGGCTCACCGCGCTTGCAGCGCCGGAGATCCCGGTTTGATCCTGACTACGGGTGCTGTCTGTACGGAATTTGTGCGTTCTCCCCATGACCGTGTGGGTTTTCTCAGAGATCTCCAGTTTCCTCCCACATTCCAAAGACGTACAAGTATATCTTGGTATAAATGTAAAATGTATATTGGCTTGGTATAAATGTAAATTGTGCCTAGTGTCAAGAGTTAAGAGTGTGTCCTATGAAATTCTTACTTGCTCTAAACATAGTACAATGTAAACAATATAGTTCAATATGCAAGCATATATATGCATATATATATATATATATACACACACACACACACACACACACACAAACACACATAGTATATATATATACAATACACACATGCTAAAAAATACAATAGTAGTGCAGCAATAATAATAATAATAATAATAATAATAGTCTGTTGTAGTTCAGAGCTTATTTGAGGTTGTAGTGTTTAATAGCCTGATGGCTGCAGGGAAGAAGCTGTTCCTGAACCTGGAGGTTACAGTTTTCAGACTTCCCGATGGCAGTGGTGAAATGAGTGTGTGGCCAGGATGGTGTGGGTCTCTGATGATGCTGGCTGCCTTTTTGAGGCAGCGACTCCGATAAATCCCTTCGATGGAGGGGAGGTCAGAGCCGGTGATGGACTGGGCAGTGGTCACAACTCTTTGCAGTCTTTACCACCCCTGGGCTTTCAAGTTACCGAACCAGGCAATGATGCAACCAGTCAATGTGCTCTCGACTGTACACCTGTAGCGATTCAAGTGAATCTTCTTTGACATACCGAATCTCCTTAATACTCTCAGGAAGTACAGGCGTTGATGTGTTTTATTTATAATTGCATCAAGGAAAGATCTCCGGAAATATGCACGCCCAGGAATTTGAAGTTTTTGACTCGCTCCACAATATAAACAGGATTAATATAAATAGAATTGTGGGTCCTCATCCTTCCTCTTCCGAAGTCCACAATCAGTTCATTGGCATCATTGATATTGAGAGCCAGGTTGTTGTGCTGACACCATTTGGTCAGCTGGTCGATCTCATTTCTATAATCTAAAGCCCCTGTCCCACTTAGGAAACCTGAATGGAAACCTCTGGTGACCTTGCGCCCCACCCAAGGTTTACGTGAGGTTCCCGGAGGTTTTGGTCACTCTCCCTAATGGTCGAAAGTGGTTTCCGCGTAGTCGAGGCTTCTATGTTCCTGCGATTATTTCAACAAATTCAAAACCGGCCTCGACTAGGTTGCCGTTTGGTCGAAGCTAGTGGAGTGGGGTTTCTATTTACTTACAGGCAGTCGAAGGCAATCTCCTTCGCTGACCGGCCATTTTGATTGGCACATTGGAGTTTTCAGTTTGGTTTTCAGGACCTAGAAGATCCGCCGGAAGGTAAAATGCCCGCTAACTTTATTAAACTTCTTAAAACTGTCTCCACTCCTTCTTCCCCCTTCTCTCCACCCTTCTCTCCCCCCTTCTCTCCCCCTTCTCTCCCCCTTCTCTCCCCTTCTTTCCCTCTTCTCTCCCTCCCTCCCGCGCTCTCTAAAGGACTTACAGTGCTCTGTGGCAGCCGTTTACCTTCCCCTTCATCGCGCAGACAGCACTCCTCCGCTGACCCTGGCCCCTACCTTCGCGATGTGTTTGTGCATGTGTGTGTGCGCGGTCGGTAGCAAAGATCCTGTAGGATCGTTGGTCAGTAGATGCAGCTCACGCTTCGTCGCGGCTTTCCAGGCGAGTGACCAAAACCTCTGGCGACTCATGGAACCCTTGGGTGAGGCGCAAGGTCACCAGAAGTTTCCGTTCAGGTTTCCTAAGTGGGACAGGGGCTTGACTCATCACCATCTGTAATTCGTCCAACAACGGTGGTGTCATCAGCGAACTTGAAGATGAAGTTTGCACTATGACCAGCTACACAGGCATGAGTATAGAATGAGTAGAGCAGGGGACTGAGCAAGCAGCCTTGAGGTGCTCCCATACTGATTGTTAATTAGGAAGAAGCATTTCTGCCAATTCAAACAGACTGTGGTCTGTGGATGAGATCGAGGATCCAATTGCAGAAGATGTGCAGAGACCCAGTTCCGTGAGCTTGGTAACCAGCTTGCAGGGGATAGTATTGAATACCAAGCTGTAGTCTATAAACAACAGCCTGACGTAAATGTTTTATTGTCCAAGTGGTCCAGTGTGGAGTGGAGAGCCAGTGAGATTGCATCCTCTGTTGACCTGTTGTGACAGTAGGCAACCTGTAGTGGGTCAGTGTTCTTGTTGATGTAGGAGTTGTTACCCACCATAACCAACCTCTCAAAGCACTTCATCACCATGGACATTAGTGCCACTGGTCAATAGTCATTGAGGCACGACACCTTAAGGGCCTGTCCCACTTAGGTGACTTTTCAGCAGACTGCCTGCAACCTTCAAGCTCAAGGCACACGCCTGAAAAACCGCGAACTGCAACGGCGACCGTCAGAGCGGAACACACACAAACACATCGCAAAGGCAGGGGGCATGGAAAGCGGGGGAGCACTGTCTGAAATTCACATGGTGCAAAGCCAAGGTGCTACAAACACACACCGCGATGAACAGGAAGGTTAAAGACGCCTAGCACAGCGTACAGTAAGTCCTTTAAAAGAGTGAGGAGAAGGGGTGAGAAGGGTGGGGGGGGGGGGGGAGATGGAGTGGAGACACTTTAAAGAAGCCAGACCCTTTTAATAAGCCAGAAATACACAACTGTGTAGTTTAGCGGGCATTTAACATTACCGGTCGGTTTTCCTTGGTTCTGAAAACTCCTGCTTACGTTTTATTCCCCCTATGAGCCAATGAGATTAACTAAAACTACCTACGGCTACCTCGACTACCTACAACGACATGGCAACCCCACTACCACTGCACCTACGACTACAAAAGTGTCGATTTTCTCCATGGCGACCATTCTTTGGTCGCAGAAAATTTGCTGCAATCGTACTGAGGCCGCGACTAGTTCCCAGGATGCGGGAACTCCTATCGACCATGAAGGAGACTCACCAGAGACCACCAGCGAACGTGTGGCGACCATGTGGCGATCATGAGGCGAGCGCAGAGTCTCCTGCACTCGCCTAAAATGTCGCCTAAGTGGGACAGACCCTTTATTCTTCTTGGCCATTGGTATTATTGATGCCCCCTTAAAGCAGGTGGAAACCTCAGACCTCAGTACTGAGAGGTTGAAATTGTCTGCAAAAACCCCAGCCTGTTGGTCTGCACAGGTTTTGAGAACTCGATCGGGCATACCATCAGGTCCAGGCGCTTTCCGAGGGTTCACCCCCCGAAGGAACTTCTGACGTCGGCTGTGACTGTGACTGTATGGAGGCTCGGGAATGCACATCAGTGTTCTCCCTATCAAAGCGTGTGTAGAATGCATTGAGCTCGTCAGGGAGTGACGCTTTGCTGTCACTTGAGCTGCCTCCTGGTTTTGCCTTGTAGGAGGTGATGGCATTCAAACCCTGCCACAGCTGCCGAACATCCATCTCATCCTTCAGCTTTGAGCGGAAGTCCCTTTTGTCCTTTTTGATGACCTTGCCAAGGTCGTATCTAGACCTCTGCGTCACCAGACTTGAATGCCCGGGATCTGGTCTTCGGAAGAATGCGGATCTCCTGGTTCATCCAAGACTTCTGGTTAGGAAACACTTGGAAGGTTTTTGTTGGAACGCAGCCCTCCACACATTTCCTTATGAAGTCTGTAACGACTGTGGCACATTCATCAGGTCCGTTGCCGAGTCTTTGAACATTGCCCAGTCTACAGACTCCAAGCAGTCCTGTAGTGTTCCTCTGCCTCCCCAGACCAGCTCTGTATAGCCCTCACCTCTGGGGGTGCACTCTTCAGTTGCTGCCTGTATGCAGAAAGAATCAGCACTGCTGAATCGTCGGATTTCCCAAAGTGAGGGCGAGGGATAGAGCGATAGGCATCCTTGATGGTCGTATAAGAGTGGTCAAGGATGTTTAATCCTCTGGTGCTGCAGGCGACATGTTGGTGGTAGTTTGGGAGTGATTTTTTGAGGTTGGTCTTGTTGATGTCCCCGGCTATGGTGGTAAACGCTTCGAGGCACGCTGTCTGATGCTTGTTGACCATGGCGTGCACTCCTCCAATGCTAGACGGACATCTGCCCGGGGTGGGATGATGGAGGTGACCGCGGTCAGGATGATGGAGGTGAATTCCCTTGGGAGGTAGAAGGGGCGACACTTCACCGTCAGATGTTCCAGGTGCGGAGAGCAGGAGTACCACGAGCACTGAGCACCACGAAGAGTTGACCATATAGGATAGTGTTAATGTGCAGGGATTGCTGGTCAGTGTGGACACAGTGGGCCGAAGGGCCTGTTTCCACGCTGTATCTCTAAACTAAACTAAACGGATGATTTTAAGGAACCGGAGAAATCAAAGTTAAGGCTGCAAGGTGCAGAAGCTCGGAGGTGCAGAAACATAAAATGAAAAACAAGGAGAAAAAGCTGAAGAGTAGAGATGCATCAACTATCGGTACAGTGAGAAAACAAACTACTGGAGGAGCTCAGCAGGTCCGGTGGGGGGGGGGTGGGGGGGGGGGGGGGGGACACGACTTCTTCATCAGTCTGAGGAAGGATCCTGAGCCAATACGTCGTCTGCCCATTTCTCTCCACAAATGTTGTCTGACCTGCTGAGTTCCTCCAGAACTTTGTTGTTCACTCAATATTAAAAACATCTGCAATATCTCCTGTCTCCAACTATCCGTAAGCATAATTTTGGCTGGCATGATCTGTAGATTATTTCTATATGTTCTCGCACTACCCCTTGGGCCTTCATTAAATTACACTTTTCTATTTGTTGTAGACCACATAAAGAACATTGTCCATAAAGCATAGGAACAAACTATCGAACAAAAAATGATCCATTGAAGTTTCTACTATACTTGGCTTGCCCAATTTGATCTAACAACCTTGATTAATATCTTCTGTATAGTTCTCCCTCATGTGTTTATTAAGATTCTCTTTAAATGCTGCTGTTATATTCACCTCAACAAGCTCCACAATCTAACCACTTTTCAATTAACAATATAATTCTCACAATTAATTAATTAATGTGTCAGTTGCCATTTTGATTTTGTATCTTTTTTTGAGGTCTCCTCAGCATGTTGGGATATTTTATCCACCTATGAGACTATGTAATAATTTTAAAGAGCTCTATCATGTCACCTCTCAGCCTCCTTCACTCCAGTGAAAACTGACCAAGCCCTAAGGGAACAATTTTCATACAAAGATATCAACTTGATATCCGGAATGAGCTGGCCAAGGTAAGAACTGCAACAACATTTAAGAGGTAGCTGGACAGGTAATTGAATGAGCAGAGTGTAGAAGGATATGGAAGTGTGGGGACAATAGTCTCTACACTTCCATGCGATGGGTTGAAGAACATGTTTCTATGCTGTACAAATTTACTGTATGACTCTGTCAAATCTCTCTGTAAACTCAAGCCCTCATTCCAGATAACCAAAGATCTTCGAGCGGAGCAAGATGGTCCACTCCTGCAAAATCCAATGGACTGACGTGTAGTACGCAATGGAGCGTAACTTCCGCCATTTCAGTAATCTCGACCCGACTTCATTTATGCCTCTCGAGGTGTAATCAGCATTGCGGGGGAACAGTTTGCGTGTTTTCAAATGTTTTAAATGTTTTTTTAATTTTTATGTTTAAATGGCTCATGTCCTGTGTTTACATTGATTTTTGTGTTAAACTTGCACTCTGTAATTCATCTAATCCCATTGTTCACAACTGCTTGTATGCACCCATAAAGGCAATTATATTTATATATATAATATATAAACACATATATATTTGTTATATATATATATATATATATATATATATATATATATATATATATATATATATATATATGTGATACACACATATATAAATGTGCTGTAGATGCATATAATTATATAACACACACACATATATTTTTCTAATTTCTTATATATATAAACACATATATATTCATTATATATATATGATGCATATGTATATATATATATATGTGTGTGTGACGTATACCTACATAAATATACAACACACATATATATATTCTCTTGTTTCTCTCTTGTGATCTCTAATTAATTGTTTAATTAACCTTTTTCTTTCTTTCTTTCATTCATTCATTCAACCCATCTCTCTCTCTCCCGCTACGAAATCCTAATATTGTGAATAAAATATGAATGGCTGGCAGGACAGGATCATGGGTTTGGTTTAGTCCAGGGGTCGGCAACCTTTTTTGCATATCATAACTATCGTAATTTTTAAGAAACATTTAGACGGGTACATGGATCGGGCAGATATAGAGTACAGTCATAAGTTCACAACACGATGGTAGCCTGAAATTTGGCAAAATTGTCTGCAATTTGATAATCATGAGCTGAGAAGCTTTGATACAAAAAATGGGAATAGATAACATTGCACTCAATAAATTCGGAAACGTATTGACATTAAGGTGTAAGAAGGAACTACAGATGCTGGTTTAAACCGAAGATAGACACAAAAAGCTGGAGAAACTCAGCGGGTCAGACAGCATCTCTGGAGAAAAGAAACAGGCAACGTATCGGGTCGAGACCCTTTTTCTGACCCACTGAGTTACTCCAGCTGTTCGTGTCCATCCTTGACATCAAGGTACATCATCGTGAAGATCGAAGAACTGCACTGAGTTATGTCTGATCCAGCATACAGAAGATGTGCGGTTTAGTTAGGGTCGCAGGTTATCCTTTAGCAAGGAAAATCTGTCAACCCTCTACAAGATTAGCTCGGTCTAAAACCCCAGATGAAATATTCGGGGGGGGGGGTAATGTACAGGAGATGAATCGCAGAGGTGCCTACAAAATAATTCCGTTAGTTTTAATTTCTGCAATCTTTCTTACTATTAGAGTGCTTATACATTTAAAAAAAAAGAAGAGGTGCAGAGGTACCTCCAAAGTAATTCCGATAGTTTTAATTACTGCAGTCTTTTTTACTATTGTTAGAGTGCGCATACATTTTTTTAAAGAATTAAAGTGTGGAACTGCTGCATTTACGAAGAACCCTGCAATTATAGTGGAGCAGTACGCTCTGCTTGTAGATGTCGCCCCATGACAGAAGCCGGTTACGGGAATGTCACTGAAGATTACCCATCAGCTACTACGGCTTTTTCCATCTTGGAGTGAACCATCTTGCTCCGCAGATAACTTTCTTGCAAATCTTTTCTGCACACAATAACTTCCTTGTAAATCTTTGTTACACACAATGTGTGGTCTAAGCAAAATGTTCAAAATATGTAACATGATGCGCCAACTCTTATGCTCAATGCACCAGCCACCATATATGTTGTCTTCACCACCCTATCTTCCTAACTTGCCACTTTCAGGGAATTATGTACTTGTATGTCATAATCTCTCGGTTCAACAATATTCCCCTGGATGCTGCCATTCGCTGTGTCCATCCTACTCTGGTTTAATTTGCAAAAAAACACATCACTCTACACTCTATTTGTATTCAAATGCATCCAATATTTCCTTGCTTACCTTCACAGTTGAATAAGGTGACCTTCTTCACTGTCTACTGCACCATCAAATTTGGTTTCAAGTCACTCACATTCTCATCCAAATTATTATTATAGATGACAAACAGCATAGGACCCAACACTAATCCCTGCCAGACATCACTGGTCATAGTTCTCCAATCTGAATACCAATGCTTCATTACCTCCCTATGCCTCCAAGTTAATTTTGCAAATGTTCAACCAGCTCACCCTCTATCCCATGTCTACTAACCTTTAGATCAGCTTACTATATAGAACATAGACACAAAATCCTGGAGTAACTCAGGAGGTCAGTCAGCCAGCATCCGGAGAAAAGGAATAGGTGATGTTTCAGGTCGAGACCCTAACCATATATTTTTTACCATACTTTTACTATAAAATTACAATTACCATGAAAAAAAAACCATTCCCAATCTGACCTTTCAAAAAAAAAATCTCAATCTGACCTTTCTGTCCTGGGCCTCCTCCATTGTTAGAATGAGGCGCAGTGCAAATTGGAGGAATAGCACCTCATATTTTGATTGGGTAGCTTACACCCAAGCGGTATGAACATTGACTTCTCTTACTTCAAATAGCCCTTGCTTTCCCTCTCTCTCTCCATCCCCTCCCCCTTCACAGTTCTCCCACAAGTCTTACTGTCTCCGACTACATTCTAACTCAGTCCCGCCCACTCCCCTGACATCAGTCTGAAGAAGGGTCTCGACCCGAAACGTCACCCATTCTTTCTCTCCAGAGAAGCTGCCTGTCCCCACTGAGTTACTCCAGCATTTTGTGCTTACCATATCTAACCTGATCAACAACCTTGTTAAAATTCATTGTCTGGTTTATATTTATTTCATCAAACTGTTCAGTAAACATTTCATTATCTTACTTTCCAGCAAAGTTAAGCTTGCACAATCGAGACATGACTCCCTGTTCTCTAGTAATAGTCAGAAAGCTGGCAAAAAAAAAACTCATTGCACTGGAATGGAATGGAATTAGATGTGATGACCTGAAGGGGAAAACAAATCAACTTTCTGCCAATATAACAAAACAGATTATCTGAATATTGAAATATTCCCATTGGAGAAGACGTTACAAATTGGCTGTGGTGTTTCCTACATTCCAACAGTGAATTGACTTCAAAAGTACTTAATTGGGTGTTAAGCAATTTGGAATATCTTGGAAGGTTCTGCATAAATCTTTCCTGTTTAACTCTAGTTCACTTAGACAAAACAAAGTTCCAAGGAGGCTTCCATCTCAGAGTTTCAGACTGTAATGACCCATTCACAATATTGAATAGTGAGTGTTATACACACTTAAATATTATTTAAAAGGTGCCAGTTCAGATGAAAGGACAGATTTAATGATGGTTGAACATCACAGTCACATAGTGGAAATATGGAGAAAAAAAAGTCATAAAGATGTATTTGAAGGAAAAAACATTTGTAGCTTTTGATAAACTAATGCACAAATTGAGATACTTCAAAATGAACAAAAGTAGCCAGAGATGTGGTTAGAAGGAATTCAAGGTGGGGAATTAAATATCGTGGTGTAATTTATATTTAGAAGGGATTGTGGGTGTTGGGGCAAGGGGAATGTGTAGAAGAGGGGCCAGATTTGAACATAAAGTTGAACAAGTGAGAAATTATTTCGGCCCAGAGAATAAGAAGCAAAAAAGATGGAGAGGAGACACAAGGAACACCGGATATTGGAATTTTAAGCACAACACAAAGTGCAGGAGTGACTCAGCATGTCAGGCAGCATCTGTGAAGGCAATCGATAGGCAATGTTTTGTGTTAGGGTATTTTTTGAGATAAGCATAGACAAAAATAATATTAGTGAGAGTTGTGATAGTAGCAACACCCTGAGAGAGAAATTGAATCTAAAATATCTTGCAGCAATTGTGAAGAACATAGAACAGTACATTATTATTATTAATTATTATTATTTTATTAAACTTTTATTTCAGACTCAAGGTCCAGATAAAAGATGACATTACATAGAATACATTGCATTTAAAAACACCATAAAATACATATAAAAGCTTAGTAAATTACGTATAAGAACATCATAAATTATATACAAAATGCAATACATAGTTTAAAATCCAGAATAAAAAGAAAGATCAATGTCCTACAACGAGACAACTATACCAATGCCTCCACAACTGGGATTGGTAGCATGTAGTGCTAAACCTTCTGTTTGATGACCAAGACAATTTTGTTTTCAGAGTCATTAATCCGGCAAATAAATTTATACATATGATTTCTTAGGATAGCTTGTATTGTACTGACTCCTTCAGCCACAAACATTTTACTTGCACTACACCATCTATATTGCTTTAGTAGTATTCTCATGGCATAATTATACGCTACTTGAAGTCTCTGTATACTAGTTTTTCTGTAGTTTGTAGTTCTGTAGTACAGCACAGGAACAAGCTCTTTGGGCACGGTCTATGCCGATCATGATGTCAAGACCAACTCTTATCTGCTTGCACATAATCCATATCCTTCCATTCCCTGCATATCCATGTGCTTATCCAAAATTCTCTTAAATGCCCCTATCACCAGCACCCCTGGCAGATGTTACAGACACCCAACACTGTGAGCACAGATTATGGCTGGATAAATTGTGCTTAACAATCTAGATTGATTTTTTTTTTGAGTAGGCAACGATGAAGGTTCATGAGTACCATCTATTTGATGGACTCTAAGTGTACTTATCAACGTTTTTGATGATTTCGTAGATGAGAGGTTAGTTGATAAAATACAAAAGTCCCAGTCCATGGAATCCAAAGAAGAAGGGCCAAACGGCTCCAAAGTTACATCAATGGCATTAAGCAAAGGGTAATGGTACTGATATCTTTGTGACTGAACCAGCGTCACCAGTGGGATTACACGAGGCTCAGTACACGGTCCTTTGTATTTCATAATATATACTAATGATTTTGAATTAAATAAAGGCAGCATAGCAAAGAGGTTTCCAGACAATAAGAAAACATTCACAATGAGGAAGAAAGTTTTAGATTCCAGGCAGATACAGATGGTTTGGTCAGCTGGAAAGAAGTGCACCAAATGGAATTTAATCCAGAGAAGGATGAAGTCATGCATTTGGGAACTGGAAAGACAGGCAAGGGAATATATAATACATCAAGGAACAAAGGTAACTTGGAGTGTATTCCACAGATTCCTCCAGGTCGCAGGATGGGGAGATAAGGTGGTTAAAAAATAATATATGCATGATTTCCTTTATTAGCTAAAGGAAAAAAAACAGGGGAAAGATACAGTTTACTTCAACCACAGCTTAGTATTGCATAGTGTTCTAGTAACCATATTACTGTAATTATACTGGAGATATACACAGAAGATTTACAAAAATCTAACCAAAACTGGAAAATTGCAGCCACGAGAAAAAAATGCGTAGCTTGGGATTTGTTTTCATGGACAAAGTTGAAATGTAATTGAAGTCAATAATATTGAGGGATCTAAATGGAGTAAATAGAAGGCTCCTATTTTCTTTTCATCAGAAAGGATCAGAATAAGAGTCAGAGATTGATCCGGATTGGTAGAAGGACTTCAGCGGAGATAAGGAAATATGGTGTGGTCTCAAAGGTGTCCAAGATCTCTATCCCACCACCTATAAGAGAAAAAAAAATCTCATAACATTTCAAAAGTATTTGGATATTTATTTGTACAGCTGTGATGACCAGGTTAGGGGTCTAGTCAGGATGTGGGATTGGTCTAGGCTGCTCTCTTCCAGCTGGCACAGGCCTGAGGATGAATTTCCATCCCATGAGATAGATTTTCTATGATTGAATGAGTCCATATCAGCACTGGACCTCAGCTATGAGCAATTATATTAATAACTTGGATGAAATGAAAATATAAAATGTATCCGTTTGTTGGCAACACAAAGCAAAGGGTGAACGTGAGCCATAAAGAGAACACCACGGGTCTGCAAAGTGAGAACTGATACTCCTCTCCACTCTGGGAATGTTCTGTCATCTATCTACCTTCTATCTATCTACACATAACCAAAACTCTGATTATCTTCCGGTTTGTGCGGTCTTTCTATTTGCACAAAAACGGTTCGCAATAGCGCTATGATTTTTCGCCAGTTCGCTCACCATTCTCATATGCTGCGGTTGCACCAAGTTTTGTTCTGATCGGTTGAATGTCATAAAAGTTAGCGAGGTTTAAAAAATCTGAAAACAGCGCGTGCACAGATCGATCTCTTCTCCTGCCGTTCAGCGTCGCACGGATTAGTCTCTTCCCCTGTCACTCACAGGGACGGTCCACCTCTTTCTGCATCATCGCGTCTTTACTAGAGCTAAGGATGACCGGCGGAGGTTTCCAACCGGACACAATTTTCGGAGGGACCCCAAGCAGCCCAGCCCCAAGCAGCCCAACGTTGGAGACACAGCGTCGGAGACCCAGCCCAGCCTAGAGTCGGAGACCCTGCCCAACCCAGCCCAGCGTGGGAGACCCAGCCAGCCCAGAGTCGGAGACCCTGCCCAGCCCAGTCGGAGACCCAGCCCAGCCCGGAGTCAGAGATGTTGCTGATGTCGTCAAATGGAGAGCGGAGACTCTGATCCCGATGGAGGAGAACAACCAGCGATCAGCGCCAGCTGTGAGTGCCCATCGCATCGCCAATTCCAGCCACTGCCCCTCTGGTCCCCACGCTGGCTCCTTCCCCCCCTCCCCGTGTTACCCCCCTCTCGCCCATGGCTCTCCCCGTCCTCCCCGCCCCACAACTCCTCTCCCACCCACACACTGCTCTCCCCCCACAACTCCCCACCCTGCCCACACCCCCACTCCACCCACAACACACCGCCACAACCTCCATCTGCCCACATTCCCTCGCCCACACCCCCCCCCCCCCCGCCCAGTTTGCATTGGGGGAATGGGTGAGTGGTGGAATATTGTGTTGGGGAATGGGTTGTGTTGGGATACCAGGCCTCCAATGGGTCCCACGTAGTCAGGTTCACTATATAGCGCTAGCCAGGGTTTTGACCTCTATTAAAAGAAGAGTGGTAGATGTCTCTTATTTACTCATTACATCAATTAATTCCCCACTCATCCAAGAAAACAAATCCCAAACTATCCAATATTTCTTCATGTCTGCAATTTAACGTGAATGAGTAAAATAATGAACAATGGGATATTAAATGGGAAAGTATGAGATTCACTTTGGTAGAAAGAAGACAATGTGTTTTTAAAAAATAGCTAAAATGATCAGAAGGGTCATGTCCCAAAACGGTGTCAGTTACAGATGCTGCTTGATCCAGTGAGTTCCTCCTACACTGTTCTTTGCTCAGTAAATGTAGATAACAGGGCAGCACGGTGGTGCAGCAGTCGAACAACTACCTTATAGTGCCAGAAACCCAGGTTCGATCCTGACTACGGGTACTGTCTGTACGGAGTTTGTATGTTCTCATCATGACCTGCTCCAAGATCTTTGATTTTGTATGTTTTTGACCTGCTCCAAGATCTTTGATTTCCTCCCACACTCCTAAGATGTACAGATTGTAGGTTAATTGGCTTGCTGTCAATGTATAATTGTCCCTAGTATGTGTGTAGGATAGTGTTAGTGCTGTGATTACTAGTCGGTGTGGACTCGGTGGGCCGAAGGGCCTGTTTCCACGCTATATCTCGAAACTAAACAGCATGATTCTGTGTACGGTTTTGTGAAGCACAGAAAATAGCAAGTATTCAGATATGAAAAGGTGTCCTGGCCCAAAATGTTGTCTGTCTAGATCCCTTCACAGATACTACCAAGCACGCTCAGTTCCTCCAGCACATTTTTTTTTGCTCAAGCATTTAATATACTGGCCTCTATTAAAGGAGGGTGAAATACACGTTAGGAAGTCGTGCTGAGTGTCAACAGGTCTTACTGAGTGGACTGGGAATATATTCAAACCATATCTATGTACAATTTTGCAAAACTGAGGAAACTTATTTTCTTCGAAGTATTCACATTCCCTGAAGTTCAGGCAAATTAGTTGTGATCTGAATTAAACATATCACCAAATGCATTATGCTGGTGCAGAATCCACACAAAGTGAATTTGCAAGTCAAATCGGTAGTAAGCAAGGCGAATGCAATGCTTGCATTTATTTTGAGAGGGCTATAATGCAAAAATAGCAAAGTAATGCTGAAGCTTTATTACGCATTGGTCAGACCGCATTTGGAGTGTTGTGAGCAGCTTTGGGCGCCATATCTGAGGCCCGACCCCTGTTCACCTCATGGATCGGGAATCGGAGAGGAGGTGGAGGAAGATGGCAATGGCGGCGGGCATTGGACAAAGGATCCAGTGAGAGGAACCTGGGGGGGCCTTACCTTCCGCACCTTTGTGGTCGGCTGTGGGAGGCACCCACTGGGTGAACAAGGCCTGAAGAGGACCAGGCATGGAGAGGGACCTCAGACTGTAGGATAACCAAAATGGAGGCAACGGCTGCAATGGGCTTTGTGGCTAGCTGCAGCTGGGACTGTAAAATGGTGCCAAAATTGTGCCTCTCACAAATGGACTCAGTGGGTTGTTCTGTACTGACCAGGGTGATTGTGCTTATGTTCTGGGATAGACTTGCTGAGCTGTATGCAAAAATGTATTTCACTGTACCTGGTACACATGACAAGAAAAACACCATCAAACCATTGAGAGGTGATTGGGGTGTTGGAGAAGCCTTTGCCCTCCTGGGTTGAAACATTGAGTATAAAAGGTGGGGCATCATGTTGCAATTGTACAATATGTTGACTAGAGCACACTTGGAGTATTGTACACAGTTCTAGCTTACACACCATAGGAAGGATATGGTAGCAGTAGAGATGGTGCAAAAGATGTTTGCCTGAATGTTGCCAGGAATGGAGGGCTGTTGTTATAAGCAGCTATTGCATTGGCTGAGTTTATTCTCACTGAACTATTGGAGGCTGAGACATGACCTTGTAGAGGCCTATAAAATTGAGGGGCACAGTCAGTCTTTTCTTCCAGGAGAGTTTAGAAATAGAGGCTAGACACAAAATGCTGGAGTAACAAAGAAGGGTTTCGACCCAAAACGTCACCCGTTCCTTCTCTCTAGATATCCTGCCTGTCCCGCTGAGTTACTCCAGCATTTTGTGTCTATCTTTGATTTAAAACAGCATGTGCAGTTTTTTCCTACTAGAAATAGAGGGCAGAGATTTGAAGTTAGAGGAGAGAAAATTGAAGGAGATTGGAAGGGTAGGGTTTTCGTACAAAATGTTTTGGTCACCAGGAAAGTGCTTCCGTGGGAGATGGTGGAGGCAGATTGAAAAGGAAGTTGGGCTGCAACTTAGATAGGCAAGGCACAGATGAATATCGGCCTTTTGCAGGCAAATTGAATAATCTCAGACATCACAAATGGCACCAACAAGATGAGCCAAAAGGGCCTTTTTCTGTGCTGTTTGATTCCATGGTTCTATAATGCAGACTACTGCATAAGTATAACATGGTCTATATTTACATCTGTAAACCTATTTCATTTACTGATTTTATCTTGTGTCTATATGAAAGGTTATGTATCTTCTGATAATTTCAGGAAAATAAAAGCTTGGGTACATTAAGCGGAAACAGATCATGCCAAGGACGAGGATCAACAATGCTCAGCAGAATATACAGTTGATAATGAATGTGTACAAACATTCAAAATCCTTAGCAACAACTCCTACTAAAACTACTTGAAAAATAGAGTTGTCATGTTTATTAAGGTTTTCTTTTGTTCATGAACCTCAAGCACTTCAAAATTCCAAGTAGATCATAGATTTTTGTGCCACACTTAATTAAAATACTTTGGAAATCTCAACGTTGGAAAATTGAAAGATGTGGTTTATTCAGTTTAGCAACATTCCTATTAGAAAGGAAAAGGCCAGCTGAAGAAGGGTCTCAGCCCAAAACGTCACTTATTCCTTTTCTCCACAGATGCTGCCTGGCCCATTGAATTACTCCAGCGTTTTGTGTCTATATTTGGTGTAAACCAGCATCTGCAGTTCCTTCCTACAGCACCTTTTTGGTGCCTTCCAAGTTCCTTTTCTGGATACTCCAAACTTTGTTAGCATACGTGGAGTAGATGTGAAATATAATCATGGTTAAAATGTAGCCGTAAGCGGCTAATTTGCATGAAACCACCTCCAACAAATATCAATGTGATAAAGTCGGACTATTATGTAGGAAAGGTCTCGACCCAAAATACCACCCATTCCTTCTCTCCAGAGATGCTGCCTGTCCTGCTGAGTTACCCCAGCATTTTGTGTCTATCTTCGATTTAAACCAGCATCTGCAGTTCCTTCCTACACACTGCTCAGTTTTGTTTGGTGCTAAACAATGATGGTAATAACTTCCCTGTGCCCCTTTAGAATAATGGTCTGTGATCTGTAAAAGGTTCAGTGCATTAACACACGCTTGAGAAGGCAGCCCACGATCATCTCCTTGGCATTCCCACTGCCATACTAATATTTTTTCTCATAAGAAAGAATTGTACCGGAAACAGCATCTTACATGCCACATTGAGGTTTTCTACTGCAAAGGCTTTAGCATTGAGATGTGAACTGTCACACGAGGCATTTGCAGGAAGCCCAATAGTTGTCAGGACCTTGACATGCCCTCAAAGGCAGTACTAGTTTAAACTAGCTAAAATTGATGAGGAAATGAGAGGGAAAGATAGGTCAGCCATGATTGAATGGCTGAGCAGACTCAATTAGCTAAATGGCCTAATTCTGCTCCTATGTCATATGAGGTTATGAATTATATTAAGGCTTGGGCAGAGATTTTCAGGTGTTTTGGATTTTCAAAACCTTTACATGTCCTCAATGTAGCAAGTTCTTTCTGACCTCCGTGGGATCGAGCAGACAGGGATAGATCGACTGTCTCTGACCCCGGCATACATCCTGATTCAAGATGCATCTTTGCGAACGTCCCTCCCGCACTAGGCAGAGCAGATACTACAGTGGTGGAGCAGACTGACAGGCACAGCGCCACCTACCTGTCAGATTGTCCATGACTTCTGCGTATGAACATTGGAGAGAAGCTACCAGCACACAGGACATAGTCAACTTCATGGAAATATCAGCCAGAGATAGAATACCATTTGGCCTGTGGAAATTATTTTCCTCATCTAACGTTTCACCTAAGAAAATGCCATAGCCCCATCCATGACTGAGTGCAACTCAAATATATCTTCCCTTTATCTAGTCGCTGTTATGTTTACAAGCAGAAATGTATAACAGTCCATGTGCTCCACTAATAATTGTTTTTTTGTTTTCTGTTTGACAACATCTGGAAGCATTCCAGGTCAATGTAAAATATTCTGTGTTACTCTGCTCAGACTCTAGATGTTAAGAATGAAAATTCAACCTCATTGCTTCCTTTCTTTTATTCAAAGTACATGCATCCCACATCCAGGACATCTTTTCTGTGGAGTTATTCTACTTTGCACATGTGTTGGTAGAGACCATTGTAGTTTGATGCCACTTTTGTTTACGTGAGGATTTTGGCAACTTGGAAAGCAGGTTTATGATAATTAAATAAAGGAGGATTGTATACAGTGTGTATGGAATGAGAAAAAAAAAAATGGATGAGTGGACATCGGTTTAGTTCGTTATTCATTTTTGAAACTTGTGCATTACATGTATTTGTTTCCGATTCCTAAATGCGCTTGAGAAGGGGGTGGCAAGCTGCCTTCTTGATTTGCTGTAGCCCTGATTTTCTGGTGATCCCTAGGTTATTGATGGTGTGGGAATCAGTGATTGTATCCCAATGCACATCAAAGTAGTACAGCGTAGACAATCTTTTGTTGGAGGGTGTCATTGCCTGGTAGGAATAGCACCTTCCTTTATGTGCCATATGCCTTCATTCATAAGAATGTTTCCTGTTAATGATTAGTGAAGTCAGCAATACCTCAATTCCTTGCTGCCTTGATGTCATTCTCACCTCATCTCTAAAATTCAGCTCTTTGTTCCAAGGCACTGATGAGATCTGGACTCATTTGATGCTAGGTAAATGCAAAGTTGGCATTGATGAACAAGTTATACAGAGTCATGTAGTCATTGCTGAATACAGCATGGAAGCAGGTCCATTGGCCCATCAATCTCATTTTATTATTCCCAAGTTCCTGTTAACACCCTAGAATGGCTTGGCTAGAGACAGTACTCCAGCAGGCATATTATTGATCTCACACCCTTTACTTTTAGTTTGGAGATACAGCATTGAAATAGGCCCTTCAGCCCACTGAGTCCACACTGACCAACGATCCCTGCGCATTAACACTATCCTACACACTAGGGAAAATTTTACATTTATACCAAGCCAATTAACCTACAAACCTGTATGCCTTTGGAATATGGGAGGAAACCGAAGATCTCGGAGAAAACCCATGTAGGTCATGGAGAGAACGTACAAACTCCATACAGTACTGCACCCGTAGTCAGGGTTAAACCTGGGTCTCTGGCACTGTAAGGCAGCACGTCTGCCGCTGTGTCACCATGCCGCCAGTGTATCCTGTGCTCTCATCTGTTTCTGAATATTGGTGGAGTGAATCAAATTGACTGAGACTGGCCTCTGTGGTGATCCCCTAAGGAAGCAGAGATGGATCGTCTATTTGACATATCTGGTTGAACGTGTCTGTGAATGTTTCAGCCTCTTCATCAGCACACTCGTGTTGGGGCCCCATCATCAATGAGGAAAGGGATATTCCTGCAGCCTCCTATCCCATTTACTGTTAAAATGATCCTCACCATGCAGAGCTTCAACTTGATTCAATGATTATGAAACTCCCTCACTCTGTCGATTCCTTGCTGTTTAGTGTACATGACCTCCTGCAATGTAGCTTCGTTAGCTGGCACTTCATTATTTTTAGATACGCCTCGTGATGTTCCCAGTAAGCTTTGTAGGGAACATACTGTGATGGTGTACATTCCAGCCCTTATTCGTGGTTCCACAAAGCCTCACAGATGCACAAAATTGAGTGTCAAATCTGTTTGGAGTCTATCCTGTTTAATAGTGTCACCCAACGCATTTCCTGCCCTATGTTTGACCAGATTCCAGAAGAGTTCATGAGGTCTCGATTCAATGTTGGAGATTCCATTGGCTATTCCCTCCTGCTTGTTTGCCACTGTTCTACCATCTCCGGGTTTGCTGTGCCAGTGAGTCCAGACATATTTAGAGATTAAAGGTGAAGTCTATCATGTGTTCTGTTTGATACGATTCTATCATTATATCAGGGTGAATATGGGATTGTGGTGTAGCAAAAAATGTGCTGTAGAAATAATCCAGAAGCCTGGATTAATGATCTGTGAGGGTCAATTAATTAATTTACTGAAAATATCTTCCTGGGATGAAGGATGTATCTTCAGAGGTAAAGTTGGGCCAATACTATTTGAGGTTTAGACAAAGAATAGATGATGTCATTAAGGCTTCAATAAGATCACCTCTTATTATTCTACTCAATGAATATAGGATTGACAGGGGAGATACCGAGAGAAGATTTCCTTTAGAGGGGTGGATTTCATTGAGGATGTAACTTTAGAAAATGGTCTGTAGATGGAGGAACTAGTTTGCAGTGGATCATGACATGGAAAATCTCCACCCCAAGGAGCTCAGAATTTTGATCAAAGAGGCCACATTTACATCAGCCATGATCTCATGGCAAAGCATATTTAAGGGCCTATGTGGCCCATTATCTGTCCCTGTTTCGTCGACTCCTTATCAGTGGGTCAGAGTCCATGATCTCAACTCAGTTGTGCAAATTTATTTTAACTTCCTGGTTTTATGTCTCTGTGATGTGGAAAACATGTGATGTGCATCAATGAGACATGATTTCAGTTGCATTTGAAAGGAACAGGACAAATGGGAAAGCTAGGCATTGAGATGAAGGGTTGATGTAAAGCACAGGACACCAATCAGATTAAAATACTCATTACTGGAATTACTGTATTGATCATTTTGGATGCAATGTAGAAAAGGGACCAAGAATAGTGAGTAAATCTACTGAATCTCGGCTTTGAACTTATCCTACATGCATAAAATACTGAGTCTTCTTCCTTGTGTCAGTCCTTGTATTTACACAACTCTCAGCATTCAATGTTATACAGTTCACCTCCTTCCAGCTTATCCATCCACCTTTGCATCGAGACAATCTTGATGCAATATGCTTCCTGCGACTCAAATCACCCAAACTGCATGAAAGGCCTGTTGCTCACATCTTGTATAGGAGGACAAAAGCAAACGGAAATTGGCTCAGTCGAATGAGGAAGCTGTGAATCTGAATTGGAGATGGATATATAACGAGCACATAGTCTCCAACTGGTGATGGACACAAAGTGCTGGAGTAACTCAGTGAGTCAGGCACCATCTCTGGAGAGAAAGGATGAATGGCATTTCGGGTCAGTTAACCAGTGGTGGATTTCCAAATATTTCCAACACACATTCGGATGCTGGTTTAATTTGACTATTGATGGAACCTTTTGGAATACTGAATGCAGTGGCCGAGGCAAGTAAATGCGCTATATTTTATAGATGGCACATATTGCAGCCACTGTGTCAGATGGAGAGGATGGATTAAATGCCCAGATTGGTTGATAGGAATATTAATCAATCAGGCTACATTATTCAGATAGACACAAAATGCTGGAGTAACTCAGTGGGTCAGTCAGCATCTCTGGAGAAAATGGCAACCCGAAATGTCACCTATCCATTTTGTCCAAAGATGCTGCCTGACCAGCTGAGTTACTCTAGCACTTTGTGTCTATCTTTGGAATAAACCTGCATCAGCAGTTGCTTTTTATTACATTATGTTTTATTCAGAATTTGTGGAGATCTTGCACGCTGTTGGACCTGCACTCATTTGGGCAAACAGAGAGTAAAATAAAATCAACTATACGCAGCAGGTACTGTAGCATCTGCAGAGGAAAATGAACAGGTGAAATTTTGGGATAGGTCACTTCTTTAGACTGATGGAGTAAAGGGGAGATTGCTAGTAGAGGTTAGTGGAAAGGATGGAACAAGAGCTAGCAAGTAACAGGTGGATTCAGGTGAGAAGATATGGCTTTATAGATGAATCAGATGGGAGATAGATGGGTGGAGATAATAACCAAGACTGGAGGTGATAAGTGAAAAGACAAAGGGGTGCAGTTTGTGCGGTAATGGCCGCCTCGCCAGCAGTCTAAATCATCCCTTCTCTGTTTTTATTATTTTAAATATGTCTTGAATGTTTGTTTTAATGTCTCTTGGTATGTTTTATGTAGGGGGTGCAGGGGGGGGGGGGATCTGGGGAAACTTTCTCCAGTCACTTATCTCGACGGAGATGCAACTTTTCTTCATGTTGCATCCCTGTCCCACCCTGCAGCCTACAACATAGAGTAGTACGGCCTTTCCTGGAGACCGGCCCAGAGCTTCCAGCCACGGGTGCGGCGCAGACTTACCATCGGGGAGCCTGGGATGTTTTGCCGAGTATCCCCAGTGTACGAGTTCCGACCGCGGGGCCTATGGACTTTAACACCGTGAAGCAGCGGTCTCCAGTAAGAAATGGCCGACTCGGGAGCTCCCTGCCGCAGAGTGTTCCGATCCATCCCAACCTCTGTGTTTCGATCATCCCGACGAGAGAGCTTGAACAGCGGATCTTCGGCAATGGCAAGTGCAGAGGGTTCAGCTCCGACCATGGGTGAATAAAGGAGGAAGATGACTGAACTTTATTGCTTTCCATCACAGTGAGGAATGTGGATTCTGCTATAGTGGATGTGTTAATGATAATTTTTATTTTAAGTGACTGAATTATGCATTGTTATTTTTCTCATTTAGCATGGCTGTATGGTAACTCATTAGTACATGTGACAATTAAATTGAATCTTGAATCTAATAAGGCTGGAAAGTGGGGAGTAAAATATAGAACCAAAGGGAGGAATAGTGGGTGGAAAGGAATGGGGGGGAGGGGGCAGAAAATAGGGGGTTAGGAGCAAGATGTTGAGCGGATAGAATAGGTGGTGGGGAAAGGAACTGAGTGATAAGAGCAATGGGAGAGGAAAGAAATGTGTTTGGGGAGAAAACGATAGAGGGGTTGAGGTTACTTGAAAAAGGAGAATTCAACATTCATGCCATTTGGCTGCCAGCTACCCAAATTATATCTGAAGTGCTATTCAGTTTGTAATATGGCCTCACTCTGGCAGTGGTGGGGCCGTAGATAGGTATGGGACAGGGAATCTAAACTAAAATGGCTGGTAACCAGGAGCTCCAGCATGCCCTGGCAGACTGTGTGTAAGTGTTCGGCGAAGTGGTCGCCTCATCGATACCCTCCTGACTTGTATAGTGTAAATGATGGAAAAAATTTAGGGCATCAGGAGTGAGTTATTTGCAGCAGGATACCTAGCTTTGACTTGGTGTTCTTGCCACAGAAGTACCGTGGCTGAACGTGGTTTGGTCAATTGTAACTCTCAGGATGTGAATGGTGAGGAGAACTCGGCACTGAGAATGCCATTGACTGTCAAGAGCTGGTGTTTCTACCTCTCTTGTTGAAGGTTGTCACTCCCAGGCACCTTTATAGTGTGAATAGACTTCTACTAATTAGCACACACCCGAATGCTATCTAGATCTTGCTACATATAGGTATGAGGACTGCCTCATTTATTCATTAATTGCAGATGGAATTACACAATCATTGATAGATGAATAGATGCACTAGGGATTACTTCTAAAAATATTGCCACCAACCACCTCCTGTCCACACGAGTCACCAGTTTAAAGCTTTGCTGTTCATTAATCAGTAAGAGGTTGAAATTGTTATCGAGCCACCACAAAAATAACAATAATTTTAAAATAGTATCTCAAAGAAAGATTTTTTTCACCCCAAGGCATTCAGCTGAAAAGTAATCAGATGTGAAATCTTTTAACTCTTCCGAATGTTGCAGAGGAATATATTTTATTTTCCAGGTCTGAGCAAAATGTATGCACTAATTCCATGGACAGGCGTTCAAGAGAAGAGTGTTTTATTGTCCCAGACAGAGCAATGACATTCTTGCTTACTTACATACATTCAGATGAGGGTGTTGATACTGTGTTACAAGGGAATGTAAGGATCTGCCTATAAGACTTCTCTGGAACAAGTGAGAGGAGAGATTTAAAGTCAGTTACTGGGATTTAAAGTAAGGTTAGAGAGGGGATTAAAAAAAAGTAAGTACATTTTGCACATCTTGAGATAAAATTGATTATTTCTTTTAACCCAGATTTACAGTTCTATTTTCTCTTGGATACAGTGAATGAATGTAAGTGAGAGCAAAAGAATGAGTGAGTACATGAGACTTGTGGGCATGATTGAATAAGAGGGCACAAATGAGTGTTGGAAAATGATAGTAAGATTAAATGAGAACTTACCAGTTTGAAGTTTCATCGTTATTTTATGAGGAATTACTATGAGTGATTACGTGAAGAAGGCCGTCCCCACGCATGCGCGTCAATCTTTAAAGCAGCGGTATGAAAGTCACAGAAAACGTTATTGAACTAACATAGTAAGATTATAGATGACTAGAACTACCAGATGATCATTATGTTACGAGGGTAGGGAGCGGAGGGCACATAATCCCTCATCGTAACTCCTCATAAAATAACGATCAAACTTCAAACTGGTAAGTTCTCATTTAATCTTACTATTTTACTTCGGAGTCATGTGAGTGACTACGTGAAGACTTTGAAGGTCTGTGATTTCATGCCAAGGAACGAGTCCACGCGTCACAGCTGCATCAATTGACCAGGACGAGTAAGAAAATTAATGCATTCAAAACATGACATGTTTAACGATACTAATGCTTTAATAACAAGAAAGAAAATAAACAGTGACCCCTCTCACCCAGGGGGAAACTGTGAAACAAAACTTAAAACAGAATCAGCAAAAATCCCGGATCTGGCGATATGCTTATTATAAAACCTCTGGTACGTCCTCTCAATCGACCATCCCACAGCCACCAGAATTTGGTCAAGAGGTACGTCCATATCCCTTGCTGCTGATGTCGATGCAGCCCTGGTGGAATGAGGTTTAAAAATATCAGTGTCCACTCCTGCATACGCCAGAACCTGCTTAATCCATCTAGAGATGGTCTGCACCGTAACCTGTTTGTGAGCTTTGGAGTAGCTGACACAGAAGGAGATTCCGAGCCTCTCAAGCTCTTGGTGACCTTTATGTATTGGGTTATAGATGATACTACACACCCTTGTGGATCTGAGGGGTATGCCACAAAACTCAATTTGAGCCCCTGTACCTCTGGCCTGCTCTGCTTGATGAGATCCCGAACGAAAAAGGTGATATTATTGCAGGAAGAACCCATACTGTCCAGTCAGAGTTTTTGTAGCGTCTGGACCCGTTGTGCTGAGGCCAGGGCCATGAGCATGACTACTTTCAATGTCAGGTGGTGTAGGGACAGAGATGAAACTGGTGCCCACTGACAGAGCAGCGTGAGGACCACGTTGACATCCCATATGCGTGTGTACCTAGGTCTAGGTGGAGTGGAATTAAAGATGCCCTTCATAAATTTGGTTATTAACGGGTGGGACCCTACCGTGTGGTGTGCTGACCCCAGCCGTAAATAATTAGACAAAGCACTCCGGGCACTGTTAATAGCACTGTAACTAAATTTATCGTGAAAAAGTGACGATAGAAACTCCAAAACATCCGTAATTGAAGCTGTGTGATATGAAATGTGAGAGCGGGAACAGTACATCTCCCATTTTCTTATGTGAGAGATGTACTGTTTCTGTGTGCTCTTCCTCCAGGCCGCAGTGATGACATCAATGGTACGCTCTGAAAGCCCGAGCCCCAGGAACGGTCTCCTCAGAATCTGCAAACCAACAAATCTATACGGTCATGAAGAGGGTGGCTTTCCCCTGTCACCGGGTGTACCAGCAGATTTCTGCTCTTGGGCACTGCCATAAAAGATTGTGTAATTAAGGCAAGACCCAGAGGGAACCAATGCTGAGTAGGTCAGTCTGGCACCTATGCCAGTGGCGGAATCTTGCTGAATTTTTGCCACACATCGAGTAATGAGGCAGAATGGGGGGAAAACATACACAAATTTACCACCCCAGTGTAGCGAGAATGCATCCACCGCTACTGCCCCTGGGTCTATTGGTAATTGATGATTAAGCCTGGAAGCAAACAGATCAATGTCCGGTACACCATAACGAAGGACAATATCATTGAACACTTCACGATTTAACATCCATTCTTTGTTATCATTGAACTCTCGTGATCTGGTGTCTGCCACTGTGTTATACCTCCCTGGTAAATAGATAGCTGAAACCCAGATGTTTCTCGCAATACACCAGTGCCAGAGGAGATTGGACAACCTATCACAGGATACAGACTTACTGCCACCCATGTGATTAATGTACGCTACTGCAGTAGTGTTGTCAATCTGAAGTCGGACATGCACATGATGCCTGTTGGTACAAAAAGCCTTTAACCCATAGAGTGCTCCCAACAACTCTAAATAGTTAATACCGTGTGATTGAAGCATGGATGCTTCCTGCAGATCCCATCTGCCACCGCAGCTCGAGACGGTATCGGTAGCACCCCATCCTAGTGCACTGGCATCAGTCTGCAGGATAACTGATGGAGTATTGACTAAAATGGTACTAGAGCAGCACTGAATATTGGCAATCCACCATTGTAATTCAGTCAGATCCTCAGCTGGTAGCTGCATGGGTCTATCGAAACAACCTCTCTGAAGCTTAAGTGCCTGTTCCTTTGCACGCTGTAAGTTTTGGTAGTGCAAAGGCCCGAACTGAGCAGCTGGGAACGCTGCCACTAATTTTCGAATTACCCGAGCCACATGTCTAATAGAAGGGTGATTATCAACAATGAGTTTCCTGCAGGCTTCAATTAACTCTAATTGCTTGCCCAGAGGCAGTGTCACTGACATGTGTACTGAGTTAATGGTGAATCCCAAATAGTCAATAATCGTAGATGGCACCAATTTAGACTTAACTGGATGGATCATGAAAGCTATCTTTTCGAAAATGAGTTTTGTAACTGACACAGATAATTCAGCTAATTCGAAAGTCCTCCCAATGACTAAAATGCCATCCAAATATGCCATGACAATATGATTCTGTGCTCTGAGTAACCCCAGGACTGGTTTTAGCAATTTTGTGAATAGTCTGGGAGCTGAAGTTAATCCATTAGGCAATGCTTTAAACTGCCACAACTGATCCATCCAGTTAAACTTCAAAAATCTCCTGTGCCTTTCATGAATGGCCACTGAATAGTAAGCATCTTTGAGGTCAATGCTTGCCATATAACATCCCTTGGAAAGCAGTTGTTTAGCAGTGACAAAAGTTTCCATTTTGAAATGTTTATACTGCACAAAGGTGTTAAGCTCTGTCACATCTAGGATCATTCTACATCCTCCATCCTTATTTTACCTAGTAAAGATATTTGACACAAACTGATTAGACTCACGCATCGCCCTCTCAATTACCCCTTTATTGAACAAAGAGTCAACTCTTTGTGCACTAATACACTCCTGTTGTGAAAACACAAAAGTATGGCCTGCTGTATGCTGAGTGGGTGGAGGCAAGTCAGAAATGAACTCAATTTGGAAACCTTGAATACTATGCAGTATAAACGGATTAGATGTTATCCACTGTCATTCATGTAAGAAAAATTGCAATCTCCCCCCAACTTGTAATGTAGCCATTGCAGTCTCACCCACCTTAGAGTTTACCGGCAGTAAGGTAGCTGCTTCTGCCCCCGAGGTCTGGGGGGTAGGGCTGATGGAGGGCGCCGCATCTTGAACATGGCCCGACTTGGGCCCTGCCCTAAAAAAGGCCTCTGCGTTTGTTGCTCAGCACCACGACCTTCATGAGGCCAACAGCCTTTGACTCCTCATCGAGTTCTTTAACCTGTTTAGTCAGGTTTTCTCCGAACAGGATGTTTGGGGGTTGTATATTCCCCGGCTTACACAGCCCAGCACATTTAGGATTTATAGCAGGACGGATGGCATTCTTTCTAATGCAATTGGTTTCAAAATGTGTATTGCACATGCATGCCATTGCGTCCTGCTGTATATCTGAGAGAGGTGCCCCCCCCCCCCCCCACCCACTGACCTAGCAATGGCCGTGATGCCCGAGGCAAGTAGCCGGAGTACTCTTTGGAGTTTAACCTCTTTTGCTCGGATGCCACCTCCAATGTGCCCCCAAATGACTAGATTAACAATGGGGACACTCAGTGAGGCACAGTTTAATGGAGTGTTGTACCTGGCAGTGGTTTCCTCCATATTTTGTTCTTGCAGTGGATGGGAAGCCATGTAATTAATATTCACAGCGAGCTCTTCATCCAATGGCTCAGCTGTGAGGGCTGGAACTGCAAATTTGGATGCAATAAACAGTCCTGATGGTCCCTCTAGCCCAACCGTGCCTCCATACTCTGGGTCAGCATAGTACTGACCTCGTACTCTCCTGTCATCTGAGAGGCAGATATTATGCAGCCCTGACACAGGCGCTGCTGCCTCAGGTTCCATATACTCCCCGGGCTCCGATAGCTCCGTCCTTTGGAGCATATTGTGCTGGAGTAACCTGCCCAAAAGGCTCTCCAGATGGGCCCTCACAGACTTTTTTGTGGCTTTTCTCCCCCGTGGAGTAGCCAAGGTGCTTTCTAGCAGCACCAAGTCTGTAGCCGTTTGCTGCTCGCGAATTCGGCAGTCGCACGCTGCCCGCAGGCCCGTGGTCTTCCGCACCTGGTCACGGCTCACCTCTTAGACATATCTCCCACAATCCGAAGCTGAAAATACGTAAAAACGAAACACACTCCGGACGGGGAGCAACGACTTCAGCTAAGTTTTTCAAAACACTTACCTGGGTCTTTTACACTTACCAGCTGGAAGGAGCGACGCGCCCGCCAGCCAGTCGTTACGCAATGCGTCAGACGTAATGACGCGCATGCGTGGGGACGGCCTTCTTCACGTAGTCACTCACGTGACTTCAAAGTAGAATACAGACTTTATGTCAGTGTGTTAAACTAAGTGGATGCAAAGGTAAAATGGGTGAAGAATGTGCAAACCATTGAGAGAGAGAGAACAAAAGTGATGAGGGATAATAATAATAATGATAACTTTATTATGGACTCAAGGTCCAGACAAGGGGCAACATTACATTAAAAAAAATGCATTGCATCTCAAATATCATAAATATATATAAAATCATGGTAAATCACATAAAACATCATAATTTATATATTTTAAAAAAAACACAATACTTAAGTTAAAAGTGTGATTGCTTGAAAGATTAAAAGGATTGTGAAAATACAAGAATGTGAAATGTGCATATGAAGGGGCTGAACTAAGTTCAATACTGACAGCAGGTAATGATGCAAGCCACTGAGTGATGTTCAAGAGGAACGGATCTCGGAGAGAAGTTTGTGAATACAAACGTGAACTAGCAAAAAGAGGAACATGACAGTGAATTAATGCTTGTGGAAGCCAATGTGCAAAATGAAATTATTTTAGGCTTGTCATTGTTGAGTAAAATATGACAGCCACTGAATTGAATTCAGTGTATTTAATGCGTTTAATACAGTTTTTTAAATCTTATGAACCAGCACAGTTTGAAAATGTTATCCCAAAGGTGTGAGACTCTGGGTGCGCAGAAATAGTTTTCATTGACTAGGACTATCATCTTCATCTGCATGTATGCACACAGATACGCGGGCGCACACTCACAGCCGAAGGTACAGATATAAAATGACATACAAAGGCACAGAGACAAACACATTTACAATGCATACAAAAATAGACAGTCACGCAGACGTTAAGGCACACAGACAAGACTTGGACAACACACATTTGCACACAGACAGATAGAAAGGTATAAACGTAGAAATAATCTCACGCCCCTAAGGACGGAATGATTGACGGCGCGACGCTAGGAAGAGAGTTCTCACAAAGCCGCATGTGTGTGCGAGAGAGGGAGGAAGTTAGGACACCGACACTGGTGCTCAGTCAGTTCAGTACTGCAGACAGGCACAGGCAACACATTGCAGAGGAAGGGAATTAGCAGCAGCGAGACCTTCAGCACTGCTTGCAAACTTAACAACTGCAGGCAGAAACAGAGACGAGTTGTTGCAGCTCACAGGACGGCGTGTGTGGACTCCACTTCAGAGCTGCAAGCCGCCAGAGAGAGGGGAGCGAGCAGAGCCGACTCCTGCACCCCGGCTCAGTGCGGACGGAAGGCGGCTGGAGGTGGCCCTTGCAGCCGGGGTGTTGGTGACCGGCCAAGGCATCTCTTCTTCCCCATGTACCTGTCAGCACCACCCGGCTTCCTCCTGCGTTACAGCCCTATCGGGAAACTCGGGGGGTTGACAAGCAAGCCTTCTATCTATTGAAGTTAATATTATTCCTCCTCCCCAAATGAAAACCATATCAGGGAGCAACATTTAAAATTTCTTCCCTTTTGGTGATAGCACACACAAAAATGCAGGTCCTGGAGGTTACAATGGGCTCGTTGCCGGTTACTGACAGAGAGTCTTTCTACAGAAGAGTGCTTGCAGTTTCCTACCTTCTGCTACTGATGGGACTTATCAAGGCACGTTGGAGTTGTGCATTTCTACTGTCGCTTTAAACGTGCATATTTCAATAGCAAGTAGAACGTGTTAGTTACATGCATTATTTGTATCCACCTTTATCGTCTGGTTGTATCTTTCAGAGCGACTGCGCTGTTGAGGCGATCCATGTCGCTGGAAGCGAGAGGACAGTCCATCAGGTGTCACCGTTGGAGCTGCCGGCGTTGGGTTACAAAAGCGGTAAGTATCAGGGACTTGGGGTGTGATAAAAGATGCCGCTAGCTGGCATCGCCACCAACAGTCAGAACACACTGCATTCATGTTTACGTGGCGAATAATGCACTGTTTGTAATTTCTGACTCCCCATGTGCGATGTGTAACGGGCTTCAGCACAACGCCAGAGGGTGCTCCAGGCCAGAGTAGACAGTTGCTGCACCGTCTCAACCCTGGATAGCAGGAATCTGAAACATCAGACTGGAACTCAGCACGCTTCACCTACCTTGTTTTAGTCGTTGTAACCTAGCTGCATTCATGTTACTTCTGATGTTATTGAGCCATACTCTTAGAGAAAAAAAATCCACATGCAAATTTCTTCGTTTGCATGATGGTTAAAAATGCAACAATTAGCAGATGTTGGAAGTCATCTGATCAAAAGGGAAATCTCGGGAGGAAAATAATCCCACGTTTTGTAAATAAACCATGGGATTGCAATCCATTTCGATGCAACTAGTAAAGTCTGATGCCTATTTGAATTCTAAAACATTGCCTCCTTCGGTTTTTGTCCAAGAAAGTGTGTGATGTTTGTAATTTTAAACACAAGTTTATTCGAGTAATTTGAGGAAATGAGCGAAGTATATCTGAGTGTATATTAATCTCAATATTATTGACCACCAGGTCGCCCAGTAAACAATTTGCTCGTTTCCCGCCTCTTCATACTATAAATCATAAAGTGTTCAAACAGGTGGCCTCAGATTGAGTGTACTATTGTAAATGCCACTATTGCCATGGAAACAAACATTTCCAGAGCATATTTGCAATGTACAAACAAGTATGTTTTTCTCTTTTAGATGGTTAAATGTCTCATGAAAACACAATTTGTTTAAAATTCTATTCCCCCACATTCAATTGCCATCATTTCCGAGTTCGCAAAAAATAGCAACGTGTTTAAAACATTTTATTTGTAATAGGTTGAAGCGCCCAGTATGAAAATTATATTTAGAAGTAGAATATGTGGTGCTGAATTTGAGAAGTGAAGCATTGTTTAATGGGGACATTCTTTGGAAAGTGAACCAAAATGTCACACACGTTACCAAATGGCATCACATAAAGTAATACATAAAAAAAGTATTGTAAGAGATTAATCTTATTCATTGCTATTTTCCTAACTATAAAACTATAATACATGTCTGCTAAAGATATGAACATTTTAGCTTTTTTAAATTCACAAGAGTTGGTAAGATAAAATTGTTATGAAAAAAATGCTTTGGTGTGAGGTCACACACGTGACCAGTCATATTTGACCTCTGACCCTAAATAAATATTGTCAGCATAACATAATTATTTCACTTGATAAACTTTGAAAAAAATATTAATCATATATACAGTACAAAACAATATTCCTGTAATACTTTCAGAATTAGAAGAGATGTATTCCACAATTGTTCATATTTTTGGTCATACACGTGACTGTGGTGGATCGGATTAACTAGTAGCCATTGTAATGTTCAGGTGAAGGAAGGTTGGAATGCTAAACTCATAGGTTTGAAATGCAGCATTAAGGCTCTGGAAATTAAGAACTAGATTTGCTAGGTTTTGCAAGTTCAGGTGTTCAAGTGTCATGCACATCAATAAATGCATGCTTAATTCATGAAGTAATCCTTCTTAGTGTGTTCAGCATCATTACAGTACATAGAATAATGAATGGGATTATCTTCCTCCATAATCAGACATTAAGTAGATTATGTATCCTAGGAAACTTTAGTTTTGACATGCTTGTTGAACTAAATCACACAACAAAAGCACAGTCACAATCAAATTGCTGAACATATTATGATAGTTCCCTTTTTTTCCTGCATCAACTGTCCACCTCATAGAGCCTCTTGCATTACTTATTTTATTGTTTAATTTACACCAGAGAGTACCCACACCTCTATGCTGTCAATGAAGCATCTTTTAGACTTTAGAGGTACAGCTCCGAAACAGGCCGTTCGGCCTACCAAGTCTGTGCTGACCAGCGATCACGCCGTACGCTAGTACTCTCTTACATACTAGGGACAATTTTATCGAAGCCAAATAACCTACAAACATGTACATCTTTGTAATGTGGGAGGAAACCGGATCACCCAGAGAAAAAATACAAAGTCGCAGGGAGAACGACAAACACCATACAGACAGCGTCTTTCGAACCTGGGTCTCTATTGCTATAGGGCAACAACTCTGCCGCCCAAATCTCTTTTTCTTTCCAGGAAATTATATACTTGCATAATGGCCATTAATAATCAATAGCCATTTTAACTGTTGATTATATTTTTTTGTTTTGGGGACTCTCAGAAGTTTTATCATTGTTTAAATCATCTAACTGACTCTAGTGACAATATTCACTACTAATATAAATATGCCAGCAGCTGGATAATTTATATCAACTGGTTATTAAAGACCATGTTTTCTTTGATTCGTACAATAATTTATGCATTCAGAATCTTAATTCAAAGATAGATATGATCTATTGTAGACAGAAATAAATTTGGATAAGCACATTCTTTTCAGAATGTTTTATTTGCATGAAGTTGTTTAGATGCACCATCTAATCCTAGTAATTCCTATAATCAATCATATTTGTAATTCAACCTTAATATAATTAAAACCTCTTAAGAAATTTCACTGGAATGTGTCCAGGTAAGTTAATACCTAATAACTTCTAAAGTGTTTGGCTTGCATCCAAATGTAAACAAAAATACTAATGCAGAGACGTAATGACAGAGCTTCCAACCAAAGCCAGTGATGAACCTCTAACTGATCCAGGAGTCTCACTGTCGATCTCTGACATTGACCTGTACTGACGGCAGCCATCTTCTGCTTTAGCCATGCTGGTTATCTCTGCTGATGCAGTGATCTCCTCATGGACGGGACAACAGAAATTTCCCACCTCTCAACTCATAAAGACTTGCCATGAGCCTGCACAAGTTAGACTGAGCATGTGCAATGGCCTCCATTGCAATGAATGGGAGATAATAGCTGCTTGGAGAAGCTGAATAACGCTATTTGTTAGTTTCAATGCCTTAAATTGTTTTTGCATGTCCGTGCATTTTTAGTATCTTAAACATAAAACAAAATGTCAATCTTTTGAACAGTATTTTTATTTCTAACAGATATGAAGTTTTACTGAGTGCTTGTGAATGTCAAGGATGTTCACAGACGTTCAATAATAGTGGCAGGTTTAACAGCAGGTGAGCCAAGGGTTAGGCAGGTAGGGCTTCCATTAGTCGCCTGTGCCTGGAAGGGAGCCAGCACTTTTGGGCCAAAAAAAAAAATTGCCCCGATAATTAAATCCAGACATCGTGTGTATTTAAACTGTAGTTCTCTTCACTTTTGTATCGGGCTGAGAGGGAAAGATATATCAGCCATGATTGAATAATGGAGTAGACTTGATGGGCCAATGGCCTAATTCTATTCCAAGAACTTATGAACATGAACTTTATTATGGAGCAATGCAACATAGATGAGCTTGGATATTAATCTCAGCTAATGCGGGATGAGAGTTACTGCACATAGCTCCTGCTAGGAAAGTGGAGGAATCTCCTAGCAAGTCCATTGAGTTTGAAGAGCGGATGATTAGATGAAGGTCAGGCAGAATTTGCAGGAAAGGGAGCAGAAAATAAGCACTTTTCCACAGGTGCTGCCTGAAATGCTAAGTGCTTCCAGAATCTTCCTTTCATGTTTCAGATTGCAGCATCCATTGTTTTATTTTATTTTCAAGGAGTGTGAGAGGTTGGCATTTAATTCTGGCCCTCACAGAAGGACTAGGCCTTTAAACCCCTAGTAAGCTAGAGCAGATCTAAGAGTGTTAGCTGCTGGGGTGGTGGAGATGGGTGCTCTCATTTAAGAAATAAATGATCTATGACAGAGAATGTTACATGGCAGTGGCTAGAAAATGGGATAGCATTTATAAATGTCGGAGTAACTCAGCGGGACAGGCAGCATCTCTGGAGGGAATGAATGGGTGATGTTTTGGGTCGAGACCCTTCAGACTGAGAGTCAGGGGAAAGGGGAACAGTTGATGGTTGGCTACTAGACAGTGGGCTGAAGGGCCTGTTTCCATGTTACATGGTTCTGTGACTAAAAGCTGAAGGATGGCCCCTCCGCCTGGAAATGCATGAGTGCTCATGCTACGTACCTGCAGTTGCCTGAACCAAGTTTTAATGGCCTATCTTGTTGATGCCGCCCCCAGCATTGCCAGCTGTAAATACTTTTCATTCATTCATGGGGTATGAATTTTGCAGTATGTGTTATCATTTTATTGACCATCCCTAATTGGCTTTGAGAAGTTGGTGGTGGACTGCCATATCGAGCTGCTGCAGTCCTTGAGGTGTGGGTATATTCACCATGCTGTCAGGGAGGGACTTAATATTAATCACTTAATACTTTCCAAAAGTCTTTGAAACTGACATTTTAAAAAGTCAAATATTTTTTTTAAGTTACCTAATACCACATCATAAATTAATAATAGAAGTAAACTAAAGGAAAATGATTTCTGTACTAAAAGGCAGTACCTTTCTGTTTGCCTACAAAACCACAGCCCTGCATTCCCCGTTGAAATCAATGGTGCGGCAGATCCCATGCCTGTTCTGGCCTGTTGCAGGTTCAGGGAGAGTTTTTTTCACCCTATCCTAAAGCTGGAGAATCTCAGCAACACTGAGCTCCACAGCTGCTCTCCACGTGAGATCCAGCAATGAAACAGACTGACAGATTCTGCATAACAAGTCTATCAGTGAGACTGGGACATGCACACTTGACTGTGCAAAAGTGGAAGGCCTGAACCTACTGCTGTTTAACTAGTTGAATGCTTGCTCAGAGTCAGCAAAATCTCACCTATCATGTTGCCATGTTATCTGTTGTATATTAAAAGGTTTCCATGTAAGATAATTCACAGACTAAAGTGAATTATAAGGGAGCATCTTATTAAGTGAAAGCCACCAAAGTGATACTTGGGCAGAATTATTTTTTTAAATTGTATTACAAATTCCGTATAATTTTTTGTTGTTATTTCTTGACAATAACCACTTTCCGTGAGTGGATTTGGAGGAAAGGTAATGACCTCTCATTGTTTATTACAGAAAAACACATTGTCCAACTCTACCTTAATTCATTTTAAAGAACAGAGCCCCAGAGAGCACAGGATGCAGCCTCTGGGTTATGATTTTCCCACGTGGAATGTGCATTGCAGTTCTCAGTGGGTTGTACTAAGCAGCTTTGACAGATGCAGCCTCTTGTGAAGGAAAGTTAGTACCAAAGAATGTTTTGCCTACCTGCTTATCTCTAAGTGGAATTCACAAAAGCCCAGGAAACTCTCATCATAATTTAGGAAAACTGAACAAGACTTGATTAATGTTCAAGCTAAACTGAGGTGAGAGGAATTAACCTATCTTTGCTATTGATTTTCTTAACATGTTCTTGAGTATTAAATCCAATGAAGGTTGACAATGTTCTTTGTACTTGCAATTCTGCTTGCACACTTCAATAGAGGTGCTTGAAATTTCAACAAAATCGGGAACAAGCATCCCGGTGGAATATTGACTGATAAATCATTTTCAAGTCCAAATTGATTTTAAGGAACATTATAGGTTGAAAACTCTGCAACAAATTTACAAAATAAATTTGACATCTCAGAATAATTTCGAAATTACCCTTTTTTTTAAAGAGGTTATTTAAAGCAGCTTTAAAACTAACAGATATAGTTGTTCTTCTGCAGATTATGAAATTGTGACTCCGTATGAGGCTGACAGCAGTGGTGATTACATCTCTCACATGGTAATCCATCAGCAACGAAAGAAGCGATCGACTTATCTTGGTGGTGAATCTCTCTACTTCAAACTCAATGGCTTTGGTCAGGAATTTCATGTGGAGCTAAGGACTTCTGAAGGCCTAATTCCTCCTGGATTTATGGTTCAGACTTTTGGGAAACGAGGCTTGAAATCCTGTGGAGCATTATCAACCAGAGGAGCTGTGCTTCTACCAAGGTGCTCTAATGTCGCACAACAACTCTTCAGTGGCACTTTCCACATGCAAAGGCTTGGTGAGTCAAACCAATTGTTTTTTAACTGCACTAACTAAACATGAATGGAGTGGGTTAAAGAGGGATAGCAAGTCGTCTATTTCCAAAAAGCGCACTGATTTGTAAAATGTTATTGTTTTTGGTCGACCGTGAATGTTATTTTTGTAGTTGCATCCATTTCAGTTCAATTAGTTGTGTAGAATCCAAAATTCATCAACGATATGTATAAATGGAATGTCATTTTTTTTTTTAAATTAAGATTTATTTCATGATCAAGCTCGTAATTTCCTGACCTGTTCACTCTGTGAGCAATGCTTTGTGTTGGAGCAACTGTCCCAATGTTAAATGTAGTATTAACTTGACTATGATAGCACTCCTATCCATCAGTCACTTTGTATGCAAGCCTGCACAAGTGTTGCAATGCACAAAATATGAAGCCAACATAATCTCACAGAATGCTTGTGCATTTTCATCCAGTTTATTGTACAAAGCATCATCTTAGCATTAAGCAAATGCTGGAGGAACTCGACAGGTCTGACGGCATCTATGGAGGGGAATGAACAGATGATAGTTTGGGTCGAGACCCTTCCCCTGGATTGAAAGAGTGAAGGGGAAACATCCAGTGCGATGAGGTGATGAGGGTCTAAATGTCCTTTTGAACCTGATTGTTTCGATGTGGAGCTTACATTCGTGATCCTCAGTGAAGATGGATCAATGAAATCAACAATTCCCAGCCTTAGTCAATGGCTGTCAACTGAAGGACAGAAAGAGCAGTCATGGGAGGCATGACCTTAGGATTTCATTCAAAGTCCCACGTCACATTAGGATATGTTGCCTTTCATTCATTGTTGCTTGCATGAAACAATATGTTTTCCTGCGCAATACCATTGTAAGTGTATCTCAACTATGAACAGAAGAGTTTCAGGAAAGTGTTTTGGCTTGAATAACTAGGAGTGAGGAGTATATAGGAGGAATATATCATTAGAATTTGTTTCACTGACAAAAATTAAAAATGCAGGTTTAATGGAACTAGTGCAGTTAACCATGAAAATCGTGATAACATTGGCTTTTTGTATACATCCATGTGATGTGGGTGTCGGGGGCATGGCTAACATCTATTTTTCCTTTCCTGTTGGTGCTGTTGATTGATCTGCTTGAACTGTTCCGGTCCATATGATAATGATATTTTAACAATATTATTAGGTCGGGAGTTTGAGTCAGAGTGAAGATTTGGTAATATGTTTTCAAGTCTGTTGTGGGATTTGGAGGGGGGGAGGGCTGCAGGAAGTGGCAAGTTGTACAACTGTCACATCTATCCTCAGTGCAGAGGTCGCTGGTTTGGACGCACTGTTGAAGTACCCTAGAGGTGATGCAATGAATCTTGTAACTGGGATGTACTGCAGCTATATTGCTGTTGCACTAATAGTGGAGAGAGGGATTACTTGGAGTGATGAGTGTGTGCTAATTCAGCTGCTGCTTTGTCTAGTATCATGCCAAGCTTGGAGCTGCACTCATCCAAGCGAGTGTAGATAATTTACAACACATTGACATGTAATTTAATGGTGGTAAGCCTTTTTGAAAATCGGATGAATTATTCAATGTAGAGTCCAAACCTCCAGCTTGCTTTTGTAACCGCACTGCATATTAGCTGGTCCAGCAAATATAGAACAACATAGCACAATGTTTGTGGTGAAGATGCCAAGACCCTCTTATCTATCTGTCCATTCCCTGAATATACATGTGCCTATCCAAGATCCTCAAATGCCACTATTATATCTGCCTCAACCGCCAACCCTGGCAGTGGGTACCAGGCACTCACAACCCTCTGTGTATTTATTTTAAAGTTGCCCCACAAATCTCCTTTAAATCTTTTGCCTCTCACCTTATAGCTACTAGCATTTGATTTTTCCATCCTGGGGGAAAACGTTTCTAATTAATGACGACCTTCAGATGATGATGATGGTGGAACTTGACAAGGGTAATGCTTTGAATGTGGTAGGTGGAATAGGAAGGATGTTGTTAGAATTGTGGTAGTTTCAGATGATCTCTCTTGGAATTTGTTAGGAGAATATTTCTTGCCACTTGGCAGTCCATGCCCAGATGTTAGTCCGAACTGTCAAACAGTCATGATCTTTATTGAAGGGTTTGAATAGAAAATGGAACACTGTAACACCAATAAACATTCCAATGTTTGACTTTGACATGACAGGGAACAGTGCATTGACACACCAATTGAATAGAAACATAGACATAGAAAATAGGTGCAGGAGTAGGCCATTTGGCCCTTCGAGCCTGCACCGCCATTCAATATGATCATGGCTGATCATCCAACTCAGTATCCCTCCCGTACCTGCCTTCTCTCCATACCCCCTGATCCGCTTAGCCACAAGGCCCACATCTAACTCCCTCTTAAATATAGCCAATGAACTGGCCTCAACTACCTTCTGTGGCAGATAATTCCAGAGATTCACCACTCTCTGTATGAAAAATGTTTTTCTCATCTCGGTCGTAAAAGACTTCCCCCTTATCCTGAAACTGTGACCCCTTGTTCTGGACTTCCCCAACATTGGGAACAATCTTCCTGCATCTAGCCTGTCCAACCCCTTAAGAATTTTGTAAGTCTCTATAAGATCTCCCCTCAATTTCCTAAATTCTAGCGAGTACATGCCGAGTCTATCCAGTCTTTCTTCATATAAAAGTCCTGATATCCTGGTGAACCTTCTCTGTACTCCCTCTATGGCAAGAATGTCTTTCCTCAGATTAGGAGACCAAACATGTATGCAATACTCCAGGTGCGGTCTCACCAAGACCCTGTACAACTGCAGTAGAACCTCCCTGATCCTATACTCAAATCCTTTTGCTACGAATGCCAACATACCATTCGCTTTCTTCACTGCCTGCTGCACCTGCAAGCCTACCTTCAATGACTGGTGTACCATGACACCTAGGTCTCGTTGCATCTCCCCTTTTCCTAATCGGCCACCATTCAAATAATAATCTACTTTCCTGTTTTTGCCACCAATGTGGATAACCTCATATTTATCCACATTATACTGCATCTTCCATGCATTCACCCAACCTATCAAAGTCACCTTGCAGCCTCCTAGCATCCACCTCACAGCTACCACTGCCCCCCAACTTTGTGTCATCCGCAAACATATAGATGTTGCATTCAATTCCCTCGTCCAAATCATTAATATATATTGTAAATAGCTGGGGTCCCAGCACTGAGCCTTGCGATACCCCACTAGTCACTGCCTGCCATTCTGAAAAGGACCCGTTTACTCCTACTCTTTGCTTCCTGTCTGCCAGCCAGTTCTCTATCCACATCAATACTGAACCCCCATTACCGTGTGCTTTATGTTTGCATACTAATCTCTTATGTGGGACCTTGTCGAAAGCCTTCTGAAAGTCCAGATATAACACATCCTCGAAAGCCTTCTGAAAGTCCAGATATAACACATCCAGATATAATACGATTTGATGTGGGACCAAGCCCTTGGAAACCTCTGCAGTGATGTCCTGGAGTTGAGAGGGAATAATTTACAACGCCAGCAATCTTTCTCAGTCCTAAGTTTAACTGCTGCCAGTGAAAATGTTCCCCTGATCCATGACTTAAGTTGTACCAGTACTGATTGATGCCACACTTTGTGTAATTTTAGTTTAGGGATACAGCATGGAACCATACCCTTCAGCCCACTGAGTCTGTGATGACCATCGATCACCCGTTCACCTTCATTGTATGTTATCCCACTTTCTCATCCACTCCCTTATGCACCCAGGGCAATTTACAGAGGTCAATTAACCTATAAATCTGCACGTCTTTAGGATATGGGAAGAAACCAGAGCACCTTGAGGAAACCCACGTGGTCACAACAAAAATGTGCAAACTTCACACAGACAGCACCCATGGTCAGGATTGAACCCAAGTCTCTGCAGCTGTGAGGCTGCATATTTACCAGCTTCGCCACTGTCACCCTAAACTACTGTGGAAGGTCTTGAGACCCAGATGTCAAGGGATTAAAGACAATCACTTTACTTCCTGGAATTCAGCCCTCTTGTCCATGTCTGAAGCATGGCAATAAAGAGGTTCAGAGTTAGGTGCTCCTAGCAGAGGCCAAGTTGAGCAACAGTGACCAGATTACTGTTGAGTTGTTGTTATTGGGAGCAGTAGAGGTGATGGCTCCCATTCCATGGTTGATAACTGAGTATATAAGGTGATGAGACACGAACGATTGCAGATGTTTGAATCCAGAGCCAAAAACAAACTGCATGAAGAGCTCAGTGGGTCAGGCAGCATCTGTAGAGGCAAAGGGATGGCCACCTGATGTATGAGGGGAGATAATAGAGCCTGATGAGGTAGGCAGAGGTGTGGAGTTTGGAGACTGGTGGGAAACAAAAGGATGAGCACTTTAAAATTTAAATATTCCAATACTGGGAACTGAAGTTGATCAGGTGGCTTCTGGGGAATTAGTAGACTGGAGTGATGACAGGATATGGCCAGTAATACTTGAGTGTGCTGTGTGAGAAGAGGCAGATGAATGAATTGCAAGCATTTCCACAGGTTACACTCATAAGGAGCAGTAATCAAACTTGTGATTCAGCCATAGTCTGATCTCTGACGGCAGTCAAAATGATTCTGTTTCTGCAGGCTGAGCAGTAAAAAACAGCATTCAGCTGTTATCTCACTTGAATTCCTTGAGGTCTCCTTGATCATATGGCTGAATTGGTGCTGTCGTTTTCCATACTATGGGTGGCTCTTGAGTTGTCTATGATATTTGATGCTGGACAGATGGTCCTCAAGCACATGTTCCAGGTGTCCCATCCAGTGTGACCTTCAGCAGGTCTAGTCCATTCCACAGGCAGATCCTCTTGTTGGTGTTCTATCGGTTACAAGTGACTAAGAATTTTTTCAAGATGTTTAGAATGGTCTTTGTCCAATCTCCACTCCTGCTTTCAGTACTTGATCCATCCTTCACAACTATAAAGAAGAGATTTAAGGGGATATAAGATGGACAATTTTGAGTTCAAGCTGAGCAGTCCACTGGTCCAGAAACACACAAAGTACAGTGACCAAGCCTTTACTTGTTTTTATCAAAGCTGGTAAACATTGAACCAAGTAGCAGAGATTGAAGATGCAGATTTCCATCCTAAATGTGGTACACACATCAGAGAATCTATTAATTGTCATGTGTGACTCGCCAGGGGAATTAGAGATGGACAAGTCATCTTCTGTGAATATAAGTCCCTCCAAGTAGTAAGTTAGATGGCTTTCATTCTGAAATTGTTTTCTGTTGAACAAGCAGCTGGGAAAACTAATTTCAATTAGTTTGACTGATGTGGATGCTTGTAGCAGTTTCATGGATACTGATATCTTGGTAAAATGGATGCATTTGACAATAAAACAAACATTGCAGTTTGATCTGCTTCTGTTTTTTTTTAATTATTGGAGCATGCTGCAAAAAAAGATAATTAACAAAATATATCAAAATTGAAAGTTCTGCTAATTAAACGCTTTAAATATACCCAGACCAGTTTTTCTCATTTGTTTCTCCGGAGTGCAAAGGTAATATTTTTAAATGTCCTCAGCGTTGTGCCTAACTCCTGCTGGATACTTTTGAAAAATACTTTTGAAACATAAATTGTAAATTAATATTGTCATGGTTCTCTGAACATTGCTGCTGTCTTTCCAAACTGGTTTCATCTCTGCTGGAAGATGTGGTGGATTCTGCTTCTCTCTAAACCCCTGGCAGTGATCATCAATGTATCTGCTTAACTGAACACAATTTGTTAGAGTACTTCTGAATAAACACCTGGAAACATGTGGTGGAGGGTTTCGGCCCAAACCATCATCTATCCATGTTCTTCAGAGACACTGAGCTACGCCAGCACTTTGTGTCCTTTTGTGTAATCTGGCATCTGCACTGCCGTGTTTCAACATGTGGTTTTACCTGTGTGGATAGCTCACCTAAATAGACCAGTAGCTGGTAATTCATTCTTAGAATTAATTTTCCTGATCTGTGGCTCATGAGGTCAAAAATATTGAGACCACTTCTCACTTATAAATATCTAATGGCTTCAGAACCTTCTGGTTTTGCATCTACCTAATGGTGGCTGTGGCTATATGTGTGCACCTGGTTTGATAAGCAAGCTACGTAGTTTCTGTTTATCAGTAAATGCAGAATTCGACTTTCATCCACATTCAAGATGTAGTCTTGCTCCCGGGGTGAGGGGAAGTGGGGTGGGGGGGGGGGGGTTAATTGTGTAACCTATAAACATAGAATTAGGCAATAATAATCCAATATTACAGCAGATTTTATCTTATTAATGAATATGTTTAAAACCTTTCGGGAATATAAACTTTTCCAAGGTAGAGAGATATATTTGCTGACTTTTTTATTTCTACGTTTAATTATGTCATCATGAACTTTATTTTGATAAATTCTCCACATATTGGGCAAATTAATATGTTATTCCATGAAAGATTACCCATTAAAATTGGATAGGTCATAGAAGTTGTAGATATTATTTGCAACACAAATTAAGAAGTAAGATAACTACATTTTCAGTTGGCATGGTCTACATATTTATTAAACATTGTCATTTTGAGGTTTGATTTTCTCCTTGAGTATTTAATAGTTATGTTTTCATATCAGTTCTTTGCAAAGGTTAGAAGAGTTGCTTTGAGTAGATTTAGGTTTATAATTGGCAGTTGGCATTCAGTATGATAAATGGCAAAGTTATATGGTCAGGAGCTAGAACAAATATTTTGTACTAATACTGTTTTCCAATGAGGCCCCGACCACTGGGGAAAATGGAGGAGAACTGGCCAAATTTTATGCCTTCCACCACAGTGATGAATGCTGTGATGGATGTTTATGTTAAATTCTTATTGTGTTTTTGTGTGTTCTTTTTCATTGTACCGCAGCTGGCAAATTCATTTCACTTGCACTTTATGTGTAAGTGACGAATAAGATTGATTGATTGATTGATTGATTGATTTTCTGACGGTATAATTGACTTGATTGGATGTGCAAGAGCAATTATATAAAACAATTCTTATGACACTATTGCCAGGGTTGAGCTGTAAAGATGATGGGGGCAAATTGACAGGAGATGCAGTTTGTTACATTTATTAGAAAAGACACCTAACTCTGGCAGCTTCCCTACCTCTGACCCAGCTACCATTCATTTTTAATTTTGCATAACTCTAATGTTGGCTTTTATAACCTAAAACAGAGTTCTGTCCTTCAGCTTGCTACTGACAACTTTAGAAGCAAACGACTCCTGGTGCAGGTCACTCCTCCTTGTTTCTGGCTCTGCCTCATTAATTTTATTTCCTTTTAATGTCTATACTCTTTGGTCTGCCCAGCCAGAGGGCCTCAAGCACTGATAGGTTCAAAAGTGAGCAAATTTATTAATGTGAAAGACGGTCAAATAGAAATGCATCTCCGAAATTAATGGCTTTGTGTGATAAGATATTGAGGATTTATTTAAACTGAAATAATAGGCTCTTAAAATGAACTTCGGAAAAATTAAATGACCAATATTCATATCTTATTTATGCAAAGGTGCCAATTTGTTTGGAACAGATAATTACCTGTATAAAAACTAAAGTTGTCATTTCAGCTTAGCTACCAGAAGTTAAGCTATTTTCATGCTGGATTCTGGAAGCCCTTGGGAATTGAATGCAGTAGCCCAGGTGTAAGGAGAAGTGGAACAAGTCCAAATTTCAATTGGTATCTTATGTGGAAGAAAAACATATTGTGGCTATTAAGAACAATTGTGCGTCTTTGAGGAAGATGTGTTTGCAGTTGTGAATATACTGGAGTCAATGGAATAGTGTCATGGATTAATTCAAATGTTACTTAACTGGTATTAATTAAATCACTATAGAATTATTGACCGACTGCAGGATACAAAATCTAGGGCATGCATGGCTACCCTGTATATCACAGTAAATCAGTTTAATCAGGCCAAGGGAAACTAGCGAGTGACCCAGGCTGCAACCCTTCTCTTTAGTAAGAAGCGCCATGTATTTGTTTCAAGTCGTGCATTCTTGCAGACTCTCAGTGATCAGTCCCAGTCAAGTGTTCAGAGTAAGAGGTTCAGTCACCACACTGGTCTCCAGATGGAATGTTGCTGTTTGAAGTGCTGCGATTGAACCTCTCCAACTTCCTCCTGCGTCGTATGATCAACCTTGAAAATGTCTGGCATATGGTCAAGTGCACTTGAACCTAATCCAGCTGTTGGCAGCTTCCTTCAGTCAGGATTTAGGTGCTATCTGTTTGTTTTGATCAGGTTTTATACCATTTTAATATATATTTGGTTTATTTCTTCTAATTAACGTTATTGTAAGGATACAACATTTGTTTAGGAACGAACTGCAGATGCTGGTTTAAATCGAAGAAAGACACAAAATACTGGAGTCATTTGGCAGAGGCAGCATCTCTGGAGAGAAGGAAAGGGTGACGTTTTACTGAGCTTTCAAAGAAAACGCCTGGGTTTTGTGATTTCCCTTGCATTACTGCAACATTGGGATTGTATTCTTTGAATACTTTTTACAATTATTATCTTATTTCGCCATTCACTTAATACACAACGTGTGACAGAATTTAGTCGGAAGTTGATTTCATCAGATACGCCCAAGTGGACAAATTGTATTCATTTGGAGAGTGAGTGGGATTGGATGTGGGAAGGGGCTTACAGTAAACAAATTGTTGAGCGTGTCAGAAAGTTGGCTCCAAGCTTTCGATATCTGCCCTTCACTTTTGCATTGAATCTGAGGAGTTCCCTTTGGAAACACGGATTGTCGGCTGAATCTATGGGATTTCAGGGTTTCACAGAACTTGCAGCTAAATACAAGCCAAGAACAAAGTGGAGATTGAAATAGTTGAAGCCATGGAGGTAAAATATGCCAGTAAGCACTCTCTACTGCAATTGTTTTCTTAACTGCTTGTGGGAACGGGTTTGTTTTGGGTGTGTGCTGAGAGGAATTCTGCACACTTTGGAGATGTTATCTACACTTTGATCTGGTTCCCAAGTCCTCTGACAGATCAGTGCAGGAGCTGCCAAAGCTGCATGAAAGTGCACCTCCACTAAGGAACGAGGTGACCACTAGCAGCAGTGAAAGAACAGCTAAATGCCAGCAGCCTGCTGCCAGAAAGAGGGAGTCAGCAGAAGGTTTTTTTATCCAGAATGCTGTCTCTTTACACATTTTCTGCTTCTGCTCAAGTTGTATCTGATTTATTGTCAGCACCAAGATGCAACAATTGTCCAATAGAGCAGAGCTTGGGGAGCCCTGTGGCCACTGAGTACTATCTTGTGCTGCCGTCCTTACCTCTGCTATCTACAAATCACCATCAGAGAGAGACCTGCCATAGGAGCTCCTAAACAAGATAATCTCAACTAATTTATGGTCTGCATGTCCACTGGTGGATGCCTGGAAAGAATGGGAATCCTCTTTGTCATTAGGTATTTTAAAAAAGGAGATTAATAGGTTCTTAATTAGCAAGGATGTCAATGGGAGAAGGCAAGAGAATGGGGTTGAGAGGAAAAAATACCATTCAGTGGGTGAAGAAGAGCTTGCATGCCAGGGGTGGGGTCAGTAGCCATGGTGGCATCAGCAGGTCCATCCGCTATTATCAACATTCATTATAAAGGGGTCTGTTAAAACAAAGCTTTACTGTGCTTTTGGTGGCTTTCGAAAATACAGTTTCTCTTCACTTGTATGGACAAATTGTGCAGCATTAAATCTGGGAACAGGCTTTCAATATTTCTTGAGAGAAGAGCTGCTGTACTTGTATTGGATACATGACACTACTGGCATCACTCCCTGGCGGTGAACAACATTATTTATGTAGGTAAGTGCAATCTGATTGAATTCACCTTGGAACCACTCCAGCCACCTGTACGTGCAGCAACATTTTCACAGCTGGAGTCTTTCCAGGGTAAACTTTGTCCATCATCCAGTGCTCATGCTGGTAGTGCATGTGAGATTGGAGGGGGAGGTGCTGCTAAGAAAGGAACTATTAATGTACCTTTGGCAAGCTACCTTTCTAATATATATTTAGGATGCTTCACTATTTTGTGAAGTGAAAATAAACAATAAATAATTTTCATTTTGAACAATGTACTATTTTTGAGATGCAATATGATTGCAAGATAACATTTTCACAATCTAGATTAAAGAATAATATTCTACGTGATAAGCTTTTTTTCTGGAAGAGAACAGTATAATTCAGATTCAATTTAATCTATTGTCATATACACCAGGGTGCAATGAAACTCCTTGTTTGCATGAGCTCACAGAGTAATCAGTGTACACATAGTAATGATAAATACAATGACAAGTGCAAAATAGCAGAATGGCACAAGGTTATGGAGCATTCCAAAGTAGTACAAACATTTTAAATACAATAACACAATAAGCAAATGAAGCAGAGTTAAGGGTAACAGTATGGGGCAGCAACACTGAGAATGGGATGTGTATAAGGTAATTGGTTCAGGAGTCTGATTGCAGTGGTGAAGAAAATATTCCTAAATATGGACATCTGGGCTTTCAAGCTCCTGTACCTTCTTTTAGAAAGTAGGAGAGAGAAAAGGGAATGTCCAGGGTGGCAGGCAGCCTTGACATACTTCGAGCCTTCTTGATGCACTGCACCATGAGAATGGACTGGATGGAAGGAAGTGATGAACTAGGCTGTGTTGAGGGCAGTCATGAGCAGAGCTATTGGCATTCCAGGCTGAGATGCAATCCATCAGAATACTTTCGAAGGTACTTCGGGTGCTGCCAGACAGGCACATGGCACGCTACATCATGGAGCTGATATCAAACAGCAGCTTGTGCTTAAGACCAGTGACGGACAGCAAAGTAGGCTACGTAGGCTGAAGAATGGCATCCCACAGGGATCCATCTTCATTCCACTGCTTTTCAGCGTGTATATCCATGACCTCCTACAGACCACCACTGGAAAATATGGGTAAGCTGACGATCTAGTCATACTGATGAGACACAAAGAGTGGAAGACAAACAAAAGCTCCTTGAGTCAAGACATGGGGACTTTGGCAGTATACCTACCACAGGGGCGTCTAAAGCTGAGCAAAACAGTGTCAACAGCATTCCATCTAAACAACAAGGAAGCTAAGCGAGAGCGAGCTGTCTTCGTTAACAACAGGCGCTTCAACTTCCAACAAACACCCACTTACCTCGGGGTAACGCTGGACAGGTCGCTTGCATTCCGTCAACACCTGGCAACCTCATCTCCATTACACAGCTACATCTCTTCACCAGAAAAAAGCTGTCCAGGGTCTGACTCCCCAGAGGAGCATGGGTGAAGCTCAACAGACTTTGTACCAGCGTTGGGCATTTCAATGCCAGCATGTGGAGATGGGGGCCCCGCCAGAGCCCAACCTGTGAATGTGGACCAGAACAACTGACAGCCAACCATGTCATCTCTGAGTGTCCGCTCTACCACCCACCAAATGGAGCTCAGGGCCTGGCAGACATTAATGCAGAGACAACAACCTGGCTGCTCAACACCCGGCTTGAGATCTAACTATTCCTTTGTTTAATGTTTCATTCGCAAGAAGAAGAAGACTCGAGAGCACATCTGTTGAAGCATGAGGGAATCCTTGTGGAGATGCCAAATCTTTTCAGACATGTACTGTAAGAAAGTAAATAAGCTGATGTGCCTTCATGATCACTGGGTCAGTGTGATGGGACCTGATTAGGTTGTGATGATATGACACTTTTCTCTATCTTGCACTCGGTATCCGAATAAAACGCAAGGCAGATGCTGAGTTTTTACTCGGATGGTTTGCATGCAGCCTGACTCGGTTCAAGTTCCTGCCCTGGAGACCCTTGGTTTGATGAACAACATCTCAATCATTAAATGCACAACCCTTCCATGTACAGAGTTGTGAAAATAGGATAAATGGCCCCTGTTGCTCCATTGCTCTTGATGTTATGCTGTGGTAAAGACACATCCTTGTTTTTATGCAGGAAATTGAATCCCAGAATGTACGTTAAACTGCTGTTATTTTCCTAGAAACTTGTATCTATATAGCAGATTTATTTCACTTTCATTGTTACCTGTCACACCTTGCTAGAATCTTCATTTTTTAGACTTCCCAAAGTTCTTCAGAATTGTCATTCTCAAATTCTGTCACATTTAGATTGTTCCCCCCTCACTACAAATACATTTCCTCGTACTGTCTAAGTCTGTGCTTGAGGCTGTGTACGTATTGTGAGTTGATCTGAGAAAACACATGCAAATTACATATTTGTATTAAAACCTGTCTGAAACTCATCAAGAGTCATTCCGATCTGTAATATCTGAGCTGAAAAGTGAGAAACAAAGTAAACTGTACTTTACTTAAAAATGGGGATTGATTCTCAACAGATCCCAATGGATTGTTATGAAGTGGAGTTACTGCAGATCAGTAGCAACATTTTCTAAATTGATCATCAACGCAGGTCCAACTCAAGGCTATGCAGATTAGTAACAACATTTCCTCATTGATCATCAATACAGGTCCACCTCAAGACTGTGTGCTCTACTTTTTACACCCTTGAAGGTGTGGCTAAGCATTGCTCCAATGCAATCTATAACTTTGTAGATTACATCTCTTTTGCTGGCTAAATCATGGGACAGCATGGAGAGATGGCTGAGTGGTGCTGCATTAACAACCTCTTGTTCAATATCAACAAACCCAAGAACTAATCATTGACTACAGAAAGGGGAAGAAGGGAGACCAAGTGCCAGTTTTCATCAGTAGTCAGTGGTGAACAGAATTAACAGCTTCAAATTCCTGGGTGTTAACATCTCAGTTGACCTGTGCTGGACCCAGCACATGGATGTAATCAAGAAGCAGGTGCGCTAGTGCCTCTTACTTTCTTCAAACTTTCAGGAAGTTCATTCTAACTTGCATAAGGGGTTTAAATGTACATTAGCTGCTTAAGACAACAAATACTCTAGCAAATGTCTACAGATGCATTGTATCCTGACTGATATCCTATTTGTGTGGTTTCAACACACATGCAGGCAAGAAGCTGCAAAAAGTGGTGGGTTCAGCCCACACCATCATTTAAAAGCATCTGAACGAAGTGCTGCCTCAAGAAGGCGGCATCTGTCATCAAAGATCTCCGTCAGCCCTTTTTTCACTGCTACCATTAGGTACGACTTGGCAATATATTGCCATTTCTTCTTTGGTGCCGAGTCAGAATCTTGTAGCTGCTAATCCATCATCACTCCATGAGTACCTTTACCAGAAGGGCTGCATCATTGCAAGAAATTGACACGTTACCATCTACCTGTGAGACAGCCAATAACTCTTGGCATTACCACTGACAGTCCTCTCCCAAAACATGAATGATAAGGAAAGTGAAACAAATCTGAAAAGATGACCGGGATCGTAGTTTAACACTGCATTGGAGAAATACCAACTCTGACAACCAATACTCGTATTGTCCTTCTGAGGTCCTCCAGAAATGAATCCAGTGGATTATTTTTGTGCATTAACAGTAACTTAGCGGGTCAGACAGCATCCCTGGTGAGCATGGATGGGTTATGTTTTGGGATGGGACCCTCCTTCAGACCTTCAGTTTGAAGAAGGGTTCCAACTTGAAAAGTCAACTATTCATATTCTCCAGGGATGCTTTATGAGCCACTGAGTTACTCCAGCACATTATGTCCTCCTTTATTAACCTGCATCTGCAGTTCCTTGTTTCTACTTTGCTTAAAACCAGTGTGTACTTAATCGGCGTCATGTTGTATAATGGGAACCAATTTTCATGCTGACGTCTGTCCCTCAAAGCCTCTTTCTATACCCTTTTTAGCACAGTGCTGATCAGATGTTGAATGATGAATGAGCAATTGTTGCAGCAGCTAAAGTCACTGATACTATAATGATATCAGTCTGTATTATTAGTAACAGTCACGTGGCTTAAAAATTATCCTCATTATGTGATACAAAATAAAATACTGCAGACAATAAAAAAATCTGAATTTAGAAACGCGGAAAAGTGGAAACGTTTGGCAGCAGGTGTAGGAGAAAGAAAGTTAGTGCTTCAGGTCAATGCCCTTTGCCATGGGCTTCACATGAAACAATAATTCATATTTCTCCCTCTATCCAAAAAGGCTACAAAACCTGTTCAAATGTGACACCAAGGTCGTGGGCATAATATTTCCATCAGTGCTTTGGCTTTATCGTCCATCGTTAATCTTCTGCGTAACCTACCTTGCAAAAGTGGAGTTAAACACACATTAGCTGCAAAAGGAACAAATCCAAGTGAAACAAAGGAAATTTAATGTTCAAGTCACTTCACTGGTGGAGATGTATACACATGAATGCGACCCAATAAATTATTAGATAATCAAAACTAATGTACTTTAATTGGAAACAGTTAAAAGTCGCTTGGATTCACTTTCCATTGAAGAACAAAGTGAATGTGTGTAGCATCGCTTGACAATGTGCATCCAGTGTGTTGGCAAAACTAAAAGGCTCCCTTGAGATATAGATCAAAGTACATATGGGTTGTGTTAAGTATGGGTGGAAATTAAAGTCCCGACCAAGCTTCAGTTTTGATGTGTGCACTTTTGATGGTGAACTTCCGTCATCTAAAGCAATGTCTGCTCTTGTTACTGAAAGCAGCCACTGTCCAACTGCGGTCTTTGAGGATCATAAACCCCAGCAATAATAGACTGAGTAACTATACACTGCATCAGGTATTTGTTCCACTAGCCTTGGGCAACTTGATGCCCAGAGACAATGACCTAGGCTCCACTTCCCTGCATCTTCCCCATGCCTTTTACTTCCCCATGGATCAAAATCCTGTCTTGTCCTTGAATGTATCTAGTGATTAATCCAAGGTAGAAAATTCCAAAGGTATGACCTTCTGGAAGAAAAGGTTCCTCTTTAATTCTTTAATTCCCTTCAAAAGGAAGGATATTTTTCCAATATTGCCAAAGTGTACTCTTTATCTGTCATTCAGGAATTGATTATTTACCTCCATGTACATAAATTGATGACCATAATCTTACCAAAGTCTCTGCAGTCGGGTCACACAAACTTTGCACTATGGGATACACCAGCACCACCAATCTTGGTCCAAGGCCTGAAACGGTACAGGCTATGCAGAGTCCCAGAGTCCCACCTCTGCATATCTTTCGCTGTGAAATATTGGGGCAAAACATGCTACCAGCAATAAGCAGTCTATTTTCGCTGCTAGTTTATGCAGTAATTCAGTAGGATCAAGCATTCCCCCTTCCACCCCCCCAACTATTCACCTCATTGTCAGTGTACTCCTAGACTGACCCAGTTGTCAAATGATGCATGTTTGCGCTGTGCAGGTGTGGTCAAGCACAGTCAGGAAATCATGAGGAAGCAACACTCGGTACGTTTGATGCTCTGCTTACATGCGGGAATCTGCAACCACAGCAATTATGATGAGAAATGTTGAAATCCTAATGTTTCCCTGCAAGGTCTGACTCGCTATTATGTACTGTCATCTAACTTTTATATTGACTTGGAAACTGTTTTATTTAAATTATGGGGCTTTCAAAATGTATTCTATATTGGGGGATTCTATATTGCCTCCAGAGCCCACAGCTTCAAGATTAGGATTCATATCAGTTTATTGTCAATTACACCAGGGTGTAATAAAACTAACTGTGCAAGTGAAACTATTTGAGTAAGTGGTATACATTAATAATAGATGCATCAATAAATTCAACTGTGAATGCCAAACATCGGAATTTTGCAAGGATTGTAATGAAATCTGATGCAGTGGGAAATAAACTGCAGCGGGAAATGAAAGAGGGATCTGAAGGAATGCCATTAATACACAAATTAGACCAGATGCTACCCGCACAGCTGTTAGTATCAACAAAACCACAAAGTTTGGCAGTTTGCTAATATGATGGAGATCCTGGCACCCTCCCACCTCCCCAGCATACTTCGCAAACGTTCAAAGACTCGAGACTAAGCTTGAAGAGCTAACAAAACTGCTGCTTTAAAGGGAGAGGAGGGACTGCTGAGTTCTTTGTTTTACTGAACCATACCTCACCCTTGACTCGCCTAGCCCTGCTCTATGACCTGAGGGCTTCTTCATTTATCATATGGACCATACACAAACCATAGGCAAGAGGAAAGGCTGTGCAGTCTACTTTTTGGTCAATGTTGACTGTTTTTGTTCAATTCATCTCCCCAGACTACTTGTTCGTAAAATGCTCGTAGAACAAGTATCTCCCCAGGAATACTTGTTCGTAAAATGCTGTTCCCTTTAATCTACTGAGGAGATTCACCTTAGAGTGATATGTAGATTGCCTTGTTTTCAATCTACATATCAGTCTAAGCCATCTCCATGGTGGCATTGGACAAATTATATATACTATGTTATTAATGCTCTTAAGACAGCTAACCAAAATGTCCTGTCATCTTCAGTGACTTCAATCAATCTTACACCAGGAACATATTCCCTAAATACCAGCAGCATTTCTCCTGTCCCACGTGGGGATTAACTATCTTCACAATTGCTGCACTACTATCAAGTATGCCTATCACTCCATCCCATCCCCTCATTTTGGTCAGTCTGATCATCTATCAGTGCTACTCCTGGTGGATTATAGACAAATATTGAAGAGCATGGAACCAACAAAAAAAACAATATAGCAGTTGTCCAAGATGTCGATTGCAGATTTACATTGAGTCAGCGGACTGGAACATGTTCAAGACCACTTAATCCAGCCAGAATGAGCATACCTCGGTCATCATTGGTTTCATCAAGAAATGTGCCGAATACTGCTTTGCGGCAAAGACAAATAGGGGCCACCCAAACCAGCAACCTTGGATGGACAGGGAAATTCAATTTCTGCTGAAGTCAAGCTTTTTAAGAAGGATGACAATGCACTGTTCAAGAAGGCCAAGTATGATCTCTGCAAAGCTATCAGGGATTTTCAAACAAGCTGGAAGCACAATTCAGTTAAGCAGATGCCAGACGATTGTGGCAAGGCATGAATGCCATCACTGGCTATAAGCTGAAATCCGGAGCAATATCTGACAATGACACATTTCTTATGGATGACAATGTCTCTCATGACCATTTTAAAGGGGTAAACAAAGTTCTGTCAAGACCTGTGACCCCTTGCCCATCTCCCACTGGCCCTTTCCACTGCTCCTTGTTGGCAGAGGTGAGATCTGCTTTCACCAGGATAAACCAGTTCTAAAATCATTTGCCAATCAACATGCCAGGGTCTTCAATATCTTCTACTCTCTGTTCAACAGTTTACTATCCCCATTTCGTTCAAAAAAATCCCCGCAATTCCAGTCCCCGAGCAAAATATCAGACAACTGCCCAGTAGCTTTAATATTAACCATAATAATGTGCTTCAAAGATTGGTAATGGCCCACATCGGTGCCAATCTTCCAGGCAATATTGACCCCTTGCAATTTTCATTTAAGAAAAATAGGTCTAAGAAGGAAGTCTTCTTTCTTGCATTATATTCAGCTCTGGATACTTAACAATGAAGTAATCTAATCATTAACTAGCTCAGCATTCAACACGATAACATTGAGTAAGCTCACCCCTAAACTTATGGACCTTGGCTTTGGGACCTTCATCTGCAACTGGCATCTAGATTTCCTGACCAGTAGACTTGTCGATTAGAATTGGTCTTGACATCTCCTCCACAGTGACCCACAGCATTGATACTCCTCAGGGTTGTGTGCTCAGTTTCTTGCTTCAATCTCAGTACACCCATGACTGTGTGGCCAGGTACAACACCAACCTGATCCTTAAGTTTGCCAATGATATCATCGTTGTCGGCCAGATCAACAACAGTAGTGAGCTGAAATACAGCAAAGAGATTGAGAACCCAAGAACAGTAGATCAGTAAGCTTCATTTCTGTGGTAGGATTTTGAAGAATAAGATGGGCACTCACTTGGAGTCGGATTGATTAGGAATAGTCAGCATTGTTTTGTGTGTGGGACAACATCTCTCAGATTTTAATGAGTTTTTTGATGACAAAAACAAGAATGTTGGTGAAGCCAAGACTTCAGCAAGGTCTTAAATAGGGTTCCACTTAGTAGACAGTTCTAGAAGATTAGATTTTGTGGGATCCAGGAGAACTAGTTAAATGAATGCAGAAATGGTTTAATAGTAGAGGGTGATGGTGGAAGGTCATTATTGAATGGGGGCTCTGTGACTAGAGAAGTGCCTCTGGGTTGGTGCTGGGCCCATTGTTTGTCATCTGTTCAGCAATTTGGCTATTGATGTACTAGGTATGATTTGCAGATGCCACTAAAATCGATGATAACATAGACAGTGAAAATGGTTATTAAGATTTACAGTGGGTTAAATCAGCTGGATAAGTGGGGTGATGATCAACAAATGGAGCTTAATACCAATAAGTGTGAAGTGTTGCATTTTTGGAAACCATTACAAGGACATGAACTTCATAATGAATGGTAGGGCCCTGGGAGTTTGTAGAGCAGAGAGATCTAGGAGTACAAGTACATAGTTCCTTGAAAGTAATATCGCAGGTCGGTAAAGGAGGCTTTTGACACACTGGCCTTCAGCAGTCAGGGAATTGAATACAGAAATTGGGGCATTATGCTGCAGTTGTAAAGATATTGATGAGGCCAGACTTGGAGTATTGTGTTCAGTTTTGGTCACCCTGTGAGAGGAAATATACTATTAAGCTGAAATGGGTGCAGAGAAGATTTACGAGGATGTTGCCAGGATACAAATGCCTGAACTCTACCAAGTGTTTGGACAGGCTAGGACCATATTCCTTTCAGCAACATTTGCCTATGATTGTGACATTTAAGAGATTTTTAGAAAGGCACATGGATATGCAGAGAATAGAGGGCAATGGATCACATGGATGCAGAGATTAGTTTAATTAGACTTTATATCTGCCACATAGTGCAGTAAAAGGCCTGTTCCTGTACCATAATATATTCTATGAGGCCGAGGAGTAATTTTATACAAGTGTATAAAGTCATGAGTGGATTCGATAGTGAAAGCACATCATTGTTTTCCCAGGGATAATGGAATCAAGAACTAGAGAGCATAGGTGTAAAGGGAAAGATATAATTGGAACATGAAGGGCCTGTTTTTTACTGACCTGTTGATGGATACATGGAACAAGTTGCCATGTTAAATTATTGTAACGGGCACAACAATAAAATTTAAAAGACATTTGCACAATTATATGGATAGGAAAGGCATAGAGGGAGTGGGCAAATGGGAATAGCTTGGATGGAGAATCTTGATTGGTATGGATAAATTGGGCTAAGTGGCCTGTTTCCATGCGGTTCGATTCTATGACATTACCTTTGTGTTATGGTGTCAGGACAACAACATTGCCCTTAACATCAACAAGACAGTAGAGTTGGTGGTTGCCCTAAGGAAGCGAAGTGGTGTATGCAACTCTCTCCTTATCAACAGAGCTGCTGCAGGGATGGTTATCAGCCTCTAGTTTCTAGGCATCTGTATCACCAGCAACCTAACCAGGTCCCGTCATGCAATGCGATGATTAAGAAAGTGTATTTTCTCAGTGTCTGGAAAGTTTTGGCATGTGCATGAACATTCTTGCAAACTTCTACAAATGTGTGACAGCAAGTATTCTGACAGGATGCATCTCAACGTGGTAACTGCTCTACTCTTGACCACAAGAATGTGCAGAGAGAGATGGGCACAGCTTAGTCCTTTACAGGCTGGTCAATTTTCATCCAGTCCCTCTTCACGGTGTGTTACATCATGAAGGTTGGACATCAGCCACCCTGGCAATTGCCTTTTCTACTTTTTCTTTGCTCTTCTACTTTCTGGCAGATGATATTAGAGTTTGAAAGCTCAGACATCCAGACTTAACAAAACCTTCTTCTCCACGGCTATCGGACCCCTGAACCACTCACCTATTTCACACCTTCTCTGTGAAGGTGCTACCACCAACTGTTTTATTTTTAACTTCACCTCATTCAGTTTTTCTGTTACTTCAATAATTTTTTGTGCAACTACATTTGGGGATTTCCAATGTATTTTCAACATGCAGTTAAGTCTGACCTACTGTTCAAGACAGTTAAATTTTGGAGATACAACGCAGAAACAGACCTTTCGGTCCACCGAGACCCCGTCGACCAGCAATCACCCTAGATAGCATCGCTCTCCTACACAAAAGGGACAATTTTACAATTTTTGCCAAAGCCAATTAACCTACAAACCTGTACGTCTTTGGAGTGTGGGAGGAAACCAGAGCACCCGGAGGAAACCCACGCAGTCACAGAGAGAATGTACATACTCCGTACAGACAGCGCCCTTAGTCAGGATCAAACCCAGGTCTCTGTATCGTAGCGGCTCGTAATGCCAGCCGTAGATACTCGGGGCATCAGGTAAGTCGGGACGTTTTTTTCCAGCCTAATGAAAAATGTCCACGAGTAAAAAATAGCGCCGAGTACCTATGGCTGGCATAACGAGCCTCTACGATATAACCACGGACTCCTATGGCTTCCTACGGACTCGTTACGAACATTCTGTGAGTTTGAAAACTCGGGAGAATTCGTGAATAACTCGGGAGAATTCGTGAATAACTCAGGAGAATTCGTGAATAACTCGGGAAAGTGAGACAGGCCCTTTAGGCAGCAACTCTACCATTGCACCGCCATGCCCCCCTATTGCTATTATCTTTTTCAAATTGCCAGATTTCAGTGTTACTCCACCCAGTTCGAGTAAAAGGACGTGCATTATGGTGACAAATATCAAAATCTGAAATAAAAACAAGTAAACCAGAGACACACAACAAAACAGGCAGCACCCATCAAGAAAAAAACAGCATATTCACATTTTGTGTATAAAGTCTCCACTGAACACAGGGCCAAATAAAACATTTACACAGAAACATTGATCCGTTGCAGAACTTCAAAAGTTTCTGTTTAGTTGCAAGGTCATTAATTTAGCCAACTGAAAATAAATATGATGTATAATAATTGCACTGCATTGAAAATGCTGTTTTTTGAACAGATCTCCTAATTGAATCTGATCAGGCAACTTTATGTCAAAGGTATTCCTAACTTAATTGTCTCTGAGTGATTGCTGGTAGTAGATGTTTATTGTAAATGTGAGGCTTTCTTATGGCTTAGCAAGTTCACCCAGTGAGAAACTGACCCCCTGTGGACGTGCGCGTTCCCAGTTCTAACAATTATCTGTTTCCACATCACCACAATTGTGCTCGGAGCCCCAGGTTAGGGAGGTGAAAAGTTCCTGCTCCTGATTGCCATTTAGCAATCATTGTTGAAAGTGCACAGATGTTGACCTCAGATGTGGACAGAAGAGCTTAATTGTAATGCTCCCTGTGGCTAAATCGCCCACTGACAGCTATTGTCAAGGCTAACTTGTAAATGATGGGCAGTTGAATGAGGCAATGGCACTTAACAAACCACCAGAGACCTATGCACTGTTGCATGTGTAGAGAAAAACATTAGTGTATACATTGTACCTTCATGGGTGGCGGTGATCATTCCCAGCCAACAATGTCAAAGCTGGTGGCGTAACATGACGATGCTCTGGAGTTGGATTTAGACCTCACTGTTGAACCGAATGTGCAGCAAGTAGAAATCGTACAAGTGGTCATAAAATTGCATCTTAAATACGGTGGAGTGATTTATAACATTTATTGTGCCCTTAAATGAAATAGCAACTGTAAAAAACTGTAAAACAAGGCAGTGATGCGTACACTCGGTTTTGTGATTTCTTTTTCAGTAAACAATCCCTTAATGCTTTGGCAACCCGCAATATAAAAATCTAGTTGTATCTGGCTGAGCATTTGTTGTTCCTGTGGTTGTGCCAGCATTTCCCAACAAACTTAACATTAATCATTTTATTATGTACAAGGGTTTACTTGTGTGAGATTCATAATTGGAATAAAAGTATTTTCAGTAAATTGGGTAACATTATTGGTACCTACTTATGGTTTCAGCTGGTCCTTTTGAACTTGATTTTCCTCAACCTTAACAAAGTAGTTGTCAATTTGTGAAATGGCAAGTTTTATTTAATACCATTTAAGTTTTCCCAATTTTTGGAGATGAATGTCATTGTAAGTGGAGATTGACAAGAGGCAAAGAGTTGCCATATAGCTCATGGCCTTTACCTTTGGATCTTTATTTGCCTGCTCCCTTCCATTAAGTATTAGTGAAGTAAGATGCAGCTTACAGTGGACAGTGCACTGTAAAATAAAGGAGATTATTGAGGTGCATGCGGGGATAGAGCTTTATCCCTGGTCCCTCTTGCCACAAAATGAGCATGATAATTCATTTAGATCCCTTTGTTTCTCTCTTATGCCTTCTAACATCTCAGCTGATCCCAAAAACGCATAACAGCTATCAAAATAATTTTGATGAGTAATGGTTGTTGTACCAACAGAGATACCAATTTGCACACAGTGAAATTCCACAACCAGCAAAGTAATGGTGACCAGTTAAGGTTCAATGAGAAATAAATGAGAGACAACTTATTTGCCCTTGTGGAGAGTGTACAGTGTTAAAAGGCCGAAACACCTAGTGATGCAAGGGTACACTATTGATGATGTGTCCTGTGCCCAACTGTCCTGAAGGTTACCCAGGCCAAGATATACGTATGCGTACCCCCCCCCCCCCGATGTTGAGCGTCGACCACTCTCAGAAATCAATGAATGTCGTGAAATGCTCCCCACCTACTGGCACAAGGGACTTCTTAACATCTAGTCCTGTGTATTTGATTCTCCAACAAATAATTTGCAGGATTTTTGCATTTACCTAAGAACATAGATGGAGCTTTTGCAAATGATGTTTTGCAGATCTCCCTCCTTAACAAGCTGGTGTGTCACCCTACTGATGTGTGGTCAGATCTCTGGAGTGGCATATAATGCGGTATGAGTATTAGAGTATATGAGTATTGTATCAATGTATAACTGTTTCCTTATTCTTAACATGATAACAGTTACCTTCAGAAGCTGTGCCATGTGATTATTATTGGTATTATTGTAAAAGCACTGTGCCTCAGTTCATTTAGAGAGCCAACTGCCCCAATAATCATCCTACGTCAAAGTGAGATTTATTTATATATATACCAAGTGTGTATGTGTTTGTGTATTTATACACACACACACACACACACACACACACACACACACACACACACACACACACACACACACACACACACACACACACACACACACACACACACACACACACAATGCAGCAAGTCAGGCAGCATCTGTGGAGGGAATGGACAGGCGACATTTTGGTTAGGATCCAATAATTCTGAAGATGTCAACTGTCCATTCCCTCCACAGATGTTGCTGAGTTCCTCTCGCACTTTGTGTTTTGCCCAAGGTTGCTGCATCTGCAATTTCCTTGCACTGTAGAATTATGGAAAAATATTTTCTTTAAATAATTGCACCAATTTGTGAACAAAAGAGGTGTTTTCTTTGGTGGAAGTGGGTTTAAACACCTCCACCTAGTTGACACCATGCGATGCGGTTAATGTCCCACATGTCAAAATTTCAAAAAGGTTAGTCATGCTCTGCTCAGCACTATCTGCAACACTTCAAAGTCACAAATACAATGTATTTAATCGGATACCAGGCTCTGATTTTAGACAACTAGTGAGACATTAAAATTTTGGAATGTCCTTGTATCCATCACTGAGGAATAAATTACTGTATAGGTCAGTTGATGAGCGTGTACAGCCCACTATTTTTTCATACTGCCACTTTACCTTTTAAAACACAAAGATGATTGAAGAGGTGACGGAAATAGAGTGATACCTCAGTTAGTTTTGGATGCAGATTTGTCCAAGTGTTACAAGCTGGCAGTGGCAGCTTTGGACCGTGTAATATGAGAGCCTAAAGCAAGCTTTGATGGAAAACAAGCAGGCCACATGGAACCAGGTGACAGAAAATCCCCAGGTTCACATGTTTGCTGGAGGTCCTGTTGTATACATCTGGGTAATATAGTATGAGTGTACAAATTAGTAGGAATAGGGCAGTCAATCCCTGAGCCTGCTCTACCCAACAAATAGACTATTACTGATCTGTTTACCTGTGGTAATTTTTTACCACCTTGTTTTACTAGAGTCTGAAGAAGTGTCTCGACCCGACCTGAAACATCACCTATTGCTTTTCTCCAGAGATGCTGCCCGACCCATTGAGTTACTCCAGCCTTGTGTGTCTTATCTTTACCGGAATTTATCTACCTTTGCTTTATTAAAGGCAGAAAATATTCAAAAACTTTGTTTACACTGTACTTTGAGGAATACAGTTCTACTCGTGACTCTCAGCAAAGTTACACCTTGTGTTTTTCTTAAATGTAGATGTGCCTTCCACTGAGCCTCTGCTGATTGTGTTAGAGGGCGACTTTTACATATTATTTTGCTTGGGTTTCAGCTTCTTCTTCTTGCGTATGGTGTGCACAGCCTAAAGCTGTAGGACAACTTGTTCTATTTGATCTTATTTGATTGTGCACACCAGGTTGATTACATTCGCCGAAACAGGGCGGACCACGTGATCTCCCACCCCGGGTTTCAGCTGAATTTTGTTGATAAAAGATTCTACTCTTTCATCATGTATGTAGCTGGTACTTTCACAGACAGTTATCACACAGATGAATGACTCTCATCCCAGCAGTAGTCATGATTCCTTCACTGCTGCAGGGCTCCTATCAAAGGCATGGATACTGTATAGCAAAGATTATCCATTCACTCCATAGCCAGGTCTGAAATCCACATAACAAAGATCTATACCATCATTGCACATGAACAAACCACCCCCTCCCCAGTTCCTTCCCCTGCAACCGCAGAAGATGCAGAAACTGACCTTATACCTCCTCCCTCGACTCTGTCCAGGGACCCCGGCAGCCCTTTCACGTATGGCACAGGTTCACTTGCACCACCAACCTCAACTACTGTAGGAAAGAGCGTTCACGTCTTAGCCCTGCTTTCACCAATCTTTCCACCACCATGCACGTACAGGAAGCGCAAGACAGACACCATTGCATGCAGATGCCGAGAAGTGTGTTCAGCTCTGGTTGAACAACTTCTAATCTTGTGGGTACACAAAAAGCTGGAGAAACTCAGCGGGTGCAGCAGCATCTAAGGAGCGAAGGAGATAGGTGACGTTTCGGGTCGAGACCCTTGTGTGTGGACTCGAAGAAGAACTACTGTATCCATTGTTCAGGATGTGGACTCTTATACATCGGCGAGACCAAACGTAGACAGGGCGGTCATTTTGCTGAACACCTTCGCTCAGCCCGCGTGAACCAACCTGCTAAACACTTTAATTATCCTTTCCATTCCCACACAGACCTTTCTGTCCCAGGTCTCCTCCATTGTCAGAGTGAGCTAAATGCAAATTGGAGGAACATTATCTCATATTTCACTTGGGCAGTTTACAGCCCAGTGGTATGAATATTGGTTTATCTAACTTCAGGCAGCCTGGCATTCCCTCTCTCTCTATCCCTCCCCTACTCAAGTCGCACTGACTTCTAATTTTCACCCAAAAAACAGCCAACAATGGCAAGTTTCCTTTATCATTGTTACCTTTTTAGCATATCTGTCATTCATTGTTCTTTATCTCTCTACATCATCATCTATATCTCTCGTTTCCCTTAACCCTAACCAGTCTGATAAGGGTCTCGACCCAAAACGTCACCCATTCCTTCTCTCCAGAGATGCTGCCTGTCCTGCTGGGTTACTCCAGCTTTTTGTGTCTATCTTCGGTTTAAACCAGCATCTGCAGTTCTTTCCTACACAACAACAAAAAGTCATTTAGCCCCTTGAGTCTGATCTGCCATTGAATGTAAATATGGCTAATCAACTCTGTGCCCCTACCGTTTTCCTTCATCTCTTAATACTTTTAGTTGACAATAACTTGCCATTCAACTCCTCAAAAACTTGGAATATCCTACTTTTACAAATGCAAACTAGTTTCTACTGATTCACCATAAAGCGTTTGATCAGTCTATCTGTAATTTGATGTTCCGGATAATTCCTAACAATAGGTATTAAGCTAACTGATCCATGACTCCTTGTTTCCTTATCTTCTGGAAATAGTAAAGTAAGATGCACTGCTTTTCAAGCCAAAGGACCATTCTTGAATTGAAATAAAATTGGACGTTATTTGGATCCTTAATGTTCTCATCTACTTCCTAATCCTGGTGCTTTGCCTTGCTATGATGCTGCCATTTTATCAATACTTTGAGGTCTGTTCCCAATGAAAATTGATTTATTTGGGGTATCAGGCATACTATCTTACTTTACTGGTAGCACTGATATTCAGAGATTAACAAGCAATATCAGAACTATTTCCCAGTTCTTTTCCTTCAATCCTACAGTTTATTTTTCATTCTCTTAAGCATCTATTCAATTTAATTTTGAAAGTGTACATTGACTCAACCTCTTATGCCCTTTCAGCCAGACTGCATGCCAGATCTAAGTGTTTTTTTTCTTCTTCTTCCTGTAATGTGAAGGAATTCTGAAGTTATTGGTTTTCTTTGAGTGAAAACTTTCCAGCTAATTGATGGAATTTATCCATGGCAGTTCCATAATTCCTTGCTCCCTGAATATTGTTGAGTGAGCCACACACACCGGGGGATCCAAGGATCACGTCCAATTTGAGTTAACTAGTTTCAGCCAGGATGGCAGTTTGAGTGTTACTGTTGGCTTGGGCACTGATAAAATAGAAAGACAAAAAATCCAGCCAGCATTTCCACTTCAGATCTCTGTTCAGTTATCCCTGCTGGAATGTGCATATGTGGATGCTGGATAAGAGCTGCATTAGACTTAGATGTTACAGCCCCTGTGGTGAACAGTCTGGCCACATTCACAATCTGAGCTTTTGCATGTATAAGGTCATTTATGTAAAAATACAGGAAGGTGTTTCATGGAACTGCACATGGCACATTCACAGGAATAAGGGGTTTCAGGATGGGATGAGATGGAGCTTTTATTTTAATATAAGGATCAGAATCCCCTGATGAATTGGACAGAGATGACGGCCGCAGTCCACTTAGTCAAAATTTACATTCTTTGGAATCCAACATCACTAATTTCCAAGAATGTCTCACTGACATTACACTGTGAGTATTTACCAAGTGAGGGGAACAGAAAGTGAGATCTTTTCTGGAGGTCACCTATGATTTCAACCAGTATGATGTGGTATTTGAATGGAGAGCAGCTGCCCACTCACCCAGACTTACAAAGTCACAGTGTAAGCACCTGCAGTTTAAAAAGCAGAAATGTAAACAGCAGTAATCAGGGCAGTGTTCAGGGCCAAAATTGATCACATGAATGTCAAGTGTTCGGATTCTGGCTTTGATGAGCCCAAATAGTAAAATGAGCTGTTGCAGCTGCAGCCTCTGCTCTTGTAAGTGTTACCACTGTGTGTTTGTTTCTGAATTCATGGCCACTTGAAAGAACATGCTTCAGGGAACATCTGAAAATATTAATAAGGATGGTGTGATAAGAATTATAACATAGCTTTGAGAACAAAGTTAATTATTTGAGGTTATGAGGAAGAGTGGGCTGAAAGATGGCAGATGGAGTTTAATGCTGAAATGTGTGAGGTGCTACATCTTGGCAGGACAAATCAAAAATGGACGTACATGGTAAATGGTAGAGAATTGAGGAATGCAGTTGAACAGAGGGATCTAGGAATAACTGTGCATAGTTCCCTGAAGGTGGAATCTCATGTAGATACGGTGGTAAAGAAAGCTTTTTGTGTGCTGGCCTTTATAAATCAGAGCATTGAGTATAGACGTTGGAATGTAATGTTAAAATTGTACAAGGCATTGGTGAGGCCAATTCTGGAGTATGGTGTACAATTATGGTCGCCAAATCGCCATACATAAAGACTCCTCTCACCCTTGTAATGGACTATTCGAACTACTCCCTTCCGGCAGACATTCTTCTACGCCCGCACCTCCAGACTCAGGAACAGCTTCATTCCCAGAGCTTTAGCGGCTCTGAAGCGGCCCTGCTGAGTACCCCCCCACCCCCGTGGACTGTCTCCCCTGGCCTCGCACTTGTGTTGATTTTACTGTTCTAATGTTCGTTTTTACAAACCTTGTTCTCGGGGTATCTAAACCTAAATTTTATTTATGACATCGGATGGAAGTTGCAAACCAAATCTCGTTGCACTTATGTGTAATGACAATAAAATATATTATTATTATTATTATAGCAAAGATGTCAACAAAATAGAGAGAGTACAGAGGAGATTTACTAGAATGTTTCCTGGGTTTCAGCACCTAAGTTACAGAGGAAGGTTGAACAAGTTAGGTCTTTATTCTTTGTAGCGCAGAAGGTTAAGGGGGGACAATGGAGGTCTTTAAAATGATGAGAGGGATAGACAGAATTGATGTGGATAAGCTTTTTTCATTGAGAGTAGGGAAGATTCAAACAAGAGGACATGATTTGAGAATTAAGGGATAGAAGTTTAGGGGTAACATGAGGGGGAGCTTCTTTACTCAGAGAGTGGTAGCTGTGTGGAATGAGTTTCCAGTGGAAGTGGTGGAGACAGGTTCGATTTTATAATTTAAAAATAAATTGGATAGGTATATGGATGGGAAAGGAATGGAGGGTTATGGTCTGAGTGCAGGTAGATGGGACTAGGTGAGAGTAAGTGTACGGCACGGACTAGAAGGGCTGAGATGGCCTGTTTCCGTGCTGTAATTGTTATGTTATATGACGGGAAAAAAACTCACAAGGTGAAAGATGCTGTATATATTTGCAGCATTCTCAGATGTAATCTTGCTACTTATTTTATGCAGGTCCCTTGCGTTAACATGGGCATTCCCCTGGCATCAAAAATAACTTAGTTCCACTCCAAGGTAGACACAAAATGCTGGAGTAACTCAGCGGGACAGGCAGCATCTCTGGAGAGAAGGAATGTGTGACATTTCGGGTCGAGACCCTTCTTCAGACTGAATCAATCTTCATTCAAATCAGTCTGAAGAAGGGTCTTGACCCAAAATATCACCAATTCCCTCTCTCCAGAGATGCTGCGTGTCCTTCTGAGATACTCCAGCATTTTGTATCTACCTGAATGAATGAATGAATGTTTAATAGCCAAGTATACACATACAAGGAATTTACCTTGGTGCTCCCCCCACAAGTGACATCATGACATACAATGACAATTACGAATGATACATAAAACATTAAACATTAATAATAAAACATTATTGATTAAACATGTGAAATAAATAAAGTCCCAGAGCAAAAGGAGGCTACAGATGTTTGGTTATTGAGTAGAGCTACTACTCGTGGAATAAAGCTGTTTTTATCTGGCTGCGGCGGCTTTGACAATCTGGAGTCGCCTTCCAGAGGGAAGTGATTCAAAGAGTTTGTGGCCAGGGTGAGAGGGGTCAGAGATGATCTTACCCGCTCGCTTCCTGGCCTTTGCAGTGTACAGTTCTTCATTGGAGGGAAGGTTGCAGCCAATAACCTTCTCAGCTGATTGGACGATTCGCTGCAGCCTCCAGGTGTCGTGCTTGGTGGCTGAGCCACACCAGACTATGACGGAGAAGGTGAGGACAGACTCTACTATGGCCGTGTAGAATTGGACCATCATTGCCTGTGGCAGATTGTGCTTCCTCAGCTGCCACAGGAAGTACATCCTCTGTTGTGCCATTTTGACTGGAGTCAACGGTAGCCCCCCCATTCAGGGGCGGAAAACCCAGAGGGAACACGTTTCAGGGGCCAAAGGGAACACGTCCCCTCCATGTTTTGAGAGGTGGGGGACATCCCCCCCCCAGTTTTTGTGATCCGGATTTTAAAATCTCCGCTTTCCGCGAGACAGTGGAGGTGGGACTGCTGATCGAGGGCGCCGATTGGACGAGAGAGACATCAGTCAGCAGGCAATGGAGGCGGGACATGAGGTGGGTGAGTGTGCGCATGCGCGCGTGGCCGCCAGAAATTTGTGTCCCCCGTCCCCTCCGTGTTTTTATAGCGAGTTCCGCTCTTGCCCCCATTTAAGGTCCTTGGAGATGATGGTTCCCAGGATCTTAAAAGACTCCACAGTTGGGACTGTGGTGTTGTTGATGGTGAGTGGGGTGAGGGTAGGGGGAGCTCTCCTAAAGTCTACAGTCAATTCCACTGCCTTAAAAGCATTGAGCTCCAGGTTGTTGCGATGGCATCAGGACGCCAGCTGTGAGACTTCCTGTCTGTAGGCAGATTCCTCTCCATCCTGGATCAGTCCAATTAGGGTTGTGTCGTCCGCAAACTTGAGAAGCTTGACAGACGAGTCAGTGGAGGTGCACTCATTGTTGTAGAGAGAATAGAGGTGAGGGGAGAGTACGCAACCTTGCAGTGCTCCTATGCTGAGGGTTTGCGGGTCCGGATGTGCTTTCTCAGCCTCATATGCTGCTTCCTGTCTGTCAGGAAGCTGGTGCTCCACCAACAGAGGGGTTCAGGCACAGTCAACTTGGAAAGTTTGGAGTGTAGTAGCTCTGGCACAATGGTGTTGAATGCAGAGCTAAAATCAACAATCAAAATCCTCACATAGGTCCCCTGGCAGTCTAGGTGCTGGAGGGTGAAGTGCAGGCCCAGGTTGACTGCATCATCCACAGATCTATTGGCCCGATATGCAAACTGCAGAGGGTCCAGCAGGGGTTTGTGATATCTTTCAGCTTGGCCAGCACAAGCCGTTCAAGGGTCTTCATGACTACAGAGGTCAGTGCCACAGGCCTGTAGTCATTAAGACCTGTAATCCTTGCCTTTTTGGGTGCAACGACAATAGTGGAGACTTTGAAGCAGGCAGGGACAGTACAGGTTTGCAGGGACTGGTTAAAAAAGTCTGTGTAGACAGATGCTAGTCCGGTCCTGGAGATTTCCGGCTTTTCTGTCTTCTGAACAGCCGCTCCACCTCCTCTATTTTTATTGTTGATGATGGAGAAATAATGTTGTGCAGCACGGAGGGTGTGGGTAATTGGGTGTGAAGTGGTGATTGGAGAGGGATGTGTGGGAACGGGTCCAGTCTTTTGAGACTGGAGTCTTGCTTTAACTAGGTGTGAAATGGTGAATGGGGTGTGGGTGCAGAAGAGTCCATTCTTTGCAGACTGTGATCTGGCTGTGTTTGGGGGGGGGGGGGGGGGGTTGGGGGGGTGGGGGGGGGGGGGGGGGGGGGGGGGGGGGGGGGGAGGGGGTACCAGGGTTACGTTTCTTCTGCTTGTCAAACCTACAGTAGAACACATTCAGGTCATTGGTCAGCTGATGATTGTCCAAAGAGCGGGGGACTTTCCTCTTGGTGATTTCTTGCAAGCCCTTCCAAACTGAAGAAGAGTCACTAGCTGAGAACTTGCTCCTCAACGTCTCAGAGTACCTTTCTTTGGCAGCTCTGATTCCTCTTCTCAGCTTGTACTTGGCCTGTCTGTAGAGGTCTGCATCCCCGCTCCTGTAGGCCCCCTCTTTAGACTGTCGGAGCTGTCTGAGTTCTGCAGTGAACCAGGGCTTGTTGTTGTTGAATCAGGTCCGGGTCCTAGTTGGAATGCAACTGTCCTCACAAAAGCTGACATATGATGATACAGTGTCTGTATACTCATTGAGGCTTGTGGTTGTTTCCCTGAACATATTCCAATCCGTGCAGTCAAAGCAAGATTGTAGGTTCTCAATGCCCTCGCTTGTCCACCTTTTCGTTGTTCTGACCACAGGCTTAGCAGATTTTAGTTTCTGCTTGTAGGTCGGAACAAGGTGAACTAGACAATGATCAGAGAGACCCAGACATGCCCAGGAAACAGAGCGATATGCTTTCTTGATTGACATATAACAGTGGTGAAGTGTTCTCTCCCCTCTAGTGGGGCAGGTAACCTGAAGTCTGCACTTTGAAGGTCACGGCTGAGGTTAACTTTGTTAAAGTCCCCTAAAACAATGACCATGGAGTCCAGAAAGTCAACCTCTACCCTCATTACCTAGTCAGCGAGTTGCGTTTGCGCCTGACGTACGCAGGCATGAGGTGGGGGGGGGGGGGGACATGTAAACTCCAGCGAGAATAATGGAGTTAAAAGGAGTTACCTTTGATTTATACCAGCATCCGCAGTTCTTTCCTACACATTAGTTCCACTCCTGTTCTTGGGTGAATGAGAAGGCCAATGTGGGAGCAGTATGCCCCAGATGATGGGACGGGGAGGAGTGTGGTTGGTGCGTGGATAGTGGAATGGTACGTGGCTAGGTTCTGAGGTAGAATGCAGGTTAGAGCAATGACCTTGTTTCAAAAGAGCACGTGGATGCTTCATGAATCTCACACAGTGTTTCCATCCGCTCTAACTCATGGACTCATTAATCATCCTACCACAACCAGAGATCAGTCCTGAACTACTATGTCTTTGGTGACCATCGGACTAGCCTTGATCAAACCTTGCTGGCTTTTCTTTGCACTAAACATTATTCTCTTATGCACTGGAAATGGTTTGCAATCATGGAGTCATTCCTTTTTTTCCATTGCTTCTTTGTCTCAATAGAGCCCTTGACCCTGAGGGGTGTTGGACATCAGCGAAGGCCTGGACTTAAAGGCCTGTCCCACATGGGCGCCATTTGCACGTCATTTACGCAACAGCCTAAAAATAGGTTGGCGCTTCGTGACGCATGCAGTGACGCACGGTGCTTCTGGGTGTCTCATTATGTCGTGCGCCTCTCACACGCTGACGTATGCTGTCCTGCGGGTGACGCCCGGTTAGCTTAAGGGTTAGGGACCACAGAGGGGCTGTAAAATATTCTTCCTTCAATGCATGGATTTTAAACATTAATTTATTAAAAATTAATACAATAAAATCAATTGTGCAAATGAAAAGATGTCTGAGTCGTTCAGTTTTATTTATAGATGTATTGGTCCGCTTCCAGATCTGACTACCGTCTCTTTTTACAGCGATGGATTCAGTGAGTGTAGACTCTTCCTCCCTTCTCCCCGCTCCACTCTCGCTCCACTCTTCCCCCTTATCCACCAACCCCCCTCCTCTCACATCCCCTTCTCCCCCTCTCCCACTCTTCTCCCATTCTCCAACTGCCCCCCCCCCCATCATTTGTGGTGGGTATTTAGACTCAGTGGCCGGAGCAGGTGGGTGGCACATTGACAACATTGCCTGTACCCAGTTGAAAAGCCCACTGCCTCTGGAGGTTTGGAGAGACCATTGGAAGAGAGATCTGCCTCTGGGACAACTCGTGGCCAACAATTGAGTTCCCATAAGCAGCAGGAAGAACATTAGGGGTTCAAGTCCAACCCCTGGGGCCCCTGTGTCACATTTAGTTCAGAGATACAGTGCCCTTTGGCCCACCGTGTCTGCACTGACCAGCGAGCCCCGCCCACTATCCCACACACGCAAGGGACAATTTATACTTATACCAAGCCTATCAACCTAGAGTTAGGGTTACGGTTACGGTTGGGTTTAGTGTTAGGGTTAGGGTTAGGGTTAGGGCCAGGGCTGGGGTTAGGTTTAGGGTTTGGGTTTGGGTTTCCACCCGCACTCCAAAGGCGCACAGGTTTGTATAAATTGTCCGTAGCGTGTGTGGGATAGTGTGCAGGGGATCGCTGGTCGCAGGCTGGGTCCACAAATGGGAGGGCGTTGGGGAAAGTTGGGGGGGGGGGGGGGTGGAGAATGGGGGAAGGGAGGGAGAGGGGGAGAACGGGAATGTGAGGGGATAAGGGTAGTGGATATAAGGAGAAGAAGAGTGGAGCGGGGAGAAGGGAGGAAGAGGGGGGAAGGGAAGAAGGGGGGAAGAGGGGAGGGGAGGAGAGAAGGGTAGGGGTGAGTGGAGAAAGGAGGCATGGGGGCGGGAGGGGGGAAGAGGGCAGAGGGGAGTTTAGTCTACACTCACTGAATCCATCCCTGTGAAAAGAGATGGTGATCGGACCTGGAAACAGACCAACACATCTATAACTAAAACGGAACATCTTTATATTTGCGCAATTGATTTTATTGTATTAAATTTAATATATTAATGTTTAAAATCCATGCATTGAAGGAAGAATATTTTACAGCCTCAACCCTAACCGGGCATCACCCGCATGACAGCATACGTCAGCGTCAGTCGTGTAGCTTGACGGTTTTACGGGTGTCAGTCACTGTTGCACCGCAGTTGCCCAAATGTCGCCCAAGTGGGACAGTCCCTTTACACTGTCAAATGCAAGGAGATGTAACACCTAAACCTGTACCTCTTCCTTTCAATATCCAGGGACCCAAACGGCCTTTTGAGTAAAGTAACAATTCACACGCAATTCGTCCAATTTAATGAATTTGCTGTTAACGATGTGGTCTCCTCCACTTTTGGGAAAATTCAAATATCGATGGGGCGACTACTTCATAAAACACCTATATACACTCTGCAAGGAAAACCATGAACATATTGCTGTCTGCACTAATTCTTGGTCTCAGAAATGTCTGTAGCTTTCTGTTTCAATTTGTTTCATTTTTAATCCTTTGTTTCCACTGATTCGTAATCTAGTCATTCTGTCAACAACTTTAAGGGCCTGTCCCACTTAGGCGATTTTTTTCGGCAACAGCCGAAAAATAGTCCTGTCGCCACATGGTCGCGGCTTGCTGCGGGGATGATGCCTGTATTGTCGTGAGCGGTCTCCTCAAGTGTCGTTACTTATTTCAAATGTTCAAAACCTTTCGGCGACAGTGGGCTTGACGTTGCCTGACGTTGCCTGTCTTCTCTTGTCATATGTGCAGTCGTAGGTTGTCACCAGGATGACGCCAGGTGACGTTGGTTGTCGCCGGGTTACGACCGCAGTGAATTCCATTGGCGACAGCCTACATCATCCTATGTCAACTGGGAACAATACCGGCGTCAAGAGAAGTATTCCGTTGTCTTCATTTGTCGCCGACAAATGAGTCGTAGCTTGTCGTAGCTTGTCGCTGGTGGAGGTAGGTTTACTTTGGGTGTCGTAGGTTGTCACCTGTGTGGTCGCAAGTTGTCGTAGGTTGTCGCAGGTGTGGTCTTAGGTGGACGTCCCAAGTCACGAGGAATTGCGTCGCCGGTTGACGTAGCTTGTCGTAGCTTGACGTCGACTAGATAGTAGCTTGTCGTAGATTTGTCGTGGGGTGGGTGTAAAAAGCTGTTTTTTTTTTTTTTTTCCTTTTTTTTTCCGGCATCACACCGCGACAGTGACTGTGGCCACAGTTGCCTAAAAAAAAATCACAGGCCCTTTAGTCTGCATCCTATCACACATTCCTTTTTCCCTCCTTCTCCAGTTTAAAGCACACTGATTTACTCATTTTATTTCCCAAAGGGTCCTTCAGATTCAGATTCACATTCACATTCACATTCTCATTTATTGTCACATGCACCAATTAAGGTGCAGTGAGGGTACACAAAATGCTGGGGAAACTCAGCGGGTGCAACAGCATCTATGGAGCGAAGGAGATAGGCAATGTTTTGGGCCGATACCCTTCTTCAGACAGACTATAAGGTACAGTGATATTTGAGTTACCATGCAGCCATACAATTAAAAGAACACAGCACAATTAAAAAGAACGATAGAACTTTACATAAACATCCACCACAGTGATCACTGTGATGGAAAGCAATAAAGCTCAGTCAGTCTTCCTCCTTTTTTTCACCCGTGTTTGGGGCCTTGACCCTCAGCAGTCGCCGCTACGGACGGCCCGATGTACAAGCCCTCTCGTCGGGATGATCGAAGCTCCGACTTCGGGACGGATGGAACACAATCCGCGGCGTGGAGTGCCTGAATTGGCCATTTTCTTACCGAAGACCACGGCATATCGATGTTATAGGCTGCAGGCAGGCCAGCGGTCGGAGCTCTCCTCTGGCGATCCCCGGCAAGGGATCCCTGGCTCCAGGATGGTAAGTCCGCTCCACGCCTGCTGCTAGAAGCTCCGCAGACTGTGACTTCACGATGTTAAAGTCAGCAGGCCAGCGGTCGGAGCCTTTCTTCTGGCAGTGCCTGTTGCTGAAGCTGTGAGCCGGTCTCCGGGAAAGGTCACACCAATCAAAGTTGTTAGGCCGCAAGAGAGGGCGAATATATGACTAGGAGAAAAGTCGCATTCCGCCGAGGTAAGTGACTGGAAACGGTTGCCCCCCCCCCCCCCCCCCCCCCCCCCCCCCCCCCCCCCCACCACCCCCACATAAAAACATACCTAGATACATTAACACATACATTTTGACATACTAAAAAAAAACAAAAAAAGTCAAAATGACCAACAAACTGCTGGAGAGGCTGCCGCGCGTGGAGCCACCCGATGACTTATTTGGTTCAACAGACAATAGACAATAGACAATAGGTGCAGGAGTAGGCCATTCTGACCTCTGCAGTTGTTCAGGGATACCTCAACCAGGAGTTATAAACTCTCCTGCATGACGACTCGTTGCCATCTACGATCTGACCAACTACAGTGGTTGGTGTGCAAATAGGCAATAGACAATAGGTGCAGGAGTAGGCCATTTGGCCCTTCGAGCGAGCACCACCATTCAATGTGATCATGGCTGATCATCCCCAATCAGTACCCCGTTCCTGCCTTCTCCCCATAACCCCTGACTCCGCTATTTTTAAGAGCCCTATCTAGCTCTCTCTTGAAAGCATCCAGAGAACCTGCCTCCACCGCCCTCTGAGGCTGAGAATTCCACAAACTCACCACTCTCTTGAGAAAAAATGTTTCCTCATCTCCGTTCTAAATGGCTTACCACTTATTCTTAAACTGTGGCCCCTGGTTCTGGACTCCCCCAACATCGGGAACATTTTTTCTACCTCTAGCGTGTCCAAACCCTTAACAATCTTATATGTTTCAAAGGGATCCCCTCTCATCATTCTAAACTCCAGTGTACAAGCCCAGCTGCTCCATTCTCTCAGCATATGACAGTCCCGCCATCCCGGGAATTAACCGTGTAAACCTACGCTGCACTCCTTCAATAGCAAGAATGTCCTTCCCCAAATTAGGGGACCAAAACTGCACACAATACTCCAGCTGTGGTCTTACTAGGGCTCTGTACAACTGCAGAAGGACCTCTTTGCTCCTATATTCAATTTGTCTTGTTATAAAGGCAGCTTTCAGCATTTTTTGATTTTGTTTTGTATTTTCAGTGTCTAGGTTATCCCGTTCCTGTTGTTGTATACTTTCATATGGTAGTAAGTGAACTTTGATTTTATCCTTTCCTAGTAATTAAATTCTAATGCATTTTCTAACATACTCGCCAAAGGGGCTGATTCCAGAGCTATTTAGCTTTAACAAATAGTTTTATGGATCAATGTTGACAGCCAAAACGTAAATTTATGATCCGTCATTTTAAATGGTAGTGATTTTGTTGTAAAAGACTTGAGATCGTAATTCTTTTAAAGAGAGCTTCAGTAAAGCTCAGTTCAGACTCGGCCTCTGCCATCACCTGGTGTCCATTCCAATTATGCCAAATGTTATTTTTGGTTGCTTCGCTTTGTCATAATGATTGCAAAGTAATTTCTTCTGCCTATCAATTAGTGCATTGTCATTTGTCTTCGCCTGTGGGCACAGATCTTCCTGTTACTTGAAAAGCGTTCTTAAACAGGGCATTTTGAACCAAAGGCTTGCTTTTTATCTTTCTTTGATAGATAACCTACCCTAATTCAGTGACACTTGTTTGGGTCAGGTGAAGTGGGCCCCTGAAGCAGAACTTCCTGTCAACAAGAACATTTCTCATGTGTGACTGTTTTTCAACCCTTTACTTCACCCCTTTCAAGTGATCATTTAACTCAATCTAGAACTCGTATACGACTGTAAAGAAAGCAGACAGATGGATCCGTAAAACAATCCTATCTGTGAGAATGACTCTTCCTACCTTGATTAAAGTAAAATCACATCCATGCTAATTAATCTTTCACTGTTTAGTTTAGTTTATTGTCATGTGCACTGAGGTACAGTGAAAAGCTTTTGTTACGTGCTAACCAGTCAGCAGATAGACAATGCATAATTACAATTGAGCCATCCACTGTGTTCAGTTACTTGATAAAGGGCATAACGTGAATAATGTTTAGTGCATATAAAGCTAGTAAAGTCCGATCAAAAATAGTCCATCTCCAAAGATGTAGATAGTAGTTCAGGACAGACCAGGTGATCCATTTTATCTTTTAAAATCTTTTTATTAATTTTCAAAAAACAAAAAAATAATGATAAACATAACAGCGATATTGATACATAGGGATCGGGATTACATTAACAACAAGTGTAACCTAAGTATGAATCCAGTGTCAAAATACACATTGGGTGTAGACCTCCCAGTCTCTATGTAAATATAGTTAAATGGTTAAAAGATAACTTGTATATATAAAAACAAAAAGATAAAAAGGAAAAAAAAGAGAAAAAAGAGAAAAACAAAACCCCCTAAGCTAAAATAAGCTTCCCCAAGTCCTATCAAATTTAACCAAGGGTTCAACAATGCCACGCCTAATTTTTTTCTAAATTTAAACATGATATAATTTCAGAATACCAATGGAGTGTGGTAGGAGGGTTAGAGTCTTTCCATTCGAATAAAATAGATATTCTGGCAATTAATGTCGTAAAAGCAATCAACTGATGGGCTGAACAGGACAGATGAATAGAATCTAACATTGGTAGCCCAAAAATTGCAGTAATTGGATGAGGTTGTAAATCAATACCTAAAACTACAGAAATAGTATCAAAAATGTATTTCCAATTTTTTTCCAAGGATCCATTAAAATTGATTTTAAAACAGATTTGTGCTAATGAGTATTAGTTGAAATCGGTGAACTAGTTTTGCCTACTTTTGCAAGTAAAGTGTGTGAACAATAAATTTCACGTATAAAATGCAAAGCAATTACAAAAGGAAGCAAGGTATTATAAACATTTACAAATTATAATGCCAAACATAGCTAGCATGTCTCATTAGCTGTATGTTCATTACAGCCTTCTGCCCCTAAAACTTCATCAGCCCTGGGGATATGAACAATGGTTCTCCTTCAGTGCTGCCTGTCAGTATGGCAGTTAGATCAAATGCACCGCATCATACAGTGAAATGACCTACAGAGCATAATTACAGTCCTGTCACTATTAATATTTCCTGGTGATTTAGGATTCATCCATAATTTTAGAGCTTCTCACTAGCAGTAATTATCAGATCTGACCTTGACTTGAAAGATACGGATGTTTGGGTATGGGTATGTAATTCTTTGTAAATGTCATCTATTTTTTAAGAGAGAAAAGATTTTGAGTTGAAGATAGACACAAAAAGCTGGAGTAACTCAGCGAAGCAGGCAGCATCTCTGGAGAGAAGGAAGGGGTTACATCTCAGGTCGAGACCCATCTTCAGATTTTGAGTTACATATCAACAAACAACAAAGTTGTTCTGTCTGCTTAGAGGAAAGGATTCATGCTGCAGTGCTGGAATTGCGTAAATGCATTTCTTTAAGGTGCTTGACCAAGGAGAACACCTGTAGATGGTGCTGCAGAATGATTCCTGCCCAGTCCCCTTTGAGAGAGCCTTTTAATACCTACCCTGTCAGAGTAGAATTCACCCTTGCATTTGGTGAATCAAACAACCTGCTTCTCTCAATTCATTTCATTTTGGATCTAATATGTATTTATGCATATTTAGTCACAAGGACTAAATATCTTCTGATTGTTGATTTTGCACTGCTGGCTTTCTGTTCTGTTGTGGCATATTACTAATAAATACATTACCAATAATATATTACTAATTTGAATGAAACACATCTGCTCCATTATTTTCAATGAACGCTCCTGCCAAAGATTTTAGAACCATAATTAAAGACGGTTTCTCATGTACCCTGGTCTTAATTCTTGCCGGGATGTACTGGAAAGGCCTGGAATTTCGCTGGAACCTTGAAAGGCTGACAAGTTCTTGTCAGGCACTGAGCATTCACTGGCCTGCTTGTAGGCAACAAAATCACCAGATGTGAGGCAAAGCCGGGAATAAAGCTGTGGGCAGGGCCAGGGATGGTAACCTACAGGTTGAGAGTTTTGTTTGTCCAGCCTGCATTAGACTTACATTTGAAAGGCTTAACAGGACATATTAGCTGTCAGTGGGTAAATAATGGGAATGGGCATCAACAAGGCACAGTGAGATATAAACTGATGTAGCTCCCTAGATCTCTGAAGACTAGTTCTTTTTTTTTTTATCAACTGGACCTCTATAACACAGGGAATTTGGAGATAAACAGATGAGAGCAGGGAGAAAAATGTTTTAGGCTGTCTGAGTGTGGGAGGAGTGCAATGACACCAGAGTGCAAACATTTCAAGCCTCATTGAGTACCCATGGAACCTGCTTGCACCTACTCACCTGCTTGAACCTAGTAATTGGCAGGCATTGTCCCTGCCCACCTCTGTTCCAGCTTTCTCCTACCTTCTACAGTCAGTCTAAAGTAGGTCCTGACACAAAACGTCTCCTATCCATTTCTTCCACAGATGCTAGCCGACACTCCAACATTAACAGTTCCTTGTATCTCTATTAAAGTCAGCAAATTCACGGAATGTTATACAACTAGTTTCTGAAGTTATCAAACAGCATTATGCTGGTTAATTCTACTATTATGCTGGTTAATTGAGGAATTTTACTATCTACCTAAGGAACCTAGTTGCAAAACATTATGGTGCATAGTTAGTGATATGAACAAAAAAAACGTGTTAAATCGTGTTGCTATGATTTAACAGCTACTCTGTTTCCCTCTGCCCACAATCTAGCCCTTATTTGGTTCCACTCATCACCTTCCTTTCTTATCAGATTCCATAGTCTACAACTCTTTGCCGTTTCCACGTCACCTGCTTGCCTCTATTGCTATCTCCATCCTTCTTTCTCCCACCCAAGTCCAATTACCTGTCAATACCTTCTCATTTGGATCTACCAATCACTTGCCAGCTTCTACCTCATCCATCCTCATCCCTTTTATACACTGGCTATCTCTCCTTTGCACTCCCAGTTCTGATGCAAGGTCTCAACCTGAAACATTGGCCCTCCTCTCGCCTCCACTGATGCTGCCTGACCCTCTTGAGGTCCTCTTGCAGCTCATTTTTTGCTCCAAATCCCAGCATCTGCAGCCGTCTATCTCTCCATTATGGTACTAAATATAAGGGTTGCGTTGTCTACCTGACTTCTTCTTATCGAGTCCACACACAAGATTAGAAGATGTTCAGCCAGAGCTGAACACACTTCTCGGCATCTGCATACAATGGTGTCTGTCTTGTCGCTTCTTGTGCTGCTTGTGCGTGGTGGTGGAAAGGTTGGTGGAAACAGGGTCACGACGTGAACACTCTTTCCTTGACCCCTCTACCAGACTGAAATGCAATGTTTTGTCCCCAATTGAGTGTTCTGCAAAATAATGAATGGAACATGTTAAGCATATTTTTTTTTTTTTTTCCTATTTCACTTTTCATTCTACATCTCTCATTTAATGTCAATTTTTATTCATTAAGTTACAATCTTTTAAAAATTTATCCTACAAACTTCATACTGCTTTCCTTCAGCACCTCTTTTTCATGCCCTTATCTCCTGTTTTTTCTCTCTCTTTGCTATTCTTAAACCATCTTTATGCTTCTTCTGAAGGAGAACGTTTAGATTTTGCATTCACCGGCTAATTCTTTCCAATTCTAAGTCTTCTGAATGATCCTACTCACAAAATAATTGCAATTACAGTACTTCAAGTGATATAAGATTACTCAAATGATATAAAATTACGAAGGTGTGATGCACAGCGTACATCATTTAATTTATCCACTGCCAATTGCAGTTTGATGCATGTTCTTTCAAGAGTCCTGCCCCATGATTTAAACCACTATTTCATTTATGCAGGAAATAATTTTGTTTTGTTTTGAAATTTAATAAGCCTGGGATGTGTGCCAGTACTCTAGCTAAATATAAGGGTTGTATTGTTTCCCTGACTGAAAAGCAATTTTTAGTCCCCATTTGAGTGAAAGTCCTCATATATTGGCCTGCTCCATTGCGTTTGAATTTGTGAGTTACTGTCCGCTAAACCAAGAAAAAACACATCTGTCGGTAAATTGAATCACAGATACTAAATGTACGAGTCCACATTTAATCGTTCAGGTCAAAACCTGGCCTCACTCCCAAGCTTTTCCATTCAGGGGGGTAGCTTGCATTTCAGTTTGGAAAAGAAACAGAATCATATGCCCGTTTAGAGGAAATGAGAGGTGTAACAATTCATTTCATTAAATGTCTCACTAGATGCAAAGCAGGAAAGGATGATAATAAGTAGGTAGTTTGTGTGATTGTTATATTGGGCTTAAGGTATCGTGCAAAAGCTTGGCTTCAGAAGGAACAGTCATGTATATCATACCAATTACCTTAGGCGTATGCAATCTGTTCATTTGAAGCAATAATTTTCAGAAACTTTGCCTGTTCGTTGTTTGGCACAAATCTTAAGGCCAATTCAACATTAGGGGGTGGCAGAGTGCCAGAGAACAGGGTTCAATCTTGATCTTGGGTGCAATCCATGTGCATATTGTCGTTGGTTTATTATTGTCACCTGCACCAAGATACAGTGAAAAACTTTGTTTTTTGTGCTATCCAGGCAGATCATACTGCACATGAGTACAAAAAGAGAAAGGAAATACTGCATTTATAGTGTTACAGCTACAAGGCGGAAGGTGGCGCAGTGGTAGAGTTGCTACCCTTCAGCGCCAGAGACCCGGGGGGTTTGAACCTCACTCTGGGTGGTGTCAAGAGTCAAGAGAGTTTTATTGTCATGTGTCCCAGATAGGACAATAAAATTCTTCCTTGCTGCAGCACAACAGAATATGTAAATATAATACAGAACAGGAGATAAAAGTTCAGTGTGTCTATATACCATAGACCATATATATACCAGGGCTCGAAATTAACGGTTGCCCGGGTGCCAATCCCGCCAGGCAACCTAAAAGCCGTGGGTACACAAAAAGCTGGAGAAACTCAGCGGGTGCAGCAGCATCTACCCTCGATTCTCCAGCATCTGCAGTTCCTTCCAGGCAACCTAAAAGCCGTACCATTTTTCCCGGCTAGGCAAGCACCCGGGACACCATTCGTTCAACACTGAGCGGTTCCCCCTCTCTATCTCTCTCTCTCTCCCTATACCTCTCTCTCTGTGTCTGGGCAGCCGGTCCACCGCTCTCCGCCCGCTCCTCATCCGCCGGCACGGCCGGCCACCTTGCACATGCGCACTGCCATGGCCTGCACATCCTCCCCCTGCACATGCGCACAACCATGGCCAGCACATCATCGGCCATGGTTGTGCGTATGTGCCGCCCTGCTGTCCGGTCGCCGCCTCGCCGCGACCGCTGAAAACCAACGCAGAATCACTCTCTGGAGCTGGAGTAACTCCCTGGAGTAACTCTTGCTTCTTGGTTTCCTAGTCCTCCAAAAATATTCTAAATGGAATTCAAACTGGAGTGGACCCTCCACCACCAAACTCCAAACTCTGAAAAATAACAGCCTATTGCACTTCATCTGTTAATTTATTGTGTATATATATGGTCTATGGTATATAGACACACTGAACTTTTATCTCCTGTTCTGTATTATGTTTACATATTCTGTTGTGCTGCAGCAAGCAAGAATTTAATTGTCCTATCTGGGACACATGACAATAAAACTCTCTTGGGTACACAAAAGGCTGGAGCCATTTGTGTACCCTCGATTTTCCAGCAACTGCAGTTCCTTCTTTAACAATAAAACCCTCTTGACTCTTGACTTGGACTTAAGCAAAAAAGGGTTCTTGGGGAAAAAAAGAACTACCTTAAATTTAGTTGCATCTGGTTGGGTAACTATGGTAGGGTCAAGACTATACCATGCTTTAATTGTGCGGGGGAACTTCATGCAGCAGCCAGCATCTCTGGAAAGAAGAAATTGAGTGATGTTTCGGGTCGAGACCCTTCTTTAGATTTCCTCTGGTTTTAGTGTTTTTAGTTTAATTTAAAGATACAGCGTGGAAACAGGCCCTTCGGCCCACCGAGTCCATGCCGACCACCGATCACCCGTACACTAGTTCTATCCCACACATTAGCGATGTAAGTCAAGAGTGTTTTATTCTCTCACGTCCCAGATAGAACAATGAAATCCTTACTTACAGCAGCACAACAGAATATGTAAACATAGTACTCTAAACAATGTTATAAACGAGAAAACAAAACAGTGTATATTTATATATGAATATATAACTATATAAGTGTGTGTGTGTGTGTGTGTGTGTGTGTAAAATATATATATACACACACACACAATTTCCCTCCTGGGATTAATAAACTTCTATCGTATAGTATTGTGTGTGTAGGAAGGAAATGCAGATGCTGGTTTAAACATAAGATAGACACAAAAAGCTGGAGTAACTCAACAGGTCAGACAGAATCTCTGGACAAAAGGAAAATAATGCGTTTTGGGTTGGGTCTGAAAAAGGCTCCTGCACACCTTTGGAATGTAGAAGGAAACAAGAGCACCCGGAGAAAACCCATGCGATCAAAGGGAAAAGGAACAAACTCCATACAAGCAACACCCATATTCAGGATCAATTCCGGGTCTCTGGCACTTTTAGGCAGCAACTTTATGGCCAATGTACTGCCCCGTAGTCTTGAACTGAATTAAAACATACAGTAGCTGTAAAGGGAGTCATAGCGACACTTAGAGATTTAAGACTGAAAATGGATAGATTCTTTTTTTTTAGTAACCAACGTATGATTTTTTTGCGTGTTGGAAAACAAATATAGTGGCACAGCTGGTGGACTTGCTGCCTCACACGCCAGAGATCTGTGTTCGATCCTGTCCTCGGGTACTGTCTGTGTTGAATTGCACATTCTCACTGCAAGCGTGTGGGTTTCCTCCCACATCCCAAAGACACATTGGCTTTGTAGGTTAACTTGTCTCTGTAAAATTGCCCCTAATGTGTAGGGAGTGGGTGAGGAAAGTGGGATAACAGAACTTGTGTGAATGGGTAGACAAAAATGCTGGAGAAACTCAGCGGGTGAGGCAGCATCAATGGAGCGAAGGAAATGGGCGACGTTTCGGGTTGAGACCCTTCTTCATACTGATGTGAGGGTGGGGGGGGGAGTTGGGAAGAAGAAAGGAAGAGGCGGAGACAGTGGACTGAGGGAGAGCTGGGAAGGGGAGGAGAAAGCAGGGACTACCTGAAATTGGAGGTCAATGTTCAAACTGCTGGGGTGTAAACTGCCCAAGCAAAATATGAGGTGCTGCTCCTCCAATTTATGGTAGACCTCACTCTGGCCATAGAGGAGGCCCAGGACATAAAGATCGGATTCGGAATGGGAGGGGGAGTTGAAGAGCTGAGCCACCGGGAGATCAGGTTAGGCGGAGGTGTTAGGCGAAGCGAAAGCCAAGCCTATGCTTGGTCTCGCCGATGTAGAGCAACTGACACCTAGAGCAGCGGATGTAATAGATGAGGTTGGAGGAGGTGCAGGTGAACCTCTGCCGCACCTGGAAAGACGGCTTGGATCCTTGAATGGAGTCAAGGGGGGAGGTAAAGCGACAAGTGTAGCATTTCCTGCGTTTGCAAAGGAAAGTGCCAGGAGAGGGGGTGGTTCGGGTGGGAAGGGACGAATTGACCAGGGCGAAATATGAGGTGCTGTTCCTCCAATTTGCGGTGGGCCTCACTCTGGCTACGGAAGTGGCCCAGGACAGAAAGGTCAGATTCGGAATGGGACGGGGAGTTAAAGTGCTGAGCCACCGGGAGATCAGGTTGGTTATTGCGAACTGAGTGGAGGTGTTGTGCAAAGCGATCGCCAAGCCTGCGCTTGGTGTCACCGAGGTTGATCATACGCTGAAAAATCCAACCACATTTTTGTTTGGAAATGGAAAGAAATAATAGAAATTGTATTCATTGCAATGTGTAAAAAGAGTTGAGATACTGTAAATACTGTATTATAATTTTGCTGCATGTCATTGTGGTATATATCATGTCTTGATTGGTGAATATGTTTAGTTTGTGACTTTATTTGAAGCAGAAATAATATGTGAATGCTTCATTGAGCATAATTCCGACTGGTAACTACGCACTTCATCCGAGCACATTATCGCACGCGTCATGCAAGCAGTCTTAAATGACCACCTAAACTGTCATTTGGCAACCTAAAAAGCTGCCTAGGTTGCCCGGCTGGAAACAGAGAAAAAAGGTTAAGTGAGAGCACTGTATACACAATAAATAAAGTGCAATAGGCTGTTATTGTTCAAAGTTTGTTTGAAGGCGAGTTTAATAGCCTGATGGCTGTGGGGAAGAAGCTGGACCTGAACCTGGATGTTTCAGATTTCAAGCTCCTATAGCTTCTTCCCGATGGCAATGGAGAGATGAGTGTGTGGCCAGGATGGTGTAGATCTTTGGTGATGTTGACAGCCTTTTTGAGGTAGCGACTGCGATAGATCCCTTCGATGGTGGGGAGGTCAGAGCCGATGATGGACTGGGCAATGGTCACAATTTTCTGCAATCTTTTCAGTTTGTAGGTTCTCCCCGTGACCTGCGTAGGTTTTCTCTGGGATCTCTAGTTTCCTCCCACAATCCAAAGACATACAGGTTTGTAGGTTAATGGCTTGGTATAATTGTAAATTGTCCCTCGTGTGCATAGGATAGTGAAAGTGTGCAGGGATCGCTGGTTGGCCCGGACTCCATGGACTGAAAGGCCTGTTTCTGTGCAGTATCTTTAAACTAAACAAAACTAAGTTTAAACTACAGAGATAGTGCATTTAAAAACTACAAGGGCCACGCCAAGGTAGATTGGAAGGCGTAGGAAGGAACTACAGATGCCGGTTTAAACCTGAGATAGACACAAAAAGCTGCAGTAACTCAGTGGGACAGGCAGCATCTCTGGAGAGAAGGAAAGGGTGACGTTTCAGGTCGAGACCTTTCTTCAGAGTTCATGAATACATTCTTAGCAGAGTGTCGCTGTCAGAGTGAGGGCAAACGCAGATTGGAGGAACAGCATCTCATATTTCGCTAGGACAGTTTACAACCCAGCGGCAGGAATATTGATTTCTCTAACTTCAGTAACCCTCTCTCTCTCCGTCCCTCCCCTAGAGCGGTACAATCTGGAATGAGATGATGAGATTGTGGAGAGAATTTTTAAAAGATGAAATAAGATTGGTGCCAATTAGTGGTTAATAGTTTTTTGTGAGCTGGAGATTACGTTTCCTACTCTATGATAACTTAAACAAAAAAATCAATTAAAATCGATTCCAGAATTTTTTTTTGAAAAATCAGGCAATTTGTTCAATATACTGTTTGACAAATAGTGGATAATAACAACAGGTCACAATGCAGAAGGGAGATTGATAATCTGGTTGCGAAGTGCCAGAACAACAATCTTGCTTTCAACGTTAGAAAGACTAAGGAGCTGATTATTGATTCAGGAAAGGAAAGCCATTTGTCTATGGACTTGTCTTCATCGACAGGACCATCAGGTTATTGAGCAACTCACTCTGCACAACCCAAACTATTCTACCTCAGCACCAAACCAACACCGACTTTGCACTGCATGTTGCTCCACATACTTTGGTTTTTTTACCATCCTGGCCTGGTTTACTTAGAATAACTGATAATCTTTTGTATATACATTATTTCTCATTGTTTATATTGCAGCTTTACAGGCACATTAGATGGAACAGGTAAGAATGTAATTGTTTTGTTTCGTATCTGGTGCACGTGACAAATAAATGCTCTTGGTTTCTTGATGATTTTGCATTATTTCATTTAGATACATCATGATACAAAGCTCTGACATAGTAGTAAATGCTCAATAGTTCAAAACATTTTTGATTATTTTTTACCTCTTATGCGTGTATATTTTCTGAAAGTAAAATGCTATAAAATTCACTTCTCACTTTCACTTCTGGCGTGGACTCAGTGGCCACTTTGTGTCCAGACTGGAATTTGACTGATTCCATTTTTCCAAAGATAAGCTGTGTTACTTTTAATGAGTAGACATTTTAGAAATGTTGTAGCGACACCAAACATGGTGAATAAATAGTTGCTTTATTCAGGTGTTACATGCAAGTTTGGTCCACTAACGTAATTGTCATTGCTGCTGTAGCTGAGCGAAGGCGTTGTTTCGAGCTCAGCAAACTGTCGACTCCCCTGATCTCAAGGTGAGATATGCTTATGTGGCAGGACACTCCCCTTAACCCATGAGGTCACGTGACAGCCCTCGTAACCACTGACAAGGGTTCGACCATAGGTGGTCTGTCTATCAGCTGATGCCACAGGACTACCCCCCCCCACCCCCCCCCCCCCCCCCCACAAGAACTGGAGGAAGGAATAAAACACGCTAACCTTCTACAACAATGTGCGCAAGCATGATCGAGGACGGCTCCCGCTGTGGGTCGGAGGCACCCCGGCCTTGGGTCGGGATGGTGGGGCCCGCGGGCACAGTCGACGCTCCAGCTGTGGGCCATCCCGGTCGTATGCCGAGGGGTGCGAGGAGACCAATGCAAAAGCCGCATTGTTTGCATAAAAAATGAAATAGATGCTCAATTAATTGTCTTCAACTCAAAAGTTTAGTTCATATTCATTGTCAGCTATTAATGTATTCCTTGATTTACCTGAATTTTTTATTCTCAAGCTAATACTGTAGATCTATAGTAACAAGCACACCCAATTCTTCCCCAATTCTACTGCCAATCAATCACTCTGCTATAGGTTTTTCCATCATGGATAATGTGGGCATTTGCGGACCGGTGCCCCGTGAGGATGCATTCTCATCCCCTCACTTTATTCCCTGCTCTGCGCTAATTCCATTTACAATTTTGCAGGTACACCACACTAATAGGTTGGTTTTCGAACAATGACGAGATCATAGTCATAATCATACTTTATTACCCATGTATGTTTTGCAACATATGAGGAATTTGATTTGCCATACAGTCATACTAATAAAAATCAACAGAACACACAAAATACATTTTAACATAAATATCCACCACGGTGACTCCTCCACATTCCTCACTGTGATGGAAGGCAAAAAAAAGTTCAATCTCTTCCTTTCTTTGTCCTCCAGCGGTCGGGGGACGGTCTTACTCCCATAGTCGGCAGCGGGCCTCTCCATCAAGCTCCTGCTTCGGGGGGGGGGGGGGGGGGGGGGGGGGGGGGGGGGAATCTCAGCTCCCCCGTGCCGGGCGATCTACCTCGGGTCGGGGCTTGTCGAATGTTGTGTCGTTTTGGAGCTTCCCGACTTAGTCTCTACCCAAGACTGCGAGCTCCTTGATGTTAAGGTCCGCAGGTCACGGGTTGGAGCATCGATCCCCGACAAGGAATCGGCTCAGACGGTAAGTCCACACCCCACAGTGGGGCTCAAAGTCAGTCCCGAGCAAGGCCTCCAGCTCCACGATGTTAGGCCGCAGAGCGACCAGAGATACGATCCGGAAAACAATCGCATCTCCGGCAAGGCAAGGCATGGAGTACAGGAAGGAGATAGAAAGCTTAGTAACATGGTGTCAAAGCAACAACGTCTCTCTTGACCTCAACAAGATGAAGGGGCTAGTCATTGATTGCAGGAAATGGATCGGGGTATCCATTCCATTCAGCATTAAAGCTGTTGAAGTGGAGATGGTTGAGAGCTTCAAATTACAGGATGTAAATATCATTAATAATTTGTCCCAGTCCAATCGCATTGATGCTACATTCAAGAAAATACACCATGCCTCTATTTTCTCATGAGATTAAGAAAATATGACATGTTCAACACATCAAATATCTATAGCAGTAATATAGAAAACACCCTATCAGGATGCATTGCAACTTGTCTAGGCAACTAATGTATCCAAGATCACTTACAACCCCAATCATTCCCTCCTCCCCTCTCCTATCAGGCAGAAGAAGCAACATCTTAAATGTATCAACCACCAAATTTAGAAAGAGTTTGCATTCCCGCTGTTATCAGACTACAGAATGGATCTCTCGGAAGCTAAACCAGAGGGCTGGAAGTACTCAGTGGGCCAGGCAACTTCTCTTAAATGTTTCAGGTCAGGAGACCCACTTCAGACCCCAGCTCAATCTGAAAAAGGGTTTTCACCCAAAGTGTCACCTGTCAATTCCCTCCACAGACATTGCCTGACCTGCTGAGTTCCTCCAGCAACTTGTGTCTTGCACAAGGTTGCAGCATTGTCAATTTCTTGTGTTTCCATTGCATTTCTCATAAGATATGGGTATAGCCCGGATCTCCTAGACTCTCAATGTGGCTCTTGCACATTTTTTTATCTGTACTTTTGCTGCAGCTGTAATATTATAATACTGTAGCACTAGAAATTACAGCAGTGTTTATACATAAGCCCCCCCATTTCAGGGCACCATAATGTTTTGGACACAGCGATGTCATGTAAATGAAAGTAGTCATGTTTAGTATTTTGTTGCATATCCTTTGCATGCAATGCCTGCTTGAAGTCTGCAATTCATGGATCTCACCAGTTGCTGGGTATCCTCTCTGGTGATGCTCTGCCAGGCCTGTATTGCAACCAAGTTAAGCTTATGATTGTTTTGGGGGCTAGTCCCCTTCAGTTTTCTCTTCAGCAGATAAAAGGCATACTCAATTGGGTTCAGATCGGGTGATTGACCTCTCAGGAATTGACCATTTTTTAGCTTTGAAAAACTCCTTTGTTGCTTTAGCAGTATGTTTGGGATCATTGTCTTGTTGTAGCATGAACCGCTGGCCAACGAGTTTTGAGGCATTTGATCAGATAGTGTAAATTAGCTCTTCTAAGCTTCCCCCCAGTCTAGTTCAGTCAATAAAACACTGATTCAAGCACTGGAACATCTAAACTTTATTTTTGGATAGCACAACAAATTACCCTTTACCCTAAACCAACCGCGGGTTCGATCCTTGTATCTGCCTTGCCAAGCCCTTCAGCCTCGTGCAGGTCATGCAGTCCCAAGCGCTCTTCCAGAAGATCGTCAAAGGACCTCGTAGGGGCTGCCTTTTATGTCCCCGTACCTTGAGGGGCCCAACTACATAAGGGTGGTCTGTTTACAATCCAATCAAACAGATAAATTACAACAATACATTGTTGACAGTTACACAGACCAATGACAAAAATCTCCTTTACATTGTTGCAGGAGAAGGTTCTAGAATAAGCTACAGAACTTGAATAATGCAATATTTACTCTGGAATCCAAACAAACCGGCTAGGGGCTTAACACTTTAACCAATCAACAATGGCAGGGTAACTGTTTAGCAATATTATTTACAATATGTACACTTAGTTTGCATTTATCCAATTACCCTCATGCATTTTACATTTCCTTGGATGTCCTCTGCAGAAATCCCATCCATCTGTTAATTGAATATGCAACACTGATCTGGGCCTCAGACTTACTGGTACCATTCAGAAGCTTGTTCTATTTCTGTAGAGCACACCAGACGTGATCAAAATGGCCTAGCAAGACATGAGTCCTTACTAAATTTTGGGTACTATGGCTGCTCAGTTTTAGCCAGGATTAACATTAGGATATGTCTATACATTCATTATGCTACTACCATCAGCAGTTGTATCATCAATGAAGATAAGTGAGCTAGTACCTTCAGTAGCCATACACGCCCAGGCCATAACACCCCACCACCGTGTTCCACAGATGAGGTGGTATGCATTGGTTCTTGGGCAGTACTTTTTCTCCTCCATACTTTGCTTTTGCCATCATGCTGATATAAGATAATCTTCATCTCATCAGTCCACAATACCTTTTTCCAGAACTGTGGTTGTTCTTTTAAGTACTTCTTGGCAAACTGTAACCTGGCCATCCTATTTTGCGGCTAACCAGTGGTTTGCATCTTGCAATATAGCCTCTGTATTTCTGTCCATCAAGTCTTCTGCACACAGTGGTCAATGACAAATCCACACCTGACTCCTGAAGAGTATTTCTGATCTGTCGGACAGGTGTTTGGGGATTTTTCTTTATTAAGAGACAATTCTTCTGTCATCAACTGTGGAGGTCTTCCTTGGTCTGCCGGTCCCTTTGCGATTAGTAAGCTCACCAGTGCTCTCTTTCTTCTTATCGATGTTCCAAACAGTTGATTTTGGTAAGCCTAAGATTTGGCTGATGTCTCTAACAGTTTTATTCTTGGTCTCATAATGGCTCATTTGACTTTCATTGGCACAACTTTGGTCCTCATGTTGATAAACAGCAATAAAAGTTTCCAAAGGTGATGGAAAGACTGGAAGAAAGACTAGGCACTGGGAGCTCTCTTATACCTGCATTAAGGAGGTATTTAAACACACCTGAGCAATTACAAGCCTGTGAAGCCATGTGTCCCAAACATGTTGGTGCCCTGAATTGGGGGGACTATGTATAAACACAGCTGTAATTTCTACATGGTGAATCCAAAATGTATAAAAATATCCTTTATTAAAATCTGACAATGTGCACTCTAACCACTTGATTTTTTTCTATTCCAAATTTCAAATTGTGTACAAAGGCAAATAAATAAATGATGGGTCTTTGTCCCAAACATTATGGAGAGCACTGTAAGTGGTTTAAAAGTAGCTCAATGTGTTAAAAGAGATGTATATCTTGGTAGAATCAGCTGCTGAGCTGTTGTGCTGGAAATGTCTTTAACCTGGAAAAGTTAGATAGCGCAGTGGGGCATTAAGTAGCTTCCAAGGTTTTTGAATGTTTTACTGGATCTCTTCATGGACGGGATATATGATACCTTCTGTACAAGGAGAAAAGCCTCAGTTTCTCTTCCCACAAATGCGACCTGACTGCTGAGTCTTTCCAGCAATTTTAGATTGCCAGCATCTGTGTGTTTTTTTTTTATAACCAGCATTATCCCCAACACAATAACTTAATTGCATGCATACTTCCCACACCTCACAGTAGGTACCAGGGTGAGATGAAATGCTACCTTTATTGTCATTCAGACCTTTCGCTCTGAACGAAATTTTGTGCATGCAGTCATACATATAATAAAAACAACAAAACCACACAATAAACACAAATCTATCATCCACCACAGTGTTCACCAGGCACCTCCTCACTGTGATGGAAGGCAAAAGTCTTAGTCTTTGTCTCTTCCCTTCTTGTTCTTCCTCTGCGCTGAGGCGATCCAGGCCTCCGATGTTGTGACCCCTGCCGGGTGATGGTAAGTCAGTCCCGCAGGTGAATCCAGCTCCGCGAACGGGCCGGTTCAAACTCCGCGGCCTGGGGTGGTCTAAGCTGTCGCGGAAGCAGCTGCTGTTGCGGGAGATCCGGAAAACAGGTCACCAACCTGTGACCTGCGAGCTCCCGACAATGTCGCCCACTGGGCCCGCGGCCGGGACTAGGAAGCCGCGCCGCTGCCGGAACGTCAGAACACTGCCACAGCTCCAAGTCGGGCCGCTGCCGCTGCCGGAACGCCGCCACAGCTCCAAGTCAGGCCACTGCTGCTGCCGGAACGCCGCCACAGCTCCAAGTCAGGCCACTGCTGCTGCCGGAACGCCGCCACAGCTCCAGGTCGGGCCACTGCTGCTGCCAGGTCGGGCCGCTGCCGCTACCGCTACCGGAACGCCGCCACAGCCCCGAGGCCGTCAGCTCCGCCATTAGGCCTCAGCGCAGATGGAGACGGAGACAAGGGGAAACGACAAGAAAAGGTCGCATCCCCCCGAAGGAAGAGACTAAAACCATGTTTCTCCCACCACCCACACCTATACAACTCAATAAACTAAACTAAAACAGACAGAAGAAAACAAAAAAATAGGAAAAAACAGACGGACTGCAGGCGAGCCGCAGCTGCCAGTGGTAAGGTTATCTCTCCTGATAACCTTAGGAGAATACTAAGGTTGAAAAGGAGAATCCAGTTAAGTCTAAACTAAACTAAAACTAAACTTATTGTGGTCCATAGGAATCAATAACAGAAATAGGATTAGAAGTTTCAGCTCTGGCTGCATGAGGAACTAGGGTCTAATTTAGCAAGCAATTGCTGAAAAGCTGTCTTCTCTAGGTTATGCCGGGCGCCATTGCCCCATGGTGATAACAGATCAGAGTTGACACGGCATAATGCGGGAATAACTGGCCTCTTTTGAGGGGGTTCTGCCATTCAGGTGCTTCACTTAAAATTAGCTTTACTTGACTCAGGAAGGGATTGTTCGGCTGGCAATTCATTTAACCAGGGATGTACACAAAGCTTCACACAGTACAATTAGGAAAGGATCCGGTTGGGAGAAAATTTAGAAAATTGGGCAGAATGCACAAAGTGACAGTGTGGCAATATAGAGAGTCATAGAGTGATACAGTGTGGAAACAGGCCCTTCAGCCCAACTTGCCCACACCAGCACACATGTCCCAGTTACACTAGCCCCACCTGCCAGTATATCCTTACAAACATGTCCTATCCATGTGCCTGTCTAACTGCTTCTTAAATGCTGCGATAGGTGCTGCCTCGGGCAGCTTGTTCCAAACATCCATCACCCTTTGTATGAAAAAAGTTACACCTTAGATTCCATTGAAATCTTTTCCCCTTCACCTTAAACCTATGTCCTCTGGTTCCTCATTTCACCTTCTCTGGGAAAGATAACCAGATTGGGATAGGAAAGGCCAAAATGGACATGAGCAAATGGAATTAGTTTGGGAAAATGGTAATAGGACAATGCCAGCTATTTGATCGTGTGAAATATTTATTACAATATGAACATATTTTAGTCATAGAGTTATATAACAAAAAAGGCTCTTGAGCCAAACTCCTCCATGCCGAGCACGTTTCGTTCCTGAGCACGTTTCGTTCCAATTGCCTGAGTTCCCAATTACAGATGTCTTGTAATATATCTGAACTGAAACCTCAGCTACCATCGCTACATAGGGACAGATGAATATTCCAGGAAGCATGCTGAAAAAACAGTATGATAGGTCAAATAGTAAGCATAACAGACCAATCGTGGAAAGGATTATGGCTCATAGTCAAAATGACATATCAGAGGCTTAAATGTGATTGTATTGGAATTTGCAGTCCCTACCAATTCCTCTATGCACTTTCTCTGGCAATAACATTGTACAATATATTCTTGGGTTTTTTGCACTCTTTTGATGTAGCATCCATAATCCTTAATTGCTGACCCGGTTGTTGAACGTCAAAAAGCACTGTGTGGATCAATGCAGGGATGTGAGGAAAAGGCCAAAATGTGGCTGACATACATTCTCAGCTTCTTAATAAATTCATTATTTTTGGACGAGATCAATGAAGTTGTGGAGACCTAGTGACAACTGGGCTCTCAGTTAATCTTTCCCCTCTCTGAGAGTTTATAGTTTCAAGGGTTAAAAGTGTAATTTACCTTGCAGCCATAAATTTTTCCCATTCCACAATACACATGGTAAGTAGGTATATTTCTGAAGTATTAAAGTTAGACTGTACGAAAAAGCATTTGGATGCATAGTAATGTATGAGACTGATGTTCAAATTCATTGACTATTGATCTTGAGAAATGAATTCACATTCCTCTGTTGCATCTGTGGAATTTTAACAAGTAATTAAGTAACTCTGGAATAAACAATTTTAAAAACAATTATTGGATTGTTGTAATAATCTGTTGGAATGTTGTAATAACCTATCTGGTCCATCAATGCTTTCCATCAAGGAGATCTGCCTCCCTCACCTGATGTGGTTTGCAGTGAAATTTAGTAGCCTAGTAAAGAAAGATACAAAATGCTGGAGTGACTCAGCACGTCAGGCAGCATCCCTGGAGAAAATGAATAGGTGACGGTTCAGGTCAGAACCCTTCTTCAGAAGTGCAGTGAAGTTTGAAGAAGAGTTCTATCCCTTAACATTGCCTATCCATATTTTCCTGGGAAGCTGCCTGACCCGCTGAGTTACTCCAGCATTATTTGACTATCTTTAGTAGTCAATTAGGTACTGTAATTTCAATTCAAGTCGTGTCATGTACGTAACAATGCCATCAGGTAGTAATTATGACATTTTTTATCAATTCCTAGCAATGGGATGCCACTTAAGTTACAAAAAGTTAGTGTAATAGTTTAATAGAAATAATATAAAACAAATAATAAAAAGAAAAACTGAAGACAGAAAATAATAAAGACAGAAAAACTAAAGAGAGAAAAAAAAGACAAGAAAAATACAATAGCTGTAATTGTACTTAAACAGGGGCTAAGATATTGAAACATGATCCCACTTAAACATGTTAATCTTATGAAAGCTAACTGAAGTTATATTTTGCACATGTTTTATACATAAACATTTTATGTATAAATATTTTTAAACATTTTATCCAAAAAGGTATGAGCATTTCAGTTTTGGCAGACAATCCATTTTCATTACATATTTTAAGCTTTGTCTTTCCTTTCTAGTCTGGTTTGATAAGGACAGAAGAAGCCGATTACTTTTTGACTCCGCTACCTCAGCACCTTGCACTTAAGCACAATTACACAGCGCCTGATGGGCACCAGCCACATGTCCTCTACAAGAGATCTGCAGAGCCCAAAGTGCCTTTTCTGTATAACGAGGTTTCCATGCAGCAGAGGCCACAGGCGATTGAACAAAATGACCATAAACATCACCATCAACATCGGCACCGCAATGACTACAAGCGCGGACAACTTCAAAAGCAACACTACTGCGGAAGACGCAAGAAATGTATGTAAGGGAATTATTTCATCTTCTTAGTTGCACTTTCGGTTTTCTAAATGTTTTCAGTAAGCTGGTCAGTAATGATGATGCAGTAATTTCATTGAAAGATTGGGAAATTGCATTAACTGATAACAAAACCTTAAAATTTGTGCCTTAGATTGGAGTATTGACTTCCCATCAGCCCTGGTATAATTAAACATATATATATATATATACTAGACCAATATATATATATATACTAGACCAAAGGGGACCCGCTGGGTCCCGTCCTTCTCAATGCACGGTTGCGGGGGGTGGGGGGGGGGGGGTCCTACGGCATCACACACACACTGACCACCCCCCCCCCCCCACACACACACACACTAACGACCCCCTTGATATTATATTACTATTATTAATTGGCTCCTTTTACCCCATCCAGGCCCTATTTCGAGGGACAGACATTGGGGCAGAGAAAGAGAGAGAGGGAGATGGAGGGGGCGTGGGGGGGGGGGGAATGGAGGGGGGAGGAGAGGGGAGAGGAGAGGAGGGAGGGGGAGAGGAGGAGGAAGGGGGAGAGGGGGGGGAAGAGGGTGAGGGAGAGAGGGCGGCAGGGCGGAGAGAGAGGGGGAGGGAGGGGGAGTGGGGGGGGAGAGAGAGGGGGGGAGTGGAGTGGGGGAGGGGGGAGAGTGGAGTGGGGAGAGGAGGAGGGGGAAGGGGGAGAGGAGGGAGAGGGGGAGAGAGCGGGAGAAGGCGGACTTGAACTCGGTGAGCGGGCAGCGGGCCTCGGGACCTCGCGGGACCTCTGAAGCCCTCGGAAGCCCAACCAAATTATTGTGTGTTCAGCGGCTTCAACCCAGAGCCCGGGGGGGGGAGGGCTGCGGGCGGTGCATGGCGGACGGCGGGCCGAGTGTGAGTTGACTGCAAACGGGATGCGACAAAATTACTGTGAGTCGGGGGGGGGGGGGGGGGGGTTAACGGAACTCGCAGCATGTGCAAGAACAGTGGGCAGCAGGTTGTGATTTGAAAACTGTGCGCAGCTGGCCGCGAGAAGCAGAGCCATTGTGACGTCATCAGCTCGTTAGCTTTAAAAAAGATCTCTGATTTGTGAACAATTTTAATAAAAAAACTCAAGAAATAATGAATCAAATTTTCAGATGAGGCAATTTTTGAAATCATGAGGTAAGTCTCTATTGGAATGTGTAAAGATTTCACCATTAGAGCATTGTGTTTTTGAGGAGATGTGAATCACAGACAAACAAGACACACACACACACACACACACACACGCACACACACACACACACACACACACACACACACACACACACACACACACACACACACACACACACACACACACACACACAAATACATCCACATCAAAGATCAGAGTTTTATTATAATAGAGATATGTACATCTTGCGTTTCAATTCTCTTTTTCTTTTTTTCACTGGATTACTATAGGTATAGGTTTATCGTTGTCACATGTACAGTGAAAGGTTTTGTTTTGCATGCTATCAGATTAGATAATACTATATCTAAATACAATCAATAGACAATAGACAATCGGTGCAGGAGTCGGCCGTTTGGCCCTTCGAGCCAGCACCACCATTCACTGTGATCATGGCTGATCATCCACAATCAGTACCCCATTGCTGTCTTCTCCCCATATCACTTGACCGCTATCTTTAAGAGCTCTATCTAACTCTCTCTTGAAAGCATCCAGAGAATTGGCCTCCACTGCCTTCTGAGGCAGAGAATTCCACAGATTCACAACTGAGTGAACTCAAGAACAATAAGCAGAATAAAGGGAAAGATACAGTGTGTAGCATTGTAGCACATGTTCCACAGGCAAAGTCCAATGTCTACAATGGGGTAGAGGTGAATCAGGAAGTACCCTCACTTATGGAGGGCCCATTCCGAAGCCTGACAACAGCAGGGAAGAACCTGTTTTTGAGTCTGGTGGTGCACACTTTCTAGCTTCTGTAACCTCTGCCGGACAGAAGCAGGAAGAAGAAGGAATGACTAGGGTGGGACATCTTTGATTATGTTGACTGCTATTCCGAAGCATTTATTTGAGTTATGGCTTATTAATTGAGTTTAGTATATTCAAGTGTATGAGGTACAGTGAAAAGCTTTTGTTGAGCACAAATCCAGTTAGCGGAAAGACAATACATGATTACAATCAAGCCATCCACAGTGTACAGATACATGATAAAGGGAATAACGTGAATAACGTTTAGGGCAAAATAAAGCCAGTGAAGTCTGATCAAAGATAGTCCGAGGGTTTCCAACGAGGTAGATAGTAGTTCAGGACTGTTCTCTATTTGTTGGTAGGATGGTTCAGTTGGCTGAAAACAACTGGGAAGAAACTGTTCCTGAATCTGGAGGTGTGCGTTTTCACACTTCTATACCTTTTGCCGGGTGTCAGGGGTTATAGTACTCAGGAGAATGGGATTGAGAGGGAAGAAGGAGTGGACAGGGTGTGATTCATCCTTAATTATGCTGGTGGACTTGCCGAAGCAGCATGAGATATAAATGGAAGGAAGGTTTGGTTTGCGTGACGCCCTGGGCAGCATCCACATTTTTCTACACTTTCTTGCGGTCTTGAATGGAGCTGTTCCAAAACCATGCTATGATGCCTTCCGATAAAATGCTTTCTACGGTACATCTGTAGAAGGATACTTTTTTCTTCTGTGATTAGTCGGCTTGGTGATGAAAGCCAGTTTTATATCACTGAGGCTCATGTGAAGAAATTAGCAGTTGATAGTTTGCTGGAGGATAAATAAACAATATAAAAAGGTACAGACCTGGAGTAATTCAGCAAGTCTGGCAGCATCTGGAGGAAATGGTTAGCTGACAATGAAAGAAGCTGAAGAAGGGTCCTGACCTGACAGGTCACCTATTCATGTATCCAGGTATGCTGCCTAACCCACTGAGATACTCCAGTACATTGTAGTGTTTTTTTTGTAAACATCACATTTGTAAGCATCCCATTTCCTTGTGATGCCAAATAAACAAGATGTCAGTTGAAAATTGAACAGGTTGATCTATTTTTGGTTTAGCTTACAAAGTAAGAAATTTACTTGCACGCGGTTAATGAAGTAACCATTTACAATTGTAGTTACAAATAGTTTAACAATATTAGCAAAAATGGAGAATGCATTAGAAGTTTTTTACATTTCCCAGAATCATATTTAAGTAACAGTTATATGATTTCAGTTTAACAACTATTGTGGTAGAAAATTGTCCTGTGGTTTTGCAGATCTACAATAGTGTTCTATTTGAAAGATGGCCAGATCTGATTTCTTTCCAAGTTGGAGTCATATTGTAACATACAACACAGTTCCAAAGGTTTGCAGGGATAAGAGCTAGTGTGCAGGGGACAGAAAGTTAGTTGTGCAAAAACCTGCAGTGTATTTTGTGTGTAACATAAAAGTCAAAGCAAACTGAAGTAACAGATTTGGCGCAGAATGTTAATTTTGGTGTTGCTCTCATAAATTGTTGTTATTAGGCCCTAATGTAAAAATGCTGGTGTTAATTGTGTGTTGTCATTGCTACTGTTATTTTTTGATGCTTTGTAAATGTTAGAAAGCCTAAAAGGCCTGTCCCCACTTAGGCGACTTTTTAGGCGAATGCAGGAGACTCTGCACGCGCCACATGGTCGCCACATGCTTGCTGGTGGTCTCTGGTGTGTCTCCTTCATGGTCGAGAGGAGTTCCCGCATTCTGGGAACTAGTCGCGGCCTCAGTATGGTCGCAGCAAATTTTTCAACATGTTGAAAATGTTTCTGCGACCAAACATTGGTCGCCATGGAGAAAATAGAAACTTTTGTAATTGTAGGTGCAGTGGTAGTGGGGTCGCCATGTCGTTGTAGGTAGTCGAGGTAGCTGTAGGTAGTTTTAATTTTTCTCCTTTGCTGACCGGGTATTTTCATTGGCTCATTGGGGGAAAAAAAACGTAAGCACGATTTTTCAGAACCAAGGAAAACAGACCGGTAATGTTAAATGCCCGTCAAACTTCACAGCTGTGTATCTCTGGCTTATTAAAAGTTGTATGGCTTCTTAAAAGGAGCCCCCCCCTTCTCTCTCCCCCTCTCTCTCCCCCTTCTCTCTCCCCTTCTCTTCCCCCTTCTCTCTCTCCCCTTCTCTCTCCCCTCCGCACTTTTAAAGGACTCACCGTACACTGTGCTTTGCATCTTTAACCTTCCTGTTCATCTTCCTGTGTGTCTGTATCACATTGGACCGTGTTAATTTCAGACAACGCTCCCCCGCTTTCCCTGGCCCCTGCCTTTGTGGTGTTCTTGTGTGTGTGTGTGTGTGTGTGTTCCGCTCTGACGGTCGCCGTTCCAGTTTGCGGTTTTTCAGCTGAGTGCCTCGAGCTTGAAGGTCGCAGGTAGTCCGCTGAAAAGTCTGGGAACTAAGTGGGACAGGCCCTTTAGTTCATATTTTTACATTCTAGCTGAAAGCTTTCTGATGAAGTATGTCATCATAATCTCATCTTTGTCATTGTTTTCCAGAAATACTTTGCTGATTCAGTGTGTTTAAATTCCATCTTGGAACAGTCAATCTGGGGGAAAATCTTAAATAACATGTCTGCATTTTAACAGCAATAAAATATGTTAATTTTATTTTATTTTAAAGTAATATATAGGTTAGGTGTTAATTATCGCATTTCATTGATATCTCATTTAATGAAGTCTTTGATAAATTCAAGAGTCTCAAGAGAAAATTGTCCTGTGATTTTGCAGAACTACAACCGTGTTGTAACTGAGAGAATGCCAGATCTCATTCCTTCTCAACAGTGATGATATTAAGTAGGAACTCGCATTAGTTGATTGGTGTGTGTTGTTTGCAGGCAAAGGAATGGACAGTCAGCTGCTTTTATAAGTGTGGCAGAGTGAGTTCAAAGTATGCATGTTCCTGTTAGAGTTAGGAGCAAGACCGATGGGAGTATGGAACCCTAGATAATGATAAAAAATTGATTAATTGAGAAAAATAGTATCTGCCTCAACCGCCACCTCCTGCAGGACATCCCATGCACTTACCACCCTCTGCAAAAAAAGAAAACCTGCCCTCCTTTAAACTTTGCCCCTCTCACCTTAAAGCTATGCCCTCTAGGATTTGATTCATAACTGCCTTCCCTATCTATGCCTTTTCCTTATTGTTGTCAGAAAGACCGAAGCAATATTTTGTACTAATTCAAATGTTTCCATATAAATAGATTCCTTTGTTGTTGTCTCAGCTATGAGAATGCCTCCAGGACATTACTTGCTGCTTTGTTCCATTAATTCATAAGTGAAACATGACTTACTTATTGTTTAAGAAGGAACTGCAGATGCTGGAAAATTGAATGTAGACAAAAATGCTGTAGAAACTCAGCGGATGAGGCAGCATCTATGGAGCGAAAGAAATAGGCAACGTTTCGGGTTGAAACCCTTCTTCAGACTGATGTGAGGGTGGGGGGAGCAGAAAGAAGAAAGGAAGAGGTGGAGCCAGTGGACTGAGGGAGAGCTGAGAAGGGGAGGAGTCTTTCCAGGTGCGGCAGAGGTTCACCTGCACCTCCTCCAACCTCATCTATTGCATCCGCTGCTCTAGGTGTCAGCTGCTCTACATCGGTGAGACCAAGCGTAGGCTTGGCGATCGCTTTGCCGAACACCTCCGCTCGGTTCGCCATAACCAACCTGATCTCCTGGTGGCTCAGCACTTCAACTCCCCCTCGCATTCCAAATCCAACCTTTCTGTCCTGGGCCACCGTAAATTGGAGGGGCAAGTGCTTGGGCAGTTTGCACCCCAGCAGTATGAACATTGACTTCTCTAGTTTCAGGTAGTCCCTACTTTCTCCTCCCCTTCTCAGCTCTCCCTCAGCCCACTGGCTCCACCTCTTCCTTTCTTCTTCCTGCCCCCCCCACCCTCATATCCGTCTGAAGAAAGGTTTCGACCCGAAACGTTGCCTATTTCCTTTGCTCTATAGATGCTGCCTCACCCTCTGAGTTTTTCCAGCATTTCTGTTTACCATCATTTACTTAATCTGCATTGCTTGACGATGTATTACCTCAGTGTAGTTAATTTGCAGATTGCACGCTGCTACTGGCAGTGTGGCTGAACTCTCCTGTTTGCATCCTTTGTTTAAATGCCTGGCCCTCACAAGTCATCCCAAGTGAGAGGTGCAAAATAATACGAAAGCATCCAGCTATGTGAAGGAGGAGTGGGTGAGCGAACCGCAAAACAGAGCAAGCTAAGAGACACAGAAATAATGAGTGATGTTCTTCTAATAATGCACCATTGAGTGTTCTTTTCACTGAAATTGTAAACACTCAACTTTTAAATATAATTACTTCAATATGATTTATTTTCTGAGTTTCATTTCCAAAAATAAACTTCAGAATGAAAAATATATTTGAAAATGTATATAAAACAAGAATAGTGCAAAAGGTTTTCTGACATTCTCAGCGGCTCTACATTCACTAGTGCCATATTTAGTACTATTCGCAACTGTCCTTAACTATCTTAAACTTACTGAATAGTGAAAGGCCTGGATAGAGTGGATGTGGAGATGATGTTTCCAATAGTGGGAGAGTCTAGGGCCAGAGGGCACAGAATAAAAGGATGCACCTTTAGAAAGGAGATGAGGTGGAGGATCTTTAGTTAGAGGGTGGAATTAATTACCCCAGACGGCTGCGGAGGTCAAGTCGATTAATATTTTTAAGGTGGAGATTGACAGATTATTGATTAATCGGGTGTCAGGGGTTATAGTACGCAGGCAGGAGAATGGGATTGAGAGGGAAAGACAGATCAGCCTTGATTGAATGGCTGAGTAGACTTGATGGGCCGTATGGACTAATTTTGCTCCTATAACGTATGAATTTATGAACTAAATCAAGCACCCTTGCCATTCATGTGCCCCCCTGGGGTGATATCCATTCCCTTGTTTGAGGGGTCTCTTCTCTTTCTTCTTCTCTCCATCCCGCTCTTGTTTTCATACCTCCATCTTCACTGGATGACAGCTTGGAGCCCAGAATATCTCGCCACAGTGTTTTCACACATAACGCATAACATATACCAAGATCACCAAATTCTGAAATTTCTCTCCAGACCTTCTCAGTATTGTCTTTTTTCTGGGTCTGCATTAAATGTTATTTCTGCAAGCAAGCTGAAAGAGGGAATACGCAAAAACATGCACTTGCTGCACACAAATGCTTTTTAACATTGCCTTGTGCATGATTTCTTAATAACAATGAATCTTTCCTCTTTCTGCAGATATGCCTAAACCTCCAGGAGCAGATATGTATATTTTACCAGACGAGTATGGACGCCTGCCCAGAATCAAACGTTCCTTGTTTAAGATGCGTAAAAATCAAAAGCTCAATGTGGAAACCCTGGTTGTGGTAGACAAGAAAATGATTGAGAACCATGGCAATGAAAATATCACCACTTATGTCTTAACTATACTAAATATGGTAAGGCAGAAGGCACTCTGTTATCTTCAACCTTTAGTACACTTGGACATTGAGATGGTTCACAGTTTTCTTTTTCACCACCTGGGTGCGAAAGTGATCAGGTTAATTGTTTACATTTCGCAATTTTCATCCTATCAGAATATATTCGTTTTAGAGCAATTTGGTCAATAGATCTGTAATTAGCTGAGTCAATTTAGTGTCCCTGCATTTAAATCTGCAATTCCAAATCAGGGTGTGTGGAAAACGTTTGTCCAGGCTTACTGTTAGTAGCTGGTATAATTTTGTATCAAACCTGGATTTCATTGTCCAAACTATTTCTGTGCAATGTCATTTTGTGTACAATATCATTTTTTCCAATGTTTCACGTGAGGTGTTAAAAATAGCGTAACGTAATGCATACAAGTCAAATAACTTGTTCCAGTTGTTTAAGAATACCATTTTCAAGAGTATTCCGATAGTTGGCTTGGAGAAAATAATAGTAAAAGTCTGAGAGCATAATCTATGATTAGTCAACATGGTTCAGGTAGAGAGCTCTGAGCCAGTTGGGTGTTTCTTAGTTTGAAAAGAATAACCTTGTTCTTTTATCCATCAAGATTGAAAAAAGGTGAACACAAGGTTTTCAAACATTTTTTAAAATCCTTTTTATTTTTCTCGGACTTTCATATTCTTACTCCTTTTAAGGTTTCTACTGCAGAACAGTAATGCATATTCCCTATTTAAAATTTCTTCTTTTGTAAATGATAGGGTTCTTCAAGATTCCAACCGTACAATGCGAAAGCATATCCATACATTTTGTACATTAAAATAGAAGCTCCATTCTATTTCAAAAGCATTTTTCTCATAAATAATTGCTGGGAGTTACTGCGTTTAAATGTGTTATTCAAAAAAAATTGCCTTGATTAGTTTGTATCGGCTAATGTTACTATCTGTAAATCAAATGACATGAATTAATGCCCCATACCAGAACTGTAACACATAATCTACATTGACAATTGTGTAGTAATCGGGAGGTGCATTGTTTTCAGCGGTTATCATCGTTAAAAGTTTTAAACCAAAGCCACATTTGAATAGCTTAATGTTAAAACTCTCAGGAAATTATTCAAAGGTACAAAGATCGTGATGCCCAGGCATTGTTTCTTCTTAACTCATTCAACCAAAAACAAAGTATCAGTGTGGGAAGGAACTGCAGATGCTGGTTTACACCGAAGATAGACACAAGATGCTGGAGTAACTCAGCGGGACAGGCAGCATCTCTGGATAGGAATGGGTGACAGTTTGGGTCGAGACCCTTCATCAGACTGAGACAAATTATCTGATTCTGCTGATATTGTTGGGAGCAAAAGAACTGCTGAATTTATCCATGAGAAGAAAGTCACTAATGTTCAGAATGATATGTTATTTGAAACATAACTGTAATTACAGGGATATCTACCAGAGCCCTCAAATTTTAGGATTCTAATTGTTCACATTTGAATAAACACATGATTAATTTGTCAGTAGTGCACCTTGAGGTTTGAACACACACAACTATATTTGACATGACCAAATGAGTATCCAGTACTTTGACCTTTGTCAAAATAACCTACACTGAATACTTTAATAATTAGATCAAAACATTTCAACACTTAAACATCAGACATTCAAAATAGACAGTGTCTACAGATATGACATCACCATTTCTTATAATGAGTTATTCAGTGACTAAAGGTGTTTTGTACAAATCCATTTATAGAGGAAAAGGTAACTTCAAACAATTAATTTCTTGTGTTTGATGTGGTATGAAAACGTGTGATGCTGTAACTTAAAACCTTGATGTTGTACATGTCACTGTGCGTTTTTAGTTGGAATGCTTATACTGTCTTTTGAACTGGCTAAAACAAATTCCTTATCACAATAAAAAGATGACAAATAACTCTATGAAAGGAGACACCCTCACTTATGCTTCAAAATGATTGCGTGCCTTAATTTCAAATGGTGCTTTTTTAACTCTTGAGCACATTGTGTTTTGGGATTTACAGTTCTAATTATAGCCACACAGCACAGAAATAGACCCTTCAGCCCACCAAATCCACGCTGAATGTCGTGCCCCTCTATACGAATCCTACATAGCAAGGTTGAAATATGTTTCCTTTGTTATTGTTTTCAATGTTCTGTCATAAAATAAAATACTTTCTTACAGACTATGGCATAAACTGCATTTTTTTTGCCTCCTTGAAGGTATCCACCCTGTTCAAAGATGGTACAATTGGAGGCAACATAAATATTGTGATAGTTGGGATTGTCCTCCTGGAAGATGATCAGGTATCCATTTCAAATTAAATAAGTTAATAAAAAGATGTATCTGCATGTTGACAAGCAATTCATATGAATGAGATTAGTTTTGTTTAGTTTAATTTAGAGATACTGCGTGGAAACAGGTCCTTCAGCCCACCATGTCTGTGCTGACCAGCTATCACCCATACACTAGTTCTATCCAATACATGAGGGACAATTTACAGAAGCCAATTAACCTACAAACCTGCACATCTTTGCAATGTGAGAGGAAACCACGTGGTCACAGGGAGAACGTACAAACTCCGTACAGACAGCAGCCAAAGTTAGGATCAAACCCAGGTCTCTGGCGCTGTAAGGCAACAACTTTATCACGGGGCCTCTGTGCCTATACATTCAGTAAACTTCAGGTTTCATTCCATTTGATCGGTGTAATGAATCCAAGATTCAGAATTTTTCAGCTATATACCTACAGCCAAAATGCTACAATGGTTAAGTTACTGGAAGGGCAAAAGGGATCCAGAAACATGAAACATTAATGCACACTATTGCAGATGAAGAATTTAAATACAAGTATTTGAATGGATCTGCATTTAAAGAGATAGTATCAGTGACGGCTGTAACATATCCACTGGATTACTAGGGTCCTCTCGATAAGGAAATGTACCATATTGCTTAGCCTCCTCAATAAGTGACCTTGGAATTTAATACTTTATTGTCACATGTGACTAGGCACAGTGAAACTCTTTGCTGCATACCTACAGCGCTGACAAAGTTACAAAGTACGCTGGCTCCTCCTTTTGTTCTACCCCCACCCCCCACAGCGGTTCCCCCAGGCTGGGTCCAAATTGTCCATTGTTCTCCCCCCACCTCCCTCACGACGGTCCCCACCACGCCGAGTCCTCCATTGTTCTTCACCCTCCCCCCTCACGGTGGTCCTCCACGTGACCTTGAACCCATCGGTGAGATTGACAATTCAGGTAATTAAGAACAAATAATAATTCTGGCTGTGACAGTCACGTCTACATCTTGTGTACAAAAAAACCACTAAAATTCTTTTGTAAATGACAAATAAAATGTAAATTGTGCCTGGCATCCTGCACAGGTTGTTTGCTACAAAATAGTTTAGCTTAATCTACCATCTTTGCGATGCCCATTAGAATTTCAGGCAAGATACAATCCAGCACTACTCTCGGCACCTCTATCTGTTCATAGAGCACTGAATTATTCAATGACCAGTAAAGGACCGTCCAACCACCTAGTTGCCTCCCATCACACCTTATTTGATGCTTCACATTGTCAGTAGTTAAACAGGAACAGATATGGGAGTCAGCTTGTGATCTCCTGTGAACTTTATATTTTTTTCCTTTGCTTTTTTTATCCTGCAGCCGGGTCTTTTAATAAACCACCATGCAGACCGCACTTTGAACAGCTTCTGTCAGTGGCAGTCGGGATTGGTGAGCAAGGAGGGTAATCGTCATGATCATGCCATTCTGTTGACAGGCCTTGACATTTGTTCTTGGAAGAATGAGCCCTGTGATACTTTAGGTGATCTTATTAACTAATTCTGAAATGCCAAATGAAAAATGTTTTCAGAAGTTGCCTGCAAACTGGAGGAAAGATAAATTTATCGTAATGCAAAAGAAATTGGTCTTCCATTATGTTACATAATGAAGCAATTGTCAAGGAGTTTTTTTGTCATTTCACTTTATCTGCAATAATTTTTGGAAAAGGTGAGACAGATAGGAAAAAGGCAGATTAGCAGGAATAAATAAACAGCAAATCTTTAATAAAGAGGATGATTAAAAATCAAAAATAATATCTCAAGTAGTCCAGATTTAACTTTTGTTGTGTTTTTTCAAATTTGTTTATTGTCTTGTATTCAATTTCCCACTTAATCTGGCACTATTGTACTGTAGAAGTTACTACACGTTAGCATTTGTTTGTCATCGATACCTCTGGGACCAGAGGACATAGGTTCAAGGTGAAGGGGAAAAGATTTAATAGGAATCTGAAGGATGGTGGGTATATGGAACAATCTACCAGAGGAGGTAGTTGAGGCAGGGACTATCCCATCATTTAAGAAGCAGTTAGACAGGTACGTGGATAGGATTTGGGGGGACATGGATAGGTTTGGGGGGATATGGACCAAGCGCAGGCAGGTGGGACTAGTGTAGCTGAGACATGTTGGCCAGTGTGGGCAAGTTGGGCCGAAGGGCCTGTTTCCACACCGTATAACTCTATGACTCTATAACTCTATGTAGCAATCTCACTGGTTTCAGTGCAGGGAAGTAAAACTAAAATACTGAGGACCTGAAAATCAACAGTCATAGCTTGCACTCTCCAGACACAGGAGCAACCTTACTAAAATTCATGGAATCTCCTGAATGAACTTCAAAGGCATTACTCCTGACATAATTTTACTGCCAATTTAAAAAATAGTTCCTCTGTTAAATATCACTGAAGTGAAATATATCAAACCACAATACTGTAACTTCCAGACATGCATTGTTGTAACATAGAATGTGCTTTCTCAATTTGATGGAGGTAAAGAGAAAAGAAGATACAAATTTAAAGATAAATCTTTTTTACATTAACACTCTTATTTGTTAATAATTAATAACCTCAAGTCCATGAGTTATTTTTTTATTTTCCTTTGGGCATGAATTTCAATTATGGAATTATATGGTATCTTGTTGTGAATGTTAATGGAATGTTTGGACACTCTTTTAAAATCATCCCTGGACTCTGCAGATGAAATATGTGTTCATGTGCAGACCTGTTATTCTGTTTGCTGAGAAAATCTAAAAAAATGAACAAAATTCCCAAAATACTTCAGGTTTGACTTCAAAGCATAATAGCTATTAATATTCAGAGTTAGTGGAAGGATGGGCAAGGCATATAGTATAACATACAAAAGATTAGAAGATGAATACCATTGTGGGACATTGAGATATACTAGGGTAGAAATTTACCTTTTGCTGTGTGGCTAAATACACAATACTGTGTAAACTCTCATTTTAACAGACCCCGTTATAATGGATTTTGGTTATAGTGGACAGACCTACCGATGGCTGCTGACTACCCCAGGCTCCCACCACCTCCCCTGCTGCTTACAGCCCCAGCTGACCCACGCCATCCTCAGCTCGCACCTCATTCCTGGCTGCCCCATGCTGCCAGGTTTGCAGTCTCTACCAAGCCTCCCCTGTCTCCTGATTGAAGGAGTGCTTATCCAATAAATTCCCTCTATCTAAATAACAATGTCATTGTTCTCCTGCAAGAACCTATATTCTTTAACATAGCAAAATAGGTGCAGGAGTAGGCCATTCGGCCTTTTGAGCCAGCACCGCCATTCAATATGATCATGGATGATCATCTAAATTCAGTACCCCATTCCTGCTTTTTCCCCATATCCCTTGATTCCATTAGCCCGAAGAGCTAAATCTAACTCTCTTGAAAAAATCCCGTGAATTGGCCTCCATTGTCTTCTGTGGCAGAGAATTCCACAGATTCACAACTCTCTGGGTGAAAACGTTTTTCCTCATCTCAGTCCTAAATGGCCTTCCCCTTATTCTTAAACTGTGAGCCCTGGTTCTGGACTCGCCAAACATAGGGAATATTTTCCTGAATCTAGCCTGTCCAATTCCTTAAGAATTTTATATGTTTAAATAAGATCCCCTCTCATCTAAATTTCAGTGAATACAAGCCCAGTCGACCCATTCTTTCATCGTACGTCAGTCCCGCCATCCAGGTAATTAACCTGGTGAACCAATGCTGCACTCCCTCAATAGCAATAATGACCAAAATTGGACACAAAATTGCACACAATACTCTGGATGCAGTCTCACCAGGGCCCTGTACAACTGCAGAAGGACCTCTTTGCTCATGTACTCCTTCAATTCTATCCTTTCCCTTGACAACTAAGTTGAGCTTAAAACATGTATTTTTGCCATCAGCAATACAGCCTTTATTATGTAGCCTGACTCTTGCACCAATTCACCTGCTGGTCAAACGCTCGGGTAGGCTTTCTAATATTTTTCCAATGCAAACCATATTCTAGCCTCCATAAAATGAAGGTAATGGAGAACTGAATCTTCTGTAAAGATCCTTAACATTTTACATTTCAACGTCATACAATGCATCATCTTGAATTGAAGACTTTAGAAAATTAGATAACTTGAAAAATGGTTGAAAAACAAATATAGTAACAACATCAATTTTTTAATATCGGAAGTAAATTTAACAGGATTAGTGATTTTTATATTGACAATCACGTATACCATCCCTTTTGGTGCTTACTCTAGCAGGTAGAACAGAGGAGTTGGTGCAAAGTAATATTGATTTATTCATTCTAAAGAGCATTTTGTTTTGTTCCACAGGTTTTGCACCTATCAGTGGGATGTGCAGCAAATACCGCAGTTGTACGATCAATGAAGATACGGGATTAGGACTGGCATTCACAATTGCTCATGAGTCTGGGCACAAGTAAGATCTCAATCGCTTGTTACAATATATTCTTTATTTGCATTTGTAACTGCCATAAAGTACCATTAACATTCAAAGTATTAGGAAGTATCTATCATCTAAAAAATGCAGCCATTTTCAAGATCAATCATTTTAAATTATCCGGTTAGTAATTTGTAAATAAACTCCAATTTATACTTTAATATACTTGAAATGTGAGGCTTTTGATTTTGTTCGTAAGGGCAGCACAGTAGAGATGCTGCCTCGCAGTGCGAAAGACCCGAGTTTGATTCAGACTACGGATGCTGACTGTGTGGAGTTTGTATATTCTCCCTGTGATCGCATGGGTTTTGTCCGGGTGCTCCAGTTCCCTCCCATATCCCGAAGACATGCAGGTTTGTAGGTTAATTGGCATTATAAAATTGCCCCACGTGTGTAGGATGTGAAAGTGGGATAATATAGAACTAGTGTATGGTGACCAACGGGAATTTCAAAATAATTCCGTATACTTGCTATTTTATAATATCCTTGCGGCTACTATTGCTTTTATACCACAGGAGTTGATTTTGCTGACAGCATTAAAATGGGGAACTTTATCAAACTATGATGCCTTAATCCATTCCACTACTCTGTGAACAAAAGGTTGAATAGGGTTAATTAAATACTATTTGATTTCACAAATCCATGCTCAATCACCTTGATTTACTTGTACTGATAATTTGTCATTACTTGTGTGAGTAATTACCCAGGTTTAGCACTCACCCTTTTTATGGAACCAAAGGTTTATTATTTTCAATGAAGAAGGGTCTCGGCCCGAAACATCACCCATTCCTTCTCTCCAGAGATGCTGCCTGTCCCGTGAGTTACTCCAGCTTTTTGTGTCTATCTTTGATTTAAACCAGCATCTGAAGAACCTTCTTACACATCCAATCCTTTGGTCCTAATCCTGCAACCTGCACCTCCTCAGTTTTTACCATCACTTCCTTCAGAACCTTCAGATTTGGATTTGTTTATTGTCAAATACACCAGGGTGCAATGATATATCTTGTACACATCGAACTCGCAGGGTAAACAATACGCAGGCGGCAATGATAAATACAAAAATAAGTAGAGTGCGAAACATCAGAATGGTGCAATTTGAAGTAGGGCAAATAAAAATGATAATACAATAACAGAGAAACTGAATGAGGTAGAGGTGAGAGTGAATATGTGACAGCACCCCCAGGAAGGGAATCCAAAAGAGGTGATAGGTTCAGAAGTTTGATAGCAGTGACAAAGAAGCAGTTCTTAAGTCTGGAATTCTGGACATTCAAACTCCCGTACCTTCTCCCAGAAGGCAGAAGAGGGAAAAAGGGAATGGCATTCTTGATGATACGTCCAGCCTTCAGGATGCAAAGAATCTTGAAGATGGGATGAAAGGAAGTGTGGTGCCCGTGACTGGGTTGTATTCACCACTCTCTGCAGGTTCACGCGATCAAGAGAAGAGCAGTTGTCATATCAGACTGGGATACTTTCTATAGTGTATCTTTGAAAAAAAGCACGTGTAGTTAGCAAACAACGAGGAAGGCAACAGGCCATCGTTTTACTCTTGGCACGTCCTTGCTGAGTGGGTATGTGGATGGGAAAAAAGCAGAAATTCATCACTCATAAAAGCACCTGCTGCACATTCCTTCATAGTTTTCCCATCACATAGAGATTTGTAACGTCTCAGGCGTTTTTATAACTGAACTTCAGGAAACTCATTTTACACAGAAGAATGTGTGGGAGAAAGGCAGACAGAGTAAAGCTCTATTCAAGAAGTAATGAAAATGTCAGTATAGTTAGCTTCTGTAATTTTAACTAATGCTTGCTTCAAAGACTGAGCTATTTCTGTTTATATTGTACATTTTATGATCTCAATTTTACAGCTTGTGGATGCTTTCACAATCATATTACACAGCAACCAATCTGCACCAGTCCCACAATTAATGATCTTATAATAATCAGGAAATTTGGTTTAGTGATATTGTATGTTGAATAAGTAAAGTCACCAGTCGATAGCTCCTTACAAGACGTAACACAAGTGATAAAGAAGGTGTTTAGTTTAGTTTAGTTTAGAGATACAGCACGGAAACAGGCCTTTCGACCCACCGAGTCCGCACCGACCAGTGATCCCCGTACACTAACACTATCCTACACACACTAGGGACAATTTACACATACACCAGCCAATTAACATAGAAACATAGAAAATAGATGCAGGAATAGGCCATTCGGCCCTTCGAGCCTGCACCGCCATTCAATTTGATCATGACTGATCATTCAACTCAGTATCCTGTACCTTCCTTCTCTCCATACCCCCTGATCCCTTTATCCACAAGGGCCACATCTAACTTCCTCTTAAATATAGCCAATGAACTGGCCTCAACTACCTTCTGTGGCAGAGAATTCCAGAGACTCACCACTCTCTGTGTGAAAAATGTTTTCTTCATCTCGGTCGTAAAGGAATTCCCCCTTATCCTTAAACTGTGACCCCTTGTTCTGGACCTCCCCAACATCGGGAACAATCTTCCTGCATCTAGCCTGTCCAACCCCTTAAGAATTTTGTAAGTTTCTATAAGATCCCCCTCAATCTTCTAAATTCTAATGAGTACAAGCCGAGTCTATCCAGTCTTTACTCATATGAAAGTCCTAACAACACAGGAATCAGACTGGTGAACTTTTTCTGTACCGCCTCATGGCAAGAATGTCTTTCCTCAGATTTGGAGACCAAAACTGTACGCAATACTCCAGGTGTGGTCTCACCAAGAGCCTGTAGAACTGCAGTAGAACCTCCCAGCTCCTATACTCAACTCCTTTTGCTATGAATGCTAACATACCATTCGTTTTCTTCACTGCCTGCTGCACCTGCATGCCTACTTTCAATGACTGGTGTATCATGAGACCCAGGTCTCGGTGCATCTCCCCGTTTCCTAATCGGTCACCATTCAGATAATAGTCTACCCTCCTGTTTTTGTCACCAAAGTGGATAACCGCACATTTATCCACATTATACTGCATCTGCCATGCATTTTCCCACTCACCCAGCCTATCCAAGTCACCTTGCAGCCTCCTAGCATCCTCCTCACACCTAACACTGCTCCCCAGCTTAGTGTCATCCGCAAACATGGAGATGTTGCATTCAATTACCTCATCCAAATCATTAATATATATTGTAAATAGCTGGGGTCCCACTGAGCCTTGCGGAATCCCACTAGTCACTGCCTGCCATTCTGAAAAGGACCCGTTTACTCCTACCCTTTGCTTCCTGTCTGCCAGTCAGTTCTCTATCCACATCAATACTGAACCCCCAGTACCGTGTGCTTTAAGTTTGTATACTAATCTCTTATGTGGGACCTTGTTGAAAGCCTTCTGAAAGTCCAGATATAACACACCCACTGGTTCTCCCTTATCTACTCTACTGGTTACATCCTCGAAAAATTCTATGAGATTCGTCAGACATGATTTACCTTTCGTAAATCCATGCTGACTTTGTCCAATGATTTCACCACTTTTCAAATGTGCTGCTATCCCATCTTTAATAACTGACTCTAGCAGTTTCCCCAACACCGATGTTAGACTAACTGGCCTGTAATTCCCCGTTTTCTCTCTCTCTCTTCTTTTTTAAAAAGTGGGGTTACATTAGCTACCTACCAATCCTCAGGAACTACTCCAGAATCTAAAGAGTTGTGAAAATATATCACTAATGCATCCACTATTTCTGTGGCTATTTCCTTGAGTACTCTAGGATGCAGCCTATCTGGCCCTGGGGATTTATCGGCCTTTAATCCATTCAATTTACCCAACACCACTTCCGGGCTAACGTGGATTTCACTCAGTTCCTCCATCTTATTTGACCCCCGGTCCCCTGCTATTTCCGGCAGATTATTTATGTCTTCCTTAGTGACGACAGAACCAAAGTAGTTATTCAATTGGTCTGCCATGTCCTTGTTCCCTATGATCAACTCACCTGTTTCTGACTGCAAGGGACCTACATTTGTTTTAACTAATCTTTTTCTCTTCACTTATTTATAAAATCTTTTGCAGTCAGTTTTTATGTTCCCTGCCAGTTTTCTTTCATAATCTATTTTCCCTTTCCTAATTAAGCCCTTTGTCCTCCTCTGCTGGACTCTGAATTTCTCCCAGTCCTCTGGTAGGTTGCTTTTTCTGGCTAATTTGTATGCATCTTTTGTTTTGATACTATCCCTGATTTCCCTTGTTATCCACAGATGCACTACCTTCCCTGATTTATTATTTTGCCAAACTGGGATGAACAATTGTTGTAGTTCATCCATGCATACAGGATACATAACCTACATACTAGTACGTCTGGAGTGTGGGGGGAATCTGAAGATCTTGGAGTAATCCTACACAATCACGTGGAGAATGCACAAACTCCGTACAGACAGCACCTGTAGTCGGGATCGAATCTGGACCCTGCAGGGCAGCAACTCTCACGCTGCGCCAGGTGCATGGCATTCTTGCCTTCATCGGATGGAATGTTGAGTAGAAAAGTCTGAAACTTGTGTCACAGTTGTGGACACTTAGGTGAGACCACAATTAGAGTATTGTATGCAGTCTGGCCACCCCTTTACAGGAAAGATATCTAGACTTGGGGGTGCAGAAGACTATCACCAGTATGTCACCTGGATTAGAAAGTATTTGCTACGAGGAGAGGTTGGACAAATGTACTTTTTTTCTCTCTGAAGCATTGGAGGCTGAAGGACAGTCTGACAAAAGTCTATACAATTATGAGGCATAGATTAGGTAGATGTCTTATTTCCCGGGGTGGAAATGTCAAATGCTAGGAAGCATAGCTTTAACGCCAGAGAGGAACCATTTTAAGGAGATATATCTGGGGCAAGTATTTTTGGCTTGAGTGGTTAGTACCTGGAACGTGTTTCCGGGGGTTGGGCGAAGGAATCAGATATGATAGTGGTGTTTACGAAGCATTTAAACATGTATGCGGATATGCGGGGTATGGTGTGATTTGCATCATGTGCAGGCAGATGAGTGTTAGTTTAATTTGCCAGCATGTTTGGCACTGATATCGATACAATACGATAGAACTTTATTTATTCCAGGAGGGAAGTTGGTCTGCCAACAGTCAGAAAACACAACAAGATACATGAAACATGAAATTAAAGTGATGAATGGAAAGTCCAGGATTGGGGATGTGCAAAGATTGGGGAGGGGGAAAGGGAGTCAGTCTACCCCACGACAGAATGAGGAGGTGTTGTACAGTTTGATAGCCATGGGGAAAAACGATCTCCTGTGTTGTTCTGTGCTGCATCTTGGTGGAACCAGTCTGCTACTGAAGGTATTCCTCAGTATGTCATGGAGGGGGTGAGCGGATATTGTCGAAGATGCTCCACAGTTTGAGGAGCATCCTCCCCTCCAAGACAATCTCCAGTGATTCCAACTCCACCCCCATGACAGAGCCAGCATTCCTGATGAGTTTGTCAATTCTGTTGCCTTCCGCAGCCTTTGAACTGCTGCCCCAGCACACGACAGCGAAGAAGATGGCACTGGCCACCACTGATTGGTAGAATATCTGCAGCATCTTACTGCAGATGTAAGAAAGAGCTGAGCCGCCTCAGAAAGTACAGATGGCTCTGTCCCTTCTTATACAGTGCCTCAGCATTGCTGGACCAGTCCAGTTTATTGTCCAGGAAAACTCCAAGGTAATTGTACTCCCTGGTAAACTGCACATCCACACCCTTGATGGAGACAGTGTTCCTCTCCTCCTAAAGTCCACCACTAAATTCTTAGTCTTGCCAATGTTGAGCTGCAAGTGTTTCAGCCCTCACCACTCAACAAAGTCGTTGACTACACCTCTGTATTCAGCTTCATTCCCTTCACTGATGCAGCCCACAATTGCTGAGTCATCTAAAAACTTCTGCAGGTGTCAGGAGTCTGAGTTGTATCTGAAGTCTGAGGTGTAGATGGTGAACAAGAAGGGAGAGAGGACCGTCCCCTGTGGGGCCCCTGTGTTGCTCACTACCGTGTCCGAGACACAGTTCTGTAGCCTGAAATACTGTGGTCGTCCACTCAGGTCATTGGTGATCCAGAACACCAAAGGAGCATTCACCCGCATCTTCGTCAGTTTGCTCCTAGCAGTGCAGGTCAGATAGTGTTATAAGCACTGAAGAAGTCAAAAATGGGCCAAAGAGCCAATTCCAGTTCTGAACATATATGTTCTGTGGTCAAGACACTGAGTACTCCCTGCCCGTCTTTGAAGTAGTGACGTTTTATGTTTTGCTTTATTTGAGAAAGCTGATGATACCTTGGTTTAACCTTTCAAAGAACAGTATCTCTGATATGTGGTCGCTGCAATTTGAGCATCATCCTGTCTGAAGAAGGGTCTCGACCCGAAGACGGGTCTCGACCCGAAACGTCACCCATTCCTTCTTTTCAGAGTTGCTGCCTGTCCCACCGAGTTACTCCAGCTTTTTGTGTCGCTCTTTACATAGGTTACCTGATTTACTGAGTATTTCCAGCTGTTTCTGTTTTATATATTTAATATTTTAGAATATGCTTTCCTGACATCTAGTGATGTCACGTGAATGACTGCAGGATGCCTTTTTCACGTTATTGCTATTCTTCCAAGGAAACACCTACCTAATGTTGGAATTTGTGATTTCAGACTTTCTTACAGTATATTATTCATGCCAAGTTAGGACACAATGCATTAAAATGAATAACCTTGCAAATGTTATGGCAAAACTCCCTGGTGCCTAGTGTTTCTAAATTCACAATAACTGTGATGTGTGATTTTCATTAACAATAGAGATATGAAAATGTGATAAAGAAAAAGGATATAACATTCCGTTGCTCTTATAAAGTTCAAATCTGGAGCCTGTATAGAACAACAAAAGTAAGCATGTTGACTGACTTTCAAATTGTTTAATTTTTTTAAATTTTACCTATTAATATAATGAAACTGGTGGAAGCTCTCAACAATTTCTGCAATATGAAAATATCAATATCTGAGTACTTTCAATTATTAATGCACTGCACAAATCACGTTGAAGGAATTCTACCAAAATAGGCTTCTTCTCTTTTCATCTTTAACAAACTTCCTCTGGGTCCTGTTTCATTGCAGCTACAATTCATTGTAGTTCAATCTGACAGGAGCTAAATGCAAACAGAACTGCTTTGCTTTAGGAGAGTACAATTGATTTGTTCCCATTGAAACAAGATTTTAGGAACAAACTGGTGAATAACATCGCTGTTTCACACTGTTGGGTTCATTTCAGCCCTGTAATGAGTGATAATGTGATTGTTTTTGTTTTCTCTTTTGTAAGATCCAAGAAAAGGCATGAGAACAAAATAGGCAACAACACTCCCAGGCAGCAGTGAAATAGGTGCCAAATCATTGTCATACAAAATGTTATGCTGCTTAAGCCTAATTTGTATAACAGAGTCAGAAAATCAAAGTCAAAGTCAAAAGAGTCAAAGTCAAAAGAGTTTATTGTCATGTGTCCCTGACAGGACAATGAAATTCTTTCTTTGCATAGCACAACAGAACATAGTAGGCATTGACTACAATTATATACGGAAATACACACATGAATTAATAAATTAATAAAGTGCAAATAACAGATAGAGGGCTATTAATGTTCAGAGTTTTGTCCGAGCCAAGTTTAATAGCCTGATGGCTGTGGGGAAGTAGCTATTCCTGAAACTGCTTCAATTAAATTTAGTTAATTTTCAGTGTCTCTTTTTGAATTCAAACTGCAGCAGCGTCAAGGGACTTCTCTTTAGACATCTCTTGGGTGCGAAGGGTCAACTGGTGCAACCCTTCACATTCCTGGACAGTAGGGAAAGCAACCTGGGCAGCAAGTATTTGGAGGTGGGTTTGGATTCAGAATAAGACTTTGAATATTTGATCCTATTATTTCCAAATTGCTACACTTATGGTTTGGACTGCTCTGTTTAGCAAATTTGATTTTGCATTTTTGTTTCTAAACTCCAGTGAGTACAGTCCCAGTGCCGTTAACCTACTCATTCCTGGGAACATTCTTGTAAACCTCCTCTGGACCCTCTCCAGAGCCAGCACATCCTTCCCCAGATATGGTGCCCAAAACTGCTCACAATCTTCCAAATGTGGCCTGACCAGTGCCTTATAGAACCTCAGCATTAAATCCCTGTTTTTATATACAAGCCCTCTCTAAATAAATGCTAGCTAAGAATTTAACCAATTATATGTAATAGCCAGGAATAATTGACCGCCTGAATGTTAAAGATTCTGTAGAAAGAACATTTTTAATTGAAACATCCTGTTTATTTTAAATCTCTAGTTTTGGCATGATTCATGATGGAGAAGGGAATGTATGCAAGAAGTCTGAGGGCAACATCATGTCACCAACACTTGCTGGTCACAACGGGGTCTTCTCATGGTCAGCCTGCAGTCGACAATATCTTTACAAGTTTCTGAGGTACAGCCTTGATTTACCACATGCTTTGGTCCATTTAAACATTTAATATAGTTTAGAGATAAGGTATGGAAACAGGCCCTTCAGCCCACTGAGCCCACGCCGACTATTGATCACCCATTCACAGTAGTTCGACATTATCTTTCATTTATGTTTCTATCCACCTGGTAATCTTCAACAAAAGAGCACAGTGCTGAACACCTTTCTGAAGGAATAATGATTTCAGTTTCCATCTTTTCAGTGTTAGTTCAACACTTTACCAAATGATACATGCCTTGTGCACATTTAGCCATGGAGTTTGCTCCAAAGCCATTTAGTTTTGTGAATATTGCAGACACTAAATTGCTTAATCTTTTTATACCATTCAGTACTTCCCAGGCAACTTGTCTTGCTGATGAACCAAAGCCAACAAAGGAGTACAGATACCCGGACAAGCTGCCAGGAGAGCTCTATGATGCTGACACACAATGCAAGTGGCAGTTTGGGGAGAAGGCCAAATTGTGCAGACTGGATTTTAAAAAGGCAAGGACGTGTTCTTGAATTATAATTATTTGCTGTCATTGAGAATGTAACGCATTTTTGTGCATTGATTACCATCTGGCAAGTAATATTTATTAAATGTATTATTCAGAATTAATTAATATGTATTATCAGTACTTTCACAGCAGGGTGAAAGCACAGCTCAATGTCAGAGCAACAAATGTATTATGGAAGGAGATTTGGGGTATTGAGGTCAAACTTATTCCCACAGAGGATAAGGGTGGGACTGCCAAATCTCATGCCCCCTAGATGATAAGTTGCCTACAGGGTAGGATAAGACTAAAAAGTGAAAATTGTCAGAAAGCGTATTGCACTGGAGAGCCAAGAAGAATAATGAAAATGTAACAGCCAAATTGAAAAAGAAGCTTGCAAAGCAAAGAGGGCATGGAAAATTACTGACAAATAACATCAATGAAAATCCATTCATATTATGAACTGTAAAGATCAAAAGATTATATTAGTATAGAGACCAAAAGAGATAACTATATAAAAGTTGAGTGTGGATAAGGTTCTTTGAATATTTTGTAACTGTCCTCTCAAACAAGGGGAAAATGCTATCAGTGCAGTAGAGGAGGAAAATCTGATCCGTTCGGGCAGATAGGCATATTGACAGATTAAATATTTACAGATTTAGAATCCATGACGTTGATAATTTGTTAGACCCAGATGAAATGTGTCATTACCTTTAAAAGATGCACAGGAGGAAATTGCAGAAACCTGAACTATTATTTTCCATTCATTCTAAAAGCAATGTCCTAGAATTGAAAAACTACTAACATACCATTGTTTAAAAAGAGAGAAATGGTAAACTGTGTAACTGTATCCAATAGTTTAACTTATGTGTAGAAAGGAACTGAAAATGTTGGTTATACTGAAGATAGACACAAAGTGCTGGAGTAACTTTTTTCCTTTTTCTTTTTTTCTAGAGATGCTCCCTGACCCGCAGAGTTACAACAGCACTTTCTGTCTATCTTTAGTTTAACTTATGCACTGGTCAAATTCAAAAGAACAATATAAACCATCAATTAATCAGGAATTACCTTAACCTCTCTGGACGTGGATAGGTTAAGGTAAGTTTCTGTCCAAATTAACAGAATTTTCTTTTGAAAGGTAATAAGTTGGCCCATGTGATTTGTGGATTTTAGCAAGACTTTGACATGGCAGATTGCCAACAAAGTTTTTACTTGGATCCAAAATTGGTACAACGGGAGGAAGCAACAGGTGTTGGTTGACTGAAACTTTGTGTCTGGAAGGCTGCCATTAGCGGATTCTACAGGGCTTAGTGCTTGTTTCCTTCTTGGACCATTACAGGAGGCATGTTACAGAAACCAAGGTCTTAATCCGCATTTAACTGGGTTAGCAGGCCTGAAGGCCCTACTGAAATGTATGAATGATTTAGTAACTAATTGGCTGCATGCCTCAGTGATCAACAAATCTGTACCCTCATTAACTGCATTTTCCAAGGTTTTGCTGATCTGGCATTTATTGAATGAACCGTCTTCAGAAAATCTAAGACAATAAGCAGCTGGGTGCCGATCCATGTTCTGTGCAGTTACCATAAATTAATGTGCTGGCACATCCAGGGATAGTCACTGTTTGAAGAAAAAGATTCTCATCTACAAGAATGATGTCTTGCAGTGCAAACGATGTCCATCCTTGTCCAATCTCCAGATTATCAGATGAACTTCAGCAGCTTTTAAACTGGTGATGGGTTGAGTGGTTGAGAGTTGGGAGTAGATGTTGGGTTGTCTTCTTCAGTTAACCACAGACCTCAACCACAAATAAACAATATACTACCACAGGTTGTTTATTGTTTGTTTTCCTTTCACTTCTGTGTCTTTTTTACCACCCTACTGACAATAGTCAGAAGGGCCCTCAAGGCCTCCCTTAATCTTCGGTAGGGTTTAATTAACTTTATTTACGAAATTAATTTTATTTTCACATGCCTTTTCTTTTCCTCGCCTTAGCTGGTCCCAAACGCATCATGCATCTGTCACTTTCCTAATGCACCGACCTTAGGATGTGGAAACAAACATTGTACACTTCAATTGAAGCCTGTCTCTAACCAACCAATTACTCTTTAATCTACATTACCCAGTGGCAGATTGCCCAAGCAATTGTTTTTATAATTGCGTTAACATTAATGTGAAAATTACATGATATTTCGAGACAATTGGAGGGTAGCGATGATCTAACAAAAACCTTTGGCATGAAGGGACCTTCTCTTGTTCCAAACAATATCGTTCTCTGACTATCTTAATTCAAAATGAAGCTGTAACTTTTGAGTAACTGGTTTAAAAACAATAATGCATTAGCATTGAATGTTCTCTGCTGACAATCCTTGTGATTTAATTGTTCCCCCCACCCTGCATCTTTTTTAGGACATTTGTAAAGCACTTTGGTGTCATAGAATTGGCCGAAGATGTGAAACAAAATTCATGCCAGCTGCTGAGGGAACCATTTGTGGGCTCGACAGAGTAAGGCGACAATTATGCTGTTCAATGTCGAATAGTTTCTCAAATGTACCTTTTTTTAAATGCATTCATTCATGAATATGTGCATTCTTAAACCTTGCGGTGTCCAAGGTTTTTATTTGCACATTTGGTCTCACTGTAAATGAAATTATTCCCTGTTTGAAAATCAACCATTTCATGTTTTTCAACCCTTGCTTATGGAATTCAATCTAAATTGCAGATCAAATTCCATATTAAAAAAAAACAAGCCCCAGACACTTGAGAAACTGCATAAAGATCTATGACGGCCAACTTGAAGCAACCTTCCTTACCTTACTGCACAGGTCCCAACAGTTCACTGTTTCCTGCAGCTGTGTTAAATTGTCAGGGGTTTTCCATAAATTTTAAGAAGGAACTTTCTAATAATTGATACCACTGAATTGAACCATTTGTTTCTCTACGGAAAAAATTATGATGAAAAAAATCAATCTTTATGTCATCTTCCCTCATTGAGTTAAATGTATCAATGTTTTATCTCGATTAAGAATTCAGTGAAGATATGATCAAGATACTTGCAGAAATCTCCACCAAGCTAAGAATACTAGTTCTAGCTCAGAAGATGTTACATATTGAAACATCTATTTCCATTGAATTGAAATCAAGTAGGTACGTTAGAGTGTAAGAGTCAAAGCAAGTTACATAATACGAGTAGGTTATGAGATAAAGAGCAGCAGCGGACAGAGTTAAGGATTGGGGAGCTGGTCTGGAGAGCAGAATGTTGAAATTCCCATTCTGCATTGCTGTGAAATGGGGCTCCACAATTCCATCTGAGCTTCGCAGAATTTGGCCACTGATGTTGTGACTGTAATTAACAAGACCAGAAAAAAATACAAATAAATAATGACTCAGTTAATGGTAGGACCCTGGAGAATGTTATGGAATAGTGAGAATAGTGGAATCGTTCCCTGAGTGTGGCAATACAGGTGGACAGGATGGTGAAAAATGCATTTGGCATGCTTGCCTTCATCGATAGGTGCATTGACGACAAGAGTTCGGATGTCATGTTGCAGTTGTATGAAACTGATGAAACCACACTTGAAATATTGTGCATAGTTCTTGTAGCCCAGCGCTAGAAAGTATGTCATTAATCTGAAAAGCAGAAAAGATTCATGAGGATGTTACAAGGACTGGAGGGCTTCAGTTAAAATGAGAGGTTGGATAGGCTGGGACTCGTTTTCCTAGACTGTAGAAGACTGGGGGTTGATATTATAGACATAGATATTATAAGAGATATATACAATTGTGAGGGACATCAAAAAGGTGGTTGGTCACTGTTTTCCCAGGGTATGGGAGTCTAAAACTAGAGGGCATAGATTTAAAATGAGAGGGGAAAGATTTTAAAGGATCCTGAGGGTTTTTTTTCACACAGATTGTGGTGGGTATATGGAATGAGCTGCCAGAGGTACTGTAGATGTTGGGGCAAGAACAATTATAACATTTAAAATACATTTGAACTAGTGCATCGATAGGAATGTTTTAGAGGGAGATGGGCCAAACACAGGCAAATTGGACTGGCTTGAATGTACATCTTGTTCAGCATTGAACAGTTAGGTCTAAGTGCCTGTTTTCTTGCTTTTATAAACTGTTAATCGTTTAGGACAAATTGACCAAGTGTTCTTGATTCCACTCCTCCTACTATTTCCTACTACTCTGCACAATTGTTGATGATGAAAGCCTTGGATCTTCTACCTGAAGACATAATGGACAAGCATTCTTGCCCTCTGTATTGTGCCCATTTAATCATGTTATTTGCGGTGTTTATTCAGGGGGAAAAAATGCAAAATAACTTCCAGACAAATATACAATAAACTCTCATTATAATAGATGGGGGTGGTATGGTGTTTGTTATTGTTGATTGTCCGCTGTAACTGAGTACGGTATTATTATTGTATAAGTAGTAGAAATAAAAAACTGCAGTTGCTGGTTAATACACAAAAGGCACAATGTACTGGAGTAACTCAGCAGGTCAGGCAGCATGTCTGGAGAATATGGTTAGGTGACGTTTTAGGTCGAGACCTCCAGACTCTTGGTGTGGAACTGGGGCTGGGATCTAGGTGAGTTTGATGGCCCTGGCCTGCTGGTGGTAGATGGGGAGGCAGCACAAGCCGGGGGTGGCGTGGGCAGCTGTCTATTGGTCAGTCCGCTATAACTGAAATACATAATAAAGAGGTCTGTTAAAATGAGGGTTTACTGCACCTGATTTCTGATTTCTAATCATTAGTGGAAGTTTAAATATTACGAAGATCCTTTCATTAATTACAATAACTACACGCTCTATTTGCCGTACAGAAGCTTGTTTTTTTTTATATGATCCATGCCTACAACTCATCCCAGTTTTCTTTCTGATTAATAAAGATTTATGAAATTGTGTGGTAATTACACATTAATCTGATGGCAGTTGGGTAGTATTGTCTTCATAGTGTTCCTTTTCACCTAAATCTGCAGTGTGAAAGCTTCATTTACGTGAAATATTTACTCTTATTTCTTTCTCTTTGGACGCTGATAGACCTGCTGAGTATTTGCAGCATTTTCTGTTTTATTTCTGATTTGTACCTTCACCAGGTTTTTGTTTGCTTCAAGAGACATAGTTAGTGGATATTGCCATTGAATTGTGATCCCAATCTAAATATATTTAAGTATTACAGTGGAAGGAATGTTTTAAAGACATCCAAACATTCGAATTAAACAAAACATTTATTTTAAGAATAGAATGTATTACTAATGTATATTGCTGCATATATGGGGTTATCTGAGGAGACTGAAGATGTAGATGTCATATTTAATAATCGACATTGCCAAAATGTTGCTGTACATATGTTGGTAGTGAGCTCTAGCAGAGATCAATATAATCATAATTTTTTAATGTCAGGTTAATTCAATGCAAGCACTGCAGTGATATTTCTTGGCATGAAATGAAAGACAAACAAGCTAAATGGATGTATAATTAGTAAACCATCTTTGCCAGGCTTATATTGTAAGTACTTTACAGAGCCAAGTACTTGTTGGCTCCTTAACAAAATATGACGTATGTAAGTAGCCCCAGGTTTACTTGGAGGTATTTTACTCCAACACATACAGAAGTACTTTTTGTACAGTAATTGCTCCATTTATTTTGATTTTCTGGTTCAGCTCCATAAATAAATTCTTGCATTCTATAACTCAAAAATGTAATAGTTGCCTTTGCATTGGTCATGTTACAATTATTTTTGTTTAATGGAAATTATACAGTGTCAATTTTTTGGTAATCTATAAGGGCAGCGCAGGTTGATTAGGTAGGGCCGCTTAATTCCTGCTGCATTTGGATTCAGCCAAACCTCTGGGACAGAGCTAGGATCCATTTAGCATATCTATCGGAAGTGGATGGGTGCTGCATTTCTGTACGTAAAAGAGGATAAGGAATGGCAGTGTGCCATTTTATCACCCATGGGCAAAAGGAATACCACACACTAACAGCAGAGTAAACCAGGGGAAAAATAAATAATTCTTTGTGCAAAATATAGGTACACAGGAGGCTAATTTCTAATAACTGAGAAGAAACTAACAATTTAATGAAAGGTGGAAAGTGTTGACACCTAATAGGTATCCGTAACCTGCTCGTTGAACAAGGGAAGTCTGAGATCAGGTTCCAGATTTTACGGCTATAGAATCATACATAGAAACAGCACAGAAACAGTTATTTTGTCTTACTGAGTCCATTCTAACCATCAACCATTCCTTTTTACCCTAATCCTACATTAACCCCAAGTTGATTCCCTTCTCATCCTCATCAACGCTCCCCAGGTTCTACCTTTCATGTACATACACGGGGCAATTTACAACGGCCAAATAATCTATCAGTGGGAAGACACTGAATTGCCTGTGGAAACCCATGCAGTTACGGGAAGAAGATACTAATTACACACAGACAGGAGCTGAGGTCAGGATTGAACCCAGGTCTCTGTATCACTGTGCCATCTAAAAAAAGTCAGTTTCTGTGCAGAATCAAACTGGGGCTCTCTCAAATGCAATAACAGCTGAATAACTGAAACTGTAACAAGTAGATCTTGGATAAATCCTTAAAGAAACCCCCGAGCAAGGATGAGGGTGTAGATGTGTCCAAAAAGTTGCGAAATCTGTATCCAATTAGCTCCCTGGATCCCATGTGATCTGACCTTCCAGAGCAGCCTACCATGTGGAACCTTGTTAAAGGCCTTGTTAAATCCATATAGATTAAGACTCTGCCCACATTCAGCATTCTTGGTTATTTCTTCAAAAAAAACAATCAAATTAATAAAACATGATCTCCTACACACAAATCCATGTTGCCTATTCCTAATTAATCCCAATCTTTCTAAATGCATGTATATCTTAACTCTCATAATCCTCTCGAGTAACTTTCCAACTACAGATGATAGACTTGCTGGTCTATAGCTACCATTTATTTTTCTTTGCAGTCCTTCCTAAATAGAGGCACAACATTTCCCACCCTCTAATCTTCCGGTACTCGCCCATGTCTAATGATGATTTTTATATCTCAGTGCAAAGTCCTGTGAATTCTTCTCTAGATTCCTACTGTGCCTTTAGATATATCTGATCAGGCCTGGGGGTTTATCTTCAAACATCCTGGTCCTCCATGACTGTAATACAAACTGTCCTCAAGACATCGCCACAAACATTGTTTTTGAGGTAATGTAACAGAAAAAAAAAGGAAGAAAAAATACATAATTGGTGCTAAGTTGTACAGTTCCCAAGATCTGGTGTTGACCATTTGACGTAGGAATATCTCAAGCCTTTTGACTGCCTGGCTGACCCGCAGAGCATCTGTGAAGGCAAAATCTAGTGTACTCTGCCCTTGGGACATTGGAGGGACATCATTGTTTCCACATACTGTTGGATTCTGTATCCAAGAAATACATTTCCAAAAATATCCATGTACAACTGCAAGATCCAAGTTTTGTATTGACTTGTCAACATGATATGACAGAGACTTCTAACGTATTAGTAATGGTCTTGACTTTACACATTCAGAGTTAATCAAATTTGAAGTGGTTTCGGATAACTCTGTCTGCACGTGACACCCATCTCTTCTGTGACCATAATGACTGAGGCAGGAACAACCAATCAATTTATTTCTATTTGAACTGTGATAAAGTCAAAATGAAATCATTTTGACATGATGATGATTGCAGTGTTAACGTGCAGAATGAGGGATTAAAGTTAGCAGTGAACTCTTCAATAACGTCGAGGGAAATATGCTTTCAATTACACTTACCTCACAAAATATGGGTCTGTCGTATTACATGATATCTGATGTTTCAAAGAAAAAATCCCAAACTCTAGGCAACATTCTTTCACTGTTAATAAGAAAGAATGAGGGGGAACTCATGGTATATTAGATATTTGTTAGCTAACTATTCCTGGAAACTATCTGCATGTGAGTTCATTTGTGGTTTTTGTAGCATCAATTAAATATTCTATATTTTATACTTTTATATTTTATACACTGGAGTTTAAATACTCCACTGCGGAGTTCTGCAGGAGTAGGTGCTGGGGGCGCTATGCTTCACATTGTATATTAATGATTTGGACGAGTTTGCGAATAATACAAAAATAGATGGAAAGGCAGGTAGTGTAGAGAAAGCAGGGACTCTGCAGAAGGACTTGGACAAGTTGGGAGAGTGGGCAGAGAAGTAGCAGATGGAATATAGTGTGGCAAAGTGTGGAGTCATGCATTTTGGTAGTTGGAATAAAGGTGTAGATGATTTTCTAAATGGGGATAGAATCCAGAAATCGGAGGTGCAAAGGGACTTGGGAGTGCTGGTGCATGATTCCCAAAAGGTTAATCTGCAAGTCAAATCGGTAGTGAAAAAAGCAAACTCAATGCTAGCATTAATTTCAAGAAGGCTTATATACAAAAACAGGGATGCAATGCTGAGGTAATGTATACAAAAACAGGGATGTAATGCATTTGGAATATTGTAAGCAACTTTGGGCATATCTGAGGAAGGACGTGCTGGCTCTGGAGAGGTCCAGAGGAGGTTTACAAGAATGATTCCAGGAATGAGCAGGTTAACCTATGATGAGCATTTGTCGGCCCTGTGCCTGTACTCGCTGGAGTTTAGAAGAATGAGGGGGAATCGTATTTGAAACATACAGAATACTGAACGGCTTGGATAGAGTGGTTGTGGAGAGGATGTTTCCACTAGTGGGAGAGTCTGGGACTAGAGGTCATAGCCTCAGAATGAAAGGACGTTCTTTTAGGAAGAAGATGAAGAGAAATTTCTTTAGTCAGACGGTGGTGAATCTGTGGAATTCTTTGCCACAGGGAGCTGTGGAGACCAGGTCAGTGGATGTTTTTATGGAAGAGATAAATTGATTCTTGATTAGTACAGGTGTCAGAGGTTATGGGGAGAAGGCAGGAGAATGGGGTTAGGAGGGAGAGGTAGATCAGCCATGATTGAATGGCGGAGTAGACATGATGGGCCGAATGGCCTAATTCTGCTATCACATGACCTTATGACCTTATAACTAACCCAACATATTGCTTGTTATATAAGAATTCAGCCTCTTCTCAGGTCTTCTGCTTTCTCTGCAATGCAGTGGTGCCGTCGTGGGCAATGTGTGAAGCATGGGGATTCGGGGCCAAAACCAATAAATGGGCGCTGGTCAAACTGGTCCATGTGGTCACCTTGTTCAAGGAGCTGTGGAGGAGGAGTGATGAGCAGAGAACGTCACTGCACAAGTCCAAGGTAAGGAAGTATTTGTACTGTCAACAATTCTTTCTTTCTAGAATTCTCCTGCTTTTCTTTGAGCAATCAGGAATTAAATGAGGATTCTTCTAACGTCTCACTGCAAATTCAAGAGAAAATTGGTGGGAGTCCTTGGGCCAAATTACATAAATGCCTGAGCATCGCGGTTATGAGAGTGGGCAGAATATGCATTAACCTCCAGGGAATTTGTGCTTAGGAAGCACTCTGAGTATAGGTGGGATCCATAATATCTGTGGCAATTGAAAACAGGCATGTGAAATGGCTGTAATCTAAATGTGAATCATTGATCTGTTATCCAGCAACTGCTCAGTAACGAGAAATATTTCTTGGGTTTTGATGGTTTAATTAAGTAAAAAGATACCAATAATAGGCAACGGGAAGAATAAAGCGGTATACATATAAATTATCCTGATGGTTTAATTATGGAAAAAAATAACAACACAAGTCAACAGTAAAAATAAAGCAGTGTACATATAAATCATCCTGACTATCAAAGGGGGTGCCTGAAGTAATGTTGCCCCATTCTTAAATTGAAAAAAAGTTTCCGGTCATTCTAGGAAATCAAACAATATGTGGGTGTAATGAACCTATCTCTAATCTAGCTGAAGATTTCCAACATGATGAAATGCTGGAAGCTTTTATAAACCACTCGAAATTATTAATTAATATCTGTAATGTCTGAAAACCCCCATAAACAATATAAAATTGTAAGTTTTGTGAATTTTTACTTTTTTGTTGTTTACTTATTTCATCCTACATTCTCAGCCCGACCCCCAGTAAAAATCATATGCAGTTCCACATGAAATATTACTGAATAATATTATTAAAATAAATGAAAATTAGTTTAGTTTAGAGATTATAAAGCTACATTTTAGCTTTATAATCTCAATCATCAGTTATCTAATGTCTAAAACTTTACGTATCTGGAAGTTTGAAATTCAAAGCATTTCAACTTTATTTAAGAGTGTGTTAACAATGTTTAAGAGCAGACCTTAGAAATATTTGCCTCTGAATCCAAATTCTGGTTAGCAAACTTAAACGACGAGTTTGCACAAAATCACCCTTGAAATTATACATTGGTCAGCCAGCATTCACAGATGAGTTCTGCAACATGAGAAAAAGGTGTTATGATTCTCCTAAAGCTTGCACAGTCTTTTCCAACTATAGGCAGAAATCTGAGGAGCCCCAGTCATGTAGATACTTTGAAGCTGACTAACATGAATTCTAATCAAAGGCTACAAGTGACCTTCAGCCGATGTTTCATGCCTTGACTGTAGTTGTTTACACTGCTTAACATAGATGTGTCAAGTTCCACACAGCATGTTTCCCTTGTTGACACTGAAACTGAGGAGGATTAAAATGTACCTGCTAACCTTCGCTGCTAACACCATCTAGCAATGGACAGATGAAGATCTTGGAAGGAATTCATCTACAGCTTTCCCTCCACCACAGAGAAAGATATTTAGCTGGCTTAATTTCTGTGGTGTCTCCAATTTATGTTATTTATTTTAAATGAACAATGAATGGTTACAGAAGAATAACACTGTTAAAAGTAGTTACCAGGGTAAGGATGCTAATTGACTTGTCGGAAACAATTGGGTTTCAACTTAGATGACCACAGGAGCATTCTAGCTCAGAAATATGTAAAAAGTTAAAGTGGCGATAGTTTGTGGTGTAGACAAGCTTTGTGGGAAGATCCCTGGGAGAGATTTTTTTTGCGCCAACTCATTATATCCATTAAAACAAGCCTTGCACACAAAAATATACACAAAGGCGTTTCTTCCATTGCCATTGCAGAAGCAGTGGATGATGTCTAATGAGCTGCAGTGTGGGGTGCGGGGAGAGGAGAGGTGGGGTGTTCACTGAGAGACGCTAGAGGTGGTGGGTGAGGTTGGATTAGAACTGATTGAATACTGGAGTCCAAACAACAGTGTTACTAAAGCAACAAGAAGACTAGGGGGAGCAAGACAGAGCCCTACTTGCCAGGAGTTCAGCGTCTGCAGCAGACGGCCAGGCAGTTGGAGGACGGACGGAAGGGTTGGGTTTGGGGTGTGCATTTGAGGTAAGAGAGGTGAGGAAGAGAGAGGCCAAAGATTAATACACAATAAAAGGTTTTGAATGAATGAATAAGTTTATTGGCCAAGTATTCACATACAAGGAATTTGCCTTGGTGCTCCACCCGCAAGTGACAACATGACATACAGTGACAGTTAGGAATGACACATAAAACATTAAACATTAATAATAAAACATTATTGATTAAACATGTGAATTAAATAAAATACCAGAGCAAAGGAGGCTACAGATTTTTGGTTATGAGTGGAGCTACTACTCGTGGAAAAAAACTGTTTTTATGTCTGGCTGTGGCAGCTTTGACAGTCCGGAGTCGCCTTCCAGAGGGAAGTGATTCAAAGAGTTTGTGGCCAGGGTGAGAGGGGTCAGAGATGATCTTACCCGCTCGCTTCCTGCCCCTTGCAGTGTACAGTTTGTCAATGAGGGGAGGTTGCAGCCAATAACCTTCTCAACTGAATTGAACCATCATTGCCTGTGGCAGATTGTGCTTCCTCAGCTGTCGCAGGAAGTATATCCTCTGTTGTTCCCTTTTGACTGTGGAGTCAATGGTGGCCCCGAATTTAAGGTCATTGGATGATGGTTAAAAGACTCCACAGATGTGACTGTGGTGTTGTTGATGGTGAGTGGGGTGAGGGGAGGAGGAGCTCTCCTAAAGTCTACTATCAATTCCACTGTCTAAAGAGCATTGAGCTCCAGGTTGTTGCAATGGCACCAGGACACCAACTGTGTCACTTCCTGTCTGTAGGCAGATTCTTCCCCATCCTGGATCAGTCCATTCAGGGTTGTGCCGACCGCAAACTTGAGAAGCTTGACAGAGGAGTCTGTGGAGGTGCAGTCATTGGTGTAGATAGAGTAGTGGGGAGGGGAGGGTATGCAGCCTCGCTGTGCTCCTATGCTGAGGGTTTGCGGGTCCAAGATGTGCTTGATCCACCGACAGAGCGGTTCAGGCACAGTCAACTCGGAAGGTTTGGAGTGTAATAGCTCTGGCACAATGGTATTGAATGCAGAGCTAAAATCAACAAACAAAATCCTCGCATATGTCCCTCAGACCTGCCAAGTAATACAGATTTTCCGTATTTTGTACGGAAATGCGATAAGAGTATGGATGTATGATTTTACGTTGTTAAATACGGATTTTTAAAAAGTCCATATTTAACAATGCAAAATCAACCATAGATAATCATAACAACGAGTCTCTCTCACTCCCTCTCTCACCCTCTCGCCTCGGCATTCCCAACATCATTTGCCGTTTTGCGGGGACGGCTGCATCTGCGGTTCCTTCCTGTTGTGGGGGGGGGGGGGGGGGGGGGGGGGGGGGAGCCCTGGCCCGGGGAGACTCCTGGTCCGTTCCCTCTGCGGGAGCCACCTGGACCGCTGAGTTCCTCCAGCACTCTGTTTTTTGTTTGGTTTTGGAGTTGAAGGTGGTCACGGACGTGGGGTGGCGGGGTGGCTCAGCGGGACGGGCAGCGGTTCTGTGGAGAGGGAGTGGGTGGAGTTTCGGATCGAGACTCTTCAGACAATCACGTACTCTCACCGACGAGAGTTCAGTTCAGTCTGGGGAGGGGGCCTCGACCTGAGGCGTCGCCCGTTCCTTCTCTCCAGGGTCGCTGCCTGTCCCGCTCAGTTGCTCCAGCTCTTTGTGTCTATCTTCAATTTCAGAGTTGAGTGGAAGGCACGGAGTGCTGGGGGAGCTCAGCGGGCCGGGCGGCGTCTGTGGAGGGAGCGGATTGGGAGTTGTTTCGGGCCAGGGTCCTTCTTCGGTGGTGGGGAGCTGCAGATGCAGTTGTTTTTGCGGGGAGCCGGGTGAGGGGGAGGGAGTGAGAGGGAGAGGGGGAGTGGATAGCGAGAAAGAGATGAGGGAGAGAGGGGGGGAAGTGGGGAGTGGGGCGGGAGAGAGAGCAAGGGATGGAGGTGCAGTGGGAGAGGGAGAGAGAGTGGGGGGGGAGGGGAGGGCTGGGGGGGCGGGGGATGGAGAGGTTCTGGCCTCTTGATCCCGGGCACCGCGGTGGATCAACGCTTGCGGGGATGGTCATCCAGATCTTGAAATTTTGAGTGCGTGTAGATTTGGTCTGCTGTGATTTTTGGAGGTACAGTGTGACTTTTTGTGTCCTTGCATTTTGTGGGCGGCGGGATCTTGGGTCAATTTGGTGGGATGTTGGTGGGGCAGGGGGTCGGGCTGATCTCGGTTGTTCCCAATGGTAGAGTTGCTGTCTTACAGCACCAGAGACCTGGGTTCGATCTTGACTAGGGTTGCTGGAGTAACTCAGCGGGACAGGCAGCAACTCTGGAGAGAAGAAATGGGTGAAGTTTCTGGTCGAGACCCTTCTTCAGACTGAACTGAACTCTTATTGGTGAGAGTACTTGTGATTGTCTGAAGAAGGGTCTCGACCGAAACGTCACCGTTCTCTCCAGAGTCGCTGCCTGTCCTGCTGAAATACTCCAACTTTGTGTGTCCATCTTCAATTTCAGAGTTAAATAAATAACACAGAGTGCTGGAGGAACTCAGCGGGCAAGGCGTCATCTGTGGAATGAATGGATTAGGAATTGTTTCAGGCCAGGGTTCTTCTTCAATAGGAAGGAATGCAGATCAGGCATGATATTCTTCCAATTTAAATCGGAATTCTGATTTTTTTGTTTTCCTATTTGTCAATTTTTTGTTGCCCGATTATTTGGTGACCAATCGACCACTGTTTCTAAGGGGGTTGCGTCAAATCACCGACCAGCTTCGGGAAACGTTAAGAGGCTGGAATCTCTCTATATCTCGTTCTTTCTCTCTCTCTCTCCCCTCCCACTCCCCCTCTCTCTCCCGCTCTCCCTCTCTCGCTCGCGCTCTCACTCTCCCACTCCACATCTTTCTCTCACTCTCTCTCTCTCTTATGTGCTTGCAGACAGCGGCTGATTGGACGTGAATTTTAAGATCCATGACAGAATGTTTTAAATAATATCAATGAATTGAGACAAAAGCAGCTAGGGAGGGATATTTTCCAGGATCCAGTTCTATTGAACATAGACAAAATGCTGGAGTAGCTCAGCGGGACAGGCAGCAACTCTGGATAGACGGAAGGGGTCATGTTTCGGGTCGAAACCCTTCTTCAGACTGAGAGTCAGGGTAGAGGGAGACACAGAGATAAGGTAAGGTGAGAACGAGACATCAAAGGGGATACAGTTCAAGGAAAATGTAAAATAGATCATTGTTAGCTAGGAGAAGTTGACAACAATGCATAGAGATACAATTTAAAAGGGACAGTCAGACTGGTCAGAGAACTAGGGATGGCGAGAGAAGGAATGCAAGAGTTACTTAAAGTTAGAGAATTCAATGTTCATACCGCTTGGATGGAAGCTGCCCAATCGAAATATGAGGTGATGTTCCTCCAATTGCACTAGGCCTCACTCTGACAGAAAGGTCAGTATGGGAATGGTAGGGGGAGTTAAAGTGCTTAGCAACTGAGAGATCAGGTGGGTTTCAGCAGACTGAGCGGAGGTGTTCAGTGAACCTGAAAAGACTGTCAGGGTCCTTGGACGGATTCAAGGGAGGAGGTGTAGGGACAGGTGTTGCATCTCTTGCGCTTGCAGGGGAAAGTACCTGGAGAGGGGGTGGTTTGGGTGGGAAGGGACGTTGGCCAGGGAGTTGTGAAGGGAACGGTCTCTGCAGAAAGCGGAAAGGGGTGGAGATGGGATGATGCGGCTAGTGGTAGGATCCCGTTGGAGGTGGCGAAAATGTCGGAGGATTATGCGCTGCATGCGACGGCTGATTGGGTGAAAGATGCGGATTAGGGGAACTCTATCCCTGTTGCGACTGGGGGGAGGGGGAGCAAGAGTGGAGCTGCAGGATATCGAGGAGACCCGTGTGACGGCCTCATCTATGGTGGAAGAAGGGAACCCCTGTTCCCTAATGAATAAGTCATCTCAGATGTCCTGTCATGGAGTACCTCATCTTTGCGCAGCTATTGGGTAGACGGAGGAATAGGGTCTTTGCAGGAAGCAGGATGGGAAGAAGTGTGGTCTAGATGGCTGTGGGAGTCAGTAGGTTTATGATAGATGTCAGTCGATAGTCTATCTCCCGTGATGGAGACGGTGAGATCAAGAAAGGTTAGGGAGATGTCGAAGACGGTCCAAGTGAATTTAAGTGTAGGATTGAAATTAGTAGTGAAGTTAATGAAGTCCGTGAGTTCTGCATGGGTGCAGGAGGTGGCCCCGGTGCAGTCGTCAAAGTGTCATTCGTTAACATAGTTAAGGGAACATAGTTAAGGGAAAGATGGATGTTTATTGAATTTACAATGCATTTATGCAGAATTTATTTCTATACATTTAGTCTTTGATATGGTTGTGAAACATTTCTGATCTATTAAGAGATGTTAGTTGAACTAAGGGGTTAAGATGTAAGAAATAAAATTGTAAAGTTTTGTTATGAATTGATTACAATTGATCGAGATTCATGCTTATTTTATTTATACCTAATCGATTCCTCACCACATGATCTGATATTGTTATGGCTCTCCGACTGAGGAAGAAGCATTTACATCTTGCATACATCGAAGCATAAAATAATATCTCCTCAGTCACACTTTACTGGAAGACACCTTATCACTCAAATATCCTATCAATTATAGCCACATGGTATTTGTCAAGTGGAGGCCATCTAGCTCAGGAGAGCTGGGAATTGTCAGAAATTCACACCAGAGAAGATACAATCTCTGAATCACAGATATCGCTGCATTGAATATTGAAAAGCCAACCAATTATACGTCAGTTATACATCCTCAGTTAGTGTTCAATTTAGAAGTCCACGCATTAGAATGAAAAAATGTTATCTTAATATATGTATTTAACATGAGGCTTCTCTACACTTGTAATGATACATTGAATTGTCCACCGGTTGAGATTTCCCATTTTCAAGGAGGAAGTGGGAGCTACATAATTGAGCAATGCATCTAAGTCTCGGATTAATGTAAGATCCTTATATTCCCTTTCAACCAAGCACAGCGCCACATCAGATTCATTCATGTAGAATAAACATTTTACTAGTTGGTCCAACTGCAAAATTATTCCATTAACTCCAACTGAGTTTATCATTCTACATCATAACATCCCTCCCTACATCATTAACATTTTCCAGCCTACAATCATCTAAGATCTCATTAAGTACATCTTTTCATGAAGAATTATAGTAATGCTATTGACCTTTTAATAGACTTCAAAGCATGTTTGACATTAATGATATGATGAATGGGTGTAATTAGGCTTGCTGCATTTCCAGTACATGGAAAACTATTATAACATTATATATGATTGACCAGTTGTCAGTATAAAATGGAAATTGTGCAACCAGGCCAATTGTATGTACCAGAAGGAAAATTGAGGTGTTTTGGTAGGGAATTAACTAAGTCTTGACTTGTTTGGAAGCATGTAAAATAACAAGAATAATTTCTTAGTTTGGAGATGTATGGACAATTATTTATAATGTTGGTACAAGTAACCTAACAATGGTTTATGTTGTGTTTGCCTAACATTTTGAGTCAACTTCCCCCTAATTATTGGTAATTAGAGAAAGTGGTGGGGGTGGAGCAAGGTGGTGGAGTGCATTTATGTCCTTAAGCTAAATTTCTAATTTAATTGGACACTGGCATATTGAACCAATCTAGCGCAACACAGTGCCAGAAATATTTCTGTTGTCCAACTGAGCAAAGATGTCCAGTTGGTAATATGCTCATTCAGTAGTTTTAGATAAGTTTCCAGACTAATCAGTTGAACTACTGAGACATTTAGACAACAACTTCCCATGAATGGCATTAAACAAAACAGCAGGATATCTAAACTGTTGAGCCTCAACAAAGTGATAGACACAACATTATTTTAGTACTGGAAAAGATGTGTATCTGTTCGTATGCTTTTTCCAGATGGAAGTGAGATTATTTTGAATAGAAACCACTCCACAAACATTTCCTGATTCCTTCGAACTGTAATTAGTAAGGAAATGGAGACAAAAGAGACTGAAGATGCTGGAATCTTGAGCAAAAAACAAAGAGTTGGAGGAATCAGCATGTCAGGCAGCATCTGTGGAGGGAATTGACAGGCAACGCTTTGGGTTGGGGCACAAAACATCATTAGTGAGGAAGGTTGCTGATATTTTGTTAGGACACATACATAAGCACCTACTAGTATCTAGACAATTATTGGTTTTGTATTAATCTCATAATATCCCAAACTTAGTTGTTAATGAACATTATTAAGAAGTCATGCACGGTGACCTCACACAGTGCTCAATTCTTGGTGCTGCCTATGTGAAATTGTTGTGTGTGTGCAAGAAAGCACAAGTGGCCTGGGCCCCACGAGCTAATCTAGACCTTGAATGCAGGACTGAGACCTCTTCTAACATTATTAAAAGGGACCTGACCATCCTTGCCTGAGCTACTGGCAGTGAATCCAGGAAGTCCAATATCTTCCAGGTTGTTTCTTCTTCAAGTGTTCTTATTGAATGTTCCTGCCACTCCACTCTCACCGCCAGGATCCTCGTGATCTATTTCCAGACTAACCTTAGCCTCCCCACTACTTGTGTCGCTAATTCACATGCTCAACAACTCTACCAGCCCTGCAATCTTTTGCTAGTAGCTTGTTCATCGCCATCACTAACCAGTCATTTCCACTCATATTTTTCACTTGCTCCAACCCCAAACCTTGAACTCCCCAGACTGACGGAATCATTGGTCGTCCCTCAGCCACTTTTCCCACTCTTGATCTTCACTCCACCAAACCATTCTCCAAACATCCCTCTTCCTTGCCATTCTGCAATACGCTATCATTTACCTGACAATCTAGCCCATCCCTCCTTTCTCCACGGTAGCCTGCACCTTACTTGCAAGATGTGTTTATGTGATGTGATTGTCAAGCTCTAGTTTAGTCAGTAGGTGCAGACTTAGAAACATAGAAAAGAGTTGCAGGAGTAGGCCATTCAGCCCCTCCTTCAATATGATCATGGCTGATCATGCAGAATCAGTACCCCATTCCTTCTTTCTCCCCATATCCCTTGATTTCGTTAGCCCTAAGAGCCACATCCAACTCTCTCTTGAATACATCCAGTGAATTGGCCTCCACTGCCTTCTGTGGCAGAGAATTCCATGGATTCACAACTCTCTGGATATAACCATATAACAATTACAGCATGGAAACAGGCCATCTCGGCCCTTCCAGTCCATGCCGACCATTTGTTTTCCCCTAGTCCCATCTACCTGCACTCAGACCATACCCCTCCATTCCCTTCCCGTCCATATACCTATCCACTTTACTTTTAAATGTTAACATCGATCCTGCCTCCACCACTTCTGCTGGAAGCTCATTCCACACAGCCACCACCTTCTGAGTAAAGAAGTTCCCCCTCACGTTACCCCTAAACTTCTGTCCCTTAATTCTCATGTCATGCCCTCTTGTTTGAATCTTCCCTACCCTCAATGGGAAAAGCTTATCCACGTCAAGTCTGTCTATCCCTTTCATCATTTTAAAGACCTCAATCAAGTCCCCCCTTAACCTTCTGCGCTCCAAAGAATAAAGACCTAACTTGTTCAACCTTTCTCTGTAACATAGTTGCTGGAACCCAGGCAACATTCTAGTAAATCTCATCTGCACTCTCTCTATTTTGTTGACATCCTTCCTATAATTAGGCGACCAAAATTGTACACCATACTCCAGAATTGGTCTTACCAATGCCTTGTACATTACTTCCCTACTCCTATATTCAATGCTCTGATTTATAAAGGCCAGCACACCAAAAGCTTTCTTTACCACCCCATCTACATGCGATTCCACCTTCAGGGAACTATGCACAGTTATTCCTAGATCTCTCTGTTCCACAGCATTCCTCAATTCCCTACCATTCTCAGCGAAGGAGATGGCCTTTGACTGCCTGTAAGTAAATAGCGACCCCACTCCATTGGCTTCGACCAAACGGCAACCTATTTTTAGTCGAGGCCGGTTTTGATTTTGTTGAAATAATCGAAGGAACATAGAAGAAGCCTCGACCACGCGGAAACCACTTTCGACCATTAGGGAGGGTGACCAAACCTTCCGGGAATCTCATGGAAACCTTGGGTGGGGCGCAAGGTCACCAGAGATTTCCGTTCAGGTTTCCTAAGTGGGACAGGGGCATTACCCGCCATTAGCGAGTCTTCCCGAGTACCTGACGTTAGCGCTAAGAGATGTCCCCAAGCTCCGACGTACCCGCTACGTTCATTCTCTGTGCTTATCACAAGTTTGATTTTTTTTAAACTCGGGAGAGCTCTTGGAATGAACTCGTACCATGGGACAGGGCTTTAAGTCCCTGTGATGGAAAGCACCAGCCTTCAGTGTACTACTAAAGATCTGAATGGTAATGCACCACGCCAATGTAGCATAACGAGTGCAATTTTAAGAGGACTGAATCTGTAAAAATATTTTTCATATTTGTTACTTTTCTTGATTCATCGATGGAATGTGAATGTTGCTAACCGTATCCAATTGCTCCTAAGTTAGGGGCTACTGTAAAAAGTAAACTTTTTGCTCTAGTTGTAGAGTCAATTGCAGGCCAGACTGGGAAAGGGTGGCAAATTCAACTTCCTTTAACATAAATGAAACAGATAATATTTTTGTTGTAATTGAAATGGACATGTTATTCATATTCGTTTTTTATTCCATGCTGCGGAAGAGTTAAGATGTGTTTCCTAATCAATACTCCAAATGTTTGATTTCTAGTCCAGTACCAATGACTAAGAAGTGTTTCTGTATGTTCAAGAAGGAACTGCAGATGCTGGAAAATCGAAGGTAGGCAAAAGTGCTGGAGAAACTCAGCGGGTGGGGCAGCATCTATGGAGGGAAGGAAATAGGCAACGTTTCGGGCCAGTCTGAAGAAGGGTTTCAGCCCGAAACATTGCCTATTCCCTTCGCTCCATAGATGCTGCAGCACCCGCTGAGTTTCTCCAGCACTTTTGTCTACCATTGTGTTTCTGTATGCATGGACCAGCTTCAGTCTGTGTATCAATGTGACTGAGCACATGGATCATGTTGGAGAGAATTTCTCATGTAGTATCAATTATATTAATGGGAAAATGAGGTCTGCGGCAGGAGTTTGAACACTGCTGGGAATACCTAAGTGTTCCTCTGAGGTAAATAAACAGTGTCTTAATGCATTGATGAAGACAGTACGATCATAATGTTTGTTCTGAATACGTGAACGTAACGCATGTGAACAATTGACTTTTTCTCCTAGGCCCCAGTATGGAGGAAAATTCTGTGATGGTGGCACTCGTATGTACAAGCTCTGCAATAATCAAAATTGCCCCAATAATAGTGTGGACTTCAGATCGCAGCAATGTGCTGAATACAATAGCAAGCCATTCCGAGGGTGGTACTATAGCTGGAAGCCATATGTGCATGTTGAAGGTAAGTGTGTATTTGCTTTTTTAAGTTGTAACAAATTGTTTTGCAAATCTTAAGCAATGCCGTATATTCTTTGCAGATGAATGATTGCTTTGCTAAGTATGAGTTTTAATCTTTGAAATTGGAAATGAATTTGAGCCTAAAGCTTCCAATATATATTTTTTAAATGTCACCTTTTGGACTGTGGTTGGAAAATCAGGACATATGTGTTATATATGCTTTAAAAAGGCAGAAAGAAAAAATAGCCAAAGAAAACCAAAGGTCAAAGGATTAAGCTACATGGGGTGAGCTTTGGCTAGGTGTCAAGGACAGATTAAATAATGCTCATGCCAGGGATGTGTGGAATGCAGGAAACAGCTTAGGATAGAAGACTAGAAAAATTAATAAACTTCAGATGTGTTTAGACTACAGAAGGTTTATAAACCTGTGCAAACATTTTGAATCTGAAACTTGGCATACAGGCACCCAATGAGGGTGGCATAGGATTGTGATTGTGGACAAGTAGGAAACATCATATGAAAATAGAGTGGCATAGTTGGGAGAGCTACTGCCTCACAGTACCAGAGACCCAGGTATGATCCTGACCTCAGGTGCTGTCTGTGTGGAGCTTGCATGTTCTTCCCATGACCACGTGGGTTTCCTCTGGGTGCTCCGGTTTCCTCCCACATCCCAAAGATGTGTGGGTTTGTAGGTTAATTGGGATCTGTAAAAGTGCCCCTAATGTATTGGGAGTGGATGAGAAAATGGGATAACGTAGAACATGAGTGAATGGGTGATCGATGGTCGGCATGGACTCGGAGGGCCGAAGGGTCTGTTTCCATGTTGTATCTCTCTTTATAGGAAGTTGTCAAATTGCAGTTTGCATAGAGGGGAGGTTGGGCGATTGACCAGGGCTTTAGTAAAGAGGGAAAGCCTGTACATTGTCAATGTGGGAATATTTAGTAGCAGTGAGGTAAAGGAGATGTGATTTTAACAATAACACAATAACAGGGTACTACAGATGTCAGAAATCATAAATAAAAGCACAAAATCCAAAAAAAGCTCATCAGATCTGGTAACACCTGTGGAAAGAGGAACAGAGTTGTTATCTCTAGGAGCTAGGACCTACCATCAGTGCACCATTAGCGTATTAGAGTGCTGCTAGAAGTCTTTGATCTGCGATGTCCTTTCTCTCTGTGTGGATGCTGACTGACAAACTATTTCCGGCATTTTCTGTTTTAGTGTTAACATTACTTACTTTTGAAATAAATTCTGAAAACAACTTTTATGTTCTTCTGACTAAAGTGTTGGCGAGCTCCCCAATTCATCAATGTGAGGACTGTCAGAATTGAGAAATATAATAATGTCATTACATGTCCTCGCAGCCAAACCCGTATCCCACATTAGTTGGAAGGGAATTGTTTGAAAATGCAAGCCTCATGATGTACATAGAGCCAGGGCACTGTGGAGAATGATGATAAGCACATTCTCCATCTCGTGGTCAGCCAGCAGTCTGGACAAAATGAGTGCCACAGTCTTTATCGTGGGGTGTGCGAACTAGAGGAGATGATGGATGGTGGAAGGGACAATAGAGGTCCCCCCACAACAGTACTCAGAGCGGCTGCCTTCCTAAACTTTCCCCCATTCCCTGTCGCCACTGATTTTCCAGGTTCTATTTCCACCTTCCATCAGCACTGCAGCCAACCACTATTTAGGTGGCCTGAAATCAGCAAATTGGCTTGGATTGGCTGCTTAGCATCTGTTAAATAAAATCCACAGTGGGGGTCTGGCCAATAGTCAAAATCTAATCCATAATGTGTTTAAACGCTCATTCCAACCCAGCAACAGCATGCTTTAATTGCAAGTTGTTTTACTCCCCAGTGGAACAATGAGAATTGTTCTCAATTTCCTTCACTGCCATTCTAATCAACTCTTGATGAGAGTGATGGTTTGTGCCAATTTGTGGCCTGTTTTGTATGAGTAATTGTGGCCACAGAAAATGCACTGGGACTGTCCCAAGTATTGAAAGAATAGGATGACTATCAACTCTCCAAACTGCAGAAACCACAGCCACTACCTGTGGTGTGTTTCATATTTTGTTTTTGAATACTTTGAGCCTTAATGAACAGGCTGGCACAAATCTCTGGCAGAGTCCAACAAAAGGGTTGTTATTTCTTGAAAGGACAAATAGCATGTTAGGTCTTGGATGTGTTTGCTTAGAAACTGAGTGGCATTAGTTTATAACAAGTTTTGTTTGAGGGCTCGCCAGTGGGAAATGCGGAATCAAGGAGCAGGGCTGCTGAACAGCTTGGCCTTTCCATCGGAATGCTCTGTCATTGCCGAGCATGCAAGGAAATTGAGTGGGACCAGGGAAAATCACAAACTCTCTGCAGTTTGCACTCCCTGATTTCTTATAAAATGTAAATGTGCAGTGCACAAAACCATGGCACTAAAATATTCAACTTGAAAGCAAGAAATCATGTGCTGGAATTGCTTTTAAGACTTATCTTTTACTATGTAATTAAGGCTGCTCTGTACACTTTTCAAAAAACTAAATCTCAGCTTGTCATTTCCAGACCACGATCTTTGCAAACTCTACTGTGCTGCAGAAGACTTTGACTTCTTCTTTGCTCTTTCAAGTAAAGTCAAAGATGGAACACCATGCTCAGAGGAAAGATCTGATGTGTGTATAGATGGCATATGTGAGGTAAATTGGGTGTGTTATCGATATTCACCCCCATAACTATCCTTGAACTCTAGCTATCACCAATACCCCCAGTTCTCTGCCATAATATGTACAGGTTCATTCCACAACATAATGGAGTGGACATTTTCCAAGTTTGATTTATATAACAAAACATTGCACAACTGAAAACATACATTCAATGCAGGATGTTACCATTCCTGTGCAGTGATAAGAAGAACATGAGCATATTGATCATCGGATTCAGCAGATCTGAAATTTTAGCGGTTAAGTTGTTGATGCTGTACTCTATAATTAAAATAGCAAACATTTATCCAACTCCGAGAGCTTAAAGTGTATTTTTATCTCTGGATTTGTGGGTGTGAGTGGAGTTAGGAGCAGGAGCAGGTGGAAGGTAACATGTTTTCAAATCTGGAGCTCACCTCAGACATGCTGACTTCAGAGTGACACAGTGGAACAGCGGGAGAGTTGCTGCCTTACAGTGTCAGAGACCAGGGTTCGATCCTGTCCACGTGTGCTGTCTGTATGGAGTTTATACATTCTCCCTGTGACCACGTGGGCTTTCTTCAGGTGCTCCGGTTTCCTCCCACATTCCAAAAACGTGCAAGTTTGGAGGTTAATTGTCTTCTGTGAATGATCCCTAGTGTGTAGGATAGAACTAGTGTGCAGGCGATCGTGGTCGGCGCAAACTCAATGGGCTGAAGGGCCTGTTTCCACGCTGTATCTTTAAACCAAACTGAGGTTTAATGGAGACAAGTTAAAGAGTGGTAACGACAACTGATCCACTGTCAGAAAGAGAGTCAAGGGGGCGCAAGTAAATATTTTACTTTACAGCCATGGAGGGTGGCTTGATATTCTGTAAAGGTCATCAGCCTTCCCCCACTTCAACCTCCTGCTGACAATGGGATGGAGAATATCTGGGATGGAGAATCTCTGCAGAAGATTTGAACTGCTGTTGATGGCCAGGAAGAACAGGATTGTACAACAGGCTTACAAACTTTATTTCTCTATCTGCAGTGATGCCTGACATGTTGATTATTTTCAATATTTTCTTATTTAAGTTTGCAGCTTCACCCTTAACCACACTTCGCCCCATTCACGTTACCTTCATCTCCTTAGTCGATAGTCTTTCTGTGCTCACTGTTGATCTCTGACACCTTGCACTGTGCCACCACTGCCCCCCACCCACTTAGCACCACTCCTGTCCCCTCAACCTCTTTCATCCACGCGTTATGTGCTTTCCTGGCAACAGAGAGCCAAGCTGTTTTAATGTGGCAGGCAGACAGATACAAATATAAAGACATCTCACAATCTATGCCCTGCAGCTCTCTTCACAGTCCCATATCAATAATAGGCAACTTCAATCTGCGGTGGCAGCAAATGATATCAACGACTGGCTATGCCTTTTTTTCATTAGGATTTGAGGATTTATCTGAGGATTTCTATCATCCCCAGAGTGTCCACTGGTGCAAGAATGGGGCTGCCAGAGAATAAAGACTCCCATCAGCAAAAACAATAAGTGCTTGAGGAACTCAGCAGTTCAGGTAGCATCTCTGGAGGATGCTGTGTCAGAACCTTTCTTCAGAGTTGGAATAAGCCCATACTCTGTTCCCTGGATGAACCTGGCCTTCAAGAACCCACAAAGGCTCCAGAATTTGTACATCCAAGGATTTTTGTAGAGACTTTAGTTGAAGTCAGGTCGGGGGGGAGTTCCCCCCACCACGGGTACCATGTAATCCCGTGCTACCTGCTCCATGGTCGCATAGTCGGTGACTAAACCGTCTCCCCCACCTGGTTTGCCAGGTGAGGAGGGGGCTGTGGACCATCAGCAGGACCAAAAACAAGACATGTCAAAGGGCCGATGAGCTTCTAGAGAGCCAACGGCCATCCACACTTCAGTAGAAGTTGCGATCACTGTCGTACATAGCATTGTAAGGAATGATGATAAAGCACACACACACACAAATCCTATACTTCCAGCGGCGGAAGTCCGCAGGAACTGGTGGATAGAGATGTGAGATCCACATCCCGTCACCGTTCCCGTCGGAAACCTGCACCACTGCATCGCTAATGTTTTCAACAATGATGAATTTAGTTCCTAAATAATGCAGTTTACAAACAGGACCTGCTGTGAAAGATCTATAGTTGTTTGAAGGACAGGGGGTCCTTGTATTCTTCACAGTAAGTGCCGTGCTGCAGTTTGCGGCCTGTTTGCCAGATTGGTGCTATCACTGCATTCTTATGGTGGCTGCTGAGTTGAGGGATCCAACCAACTGCACACAAAAAACATTATCACAGATCCTTGATAACCCCCCCCCCCCCCTCCAAGCAGTATCTTGGATACATGCAAGCTCTGTCCATTGCACAAACCAGCCTCAGCTGGTCGTTTCTGTCCCAGCTGCTGCCTTGGGAAAGCGCCCAACATAACCAAGGACCACTCGCATTCTCTCTTCTCCCCACTTGCCTGTCGGGCTGAAGATACAATATCTTGAAAGCACCCAACACCAGATCCAAGAATTGCTTCTTCCTAGCTATTTACACTGGAACTAACCTTTTAAATGCTACGGATGAATTCCTGATCTCCCAATCTACCTTCTTGCAGCCCTTGAACTTCTTTATCTGCACACTCTCTGCAATTGTAACACTAAATTCTGCATTCTGCTTTTATCCCTCTCTTTTACATTTTCACTCTATCGCAGTTCATGTGACAATTCTTGCCATAGAGGGAGTACAGAGAAGGTTCACCAGACTGATTCCTGGGATGGCACGACTTCCATATGAAGAAAGACTGGATAGACTCGGCTTGTACTCGCTGGAATTTAGAAGATTGAGGGGTGATCTCATAGAGACTTACAAAATTCTTAAGGGGTTGGACAGGCTAGATGCAGGAAGATTATTCCCGATGTTGGGGAAGTCCAGGACAAGGGGTCACAGTTTAAGGATAAGGGGGAAGTCTTTTAGGACCAAGATGAGAAAATCGTTTTTCACACAGAGAGTGGTGAATCTGTGGAATTCTCTGCCACAGAAGGTAGTTGAGGCCAGTTCGTTGGCCATATTTAAGAGGGAGTTGGATGTGGCCCTTGTGGCTGAAGGGATCAGGGGGTATGGAGAGAAGGCAGGTACAGGATATTGAGTTGGATGATCAGCCATGATCATATTGAATGGCGGTGCAGGCTCGAAGGGCTGAATGGCCTGCTCCTGCACCTAATTTCTATGTTTCTATGTTTCTAATTATAAACCAATTCCAATTCCAAGTGTCAGTGATCTAATTCTGGACTGGTACTTCTTTATATATTCCCTATTGAATTCATTTACATTGGAGAAAAATCTGAAGGCCTCAAAAATAGGGTTCACTGATGATTCCTTGGGATCATCAATCAGAACATCCACCACATGTGAATTGTATCCCAATTCCTGCCTATCCTTCTTGCCGTCATTCCCTGGTACCACTTGGTAAAAAGAGCTTTATAGACCCAACATAATCATAAAAATACCTCTATCTTTTGCAAGTTCAGGGAATGGGCCCCACATTCCAATTCATGACACACGTGCCTGCCTAGTTTAGTCTCTATTTGAGCCGAAGCATATTAGATGCATAGACAATAGGTGCAGGAGTAGGCCATTCGGCCCACCGAGCCAGCACCGCCATTCAATGTGATCATGGCTGATCATCTACAATTCTGCCTTCTCCCCATACCCCTTGATTCCTCTAGCCCTAAGAGCTCTATCTAACTCTCTTTTGAATGCATCAAGTGAATTGGCCTCCACTGCCTTCTGAGGCAGAAAATTCCACAAATTCACAACTCTCTGTGTGAAAAAGTTTTTCCTCATCTCAGTTCTAAATGGCCTACCCCTTATTCTTAAACTGTGGACCCTGGTTCTGGACTCCCCCAACATAGGGACCGTTTTTCACATCTAGCATGTCCAATCCCTTAATAATCTTATATGTTTCAATAAGATCCCCTCATTCTTCTAAATTCCAGTGAATACAAGCCCAGTCACTCCATTCTTTCATCGTATGACAGTTCTGCCATCCCAGGAATTAACCTTGTTAACCTACGCTGCACTCCCTCAAGAGCAAGAATGTCCTTCCTCAAAATTAGGGGACCAAAACTGCACACAATACTCCAGGTGCCGTCTCACCAGGGCCCTGTACAACTGCAGAAGGACCTCTTTGCTCCTAGGCTCAACTCCTCTTGTTATGAAGGCCAACATGCCATTAGCTCCCTTCACTGCCTGCTGTACCTGCGTGCTTACTTTCAGTGACCGGTGAACAAGGACCCCCAGATCTTGTTGTACTTCCCCTATCCCCAACTTGACACCATTCAGATAATAATCTGCCTTCCTGTTTTTGAAAGTGGATAGCCTAACATTTATCAACATTAAACTTCATCTGCCATGCATCTTCCCACTCATCCAACCTGTCCAAGTCACCCTGTATCCTCATAGCATCCTCCTCACAGTTCACACTGCCACCCAGCTTTGTGCCATCTGCAAATTTGCTAATGTTACTTTTAATCCCTTTAATCTAAATCATTAATGTGTATTGTAAATAGCTGCGGTCCCAGCACCGAGCCTTGCGGCACCCCACTGGTCACTGCCTGGCATTCTGAAAGGGACCCGTTAATCCCTACTCTTAGTTTTCTGTCTCCCAACCAAATTTCTATCCATGTCAATACCCTGCCCGCAATAGCATGTGTTCTAATTTTGCCCACTAATCTCCTGTATGAGAGCTTATCAAAGGCTTTCTGAAAGTCCAAGGACACTACATCCATTGGCTCTCCCTTGTCCATTTGTCGGAGTAGCGCTGTCCTCTTTAACTACCCTTGCTACTTTTCTCGGGACTACAATAGTAGTATAATTATTACTCCTTCCAGATCTGCTTGTTGACCATGGCAATCTTCCACATTGCATAGAAAATTCTTGATTAGGACGGGTGTCAGGGGAGAAGGCAGGAGAATGGGATTGAGGGGGAAAGGAAGATCAGCCATGATTGAATGGTGGAGTAGTCTTGATGGGCAGAATGGCCTAATTCTGCTCCTAGAACTTATGAAGAGAGTACCTTTCCTGAAGCTCATTCCACATGTTACATGGTTACTATGTGTTTGAATAGCTAGCTGGGTCAGACTCTGTTCCTCAATATAAATTGTATATATTTTCCCTGCTCAATTACTTTTAGTACTCACATTATTAGCAGCATTCAAATAGTTTCCCATGTTGTTAAGAATGTTTAGCTGAATCTGTCAGTTTGAGGAAAAAGCACTCAGAGCTACATCATTAGTAAGGGAGTTAGCCCACTCACTGCCAGGATCAGCTTGTAAAGCCCTCATGAAGCACTCATTATTAAATAGTCCATTCATGGTTTACAGAGTGATGTTTTATTACTCCTTCCAATCACCAAGTGAAAGATTTCACTGTTACTAAAGTTATGAATGAAATCTGCAACAAGAGTGCTTTCTTAAAACACCTTTTAACTTGTAAATGTAGATTTGAATTAAGCATGTTCAGAATACAAAATAGAAACTATTTAACGATACCGTGCTACATGTATAATGCAGTGAAATTCATGCGATCATGCAGTGTTGTTCTCATATTTATTTTCATCCCTCACAGGCCGTTGGATGTGACCGTGTTCTCGGTTCTAAAATTGAGCCAGATGCTTGTGGTGTCTGCAAAGGGAACAACTCCACGTGTAAAATCTTCAAGGGTCAATACACCAAACAGCACTATGTAAACCGTACGTTTTGATCTGTGTTATGTACTGAATCTCCCACGGTAGTAATCACGATGCCCATCTAATCCACTGAGTAAGGGGATACAGACTTTTAAGCCTCATAGATATGCACCGTATAAAATTTAATCCAAACTCCTATTAATACTTATAATTGAAGCTAAGGTTGCCAGCAGATCTGGGTGATCTGATTTAAGATTCATGTGTAAGTTTGGCAAGGCCACTGAAACTGTTTGTGCAAACCTTTTGACCCACAAAATTAACATAGGACAAACTAATAACTCGGTCTGATTGCCAAGTCTAAAGGACTACAGATGGTCCCCACATAATATTATAAACATTATAACAATCATAACTTTAAAATGGCGTGGCTTGGTTACACTTGAAATTATCCTTTTCGTGCCTGAAGATGCCGACTTGTGTGGAATACATCTTCATAAGTACCATCCCCCTCTAATACTCTTATCATCATAAACAATTTTGAAACCACACCTGCTCTGCTCCTGATCTGCCTCTCTATACATTCTGCCAGGAGTTGATGCATAGCAATAACAAAATAAACCATTTATTTTTTCCATAATTTTAAGGGGCGCTGGTGGGTCATCAATATTCGTGTTGCTTCTCTCACAACAATCTTAATACCAAAATGTTGGAGAAATCTCAGCAGGTCAGACAGCATCCCTGGAGAACATGGCTGCAAGGTGATGTTTCAGATTGGGACCCTTCATCAGACTCTACCCGAAAAGTCACCTATTTATGTTCTCCTGGGATTCTGCATGATCCGCCATGATTACTCCAGCATTTTGTGTCTTTCCTTGATAAACCAGCATCTGCAGTTCCTTGCATATAAAGACCAAATCGCCTTTTGAATTTGAAGGGTAAGATTGAACATTTACTCGATTGAAGCATTGGACACAAAAGTCCGTGCTGGTCCCAATTTATGCAGCTAATAGAAATCAGAAGCAGTACAAATTCCGTGTATCGGTCCGACTGTTGGATTCCTAAATTAGCCCACCACAGTCAGATAAGGCTCACATTAGATGCAGAACCATACAGTATTTGCCATCTATTTGCCTTTTTTTTATTTTTGCTCTAAGCTGGAAGTTTATTTGATATAAACATGAAAATATTTTAAAGTGAGTATTTGCACCTTAATTATTTGTAATAGATGTTTTCCTCTCTCTCCACCAGAATATTATACGGTAATCACCATTCCTGCGGGAGCACGTAGCATTCATGTGCATGAACTAAACATCTCCAATGCTTACATCGCCATTAGAAATCAACAGCAGAAATACTATCTCAATGGCCATTGGACCCTTGACTGGCCTGGGCGACATCGGTTTTCTGGGGCAATATTTGACTATAAAAGGCCGTACAATCGACAGGAAAGCCTTTCTGCCACTGGCCCCACTAATGAAACGTTGGTGGTGGAGGTAGGTTTGCCCACTAATTCAACAAAAACCTCATTTTATGATGTGTGATTATACCATATATTGGGAATTGATCATCTCTCAAGTACAAATTGCAACTTCAGTGGTCGTAGTTGGGGACCGTTTAGTGTAATAATGTTGTCAGGGAAGGGGGAGTGTTATATTGTCTATATTCAGTGTTTTTATCTACTGAGCACAAGGCATCATTAGAAAAATCTATATCTATTACTCTTCCAACTTGTCAGCTAATGAACACTAAGGATATTTTTCAAGGAAAGGAATGACTTATTGGAATATAAAGCATGTTATTAATTTGTGAACTCTCTCTCAGATGTTTCAGATGTGATGAGGCAAGACTGGCTATTAATTTCTTTCACGGTCTTTCCTTTGTACACTTCAGCACAGATACTGTTATCTTATTAAGATATGAGGAAACAAAAATAAACCTGCCTGCATAGTTTAATAGTAGACCAGCCATTGAATTTCATGAAAAGTTGCATTTTTGTTGTCACTAGTATTGCTGTGATTCGTAAGGGTGTCAGGAGTTACGGGGTGAAGGCTGGAGAATGCGGTTGAAATGGAAAGATAGATCAGCCATGATTGAACGGCGGGGGGAGACTTGATGGGCCGACTGGCCTAATTCTCCTTCTAGAACTTATGAACTCGCTTTCATAAGTCCAATTCCGAGTTTAGTTTAGTTAAGAGATACAGCGCGGAAACAGGCCCTTCGTCCCACCGAGTCTGAACCGACCAGCGATCCCCACACATTAACACTACTCTACACACACTAGGGATAATTGTTACATTTATACCAAGCCAACTAACCTATAAACCTGTGTGGGAGGAAACCGAATATCTCGGAGATAACCCACACAAGTCATGGGGAGAACGTACAAACTCCGTACAGACAGCATCTGGGTCCGTGTCTCTGGCGCTGTATGGCAGTAGCTCTACCACTATGCCACCGAGCCACGGGCTTATGTGTTGTATTTATTAAGTGAAAGTTGCTTTCTTTTCACCAATTTACTACAATAAGATTTCTTAATGGCAGCCTTGCTGGGATTAAAGATTCACCATCAATTAATGCAATGCTGTAGCAGTAAACTGCACATGTGCTCAGGTTTACCAGCTTGCTACCATTGTCTCTATATTGTTAACTCGCCTACGTTTCTCTGACTTTGAAGGCATATTTTTCTTTCTGTAGCAATGTTTCTATTTAATTTCATTTAATCAGACAGTGGGGATTATATGTAAAGCAAAGATTAAGACTTATGTTTCGTATATCTATGCTATCCCTAGACTGCTATTTAGTTTTTTTGTCTTAAACCAATTTGCCACTGCCTGTCGGTCTATGAAGGAGACACAGATATTGGTGACAATGTCTAGAAGTTCCTAAATACCCTAATTTGTCTGTTCATAGTATATCTGAAGATGTGGCAATATTGCTGAGCTCAACGCTTTCTGCGGAGGGAACCTGTGGAATTCTTTGCAGCTGAAATCAGTTGAAGCCAAATTATAAAATTATATTTTTACCACGAACTTCTGGCTTTTTACTGAGCTCCATCTGATATATCTTTCCACATAGGGCTGTTCTCAAGTCTGAATTAGATGATGGAAGTGATGCAGTGTTCTAAATTGAATACTGCAAAGTTATTAAAATCTTGCAAGATAATCCCACGACTACACATTTTATTTAAGGAAGTATCTAATTGCTAGTCTCAAATGTCTGTGTCCCCATTAGCACACGGGTATGGAAATTAAATTTAGTTCAGGATGGATGGGTGTAACAAAAAATATGATCTAATGCAATAATATTTGGAGCACCTTAACTCCGTCCAGCACTATAGATTATTATTGAGATAATATTGTACATGATTAAAAGCCTGCCAGCAATGTGAGGTCTGCCGAGAGTAATGGATATAAAATATGGAAACAAATGGTAATTTGCCAAGAGCTGTCATAATGAGGCATTCTTAGTAGCACATATTGTGATAAAGGACATACTCATTAGAAATGGGTTTAGTAGACATCCGAGACTATTATGTCATCTTGTGTGGTAATTTTGCACCAGCAGCCTCCGTTCAAGTATTGTTTGTTCTAAAATGGAAATATCTTGTGTTATTGTAAATCCTTAAATCTTTTGATGTTTATTGTGATTCGGGGGAATATAAAATGGCAAATTGCTTATATCCACATATAAACTCCCATGTTTGAAATGTTACAGTAAAAACCGAAAGGATGAATTTCAGTAGTTCTGTCCATCTAATATAGCATTGGCAGACGAGCACAGAAAGGAGAGTGAGCAATTTTCAAATTGATTTTATATATTTCCATGGAATAAATCTTTAAAAGATTATAATTAAGTAAATTTCAAGGAGCAACTGAAAGGTTAGATGCTAATGCTGTTCATGGGGAAATGCTGTGTTATACAAGGGAAAGAGTTGATAGTTTTAAACACAGTATTGCATAATATATATTAAGAAATTCACCTGTGAAAAATTCTGAAAGATAGTCATGTAACATTTGGAATGACACAAGGTAAATTCAGCCACCGTATTAAAGCTGAAGACCCATGTGATGAAGTGTTTAACCATGCCAAAAATCGGTGGACAACTGGTCCATATAAAATGATGCAGATTGAGATCCCATTGCACCCTATGAAAAATACGTGCTTGGGGATTACTGTCTGGTTGTATCAATTACTGAGCAGCCTGGCAAGTGATACTTGAAGAAACCAAACCAAGGATCTGCCTTGAAAAGGGCTATAAAACTATTCCCAAGAATGAATTGGAATTTCCCTTACAAACCCTCAAAAGTAATGGGATCGCTGCCTGTTATCAACTTGATCTTCTCAATACCGGTGGCTATTTACTGGTGGCTAAATAATTAGCTAAGCTTATTACCTAACTTTATCCTTTGTCCCAACCCCATTTCTACCACCCTCAGTCCTATGCCCTTGCACCAACAAAGGCCCACAGCCAAGCCAACAAATGTCTCTCTGCTCAAAACACAGTGCTGGAGTAACTCAGTAGGTCAGGCAGCAACTGTGAAGAGAATGGATAGGCAACATTTTGGATCACTACCTGCGATGCCGCCAATCCATTCCCTCCAAGGATGCTACCTGCTCTGCTGAGTTAGTCTTTTGTTCAAGATTCCAGCATCTGCAATTCCTTCTGTCTCCTAATGGAGATCACTCTCTCACCGCACTAGAATGTTGAGGTACTTGATCAAAATTAACAAGCGTTTTGCTGTTTTTTTATGTGTTAAAATTAATAGAAACGGAATAAGCTGATATACAGATATCAATGGACCACAATGCCAAGTAGAAATTGTTTCTACTTTTTCACAGTTAACATCAAGCACTCCTGTAGATGTGATTTTTATTTTGACTTTCTTCCCTAAGCATTCATGCAACCTTTGCAAGAGAGAGAGGTGTTGTCATAGAGTCAACTTGCCCACACCAGCCAATATGTCCCAGCTGTACTAGTCCCACCTGCCCACATTTGGTCCATATCCCTCCAAACATGTCCTATCCATGTACCTGTCTGTTTCTTAAACGTTGGGATATTCCCCGTCTCAACTACCCCCTCTGGCAACACGTTCCATACACCCACCACCCTTTGTGTGAAAAGAAACCCTCAGATTCCTATTAAATATTTTCCTCATCACCTTAAAGCTATGTCCTCTGGTCTTCGATTTACCTACTCTGGATCCTCCTGATCTATTCCTCTCATGATTTAGCCACCTCTATAAGATCACCCCTCATCCTCCTGCTCTCCAACGAATAGTCCCAGCCTAATCAACCTCTCCCGATAGTTCAGACCCTCTAGCAACATCCTCGTAAATCTTCTTTGTACCCTTTCCAGCTTGACAACATAAATGCCTACTATCAATTTCATTGAGTTTTATAATACATGAAGATAATTGACCTTTATTCAGCCTTAGATAATTGCTCAGTTTTTTTCCTGGTAAAATGCCCAGAAACGTTCTTCAATATTGATGATTAAAACTAAATACCAATTGTTTATGGTGAAAATAAAATGATGGCATTTTGTATTAACCATCAATGTTAAAAGTAATAATTCAGTGTAGTTGCAATAAGATCTGCCTTGTCTTCACATACCATTGTTTAGAAATTAGCATTAAGCTTGGACCTTGCTGTCAAAGCATAATTTCTCTACAAAGTGGAAAGGTGATCTACCTGCCCCTGCCCTACTTGCTTAGTTGCGAATTGGGGCGAATAGCCCTTGCTGTGGGACTTCCCTTGAGCTCATTACCTTTTACCTTCCTGGTCACAAACACAACTTCACTAGTCATTCCTCCCAACCACTACCAACACCACACCACAAATAGACTCTGAATTTTAATTATAACTCTTTATCACTGATCATGAACCTTCCTACAAAGCTTCAAAGCAAGTCTTCATCACGATATAAGACCCTAACCAAAACAACAATGTTCTCCTACCCTATAGAACTACGCCCCCCTCCAACCAACATGCACATGTCCCTCGAACCAACACAAAACGTGACTAACTCCACATTACACATTTCAAGTGGAAGACATCCAGCCCTTTCTTGTAATCCAATTGCAACAAACCAGCCAGCATTACGATATGTTCCATGGCCACTCAGTGTTGATGCAGTTGACCTTCCTTTCACTCTTACAGTGCACGATGAAAATACAATTTCCACATATAGGCACATTTAATTAAGCCGTGACATTATGTACTCAATTTTCTATCATTATTGCCTTATACCACGCATATACTAATTGGAAACTAGGAGAAGAGCAACATGCTCTTTGGATCTATCTGCTGATTACTCCGCGATGTGCAGTTAACACGAGGCTCATTTCTCTTTAATGTCTTACTATGCCAAAGTTTATTTTTATCCCAAGTTTTCCATTGCTTTTCGGTACTGAAAGCACCAGGTTCATCTAATTATGGCCATATGCTAAACATCAAACAATGCTGCAAGGTGCATAGCTCCAGGAACAAAGGCAAATTTTTATTCAGAATTGTTTTGAAGTTCATTTTGTCTTTTCTTTTCCTTTTGAAGTTGTTCGTTTAATTTGGATACTTACTTTGGAATATTTGGGGGTTTTTCCCTGAAGTTAAGGGAAAAGGCTTTTGCTGCAATTTTTAACTTTCGAAATGGAGAAACAGGGAAAGAACGGCATTCAGTCTGGGAGCAAATGCATTGATGGCACTGAAGTGGTGTCCTCAACACTGGTACTCTGCGAGGATGCGTTCTCAGTCCCTTTCTTTACTCTTTGTACACCCACGACTGTGCAGCCATGTAGAAATCTAATTCAATTTTCAAATTCGCAGATGACACCACCATTGTGGGCCGGATATCAAATAATGATGAAACGGAGTAGAGGAAAGAGATTGAGAACTTCTTGACCTAATGTCGAGACAACAATCTTTCTCTCAATGTCAGTAATTCCAAGGAGATAGTCAACTTCAGAAAGCGAGTGGTACATATACTCCAGGTTGCATTGACGGCGCCAATATAGAGAAAGCTTCAAATTCCTAGGAGCCAATATCACCAACAACCTGTCCTGGACCACCCATATTGAAGCAATGCCAATAAAGCAGACCAACGCCTCTGCTTCTTTAGAAGGATTAGGAAACTTCTAGAAAACTTCTACAGATGCGCCATAGAAAGCATCACAGCATATTTGGGAGCAGCTCCATCCAAGACTGCAAAAGATTGCAGAGAATTGTGGATGCAGCCCAGGCCATCACACAAACCAACCTCCCTTCTATTGACTCCATTTACACTTCTCGCTGCCTCCACAAGGCCACAAGTATAAGCAAGGACGGGTCTCTCCCCGGTCACTCCCTCTTCTCCCCTCTCCCATCTGGCAAAAGGTATAGAAATGTGAAAACACAGACCTCCAGATTCAGGGACAGTTTCTTCCCAACTATTGTCAAGCAACAATCAACAACTAGCGTTACTATCTACCTCATTGAAGACCCTCGGACTATCTTTAATTGGATTTTACGGGATTTTATTATGCACTAAACGTTATTACCTTTATCGTGTCTCAGTACTCTGTGGATGGCTCGATTGTATTCGTGTATTGTCTTTCCACTGACTGGTCAGCAAGCAACAAAACAACTTTTCACTGTACCTTAGTACACGTGAAAATAAATTAAACTTCAAACTTCAAAACCAGTCTCATCAGGTAGACCTGGTGTCCTCTGCAGACACTGAAACAGCAGCAGGCTGTACTGCCACAGATGATCATTCATCTGCATGTTTGTGCACTTGAAACTGGAGGCTTCCATGTTCCATGGGACAGGCACAGGCATTCCTGGAACAGTCCACTTATGGATGATTTTTGGGATCTGGGATGTTTTTGAAGAGAAAGCTTCTCTGGCAGTGCTACACTGGGAACAGTTTATCCACTATCATCTTCCCTATCTATAGCCACACATCTTCAGGGTGCATTTACTGCATGCTGAATGGATTTGGGGGTAGTAGCTTCCACTCACTGGAGCAAAGGTGATTTATAAAACAGTGGATATGCAGGAATGGTACATAATATTTGCAATCTGTATCCAGTCCACTGGGATCAATGTCAATGGCACCCTGTTGGATTCCTGCCGCCCTAATTCCTTCACGGCTTTTAGCCTTCTCATTGGCTGAATGCACATAGATTAGCACTTCCAATAATATATACGAAGCAGCCATTCTTATAGACTAGCTTTTTTTTCAATAGTTGGCCCTTATTTTCTATTGCCAGTCAAAAAGATTTAGCAGGAGAGCCACTCAGTGGACAAACAGATGAATTGCACTGGCAATGTTGAAGAGCATATTGCACTTTTGCAGGTCTTGTCATCTACCTGCTCAGTAGTTACTGCATGATACTTGCCTGCCTTTTTAGATCTATGTTGACACAATTAGTCTTCCAATGCAGAATTATGTTGGCTACTCCGCAAAACATGATTAGATTGGGACAAACAAAACAAAAGCTGTGGTAACTCAGCAGGACAGGCAGCATCTCTGGAGAGAACAAATGGGTGGCACTTTGTGTTGAGACCCTTCTTCAGACTCGACCCCAAACGTCACCCATTCCTTCTCTTCAGAGATGCTGCCAGCACCTGCAGTTCCTTCCTAAACAAAAGCTGTACCTAGGCACATGTATCATTGACATAATTAAAATATGTCAATAGGTAAAAGAAAATGCACCATTCCTGATTACCAATCAGTAAGTTTGTTATTAAAACAGTTGTCAATGCTCTTGATTTTCCCTTGTACCCAGATTCTATTTTGGATTGAATCACGTTACTTATCCAGGACTTCTATTTCTAGCCATTTTCAATCTAGTTAAACACAGTAATATCCACACCTTCCAATGTATCATTTATGTCTCATTCAGTAGTTCATCAAATGAATACATTACTCTCCATGTGTATATTTCTCATTCAAGTTTATTAATTCTATATTAGAAATATTTGTTTACGCCACCTTCATGTGATGTGGAGCAAAAGCAATGGTCAGAAAGGGATAGTAATTCAATCAGTTCTTTAGCATTCAAAATTCTATCGAGCGGGATATCACAAATTACAACATTGTAAAATTGCCTTTCACACCTCACATAAATCATCGCCTAGAGAGAGTAAAATGAGTGTGAACTATCATCATTATTACTGTTAATTAACTTTACCATTATCTATTATTACAAACTCTCCTGTTTATGTAGTAGCCTCATCAATTATGGTATAGCAAATAAAATGTTCAAGTCCACCCACAGATTGGAACAATTCTCTCATTGTACAGTGAGTGAATAGCTACTGTCAACAGAGAATGGATAAATGCTTTTATGGGGGAAATTGCAAGGTGGGGAAGAGAAAGTAAGAATGACTGGAGCTGCATCAGACTTCAGTCATTTCACAGTTGAGTCAGGAGGCTGGGGGATGTGGAATTGTGGAAGTAGCTAATGTTTGACAACACTAGTCAGAAAAGCAACAGCAGTGAGCAGAAATGTGAAGAAAGCAAATCATTTTCTGATTCTACAGAATAGTATTTGCTTCAAATGTTATGCTGAACTCTATCTTATAGCATATGACAAATGAACAAACTCTGTGTTGTGATGCATTAACAAATGCAAGATTGCATTAGGGATTTGAATTATGAGTTATTTAGTTGAAGTTAAAGGAAAAGTTCAACCCAATTTTACTTAAGAACATTTTATTTTCATTCTTAATGGTCCCATCTAGTAACCAAATAATTTGTATAGAATATAAATTAGAAATGCTGGAAATACTCGGTAGGTCATACAGCATAAATGGAGAGAGAAGCATTGTTAATATTCCAGGTCAAAGATCTTTCATCAGAATTCATTGTTTCGTGTTCATGATACTTCAGTAGAATCATTCAATCAGAAACATTAACCATTCCTTGCTTCATTGAAGTTGTCTGCTTGCTTTGTATATCCAAAATGTTCATTTGTTTCCAGTTTCTGCAATATTTTTACATTTTAATTCCTATAGAATTGTTTACAGTTCCAAAAATGGACTGGTTGTGTTTAAGTGCACCATGTGGGATATTGCAGGTAACCGTTTCGTAGTTGTGCTTGTTGCATTCCAACCTGTTTGTTGGTCTGTGAGGCCCCCACATTTGGAGTATTGTATTCAGTTTTGCTCACTCTGTTATGGGAAGCATCATAACGCTGGAAAGAGTGCAGAGAAGATTTATGAGGATGTTCACTTGAGGGCCTGGGCTATAGGGATAGGTTGTGCAGGTTGGGACTTTATTCCTTGGAGCACAGGAGGCTGAGAAAATATCTTATAAAGGTGCATAAAATTATGAGGGGTAAATACACAAATTCTTTTAGCCAGAATGGAGAATCAAGAACTAGAGGACATAGGTTTAAGGTGAGAGGACAAAGTTTTAATAAGAACCTGAGGGGCAACTTTTTCACTCGGGTGGTGGGTATATGGAATGAGCTGCCAGGGGAGGTAGTTTAGACAGATAATGTAAAAGCATTTAAAGACATTTGGACAGGACAGGTTTAGAGGGATATGGGACAAATGTGGGCATATGGGACAAGCTTAGGTGGGGCATCTGGATTGGCGTGGATGAGTTGGGCCGAAGGGCTTGTTTCCAGTCTGTATGACTGTATGTGGACAGTTTTCCACCTGCTACTCTCAGGCAGGCTGAAAACATTTATAAATGGAGAAAAGAAAATCATAATACTGCATTGTAATTCATCCATGAAGGTAATGTTACTGCAATGCGATTATTTTTTAATATATTAGTAGATAAGGTAATAATATTTTTCCAAATATTATTTTTCCAGATGCTACTACAAGGCAAAAATCCAGGGATTGGATGGGAATTTGCCTTGCCAAAGTCAGAGATCGAGAATAAAGCAGCTCCAAAACACAATTACACATGGGCCATTGTTCGTTCTGAATGCTCTGTGTCGTGTGGAGGAGGTAACATTTCCTTATTTAATTGCGTAACATATGAATTTCCAAAATCTTGAGTGAATCTTTCCTATCATCAGTTAGTGGAAGATATGGCTTGTGAACCTTCCTGTCGATTGGAGCCTTTATTATTCCATTACTTTTAGAATGTTGGTTCTGTGGCTCCCCAGACGCAAAGGAAAAAGGCTGAATAAACAGGGTGGGATTTTTGTGTAGTGAGTAGGTAGTCCTAAGAACAATGGACACATGTTTTGGCTTATTTAACAATATCCTTCAAATTTCCCTTCATTGCTTTGGGTGTTTCATCTCCCGCTTCCTTTCCTGGGAAACAAGCATGTTTTGTCTTTATTTCACTGCTTTGAGGAGGGAGGATATGCTGATGGGGTGAGATCAGATGAAGTAGAATGAAAGGCGGAGTGGAGTAGAGCATAAACACAGGACAGACCATATGGGCCGAATAGCCTGCTTCTGCGCTGCAGTCCCTCTTGGTCTGTATTGCAGGTGTTTTGTTTTTTTTAACTTATTTGTCAATGTGCCTGGAGCTGTTTAAACTACAAAGGCTACCTTCTGCTTATTAGTCTAGAGGATGCACCATCTATATACTTCGCTTATTTTAAATTTTCCCTTCTCTTAACGCTTCCCTTATCTTAACGATGCAACTTCAAATTTGCAAGTTATAGGAGGACTCAATTCTTATAACAATCACACATAAATCTAGAGATAGATCTCCTTGTGCTGATTTCATCAGTGATTAGAAATGTAGCAAACTAGTGGTGTAAACTAAGATTGCCATCATTTCTTGATCCATATATTTGATTGGGTGTCAAATCCTTGATGGGTGCATCTTTTGAAAATTACCTGGCAAATGTGAGTATGATGTACCAGGAACAACCTTTGTTGGGCACTTAAGGAACAGTTCAGTCTTCACAGTGTAGCACTGGCCTGCAGTTCCATCGTTAACCTGCACTAATATAGCCTTTACACATCGCACAATTTGATCAAGGCCCACATTCCTAAGACCCCATCTCCAAATCGGCAGACTCTGCTCCTTTCCCGTTGCAGCTACCTACTTGACACCTCTCCCTTCCTTCACTCATATACTCATTAAGGACAGCAGAATTTCTAAGCCATATTTTATTGTTAATTTCTGCCGTCTGTGTCCTATTTTCATCCAATTCCCTCGGCTCATAAAATATAATACAGCGAACTTTTGACTTAAAGTTAGGTCTTGTACAGTCTGCACTTATTCACATTTAATTAATAATTTAAGTAAGAATTGAGGTATGAATCCCGATGGTTTCCGAGTCCCTTTGCGTAATTTGAATCTTGGCTAGGTTTCAGCCTCAGAGGACAATGTGAACAAATAAAGCTCATCTTTGCTGTTGCTTATCTACAAAAAACTTCAAATAATTCTTAATTGCATGATTATCCCTTTGATGTATCAGTGTTGAAGATTATTAGCATCTTTAGGTGAAATACTTGAAATCAGCATTAAATATTGTCTAAACATTTCATATTTTAATCTTCTATCTATATACTTTTAAAGCCGTGTGTGTGTGTGTGTGTGTGTGTGTGTGTGTGTGTGTGTGTGTGTGTGTGTGTGTGTGTGTGTGTGTGTGTGTCTGAAGTGTGATGACGTCACAATCCGGGGCCGCCCGTCCCGCTACCCTCCTTCTCCCCCCCCCTCTCCTCCCGCCTCCTCTCCCCCTCCTCCTCTCCGCCCTCCTCCGCTCCCCTTCCTCCTCTCTCCCCCGCTCTCCTCCTCTCTTCACGCCCTCTCTGTCCCCACCCCTCTCTCTCCCCCACTCTCCCTCCCCCCTCTCTCTCCTCCCCCTCTCTATTCCCCTCTCTCTCCCCTCTCTCTCTCTTCCCCTCTCTCTCCGTCACTGTCCCTCTCTCTCTGTCTCTGCCCCTCTCTCTCTGTCTCTGCCCCCTCACTGTCTCTACCCCCCTCCCTCTCCAGGCGCACCTGTGAGTTGTGGGCTATGCATGAGTGGATACAGAGGGGATGGGGTAAAAGGAGCGAATGAATAATATGAATATAATAGCAAGGGGGGTGGTTAGTGTGTGTTGGGGGGGGTGGTGGTTAATGTGTCTGTGTTAGGGGGTTGTTTAGTGTGTGTGTGATGCCGCAGGCTGGCTCCTCCCCCTCCCCCCCCCCCACCCCCCACTGCAAACGTGCGTTATATTACTCTCATTTTGTTTGTTTGCGGGTTTGTGATGTACTTCTATTTGCGCAAATACGGTACATGATAGCGATACAATTTTTGGCACACCTTACTCATCATTGTCCTGTGGTGTAAATGAAACAAGTTCAGATTGATGGTATATTTTTAAAAGTTATCAATGTTTAAAACTTAAATTAACAAAACCCCACCCCCGCATGCGCAGTTGGGGGAGGGTTACCGTGCGCATCTTTATTAGCGTCACAAGGGGCACCCAACAGGTCCTCACAGTGCCTGCGCAGTTGGGGCATTTCCAGAATTCAGATGTCCATCTTTTTTCACAACGGCGACATGGGTAAGATTGGTTCCTTTTTAATGTTGCTCTGGGCCCACAGGTATCCACCGCCTTGGGCGTCTGCGGGCGGCGGGCATCTCTAGTGGTGGGGAGAGGCTGCACTGATGACCTGGGGCCTGGGCGCTGAGGCTGGCTCTGAGGGTGGCAGCGCTCAGGGCAAGCAAGGAGGGAAAGAAGTGGCACCCTCGAGAGGAGGGGGTAGGGGGGGAAAGTTAGGGAGGTGAGGAGGGAGAGTGGAGGAGGAGGGGGAATAGAGGGAGAGGATGGGGAAGTGGGGAATAGAGGGAGAGGAGAGCAGTGGGGAGGTGAGGAGGGATAGTGGGGGAATAGGGGGAGGTGCGGAGTGGGCAAGGTGGGGGATAGAGGGACAGGAGAGGGCGTAGGAAGGGAGAGGAGTTATGGAGGGAGGGAGGGAGTGACTGAGGGTAGGGGAAGGGAGAGGGAGGGAGAGGTGATGGAGGGATTAGTGGAACAGAGGAGGAGAGGAAAGAAGAGGGAGGATGAAGTGGAGGGGGAGGGAGTGCTGGGAGACGAGGGGAAATGAACCACGCCTGTGCAGTTGAGGGCTAAGGGTGAGTGGTGGAATATAATGTTGGGGAACGGGTTGCGTTGGGGACCAGGTCTCCGGTGTGACAGGGACCCAACGGGTCCCACTTAGTCTAGTCTATATTACTAAAAGTCTGATCTTGACCACTTCCTGTTGTTCTGTATATTGATTTTAGAAAAAACGCTGCCACCTACGGCTGCAATATTTGGCCATCTTACTCAGAGTCCCCCTCCGCTGCGCCGTACAATAGGATTATTCCAATCGAAAAATAAAAGAGTTATTAGTGTTTAAAAAATGTTGAGATTCACTCTCCTGAAGGCCACGCCCCTTCCGGAGGGATTATACAACCCGGAAGTGTTGAGTGCCTCAGTCAGTCTCTGCAAGATGGGGGAGCGAGAGGGTCAGGTCTCTCAGTCTGAGCTGTGAATAACACATGTCTACTAAACTGTGAGTGGTTTTACTGAACTGTCAATGCCCTTAATGTGGTTTGAAAATATAGTTTGGAAATGCTAAAGCTGTGTTGCCTTTGGTTTGGAAATGCTAAAGCTGTGTTGCCTTTGGTTTGGAAATGCTAAAGCTGTGTTGCCTTTGGTTTGGAAATGCTAAAAGCTGTGTTGCCTAATTAAAGTTGCCTTGCTTAATTAAAGTTGCCTTGCCTAATTAAAGTCGCCTTGCCGAATTAAAGTTGCCTTGCCTAATTAAAGCGCTTTATATTGATTTTATTTAAAGAAAACGCTACCACGTACGGCTGTGATTTTTGGCCATCTTACTCAGAGTCCCCTTCCGCTCATCAGGTGCCGAGGATTTTTCCTATCGATGACAGATAAAAGCGTTATTAGTGTTTAAAAAATGTTGAGAATCTCTCTCCTGTCAATCATGCCATTAAGGCCACGCCCCTTCTGGTGGAAGGGGGAAGGGACTATAAAACCCAGAAGTGTGGGCGTGGCTCAGTCTCTGCAAGATGGAGGATGGGGAGGTCACGACTCGCTGTCTTTAGTGGCCTTGCCACTAAACTGCACTTGATTTTGGTGGCATTGCACCTTACTTGAAGTGGTAAGAAACTGCACTTCAATTTTGTGGCCTTGCACCCTGCTTGAAATGGAATTTCAAGGAATAGTCCTGAGTCAACTGCCAGCCCACCAGCCGTGAGTGAGTGAGCTGCCAGCACAACAGGCTTGAGTAACTGAGCCGCCAGCCCAAGAATCCATTCGGTCCACAATCTCCATACTAGCCCTCTGGAAACCTGTCCCTTCACCCCACATCACCCATACTAGCGCTCCAGAAAGCCCCCCCCCCCCCTCTCCCACAGGCCACCAATATTGGAATTGATGGAGAGGTGGAATATTGTGTTGGGGGACCAGCCCTCCACTTAGTCTCGTATAGTATGAATGCTAATAACTTTTTGTCCATAAAATTGTTTTTTTTCACTGAACTGGTGCATATTAAAGACCAAACTACTCTCTACAGTAGGGATTTATTTCCAAGTGTAACAAAAATTAGCATAGCAAATGTTAGATGGTGGGCAAACTTTCAAATGTACCTGTGATGGCTACAATCAATTTTAGCTGGAACATTTCACATTTTATATATTTTATGATTTAAAACAGCTGTTGACATCTCTGGGCTCCTAGAGAAATATAGTTTAGAGTGGGCTGTTCTGCAGTAATATAGTATTGTGGAGGAAGGAAAGGCTTATGTTTTAATGTTATATTTTCTAAGAATGGCAAAATGGACAATGCTTAACTCAATAAACGAGATTGTAAAACATTACTCCTGGCATGTCAGATCAGGACACTAATTTCCTTTCAACTATAAAGCATTTTTATTTTGATGGGTAACTCTGCACAGGTTGATGTAAAATGACCACAGTGCTCGGTATAAAATTCAGTCTCCACCTATCGCAATAAGCCAATAAAATTATTACACCCTATCCCTTATTTCCTGTTGCGGTGAAATCCAAGGCTCCTACAACATATCATGCAAATCTTCCTGAGACAACACCCAAAATAATTAGGCAGGAGAAGCCTTGCTTAGGCTTAACAGAACACACTTCACACCATGCCTCACAAAATAATTGCTGTATAAGAAATTTCAGGCATAATCATCCATTCTTTTTATTTTGGTTTGAAATTGAATGGGTCTTATAATCGTGAGGAGTAGTCAATTGATTTGAATGAGAAAAACAAAGGGTTTGGTGGTTAAAAAATTGAGTTATAGTTTTGGATTTTAAAGTTTAAAATAGAATTTAAGTTGAAAATAAAGTTCATCTATTGTCTTGATATCACCATCTCTTATCTGTCACTGATATTTTATTGGTTAGAGCTTTACACTTGTACATTTATATTAGTCTTATAATAATTAATAGTAAAATTAAATGAGGACTTACCAGTTTGAAGTTTGATCTTGATTTTATGAGGAGTTCCGATGAGCGATTACGTGAAGAAGACTGTCAGTCCGCTTGCACATCAATCTTCAAAGCAGCGGTGTGAAATCACAGATAAGAGAGGTTGACCTGTAGATAGTAAGATTTGGAGAACTAGAACTACCAGATGACCTGATAATATGAAGGTTGGGAGCGGTGGGCACGTAGTCGCTCATCGTAACTTCTCAGAAAATCAAGATCAAATCTTACTATTTTACTTCGGAGTCACGTGAGTGACTACGTGAAGATTTCAAAGCTCTGTGATTTCACGTCGGTTCGAGACCATGCGTCACACACTGAATGGATTGACCATGGATGAGTGAGAAAAAATGAATGCATTCAGACACAATGTAGTTAGGTAACAATACTGATGCTTTAATGTGAAAAACAAAATAATAGTGTCCCCGCCCAACCTGGGGGGAAACTATATTGGGGGAAACTAATTTGGGGAAACTATAAAACAGAATCTAAAATGGTACGTGCAAACACCCCCGGTCCGGCAATGGGTTTATTATAAAACCTGTGGAACATCCGTTCACTGGCCCATCCTGCAGCCGCTAGGATGTTGCCGAGGGGCATGTCCATTGCCCTTGCTGCCGACGTTGATGCAGCCCTGGTGGAGTGAGATTTGTAAGTGTCAGTATTCACTCCTGCACCTGCCAGTACCTCCTTTAACCATCTGGAGATGGTTTGTGCTGATACCCTGTGGTGTGGTTTCTTGTGGCTGATTTGGACAACTAACTCAGAGCCTCTGAGGCTCCTGGTGACTTTAATGTACTGGTGCAAGTACGATACTACACATAGTCGTGGATCCTCGGGATATGCTTGGAACTCAAGCTTGGGTCTTGGTACCCCCGGCCTGCTCTGTTTTATGAAGTCATTGATGACGAAGGTTATGATGTGAACATTGGTGGTCATGTTGTCCAGTCGTAGCTTGTGCAACGTCTGGACTCGTTGCACTGATCCCAGCGCCATCAGCATGACCACCTTGAGGGTGAGCTTGGTTAAGGATAAGAAGGTGGCTGGGGCCATGCTAACATCCCATGTGTCCGTATACTGTGGCCTGGGGAGTATTGTGTTGTATATTCCCTTCATGAACCTGGTGATAAGGGGATGTGTTCCCACCGGGTGGGCCCCCGTTCCCAGCACTAAATATGAGGATAGTGCACTTCTGGCACTGTTGATGGCACCGTAGCCTAATTTATGGTCATAATATAAAGTTGACAGGAACTCCAGTACATCCATGATGCACGCTGTGTCATATGATATGTTGGAGGCATGACAGTACATCTCCCACTTCTTGATGTGAGAGACGTACTGCCTTTGTGTACTGTCCCTCCAGGCCGCTGTAATGACATCCACTGTTCGGTCAACCAGTCCGACCCCAGGTATGGTCTCCTCAGAATCTGCAAACCAATAAATTGATTTGGTCATGTAGTGGGTGGTGGCCCCCCGTTACTGGGTGTACCAGCAGATCCTTGCTTTTGGGGACAGCCATGAAAAGCTGTGTCAATATTCCCAGGACTAGTGGGAACCAAGATTGCATAGGCCAGTCTGGCACTGCCAAAATGCCTGTAGCATTGTTTTGCTTTATTTTTACCAAGCACCGGCTGATGAGGCAAAAGGGATGGAAAGCATACAAGAAAATTCCTCCCCAATGCAGTGTGAATGTATCGACTGCACCTGGGTCTGGTTCCCATGACACATATTTGGGTAACTGGTGATTCAATCTGGATGCAAACAAGTCAATATCCGGCATGCCATATCGGGCAACAATGTCGGTAAACACGACATGATTCAACATCTATCCTGTGTTATCATTGAATTTCCGTGATCTAGTGTCCGCCACCATATTGTATCTACCTGGTAGGTAAATTGCCATGACGCAAATGTTCCTTGCAATACACCAATGCCAATGAAGGTTTGCCAATTTGTCACAAGATACAGACTTTTTTCCACCCATGTGATTGACATACGCCACCGCCGTGGTGTTGTCAATCTGTAGTTGAACATGCATTTTGCTGCAATAAGCCTTTAGTCCATAGAGTGCTCCCAACAACTCTAAGTAGTTAATGCCATGTTGCTGCAGAATTAAGGACTCCTGCACATTCCATCTACCCCCGCAACTGGAGATGGTATCTGTTGCTCCCCAGCCCAGGCCACTTGCATCGGTTTGTAATATTACCGATGGAGTATCAATTAGAATTTTCTTGGAGCAGTGATGTATATTCGTAGCCCACCAGTGTAATTCTGCAATGGCCTCCGGTGGTAATTGCATGGGTCTGCCGAATTGGCCTGCGTGGGATTTGAGAGCCCGTTCCTTTGCACGTTGTAAATTTTGATAGTGCAAAGGTCCGTAGCGTACAGCTGGAAAGGCTGCCACAAGCTCGCCAATTACACTTGCTACTTGTCTGATTGTTGCCTGCTGTTTAGCAATTAGCTTATTGCCGGCTTCCATTAACTCTGATTGCTTGCCACTTGGCAGTGTCACCGACATTTGAATTGAGTTAATTGTGAACCACAGGTAATCAATTACCCTGATTGTAGTCAATTTTGACTTAACTGGATGGATTAGGAATCCCAACCTTTCAAACATGAGTTTGGTAGCTGAAACAGACGATTCAGTTGATTCCTTGGTGTCCCCAATAATTAGAATGTCATCCAAATAAGCCATCACCATGTGATTCTGAGCTCGTAGTAGCCCCAGAACTGGTTTTAATAATTTTGTAAATAGTCTGGGAGCTGAAGTCAGCCCATTAGGCCGTGCTTTGAATTGCCAGAGTTGCCCCATCCAGTTAAATTTCAAATACCTCCTGTGCTCCCTGTGAATTGATACTGAGTAGTATGCATCTTTTAGATCTATGCGTGCCATGTAACATCCTTTGGAAACCAGTTTGATGGCTGTGCCAAAGTTATCCATTTTAAAATGTTTATACTGCACATGGGTATTGAGTTCCGTCAAGTCCAGGATCATACGACATCCTCCATCCCTTTTCCGCTTGGTGAAAATGTTAGATACAAATTGGTGTGATTCCTGGACCTCTGAATCACCCCTTTTGTATGTAAAGTCTGAATTTCAGCTTGTACCTCAAATATTTCCTGTTGTGAGAACACATATGTGCGGTTTGGTAAATTTTGTGTGGGTGGTGATGAATCAAGAAGGAACTCAATTTTAAAACCTTGTATACTGTGCAGTATGAACAGGTCTGCTGTGATCCAGCTCCATTCATTCAAAAAATGTCGCAATCTCCCCCCAACTTGTGAGTGAGTGATGTGTAAGGTGTTCCACAAGGAACTAGGTTCTCCTACCTTGGACGTTACTGCCGGTGTGGTCCTGGTTTCCGCCCTCGTGCCTTGGGTAGGAGGGCTGATGGCGGGTACTCACCCCCCCCCCCCCCCCCCCCGCATCCGAGCCTTGGGCCGGCTGGTGCCTACTCATAAAAAAGACCTCGGTGCTTCCAGCTCGAGTCTTCCTCCTGTCCCAGAGCCCCTAGGCTGGTTTTGCCTGGTGTTGAAGGCGGCATAGGGGTGAGCCCGGTGTGATGAGCCCCTGGGTGTAGTTGGGGCTCGGCTCATGAGGTGTATGGTCTTGGCCTCATCATCCTGCTCGCGGACCTGCTTCGGCAGGTCTGCCCCAAAGAGATAATTGGCCGGCTGGACGTTGCTGGCCTTGCACAGCACAGCACATTTTGGGTTGAGTGCCGGCCGTATTGCGATTCTACGCAGACAGTTGGTCTCAAAAGGGGCGTTACAGAGAAGCCCCACAGAGAAGTCCTGCTGTGTCTCCATCAGCAGCCCCCCATCTACGGACCTCGCAAAGGCCGTAATGCCTGAGGCCAATAATTTTAAAATTTGTTGGAGTTTGACCTCTTACCCCTGCTCCAATATGGCCCCAGATGGCGTGGTTGACTGCCGGCACATTGAGGGAGGCACAGTTGGCAGGTGTATGATATCTGCTGGATGTCTCCTCCATAGCCAGGTCTTTGAGGTGACGCCAGGTAATTTATTGTGGTGGCCAACTCTTCTTCCAGGGGTATTCCTGTTGGAGTGGGAATGCCGAATTTGGAAGCCAGTAAAGGCACTTCGGCCCCATGCCCCCGAGAGTGTTCACCTGACGTGCCTCCCTGCTCTGAGTCAGGGTAATACTGACTCTGTGTACTCCCTTCTCCAGAGAGGGAGACACTTCGCAGCCCTGTGTACGGTGCTGCTAGCGCGGGCTCCCATGGAGACCCGGGCTGATACTGCACCCTCCTCTGGAGCAGATCAGTCTGGAGCCACCTCTCCAATAGGTGCTCCATCTGGGAAAGGCGCCCGCAGACGCTTCCCAGTGTAGGAGTGGATACCTCCGGCCCGGACTCGTCTGAGTCTACGGGCCCGGCAGACTTGTGAGTGGCCTTGCGCCCCGGCGGGACTGCCATGGTGCTCTCCTGAAGCACCAAGTCTACTGCCGCTGGTTCCACAGCCAGCAGCCTGGGAAGGTGATTCAGACAATTGCCTGCTTCCCACAGCTCCGCGGACTTCTGTAGCCGGTTTTCCCGCTGACCGTCTCCTCACCTTCGACATGATAGGTTCTTCTCGATAGAGAGACAAGAAATATGAACCTGCCAAAAACGACCCCAGAGTAGTTTATGAAAACACTTACCTGGGTTTTTAAAACTTACCGCTGGAAGGACGCAATGCGCCTGCCAGTCAGTCGTTGGTGCATGTTTCAAACGTAATGACGCGCAAGTGGACTGACCTCATGTGACTCCGAAGTAATTTACTAGTAAGACATTGCAACTCAAGAACAAAACCTCAGCCATGGTCAAGGACAAAAACATTCAAGGGGAGCGACTAAAAACGTATGAAGGGGAAATGCAGGAAAATTAACAAAAAGTAGAAATGAAAGGGATTGAAAACAGTGACAAATAAATTTAAAAATTGAACCCTTGTTTTGGAGTAAAGATGAATTCATCTTAATATAAATTATAGTATTCACTTCATTTTTCAGTTTTTGAATGGAGATTTTTTGCTGACAATATAAAATCTAAATTCAGATTCATAGAAACATAGAAAAATAGGTGCAGGAGTAGGCCATTCGGCCCTTTGAGCTAGCACCGCCATTCAATAAGATCATTGCTGATCATCTAAAATCAGTATCCCGTTCCTGCTTTTTTCCCATATCCCATGACTCCTTTAGCCCTAAGACCGAAATCTAACTCTCTCTTGAAACCATCCAGTGAATTGGCCTCCATTGCCTTCTGTGGCAGAGAATTCCACAGATTCACAACTCTCTAGGTGAAGAAGTTTTTCCTCATCTCAGTCCTAAATGGCCTACCGCTCATTGTTAACCTGTAACCCCTGGTTCTGGACTCCCCCAACATCGGGAACATTTTTCTTGCATCTAGCCTGTCCAATCCTTTAAGAATTGTATATGTTTCTACAAGATCCCCTATCATCCTTCTAAATTCCAGTGAATACAAGCCCAGTCAACCCATTCTTTCATCATATGTCAGTCCCCCTATCCTGGGAATTAACCTGGTTCACACTGCCAACCAGCTTTGTGTCATCCACATACTTGGAGATGTCACATTTAATTCCCTCATCTGAATCGTTAATATATATTGCAAATAACTGGGGTTCCTGCACCGAGCCTTGCGGCACTCGACTAGTCACTAGTGCCGTTCTTAAAGGGACCCATTAATTCCTACTCTTTGCTTCCTGTCTCCCAACCAGTTCTCTATCCATGTCAATACCCTACCCCCAATACCATGTGCTCTAATTGTGCACACTAATCTCTTGTGTGGGATCTTGTCAAAGGCTTTTTGAAAGTCCAGATACACCACATCCACTGGCTCTCTCTTATCCATTATACTTGTTACATCCTCAAAAAATTCTAGAAGATTAGTCAAGCATGATTTCCCCTTCATAAATCCATGCTGACTTTGACCGATCCTGTCACTGCTTTCCATATGCGCTGCTGTAACATCTTTAACAATCGACTCAAGCATCTTCCCCACTACTGATGTAAGGCTAACTGGTCTATAATTCCCCGGTTTCTCTCTCCCTCCTTCCTAAAAAAGTGGTGCTACATTGGCTACCCTCCAGTCCGCAGCAACTGATCCAGAGCCGAGAGAACATTGGAAAATGATCTCCAATGCATCTTTGAGTACTCTGGAGATTGTTTGTGTCTTCCAAGTTTAACTGTTCTGCCATTTCTTTGTTTCCCATTATAAATTCACCTGTCTCTGATTGTAAGGGACCTGCATTTGTCTTCACTAATCTTTTCCTTTTTACGTATCTAAATAAGCTTTTAGAGTCAGTTTTGTCCTCCTCTGTTGAGTTCTAAATTTCTCCCGTTTCCCCGGTTTGCTGCTTCCTCTGACCAATTTATATGCATTTTCCTTGGATTTCCCTCCTTAGCCACGGTTGAGCTGCCTTCCTTCCCCCTTTTATTTTGCGCCAGACAGGGATGAACAATTTTTGAAGTTCATCTATGCAGTCTTTATATCTTTGACATTGCATCTCCACCATCAACCCTTTAAGTATAACTTGCCTGTCTATCCGAGTCAATTCCCCATCTCGTAACTTCAAAGTCTCCTCTCTTTAAGTTCAGGACCCTAGTCTCTGAACCATGTCACTTTCCATCCTAATGCAGAATTCCACCATATTATGGTCATTGTTGCCAAAAGGGGCTTTGCACAACAATATTGCTGACTAATCCTTCCTCATTACATAATACCCAATACATGGAAGGCCTGCCCTGTAAGTCGGTTCTTCTACATATTGGGTTAAAAAAACATCCTGTATACATTCCAGGAAAACCTCCTCCTCTGAGCTGCTACCAATTTGGTTGGCTCAATCTATATGTAGATTAAAGTCACCCATGATAGCTGCTGTACGTATGCTACGCACACCCCTAATTTCCTGCTTGGCGCTATCCCCAACCTCCTGGTGGTCTGCATACAACTCCATCACATGTTTTCTGCCCTTGGCTATTTCACAGTTCTACCCATACTGATTCTACGGCATCCACCTAATGTCTCTCATTGCTATTGCATTAATCTCCTCTTTAACGAGCAATGCCACCCTACTTTCTCTTCCTTTCTGTCTATCCTTCCTGAATATTGAATACCCCTGCATGTTTAGCTCCCACCCTTATGAATATATGAATGGAATGCACATTGCACATATATGGATATTTCGAAGTTTTACTGTCACACTAATTACTTTGGCAATATTCACAATCAGAACCAAGCTGGTATTGTTCTTATGGAATGACTTGCACACATACACCCACAGCAATCTTACAAATAGCCTTGCACCATTGAGAATGGTTACCCTGGTTTACCACTTCCATTCATATGCACATTGAGAAGGTCATGTTACTGTGTGGTCAGATCCGTGCTTTTCTTTCCCCATTCTTTGCAACACAAATTCTCATGAACCAGTAATTGACAGTACTCTGTTTGAAAGGTTTATCCTTTGTTCACCAAATAATAGCTTTTCCACAAAGTTCAAGTGTACGATTGTTGCAGTTTTACTATGAACAAGGGTCAGCATTGGCCGCTGTGCAGTATAAAAGGATAAAATGGCTTATTAAAATTGCTGATTTAAAAAGACTGAAAAAGCGCATATAATGGTCTAGGAAGCTGACTCATTATAAAAGGCACACGATTAAGTGTACAGAATATTGAGATTGGCGGATTGTGTGTGATAGGGCACGGTGACTAAAACAGTTAATTACTTTTTCCCAAGCGAAGAGCAGCATTACACATGGAATCTTGTTTGTTTAGTTGAGAATTATAAACAACAGCTTATTTATATGACATGATTTAGAAACATAGAAATTAGGTGCAAGAGTAGGCCATTCAGCCCTTCGAGCCTGCACCGCCATTCAATATGATCATGGCTGATCATCCAACTCAGTATCCCGTACCTGCCTTCTCTCCATACCCTCTGATCCCCTTAGCCACAAGGGCCACATCCAACTCACTCTTAAATATAGCCAATGAACTGGCCTCAACTACCCTCTGTGGCAGAGAGTTCCAGAGACTCACCACTCTCTGTGTGAAAAAAGTCTTTCTCATCTCGGTCTTAAAGGATTTCCCCCTTAATCCTTAAGCTGTGACCCCTTGTCCTGGACTTCCCAACATCGGGAACAATCTTCCTGCATCTAGCCTGTCCAACCCTTAAGAATTTTGTAAGTTTCTATACGATCCCCTCTCAATCTCCTAAATTCCAGAGAGTATAAACCGAGTCTATCCAGTCTTTCTTCATAAGACAGTCCTGACATCCCAGGAATCAGTCTGGTGAACCTTCTCTGCACCCCCTCTATGGCAATAATGTCCTTCCTCAGATTTGGAGACCAAAACTGTACGCAATACTCCAGGTGTGGTCTCACCAAGACCCTGTACAACTGAAGTAGAACCTCCCTGCTCCTGTACTCAAATCCTTTTGCTATGAAAGCTAACATACCATTCGCTTTTTTCACTGCCTGCTGCACCTGCATGCCTACTTTCAATGACTGGTGTACCATGACACCCAGGTCTCGCTGCATCTCCCCTTTTCCTAATCGGCCACCATTTAGGCTTAGGTTTATTATTGTCACTTGTACAGTAAAAAACTATGTTTTGCATGCACTCCAAAGAGATCAGATACACCATACATGAACACAATCAAGTCAAAATCAAGTACAATAGATAGAGCAAAGTGAAAAATACAGTGTCTCAAATATAGTTCTATTGTAGCATATCAGTTCCATAGGCAAAGTCCAATGTCATTGGAATAGAAGTGAATCGGATAGTATCCTTGCTTATAAATGGACTGTTCAGAAGCCTGATAACAGAGGAAAAGCAGCTGTTCATGAGTCTGGTGGTGCGTGCTTTCAAGCTTCTGTATCTTCTGCAGGATTGGTGGAGAGAAAGAAGGAATGACTGGGGTGGGACAAGTCTTTGATTATGCTGGCTGCTCATGATGGATGAGAACAAGAATTGGCAGGTGGGGCAGTGGTTGGTCAGTGAACTTTGGTGTTTCTTTTTGTTGCAAGGAAATGATGTTCTGGAAAACATACAGTTTCATACAGCCAAGAGTAAAGAGCAGGGACATGGGACCACTTTGGTTTCACATTCAGAGACGAGGCACAGAAACATGGACCCAACTGTTCTCTATGTTCCATATTTATATGGCATCTGCTCCATTTGGGGAAATGTTATAAATATTTATTACTGGTTTTATATTTACATATCAGAGAATCCTGCAAAGTTTGTCTGTCATGTGACTTCACCTCTCAGCAAGGGTTATGGAAAATTCAGAATTTTCCTTAATTTTGGCATGAATTATTGAAAAGATCAGCAAAATAGTAAAGTATACATTTACTTTAGGAGCTGGAAAGCATTCATTCCAACTGGCATAAAATAAAATGTGATAGAGCTTGACTTAAAATTGTTGCTCCAAAGTGTGTGTACTCTGTTTGTAAGTGCAGTGTTACTCGTACTACTAGCTTAGGTCACTCTAAAAAGCTTTTACTGGGCCATGTTCAAACCACTCTCTAGCTCTGGTGGTAGACAAAGATGCTGGAGATAATCTATCATCAGATGCTGCCTCACCCGCTGAGTTTCTCCAGCATTTTTGTCTACCTTCGATTTTCCAGCATCTGCAGTTCCTTCTTAAACATCTGGCTCCGGTGATGTTAGATTTGTTTACCATTGTTGTATCTTCTATATTTTTTTGGCTCAGACAATCAATGTAAGCAGCAATTGCCAAATGATACTCACCATTACTTACAGCTCCCATGGGGTTTTTCAAAACCAACTCACAGTTACTAGGTGTACTCTCCAGTACACATAATGGGTGATCTATAGAATGTGATAATGAGAGGAACAATAGCATGTACCTAGAATCAACAAACTTAAGCCCAGTCCCACTTACGTGTCCTTGGCACGCTAATTACGCGACCTCGTGGTCGCATTGAGGCGCGACGGTCCCGCGAAGGTTGCGCGCGACTTCATTCGCCCGCACAGCCATCTGGAGCACGTGACGTCATTTGAACATGGACACAAAATGCTGGAGTAACTCAACGGGACCGGCAGCATCTCTGGAGAGAAGCAATGGGTGACGTTTCTTCAGTCTGAAAGAAGGGTCTTGACCCGAAACGTCACCCATTCCTTCTCTCCAGCAATGCTGCCGGTCCCGCTGAGTTACTCCTGCATTTTGTGTCTATCTTCAATTTTCTTGGTCCCGCTCTGGGAGTAGAAGTGGGGGCGGATCCGGACCGCAACGGCCGTGAGCTCCAGGCCGAGCACGGCGATCGTTTGCCTGCTTCTGTTGAAGGTGAGACGTTGCGCCAGGGTCTTGGGCCTGGCCCACTTTGGCCGTCAGTTACGCGACAGGCCGTTGGCATGCGAAGATTTTGATCGCTACAAACATTTCGGAGCCCCACGCGATGTCACGCACAACTACATACCCCTCCGCGCTTCTCAGTGGGACTGGCCCCGTGCGGCCATACGATGGCGATGCGCCTCAACGCGACCACGAGGTTGCGTAATTTGCGTGCCAAGGACACGTAAGTGGGACAGGCCCTTTATGCACCAAAGGATCAAACTCTATCTCATTTCACCTTTTGTGGTCTCATTCATGAAGACATTTGATTGTGTGTCTACGCTCATGCCATGTTAAAATGGCAGCAATCACCATGATTACTTTTTTCTCTAAAAATAGTTCATGTACTTGCAAGTAACAGTGTGAGTCACGCGCAGGAAATCAGGGTTGATCAGCAAGAACAGGCCCAGCAATTGAACTACATAAAAGGATCACTTGCAGGTTTTTGGGAAAATAATTTGGAGGGTGGAATGATTGGAATCAGATGGGCTGCATTTTGGAGTGTGATGTTGAGAACTTGCCACAAATGTAAAGTGTTGAAATACATGAAACGGCTTATATTTCATTTTTAGTTTAGTTTAGAGATACAGTGTGGAAACAAGCCCCATGGAGTCCATGCCGACCAGTGATCACCCATACACTAGTTCTATCCTACACACTAGGGACAAAATTACAGAAGCCAATTAACCTGTAAACCTGCATATCTTTGGAATGTGGGAGGAAACCCATGCGATCACAGGGAGAACTCCATAGAGACAGCTCCCCTAGTCAGAATCGAACCCGGGCCTCTGGCGCTGTAAGGCAGCAACCACCACTGCGCTACTGTGCCTCACTGCTGCGCCACTGTGCACCCCTACCACATTGTTTCCTGTTTCCTTCCACATTGCCATGTTGCAGTGATTACCAGATACAGCCCCCATTCCATATATAAAGTATGTGTGCTGAGGCCCCAGTGTTATCAAAGCTACTTGCTTTGTGAATGCCGTTTCAGTGCAACTGGAAAAAACCGGCATGAGTGCGAGTCTCAAGACTGTTGCCCTCAAAATAAAAGTATAATCAAAATCAGTTGTGCAAAAAATGACTTCAATATGCAACTTGTAACCATTTGAAGCTTTACCTCTATTCATTTCAATGTTTGCATTAAATAGAGTATTCAATGTCAAGTTCCACATATTGACCAGAAAAGAGACCGAATGCATGATGTCCATTTATATTACGTTTTAATGTTTCCAATAAACCGTGAAAGTCAGCTTGGGAATTCCACCAAATCTTCCAAATCCCACGTGTAAAACAAAAGCAATGTAAACACTCCACAGGACTAATTTTTCATTCAGTTTGAAGGCTGTTTTAACCTGGATCTGTAGGCAAATTTGTAATTGTCCTGAAGTTCCATAACAATATCTGTTTAGAAACATAAAAGCCCAGAAAGACATTTCCAGACGGAATTTCAGTCAATTTGCCCGATCTATGAACTAAAATATTGCAGCAACCTCAAATATCCATTGGTTCTCCTCATTATTCTACATATGCTCCCCCAGAATTGATTTGATTTAATCCCCCTTGTTTGAATATTGCCTTTTCTTAAATATGTGAATGTAATTTCTAAACTTCTAAATGTATAAAACTGCAGATACTGGCAATCGGAAATAAAAATAGAAAATGCAGGAAATATTCAGCAGGTCAGACAACACGTATGGAAAGAGAAGGGGGTTGATGACCTATCATTAATTCTGATGAATGATTATAGACCACATTTGTAATGTTTTTTGCAGATGCTGCGAGAACTGTTGAGAATTTCCAGCATTGTCTGAATTTAACTAGTTTCATTAAAAAATAGATACTCAGGATTTAGTCTAGATTTTTTTCACGATTTAGCATTTTTATTGTACAATGTATTATTCAGTTTTCCTGCATAAAGTCCTAACAATTTCTTCATGTCATGTTAACAAAACAATTGTATTTATGGATTACTGTTTTAGATGCAAATTACAATGCAAATTGCACATATCATAAGATTTATATTAGACTAAGTGTTGTGATAAAACAATAATAAGGTTATAGATCATTTTTATCACAACATTTTAAACAGTACAAGCAGGAGCAGAGAAAAACAATATTGTCTTATTAAGCCTAGTTCAGCGATCAATAATTTATTTGCAGCCACTGTCATATTTGTAAAAATGGCAACAACTTAAGAAACTTTGTTAGAATCATTCCTTGTCGAGCAACCTCAATAGGCGATATTAAGTAATCTTATAACACCTGAATATGTTTCTGCACTTCTAATCTTACAAAAACAGATGCCATGGATTATACAGATGTAAAGCACAAAAAACAGCCTCTTCAGACCAACTCATCCATGCTAACCAAAGTGTTTATCAGGGTTAATCCAATTTGTTTGAGTTTGGTCCACATCTTTCTACATCCTTTCTATAACTTCAGATATCCCCTCAATGTTATTCACCTGTTTATAACCAATTTATAACTATTCTGCTTCTATCTATTAAACAATCTTTTTTCCTTGTTAAGTTTAAGAAAGAACTGCAGAAGTTGGAAAAATTGAAGGTAGACAAAAATGCTGGAGAAACTCAGCGTGTGAGGCAGCATCTACGGAGCGAAGGAATAGGTGATGTTTCGGGTCGAGACCCTTCTTCAGTCTGAAGAAGGGTCTCGACCAGAAATTTCACTTATTCCTTCATTCCATAGATGCTGCCTCACACGCTGATTTTCTCTGACATTTTTGTCTACCTTCGTTCTTTCCTTGTTAATATATTCTCCTCAGAACATACTTTTGTGAGGACTTTGCATGGAATAATCTTAACATATCTTTATGCATAATTGCAATTTTAATCTTCAATGTTGATATGAGACAATATAAATTAGAATTGATTGTACTTTTGCATGAAGATGGTGCCCTTTGATAAAAAAGGAATTCAGTCATCCTGAATACTTTATGAAGTGAGCAACACACTAGCTACATTATTGCCACAAAGGATGTATTCATTTGAAAATGTCAGAAATAATTTCACCAATTAGCATTCTGATCACAGTGCAGTGCTAAATGGATGCTTAATGTATCAAAGTATTCAATTTGATCATTAATGGGTTTTTTTTTTCGCTTATGATCTCTGTACTCCAACAATTCCATGTCTGCATGGTGCAATAGAGTCCCAAGTTCATAGCTCACAAATGGTGCAACACAAATGGCTAGGGTGGTAAATAAGACATATGTTATGCTAGTCTTCAATGCTAGGCGCATTGACTAGAAGAGTCAGGAAGTCAAGATGCAGCTCTATACAGCGTTGGTTAGGCCACATTTGGAGTATTGCGTGCAGTTCTGGTCACCCCATTACAGGAAACTGTGGAAGCTTTGGAGAGGGTGCAGAGGAGGTTTACCAGAACGCTGTCTGGATCAGAGGGATTCAGCTATATGGAGATACTTTTGGAATTTTTTGAGGATGTACCAAGTGGACAAGGGAGAGCCAGTGGACGTAGTGTATCTGGACTTTCAGAAAGCCCTTGATAAGGTCCCACACAGGAGATTAGTGGCTAAAATTAGAACACATGGTATTTGGGATAGGATATTGACATGGATAGAAAATTGGTTGGCAGACAGGAAACAAAAAGTAGGAATTAACGGGTCCCTTTCAGATTGGCAGGCAGTGACTGGTGGGGTACCGCAAGGCTCGGTGCTGGGACCACAGCTATTTACAATATCTATTACTGATTTAGATGAATGAATTAAAAGTAACATTAGCAAATTTGCAGATGACACAAAGCTGGGTGGCAGTGTGAACAGTGAAGAGGATGCTATGAGGATGCAGGGTGATCTGGATAGGTTGGGTGAGTGGGCAGATGCATGGCAGATGCAGTATAAAGTAGATAAATATGAGGTTATCCACTTTGGTGGCAAGAACAAGAAGGCAGATTATTATCTGAATGGTGTCAGATTACGAAAAGGAGAAGTGCAACGAGACCTGGGTGTCCTTGCACGTCAGTCACTGAAAGTAAGCCTGCAGGTACAACAGGCAGTGAAGAAACCTAATGGCATGTTGGCCTTCATAACGAGAGGATTAAGAAGCAAAGAGGTCCTTCCGCAGTTGCACGGGGCCCAGGTGAAACAACACCTGGATTATTGTGTGCAGTTTTTGTCTCCGAATTTGAGGAAGGACATTCTTGCTATTGAGGGAGTGCAGCGTAGGTTCATGAGGTTAATTTTCGGGATGGCGGGACTGTCACATGATGCAAGAATGGAATGACTGGGCTTGTATTCACTGGCATATTGAAGGATGAGAAGATCTTATAGAAACATAAAATTATTAAGGGTTTGGACAAGCTAGATGCAGGAAACATGTTCCCGATGTTGGGGGAGTCCAGAACCAGGGGCTATAGTTTAAGAATAAGGGGTAGGCCATTTAGAACTGAGATGAGGAAAAACTTTTTCACCTAGAGAGTTGTGGAAATTTGTGGAAATTGTGAAATTCTCTACCTCAGAAGACAGTGGAGGCCGATTCACTGGATGCATTCACAAGAGAGTTAGATAGAGCTCTTAGGGCTAGCGGAATCAAGGGATATGGGGAGAAGGCAGGAACGGAGTACTGATTGTAGATGATTAGCCATGATCACATTAAATGGCGGTGCTGGCTTGAAAGGCCGAATAGCCTACTCCTGCACCTATTTTCTATGTTTCTATGAGAGGTGGGATGGAGTTGAATTGTTTTCTCTGGAACATCAGATGTTGAGGGGAGACTTGATATAAGTATATAAAACTATGAGGGCATAGATAGGGTAGACAGTCAGAATATTTTTCCCAGGGTGGAAATGTCCACCACTAGGGGCCACAGCTTTAAGGTGAGAGGGGGCAAAGTTTAATGGAGATGTGTGAGCAATTTTTTACACAAAGGGAGGTGGGGGCCTGGAACGCATTGCCAGGGGTAGTGGTGGAGACAGATACAACAGTGACGTTTAAGAGGCTTTTAGATAGGCACATGGAAGAGCACGGAATAGAAGGATATGGATCATGTCCAGGCAGATGAGATCGGTTCAGCTAGGCATCATATTCGGCACAAACATTGTGGGCTGAAGGGCCCGTTCCTGTGCTGTTGTGTTCTATGTTCTCATCTCAATCTTCGCTGCAATTGAATATTTGAAAAATTACTATTTACCAAGTCTGAACTTGCATCTTTTACTATTTAATTGTTGATTCAATAAAAAGGCCCCTGTAGAAATGTAATAAAGTGAACACGTGCATAGAAATGGAACAATGCAACCTAAAGTTTTATTGGACCTGCTCAATGAGTATATTTAAATTGGTTTTATTAAGATTTTCTGGCCATTTCTGGCAAAACCCTGATGAGGCCCAACATTATTTCTTTTGGTGGGTATTGGGATCAGCATCCCAACCTGCAATCCAATGGATGCAGTTGTTGCGACTCTTAAGCGCTTTTATAATATCAAAATGTTTTCAATATTATCATTCTATTTAAATATTGTTGTAAATTTTCAAACTTTTCCATTTAAGATCTCATTGAGATTATTGAAGTGTGTGAAAAGGTGCTTTGTTTTCTAGGTCAGATGACCACAAGGGTGGCGTGTTACCGTGATCTCCGCGCACAAGTGAACCTCTCCTTCTGCAACTCAAGAAGTCGTCCTGCCACTGGAGTAACTGCTTGTAACCTCCAGGCTTGCCCTGCAAGGTAACGGTCCCATTTACAATCATCTTCTCTAAGTTGGTATTTCATTTGTAATATGCACCGTTAATTTGATCAGTCTCAGTCCTTACCTTTTTTGGTTAGATGCTTTTTTTAACTTGCAATATTTAATCCATAGAACAGAAAAAATAGGTGCAGGAGTAGGCCATTTGACCCTACGAGCCAGCACCACCATTCAATATGATCATGGCTGATCATGTAAAATCAGTACCCCGTTTTTGCTTTTTCCCCCCATGTCCCTTGATTCCTTTAGCCCCAAGAGCTAAATCTCTCTTGAAAACAATCCAGGATTGGTACGGTTATTACCATCCACTTTTTCCTCTCCCATCTTATTATGTTATTAGGAGTTAATTACTCAGCAGTTATTTCCGTTATTTCTGGTTCTTTACTTATTTGCTCCAGTTTTCCTCTTTTCCTTTGAATGTCTGCACATTTTTGAACATGCAATTTTATTCATCTTTTAATAGATGTTCAATTTACTTCTAAAAATAAATTTATTTTATACTTGTATTTGTTCTTTGATTTGATCTAACCCTTGTTCCCAACTTTGGCCCAACCTCTCTCCTGTTTTCTTTATTTTGAAGCATAATTCGCCATAGATCCCTTTCTCTAGCTGAGTGGATTAAGATCCCATTGACAGTCCTGCATACTTTTTCCATTAATAAAAATAAAATATTGGAGAATTGCCTCAGATATCAGTAGTGAGCTGGAAACATTACCCATGTGGAGTGTCCAATAGCAAACATTGAACAAATTGTTCGAAAGCTGATAAATGTTTTCTGACAAGTCGGTTTGTAATGGTGAGCTTTGTGGTGGATTCAGCTTTAGTGCACCACTTTCTGACTGATGCATAATGGCAGCGGTCCAACTGACTGGATCTGTGGGTGTAAGGCACTGGAAATGTAAAGTGCTTAATCTATCAGATTACTCTCAAGATACAAAACAGTTAGACTACCCAAATTCTCAGGGCTCCAAAAAACTGCAGGGTGTTGAAGTGCTGTAGATCTATGAGTTCCTAAAGTGTGAACACAGTTAAAAATGTACCGGCAGCTGATATGAATAGCAATTCTTGGCCACTTTTAGTAACTGGCAGCAACCACTCTGGCTTGTGCAATGAAGTGGCTAGTAGCCAGCTCTGCCTACCTTTCCCCACCCCGTTATGGTTCACCTTAATAAGTAGGCAAGACAAACTGCAATGTTCAGACCATTGGAGTGTAATTTCGTAACACTCAGCGTCACATGGTCACCTTCAGTCTTGAACATGCCATCCTCACAGACTGCAGGCCGAGTGGTCCACCTCCTGAACATGAACCATGGTCTACCTCTATGTAAACCCGCCGTCCTGGAACAGCTTCCAGCTGGCTGGGAGGCGTCCACTATCGGGTGCGATCAGCTGGAAGAATCAGATGGTGCTAAAGGGAGGTGATTAATTAATCAGCGGAGGAGATCTTGCCAAAATTTGGGGACTGAAGTACCACAGATTGAGACAGGAAAGTGGGCAAACCGCCACCTGTTGTCCTCCATCTCTCAAACATTGGCCATTACAGCATTACCACAAGAGAAAATGCCACCCAGATTAGAGCACATTCAGTGGTGGAATCCTAGGCCAAGGTCCCCGTGATTTGAACAGGAGACAAATAACAGGGAAAGACACAAAATGCTGCAGTAACTCAGCGGGATGGGCAACATTCCTGGAGAACATGGATAGGTAACGTTTCAGGTCAGAACACTTCTTCAGGATACGTTTTGGGTCAGGACCCTTCATCAGAGCCAAATAACTTCCTCTATGGCAACATATATAGAAACGCAGCAGTCAAACATCCTGCTCAAACTAAGCTTTCTTCTCAAGGTCAGCTAGCAATAGTCTAAAGAAGGGTCCCAACTCAAAAAATGTCCTATCTATGTTCTCCGGAGATGGTGCCTGACGAACTGACTTACTCCAGCATTTCGTGTCCTTCTTTGTAAACCAACATCTGCTGTTGATTGTTTCTACAAATAATCAATAAATGTTGCCTTTACCTGAACACTTCATCATCCTAACTAATGGAGGCAACCGGATGGGGAAAGAATTTATCATTTTAGCCCATGGGGATGTCTTAGAAATTTCCCATTCCTTTAAACTTTTGTATAATTGGGCTCCTATTTCAACAAAAACTTTCCGCTCTGTTTGACAATCTTCCTCCAACCCTTCAAGCCTACTTCCATTGGGAATTGGTATTGTTGCAATGATGAGATAATTAAGCTTTTTATCATTATTTTCAATTATCTTTAAAATGCAAAAGTTGATTCAGCATGGGAGTAGAAGAGAAAAAGATCTAAAGCCTCGCAGGAAGTTGCTTGCTGTGCCTGGAAGTTGGGGGAGGACTGAGGGAGATCAGAATGGGGATGATTGGCAAGGGTCTTTCAATGGAGAAACTAGCTTACTCCTGTCTTATTTTGATGTATTTATAGGCTGTACTCGTGACTGGTACTGTCAGTTACATTTATATTCTTGTAACAAGCACCCTGTTTTTATTTTCTGGTCTGGAATGAGGGAGGGTATTAAAGGAAAGGTTAGCAAGGCCATAGAACAAGCAAGCCAAGCACTGGAGTTTATTTCTAGAGGGATAGAAATAATAGATAAATAGGGAAGTTGTGCTGGATATGACTTGAACCTTGGTTAAACTGCACTTGCACAGTTCTCAATGCCATATTAAACAAGGATAGAGAGACACCAGAGAGAGTACAGAGTGTAGTCATAACGATGATACCTTATAAATGGGACAGTATCTGTCTAGTGAAATAAGGAACAGATACATGCTCTTTGAAAAATGAAAACTGAGAGAGCTTTAAGACAATGGAAGGATTTAATAGAGTGTTTATAGAAATAATGTTTCCGTGTATAGAAGAGCTTAACTCAAAACCATAAATATAAGCTTGTCACCCACAAATAAAACAAGGAATTCATAAAAAGTTACTTTATTCAAAAAGTGTGAGAGTGTGGACCGTGATATCACTGGGGAATGAAGCAAATAATATAGACAATTCTACATTTCTATACGGGGACACTGGAATGATGGTGTAGAATTTTATGCTGATAGATTCAGATGAGAAAAGAAAGAGGATGCTAAGGGAAGTGCACATCTCCTCATGGATCAGTTAGATAGATCATCTTCAAGGGTCCAATTTTATCTTTATATATAATTGACTCTTCATACATTCCACCTTAACTTTACGCTCCAATGCTGTGAGTTTTATTTGTCTGGTGATCTGCTCTTTCCACCAATCTGTGGGTTCTTGGTTGGTTCTTATCATTCACACTATTTATTAAACTTCCAATGCTCACATTGTCTGCAAATTTCCAAGTCCTCGTTATTAATATGCATCAAAATTAGCAGCAATTCTGTTTTTTAATCCAGGAAACAACTTTGTAAACATTTAAGAGTAAAGTGGATAGGTATATGGACGTGAAGGGAATGGAGGGGTATGGTCTGAGTGCAGGTAGATGGGACTAGGGGAAAACAAATGGTCGGCACGGACTGGAAGGGCCGAGAGGGCCTGTTTCCGTGCTGTAATTGTTATATGGTTATATGGTTAACATCTCCCCAATCCAAACACTAACCTCAGCTATAACCCTGTGCTACTTTATATTTGTGCTGGTGCTGCCTATTTCATCCTGTGGGCGTCAGTTCGCTAAAGGTCCTGTCCCACTTTGGCGATTTTTTCGGCAAATGCCGGCGACTGTCACAGTCGTAGCAGGTTGCCACAAAACCAGCGGGTGGACCCCCCTGCGACAATGTCTATGACAAGCTACAACAACCTACCACCTGGTCGATGTCAAGCTACGGTAAACTACTGATGACCTGCGACCCATTGGGACGTCCACCTACGATCACACGTTCAACAACTGATGACCACACAGGCAACAACCTACGACACCCTTGACAAGCTGCGACAAGCACCGACCCTGTCGGCGACAACTGAAGACAGCTGAAGGCAATTCAGTCGCCAGTACCTGGCGCCGGTTGACGTAGGTAGCCGCCAATGGAATTCACCTAAGTCAGCACCCAGCGACAACCAACGTCACCTGGCGACAACCTGGGTCATCCTGGCAACAACCTACGACAGCACCTTCAACTGGAGGACAAGCTACGTCAAGCTACATCAAGCAGACAGTCGCCGAAAAGTTTCAAACATCTCAAAATCCAGCGGTGACCAGAAAAACGTAGCGACTCTTTAGGCGACTTGAGGACACTAACGACCATACAGGCGTCACCGCAGGACCATGTGGAGACAGCCTACTCGCCTGTAGTCGCCGAAAAAAAATCGCCTAAGTGGGACAGGTGCTTAACTGGCACGATATTTGGTACTTCATTATATCCCTTTGAAGATGAATAAGCCATTTTTGCTCTGCCATTCAGGTTAATCATGTCTGATCTATTACCACTGTGTACCTTTCTGACTAACCCTATTTCCTTTCATTTCCTTAATATCCATGAGAATTAAAATACATAAACTGTATTTATTTTATTGGCCTACTCTTAATTAATTAAAACAAATTCAAGATTGTCAAACATAATTTTCCTTTGAGGAAACTCTGCTCTGTAATTAGTGACACAGTTAGTAAAGCTGCTGCCTCATAGCTCCAGCTAAGCAGGTTCAGTCCTGATCCCTAGTCTATTTGTGTGGAGTTTGCCAGTTCTCTCTATCTATATACTTTTAAAACTGTGCGTGTGCGTGTGTGTGTGTTTTTGCATGTGAAACGTATCTCCTCGAAAACCAGGCGCAGAAATGCGGAGATTTTTACCATTTTGGTAGGGATTTACCTTATGAGTTCGGAAATCCACTCCTTGGTCAATTATTTCCCCATATTTTGAATAAAATTGATCACAAAACTCAAACAAAACTCAATTTTTTAAATCTAAACGGCTCTCACCAGCTGCTGACGTCACAATGCCCACATGCCGTCCAATCCAGGCCCACCTGCGTCCTGGCCCCGCCCCCCTGCCACTGTAAATTAAAGGCGCAGAAATATCGAGAAAGTTCTGCAGAACAAACATTCGACAGCTGCACTCCGCTGTAGCTTCTTTGTTCTACAGATCTCGGGGCAGCGACTCCTCACGTGCTGAACCTCATCATCACTGTTGGCGCAGCTCGTGAAGCCCTGCGCGCTCATTCCAGCTGTGGGTTTACAGAGTCACAAGCCGCTTCTCTCTCTCTCTCTCTCTCTTCATTTGGCATCCCGGCACACATCCACCCCTCCCCCCCCCCCCCCCCCCCGCTGCCTGCGCCAAGCCCAAGTACGCTCGCACCACGCCCCCCGCAGCTGGACTCCCACGCCCGCCCGCTCCAACCCCCCCCCCCCCCCCATTGTTCAAATTGCGCAGAAAGAACCAAAGATCCTATAGCAGCTATAGGATCTTTGGAAAGGACAAGCGTTCTGCAGATCTGGAGGTCACCGCCGCTCGCTCACAGCCGCCTACGTGCTCAGAGCCGCCGCTCGTTCAGAGCTGCAAACCAAACTCGCTGCGTGTCCATTGAAAAAACCTTGCGAGCAGGCAAGCGAGCTTTGAAATAAACCTTGCGACCCCCCCCTCCCCTCTCTCTCTCTATCCCCTCTCTCTCTCTCTCCCCTCCTCTCTTTCTCCCCTCTTCTCCCCCTATCTCTCTCTCTCCCTCCCCCCCTCCCTCTCTCTGCCTCACCCCCTCTCTCTCTCTTCTCCCCCTCTCTCCTCTCTCCTCCCCCCTCTCTCTTCCCCCTCCCCAAAACCCTTCCCCCTCTTCGTTCCACACCCTCGCCTTCACCACCCCTTCTCAACACCCCCTCCCCCTCCCTTCTCTCTCCATCTCCCCCCTTTTCAATGTCATGAGGAAATATGTACGATTGTAGCCAAATTACCTTACATAACACATTACATTCAAGAATGTTTTAAAAGATGCTTATGTGTGGCCTTATGCCACAGATTTATCGTTTAATGTTTAGACCCCCCCCCCCCTCCCCTCTCTGAAACGTAGGTAAAAAATTGTAATGGAGGTTAATTCTTCTTGAGGCTATGGCCAGCTCTGTGGGCTGGGAAACCTCACTGTGAAGCATTTAATAAACTAGCATAAAAGACCGTGGGAACTTGATCTGCGCTAAATGTAATTTGAGTTTAAGTTTCCACAACCTTTTACCAGCACTGCATTGTGACAGAAAAAAATGCTTAATTACGTGGAACCTCACCCCAGCATTTCCTTGCAGACGTTGAAACAAAAAAATAAGGTGGGAATTCAAAGGGTGATGCCTGGAAAGACTCTCAACAATCAACTTTTGAAAATGCAACATTAATTGAATGCTTTGAATGGGATATTTTAATTAAAAGCATATTATAATTGCATCAGATCCCTGACTTTGGTATGGCTTCTTTCAGTCACATGAATATCAGTGGTATATCAGAAAAAACTGCAGATGCTGGTTTAAACCGAAGATAGACACAAAAAGCTGGAGTAACTCAGCAGCATCTCTGGAGAGAAGGAATTGGTGATGTTTCGGTTTCGAGTCTGAAGAAGGGTTTCAACCTAAAACGTCACCCATTCCTTCTCTCCAGAGATGCGACTTGTCCCGCTGAGTTACTCCAGGTTAATACCAGTGCTACTGATCAGACTTGTACATGTGTGGAATTTAAAGTGATGGCTCTGGTTGGTACCAGTTATGATCTGATTGAGTTTGGCACTGGGTGAGCAGCCTGACAGGTGCTCTTGTGCACTGGGGAGCAGTTTGCTGCGATGCAGCTGTTGATAAAGTTCCTGTGTGGAAATATGACCCTTAGTTTTACAGTTTTTACAAAGACCTGTCAAGTTTAACTTCCCCTGATTTGAATAAAATGGAATTCATTTGAAACAACTAATAAAACCAAGTTCACGAGAATGAATTTGCACCTGCATCATTCAACCCATTCAGTAATTTGTCCTCATGAGTTTTATTCCTGGGTTCTAATTTCCCTTTATCCCTCTTAATACCCATTTATGAGGAGCAATGCTGATAGATGTAAGTGGTAGTTAAATTAGGAAGTGCCTTCAAGTCTATTAATATAAAGGTTGTGAATCACTATTTATCTTTCTTGATTCCCAAAAGTAGATATTGTTGATTCTCAAAAGTAGAAATTGTGAAGAAATTTGATTCAGAAAGCACTGTAACAGATGGTTTGAATTATGAAGGAGAAACCCAAATCAGACCATGACCTTCTACCTCCTGGAACTTATTGCAGATTCCTCAACATTGCTCTAACAGTGAGAAAGCGATGTGCAGAACCAGTGGTAGCAATTCAGCCAAGTGTTCAGTCCAACATTCCCTGCATTCTGGGAGGCACCACATTTCCCATCACCATTAGCACCTTGTGCTTATTTCTGTTGTTATAGTTTGTTACCCGTTGTTTTATATATACGAGTGACTGTGTAGTATGCAGCTCTACGTGGGGCAAGGCTAATTCATTATGTGGCTATAAACCTGTATTGTAGCCTTCAAAAGAAGAATGAGCAATCCCGGACTACACCACCTCCCACTAATGTGAATAGTTAAAATGCATGGCACTAGAGCAGCATTCTAGGAGTTGATAAAGCATGGCCTCTACTGCTGTCCAGACTCCTGTTTTTCTTTCCCAAGAGCTGCCTCCTGTTATTACTATCTAATACCCATTGCTACATTCGAGCACTGAGTGCCAAGTCTAACTGCTCTCCCGCCCAAACTTCCAATTTCGATGTCTTTCTCTCCTTGGCTTGTGCTAGCATTGCCTGCTTACTATCTCCAACTGTTTTCCTCCACCATTATTCCTCAGATACTAATCCCTGCTGCACAGGCATTCTTTGCCTTTGAGAACCGACTCGCGTTGCTCAAGTTTGTTCATCCTCGCAGTCTCGTTCTCTCTCCCCAGTGTACACAAGCTGAAAGTACCATGGATCGTACTCTGTACAGCTCAATTTCCTCATAACCATGCCAGTGGCTGTGGAATTTAACTGGCACATAAGGCAGAGGCAGCTGCAACCTCATTGCTTGGAGGTTTATTTGCCAGAACCTGAATTCCAGATATTCAACTTACAGTGTAAATTAATTCCTGATTTTTGTTGTTTGAAAAGATGATCTTAAAATAAATGATACCAGAAATATAAATCTGAAGCATCAGTTCAAATTAACAGTGAAAGTGGAACAAGAGAGCACAGGTTGAAATTAATAGAAGCCATCATATTAAAACCTAAGGCTAGGAATTCAGATGCCTCGCATTGTGATGCAATATTGATCACTTCTGAGTGTTGTGCTAATCAGAGATTTCATCTAGTACTTCTTTTCAAGATGCACTTGTGCACTTGATATTATTTCCATGTCATTTGCACAGAGAATGATGTTACTCCGTGTACAGTAATCCAAGTTTTAGTTTAGTTTATTGTCATGTGTACCAAGGTACAGTAAAAAGCTTTTGTTGCGTGCTAACCAGTCAGCGGAAAGCCAACGCAAAATTACAATAGAGCTATTTGCAGTGTGATAAGGGAATAATGTTTAGTGCAAGATAAAACCAGTAAAGTCTGAGCAGGACTGCTCTCCAGTTGTAGTAGGATGGTTCAGTTGCCTGATAATAGCAGGGAAGAAACTGTCCCTGAATCTGGAGGTGTTCATTTTCACATTTCTGTACTCGTTCTCTTTACAACGACAATTGTGCACACTCTCGATATGTAGCTGGATTCAGTCTCTGACATGAGGCCCATATTTACTTTGCTCATTCAGATTACCCAGCCCCACTCCTCTGAATTGATGCCTCCTCACACAACGTACTAACCAAGCAACCATACAGTCACCTGGCCTCTCTATTCATAGGTCTAACTCAGTAATATCATTCACAACCCATTCCATCCCAACCCACCAATCTCACCTCCAATTTTACCAACCATATTGATGCACACCCCTATCCCTTCTCATCCGGGACCCATAAATGTCCTTATAATCCTTCCTTATCTCTTGGCTATAATCTTGCTTGAAAAAAAACTCATGAAACCTCTCACTGACCCTTTTCACTTTCCACAATTTGCCTTTAAGCAAACTTAAACCAATAGTCTTGCAATATCCAGGTTTTGCCTTCAGTCATTGCAAGCAACTGGTCAAAGTTTCCATCAGATGATATTTAGCGAGCTGCTGGGGTATGAATTCTTCAGATCCAGGAAAGTCAGATTAAAGTGGCAATATGCAGGGGTCCCAGGCTTTCTGTCATCCAAAATTCAATGTACCCCTTTCCTTAGGATTTCTGCACAACAGGAGATGTTGCAAAGATGTCCCTTTTTGTGCAAAGCAAGGCCTCTCTTCAATTAGATTCATCAATATAGATCCAATTGAGGAAATCAGGTAACCCTCAAAATGTAAGAGGTGGGAGAGGAAGACTGAATCAGGAGCACAATAGGAAAAGATCATTACTGTGGAGAAACATTGGTGGAAGGAAGTAATAGGCAGCAGGAGGCATCATCAAGGGCTGGTATTGTGAGTTAATAAATAATTGGAATGCGTGGGAGAATAGTCAGGCTGACTCGTGAGTTCTAAAGATAGCAACGTGTGATTGTGGGAGTAAACAACATGGAAGGTATAATTTAGAATAAAAGAGCTACCCGCTTGATAATAAATGACTTGGACTCTGGCACAGTGGACTAGGTAAGATCAGGCTTTTTGTGACTAAAGCCAAGGTAGACTTTGGATCTTCATTTAAGGCCTGCAACGTACAAGTAGCAAGATGCAAGGTACCTTCCTGGTGCGGTACAAGTCTGCATCTGTGGACTTTGTAAATAATATCATAAAATATGCTGCATACCATTGAAATTAACAGAAATACAGACTGACCTGTGTGTTTGTAAGTCCTATTTTAATTTTGCAGGCGTGACCTACTTTGAGTGAACTCAAATGAAGATTTTAGATACATTTCAGTAATTAGAACACACAAAAAACTGCATTACTTGAGAACTTGCTGCCTCTTGAGAATTGTTGTTTTACCAGATTTTGCGCTGACTAGCCAGCTGTGATACTGTCTAAGGTTTCTGAGAATGTTTTTCCTTTGCCTGCAGCATTTTTTAAAAATATATTGGAAATGGAGTTTCCTGCCTGAAATCTTTGATTCACTGCCGAAGTTATTGATACAGTCCAGTGTTTGTCAGGAGTCAGCTGAACCTCACTTTTGTCATGATGTAAATATCTAGACTAAAGATCCTATAGCGAGCAAGATAGTCCACTCGACGAAAAAGACGTAGTACGGTCATGCGCAGATTCATGGGTAATTTAAGGCCCCATTTCCATAACCGGCTTCCGTCTCCGCACCAAAGATCCCATAGGATAATAGTGCGGAGATGGAAGCCGGTTACGGAAACATCCTCGTAAAAATAAAATTTATTTGGTAAAAATCTTCTAATTTTCAGAATTTAAATTTATTAACACGAACTGTTCCCCCGCAACGTTGATTACACTGCGAGTCGGGTTGGGTCCGGTTATGGAAATGGATGAAAAAAAGGCTCACGTTCCGCTCCGTTGCGTACTACACATCAGCCCATTGCATTTAGCAGAAGTGGTCTACCTTGCTCCACTATAGGATCTTTGATCTAGACCATTGTGCTTAATCAATGGCAGACCCCCTGCCTTGTTGTGACAGCCATCACCGAGATACTTTGCTTAAAATTAACAAGAAAACTCCAACCCACAAATAACTTTTTAACCTGTCTCCATCCAGAAACAAATGTTGACAATCCAGAGCAAGAACAAAGTTTTAACTTGCCCATCATGATGGATCCAATGCTAACAAAAAAGTTATGCCTGTGATTAATTAATTTTGTGGGTGGGACTACTTCTGGAAATTTGAATAATGGATTACAGAATAGAATGACCGATGCTTTTCATACTGAAATGGCTTATTGGATCATCATTGGAATTATCATCAGCAGTCACTCGAAACGAGTATGACTGTCCTCTCCTCTCCTCTCCATAGGGTTTTCTACTTGTGGGTCTGCAGATGTCTATTGATGCTGATCCGCGATCCTTGGTGCAATGTGGGCATGGATACTGGCGATGGTTGGTAGTCGTTGAGCCCCCTTCTCTCTCTCCTTACGGTGCTGTCGCTTTGTCTCCGCGACATGGCGTAGTTCCATTTCGTGACGTGCAGCTCCTTCCTGCACAGATTTGCTCCAGGAGTGCCTATCCAGTGCAATGTGCTCCCAGTTGCTCGATGTGATGTGGAATTTCTTCATCTGTTCTTGATGTTGTCCTTGAAGCGTTTCTTTGGTCCGCTGGGGGCTTGCCGACCTTCCTTCCATTGAGAGTACAGGATTTGTTTAGGGAGACGTGTGCTGGACATGCGGATGACATGGCCAGTCCATCGAAGTTGGTGCTGCATTATTGCGGTGGTGATGCTGGTCATGTTGGCTTCCTCCAAAACGCTGATGTTGGTGCGTTTGTCCTCCCAGCTGATCCTCACAATCTTTCGTAAGGATCTTTGAGGGTATTGTTCCAGGGCTCTCAGGTGCCTGCTGTAGGTGGTCCATGACTCGGCTCTATACAACAGGGTGGAGAGGGCAGCGTCTCTGTAGACCAGCAGTTTTGTATGAGCCCTTAGGTCTCGGTCTTCAAAGACTCTTTTCCTGAGTCTGGGAAGGCTCCGCTGGCACAACTCAGGCGATGGTTGACCTCAGAGTCGATTTCAGCTTTTGAGGAAAGAATGCTGCCAAGGTAGGGGAAGTGGTCAATCATTGGAATACTAATACAAGTGTTTGGAATGTTTTATACAATGCCCTTGTTATTATGGTTGATATTTCTGCAGTAAATGTACAATAGGAGTATTTTTTATAAGATTTATGCAGACATTTGTGCATTCTCACACGAGAATGGAGCAGACACACCAGTTAGTAGAACTGCAGTGCTTGCAAAAATTGTTGATGCAAAAATGATTTAGTCACGCAGAGAGCTTCTTTATAGGAGGTGACATCATTCCCATGGTTTGCCTTATTAGTGATGCACACTGGCATTTAAACATTTCTTAAGCCGTCCAGTAAATACCATTTTATGTAACTGATATCTCTGACCGTTCATATATGCAGTCTGTGATCTTTGGCTATGAGCCAAATCCTCTATCTTAAATCAGCAAAAAGGAATACTTGTTTCCCCAAGATATGTATCCTTAATTTAATTTAGTATTAAAGGTAATGTTTACTACTGTCTGTGGCCAAGTAGGAAATACTGAGAGAGTTTGTGTCAAGGTAGTGAGATATGTTGTCGAGTTAATAAACACTATTTATAATTTGAGAGAATGGGTCCACTAAATAACTGTGAAGGCAACATGTACAAGTGCTGACAGATGCTTTTCTGTTTGTCTCAGTGGTGGTTTGAGTTACAGTCTGAGTTCCTTGCTCTCATACTCTCCCGAGCTGTGAGCCAGCCAGCTGTCATCGACTGGCGTGCTGCACTAGCACTAGATAGGTGAGTGGGCACAAATGATAGCAGTAACTCACCAATGTTCATTGGGAGCCCGAGACAAGTCCAGTGATTTGTACTACAAAACTCTGTTCCAGCGCTCTTGAAAGTGTGACTGAAACGGATTATTAAATTTGTTGCATTATTCTAACAAGAGCGTAGATTTAGAAGACAATTCTTTAATAGAAAGCTGCAGTTTTGAAAGGGAATAAAAAAATGAAAACAATAATTTGTGATTAGTCAATCAGCGAGTGCTTTTTCATTAACTTTTCAACCTTTTCATTAACTTTTCAACCTTGAAGTAATTATCACATGCAACAATTTTGAGTAATTAATCTTGCCCACAAGATTGTGCTGGGAACTTTGTATTGTATGAATAACTTGGATGAGCATGTAGGGGGTATGATTATTACGTAGGTGGAGTCATAGACAGGGCAGCAGGTTGTCTAAGGGAACAGGCAGGCATAGATCAACTGGACAGTTGTGCAGTGGTGGCAGATGGAATTTAATCCACATAAGTATAAGGTAATGTATTTTGGAAATCAAATAATGGCAGGACATATAGAGTAAGGTTTGGATTTTTGCTGAACAGAGGGATTTAGCAAGTCCATAGCTCTTTGAACGTGGCAACACAGATAGATGATGGAATGAAAAAGGTAATTGTAATGCCTACTTTGATAATCTGAGGCATTGAATGTAAGAGTTGCAATGTCATATTGCAATTATACAAAATATTGGTTATACAGCACAGAGTATTATGTACAGATCTGATCACCACACCACAGGAAGGATGTGGTTACAAAAGAGAGAATGCAGAAGATTTTCACCAGCATGTTTAACAAAACACAAGTTGTTGGAGGAGCTCAATGGGTTAGGCAGCATTTGGGGAGGGAATGGACGGACAACACTTCTGGTTGAGACCCTTCATTAGATTGATGCCTGACCTGCTGAGATCCTCCAGCACTTTGTGTTTTGCTCAAGATTCCAGCATCTGCCATTCCTTGTCTCCACCAGGATGTTGCCTGGAACAATAAACTGTAGTTGTAAAGAGAGATTGAATAATGTGTGGGATGTAACTGCAGATGCTGATTTAAACCGAAGACAGACACAAAAAGCTGAAGTAAGCAGGACAGGCAGCATCTCCGGAGAGAAGGAATGGGTGACATTTTGGGTCAAGGCCCTGCTTCAGACTGAAGAAGGGTCTTGACCCGAAAGGTCACCCATTCCTTCTCTCCAGAGATGCTACCTGTCCTGCTGAGTTACTCCAGCTTTTTGTGTCTATCTGAGAGATTTAATAAGTTGGGTTTACTCTCACTGGACTGAAGGAGGGTGAGGGGTGACCATGGAAGTTTAAACATTTGAGGGACATAGATAGGATAGATGATCAATCAATTTTCTCAGAGAAGGGGTCTGGATCTAGAGGGTATGGTTTTGAGAGGAGTGGAAAATATTTTAACAAGATTTGAAGGTTAAGATTTTCACACACAGGGTGCTAAATATCTGGAATGAGTTGCTAAAGGAGGTGGTAGAAGCCAATACCATTACAACATGTAATAGCTGTTTGAATAAGAATTATGAAAGAAAATGTAGTGGAATATAGGCTTAATGTAGGCAAATGAGTTAGTACAGATAGGATGCGTAGGCTCAGATGGAGTGGGTTGAAGGGCCTGTTTCTGTCAGTACATTTTGTTAATTCTATGTATTTAAAAAATCATGATGTTAGCATTGTGTGCCCTTGGTAGATGGAAGGTTACCCCGCAGGCGGGATGGTGTAAAAGCTCACTCCTTGGGATGGCTGACTGATAATCCTCCAGCCTCATCATCACATTTCACTTAATTTTGATACCTTAAGGAGCTTGCTCATACAACATAATTGTTTACAGTGTTATGTTAAAGAAATTCATTTATTTTTGACATGGAAATGCAAAGGAAACTAGTGCATGTTGTTCTGAGGATCGAACATTGTTGGTCACTTCTAGAGCACGCAGATTTTAACAACACTATTCCATGCCGTGACCAGCTTCAGAGCTCTTATTGCTTGCCTCCTATTCTTCAAGCACTCGCGATTCCAGGCTGATGCTCCCCATAAGGGCTTAGGCTTCACCCTCTCCCCTTCATACTCCTCTTAAAACTCTGACCCAGCTCCCCAGCAGTTTTAACAGCTGAACAATCAAGACCTGATGGCCTGACTCCGCAATGAATTCCCATTTTTATTTTCACTACATCAAAATCCTCTACATAATTCCTCCAGCCAGCCAGACACCACTGCCCCAACCTCAGGACCCAACCAACCATCAATCTTTGACCAGCTAACCCCACCCACAACCACCACATCTTCCCCTCAACTCTCCCAGGTCTGGATCGGCCCCTGACTGCCAGCCTGCTGTCATTCCTTGCTCCTCCGACACCCACTTTGGTGCGGCCCAGTCTGAACACTGAATAATGAGAGACAGCATTCCTTTCCAAATGTTCCTTGGCCAGTCCTGTCCTTAATTAGAACTTCAGCCCACAAGATGTCAAGCTCACCATCAGAACCCGTTTGTGGGCTTTAACCATTTGTGATTTACCAGGAAGATATTATTGTGTCAAGTGGCGGCGCTGCCTGGCAGCTGCGGCTCACCTGCAGTCCGTCTGTTTTTTTCTTTTCTTTTCGTTTTCTTATGTTTGTTTTAGAATTTTGATTTATTGTGTGGGTGTGGGGGGGGGGGGGGGGGGGGGGGGGGGGGGGGGGGGGGAGAAACAGGGTTTCAGTCTCTCCCTTCGGGGAGATGCGACTTTTCTTGTCGCGTCCCCCGTCACGGTCTGTGCTGAGGCCCAATGGCGGACCTGGCGGCCTCGGAGCTATGGCGGCGTGCCCGCTTCCAGCGGCGGCCCGGCTTCAAATGCGGTGCTCCAGTGGCGACCCGGCTTCAGAGCTGCGGTGCTCCAGCGGCGACCCGGCTTCAGAGCTGCGGTGCGCCAGTGGCAGCCCAGCTTCAGAGCTGTGGCGTTCCAGCGGCGACCCGGCTTCAGAGCTGCGGTGCTCCAGCGGCGGCCCGGCTTCAGAGCTGCAGTGCTCCAGCGGCGTTCCAGCGGCGACCCGGCTTCAGAGCTGTGGTGCTCCAGCGTTCCAGCGGCGGACCCTGCTTCAGAGCTGTGGCGGTGTTCCAGCGTTGTGACGATGGTGGTGGCGGCAGCCCAGCTTCGGAGGCTCGGCTGAGGGCCTAGTGGACGATAACATCAGAGGCCTGGATCGCCTCAGCGCAGAGGGAGATCAAGGAGGGAAGAAGACAAAGACTTTAGCCTTCCACCACAGTGAGGAGGTGCCTGGTGAACCCACTGTGGTGGATGTTAAATATATGTTTACTGTGTGTTTTGTTTTTTATTATATGTTATGACTGCAAGGTAACGAAATTTCGTTCAGACCAAAAGGTCTGAATGACAATAAAGGATACTTTATTTTACTTCATAATACAGTCCAATGCTGAATCAGTTGCCGCTGTTTAAGATGCTTTCCAAATTAAGTAAACAAGGGTGCTTTTCATGAGAACAGTCATGTCTCCTATCCTATTAACCATCCACCATGTGTGTCAGGAACTCTACGTTTCTGCTTTATCTTATAATATTAATTTTCCCTGTGACATACCTTAATGGCAGCACTATAAACCACAGTTTAGCATATGGAAAGTAACTGCAGCATTCGAATGCGAACCGATACACTGAATGGAATCTCATAATTCATTCACGGTCAGCTAACTATGCAATATAATAAATTGATGATTGCAATAGAATTTTGCAAAAGCAGTTAAAATAGACTTTACCGAGAGAAACCAATGGTTCTTCATGCTGTGACTCTATTTAATTAAATTCCACCACAATATTTGAAAGTTATTAAAGCCTGAACTGAACTGAGCCATTAGTTTTGAATGGTTCTACCTATTAACAACAAAATATTAACATACAAGTGTTTTTTAACCCCAAAAGGATATTGGACAGGTCGGGACCATATAAGGCAAAATGCAAAACTGAAGGGCATGTCCCACTTCGGTGACTTAATCCGGGAGTTCTGGCAAGTTTGCCCTCGACTCATACTCACAGCATGGTCGACACAAGGTTGTAGGAGGTCTTCGTAACTCTCCTTCATGCTCAAAAGTGGTCTCCGCGTACTCGAGGCCTCAGCTAGGTCGCAGCGTTTTTTTCAATATGTTAAAGAAATGCCGCGAGTAAAAAAAGGTCGCCATGGAAAAAATCGATATTTTCAATAACACACACACACACCCTCGGGGGGGGGGGGGGGGGGGGGGTAGTTAAGGCAGGGGCCAGGGAAAGCAGGGGAGCGCTGTCTGAAATTCACACAGTGCAAACCCAAGGTGATACAGACACACACCGCGATGAACAGGAAGGTTAAGTCCTTTAAAAGAGGAGGGCGGGGAGAAGGGGGGAACGAAGGGAGGGAAGAAGGGGGGGCAGAAGGGGGGAGAAGGAGTGGAGACACTTTTAAGAAGCCAGACAACATTGAATAAGCCAGAGATACACTGCTGTGAAGTTCAGCTGGCATTTAAAATTACCGGTCGGTTATCCTTGGTTCTGAAAACTTGTGCTTACGTTTTTTTTTGCCAATGAGCCAATGGAAATGCCTGGTCAGCAAAGGCGATTAACTAAAACTACCTATGACTACCTCGACTACCGATAACTACATGGCGACCCCACTACAACTGCACCTACGACTACAGGATTATCAATTTTCTCCATGGCGACCAATTTTTGGTCGCAGAACATTTTTCAACATGTTGAAAAATTTGCGGTAACCATACTGAGCCGCGACTAGTTCCCAGAATGTGGGAACTCCTCGCGACCATGAAGGAGACTCACCAGAGACCACCAGCGAACATGTGGCGACTATGTGGCGATCATGAGGGGAGCGCAGATTCTCCTGCATTCGCCTAAAAAGTCGCGTAAGAGCGACACAAGGACACTTAAGTGTAGAACCTTGCAGTCACAATGGAAAATTTGCAAAGCAAAATACCTGAGTTTTTCACCATGCAGTCACCTGGTTTCCATCCAATATATAGTATAAAATATTGCTTGTAAATCCAAATTCGGTGAGATTGCTCATAAATAATAATCACTTCTCTTAAGGCAACATCCCACAAAACTGTAACAGTGTCAAAAATGATTCACTTCCAGTTAACTTTACCTTTCAGGTTGCTAGGAAGCCTATTTTTTTAACCCATTTGCCATCTCTGAGCAATTTGCCAGGCTTTTTACTTAAATAAATCAGCGTGGTTTAATCTTTTTAACAGGAGAGCTGAACATAAATGTTGATTAAAACTTCAAAGCTCAGTAAACCTCTGATTATCTGATGTACCTCTGACTGAGTGGGACAAAGGCAAGTTGACTCTAAAATAAAGTGAGCCACACAGATTTGATATAACTAAGTTAATTCTGCCTAATGTGTTTCATTCGATCAAAAACAGCATTAGTGTGGGATCAGGTACTGATAAGAACAGACGTGACCTTGCATTCCAGGTTTCTGATAAGTCAGTTTTAATCCTCCGCTTGTGAACTGCTTTGATGTTTCCACAGCTGGGCTGTTGCCGATTGGGGAGAATGCAGCCAAACGTGTGGCAGAGGGGAGCAGCAAAGGCAGGTCCGCTGCACTCGAAGAGTTGCTTACAATAAGCTTGAAGATGTGCACCAGATGTTATGCCCATTTCCGATGCCGATGCAAAAGCAAGTGTGTAATGTCCACAACTGTCCACCAGCATGGAGTGTAGGAGCCTGGTCTGAGGTACAGGTCAAAGCCTTTACTGAAATAACTAACCATTATTCTGGCCTTTATAACGGACAACTGATAGCTTGACCAACACTAATGTAAAGGTATTAATAGATCCAATGTTCCCGGTTCTGATGATGAACATAACCAATGTGGATTAGAGGATTTTTAACATTTCATTGGAAATTCAGCAATAGAAAGAAAATATCTATATCTGAGGGATATGTGTAGATTACAATGCTTCAGATATTGTTATTTGAACTATATATTGCATTCAATGTTCTCTATACTAAATTTTCCACACATTCATTAGATTGATCATAATTCAGTTGGTTGCACCAATCTTGTAAAGCATTAACTTCAATTACAAGTTATAGAATGAAAGAGAAATTTGTCCAATGCTCTTCAGGCTAAATACAAGGTTTAATCTACCAACATTAATCTACAAGTCACTGTTGATAAGATGAAAGCTAAGAAATAGATATCTCAAGATATGTTTCCTTAACTCCTGCAATTTGATCCACGCTTCACTTCTCTGTAATTGCTTTGTAAATGCCTGTCATTACATAAACCAGTTTTCTTCATATAGATAATTTCAAATAGTTTAAAAACGAAAACCAATTAAATTACTTATTGTACTATTTCTTTGTTCATCCTAGTTTGGCAAAAGAATAAATCAGGGAAGGTAGTGCATCCGTTGATAGCAAGGGAAATCAGGGATAGTATCAAAACAAAAGATGAAGCATACAAATTAGCCAGAAAAAGCAGCTTACCAGAGGACTGGGAGAAATTCAAAGTCCAGCAGAGGAGGACAAAGGGCATAATTAGCAAAGGGAAAATAGATTATGAAAGAAAACTGGCAAGGAACATAAAAACTGACTACAAAAGTTTTTATAGATATGTGAAGGGAAAAAGGTTGGTTGAAAACAAATGTAGGTCCCTTGCAGTCAGAGACTGGTGAATTAATCATGGGGAACAAGGACATGGCAGACCAATTGAATAACTACTTTGGTTCTGTCTTCAGTAAGGAAGACATAAATAATCTGCCGGAAATAGCAGCGGTCCGGGGGTCAAATGAGATGGAGTGAAATCCAGTTTGCCGGGAAGTGGTGTTAGGTAAATTGAATGGATTAAAGGCCGATAAATCCCCAGGGCCAGATAGGCTGCATCCCAAAGTACTTAAGGAAGTATCCCCAGAAATAGTGGATGCATTGGTGATAATTTTTCAAAACTCTATAGATTCTAGAGTAGTTCCTGAGGATTTGGGGGTAGCTAATGTAACCCCACTTTTTAAAAAGGGAGGGAGAGAGAAAACGGGGAATTACAGACCAGTTAGTCTAACATCGGTAGTGGGGAAAATGCTAGAGTCAGTTATTAAAGATGGGATAGCAGCACATTTGGAAAGTGGTGAAATCATTGGACAAAGTCAGCCTGGATTTATGAAAGGTAAATCGTGTCTGACGAATCTTATACAATTTTTCGAGGATGTAACTAGTAGAGTGGATAAGGGAGAACCAGTGGATGTATTATATCTGGACTTTCAGAAGGCTTTCGACAAGGTCCCACATACGAGATTGGTATACAAACTTAAAGCACACAGTATTGGGGGTTCAGTATTGATGTGGATAGAGAACTGGCTGGCAAACAGGAAGCAAAGAGTAGGAGTAAATCGGTCCTTTTCAGAATGGCAGGCAGTGACTAGCGGGGTACCGCAAGGCTCAGTGCTGGGACTCCAGCTATTTACAATATATATTAATGATCTGGATGAGGGAATTGAATGCAACATCTCCAGGTTGGCGGATGACACGAAGGTGGGGGGCAATGTTAGCTGTGAGGAGGATGCTAAGAGGCTGCAAGGTGACTTGGATAGGTTGGGTGAGTGGGCAAATGCATGGCAGATGCAGTATAATGTGGATAAATGTGAGGTTATCCACTTTGGTGGCAAAAACAGGAAAGTAGACTATTATCTGAATGGTGGCCGATTAGGAAAAGGGGACGAGACCTGGGTGTCAAGTTTGATGATGGCAGAGCTGTAGACATTGTATATATGGATTTCAGCAAGGCATTCGACAAAGTTCCACATGGTAGGCTGCTCTGGAAGGTTAGAGCATATGGGATCCAAGGAGAGATACTGTAGCAAACTGGATTGAAAATTGACTTGATGGAAGGAATCAGTGGGTGATGGTGGAAGGTTGTTTTTCGGACTGGAGGCCTATGACTAGAAGAGTACCTCAAGGTTCACCTACATAATGAATAGCATTGTTGAAGATGAGAGATCTTGGAGTGCAGGTATATTGTTACTTGAATGCATTGGCCTTCATCAGTCATAATATTGAATACAGAAGTTGGTAAGCCACGCTACAATTGTACAGCACATTGGTGAGGCCACGATTGGTGGAGACCCGGTGAGCAAGCTAGGACATTATTCCTTGGAGCACAGGAGGATGAGGGATGATAGAGGTGTATAAGATCATGAGTGAAATAGATAGAATAAATGCATACCCAGTCATTTGCCCAGAGTAGGGGAATCAAGAACCAGAGGAACTAGGTTTGAGGTGAGGGGGGAGAGATTTCATCAATGCCCTGAGGGGCATTTTTATTTTACACAAAGGGTGGTGGGTATATGGAATGAGCTGCCAGAGGAGGTAGTTAAGGCACATAACAACACATTTTAAAAACATTTGGACAGGTACATGGATAGGATCGGCTTTTGAAGGATATGGGCCAAACACAAGCAGATGGGACTAGTGTGGATAGAGCATGGGCAAGTTGGGCCGAAGGGCCTGTTTCTGAACTGTATGACTCGCCGATCACCTAATAGTAACTTGCTTCCCCCTTTCTTGGAAGACAAAGTAGCAGACTTGATCCTGCCATAACAAAAAGCTGGGGGCCAGATACAACATCTCACCTTTCTGTCCAGCCCCCAAAACAAATACTGTTCTCAGTTTTCCAATCAATTGAGATGGAAAAGAAAAGAGCCCAGGAATATCTACGGGCAGCAGTGGAATTGAAAACATTTGAAAAGGAACTGGATTGATGAGTACTGTTTTTGAATGCACAAAGTATGATCATGTCCAACTTATTGCAAAATGAGGCTTAGCACTTCACTGCACCATTCATGGTCATGCAGCAGACGTTTTTCTGGTGTCATGAGCAGGCCTTTTTCCCTAATTTATGTAATTTGGAGCTCAAAGGCAGCACCAATTCAAGTGGTGAAACAGTCTGAGTTCCACAAGTTAACACTAACATTGTGTTAATTTTGTATTGCTCGTTCTACTTAAAGTGACATCTTGCTGACATATAGAGACTTAACTGGGCTGCTTCAGAACTTGCTGCTGACTGCTCAAACATCCTCCAAATTCAGAGCCACAAAAGAAAAACTGCTGGAGGAACTCAGCGGGTAAGGTAGTATCTGCAGAAGGAAATGGACAGACAATGTTTCGGTTTGGGATTCTGCTTTATGAAGGGTCCCCACCTGAAACGTCAACTATCCTAATTGTTCCACAAATGCTGCCTGTCCCACTGAGTTCCTCCAGTAGTTTGTTTTTTTTTGCATACTCTCCAAATTCTGTAGAGTGTCTTCAAACTATCATGGAATGCTTCCTCCAGCATTAGCTTGCTGAATTACGCTCGCAATGGGTGCCTCAAGACTTTCCCAGGACTTTCTTTCTCACCATGGACATGAAACTTTACAAGCTCTTAAGTGTACAACATCTTTTAATGATAGCACTGGGTATTACACACACCTTCAAGCACCGGCTACATTTTTCTACCGAGGGGAAGGCGTTATGATTGATGTTAACTGGGCGGGGTTAATGGGAGTGAGGTAACTATATTATTGGTTGCATATAAACCATCTACATCCTTCCCTTAGAAATCAAAAAAAACAGATTGTTGTCACGACAACCGAATTAAACAGCAGAATTAAACGAAATCGCCGTAGCGAACAGGCGGCTTACTGATCCTGCCCGAGCGCGTACGGATGTCTCCCCCTCCCCCGAAAGAGCAGAAGAAGCAGGAGGACGCAAGGCAGCCGGGGAACCAGGGAAGGGCATTGGGGTGGGAGAAACAGGAGAGGGAGAAACGGGATCGGCAACAGGGGACCCGCGCAGAGGGGAACCAGGCGCCCGCAACGGGGACCGAGGCATGCAGGGAACACCAGCCGGGGCGGCAGCGGCTGCTGATAGGAGAGTGGAGGGGCATAGGGCCCAGGGGGCTGCGGCTGTGGCTCATTAACCGCAAGCAGGTGTTGTCGGCTCCTTCGGTAGATGGAACCCTCACAGTCGACCAGATACGAACGAGGTGAGTCGGCCACCCCAACCACGGTGGCCAGACGGTAGTGCCCACTGGCGGTCTGCAAACGAACAACCTGTCCGGGCAACAGAGGATCGAGTGGTCTGCACGACCGATCGTGGGAACGCCGCTGGCTGTCATGTTTCTCTTGAATTCGCCTCTGCACGGAGGCGGGCTCCAGCACCCGAGGTTTCAGCTGGCGCTGGGCAATCGGGACGGTGGATCTGGTAGTTCTGGACATCAGACGCTGAGCAGGGGACCCATGGCCGGATCCCTGGAAACATTCCTGAGGTTCAGGAGATCCAAATACAAATCAGAATTGGATAGTCGCGCCTGTTCCATCAGAAGCTTGGCGCTGCGGACGGTCTCCAATTGGAGGCGTGGCTTCGTATCCACTTCTGACACCATGTAAATGAAAAACTTTACAAGCTCTTAAGTGTACAACATCTTTTAATGATAGCACTGGGTATTACATACACCTTCAAGCACCGGCTACATTTTCCTACTGAGGGGAAGGCGTTATGATTGATGTTAACTGGGCGGGGTTAATGGGAGTGAGGTAACTATATTATTGGTTGCATATAAACCATCTACACTCACCATGGACATAAGGAGACTTGCGTAAATTCTGATTTCTAAGCTGACAAGCCAATTATTTCACTGTTTTCCATCTCTCCAGTGTTCCCGGACATGTGGGAAAGGGTGGAGGAAGAGGAGTGTTGTTTGCAAGAGCACATATTCTACTGCGGGTACACAGATTCTACACGGCAGTTCCTGCAAAGCACAGCCGAAACCCAAGAGCCAGGAAACCTGCCTGCTGAAGCGTTGTCATAAGCATCGCAAAATGCAATGGTTTATATCTACATGGACTGAGGTACAGTAACCACCCTGAAAAGAATACATTAACTCATGGATCAACCAGTAATAGAAAATCTATCTATACATAACTAAAACTCTGAATTTGTTATCTTCCGTTTTGGCGGTCTTTCTATTTGTGCAAAAACGGTTTGCTATGATTTTTCACCAGTTCACTCACCGTTCTCCTATGTTGCGAGTGGACCAGGTTTTGTTCTGATCGGTTGAATGTCATAAAAGTTAGTGAGGTTTAAAACATTTTTAAACCGCGCGTGCACAGATCGATCTCTTCTCCTGCCAATCGTCGCCGCGTGGATTGGTGTTTTCTCCTGTCACTTCCCCGGGACAGTCCGCCCCTTCCTGCACCATCGCTTCTTAACTTGAGCTGAGGATCGCTGGCAGAGCTTTCCAACCGGACACAATTTTCGAAGCAACCCAGCCCTAAGCAGCCCAGCCACAGAGACCCGACCCAGCCTAGCCCAGTTCAGAGTTGGAGACCCAGCCCAGCGTCGGAGACCCAGCCCTGCTCGGTGTCGGAAATGTCGCCAAACGGAAAGTGGAGATTCTGGTCTTGGCGGAGGAGAATGACCAGCGACCAGTGTCCGTCATTCTCCTTTTGTCATTTGACATTATTGTCATTCCCCTCTGGTCCCCCTCGCTGGCTCCTCTCCCCCCCCCCCCCCTCCATGGCTCTTCCTGTCTTTTCTCGGAGCTCACTCCCCCCCCCCCCCCCCGCCCACACACCCCTCTCCCCCCACAACTTAGTCTAGTAATAGATAACTAACAACGATTAACTGTATAGATTGGAGCACCTTTTGTTCTCAGCATTATGTGATAATATTTAAACAAGTATAATATCCAGTGACGATTTTGTACCACCTTGTTGATTTCACTCGGGGGCCTCAGGACACCAGACTCAGCTTGTTGCACTTTTTCATCAGAGGTACATGGGATGGGGATCATTTACTGTGCAATGCTCTTAAGTGAAGTAAAGTAAAGTATCCTTTATTGTCATTCAGACCTTTCAGTCTGAATCAAATTTCGTTGCCTTGCAGTCATACATTTAATAAAATAACAAAACACACAATAAAGGTGATCCAGGCCTCCGATGTTGTGACCCCACCGGGCGATGGTACGTTAGTCCCGCGGCTCAACCGTGTTCCGCGAATGGGCCGGTTCAAACTCCGCGGCCCAGGGTGGTTGAAGCTGCCGAAGCTGCTGCCCTCCAGTCCAGCGGACGAAGCTGTTGCCGCGGGAGCTCAGGAAAAACAGGTCATCAACCTGTGACCTGCGAGCTCCCGACGATGTCGTCTGCTGGGCCCGCGAACGAACCTCCGAGGTCTGGCCGCCATACCGCCGAGACACCTCAACAGCCCCGTGTCAGGCCATCACCGCCGCCAGAACCCGCCACTGCCCCGAAGTCGGCCAGCCTCGCGCTGGTAAGTCCTGGCTGGCTCTGCCTCCGGAGCCTCGGGTCAGTCGCAGTTGGAGGCCGCCAGCTCCGCCATTAGACCTCAGTGCAGACGGAGATGGGGGAATACGACAAGAAAAGTCGCATCCCCCCGAAGGAAGAGACTAAGACACGTTTCTCCCCCCCCACACACCCACACACACACACATACACCCCCTAATAACTCAAATTAACTAGCTAAAACAGGACAAGGACAACAACAAAAAAAAAAAAAACAGACGGACTGCAGGCGAGCCGTAGCTGCTAGGGCATTTGGAGCATTGAGGGTAAACATGGAGTACGTTGTCTTGGGAGCACTCAAGATGGATATTACTGGAACCATATGGGCTCACTATTTCAGCGAGTATCTCCTTGAGATAACCCATATAAGTTTGCAACTCATTACTTTGGACAGGTACATAGATAGGAATGCTTTAGAGGGATTTGGGTAAAACACAGGCAAATGCGATCGGCTTAGATAGGCATCTTGGTCAACATGTTTAAGTTGGGGCAAAGGGCCTGTTTCTGTGCTCTATGACTATACAATTCATCTTCATCCTTTCCCTGCCCCAGTCACACTGCTGTCAAACCTCAATATGCCAGTCCACGATATCCCAAGATCCCAAACCTCCTATGCATCACTCCACCCTACCCAACCCCCATCAACCATATCTCCTCTGCCATCAGATTATCTATTCATCCCGCTGTCGTAAAGCTGTAGTACTCTCCAGCTGGCTGTATGGATGTGAAACATGGAACTTGTGCAGGAAACACAACCGGCAGCTTGGGAAATACCATGCGGTTCATTATGGACATTCGCTCGCAAGACAGGGTGACCAATGTGGAAGTGCTGGACCGGTCTGGCTTCACAATCATCGAAACAATGACGATAAAGGCCCAGCATCAATGGGCAGGCCGTGTGATCCGGGTGGATGATTCCCACATGCCTTGTCAACTCCTGTAGGAAGTTCTGTCACAGGGTCAAAGGAACACAGGGTGCCCAAAGACACGGTTCAAAGACTATCAAGGACCACCTCCGGCAAGCACGCCTAGCCGCAAAAGAACTGGGAACCCGTGCCAGTGACAGGTCTGGCTGGCGTACAACCACGTGTAAGGCAGTCAGCAGTCTAGAAGACAATCGCCGAAGCCGACTCATTAGTGCCGGGGACAGGAGGAAGACTGCAACCCTAAATCCTCCCACAGCAGCCTTCGTGCTCCCTCTGCACCCGCGTGTGTGGCTCACACATCGGACTCGTGAGCCACACTCGATCCCACAAGACATGAGACTGCACAACCACGATATCATCATCTACGACTGGCCACCACCATACCATTCCTCAGTCCTAAAATCAATCCAGTAAAATATCACCCACACAGAGTGTTGTGGAGTTTTAAAATGTACCACAGTACCGGTGAATGGTAGAGCAGGTACGAGGGGCAAAATGGCATGCTCCAGCTTCTATTTCTTATTCTATAAATTGGTTCATTATTATTCACACGAACACCAAATGAATAGGAATAAGTACCATTTGTCCAATGTGCAACGACAAATCAGTGGAAGGCACATGAGACTGCAGGTGCAGGAATCTGGTGTAAGACAGGAGAGCAGCTGGGGATATCGAGCAGGTCAGGCAGCATCTGTAGAGGAAAATGGACAGTCGACTGAGTCAAGAGCCTTTGTCAAGACAAATCAGGAGAGACAGTGAACAAAAAAGTTTCAAACTAGGGCTTGAAAATTAGTAATAGCCTGATATCATCTTCGGTCCCAAACTTATGGTCTTACTTTGAGCTCAAAAAAATAGAAACATTGGAAATAAGCAAAGAAACTGAAGGGATGACACTCCAGCATGCAGGATTGCACACTTTGTTTTAATTTCCTTTCTATTTATGTTTATGGCAGCTGCTCTTTTTGCCCAGTCTTGCTGAAGTTGCATCCTTGACCTGATTTAATCTGAAGTTCAAAAATTACCACCGTCCAGAGTTTAAATCACATTGCACTTCTGTTACTTTTCTCCTTCTTTTCCAGTGTTCTGTAAGTTGTGGTAAAGGGATTCAGAAGAGACACTTGAAGTGTGCAGACAAAGACACTTCTGGAAAGTACAAAGAGTTTGCTTACAAAAGATGTAATCACTTGCCAAGACCCAATCTAGAGCTGGAGAGAGCCTGTGTTGTACGAGTGTGTCCAAAACCACCAAACGAGACCGCTTTCAGCAACGCACTGACCAGCTGGTACGCCTCGCCCTGGTCTCAGGTAGGAGCATGTTGATATTTATGCTCAACCACAGAGCCGTACACTTTGGGAGGGTCTATCAGAAATTTGGGGCAGAGACTATAGATACAGTTATTGTCCTGCAGAGTTTCTTTCCCCTAATGGATGAAAGTCACACAACACGTTTGTAAACATTGCAAAAAACAATTATTTTTCATTGTGTCTCAGAAGAAATTACAGAGACATACTAGTAGTGCCTTGGTTTGGACATAGTTTACTTCCAAACTCTGCAAAAGTTCTAAGATGTTCTAAGGGTGAAAATGCATCTTTGGCAATTGCAGTCTGATGGCAAAGCTCAATCCTGGTGCCACAGAACCAGACTGTAACAGTCATTCCGTAGTGTGGAGCTCCTTGTTGGACTAAATCTAGGCAGATTAAATAATTCCCCGTCATATCTGGATATTCCATTCCACCTGAGCCGTGAATACCAGGATACTATAAGTATCGCCACTGTGGAATTACTTATCAGTTGGTTCAAGTTTAATTTTTGTATGTTGATGTTACTCTGGAACACTGGGTTTTCATGCAAAGAAGCAAATTGTGTAAAGCATCCACCCAGTCTCTTGCCCAGAGTAGAGGAATTGTAAACCAGAGGACATATGCATAAGGTGAAGGGGAAAAGATTTTAGAGGGACAACTTTTTCACGCAAAGGGTGGTGGTTGTATGAAACGAGCTGCTGGGAGAGGTAGTTGATGCAGGGATTATCGCAACTTTTGAGAAGCAATTGGACATGGATAGGACAGGTTTAGAGGGATATGGGCTAAACGCAGGCAAATGGGACTAGTATGGATGGTCGGGGTGGGAAAGTTGGGTTGAAGGGCCTGTTTCCACACACTGCCTGACTATGGCTCGAATGTGCTGTATTTCAAAGCGAAGCTGCATAGCAGGTTTCGGTGGCAGTAGGATGGACAATTAAAGTTGCAAACTGAACCCAGTTACATCACCCAATCTTCATTAGTTTCTCCAATGTATAAGAGACCACATTGTGAGAACTGTTTGCAGTATACTGGAAGAAGTAAAAGTTTTTTCAGAGCCTTTATGTTGATTTGTTTGTGTGTCCTCTCACCAAACTGACCTAATTTACCCATCAACCTAGTTTTTCAACCACTTAACCCCACAGCAATCCTACATTCACCCTCTGGAAATATTCCCTTCGTCATATCCCTCGATTCCTCGGCTCTGCAATGTGAAAGTTTCCAGCATTTTCTGGTTTTTTAATTATTCTATAAATAATTTAGTTTAGTGACAATTGTTGGGCCGAGGGCATTAAAGGTTAAATCTGTTTTCAGTTATATGTTTTTTTTTAAATGTTAGTATTTATTTGTTTGGTTGTTTAGTCCATGGACATGCACCACTTTTACCAGTGTATAACAGACACATGATATAATGCATAGGATGTGCTGGAATCATGTTTTCCTATAATTTCCATGAAAACACCTTCAATATACAGTAAACCCTCGTTATTACGGGCCTCTTTATAATGGATTGTAGTTAGAGCAGACGGACCTACCGACCTTCACTCCAGGCTGGGCTGCCGAGCCGCCCCCTGCTGTATTGCCCCTCCGGCCGCTTCCAGGTCAGACCTACTACCGACACCGCCAGCCCGCACAGCTCCATCAGCCATCTCCAGGCTGCACCTGCCGCCACCACCGACCCTTACCTGCGTTTCAGCCGCCCACAATGACCACCGATCCTCGCCTCTCTCCCAGCAGGCCAGGCCCAGTTCCAGACCGAGAGTCCGAAGAAGGGTCTTGACATGAAATGTCACTTATATACATGTTTGCCAAAGACCTGCTGAGTGACTCCAGCACTTTGTGTCCTTTTGTTATTAACCAGCATGTGCAGTTGTTTGTTTGCACTACATGAACGATGATAATCCCTTATTGGATTATAGCAGACAATCAGACACCATTACCCCCCCCCCCCCCCTCCCCCCCCCTCCACCCTCCTATGGTCCATTAGATCAAGGGTTTACTGTATTTCACATGTAGAAATCATGTAGTGACAGTTTTTTCCCCACGTTGCTCTCTAGTGCTCCGTTAGCTGCGGGGGAGGGGTGCGGGCACGTGCAGTACACTGTCTTGCGTATGGCAGGCCCACCTCAGGCTGTCTTCTGCATCAGAAACCAGCCACAACAGAAGCCTGCAACACCAATTTCTGTCCTGTACCCGAAAAGAAAGGTGAGAGTACAAAGAATGCCTTACACTGATAATTCCTTTAATATCCCTTCTGGAAATTAAGCTACAATTTTATGTTTGCACATTTTTACAATACGATTTTAATAAAAATCATGAGAGGAATGTATAAAATCAGGAGGGGAATAGATTGTGCAGATGCACAGAGTCTCTTGCCCAGAGAGGGTGAATCGAGGGCCAGAGGACATAAGTTTAAGGTGAAGGGAAATGATTAAATAGGAATCTGAGAGATAGCTTTTTCACACTTTTGGTGGGTGTATGGAACAAGCTGCCAGAGGAGATAGTTGAGGCAGGGACAATCCCAACATTTAAGAAACAGTTAGATAGGTACATGGATAGGATAGGTTTGGAAGGAAATGGGCCAAACGCGGGCAGGTGGGGCTAGTATAGCTGGGACATGATGGCCGGTGTGGGCTAGTTGGGCCGAAGAGCCTGTTTCCACTGTATCACTCTATGCCTCTATTTTAATTGCTATATTATAGAAACATGCCATGCATCACCATGGTCCTCAAATTAGAGAGAGCACATGGTTCTATATCGTGTAGTACAAGGCCATGTAGCAAGCACAGATCTAGCTATAGCGACTTATTTCTGAATGTTACTAAGGCATTTGTCTATTGGAGAACATATTTATAACATTTTATATATTAATGGCTTTAAAATTAATGGTTTGCTTACTGCTCTAAAACTTCAAACACCGTTTTGTGCTTCTTCCCACTACAGTAACAGGTCCTTTTCCCTTCCTCTGAATCTCTCAGGTATCATCTCAAAAATTGTTTAGGTGAAAATTGTGTTAATTATTTTATTTATTCTAACAAGTAAGCATTTTGAAGTGTGGTCCAACCTGAAAGAGTAGATGTCCAATAATTATCTTGCTAAAAGATGGAACGAAAAGTCCACATTTGCCATTTTGGTTTCCCCAGTGGAGCAAGTGAAGGAAGATGTGCCTTCAAATTATAAAATAAGTGCATTTTAAGGTGCACACTGTGTGGATTCTGTGTGATATGGACCATTTAAAGAGATTCAAGCCTTCTCATTGCCTGAGGATAGGTTCATCATAACTTAATAGAAACTGAAATTGGAAACACACATCAAGTAGTTCTTCCTTCAATTCAATTATACTTTATCGTCACATATACAGCATCTAGGTACTGTGAAATGCTTTATTTTGCATACAACCCAATAAAATCATACAGTAGACCTCGCCTAAGCAGTACACATGTCGCCATATTGACGCTGACAAAAGTCCGTCAGGTCCACCCCCAGTTGTTCAGTTGATCACATCCTCCCTCCCCTCATGAGACCCCATTGCTGTGCTGACTACGACAATCCCAATACCTTCTCCAACCACCCATGATCAAACCCTCTAGGCTTCGGCACAGCTCCTCGCTCCTACTACTGACGTGGCAATAAACAGTCTTCTCACCCCGGAATGTTATTTCAGCCTCTTAATATTATCTCCACCCACCCACCTTCCACAGCAGAAACAAACCAAAACTGAAACCTGCACTGTGGTGGAACGAGTGGTGAAAGATTTTTTATCTTGTTAAGAAATGTGTTTGGTGACCTGCTGCGTGCCGCCAACAATGCAGCTCTCCAGGAGAATGAAAGAACTCAAGGTGTTAGTCCATCATTTATACTCAATTACATTTTCAGAAGCTCCTCTTATGGTTTCACAATAAAACTAGGGCATAGTTCACCCTTCAGCGATGTCCGTTCAATTTCACTTTCCAACGGCTCCATGCCCTCTTCTACTGAAGGACAGAAAATTGTTAAAGCGGGATAAGTGAGGTAAACCATGAACATATGCTTGGTGAAAAATAGTAGCTATGTATTATGTATATCAAGCCACTGAATACTACTGTGACCTTTATGCCCCTTTGACGTCACCTGCAATGCATTTCAGCAGAGGAAAGGGAAGAATTTAATGATGAAGCATTTATAAATATGTGAGTAAATAAATATTGTTTCTTTTCTCTCTCCCCATCTCGTCTCTCCAAACCTTCACACACCAAAGATGTTTTTTGCAAAGATTATTTCAACTGGTGTTACCTGGTACCACAGCACGGTGTGTGCAATCACAAGTTCTACGGTCAGCAATGTTGCAAATCATGCTCCAAGTCAAATATATAAAGGAACTTATGAATCAATGGAATTTTCATATGAACAAGCTGCAGATTTTAATTTGTGTTGCCTCTGATGGCTGAAGAAATCAAGACCATCAAGACTTTAACTTGCACATGAGACATGGCACCATTCTACTCATCAATTAGTGGGGTAAAAGACAGTTTTTGCTTTAAATACTTTACCACCACCAGATCAGTGTAATTTTTGCAGCCCTGTCCATATTGGATCCTGGATTTCCACATATCACTGAACATAACTGTACAGTATCAAGGACTTCGATGAATGAATGGAAGATATTACCAGCTAAAACTTTTAATTGGCCTGTAAAATGTGGCCATGTGCAACAAATTGAACAAAGACTTTGAAAACCAGGAGACAATTAGCATACCATGCAAATGCAGGCAGAGAACAGAGTGGGTTGGAGGAGTGCAGTGGGATTGGAAAGATAGGTGAAGTGAATTTTTCCCAGCTTATTTATTTTACCTCATTTAGATCAATTGATGACCATTAATGAAAACACACTGTGCTAAACTAAAACTACTGTAGCTATTATGCCATTGTAGTGAGCCCTATACCCACTGATTTCACAAAGTGTTGGCCTTTAACTGATTCAATGGTGCTATTTTTTTAAGACCAGTAAGCACATGTAGCTGTTAATTATCAAATCAAACTCTCAAAATATTTACTTCTGTAGAAGCAGATACAAATGGTCTATTTTGAGAGAAGGGATAATAATTACACAAGCTCATCACTGGACTTAAGGTATTTTATTTATTTATCAAAGTGATAGGTCTTTTTAGAACTGGTCATTGTTATTGAAAATGAAGTTCCACTCTGTGCACTACAGCTACCTGTATGCCATAATTGAGAGAGCCACAGACTGACTTTAATCTATGTCACTCGTTTTAAAGTATCATTAAATATAGTACTTTCACATTATTATTGTTGAGCTTCATGGTACCACTAAATTAACAATGGTGCTTTCAATTGCAACCCTAGTATAATTTTTTTAAAGCAAAAGTTCTAATTTATTTACAATTATCTTGCAAAATTGTTGATATCTTTGCCTTTTGAAAGGAAAGCAATGCATGGTTTAAATAATCAGAATTGTTGAAGTACCATTGTTACTTTAAACTTTATGCAATTCTGTGCAGAAATACTGTAAATGTTTTTCACCCAGCTGTGAGAAAAATATTTATGTTTTTATGGAGTTTTGTAATAAAATTTCACTAAAAATGTGATAGTTTTTGTTTTGTATCTGTAAATAACTTAGATTCTTGTTTGAGAAAGATAATTAACTCAGATCATCTAGTACTTTGAGGTGTAAAGCCTATTCTATTAGAAGAATATATCAAAGTACCCAAATGGTTGTTGGAAAAAGATTTCATTCTTCACCAATCACTCGCTCTCAGGATCGAACCCGGGGCTGCAGCACTGTAAGGCAGCATCTCTACTGCCGTGCTATCTTGCCGCCCTTGATAGAACACAAAATGCTGGAGTAACTCGACGGGTCAAGCAACACTCGACGGGACACGAGCAGACAACATTTCAAGTTCCAAGCTGAAACGTCCCCAAATATTCCCTCCACAAATGCTGCCTAACCCACTGAATTACGCTCGCACATTGTGATCAAAGAAAGGATATAACATTAATACACAATCTCTAATGCCGGCTACTCCGCTGCTTTGGATACTTGGCCCCTGTGCACCCTAAATAGAGATGACAGAGGCAGGAGCAGTGGTTAAAATGTGTGAACATGCAAAATGCTGCAGATGATGGAAATCTGAAATTAAAAGCAATTTGGTCAGGCTGCATCTGTGGAAAGTGTAAAATAATCAACATTTATAAAGAAGGGTTATACACCTGAAGAAGGATCTCGACCCGAAACATCATCCATTCCTTCTCTCCAGAGATGCTGCCTGTCCTGCTGAGTTATTCCAGCTTTTTGTGTCTAACGGTTTAAACCAGCATCTGCAGTTCCTTCCAACACGTAAACCTAGCACTAATCCCTTTGGCACACTACTACTCACAGGCGCCAATCTGAACAAGAACTTCCCACTATCACTCTCCGACTCTTCCAACTAGCTGAGAACACAGATGCAATTATTAAGAAAGCTCATCAGTGCCTCTACTTCCAGAGAAGATTACGGAGAGTCGGTCTGTCAGGAGGGGTCTCTCTAACTTCTACAGGAGCACAGTAGAGAGCTTGCTGACCAGTTGCATCGTGACTTGGTTCGGCAACTTGAGCGCCCTGGAGAGGAAAAGACTACAAAAAGTAGTAAACACTGCCCAGTCCATCATCGGCTCTGACCTCCCTTCCATCGAGGGGATCTATCGCAGTCGCTGCCTCAAAAAGGCTGGCAGCATCATCAAGGACCCACACCATCATCTCCCTGCTACCTTCAGGTAGAAGGTACAGGAGCCTGGGGACTGCAACGACCAGGTTCAGGAATAGCTACTTCCCCACAGCCATCAGACTATTAAATCTGGCTCGGATAAAACTCTGAATATTAATACCCCTTTATCTGTTATTTGCACTTTATCGATTTATTCATTCATGTGTGTGTTTACATATATAATGGTATATGGACACACTGATCTGTTTTGTAGTCAATGCCTACTATGTTCTGTTGTGCTAAGCAAAGAAAGAATGTCATTGTCCTGTCAGGGACACATGACAATAAACTCTTTTGACTTTGACTAGCCAATTTTCTATCCAATTGTTCAGTTTACTTTGGATCCCATGTGATCGAACTAAAATGGAACTTAAAACTACTTCCATACTTTCCATTGTGGAACACCAAATTGTAAATAAGTTTCTGTTTGCCAATCCACAGATGACCAAAGATCTTAACAAGTGGCAACCTGCTGCAAAACACAATCTTGGGAAATTTGAGAGTAGACAAGTTTAGTATATTGTCAAGGCTATTAAAATCCTTGAGAAATGGGGGCAGCAGTCGGGCATCCAGATCTTTAAGCCACTCAACCATTCATTAAGATTATAACTAATTTTCCATTTTACCAGCACTCTCCCCATAACCCTTGATTCCCTTAACATCCAGAAATACGTTAATTTGTGTTTTGAACAAACATAATGGCTGAACTTCCATGGGTGTTCAAGGTGGAGAAATCCATCACCCTCCTACATGAGTAATTTTTCTTAATTTCAGTCCACATTGACCATTCCCCTATTCTGCAACTATATTTTGGGTCAATATATATCCCAATATAAATATATCCCAATGAGTGGAAACATTTCCTTGCATCAGGCCTGTTTAACCTTTTAAGATATGTTTATGTTTTGATGAGATTTCTCTCATTCTTCTGAGAACCTACAGTTCCAGTCTACTCAATCTCTCTTCATACAGCAAACAGCCACTCCCTGTACGGATGATCTTTGGTCAGTGTGGACTCAGTAGGCCAATAACCATCAGGCTATTAAACACTACAACCTCCAAATAAGCTCCGAATGACATAGACTTGGGGGCACTGTTTTTGTCTTTGCTCTATTATTGTTTGTTATATGATATATACATATCATGTATATATGTGCATACACATACATAAATACACACATACACACACATAGTTCCATTTCGGGACATATGACTAAACCTCTATGGCAATTATATCCTTTCTTAGGCAAGAAGACCAAAACAGTGCTCCATCGTAAACTCAATAAGGACTTGTTTACACCAGCATCTGCAGTTCCTTCCTACACATCTTGTATAACTATTATTCGATAAGCTTGTAAAAGGTAATAGCTATAGCAGATGACACCATGGTGACCCTTTGAATTGATACTTTAATATGATACTTAAATATTGTAGGGTGACAATGTCGACCCAGGCTTAGAGAATATCCCTAGACAATTCCAGATTGCAGGTCTTGATGAAGATCTATGTATCTTTAAGGCACAGGCGAGGCCCAGATGACTGGAGTTACCAATATTGGGAATGGGAGATTCCCCCTCCCGTTCCCACACTGACCTTTCTGTCCTGGGCCTCCTTCATTGTCAAAATGAGGCCCAGCGAAAATTGGAGAAACAACACCTCATATTTAACTTGGGCAGCTTACACCCCAGTGCTATGAATTTTGACCTCTAACTGCAAGTAACCCTTGCTTTCTCCCCTCTGACTAGTCTGACTATCCTTGTTTACATTTTATCTCTGTTTGTTGTTACCTTCTCCTAGCTGACAATGATCTACTCTACATTTTCCTTGCTCTGCATTTTCACACCTTACACTTCCTTATCTCTGTATCTCCCTCTCTCCTGACTCAGTCTGAAGAAGGGTCTCGACCCGAAATGTCACCCATTCATTGTCTCCAGAGGCTGCCTGTCCCGCTGAGTTACTCCAGCATTTTGTGTCTATCTTCGATTTAAACCAGCATCTGCAGTTCCTTTCTACAACTTGCCATTATTGTTCCTTTCTTTAAGAAGGGAAGTAATATTCCAGGGAATTAGAGGCCACAGATTGGACTTTAGAGATACAGTGCGGAAACAGGTCCTTCAGCCTACTTAGTCCACGCTGACCAGCAATCGCCACGTACACTAGCATTATCCTTCTACTAGGGACCATTTACAATTTTACTGAAGTCAATTAACCTTCAAACCTGCACATCTTCGGAGTGTGACAGGAAACCGGAGCACCCAGAGAAAATCCACATGGTCACAGGGAAAACGTACAAGCTCCGTACAGGCAGCACCCATGGTCAGGATCGAACCTGGGTCTCTGGCACTGTAAGCAGCAACTCTACCACTGCTTCACTGTGCCGCCCTCAGTGGCAAGGAAGCTACTGGAGAGGGTTATTTGGAATAATGTTTACTCCCATTTGGAAGCAAAGGAGCTAATTAGAGACAGCAGGGCATTGTATGCAGCAGGTCATATCTTACTAGAACGAGTTTTTTTTTAGGTGATGAAGGTAATCAATGAGGGCAGGACAGTGATGTGGTATAGATGGATTTCAGTAAGCCATTTGATAAAGTCTCACAGTAGACAAATCCAGAAGATTACGATGCATAGGATCCTGAGACTTGGTTGTTTGGATTCAGAACTAGCTTACTGATGGAAGACAGGGTTCGGGTGGAATGGTGTTATTCCAGCAGGAGTTCAGCTGGGATTTTATGCTGAGCCTCTGCTATTTGTGAGAGAGATGATTAAATAAAGATGGGTTAGTTAATAAGTTTGCATTTGTGAATGGTGAAGTTGCTGACAGAGAATAAGACTGTCAAAGTGCACAGCGGCATAGAACTTAATTTAACTTGGCATCGTGTTTAGCACAAGCATTGTGGGCCTAAGTTCATGCTGTACTATTCTAAATTCTGAATATTAAAGCTGCTATTTTTAATTTAATAATACATCTGCGTGTGCATGTTACATTAACTCCAAACTATTAGATACCTGCAATTTTCATGGTTTAATTTTCTAATCATTAAGTAACTCTGCTGTTTTAGTTTTAAACATTGTCAAAAATAAACATTCCAATAAATGTATACTACTCTTATTTAATGGTTAACTTCAGCAGATTCCTGTCTAGCGGCATTGCTGTCATAAAATATTTTTTTCCTATCCCTCATTGCTTAAATTTGGCACGTTATTTCATCCACCATTTATATCTCTATTCTTCTCTTCTGTTTTCTTCCCTGTGCACATATTGTGTGTCTCACTGGCCTTGCCCCTTTTATATTCATGATGTTGCGCTGCTCACCAGCAGATGGAGTTACACAGAGGTTTACAAAGGTATGGAGGTAGATATTCCCAGCACCAAAAGAACCAGTCACCAATATCAAATGGTGTTGGAGCTTTAGGAAAACTGACATGGATTTCTATCTCCCTCACTTTTAAGTTTAGTTTAAAAATATAGCGTGGAAATAGGCCCTTCAGCCCACCGTTCATGCCGACCATTGATCAACCGTATTTCCATGTTATCCCAATTGCGCATCCCACACTTTACAAAGTCAAGATGGAGAAACCCATGCGGTCACAGGGAGAAAGTACAAACTGCGCACAGCCAGCACCCGGTCAGGATCAAACCCAGGCCTCTGGTGCTGTGAGGCAGCAGCTCTATTACTGCACTGCTGTGTTACCCAAAGAATAATAGTGAAAAAGTAACAGAAATCTTTCAAGAATAGGTGTATGGTGCATTTCCATTTCAGTTCAGGGGAGCATCATGTATATCTAAGCACACACAACCCTTTATGCTGGATAGAAGCGCCTACAAATTCTAAATGGCCTGTCCCACTTGGGCGTCATTTGCACGGCGCGCACGTCGTGACGCGTAAATGATGTCGCGTAAATGATGTCGCATAAATGACGCCCAAGTGAGTCAGGCCCTTAACTCATCAGCTTTTTGGATAATTCCAGAATATCTTCCTTCACTCTCTACTAACCCCCCATTTCCTCTCCCATCACATTTCCCTAACTGATTCTTTGCGGCCATTTGAGCAATTATGAATCCAATTTTTCCCTTAATAACAGAAAGCTGCATTTTGAATTTTATTTGGCCCTTGTCTCATGACATTGTTGTCTATGAACATTGCAGTGAATCAAAGATCAGTCACAAGTCTATACTTCCCAAAGCAGAGAGTTCCTGGCAAAGTATGGCTAGGTTAAAGAGACCTGCTTGAGTGTTTCCAGGCCTGCATATAGTGGATAGCAGAAATTAAGACTGAAATGCAGCCATTAAAATTGCTCTGTCATCCATAACCGAACATTACCATTGGATGTGTAGTAAGGAACTGCAAATGCTGGTTCCAACGAAGATAAGCACATAAAGCTGGAATAAATGGAACAAGCAGCATCTCTGGAGAAAAGGAATAGGTGACGTTTCGGGTTGAGAACCTTCTTCAGAACTGCAGATGCTGGTTTATGCTGAAGATAGACACAAAATACTGAAGTAACTCAGCAGGTCAGGCTGAGACTGAAGAAGGATCTCAACCCAAAACGTCACCAATTCCTTTTATTCAGAGATGCTGCTTCACCATTGGATGGGCAGCTTCTTCGAGGGGTCATTATAGGTCTAGTGGGTCCCCCATGCATGATGCAGGGGCTCATTGAGCAGATTTCCGACCCCCTCCTAACCTGCTTTGGGAGAACCAGGTTGCCAACCAATGGGTTGAAGAGTTCTGTCGGGTCACATGCTTCAAAGTAAACTTTAAAAATATTATTCTATATCGAAAGGAGTCACTCTGCCTGCTTCCATTCATCCCACCCACATTCACTGTCAGTTTCTCAGCAACTTCTGCCTGATGACTCCGTCATCCCCTTCCTACACAATTCCACCCTCCATCTTTACCATTGCTTAATTGTTTTCTTTCTATAGTCCCTTAAATTACAGGCATAAGGCATAGCATGGAGAAATGTTTAAGGATGCAGAAATCAAAAGATTACTTTGATTAAAATCTGTTAGAAATAGCTGAAAGCTACAAGTTTGGGGCAAGAAGCCAAAAAAATAGGGCGAGACATTTCGTGAGGACATTGTTTCATTAAGAACTTTACTGGCATTGCAATTTTACGATCATGCCTCATGATATTTAATTTGTTTGTGGTAGACTGAAAGACAAATTAATTCAATCAAAGCTGCTCAGCGTACAATATATGATATTCAAACTAGATATCAAGGTGTAACTTTAAAGTGCCAGTTCTAAAAATGTTCTTATAATTTAACCCAGGATGTCTCAGTCGGTCCTTCCCAATTAGAGTTTTCATTTTTGTTGTAATAACCAAAGCTAGCCTGGTGGCCTTTTGTGTTGCACTGTGCAATCCATCTGTTATCATGTCTGCAATACTTCACCAGACCAGGCTATTGGTGTGAAGGTACTTTTTTTGTCCATAGTGCCTGGCTGTGCTAATGGAAGTGTCATCCACGAATGCCAAGCAATCTCATCCACCAAAACCAACTGGTATAGCTGCAGTCCACAGGCAGGAAGGCATAGCAAAATTTAAATCTGCAAAATCAAATCCAAGATTACTGATGAGACTAGTTCAGTCTGTTGCTTTGTTTGCTATGTTTGTAATGACCATTACTAGCCATTGGCTTAGGGCACCTAGTGTTTAAATTGCCAAAAAAAAGTCATACTTCAGAAGTCTGCAGATCCAAGGCCAGGAGAAACAACAAAAAACATTTTCAGTGGCTGTTCAAAATAACAATAGAAGTGAGGACATCAGAGTGTAGGAAGGAACTGCAGATGCTGGTTTAAACTGAAGAAAGACACAAAAGCTGGAGTAACTCAGTGGGTCAGACAGCATCTCTGGAGAAGAGAAATCGGTGATGTTTCAGGTCAAGATCCTTCTTCAGTCTGAAGATTCCTTTATTCCAGAAATGCTGTATGATCTGCTGAGTTATTCCAGCTTTTTGTGTCCATCTGATGACATCAGAGAATGGAAGTTCATTAAGACCACGAGGTACACGGATTTTGTAATATCTATGCCTCCACATTGTGGGCAACACATTGGCGCAGCGGAAGAGTAGCAGTCTTCCAATGCCAGACCCAGGTTCAATCCTGACTATGGGTGCTGTCTGTACGGATTTTGCAAGTTCTCCCTGTGACCACTTGGGTTTTCTCCAAGTGGCTGGTTTCTGCTCACATTCCAAAGATATGGGTTTATAGATATTTATCAAGCCGAAGTAGGTTTGTAGGTTAGTTGGCTTCTGTAAATTGCCTCTCGTGTGCAGGATTCAAAACTGGTCTATAGGGGCTGTCCCACTGAACGAACTAATTCAAGAGTTCTCCCGAGTTTCCCCTGATACGACTCAGAGAATTATGGTAATAGCCGCTCGTAGGTACTCGGGGCTCTCGTGGACATTTTTCAATATGTTGAAAAATCTTCACGAGTCTTCACAAGCTTACCGCATTTCCCGAGTACCTGCCGTTAGCGTTACGAGTCGTTAAGAGACGTCCCGAGCTCCAACGTACCCGCTACGTACATTCTACGTGCTTACCACGAGTTTGATTTTTTTTTTAAACTCGGGAGAGCTCTTGAATTACCTCGTACAGTGGGACAGCCCCTTAACATAGACTAGTGTACAGGTGATCGTTAGTTGATGCAGAATCATTGGGCCAAAGGGCCTGTTTCCATTTTACTAAACATAACTGCAGCACACTGACAGACCTTTGAGTAAAGATGTTAATGCAATTGATATGAGAATTAATAGTGCAACAGATCTTTTTGTACTAATGAGCCAACATGATTATTCTGGCAGGTTCAGTTATGTACCAAAGATATAAAGTACTATCACGCCCAAAAAAAGCAAACAATGGTGGGAAAGGACAGATCAGGCAATTTAAGCTGGATTAGAGGACAGTTTCAGCATTGACAAACACAAGTCGTGCCTTATCTCATTGTTGGGAAGGAATGATGATATGTCCAAGGGCAGGTGCACTGGAATAACAGGGTACAATATGCACATTCACTCCAGAGCTATGGAGCCTGTCTATTACAAGCCCAGATGAGCAGCAGATGCTCTAAAGATTCAACTTCAGAATGCATGAGATAAGCTAGAACAAAATGGCAATCTTATGAAAACTGACCAGCGCGAGTAGGCCATTCCAATGGAAGTTGCATGGAGAGAACAAAATCACCATCTATATTAATCAGGTTAACAGCATTTGATCCATAGCCTTCTATGCCTTAGTGATTCAAGTGGGCATCTATATGCTTGTTACATGTTGTGAGAGCATTTGCCCACCTCGAAATGCTCAGACACTGTTCTTGATTGTAGTGACCATTTGAGAGGTTTTTTTCCCCAGATCTCCTCGAACTCTTTCACCGTAAACCCTTGCCCTCTAGTTTTAGATGTCTCCACAATGGGGTAGAGTTCCTCAGTATTCAGCCTACCTCAATGACGCGTACCAACTTCGACAAATGCACCATAGAAAGCATCCTAACGGGAATTCCCAAAACCGTCAGAATTTGCAGAGCTGTGGATAGAGTGCAGCCCACCATCATCTCCACCCACACTTTATGTTGCCTCAGGAAAGCAGCAAATATAATCAATATATAACCTTTCTCATGCAGCAAATATAACCTTTCTCATGTCAGGGCAATTCCCTCTTCTCCATTTGGGCAGAAAATACAATTGACCCTTGCAACAGAAAGGCAATGTACCATTTGAGCATCAGTTTGCGGCACAGAAATAACACTTCTGCAATTTTTTAGAGTTTCGTACATTGTCGATATAAGAAAAATCATGCAATTCTACCCACCTAGAAAATCACCAACTGATTGAAGCTGTTGTTACCAATTAGCATGCAGCAGTATCTAGAAGGGATCGCTACATGATTAGCAGCAGTAGTATCATGTCCAGACTGTTATTCGTGTAACAGGAACTTTGTTAAAAGTTTCTAAAAATCAATCCTTGAAATAACTTGGAAATATCCAGACTAATGGGAGCAGTACAATGAATTAGTTCAGGTAGTTGGGAGTTTATAAATCTGTCAAGCACAAAACACATTCAATCACTGATAATATTAAAAAAATTAAAAACTGTGATAAGTTTTAATTGAATGTGAAAAATCAAAATCAGATGATCTCAATTTAAAATTTGCGACTACAAAATTTAACAACTTTGGAAAAAAATCGATTTATATAAACTTAAAAGTTGTAGAATTGGTTTGGGCCCCTCATCTGTAGCACCACACAATAGACACATGGAGATATTTGCATTGAAAAGACTTAAACAGATCAGGAATAATAGTTTCCCTGTTAACGGTCAACAAACCATTTTATACAAATGTCACATCACAATGGCAAAGGCAAACACTTTGTATGCACAGACTGAACGTGCAGTAGGCAGACATACACATTGCCTCAGCAACTTGTCTGATCCAAAAGCCATAATCTGTTTCAGATACAGTTATTGTTTCCAGATGACATTTGATTTATTGGCTGACATCAGACATTGGACTTGATATCTTGAATAGACTATGACATTTCTCTTCTCTTTGCAAATGCCATGTTTCTTTATTTCTGCTTCAGCAAAAAATAAAGTAGAAACAATAAAACCTTTGAAACCATTTTACTTACAAAGACCTCTTCTTTCAGATCTTTCTGCCTCTGCATCATTGTGCCAGTAACATGATCCTTCTCTAAAGATGCGTCACAAAGTTCCCTTAGATAGACACAAAATGCTAGAGTAACTCGGCGGGTCAGTCTGATGAAGGGTCTCGACCCGAAACATCGCCCATTCCTTCTATCCGGAGATGTTGTCTGTCCCACTGAGTTACTCCAGCATTTTATGTCTATCTTTGGTTTCAACCAACATCTGCAGTTCCTTCCTACACAAAGGTCCCTTAAATGCTTTAGAAAACCACGCTGCCTTATTTAAAAACAATAAACCGCAAGGCACTAACAGTCAAGTTACCTCACCTTGTACAGAATGTGGGTGCTAATTAATAAACCTTCAGAATTTGCTGTTTGGATTATTTGAAATCTGTTTTCATTTAGAGTGCTCATTGACCAAAATATCTGCTGTTGACTAATGTGGGGAGGCCAGTGACTAATAATTAAACAAACAAAAACACAGCTCAGCAATCCGAATGGTGAACAGGTAAGCTGTTGTCTTATGAAATTGTCACCAATTACAAACCATTGACACCAATAACTGCACTGTTTCTGTGTAGGACCTGACAAATTAGCAATTCAGACACAACAGCTGAGATCTCTGCAATACTGAATACTATTTTCAATGTGTTCATAGAGCAAACGACTGCAAATAAAAATGTATCATTTGAGAGAGGGCAATATTTGTGTCATTCAAGTTCCAGAGATTCAAATGTTCAACCTGTTGTTTGGCCTAAATGCCTGTGAGAAGGAATATGTTGAAGGGCTATCTGACTTGGACCAAATATATATATTTTTTAAAGGCAATCAGGCTGTTGAGAGTGTACTAAAGTCCTTTCAACTATCTGAAGGAGATTAGAGAGAACATCTGGAAACAAATATCTATCAAGTGCTAAAACACTTGGGCAGTAATTGAGTCCAAGTCAAGTCAAAGTCAAAAGAGTTTATTGTCATGTGTCCCTGACAGGACAATGAAATTCTTTCTTTGCATAGCACAACAGAACATAGTAGGCATTGACTACAATTATATATGTAAATACACACATTAATTAATAAATTAATAAAGTGCAAATAACATGGAGGGGTATTAATGTTCAGAGTTTTGTCCGAGCCAGCTTTAATAGCCTGATGGCTGTGGGGAAGTAGCTATTCCTGAACCGGGTTGTTGCAGTTCTCAGGCTCCTGTACCTTCTACCCGAAGGTAGCAGGGAGATGAGTGTGTGGCCAGGGTGGTGTGGGTCCTTGATGATGCTGCCAGCCTTTTTGAGGCAGAGCCTGTGGTAGATCCCCTCGATGGAAGGAAGGTCAGAGCCGATGATGGACTGGGCAGTGTTTACTACTTTTTGTAGTCTTTTCCTCTCCACGGCACTCAAGTTGCCGAACCAAGCCACGATGCAACCGGTCAGCAAGCTCTCTACTGTGCACCTGTAGAAGTTAGAGAGAGTCCTCCTTGACAGACCGACTCTCCGTAATCTTCTCAGGAAGTAGAGGCGCCTGATGAACTTTCTGAATAATTGCATCTGTGTTCTCGGACCAGGAAAGTCTGATGTGAATGCCCATGAATTTGAAACTCTTGACCCCTTTCAACTATCGACCCCATTGATATAAACAGGACTGTGGGTCCCCATCCTACTCCTTCCAAAGTCCACAATCAGTTCCTTGGTTTTGCTGGTGTTGAGGGCCAGTTATTGTGCTGGCACCATATGGACAGTCGCTCGATCTCTCTTCTGTACTCCGACTCACCCCCATCAGTGATACGTCCCACAACAGTGGTGCCGTCAGCAAACTTGATGATGGAGTTCGCACTATGACCGGCTACTCAGTCATGAGTATAGAGTGAATACAGCAGGGGGCTGAGTACGCAGCCTTGAGGTGCTCCCGTGCTGATTGTTAGCGAGTCTGACACATTTCCACCAATACGAACAGACTGTGATCTGTGAATGAGGAAGTCGTGGATCCAATCCAGTCGATAAGTGGGATACAACTGGCAGTGAGGAGAATCACAGAATCAGCAGCCTAGGTTCAATCCTGACCTCTGGTTCTGTCCCTGTGAAGTTTGCACATTCTCTCCATGGGCTTCCTCTTATCAATTTACATCCCAAAGATGTGCAGCTTATCCCTATTATGTAGGTGAACGGTAGAATTTGGAGAGACTTGATTGGAAGAAGAGGGCAAATAAAACAGAATTAGTTGCTTGATGGTCAGTGGAGAATTACTGACCTGAAACACCAGTTCTGTGCTGAATGATTCAATGTAATAAGGTTCCTAAATGAGTAAAAAGTTGTTTTGGTATGGAAGGTGTGAGGATGTTGGTGAAGCTATTGCGAGTTTGCCTGCTAATCAATTAATTGCTTTCCTGATTATTACATTTTCATTCCAGAACCACAACAAGTTGCCAGTTCTTGATGTTGACTTCAATAGGTAATGTGGTACGCTTTGAACTTCATACGAGACTGTCAGATTTCTAAATATAAACACATTCTCTCATCTCTCAATTAGAGACATCAAGAGCCATGTATCAGATAGCCCAGTCTCTTCCATGGTCCATCACAACTCCCAGCAAACACCCCAGATTTTGAAATGACGTCTGTTAGCCGTTGTGGGCAATGCTGCACCTTTTCAAAAATAGATATCCTCCTATTTAGTTTGACAGAGGTGGCTACTCATGAATTGCCACACTCCACCATCTACAGGGGTGTGTTCAAAGCAATAAACTGTACAGTTTGCACAGAGGGATAGAACTTTGATGATCAGGTTGGCACATTACCTCAGATCATCTGTCACTAAATTTTTCATGCATATTTATCTTATTTGATCAGTTAAATAACCTCCTGGACAACTATCCATGCTCCATCTTACATTGACATAACGTCAACCAAAATGCCATTGTAATATCATTTGTCCAACACTTCTGTGTCTTGCATCATCTTCCAAAGCCAATAATGTTAAATTGTGTTATATTCAAACTTCTCCATGGTATTACCATTTTGGTCTTTCATGGTAATATTGAATGACAGAAATATATTGAGGAAGAATTAAAGCAGTAGCCTTTAAATTTATGAACCTAAAAATTGAGAGTGAATGTCAAATAGTTCCATCATTTTTATTGCTGGCCTGTGGGTGCATCCATATACCTTCTTGATCAAGTTGCCCGAGAAGCACATTTCATCAACATCACTTGGCAGTGCCGACTCCTGGTCAGGAATACCAGAAGTTGAGAAGGTATATTTAGATGTCATTGCAGACACAGCTTAGACGTTGAATCATACAACGAGGAATGCTGATGGGTCATAGTCTGGTCAACATTGTGATGTTTTGTCTGGAGCTGTCTGAATACAATGTGAAATGAAGCAGATCAATGTTATATGGACCTCACTCTCTCTTTCACCCCACATCCCGTTTCTAACCTGCCCTCATGTCAAATGGATGAATAACGAGTGATGTTATAATTCTTTAACGTTTTTTAGCAGTTCTTTAGGCAAACAGAATACAGGAAGAAGGGTTCATTTACATTGTCACATTCCTACAAGGAAGCCCAACCTTAATAATCCATTCTGGTTAGTATCAAGTTGTACAAAGCCTCTGATATTTGTACTGTTTTCAACCATCAGCAGTTTTGCTAAAGATAGCAGTTTGGTCATGTTTTTTATTCCCCCGAGTATTCACTAGCTGAAATCCTACATCCAGAGCTCTCATTATTTGCGTGGAGAATTAGATAAATGGGTCTAGAGTGTCAACAAGATAGATTTCTTATTGCTTGAGTTACGCAAATTTCCAATTAATCTCCCTCTTGCTAGCTTCTGTTTTCTTTGGGAAATGCCTTCTTGATAATATTTTACATTTACTATGATATATTTAAGGGCAAGAATGCAAGTTGTCTTTCAAAATACATGTATTATATCATGCAGAAAAGTACATGTTGATTGTCTACAGTAGTCAAATATTAAACATAAATGCACTAAATCTGGCCATTTGTTAGCTAAATGTAATGGTTCTGTAATTTACTGTTAAAAATAAGGTGGTAACATTTTATAGAGCCGACATTCCCCAAGATTAAATATGATTCATATCTGTTACCTCAATGAATTTAGGGCTTTTTGCTTTGTCTGTAAGTTATCCAAACCTGTCCATTATGTAATAATACCAGGAATGTAGGGGTCAGAATAGAACATTAAACAGCTCAAGCCTATTGCACCATTTTGTTAGATCATGGAGTGCCTGTACCTTAAATTGATCCAACTACTTTATTCCAGTAACACATAGTCCTGGCCAACAAAAGTCCATGAATTGTTGTGCTGACTGCCCCAGATTCAAGTCCAAACTTCCACTAATCTGTATTGTAATGTTTTCTGGAATGATATCCGTATTATCCAAGATCTTCTATTTCTATTTATTGCATCAACTCATCACAAACATTTTTTGTAAATTATATCCCAATCTTCTCCATGTGAGTGAATATTGGACAGGGATCGAAGCTGTGTCCACAGCTGCTTGTCATCTACATTAACAATTTGGATGACGATTATGTGAACATGGTTTGCAGACAACACCAAAATTGGAGATATGGTGGAGAGTGGATCTTCTCACGTTACAGCAGGATCTTGACCAACTGGGGAAGTGGACCAGATAATGCAGATAGAATTTAACTCAGACAAGTGAAATATGTTGTACTGGCTGCCCAGCTACATGAAGAATGTCATGTAGCTAGAAAGGGTGCAGATAAGATTTTGATGGATGTTCCATGGACAGAAAGATTTGAGTTATCAGGAGAGGCTAGATTGGCTGGGTCTTTTCCCCCCCTGGAGTGACCTTATGGAAGCATATAAAATCATGAGGGACATAGACAACGTGAATACATCTTTGTTTCGTAGGGTAGGTGCAAAGATTTAAGGAGAGATGAGAAACATTTAAGCGACACCCAAGGGACAAAATAAAACTCAGAGTGATGGCCATGTGGAAATAGTTGCTAATAATGCGGAAACTGTAGAGTCAACAGCAATTATAATCTGCGCTCTGCATTTCCCCCCTTGATCTAACTATTGTACTTTTTCACTCGATTAGATTGATGTATAGGATTATCTATTGATGTATTGGATAGCATGCAAACCAGCATTTAAAAGATGTTTGGCAGGTACAGTAGACAGATAGGAAAGGTTTTGAGAGATATGGAAGAAATACAGGCAAATATGATTAGCTCAGGCAGACAACTTGGTCAGCATGGATGAGTTGGGACCAGAAGGGCCTGTTTTCATGTTTCATAACTCTAAGATAGTTGCATTCATTATAAGAGTTGGGACATAATGTTGTAGCTGCAGAAACAGAGATCATAGGTTTAAGAAGAGGGAGGAGAAATTTAAAGATCTGAGTGGTAAGCTTTTCACACAGAGGGTGGTGGGTATCTGGAAGATACAATTAAAATATTTGAAAGGCATTGGACAGGTACTTAGACAGGACAGGCATAGAGAGATAAGGGCCTAACGCAGGCAAATAGGATTAATGTAGAATTTGACCTGGTTTAACCACATTAAGGATACAGACCAGAAAGTACACCAGAAAACTAAGGACATTCAGCATGTGTCCAATGATTTACAAATTTCTACTGATGCGCCATACAAAGAATTATATCACAACATGGTTTGACAACAGCTCTTCCCAAGAGTGCAAGAAATTGCAGTTGTGAATGTTGTCCAGTCCATCACACAGATCAACCTCACCGACTCCATCTGCACTTTGTGCTGTCTTCTGACAGCAACCAACATAATCAAGAACCAATCATACCCCTGCCATTCCCTCTTCTCCCCTCAGGTAGAGGATAAAAAAGCTTGAAAGCATGTACCACCAGATGCAAGAACAGCTTCCACCCCCCCCCCCCCCCCCCCACTATTATCAGACTTTTGAATGGCTCACGCATGTATCCTAAACCTTCAATTTACATTGCTGTAGCATTCGCACTGTAGCATTATATTCTGCACTCTATCATGTTTTCATTTACACAACATTTTGTACTCGTGTGGCACGATCTACCTGGGTAGTATTCCCACTGTATCTCAGTACATGTAACAATAATAAACCCATTGACAGCCATTGTCGCTGGCATGGATGGGCTGGGTCACAAGTGTCTGCTTCTTGTGCTGTACAATTCTATAACTCGAAACTGGAAAGAAAATAATCTACGGGGACATTGGACAGCAATTAGCACCAGTTCCTCCCAGCCAAAGGGAGCAACATTTTCTAAGGTGCATGACTACAAAGGAATCCAATGGGTAGTGCAAGAACTGTAGCTTTGAGGTAGTGGGAGATGAAATGCACTGGTAATACCCAGACAAGGAATAGATGGTCAGCAATAAATGCGAATAACCATGCATCACAGCAACAGAGATGGACGTCGCAGAGAACGTGTTATTGTGATTGGAACATCCATCCTTGAACATGATTATATTTGGAATTTTATGCCTATTAGTGTCACACTCCCCTTCAGTGAACCTGGTCAGGATGGATCCATTCATTGACAATCAAAGACACGTTATTCATCTCTCTTGCTGATGAGCACCACAGTTTGCTTTCCACTGACCAACATTCCTATTTTACAGGAATGGCACCAATATATTTCTGACATGCTGTGCAGCTTAATATCGACCTTGATCCAAACAATTGTAACACGCTCCAAGGACTACTAATCAGTTTTTCCATTGTGGGAATGCAAACACAAAAGTGTTTTCCCCTTCCATGAATGGTTTGCTGCTGCGTGACTTGCAGAACAGAGACAAAAAGAGTGCAATGCACACTTGAATGTCCAAGCCAAAAAAATGGACTTATCCTTATCCTTAAATATTCCACATAATCTTGTGAATGTTAAATTGAAAACTATCGATGTCTAATCATGTGCTCCGGTTCTATAACTGGTGCATATCCTTCATGCCCCAACTAAATTCTTCCTGAAGAATCGAGGAAGTGAGAAAGCTGAGCCTCAAAGCTCATGACTGGCTGGGTGAGATCACCACCTCTTAAAGCCTGTCTAACTAAGTGCCATTTCATTTTGAGACCCGTCACAGCGATTTAGCTTCATCGTTGAGTTTCTCGCATGGCAAATCTTTTATTTATTTTTTTCTGGTGCTATGTTCTCTAATCGGGATATTGTGTTTAGGAAGTGAAGCCGCTGTTTGGAAACCAGCCAGAAAGTGAAAGGATCGCTGGGTTCAAGACCCAAACACAAATCATTGCTTCATTTTAATTGGGAGCTCCTCTGACAGACTGTAGCCTCTGCAGAGCAAGGAGCAAAACACAGAAGCATGCAAGGGCATTAAAATTGCCTACATGTGACTAACTGTCACCATAAGATACACAAAACAGCACTTCCATCATTACTTTAAACTGCGCAGAACATTTAACAATGATGTGAAAGATGCTTCTAAAAATACCCAATGGCAGCAGCCCATGTATAGCCTTTCTTAATGATGTTTGGAGACCAAGGTGCCAGGCCAGCAGACAGGAATTTTCAAGTGGGATTGCACGTTGCAAAATACATTTGATGAATTAAAGTGGCAAATGTGTGGCAAGGTTGAGTAAATCAAAGAAAGACCCTTCATGCTTTAAATGGCCAGTCGTATTTGCATCTTTATTTTTTGTCGTTCCACCCTCCTTTTAATCATTTTCTCTCTTTAATAACCTAACTCGTTTTAAAGGAAGAAGGCTGCTTTGTCCAATAATCCAATTTGTCCAAGAGAACAATTTTCAACTGTTCATATTTTTCGGTGTGATGCCAGATGCTGAAATAAGGGGGGGAAAGCCTGGTTATAAATATTTGAGCTCAGTCTGTGCAGTTTCAGATGAGCCTTGATGTGAAGGGTAACAACTGCGACTTCTAGAAACAGAGAAAAACTGAATTGTAAAATGGAAATTAATCTCCATGACTGAGGCCAGTCAGGCAGCACACTACAGGTCTTGCTGCAGTCATTGCTTGAGTGTCCTCAACATTTTTGTCCTCATTTTAGGGACGATTATAATCAACTGCCATTTCATTTAGTATGATTTTTGCACATTATAATGTGGGGGCAATGCATATCTGAATGAAGTTCCTGAACAAGCTGCTAGAGGAGGTAGTTGAGGCAGAGACTATCCCAACGTTTAAGAAACAGTTAGACATGGATAGGACACATTTGGAGGGATATGGGCCAAACGCAGGCAGGTGGGATGAGTGTAATTGGGATATGTTGGCTGGTGTTGGCAAGTTGGACCGAAACTTGGTGTGGGCACGTTTCCACACTGTATCACTCTATGACTTAAACTAGCTGCATGCCCATTGTTGCATTTCAGATGGCTATATAGAAATATGTTGTGGCAGCACCTGGGGGCAACACAAGGGCACAACGGCTCTCGAGGGCAGCGTCTTGGTGTGGGAGGCGCTAGTAACGGAGTCGGTACCCGAGTTGGTATTTAAGGCCGGGCAACACCCATGACCTTGGAGGAGTAGGGAGCTGTATTGGAGAGAATAAAAACTTCTAGTGCACGCAAACCGTGTCTGATTAGTTTTTGGCTGGACTCCTTCGCGTCCCCGCCACACTGGTGACCCCGACGCCCAGGAGTGTAATCCTGAAAGGGAAATTTGAAAAGAAAATGCATTCTGCCGCTGCCGCCTATGAGGCTGGACTCAACGTGGTCTCCCTGAAGCTACCTACATTTTGGACCTCGCAGCCAGGGGTTTGGTTTCGACAGGCCGAATCCCAATTTTACATCCGCGGCATTACAGCCGATGAGACCCGCTATCACTATGTGGTAAGCGCCTTTGACCAGCAGACGGCCGGTCGGGTCATTCCTTACCTGGATAATCCAGCGCTGGGTGAGTACGCAGGCCTCAAGCAGCTGCTGCTCCGGATCTACGGGCCGAGACGAATACAGCACGCATGTCAGGTCCTTAACATGGGCGGGCTCGGTGACCGGATACCCTCGGCCCTCATGAGCAAGATGCTCATGCTCATGGGCGACCACCTGCCCTTCCCGCTCTTTGAATTTACTTACCTGCAGCAGTTGCCATGAGACACCCGCCTGCAGCTTGCGGGGGAGAGCTTCGAGGATCCCACCCGGTTAGCGCCGCGCGCTGATGAGCTGTGGCTTTCTTCGGCGCATGCCATTTCACTTGGCCATTCATCATCGCGGACGTGGCCCAGCCACTGCTGGGCGCAGATTTCTTGCGGGCGCAGTCGCTCCTCGTGGACGTGAGGGGCCAACGTCTCATCCACATGTCAACTTTTGAGAAGAAGATCTCCTTGCGCTCTACTGCGCCGGTCAACAATCCTTTAGCGATGGTGGACTATGTCTACACCCAAGTACTGGCTGAGTTTCCGGACATTGTCAGCCGAAGTTCGGCTCGGCCAGCCTGAGGCACGGTGCCATGCACCATATTCTGACATTGGGTCCACCGCTCCACGCGCACGCCAGCATGCTCGCTCCTGACAAGCTCCTCATAGTGAAGGCGGCGTTTCGGAGTATGGAGGCCATGGGCATCGTTTGATGCTCCAACAGCCCATGGGCTTCCCCGCTGCACATGGTGCCGAAGGTGTCCGGCGGATGGAGGCTGTGTGGGGACTACTGCGGCCTTAACAAGGCCACGACCGCTGACCATTACCCTATCCACCACATACAGGTCTTCTCAGCCCATCTGGCCGGGACGAGGTTCTTCTCCAAGATCGACCTAGTCCGGGGATATCACCAGATCCCCGTGCGACCAGAGGATGTCCCCAAGACAGCAATTTCACCCTGTTCGGGTTGTTCGAGTTCCTGCGGATGCCCTTCAGCCTCAAGAATGCCGCGCAGGCCTTTCAGCGCCTGATGAGACACCGTTGTCTGCGGGCTCGACTTCCTGTTTGTCTACTTGGACGACATCCTCTTGGCAAGTCGCTCGCGAGAGGAACACTGCACCCACCTGCGTCTACTCTTCCAGCGCCTCAGTGACCATGGCCTCATAATTAACCCTGGCAAGTGTCAAATCGACCTTCGGGCCATCAACTTCCTGGGGCATCGTGTGACACGGCACGGAGCAGTGCCTCTGCCGGACAGGGTTGAGGCAATCCGCCAGTTCCCGTGGCCTGCGGGAGTTCGTAGGGATGGTCATATTTTACCACTGGTTCATTCCGGCGGCTGCCAAACATTTGCAGCCACTTTTCCAGTTGCTGACGGGCAAGCAACGGCAGATACAGTGGGACCCTGCCACCACAGCGGCATTTGAAGGGGCGAAGGAGGCCTTGGCTCGGGCGACTATGCTCGTGCATCCGTCAGCCATCCATAGCCCTTACCGTTGATGCCTCGGACTCTGCAGGCAGCGATGTTTTGGAGCAGTCGGTTAACTGCCGTTGGCGGCCTCTCGCCTTCTTTAGCCGTCATCTGAGCACTGCTCCGCACTACTGCACTTTCGACAGGGAGTTGCTCACCGTACACCTCACAGTGCAGCACTTCCAGTATTTCCCCGAGGGCCATTCCTTTATAGGCTTCACAGACCACAAGCCCCGTTTGCTTTCGCGAATGTTTCGGATCCTTGATCCGCCCGTCAGCTGCGCCAGCTGGCGGCTGTTTCGGAGTATACAACGGACGTCCGGCACATCAACGGGAAATGCAACCTCGTGGCGGATACTTTGCCGTCCGGCAATTGCAGCCGCGCTTAACCCGGCCTCAGGAATAGATTACTCCGCCTTGGGGGTGGCCCAGCTGGCGGACGATGAGATACCAGCGTACCGCACTGCGATCTATTGCTTGGTCCCTCGCGTTCCATGCTCTGGGACGTAACCATGGGTCAGCCGAGGCCTATCGTTCCGGCGGCCTGACGCCGTCGCATGTTTGAGGTGATCCATGGGCTGGCCCACCCACCCATCCATCTGGGCCATGGTTGCTATGGTGGCAGCAAGGTTTATGTGGCACGGACTTCGGAAGCAGGTCCCTCGCTGGGCCCGGGCGTGCATCCCGTGCCAGATATCAAAGGTGCAGTGCCATGCCGGCAGTTTGATCACGTACATGTGGACATCGTGGGGCCTCTACCACCATCCCGGGGTGTCTCACATCTGCTTACGGTGGTTGACCATTTTACGCAGTGGCCGGAGGCCATCCCGCTCAGGGACACTTCAACTCAGTTGTGTGCTCGTCCCCTCGTGGCAACTTGGATTTCCCGCTTTGGGGTTCCACTTCACATCACGTCCGGCTGGCGCGCCCAGTTCACATCTGTTGGGGACGCAGCTCCACCACTCGGCAGCGTACCATCCCCAGTCAAATGGGTTGGTGGAGCGGTTCCACCGCTGTCTGAAGGCCGCCCTGAAGGCTTGTCTCACAGGCTCTGGGTGGATGGATGAGTTGCTGTGGGTCCTGTTGGGGATTCGGACGGCCCCCAAGGAGGATCTGTCAACGTCCTCCGTGGAGTTGGTATATGGTGCTCCGCTCACCGGCCCCGGGGAGTTTGTCCCTGCGGCTGATGGGTCCCAGGAACCCCCGACATCGGTGTCTCCCATCCCAACGTCGCGTCATGGAGTGGCCCCTTCCCATGTGCCACTGCCGCTGATGGGCTGCCCGTACGTTTCTCTTCGCCGTGACTCCCACAGGTCACCCTTGCAGCGCCCGTATGAAGGTCCCTTTTGCGTGCTGTGTCACGGGCCCTACAGCATTTGATTTGGACATGGGATTTGGACATGGGAGGCCGGCGTGTCTGTGGCTCGTTTGAAACCGGCCCACTTGGACTTGAGCGAGCCAGTCCATGTGGTTTAAACGCCCCGTCATGAGCGTCCGCTGTCCCGGGCTGCTGGAGATTCTTCTGAACCGAGCAAGCCCCCGGGGCGTGGGATTGTATCTATGAGTTCGGGCTGCCTCGTTCGGCATCCCATCCGTTTCGGAGCCTCTGGTTCGGGGGGGGGGGGGGGGGGGGGGGGGGGGGGGGGGGGGGGGGGCATCTTGGTGCGGGTGGCGCGAGCCACATGGTCGGTTACTGAGTTGGTATTTAAGGCCGGGCAACGCCCGTGACCTTGGAGGAGTAGGGAGCTGTATTGGAGAAATAAACACGTCTAGTGCACACAACTCGTGTCCGATTAGTTTTTGGCTGGACTCTTGCGAGTGCCCGCCACAATGTTAACATATTTAAGTACGATGAAAAGTATGTTTTACAAGATTCATTTATTTGTCACATTAGCCAGTTGGCACAGTGAAATGTGTTCACCATACAATAAAAATAAAGAACACACACTATAGAGTTCAACATAAAACATCCCCACACAGCAGAATCAAACGTTTCCCACTGTGAGGGAAGGCACCCAAGTCAGTCACCTTCTGATGTTCACCAGTGGTCTGGGCCTCCGGAGCCCTCCGCAGTCGCCGCTACGGGCAGCCCGCCACTCAGGCCCGCTTGCCGGGATGTTGGAACTCGATGTCGTAACGGGACGCCAACCTCAGCAGCTTGGACCTCCAAAACGGCCGCCGCTCCCACCGGATTCCGCAGCTCCCGACGTCCCCAGGCCACGTTGGGTGGAGATGCAATGCTGGCAGCCCTCGGCAAAGGGCCCCAGGGACTCCGCGATGTCGGTCAGCGCAGCCCACACTGGGAGCTCCGCGAACTACAGCCCCGCGATGTTGGAGCAGTGGGACCAACGCTCCGGAGCTTCAAACGCCGATCCAGGTAGGTCTCGCCCGCTCCACGGTGAATCCTGCGCTGCGCCGCCGCTGCTGAAGCTCGGATCCGGACCCCGGTCTCCGGTAGGAAAGGCCACTCTGATCCAGCTGGTAGGCCGTGAGATGGGGGGTGAGGACGCGACTTGGAGAAATAGTCACAGCCTCGCGGTTTCCCCCTTACCCCTCCCCCACATAGAAAAACGAAAGAATCCCCAAAACAAAGCTGTTAGGCAAACTAAAATTTAAAAAGATAGGAAAAAACGGGCAGGCTGTAGGCAGAGGCACCTTCAATGCAGCGCCCCTAGTGGACCTGCACTAGTGGACATTTTATTTATGCACTGAACACTGGTTGTGATTGTAAACTCAATTTTGTGTAAATATTAGTACCATATTCTTTTAAAATACCTTTCATATTTGGTACGACTCATTGGTGGTGACATGATTGCAAATCATTTGGCGGTGCTGCCTTACAGCTGCAGGTCCTGCCCGTGTGAAACTGGTGCGTTCTCCCATGACTTAATGTTTCTATTTTCCCCCTCGATTTGCTCCCACATCCCAAAGATGTGCCAGTAGATTAATTGGCTATTGGATGTTAACTTTTAGTATAGCAAAGAGGCAAGGCAGATCAAAAGGTAGTTGATGGGTATGAAAGAGTAAATTGCAGAGACTACAGGAACAAAGGAGAGAAGAATGGGATTATTGGATTTGGCCTTTTGGGAGCCAGCATGCACCTGCAGGATTCAGTAGCCTTCTTCTACATTGAAATAAGTAAATAATACTTTGTTTACTAAATTAGGGAATGTTCAGACAATAAAACATTATAGAACAATTGACTCAGCGGACTTCCACAGGAACACAAGCTAATAAGAACAGGACATGCGTTTCCACCATTCAATATAATTATGATTGGTCTATACCCAGCGTCAACTCCTTCTCTGTCCCAGATGCTCACGATCCTCTATCCCCAAATCTTTGAAAAAAATGTATCAATATCCACCATTAGTAATTCTAATATGCGGGCCTCTACAACAAGGGATGGCACAGTAGTAGAGGCGCAGCTTTACGGTGCCAGAGGCCCAGGTTCAATCCTGACTACGGTGCTGTCTGTATGGAGTTTATACATTCTCCCTGTGACCGCGCGAGTTTTCTCCGGGGGGTCCGGTTTCCTCGCACACTCCAAACACGTACAGATCTGTAGGTTAATAGGCTTTGGTAAAATTGTAAATTGTCCCGAGTGGTCGCTGGTCAGTGCAGATTTGGTAGGCCGAAGGGCCTGTTTCCGCTCTGAATCTCTAAAATCTAAAGGTTAAACTCGGGGGTTCACAACCTTCTGTCAGATGAAACATCTATGTAACTTATTCATAAATTATTACCCCTTAACTTGAATCTATATCCCCTTGTTTGGGATTTGTATCACCCTGTTATGCCCCTTAGGATTTTAATAAGATCACCCCCATTCTTCTGAACTCAAAAGGACACAACCCTAACCTGTTTAGCCTCTCTTGGTAGGACAGTCCCCTTATCCCAGGAATTACTTGTTGAATCCAAAACTGTACACAATAATCCAGGGTGGGATCTCACCACTTTACAATGGTGACAAATAATACCATTTGGTCTCTTACTGACTCTATTGCTTGCTGCACTGCCTGCTAACCTTTTATGCACAAGAACACCAAGATACCTTGGTATTTCATTCATTCCTTTGCAGTCTCTGTCCACTTAGATAACTATCAAACTCTTCAACTCTATCTTCTTAACTATCTTATTAAACTCAATATGCCAGCTTTACACCCACTCAGACAATCTATTTATTTCTCATTGTAGACTCACACTATCATGATCACAATTTGCCCTTCCACCTACTTCAAATTGCTTCTAATGCCATTATGACCTTGCTTACGTAAGAGGACCTAAACTGTACACAATATTCCAGATGGTGCCTCAACAAACCCGGCACAATCTGACCTCTTTGCAGTCAAAGCCAAAGTGCCTTCATTGCAAACCTTGGATACCTTAGAGGCATAAGTTTGCTGAAAGTTTCTTGAATACAGATCGTGTTAAATTATGTAATATGGTTGAATTATAAATATGCCAAATTAATAAACAATAATTACTGTCAGATTTATTGAATAATTTTTAAATGCACTTCTCCAGGAAGATTAGCTCAGATTCATAAACATTTATCCACTGTAATTTAGAAGGCTCCACACCAAACGTCGATTGCGTGATCACTTAACGGGGCGCTCATATTCAGCCCATTGGGGTTATCCTGAAAAATATGACATAGTGGTTATAAAGATGGATGGAACATATCGTATCAAGAAGAGCACAAGACTTGGATATAACAAAGGTATGACCAGCTGGGCAAGATCCTCCACATGAACTCCCCAGGGCAAAAGAACCGTTCCTCAGACTAGTGAAGCAATAATCATACACGTATTAATTGACACAAAAATACCTGCCTATTGGTGTAGAGACTTTTGGGTGGCAGTGGTACAGCATTAGTGCTGTTGCCTCACAGCACCGCAGACCCAGGTTCAATCCTGACTCTCCATGACCTTGTGGGTTTTCTTCGGATGCTCTGCTTTCCTCCCACATTTCAAAGAGGTGCAGATGTGTAGGTTAATTGGCTTCTGTCAATTGCCACTCGTGTGCAAGATGCAAAAGTGAAATAACATAGAACTGGTGTATGGGTCAGCATGGACTTGGTGGGGCAAAGGGCCCGTTTCCATGCTGCATCTCCAAAACTAAAACACTTCATCTTATAAGAATGTCCATTGGTTGCTTCTCTTACTGTCTTCATGTATATTCCACCATCACAATCTGTTGGGATCTGCTGTAGCTTCAGCCAAGAATTTGCCTTGTGAGCTTCTTTTGGTTGGATCAAATACAATGCCCTCATGTACACTTACTCTCTTCTCTCAACTCATAGAGTCAGAGTGATACAGTGTGGAAGCAGGCCCTTCAGCCCAAATTGCCCACACCGGCCAACATGTCCCAGCTGCACTATTCCCACCTGCCAGCTTTTGATCCATATCTTTCCAAACTTGTCCTATCCATGTACCTGTCTAACTGCTTCTTAAACATTTGGATAGTCCCTCAACTCCTTCTCTGGCAGCTTGTTCCATACACTCACCACCCTTTGTGTGAAAACGTTACCCCTCAGATTCCTGTTGAATCTCTCCACCTTAAACCTATGTCCTCTGGTCTTTGATTCACATACCCTGGGCAAGAGTTTCTGTGTATCTGCCTGATCTATTCTTCTCATGATCTTATACACCTCAATAAGATCACCCCTCATCCTTCTGCACTCCAAGGAATAGAGGAGTGCCAGCCTACTCAACCTCTCCCTATAGCTCAGACCCTCTAGTCCTGGCAACTTCGTCATAAATCTTCTCTGTACCCTCTCCAGCTTGACAACATCTTTCCTATAACACGGCGCACAGAACTGAACACAATACTAAATGTGGCCTCACCAATGTCTTATACAACTGCAACATGACCACCCAACTTCTATACTCAATACTCTGGCTGATGAAGGCCAATGTGCCAAAAGCCGTTTTGATCACCCGATCTACCCGCGACTCCGCCTTCAGGGAACTATGCACCTGCATTCCTTGATTCCTCTGCTCTACAACATCACCCAGAACCCTACCATTCACTGTGTAGGTACTGCCCATCTTAGACTTCCCAAAACGTACAATCACATTTTTCTGTATTAAATTCCATCAACCATTCCTCAGCCCACTTGGTCAATTGATTAAGATCCTGCTGCAATTTTTCACAACGATCTTCACTATCTGCAAAACCACCCACTTTTGTATCATCTGCAAACTTGTTAATCTTGCCATGCATGTTCTCATCCAAATCATTGATGTAAATGACAAACAGTACTGGGCCCAGCACCGAGCCGTGAGGCACACCACTAGTCACAAGCCTCCAGTCCGAGAAGCAATATTCCACCATCACCCTCCGCTTCTTTCCACGGAACCAATTTTCAATGCATTCAGCTATTTCTCCTTGTATCCCATGTGATCTAACCTTCCAGAGCAGCCTACAATGAGGAACCTTGTTTAATGCTTTACTGAAGTCCATATATACATCAGCTCTGCCCTTATCGACCTTTTTAGTCACGTCTTCAAAAAACTCAGATTAATGAGACACAACCTCCCACGTACAAAACCATGCTGACTTTCCTTAATCAGCCCTTGTCCATCTACTGTAAATGCCTGTATATCCTATTCCTCAGTAACTTTCCAACTACAGATGTTAATCTCACTGGCCTATAGTTCCCAGCATTTTCCCTGCAGCCCTTCTTGAATAAAGGCGCAACATTTGCCACCCTCCAGTCTTCCAGTACCTCTCCTGTATTTAGACAAATTATTTAGTAAATTTCAACAAGGGCTCCTGCAATTTTTTCTCTTGTTTCGCACAAAGTCCTTGGATATATCTGATCAGGCCCTGGAGATTTGTCTACCTTCTGCTGATGAATGGGCATTTCTCAATGTTGAGCACTACTTGAAAGATGTCTTGTCAGTGGCACAAGCATAGAATGCATTGTAATTGAAATACACACACACACAATCCTCCCCCCTCCCCATCTCCACAATGACATTTCCCTCCAACATATTTGTTTTCACCCAGCACTGCTTCTCCCTTGATCTGTAAGAGGCCAAATCTGGCAGCTGTATTCCTCAAGATCCATATTTACAAGTGTGCTAAGTAGGTTTCTCTCACCACAGATGTCATTTTTTCCCCATATTTATTGGACATCTGTGAATTGAACTATCAGCACTGCTGTAAAATAAATAGTCGGCTCTTTCACTTTAACCATCAAATTATTTAGTACAGTCTCCAAATATTCCCCAAAGGATTTTACTCTGGGAACAAAGTAAACACACTCATTGTTAATCAGCAGCCCACTTCATCTCAGGCCCAGTAATCTATCCCAGATTTAATTTAAAACTACAGATGTTGCACAATTTGTCATTGTAAGATCTCAGAAACTAATAGTTTACACGTTTACTCTATTGATTTGCTACCATGGATCCACAAGGTCAGCCCCCATCTCAATGTTTCCAAATACTGGCATTTCGGGTCTTGACCATGCATTAGGTTGGAGGGTCTTGACCAAATAGGTCAAGTAATAATTGTTTCATACTGAGAAACAAGCCATTTAATCGATTCACAATTATTGAACCAGCTCAAAAGGGTCGAACATCCCTTTGTCATCACAGATGATGTTTGACATCAACAATTCACTTTTTACATTGTGACTGCTGCCTAGAAAATACAAGCTTAAGGTTGTATCCTTAAAGTTGGAGAAATCTAGCAGAAATGTAGCCACATTGTATTGCCATTTCAATTCAGTGAGAAATATAAAAACAATGGTCTTGTTGAACAATCTGCAAAACACAAAATGCAGGGGTAACTCTCCAGTTCAGGCAGTATCTGTGGAGGGAATGGGCCCAAAGTGTCTGTCAATTCCCTCCACGAATGCTACCTGAGCCAATGAGTTCCTCAAGTACTGCATTCTGCTCAAGATTTTGTATCCACATTTCCTTGTGTCTTCTTGTTGAACAACGTAGCAGTTACTTGCATAACATAATAAATCACATGATATTGCTAATGATCACACAATGGTGCAGCGGTAGAGTTCCTGCCTTACAACGCCCAGGTTCGAACCTGACCTCGGATGCTGTCTGTACGGAGTTTGTACGTTCTGCTTGCAATTGCGTGGGATTTTTCCAGGTGCTCCGTTTTTTCCCCACATTCCAAAGACATGCAGTTTTGTGGGTTAATTGACTTCTGTGAATTGTCCCTAGTGTGTAGGGTAGAACTAGTATATGGGTGATTGTTGGTTGACTCAGTGAGCCAAAGGACCTGTTTCCACACTTTCTCTAAACAAAACTAAAGAGACTGCAGAGGCTGGAATTGTGAGCAAAGCTAAAAGCTGGAGGAACTCAATAGGTCAGGTGTAACTCAATGTAATTACAGTGCTTTGAAACATATGAATCACCATGGTAGGTTGTGTTTGTTACATTCTCGCTGCATGTAGATGTTTCTTATAATGCAATTATTGCTTTCTCCCCATGCAACACACTATTCTCATCCTAGAAGGTGGTCAGGCAAATCACCCAATACAAAGCAGACATTGTCCAGACACATGCTGCTGTATTAACTAAATGATTATGCAACAAACTTTTTTTTATAACATAATGACAAACTTACAACATTAGGGATTATTTCAAAATTATTCTGCCAGCTACATTGATTTGCCCCAACAAAAATAAGCAACACATTCCTTGCTGTAGAGATTACAAATCAATTCTGTCCATTTCTCTGGCATTAAATTGGTATGGTCATTTTTTGAATGTCTTAAAAAAGACCTACAGACCTATTAAAAAAATGTTTACAATGTGCAAGGCAGATTCCAGACTTGATGGTTTAGCATTTATTTGATAGTCATGCAGTCACCAATAGGTTATTGTGTTTTTTCTGGTTTTCTTTTGAAACACTTTCTATGGAGTCAGGAAAAACAAGGGTGCAAGATAAATAACCTGACACTCAGCTTTTGCAAAGCATGGGTGAACTGCAGAAACAGGGCACATACTCACTGTTTCCATTATTGTGGCTCAGCAACCGATTAAGGGCTAGCCTTAAGGCTTACTGGCCTGAGATAATTCCTAGTTATTGCATTCTTTGAAAACCTTGACAAAATCTGATACAAATGGGGGCCTTTTATCAAGTCCCTGAGGAAATTGTTTATCTTTTGCTTGGTGATAAATGGCTTTCTTTAGGGCCAAATGGTACTTCAGATGGCCCCTTCAAGATGGAAAGTCTTGCAGGCATCACAACTATGGTCAATGGATCTCAAAGGCTTGGATTGAGGTAGGAGTCATCAAAATGCCTGCTTTGACAATCATCACTAGGATTGAAGTACAGCGTATGAGTGTTCCACAGAATTTCAACTCTTGCAGTTTAAGTTCTTTAGGTAAAACATTATTTAAGCCCAATGACATGAGATTTCCTGTCCTGTACTGATAGCCACAAAAATATTTAGCCAAAATGACTATCATTATCAACTGCAATTGCTGCTGTAAAGACTTAACTTATTTCAGAATAAAGACTACTTTCTTATTACGATTATGATTAAGATTTCTTATTACCAGAAATAAGTTATTTTATGAATATTTGAGATTGTCAACATACCTCCTACCATCCAAACTGTCCCTTTCCATCCAGTTGTCTTCTATTTGGTCCTCACAAAGCTGCAGCTGAATGATTTCAGCAAGACAAGTGCAGAGTAGAAGCTTGGACTTGCATATACGGGCCGTGAGAATGAAACGGACCCAAGGCAATCCTCAGTAATCACAAGGTGGCATACCAGTCTTTATCCTCTTTGAGACAGCCCGATGGAGCTTATCTTCAGGTTTTCGTGCAAAGAAGAGGGAATGCAGTTAACAGTGCGGGGAGATCAACCTGTACTACCCTTCTCCTCTTGTCTGCCACTGACAGGAGTAATAGCCACTGGTTTACAAAAGCAAAATGCTGTAAATCTGAAACAAAAGCAGAGAATGCCAAAAACACTCAGCAGGTCAGGCTGTTGAATGAGAAGCAGAGTTAGCATTTCAGATGTGTACCAAGGTACAGTGAAAAGCTCTTGTCTGCTAGCCAGTCTGCAGAAAGACTATACAGGATTACAATCGCGCCGTTTACAGTCAACAGACACATGATGAAGGGAATAATGTTTAGTACAAGATAAAGGTCAGTAAAGTCCGATTGTCCAGTGAGTTAGATAGCAGCTCAGGACCACAATCTAGTTGTTGATAGGATGATCCCATTGTCTGAACAGCTGGGAAGAAACTCTTTAATAATTCATACTCTTCAAATCAGGAGTAGGATTTTCCAGCACGCTACCTGCATAAACACTGGATATGTGGCCCATGTCACGTTCCCACGTTTTGAATTGATTTTGACCAGATATCAGCTTGCAGAGCTAGCTTATAAACGTTGACATTTTCACATTATCAGTGAAGATGCTGTCGTTTTGTAATACATCTAATAAATCTCTACTTCTGTGTTTCAGTTTCTGAAGCTACAAATTAAAATCACTGGTTTAAAAGATTCAAAAATCTAAAATCACAGAGAAATAAAAAAAGCAATGAAGAAAACTCTTCCCTTCTTTGTCTCCAATTTGTTTACTCATTCATTCATTATTTAGACCAAGTATATTCAAGTTCCAATCAGACATCAAATCAGTTTCTTGATACAGTCTGAACATCTAGCACCTGCATTTCAAGCATGTTTTTGTTCCCCCCCCCCCCCCCCCCTATAGTGAACCTCAAACTATGTACATGTACCTAGGTGATCTCCTATGTAGGGGACATTGTATTCTCCAAGGAGACTTTGAGAAAGTTCTTGAAGCATTTTGTCTGTCTACCTAGAAATAGCTTGCTATGATGGGACTGAATAGAGTGCCAGTTTCAGGCACCTGGTTTTAAGCATGCAAACCATGTGTAATGTCATAGAGTGACACAGTGTGGAAACAGTCCCTTCAGTCCAACTTGCCCACACCAGCCAACATGTCCCAGCTACACTAGTCCCACCTGCCCGTGTTTGGTCCACATCTCTCCAAACCCGTCTTATCCATGTACCCGTATGTTTATTAAATATTAGGATAGTCCCTGCCTCAACAACCTCCTCTGTCAGCTTGTTCCATACACCCACCACCCTTTTTGTGAAAAAGTTAACCCTCAGATTCCTATTAAATCATTTCCCTTGCTTGCTAAGAATTGAGAGAGTCTTGACACCAGGGGAAGATGTTGGCACTGGTCTATATATCCTACCAATGGATTTGGAGGTTTTACAGAGATAGTGTTGATACCAGCCAACAATGAACTGGGCACCAGATCCGAAGTCTTGATCTTTAAACCCTTTTATTCTTTAACCTGCTAGCACACTAGAGGCAGTGGTGGATTTTATCAATACAGACAAGATATGGAATGTGATCCACTATTTGCAGGTCCTGTCACAATTTTTTTATTAGTAGGAGTCAATATTTTGTGGTGAGGCTGGTTGGTAAAAGACCTTTGACATTTGCACTAAAGGCCTCAGATTTAAAATAGTAGCCAATTTACAGAATGAGATATAACAAGGTACATTTGCAATCACTGTTCGCTACCAGGAATATTGCGGTATTGGACACAGTAACAGCTTTTAATTATAAAAGGGAAAGATAGTTAAATTTCTCTTTAGTTGTGGTCATCTCCTGGCATGGACATCATTGTGACTTTGCTAATGGCAGTGGACAGGGATCAAACAATGATTAGCCCGAATAAATTTCTCCACATTTTTTCAGACAGGGAACATCTGCTCAATTTCCATTTACATTCTGGTGGGCTTAATATTATAGTTGTGCTCTAACTGCTTAACAGCTATTTATAGAAGATCTTTGTCCAGCACTTCAGCAAATTGCAGGGGGCTGGAGAATCTCTGGGGAACTTAAGAAGAAACTAAAATACATATGAAAAGGGTAGCAATGAATTTACACTCCTATACCCAGCACCATCACTGGTGATGTCATGAATGTTCTTGAAGTCTTTTCCTCCAGAAGCAGTTTAGTTATCTATTGCCATTCTCAATTTTATCTGACAGGACTATCTTTGGTTCAATTGGTTGGTAGTAGAATTGCTGATGTGCTATTGCATGCCATGTTTAGTCATAGATAGAATCAGTCATACAGCATTCAGCCCAACTTGTACATGCCAGCCCACATGCCCCATCTACACTAGTGCCACCTGCCTGTTTTTGGCCAATATCCCTCTAAACCTGTACTGTTCATGTACCCATTTGAATGATCCTTAAATATTGCAATAGTACCTGCCTTAACTACTCCTCCGGCAGCTCATTCCATACACCCACCACCCTTTGTGTAAAAAAAAGTCACCCCTCAAGTTCCGATTAAATCTCCCCCCCCCCCACCTTAAACCTAGGTCGTCTGGTTCTCTTCCCCTACTCTCGACAAACGACTGCATTTACCCAATCTATTTCTCTCATGATTTTGTACACCTCTATAAGATCACCTCTCATTCTCCTGCGCACCAAGGAATAAAGTCGCAGCCTGTTCAATCTCTCCCTATAGCCCAGGCCCAAGAGTCTTGGCAACATTCTCGTAAATCTTCTTTGCACCCGTTCCAGCTTAACAACATCTTTCCTATAACATAGTAACCAAAATAGATGTGTAGGACGGAACTGCAGATGCTGGCTTACACCGAAGACCGATGCAGAATGTTGAAGTAACTCAGCGGGATAGGGAGCATCGCTGGAGAGAAGGAATGGGTGACATTGCGGGTCGAGACCATTCTTGAGACCAAGTGTCAGAGGAGAGGGAGACTAAAGATATGGAGGACTAAGATGTGAAAACAACAGATCAAAGTAGACGTTGGTCAAGGAAATGTAGAAAGGTTCATTGTTATCTGATGGAAGGTGGCAATGAGGCATACAATCAGTAAAAAAGATTGTTTTGCTGTACACTTCCACACAGGCCGCCTAGGCAGACATGATCTTCCAGTTGCCAAACATTTTTTTCTCCCCCTCCCATACTGACCTTTCTATGCTGGGCCTCTTCCACTGTCATCCAAATCATTGACACCGATGACAAACAGCAATGGGCCCAGCACCAAACCCTGAGGTACACCACGAGTCACAGGCCTCCATTCCGATAAACAACTTTCCACCATCACCCTCCGATTCCTTCCATGAAGGAAACTTTCTATCCATAGCTCCATGGATCCCATGTGATCCAACTTTCCAAAGCAATGTACCCTGCAGAACCTTGTAAAATGCCTTGCTTCTTCTTCTGTCGTGTGGCATGCACAGCCTAAAGTTGTTGGACAACTTGTTCTATTTGATCTTCTGTTTGTGCATGTCGAGTTGATTGCATTAGTCGAAACAAGTTGGCTTGCTGAAATCAATATATACAATGTGTATAGCACTGCCCTCAATCTTTTTGGTCACATCTTCAACACATTCCATCAGATTCATGAGACACTACCTCCCACATCTATATTTTATCCCTCAGATTACTCCCTAGTAACTTTCTGACGAGAGTCATTAGGCTGATGGTTGTTTCATAGTTCCATGTTGCAACTTCAACAGATTAACAATTTGATATATAAATACCAAGTGCATGCCCTTTTATGCATCGAGTTGCATTGTTACAATTTTGGCCTTCAGGCCACAGCAGTCGCCATAGTCTTCTTTCACCAGTGTTTATAAGGTAGCTATTATCCACTAAAGAATATATATTTGCATTTAAGATCATCTTTGTTTCAAGGTTCTTTTAAGAATTATGTCATAGCCTTGACCACAAGACATGACTTCAAGAATCAATCTGGTATCACATCACTTAATATCAGGGAACCATTTATTTTGTATTTGAGAAGATGATTATGAAACCAGTCCAATCCTTTTAATTGTTTAATCAGATGCAGCTCAATGGAAGACCGATTTTGACAAATACATCACAATGTAAAATACATGCACAGAATTATTCCGATACAAGTCTATGATACACCAGGATACACCGTATCACAGTGGCTTCACAGCGCCAGAGACCCGGGGTTGATCCCAACTCCAGGTGCTGTCTGTGTGGAGTTTGTACCTTCTCCCTGCGACCGTGTGGGTTTTCTCTGGGTGCTCTAGTTTCCTCCCACATTCCAAAGACGCACAGGTTTGTAGGTTAATTGGATTCTGTAAATTGCCCCCAGTGTGCTGGATCCAAAAGTGGGATAACATAGAACTAGTGTGCAGGTGATAAGTGTGGTTGGTGGGCTGAAGGGCCTGTTTCTATGCTCCATCTCTGAACTAAATACTAATGTAAATAACAGTAAAGTTTCGTTAATATTAAAAATTAACTGTTCACGTTAATTTGCATTTTTGTGTGAAGTATCATTCATTCAATATGGCCGTCGTATGAATTTAACAGTATTGACTATACCCATGGGCAAACTCTATCCAGATTACTATACAGACCTTTGATGTCCAAATAATTGTTTCTACTCCTCAAATGAGTTTTGATCCTTTCTATTGTGCAAGCTATATTTGAAGCACTTGACTGATTACAGAAGCTTAAAGTTCCCAAAATTGTAGCCCTAATTGGACAACTAATGCAAGTGGAGTGCCAAATCTCCAGCAAATGTAAAAGGATGGGTTTTGTTGGTCCACTATCATCAGAAACATACATGGATACTGCTAGCAAGGAATCACTGAATGGAAAAGATAAATTTACTCCAATGCAATTTTTAATTTTGAATTGCTGTAATCATCACTGCTTCCCTCAAAGCATCAATCACGACGAAAGACAGCAAGTCATAAACTAATCCTTGACACAAAATTAAGTTGAGGGGACCAAGTGAAGCTTGTGATTATTTACTATGCTCTGATTTTGAAAAAAACACATGGTGGGGAATGATTCCTAGAAGTACCAGCACACAGAAATATATTCTGCGTTTATTAAAAGGCAGCGCAACAAAAACAAACAAAAACTTGTTGCAAAACAACTTGACTCTTGTCGGTCAATTATAAGGTCATTATAAGTTTGATTTAGCACTTTGTTAAGCCATTGTGTAACATGACAAAATGCAGTAAACCTTTCTAGATATGTGCAAGGCACACTGCATTCATGTATATCCTAAAGAAATAACTTCATTCAAAATCTAGAAAGAATGTTAAAAGCTGATAGACTACAAATTGGCTTATTTCTCAAGCAGTAAAAGTATTGATTGATAGAGTGCATGAGGTCAAATTTATGCTTTGCATTTTTTTTTGTTGTGGGAGGCAGGAGATGTTATTTTTACTCAATTCCCAATGCATCTAACTGGTGTTTTGTAAAGTCAACTGCTTTGATCACATCAAAATCAGATTGGCACAGGCTTTAGTCTCAGTTCACTGCACACTTTTACACTAAACCCCTTCTTACAAAACCCAATTTTAGTGAACTCTTCATTTATTTTGCACATTCTATCTTTATCTTCAAACATTAGAGATAGTGCCTGAAGAAGATGCCTGCAAAAACTGAGATAACTGGATTGAATTGCTGCAAAAAATATTAGAGAGAAGATTCTAATAACATTGCCTTCAAAGTAAAAATCGTACACAAAGCTCTTGGGGAATAATGAGGCTTAATGGCCCAACCCAGTCCAGTACAATGTGACACGAAGGATATAAGCACTCTGCAGTCTCATTAAATCAAGATCAAGGCACTGGGTGAAATGTTTGCTTGTACCTCTCAAAAACAATTCTTTTTAAATCTAAATAATGGTTTGCACCTGGATAAAGGAAACAAAATGAGTTCAATAATTTTTGTCCAGACATTGTGCTATTGTAATAGTTGCAGTGGCCTTTTAATAATAACTGACTTTCAGGAAAGCTTCAACTCTAATAGGCTTGGATGGTATCCTCTTTCACAGCCTTAGACTGAGAGACACCCGACGGAATCAGCACCAGACCAAAGTCTTTTTTTGCATATTGAGCCATGCAGTGAATATGACACTAATTGTGGATGCGATGTTTTAATAGTCTGGGCAATTTACTTTTTAACGGTTAAAAATAGTGGACAGATAGTCCTTTAAAAATCTAGACAGCATAGTAATGGGGAGACAGTGGGCTAATCCACTTCGTAGGTAACCTTTACAATGTAAAACTGCTTGCAATAGAAATCCAAAGACCATCAGGAATCTGAATTATTAATTTTATTCTATTTCAGTTGCTGGTTAGTTATTTTACAGACATGGATACAATTGTCTGAAGTCATCCTGTTTAAATAAGTTTCAATGTATAACTTTCATGTCTAACATGATTAAACTGACAGTCCTTTATGAATGACCAAACTGTCTCAGCATTGTGGAAACATGTACATGGCAATTAGCAATTTGTTACATCTCAAAGATTGATTTAACTATATTCTGCTTTGTGTGTAATTTTTTTTCTAAAAGAATGTTAATTTTCAGGGAGGTGATTAGAGGATGCCATCTACTGGCTCAGAAATGTTTCAATCTCTGCATGAAGCACAATTCAAGTGGTTTAGCCAGGAAATACAATTTCATAAAATTAATTTTCTTCTCCAAGTATTAACATTACACAAATGTTCTGTTGACCCACCCTTCCAACCTCTCTTACTAGAGATTATTTTTTTTCCCCAACAAAAAAAAAAGGTAGACATGAACACAAGGATATACTGAAGAGAAAGGCAGAATAATATTTGAATAAAGCTTCCATCAATAACAAGTGTTTAAATATCACTTTAAGCATGAGTAAAATGTTGCAAGGTATTTTATGAAGGCTGCATCGAACAGAAGTGGATCCCAAAATACAAGAATATAATAAAAGACCAAAAGCTTATACTTATAAAGTTGAATGCCAAGAGCCTCTGAAATCATGAGATTGAGACAGAGCAGATGGAGAGGGGAAAACTCAAGGTTAGGGTTTTGGATCGACACAAAATGCTGGAGCAACTCAGCAGGACAGGCAGCGTCTCTGGATAGAAAGATTTTGGCAACTGAAACCCAATAGTTAATCATGACACACATAACGTTGAAGAACCTGGAGAGCCTGGAACTGTAACAGTACAGGGATCAGAAGACACACGGCTAAAAAGAGAGACAAGTGTTAGGGACACGCAACGCTAAGTATACATTTGTGGAATAGAAAAATCTACAAGTAAGCTAATTCCAAGTTACTGCCATTTTGATTAGCAAGGGCAATGGCTGCACAACATGTTAATGTAAAAATATTTGGATGAATTCAAAATTTCAGATAAGGGGGTGGTTAGAAGGGAAAGAATCTCAGCAGATAAAGTTTAAGGCACAGCTGGAGATAAACAATGGTTTAAAAGGTGGAAGCAGGCATGGTGGTCTTCACAAAGGGGAGGTTACGCAGGAAGCTTAGTTTGGGGTCAAATAGGATTTAATTTGTTTTTCATGTGGTAGAATATTTGCAAAACTACAATTTTCCTATCTTTGAGATTGAAAATGGAGCCATTGCAAAATGGTAATACATCTCTTAACTGACCCATTGTGAAAAGGAAATAGATAAGTACATAATCTGTCCTTCCAGATGTATAGTTCACGTTAAAATTGACAGAGGAGACTGAAGATAAATATTAATTTGTTGAAGCATCAGGCTATCAGTTATTATTATCAATTATTAGGGTGTAATTTTGAGTACTGAAAAGAAGTATTTGGTCTTGTGTGTCGTCAGTGTCTTTCTACCTTTGTCAAAACGCTATACGCTAGCGCAGAAATGTTCACTGATTATTAATCACATTAACCCCATCGACAAAATAAACTGCTTCACTTCACATTTCATGCTATATTTCACAAGTTACAAGGTTTTAAAAATAGCAAAAAACACGGCAAACCTCCTTCAACCTGCTTCGAGTGACGTCACAAAGAGGGAGCGGCCGGTCATCAGCTTCCAGTGACTTCGGGGGGAGGGCCGCATTTAAATAAACGTTCCACTTTTTCCGATCTGGCCTTCTACCCACAACGCCCTGGCTGGGGTTTTTAGCGGCCATCAAGGAGGCATCGAGTTTGCAGTGGTGAGGACTCGTGACGATGGGGCTGTGGCAGCGGTAGGGGGAAGGAGACGTGAAGGAGGGATTGGGGAGGAGGAGAGGGGAATGATCCTGGGGAGGTGAGAAGAGAGAGTGGGGGGATTTAGGGAGAGGAGGAATTAGGCAGTGTGGTTGCCACGTTTACACTCCCTCTCCCATCACCTCCCTCTCCCCCCACACCCCCCTCCCTCCCCTCCTTTCCCTCTACCGCACTCCCCCTCCCTCTACCCCACTCCCCCTCCCTCTCTACCTCCTTCTGCCTCCCTCCCTCTCTACGGATTGAAGAGGGAGGGTGAGGAGGAGGAGGGAGTGCTGGGGGATGAGGGCAATGAGCTGCGCCTGCACAGTTGCAGGCTATGCGTGAGTGGTGCAATATTGGTGTAAATCTACTTACAGCAAGGATCTGCAGACATTATTGCATCTCCGAGCTGTACTCATACTAACTAGTGTAGGCAAGCTCTTAATAATATGAAGCACAATATAGGTGGAGTCACTACTAACAAGCACTATCATTGGCTAGTATGAAATAGACAATCTACATCCTTCCTTGTAGAAACAAAAGAAGCATCGGTGGCTAAGCAATATAGGTGGAATGTTAATAATACATTTGCAAAATTACACAAAATCACCATATCCAACGGGTGGCCTGCAAACCCGTATGGCCCGTGTGCGGTACGAGTCTGCCTCACCTCCTCACAAGAGAAGCTACCGGGGAGGGAAATGACCAGTGACCCGACAGGCAGGGAGGGTGACGAGATAGGCGAGCTAGTCGCCAAATGCCGCGGGGAGACCGCGGTGGTAACGATAGGTGGCAGTGGGGACACAGGACCGACGGTGGGAGGGTATACGAAACGCATGGGTTCAAATCCCACTTCTGACGCCATGTACTGAGCCGACTCGAACACACATCAAGATACAACACATGTTTATTAAATCTACTTACAGCAAGGAACTGCGGACAATACATCTCCGAGCTGCTACTCATACCAACTAGAGAAGGCTAGCTCTTGATCATAAAGCACATAATTGGCAGAGTCACCACTAACAAGCACTATAATGGGCTAGTATGAAATAGCCAATCTACATTATCTAACCATTTTATTTCAAAATTTGTCTTCCATTAGTCTCCCTTCAATTCTTCTGATATAATTTTTGGCTCCATGTCAGTTCTAGAGTGGAGCAATATGTTTAAATTCTGTGCTGTATCAGAATGAAAATTGATCTTCCTTCCTTACTAGACAAGATGTTTAATCATCACATGTACCGACAAGAGAACTAAATTCTGCCATTTAACAGACCCATGAATGCTACAAATACATAACTATCAATAACATAATAATTTAATAACAGTAACACTAAGTAATCACAAGTGCAAAACCAAAGTCTGCAGTACAACCAAAAACCTAGTCCATAAAAGATTGTATTTTCTGAGATAGTGATTAGTGTTGTGCAGTGTTCAAGAGCCTGGGGGTTGCTGGAATCTGTTCTTGAACCTGGTGGTCACTGTTTTCAGTCTTCTGTACTTTCTTCCCAAAGCTGGCAGCAAAATGACAACAGGGTGGTGAGTGTCTTTGATATTATTCCTTTTAAAGCGGTGACTCCTATATATATTCCTTTACTAGCAGGCAGGCACGGAAATCGCTATCAAAACATGGAGGGAACTGGGGGACAGGGGGGACACAATTTCTTGGCGGCCACGCGCGCATGCGCACACTCACACACACACAAACACGCGAGGCTTCAGAGGTTCAATCCAGCGCTAAATGCAGCCCAACTCACCGGGTTATCCTACAGCCCTGCCTGGACTAACAGGACACCAGCGCTGCTTCTCCGTGCTGGCTGTAAACCTTGGACATATTTCCCGCAAGTCCAGGCAGGGCTGTAGGTTAACCTGGCGAGACAGGCAGAGTTGGGTTTAGCGCTGCTTCCCTGCGCTGGCTGTGGGTCTGTGGGCACAGCTCCCATCTGACTCCGACGTCTCTGGGGCCCACCCCCGGGCTGGGGGAGGGGGCACTCGGGTGGGGACGGGACTGCGCCAGAGAGCCGGGATCGATCCTGGCTGTGGATGAGGCGCAGGTCTGTGAAGCCCCCATTGCCTGTAAACCAACATCCCTCTTGTCCAATCGGCACCCTCGATCAGCAGTCACACCCCCACTGTCTCGCGGAAAGCAGAGATTTCACCGGGTTTTAAAATCCGGATAACAAAAAATGAGGGGGGAGGGACCTGTCTCCCCCCCGCCCCCAACCACTCTCAAAACAGGGGGGGGGGGGGGAACGTATCCCACCTGTCCCCCTCGGGATTTACGCCCCTGTCAGTAGACCAAGCAATGTCTATCACAACATAATTGCCTACATTCCTGGGCATTCAAGTTACTGAATCATTGTAGATGATATGTGTATACACCTTTAATTGATAGTGACAATGTCCATGCTAACCACCCCCCCACCAATTAGTATAATTGTAACCCACACGCCCCTAGCTCTCTCTCTGTGATCGTGACAGACCACGTACAGCTAGGGCTATATGATGTATGATAATAAAGTAGTGAAGACCTTAAGGTGTCTGTGTACTTTCTCTACATGGCGTTGAAGTGCTTCTTCCTGCATCTCCAGTCTATCGCATTTTATTTTCTTAGTCCCAGTATCCCGCTCAGACATCTACCTGGCCCTGCTGAACCTCCGCAACATCTCCCACGACCATGCCCTGGGCTCCCCGGCTCAACGACTCATGTCCCGAGTCACGAGGCCCACGGTCCCGGTGTCTCAGCAGTCCCTGTCCCCCTCCGTCTTTAAACCTGCCTTGGTCCGAAAACGCATTGCCCAAAAACACGGTATACAGAAGTGGTCGTCGGTTCCCCTCGTTCGTACCTTGTCAACCACGACGGAAGGGTGTACCGCCAGCATCTCTGGCTCGTGAATGAGCCTCTCCCTCCCCCGGCGGCTCCGTGTACCCCCCCGCTGCCATTGTCGCGGCCCAGTGCTTTCCCGTTCCTCTGCTTCCCCCCCCCCCCCGGCTGTGGTCCCGCTTTCTCCGGCTTCCTCGCCCTTCTCTTCGCCATCCCCCCCCCCCCCCCCCCCCCCCCCGGATGCCTTCGTCGCCCAGGGGTTCTCCTGTCCGTAGCCCCCACCATGCCCCGGTGTCGTCCCCACTTGTTCCCGTGCTGGCGAGGTGGGGCATGGTGGCTGGCGAGGAGGTGATGGCGAGGTGCGGACCCGGTCGCCGGTCCGTTACGGCGATTACGTGTGATTCTGTATTCCCGTGCTTTACTGTTTGCATTCAACCTAGCGCATGAGACGTGGTCGCCCTGTCACTCACTGTTTGTTTTGGTAGAGGAAGGATGTAGATGATGTGTGTACACCTTTAATTGATAGTGACGATGTCCATGCCAACCACCCCCCACCAGTTAGTATAATTGTAACCCACACGCCCCTAGCTCTCTCTCTGGTGATCGTGACAGACCACGTACAGCTAGGGCTATATGATGTATGATTAATAAAGTAGTGAAGACCTTAAGGTGTCTGTGTACCTTCTCTACAGTCATGTCCTGATGCAGTCAGTCAGTGTGCTCGCTACCACATACCTGTAAAAGTTCAATAGAATTCAGCAAAATACCAAATTTCCTCAATCTTCTATGGAAGTAGAAGCATTGCATCAATGTGCTGGGCCCATGACAACACATCCAGTAACTTTAACTGATATTTTCCACTGCTGATGAAGACAGGTTTACAGATACCCATTTTTCCCTTTCTCAAGTCAATCAGCTTCATGGCCTTACAAGGACCATACAATTATAATTATAATTATATTGCTAGACTATTACAGGCCAGTTAGTTTAAACTTTGGCAGAGATCAACTTTTTGGAATTCATTCCAGGGTACAATATAAACTTTCAATGAGGAATAAAAAATATTCAAGCATGGATTTCTTAAGGGAATGTCATGTCTATCTAGCTGAATTGCTTTTTAGATAATAACTAGACTAAGTGGGACCAGTTGGGTCCCGTGTTCACACGGGAGGGCTGCTTTCCCAACGCAACATTCCACCTCTCCTCCAATTCCAATATCGGTGGCCTGTGGGGGGTGGGCTTTCTGGAGCACTAGTATGGGTGTTGTGGGCTGAAGGGACTGGTTTCCAGAAGACTAGTATGGACATTGTGGGCCAAATGGATTCTTGGGGTGGCAGCTCAGTCACTCAAGCCTGATGTGCTGGCAGCTCACTCACAGCTGGTGAGCTGGCATTTGACTCATGGCTATTCCTTGAAATTCCATTTCAAGCAGGGTGTAAGGCCACCAAATTCAAGTGCAGTTTCATACTAAGCAGGGTGCAAGGCCACCAAATTCAAGTGCAGTTTCCGACCACTTCAAGCAGGGTGCAAGGCCACGGAATTCAAGTGCAGTTTCCGACCACTTCAAGCAGGGTGCAAGGCCACCAAATTCAAATGCAGTTTCATACTATTTCATGCAGGGTGCAAGGCCACCACATTCAAGTGCAGTTTCATACCATTTCAAGCAGGGTGAAACCACCGCAAAACCACACAAAACACCACACTCACAGTTCAGTAGACATTCAGTGTGTTCAGTTGATTCACAGCTCAGACAGAATCATGACCTCTCCCTCCACCATCTTGCAGAGACTGAGCCATACACACACACTTCCAGGTTTTATAATTCCCCCCCCTCCCTCTAACCAGAAATGCGTGGCCTTCATGGCATGATTGATATGAGAGAGATTCTCAACATTTTTTAAACACTAATACTTTTATTTTTCATTGATGGGAAGAATCCTCTGCACAGATGAGTGGAGGGGGACTGAGTAAGAGCGCCAAAAATCGCAGCCGTAAGTGGTAGTGTTTTATCTAAAATCAATATACAGTGCAAACAGGAAGTTGTCAAGTTTAGACTTTTAATCAGTTGCCATTTCAAACCAACCACCACCAACCATTTGCTGTGCTTTTTCAAACCAACCACATTTTCATTTTCAAACCACATTAAGAGCTCTGAAGGTCAGTAAAACCACACTCACTGTTTAGTAGACATGTGTTCAGTGTTATTCACGGCTCAGACTGAGAGACGTGACCCTCTCGCTCCCCCATCTTGCAGAGACTGACTGAGGCACTCAACACTTCCGGGTTTTATAGTCCCTCATGAAGGGGCGTGGCCTTCAGGAGAGAGAATCTCAACATTTTTTAAACACTAATAACTTTTTTATGGTTCATCAATGGGGAAAAAATCCTCTTGTCCTGCATGGCGGAGGAGTAAAATGGCCAAAAATCACAGCCGCAAGTGGCAGCGTTATTTCTAAAATTAATATTCAGAACAGGAAGAGGTCAAGATTAGACTTTTAGTAATATAGATAGATAATCATCAGCCTATGCTGGTCCTCAAAACCAATCCCATCAATGCTCATTACCCTGAAGCCCTGCAAATAATACACTTTTACACCTTCGCTCAACTGCCTTTCAAATTGTTTTTAACCACTTACCTGCAAATGTTACCAAGGGGTAATTTAGAGCAGACAATTAATCTACCGGCACATATTTGATTTATGGGAAAATTCCAGAGCACCCAGCAGAAATTTGCACAGCCTGAAAGCAAACACCATGAAGACAGCACCTAATAGACAATAGGTGCAGGAGTATGCCCTTCGAGCCAGCACTGCCATTCAATGTGACCATGTCTGATCATCCCCAATCAGTACCCCGTTCCTGCCTTCTCCCCATATCCCCTGAATACACCATCTTTAAGAGCCCTATCTAGCTCTCTTGAAAGTATCCAGAGAACCGTCCTCCACCGCCCTCTGAGGCAAATCTCTGCGTGAAAAAGTGTCCCCTCCTCTCCGTTCTAAATGGCTTACTCCTTATTCTTAAACTGTGGCCCCTGGTTCTGGACTCCCACAACATTGGGAACATGTTTCCTGCCTCTAGCGTGTCCAAGCCCCCAACAATCTTATGTTTCAATGAGATCGCCTCTCATCCTTCTAAACTCCAGAGTGTACAAGCCCAGCCGCTCCATTCTCTAAGCATAGGACAGTCTCGCCATCCTGGGAATTAACCTTTTAAACCTACGCTGCATTCCCTCAATAGCAAGAATGTCCTTCCTCAAATTAGGGGACCAAAACTGCACACAATACTCCAGGGGTAGTCTCACTAGTGCTCAGTACAACTGCAGAAGCACCCAAGATCAGGAACTAACCAGAGTCCCTGTAACAGTGCTGACTGATACACCACACATTAGCTAGACGAGGAGAAGGAAATAGATTTTGTTCACTGAGGAATTAATAAACCCCTATGTTAACCAGATATCTGTCCAATTATCTCTCCACTGTACATATATGTCCACTGTTAGCTTCAAGTCTCCTTCAAAACATTCTTAGATATTCTTATTCCCTTCTCTTCTTCTTCCGTGTGGCTTGCACAGCCTAAAGTTGTTGGACAACTTGTCCTATTTGATCTTCTGTTTGTGCACGTCGAGTTGATTGCATTAGTCGAAACAGGGCGGACCTCGTGAAGGTTGCAATCTTCCACCCCATTCCCTTCTCCATTTTATTTATTCCTTTTCTTCAGTACACTCCTTTCCTTTGTAGTGCATGCCAGTTGTACTTTTGCAAGCACTCATTGTACAACTTGTGCAAGGAAGTTTCAATTTGCATCTTGAAAAATTGAGTAAAATTGAAGTCTTCATTCTCACCTTTAAATGAACATTGAATATCTTATTTTCCATACGATTGTTAACTTCTTACATTGATGCAAAGGCAGAGGTAATGCGCAGAATGAAACCTGCTCATGGGACGAGAGCCAGGTGGTACTCTGACCTGGAAAACTAATCTACAATTGGTCCAATTGACCTGCAGCAGAAAATAATGTCAGTGGAGAAGTGAATTAAAAACACTGATAAAAGACCAGTATACAGGACAAAACAGTAAGGTTATAAATGTCCCTTGTATCCTTCCTCTCATATTGTATTTTATAATATATCATTGCAATTTATATTTTAGCACAGAAAATAGTAATTGGCTACAAGTACACAAAGAGTTAAAGTAGGTTCACTTCAACTTAAAACAGATGACATGCAAAGAAAATGAACAGCAGTTTTTCTTATGTTCAAAGGAAACAGGATATGGGCATAAATCACTAACTTTATTAAATTGTATTTAGGCAATGATGTATGACTGAATACAAAACTCATTGGAACAACCTGTTTAAGTAAATGTAAGTTAACGTAAAATACACTGATACTTTTTTGCTTTTTATGAACCTCCAAAATAAATAATGATCTTGCAATATTTCTAATGCAGTTGATAAGGATTCTGGCGCAAAATATTTTTTACACATGCTTCATTCAAAATCGACAAAAAAGGAAAATCTGGGAGAGAATAAGAATTTCTACCAAATTTAGCTTCCGTGATTGCAAGCATAATTTGAAAAGAATTAACACTTGTACCGTAGATCGTATTTACTTGCCACTGACTCAGTGAACCTGGTCCTTTGGGACATAACCCAAGCCATGGTCACCACAACTGAATCTTAAAAAGTTCAACGGTCTGCTAAAGGTAAACAGAAAACGTTGGTGTAACTCAGCAGTTCAGGCAGCATCTTTGGAAAGAAGAAATGGGTGACATTTAGGGTAATGACCCTTCTTCAGACTGCTGTTGAGTGGGACATGGAAGATGGCTGAAGAGTCTCTACCCGAAACATCACCAATTCCATCTCTCCAGAGATGCTGCCTGACCTGCTAAGTTACTCCAGCATTTTGTGTTTACCATCAGTGTATAACCAGCATCTGCAGTTCTTTCCTACACAATGGGTTGCCTATTTGTCAGACAATAGACAATAGATGCAGGAGTAGGCCATTCGGCCCTTTGAGCCAACACCATCATTCAATGTGATCATGGCTGATCATCCCCAATCAATACCCTGTTCCTGCCTTCTCCCCATATCCCCCAACTCTACTATCTTTAAGAGCCCTATCCAGCACTCTCTTCAAAGTATCCATAGAACTGGCATCCACCGCCCTCTGAGGCAGAAAATTCCATAGTACAATCACCATGATCCAGCTGGAAAAAGGAACACCACTCCCAAACATTACTGAACATTTTAAGGCATCTCCAAGAATTCCTCAACTTTGATCCAGTAATTTCACTACTTTCCCATCATATTTGATTCCTGCACAACCCTTCCACTCACCTTGTGTAGTCTCTGGTTTCCTCAGGGTGTGAAGAGCATGCAGGCAAATTACATTTCTGCCTGGAAAGCGAGAATAGTTCCAGGTAATAGTCTCCGCCATTAAACACAAACCCTCAGTTCTTTCCCAATTTCATCATCAATATAAGAAACTTGTATATTAGAAATAAAGTTGAATTCATCCCCGCTAGATGGTGACTCAACAGCAAATCACTGGATGCGTATTGTAATGTAGCAAAATCCGGTGAATGCTAACTGTTTAGCAATCAAGTGTTTACACTTTTCAATAAGCTTGACCAGTGTATTTAGAATGGGGAGGGATGTCATTTGGTTGACTGAAACATTTACTTTTCACCGTTTTTTCATTTAAATTATAACTTATTTAGACCAAGTACTGAAGCAACAGCCAAGAAAGCACACCAACGCCTCTACTTCCTTAGAAGGCTTAGGGAGTTTGTTATGTCCCCAACTACTCTCACCAACTTCAACAGATGCACCGTCAAAAGCATTTGTCGGGATGCACCACAGCTTAGTTTGGGAACAGAACCATCCAGGGCCGCATGAAATAGTGGAAAATTGTGGACGCTGCCCAGACCATCACACAAACCAACCTCCCTTCCATTGACTCCATTTACACCTCACGCTGCCTTGGCAAGGCCAGCATCAAAATCAAGGACGAGTCACACCCCGGTCACTCCCTCTCTCTCCTCCTCCATCAAGCAAGTGTGAAAACACACACCTCCAGATTTAGGGACGGTTTCTTCCCAGCTGTTATCAGGCGACTGAACCATCCTACCACAACTAGAGAGCAGTCCCAAGCTTCTATCTACCTCCTTGGAAACCCACAAACTATCTTTGATCGGACTTTACCTTGCACTAAATGTTATTCCTTTTATCATTTATCTGTATACTGTGGATGATTCAATTGTAATCATGTGTTGTCTTTCCACTGACTGGCTAGCACACAAGAAAAGCTTTTTACTGTACCAGTGACAATAAACTAAACTCAAACTCCAAATTTACCATGAATTTGTCAATTTTCAAATGTTTTAAAGTTGCATCACCTGATTGTGCCATGTGATACTTAACACACATATAGTTAAGGGGCTGTCTCACTGCGGCGACCTAATTGGCGAGTTTAGAAGAGTTTAGGAGAGTTTGAAAAAGTGTCATGTTGAAGACCTCCTTCGTCTACGTAGAAGACCTCCTGCGACTATGTTGAAGACTAGCTTCACCTAGCTTCGGGAAAATTGGACACCGAATAGTGGGGAGTGAAGACGACCTCCTTCGATCTCCCTTTGACTATGTTGAAGACTATCTATGACTATCTTCGACTAACTTTGATTACCTTCGACTACCCTTGATTACCTACGAATAACATGCTGACCTACTACGACCTATTTCGACTAAACCTACGAGTAAAAAAAAAATATCGATTTTTTTCCATGGCGGCCTTTTTTTACTCACGGGCATTTTTCAGCATGATGAAAAATATGCCATGACCTAGCTGACGCCTCGAGTACGTGGGCACTACTCTCGAGCATGAAGGATAGTTACAAAGACCTCCTAGGACCTCGTGTCGACCATGCTGTGAGTATGAGTCAAGAGCAAACGCTTCTAAACTCGCCAATTAGGTTGCCGCAGTGGGACAGCCCCTTTAGTGAACTTGCAATAAAAGAAAAAAAAAATCCTTTGGCATCATCGCACCAAATCAGGCTGTTCAGCCAACCACATGCATACATCAAGGACCCATTGTATATCAATCGCATTTAGACTTTACTTTAGACATTAGAGAAACAGTGCAGAAACAGGCTCTTTGGCCGACCTACTCCATGCCGACCAGCGATCACCCATATACTCACGCTATCCTACACACTCGGAACAATTTAACCAAAGCCAATTAGCTACAAACATGTGCATCTTTGGAGTGTGGGAAGAAACCAGAGCACCCGGAGAAAACCCACATTGTCACAGGGAGAATGTACAAACTCCATACAAACAGTATCCGCGATCAGGATTGATCCCAGCTCTCTGGCACAGTAAGGAAGCAACTCCACCACTGTCCCACCCCAGACCAGCACTTAGACCATAACAAACTACACCTTGGCAGTTCAACTGCTTCTTAAATATAGAAGACTAGCCAAATGCCACCTTTGGCAGTGTATTCCAGATTTAAACCCCCAAATATTTGTTTATAATATTTCTAACAGAGTGCTTCAAAGAGGTTTAACCTCCTCAAGCCCCCTTCATGCTGCAGTCATATGATGGTGCCAAGCACTCATCATGTTTAACAGTTTATATAAACTGCCACATTAACAAACATTTGTTTAAAAAAAGCTGCTGTTAAAAATAAAGCAGGCAAAATTATAATTGGAAATACATTTACAGTGGCTTGCAAAAGTATTCATACCCCTTGAACTTTTCCACATTTTGTCACGTTACAACCACAAACGTAAATGTATTTTATTGGGATTTTATGTGATAGACCAACACAAAGTGGCGCATGATTGTGAAGTGGAAGGAAAATGATACATGGTTTTCAATTTTTTTAACAAATAAAAAACTGAAAAGTGTGGCGTGCAAAAGTATTCAGCCCCCTTTATTCTGATACCCCTAAATAAAATCCAGTGCAACCAATTGCCTTCAGAATTAATTAGTAAATAGAGTCCACTGGTGTGTAATCTAATCTCTGAAGGCCTCAGAGGTTTGTTAGAGAACATTAGTGAACAAACGCATCATGAAGCCCAAGGAACACACCAAACAGGTCAGGGATAAAGTTGTGAAGAAGTTTAAAGTAGGGTTAGGTTATAAAATAATATCCCAAGCTTTGAACATCTCACGGAGCACTGTTCAATCCATCATCCGAAAATGGAAAGAGTATGGCACAACTGCAAACGTACCGAGACATGGCCGTCCACCTAAACTGATAGGACGGGCAAGGAGAGCATTGTTCAGAGAAGCAGCAAAGAGCCCCATGGTAACCCTGGAGGAGCTGCAGAGATCCACAGCTCCAGTGGGAGAATCTGTCCACAGGACAACTATTAGTCGTGCACTCCACAAATCAGTCCTTTATGGAAGAGTGGCAAGAAGAAAGCCATTGTTGAAACAAAGCCATAAGACGTCCCATTTGCAATTTGCCACAAGCCATGTGGGGGACACAGCAAACATGTGGAGGAAGGTGCTCTGGTCTGATGAGACCAAAATTGAAGTTTTTGGCCTAAATGCAAAACGCTATGTGCGGCGGAAAACTAACACTGTAGATCACCCTGAACACACCATCCCCACTGTGAAACATGGTGGTGGCAACATCATGCTGTGGGGATGCTTTTCTTCAGCAGGGACAGGGAAGCTGGTCAGAGTTGATGGGAAGACGGATGGAGCCAAATACAAGGCAATCTTGGAAGAAAACCTGTTAAGAGTCTGCAAAAGACTTGAGACTGGGGCAGAGGTTCACCTTCCAGCAGGACAACAACCCTAAACATACAGCCAGAGCTACAATGGAATGGTTTAGATCAAAGCATATTCATGTGTTAGAATGGCCCAGTCAAAGTCCAGACCTAAATCCAATTGAGAATCTCTGGCAAGACTTGTAAATTGCTGTTCACAGATGCTCTCCATCCAATCTGACTGAGGTTGAGCTATTTTGCAAAGAAGAATGGGCAGACATTTCAGTCTCTAGATGTGCAAAGCTGGTAGAGACATACCCCAAAATACTTGCAGCTGTAATTGCTGCGAAAGGTGGTTCTACAAAGTATTGACTCAGGGGGGCTGAATACTTTTGCACGCCACACTGTTCAGTTTTTTTTATTTGTAATAAAATTTGGAAACCATGTATCATTTCCCTTCCACTTCACAATTATGCACCACTTTATGTTGGTCTATCACATAAAATCCCAATAAAATACATTTAAGTTTGTGGTTGTAACTTGACAAAATGTGGAAAAGTTCAAGGGGTATGAATACTTTTGCAAGCCACTGTACATCCTATTCTATGAATAAAATTAAACTAATTCAGTGATACATTTAAATTAAAAAGGGAGCTATGGTATTTGACATATCCAAAGCTACAATTGATTGATATTTTTTATTAATTAAAAATGTTGCCTGGAGGCTGATACCAAGAACTCTGGGATAAGGATTCTCCTCCTCTTTAGCACAATAGCAATGGTTATGTTTTTGGATGCATTTAAATACATTTCTGAAATGAGCAGTCACTCCTCATTTTCCAGGGAATCCGTATCACAGAGGATCCTGGTACCCAATATTCTCATACACAAAATCCCAAGAACGGTTCTTGAAGAGATGTAAAAATAGACCATGGGAAAGGAAAAAAGACAGACCCAACAATGGTTTGAATGAGCACAGACAGCCACAATTACTACATCATACTCCAGCATGTTAGACTCAAATGCATCCTTGAAATGCTGTAATTTATGCGTTCTTGCCATGTGATAGATGATTTTTTTTTTTCAGATGTAGGCACGAGATAGAGATACATGCCAGGCCCGTGGAACATAATTTACCTGTCAAACAACATTTTGGGTCTAGACTGCAACTGTTCTATTAACAATATTTGCCACATCTCAGTAGCTTTTAATAAAAGGCCACCACACTAACTGACCTCCTCTCTGGGAATGTTCATTGACATTCATGGCAGAGAAACAGTACCTGTAGAATAGATCCCCTTCAAGCATGAAATGCGTACTTTTTTTTTGTTTCAAACTAATTCAACAGCATTGTTGGTTGGGCACAGCACAGTTTTCTCCCTTTATTAAAAGGAGAGGCCAAGCTTGGAACAAAGAAAACAGATCAAAGGCATTCCCCCAACCGCTGAAATCCCACCCTGTGTACCCTGGCTGTGATATTCCAATGGCCAGGATGATGCATCTGCATCATTTTTCACACTTGCCTCCAGAGTCAATGGAGGGGTACAGCTACACCTGGCAGGGAGCAGAGCGGTCTGTCTTTAACCTTGTGGTGTGGTTAATTGAGACTGCCTCAAAGATCTCAAGACTGTTTTTGTTCTTGAAATTGTAGTTTCCCTTGTGGGGCAAAAAGAGTAACTGCACTTCTCTGGGATCCACAAGGAAATGTTCAGTCTCCTGACCAGGATTCCATTTCCTCTTCCCCAACTTCAAGGCCCTCCCAGGCAAGCTATCCACAGGTGAGCAGAGGTTTTCTGTAACCAGGTATTCTGCTGTTGCATGTCTTCACTTCACACCAGGTTAAAATCTACTGGGTCCAATGCTCCAAAAGGCCACATGGTTTGGAATCCACCTCAATACCCTGTGTAAGTTCTAGGCAAGTTAAAATAGAAACATAGAAAATAGGTGCAGGACGAGGCCATTCAGCCCTTTGAGCCAGCAATGCCATTCATTGTGATCATATAACCATATAACCATATAACAATTACAGCACGGAAACAGGCCCTCTCGGCCCTTCCAGTCCGTGCCGACCATTTGTTTTCCCCTAGTCCCATCTACCTGCACTCAGACCATACCCCTCCATTCCCTTCACGTCCATATACCTATCCACTTTACTCTTAAATGTTAAAATCGATCCTGCCTCCACCACTTCTGCTGGAAGCTGATTCCACACAGCCACCACCCTCTGAGTAAAGAAGTTCCCCCTCACATTACTCCGAAACCTCTGTCCCTTAATTCTCATGTCATGCCCTCTTGTTTGAATCTTCCCTACCCTCAATGGGAAAAACGTATCCACGTCAACTCTGTCTATCCCTGTCTATCTGTCGTCCCCTATCAATAACCCGTGCCTGCCTTCTCCCCATATCCCTCGATTCCACTAGCCCCTAGAGCTCCATCTAACTCTCTCTTAAATCGATCCAGTGATTTGGCCTCCACTGCCCTCTGTGGTAGGGAATTCCACAAATTCACAACTCTGGGTGAAAACATTTTTTCTCACCTCAGTCTTAAATGACATCCCCTTTATTCTAAGAATAGGAACAAAGGTTTAGGCTACAAAAGGGAAAAAAAAACTTTTGGAGGAACTCAGTGCTTCAAGCAGTGTCTGCAGAGAAAAAGGGTGGTTGACATTTAAGGACAATACCCTGCATCAGAGCAAAAACTTTTTATTTAAATATTCAAGGGATGGGGTCTTTGTAGGTTGAACCAACATTTAATTGCCGCCTCCAATTGCTGTTGTGAAGAGGCAATGAACAACTGCAGTCCTGAAGGCGAGAGAATGATGTTAGGGAGGAAATTCCAATAACATGGAAGGAATAGTAATATATACTTCCAGATCATGATGATGTGAAACTTAAAGGCTAACTTGCACATGGTGGTGTTCCCATGCTTTTGCTGCCCTCACATTTCTAGCTGGTGGAACTCATGGTTTGAAAAGTGCTGTCCAAGGAGTCTTAGAGACATGTTGCAGTGAATCCTGCAGTGGTACAAGCTGCTGCTGCGTGTCGCTGGTGGAGTGAGGGAATGATTGTGGATGAGATGTTTATCAAGTAGGCTTCCATGCCCTGTGTGATGTCAAGACAGATAGATCTAGTTTAAAATAGCCACACAGAATTGGCCCATACATCCAATTTGTACCATCCATCCAATTTCTATTTCCATCTAATCGAGGACGACATGCTGTACACAGCTGAACTGTCATCCATTCTATTCCTCAACATTGACAGTTCTGGTAAAACACTGTAGAATTTAATGAGAATAGCTTTGTGGGTCAGGTTTGCTGGTGCTGTCGGAGCTAAACGCCAAGAAAATGCAACAATTAAAAAATAAATAAATAAAAGGGCTTACAATCAGGCAAGACTTATAAATACAGCTTGGATCAACTGTACTCAGATTTGTGGGAATCCCAGAGCGCCCTAGAGTTGGCTTGGGACACAGCAAGTATTATAAACTGCAGAGAAGGAGTAGTTCCCATACAGTAACTGAAGGATTGGAGCAGCATCAGACTGCTCCGTTAATGGAAAGTTCAACCAAGAATGTAATTGGGGCTCTCACTATAGGTCAGCCCCTTGGGTTCTGGCAACATCCTCATAAATCTTCTCTACACCCTTTCCAAGTTGATATCTTTCCTATAACATGGTGACCAAAACTGAGCACTCTCGTGGGTGGGCGGCGCGACCCACGTCGCAGCGGCCTCTGCAATCTGTCTGTTTTTTAATTTTCTTGACTCCTTTGAGTGTAGTTATAGTGGGTTTTTTTTTTTAACTGGGTATGTGTGGGGGGAGGGGGGATTGGGAAAATTTTAAAAATCTTTTCCCTGTTCAGAGGACCCAACCTTTTCTCTGTCGGGTCTCTGTTGTCGTTAGGGCCTAGCACCGTGGAGCGGCCCCCAACCCAAACGACTCCAGTCGCAGAGCCTGCGGACGTACTTACCATCGCGGGGCTGGCTGAGTTCGGAACGGGAGGAGATGTGGTGGCGCACTGCTGCGGCCCGACCCCAGAGATTCGGAGGCTCCAGCCACCGGCCCAGTGGACGGTGACATCGGGAGCTCGCAGGTCCCTGGTGGGAGACCGCTTTTCAGAGCTTCCGCAACAGCAACTACTCCCGCCCGAGTTGCGGGGTTGAAAGTGACCTGGAGCGGGGCCTTACATTGCCCGGCGCGCCTTTAATGGCCGCAGGACTTGCTAGCGCTCGCCAGGGGCTCGAACATCAAGACTCGGAGCGTGGCCTTCCATCGCCCAGCGTGGCCTTGATGGCCGTGGGACTTACTTACCATCGCCCGCCGGGGGCTTTGACTTTGACATCGGGAGGAGAATGGGGAGTACAGGGGAGAGATAAGACTTTGCCTTTCATCACAGTGAGGAGGAGATTCACTGCGATGGATGTTTGTGTAAATTGTGTTGTGTCTTGGTTCTTTTTATTGTTTGTACGACTGCAGAAACCAAATTTAGTTTGCACTTCTATGAGGTTCAAATTACAACAAATAAATTGTATTGTATCATTGTATCAATACTCTAAATGTGGCCTGATCAATGTCTTGTACAACTGTAACATGACCTTCCCACTTCTATACTCCATCCCCTGACTGATGAAGGCCAATGTGCCAAATAGTTGATTCTTGTGACATTGCCTTCCGAGAGCTCCCTGTATTTTTGTGGTTTGAATCGGATTTCTAACATCTGCAGTTCTTCACTTCAACTCCCTCATTTTTATTTGCTTTGTACCATCTTTTTTCTTTATATATAGAAATGATACTAATGGCATTGCTAACTTTCTAAATACCCAAAACATAATACTCACATTGGGGTTTTTTCATGAACATACTGTACTTTGTGCTATAGTAACAAGCTTCTGGATTCCAAGACAAATATCCTTACACTTGCAAAATGGGTTTGCAAATCTTTCATCACACCCACACAGCTGAAAGCACACACGTGCAGGCAGCAGGGTCAAGGCGAGTGACCGGGAGACATTCTATATCATGGGCACAACTCTCCTTCAATGCTCTGACAGCCTTTCCTGGCATTAAACTACACAGACAAGCAATGGCACCTCAAGAGACTTGTGCTATATAAAACCTTGAAATGCTGCAGATTGTCAATCAAGTCTCATGCTGAAGTCACAATTTACTATTACTATCAGTATCGCTCATGCCCATAAATCAAAAAGCAGCTTTGAACTCTATATGTGACAATCTCTTTGGTGTAACACTAGAAAGAGGAATGTAATTTTATATTATTTCTCAGAGGCCTGTGTGGTACGTGTATCAACTGCTTGCAGCAGGTACCCGGACAAAATTTGCTTCATTTTGCTTCATTTTTATCTAACAGGTCAGAATATTATGTCTGCATTTGATACCATGCACTCCCAGTGCCAGCTTTTGTGAACGATAGATTTCTAAATGGTTAACAGAAAACACTGTGGCATGGTACTTGGAAATGTGATCTCATAGTTATTTTGTCAACTATCACATTTAATTTCCCTTTTAAGGTTCTGATAAGCCCACTGAAAATTTCTAGCATTTTGTTATTTTCACCACAAATTTCTATGAATTTTCAGCAGCTGCTAATCAAATTACATCAAAGAATCAAAATAAATATTTAATCTGGGAAAATAAGATTTGTGTTGTTTTGTTGAATTCTATTCAATAACATCGACAATGTGATATTTACTCACTATTTTTGGAGTATTTCTATAATCTTGGAGTTTCTGTTCTACAAACTTTATTAGAGACTATGAAGTAGCCATTCAACATCTTAGAACCCACTTTGATTCTTAAAAGGACTGCAAATCCTAGCCTTTGTTAATGGTAAAGTCTTTTTCCCCCCATTCTGTAGGATGAATGATTATCCAAACTATCTGGGCAGCACAATTCCAGGAAGTTTGAAGTAGATGCCAAGGCTTCCAAGGGAACAGTCAACCCCATAATCTTTGGAAAATCCATAATGAAGTGTGGTTGGTCCTGAACTAGAGGTCCTGATTTTAATCTCCCCCACAGACTGGCATGCTGATTCCATCCCCACCTATCCCAGACATCACCTCACTCCGACGTTGACTAGCCCACTCAAGTTGGGGAGTAGCTGAGGAAAGGTCTTTGAGCATATTGGTGGCATAGTGGGTCAGCAGTAGAGCTGCTGTCTCAGAGCCAGAGAACCACGTTCAATCCTGACTATGGGTGTTGTTTGAGAGGAGTTTGCACGTTCTCCCTGTGTCCGCACACGTTTTCTCTGGGTGCTCCGGTTTCCTCCCACATTCCAAACGCATGCAAGTTTGTAGGCTATTGGCTTCTGTAAATTGCCCCTAGTGTGTAGGAGTGATAGTGTGTATGGGTAATCAATGGTCGGGACTTGATGGGCCGAACAAACTGTTTCCATGCTGTATCTCCAAACTACAATAACAATTAACAAATGGACTCTGCTATCTTGCTTGATACCTTGGGCCATATATACCTCGTGCCTTTCTCTTTAAATCCTTAAAGCCCACTCACCTGAACTTTTTCTTAGAGTGTGCAATCCTACAGCAAGGAAAGAGGCCTTCCAACCCATCAAGCCCATACTCACCATAGTGCACCCCTATACACAAATTCCATTCCCGTATCCCCATCAACTCCTCTAAGAGCTTACCAGCTTTTTAGTTTGAAGTCTTTGCACTCTGGACACTAATAACAACCCAATTTAAATGGTTCACAAATCAATGGATTAGTTCTCTTCTTCACCCCACCCTACATGCTGAAGCCAGTGACCCATGATTCAAACAAAAATATTCAAATCTGTTCAAAGACTTTATCTCAATGCTATGTCTTTGCCACAATGTTATGCAAGTCATGATATAAATAATGGTGTCAAAGCACTTCAAGCCATATTACCAATAAGTCACAAGATATATACCATGCAGCTAAAATATCAGGATGGCATTGCCAGACTGTGACATCAGTGTTACTGTCTTGCAAACTTCAGGCCATATGATAACTATCAAAAAAACTCATTGGAGAGAAAGCACAGCACTAAACAGAAGGAACATGAAAAGCTAACAAAAACATTTGCTCTCTCTTTTGGATCAGACTTTGGATTAATACAACATATTTGCAAAGTCTTTCTTTGCTCCAAGGTATTCAACCCATGTGTTCTCTGGTCAGATATTTGCTTTGTCTGGATCACGTGTACAGTTTACAGAGTTCTGACATACATTGTCAGTTCCCTCTTGTTACCAGGAACTTTAAATCAATTTAACTTTTTCCTGGCCTTTCAAACGGACGGCCCCAGGCGACCGTCTAAAAGCAGAATAAAAAAAAAATCCAATAATCCAAAATGATGACTGTAGCCTCAGCATTATTGGCACATCATATCACTATCATGTTCTCTGATCTTGCTTTTCTGTTTATTAACATAGGAACAAAATAAAATCAATCTGGAATCTAATTTCAAACTTGATATTTAAGCTTAAACAGACACAACAATTTCTAAATTCACTGATGCAGAGATCTGTGCTCCATTTGAAAGGGCATCAAGAAAACAATCACATTGTAGGGCCATTCATGAGGGAGACATGGTGACCATCAGAATGAACTCGGACAATTTTTGGTCCATATTGTTACAGTCACATGGATTAATCGGAGCTGAAACATCAAAGCTTCAGACAAAGCTTCCAGATCCCGAGCATTTCCTTTTTGTCTTAACTTAGTTATTACTACACTGAATGAGTCCATTCAGCCCATCTGATCCATATCAGCTCCCAAAGTAACCCATCAGTCTCAATCCTCCTGTATTCAGCTCTGACAGTTAAGCTCAGTGCGCATTTAAAATGGTATAGTGGCTGTCAGCTTTATTTCTCTATCTTCAGTTGTTCCTTCTCGCTTCCGTCCTTTTGGCACTTGCCTATACTTTGGGTCATCTACAGCAACTAGTTAATAGACCAGTATTTCTTTGGGATGTGGGGGAGAAAAAAGCAGAGCAAGGAAGGAGAAGGGTCAAACTGCACCCAAGATTATGATCAAACCCAAACTCCTAAGCCATGGGGTACAGTACCACCAATGGACAATCAGTACTCATAGCCAATCAATAAAAACTCGAGTACATTTTGGAAGTAAAGCGTTTTCCCTGCCTCTTTATGTAAAATTGGGTACCTTTGACAGTTCCTTGTTCAGCTTCCATCTGGTTCCATTCCCCTCAAACCTAACTGAATTCACAACTGGTCCTCTATGCTGGGTTTCTATGATTTTGAAAAGCTCCCTAAAATGATGCCAAAATATTTCCCACAGTTCATTGTGGTGGATTGTTTGAGGATTTAGGATGGCCCCTGGACCTGCGCTTCATTGCAGTTATAGTGCAGTGTCAGAACGTACATTTTTGGTTGTGATGAGGCACATTTCCCTCTCTTTATCTGGAAAGAGAAAGTTAATATTTCAGATCAAAGACCATTTGTCAGGACTTTAACTCTGTTTCTCTTCCCACAAATTCTGCCTGACCTACTGAAAATTTCCAACATTTTCTGTTTTGTTTTCCCATTTTCCCACCGTAGGCAGTTAATTCATTGGTTTTCATTAAACTGATACATTAATGCAATTTTACCGCCCACTGACACTACCTGACCGGCAGAGTGCTCAGTTTCAGATCAACTAATTTCATTCTTTCATAAGGCCTCAGCAGCTGGAATGAGGGAGATAATTTGATTCTGTATCATGAGGGAAAGGGAGGAGCAACAGCAGAACAAATAACTTGCAAGTTGCTCCCTGCACTTTTTGATGGTCCTGCTGTTAGATTCTCATTTTGCTTTATGTCGCGTTCAGCTTACGAGAGGTTTAGGTACAGTGCATTGAGAAAATAGCATTGCTGTCGTCAACAATATGTTACATGGTCAATGCCAGAATGGGCCTGCACTGCATACTGTCAACATCACTACATGCATGACCAAACTTCCTTAACATGTTGATGTCATGCATTTCCTGTTTGGAATGTGTGTGCACACATCCTGGATCTCATATGACAACATTTGTTAAATGAGTTCTAGGGGACCCAGTTTCACTCACATCACCGATACCTGGTACATATTACCCAAACATTTGTTTTTTGAAGACAATGTATAAAATTAATTTTGCCTGATGCAGCAGTGCTGCTGATAGTGGTGCTGCCTCAGCTCAAGGTTCAATCCTGACATCTGGTGCAGAGTTCGTGACAGTACAAGTTTCCTTCAGGTAATCCGCTTTCATCCCACATTGCAAAGACACATGGATTGGTAGGTTAATTGGCCTCTGAATTGCCCCTAGTGCGTGGATGGGTGGGAAAATCTGGGGGAGGCGATGAGAATGTGGAAAGAATTGTTTAAAAAATGATCAGCAAAAATGGATGTTTGAAGGCTGGTGTGATCTCAGTTGGTCAGAAAGGTCCATTTCCACACTGTGTGACCGACTTACATTTATACTGAATGTTCATTTTGCAAACAAAATGGCTTTTTAAATTAGAGTTTGAAATAATTAAACATTTAGTAAGATTAAAGTAAACTCTCATGAAGGTAGAATTTTTAAATAGTACAATTAAGATACAGATGTTTAAAATGTCTAAACAAACATCTGGAGTTCTATGCAGGTGCTGACCAAGTTATTGGTCTCCACAAAGAGGCCATTGAATTCATTTGATGGACTCTTAATGTAAAACATTTCTTTTCAAACTCAATGATCACAATTTTTTTTAAATCTGGCATTGGTAAGTTGAACAAAAACAGGCAACCCCAATAAATATCTGTTAAACTCAGCAAACAATATTTTGCACCTATGACGAGACTGGAAGAAAAAAATTAAATAATTGTTCTTTTTTCCCCCCCATCAAGCACTGGTTAGCAAATGGATTACTGAAACATTAAACATATAAATATATTTCCTGGAGAACATATTATATCATTATCCGGTGTATGTTCTCACAGCTGGGAAGCTGTTAGTTGGTTTGATGTTCAGAGTATAAATTACAATCAGTTTTCTTAAAAAGAGCCACATCAATAGCCTCTGAAGGTATAGAGGAAATTTGATCCCCCCCCCCCCCCTCTGCATTTACTATGTGGATGTGTGCCCAGAGTTATCCAATAAAGCAGCCAGTCATCTCATTGTGCTTTGCTGGAAGTTAGAATGGGGTGATATGAAAAACAGACAACCATCTATCTGTGCATTCACACTACTGCCCAAGTTCCAAATGACCCACACCCATCCTTGGAAAGTATAGCCTAGGAGGTAGACAACTTTGACTTGCATAGAATCTTTATTTTAAACCCAGCATTAAAGAGAGTTGTTTGCAATGTATTCCATTAGGATTGATCTTTACTTTGCAGAATGCCCAAGTCCTGCATCAAGGAAGCCTTCAAGCATCCTGCTGCATTATTGCACAACATTTTGGGCCAAGTTGAAAGCCCTTACTTTTCAGGTCAGCATTAGTAGCACTAACGTACTTGCAGAGGCAACTATAATGCAAGCACCAGCAATAGAGCCATGCAGCTTGAAACTACTGGGCTCTCCCAAGATGACACCATGCATTCCCTAAACCAATCTCCCCCCCCACCCCCACCCCAATACCCCAAAGAAAAATCCCACTATCACATCAAGGGTCTCTTTGTACATAATCAGCTGAGGAAACAAAACAGCCCCTTTGCACCATGTGCTTCAATTTTGCCGACTCAGTCATATGGCAACTTATCAAGAGCTTTCAGGCTGTCCATCACATCAACTGCATTACCTACATCAACTATTACTTCAAAACATTCAATCAATGTTTTAAAATGCTGTGTACTCCAAGTACATTGTACTTTTTCTCTCAATGCACTTTCCTCCAGAGACTATTAGTCCTGAAATAGATTGATATTTCTCAAGGTTTATCCATCACTCAGAATTAACCGATTGGTCTGTAGTTGCTGTTCATGCCATCCAATCAGGTCAGGTAAATACAATCAAGTCAAACTCAAGTACAACAGATAGAGAGAGCAACAGAGAAGGCCCGGAGTGCAGCATTGTAGGCCTTCAGTGCCATTGGCAAAGTCCAATGTCCACAATGGGATAGAGGTGAATTGGACAGTACCTTAGGTTATGGAAATTCATTCCAGATAATCACATAAAAATAACAAGCGTTCAGTTGAAAAAAACCCAGATGAAATTGGAGAAGTGTAATTTGGCACAGACCACTGGGTTCATTAACGCCGATTGGAAAATTCAGGATCCAACTCTTCAACAGGATTTTTGGTCTCTCTAGCACTTTGTAGGGTGAAAGGCTCTTAAATGACATCAACAATAGTATAGTATGCAAAATTCATCTGCAGCAAAGAACATCACTCTAAGCTGTATTACAGAAACTGGTCAGTACTCATTGTGACCATAGATAAAAACTACCCAAGTGCGGGGCTGCCTTTGCCAGGGGTATCAAGATTGTGGCCTCTCTCAGCCTCAGGATCACTTTGGGATGCTGCTATTATTGCTCACTGCTTCTAGCTCATGGCCGCTTTAATAGTTTTAAACGTTGTTTCTCCTCCCGCAGATGTTGCACAAGTTGCTGAACTTTTCCAGCATTCTCAATTTTATTTAAAACATCATATACCATGCATCTGCAGTTTGGCAGAGGCATTTCCCTGACTAGGGAAATACAGAATTCCCTTAACGTGCAAATATTCAGAAATCACAGCCATGTCTTCTCAGTCTTACTGGCAATATCCTGCAGAGCAGTTAGCTGTAACCCTGGAGGACCTTTTTGTAAAGGGTCATGTCAAAAGACATATCCTGCAAGTACTGGTCTTCAGCCTGTATGGTGTCCTTGGAAACATGCTCCCAACTATTTACACCTTCAACAGCCTCCCCAATTCCCTGCTCCCATCATTGCAGCATTCATTTATTAACAACATTCCTAGTCTCTGCAAATGCTCATTACATGGCAATATATCAGTTTAAATGCCAGTTACAAAGAGAGAGCAACTTGTAAACTAGATAGAACTGCACAGAACAGTCAACTCACCTACAGCTATGTTAAAATCAGCAACATTTAATGTTTTGTTATAGTGTTACACTAGGAAACATGAAAATGTTGCTTTTCACAATAAGCAAGTTTGGTATTCCGACTGCACATGCCCAGGTCATAGGTTTCTCAGTATAAATATTCTCAGCAACTGTGGTGCTGCGCTATGTGCAGGTCTGCGTTTAGTCCGTGGTCGAGGTCGGGCCCAGGTCTCCGGCGCTGCAGGCGCTGTTGAGTTGCTGCTGGGACATCCCCGTCCCCTCCTGGGTGTCCCCACCAGTCCAGGGTGGCCCTCGGCTGGCGATCCCCTGCCTGTCGGGGAGCGGGTTCCTCGGGAGTTGGAGCGGGGTTAGGTTGGAGTTGGCACTTCTTCTCCGCACTGGCTGTGGGCTGTTGTTCCTCTAGGCCATTGTCCCATCGGTCCAGGGTTGTCGGTTGGCCCAGCGGGACAGGCGGAGTTGAGCTGGGGTTGGTAGTTCTCCACGCTGGCTGGGGTCCGCTGCTCCGGGCAGCGCCAGGTACCCGGGTTCAATCCTGGCTGCGGATGAGGCGCGCATTTGTGTGCGTGCAACTGCCGAGAATGTGTCTCCGTCAGACCGGTCTTCCCCCCCCCACCCCTGCTCACATCTGCCCTCTCTATCTCTCTGTTACACCCCGTTCTCCTGCTACCTGGCACCCCCGTTCCTCCGATAAAATAATTTTTTTTACACATAAATCATAAAGAAAGATAAAAATGTATACACAGTTTATACAGTCAGCACTTTGTTCACTTTTTCTTTACAGCGAGTGACCTTTGACAAATCCCATGATACCTTGTGTTTTTCAGAATACCAAACTCACTTATTGTATTTGTCACCTGTAATGTCAGCACCACAAAAATGTTAGTGACAAATAAGTCAGAAAAAAAGGTCAAAAATAATTAGCGGATCCAATGTCTAGGCCTACACAAGTAAATGTTCATGAAAGACAGGTGCCAAGAACTGAAGAATGTTAGGTGACACAAACCTTAAAAGCTACCACATTCATTCTGGTTATCCAGACAATTGGTGTCAGACCACCACCAATATACCAACTACTGTGTATGTAAATTTGTGAAATACTTCACATTCTTTGCCACATTGGGAGCTTAAAATGCACAGCACTAATGCCTGTCTTAATTAACAAATACATCACCTACCACTCTCACACATGGAACAATAAATACAACCACTCAATTTGGACCCATCCAGCATGCTCTAATACAATGAATTATCATCTTCTTGCAAGTTGATTGCCAATTGTTTTCCACTGGTTTTGCAGGTGGTATTTGTAATCAGCCTGCACGGATTCTTGAAATCTGATTAATCACCTCATTCCAATTAAATCACATGCTTATTATCATGAGTCCATTAATTCTGCTGTATCAGCAATACCAGAAACAATTAAATAATTTAATCTTTTAATTTAGATATCCCTCACATGGAATCTTATTAAATATTTTCTGGAAGTCTATATATGCTGCACCTATTGCATTCCCCTACCTCTATAATAACTGGGAATGTTAAACATGACCTGTCCTTTATACAGATCTACCTTGGTTCTCTACACAGTTCAAATGTATTTCAAGTAAGCAAACCGTGTGTCCTTGATTGTTGATTCCAGTAACTCCCCAACAAGGTATGTTTCACTGATGGGTTTATAATTTCTGGGTTACTCTGTCCTATTTTTATTATGGTGTGGTATTTGGAATTTTTGAATCTAAAATAATAACTTCTGATGTAAGAGAGTTTGGGGAGATTATAGGAAAAACATCTATCGTAGGGAGGTCGTAGGTAGGTTGTGATGCTAGTCGTAGGTACTCGTGGCATCAAGAAGGTCGGGGCATTTTATTCAACACGAGTAAAAAAGGTTGTGAATTAAGTTGTGAAAGCAGGACGGGCTCTTTAGATTGTCAGTAATATTCTCTTCTTCCTTACCTATAAAGTCTGACACAAGGTAGTTTTAAATAATTCTGCCATTTGATTGGCATTACTTGCATCTGCCTTTAAAAAGGCTTACATTGATATTTAACCTTAAAATTCAAGCATATTTATACTACTAACAAGATATTATAAAATCAGTACAAAGAGGACATTCCCCAAACTCACTTGTGCCAACTCTTTGGTAGTGTTGTCAGATTAGTCCTACTACTCTGCACTTCCTCCTCATCTGAGTCTTTCATTGTTACTAGCAGATGAGTAATTCCTTGTCACATTGTGCAAGTAACGTTTCCACACGTTCTATCTAGTTCCATTGTCAATCACCTGAAACTGGTGACTTTTAGTGAATGTCTCCTCTACCACAGGAAATGTGTTTTTATTTAATTATACTATCAACGCTTTTAAAATGCAAGGCAGCATAGCACAGGACAGACCCTTCAGTCCACGATGTATGTGGTGACATTGATGCCAGATGAAATTGATCTCTTATGCCTGCATATAATCCATATCCCTCCTTTCCCAGCACATCCATATGCCTGTCCAAAAGCATCTGAAACATCACATCTTATTTGCTTCCACCACTATCTCCTGCAGTATGCTGCAGGCACTTATCAGTCTCTGTGTTGTTAAAAAAAAAACTTGCCCCACACATCTCCTTTAAACTTTCCCTCTTTTCCCTTAAAGCTATGTCCTCTATTTTTTGATATTACCACCCTGGGGAGAAAGGTTCTGATTATCTACCCTGTTTATGTCTGCAATTTTGTTTTGATACTTCTCACAGGTCTCCCTTCAAACTCTGGCATTCTAGAGAAAACAAAGCAAATCTGTCCACATCTTATACTTTCCCTTTACATTTGACCTCAAAGAATGTAAAGGGAAATTATAAGAAGTTGGACTGATGAAGAACAGAAAACCATATGCCACCTTTACCACCCTGTCAACTTGCGTAGCTACTTTTAAGGAACTATGGACTTGAACCACTAAATTCCTCTACGTCAATGCTATTAACTGTATACTTTCAGTTATGCTATTAACTATACTGTCCTGCCAATAACTAATTTTTCTCTTGCATTTAATCTTCAAAGAGATTATATTTTGTTTGGGTCCAGAGAAATATCGCTCAAGAAGGATGCTCAACCTTGTTGGAGGCCCAGATCTAAGTTATAGATTATGTGTCTTATTCACCCTGACATTTGAATGAGCGACAGCTTGTATTAATGAATTGTGAAGATCCTAGGCATGGATAGTCATGGCCTGCAGTGCCACAGAGTGTAGAGATAGAGGACATCGACACTGCCTAGCAGGCCGACCACTGCAACTCTGACCCGGTGCTGGTGCCAGGACAAGTTAAGACCGTAACATTTTTTTAAATCGACTTGAAGGGTACTTGAGAATTATACTCTTATACTTAATGTGATTGTGCCTAATGTGTAGTAGGATTGTCAATGAACTCTATGCGAAAAAGGGAATTTCACTGCACTTGAGTACATGTTCAATTGAACCAAGGTGCACATCTTCACATGTGCCTGGATATAAATGCAATCTGCCATTTCCCCCCTCATTTCCGTAATATCTATACCCTACTCTGCCCTTTGACAACCACCTTCACTGTTCACAACTACACCAATTTCTGAGTCATCTGCAAACTTAGTAACCGACCAAATTACATTTTCATCCAAGTCATTTAAAACACTATTTATTACTTTGAAGGCTTTTATTCCCAAAAGAAACCAACTTGAGTTTATTCAGTTTACATTGCATTACATAGATTACTACCACCATTCTAGGAAGTCGCTTCTGGAAACACAACCCCATCCCCATCTCAAAGAATTTGATGTATATCCTAATAATATGATGAGCAAAAATTGAAATAGTGGTCTACCTTTAGCCCTAATTACTGTTTAATTAAATTTTGCAAGGTTCCTTGTATGTAAACTCAAAAGTGAAGGCAAGAAGTCTAATTTTTGTGATCCTTTCCCAATTTGTGCTGCTGAGAAAGTTTGGTATACATGCCTCGCCTGCAGCGGGTTCGTGTGTCGACTTTTGTTGTGTTTTTTTAGTTTGTCCAAAAGTATGTTTTAGTGTTTCTCTGTATGTCTTGTGTGGGTGTGGGGGGGGGGGGGGGCAATAGGGGGAAACTATTTTCAGGCACCTACCTCGACGGAGAGGCGACTTTCTTTCTTGTCGCTTCTTTGCCCTCCTCCTCGCGGCCTTACAGCTGGTTTGGTGCGGCCTTTGCCAGAGACGGGGCCCAGAGCTTCAGCGGCAGCACAGCGGGGACTGTAACATCGCGAACCCCCTTGCCGGAGGTCGCCGGAGAAGTGCTCCAACTGCTGGCCTGTGGCCTGCAACATCTTGGAGCCTCGGTCTGCAGAGCGTCTGGCGGCAGGCGTGGATCCGACTTTACTTACCATCGTGGAGCGGGCGATCCCTTACCGGGGGTCGCCGGAGAAGAGCTCCGACCGCCAGCGGCCTACAACATCTGGAAGCCTCGGGCTCCGGTAAGGAGGTGGCCGATTGGGAGCTCCGGGCCGTGGGGTGTGCTCGACCTGTCCCGATTTGAGCGGTCCAACCATCCCGACCAGGGCTTGAAAATCGGGCCGTCCGTAGTGGCGACTACGGAGCATCAGGGACCCGACCACGGGTGAACAAGGGAGGAGGAGGAGGAGGAGGAGGAGGACTGTCTACACTGTATTGCCTTCCACCACAGTAAACAATGCTGTGGTGGATGTCTGTGTTAAATTATGTTGTGCATTGTGTCCTTCTTTAATTGTAACGCTGCATGGTAAATTACATTTTCTGCACCTTATGGTGCATGTGACAAATACATTTGAACTTGAACATGCACCTTTTCAAAATTGTATTCTTTGTTTTTAGTTGCATCTCCCTGTTTTTGACATTTTGTTACATTTCTTGTCTGTGGATTCAATATCTTCAGCTCTGTATCTTACCCTTTCACAAATTTCTAAAACTGGTTCCCTGAAGTTGATGTGGGGATGTGATTCAAGACAGAAAGATAAAGGGGAAACAAGTGGATGTGATGTATTTGGATTTTAAGAAGGATTTTGATAAGCCCCCAAACAGGAGTTTGGACAACAAGATTAAAGAATGTAGGATTTGGGATAATATACTGACATGGATTGGTCATTGTTTCTTGTACAATAGGCAAAGATAGGCAATAAATAGATCTTTCCCAGGTGCATAGGCTATAAACTATGGTACCACAGTGCTTGCACACCAGCTAATCATATTTGTCAAAGTTTTGGCTGAGGGACCAAATATCATATTTTTAGGTTTGTTGATGTTGAAGGTTGGATTGTAAGTAGTCAAAAGCTTCAAATTCCTGGGTGTGCATATCTCTGAAGATCTTTCCTGGACTCAGCACATTTATAAAGAAAGCCTATCAACACCTCTACTTCTTGAGAAGATTGCAGTGATTCGATATGTTAAAGACTCTCTTGAACTTCTGCAGGTGTATGGTAGAGAATTTTTTGACCGGTTGTGTCACATAATGGATCCATTCAGGAATGAGCCTGCACTGCTCCACTTGTCACATAATTTTGCCATGGAATTTTTTTAAAAACAGTTGGGTCTGCACCCCCAATGCAAGATTTCCACAACTCACCCGTTCCCCCAACGCAATATTGCACCACTCACACATAGCCCCCAACTGCGCAGGTGCAGCTCATTTCTCCTCATCCCCCAGCACTCCTTCCTCCTCCTCTTTCATCCCTAGAGAGGGAGGGGAGCATGGGAGGGGGGGGGGGGGGGGTTGGGATGTAACTATGCTGCTAAAGCTTACCCTCCATAGTCTAGTTCAGTAAAAAACACTGACTCAAGCACTGGACCGACTAATCTTTATTTTTAGAATGAACAGCAATGTCCCCTATACGATCCTAAACCACGGTGGGTTTGGTCCTTGTCTCTGCCTGGTCAAGCCCTTCAGCCTTGTGCAAGCAGACACTGCCCAAAAGGTCACGCAGTCCCAAGCGCCCTTCCAGAAGATCAACACCGATCCAAACTGGGGCTACCTTTTATAGGTACACAAGGTCCACGAACCTTGAGGGGCCGAACTACATAGGGGTGCTCCCCTTACAATCTAATCAAACATATCAATTACATTAATACATTATTGACAGTTCCCCAATCCAATTACAGAGAGTCTACAACAATGTTTCTTACAGAGGCTTCTGGAAGGAAGCTAGTCAACTGAATAATGCAACATTTACCCTGGAAAACAAAAACAATTCTGCTAGTGCTTAACACTTTGGCCAATAAACAAACAGCAGGGTAACTGTCTTGCAACATTATTTACATTATTTACAATTCCTTTGCAGCAATTCAATCATATCGATGCATTTAAGTTTATTTACAGAGTTTTAATGCATATTATCAATTAAGGGGAAATGAGGAGAACACCTGGATCTTTTACCATCCTGCTCATTAATCTGAGGCTCAGACTGGTCGGCGCCATCCACACCCTGTAATTTTCCACTGACAAAGGTTAAGCAATTCTGACAAATGCAGGGATTCTGCATTTTATAGTGTCTTTAATTTGGTCTATATTAACATTCCCCCATATTATCATTTACAAAAACCCTCATCATTAATGATAACCCAAAATACAATCATGACTGCTTCACTCCAACAAATGTCCTAACAAAAAGATGCTGATGTATTTTCCCAGAACTTCATCTAGCTTCCTGAGTTTCCATGGGCGTAGCTTCATGATTCCCATCTGATGAGTCTTAACCTCCTGAGTTTTTGTGGGCGCGAATCCCAGCCATCAATCTTGATAGTTCATCTGTGCTTGATCAATAATAGAATATAGAGTTCCTAAGAGAACATGGGATGAAGTAAGTTAACAGTCCATACTTTCATTGATACTTTTACAGTGATGGAGATGTACCCATGCATTCCTTCTATCCACTTTCACTGCTTTTGGAGTCATTAGAAGAACCAGGTTTCACTTTAATGGGAGTTGCTAACAAAGGCATCTCGCTATAGGCTGATATTACTCTATAATGTGAGTCCATTAAGGCTCTAGTCAAAGCTAGAATGTAGTCCGTCATCTCCGCAGTCATATGGTGGAAGTTAATTATTTTCATCGCTTTCTGGTTCCAAGGTGTTTTCAAGGGTCTACGATAAACAATTTCAGCAGGACAATCTAGATTTCCCTACAGGCATGACTCTCATCTGAAATAGAGCTATTGGGAGTAATTTGATCCATCCGAGTCCAGACTCTGCCTTCAATTTGGCTAATTTAGTTCTAAGGGTCTGATTTGCCCTTTCTACAAGTCCACCAGCCTGTGGTCGATAAGCACATTGCAATTACTGCTGTATCCCCAGCTTTTCACAAAATTATTTATTGATTTGTCCAATAAAGTGTGGACCGAATGGGGATACCGAATCTACGGACAATTTCTCTCATTAACACCTTGACAACAATAGCCGCTTTGTTATCAAGGGTTGGGTAAGCTTCGATCCACTGGCTGAACACATCGACTATATCAAGTACATGCCCCTGGCATCTTTCCAATTTGATATAGTCCATCTGCAATGTCTCAAACGGACCCATTGCAATGGTGTTTTTCCCTCTTCACATCCTATTCCTTTCCCTGAATTGTATTTCTGGCAGACCAAGCAACTACTGCATACCTTCTGAGCTAAAGTCTGTAATTTTGGATGCCACCAAATGGCCAATAGTGTCCCCTATTGCCCTTGCACCACAATGGGTTGCATAGTGCATGCACTCTATAACCCATACTGCCAATGAATCTGTCATGCCGGAGTGGTCCATAGTCCAGTCATACAATTCAGTACACACCCAAGTTGTCTCTTTCAGTATCCTCGTCCTGTAATTGAACAATTTCTTGGATGGTTGGCATTGGTCTCTTTGAGGGGGACTTGTTAGTTATACTTTTAGTCTGCCTTATCAATTTGGGTACCACCATCGTATGTTCCCATGATACTAAGTCAGCATTACGATTCCCAATATCCTCTGGAGTCTGTCCTTTGGTGTGGGCGCTACATTTCATAACAGAACTTTGTCTGTGTAGCATATGGCCTTCAACAAATCTGTCACCAATTATTATTTGAGATTTGGGTTCCTGCAGAAGTTAGAAATCCCCTATTTTACCATAATTGTTCAAAATCATGCACCACTCCAAATGCATACCAAGAATCAGTGTAAATATTTACTTTTAAAATTTCCACAATAATACAAGCCCAAATTAAAGCAAAGGTGACTCAAAGGCAGCTGCTTCTACAATTTCTGATCAACAATTGGACACCCAGACAATCTCTCACCCCATGGTCCAATAGATGCGCTCCCATCCACATATAATGTTACATCAGAGTCCTCTATGGGTGCATCCCTCAAGTCCTCTCTTACAGATGTTTCCTCCTCTATGACAAATAGACCATCATGTTCTGCTTCTGATAAGCAACTGGTCTATGTCTATCCCCATGTTTTTGAGTCAGCACTGAGGATGCACATTCAGATAAAATGGTGCAATAGAGCTGGAAAGGTCGGTCGTATAATGGTCTTCCTAATGCCGGGGCTTGCATCAGTGATCTTTTTAAGTTTTCAAAGGCCTCTTGTGCTTTCTTTGTTAATTTAAATTCACCCTCCTTTCTGGTATACGGTGTTATTTCCTTGGTTTCCAGAGCTATGTTAGGGATCCAAGGTCTACAATAATTTACCATGCCAAGCCATTGCCTCATTTGTTTGGTTTCTTTTGGAATTGGGAATTCGCAGATGGGTTCAAGTCTGCTTTTCTCGAGACTCCTTTCGGTTGCCAAAATTATAATCCTTAAAAATTTTACTTTCTCCAGGGCCATCAGTACTTTTGACTGGGAGACTACATATCCTAAATCAGCTAGAGGGTTTGGTAGTTGTGCATTATCTTTCCTATTACTGGATTCGTTTTTGTTGTCCATTAATAAATCATCGACATACTGCACTAATGTTGAATGCATTTTGAATTTTTAAGTACTTAATTGGTCTTATAGACACCTGAAAAATAAAGTAGGTGAATTGATAAACCCTTGAGGCAATCTGGTCCAGGTGTATTGTTGGCCCCTATATGTGAAAGCAAACAAATATTGTCTGGCTTTGTGAAGAAGCTGAGAAAAGAATGCATGTTGCAAGTCGATTATCGAAAAGATTTTTGCTTCAGGCGGTATTTGGGCTAGGATATGGGCAGGGTTTGGCACCAGGGAATGATTTGATTTCTCTCGGACCTTGCAAGTCTATATTGGCCGTCCTTTCCCGTTTTTGGAATGGCAAGAATAGGGGTGTTACAAATCGATTGGCACTTCACCATTATTCCTTGTTCCTGCAAACACCAAATTAATTTGTCAGTGCTGCTGTAATTTTAGTGGATATTGTTGTATTGAAGTTACCCCTTTGTGGAGATCTACTTGGATGGGATTGATGTTCACGCATCCTACTTGAGCTGTGTCCTCCGCCCACACTTGAGGGTCCACATACTCGCATACGTTACTCCCCAGAAAATGATGTAAGCGTATAACAACTGTCCTTGGGGCCTGATAAAATTCAACAACATATTGATTAGACAAATTTTGCTTTTGGTAATTATTTGGTCTGTCATGGTGATTGCCTTTCTTACCATTGTTTGCAGGTCTTTGGCTATTGCCGGGTAGTTCACCTTTCGGTTATGTGAGGAGCAACTCCTGCGGCTCTTTTCCATAGCTGTACTGGTATTTTAGTATATTCAGCAGCTCCTTTTTCCTCAACTAGTGCCAACACTTCCACCTCCCAATTCTATCCTTCGTGTGGTTTAAAGAAGACTTCCAGCCTTCTTTAAATAAAGATTCCTCCCACTCCCTTTTTTTGGCAAGTCAATCGGTTTTTGAAGGGTGTTTGCAAGGGCCGTTAGAACAGCCTCTTCTCTTTCACTAAAGCCCGCTATTTTATTTACTAGAGCTTCATGCGAGGGAGATGGAAAGGGGTAGAGAGGGAGGGGGGTAGAGAGGGTATGAGTGAGGGTAGATAGGGAGGGGGCATCTCCCTCCTCCACCCCTCCCCATCTCCCTCCTCCACATTACCCCCCCCCTCAATCTCCCTCTACCCATTCCCCATCCCATCTCCCTCCTCCTCATTTCCTTCATCATCCTCCCCTCACTCCCATTCCCTGCCGCAGGACCTACCCAGGTCATAGAGCAGTGCCAGGGCCTGGAACTTGGCCTAGTTCTTGTACTCGGCCCGGCCCTGGCTGTAGACCAGCTGTCAGCTCGGCCATGGCCTGGGCTCCAGTGCAGGCCCTGACTTCATCTCCCGGCTCGTCCCTGACCCCGAACCCCGTCCTTCATTCCAGCGGCGGCTTCTTTCTCGGCGCCGGTCACGGCCCGATCACAAGCCCCGGGCTCGGCCCTCGCGCCAGGCTTGGCTCCAGCCCAGGCCCAGTTCCCATGCTCAGACCGTGGCACCACCCTCCCCACCAGTTACTGGTCAGGCGTCAGGCGCTGGCAGCCGCTGCCACTACTCATTCACTGCGAGCGCTGTAGTGTCCGTCCCTCCTGAAATGTCCCGTCTTGCCTTCCGAGTGCATTGTGAAGGCACTTGGATTTTTTTTCCGAAATGGGTGTTTTTGGGGCTGTTTTTAAAATTTAAAGGATCAATAACTGGTATTATAGGTGCATATGTGACTTATAGATGCTTATTGCAAGGATCGGGAAAATGTGAGTAGGATATATGAAATTGGGAAGGCTGTGGCCTAGAGTTTGGAAGAAGATAGGAAAAGCAGATTGGCACATCGTGGGCACATTGTCAACACAAACAAGATGAAGACTTTTAGTTATATAGAGATAGGGCTATTGGTACAATCTGGAGCTCCAAGATATGCTCTTAGGATTTGCTCATAAGATTAGCATTTTGAAATGATTGACAATAAAAACCTGCAGGTGACCTATGAGTACCAGCATTATCACTGGGCTTGGATGACATCTCAACACACTAATCCAAATTGTTGCATGGGATCATTATCTTCATACTGGCATAGAACTCTCTTTGAATTTGTACCTATTGTTTACCCTTCCAATTTTACTATGTACTGATAAATTCATGAATCATGTTTAATATTTGTGATGATTATTTTTATCAATATTTGTTCAGAGGGCAAGCATTGGTGGCCAATGTAATATGAAGCAGTTGATAATATACTTTGTACACAGTCTTTAAAAATTGACTTCAAGGGAGGATTTTCTTCACACTGGGAAAAAAGTTTGATGGTAGAATTTTGGAGCTCCTGGATAATCTGGAGATCTTTCTGAAATATGGCTCAAAATGGGAAATAGTTGAACCCTTTTAGAAGACTGCATTCCACAGACGCACAAGCTGTGAATTACACCCTAAATTGTCAGCAGAAATCCACCTTCACAAGAAGGCAGTTAACGATCATCTGGCAAAAAGCAAGCCACAGAAATTCAAGAGAAAATCAACACACATTACAAACAAAATGCATATAGACACAAAAAAATCTTTAAAGAATTGTTGAGTATTCATATGAAAAAGGTTGGGAAACTTCCAAATGATATTTTACAGCTTGTGCAAGAAGCTGTGTGGAGAGATACGCAGAATATAAGCTGAATATGTGATAAGGTATTTTGTTAGGTAATTTTGCTGCTCACAATGTTAACAGTGAATATTTTCAGACTAGTGTGTGACAGGCAGTCTGTTGAGAAATGACCCCAGGCATGATAAGAGGAAGTGATCTGAGTTCACTCCAACAAATCTTGGCAGCAAACCTTCATTTTTTTCATCTTAAGAAACAGAGATGAGGAATTTAATATCAATTACTTTCAGTGCCTGGCCTCCTTTCAGGTATTCATTTAATAGCATCTTGAATTTGTCTTTAATTGCAGTTCCTCTGGTATGTTATTTAATAATTTGGTTTCCCCTACTGGATAGCTATAAGGCAGTATTTTTCAATGGCGAACATCTAGAAATGACCAGCTTCACCTCACCTTCACCGTAAAAAAAATTAACCAAGACAATGAAGGACTGGTAATACACTTCAAGTTAGGCTGCTGTGTAACTTGGAGAAGTATCTGCAGGTAGTGCTGTTCCCAAGCATCTACTGTCCCTGTCCTTCTTAATGGTACATTGAAAGGTGTGGATAGAGTGAATGTAGAGAGAATATGTCCACTAGTTGGAGAGTCTAGGACCAGAGCCCATAGTCTCAGAATAAAAGGACGTACCTTTAGAAAGGAGATGAGGTGGAATTTCATTAGTCAAATGGTGGTGAATCTGTGGAATTCATTGCCACAGACGACTGTGGAGGCCAGGCAATTGTATTTTTAAGGCGGAGAATGACAGATTTTTGATTAGTATGGCTGTCAAGAGAAGGGGAGAAGGCAGGAGAATTGAGTTGAGAGGGAAAGATAGATCCACCATGATTGAATGGTGGACTTGATGGGCCAAACGGCCTAATTCTACTCCTAGAACTTATGAACGTGGTCGACATTGCAAGTTTGGGAATTGCTGCCAGAGTAGCTTAGGCAAATAATTACACTTCAGCCACTGTGGAGGGACACCATGCTTCAGATGATGCTTTGCGTTCCAATCAAGTGAGCTGTTTTGTCCCAATGGTTTCAAGCAGTATTCATCCAGACAAGTGGAAAATATTCCATCACACCCCTTACCCTACCTTCTAAATAGTGGAATAGCTTTTCATCAGTTTAGTTTATTGTCATGTATCAAAAGATTTTATTGCGTGCTCTTAGCCATAGGAAGGAGAGTCCAGTTTTTGATTGGCTTTTATGGCCACAGTATTTATATGGAGGGTCCAGTTGAATTTCTAGTCCTTGGTGAAACACAAGATGTTGATGGTAGTGAGCTTGATTATGCAGGAAGACTGGGAAAATCAGGTTGGTACTGGACCTCAAGTAAGGGAATTTGTAGAGTGCCTCTGTTAATATTGGCTAAATTAAAGACACCATAAAATGGAGTATCCCTGCACTTGTCAGAATTGCTTAACCCTTGTCAGCTGAACTTTACAGTCCTTTGATTGGCGCCAACCAGTTTAGGCTTAGACTGATATGCAGGATGGTAAGGGGTCCAGGTGTTCTTCCTGTTTCTCTTAAATTGATAACGTATATGGTGATTTTGCAAACTGACCTTCAATGCATAATTTCTATTGGGCCGCTGCAAAAGCATTGTAAAACAGTATACATAATGTTGCAAGAAGGTCATCCTATTAATTGATGATTGGTCAAACTGTTGAGCCTTGGAGAAATTGTTTGATTTCTAGGGCACATGTTTCAATGTTTGTTCTTGTTAGCTTCCTTCGAGAGCTTTCTTTCTTATACAATGTATGAACTGTTGTATCATTGGGTTAGGGGAATGCCTGTTATGTATGGGGTTAATCAATATCTGTAATTGGGTTATTGAGAGACCACCCCATGCAGTTCGGCCCCGCGAGGCCCCGGGACATATAAAAGTCCGCAATCATGAGGCTCAGCTTCGATCTTCTGGAAGAGTGCTTGGGACTGCGTGAACTTCTGGAGTGCCTCTGTTGGAGCGAGGTCTAGAGGGCGTGAACAGGCAGATGCGAGGATCGAACCCTAGGTGGGATAGGTGCAGTGTGTGATCTGTAACGCCCCTTTGGTAAAATAAAATGTAGTTGTTTCAATTGCTGGATTCAGTGTTTTTACTGAAACTAGACTGGGGGGGAAGTTTAAAACACAAGCAATTATCACCTCCGAGATGGATTCTTAGAGCAGCTTGTAGTGGAGCCAACCAGGAAAAAGGCAATTCTGGATTTAGTGATATGTAATGAACTGGATTTGATAAGGGAACTTAAGGTAAAGGAACCACAAGTGACCACAACAAGAGGATAAATTTTAATCTGCAATTTGAGAGGGATAAGGTGAAATCAGATGTGTCGGTATTGCAGCTGAGCACAGAGGCACGAGGGAGGAGTTGGCCAAAGTTGACTGGAAAGGGACCCTAGCAGGGGTGACGGTGCAACAACAGTGGCAGGAATTTCTGGGAATAATCCAGAAGATGCAGGATTTCCAAGGAGGAAGAAAGTTTCTAGGAGAGAAAGAGGCAACCGTGGATGACAAGGGAAGGGAAGTCAAGTACAATAGTTATTGATATAGCTAAAACAAAAAGAGAAGGCGTATAACATAGCAAAGATTAGTGGGAAACCAAAGGATTGGGAAGGTTTTAAAGAACAACACAATGAATCAATCAATCAATCAATCAGATTTATTCATCACAGACACAATAAAGTGCAGTGAAATGAATTTTGCCAGAAGCGGTACAATGAAAAAAGAACACACAATACACAATAAAAAGTAAACACAAACATCCACTACAGCATTCTTCACTGTGGTGGAAGGCTCAAAGTAGAGTCAGTCCTCCTCCATTGTTCCCCCGTTGTCGGGGCCATAAACCTCCGCAGTCGCCGCTGCGGGCAGCCAGGTGTACAGGCCCTCTCGTCGGGGCGGTAAGTACCAAATCGGCGCTTCCCTAGCGGAGACCGCGGCTTCAGATTTAGTAGGCCGCAGGCCAGCGGTCGGAGCTCTTCTCAGGGATCCCCGGCAAGGGATCCCACTCCAGATGGTAAGTCCACACCGCACCCGCGGCTAGAAGCTCCGCAGACCGCGGCTTCAGAATGTTATTGGCCGCGGGCCGGCGGTCAGAGCTCTTCTCCAGCGATCCCTAGCGAGGGGTCCCATGCTCTGGACGCCATGCCTGTGGCTAGAAGTTCCACAGACAGCGGGTTCAGGCTGTAACAATCTGCAGGCCAGTGATCGGAGCACTCCCTTCTGGCATCCCCGGCAAGGGCTCGCCCGCTCCGTGATGAAAAGTCCACGCTGCGCCCGTTGCGGGCCCGTCTCCGGGAAAGGCTGCAGCAATCAATGTTGTTAGGGCGCGAGGGAGGCGACATAGAAAAAGTCGCCTCTCCGTGGAGGAGGCAACAGAAAGCAGTTCCCCCTTACTCCCCCCTCACCACCCCACACTTGACACACCAAGAGACATTAAAACACACATTTGGACACACTAAAAAAAACCCAAAAGAAGTAGAAATGACGAACATGCTACTGGCAGGGCAGCTTTCTCGCAGCGCCCCCACCGACCAGTGCCTCCACCGACCGAGAAGGTAACTAAAAAGACAATATGGGGAGAAAAGATAAAATATGAAGGTAAGCTAGCCAATAATATAAAAAAGGATAGCAAGAGTTTCTTCATTTATATAAAGAGTAAGAAAGAGGCAAGAGTGGAAGTTGGACCGCTGGAGAATGATGCAGGAGAAGTGATAATGGGGAATAATTAAATGGCAAAGCCGTTGAATAACTTTTTTTCATCAGTCTTCACAGTGGAAGACACCAGCAACGAGTCTGAAATTCAAGAGAGTCATGGGGTGGAAGTTAGTGGAGTGGTTATTACTAGGGAGAAGGTGCTTGGTAAGCTGAAAGGGTTGAAGGTGGATAAGTAACCTGGACCAGATGGACTGCACCCTATGGTTCTCAAAGAGGTGGCCTTAGAGATTGTGGAGGCATTGACAGTGATATTTCAAGAATCACTAGAGACATGGGCACAAATGGGCAGGTTCAGGCAAAGATTCCTTACCCACAGTCCCCCTTCTGAACTCCTATCACCAACCATCTCCTCTCAAGCTGAATACTTTGCGTCCTCTGGTTAGAGCTGTAGAGTCATACACTATGAAAAACTGTCCTTTTGATCTAACTCACTCATGATGACCAAGACGCTCCATTATTAATCCTATTTTCCATGTTTGGACTATATTCCCCTAAACCTTTCCTATTCATGTACCTGTCCAAGTGTCTAGGGGAGAAAGAGGCGACCGTGGATGACAAGGGAAGGGAAGTCAAGTACAATAGAGTTATTGATATAGCTAAAACAAAAAGAGAAGGCGTATAACATAGCAAAGATTGTGGGAAACCAAAGGATTGGGAAGGTTTTAAAGAACAACACAATCAATCAATCAATCAATCAGATTTATTCATCACAGACACAATAAAGTGCAGTGAAATGAATTTTGCCAGAAGCGGTACAATGAAAAAAGAACACACAATACACAATAAAAAGTAAACACAAACATCCACCACAGCATTCTTCACTGTGGTGGAAGGCTCAAAGTAGAGTCAGTCCTCCTCCATTGTTCCCCCGTTGTCGGGGCCATAAACCTCCGCAGTCGCCGCTGTGGGCAGCCAGGTGTACAGGCCCTCTCGTTGGGGCGGTAAGTACCGAATCGGCGCTTCCCTAGCGGAGACCGCGGCTTCAGATTTAGTAGGCCGCAGGCCAGCGGTCGGAGCTCTTCTCCAGGGATCCCCGGCGAGGGATCCCACTCCAGATGGTAAGTCCACACCGCACCCGCGGCTAGAAGCTCCGCAGACCGCGGCTTCAGGATGTTATTGGCCACGGGCGGCGGTCAGAGCTCTTCTCCAGCGATCCCTAGCGAGGGGTCCCATGCTCTGGACGCCATGCCTGTGGCTAGAAGTTCCACAGACAGCGGGTTCAGGCTGTAACAATCTGCAGGCCAGCGATCGGAGCACTCCCTTCTGGCAACCCCGGCAAGGGCTCGCCCGCTCCGCGATGAAAATGTCTCTTCCACTTCCTCTGACATTTCTTCAATATACCCATTACCTTCTTTGTGAAAAGGCTGCCCCTCTGGTTCCTTTTAAATCAAACTCTTTTCACCTTAAACTTATGCCCTCTATTTCTTGATTCCCTTGCATTGGGGAAAGAATAATATGTACTTTCAACCTATTTATGCCTTTCATGATTTTATAGTAGTGGATTCTCTAAAACACTTGCCCCCAGAAATTGAATGGTGATTGTTAAGTGGGTTAACCTTAACAATGGTGCATGGTGAGTAAATTGAAGTTTTGTTTGAGGGTTTAATGTTGCAATGCAAGGATCAAGAAGTCATGCTAAACTGAGTCAACCTCACAGGAGGAAAGGCTTTCTTTGCTGCGCTCTGAACCTATCAATAAATAACTCCCTTATGTTTCAGATAAAATAGAATAGACTTGCTTCATCGTCCACATATTGATGTTTTTTAAAATAAATCTAATTCAATAGGAAACATGTTGTGCCAGAAATGCTGAGTGTGTGATTTATCTCAGTGTCCCCTGATGATTGTGGTTTTCCAATGCTCGATATGGGGAATATCTAGATGCTAGATGAGTGAGACAGACACTGAAGTGGGGATCAGTAGAGGGATGAGCAATCAGTGGTCAAAGAGATTCTGATAAATTGACCTGAAATGTTCACTTGTACTTCTCTCCTCCGATGGACCAGCTCAGTACTGGTTCCTGTTCCTCCGTGTAGGCAGCCACCAAGTTGCGTCAGAGTTCAGTTCCCAAAATTGTCTACAAGCAGATTTTTTTAAAGTAAGAAACTTCCATTTTCTATAGTACCCTGTATAGCATTGTTCCACATACTTACTATAATTCTTTCCTTTCATTGAATAATCACCATAACACTACCCATTGTTAAACTATTAGAATCCATATTGTATTCGGTCATCAATGAATACTGTGAAATTATTTATTATTATTTATACATTTGATTTCATACCGCTTTACTATATTGTTTACAGAGTACTATGTTTACATATTCTGTTGTGCTGCTGCAAGTAAGAATTTCATTGTTCTGTTTGGGATTTATGACTATAAAACACACTTAACTCTCTTGGTCGAAAAATCCTTCAAAAAATGTATGGGAGATTTCCGTAAAATCAGATGTCCACAAGTGAGGTCAACTATAACCTGGGGAACATTTGTGCTTATTTCAAATTATGTACAGATTGACAGAAGGATTGGGGAAAGAGTAGAACTGGGTATCCCTGTAGAAAGATGACAAATAACTTTTTGTGTGATTTTCCATTGAAATTGAATCAGTTGGTGCAAATGCAAGAAGCACCATGTGTCAATTTGCAGGAATTGCCCTTTCCATATTTGGTATATTTTTATTATTGTCATGGGTACCAAGTGGAAATGTAAAACTTTCTTTTGGGAGTAAACCAGGCAAATATTACCAAACATGAGCACAACAGAGAAAGGAAAGAGAATGTAGTGTAGTGTGCAGAGAAAGTGCAGATAGAAAAATTCAAGGGCTGCAAAAAGGTTTCTTTGCAGATTGGAAATGCACCTTTAATACACGAGAGGCTCATTCACGAGGGGAAGAAGCTGTTACTGAATCTGGAAGTATGTGTTTTCTAGATTTTACATCTTCAATGGTAGCAAGTAGAAGAGAGAATGGCCAGGGTGTGACGGTCCTTAGATTATTTTGGCTGCTTTCCTGAGGCTATAGGAAATGTAGATGGAGTTGAAGTGGGGAAGGCTGATTTACGTGATGGACTGAGCAACAACCACAACTCTGCAATTTCTTGCCGACTTGGGCAGAACAGTTGCCAAACCTGCTGGTGATGCATCACAATAGAATACTTTATAGGGAGCATCTGTATAAATTGATAAGAGGCATTGGACATTAACATAAAGGCTTTTCATATTCTAAGGAAGTAGAGATGTTGGGGTGCGCTTTTGGGTTAAGCAACAATGTGGTTGGACCAGGACATATGTTTGGTCATATTTACATCTAAGAACCTGAAGCTCTCGACAATCCACACTATGGTTCCGTTGTTGCCGTTTGAGGTGTATCCTCCACCCCACTTCCTGAAATCAAAGGCAAGCTCCTTCAATTTGTTGATATTGAGGGAGAGGCTGTTGTCTTGATAGCATACAACTAAGCTCCCTGAATCCTTCCTGTACCATGGTGCTGTCATTCCCATATCTGTTTCCTCCACTCCACTATTGGTGGTGTCAATTGCAAGCTTGTAAATGGAGTTGGAGCAGAATTGATCAGCGGTCATCATGGTATAGGGAGTAGAGTAAAGGGCTGAGAATGCAGCCTTGTGTGGCACTGGTGTTGAAAATTATCACAATAGGCAATAGACAATATGTGCAGGAGTAGGCCATTCGGCCCTTCGAGCCAGCACCGCCATTTAATGTGATCATGGCTGGTCATCCCCGATCAGTACCCCATTCCTCCCTGATCCTACAACTCTCTGGAACATCTGAATAACAAGAACAATCTATGTCAGATTACTATTTATTGGTTAGAACAACATAATTCCAACCAAACATCACCAAACTCCTGGAAATAGGAGTCTGCACTCCTGTCTGCAGGAAGACATGGACTTCCTGGCCCATAGGCTGCAATCAATAGGGATCGGCAACAAAACATTCTCCGTGATTAGAACGGAGACGAGGAAACACTTTTTCTCACAGAGAGTTGTGAGTCTGTGGAATTCTCTGCCTCAGAGGGCAGTGGAGGCAGGTTCTCTGGATGCTTTCAAGAGAGAGCTAGATAGGGCTCTTAAAAATAGCGGAGTCAGGGGATATGGGGAGATGTCGTCTGGTGTGAACCTGTTACAACAATAGGCAAATTGCAGTGGATCAAGGTTGTCTGGTAAGCTGGATTTGATGAGTGCTATGACATATTGGCAAAGAAAAGACATTTGTGAAGGAGTCCCTTTTCAGAGCATCCACATAAACATGAACATTTTTCTAATGCATTAGAAACAGCTTTTAAATGGCCTATGGGACGGAAACAATGCCTTAAATGGTAGGTTTATCACAGTGGAATCATTACAAAAATGGTAGGCAAAATTTCCAAAATGAACTGCATACAAATGCCACAACCTAGATAAACGGGTAGGCAGACTTTGACCTCTGTATTTAGAGTACTAACAGCAGCTTATCAGATCAAGGTAGATCCAGGCCAGCTCCCTGTCAACAACCTATCCTGCATTGGAGTCTGATTCACACTGTCAGACAGAACAGACGAGGTTATGCTATGCCTGCTACTTTGTAGGAAACATGGAACATACTTTGTTTCAGTTTTGCTCAGTTCCCCTCCCTCACCTCTTTTTCCCAATATAATTGACAATTGCATTGCAGCTGTTTGCCGCTTTCATTCAGAGCTCTAATGTTCCTTTACCCCTTCTGCCAATTTCCAATTTCTGCCAAAGCTCTCATTTCTCCACCTAGCTCCTTGACACGTGCCTTTATTTTAACAACTTCTCTACTTCCATTTTGGGCCACAGTGACCAGCATCCACTACAGCCCACACACATGCTCCCATAGCTTTTTTGTATACACTCCCATTATGCTTTTGTCAGTATCCACTCTACTCTCCCTATTATTCAGCCTCTTTCACATCTATTCTCCTGACACAACAGTGTTTCCGATACTCTTCTATTTCCTTCAGTGATTTTCTCCTCTACCATAGTTGACAGGATTCACAATCTTGTCTGTTCAACATACCACACTTCTACTCGTAACCCTTTTCTCTCCTACGCAGAACTTATTTTTTCTTGGACTTTGCAACTTTGATATGAATTAAGAATGATCCACAAATTAGAATGGGAGAAATATTTAGCAGACACAAACCAGGGACCTAGTGAGAGGACAGGGAGCACAGGAATGTAAGATGGCGGCGCCTCGCGGCAGCGGCCTCTGCAGTCTGTCTGTCTTTTTTTCTTTTTGGAGCTCCTGCAACGGCAAATTTTGCCCGCCCGAATCGAGGGGTTTAAATCAACCTAGAGCGGGGGCATTACATCGCCCGGCACGGCTTAACGGCCGCGGGACTTGCCATCGCCCGCCGGGGTCTCCAATATCTAACATCAAGAGTCTCGATCAGCTTGATGGAACAGTTTGACTGCTTGACTGTGGGAGAAGAATAAGAACAGAGAACTGGTAAGAGATAAGACTTTTGCCTTCCATCACAGTGAGGAGGTGTTTGGGGATTCACTGTGATGGATGTTTGTGAGGAATTGTGTGTTTTGTTATTGTTGATGTTTGTTGTTATGACTGCAGAAGCGTAATTTTGTTTGAACTTATGTTCAAATGACAATAAATGGCATTCTGATTCTGAGCTGGGGTGCAGATGAGCACAGCAAACATCACTTGGTGAGCCAGATGCACAACCAGCACAATTTCTAAATAGTCAAAAGCCAGATTACTGGAGCTTTACATTTCTCAGAATGCAGCTCTCTAACCTTGCCCAACAGTGTTTGCCATCATCAGACCAATCGTCAGTTTAGTTTATTGCCGCGTGTACCAAGGTAGTGAAAAGCTTTTGTTGTGTGCTAATCAGTCAGCAGAAAGACAAAACATAATTACAATCGATCCATTTACAGTGTATAGATACATGATAAGGGAATAACATATAGTGCAAGGAAAAACCAACAAAGTACGATCAAGGATAGTCCAAGGGTCACCAGTGAGGTAGATAGTAGTTTAGCACTGCTCTCTGGTTGTGGTAGGATGAATCAGTTGCCTGATAACAGCTGCATAGAAACTATCCCTGAATCCAGAGGTGTGCATTTTCACACTTTTATAACTTTTGCCTGATAGGAGAGGGGAGAACATGGAGTGGTCTGGATGTAAACTCATCCTTGATTATGCTGCTGGCCTTGCCGAGGGAGTGTGAGGTACAAATTGAGTCAATAAAAGGGAGGTTGGTTTGTGTGATGGTCTGGGCTGCGTCCACAATTCACTGCAATTTCTAGTGGTCTTGGATGGAGCTGTTCCCAACCAGGCTGTGATGCATCCTGATAAAATGCTTTCTATGGTGCATCTGTAGAAGTTGGTGAGAGTTGTAGGGGACATGCCAAACTTCCTAAGCCTTCTCAGGAAGTAGAGGCATCGGTGTGCTTTCTTGGTCGTTGCTTCAATATTGGTGGTCCAGGAGACATTGTTGGTGAACCATTATAACCTTCTAATAATTGTAGCACAGTGGCATAGTGGTAGAGCTACTGCCTTACAGTGCCAGAGACCCGGGTTCGATTCTGACTGCAGGTGCCGTCTGTACGGAGTTTGTACGTTCACCTCGTAACCTGCATGGGTTTTCTCCGAGATCTGTGGTTTCCTTCCACACTCTAAAGACGTACAAGTTTGTAGGTTAATTGGCTTGGCATAAATGTAAAATTGTCCCTTGTGCGTGTAGGGTAGTGTTAATGTGTGGGGATTGCTAGTCGGTGCAGACTCGGTGGACCGAATGGCCTGTTTCCGTGCTAAAAACTAAAAAACTAAACAAAACCAGGAGAAGAGTTGAAGTGCTAGATGATGATATAATCTTGTTCCTTGTATCAGATTGCACAACAAATTACTGCAGAGTGAACGCATCTTGACCGCTGTCAGAAAAGTAGGCATTGTTGCATAATCACGCACCTCGAGCTTCGATGTGCAATAGCTATTGTGTCACTTATGCAAACCTGCAGTCTGCATGCATTGCTCTCTGGCAACAGAGAATGATATGTGGTTAACTTTCTTTGAATGGGCAGCATCAATTTCCTCTTCAGAGATAATTTTGGCAAAATTCAAAATATTTGTGGCTCCAATTTATAAGGATCCTGATGCACTAAAAAAGTGCATGTCATGGTATTTTTGACTGTGGTCGGAATTGGGTCCGAAGTGGATGGTAAATTTAGGTGGCCCTTTACTGAAGTCCAGAGCCGCCCATGCTGTTCCTTCCTGCTGAGGATCAGGAAGAAATAATTCTCCATGAAGACAACAAATATGGATATCCTTCTGAGAGCCTTTTATTTCTTTCCCTTCAAGGTCCATACTGCTCCCTGCGTCCTCTGCTTGTTCTTCTAATCATATTCTACTGCAAAATAATTCTGCACTGGTGTTCAAAGTTAGAAAGGAACCCAGAAAGTTTCAAAAGAACACATTTTTGTAGTACTGTTGCACATGGTTTAAGTTGATGAAAGTGAAGAGGAGATTTTAGACATTCTCCAGGACATAAATATTAGAAAAGGTCTACAATAGTCCACTTAGAAACCAATGAACCTCAGCAAAACCTATTTTACTGCGATGAACAACTTCAGATGATTTTCTGAAATACCTTAAACTAAATAAGAAAGAAAATGTTTACTGAATTAATACTAATCAGATTTTTTATTTCCTTTGGCATTATGTTTAATTTGGTATTGTGCAAGTCAAACTTCACGATCGATTGCAACTGATTGCAAGGTTAATTATTTAATCATTGATTGCAAGCGGCAGAAGGGTGATAACAAGCTGTTGGATCATTTATCCTGCCCTGCTCACCACCTGCTGTTGATGCAATCGACCAGCCTAGTCCTTCACAATCTGGTCAAATTGATTGGTGTATAAAGCCCGTCTTGCTGAAGGGCATGGCATTGTGCATCCAGAGTACATGCCGAAAAAGAGAGACACAAAGAGAGGCACAGAAACACATGCCAAAATCTTGCCACTCTCAATACTATTTCCAAGCATTGTTCAACTGGACAAATATTCATTTATCATTTGAGAGAGGGTCGTATGCACAAAGAGATTGCTCATGTTTCAACTGGTGCTAGGAGATTTAATGGGATTTGGAATCAATGTTGAGGTCTCACTGAGTCTCTCCTTGCAATACTGCTACCTCTGGTGCACATTTTTTGGCCATAACAGAGACCTGGTAGGGAAACTACTGGAGAGGATTCTTATGGGTAGAATTTACTTGCATTTGCATGGGTTGTTTTGGATTGTCAGTATGGCTTTGCATAAGGTTTACATGTCTTGTGAATTTGTTTTGAGATATTTAAGGATGTGATGAAGCTTGAGTGAAGGGCGTTGGATGTTGTTAATGTGGACTTTAATAAGGCATTCAACAAGGTCCTTCATTATAGGCTGATCCAAATGATTAAGATGCATGTGATCCACAGTAAAATAGCTTTGAACTTGGCTTGGCTGGAGTAGAGGGTAGTGATCGAGGGATGTTATTCTGACTGGAGGTCCAAGACCCGCAGTGATCGATGCTAGAAACACTGTTGTTTGTGATATAATGACTTTGGATGAAAATGTAGATATGCTAATTAGTATATTTAAGACAACACAAAAATTAATGGAATTGTGGATATCAGTATCGATTTATTATTAGTATAGTTACCAAGATATAGTGAAAAGCTTTGTATCCATGCTAAAATATTTCCAGTGAAATCATGCCATACGTAAGGACAATCAAGCCATACACAAGTACAAAAGGGAAAAACAACCAGAGGACAGAATAATAGTGGCAGCATTACAGCGTTACAGTTACAGGGAAAGTACAGATATATATGGTGCAAGGTCCACCATGAGAGAGATTGGAAGATCAGGTCTACGCCCTAGTTTATGGGAGCACCATTCAGTAGTCTGATAACAGCAAGGATGACGCTGATCCTGAATCTGGCGGCATGTTCTGCCCAATCTCCAACCGCCAGCGCCTGTGGACTTGATATCGCAGAGCTGGCGATCCCTTTGCCAGGGATCGACCTCGGAAGCTCCAACCGCAGCATCCTGCGGACAACATCACGGAGCTCACGGTCCCTTGTTAGGAACCGACTTCGGGAGCTCCAAGCCGCGGGAGGTTTGACCGACCCGACCCGGGAGCTTTGACCGTCCTGACCTTGGCGCTTCGATTGCTCCGACTGCGGATGGTTCGACTCCCCCAACCGCGGGTGAAGAGGAAAGATTAGACTTTATTGCCTTCCATCACAGTGAGTCAAAAAGAGTCAAAGAGTCAAAAGAGTTTATTGTCATGTGTCCCTGACATGACAATGAAATTATTTCTTTGCTGAGCACAACAGAACATAGTAGGCATTGACTACAAAACGGATCAGTGTGTCCATATACCATTATATACATAAATACACACATGAATAAATAAATTGATAAAGTGCAAATAACAGATAATGGGTTATTAATCTTCAGAGTTTTGACCGACCCAAGTTTAATAGCTTGATGGCTGTGGGGAAGTAGCTATTCCTGAACCTGGTCGTTGCAGTCCTCGGGCTCCTGTGCCTTTTACCTGAAGGTAGCAGGGAGATGAGTGTGTGGCCAGGATGGTGTGGGTCCTTGAGGATGCTGCCAGCCTTTTTGAGGCAGCGACTGTGATAGATCCCCTCGATGGAAGGGAGGTCAGAACCGATGATGGACTGGGCAGTGTTTACTACTTTTTGTAGTCTTTTCCTCTCCAGGGCGCTCAAGTTGCCGAATCAAGCCACGATGCAACCGGTCAGCATGCTCTCTACTGTGCACCTGCAGAAGTTAGAGAGAGTTCTCCTTGACAGACCGACTCTCTGTAATCTTCTCAGGAAGTAGAGGCGCTGATGAGCTTTCTTAATAATTGCATCTGTGTTCTCGGACCAGGAAAGATCTTCAGAATGTGCACGCCCCGGAATTTGAAGCTCTTGACCCTTTCAACCATCGACCCGTTGATATAAACAGGACTGTGGGTCCCCATCCTACTCCTTCCAAAGTCCACAATCAGTTCCTTGGTTTTACTGGTGTTGAGGGCCAGGTTATTGTGCTGGCACCATATGGACAGTCGCTCGATCTCTCTTCTGTACTCCGACTCATCATCATCAGTGATACGTCCCACAACAGTGGTGTCGTCAGCGAACTTGATGATGGAGTTCGCACTGTGACCGGTTACGCAGTCATGAGTACAGCAGGGGTGCTCCCGTGCTGATTGTTATCGAAGTGAGGACCATGGGGAATCCGCTGTGGTGGATGTTTATGTTTACTTTTATGTAGTTGCGTGTCTTGTTGCTTATTTTATTATGGCTGTATGCTAATCAAGTTTCAATGCACCTTAATTGGTCCATGTGACAATAAACACACCTTGAAACCTTGAATAAAAATTCCAGAACTGCTTTGGGTGGTGTGGATCAGGGAGCAGTGATGGAAATGTGAGCTATGTCCATACACTGGTCATCCAGCTCCTCTGATTATTAGTTAGTTAACTGACTAACTGCTTCACCATTCCTGACATTAAGGAAAAGGTGTTTTATTTTAAATGAATTTGAAATCCAAATGACAAGTTGGATAAAATGGACAGACAGTGCCTCTTAGTGACTTGCTGCAGAATTGTTTCTGTTGACACTGCAGTACCAGTACATTTGTTACATCAACTTTTTCATATATGTCTTTGAAAGAGAGGCAATTTAGCATCATTGGAGTCTTATTCTAAGTTCATGTTTTACTTTAATATAAAGTATCTTTCATTGTATGAATATTTTATGAATATCTAGGGAATGTTCATACTCCCAAAATCTGTGAACTCCCCCAAGTTATCAGGAATACTGAATGCATTTCCTTGCTGATTATAACAACAGACAAAAAGCCTTAGTGAGTCTTGAAATAGTGATTGAACAAACAATAAATTATTAACATCAAATTACTCCAAGTCTTTAAATCAAAAATAAAATAATTTTATTCTAAATTCTACTTCTGAGTTCATTTGCACAAGTTTAAAGATAAAACCTGACCAATCTACTCAATAAATGTGCTAAAATTGACAGTCTGAATGGAATTCCAGTATCTGCTATGGTATCCCGTCAGGATTAATAATAGTGCCACACCAAGGAGCCTGTCCCAATTAGGCTATTTTTTAGGCGACTACAGGCGTAGGCTGTTGCCACATGGTCACTGGGGTGTTGCCTCTATGCTCTCCTCAGTCACCCAAAGAGTTATAGCGTCTTTCTGGTCGCAGCTGGATTTTCAACCTGTTAAAACATTTTCAGAGACAGTCGGTGACAGTGGGTTTGACGCCAATGAGCATAGCCTGACTTCTCCTGACGTAGGTGCTGTCATAGTTGTCACCAGGTTAATGTAGGTTGTCGCCAGGTGACGTAGGTTGTCGCCGGTGCTGACTTTGTTATTTTTTGTTATTAAAGTCATGATTCTATTTCAAATTTTATGTCGAAGGGGGGGGTCCAGTCTCCAGTTTTTCAGCAACCTGCTACGACTGATACGCCAGCAGTCGCCTAAAAATAGCCTAAGTGGGACAGGCCCTTAAGAGCAGTCACGGTATAACATCAGTGTGATATTCGTCCCGAGTCTGGTGTTACACTATGATTGTTACATGTGTAATATTGTGACTGTCCAAGGGTCACATCCAGTTAAGCAACGCATGCTACCTGATCCTAGTGTTGCACGCTGCTCTATTCTGGTATTACTCTGCTCTACTCTGCACGCTGCTCTATTATTCTGGTCAATGATGCTGATATTGCGCGAGTGTGTAATGTCACTGATCCTAGTGTAATACTCTTATGTTACATCCCATCTGACACTTGCATTACACTTATTATTCTGGTATTACACTACCCTGATCCCGGTGCTGGACTTTGCCTGATTGTAAGATACAAAAAGCTAGAGTAACTCAGCGGGACAGGCAGTATCTCTGGAGAGAAGGAATGGGCGACGTTTCGGGTCGAGACCCTTGTTCAGATGAAGAAGGATCTCCAGCTTTTTGTGTCTACGGTTTAAACCAGCATCTGTAGTTTCTCCTACACACTTTGTCTGATCCTGCTGCCCCTCTCCATCTCCCTCTCCCTCAAAACAGCTGACTCAATCGACCTTAAATCAAGATAAATCGAAGAGAACGTGCACAGGCTAGCGTTAGATACTAACGAGCCAGCTCAGGCAAGTGAGTGCGTCTCAATAGAGCAGGCAAAAATCTAAATATACCACAGGAAAGCATTACCGCTTAAATTATCAATGCAGCCCAACGCTGCCACGACGCCAGGCTAGTGAAATATGATTTCTACTCAATGTGTATCGCTTTTGCACCATCATAGGTCAAAGCATCGTAAGTCGAGGAGCATCTGTATTCTGTAATCACCGATGGGCACGCTTACAGACAGATCCCAGATCTGATACAACAGCGTGCGTGCGTGTTGCATGTGCGGTTGATGCCAGGCACGAGTGATTCACCTGTCATCCAATCACAGGCCCTCTTATGCGCATCGGTTGTACGCTATATTCTGCCAATTCTTGTGAAAACAAAATGTTTCAGTAACGTCTGGTCTGGTGTTGTTCGGTCGGTTTGGCATGTGCAAATATGGATAACCCTGCAAAAGAGAAAAGACTGTGCAGCTGCAACAAGCAATGGGAAGCAAAAAATACATGGGTTAAGCCCATCAGCGGTGACTCAACGAAGGCCTTCTGTACTTTATGCCGTCGGGAATTGGCCGTGGAGGTGAGAGTGACCTAACTTGGCATGCTTCCACAGAAGTGCACAAGAAGGTCACACTAGCTAAAGGTGCAAGCAATATTGGTGCATTCTTCGTGATATCTACTGCGAAATATGACAAAATCGCAGCAATTGAATCCTTGTATGTGTGCCTTACGGTTAAACACGGACTAGGTTACAACAGCACCGACTGTCTTGCTGAGATCAACGATGCTTTGTTTACACTAGCAGGGATGACAGTGGAACAAAAATGGCAGGTGTTTCTAGGAATAATTCAGAAGGTGCAGGATCAGTTCATTCCTAGGAGGAAGAAAGAATCCAAGGGAAGAAAAGGACGACCATGGCTGACAAGGGATGTCAGGGACAGTATAAAAATTAAAGCGAAGAGGTACAACGTAGCAAAGATGAGCGGGAAGCAAGAGGATTGGGTAATGTTTAAAGAACAACAGAAGATAATCAAAAAGACAATACAGGGAGAAAAGATGAGGTACGAAGGTAAGCTAGCCAAGAATATAAAGCAGGACAGTAAAAGCTTCTTTAGGTATGTGAAGAGGAACAAATTTAGTTAAGACCAAAGTTGGACCCTTGAAGACCGAAAAAGGTGAATTTATTATGGGGAACAAGGAAATGGCAGATGAGTTGAACAGGTACTTTGGATCAGTCTTCACTAAGGAGGACACAAACAATCTTCCTGATATAGTGGTGGCCAGAGGATCTGGGGTGACAGAGGAACTGAAGGAAATCCACATTAGGCAGGAAATGGTGTTGGATAGATTGATGGGACTGAAGGCTGATAAATCCCCAGGGCCTGATGGTCTGCAACTCAGGGTACTTAAGGAAGTGGCTCTAGATATCGTGGATGCATTGGTGATCATTTTCCAATGTTCTATAGACTCGGGATCAGTTCCTCTGGATTAGAGGGTAGCTAATGTTATCCTACTTTTTAAGAAAGGCGGGAGAGAGAGAAAACGGGGAATTATAGATCAGTTAGCCTGACATCGGTGGTGGGGAAGATGCTGGAGTCAATTATAAAAGATGAAATAGCCGAACATTTGGATAGCAGTAACAGGATCGGTCCGAGTCAGCATGGATTTACGAAGGGGAAATCATGCTTAACTAATCTTCTGGAATTTTTTGAAGATATAACTAGGAAAATGGACAAGGGAGAGTGGATGTAGTGTACCTGGACTTTCAGAAAGCATTTGGTAAGTTCCCACATAGGAGATTAGTGGGCAAAATTAGGGCACATGGTATTGGGGGTAGAGTGCTGTGACATGGATAGAGAAGTGGTTGGCAGACAGGAAACAAAGAGTAGGGATTAACGGGTCCCTTTCAGAATGGCAAGCAGTGACTAGTGGGGTACTGCAAGGCTCGGTGGTGGGATCACAGCAATTTACAATATATATCAATGATTTGGATGAAGGGATTCAAAGTAACATTAGCAAATTTGCAGATGACACAAAGCTGGGTGGCAGTGTGAACTGTGAGGAGGATGCTATGAGAATGCAGGGTGACTTGGACAGGTTGGGGGAGTTGGCAGATGCATGGCAGATGAAGTTTAATGCGGATAAATGTGAGGTTATCCACTTTGGTAGCAAAAACGGGAAGGCAGATTACTATCTAAATGGCGTCAAGTTGGGAAAAGGGAAAGTACAACAGGATCTGGGGGTCCTTGTACATCAGTCTATGAAAGTAAGCGTGCAGGTACAGCAGGCAGTGAAGAAAGCGAATGGCATGTTGGCCTTTATAACAAGAGGAATCGAATATAGGAGCAAAGAGGTCCTTCTGCAGTTGTACAGAGCCCTAGTGAGACCACACCTGGAGTATTGTGTGCAGTTTTGATCCCTTAATTTGAGGGAGGACATTCTTGCTATTGAGGGAGTGCAGCGTTGGTTTACAAGGTTAATTCCCGGGATGGCGGGATTGTCATATGCTGAGAGAATGGAGCAGCTGGGCTTGTACACTCTGCAGGTTAGAAGGATGAGAGGATATCTCATTGAAACATATAAGATTGTTAAGGGCTTGGACACACTAGAGGCAGGAAACATGTTCCCGATGTTGGGGGAGTCCAGAACCAGGGGCCACAGTTTAAGAATAAAGAGTAAGCCATTTAGAATGGAGACAAGGAAAGACTTTTTCTCACAGAGAGTGGTGAATCTGTGGAATTCTCTGCCTCAGAGGGCAGTGGAGGCAGGTTCTCTGGATGCTTTCAAAAGAGAACTAGGGCTCTTAAAAATAGCGGAGTCAGGGGATATGGGGAGAAGGCAGGAACGGGGTACTGATTGGGGATGATCAGCCATGATCACATTGAATAGCGGTGCTGGCTCGAAGGGCCAAATGGCCTACCCCTTCACCAATTGTCTATTGTCTAATGACTCAAATGTTGTGAAGAAGATGCACTCAGGAAGAATGAAAGGTGAGATGATTACAATAAACATTTTAAGTGAAAAAAGATTGTGCAGGATATATAATGCATGATCTGTCCCCGACCGAAAACGGTGAGCCCGCGGAGCCCGCATATTTCTCAGTTGCCAGCGATGCCTCAAACAAGGGAGATAGAAAAATGTTTACGGGGTTCATGAGATATTTCTCTGTGCCTGATGGAGTGCAGTATAAGTTACTTTACTTTTATGAAGACAGCGATGAAACTGCAAATGGCATACATCAAGCCTGATGAGCTGCCTGGAAAAGTATGAACTGAATATTAGACACGTCACAGCCTATGCAGCAAATAATGCCAATTTTGGAAAACACCACTCAGTTTACTAGTTATTGAGCAGTGCCAACAATCGCATTCTGAAAGCTAATTGCCCAGCTCACATAGCTCATAACGCCTGCATGCACGCCTGTGATCAGCTGTCAGTGGATATTGAGACAATTGTTCTAAAGGTCTGCAGCCACTTCTCCAATATCTGCGTCCCTGAAGAGAGGAACTGCGTTCATTTTTTTGCCTTTGTTGACATTGAGTGGCGTTAAATTCTGTGTCATATTTGCACACAATGGCTCTCTCTTCATCCAGTTGTGGAAGCGGGCCAGCTCTTACGTCATACTTCAGTTCCCTTGAGACCTGTCCTGTGGTACTGAAGAGGATTTCTGAGGATGAAAAAAAACTGGAGCTACTGAAATTTATCTCTGCTTTTTCCACAACGTGGGGTGTGTTTTTGATCACCTCGTTAAAAAGCTGCAGGAAACAAAGAACTGCATCACATAGGTTTACGAGGAAGTCCGAAAGTTCAAAATGAAGATGCTGCAGCGGATACAGGACAGATTTTTTTGGATACCAGACCAAGCAGCTGATGGACAAACAAGTGCCAGCACAAAGGTCCAAGCAGCAACAGGACTCTGTGAAGTTCTATGACTCTGTCATTACATACATTGACAAGTGGTTTGATTTCTCACCAGAAAATGTAATGATGAAACTGAAACTGATCGGACTCTATGAGGAGCTCTCCTTCACTGACCTGGAGCAGATGGTGGCTGCCCTCAAATTACAGAGACAGTCAATATGAACCATCTCCATGAAGAGGGTACACAAAAAGCTGGAGAAACTCAGCGGGTGCAGCAGCATCTAAGGAGCGAAGGAGATAGGCGACGTTTCGGGTCGAGACCCTTCTTCAGACTGCGTGCTAGCCGGGAGGAAATAGAGCCAGATAGGATACCACAAAATCCACCAGTGAGAAGTGGGTGGCAGTTTTCCAAAACATAGGGAAAGCCAACTTGATCAACATGTTCAGGATTGTCTCATTTGTCCTCAGTGTGTCAGGCTCAAATGCCTTTGTAGAGAGGATCTTCTCTCTGATGACCATTAAATGGTCAGACTCAAGAAACAGATGCCTGCAGCACAGAGCTGATCAAAAATGAACTTCAAATATTTGTGAACTGTGACCGGTCATGTGAGGACTTCTGACTGGCTGTGCAAAAGGACAAAGGACTATAGAGCAGCAAGAAATATCCATGGAAATAATAGATGTGGTGAGTCCCCCGTCCCCCCCCCCCCATCCCCCCCCCCCCCGCCAGTGATTATATGTCTACTCTATAGGCACATACAGATAGGATTATTTGGTGTTATTTAATGTCTGACATAGATTATGCTCTGTATTATGCTTTGTTATAATTTGTTGTCATTTCATATATAACACTGAAGATATGTATTCATGGTTCATATATTGGATTTGTTTACCTATTCAGGGTTGGGGTTTTCTCTCTCTCTTTTGAAAAGGTCATGTTACCATCGCTAGCTGCCAGCCCCCTCAGTCACTTCATCCTGGGCCTGCACCATACCCACACTGCCGCGGCATGCCACCTTTTGTCCCTTATTTGGGAATGGCAACCCTAGTGGGGCAGGATGTCTCCCGGTCTGAACCACTGGGTAGGTGGGGCGGCGTCTGTCTCCCTGCCTGACCCGCTGAACTGCTGGTTGGATGGGGCAGGTTGTGTTTCCCTGTCTGAGCCCGTAGATGGGTGGGTGAGGCAGGGTGTGTCTTCCTGTCTGATTTAATGGGTGGGGCAGGGTCTGTCTCCCTGTCTGACCCAGTGGAGGGTGGGGAGGTGTCCGTCTCCCTGTCTGACCCCGGATTTGCACAGCCGAATGCCGCATAGGGATGTAATGCTGAGGCTCTATAAGACACTGGTCAGACCACATTTCGAATATAGAGAGCAGTTTTGGGCCTTATATCGGTAGGTGGATGTGCTGGCATTGGAGAGGATCTACAGGTTAATGAGAATGATCCCAGGAATGAGTGGGTTAACATATGATGAGCGTTTGATAGCACTGGCCCTGTACTCGCTGGAGTTTAGAAGGATTAGGGGCCACTTTATTGAAACTTACTGAATAGTGGAAGGCCTGGTTAGAGGAGATGTGGAGGATGTTTCCATTAGTGGGAGAGTCTGGGATAGAGTTGCCAACTGTCCCGTATTAGCCGGGACATCCTGTATAGTGGGCTAAATTTGTTTGTCCCATATAGGACCACCCTTGTCCCGTATCTGACTGCTACTACTCGGATAGAGGGAACTGTCAGGTCAATCAATCAATCAATCAAAGACTTTATTGAAATTCAAAAATACACCAACAAATTCAAGTCTGAAGGAAATTTTGTTGCATCTGTTTCACCGTGCAACATAAAATAACAAAAGGATAAAATAGATTAAAAGATAAAATGGATAAAAAGATAAAATAGATAATAGTGGCAGCAAATTATATGGAATTCAAGAGTCTGATGGCTCGGGGGAAGAAGCTGTTGCTAAACCTGGCCATTCTCTCCTTATACTGCGATACCTTTTGCCCGAGGGCGGCAGAGTGAACAATCCATGATGGAGATGTGTGGGGTCTTTCATAATGCTCTTGGCCTTGGACAAGAAACATTTGCTCGCAATGTCCCGGATTGAAGGAAGGGAAGTCCCGATGATTTTTTCAGCCGTCCGAACCACTCTCTGCATGGACTTCCAGTCGGAGGCTTTGCAGTCCCCAAACCAGACAGAGATGCAGCTGGTCAAAATGCTCTCTATGGTGCCCCTGTAGAAAGTGGTGATGACGGGATGGGGAGGTGAGCTCTTCTCATCCGGCGCAGAAAGTGCAACCGCTTCTGCGCTCTCTTAACTAGTGATGCGGTGTCTTAACTAGTGATGCGATCCTGGCAGGGAAATATGCAAAGGCTACCGGGGGGACTTTAAACTAGAACGGTTCGAGGGAGGGACTCAAAGAGAGAAAGCCAGTAGACAGGGTCTGAGGCAGGAGGCAGAGAAGGGAAGCACTCAGACCCAACATGTAGGGAGGAAAGAAGAAAAAAATAATAAACAGAGAATAAGAGGTGGTGGGTTTCCAGGGCAAAAATCAAAAGGGGCCACTTGTCAACATAATTGTATAAGGAGTAAGAGTGTTGTAAAAACAAGCCTGAAGGCTTTGTGTCTCAATGCAAGGAGCATTAATGACTATGCTATAGATGGGATCACGGAGACATGGCTCCAGGGGGACCAAGGCTGGGAGCTGAACATCCAGGGATATTCAATATTCAGGAGGGATAGACAGAAAGGAACGGGAGGTGGGGTAGCGTTGCTGGTGAGAGAGGGGATTAATGCAATAGAAAGGAAGGACATTAGCTTGGAGGATGTGGAATCGATATGGGTAGAGCTGCAAAACTCTAAGGGGCAGAAAACGCTATTGGGAGTTGTGTACAAGCCACCTAACAGTAGTAGCAAACAGGAAATTAGAAATGCGTGCAACAAGGGTAAAGCAGTTATAATGGGTGACTTCCATCTACATATAGATTGGGTGAATCAAATGGGCAGGGGTGCTGAGGAAGAGGATTTCTTGGAATGTATGCGGGATAGTTTTCTAAACCAACATGTAGAGGAACCAACGAGAGAGCAGGCTATTCTAGACTGAGTATTGAGCAATGAGGAAGGGTTAGTTAACAGTCTTGTTGTGCATGGCCCGTTGGGCAAGAGTGACCATAATATGGTTGAGTTCTTCATTAGGATGGAGAGTGACATAATTAAGTCAGAAACAAGGTTTCTGAACTTAAACAAAGGTAACTTTGAAGGTATGAGATGTGAATTGGCCAAGATAGACTGGCAAGTGATTCTTAAAGGGTTGACAGTGGATGTGCAATGGAAGGTATTTAAAGACTGCATGGAAGAACTACAACAATTGTTCATCCCAGTTTGGCAAAAGAATAAATCAGGGAAGGTAGTGCATCCATGGATAACAAGGGAAATCAGGGATAGTATAAAAACAAAAGTTGAAGCATACAAATTAGCCAGAAAAAGCAGCCTACCAGAGGAATGGGAGAAATTCAGAGTCCAGCAGAGGAGGACAAAGGGCTTAATTAGGAAAGGGAAAATAGATTATGAAAGAAAACTGGCAGGGAACATAAAAACTGACTGCAAAAGTTTTTATAGATATGTGAAGAGAAAGAGATCATTAAAACAAATGTAGGTCCCTTGCAGTCAGAAACAGGTGAATTGATCATGGGGAACAAGGACATGGCAGACCAATTGAATAACTACTTTGGTTCTGTCTTCACTAAGGAAGACATAAATAATGTGCCGGAGATACCAGGGGACCGAGGGTCAAATAAGGTGGAGGAACTGAGTAAAATTCAGGTTAGCCGGGAAGTGGTGTTGGGTAAATTGAATGGCTTAAAGGCCGATAAATCCCCAGGGCCAGATAGTCTGCATCCCAGAGCACTTAAGGAAGTAGCCACAGAAATAGTGGATGCATTAGTGATAATTTTTCAAAACTCCTTATATTCTGGAGTAGTTCCTGAGGATTGGAGGGTAGCTAATGTAACCCCACTTTTTAAAAAAGGAGGGAGAGAGAAAACGGGGAATTACGGACAAGTTAGTTTAACATCTGTAGTGGGGAAACTGCTAGAGTCAGTTATTAAAGATGGGATAGCAGTACATTTGGAAAGTGGTAAAATCATTGGACAAGGTCAGCATGGATTTATGAAAGGTAAATCACGTCTGACGAATCTTATAGAATTTTTCGAGGATGTAACTAGTAGAGTGGATAAGGGAGAACCAGTGGATGTGTTATATCTAGACTTTCAGAAGGCTTTCGACAAAGTCCCACTTAAGAGATTAGTATACAAATTTAAAGCACACGGTATTGGGGGTTCAGTATTGATGTGGATAGAGAACTGGCTGGCAGACAGGAAGCAAAGGGTAGGAGTAAACGGGTCCTTTTCAGAATGGCAGGCAGTGACTAGTGGGGTACCGCAATGCTCAGTGCTGGGACCCCAGCTATTTACAATATATATTAATGATTTGGACGAGGGAATTGAATGCAACATCTCCAAGTTTGCGGATGACACTAAGCTGGGGAGTAGTGTTAGGTGTGAGGAGGATGCTAGGAGGCTGCAAGGTGACTTGGATAGGCTGGGTGAGTGGGCATGGTAGATGCAGTATAATGTGGATAAATGTGAGGTTATCCACTTTGGTACAAAAACAGGAGGGTGAACTATTATCTGAATGATGGCAAATTAGGAAAAGGAGAGATGCAACGAGACCTGGGTGTCATGGTACACCAATCATTGAAAGTAGGCATGCAGGTGCAGCAGGCAGTGAAGAAAGCAAATGGTATGTTAGCATTCATAGCGAAAGGATTTGAGTATAACGGCAGGCAGGTTCTACTGCAGTTGTACAGGGTTTTGGTGAGACCACATCTGGAGTATTGCCTGCAGTTTTGGTCTCCAAATCTGAGAAAATACATTCTTGCCATAGAGGGGGTACAGAGAAGGTTCACCAGTCTGATTCCTGGGATGTCAGGACTTTCATATGAGGAAAGATTGGATAGACTTGGCTTATATTCGCTAGAATTTAGAAGACTGAGGGGGGATCTTATAGAAACTTACAAAATTCTGAAGGGGTTGGATAGGCTAGATGCAGGAAGATTGTTCCCGATGTTGGGGAGGTCCAGAACAAGGGGTCACAGTTTAAGGATAAGGGGGAATTCCTTTAGGACCGAGATGAGGAAAACATTTTTCACACAGAGAGTGATGAGTCTCTGGAATTCTCTGCCACAGAAGGTAGTTGAGGCCAGTTCATTGACTATATTTAAGAGGGATTTAGTGGCCCTTGTGGCTAATGGGATCAGGGGGTATGGAGAGAAGGCAGGTACAGGATACTGAGTTGGATGATCAGCCATGATCACATTGAATGACGGTGCAGGCTCGAAGGGCCAAATGGCCTACACCTGCACCTATTTTCTATGTTTCTATGTTTGTGACCAGGTCAGACTGTTCATGATCTGCACCCCCAGGAACTTAGTGCTACTGACCAACTCCACATCAATGTCATTAATGTGTGGTGGTGTGTGACTGTGCTGGTTTCTCCTGAAGTCAACGATGACCTCCTTTGTTTTGTCAACATTCAGGATCAGATTGTTTGTGTTGCACCAGTCCACCAGTTGTTTCACCTCCTCCCTGTAAGCCAGTTCAATGTCGTCCCGGATAAGGCCCACCACTGTTGTGTCATCTGCATACTTCATGATGTGGTTTGCACTAAACCTGGCACAACAGTCGTGGGTCATCAGGGTAAACAGCAGTGGACTCAATACACAGCCCTGAGGGGAGCCGGTGCTTGGAGGGATGATGTTGGAGGTGTTGTTTCAACCCGCACTGACTGGGGTCTGTCAGTGAGGAAGTCCAGTAGCCAGTTACACAAGAGGCCCAATGAACTCAATTTGCTTACCAAATGCTGAGGGATGATTGTATTGAACGCTGAACTGAAGTCGACGAACAGCATTCATACATGTGTGTTCTTCTCCTCTAGATGTTCCAGGCTCAGATGGAGTACGGAGGATATGGCGTCCTCTGTGGAACGGTTTGGCCTGTAAGCAAACTGGAACGGGTCAAGTGTGGAGGGAAGTCTGGAGATAATATGGTCCCTGACCAGCCTCTCGAAGCACTGCATCATTATGGGAGTGAGTCCTACAGGACGGTAATCGTTGAGACATGTTATTGCAGATATTTTTGGCACTGGTATGATGGTGGCAGTCTTGAAACACGATGGGACGACAGCCTGGTTCAGCGAGGTATTGAAGATGTCAGTAAGGACATGTGCCAGCTGATCAGCACATTCCCTGAGCACCCGGCCTGGCATGTTATCAGGGCCTGCCGCCTTCGGTGTGTTCACTCCTTTTAGGGTCCTCCGGCCATCCACTGTATCAAGACTGAGTGCCTGTTCATCATAGTGAGGAATACCTTTTCTTGCAAGTGTTTTGTTGAATGCCTTGAACCGTCCAAAATATTTATTGAGTTGATTGAGGAAATGTATTTTGTCTTCACAGGGTGGTGGAGCAGTCTTCTCGTCCGCGATGGTTTATATTCCCTGCCACATGCGACGCGTTCGGCCCCGCCTCACCCGTCCCGATGTAGTGCAGCCCATGGTGTGCAGCAGCAGTGCCTCGCCCGCGGCCCCATCGGTCGGCAGCCCAGCCAGCTGTTCGACCTTCGGACCTTCGTTTACCGCCAACACTACCACCCTTTCTTCTCATGGCTGATCATCGGTTCATGAGTTGGATGGGGTGCTGGACTGCATGTGACGTTGCGCGCCCGGGCCAAAACTCCTCAGCTGGCCCACCGGCTGGGCTTTGTGTGCAGCCCAGCACTCAGGCCAACTCATCATTCACCCAGCCACAGCCGAGTCGGTCAACGAATTGCCATCGGGAATTTGTCCCTTACTTTGTAGGTATGTTACAAAACTTGCCTTCAGCGGCGCTGCAGTTCTGTCACTGGCCGTGTGCGCGACTTTGGCGCCTTTGGGGGGAGGGGGGGTGGGGGGGGCAGGGTTAAAATGCGGTTTTCCCTTGTCATCCGGAATTATATTTTCCCGGAGTGCGAGCTTTTGCTAAAGATTCGTTCCGACTGCCGGTAAGTGAAAAACATTTTTTAAATCGCCCGACTATTTCAGCGCTGCAGTAAAATAAAAATTAGCTCCTATTGCCGTGAACGCCAACAACGGGGACGGATTTTACGTAGGGGACAGGTAAATGAAAGCTGTTTATTTTTTCATATAAACTTGCTTGTTTAGATTACCTTAATCAACATTTCATGTTGCGAAACTGTGCTTTATTTCCCATACGAACCGGCAGTATTTTTCCTGCCGACATGGAGTTTAAATTCACCGCAACCGCAACGTTCCAATCCATCGCGTTCCAGAAAATCCCACTCGCAAACTGATTTAAATGGCCATTAATTTACGGGCATTAAACACTAAATTCCTTCAATTTGGCCTATAAATTAACGACAATTAGATTTAAAAATCATGTTATATTGTGAATTATTGTGTGAATGTTATTTGGACACAGGCTTTTTAAAAAATGTTAATATTTTCTTAAGAAATGGATAGATGTTTAGATCTAGTAATTGAATGTATTTCAGTTCTCTTAATTTTTAAGAAAGTTATGGGCTTTTGACTGTCCTCGATCACAACTTTTGTGTTAAGTCAATGGAAAAGCAATAGGGAACAAGATGCTAATTTCCGAGTGTGAAAATGGCCATAACATTTTTAATACTTAAGATATGAAAGTGAATTAGATGTCAAATTAAACTTCTTTTTATGCTTTATCTGATGGGATAAATTGCAGACTTGATTTTTTTTAATCTCACATTTTTGTAACATTGCTACACTTTGACATTTTGTCGCTTATTTGGTAGTGAGAAAGTTGACAACCCTAGTCTGGGACCAGAATAAAAGGACATTCCTTTAGGAGCATGCTGATGAATTTCTTTAGTAAGGGTGATAAATCTGTTGAATTAATTGCCACAGAAAGCTGTAGAGGCCGTCAAAGTATATTTTAAGGCTGAGATAGATGCATTCTTGATCAGTACAGGTGTTAGGGGTTATGGGGAGAAGACAGGAGTTGGGATGGAGAGATAGATCAGCCATGATTGAATGGCGAGGTAGCCGACGGGCTGAATGGCCTCATTCTGCTCCTATCACCTGTGACCATGTGATTGTGACGCAGCTTCGCTCACAATCGACCATTGTTCAATCAGCTGATCCGAGACAATCGGGGCCTCGCGTCCCTGCAGCTGCCCGAGCCACTGCCTGTGCTTTGACGCATTTACAAACTAACGGCCCGCCCGCGCGCTGCCCGCCCGCGGCTCCTCCCCCCGCTGTTGATGCGCCGCTCGATGCGGGCGCGTAGCGTGGCCGCGCGGGGTCCTGAGCAGCGTGCGGCGCGGGCAGTGAGTGAGAGGGCGGGTATGGAGGAGGAGCGGCGGCGGCGGCGGCCGCGGCCATCGGCCCAGTGACCCACCCACCCACCCACCCACCGGCTCGGCTCAGCGGCGGCGCTCGGCTGCCCGGCAACATGATGCCTGGGGAATCGCGCTCGCAGGCGGTCGACACCGGGCCGGGCTCCGGGGACTCGGGTTCCGGGTCGGGCCCCGGACCCTGTGGGAACTGTCAGAGCTTGCAGCAGGTAGAGGGGCCGAGCGGCGGGCGGGGGTCGGGCTGGGCACGGAGTGGGTGGCGGGCGGGCGGGCGGGCGGACGGGGGGAGAGTCGCCGGGGCTGCTGTGGTGTGAACCCACTGTCTTCATTCGCATCGCCCGCCCTTCAGGTCAGGTCACAGCACCTTCATCAGTTCGATCCTATGATCAGTTTAAACATATGATCATTCTGAAGAATGGTCCCGCCTGTCCATAGATGCTAACTGACCCGCTGAGATCCTCCAGCACTTTGTGTTTTGCTCATCTGTCGCTGTGAGAGCTTCCGCTATCCGCCCACTCCAGCAGGTTGTTTTGGTAGTTGGTGCGGCATTTTACAACGTCCTCACCCTATGTACAAACATTTTATTTTCTGCACGGGGTCATTCATGTCGAGTAGGTGACCCAGTGGACCAAGGAGGACGTGAATAGGCGACGTATCCTAGTTTTGGGACCCTTCTTCAGACTAAAACCCCATAACGACCATGTCCTCCAGAGATTCTGCCTGGCCCACTAAATTGCTCCAGCACTTTGTGCTCTCTACTACTATCTACCTCATTGGAGACCCTTGGACTATCTTTGATTGGACTTTACTAGCTTTATCTTGCATTAAACATTATTCACATTACAGTATTCCCTTTATCAAGTACACTGTCTTTCTGCTCACTAGTTAGAGTGGAACACAAGCTTTTCAGTACACGTGACAATAAACAAGACTCAATTTTACAAAATTCCTGCATTTGCAGTTCCTTGTATCGCCAATCATGTAGAGATGAACTTGCAGCATGTTTTTGCCAACCATTAATGAGCCCTGCGTTATCAACGGATGTGAGGATACTATATTCTAATGGTCAGGTCTCATCCCCTAAATCTGGAGCTGCATTAGATTGATCTCTGCCTTAGATTAGTCCAGCATTGTTTTTGAAGGCTGTCTTTGCAACTGCTGTTGGGGTAGGCTTGTTATTTCCATATATAACAGCACAGATGGAATTTTAACAGTGTACATTTTGTTGTTCTTGATGATTTCATGGTATATCAACCTTGTTTTTTTTTTTGCTAAGTTATCAAAAGTTGTGCATCTAACAATTTCCCAATGTTAACTTCCCAGATTGCCCCAAACTATTTAAAATATAAAAGATTGACTGGTTGAACCCTTCCCTTTGTGATTCTCACTTGAGAGCCCATTTTTTCCCTCTTAGGTTCATAAACCCAAACTCAATTAGTCCTCTGTCACCTGTAGGATCTTTTGATGGGAAATAATTCTAGATTTGAAACATTCATAACTGGCTGAAATTCCAGGCAGAGTTTGGAGAAAATAAATAATGTATATTGCCTTTCAATAATTCTCACTTATGGAAGGAACTTCTCATCACAACTTATTCACGTGAAAGGCTTTTTAAGTTGCCTTTTAATAAAAAAGTTCCTCTAGATCCTTACAGCATGTTGGGTCGAATTTGGTTGATCAGGAATTAAATGCTGATGTTCCTGCAGGTACTGCTTTCAGGATTCCATCTTAACTTCCAGTGATACTTATCACTTAAGCCCCTGTCTCACTTACGTGTCCTTGGCACGCAAATTACGCGACCTCGTGTTCACGTTGAGTTACGATGGGCGCGCGATTTCATGCATACGCCGTCTGGAGAGCGTGAAGTCATTTGAAGATGGTCATCTCTGGAGAGAAGGAATGGGTGACGTTTCGTGTCGAGACTTCTTCAGTCTGAAAAGAAGGGTCTTAACCCGAAACGTCACCCATTGCTTCTCTCCAAAGTTGCTGCCGGTCCCGCTGAGTTACTCCATCATTTTGTGTCTATCTTCAATTTTCCTGGCCCTGCTCTGGGAGTAGAAGTGGGGGCGGAACCGGAGCGCAACCGCCGTGAGCCCCAGGCTGAGTTCGGCGATCGTTTGCCCGCTTCTGCTGCTGTTGGAGGTGAGACGTCGCGTCAGGATCTTGGGCCTGTCCCACTTTGGCCGTCAGTTACCCGACAGGCTGTTGGCGTACGAAGATTTTGTTCGCTACAAAGATTTCGGAGCCCCGCGTGACGTCGCGCACAACTACATACCCCTCCACGCTTCTCAGTGGGACCGGCCCCGCGCCCCCATACGATGCCCGTGCGCCACAACGCGACCACGAGGTTGCGTAATTTGTGTGCCAAGGACACGTAAGTGGGACAGGCCCTTAACAAACAGATATTCCCAATCATGCTGAGGCAGGACCATGAGCATTTTCTGTGACCTCTTAATCCATCATTATTTCTCCGTCCATTGCTGGCTATAGTAAATGGATGATAAAGAGCAGCTTAGTTTATTATTATTGTCATGTGCTGAGATACAGTGAAATGCTTTACAAGTATTCAGTCAAATCACACCATACAGGAGTACAATCAGGCCCAATGGAGAGGAGAGAAGAGCTTGAATAGGTTGGCCAGTTTCCTGAGGCTGCGTGAAGCATAGATGGTGTGGGTGAGTGATGGCTCGAAGGCTGATTTGTTTGATGGACTAAGCTGCATGCAAAATTTGAGCAATTTCCTGCAGTTCTGGCGATAAGTGAAACACCTTTTGAAGCCACTGGTAACAATGAAAAAGTCTGATATTTCTAAGTCAAGTGTGTCTTGAAGAATGAGTAGGTATGATAGTGTTCTTGTGCCTGCCATGTCCTTGTCCTAAGTGGATGAATTGTGGACTTGTGTCATGTTGTTGAAGCTTTGGCAAGTTTGACAGTGCAATTTGTAGACCACGTCATTGCCGAGTACTTGTGTGAATGTGATTGTAACTCATTTGTCCAACTCGGAATGCAATCTAAGACATGTTGCAGGGAGCAAGACTGCCCCATTCTCTGAGGAAGTAGGAACAAAATTGAATATTGTGCATTCATCAATGAATATTCCCATTTCTGACCTTCTCTTGGAAGGAGAGTCATTGATGAAGCAGCCGGAGATAGTTTGATCTGGGCCATTTTATTTAATTTCAGTTATATTCAAGAATTATAATTCAACAAAAGCAATGTTGGAATTGCTGGGCAGCTCTCTTTAAGGAAAAGCATTGCTTGGATCCTGTAGCTTCATTATTAACTGAATTGTCTTGACTGATTTGCTTTTGAAAAGGCAAAGCTGTGATCTCATCTGCAAACCTTAAAAGCTGCAACATTCAGAATGACTCCTTTTCATGTTCATTTCAACTTCCCATCGTGCTGTTCCAATTCTTCTTTTCAGATTGTCGTTTTCGATCCCTCTCCCATCCTCCCACCATGCCCAACATTGCAACATACAGTCCGTCTGGATTCTTGTTCCATGCTGTGTTAGTAACTGGAAATCCTTCATACCTTTATAAGCACAGCATTGATCTAGTCTCGTCCTTAATGTTAGTCCTTTGCTCTACTTCTTCCCACTGTAGGCTTTGTGCTACATTTCAGTATATAGCCAGAATCTTTGAACATTCCTCTGTTACCAGCTACATTATGCTCAATGCCATGGATGGAAATCCCTGGGGGGGGGGGGGGGGGCACACGTTTCTTCCCCATAGGGTTGAAATGTGAACCCAGAGGAAGGGATATAGGTGGAAGGAGAGCATGATTGTGGGAGAAATGTGTGTGCATCCAAGTGGGGCTCAGGGAAGAGAGAGAATTGGAGGTTGTAGTATTCATACTGTTGAGTGAATATGTGGAATATGACATGCTGTTCTTCCAGTTTGCGTGTGGCCTCAATCTGGTAATGGGGGAGGCACAGGGCAGAAAGGTCGGTATGGGATGGGGAGTTTTTTTTAATTTTACCTGCATACCAGCTGCTTTCCTCATGGGTTTGTTGCATTTTCTGACATGTCTGGTATTGGTCTGTTGGTCTAAAGTTAATTTTTTGGCATTGTTAGTGTTGTTTCCTTTAAAAACCCAGTTAATTTCTCTATGGCTGGGATTACAGTCTGTCCCAGGATGAAAAGCTGATGTTTAACAAGTGGCTGATATATTGGGCCAACAGTAGGATCCGTCTATAGGAGAGATTCCATCAGTGCAGAGGCATTAGATTGTGATTCAGTTTATGTCATTCGTCCATAGAAATAAAAAGTACAAACAAACCAAAACCTTTGAGGAAAGGTGTTTATATGGATGAATGTAAATATTAAAATATCAAAACCTCCAGTCAGGCCTGTAGCCCCTGGCAGTTTGACATTTAATATTTCATCTCGGACATGGTTTTATGACTGCATTAAAATGCGGATATCAAGATGACTTTCATTACAGTAAATTTGAACATTTGTGCAAAATGGTGGTTAGGCTGCACTAGGGATATTGTGCATGTTCTGGATACCACTCTAAAGGAAGGATGTGCAGAAAAAGGGGGCTGAAAAGGTTCACAAGGGTGGTGCCTGAACTGGAGAGCCTGACTTATTAGGAGAGATGGGATATTTTGGAATTGTTTTCCCTGCAGTAAAATAAGCTGATGGGGTAACCTTAAGAGAGGTATATGAATTTATAAGGGGAACAGTTTAGCTAGTTAGTTTATTTTCCCCCACCATTGGGGAATCTAAAACTAGAGGGCATAAGGTTTAAAGTGTGAGAGGAAAGATTAAAAGGAGACAGGAGGGGCAGGTTTTACAGAGTGTGGGTATATGGAATGAACTGCCAGTGGAGGTGGTAGAGACAAGCCAGTTATACAATAAAAAAAATTAAAACATTTCAACAGGTACATGGATAGGGAAATATTTTAAGAGATAATAGGCCAAATTCAAGCAACAGTTCAGTTTAGTCTATTGTCTCCTGTACCGAGGTACAGTGAAAAGTTTTTGTTGTGTGCTAACCGGTCAGCGGAAAGGCAATACATGATTACAATTGATCCATTTACAGTGTAAATGGGATTAACTTGAAAGCATCTTGGGCAGCATGGGTGACTACACCAATGGGCCCGTTTCAATGCCGTATAACTCGGATTATGATCTGAAATCATTAGAATGAGAGCCATATTTATGGAAAATATCAAAATAATTTTCTACTTATTTGAGGCATTTCCTCCACTGGCAATTTGGTATAAATAGTTTTTTTCTGAGAATGCAATTCTACAGTTGTAAGAATGAATCAAAAACAGAAGCTACATTGTCTATTTTACAGGGCTCTCGCTTAACTTTTTTTCCTATTCCCAGCTGGGCAACCTTGGCAGCTTTTTAGGTTGCCAAATGACAGTATAGGTGGTCATTTAAGATGGCTTGCATGACGCATGCGATAAAATGCTTGGACGAAGTGCGTAGTTACCAGTCGGAATTATTCTCAATGAAGCATTCGCATATTATTTCTGCTTCAAATAAAGTCACAAACTAAACATATTCACCAATCAAGACATGAAATATACCACAATGACATGCAGCAAAATTATAAGACAGTATTTCAACTCTTTTTACACATGGCAATTAATGCAATTTCTATTAGTTCTTTCCACTTCCAAACAAAAATGTGGTTGGATTATTCAGCGTATTATCAACCTGTGTCAATAAATCCTGGACCATGGTAACATATATGCGTACGTATAGTTGTGAATGTTGCTCATTAAGTAACTACAGTACTGATACTCCATATTAAGAGCATTGATTTGCCGTTAAAATGAATTCTGTTTTAATGTTTCCCGTGTTCACAATTTAATTAATCCATCTTTATGGATTAAAACAAATAATAACATTGAGAATTAAAACACATTTAATTGCATTCCGTTATCAAACATAGTCAATGTTCGCTCTGATGACATTTCCAGCACAATAGGGTCAGGGAGGAGTGTGTGTGAATCAGTGCGGGGTGGATAGATGGCGGGGGTGGGAGGGGTTAGAAGGCAGTCAGTGCAGAATGGTTGGATTGAGGCAGGTGAATTAGAACGTGTAGGTTGGAGTAGGTACAATTGTGCGGGGAGAGCGCCGGGGATGTCAGTGGTGTTGAATGGGGGGGGTTCAGTACGGGATGGATGGGGCTAGACAAATGTGCTGGAGAAACTCAGCGGGTGAGGCAGCATCTATGGAGCGAAGGAAATGGGCAACGTTTCGGGTCGAGACCCTTCTTCAGACTGTTCCCCCCATTCTTCTTGAATGGGAGGATCAGTACAGAATGGATTGGGGGGGGGGAGATCAGCGCAGGATGAATTGGGGGGGGGGGGGGGGGTTTAGTACAGTGTGGAACAGAGGGTCTGTGCAGGATGGATGGGGGATTACTACAGGATGAATGAGGGGTGGGGGGAAGGTGCAGGGTAAATGGAGGGTGGGTCAGTACGGGATGAATGCGTGGATTAGTACAGGATGAATGGCGATTCAGTACAGGATGGATGGAGGGGACGTTCAGGATGGATGGGAAAGGGGTAAGTACAGGGTGAATTGGGGAACCAGTGTAGGGTGGATGGGGGGGGGGAGGGGGGGGTGTGGCAGGAGAATCAATGCGAGGTGGATAGGGTGATCAGCGCAGGATGAATAGATGGAGGGGGGGTTAGATGGGGAGGGGAGCACAGGGAATGTCAGTGAGGACTGAATAGAGGCGGGAATGGGGATCAGTGCGGGATGGAGAGGAGGGATCCCAACATAAGGGGGTGGAGGGGGCGAGCGAGAGAGCGAGGTCAGCGCTCCTTGGACAACATCGCCCCGCTGCCTTGGCTGTTGGGAACTTCTCCCTCCTCCGCCAGCCAACAGCAAGGTGCGGGGCCGAGCAGCGCAGCTCAGAGATCCTATAGCTATAAGATCTTTGGTGCAGCTGCTTCAGACGAGTCGGAGCGAATGACAGGCTTCGCACAGCCGCGGCCGCGACAGCAGCTCCATCTCCTCCTCCTCCCGCCCCCCGCCCCACGCCCGGCCTGATAACGGCCTCTGCTTGTAAACAGGGAAGAGGAGGAGATGCTGTCGCTGCCGCTTTGCACGAATGACGGGCCCCGCTCATCCTCCTCCCTGATAGCGCGGGAGGGTTTGCTTTGAAAGCACGGTTAGCGGGTTTACAAGCAGAGGCCGTTATCAGGCCGTGCGGGAGGAGGAGATGGGGCCACTGTCGCGGCCGCTGCTGCCGCTGTGCAAAGCCCGTCATTCGTTCCGACCCTTCCTCATCCCGCACCGAGTATCTTTGCCCCGCACAGCCGTCGCCGACACGAAACGTTGCGTTCCTTTTCTCCAGAGATGCTGTCTGACCCGCGGAGTTACTCCAGTTTTTTGTGTCGGTACAAACCAGTATCTGGTTGCCAAGCCGGGCAAAATGACTCGGTGTTTAGGTTGCCCGGCAGCGCTTTGAGTGGTCATTGGCACCCGGGCAACCACTAATTTTGAGCCCTGTTTTACATCATGTTTCAAGTATCTGCAACGTTTTGTTTCTATTTTTTTTTCAAATCTGTATGTGGACATTGAATGTTAGTAAGCAGGGGTAAATTATGGAGCGTGGTGTACTTCTTCCAACAGAGCTGACTGGGCTGCACTGCTGATCTCTTCAGGCATTTTCAGGAAGGGGAAAGATAAGTTTGGTATTGGGCTTCGAGTTATCCCAATGTTTGAAATCTGACAGTCCCGTGAGAAGATGAGCTGTAGGAACAGTTTAAGAAATAACAATTCAGTGGTAACAATTATGGATCATGGAAACTTTATTGTCATTCAGACCTTTTGGTCCGAACGAAATTTTGCAATTTTACATATAATAAAATAACAAAACACACAATAAACGGTTACAACATTTATATGGGAGAAAGTCAGTTAGAGGGAAATAAACGGGTCAATGGAAGTGATGGGAATGGTCCAAAATCCAGTGTAAACTCAATAACAACAATGTCAGTTACAAAACAACATTTTGAGTAAAATTAGAGTTTAGTATGTATTGTCCTTGATTACTTTCGTGTGCCTGATCCAAAAGTATGAACATAATAAAACATTTTTGTGTTTTCTGCATTTTGATCTATAGCTTTTGTTTCTTTTTCAGAATTTAAATGAATACGTGACTGCATTTATTGCACTTAAACAAAAAATTATTGATACAGAGTAAGTATATGAACTAACGGCTCATGTTATCAAATATTTCATTATTTTCATATCAAGAAAGAATATTTTAAAAGCCTCAATTATTTCCATTCTACTTCTGCAATTGAGAATTGAAAGCTGCATCTTCAGTCTTCTGGCAGCTGTTTACTGATATATATTTGTGATGTTAATGTACTTAAAATCGTATTTGCAGCAGCACTGCGACTGCGTGACTTCATCTCTACAACACTGCCTAATTGCCTTCCACAGAAATCCACATATTTCCCTTTGTTACCTTGTGCACTTGAGGCATTCTAATGGCTATTGGTCACCTTTATCATCCATCCTACATAAACCTTAGCACATTCAAAGCTCTGCTATGTGTCTCATAGGTTGCAAAAAATGCCATCAGTTTTTAAATTCTCACCTTTACTTTTAAATTCCTTCATAATCTTGTCCCACACTATCTTCTAGATGCACATTTTTGAGAATTCAACCATCATCCAATTCTGAATAGGTATGATGCAAATCAACTCTCCCGTTGATTAAGTTTCCTTTGAGCGTACCTGTTTACAGCACTGTGTACAGTTGCTACCTTAGAGTCCCAGAGACTTGGGTTTGATCTTGATTACAGGTGCTGTTTGTACAGATTTTGTACATTCTTCCCGTGACTGCGTGGGTGCTCTGGTATCCTGCTGCATTCCAAAGATGATCCCAAAAATGTTTGTAGGTTAATTGGCTTCTGTAAATAGTTCCTAGTGTGTAGGATACTGACTGATTGCATCATGGCCTGGTTCGGCAACTTGAACGTCCAGGAGTGGAAAAGACTGCAAAAGGTTGTGACCACTGCCCAGTCCATCACCGGCTTTGATCTCCCCACCATCGAAGGGATCTATCGAAGTCACTGCCTCAAAAAGGCAGCCAACATCATCAAAGACCCACAAGCAAGAATTTCATTGTTCTATCTGGGACATATAACAATAAAACACTCTTGACTCTTGTCTTGAACTAGTGCATGGGTGATCATTAATTGGCACACTCGGTGGGCCAAAGGGCCTTTTTCAAGCTGTATCTCTAAAACAAAAAAAATATGGTTAATACCCCACTGAAACACCTTGAAACATTTTACTTTGTAAATGGCGCTGTCTCGTTTACAAATAAAGCATTTTTTTTTGCTAATACTTTCTCTAACATGAAATATGTTTCTCTTTCCAGCCGTGTTCTCACAGAATATCAGAAAAAATGTGATGATATCCTTTGTACATGCAGAAAAGGTGTAGTCAATATTGCACTTTAATTTCAGAAATGGAAAAGTTGTTAGTTTCCTTCTGTAGTTTCTGTTTTCTTAAAGGTACTTGCTTTATGAAATTCATAGTTTGCTGTTTGATTGTGCCAACTGTACTGATCTAGAAATGAGTTCCAATGCTTGTTTGCATGTTTTAAATGGCTTTAATAACATGCATTGCTACTTTTAATGATTTACTTTTTATGCTTAAAGTCCTTGAATCGGGAAGTAGCATTGATACTTCTGATTTAGAAAACTGGGTAATTTTTTGCACAAATTCTGAGCTGATATTCGAGTGCAGAGCAGAGGGTGTTACATTGACAACTGACAGACGAACCTGAGAGTTTTCCAAGCAGTTTTGTGAAAAGCTTTCATACTGCAGATGCACTTTTCGAAAACAGGCCACTCATACCAATTGGAATCATTGCTTTCTTGCCTGAAATGCTATAATTTGATGCACATATACAGACCCTAGTTTGGTACAAAAAAAAATCTTGTCAACAGACAAAAAGCTGGAGTAATTCAGCGGATCAGGCAGCATCTCTTAAGAAAATGAATTGGTTCGAGACCCTTCTTCAGACTGAGAATCTTTGGTTTAAACCAGCATTTGTAGTTCCTTCCTACACAAAGTTCTTTCAAACTTTTTTTTTTCAATTATTGTTAATTTGCTGAACACTAAAAATGCAGATTAAGTTCGTCAGCTGGTAAACATTTACCATTGCCAACAAATATATATTTAAACATCATAAATTCTAGGTGTGCATAAATACCAGCTGAATTTACAAAGCTATTTAAGTTAAACAAAGCAAGGTAGTTTGGCATGGTTTCATCTTGGTTTTTTTTAGCAAAGAATGAATTAGAATAATTATATCGATACCATAATCTTTTTTAAATACCTTTTTGTTCAGTTTATATTGAAGTGGGGGAGAGGTTATGTAATTTTGTTATTTAAGTATTCATTTAATTTCTTTTTGAAGGGTGAAAATCAATATACCTGAAATCTTTGAATGCAGCATACATTCTTTCAAAGATAATATCGCTGAAAATATAGCTGTTGGAATATCACAGATTTCCACAATGAATATGTGAATGACTTAAACAACCAGAAATTTATGTTAGCTTGAGAATCATTTTTGTTTAGAAGGATATGGGATAGTTCAACCAGAAAAAGTGATGGAAGCAGATTTAAAAGTAGTTTCCAAAAATAAAGTTATAATTAGGACAAGGTCATGTTGTTGTTGTTGCTTTTTTGTTTTGGATAAACAAATATAAATGAATGTCTTTCAGGGGACCAAGTATCAGCTTTATATGTTTTAGCATTCCATAAAGTGTCAGTACCTCCAGTTTCACCAAGTGAGGCGGGAAATGTGTTAAATAATGGATTATTGTCAAGAGTTCTATTCAATGTTTATGGTTTGGAATTTTTTGGAATTGATTTTACATTGTGTTCTTTACAGTAAAGTTTGCATAAACAGTGCCAAAGAACAACGAGGATATTTTGCTCTGTATTAAAAATCACCTCCGTGTTCGCACTGTATTAAAAATAATTTTAAGTATGGCACAGAGTAAATCTACTTAATTAATCTTGTGATATTCAAATAATTACAATAAAGTGTTTGAGTGCACTATAAATAATGTACATGCTTTAATATTTAGTAATTTAGTTTCTCATTCTTTTGTGTAAGTAAAAGATGTCTGAGATTTTCTTAACAGATTATTACAGCTCCAGAAAACTGAACGGTAAGGAATGTTTCCATTTTTTTGCAATACAATTGCATTATACAATTCTCTCAGAACTGGGGACTTTTAGCACTAAAGTTATTTCCATGAATATTCTTTGTGGGTTCCTATTTATTTTTATTTAATTTCATACAAACGTACCCTGGCCAGGTTGTCGAAAGAGGAAAGGCTTTACTTGCTTGGCTTGCATCCACTAATGTTGAGAAGAGTGGGAGAGGATGTCACTCATTATTTCTATTCGAGTATCGCTCATCCCAAGTTGTTCCCAGGGAAGGTGGTGACAACTGACTGGTTTGCCAAGCCATTTAAATAGGAGTCAACACAGGGTTGATTGAAGTAACTTAAAAAGACTAGAGAACATAAGGATGGCAGATTTCATCCACTTAAAGAAATACAGTGATTCTTGCCGATGAGATTTCACAAAGTAATTTGTACATTTTAGCTCGCCTTAAATGTTTTTTTTAAAGTTCATACTGGCTGCAGATGTAGTCCAATAAAGATGAATGACACTGTATGCTGAGGTACTAGGTTTGCTCTTTAAGGAGAGGTTGCCTAAACTTGGCCCATATTTTCTACAGTTTTTTAGAATGAAAGGAAATCTCATTGAAAGGTACAAAGTTTTTCCATTGCACAATGGATTGAATGCTTGGAATGTGTTTTGCCTGTCGAAAGGATCTAGGAATAGGGTCAAGGTCTCAGAATAAGGGATAGGCAATTTAAAACGATGATCGAGAGAAATTTATTCACTCAGACTTCAACTTTTGGAGACATATGTCTTAGCACTGATTTTATTCAGAATGGAATCAATAGATTCTGGATATTAAGGACAGCAAAGGAGTTGTGGCTATTTCAGGAAAGTAATGTTAAAGTAGATCAGTGGATCTTGACAAATGCTGCGACGGGTTTGATGTTTTTTATTCCTATTGTTTCTCTTTTCTGAAGTTCATTTTTCTCTGGTTAGTTCTAGATATGTCAGTTAGCTTCAGTAGCATCCCCAGGGAACATATATCATAATGTAAGTTTCAGTATCTTAAAGTGCTGGGAGCACTAGAGCCGAGACTAGTTCTATCCACATCTAATATCCACTCATATGCACTTTCAGTAAGAGACAAGATCGTAATCAAACAAGATGAGGGATAATAATTTCCTCATTGTAAGCACTAAAATGGAAAATACATAAATAAAACCTTTGAGCCGTTGAGTGATTACTTTTTAAAAAGAAAACACAAACTTTAAGAATTTTTTGGCAGAAAAGTCCACATTACCACCAAGATCCACATCCTTTTTCCCTCTTCTGAGATGACTTTTAAGCAAATAGTTATGACCAAATCCTGGTAAGATTCTACGTATTTATTTTTATTTTTGCTTGTGGTGTGTTTTAATCCCATTTTGCATTGTCCCATTTTTTTTTTCCCCTTCTGCAGAGATCGGAAAACACTCCGAGATCAACTGGACGAGTCATTACAAAGAAGTGTACCTCTGGAAAAATGCAAGGAAGAAATGGATGCAATGCGGGTAGAACTGGAAGAAAAGAGGGTAATATGATTTAGGATAAAATTGTTATTGGACTTCAAATTAGAAACTGGTGCTATTTTGGTTTTTGACTAATATATCTGTAATTACCGTATTTCCCGACAATGAAGACGCACCCCCAATTTAAGTTGCTACATTTTGAAAAAAGGATGGCGGGACAGGATCAAGGGTTTGGTTTAGTCCAGGGGTCGGCAACATCGCCTGCATGCCCCGGGACTGGCTGCAGTTCCCAGATCCCTCAAGTCCCTGGGACTAGCTGCAGTTCCCAGGTCGCCAGGAAGCCTGGCACGGAGCAGCCAGCCTTCCGCCCAGTAGCTAAACCACCACCACCGCCGGTTGCGCCTGTGCTGAAGGACACCGTGGCTGGCTGGAGGGCCGGCCGGCAGAGGGCGCTGAGGTGGTGGTCGGTTCCGCTGTCCGGTCCCGGCGGCCGCTCGCAGCTACCCGAGCTACTTCCCTCCCCGGCCACAAGCGCCGCAGCAGCAGTGAGTAAGTGAGTTGCCGGCATGATCCCCGACCCCCTCCTTCTCAGCGCACCTGCCCTCCCCGCAACTTTACCCCGGCGGCCCAGCCAATTTGTACAGCCCAGGCCATGCTGACCCGGGCCAGACTCCCCACGCTGTGAAAGGAGTTCACAGCGTCGTTGTGTTCCCCCCCCCCCCCCCCTCCCAGCACCGCTTCCCATCAGCTGCAAGCAATGAGGGACAGATTGGGCTATCCCTTTGGCTATCAACCTAACCTTCGGCCTCCAAGACGCAGGTAAATTTCCATGCCTTATTTTTGGGTAAAAAATAGCGTCTTCATTGCCGGGAAATACGGTAAATCTGAAATATTTCAACGTTTGGTGTAAATTTGACAAAATGAATGTCTTAGGATAATGGATTAAGTAATGCCAAAATCTCACTTTACAATAAAAGCACATCTCGGTGCACGATCAAGTATTAAAGAGTATTAACCAAAAAAAAGATTTACTCCACCATCCTTCCCATTTCTCAGTTTCTAATAAATAGTTTTGTGCATTTTCTGACAGAGTTCTATCAAGATGTATCAGCAGACACATTTAGAATTCAGTAAATTGGAGCAAGAGCAGATAAAAAATGATGCGTTGTGAGTAGTTTTCTTAATTGGCCCTCCATAAATTCTATTAATATACTTTAGTTCTCTTACCTTTTATAGCTTCAACACTATTTTGTATTTCAGGAAGAAGAAATTGGAAATGCGGATAAAGAAACTGGAAGGTAATTATTTTGAGAAGTTACTGTCAAAAAGTTCTACAGGAATCTGTTATAAGTATACACACGGAATTCTATCATTGGTAAATGTCCATCCAGTCTTTGGTAAAAAGCAAAAAATGTATACAGTGGAATGCAATATACAATATTGTATTTATCAAATTAAAGCAGATCCCACAGTATGAACTAAACCTTCCCCCCCCCCACTTCTTTAACCTACAGCAAGTGAAGATGTGAGACATTGATAGCCCAAGCAGAAAATATTTCAATGAAGAATCTGATGTTTCAAATTGATCTAATCTAAGTGGATAAATTTCATCTTGATAAAAAAAATATTGTGTTTCTGTTCAATTAAGTAGAACAGTCAATTATGACCAGAAGCATTCCTACTATTTGTCACAAATGTGAATAATTTGATTGTCTTGTTTGACTGCCCTGTGAATTAATTGCCACAATTTTTTTTTGGTTTAAAAAAAATTCCATTCTAATGAAGAAACGACGACTAAACAAAATGGAGAAATAAAGCAGTTGAAAAAAGAGAAGACAACGTTGGAAAGAAATTTAAAGAAAACTCAGGTAAACATAAAATATAATTTTAATTCCTCCCAACATCAAATGTTTCCATGTTAAACTTCACTTGCTAAGTTTTTGCACACTTACCAAACATATCTCTAACCTGCTGCAGGATCATGATATACTCTTCAAACATGTTTCTGGAATTTGTCTGTACAAATGGGTTGTAGGATTTGCCTACATTTAAATGTGCCAACTCATCTGCCAGGCTAGGCTTTTTGCTATCTGATGCTCTGTTTCCCTACAGAGTCTAAACAACATAAGGTCATTGACACCCGACCCACTGCCATGCCTGGATCGCCCTTGATGACGGGGAAGGTTTATGATTGCTAAGCAGGATTAAAAACCAGACCTACCATAGGTTGAATGACCTGCGAAGGAATCTGCCAGCCAAAGGCCATTCAAGCCTGGAGAGGAAACCATCTCACTAACCTGCCCAAAGAATTTCCAAGAATAAAAGCAACCAAAGGAACCTTGCATTTCAAGAACTTCTGTTTTAATCAATCACAAAGATGTGCTAGCAGACACGGTGACTTGAGACGGACTAGATGAAGATATTTGGTATTAAGGAGCTACAGTAAAACTCTAGTAATCTGACACGCTCACAACTTTAGTAGTGTATAGTTTATGCACACAACAGCAAAAAGCAAAATCACAGTGTGGAGCTGTGGTAAATGATTTAATTTATCTGGTAGATGCTGGGAGATAATGCACAAAGATGATGGGATGCCACAGCAATACATGAATATTTTTCCACCTTTACGTGAAATCTTTGTCATGAAGGTTTGTGTTTTTTTTTGAGAATGATAATGTTTTTCAAAATCAACAGGAAAAACTGCTAGTTCGACAGAAGAATGGTGTAAAAGGTAAAATCACAATATATATATATTCTTAAATACTTTTTTTTACCAATTTGGTGTGTAAGAGCTTTTTAATATGTCTGCAATATGTTTTGCAGTTTTGAAAGAGGCAGATTCAGAGAATTCCAGGCAGGAAGTACCAAGAGTAGACAAAAGTAAGTAATTCAGTTTTCATGTAGACTTTACATTATTCATGTTTTTATTTTTTAATTGTTTTCATTATGATTAACATATCACTATGGAAACGATTTGTATCTTTGCTCATAATTTAATAAGAATATATATTTTCATTAGGCTGTGAATAGCCAAATGTAAATGTACCAATTCCATATTTAATTGACAAGATGTGAGTATGCTGATTGTAAATACAGTTTATTTTAATACATACTAGCTTTGAAATGTTTCAATTATGTGCTAAGATGTGTGTAATTTACATTTGTTGAACTTTGGAATGAATAATCATATAATATTTGACTGAGCCTAAATGACACAATACATGAGAAATTGTTTATAAAAATCTCAACATAAACTGAGACACAAGATTGCAAATACTCTAGTCTGGAGCAAAAAAATCAAACTGCTGGAGGAACTCTGGTGCAACATAAATGATATTGGTGATCTCAAAAGTTCGAGTTATTTGGTGGTGTAGTCGGATATTCGCTGTTTTTGTTTAAAAGTAAATAAATATAATGAACATGATTTAAAATGTCGTTCCAATTTCATATTTTCTGCCCAACACCCTTGTTCTCCAAGAGCATATTGATATTTGAGGTATGCATTACTGTGCATACCTCATAATTTTCTAACCATTATTTTAAAAAGTGAAAGACTGGGGCCAATGTACCTGAACTTTCAACATGTGCTCTTGATAGGAAAGGATTCATATTGGGAACGTGGCATCAAATAATTCTGTTAAGTTTAATTAGCAAAGCTAAAATAACAGAAGGGTGCATTAACTGCTTTTTGTGTCAACAGATAAAGTGAAACTGTTACTTGATGAAATATGGATGTGCATTGAAAGGTCCAGTGTACAAGAGAAGCCAAGCATGGAAGCCATGTACAGCCCAGGTGTGCACAATTGTTTAATCCTTTAATTTGGTTATAAGCATTCCTTCTGTTCATCGTTAGAAATTAAGTGATTGTGATGGTTGGTTGGGAGTGATAAGCTTGTTTTATTGTAATATGTTCCATTTGAAAAGCAATAACATTTTATTCTATACATTATAGATACAAAACCAAAATCATGGAAAAAATGCAAGATTCTTAACAGAAATGGAATTAACCCACGTCACAGCAGTCCACTGAAAAAAGAGCCATCATCTTCATCGTTGCAAAAGCTGAAATGTGACCAGGAAAATAATAATCAGAGTGAACTGGATAAGTGTCTGATTGATGAAGGACTGAAAAACAATGGTGACAATACTTTCTGTGATGAAAAAACTGTAGAAGTGATGAGACATCAAGATCCTGTTGACAGTTCAAGTACAGATACTGATAGTGACAATGAAAATGATGCTGAGCAAGATGCTTTAAGTCTACAGCTGCAAGAAATTCTTTTTTGGACACAACCTCTTCCACCTCAATTGTCTCCATTGCCATATTCGACATCTTCTGGAAAGGCAAGTGTAAACAAATGTTGCACGTTATTAGAGAACAGTTTTATACATTTTATCAAATAATTCCAATAGCTATAACCTATAATTTGTTAGATCATTGGGGTCATGGTCATGCAGCATTTAAACAGGCCCTTCAGCCTAACTTGATCATGCTTACTTACTAAGATGAATCTCTAAGCAAGTCTCATTTGCCCACATATGTCCCATGTCCCTCTTATTGTTTCCTGTCCATATGTCTGTGCAAATGACTTTTGAATGCTATTGTGCCTTCCTCAACTATTTCCTCTGTCAGATCCAAATACCCACCATCCTTTGTGTGGAAAAAAAGTTGCCCCTCATGTTTCCCTCATCTTAAACCTAGGTTTTCTATTTTCTAATTTTCCTTGCCCTGGGAAAAATCTGCACTTTCACTGTATGCTCTTCATGATTTTATAGACCTCCACACAGTCTCTACTCAGTCTTCTCTGCTCCAAGGAATAAAGTCCTAACCTGCCCAACTCAAGCCCTCCAGTCCTGGCAACATACTCGTAAATCATTTCTGCAACGTCTCCAGCTTAATCGCATCAAATACTTCAAGTATGGCTTTGCCACTGTCTTGTCCAACTGTAACATAAAGACCCAACTTCTATAATCAATTCCCTGGCTGATGCAGATCAGTGTGCCAAAAGCCACTTTCACCATCCTATTCCCCTGCAATGCCACATTCAGGGAACTATGTAGGATTCCTAGATTCCTCTGCTCTTTAACGCTCCCCCAGGACCCTGCCATTCATTGTGAGGTCCTGTCCTAATTTGACTTCCCAAAATGGATTTATCTAAATTGAACTCCATTAGGTTTTTGCCAACCCTCTTGCCCAGCTGATCAAGATCCCACTGAAAATCCTGCTGTGAGGTAGAATAGAAAATTGCAGCTCAGTTTGTTCTGTGCAATAATTAGGCAGGATCTGATTCTGTGTATAAATGTATTATCCTAACACTTTGCAAATCCCCCTGGATCAGACCCTATGGTTTTTGGCGGGGACATGTCCACCAGTTGGGCGATATCCTGCAACAGTCACAGGGGTTATTGCTTTAATAGTAAAATATGGTGATGATAAAATTGAGTTTAAATAGTTTACCATATAAATTCTGCAGTATAATAAGGAGAAAAAAAATCTACAGAACAATTCAGCCTGACCCATCCTAGAAAAGTTGTCCATCCATTTTCTCCAGAGATGCAATCTGACCTGCTGAGTTACTCCAGCATTTTGTGTTTATCAAGGTGTCTGGGAGTCTAGGCTGTGGGCCGAGGTCCTTTTTCGTTTAAGTTTGTGACCTTCTTTCGTGTGGCGTGCACAGCCTAAAGTTGTTGGACAACTTGTTTTATTTCATCTTCCGTTTGTGCACGTCGAGTTGATTGCATTAGTTGAAACGGGTCATGGTTGCCTCCTAATTACATCAAAACAGTAGCAAGGTTTCGAAGGAATAAAGGTAATGCTAACCTTGCTGTTAATTTTGTTTTGCAATTGATTTATCTTTGTAAAGTTATGATGCAATTAAGCAAAGGAGATTGATTCCTACTTTTAGAGCCCAAATGTGCTAATTGGGGGGAAGAATTATTTATTTGTTTATTTTCTCAGTGCCACCTTTACTGATATAAATTACCCATTTACTCACTCTGGCATAACTAGTAAATCAGATGGTCAGAATTTCACATCTTTAGAGCTCAGTATAAGTGGTTATCTTTTCACAATGGACCAGTGGAGATACAATGTTTGTATGCCTTATCATGCTTAGGCGTTCTCCAAGTTTCGCAAGAGGCAATCACCTTGTGTGTATTGTCAGCATGACTGAAGCATGTCTGAAGCATGTCAATTAATGGTATTTGATGTTTTGCTGACTGATGTGTGGAAGTATTGCAGAGTAAAGCTAAATGATATTCACAGATAACTTTAGCCCAAGAACATTTCAAGTAAAAAGTGGAATTAAAATTCATTTGGAAAGGGTAAAGGTGCAATTTGAATAGAGTAGGGGAATCATTTCTGGTGCTGCTTTTAAATAGCTATAATGGTCTAAAATGAACAAATATGTTATTTTAATAAATCCCATAAGTACTGAATTCCATCTTGAGGCAAATGTGATTTTACTGCCAGTCGTGCCCACTACCTACCTTGGTCTGAAACTCGTTAAACCTTTACTGAGATGTTGTCAAGGTCAGTGACCAGTCTCAAACTCATGGCCTAATAATCAATGTTTGTATGGAGATCTTCACTGGCAAGGTAATTGCAAAATTTTCTAGTACAAATGTTAGTTTGTCACTAAATCCATACTTGCACATCAAGTGTCAATCTTAAGAACTTCTTTCTGCCTTGCACAACTATAAGACACATTGCAAATTGCAGTATCCCATTATGCTTCAACTCGGGATAGAAATTCAGCATGGCCTGAAGGTTGACCCCCTTGTCTTTGAACCTCTTGCTGGGAAATCAAGTGAACCAAGTGATATCTTCAGATGCTGAAAATCTGAAACAAAAAATGCCGGAAATATTCGGCAGGTCAATAGACAATAGGTGCAGGAGTAGGTCATTCGACCTTTCGAGCCATTCAATATGATCATAGCTGATCAACCCCAATCAGTACCCTGCTCCTGCCTTCTACCCATATCCCTTGACTCCGCTATTTTTAGGAGCCCTATCTAGCTCTCTCTTGAAAGTATCCAGAGGACTGGCCTCCACCACCCACTGAGGCAGAGAATTCCACAGACTCACAACTCTGTGTGAAAAAGTGTTTCCTCATCTCCGTTCTAAATGGCTCGCCCCTTATTCTTAAACTGTGGCCCCTGGTTCTGGACTACCCCAACATCGGGAACATGTTTCCTGCCTCCAGCGTGTCCAAACCCTAATAGTCTTATATGTTTCAAAAAGACTTCCTCTCATCCTTCTAAATTCCAGAATATGCAAGCCCAGGCGCTCCATTCTCTCAGCATATGACAGTCCGGCCATCCCGGGAATTAACCTTGTGAACCTACGCTGCACTCCCTCAATAGCTAGAATGTCCTTCCTCAAATTAGGGGACCACAACTGTACACAATACTCCAGGTTGCAAAACTGCACACAATACTCAAGCAGCGTCTGCGGAAAAGAAACAAGTTAACATTTTTTTAAGAAAGAACTGCAGATGCTGGAAAAATCGAAGGTCGACAAAAGTGCTGGAGAGATCTAATGTTCTCCTAATTCTGATGAAGGGTCTTCAACCCGAAATGTTAAATCAGTTTCTGTTATCACAGTTCGTAGCATTTTCTGTTTTTAATCCCATGATGTACATGTCTAGATAAGTGGTTAATGTCATGTTGCTTTCAAATAAAAACAATTTGAATGTCAAATAAACATTATTTTATTTCCTTCTTGTGCAGCAAAGCATATTTGGAAACATTACGGATTCAAGTGATGATGAAGGTGCTCCTAGAAGGATCTGCAGCGAGGGTTTTTTGGAGGCTGATCATCCTGATAGTTCTGCTTGCTCCGAGGCAGTGACAACTGATCAGTCATCTTTGACAGAAGCAGGCAATTCTGAAAGTACACCCGAAGAGTCATCTGCTGAGAAAATGGATTGCACTAAGACTGAAACTGAAAACGTGAACACAGAGGGTTTGGCTAACACCAAAACAGAGGATGAAGTGTCATACCCCTCTTTGATTGCTGGAGATGCTCAATGTAGAAGTGAGAACAATACTGAAGCACAGTCATCACTTGAGGAGACACAAATTAACTCTGTCATGACCACCTCAGAAATTCAGTGTGTTCATACACTTCTCACACTTAATGGTTTTCATGAAGAGGATATGACATCTCCACAGCACAATTATCCCGAGGAGTTGCAGGAGAATGACGACTCAAAAAATACTGCAGTTTTGGTTACACCTAACCGTAAAATCGTGGAACTGACAAGTTCAAATCCAAACAGCAAAAATGAAGTTAGAATACATGCACATCTTAAGGAAGGGGACACTGAGGATCTTATTTTACACGAAACTGATTCTTCTGGACAGCTAGTTACAACCTCTGAAGAAATGGAGGTGGAAGAAATCCAATACAAAACGTCTGCAAGTGACAGTCAAAAAAATGAATGTACCAATGCTTCTGTGTTGGTTTCTGATAATGAGCACACAAAATCAATGGATGTGGCAAAGGGGCCAACAGATGTTGACATGATGGAAGTAGTAATTTCACCTTCACAGCTTAACAGTACTGTGGTAAATGGTGTTAGTCAGGAACAATGCATTCCTGCCAAGGAAATGGAGATGGAGGAGGTTAATTGCAGTAGTTTTAAATCTGACAAACTGCATGCTGAATGTACTCCGACTTCACTGCAACCAGTTGATGTGGAGTTTCCTCAAGGAGAGTCACCATTGGAGGAGCAAACACCTAAAATGACGGACATACCACTAAAAGCCGAGGGTTATTCTTCTGTGGAAACTGGTGTTTCTCAAGGCAGTTTTAAGACTTTAATTTCTACAGAGTTAATGATGGAGGAAAATAATTCTGCTGATTCAATATCCCCAAGTGAAAAAGATAAATCACCACTAAATTCACCGCTGGCCTCAGACGTTGAGGACACTTTTAATAAATTTGAAGTAAAAGAGCAAAGCAAACTTAAAAAAATGAAGGAGTTAGTACTGCCTGGACATTTGGACTGTTCGACAGAAACTGATCAATCTCTGGATGAGTCAAATAAATATGTTTCTGTAGAGAATAAAGGGAAAGAGAATATTAATTATGTAAACTTAATATCTAATAATCTAAAAAATAAATCAATAGTAACTTCTACCCTACATAATGCCACTGGAGCAGAGGAACAAAATAGGCTTGACAGAATGAAAGGAACAACTGTACTTGTCACAATTGAGAGTTCAAATACTGAGAGTGGATCCAAAGACTCTGTTTGTGCTAGAGATGTACTTGGTCCCACTTATTTTAAGGATGAACTTGCAGTATCTTCAGAACAAGGATTTATTCAACAGAAACGATCAGACTCAATAAAGGAGACGAGCAGTTCTGTGGACATGGCTTCTCCGGATATTGATGGTCCACAGGTAACTGATGTCACCCAAAACAGTTCAAAGTGTGATGTTCATATTAGAGACATGGAATTAGATTCCATTGAGCCTGGATGTGACAGACCGAAAGCTGAATGCATTGCAGCTTTAGTCCCATTCAATTCTCAAGTCAAGTCTGCGATAATAGATCAAGATTCATTTGGCCAAGAAGAGGAATGTTCTCCACATGTTGAGTCTGATAGTTCAGTGTCACTAGGTTTTATTTTGGGTGAGGAGGAGTACATTTCAACTGAGGAGAAAGAGGAAGAAACATTGAAAATATCTACACCTTCTCAATGCGCGCTGATTTCAATTCAGTCCTGCAATGTTGAATGGCAAAGAAATTCTATGATAAAAGACGATATTATTACCAAAAGAAAAGAAACATCTATATTTCTTATGCCTAACACTTCTGTGGTAACTGAACCTTCTCAGGACAATTCCAGAAGGTGCACTACTACTAAAGAAATGCCCAATGAACATGAAAATAAGGATAAACTTTGTGCACATTTCAAAAGCGTTGAAGTTACTGAATGTGAAAGCCAAGCTGATAAACAGAAAGATCAGTTAATGGAAAATAATGAAATGGAGAGAAGTGAAATGGGAGAGGTAAATCATACCCTGAAACCATCAGGGGATTATTTATCTTCTGGCCAGACCTCCCCCCATTTTGATGCCTCAGATGAATCCTCAAGACTAAATGTGGCACAGAATATTGCCGAGCAATGTCCTGCTCGTTTTGGGCAGGTCGTAGCTGCAGATACTTCAAATAATGCAGCTTTGGAATTTGAGGAATATTCCAGCATAGAAAAAAGTAAGGATGAACCTTTAGGAAAAGCACTCCTTGGTAATGGGATCCAACAGCCAGTTCTGAAATCTTGTTCCCCTTCAAAACAAATTTCTCAGATGAATCAAGGCCCTCAGACCCATGAGACGGGAGTCTCAACACTGGTTAGGAAAATCAAGAAAAGAAAGCAATGGAAAGCAATCAAAAAGAGTCCAACATCCATTAAAGATACACAGAAAACTATTCATCATGAATTGGATGATAAGGATATGACAACTGAAATTGCCATACCAGAAAAAAAGAGGGTGCTTGAAGTTCAGGCTCAGAATTGCAAAACTGAAGTTGGGCAGCATGGCCTCTCTGTTAATAAGCACATTACTCTTTGTGGTATTGACTTCCCTTTTGATTCTGAAAGTGCATCAGCTTCTAATGAAATCGATTGTAATAATAAAAGGACAACAAATGTTGCAGAAAAGTCAACAGCTAGCCATCCTGACTGCAATGAAGGTAAAACTAAACAGCTGACTTTAGATAAAGGGCTTTCACAAGGCCCCTGTCAGACTCCAACACTTAACATGCACAACAATACAAATGTAAATTATGAAGCTGCAGGAAATGGTGATAATGCTATGTCAGTAGAATGTGAAGATTCAGATTTGGATAACCCTTCACAAAAGGTTTGTGACAATGAAACTTACTTGGAAACAAGCCCTAAGAGTGACTTGTTAGGCTGTACACTGAGAGAAAATGAACATTTGGAAGGAAAAGCTAGCAATCGAGATTATCCCGTGGATGTGGAGATATCGGAAAATTCCTCTGAAGTCTGTTCCTATCAGGATACTAGCATTTGTACGAAAGAAAACCTTGGCATTGAAATGAACAGTAAGAGCATTGGAATTACTGAGGAAATGGCTAATTTCAAGGCGAGTATGAATAAAGTCAATAGTTCTACAAACAATACCATAACAGAAGGTTCCAATTACATGCCGCCAGTACAAAAAGTAGATAATTCAACACAAACAGAGTTAATATGTAATGGTTCACAAGTTGTGCATTTTACTAGGAATTCTTCGAATACTCTTTCTCAGATCTGCATTAAAAAAGATGATAAAGATAAATTTGCACTGGCAAATAATGTTTCTTCCCTTCCTGATGCTACTTCAGGCCACCAGAGGTCTATTAGTTCAGCATCAGTGCATGAGAAAGAGGCATTATGTGAAAGTAAAATTGATGGTGCAGTGAATTTGAAGTCTTTTAGAACTTCAGTAGGTAATCAAACCTGCAAGACTGCAAGTGGCAGGAAAGGACATTCAAATAAGATTTTACAAAATGCTTTGATTGATGGAGATGCACAACAAGATGCCGGCTTACAAAAATCAGAAATACGGTCTACCTACAAAAGGCGTGCAGCTTTAAGAAGAAAGAGCAAAGGTTTGGATCCAAACAATCTACCTGTAGTTGTGAATACCGAGGTTTCCACTCCAGTATTTTGCATGCAAGAAATCCATCAAGTGATGTTAGAAATGGGGCAACCTCTGCCACCGTTATTGCCACCACTTGTAGCCACACCTCCAAGAACCATAAGATCTACAAGAATACAATCTCCTCGTCTTGCATCATCCAATGCGTCATCTTTGTGTTCCCCTGAGGATGACTTTGTTTCTCCTTCAAAAGAGATCTCAAAGACGGCTTCAATTTCACCTCTGTTGGATCACTTACAACAAAAGTCTCCTCCAACCCATTCCCCATCCCCTTTAGAACTTGCAAGAAATGAAAGAATCCAGTCTTCTCCATTACAGTTTTGCACTACAACCCCAAAGCATGCCGTTCCTGTGCCTGGGAGACTACCTCAGTCTGCATCAGCGTCAGCAGGTTCAGCTTTACCTCAGGAGAATTCTGTGAAAATTCTGGATGCTATGTATCCCAATCTCTCTGCCCGAGCACGAACTTTAAATATTCTCCGTGGTAATGTTCAGCTTAGCATGCGTGGCTCTGCAGGTGGTGAGAACCAAACCGGTCCAATGAACCAAATCATGGGGTTCAAAGCAATCAATTCAACCCCAACTGCATTTGTAAAAGCAGGAAGCAATTCCAGGTCTGAAGGGTGTGTTAAAGAATTGGAGCAGCAGAAGCCAATTAATGTTAGCATGTCAGGTGCCGTGGAAAAATCCAAACAAGACCAAAAGGCTACCAAAAGATGTGCAGAAAATGATGTAGCAAGCAGAGCTAAGAAAGTGAAAACTGAAAGCAATTGTCAGCATGAGGATTATACTTCTGATTTAATCGCCCCAAAAGTGTCCTCCACTGTAGATGGTGTTCAACAAACCAAACCACTTTGCAATAGGGCCATAGAGCCAAAAATAACAAATACAACTGAAGTTATCTCCCAGCCTTGTGAACCTGTTAATGCAAGTGAAGAGGCTGTAGCCAGTGCCTTAAAGAAAATTACTGAATCCTGCTTTGACCTACTCCCTGTTATACGCAGCCATGTGTTTGTTGGGAACATTCCTCAGCTCCCAGTACTGCGTGATGAAGAGAAAGAAGTGATTTATGAATTATGTGGCAATAAGGTAAGCATGTGGTTTGTTCTGTTACTCTGCTGAAGTAAGAGATGATCCCAATGTCAAATTAGTTTTGTGGTGGTAATTGATATAGAAACATAGAAACTAGCAGGAGCAGGTCATTCGGCCCTTCGAGCCTGCACCACCATTCAATATGATCATGGCAGATCATCCAACTCAATATCCTGTACCTGCCTTCTCTCCATATCCCCTGATCCCTTCAGCCACAAGGACCACATCCAACTCCCTCTTAAATATGGCCAACGAACTGGCCTCAACCACCTTCTGTGGCAGAGAATTCCACAGATTCACCACTCTCTGTGTGAAAAACGATTTTCTCATCTCGGTCCTAAAAGACTTCCCCCTTATCCTTAAACTGTGACCCCTTGTCCTGGACTTCCCCAACATCGGGAACAATCTTCCTGCATCTAGCCTGTCCAACCCCTTAAGAATTTTGTAAGCCTCTATGAGATCACCCCTCAATCTTCTAAATTCCAGCGAGTACAAGCCGAGTCTATCCAGTCTTTCTTCATATGGAAGTCGTGCCATCCCAGGAATCAGTCTGGTGAACCTTCTCTGTACTCCCTCTATGGCAAGAATGTCTTTTCTCAGATTAGGAGACCAAAACTGTACGCAATACTCCAGGTGTGGCCTCACCAAGACCATGTACAACTGCAGTAGAACCTCCCTGCTCTTGTACTCAATGTGTTATGGATGATGAAATATTGAACATTTCAAATAATTCCAGAGAACAATGAAGTGGATTAAAGTTTCTCTGACCATTGCTCTGAGGTTTAAGATGACGATTTTAAAATTTCAATACCATCCTCCTCTACTAATATTCCTTTATTTCCTTAATATCCAAAAATATTTTGATTTCAATTGAATATAATCACTACTGAGGCTCCACGGCCTCTTAGAGAATTCCAAAGATTTGCTGTTATAGTCATAGAGTACCGAAACAGCCCTTCGGCGTAACTCATCCAATTTGACCAAAATGCCCAGCTAAGCTAGTCCCATTTACCCATGTTTTACCCTTGCTCTGAGTAAAAACATTTATTCTCATCCTGCACTGAATAACCAAACCCTCATTGTGCGTGACCCTGGTAAAACTCCATAAGAATCTTTTATGGTTTCATATCTTCATTGTTCTAAGCCAGGAAGTATAGATCCAGTAACTCAGTAGGACAGGTAGCATCTCTGGATAGAAGGAATGGGTGACATTTCGGGTCAAGGCACCAAGACCCGAGACGTCACCCATTCCTTCTACCCAGAGATACTGCCTGTCCCGCTGTTACTCCAGCATTTTGTGTCTATCTTTGGTGTAAAGCAGCATCTGCAGTTCCCACATACACACTATTGATCCAGTCTTAGCCTCTCCCCATACTACAATATTCCCATTTCCAGCAATCCCCCGCGAACCTTTCAACTCTTATCATACATATGTCCTTGCATAGGAAGATTAGGCTCCTATACAGTATAACAGGTGCTATTTCACCCGAGCTCTATTTATTTGCAATGTTTTTGTATTCAAATCCGCTTGCAATAAAAGCCAACGTATCATTTATTTCTTAATTGCCTGCAAATTTACTGTCAGTAATTTATGTATAGGGGCAACTGGGTCTCTCTGAGCACCAACACCTTTCATTATCTGACTATTTAAAACAATTATTCCACTTCTATATTTTTCTTTCAAAGTGAATGGTTGCACAGTTGTCCCACATTGCATTCCATAAGTATATCCGTGCACATTTGCATGGTTTGCACAGCCCCCTATTAGTCTGATAGCGTCCTAAAACCCTGGGTGTTTTTTTCAACCCACACTGTCACCCAGCTCTACATCAGGAAGAGAAACTGATTGATTGGGACAAAAGTGATTAGCACCATATAATATCTTCAAGAGACATTTTGTACTGTTTAAAGAATGTCTCTGCTATTCATACGAAACAATGGCACCTACATTTCAATATAAATGTCTAATGTGAAGTAGGAAAGAACTGCAGATGCTGGTTTAAATCAAAGGTAGACACAAAATGCTGGTGTTACTCAGCGGGACAAGCAGCATCTCTGGAGAGAAGAAATGGGTGCTGGAGTTACTCAGCGGGACAAGCAGCATCTCTGGAGAGAAGAAACCCATTCCATCTCTCCAGAGATAGTGTCTGTAGTGGCAGATTATTATATTGTTCACGAGATTACTCCCTCTAGCCACTTAAGAGAACATGGGGTAAGGAGAATGTCGTGTTTCGCATGTCAGCTTTCCATGAGACTTTCAGAGCTTCTCGAAAGATAAATCTTCATAACAGTCTTTTGATTAATAATTTCTTTATTGTTGAAAAAAAATAGTAAGATATTCATCCAACCTTCTTCTCTGATTCGTACACTTTAATCTTCGTCAAACACCAACATATCGCTTTTAAACGTTAGAAAACTCTTCGCCTCGGCAAAACTCCACATGGTCGAAGGGTATTTCTTCTTGCCACGTTGAGCTCTAAAACTAAATGCATTTTGTGCCTTCCTGCTATTGTGAAGTGTTTTGCTTATCCATAACAAAATATACAGGTTGCAAGGAAATTTCTAAAGGCATTTCATGATAATAGCTGTTAAAGCCGAATATACCCATCTGACAGGTTAAACATTACACTAACTGACGAGAGAAGGCCAAAGGACATAACTGCAACAAATGTTCTTTTGGTAATATTTGGTAATTATTGAACAATTTCTTTTCTTCGGTATTCACCAAGGAGAAGGATATTGAACTCGGTGAGTTAAGGGGAAAAAGTAGAGTAGCTATGGAAACTATGAGATTCAAAGAGGAGGAAGTACTGACACTTTTGAAAAATATAAAAGTGGATAAGTCTCCAGGTCCTGACAGGATGTTCCCTAGGACATTGAGGGAAGTTAGTGTAGAAATAGCAGGAGCTATGACAGAAATATTTCAAATGTCATTAGAAACGGGAATAATTGGCGTGGGAATTAAAACACATTTGATTGCATTCCATTATCAGACATCGTCAATGTTATCTGTGAAGACATTTCCAGTACAATAGGGTCAGGAAGGGGGGTTGTGTTGGCAGTCTTGAATCATTTAAGATGTGACCATGGGTTCCCACAAGAATTCTGTGGGGCCTCAATTATTCACCTTATTTGATAATGATGTGTGTATGTGGCCTTCTTATCTCCAAGTGACCTGATGATACAAATTGCAACTGTTAATATCCACCTTCAATTTCATGCTGCCACCCATATTCCTACAAAATGCTACTTATCATTTTGAGGAATGTGGTTGGCAGCATTAATTCGCAGGTGGATATTAACAGTTGAAATAAAAAGGAAAAATGGTACCAAATAGATTCCAATTCAGGTAAATTTAAATCTGATTGCACTTTGGCTGAAAAAAGTTTCCCTTTTAAAGACGGTGTAAACCAACTTTCAGAGTTCAAGGAATTAAAGGCTCTAAAAATGTTATGGAGAAATACAGCAAATAATGTGAAAGGGTAATGGAAATGGACCTTCATTTGGAGCATTGGAGAACAGGTGGTGTAGATTGGTTACTTCTTACTAACCAATTATCGTGGTTGTTAGTAGAAGCTCCGCCTACTATGCGGTTTATATTATCAGAAGTCTGCTTAAATAATACAGTCTGAGTAGCTGCTAGTTACTGTGACCACGCAGATGAATGCTGTGAGTGAACTTTAATAAACATGTGTTGTACCTTGATATGCGTACGACTCAACACATTACATGGTGTCAAGAAGTAGTTTCTTACCCACCCCATTTAAGTTTATCGGGTTTTATTTATTTCTCATTGTTTATGTGCCTGTTTTCTTCATCATGGCAAACTCATCTCGCAGTCCTGGTCCTCTGATCCTTGACTCTGACTCTGATATCGCCAAACGATGGCGCCTTTTTGACTCACTACATTCGTATTGTTCATCGCAACGATCCGCCTGAGGTACGTGTTTTCGTACTCTTAAACCTTGCTGGCGCTGAGGCAATGAAGCGTGCGGATCATTTTAGACCAAAATAATCTGGTCCAGGTGCCTACAGAAACGAGTGATGACTCTGCTGTTCTACTTGCGAAGTTCAGGCAGCTATGTGACCTCCCTTCGAACTCTATCATCAAACGCACCAAGTTTTTTGCTCGTTTCCAACAGCAGGGCGAACCCATCGAGTGCTTTTCTCAGCGATTTGAAGCACATGGCTGCGCGCTGACGTTTTGAGAATTTATGCGATCTGATCCGCGACAAACTCGTTGGAGATATGCTCAGTGACAAAGTGAGAGACGAGCTGCTTCGACTAAATCAAGTCGAACACTGTACTGACTAAATCAAGTCGAACATGCCAACGGATTGCTGAGATAATTGCTTCTCAGACAAGGACTGTAACCTCTGGGCAGAGCTCCCAGTATAGTGTCAACCTTACCGATACATCCTGTCGTAACAAGCTTTCCCCTCCCTGGCAGCAACAAAGATCTGCTGCTCGATGCCCTAATTGTAACAATTCCCATGCTCCAGGTCGGGTATTCTGCGTTGTTTCCACTTGGTGGTTGCTACGAAAAAAATCAAGGAAGAAATCCGTATCGGCGTCAACCCCAAGGTCCTCAACACAGCAATCAAACGTCCGCACTACCCTATGCGAACGGTAGAGGAAGTTGTTGCTCAAATAGGTAACGCATCCGTGTTCTCCATTCTGGAAGCCAAAAGTTCATTTTGGCAGATCCCGCTGGACCCAGACTCGTCCAATCTTACTATGTTCAGATCCTCCTTCGGCCGTTACAAATTCCTGAGCATGCTCATTGGCATCAACTCTGCCAGCGAGGTCCTCCAGTGCATCATGGAACAACTGTTTGCTGGGTATCCGTGCGCCATCATTGTTGATGACATTCTCGTTTACGGGCGCGACTTGGCTGAGCATGACGCCAATCTGAAGAGAGTGCTGGACCGTGCCAAAGACCTTCAGCTCAAACTCAATCCCCTGAAATGTAAGTTTCGGGTCCAGGAAGTTACCTATGTTGGGCATGTTTTCACAAGTGGTGTCTCAGACCAGATCCATCAAAAACTACTACCATCAAAATGCCAGTTCCTACTGACGTTTACAAAGATTTCTTGGTATGTGCAGCTACCTCGTGAAATTTATTCCCAACCTCAGCAATATATCTGCCCGCCCCCCCCCTTGCGAGAACTGACACACAAAGACACTGAATGGACCTGGTATCCACAGCATCTAAGAGCTTTTGATATCCTCAAGTTGCAGCTGGCCAGTGCACCCACCCTCGCCTACTTCACTTTAGAGTTGCCAGTGACTCTCATATGTGATGTGTCCCAGTACGGACTTGGCGCTGCCTGCCTACAGACCACCATCGATGGCGACTGCAAGCATGTTGCATATGCCTCCCGCACACTGACGGACATTGAACAATGTTATGCACAAATTGAAAAAGAGTTACTTGCACGATATTCAAATACTTTATTTTGGGGAAATCTGTAACTATTGAAACAGACCACCAGCCACTGGCCACTATCTTGAATAAACCCATCCATGCTGCTCCGGCTCGCCTGCAACGGATGATGATGCAGCTGCAGCGTTTCGATTTCAACGTTGTCGACAAAAAAGGCAAGGACATGCACATAGCTGACACGCTATCAAGGGCCCCACGCAAAACCAGCGAACAACAACCCTCTGAACAGGACCACACTACTTGGTTTGTGACGAACTGGTGTTACAGAACGGGATTATAGTCAAGGGTCATAAAGCAGTTGTCCCAGCCAGTCTCCGGGACAAGTACTACGATGCTGTCCACAGGGGCCACCCCGGTGTAGAGGCAACCTTACAACGGGCACAGAGCATGTTTTACTGGCCTGGTATGACCAAGTACATACCTGACAAAACTGAGGTCTGCACCATGTGCAAAAGCCTAACGCCACACCAGCAGAAACAATCCTTACTATCGCATCCGGTTCCTCCTCTGTCGTGGTCCACGGTAGCCGCCGACATATTCGTATCGCATGGGAAACATTATTTTGTCTCGTCGACTCATATTTGGGCTGGTTCGAGATTGACCTACTCCAAATCATCACATCTGAAGCAGTCATCCAGAAGTTGCAAAGTCAATTCTCCGTGCACGGTTCCCCTGCACGCCCCCTATCCGACAACGGCAGTCTTCACCAGTCAGCTCTTCAGAAACTTTGCTCAATTATGGGACTTTCGACATATCACCAGCAGCCTTGAGTTTCCTCAGTCCAACGGATTCGCCGAACGGGCTGTCCGGAGCGCAAAACAACTAATGGAGTTTTCTTATCTTGCAAAATCCGACGTCTACCTGGACTTGCTCAACTTAAGAAACATTGACCGCGATCCCATACTGGGATCTCCAGCCCGACGACTAATATCTCTCCAAACCCGTGCTGCCCTGCCCGTACCCCAGCAGCTGTTGCAGCCACAGGTCCGTTCACCACCCGCAGTCCAGAAATAACTACATATGAAGCGGGATGCGCAAAAACTATCTTTTGACAAGTCCAACAAGCCACTTGAACCTCTCTCCAGTGGACAGGTTGTTCGCTTCCAGACCAACAAGGCTATGGTCAATCCACAGCCCTGCTAAAGCTCTTACTTGGTAAGCGCAGGTGGGGGCATTTACAGAAGCAACCGTCAAAATCTTCTTCCTGTGAAGGAACTACGTCCTGCGGCTCCGTATCCAGAGGTCACACATTTTATTTACCATCCCACTGCCGGGCCGACTACTCAACAACCACAGACTGTGTCCCCCTCGGCCTCTCCATGGCGTTCAGCACCCAGCTCGCCTATTTCACCACCTCCATTTGGCGGGTCTCCGGTGCCGTCCCCGGTCATTTCCCCAGTCACTCCACCGGTGAAAGGAGGAGACGCGGATTTATACCGCTCACGCGCCAGAAATGTCAGCAGGCCACCGCTTAGGTGCAGAGATTTTTTGTAATAATCTATACTTCCCCATATGCATTATTAGCGTTTCGGCTACTGTATTATTTAGCCACCATGTATCAATGCTTTATTTTGTTTCTACAAGGAAACTTGTAGATTGGTTACTTCTTACTAACCAATTGTAGTGCTTGTTAATATAAGCCGCATAGTAGGCAGAGCTTCTACTATCAGAAGTCTGCTTAAGTAATTCAGTCTGAGTAGCTTCTAGTTACTGTAACACCATGCAGATGAATGCTGTGAGTGAACTTTAATAAACGTGTTGTAGCTTGATACGTGTATGACTCGACACATTACAGGTGGTAAAAGAATTGTACAACTATGCAGAGACTTGGTTTGATCACAACTGTGCCACTATTTATTTATTGTCAAGTTCCTTGAATAATATCTGAAATCGGAGATTAAACCATGAAGAGAGAAATATGTCTGTGGAATTTAGAAGACTATGGAGGAAGTATATTTAAGTTTTAAAGATATTAAGGGGAAAGAAAAGGATGGTCAAGATAAAGATCAAGGGGCATAGTACTAAATATTATTACTGGACCAATTGCTAACCTCTTCCCTAAGGAATAATCCATGGAGCTGCAGTTTCGGGTTCTGTCAGAAAATATGCCTGGGAACAATGGTAGAATTTTTTTTTTTTAATAAAGGATATTTAGCATGATGTTGTATGTGAAAGTATTGTAGCTCAAGTAATCAATGTGAACCATCACAGAGAGGGGGGAAACTGCGAGATTAACGCAATATAAGTAATATTTGCAGATTTCCTGAAGCAGTGGATTTTATTAGTGTTTATAATTTGAAATTGGTAGGCATAGGAATTATATTTTAACTACAGTGCCCTCTATAATATTTGGGACAAAGACCCATCATTTGCATATCTTTCACTCATTGTTCCTTATCTCTCCACATCACTATCTATATCTCTCGTTTCCCTGATCCCTGACCAGTCTGAAGAAGGGTCTCGACCCGAAACGTCGCCTATCTCCTTCGCTCCTTAGATGCTGCTGCACCTGCTGAGTTTCTCCAGCTTTTTGTGTACCCCCCATCATTTATTTATTTGCCTCTACTCCACAATTTGAGATTTGTAATAGAAAAAATCACAGACTTCAAGCAGTCATTGCATGCAAAGGATATGCAATAAAATACTAAACACGGCTACAATTATTTACATGACCTTACTGTGTCCCAAACATCATAATGCCCTGAAATGGGGGGACTATTTATAAACACTGCTGTAATTTCTACATGGTGAAACCAAAATGTATAAAAACGGCCTTTATTAAAATCTGACAATGTGCACTTTAACCACATGTGATTTTTTTTCTATTAGAAATCTTAAATTGTGGAGTACAGAGGCATATAAATAAATTATGGGTCTTTGTCCCAATCATTATGGAGGGTACAGTATTAATACCACACATTTTAAAGCTGTATGTTGTGTGCACGTTGCTGCATTATGTTCTTTGTCTGGTATTCCTTGAATTATGGTAATTGTTCAATGAATGCATAAGAGTTGAGCAGATCAGGATGGAATTGGCTGTGTGCGAGAAACGTAAATCAATTTGAGTTTGATGCTGGCTATGTGGCTCCGTAACAAAAATAAAATTTCTGTATTTCAAAATCTGTGAAAGATTGATTGAGAGTAGACACAAAATGCTGGAATAACTCAGCGGGACAGGCAGCATCTCTGGAGAAAAGGAATGGGTGACGTTTCGGGTCGAGACCCTTCTTCAGACTGATGTCGGGAGTGGGCGAGACAAAGATAGAATGTAGTCGGAGACAGTAGACTAGTGGGAGAACTAGGAAGGGGAGGGGATGGAGAGAAAGCAAGGGTTATCTGAAGTTAGAGTAGTCAATGTTAATACCGCTGGGATGTAAACTACCCAAGCGAAATCTGAGGTGCTGTCCCTCCAATTTGTGCTGTGCCTCACTTTGACAATGGAGGAGGTCCAGGACAGAAAAGTCAGATTGAGAATGGGAGGGGAAGTTGAAGTGCTGAGCCTCTGGGAGAACAGGTAGGTTAAGACGGACCGAGTGCAGGTGTTCAGCGAAACTATCACCGAGCCCCCACTTGGTCTCGCCAATATAGAGAAGTTGACACCTGGAACAGTGGATACAGTAGATGAGGTTGAAGGAGGTGCAAGTATACTTTAATACTGTGGCAGAAATTATTGAGTTAGTTGTTGAATTGCCTGGCATTGCTCCATGTTGGAATAGATTAAATACAGTATTCAAGAAAAACACCAATACAGCATAGGGTGCGGTGAGAGGCATCGGTGGGAAGGTGGAAGATGCATGCATGTGGGCAGCACAGTGGAGCAGTTGGTAGAGCTGCTGCTTCATCGTGCCAGAAACCAGGATGCGACCTGACCTTGGGTACTGTCTGTGTGGAGTTTGCATGTTCTCCCTCGGACTACGTTGTTTTCCTCCGGATGCTCTGGTTTTCTCCCACATCCCAAAGACTTGTGGTTATGTAAGTCCATTGGCTCTGTAAATTACCCCTTGTGTGTAGGAAATGGATGCAGAAGTGGAATAGTCAATGAATTACCGTTATAGGAACATAGAAAATAGGTGCAGGAGTAGGCCATCGGCCCTTCGAGCCAGCACCGCCATTCAATATAATCATGTCTGATCATCCAAAATCAGTACCCCGTTTCGGCTTTTCCCCCCAAATCCCTTGATTCCCTTAGCCCTAAGAGCTAAATCTCTCTTGAAGCACTCTTGTAGTGAGGTTAAGATTTCCTATTTTGAAGGAAAATGGGGCTTCTGTTTTCACTTTAGTAGAAGAGATGTAGTGATTTTAAGTTTATTGCTAATTTTATTGTGTGGGATTGGATTGTTTTTTATTCTAATCTGGAACTAATTGAAATTAGTGTCGCTTCTGAAATATCAGTAGTGCTAAATATCTTATTCCTGCACAAGGGTTCTGTGTAAATCAAAAATCAGATACATTGCAGTTGTTAATTTTGACTGCAAAAATAACATCATGTGTTTCTTTAATGTCAGGACTTAATAGAAGCTTTGCTCTTGGCTATCATTAAGAAGCTGAAGGTTGAGCAAACTGCCCTGGATGGTAACGATCTTCAAGCACTTTCTCGAGTTTATGTTGCAATCTGCCGACACCAAGGAGATCTTGAAAGAGCTCGTCTTCTTTCCTACAGTATTTTAAAAGAAGGTAAGAAAATGTGATACAAATTGCCTAACTAAACCAATGAAACCTCTCAATTTGGATAATCCTGTGAAATGGCACTGGACATTAATCAGATATCCTCAGCAAGTAAAACTTCCCTGGAAATTCACCATTGAATTTATTATACTTATTCCTAGTCACAATTGTTAGGGCAATACAATAGAGTTAGAGTTTAATTTATATTGGGGTTTATACAATATTCCCAGTCATGTATTCCCACTTAGAATAATGGATGGTAAAAGTGAGTTCTTAACAGTTCTTCCTTTACATTTTCCAACCACAGTTAAATGCAGATTTTTTTAATCACCCAGGGAACGAGGGAGAAAGCTGTGGTTGGTTTGCAAAGCCCACAAATCTGATACGTTTTTATTCATTGTATCCCTCCACTGATAAATGTCTGCTTTCCTTGCACCCAGCGCACTAAATAAAGGCACGTTACGAGAACGAAGAGTGTAGGTGGTGTAATCGGATATGGAAATGTTTTGTGTTCAGTGTATATTTCGGAAATTAGATGCAGAACTTGGTAGGAGTTCATAAATGGAGAATAATTCAACTCTGTTTCCCTATTAAAGATAAAGTAGGATTAATTTCATTGCCCTCATTTAGAATAGTTGTGCTCAACTCTTGTTGCAGAGAGTTATTCATAAGAAAATATTTTTGGTTTTAATTACATATAATCAGTGATATTTTTAATCCTTTTTCAAAGACACCAGTACCACAGTTTATGAAGCTCCAATCACTGCTTGTTCGCAGCCTTGCTCACTGACCCTTCACTGTCAACTGCTAATCTCAGACTGGTCCACTCACAAAATCTTTGGTTCTCCTCTCCACTTTACTGGAACTGTGCCCAGCAGGCCTGAATTCTGTTGTATAAAATTAGTCCATTAACCACCAGTTTTGTACCTGTTCCAGAAGATCAGTCCAAACCTAACATGGACCTGATTTCTGCTGCCTGGTACAGTGTTGGGTGCATCCTCCCCAGTGTTCTTCCTGGTGTCCACATACCTCTTCCCATGTTATCATGGGCCACTCCTTTTAAGGCAGTGACTTACAAGTGGGCGCAGGAAAAAGGTGGGACTGCAAGAACAACAAGCACAGCTTGGGTATATCCATTCCCTGACCTGGCGTAAAAAATATGGTATCTATCAGTTTGACCACATTTTGATGGAGACATGTGCACATTGCTGGCCAAGTCATAATTGGATCTTAAGTATGTGACTTGATGTGGCCATGATTTTGTGTCCTAAGACAAAATTGCAGATGTTGGAAATTTGAAATAAAAACAGAAAAATGCTAGATCTATTCAGTCAAGTGGTATCTGTGGAATGGGAAGGAGTTATTTCAGAATGGGGATCTTGCATCAAGACTAAAATAGTGGAAGGTCTCTCTTCAATTATGCTGCTTAATCTGTTAATTTGAGTATATTTTGTTTCTATGTTTTAGGCTTTGTAATTTTCTCTTCTCGGAAATTAAATTCCATTATCACTGACCTGTGCACTGAAAATGTTTGAATGCTTAGTGACCAAACTTTTGTTGACTTTGATAAAAATATCAGTTGTGAAGTTAAACAAAGATGCAAAAGACTGCAGATGCTGGAATCTGGAGCAAAAAACAGTGCTAGAGAAACTCAGTAGGTCAAGTTGTTGTTGTGGAGGCAAAGTGATGGTCAATGTTTCGAGTAAGGACATTGTATTTGTGTTGATGTGTATTCTGTAAAAAGGGAATGCCACGAGCAAATATTTCCTATATTACTTGGCTCAACTAAGTAGAAAAGGATGAGATTCAAACCAAGCAGCTAGGTTCAGTAGACATTACTCAAACTCCTGATGCCATATTAACTCTTTCTATACGCCTTGGAGAATAAAGTCACAGTTGAATAGTTCAGAAATTTGTTTTTCGGCCACCGAAAATAGGCGAATGGTGCCTATTTGCCCATACATACTAATCCCATTTGCCTACAATAGGTCCACATCCTTCTAGGCTTTGCCATTTTAAGTGCTTATGTGAATGTCTCTTAAAGTTGGTCTGTATTTGACCACTACTTCTGGCAATAGGTTTCAGGTATCAACTGTTTTCTCACTTTAAAACTATGCCAATTTGTGTTTGATACCATCATCACGGAGAAAAAATTGACGATCTACCTTTGTATCCCTGTTACCAGTTCACCCCTCAACCTCCATTGCTCCAAGGAAAACAGCAGGCTTATCCAAATTATCTCCATAGAATCAGAGAGTGGAGGATGGGATATTTTATATAGGATGGAACTGCAGATGCTGGTTTAAATCAAAGATAGACACAAAATGCTAGAGTAACTCAGCGGGAAAGGCATAATCTCTGGAGAGAAGGAATGGGTAACTTTTTGTCTCGACCCTTCTTCAGACTAATGTTAGGGGAGTGGGAGGTACATAGGTAAGGAAGTGTAAGGTGTGAAAACAGGATGGGTAATGGAGATCAAGGACAATGTAGAGTAGATCATTATTATTTGGGAGAAGGTAACAACAAAGCAAACAGAGATAAAATGCAGTCGGAAACAGTAAGACTGGTTGGAGAACTGGGAAGGGGAAGGTGATAGAGAGAGAGAGAGAGAGAGAGAGAGAGAGAGAGGGGGAAAGCAACGGTTACTTGAAGTTAGAGAAGTCAATGTTCTAGGGGTGTAAGCTGCCCAAGCAAAATATGAGGTGCTGTTTCTCCAATTTGCGCTGGGCCTCACTCTGACATTGGAGAAGGCCCAGGAAGGTCAGCGTGGGAATGGGAGGCGGAGTTAGTGTTTAGCAACCGGGAGATCAGGTAGGTTTAGGCAGACTGAGCAGAGGTGTTCAGAGAAACGATTGCTGAGCCTATGCTTGGTCTCGCCGAGATGCAGGAGACTACACCTGGAACAGCGGATACAGTAGATGAGGTTGGAGAAGATGCAAGTGAACTTCTGCCTCACCTGAAAAGAATGTTGGGGTCCTTGGACGGAGTCGAGGGGGGAGGTATAGGGACAGGTGTTGCATCTCCCGTAGTTGCAGGGGAATGTACCTGGGGAAGGGGTGGTTTGGGAGGGAAGGGACGTGTTGACCAGGGAGTTGCGGTCTCTGCAGAAAGGGGTGGAGATAGGAAGATGTGGCCAGTGGTGGGATCACGTTGGAGGTGGTGAAAATGTCAGGATTATGCGACGGCTGAAGGGATGGAAAGTGAGGACAATGGGGACTGTGTCCCTGTTACGAATGGAGGGGAGGGGGAGCAAGTGCGGAGCTGCGGGAGATCGAGGAGACCCTAGTGAGGGCCTCATCTATAATGGACGAAGGGAGCCCCCGTTCCCTAAAAAATGAGGACATCTTTGATGACCTGGTATAGAACACCTCATCTTTGGCGCAGATGGGGCGTAGACGGAGGAATTGGGAGTAAGGGATAGTCTTTACAGAAAGCAGGGTGGGAAGAAGTGTAATCTAGATGGCTATGGGAGTCAATAGGTTTATAATAGATGTAAATGGGATACTTTATGCTGCTAAGGACTGCTGAATAGTCGCTGTGGAAAGTGCAAAGTACTGACAGACCAACACTAAAGTCCTAGTATAATCATTCTATGGCAATGTTGTCGGTTGGCTCAATATCTTTAACCCCAACAATGACAAGTAATCTGCAGCTGCAAATGAGTGAGTTTGATGTGAAATGCCGACATTTTGAGGTATTGTTCAGAGACCTCAGATTTTGTTATGTTGAGACTGCAATGTATTTCATAAATCTTGTAATTTGTAAAGAACTATTTTGCTCTTGAATTTAAATTATTATTTTGTAGATTATGAAGTGAATATCTAAAATTCTGCTTCACTAAGTATCTTCTGTTGAATTTTGTTTGGTTTTGTGTTTTCTTTCTATTCCATCTTGCACATGAAATGTTTTCTGTTATTATTCATAAACCTGAAGTGTGGAGGTCACAGGTGTAAATTGCTCACTAACTTTGCACTTTGGTATGGTTTGTCTTTCAGACTTTCCAGACTCGAGCAAACTCCTGTTGCTCATCTTAAGTGTTTGGCAAAATATTTTTTCTATGCAAGGACCAGTTAATAAAGCTATGCAAGCTGTTGCAAAACAACGTGCCAAAGGAGACATTCTGGATTGTTTGAGTGCATACCTCAACTGGGAGAAGGTAATGTCTATTGCATTTACAGGGACATCCCGTCTGTGCCATTAGTAGTTGGATAAGTAGGCATATAACTGTTTGGTTTTGATATAAGGAAGATATAATGCATAATCACTTGCTGCTGCTGTTGCAGTTTTGCTGCTATCCTTATCAGCAATGAAGTTAGTCACTACATACATTTTGGGTATCTTGCTCCTAGTGAATAATAGAATTAAACTTTATTTGAAAGATTATTATTATATTTTGCAAAGACATTTCTTTAAAGTAAAAGTACAAGTATTCCAGATTCATTATTAAAATTATAGCCATGAAAGATGTTTAAAAAGGCCAATCTTCAAAAGTCATAAGATCATGTGATAGGAGTAGAATTAGGCCATTTGGCCCATCGAGTGTACTCCGCATTTCAATAATATCTGATCTATCTTACCTTCCTAACCCCATTCCCCTGCCTCCTCCCCGTAACCTCTGACACCTGTACTAAGCAAGCAGCTCTAGTACAGTGCTTCACTTGCTCGTTCCTCAAAGCCCGGAGGGTAGAGAGAAGAGGCGCCCGATGCCCGAGAGAAAGCGATGCCCGAGCTTCAGGTTTATGAAGGGGGGGGGGGGTTGACGTCACTCGCAGGACAATCGCAGTGCGAGTAGACGGCAGGCAGGCAGATCCATTGTGACGTCATCAGCGAAAGCGCCGGTTTATTTTCTAAGTTTTATCGAATGTGTGAATATTGCTCGAGTTATTCATGAAAATGAAGGAAAACATTTTCAGGTAAGGCGGTTTTGGACTCTAGGGAATAAATCTCTATTGGGATTGTGAATATTTATGTGAAAGTTTTACCGTTAGAATGTTGTTTTTTCGAGAAGTGACCACAACACACACACACACACACACACACGCACACGCACACGCACACGCACACGCACACACACACACCCCTCTTCCCCCCCCCCCTCAAGAGGGCAGACATGAATGTTTGCAGTATTTACAATTTATATATCTGATTTTCGCCTGAATGATAATGACTACAACTGCAAACCTCATTTATAACTTCAAGTGGCTAAGGTGGGCCGAAGTGCCTGTTTTCCATGCTGTATGATTCTGACTCCAGTTATATAATAATGTCTCTCAAATTTATACCATTCATTTCATATATATATAGCCCCTTGTTTATCTAATTTCTTAACAATTTTGTTTATTCTAAATAAATTAAAAATGAATAGTAACTGGTGCCAAACGACGCAAATAATTTCTAACGTTTTTTTACTAAATTTGCAGATTATTTCAAGGTTTCTGTTGCCCCTTGATTATTTTTAAGATTGGTGGTTTTTTTTTACTAAGATCAATCCTCAATAATTATTTAGAATTCCTACCTTCTATTTCCTTGCAATAAATCCCCAATATCATTCTTAATTTAGTTTAGCTGCTCTTTCTTTTCATATACTTGTAGAAGCTTTTCCTATGTTTTATAAGATTTGCTAGTTTATTCTCAGATGCGATTTTCTCCTCTTAATAATCTATTATTTATTGGATTCATTCGTAAGTTGCAACGGTGAAAGAATATTGAGCTATTCCATTGGCAGTCCTAGAAATGCTTTATTTATTATTTTTGTATCTTTTTCAGAATCCACCTTTAGACATAAGTAGCTTGGTTTCAAGTTTCCTTGTAGCAATGCAGCAGAGTCCTAAAGTAAGATTCCAAACAAGCAACGAATATGGAATGGATTTCAATGGTGATATGTGGGAGTTGATATCTGCCATTGATCTGCTATGCTCTCAACAGCAGTGGACATGGACTCATGACTGTTTCATAAGGTACTACTTTCATTCTCTTTAGTCTAAGTACTAAGCATGGAAGGGCCAAATGGCCTACTCCTGCACCTATTGTCTATTGAAAGTGAACAAAATACTACTTTTCAAATAACAGTGGGACTATTGCACCAATTTTCCCGATATTTGTATTCAATGTCTTCCATGTATAATGGAAAAACAAAGGCTGCACGAAACATCTCATCCACGGTTCAATTTCTAATAGCCTCATGAGCTGCCTCATTAAGAAACGCTGTCATAAGTCTTGGATCCCCAGACTTGAGCAGGATGCAATCTGCAGGGTTTATATTCATAACTTCTCGAAAACGTGTACCGTACATAACTTATGCATGAAATGGTGGTTTCCTGACGGAAAACCAAGACCCTTGAAGGACTGTGTTGGTACACTCAGCATTGGCCTATTTAAATAACGATTTAAACATTTTGGAACATTTTCAATTTATAATTACACAGCACCAGTGTGAGAGTTAAGGGCCTGTCCCACTTTCATGACCTAATTCACGACCTCTGCCGAGTTTGCCCTTGACTCATACTCGCAGCATGGTCGTCACGAGGTCGTAGGTATGTTGTGATGCTAGTCGTAGGTACTCATGGCATAAGTAGGTCGGGGCGTTTTTCTAGCCTGATTAAAAATGTCCACGAGTAAAAAAGGTCGTGGAAGTGGAACAGGCCCTTTATAAGCCCTGAAATGCAATTGTAGAATGCCTTGCTATTAAAATCATTGTTCTATAGGATCCCATTAAAGCAAATTTTAACAGTTGTTGATGCATATCATTTAAATGGTTTGTTAGTCTGTCTCTGTCTGTCTGTCTCTCACCATGAGCTTGTCTTGTAAAACAATCACAGAGAAATGAATAAAAGTTGATGAGCAGTGTTCTGTAAAATTGTTCTTTGCGGGATATTTCTTCTCTTTCTTTGGAATTTTGAAAAATGTGAAATACATAAGTGATGTGTTTTACTTTGATATTATTTTACTGAATAGTCCTGTTCCTGGGTACACAAAAGGCTGGAGAAACTCAGCGGGTGCAGCTGAGTCAGGGATCAGGGAAACGAGAGATATAGACGGTGATGTGGAGAGATAAGGAACAATGAATGAAAGATATGCAAAAAAGTATCGATGATAAAGGGAACAAGCCTTTCTATCTTTCACTCATTGTTCTTTATCTCTCCACATCACCGTCTATATCTCTCGTTTCCCTGATCAGTCTGAAGAAGGGTCTCGACCCGAAACGTCGCCTATCTCCTTTGCTCCTTAGATGCTGCTGCACCTGCTGAATTTCTCCAGCCTTTTGTGTGCCCTCGAGTCTCCAGCATCTGCAGTTCCTTCTTTAACACAACAGTCCTGTTCCTGGTTTAGCTAGGATGTTTATGGTGTATTTTACCTTCAGAATGGTGGGTGACTTCTCTGCTCTGGTTTTGTTTTCCTTAGGAAGGAAGTGTGGCCCGTGATGGATAAATGGATGAAACGCAGAAAAGGACACAGAAATGTGCTGCATATTCAGGATGTTACAGTAGCAGGCGTCATGAGGCTTATTGGTAATTAATTTGATTGCTGATGACTATTGGCTTATTTGTTTAATTTCAGTTCAGTTTAGTTTATTGGCATGTAGACGGAGGTACAGTGAAAAGCTTGCTGTTGCATGCTAAACAGTCAGCGGAAAGACGATACATGATATGGGAATAACGTTTAGTGCAAGACAAAGCCAGTAAATTTGAAAATCCTTCCAATGAAATAATCAATTCAATCCTCTGCAGATGATATATTTTGCCATTTAGTTGCAAAGGTTTGCAAAAGGAGGTTATCAAATTAGATATATTGTGAAGTGTTGCTAATGGATTTTACAGCAATTAAGGCCATTAATGTCAAGTCAAACATTTGTGTTGTCAACCAGGGAAAATTTAGTAGAAATAATGGAGGAAATCAATGATTGACAGCACTTTCGTACCCACATCAACCAATTTTAAGGCTATCCAATGGTTTCATATTAAATTACTGAAATTGAACGTATTTCTAAAATTAAATTTACCAATCGGCCAATCATAATTTGCAGCTACAATATTTGAAAACGTCTCTGGTGTATCGTGGCGCAAGTGGCCTTTGCTTTTTAAACTCCATTGTCTTCGACATTGTACAACAAGGTCTAATGTAATCTAATACAAGCTTGAAGGAAACACTCCATCTTCCAGTTTGGCATGTAGCAATCTGAAGGGTTTGAATCAATTCTCACCCTAGCCTTTTCTGTTTTTATTGTAAATTCCTGGCATCTGCAATTTCTTGATTTTCAGTTGCTGATCAGGGATTCTCTTCTGTCAGTCTATTTGCCATCAGAATTTTTGCTCATTCTTTCTGTATACTCTGACCTGGGTATGTCCAACAGTCTTACATTAGCAACACATTACAGACAGAGACTTAATCTGATCTTATCTGTCACATTACATCATCTGGTCATACCCATTCAGAGAGATACTCTTTGTTCCAGCCATCCCTCTCCTCGGCATACTCTGCTACTTAAAACTCAACTAACTTGACAGTGTTCCAGGTCTGCTGAGTGTTTCCGGCATTTAGTTTTTTATTTCAGATTTCCAGCATCTACAGTGTTTTGATTTTGATTGGAAATGAGTGCTTCAACGTTTGACTTGCTCTGTTTGTGTCCAATGTAACGCGGTTGGTAATACTTTTGCATCAGAGTCACAAGGTCGAGTCCCACACAGAGGCCGGAGTAAGAAAATCTATGATGTTACTGCAGTGCTGCACTATCAGCAACATCATAGCGTCAGCTAGTCCACCACCATTCACTGTATGAGGGATGGGAGTTTCAGTAGTCTAAAGCTTAACTAGTATTGGCATGTCAACAAGAAAAAAAATCTGATACAGGATATTCATGCAATGAACACACTAACTCCCCAAAGATTTGTCAAACAGAACAAGTTGTCCTACAACTTTAGCATGTGCACGCCACACACCAGTTCAAGCGATCCAAGATGGCGGCACACGTCTCCTCCTGTCTCTAACTGTGTCTGTTTGTTTTACATATTTGTTTTACAAATATGACTGAGTGACTGAGTGGTTTTTCTGTACGTCATCTGTGAGCATTATCATTCGAATTATCATTCCGTCGGGAAACCACGGAACGGATTTTTTTAGGACTCTCCCTGCAGAAATGTGTGGCGTGGTTGGTTGAGGCGAAATAGTCTGGCTGTTTTTCTCCTCGATTTTCGGGATCTCAACATACAATGTCGCTGCTCGTGGCTGCTCTTTTCCTATTAATTTGGAGAGGCACCGGGGGAAGCCCCCACGGGACTGAAAACTCCTGTCCAGTCAACTCTACACCGGTTTTACCATGCCGGGGACGTGCGCTTCTGGCAGTCCGCTGGGCATTAGTTTGTCACCTATGACTCTTCTGCCCCCCGCATCTATGGACTTGGCCCATCTGGTCAGCTTGATGGCCGTACAGGACAACTTTATTATTCCTTCAAGCTGCCTTCGTGACTTTTTTATATTTTTAAAGATTAAAAAAAGATCATTCAAGCAAATCTATAAGGTCTGATTATAGGTGTATAATTGTTCTGTTGCTGCTGATTTCAGGGAATGTTCAACCTAACACAGGCCCAGGCTCTGCTGAGTCTGCTGTTAATTTTAACACCCCTGCTGAATTTAAATCAAGGTCTGGACTTCGTTTCATCCATTTGAATGTGCGCAGTATGATTGCTAAAATGGATATGATTTGTATCTGGGCTCATTCAACTGATGCTGATGATATTGTCATGTCTGAAACTTGGCTAAACAAAGCAGTTTTAAACAAGGATATCAACATTGATGGCTACAATGTGAATTGGACTGACCGACCCAAGAAGAGCGGAGGGGTCACAGTCTGTGTCAAATCTAAGTTTCATGTGAAGATCCGTCTCTCTACATCAGTGAGTAAGCAATTTGAACTTCTGGCTCTTGAAATCTCAAAAACTCTCCACATCACTGTTGTCGGTCGCTATAGGCCACCTTCAGCTATCAGCTGCACCTTACCATCTTTAATGGAGCTTTTATCCGGGTTGAACTTTAATGAAATTGTTCTTATTGGTGACTTAAACTGGAACTGGCTGCTACCAGCATCAGATGATTTTAAAGCATTTTGTGATTCGTTTAATTTCTTTCAGATTGTTGACAGTCCTACTAGACCTAATCTGAAATGTCCGGAAAAATCTTCTTTAATTGATCTTATCTTAACTAATGTTTCTCATAAATATTCTGCTGCTTCTGTTTTTGCCAATGACATCAGTGACCACAGTGTCATTGCAACAGTAAGAAATACAAAAGTTCCTAAAATCAAACCGTGTGTCATCATAAAGCGGGACATGAAACATTTTGTGGAGCAAGCATTTTTTCATGACCTGTTTCTCTTTGGCTGGGAGAAAATTAATGTAATTCCTGATGTTGAAAATGCCTGAAATTTTTTTTAATGATGGTTTTATTGAAATTGTTAACAAGCACGCTCCTTTTAGGAAGTATAGAATAAAGGGCAGGGATAATGCATGGTTCACGTCAGAGTTATCCAATTTACTCCATGAGCGCAATGTGGCATGGTCTAAAGCCAGGAGTACTGGTCTTGGATCAGACTGGTTGCTCTTTAGGCAGCTGCGAAATGCAAGCACAGTTGCAATTAGAAAAGCAAAAGCTGATCATTTCCTTACTGAAACTTCAAATAACCTAAACAATCCTTTGAAATTCTGGAAAACCATTAAATCAATAACTGGAAATAAAAATGTAATTGAGCTACCTCCATGCATTGTCAAAGACTCTATCCAAATTTATGAAAAGGCCGACATGCTTGGTTGTTTTAATGAGCATTTCATTGCCTCTGGTTCACTTTTTAACTCTCAAAACACAGCTCAAGGCTCCTCTGCTTGCTCTGATAGTAGTTGTTTTTTTGAGGGACAAGCCTCTACTTTTGAAGCTGTTACACTTTCAGAGGTGCATAAGGCCCTAAGATGTTTAGACCCAAAAAAAATCGGCAGGTCCCGACAACCTTGAGCCTTACTTCCTAAAGTTAGCTGCTGATTTTATTGCATTGCCTCTGACTTATCTTTTTAGTCTATCCCTGGAGACAAACGAAATTCCCCTTATTTGGAAATCTGCCTTTGTTCTCCCACTGTTTAAAGGGGGGGGGGGACCCCACTGTGCTAAACAACTATAGGCCCATCTCCAAACTGTCTGTTTTAAGTAAGGTGCTGGAATCCATTGTAAACCAACAACTGATGGACTTTTTATCAACTAAGTATTTTATCTGAATTTCAATCTGGTTTTAGGAAAAAATATAGTACGTCAACAGCTGCTTTAAAAGTAGTAAATGATTTTGTTGAATTTTTAGACAATAAGCAACACTGTGCAGCCCTTTTCGTTGACCTATCAAAGGCTTTTGATACTGTGGATCATGCCTTATTGTTACAAAGACTATGCAGCATTGGTTTGTCTGATCAAGCTGTCTGTTGGTTTAAAAACTATCTATCAGGCAGATCCCAGTGTGTGCGAGCAGAAGGTATTACTTCTAGCTCGCTTAATGTATCCAAGGGTGTACCACAGGGATCGGTTCTGGGACCTTTATTATTTACTATTTATATTAATAGTCTAGATCATAAAGCAGCGAACGCAAACCTTTATGCTGACGACACAGTGATATATTGCTCTGTGTCTACCCCAAATCAGGCTCTCTGTCAGCTCCAAACTGCTTTTAACACTGTGCAACATAACCTGTGTGATTTAAAACTTGTTTTAAATGCCGGCAAGGCAAAGCTCATGCTGTTCATTAAAGCTAAATCAAAGCCCTCTGACCTCCCTTCTATCACCACTTTGCAGGGCTCTGTGGTTGAATCTGTGTCTCAATATAAATATCTGGGAATTATAATTGATGATTCTCTCTTTTAAATTTCATATCCAGCAACTTGTGAAAAAACTAAAGATATTTTTTTTTACTTTAGAAACAAATCTTGTTTTTCTTTTGAAGCCAAAAAGGACTTGTTGCTGCAACGTTTATGTCTGTGTTGGACTATGGTGATGTTTTATATATGAATGCATCTTCAAAATGCCTGCAGTCTTTGGACACGGTCTACCACGGAGCACTGAGATTTGTTACTAATTTTAAAACCCTCTCACACCACTGCTCTTTGTATGCTCAAGTTGGGTGGTTTTCCCTGTCCACCCGCAGACTCCATCATTGGCATATCCTTATTTATAAGACTATCCTCGGTGTTCTTCCTTCATACCTGCAGAAGTATGTAATTCTAAAAAGCACAGGAACTTATCAGCTCCGCTCTGAGGACTTGTTCTTACTAACTGTACCTAATGTCCGTACTGAACTGGGGAAAAGGGCATTTAGTTATGCTGCTCCCTTCGCATGGAACCCGCTGCAGAATGAACTGAAACTTAAGGAGCTGGTTTCTATAAACAGATTTAAATCTCTTCTTAATGATGTTGAAGCGGGCTCGTCTGTCTGTACATGCTTTGTTTGATGATGTTCTGACTGTGACTCTATTTATATGTTCTCTGTTGATTTTAAATTATTGTATGTAACTGGGGAACTGTGCTGCTACCTGTCTTGGCCAGGACTCTCTTGTAAAAGAGATTTTTAATCTCAATGAGACTTCTCCTGGTTAAATAAAGGTTAAATAAAACAAAAATAAAAAAATCATTCCTAAGGCGTTAAGAGTGTGATAGAGTATTCCTCAGTGGTCTGGATGAGTACACCTAGCCCTAATAATTGATTGCTTAAAAATTGGGTAATAGAACATAGAAAAGTACAGCACAGGAACGGGCCTTCAGCCTACAATGTAAAAATTGCCTGAAATCCTCGCCGGGGATGGGAGGCAGATATGATAGGAGCGTATGTGTATTTTGGATAGTCAAATAGACGTGCAGGAAATGGAGGGATAGGGATTATGTGCAGGGAGATTAGAGTTAGTCTTAACCATGTTGACACTGTAGGCTGACGGCCCTGTTCCTGTGCTGTATTTTTCACTGTTCTATTACCCATCGTTAGTTCTAAACATGAACTTCCATTTCTCTTCCCACATGTGCTCCTGACCTGCTGAGAGTTCCTAGCAGTTTGAGATTTCATTTTATATTTCTAATATTTGCAGCAGATCAATTTTTTTTTTGATTTTTCAATCAAATATTTCAGATATTTTGCTAAATCTAATGCTGGCTTGAATTGTTTTCTGGAACATTTGGTTTTAACTGAGCTCCATTTAATTATCAGGATGCCTGGGTCAGCAAGGACTGAAGAAAAGTTCTACAATAGCTGTACAAAATATTGCAGCAGTAATCAACAAGTTCCTCCAACAGGCTTTTCAAGAAGGTATGTTTTCCCCGGACATATCACTCTTCTAAAATATTGCCTTGCTTAAACTTTCAAGCAGATCAGATAACTTCAAGAACTGCTTTTTATTTTACTCTGAGACTCCATTTGCAAAATTATCAACAAATGAAACTGACAATTACTTCATTGTTAAAAGTAAAGATTTAAAGAGTTTGCAGCATGTTTAAAAGTGTCCCTGATCACTAATTTGATTAACTTGCAAAATAAATGTAAAATGCCACATATACAACTTTGGACACCAAGATACACATAAAATGAATGTAAAATACATATTTGTAATTTAAACAAATGCTGGTTTCTTTTGCAAGTTTCTGTGCATAAAAATATTAATTTTAAACATTAGTTTGTATCTATTTTATTTCCATCAGACGGTTGTGGTGTAACTGTGTGATAGACCTGTGAATTCCTAAGTCAAACTTAATGCCAGGGGAAAAAAAGAGAATTTGGTGGTTGCACATATATATTTTTTCCTTTGATTAAATCAATTTGACGTTGAACAGGACAGGAACCAGCTTTGTTTTGAAGGGGAAATCAAATCCAATACTAATGGGGATACCTCTTGCTTGCCTCTCTCATGGATATTCATCAATACATTTCAGCCCCCAAATTTCACAGCACCATTGCTAGAAAAAAAAATCACTGCTTCTGATTGTAAATAGCATAAAATGTTTGTATCATCTTTTGAGCTGATTAAATGTTGTACAGAACGTAATTGTGATTTCTGATCTGCAATATTAGGTGTACCATGGCCTGTACAGTTATCAGCAGCTTATGCCGTTTATGACCTGGCACCTAGTAACCCAAACGGAGCTCTGGAGTCCCTTCAGAAATGGAAAGCATCGGTCACTGAACCAATCCCTCCTGTGGCAAGCAACTGTCTAATGGAGCTGGAGACTTTGTGTGAAAGATTAAACTTTGAAAGTCAGAACCTGTGAAAATCGCATCCAACAAGCTGCTGAACTGAAAGATAGATGAAAGGCAACTAATTTATTTCCCCCACATAAAGATGATAACTTAAAATGCTGTAAAATATTTGAAATAAATCAGTATTGGTATTTACAATTTTGAACATGGGGTAAGTACTGAGATCCACCTCAACATCCTCTCTCCTCCATCATCACCCAAATTCCTTTCTTCATGTGGAGATGTGAAGCAAGTGATGATACATTCAGGAATTGCAATTGTGTGACATGCCTGAATGGAGGGTGATTTCAGCATCAATTTTCAGAGACAACTAAAAAGAGCTTTTAGATAAACTTATTCTATCATTTTTGGGAAAAAAAAGACTTTATATAATTGAAAAATTCTGTTTTAAACAAACAGTTGAAATAATTTTGTAAAGTACCAAGATTTAAGCAAACACTAGGTTGTTTTTAATTATTTACCAATCGAGTGCTTCTTGTAGAAGGCCAGGATTCCAAAGTAAACCTCACTGATGATAATCCTATCCCTGAAATAATCTGGAAATGCTAGTACATGGAAAGGTGTTTTCCAAATGCTGAAGAGCTTTAGTCACCCACCATCTGAAGTTGTTTTAAGAATCAGTCATTTTTGCAACATAAGTAATTCAGTAGGACCGCAATTTGTATTGTTCATGTACCTCAGGCTGAACCGTGATGAGGACAATGTTCGACAGCATCACGTTGTACATTCCATAGTTCAACTCGAATCCTTTTGTTGCAGCAGAATACTCTGCTCTTTTTCACCAATCCCTTCCTATTTTGCTATTGATTATATACCTTCTCTCAAAATTAAACAAAACATGCATACAGTTGGAGTCTTATCGCACTGAAGGCAGCATTCAAGAGTTAATCAATAATTCCACTTTCTGGCTCTTTCCCCAATTGTGAAACAAACATGATACAGAGTTATTGGGCTCAGAAATACAGACTTTAAGTTTAGAAATGGGCTCAGAAATTCAGGCTTAAATATAAGATTAGAAAATAGTTAAAACAACAAAGATTTTATTAATTGAATAATAATAAATATGGCTTACTTCATTTTAAACCCTATTATTAACTTCCTTTTGAGTAATATCTCTTCCTATTTCATCCTAATCAAAGGTTTGATTATGAGACCATGATTTAAAATAACACTTTCCCCTCCTGAAAAGGTGGGGTGGGAGAATATTAGGTCTGTATTGTGCCACTGAAAACCATCCACTGACACTGCAATAAAAAGTGTGCATTGGTACAGGTAATAGGAATATTTATAAGGTATTTCTCAGACTAGTTGTTACTTTTATCTCTGAACCCGTACATTGTGCAGAGATTACAGTGTGGCCCAGGGAAAATGATTGAGGAATCATAGTTAAAGTGAATTACATTCTCTCAAAGAATTTGACCATGTTACTTACAGAGAGCAGTGTGGTGATTATTTCCTTTGTTTATATCATCAGTTGAGTTGATTAAAATCAAAAATTGGAATAGCACATTCTTGAAAGTGTCACAGAAGATACATTTTGAATACTTGAACACGGACTATAATGAAGCAATGAGTTAATTATATCTTGGCCTCGTTAGAGTAATTACATTATTTCACCTTTTTAGTCTTAAAACCTTAATGCTTTCAAACTGCAATTAAAGATTTCAGGACGTGAAGAGATACTGCAAGCTTTTTGTTATCAAGGCAGTTTACTAATTAAAAAAAACTAGTAAGTGTTAGCATTAATGTTCCTCACCAGTTGTTAATAAGTTTGTCGACTTTAAGTTTAAAACATGTGCATACATGGTCAATATGTTATTTAGATGTATAAGTAGGTAAAGGTGAGAGTATCGAGAGTGAGATAAAAGAATATTTCATTATCAGCCGTACTTTTGAAGAAAACAAACGTTTTCAGGGGGAAATGTTATGGGATGGGATGGGGAAAGGAAGAGGAACAAGTATTTAATTCGCCTTTAAGCTGCTCTGAACATTTTTCATATTCTTCTTTAACTGCGTTATTTACCACCTTCCATCTATCTCCAGCTGTACCGCCATTTAGTGATTATTTCATGAGGATTAACTTCTCCATTTTGGATATTGTAGAGCAATTGCAGGTTGGAAATGGGGAGGTGTCCGCATTTTGCACTGCGGGATGGAGTAGAGGTATTGTGAGCAAGAGAACAGGAGAGTAAATTAAGTTCTGTTCATACCACACCTTAAATTATTCCCAGTGAGCCACTATCCAAAGTGGTCTTTCTATTTACACTGTACTTACAAATTGCATGCAATAAGATGCTTGGTACAATAATAAAAATTTGGATTAGAAAAAAAAAGGACAAATGACCACACAATTCCAAATAAAGTAACCATTTGCCATTTTTCCATTTCACATCAGACCATATAATCTAAAGCTATGAATTTGTACCTGTGTGCCATGGTAATTTGGTATATTTCTTTTTATGCAGTTGGATAAGAGAGTACAGATTTAAACAATAATATCTGTGTATATAATGTATTGGTTGTTGCTTTCAATTGAGTTTCCCCAAGTCTCTGGATCAGCAGAACTTAGATTAATATGCCTTGCTTATAGCTATGTACATATGATTATTCATAGTGGAAAAACAATTGTTTTTTTCTGTAAATGCATGTAATTAGATGAAACTTTGTTTCTGAATATTTTTGTTCCATTTAGGAATGTTTTATGTATAAAGTCACAGGTGCAATGTAGGTTTTGGGTTCTGTACAAAGATTACTGAGTAAATATGTATAACACTTGCGAGAATTTTTTTTTACTTTTTATACAAACTCTTGAATTTTTGTGTGCAACACTTTTTATATTAAAGTAAAATATGGAATCACATTTCTTGTCTGTTTTGAGGTTTTTTAATGCTTAGAAGGACATATAAATTGTGATAAAACCATTTAACTTAAGCTTTTTAAAAATACAAACATTTAAAGTTTGTGCCTAATTTCCAACCTCTACCATTTTCCATTTTACGGAGCTATCCAGAGCTAGAATAATTCTCTTTTCAACATTTACTTGTACGCTAAATGCCCCCTGGAAAGTCACAAAGGGCACCTAATTTAACATTAGCCTGACTCTGGGTTGCCTGGGACACCACAAATATTCCCTGATGTATCTTTGTGTTGATTCTCCAATTTGGATTCCTTCTCCAAAACATTCCTCATGGGGCAGCACAACGCTTTTTCAAATCTCACCAACTTCTTACTATTTGTGAAGAAGAGTCTTGATCCCAAAATTAAGCGGCCTGATCTGTGGAGTTCTTCAGCATTTTGTTTATTGCTCGATTCCAGCATCTGTGCATTCTTGTCTCTCTTATATTTATCTTAAGTTCATCGGGTTTTATTATTTAGTGCCATTTTTTTTAAAGGATAGTTCTTTAGATTTTAGGATAATGCAAGCATCCTATGGAGTTTTTTTTTTAATGGATTTGCCCTACTCCCCAGGGTAGGAATGACATACATACAACTACCCCATCAACCACCACCTGCCCTGCCTAAGTCCATGATTCCCACAATGGCCTTATTAGCCATGACTCAACCCATGAACCTGGAGTAGAAAAAAGTTATCCTCAACGCTGAAGGACTAATACTGCAGCATTCAATGAAAACACTTGGTGTAAAGTTTATTTTTCGGATAGGATTGAGATAGGCAGAGATAGTGTTATTCCCTGATTACTGACAGGTTGTTTTAATGCCCACCCTGTCAAACGCATAGCCTGTCAGATTACCCGATGCAAACAAAATAAAGAATGGTGTTCATACTTTGTAAATAAAGAACACCTATTCCTCTATTTTCCCATATTGCACAGTATTATTAAGACCATCAATGACATTTTAATATTTCAGGATTGCAATTTACAACTCTGAACACTTACTGCAATGACCAATAGATGGGCTGCGTATTTCACTTTATTCCTTTGTATTTTTAAGTGTCAGAACATACCATACATTGGGGGGTGGGGGGGGGGGGGCAGCTTAAGTTTCTTTTGGCACTAGCAATGTTATGGGAGTAAACCGTACTGCAGGAGATATGCCTAGGATCTGCTAACACTCCGGGAGAGATAAGGAGGGTGAGATTTGCTTTAGTAGATGATTTCTAGGGTTCAAACAGTAGTGGGTTGTCCCTGGTCCTTATGGCATTGCAAAGTGGGAGTCAGTGAGTTGTGGGTTCCAAAAGCCCTAAGACAGGTAGTGGACCTATCAGAGTAGTGGGCAGCACAGTGGTGTAGCTGATAGAACCGCTGAATCACAGCACCAGAGACTCTGGTTTGATCCTGATCTAGTTTGTTGTCTGTTTGGAGTTTGCACATTCTCCTTGTGACCATGTGGGTTTCCTCTACGTGCTCTGGTTTCTTCCCAAAGACCTGCATCCTTGTAGGTTAATCTGCCTTTTTAAATTCCCCATAGTGCATAGGTAGTGGATGAGAAGGTGGGATGGCAGAGCGGGTATGAGTGGGTGATTGATGGTCAGCGTGCACATATCAATGAGATTTCTCATTCTTCTAAAAGCTTGTAAATGCAGACCTAATCGACTGTCGATCTGTAGTCCTTATAATAACTGGCCTCACACCATGTCAGGTTATATAGAGTTTATTGGGTACAAGCAATACAACTTCTCACTTAAGAGTTCACTTTAAGACTAACGAAATGCAGCAGACCGCGACGCTAACAAGCTAGTGGGCGTAACTACAAATGCATGACTCATAGCATGAGCCACTAATCTATACCCCCCCCCCCCCCCCTTAAAGAATTAATAACAACGTATACTCATAACTAAGCAAAGCAAATATCACAACCGATGACAGTGGTGGAAAGTCAAACATAATCCGGATACTTCACGACCAGCCTGCAAACACGACTGGCACGTGTTCGAGAGAGGCCATTTCCATTCCTCTTCCCTGGGGAAAGAGCAGGCGATTTCACCGCCTTGGGGGAGTGGACCAACGCCTCTGGAGTCGAAGCAGGAGACTGGCGCAGGCGAAGATGGAACAGACAGAGGAACTATCGCAGGCATGGGTGGTTGTGCAGGCAAGAGCATGTGGGGGTCTCTAGATTCAGATTGAAATGAACTTGTACGATCCGGATAATAAGGAGGAGGGATTGGCCTGTTCGCATGCAGAAGATGTTGGCTGTTGCGTCGGTAGGTGCCGCCATCGGTTCTAACAAAGTACAAGCGTGGCACCGAAGCGGGACCAGAAACTACCCCAATACGGTCAGTCTGTAAGCGGACCACCTGTCCTTTGGTCAATGGTGGCAGTGGCCTACTCGTCTTGTCGATCCATTTCTTTTGAACGTCACGCTTCTGTTGCAACCTGGCTTGAACCTCCTTAGGTGGAAAGACGTGTGGAACTAATGTTTGTTCTGCTACAGGCAATGGGGTACGGGTCTGCCGACAATAATCGTTGAGCAGGTGTACCCAAGGCAGGGTCACGGGAAGTGTTGCGTAAGTTGAGCAAATCCAGGAATATGTCAGATTTAGCCCTGTGAGAGCGTTCCATTAGTTGTTTTGCACATCTGATAGCCCGTTCAGCCAGCCCGTTAGACTGGATATTCAGGGCTGCTGGTGATGTGGTAAAAATTCCAGCATTTGGCAAACTCTCTGAATTATTGGCTGGTGAACTGACTGCCATTGTCAGTCAGCAGCTTGCCTGGAGATCCGTGGACGGAAAAATGACGAGATAATTTTGAAATCACACCAAGAGTCATCATTCTGTTAAGTTCACTTTGATCTCGCACAGCATGGGGAATCCTGTGAGCCGGATTAACAAGTGGGATTGCCTCAGGGTCAATAGTAATCATGTATCTCACAGGCAACCTGCCCATATCGTCGTTAAACAAATCCTCGTATTGTGTTAAAATGTGATGTGTGAAATCACAGTCTACAGTCAGTGGACAGACTGAAAGGCTGAAGGAAATTAAACCCATATCATGTCATGGCATGCATCGGCACCCAGTATGGAAGGTACGTAACTTTCTGGCCAAATAGGGTGTAGTGGAGCACGTTAAACCACATAGAAATCAGTCAGCGAATTTGCATTGCATGAGGTCACTTTAAGATAAAGAGTTTTGCCGTTAAGATAAGAGTTTTGCGTTATCCAGCAAAAACAGGAAAGCAGACAACGATAGCCGTAACCAGGTGCAGCCATGAAAAAAGCGAAGGTTAGCTTCATAGCAAAAGGATTTGTAGTGGAGCACCGTCTTGGTTGGAGTAACAGGGTCTCCAAATCTGCAGTGTCAGTCGTCTGAGAATTTAGGAGATTTGAGGGGATCTGAAACTTACAAAATTCTTGTTTAGATGCAGATGTTGGAAGATAAGACTTTTTTCGTGAGAAAAAAGTTGCATTGCAGTGAGCTGGCCCTTGTGGCTAAGGGATCAGAGGGTATGGAGAGAGCATACGGGAACTGAGTTTTAAGATCATATTGAAAGAGTTTTGCACCTAATTTCTATGTTTCGTTAATGAGCAATGTGCAGGCCCGAAGCTCGTTTGAACAGGCCAAACACTTCCGCCTAAACCTACATGATCTCCCAGTTGCTAAACACTAACTCCCCCTCCCATTCCCACACTGACCTTTCTCTCCCGGGCCTCCTCCATTGTCAGAGTGAGGCCCAGAGCAAATTGGAGGAACAGCGCCTCATATTTTGCTTGGGCAACTTACACCCCAACAGTATGAACATTGACTTCTCTAACTTTAAGTATCCCTTGCTTTCCCTCTCTCTACATCCCTCCACCTTCCAAGTTCTCCGACCAGTCTACTGTCTCTGACTACATTTTATCTCTCTTTGCTTTGTTGTTACCTTCTCCCAACTAACAATGATCTACTCTACATTTTCCTTGATCTCCATTACCTTTGTCCAGCTTTCACACCTTACACTTCCTTATCTATGTATCTCCCTCTGCCCTGACATCAGTCTGAAGAAGGGTCTCGACCAGAAATGTCACCCATTCCTTCTCTCCAGAGATGCTGCCTGTCCTGCTGAGTTATCCTAACATTTTGTGTCTGTCTTCGGTTTAAACCAGCATCTGCAATTCCTTCCTACACATGCTCCATTTACTTTCTCCCCTCTGTCTGCCATGTACATCCTCCCCATGACCACATGGGTTTTCTCTGGGTGCTCCAGTCTCCTCTCATATACCAAAGATGTACAGGTTTGTAGGTTAATCGGCTTTGGTAAAAATTGTAAATCATCTCTAATGTGTAGGATAGGGTTAGTGTACAGAGATCGCATGTCGGCACAGACTAAGGTGGGCCTAGGTGGAGAAACAGCGCCTCATATTTCATTTGGGCTGCTTGCACCCCAGCGGTATGAATATTGACTTCTCTAACTTCAAGTAACCTTTGCCTTCCTTCTCTCTCCATCCCTCCACCTTCCAAGTTCTCCGACCAGTCTACTGTCTCCGTTTACATTTTATCTCTGTTTGCTTTGTTGTTACCATCTCATAGCCAACTACGATCTATTCTACATTTTCCTTGAACTTCATCCCCTATGTCTAGTTTTCACACCTTACAATTGCTTATCTCTGCATCTCCTTCTCCCCTGCCTTTAGTCTGAAGAAGGGTTTCGGCCCAAAATGTCACCCATTCCTTCTATTCAGAGATGCTGCTTGTCCCGCTGAGTTACTCCAGCATTTTGTGTCCATCTTCAGACTTTATAGTCCACTGTGACTTACATGTTGTGTGAAAACGTTCCTCCTTATTTCTAAAGGCTTTGGTTTAGGAACAAATTGTAGTGGCCATTTGGCTTGTTTTGTGTGTCATTGATTATGGCATTTTAGACTGCCCGTTATTATGTGGGTGGGCTTATGACGTATTCTAGGGTGTTTGGAGCTAGGTTTCTTGCGCAGAAGCTTAGTTTTTAGTTTTAGTTATAAGTAAGGTGCTGGAGTTATATGGGGAAGGCTTACCCTTCAACCATGTGACGTTTAACCGAGACATGAGGAGTTTTCTAACGTTTTAAAGCGATATGCTGGAATTTGAAGAAGATTAAAGTGTACGAGTCGGAGAATAAGGTCGGATGTATACCTTATTGTTTTTCTTCAACAATAAAGTAACTATTAATCAAAAGACTGTGTTATGAAGATTTATCTGTGATGAAGCTCAGGGAGACTCGGAGAGCTCACATGCGTATTACGACATTCTCCTTTAACCATGTAATCTCCTTAGTGGCTAGAGGAAGTAATCTCTTGAACGATATAAAAATCTGCCGCTACACAAATATCATTACCTTGAAACCTGTTTAAGATTATTTAAAGGCCTTAATTATAATCTTTAATAATATTTCACCACTTATTCCAACACAAGGCAGCCTGCAAGAAATGAGCCCTTAAAGTCTCCAAATTTGATCCATAGTTCCTTTGCTAATGTTTCTATTCGGAATGTGTATTTACTTATATTACGTATTCTGCAGTTAATTAAAGTTACAGCTGACATATTCAAGTAGCATCGCAGGAAGAACAAATAAACCATGAGCTCTCACCGTAAAATCAAAGGATGTTTCAGTCAATTCAATTATTTTCAATTACTTTCCACTGTGCTCTTACTTACCCTGAATGCATTCTCACATTTAGCACTTCACTGACACATTCTAATTTATTTCACTTCATCCAATTTTAAAAAAATGATTTAAAAAAAACAAAGCAGTAGTAGTAGTATTAATTCTGCATGATAGCCAATAAACCTAAAGAATTAAATTTAAGGAAACTCAAAAGCTCAGCTTGTGTCAGTACATGACTGCAGGTGGGGCCAATGGTCTGTTTTATTTAGACAGGCATGTGTGAAATAAACTAGAACAATCTTTTGCAGTGTTTCTTGAAATGCCAACCTTTATACCCCACTCTGCCTCGGCAAGACCAGCAGCATAATCAAGGACGAGTCACACCGTGGCCACACTCTTCCCCCCTCTCCCATCAGGCAAAAGGTATAGAAGTGTGAAGACGTATACCTCCTGATTCAGGGACAGTTTCTTCCAAATTGCTATCAAGTAACTGAACCAATCCTACCACAACTAAAGCGCAGTCTTGAACTCCTATGTACCTCATTTGGGACATTCAGACTATATTTGGTCGGACTTTACTGTTTTTTCTTGCTCTGAACGTTATTCCCGTTATCATGTGTCTGTACACTGTGAATGGCTCGATTGTAATCATGTATTGTCTTTCCCCTGACTCGTAAGCACGCAACAAAATCTTTTCACTGTACCCCAGTACATGTGACAATAAACAAAACTAAACTACATATCCGACAAGCCTATAATTGTGTAAATGCCATTTTCCAGGACCTGCACTGAATTCACAAACAATCTAGGAGCAGTGTTATAGAAGCTGCCCGTTAAAGCCAGCTGCAGAAACCTGCGTGTTGCAGCCATTTCTACTAACTACCCTCTGAGCATAATTTAAAAGTAGAATTGACATAATAAAAAAGGTAGAATTGCTAAAGAGCTTCTCAGAGAGAAATTAGTCACCATACAATTAATCTTGTCTTGATTTGATTCAATTCTGGCTTATTTATTCCTACATAATTATTCTAACCTATTTTAATTAGCATCAAATTACTCAAATTAATGAGCTTCCAGACCTTTTTTCTATGATCATAGTTTGATTTAAGCATTCAGCCACCATGCTGGTTATGAAATTGAAGCTTCCTAAATAAGCTCACCAGAGCATTCAAGCCATCATGAATTAAACAATTTGGAAGGGATCTGATAAAGAATTGATCAGTAGAGAGGAAATGTAATATTTACTGATTATTCCTTATCGCTTTATAAAGTTGTCTAAGAATTTTAACGCTATGCAAGGGAGAGCAGTTAACCAGGGTAAAACCAAGTGACTAAGGGGTTGTTGGCATAATAACAAAGAGCCTTCGTCTAAGCTAGAATGGTCCATTTAGTACTCACAAGTGGTATCCTCTACTCTGAAGACATGTAATGTAGATCGGGTTACTGTTTTAAGAATATCTTTGTTCAGTCCCCAACAATGAGTGTGAGCTTCCAATTACCCACAATGTTAATTCTTTATCCCTTTGTCATTCTGACCACTACCATTGGCTTCCTATGATTCTTCACTGAAGCCCAATACAAGTTTAAGTAACAGAAGCTCATCTAATATCTTGTTCTGTTACAGTCCTCTGGATTCTTTTTAAATCCAACAATCTCAGATATGGTGTTAAAGAAGGAACTGCAGATGCTGGAGAATCGAGGGTACACAAAAGGCTGGAGACACTCAGCGGGTGCAGCAGCGTCTAAGGAGCGAAGGAGATAGGCGACGTTTCGGGTCGAGACCCTTCTTCAGACTGGTCAGGGATCAGGGAAACGAGAGATATAGACGGTGATGTGGAGAGATAAAGAACAATGAATGAAAGATATGCAAAAAAGTGCCGATGATAAAGGGAACAAGCCATTGTAAGCTGTTTGTAGTGTGAAAATAAGAAGCTAGTGCGACTAGGGTGGGGGAGAGATAGGGAGAGAGGGAATGCCAGGGCCCGAGGGCTGAGGAGAGGTGGGAAGGGGAGGAGACAGCAAGGGTTAACAGAATTGAGAAAATTCAATGTTCAAGCCCAGAGGATGCAGACTCACCAAGCGGAATATGAGGTGTTGTTCCTCCAACTTGTGGTGTTGCTCACTCTGGCCGTGGAGGAGGCCCAGGACCGAGAGGTTGGATACGGAATGGGAGGGGGAGTTGAATTGCTGAGCCACCGGGAGGTCGGGTTGGTTAATGCGGACCGAGCGGAGGTGTTCGGCGAAACGATCGCCAAGCCACAGATATGGTAAAAAACTCTATCGCGGGGCTTGTTTCCACAGAGGCCCAGGACCGGTTGCAGTGGGAGGAACCTAAATCCGTAACGTTCCATTCACAGCTCGCAACAAGTGGGCTTGAGGAAGACGACTTGACGGAGCAGCTGATTGGCAGTCAGATCCCTGCTGATTTCTTTCAGCTAAAATCCTTGCTTTGTATTGTATTGTATATTGTATTGTATCCAGGGTAAGGGGGAGGATGAGTGCCAGGGCAGTTTACTGTTCTGGATGTCAGATGTGGGAGGTCATGCAGTCAGATAGCTCTCCAGACGTCCACATCTGCGCCAGGTGCGTCAAGATGGCGATCCAAATGGACCGTATTCGGTACCTGGAGCAGCAGCTCGATGACCTCCGTCTGGTCAGGGAGAGTGAGGAAGCCATAGAGAGGAGCTACAGACAGGTGGTCACTCCAAACCCACAGGAGGCAGAAAAGTGGGTCACGGTTAGGAGAGGCAAGGGGCAGAGGCAGGGACTAGAGAGTACCCCGGTGGCTGTACACCTTGGCAATAAGTACTCCTGTTTGAGTACTGATGGGGGGCACAGCCTACCTGGGGGTAGCACAGCGACCGGGCCTCCGGTACAAAGACCGGCCCTGTTGCTCAGAAGGGTAAGGAAAGAAGAGGAGGGCAGCAGTAATAGGGGACTCTATAGTTAGGGGGTCAGATAGGCGATTCTGTGGATGCAGTCAGGAGACCCGGATGGTAGTTTGCCTCCCTGGTGCCAGGGTCCAGGATGTGACTGAATGTGTCCAAGATATCTTGAAATGGGAGGGAGAGGAGCCAGAGGTCGTGGTACATATAGGTACCAATGACATAGGTAGAAAAAGAGAGGAGGTCCTGAAAGGAGAATTTAGGGAGTTAGGAAGAGTGTTAAGGAGAAGGACCGCAAAGGTAACAATCTCAGGATTACTGCCTGTACCACGCGACAGTGAGAGTAGGAATGGAGCAAGGTGGAGGATCAATGCGTGGCTAAAGGACTTTGCAGAGCGCAGAGATTCAAGTTTCTGGATCATTGGGACCTCTTTTGGGGAAGGTGTGACCTGTACAAAAAGGACGGGTTGCACTTGAACCCGAGGGGAACCAATATCCTGGCGGGGAGATTTGCAAAGGCTACTGGGGAGACTTTAAACTAGATCGATTGGGGGGAGGGAATCTAATAGAGAAGGCAAGTGGTCCGTTTGTGAGGCAGGAGGCAGAGAAGAGAAGCAGTCAGACGCAACACGTAGGGAGGAAAGAAGAAAAAAATAACAAACGGAGAATAAAAAGTGGAGGGTTTCTTAAATGTGTGAGCAGAGAGACAGAGGGGTGTAAAATGAGGATAGGAGCAATAGGTAGCAAGGTGAAAAGTGGCAGGAAAACAAATCCAGGGCAAAAATCTAAAAGGGCCACTTTTCAACATAATTGTAAAAGGGCCAAGAATGTTGTAAAACAAACCTGAAGGCTTTGTGTCTCAATGCGAGGAGCACTCATAATAAGGTGGATGAGTTTAATGTGCAGATAGCTATTAATAATTACGATATAGTTGGGATCACGGAGACATGGCTCCAGGGTGACCAAGGCTGGGAGCTGAACATCCAGGGATATTCAATACTCAGGAAGGATAGACAGAGAGGAAAAGGAGATGGGGTAGCGTTGCTGGTTAGAGCGGAGATTAACGCAATAGAAAGGAATGACATTAGCTTGGAGGATGTGGAATCGATATGGGTGGAGCTGCGAACCACTAAGTGGCAGAAAACGCTAGTGGGTGTTGTGTACAGGCCACCTAACAGTAGTAGTGGAGTTGGGGATGACATCAAACAGGAAATTAGAAATGCGTGCAACGAAGGTAAAACCGTTGTAATGGGTGCATTCAATCTACATATAGATTGGGTGAATCAAATTGGCAGGGGTGCTGAGGAAGAGGATTTCTTGGAATGTATGCGGGATAGTTTTCTAAACCAACATGTGGAGGAACCAACGAGAGAGCAGGCTATTCTAGACTGGATATTGAGTAATGAGGAAGGGTTAGTTAGCAGCCTTGTTGTACGTGGCCCCTTGGGCAAGAGTGTCCATAATATGGTTGAGTTCTTCATTAGGATGGAGAGTGCCATTGTTAATTCAGAAACACGGGTCCTGAACTTAAAGAAAGGTAACTTTGAGGGTATGAGACGTGAATTGGCCAAGATCGACTGGCAATTGATTCTTGAAGGGTTGACAGTGGATATGCAATGGAAGGCATTTAAAGACTGCATGGATGAACTACAACAATTGTTCATCCCAGTATGGCAAAAGAATAAATCAGGGAAGGTGGCGCATCCGTGGATAACGAGGGAAATCAGGGATAGTATCAAAGAAAAAGATGAAGCGTACAAATTAGCCAGAAAAAGCAGCCTACCAGAGGACTGGGAGAAATTCAGAGACCAACAGAGGAGGACAAAGGGCTTAATTAGGAAAGGGGAAGTTGAGTATGAAAGAAAACTGGCAGGAAACAAAAAAACTGACTGCAAAAGGTTTTATCGATATGTGAAGCGCAAAAGATTAGTTAAAACAAATGCAGGAACCCTTGCAGTCAGAAACAGGTGAATTGATCATGGGGAACAAGGACATGGCAGACCAATTGAATAACTACTTTGGTTCTGTTTTTACTAAGGAAGACATAAATAAATTGCCGGAAAGAGCAGGGGATCGCAGGTCAAATGAGATGGAGGAAATGAGTGAAATCCAGGTTAGCCGAAAAGTGGTGTTAGGTAAATTGAATGGATTAAAGGCCGATAAATCCCCAGGGCCAGATAGGCTGCATCCCAGGGTACTGAAGGAAGAATCCCCAGAAATAGCAGATGTCTTAGTGATAATTTTTCAAAACTCTTTAGATTCTGGAGTAGTTCCTGAGGATTGGAGGGTAACTAATGTAACCCCACTTTTTAAAAAGGGAGGGAGAGAGAAATCGGGGAATTACAGACCAGTTAGTCTAACATCGGTAGTGGGGAAACTGCTAGAGTCAATTATTAAAGATGGGATAGCAGCGCATTTGGAAAGTGGTGAAATCATTGGACAAAGTCAGCATGGATTTACGAAGGGTAAATCATGTCTGACGAATCTTATTGAATTTTTTGAGGATATAACTAGTAGAGTGGATAAGGGAGAAGCAGTGGATGTGTTGTATCGGGACTTTCAGAAGGCTTTCGACAAGGTCCCACACAAGAGATTGGAATACAAACTTAAAGCACACGGTATTGGTGGTTCAGTATTGATGTGGATAGAGAACCGGCTGGCAGACAGGAAGCAAAGAGTAGGAGTGAACGGGGCCTTTTCAGGATGGCAGACAGTGACTAGTGGGGTGCCGCAAGGCTCAGTGCTGGGACCCCAGCTATTTACAATATACATTAATGATTTGGACAAGGGAATTAAATGCAACATCTCGAAGTTTGCGGATGACACAAAGCTGGGGGGCAGTGTTAGCTGTGAGGAGGATGCTAGGAGGCTGCAGGATGACTTGGATAGACTGGGTGAGTGGGCAAATGCATGGCAGATGCAGTATAATGTGGATAAATGTGAGGTTATCCACTTTGGTGGCAAAAACAGGAAGGTAGACTATTATTTGAATGGTGACCGATTAGGAAAAGGGGAGATGCAGCGAGACCTGGGTGTCATGTTACACCAGTCATTGAAAGTAGGCATGCAGGTGCAGCAGGCTGTGAAGAAAGCGAATGGTATGTTGGCATTCATAGCAAAAGGATTTGAGTACAAGAGCAGGGAGGTTCTACTGCAGTTGTACAGGGTCTTGGTGAGGCCACACCTGGAGTATTGCGTACAGTTGTGGTCTCCTAATCTGAGGAAAGACATTCTTGCCATAGAGGGAGTACAGAGAAGGTTCACCAGACTGATTCCCGGGATGGCACGACTTCCATATGAAGAAAGACTGGATAGACTCGGCTTGTATTCGCTGGAATTTAGAAGATTGAGGGGTGATCTCATAGAGACTTACAAAATTCTTAAGAGGTTAGACAGGCTAGATGCAGGAAGATTGTTCCCGATGTTGGGGAAGTCCAGGACAAGGGGTCACAGTTTATGGATAAGGGGGAAGTCTTTTAGGACCGAGATGAGAAAATCGTTTTTCACACAGAGAGTGGTGAATCTGTGGAATTCTCTGCCACAGAAGGTAGTTGAGGCCAGTTCGTTGGCCATATTTAAGAGTTGGATGTGGTCCTTGTGGCTGAAGGGATCAGGGGGTATGGAGAGAAGGCAGGTACAGGATATTGAGTTGGATGATCAGCCATGACCATATTGAATGGCGGTGCAGGTTCGAAGGGCTGAATGGCCTGCTCCTGCACCTAATTTCTATGTTTCTATGTTTCTATGCTGTGGGAATGTTTTTCAGTGGCAGGAACTGGGAGACTAGTCAGGATCGAGGCAAAGATGAATGGAGCAAAGTACAGGGATATCCTTGGTGAAAACCTGCTCCAGAGGGTTCTGGACCTCAGACCAGCAGAGGTTCACCTTCCAACAGGACAACGACCCTAAGCACATAGTCAAGACAACGCAGGAGTTTCTTTGTGACAAGTCTGTGAATGTCCTTGAGTGGCCCAGCCAGAGCCCGGACTTGAACCCGATCGAACATCTCTGAAGGGACCTGAAAATAGCTGTGCATCGACGCTCCCCATCCAACTTGGCAGAGCTTGAGAGGATCTGCAGAGAAGAATGGGAGAAATTACCCAAATACAAGTGTGCCAAGCTTGTAGCTTCATACCCAAGAAGACTTGAGGCTGTAATCACTGCCAAAGGTGCTTCAACAAAGTACTGAGTAAAGGGCCTGAATACTTGTAAATGTGATTTTTCAGTTATTTCTTTTTAATTACTTTGCAAAAATGTCTAAACCATTTTCACTTTTATTATTATGGGGTATTGTGTGTAGATTGATGATAAAAAAAACAAATAGAATAAGGCTGTAACATAACAAAATGTGGAAAAAGTGAAGGGGTCTGAATACTTTCTGAATGCACTGCAACTACCCCCCCCCCCCCCCCCCCCCCCCCCCCCCAACCCCCACCCTGCACTCACTTGTTTCAGAACTGATCGGTCCCGATGGAAGGTGATCCTCTTGTAATATTAACTGTTTCTCTCTCCACAGATGTGGCCTGATCTGCAGCATATTTCTAACATTCACTTTAATAGAGGTTTCCCAGTTTGAGCACAGTTTGCTTTTCCCCACAGGTACAGATGGTCAGCTTGGCCCAGTCAACTTCCACATTGCCAACCAGCTAGTGCAACTGAACATGCACCATGGCAATGAATGAATTCAGATGTGGACTGGATCCAGGATGAATTGTTCCTCTAAAAATGTTGACTCTTCTCTTCTATAAAATATATATGTATATATCTTTATGCACAATGTCCAAATGGTTTAAATTGCAAATGTGGAACGAATTTGCATTTTACTAGTATGGTTTATGGAAGAGAAAGGTGAGACTTGATTCACAAGGAATGGAATCACACAAGTCAGTCAACCCCAAAATTCATACTCAGCAGTTTAATAACATTTCATTAATTTCAGGCACACATTTTCCGGAAATTGTTTTGGTGCATTGGTTTTTGTGCAAGATGATAGATGATTACGAATTTGAATTAATTCCTCTTTGCCATTCATGAGCTCAGTACAGCAATTATTCATTACAGAGGTGTTAACAACTGATCCGTTGCTGATAGATGTGCTTTGATTGAATTCCTGATTTCAGGATACTGTGGATATTGTGAATACTCTAAGCCAGTGGTTCTCAACCTTGTTTGCCCCATGCACCCCTTTCACCATATGTCAGAATGTCATTCCCCCCCTCCTTTCCAAGATTGTCTGCCTCAAAAAGTGCATTCCAAATAATATGCAAAGGCAATAAAAAGATCAACATTCTAACAGTTTGAGTTTGCTAATCTGTGGTCCCAATTCCCCCCCTGAAAACCTGAAATCCCCCCCTGGGGGGAATTCCCCCCTGGTTGAGAACCCCTGCTCTAAGCAGACCTCTGATTTTCTAGGCGGTAGATGGGGAAGTATCTAAATTTTAAATTACTTTGAGAACTCATTGGTAAAATCCACTCAGCTATTATGTTCGGCTCTTGATCTGTTCAAGAGCTCCAGCCCATTATTTTTTTCTGCAGCACAATGATTCAAGTTCATTCAAATAGTGCAGTACATTCAGGGGCTGGGAAAGTACAGCAAAGGGCAACTGAGAAATATTAAAGCTTCTCCTTGGCACAACAATGCACAAAACAGTCTCTGTTTCCAGTCTATGTAAATTTCAGAAAGCTGATAAAAGATTGACATTAAGTGTATTGGCCTCAGTTCTACGGAGACTTCAGAAGATTTGTCGATCATGCAAAATACTTTCTTAATGACCTTCCCAAAGGTTAATGTCAAGACTAATACTTAAATTAGTTAAAATTTGGAGCACCGGCATTTAATTTTGATACCCTTATAACTGGTAAAAGTTCAATATTTAGCAAAAGAATTGTCCATTATATCCAAGTTTTCCAGATTCAAAGGAGTTATTTTCCAGTGTGAATGTGTCCTTTTACAAAAATAGCTAATGTTTAAAACACTTATTACAATTTCTTCAAATGACTACCATTGCAAATGTCATACATTTTAATCACCACTTTCTTTTATTCAAAACTGAACATTTTAATCCATGCATTTGATGGGTTTACAGCATATAAGCTGAACTACTTTGATGGATCAAGTATTGTGTCAGGAGTGGTTTAGGTTAATCGAGAACTGAATGTCACTGTGCTGGGTTTTATGTCCTTGGCTGAAGAACACAGTCACATTCCTGATGCACTTCATAGAAACATAGAAAATAGGTGCAGGAGTAGGCCATTCGGCCCTTTGAGCCTGCACCGCCTTTCAATATGATCATGGCTGATCATCCAACTCGGTATCCCATACCTGCCTTCTCTCCATACCCCATGACCCCCTTAGCCACAAGGGCCACATCTAACTCCCTTTTAAATATAGCCAATGAACTGGCCTCAACTACCTTCTGTGGCAGAGAATTCCAGAGATTCACCACTCTCTGTGTGAAAAATGATTTCCTCATCTCGGTCCTAAAGGAATTCCCCCTTATCCTTAAACTGTGACCCCTTGTTCTGGATCTCCCCAACATCGGGAACAATCTTCCTGCATCTAGCCTGTCCAACCCCTTAAGAATTTTGTAAGTTTCTATAAGATCCCCCCTCAATCTTCTAAATTCTAGCGAGTACATGCCGAGTCTATCCAGTCTTTCTTCATATGAAAGTCCTGACACCCCAGGAATCAGTCTGGTGAACTTTCTCTGTACTCCCTCTATGGCAAGAATGTCTTTCCTCAGATTAGGAGACCAAAACTGTACGCAATACTCCAGGTGTGGTCTCACCAAGACCCTGTACAACTGCAGTAGAACCTCCCTGCTCCTATACTCAAATCCTTTTGCTATGAATGCTAACATACCATTCGCTTTCTTCGCTGCCTGCTGCACCTGCATGCCTACTTTCAATGACTGGTGTACCATGACACCCAGGTCTCGTTGCATCTCCCCTTTTCCTAATCGGCCTAATCATTCAAAAAATAGTCTACTTTCTTGTTTTTGCCACCAAAGTGGATAACCCCACATTTATTCACATTATACTGCATCTGCCATGCATTTGCCCACTCACCCAACCTATCCAAGTCACGTTGCAGCCTCCTAGCATCCTCCTCACAGCGAACACTGCCCCCCAGCTTCGTGTCATCCGCAAACTTGGTTTCAATTTGAATAGTATCAGGACAGCCACTGTATTAATGCTGTGGGATTTTATGTATTATGCAACGCTATCTATACGGTTCTCTCCATAATGTTTGAGACAAAGACCCATCATTTATTTATTTGCCTCTGTACTCCACAATTTGAGATTTGTAATATAAAAAAATCACATGTGGTTAATGTGCACATTGTCAGATTTTATTTAAGGGTATTTTTATACATTTTGGTTTCACCATGTAGAAATTACAGCTGTGTTTATACATAGTCCCCCCATTTCAGGGCACCATAATGTTTGGGAGACATGAATTCACAGGTGTTTCTAATTGCTCAGTTATGTTTAATTGCCTCCTTCATGCGGGTATAAGAGAGCTCTCAGCACCTAGTCTTTTCTTCAGTCTTTCCATCACATTTGGAAACTTTTATTGGTGTTTATCAACATGGGAACCAATGTTGTGCCAATGAAAGAAGCCAGGATGAGAATGAGAAACGAATAAAACTGTTAGAGACATCAGCCAAACCTTAGGCTTACCAAAATCAACTGTTTGGAACATCATTAAGAAGAAAGAGAGCACTGGAGAGCTTACTAATTGCAAAGGGACTGGCAGGCCAAGGAAGACCTGCACAGCTGATGACGGAAGAATTCTCTCTTTTTTTATTTTTTTATTTATCCATCCCTTTATTTATTTATTTATAATTTTATTAGAAGTACAGGAATGTGGCAGCAAGGTGCCTAATATATATTGACATATTACATTTTATGCACAGCTTCTTATTTTTTTATATAATGAAAAAGAAAACGAGAGAATAGATAGTAAAAGATAGAGAAACATGTGATATATAGTGTGTGAGAAAGAAAAAAGTGTGAAAGAAGAAAGTTGAGAAAGAAAAAAAAAGAAAGAAAAAGAGTAGAAAGTAAGAGATTAAGGAGATCGTTATCTATATTCTTGGCCATCCCTCACCCAATCCTGAAACAGTTAGCTTCTACGGTTTTGTTGCACCATATGCTTCCAAAAAATTGACAAATGGAGACCAACTCGTTAAAAATTGGTCTGATTTATGTATTAGGAGAAATCGCATTTCCTCAAGATGTGCAGTGCCCAACATGTTTGAAATCCACATTTTAAGCTGTATTTTTCCAAAAGTTAAGTATAGGTTTTTTTGCTGTTATTAACCCATAATTAAAAAATAAATGTTGAGATGAGTTCAATTTATTCCCATCTTCCATTACTCCAAATAATCATTTCAGTATTAGGTTCCATTTTTATCTTAAATATCACTCCAGAATTTATAAAGTTTTATGCAGGAGACAAAATAGTGTGTTATAGTTGCATTTTGGGATAGACATTTATCACAAATGGGGAAGTATTTGGATAGAATTTATTCAATCTAGTTTTGAGTAATATAATCTATGTAAAATTTTTAATTGAATTAAATTATGTCTTACATTAATATCAAATACTTTTCCCATGTTTCCTTTGTAATTTTTATCTTTCTCTCATTCCCACTCTTCTCTAAGTGCCTCTGTCAATGGTAAATCTGTATTTTAAATACTATTATATAAATATGAAATTAATTTCTATGAGTCAGCCTTAATGTCCATTGCTTCTTCCAGTGGATCTAAAGTTATGTTTTGATATCTTTGTATGTATTTCTTCATGAAGTCGCAGATCTGAAGATATTTTAAATATTGGTTATTTTTCAGTTTACATTTTAATTGTAATTGTTGGAATGATAGCAGATTTCCCATTTCATAAATATAACCGATCCTTTTAATTCCCATTCTTTCCCATTGATTATATGTTTTATCAATAAGAGATGGTTTAAATGAAGGATTATTCACTATTATTAACAATGAAGGATTATTCACTATTATTAACAATGATAGGTTTCTTAATTTTAAGGATAATTCTATTTGTTTCCAAATTCTTATTGTATCATGTATAATAGTAAGATTAAATGAGAACTTACCAGTTCGAAGTTTGATCGTTATTTTATGAGGAGTTACGATGAGGGATTACGTGAAGAACCCGCCACACGCTGGCAACGGCATACTTCAAAGCAGCGGCATGAAAAACACGGAACACCAAAAGCCGGAGTAACATAGTAAGGCTTCATAAAAAGACTTAGAACTACCATTTGATCATATATTTTATGAGGGCGGGAGTGGAGGGCGCGTAATCCCTCATCGTAACTCCTCATAAAATAACGATCAAACTTCGAACTGGTAAGTTCTCGTTTAATCTTACTATTTTACTTCGGAGTCACGTGAGTGACTACGTGAAGATTTTAAAGCTTTCTGTGTTTTTTATGTCGTAGAATTAATCCGTACGACAGTCCGCTAAGTAAACACATACATGAAAACCAGACTAAATGTTAGATCATTTCACAATTTAACTTTTTTAATGGTTTAAAGACCATATAATAACCCTCCTTATATCTGAGGGAAATGATTACAAGCGATAAAAGAAAGAAGTGACTACACAACTGATTATAGCAATTAATAGTAAACAAAGCAGGTGATTATAGTGCTCCCAACACCGCGTGTCCAAAGCTTGTCATAGTGTGAACAGGTTTTTATTGTAGAACTTTGAAAAAGTTTCTTCTTTACTCCACCCTGCGACTTTTAAAATATGCTCGAGAGGTACGTCCCGCCCCTTTCGCCGCGGACGTACTGCCGCCCTGGTGGAGTGAGATTTGAACACATCAGTGTCTACTCCCGCTAAAACCAACACCTGTTTTCAACCATTTTTGAGATAGTTTGAACTGAAGCTTTGTGTGTGTGGTTTTTTTGTGCGTAACCATTAACGTTTTTTTCATTTCCTCGAAGGGTGTCAGTAACTTTAATATATTGGTTCAAATGTTTAACCACACACACAAAGTAGGATCAATATGATAAGCTTGAAAGGTTACCTTTGTTCCAGATCTCCCTGTCTGCTTTGTTTGATCAGATCGTAAACATAGAACACAACATTATCTGTAGTCACATGCATAACAGTCTAAACGCAACATTTGTAAAGTTTTGCACTCTTTGAGCTGAGACCAGTGACATTAACATAATTAATTTCAATGTCAATCTTTCCAATGTCAACCCTTCAATTGGAGTCCATTGTCTAAGTAGCGTAAGTACAATGCTCACATCCCAAATCTCTGTGTATCTTGGTTTGGGTGGATTAATATTAAAGATTCCTTTCATGAATCTAGATATTAATGGATGCGACCCAATTGATCTCTGATCAGTCATAAGTCCTAAATAGGACGACAAGGCACTGCGTGCAGTGTTTAATGGCACTGTAACTTAAATGTTGCTCAAAATGCAAATTGGCAAGGAATTCCAAAACATTGCAATATTTACAGTATCATAAGAAATATTTTGACTGTGTGCAAAAGTCTTCCCATTTCTTAATATGTGTCATATATTTGCTTTTGTGTGCTATCTCGCCATGATGCGACTATAACTTCCATAGTTTTGTCCGACAATCCCAGCTCCTGTAGTGGTCTGGTCAAAACCTGCAGATTAATAAATTCATATATGCAACAATGGGTAAATTTCTTTAGTTACCAGATTAGTCAAGATATCACTACAGTTAGGAATCGACATATATGGTTCTTTAATCATATTCAGCATTACTGGGAACCAAGGTTGAGTTGGCCAATTTGGAACTACCAACAATCCAAAGCAGAATCTTGTTCTAATCTTCTTCAGGCTCTCTGAATCAAAGCAAATGGTGGAAAAGCATAAAAGAACATCTTTCCCCAGTGTAATGAAAAAGCATCTACTGCTACTGCATCTGGATCGTGTTCCCAAGACACATAAGTAGGCAATTGATGATTAAGCCTAGATGCAAACAAATCAATTTCTGGCAACCCAAATCGGTTCACAATATTCTTAAATATTGCTCGCTTAAGCATCCATTCCGTATTATCTTTAAAAATCCTGGACCTTTCATCTGCTACCACATTGTCCTTACCTGGAATGTAGCTTGCTGAAATCCATATTTGGCGACCAATACACCATTGCCATATCTCATTGACCAGACAATCACATGATACTGATCTAACTCCCCCCATGTGATTAATGTATGCAACAGCCGTTTTATTGTCTAACTGTATTAACACATGTAGACCTTGTTTAGCACAACAATATGCTTTAAGTCCATAAAAAGCACCCAATAACTCCAAATAGTTAATACCATAAGCTTGAAGAAACGCTTCTTCTTGAGCTTTCCATCTACCTCCACAACTGGAGGACGAATCTGTAGCCCCCCATCCGAGAGCACTAGCATCCGTTTGTAAAACCATTTCAGGCTGTTCAATCATGATATTCTTAGCAGCTTGTGGGACATTTTCAACCCACCATTGTAATTCCAACACGGCTTCTTTTGTTAATTGCATAGGCCTGTCAAAGTGACCTGCCTTCTCTTTAAGAGCCCTTATTTTTGTCCCTTTGAAGATTTTGATAATGTAATGGACCAAATTCCACTGCCGGAAATGCTGCTACCAGTTTACCAATGGATTTCGCCACTTCTCGATGGAGGGATAAGGTTTGTGAATGAGGTAATTACAAGTCATCAAAATGTCATTGGCCTTCTCTGTTGGCAAAGTAACTAACATAGTCACTGAGATTTTAATTACAAACCCCAAAAAGTTAATTGTTTGTGCTGGCTGCAGCTGGGTACTTAATTGGATGAATCAAGAACCCTAGCTTTTCAAACAAAGCTTTAGTAACTGAAACTGAGTGCACAGCTGACTCTTGAGTATCATTAATGATCAGAATGGATCATCCAGATAAGCCATAACAATGTGTTTCTGTGCTCTTAATTGGGCTAAAACTGGTTTCAACAGTTTTGTAAAGAGTCAAGGAGCCGAAACTCAATCCATTTGGTAAAGCTTTAAACTGCCATAATTGTCCCAGCCAATTAAATTTTAAGTACCTCCTGAATAATTGATGAATTGCTACAGAATAATAGGCATCCTTCAAATCAATCTTAGCCATATAACACCCTGCTCGAGATAATATATTTTTGCAGTACTGAAATGTCTCCATCTTAAAATTGTTTGTATTCTACAAACTTATTTAGATCTGTAAGGTCCAGAATAAATTCTGCAACCACCATCTTTTTTATCTCTTCGAAATATATTAGAGACAAATTGATGCTTATGTTCATAAGTCTTTTCAATTACGCTTTTCCAATAATTTGTCAATTTCCACATTAATCTCCATTCTTTCCTCTGCAGAAAAACACATAAGCATAAGCAGGTTTATTCTGTACAGGAGGATTAACCCCTTCTTTAAAAATAATAATGGCTCCCGAAACTGCTTGTAATACATATCGATCAGAAGTAATGTTAAGCCAGGCATTATAAAAATTTTTGCAATCTCCCTCCAACTGAGAGTCATCCACAGTTTCTTTAAGGATATAAGTCTTTAATACCTCTCTGTATGAGCGTGGTGTCCCTCCTTCTTCCCGAATACGGGGAAGCACTCGCCTGCACAGCACGATAGTATTTCGTGACAAACTTCTGCCTCTATAACGAAAAGCGAAACCCCTTCGGGTCGAAAATACCCTTCTTTGTCCAAAGACAAAAGGTTTAACATTGCTAAAAATATTTAGCTTCTTCATCCAACTCTTTCAGCTGTTTCGGCAGATTTTCTCCAAACAAATACCCAGGAGCTTGAACACCACTTTCTTGACACAGGCTTGCAAACCTAGGGTGAAATATGGGCCGAATCGCCATTTTCCTCATACAATAAATTTCATAGAACGAATTACACAATAAGCCCAAAGTATCCTTTTGAATCTTTTCCATTTCCAGATTCTCCATTTGCCTGCCATAGGCCGTAATTGGCAGCAGAAATTAATTTGAGCACCTTTTTGAAACTTCACTTCTTGGGCTCTCATACTTGAGTCATAGACGTCCATATCATCGGATTCACCGTAGGCACTTCCAATGAGGCACAATTTCTTGGAGCTTTATAAATTCTGATGTTTCATTCATCACAGAATTGTGAAGTTGGTGAGATACCATATAATTTATGTTGGCAGCTAGGTTTTTCTCCATAGAGCCTCACCACTTCCTTCAGGTATAGCAAAATCTTGTGCTATCCCAGGCACATTAGGCCTTTTTCTTTTTACTTTGTGGTGTGCTTTCAAAAGCCATATAACCACCAGCAGGGTCTGCCTTCTGCAGCCCTAAATCAATTGGTTATCACCCCCATGAGACTTCTTCCAGCCCAAATCCTGGGTCCGGAGTATCATATTCCCCCAACTTGGCCCACAGCCATATTCATCATATTCAAAACCCCTCAGGGATTTTTTGGGATTCATCTGGGTACTGTGACCCTTGTCTCAATAATTGTTTGGAGAACTTTCTACATATGCTCCATTTTTAGCCACATAGTTTTTATTGTCTGGAGTCTTTCAGTATCAGAGTCATCAGAAACCACGGGCCTCTCAGATTCTTTTTGCATTTTTTAGGAACATTTTCCTCCGTGTTATTATTTCTGGAGAATCTGGAAACTCACTATCGGTAAATCGGCGGCCAACGGTATTGGAACCGGTCCGCACTAACTTCGCGTCCCGTATTTTTACTTTCACCCCGGGAAGATCTTTTTAACCCGCGAAAACTTCTTTCCCGATTTCTCCATTTTTCTTTAATAATCAGTGCTCAATCAGCACGTTAACGTGGCTCTAAATTTTACTTTTGGTTTCGTTTGCTGGAGCCACCCAGCGTAACCTAAAAAACGCCCCGATCTAACTGCACTTACCTGCGGGCCGTTCCAACCGCTGCGAGGAGCTACTCCTTACTGCAGCTCCTCCTTCCGCCGTCAGCGTTGACGTCATGCCGTTGCCAGCGTGAGGCGGGTTCTTCACGTAGTCACTCACGTGACTCCGAAGTAAAATTGGGTTATTCTTATATATTGTGTTCAGTTTTATCGGGGAGTCCTATATTACAAGGAGAACAGTCCTCTTTCTCCATTCTTATCCATTCTGTCTGTTGGGTAGAATTGTCCAACCAGTAAATTATATTCTTAATATGCACTGCACAATAATAATATAAAAAGTTCAGAAGTGAAAGTCCCCCAATGTCTTTTGGTTTGCACAAATGTTTTCTTTGGATTCTGTTTGATCTATAATCCCAGATAAAATTGGTAACATTAGAGTCTAGTTTTTTAATAACATTTTTGGTATATGTCATGGTATAAATTAAAATAGGTATAATATTTGTGGTAAAAAGATCATTTTTATAGTGTTTATTCTGCCTATTAATGATAACGGAAGTGTTTTCCAGAATTTAATCGACGCGTTGAGTTTATTTAATAAAGGCATAAAATTAGCATTAAATAATGCTTTGTATTTTCTGGTAATTTGAATACCCAAATACTTAAATTTTTCTGTTGCAATTTTAAAGGGGAATTTTAATGGGTGTGTAGATTCTTGAGGTTTTAACGTCATGATTTCAATTTTATTTCAATTTATTCTGTATCCAGAAAAAAAACCCCAATTCCTCTATTAAATTTAATAAGTTTGGTATGCTCATTTGTGAGTTTGTAATATATAAAAGTATATCGTCTGCATATAATGAAATTTTATTATTTGAGTCCCTAGTATTATATTCCTGAATATTTGGATGACTTCTTATACTTTCAGCCAGGGGCTCTATCATAAGGGCAAATAGCAGAGGTGATAAAGCACATCTCTGCCTATTGCCCCTCGATAATTGAAATTTTGGAGATAACATATTATTGGTTAATATTCTTGCCGTTGGTTTATCATATAGTAATTTTACCCATACAATAAAATTCTCTCCCATATTACATTTATGCAATACTTTATATAAATACTGCCACGCTACCTGATCAAATGCTTTCTCTGTGGATGCAATTGATATATCTTCTTCCTCCGTTTTATGTGAGTACATTATATTAAACAGGCGTCTGAAATTATTAAATGAATGTCTTTTGGGTATAAACCCCGTTTGATCAGGATTTATCAATTTACTAATATATTTACTCAATCTTCTTGCTAAGGTCTTTGCTAAAATTTTCTGATCTGTATTTAAAAGTGATATAGCTCTATATGAGCCCAGAATTCTCTCTATAATAAAGAAAAATCCCCAAACATCTGGCCGACTGGTCAGAAACACTCTTCAGGTGTGAATGTGTCAATGACCACTGTCCGCAGAAGACTTAATGAACAGAAATACAGAGGCTACACTGCAAGATGCAAACCACTGGTTAGCCGCAAAAATAGATGGGCAGGTTACAGTTTGCCAAGAAGTACCTAAAAGAGCAACCACAGTTCTGGAAAAAGGTCTCGTGGACAAATGAGATGAAGATTAACTTATATCAGAGTGATGGCAAGAGCAAAGTATGGAGGAGAGAAGGAACTTCTCAAGATCCGAAGCATACAACCTCATCTGTGCAACACGGTGGTGGGGGTGTTATGGCCTGGGCATGTGGTAGTAGCATAATGATATTCACGAGGAATTCAACGCCTTTGAACACTGAAGTATTATAAACAAATCTGAATCCTTGTTCTCAAAACAGTGTAATTAATTTCTTCCCTCCCTGTATAATTAACAATTGCATTCATCTATCATGGATATTAAATCAGATAATTCAAATATGTATTAAAGTTGTCATTAACATGAGAATTAAAGAATTTCATAGACACGCATTGTATATCACAGTGTGATTTCAACGTACTCATTTATTTTAAGTGATTTTTGCTCAAGGGTTACACGTTGATGCTGATAAATGGTTTGATATCACTGAATTATGTAAGGTTCATGCAGAATTAAAGAATAATTCTGAACTTTGCTAAAAGTGAGGAGGAATTGGAGAAGACATACTGTGCAACTCTATTCTCTGAATCGTGTTCACAATATACATCCTGAGCTCAATTCATTTTAGCAATGTTGTTTGAAACCATTCTGTGGTGTATGTGGGTGGATGTCAGAGGGGGTGCATATGTGTGTTTCATACTCAAAATTGCTCTTTGGTTGCTTCTATTTCCTAGCTTCTCTGATGAAGGGTGATTCTAAGACAGTGAAGTTTTACATCAAAAGGAAAGCTCTGTTCCTTAGATGCTGCCTGACCCACTCAGTTACTCCAGCATTTTGTGTCTACCTCAGGTTTCAGTTTTAGTTTATTCACGTGTACCGAGGTACAGTGAAAAGGCTTTTGTTGCGTGCTAAACAGACAGTGGAAAGACAAAACATGATTACAATTGAGCCATTCACAGTGTACAGATGCATGATAATGGGATAACATTTAGTGCAAGGTAAAGCCAGTAAAGTCTGATCAAAGATAGCCCGAGGGTCCTCAATGAGGTAGATAGTAGTTCAGGACTGCTCTCTAGCTGCAGTAGGATGGTTCTGTTCAGTTGGTACAACCCAGCATCCGCAGTTCCTTCCTAAACATATTTGTGAACCTCTTCTGCACCCATTATAAAGCCTTCACATCCTTCCTATAATGCAGTGACCAAAAATTCGAAACCAAAAATTGAATACAGATGGGTAGAGGTTATCTGGTCAATGGATTAATTGGGACAGTTGGAGCGAGAAAAATTGAGTAACAGCTATGAGATGAGACACATTAGAGAGTAAGAATATGCATAAAGGAATATGGAAAGATCTAAAAGCCAGGTAAATAGGACATGACCTGGTAAGAAAATACAAATTGGGAGATCGAGGAACTGTTCCAGTGTTATGGAAAGGTGAGTTACGGATGAATCTGCCAAATCTGATGCAGACAAAGAAAGCACTTTACCTCAAGTTGTAGAATTTTATGTTGAATCTGAAAGACAGCAACAATGTGCCTTGGTAGAAAATATGGAGCGGCTCCTCAAGTTTACATTGGGCATTATTATAACAGTCCAGTTGGACATTGAGAGATTGGTCTGAGTGAGAATAGAATGGAGAATTATGGACTTCTTGGGCCAAAGGACCTGTTGTGTGCTGCATAACCTGATGATTACATGACTGTAGAGATAACAGCAAGCTTAGAATTGCCCTTGTGATCTGAACGCACGTGCTCTGCAAAGTGTAAACCAAATCCATGTTTGTTCTCCCCAACATTGAGTAGACCAAATTGTGAACAACAAATGTGGCACACTGGATAATGCATTTGGTCACTTATACAAGGATCTACCATGTGCTATCTGAACGGGGATATAGCTATCAGTACATGATACCAGCAAATGAATCCAAAATCATCAAAGATTCACTGTATGACATTTTTCTCCTATGGCAATCCATAAAGTGTTTCTCAAAAAAAGGCCGTTCAAGGCAAAAATCATATAAGTCAATAAAACAGAATATCAAAAAGTACAACACATGAACAGGCCCTTTGACCCACAATGTCTTTGTCGACCATGATGCCAAGATATGTTAATCTCACCTGTCTGTACATGATCCACAACTGCTACATTCCCTGCATAGCTGTGTCTATCTGAGAGCCTCTGAAATGCCACTATCATATCTGTCTCTACCACCACCACTGGAAAAGCGTTCCAGGTACCCACCACGCTCTACGTAAAATAAGGCGTCCCACACATCTCTGCATATCTATACTACACTAAATTAAGTCCATCTAGTGCATTTAGTGGGTTATTAATGCATCATGTTATAAAATATCTATTAGCTACTTCTGAGACTGCAATATGGTTAACCTCCATCTTCTCAACATCCTCTGATCTCAGAAGCTCAGTGCTTGCAATTGTTGTATTGCAATAAAATTGCACTAGATGGTGCTACATCTCACTCGCAAACCGATGTTCTTCCCTTTCATCAGTGATGCAACATTATTTTGAGACTTGAGAGTCAAGGGCCTGTCCCACTTGGGTGCCATTTGCGAGTCATTTATGCGACAGCCTAAAAATAGGTTGGCGTGTGGTGAGGCATGGTGACGCATGCAGTGAAGCGCGGTAACGCGCGGTACTTCCCTGTCCATTTGGGTGCCTCATCATGTCACACTTATGCTGTCCTGTGGGTGACGCCTGGTTAGGGTTAGGGTTGGGGTTAGGGACCACAGATGGGCTGTAAAATATTCTTCCTTCAATGCATGGATTTTAAACATTAATATATTAAAATTAATACAATAAAATCAATTGTGCAAATGAAAAAGATGCCTGAGTCATTCAGTTTTATTTATAGATGTACTGGTCCGCTTCCAGATCCGATCACCGTCTCTTTTCACAGGGATGGAATCAGTGAGTGTAGACTGAACTCCCCTCTCCCCTCTTCCCCCCTGCCGCCCCATCCCTCCTTCTCGACCCCCCCCTACCCTTCTCTCCTCCCCTCTCTCCCCCCTTCTTCCCTTCCCCCCCCCACCTTCCTCCCTTCTCCCTGCTCCACTCTTCTCCCCCTTATGCACTACCCCTCTCCCCTCACATCCCCTTCTTCCCCTCTCCCTCCCTTCACCCATTCTCCACCCCTCACCCCCCCCACTACCACTTTCCCTGACACCCCCCGTTTGCGGACCCAGCCTGTGACAGCTAGATCCCACTAATGGTACTGCACAAAGGCCACATCATCTGTTTTAGTAACATTGACTATGGGATAAATGCAGACTTTGGGAAAAACAACCCCCCCTCCCCCTCCACCCCCTCGCCTTGCTTCAAGATGGGTGGTGGGTATTTGGACTCAGTGGCCGGAGCAGGTGGGTGACACTGGTGCATTGACAACATTGCTTGAACCCAGTTGAAAAGCCCGCTGCCTCTGGGGGTATGGAGAGACCATTGGCAAAGATATCTGCCTCTGGGACAACTTGTGGCCAACAGTTGAGTTCCCATGAGGAACAGGCAGAACATTGGGGGTTTGAGTCCAACCCCTGGGGCCCCTGTGTCACATTTAGTTCAGAGATACAGTGCTCTTCGGCCCACCGAGTCCGCACCGACCAGCAACCCCCGCACACTATCCCACACACGCTAGGGACAATTTATACTTATACCAAGCCTATCAACCTAGAGTTAGGGTTACGGTTACGGTTGGGTTTAGTGTTAGGGTTAGGGTTTGGGTTTGGGTTTCCACCCGCACTCCAAAGGCACACAGGTTTGTATAAATTGTCCCTAGCATGTGTGGGATAGTGTGAGGGGGGTCGCCGGTTGCAGGCTGGATCCACAAATGGGAAGCGTCGGGGAAAGTGGGGGGGGGGGGGGGGGGTGGAGAATTGGAGAAGGGTAGAAGGGGATGTGAGGGGAGGAGGTAGTGGATAAGAGGGAGAAGGGTGGAGCGGGGAGAAGGGAGGAAGGGGGGGGAAGGGAAGAAGGAGGGAGAAGGCTAGGGGGGAGTGGAGAAGGAGGGATGGAGTAGGAGGGGGAAAGAGGGGAGTTCAGTCTATACTCACTGAATCATCCCTGGTGATCGGATCTGTAAGTAGCAATGTTACAAAATTTGAGATTTTAAAAATCAAGTCTGCAATGTATCCCATCAGATAAAGCATAAAAATAAGTTTAATTTGACACCTAATCACTTTCATATCTTCAGTCTTAAAAAGTTATGGCCATTTTCATACTCGGAAATTAGCAATTTGTTTCCTATTGCTTTTCTATTGACTTAACACATATGTTGTGATCGAGGACAGTCAAAAGCCCATAACTTTCTTAAAAATTAAGAGCTGAAAGAAATGTTCAGTTATTATAGATTGAAGTATTCTGAAACAAATATGAAACAATCTTACTTGGATGACCTGAAATTAAAGCATATAATTAGTTAGTTACCCAATTGTAGCTAATTACAAAAATCAATTACTAGATCGAAACATCTATCCATTTCTTAAGAAAAAAAAATGTTAAAGCCTAAGTGTCCAATTAACATTCACATAATAATTCACAATATAACATGATTTTTAAATCTAATTGTCATTAACTTATAGGCCAAATTGATGGAATTTTGTGTTTAATACCTGTAGATTAATGGCCATTTTAATCAACTTGCGAGTGGGATTTTCTGGAATGCGATGGATTAGAACGTTGCGGTTGCGGTGAATTTGAACCCAATATCGGCAGGAAAAATTCTGCCGGTTCGTATGGGGAATAAATCACCGTTTCGCAACATTAAATGTTGATTAAGGTCATCTAAAAAAGCAAGTTTATATGAAAAAAGAAACAGCTTTCACTTACCTGTCCCCTACGTAAAATCCGTCCCCGTTGTCGGCGTTCACGGCATTAGGAGGTAATTTTTATTTTACTCCAGCGCTGAAATAGTCGGGCTATTTATTAAAAAAAATTAACTTACCGGCAGTCGGAACGAATCTCCAGAAATAGATCGCACTCTGACAAAAGAAAGCTCCGGATGGGAAGGGAAAAATTGCATTTTAACCCAACTCCCCCCCCCCCCCCCCCAAAGGTGCCAAAGTCGCGCACATGGCCAGTGACAGAACTGCAGCACCGCTAAAGGTAGGTTTTGTAACATGCCTACTGTAAGCGGACCAATACATCTATAAATAAAACGGAATGACTCAGACATCTATTTATTTGCACAATTGATTTTATTGTATTAAATGTAATATATTAATGTTTAAAATCCATGCATTGAAGGAAGAATATTTTACAGCCTCAACCCTAACTAGGCATTACCCGCATGACAGCATACGTCAGCGTGTATGTCAGCACTAATGCTCCGCAGTCGCCCAAATGTCGCCTGTGGAACAGGCCCTTCACTCCAGTGGAAATATCCTGTTTAGCTAACTTTAGGTATTATTCAACATTCCACTTTATGCATCTATATTCTAACTCTGGAATTCTTTTAATTGAAACTGAATTTTCTTTACACAATGAAAATGTGTTGGCGTTAATTTACCAGGCGGCTGGTCAGGATTAAAATCAGCTTCTCGCTTAAATGTCCATGAGACATTCTGGTAAAAGAATCCCGAGAAGGGGGATATTTAGGGCGCATAGTGCCACAGCGGTAGAGCTGCTGCCTTACAGTGCCAGAGACCCGGGTTCGATCCTAGCTACGGGTACTATCTGTACAGAGTTTCTACATTTTCCCTGTGACTGTGTTTCCACTTTGAAGGAAATTACCCGAAATTCGGGAAATTCTGGTTGTCTTCGGGTAATTTTAGGGAAATTAAATGATAATTTTGGGAAATGCAGGAATCTAAAAGGCAGTGAAACGATATTTAAATCAAAGAGACAAAAACTATTTTTTTTCATTTTTTGTTTGTTTGTTTTCTTTTCCCATTTCCTCTCGTATCGAGTTTGTATCATGTGACAATGGGAAACTACACCTTACACATGTACACACACACACACACAACATAACACGTACACAAACAAACACATACTGCACGTATACTTTCTCCATGTACTACTTCCACCCAATCAACATGCAGTTATTGCAGTATCAGTCGCTGTTGTTGTACTTACGTACAATATACGGTTATACTTATTGTAGGATCATTACGTATGTACATTGACTGGATGTCATTGGACCGGTCAGTTAATTGTGTTTGCATGATTGTTTTTGTCGAATGTTCTTGCTTAAACTTAAACTATTGTCTATTGTATTGAATGTGCAGTAGATTTGTGATGAGGAATTGCGAAATGGATTGCTGTACAAAGCGTAAGACTGTGGATGTAAGTGAATTAACAGGGATTGGATCTAATGAAAGTTCCAATGACGATCATATCCATGATGGACCTCGTGGTGATACACGTTCAAGCAAGGATGGAGAACAGTCCGATGCACCAGAAGCAGTATTGTCGTGTTCATCTGCCAACAAGATAGCTAAGTATGAACCCAAGTTTTCAGATAGGTGACCCGATTTCAGATGGGTGACCCGATTCATAACCCGATTTTTTTCACAGTGGCTACAGAAGAAGAAAGACAGTGCTGGAAAGTTTGTACCATTTTGTAGGATTTGTAAAGTGGACATCACTATGGGGAAAAGTGCTATTATGAGACACAAAGAGAGCAAGACTCATCAGCAAGCTTCCAAGATGAGTGAGGATCTGGCTAAATCACAACTTAGAATCCAGATGTTCTTTCAGTCTTCATCAAGTTCGGTTTCTAAAATGGAAATAAAGATGTGTAGTTTCTTGGTTGAAAACAATCTTCCAATATCTCTCTCAGAAGATCTGCTTGCACAGCTGAGGAGTTTATTTCCCTCTGATGAAACTCTCAAGCATGTTACTTTAGGTAAACAGAAAACACCAACACAATCAAACAGATGCTAGGCTTTCATTACATGAAAGAGGGTTGAGCAACTGTAAGATCACAAATTTTCATTAATCATCGATGAGACAACAAAGTCAAATGGCTGTAATTGGGAAATACTTTGATGCAGAAAGTTTCAAAATGAATACTGTATTTATTGATCTCATCGATCTGCCAAATGGAAAGGCAGATACCATCTGCAATGAAGTTATTCAGTGTTTGCAGGAAAAACATATTCTAATTGAGAATGTCAATGGATTTTGTGCTGACACATGCAATGTTATGTTTGGAATCCATCATTTAGTTTCTCAGCTGCTTTGTAAGCATCACCCCTGGATCATCCCAATCAAATGGTCTTGTCATTTAATTCATCTGTGTGCATCTCATGCTTCGCTGAAGCTACCAAAGTCACTAGAGGACTTGTGCAGGAACATTTACTCTCATTTCCGCATGTCCTCACAGAGGTGTGATGCTTTCAGAGAATTCCAGGATTTCCTTGACATAGACAATCATAATATCCTCAGGGCAGGACAAACCAGGTGGCTTTCAATGAAAATGTGCGTAGACCAAATACTAGAATAGTATGAAGCTCTAAAACTCTACTTCCAACGAGTTGCAATTGAAGATCCTACACTTACAAATGACTCAATCGTAAAGAGCCTAACCAATATGTTCACATTGGCATACCTTGAGTTTATGTCATATAACCTTGGCAGACTCACCTCATTCAATAACTCTTCCAGAGTGATGATTCTCTTCTGCATGTTCTCAAACATGAAGTTTCACAGTTGTTGGTGGGTCTTTTATCAGATTTTTGTGGAGCTGTCACATGTCAGAATGCGTGACCCCTTAAAACTCAATGTGAATGATGAAGAACATCACATACCACTATGTAAAATGTACACTGGGATAAAGGCCTCAAGCACAGTTCAATGTATTAGTGACAATGTTGGGGCAAACCACCCGGACATTAGATTGTTCCAGAATCACTGCAAGCAGTTTCTCACGGAATGTGTGAAACAGATCCAGCACAGATTCAGCAATCTTCAGGAACTGGATTTTCTGAGGTGTCTAGACCCAGCAGTAGCATACAATCTGACTGTACCAACCTTGACACCATTGTACCAAAAACTGCCATACCTGGAAGAAGTTGCATCAGTTCAAGATGTTGACACTGAATGGACACACTCCATGCACTCCACTTTGAATGGCAGTTTGTCAGTACAGGAGTATTGGAGAGGTATTCACACAGAAAGATGCCTGCGGAAACCAAGCTCACCCAACTTAACCAAGCAAAATAATCAGTGTGTTGCTGTCTTCTTCTTCTTCTTGCGTATGGCGTGTACAGCCTAAAGTTGTAGGATTGTGAACGCCGGGTTGATTGTATTCGTCAAAACAGGGCGGACCACGTGAAGATTGCAATCTCCCACCCCAGTGTGCTGCTGTCATTTCCTTTCTCAAATGCTGCTGTTGAAAGGGTTTTCAGCCAACTCAAACTGATGAAGGATGACCGCAGGACAAACCTAAAACAAGAGAGCTTGTTTGGAATGCTGTTAACAAAACTAACATTACAGAAGAAAGGACAACAGTAAGCTGCACAGTTGGATCCTTGCAAGGACATGCTCAAACTACATGCCAGGATGCAGGCTAATGCAGATAATGCAGAGGCAGCTGAACTTCACAGGCAATTCATGGCTGAGTTCTGCGAGTAAATTGGTAAGTTATGACATGTATTATTTTTTCAGTTCATCTTTCATAGAATCCAAAGTTAATTTCCCTGTACATGTACTGTACAGTAGTTGCATGTTGCATAAAGTGTCTGAACCAAATACTAGACAAGAGACTGAAGTGAACATAGTCAATGACCCTTATTGAGTTCTTTGTGACATTGCATTCCAGGTACACACTGCACTGAACACACAATATGCATACCATGCTGGCTAGGCTACATCATATATGTGCACAGTGCATAATGCCTTGCATAACATTGTACAAGTGAGTAACAGAAGCACGCAAATACGGTGTAGTTACATCGATCTGTTTTGCCTTGTTCTTCTTTGTGTTGTTAACGTGTGCCCGCGAAAGAAAAACTACAACAAATAGCACACAGGAAGCATTTTTGAAAATTTCAGGAAATACCATCAAATTCCAGGAAATTTGGGATTCTACTTAAGGAATTTTTTTTTTTGAGGTGTGGAAGCACTGTCCTGTGACCACATGCGTTTTCTCTGGGTGCTCCAGTTTCATCCCACATTCAAAAGGCATGCAGGTTTGTCTGTAATTTTCCCTCGGGTGTAGGACAGAACTAGTGTATGGGTAACTGTTGATTGGTACAGGCATGGTAGGCCAAAGGGCCTTTTCCCATGCTGTATCTCTAAACTAAATTGGAGTAAAGTCAAATGAGATCATCAGAGAGCACACCAGCACATCTGTTTTTTTTTTAACTTATGCAGAAAGAAGCCATTGGATCCACACTGGCTCCCAGTAGAGCAATCCCATCAGGCCCTTTCGCACTCACCTTACCTCCCTGTGGCCCTGCCACATAATATCTCTCTCTAGGGCCTGGCAACTCCCTTTTGCTTCAGGAATGAAATTGGCAACACCTGCACCAAAACTCTCTTTTGTTCATGATTCCCAGAAACTCACTTGCCATCATCAACAATAGAGTTCAGAATTTGCCTCATCAGGAAAGACGCAGTAAGAATAATTTACCATCAACTTTCAGCGAGGTGCTGTGATCACCCAAGTCCTTATTGCTGTTATTTTTACTCCCCAAGATAATTTGCAAATAGTTCAGTGGATTACTGCATATCTTGAAGAGTTGGCGTTATCGTGAAGGTTGGTGGGTAAATAGAACATCTCTTCCCATCCAAACCACCCCCTTCCCCAGGTACCTTCCCCTGCAATTGCAGAAAATGCAACACCTGTCCCTAAACCTCCTCCCCTGATTCTGTCCAGGGACCCTGAGAGTCCTTTCAGGTTAGGCAGAAGTTCACTTGCACCTCCACCAACATTATTTACTGTATCCGTTGTTCAAGGTGTGGACTCTTATACAACGGCGAAACCAAACGTAGACTAGGCGATTGTTTTAATGAACACCTTTGCTTAGTCTGCCTGGACATACCTGATCTCCCAGTTGCCAAACACTTTGATTCACTTTTGCATTCCCACACTGACCTTTCTGTCCTCGACCTCGCCAGAGAGGAGTGCTCCGATCGCTGGCCTGGTGAGTTTGACATCATGGGGCTGTGGTTTGCAGAGCTTCAAGCCGCTGGCATGGCGTGGACTTACCATCCGGAGTCTGGGATCCCTTGCCGAGGATCGCCAGTGAATAGCTCCGACCGCCGGCATGCAGCCTGTAACATCCTGCAGCCACGGTCTCCGGTAGGAAAGTGCCGATTTGGGTCCTCCAAGCTGCGGAGTGTATTTGACCATCCCAACGGAGTTTAGATCATCCCAACGAGAGGGCCTGTACCTCCGGCTGTCCATAGCGGCGACTACGGAGGGTTCATGGCCCCGACCATGGGTGAACAAAGGAGGAGGACTGGCTGAACTTTGTTGCCTTCCACCATAATGAAGAATGCTGTGGTGGACATATGTGTTAAATTCTATTGTATATGGTGTGTTCTTTTTTTAAGTGTATCGCTGCCTGGCAAATTCATTTCACTGCACCTTCGTTGGTGCATGTGACGAATAAATTTGACTTTGACTTTGACTCTTCCATTGTGATAGTGAGGCCAAACACAGATTGGAGGAACAGCATCTCATATTTCTCTTAGGCAGCTTACAACCCAGTGGTATGAATATTGATTTCTCCAACTTCAAGTAACCCTTGCATTCCGTCTCTCTCCATCCCTCCCCCACCCAAGTCATGCCAGCTTCAAAGTTGTCTTGTTGAGTCTCATTGTCTATACTTCACACTGCTAACAAAAGCTTGTTTCCTTTAAGATCATTACTTTTTTGCATCTTTCATTCATTTGTTCTGTATCTCTCTACATCACCGTCTATATATCTTGTTTGCCTTTCCCCTGACTCTCAGTCTGAAGAAGGATCTTGACCCAAAACGTCAACTATTCCTTCTCTCCAGAAACGCTGACCCGCAGAGTTACTCCAGCATTTTGTCTCTATCTTCAGTTTAAACCAGCATCTGCAGTTCCTTCCTACACATACTCAGTTTAATAATAAGTGTAGATAGACACAAAAAGCTGGCCACATGAATTGCCACAGAGGGCTGCAGAAGCCAAGCCAGTGGATTTTTTAAAGGCAGAGATGGACAAATCCTTGATTGGAATGGATGTCAAGTGTTATGGGGAGAAGGCAGGAAATGGGATTAGGAGGCAGCGATTAACCATGATTGAATGGCGGAGTATCCTCATTGGACCGAATGACCTAATTCTCCTATAACGTGAACTTGTGAGCATTAACCTTCATAATTTTCAGATGGTGGGCACATACAGGTTGCATGGTCAGGGAGCAGATGCCCTCACCTATAGGTATATGAATGGCTCCTAGGTCCTGATGGGTTCCATGGGAACACTCCTACTCATTGATGTTGCTGCCTTCTCTACTCTTGACTTCTCCACTCCCCTCACCCACTCCAAACTCCTAGCCCTTCACTCACTTAGCAACAATAGCAACATTATTCTTAAAGCCGCCAACAAGGGAACACACAAACACAAATACACACATGAACACACACATATACACACACACATGCAAGGGGAAAGTATAAGAATCTTAACAGCATTTTATATTCAGAGGGATCTTGATACACAAGCCCACTGTTCCATGAAAGTGGCAATAAAAGTAGATAGTGAGGTAAAGAAGGCATACGGCATGCTTGCCTTCATCAGTTGAGGTATTGAGTATAAGAAACAAGACGTCATGTTGTAGCTGTATTAAACATTGGTTAGGTCACATTTGGCGATTTGTATGTAGTTTTGGTTGCCCCTTTCAAGCAGTATGTGGAGATTTTGGAGTGCAGAAGAGGTTTACTGGGATGCTGTCTGGATAAGAGGGTTTTAGCCATAAGGAGAAATTGGACAAACTTGGATTGTTTTCTCTGGAGTTTTGTAGGTTGAAACAGCAGTTACAAGTATGGCATTTGATCGGCTCGTAGATAGGCACATGGCAATGCAGGGAATAGAGGGATATGGATCATCTACAGGTATAGGAGATTAACTTGGCATCACGTTCAGCATAGACATTGTGGGCTGAAGGGCCTGGACTTGTGCTGTACTGTCCTATGTTAGAATGAGATGAATTTCCCTCTCTGTGAATAGGGACCCCCTTTAGGATTGAAAATGTGTCGATAAACAGCCAAAGTCTATGTGCAGCACATATAGAGAATAATCCTGAGGTTGTGAAGTTCAGGGCTCCATGCTATTCACTTGCGCAGGCGATGGACCAGGCAGACCTCCAAAGCTGCGGCCTGTTTTTACCACCTGGCAGGTCACTTATATTGAAAACCTTCCAGAAAGATTACTCTAGCATTGAATTAACAAAACAGCTGATCATTCTGGAGCTGACAGTGCCCTGGGAAGAGTGTATTGAAGAGGCTAATGAGAGGAAGTGCGCAAAGTACCAGGAACTGGTGGAGATGTGCCAGGACAGCGGCTGGAAGACATACTATGAGCCCATAGAGGTGGGCTGTAGAGGCTTTGCAGGATGCTCACTCTGCAAAGTCCTCAACCAGTTGGGCATTACGGGGCTGGCAAAGAAGAGGGCCATTCAATCCGCAAGCGAAGCCGCAGAGAAAGCCACTAGGTGGCTTTGGATTAAGATGGCTGATCCGTGGGCGGTTGCTGCTGGGATGCAAGTCGGGGCTTGATCAACCCCGGCTGGGTCGCCTGGGCGAGGGTGTCTGATGTTGTGAGACCCGAAACACCCGATGACCCCAGGTCACATCACTGAGGATGTGTCCCAGCGCATCTAGAAGATGTATCTTTCACACTTCACACGTTATGTTCTAAGTGGATGCTTGGGGAGCAGGCCCCACTGTCCAGATCCTATCTCGCTCACCCTCCTCACCTTTGGGCCCTCTCCAGACCTTAGACATGTCCGAGGTTCAGGCTGGGAGGCCATTTCAAATCTGTCACCATAAATGAATGGCAACTGTTACACCAGCCTTCACCACTTCTGCAAGCAGCAAGTCCCCAGAGGGACCCACATCCAACTCAAGATTCCCAACAAACTTAAAATTAATTAAAAATTAATTAATAATTCTCACGGTCACTCTAAATCTGGTTTCCAGTGTATGATTTACACGGGGCATTAGTTGCGTATGCACAATCCATGGCACGGTGATGTCGCCATAGAGTTGCTGCCTTACAGCGCCGGAGACCCGGGTTCAATCCTGACTACGGGTGCTGTTTGTGTGGAGTTTGTGCATCCTCCCAATGACCGCATGGGTTTCCTCTGGGTGCTCCAGTCTCCTCTCATATACCAAAGAAGTACAGGTTTGTAGGTTAATCGGCTTCAGTAAAAAATTGTAAATTATCACTAATGTGTAGGATAGGGTTAGTGTACAGAGATCGCATGTTGGCACAGACTAGGTGGGCCGAAGGGCCTGTTACTGCACTGTATCTCCAAGCTAATCCAGTTTATTAAGGCTGGTGTCATATCACGTTTTGAAATCTGATGTCACAAACCGCCTATTCCATATACACTTTAACTCCCCCTCCCATTCCCACATGGAACTTTCTGTCATGGGCCTCCCCCATTGTCAGAGTAAGGCCCAGCGCAAATTGGAGGAACAGCACCTCATATTTTGAATGGGCAGCTTACACCCCAACGGTATGAACATTTGATTCTCTAACTTCAAGTAACCCTTTCTTTCCCTCTCTCTCCATCCCTCCACCTTTCCCAGTTCTTCGACCTGTCTTGCTGTCTCCAACTACATTTTATCTGTTTGCTTTGTTGTGACCTTCTCCCAACTAACAATGTTCTATTCTACATTTCCCTTGATCTCCATTACCTTTGTCCTGCTTTCACACCTTACACTTCCTTATCTATGTATCTCCCTCTGCCCTGACATCAGTCTGAAGAATAGTCTCGACCCGAAAAGTCACCCATTCCTTCTCTCCAGAGAAGCTGCCTGTCCCGCTGAGTTACTGCAGCATTTTGTGTCTGTCTTCGGTTTAAACCAGCATCTGCAATTCCTTCCTACACATGCTCCATTTACTTTCTCTCCTCTGTCTGCATTGGGGTAAGTTTTGACCTGTCTTCTGCCACCACCTAATGGTCATAGAGTTACTCTCAGAATCACAGCACTAATCCAGAGGCATAATTGAGATGATCTGCAACAACTCCAAGAGAAACACAGGCAACAACCAAGGACAGTGCACGGCCTTTCCTGATGGTCAATACAATTTTGTACAATCAGTGGAGAGGAAGTGTGCAGAATCCTTCTCAAATTTAGTTGTCCCTAGTAATATATGTCTCGTTGCTACATCTGCTACATGGTGGAACTGAAGACAAAATCCCATAATAGATGAGCCACAGACCAATTCCAGTGAAGACTGCGTTCAAGCAAGGCTGTACCATCGCTCCAACACTTTACGCAATCATTAACTGCATTAAGAAGCTTTCGGCTTCGATGGAGAGGATGGAGATAGTCTCCAGGAGAAATGGAAAACTTACTGAACTCCATCACCAAGTTCACTCCAAGTATAATCATTAACAAGTAGAACTGACAAAGCTTCCATATGCATACATGTAGGTATGTTGGGGGGGGGGGTGACATTGAGATAACAAGGGAAGAGGGATAGAAAAGCTGAACAAAGGAGAGAGATGCTGGGTAGACTGGGGCAGGTGGGAAAGGAACATAAGGGAAGTGAATTTCCTGAAATGGGACACTGTTCATACCAGTGGGTTGCAGCTACTCAAATGGAATACGAGATGCTGTTCTTCTCATTTGCATTTGGTCTTACCATGGCAGTGGGAAAGGCCAAGGAGAGACAGGTCAATGTGGGAAGGGGAGATGAATTGATATGCAACTGGCAGCTTAGATAGGCTCTTGCAGATAAAGTACAGATGCTGCACAAAAAGCATGACATAGCAAGAGAAGTTGACAACCTTCCAAAATTACCTGCTCCCCAGCAAGCAACTCCAATGCCACCAATGACAGAGTCTGCAGATCCCATGTTGGCATCATCGCCCACCTCAACAGCCGCAGTCTGATGAAGGGACTTGACCCGAAACGTCACCTATTCCTTTTCACCAGAAATACTGTGTGACCTGCTGAGATACTCAGCCATTTTGTGTCTAGCTTCAGCAGCCACAGAACTAAAATGGAAGCAAATCACGTTCATACCCAACAGACTGCCTCATAGGAGGAGACGATTTAAAAACAAAAAAAAAACATTGAAACCCAAGCTCCAATTATGCTCCATGTAAAATTGCTGATGCAATGATGAATTATCCTGAAATGTTACTCCTACAATATATTAGGGAACATATAAATAGCAGTTTGTGCAAGGAAATGTTTGATCTCTGTTATTAAAATTTCCAACTAAAATATATTTATTTATGTAGGAAGGTGTCACCATGCAAACCAGATGTCACTAATGTGGGTTTGTTGTCATGGCAAAGGACTTCTGATTTCTTAAATTTGCATTTTACCAGTCATTTGTTTCTAACTATAAGCCGTTATAAGGAGAAGGAATTTCTTTAGCCAGAGGGTGGCAAATCTGTGGAATTCATTGCCACAGGTGGCTGTGAAAGACAACTCATTGGGTATTTTTAAAGCAGAGATAGCAAGATACCTGATTAGCAAGGGTGTCAATGGTTATGGGGAGAATGCAGAATATAATTGAAAGGGAAACATTGATCAGCCATTATCGAATGGCATAATTCTGCTCCTATGTCTTATGATAAGGGAAAATATTCAGCATTAACAGATTTCTGGCTGCCATGTGTGCAGGAGTTAACTGTAAATTTTCAATAGTATAAATGAGCTTCTGGTGAGATCTTGGATTACATTCAGCCCAAGCAGTGGGTTAAAGGTGATTCTCCAAGTGTAACAAGACAAATAGACAAGTTTGTTTGATATGCACATTAAATGCAGGAAATGCTCAACAGGTTAAGCTTTATTTGTGGGAAGAGAAACAGTTTTTATCTTTCAGGTCGAAGACATAGGATCCGATGAAAGGTCTTTGGCTTCAAATATTTAGGTTTGTTCTCTTCACACGGTTACAGCTTGACCTGCTGAGTGCTTCCAGCATTTTCTGGATTTATTTTATATTTCCAGTGTGCAGATTTTTGATTGCCAAGAGCATTTTTGGTGATTTTTCTTTTATAATACATTTTGCCTTTGGTTGCTTCTACAACATCTATTTATAGCTACAAAGCAAAAATAAAATATCCCAAAGTGTTTTACAGAAGCTTAAATGAAATGGACACAGTCTCTCCAGGGATATTATACTGTAGTTCTGCTGGTTGCAAATGGAATTTAGGCAAAGACTGGTAGAAATGTTATTCCCTGAACTTAGTGCATTCATTCGCCTATATTTAGCAGCATCTGGCAATGTAATTTATTGTAGCTCTTCACTGCAAGCAACTTTGCTGTTGAGACAACTACAGGCAATGGTGAACATTACATATTTAAACACAAGCCTGATCAGTGAGGATTTACTATGGCTCACACGTATAAATCCCATTCCACTACATTTCCATTTGTTAAATGAACCTCACTGGGAATTCAACCTTTGGAGAATGACTGTGAAAAAGATTTTGACGAGCTATTTTTCAATCATGCTCTAGTATCGCACAAAAGAATTCCACCCGGAAAAGATATTTCACTACCAACAAAATAAATTATCTGATAAAAATTCAATAGACAATAGGTGCATGAGTAGGCCATTCGGCCCTTTGAGCCAGCACTGCCAATCACTGTGACCATGGATGATCATCCACAATCAGTACCCCGTTCCTGCCTTCTCCCCATGTCCCCTGAGTCTGCTATCTTTAAGAGCTCTATCTAACTCTCTCTTGAAAGCATCCACGGAATTGGCCTCCACTGCCTTCTGAGGCAGAGAATTTCACAGAATCACAACTCTCTGGGTAAAAATGCTTTTCCTCATCTCCGTTCTAAATGCCACATTTTAAGAATAATAATCAACCCCTTATTCTTAAACTGTGGCCCCTGGTTCTGGACTCCCCCAACATCGGGAACATATATCCTGTCTCTAGTGTGTCCAAACCCTTAATAATCTTATAAGTTTCAATAAGATCCCCTCTCATCCTTCTAAATTCCAGAGTATACAAGCTCAGCAGCTCCATTCTATCAACATATAACAGTCCCGCCATCCCGGGAATTAACCTCATGAACCTACGCTGCACTCCCTCAATAGCAAGAATGTCCTTCCTCAAATTTGGAGAACAAAACTGCACACAATGCTCCTGGTGTAGTCTCACCAAGGCCCTGTACAACTATAGAAGGACACCCTTGCTCCTAGACTCAACTCTAGAGAATGGAGGGGTATGGTCTGAGTGCAGGTAGATGGGACTAGGGGAAAACAAATGGTCGGCACGGACTGGAAGGGCCGAGAGGGCCTGTTTCCGTGCTGTAATTGTTATATGGTTATATGGTTAACTCCTCTTGTTATGAAGGCCAACATGCCATTCACTGACATGGATAATGATCATGCCTGAGCTACTTGTCCTTTCTGATACCTTTGTTTTCTGCTCCACATCTGCAGTGAAGAATTATATAATGTTGTTGAGAACAGCCACTCAAAAAAGGCAAGGTTTTTAAAAATGTGCAACATTTACTACACTTTAAACAACAAAAAATATACATTTCAAAGCAACGCTACTAAGATGGCAGAGTTCTCAACAGCCTGGGTGGGACATTGTAGGCAGAGATCTGGAAGATGTCTTAAGTTGCAAGGATATTAGGAAATTGCAGAAAGCACATCATTCAGAGCCATTGGCTCCACCTAAAATGTCTCACAATTTCCAGCTTTGACAACAGACAAGATCATTTGGCTAAGTCAGAAAATAACATTTCAGAGGGTCTATACTTTCTCATTTGTGGAATAGGACTTGACTTCTTGGGATTTCACCTACTGGGCCTGTGTTAATTATTTTAATTAACTCTCCTGACAGTCCTGTCCGTCTACTCATTTCCTGTAGCCCAGCAAACATTATCTATATGAGAATATATCCGACTTTCAATTGGAAGACATCTCTTAGAGCTTCACAGCCATTTATCACCACAGTGCGGTGTATGATTAAAACATGTATAAGGTTTGGTCCATCACCAAGTGCATATCTCATAAATTAAACTCTGTCCTCTGATTTTAAAATGATTTATCGAAAAATCTTCATGAAGCAAAATGTTCTGCCTTGAAAGCTGACACCTTCAAACTCAATAACAATTTTCAAAGGGAATTAGATGTATATTTGAAAAGGAAGAACTTGCAGAGTCATGGGGAAAGGTTGGGCGAGTGGAACTAATCAGGTCTTTGCAGGAGATTGCTGAATTGCCCTGTCTATATTTATCATTAGTTGTGCTCCATGATTCAACTAAAACCCCTGTCTCACGGTGCGAGTCGACCGATGAGTGACCCCGAGTTTTCACTCGCGGTAATCATGTACAATTAACGTAGCCGGAACGTCGGAACTCGCGCGCACAACTTAGCGACTCATGGCGCTAACGGCAGGTACCCGAGAATCTTGTTAACTCTTGAAAAAATTCAAACATGTTTGAGGTTTTCCACGAGTCAAATTTACTGTTCAAGTTAAAAATTGAAACATTTAAACTCGTTGTAATAACGTAGTGGCCCGTGCGTTTACCTTAGTGACTCGTGAGTCTACCGTGGGCACTCTTTAACTCAGCGGGACAAGCAGCATCTCTGGAGAGAAGGAATGGGTGACGGGATGACATTTCCAAATTTCTGCTGCGTCTTTGTGCTCCATCTCAGATGGTAAAGCTGCAACTTTAAACTGACATATGACAATCTTAACTCTTCACATTTTACAGGATTGGATGCAAAATCAGTGATATTCTCGGCCATTCTCCGTCACATATTGAGAGAGGGAAGTGGAGCGGGGAACCATGGTGGATGTCTAAAGGATGTAACTCCAGGGCACTGCCCCACACACTGACCCTTGACTGAAGCCCAGGGACTGCTCAGAACAGACAAGTCCGCTCTCTTTAACCTGACTCCCCTCCTCGTCCATTCTGCTGGAGCCCTTCCTTAAATCCCACGGGGAACAGTTGGGCATCCCAGTTGAAAGGTGCAGCAGTACAGAGCAGTGTCCAGGGAATTTGGTACCATTTCTCTGACACACACATGTAGACAAGAAAGCGTCAGGAGCACGGAGGTGGTGGTGATGGGCAGACGCGGAAAGTCTGTGTGGAGGCTGATCCTGTCTTGATTTAGATTGTGCTGATTGGAATTATTACTGTCACTCTCTGTATTACCCTCTTGATTTCACATTGTTTGTTACACCAAGGTTTGGAAAGCTCACAATGTGTTCTGTGCTTCCAGTGATTGTGATTGAACTGTTAACATCAGCTCAATAAACAAGCATCAAAACAAAAAGGATCTTGATGTGAATGACTTTGTGTGTATGTCTCCCCGTGACCTGCGTGGGTTTTCTCCGAGATCTTCGGCTTCCTCCCACACTCCAAAGATGTTCAGCTTTGCAGGTTAATTGGCTTGTAAAAGTTGTCTCTAGTGTGGGTAGGATGGTGTTAATGTGCAGGGATCGTTGGTCGGCACAGACCCGGTGGGCTAAAGGGCCGGTTTCCGCGCTGTATTCTCTAAAGTATTTAAATAGACAAGGCAGGGAGAGGATAAGGACCTAATTTGAGCAAATGCGATTAATGCGGATGGGTAAAAAGGATGTGAAGGGATGGTTCTGTGCTGTTTGACTCTGTAATTCTATTATCAGGCAATGACCATCTCCAACAAAAGAGATTGGAAACACTTTTCAAACAACATTCACTGACAGTCCTAGGTCCAATGATATGGGCTCCACCACGGTTGGGAGTCTCTCCCGGCTGCAGCCTTCTTCCATCTTCTCAGCCGCCGGCCAAACACCATCCTCGGCCAGTTCCACTGAGGTCATCTTCTTGAGCCGCGCTTTGTCAGGGACCTCCCCCTCCACCTTCCTGCCTTGAGGCCAGCTTACAGGATCTCAGGCACACGCATATGTCTCCACTATAAGGTGGTGACCCTCAGAGAAGTCCCAGCCTCACAAACAACTCAACACAATAAATAATGTAAAGCAGCCTGGGGCAAGATGAGTTGCCCATGATTTAAAGTTTAAACGTCATCCCGTCACCCATTCCTTCTCTCCAGAGATGCTGCCTGCCCGCTGAGTGACCATGCTGAGGGAATTCCCACGTATATGAAGCAGAGAGGAACGTGAGTTCTACACGGCTCTGCCCGACATTTGAGAATGGATTTGGTGGTTTGTACCCACTCCCCCTCCCTGCTCACCCACCCACCCACCCACCAAGCCAGCCAGCCGGACCCCTCCTCGTTACAGCGGCGGAAGCAACTTTTCAAAGAGAATGGGGCAGAGAGCTGGGGCAGAGAGCTGGGGCAGCGCTGGGATGGGAGCAGGGCAGATGAGGCGCACCAAAGGAACAAACAAGTTGATGGCTGCAAGGGGCAGGCGGCAGAGGTCTTGTGCCCCAGCGAGGTAGACCGCTCTTCCCCCTGCTAACGCACACACAGAAAGAGAGAGATGAGAGCAGAGAATGATCCCAGCCTAGCTCTGGCACTGGACGGTGCACATTTTACCTTTGTAGGTCACATCAATAGACGCGGCCACGCTGAATTCTATCTTTAACTCAAAGCCGCAGGATGGAGTTACCACCTCCTCCCGAGTGCGGGGCCGAGATCCTGCCTAGTTTTTTTAAGTTCCGATATTGAATAACTTTCAATACTGAATCAGAATATACTTACTGTATGAGATGCTGTCCAGCTCCTCTATTTGATACTTAAAACAGGCTTTCATTCACGGTTGGCTCAAGAGTAACCCAGGAGAGGAACTTGGAACATCGCAGAAATTAGAAGTAAACGGCAAACTTAGTCATACCCGTGGGAACTCGGTTAAACTCTTGATCATAAACTTGGAGTCTCGTACACAACCACGAGTCTTTCACTCGGGGTCACTCGTGGGTCAACTTGCACTGTGAGACAGGGCTATAAGGAGCAGAGGATAGTTTCAACCTATTTATAGTTGTGTATCAATGAAACAAATGTTATTTTCCTCCTCACAGTTAGTAACCCACATCTCTGACTGCAGCACATGAAGGAAGAATGTTTTGTTGCAAGCTTGGAGGAAGTGAAGATGAGAGGAATAGATCAGCTCGATGCACAGTCTCTTCCCGGAGTAGGTGAATCGAGTACTAGAGGACATAGGTTTAAGGTAAAGAGAAAAAGATTTAATAGGAATAAAGGAGAGGGATAACATTTTCACACAAAGGGTAGTGGGTGTATGGTACAAGCTCACAAGAGAAGGTAGTTGAGGCAGGGACTATCCCAACATTTAAGAAACAGTTAGACAAGTACATGGAAAGGACAGGTTCGGAGGGATATGGGCCAAACGTGGGCAGGTGGGACTAGTGTAGTTGGGACATGTTCGCTGGCGTGGGCAAGTTGGCCTGAAGAGCCTGTTTCCACACCGTATCACTGTATGACTATGTCTGTTCAAACCACAGAACCTGACTTGATGTGTGGAAATAGGGGAACCAGAACAAAATGCCAGAAAGGACCAAATGCTGCACTGTGGAAGAAGATGGAGAATCTCCCAGAGGTTTCTCCTGCTCACCACTGTAACATTGGGGAAAGAGCTGAGAAAATTAGCTGAAAGAGCTGCAATTTAAATTCAGGTCTGATTTATATTGGTTTCCACAGCACTTCTCTCCATCATTCCTAGGCTCCCTTTCCTAGTTGATCCAGATCCTTTTGTAAACTTAGAAAGCCTTCCTCACTGTCTCCTAACTTTGGTGTCGTCCAACTCTTCATGTTTATTACATTGCATTCCAAATCATATCTTCACCTGAAATAAGACTCAACATTTATTTAGTTTTAAAGTTGTCGTTTTTCACAAACTTTAATTAAACTCTGGAAAGAAGCAAAGATGAAGTGAAGGTAGACACAAAATGCTGGAGTAACTCAGCGGGACAGGTAGCATCTCTGGAGAGAAGGAATGGGTGATGTTTCGGGTCAAGACCCTTCTTCAGACTGAGTTACTCCAGTATTTTGTGTCTACCAATTTAAACCAGCATCTGCAGTACTTTCCTATACAAAGATGAAATGATTTCATTGTGTGATCATAGAATTGTCTTGTACAAAACATTATTTAATTGTCTAATATTTTAATTTCACAACTAGTCTTACAATCTAAAGCATTCACGGGGTGATTTTTTAAAATTCTCAAATTGCAAGCAAAGCTGGTTTAATTGTACCCAGGAAATGTGTGGAATTTACAGCAAAATAATTGTATTAATTTAATTAACATAGCAAAACTCGCTAATGTGTTTCATTGGAGAGAAATCAAATAACATTTTTAGCACTACATAATGAGATCGAGTCAGAGTCTTACAATGTGGAAACAGGCCCTTCGGCCCAAATTGCCCACACCAGCCAATATCCCAGATACACTCGTCCCACTTGCCTGCTTTTGGCCCATATCCCTCCAAACCTCTCCTATCAATGTACTTGTCTAACTGCTTCTTAAATGTTGCGATAGTCCCTGCCTCAACTCCCTCCTCTGGCAGCTTGTTCCGTACACCCACCACCCTTTGTGTGAAAAAGTTACCCCTCAGATTCCTTTTAAATCTTTGCCCCTTCACCTTAAACCTATGTCCTCTGGTCCTCGATTCCCCTACTCTGGGCAAGAGACTCTGCATCTACCCGATCTATTCCTCTCATGATTTTATACACGTGGACAATACGCATATACACAGAGGACAATTGAAGGAGGATATATATCTTGTACAGTAGGTTGATAATGCTGAAGTGTATTGGGATGTATTGTATAGGAAGGAACCGCAGATGCTGGTTTAAACCGAAGACAGACAAAAAATGCTGGAGTAACTCAGCGGGGCAGGCAACATCTCTAGAAAGAAGGAATGGGTGACGTTTTGGGTTGAAACCCTTCTTTCTCGATCCAAAACCCGTCACCCATCCCTTCTCTCCAAAGATGCTGCCTGTCCCACTGAGTTAGTTCAGCATTTTGCGTCTATCTTTTGGATGTATTGTCTTTGTTGTCGGGAGACCTCAGCTGCCTGATGTCCAGTGCAATGTTTGCTCCACGCTTTCAGTCTCCATGTTTGCTATAAAGAAATATGGGAGTGTGGGAGGGCTGGAGAAAAGGTGCCAGTACTTTTCACCAACCAACCTGCCATGTGGTCTGCCATTGAGTTTTTTTGTATAAGAGGTATAAGAAGGGACATAGCCGTCTGTATTTTCTGAGGAGGCTCCGCTCTTTCAACATATGCAGTAAGATGTTGCAGATGTTCTATCAATCGGAGGTGGCCAGTGCCATGTTCTTTGCTGTCATGTGCTGGGCAGTAGGGCAAAGGCCGCGGACGGCAACTGAATCAACAAGCTCATCAGGAAGGCTGGCTCCATCCTGGGGGTGTAGTTGTGTTCACTGGAAATGGTCTTGGAGGGGTGACTGGTCTTAAGACTGCAGAGCATCTTGGACAATACTGCTCACCCCCTCCATGACACACTGGTCAATCTGAGGAGCACTTTCCGCAACAGACTGGATCCAGCAAGATGCAGTACAGAATGTCACGGGAGATCCTTTTCCCTGTGCTATAAAACTGTATAATTCCTTCCCCTTCTGCCGTGGAGTAGACTGACTCCCCAACCCCCTCCCCAATCTTAGCACATCCCAAATCCTGGACTTTTCACTCGTCAATTCAATTTCATGTTTCATGTATCTTGTTGTGTTTTTTATGACTGTTGGCAGACCAATTTCCATCCTGGGATAAATAAAGTTCTATCGTATCGTATGGTAGATTACTTACATGCTGAAGAAAGGGGACACCTCACCTCAGTATTACAGGGAGAGGAATAGTGCATGAATCGGTTCGGCCCTGTGGAAAAGTGAAAATAAACTGTTACATTATAAATCAAAAATGCTGAAAATACCCAGCAGATTAGGCAACTTCTATGGAGATAGCAGGAGAGTTAATGTTTAATTCTGGAAGTAATGTTATTTTATTTTGTTGCATTCTATTTTAATATTTCACACATGAACGTCAACATCAGAAACAGGAGCCGGCAACCTCTGCCATTCAATAGGACCATGGCTGGTGTGATCATAACTTCAGCTTCTCACTTCCACTTACTTTCTGTAATCTTTCACCCATTTTTCAAAACTTCTGCCTTAAAAATATTCAAAATTTTCTTCCACTTCCCTTTGAGATAGAGGGCTCCAAAAACATACAACCATCTGAGACAGAAACATTTGCTCTGTCTGTCTTAAATGGATGACCTCTTATTTTTAAACGTTTGTTCCTTGTCTCATGATTCTCCAACAGGAATACCCTCTACATACTCGCTCTGTTAAAAATCCCTTGGGATCTAATTTTGTTTTTTAATGTAGTCATACTGCTCCAAAACAGGCCCTTCGACCCAACATGTCCGTGCAGGGCACCAAGTGCCCATCTATACTAATCTCATTTACCAGCACTTGATCCATAGGCTTTTATGTCTTCAATCAAGTACTCTCTTGGTCTTCTAAACTCTAGTGGATTCAAGCTCAGCCTGTCCAACCTTTCCCCATAAGACAGCCTGCCCACTCCAGATATTAGTCTACTAAACCTTCTTTATTAATTTTTCAAACCAGGGCATTACTGACAGGCAAGCATTCCAAAATACCCTTGAGAACATGGTGCTGAGCCAGTTGTGAACACCTCCAGTACTTCTAGTGAAGGTATGATCACACTGCTAGCAACAGTGAAAACAACACATTAACAGTAGGGGATGCAGGAATGTCACTAACCTACCTGATAAAAAATACAAACATGATTTTACACAATATTCATTATACAAAGTAGAAGGGTCTGTGAAGGTGAGTTTCAGATAGAACAAGTATGATGTTTTAAAATAAAAACAGAAAATGCTGAATTAGTTCTGATGAACGATCATTGACCTAAAATGGTAACTGTTTTTCTCTCCACAGTTTTGATTCAGATTTGCAGCATCTTTTCCAGGATGAAATTTTGCCTATTGGGAACAGAGATTGGAAACTATGGCAACCACTGTACAAAATGTTCTATCCTATCACCTAGATGGCCAGTAAACAATGCAAGAGCTTATTTACAAAATAATTGGTTTGTGAAGCTCCTGGACAGGTGAGTAAAGCTGCCTTTAAATGTTACATTGCCCTAGTCTGCCAGCTTCTGCCTCTCCTCTCATTACTTGCCAGCTCTGCTCCTTCCCTTCTTCTGGACAATTTAGGCCTGAACACAATTGGCTATCCTCTACAGTAGTCCACAAACTATTGGCAGCTGTTCCTTCGACTTCTAACTTTGATAGGTAATGGGGAGTGAATGAACTAAGGCTCTTAAGGTAAATATCTAATGACAGTGAGATTATCCGAGATGTTAAAAGCAAAACGACTATTAAACTGTAAAAGAAATGCAGAAAGATAGTGAAAAAGAGAATGGGAGAAAGATGTTGTAGAAGTTGTAGTTTCCTTATCTCTGGCCAAACATGGGAGTCAAGTGAAAATACAATTTTGCCGAGCTGTATTGCATCTCGAGCAGAGTGAAAACCTGCTGTTATTTACAAGAGAATGATGTCTGCCCTAGTGAAATATCGAGGGTCGACGGTAGCTGTAGTACTGAATCCCAGCTAGAGACGACAGCATAAGGAGAGAGATGTGAAAACCACTGGAAATGAAAAATAGACAGTAGAAAACTGGAATTCAAGACACAGAGGGCCAGTGTAACTCAGTGGGTCAGTCAGCATCTCTAGAGAACATAGAGAGGCGACATTTCACATCGGAACCCTTCTTCAGACTGATTGTGGTAGAAAGATTCTAAGGGGAGTAGGAGGCAACCGTGGGAGTGAACGGGTCCTCCTACTCCCCTTAGAATATTTCTTCCTTTTTGGAAGGAAATGATCCTGCGACTTCCGGATTATGCCCAGAAATTCCTGACATTGCTGTTCCACCATCATTCCTGCTAGGATCCCTTTCCAGTCTACTTTGGCCAGAGAGGTTAGGGATAGAATAAAACTAAAAGAAAAGATGTATAACACAGCAAAGAGTAGCCGGAAGCCAGAGGATTGGGAAACTTTCATAGGACAACAGAAGGAAACAAAACGGGCAATTCGGGCTGAAAAGATGAAATACGACGGGAAGCAGGCCAGGAATATAAAGAAGGACAATAAAAGCTTCTTTACATATGTTAAAGGTAAAAGAGTAGCAAAGTCAAATGTGGGTCCCTTGAAGGCAGACACGGGTGAAATTATTATGGGCAAAAGGGAAATGGCAAAAGAGTTGAATAGGTACTTCGGATCTGTCTTCACTAAGGAGGACACAAACAATCTCCCAGATGTACTGGAGGACAGAGGATCTAAGGGGGTAGAGGAACTGAAAGAAATTGTCATTAGGCGAGAAATAGTATTGGGTAGGCTAATTGGACTGAAGGATGATAAATCCCCTGGGCCTGATGGTCTGCAGCCCAGGGTCCCAAGGGAGGTGGCTCTAGAAATAGTGGACGCATTGGTGATCATTTTCCAATGTTCAATAGATTCAGGATCAGTTCCTGTGGATTGCAGGATAGCTAATCTTTTCAAGAAAGGAGCGAGAGAGAAAATGGGGAATTACAGACCAGTTAGCTTGACTTCGGTGGTGGGAAAGATGCTGGAGTTAGTTATTAAAGAGGTAATAATGGAGCATTTGGATAGCAGTAAAAGGATTAGTCCAAGTCAACATGGATTTATGAAAGGGAAATCATGCTTGACTAATCTTCTGGAATTTTTTGGGGATGTGACAAGTAAAATGGATGAAGGGGTGGGTGCCAGTGTATTTAGTGTATCTAGACTTTCAGAAAGCCTTTGATAAGGTCCCGCACGGGAGACTGGTGACTAAAATTACAGCACGTGGTATTGGGGTAGGGTGTTGACATGGATAGAAAATTGGTTGACAGACCGGAAGCAAAGAGTAGGAGTGAACGGGTCCTTTTCAGAATGGCAGGCAGTGGCGAGTGGAGTGCTGCAAGGCTCGGTGTTGGGGCCGCAACTGTTTGCCGTATATGTTAATGATTTGGAAGAGGGAATTAGGAGCAACACTAGCATGTTTGCGGATGACACAAAGCTGGGTGGCAGTATGAACTGTGAAGAGGATGTTAGGAGGCTGCAGGGCGACCTGGACAGGTGAGTGGGCAGATGTGTGGCAGATGCAGTATAATATAGATAAATGTGAGGTTATCCACTTTGGCGGCAAAAACAAGGGGGCAGATTATTATCTCAATTGGGTTAGGTTAGGTAAGGGGGAGGTACAGCGAGACCTGGGTGTCCTTGTACACCGGTCACTGAAAGTTGGCGTGCAGGTACAGCAGGCAGTGAAGAAAGCTAATGGAATGTTGGCTTTCATAACAAGAGGATTTCAGTATAGGGGTAAACTGAAGTGGCGTACCCGGAAGTGGCAGCGCTGCGTGGCAGCTGCGGCTCACCTGCAGTCCGTCTGTTTTTTGTCTTTTTGTGTCTGTTTTAGTTAGAATTTTGGTTTATTAGGTTGTGTTTGTGTGTGTGTCGGGGGGGGGGGGGGGAGGGTGGGAGAAACAAGGTTTTAGTCTCTCCCTTCAGGGGGATGCGACCTTTTCTTGTTGTGTCCCCCGTCACCGTCTCCGTCTGTGCTGAGGCCTAATGGCGGAGGCCTAAAGGTGGAGATGGCGGTCTCGGACCTATGGTGAGCGTTCAGAGCTCCAGCGTTCCTGCGGCGGCAGCGGCCCGGCTTCAGAGCTCCGGTGCTCCAGCAGTTGCTCCAGCGGTGCTCCAGCAGCGGCCTGGCTTCAGAGCTCCGGCGCTCCAGCGGCGTTCCAGCGCTGCTCCAGCGGCGGCCCGGCTTCAGAGCTCTGGCGCTCCAGCGTTCCAGCGGTGGACCCTGATTCAGCGTTCCGGCGACGGCGGTGGTGGCAGCCGGCTTCGGAGGCTCGGCCGCGGGCCTATTGGATGATATCATCGGAGGCCTGGATCGCCTCAGCGCAGAGGGAGAACAAGTAGGGAAGAAGACAAAGACTTTAAGACTTTTGCCTTCCACCACAGTGAGGAGGTGCCTGGTGAACTCACTGTGGTGGATGTTAAATATGTGTTTATTGTGTGTTTTGTTTTAATTTATTATATGTTATGACTACAAGGTAACAAAATTTCATTCAGACTGAAAGGTCTGAATGACAATAAAGGAATCTAATCTAATCTAAAAAGAGGTTCTTCTGCAGTTGTATAGGTCTCTGGTGAGACCACATCTGGAGTATTGTGTACAGTTTTGGTCTCCTAATTTGAGGAAGGACATCCTTGTGATTGAGGCAGTGCAGCGTAGGTTCACGAGATTGATCCCAGGGATGGCGGGATTGTCATATGAGGAAAGATTGAAAAGACTAGGCTTGTATTCATCGGAGTTTAGAAGGATGAGGGGATATCTTATAGAAACATATAAAATTATAAAAGGACTGGAAAAGCTAGATGCAGGAAAAATGTTCCCAATGTTGGGTGAGTCCAGATCCAGGGGCCACAGTCTGTGGCCATCAGTCTGAAGAAGGGTCTCGACCCGAGACGTTGCCTATTTCCTTTGCTCCATAGATGCTATATCACCCGCTGAGTTTCTCCAGCATTTCTGTCTACCTTTGATTTTCCAGCATCTGCAGTTCCTTCTTAAACAACTAGCATTGAGTTTGCTTTCTTTACTACTGATTCGACTAGCAGATCAACTTTTTGGGAATCCTGCACCAGCACTCCCAAGTCCCTTTGCACCGCTGATTTCTGGATTCTCCCCCCATTTGGAAAATAGTCGACACCTTTATTCCTACTATCAAAATGCATGACTCCACATTTTGCGAAACTATACTCAATCTGCCACTTCTCTTCCCATTTTCCCAACCTGTCCTAGTCGTTTGCCAAGTCCCTGCTTTCTCTACACTCACTGCCCTTCCACCTACATTTGTATCATCCGCAAACACGGAGAAGCGGGCCCACTTGTGGCACCTTATCAAAGGCTTTGTTAAAATCCAAATAAACAACATCCACTGACTCTACTTTGTCTGTCCTGCTATTTACTTCTTCAACTATTCCAGCAAATTTGTCAAGCAAGATCTCCCCTTCACAAAGCCATACTGACTTTGGCCTATTTTATCATGAGCTTCTTAGTAACCTCATCCTTTATAATGGACTCTTACCAACCACCAAAGTCAGACCAACCAGCCTATAGTCCCCTGCTTTGCTCCCTTCTTGTGCAGTGGGGTAATATTGGCAATTTTCCAATCATCTGGGACCTCTCTTGTCTTTACTGATTCTTGAAATATCACTGTCAATCCTTCCACAATCTCTGAAGCCATCTCTTTCAGAACCATAGGATGCAGTCCATCTTGCCCAGGACACATCCACCTTCAGCCCTTTCAGCTTCCCGAGCACCTTCCCCCTAGTAATAGCCACTCTACTAACTTCCACCCCATGACTCTCTTGAATTTCAGGCATGTTGTTGGTGTATTCCACTGTGAAAAAACTCTTCTGCCATCAGAACTCTTCTGCCATTTATTTAATCCCCATGATCACTTCTGCATCATTCTCCAGTGGTTCAACTTCCACTCTTGTCTCTTTCTTACTCTTTATATAACTGAAGAAACTCTTGCTATCCTCTTTTATATTATTGCCTAGCTTACCTTCGTATTTCATCTTTTCTCCCCATATTGCCTTTTTAGTTACCTTCTGTTGTTCTTTATAAGCTTCCTGATCCTCTGGTTTCCCACAAATCTTGGCGACGTTATACTCCTTCTGTTTTAGTTTTACACTGTCTTTGACTTCCCTTTGTCAACCATGGTTGCCTATTTCTCCCCCTAGAATCATTTTTCCTCTCTGGAATGAGAAGATCCTGCATCTTCTGGATTATTCCCAGAAATTTCTGCTATTGCTGATCCATCATCACCCCTGCTAGGGTCTCTTTCCAGTCCACTTTGGCCAACTCCTCCCCCGTGCCTCTGTAGTCCCCTTTGCTCAGCTGCAATACCGACACATCCAATTTTACCTTCTCCCTCTCAAATTGCAGATTAAAATTTATCATGTTGTGGTTGCTGCCACTTAATGGTTCCTTTACCTTGAGATCCTTTATTTAATCCAGTTCATTACATAACACTAAATCCAGAATTGCCTTTTCCGTGGTAGGCTCCACTAAAAGCTGCTCTAAGAATCCCTCAGAGGCACTCTACAAATTCCCTCTTGTGGGGTCCAGTACCAAACTGATTTTGCAGTCTACGTGCACATTTAAATCTCCCATGACCACCTTATGGGAGGGTAAGGGGAGAAATGGGTGTAAGTCCAGGTGGGGTAGAAGGAAGAGAGGAGAGTGGTGGAAAGGGGCGTGCGAAAGGTTGTTTATTGGTTAGTTACCTTTTTTTTTAAATTTAGTGTTCATATCAATGTTCGTATTGGAATACATACTGTTAAATTAGAATGTGGGCCAGGAATTCATTTTTAATTGATTGTGCTAAAAATGTGTAGAGCGCTGAAGCCAATGAAAGTAAATAGCAGAATTGGCCTATAAACGTCCCTAACTCCATATGTTCATTTACAACAAAAATGTATACTACGTAAAATCATATAGCACAGGAGATAGATAGATAGAGAGATAGAGAGATAGAGAGATAGAGAGATATAGAGATAGATAGATAGATAGATAGATAGAGAGAGAGAGAGAGAGAGAGAGAGAGAGAGAGAGAGAGAGAGATAGATATAGATATAGATATAGATATAGATATAGATATAGATATAGATATAGATAGATAGCTTTATTGTCACATGTACCATTAAGGAACAGTGCCATTCTTTGACTTTTCACAAGGGTACAAAGTATCCTTAAATATTGTTCGTCCTGTCTTCGTCCCCCCTTCCCCACCACAGGTCCCACTTGTTCTGGGTGCTCCCCCCACGCGGGGTCCCCTTTGTTCACGGTGACCCCCCCCCCACGCTGGGTTCCTATTGTTCTTTGTGTATATCCCAGGTGTTAGAAAACGCTGACCTTTTTCTCCAATAAAATGCAAAGGTTTCCTTTTGAAGTATTTATTCTGTTTATACCAACATGCCAAAAATATTAGGGGTACACAAAAAGCTGGAGAAACTCAGCGGGTGCAGCAGCATCTAAGGAGCGAAGGAGATAGGCGACGTTTCGGGTCGAGACCCTTCTTCAGACTGGTCAGGGATCAGGGAAACGAGAGATATAGACGGTGATGTGGAGAGATAAGGAACAATGAGTGAAAGATATGCAAAACAGTATATCGGTGATAAAGGGAACAAGCCATTGTAAGCTGTTTGTGGTGTGAAAATGAGAAGCTGGTGCGACTGGGGTGGGGGAGGGAGATAGAGAATAGAGGGAATGCCAGGGCCCGAGGGCTGAGGAGAGGTGGGAAAGGGGGGAGAGTTCTCTTACTTACTTCACTGGATGTTTCAAGAGAGTTAGATTTAGCTCTTAGGGCTAAGGGAATCAAGGGATATGGGGAAAGTGCCAGAACGGGGTACTGATTTTGGATGATCAGCCACGATCATATTGAATGGCGAATTTTTGTTTTATCATCTTTCAGTATTTACTTTCTGTGGAAAATCAATTCAATCCTTGTGGTTGCAATTCCATAACATATTTGGCGTCATTAAGGTTTATAGGTTAACCTGAAGTAATGAATGATTTCATGCATTAGCTAAAGACACAAGTTAATGATATTTAAAACCTATTCCAAGGTAGCATTTGGCTGAAGGATAGATTATGGTTTTAAATATCTTTAAACATAACTCAATTACAGTTTATATAAATCCCCATGAACTGAAATTTACACTTCTCATGTTTGTCATTTCCCTTCGTCACTCATTTTTTACTTTATTGAACCTGCTTTGGAACATAAGGCCTGCAGTAAAATTCCCCTGCAACACATAACTATTACGTACGAGTAGATAAGCATGGGAGGTGGAAGCTGATGTATAGCACTTAAATACCTAGAAATAGCTGGGGACCAAAGGCACAGCAGGCAGGCAACCTCTGCTGTGCAAGACTGAGCTGTGCAAGATAAATGTAAAAAGATGCTGCAGGTGAAACTAAATTGAACAAAACATCTGATTACCAAGGAGACAAATGTACGGGGCGAGTTTATTTTTATGTACAGAGGATGGTAGTTGTCAGGAACGCGTTGCCAGGGATGGTGGTAGAGGCAGATATGGTAGGGGCATTTAAAAGACTTTTAAATTGCCATATGGATATGCAGGGAATTGGGGGGGTGGGGGGGGAGGGGGATGGATCATGTGCAGACAGAGGAGATTAGTTTAAAGGGCCTGTCCCACTTGGCGCTTTTTTTTTGGCGACTGCCAGCGTCATATCAGTGTCGCTAAAAGATTTTCAATATTTCAAAATCCAGCGGCGTAAATAAAATGTTGCGTCACTTATACGTCATCATGCCACGTCACCGCCGCATCAGGCCGCCAATTTTTCGGTGACCTGATACGTCAGTCAATGATGCCGGCAGACATTCTGGGCTGAAGGGCCCGTATTTTGGGCTCTTCTGTTCTCTGTTCTTCTATGTTCTATTTGAAAGTCCAGGTGCAAAATTTATTAAAAGCTAGGGTTTGACTTTGAGAACAATGGATCAAAATGCTATGGAATAGTGATGTTCCTTGTCGAAAAGATATCAAAAATAACTGTGTAAGATGTGCTTCCATTTGTAGATTACCTTGGCCATTAGTGTGGTGAATCTTTGGAATTTCTCTCCCATAGAGAGCTGCAAAATGCTAGATCACTGGAAGCATTTAGACATTTGGTAAGCTTGATTGAACATTTCCATCAGATGCTTATCATCACAGTGTGAATATTCCAGCATTTTAAACTGAAGTTTAGACTTTACTTTAGACTTTAGACTTTGGAGATACAGAGCGGAAACAGGTCCTTTAGCCCACCGAGTCTACGCCGACCAGCGATCATCCCCTGCACTAACAGTCCTACACACCAGGGACAATTTTTACAATTTTATCGAAGCCAATCAACCTATAAACCTGTAGATCTTTGGAGTGTCAGAGGGATCCAGATATCCCGGAAAAAACCCACACAGTCACGGGAAGAAAGTACAAACACCCATAGTGAGGTTCGAACCCGGGTCCATGGGGCTGTAAAGCAGCAACTCTACCGCTGTGCGGCTGTGCCACCCGTGTCATACTCAGTTTTCTATTTGATAATAAGACACATTTAAATCTTTACTGTGCCTAGACTGAAATCCCCCCCCCCCCCCCCCCCCGGCTGTTGGCACTATGGTGTTACCTTGTTGTTAATGACTCCCGTGGGCTTTTGATGTTCTGTGGTAACGGCAAAGATTCCCCTAGCATAGATTGTAGATTATCTTGAAGCACAAGGTGCGACAATTAAAGCATGAGGGACAGATGAGTATTTTAATCTTCTTAATGCATTTATCCAATCTTAAGACAAGATGGTATGTTCATCACCAACTTTAGCCGATGGATGGACTTGGAATAAAATGAGAAAATCTTTTAAAAGTTTAAATTAAAATATCTTTGTTTATTTAGTTTAGCACAGGTCATTATGTTATTTCCAAATGTTATTGTGTGTAGGTGCACTTTGCCATGTATTTAAATCCAGTATTTCTGCATGAGTAATCTGTTTTTTGCTGCCAATAGTTACCCTTCATAGTTAAAACAGGAGACCTTTACTAGAGAGTTTTGTTTATTGAATGCCATGTCCTCCCAAGACCTACTGAGAAACTTAATGTGGCAGTTCATGCCCCCTGATGCATTGCTTTCTCTCAATATGCCAATGAACACAGAATTATTTCAAGAGATACAGAGTGGAAGAAAGACCCCTTGAGGCTAGTTTGAGCATATTTTCACAATGGTTTGCAAAATTGAAAAGCAGCGAGGCACGGATGAGGATGAAGTCATTTTAATTTCTGATGAAGCAGCTATATCTGATAAATAAGATGGCTGTGGCATATCATAGCAAATATAAGCAAACAAACAGCCCAGCGTAATTAAAACCTGTACTTCACTCGATTGTAAACTGATGCTCTAGTCAGCCTCATCATGACTCATGATGGCAATTTTCTTCACGGTCCCAGCAAAATTTTTTCCATTTGATAATTATATTTGCAAATTTCCCTTATAGAAAATTTCACTACACAATTTACATTCACCACCCTTTCCAGCAGTATGTTCCCAATCTCCAGACAAAACAAATCTCCAGTACTTTTTTAATTGCTTAAAATGTGATGAGCGTGTAAAGTCTGAATCAAACACACAATGAAGAGAATATGCGAGGAATACAAATAGAGTCAAGAGCTGGATAAGTCATAGAGAGAGTCATAGAGACTATAGAGTTGTGAAACATGTCTTATTGGCGCAACTTGCCCACACCATTCAACATGACCCTGTGTACACTAGTCCTACCTGAGTTTATTTAGGCCAATTCCTTCCTAACTGTCCCTATCCATGGTACCTGTCCAAATGTTTTCTTGAACCGTTGTGAACTTGCCTGCACTCAACTACCTCCTCCAGTAGCCGTCCTCCATACACCCCCACCCTCTGTGTGACACGAAGTATACTCCTATTAAATCTTTCTCCGCCTCACCTGCATAGGATCATAAGATCCACGTGATAGAGCAATTAGGCCATATTGGCCCATCAAGTCTACTGCCTCCATTCCAATCATAGGCGATCAATCTCTCCCTTCTAATGGCATTCTCGCTGCCTCTCCCCATAACCCTTAACACCTATACTTAAACTTATTTCTTCTGGGCTGACAAGTAATTAACAATGGAAAGAGCAGCAGCCGGTGGCGAAAAAATATCTCAGAGCAGAGAAAGACTCCAGTGTCCCGTGGGATAAGGTTGACTGACAAATGCTGTGAGACTATCATGGGTTCAGAACTACTGCCACTACCTGTACCGATCATCAAGTCCCATCACAGCACAAACATCAAACTTCTTCAATACCATCCCATTCACATAAGCACTGGCCACTGACTACTAGCATCTGCTCTTTGAAACAAACCAAAAGCCTGTATACATAGTGAGTTGTGAGATTCAGGTCAGGCCAGAGAGTTTGTAAAGTGGCCAGTGGAAAGATGAGATGCTATTCATCAAGTTTTGTTGAAATCAACTTTCACAATAGTGCAGGGCCCCAAGGAGAATGTACAAACTCCGTACAGGCAGCACCTGTAGTCAGGATCGAACGCCAGGTTTCTGGCACGAGCAGCAACTCCACTGTGCCACTGTGAAAAGGACAAAAAGTGGTGAGAGAGGTGTGAAATGCTGTGAAGCCAGAGGAAGGAATAGGGTAGAAGGGACAGGGGACAGGGGAAAGGGAGAAATTGGTTCTTCCAAGGGAGACAATCTGATTATTAAATTGTAATCTGTCTCAACAGTGACGGAAGAGAATACATTAAGACTGGAAAAGACAGAGAACAAAGATCTGTGAACCAAGATGATGGCAGACGAAGGGACAGGCAGTAGCAAAATGAATAAATAATGCCGCTCAGATGTAAGCATAGGGCTGAACCCATCACATCAGTGCACAACATAATTTGCGGCACGGTCACTGGAATTGGATCTTCCTAACTCTGCTCAGAAAGGTGGGTATACATTAGTACTTTATCTTTAAAGCCAAAATGATGTCCCTGAGTAATCTGTAATAACAATGAGAAAGATTAGCCTGATAATTAAGTAATGATTACTTCATTGAATAGCAGAGCCTCGCAAGTGTTTGCATAGCTACTAATTCACTGTTCTACAGTATCCCTGCCATAGGAAACTAACATTTTTCCACTGATTCCATCAAAACGTGACTTTAGAGACAGTACAGATGTAATTTTTTTTTTTAATAAATTGGATTCAGTTTTACAACTCCGTTCTATGCTCTCTGCCGTCTCCTTTTATTTCCTAGGCCAAGGAATGCATCATCTCCCCCATAAATGTGTTGGGATTAACATTTTGTAGCATAAGTCCAGTAAAGTGGTAGCTTAATATAATAATGCATCTGTTCTCCTTTTTCCAAAAGTAGCAAATGCTTTTTGCGATATATAGATAATGGCAGATATAAATGTAGACTGGGTTGGTGGTAAGTTTGTTAACCACACCAAAATTTGAAGGAGTTGCAGAGAGTGAGGAATGCTGTCAAAAGATACAGCGGATGTAGATAGAGCAACATAAATGGGCAATGCGAAATGGCCGATGGAGTTAATCTGAGCAAGTTTCAAGGGTGTTGATACTTCGAGCTATGAACATAAGGGGAGAGTCATACAGTTCATGGCAAGACCCTCAATTGATATTGATGTAAGAAGGAACTTAGAGTCCATGTTTTCATCTGCTCACATAAGGTGAGAGTGCAAGTGGATAGTTGGCAGTAGAGAAGGCGTATGGTAGCACTTATTGCTAGGGGCATTAAATATAAGTCAGGAATTCACGATGTGACTCTGAGTCTTTTTGGTTAAGCTACATCAAACACAGGATGTGCGTGCATTACTGGGTCGCCCCGATACAGGAAGATGTGAATGTTTTGAGAGGTGCAGGGGAGGTTTACCAGGATGCTGGCTTGGATTAGAGACTTCAACTACAAGGAAGGAGTGGAATAATTCTGGATTGGGAAGACACACATCCAAGCGTTCCATGTGGCTGTACGTTTCAGTGTTCTATGGTCCTTTGTGTGAGCTAATAAATCAATGTGATTGCCTGTGAATGAGAGCCATTTTGATTTAAAGTTTATTATATTTTGAACACCAAACATGTAGGAAACTGCTAATATTCACTAATAATTATACCGAGTACATTCAAATGTGTACCAAACTTGATGAAACATCAGGGACTCGACCCAAAACACACACATTCCTTCTCTTCAGAGAGCGCCTGTCCCGTTGAGTTACTCCGGCATATTTGTGTTCTATTTCAGTTTAAAACCCGCATCGTGCAGTTCCTTCCTACACAAACAACAGCGAATACAGTTATAGTAATTTGGAGATAGCATGCTCTTATAATCACACTTTTTGAGTGTGCTACTGCAACAGAGATGGGCATGTTTTTCTGCGCCTCATTTGGTGCTGTCACTACTTTGGCAAAAATATATTTTTTGAAATATTTCAAGTAGGCAATCAATATCACCAGTCACAAGTTTTGTTTAATTATAACCCAACCAAACAATTTTGGATCATGATCCACAATCAATGCCTTTCTACTAATAAACCCGGGCTGGGAGAGTATTGCGGCAGGCAGGAAAGATTTCTTCATAGAAACATAGCACAAATAGGTGCAGGAGTAGGCCCATTCGTTACCCTTCGAGCCTGCACCGCCATTCAAATATGTAAGCATGGCTGATCATACCAACCAAGTATCGCGTCACCTGCCTTCTCTCCATACCCCTGTCCTTTACCACAAGGGCCACATATAACCCTCAAATAGTAGCCAATGCAACTGCCTCAACTACCTTCTGTGGCAGAGAATCTGCCAGAGAGCTCACCACGCTCTGTGTGAAAAATGTCTCTTTCTTATGCTCGGTCCTAAAAGATTTCCCCTTTCCTTCACACTGTGACTCCCTTGTTCGGACTTACCCACAATCGGAACAATCTTCCTCATCTAGGCCTGTCCAACCCCTTAAGAATTTTGTACGTTTCAGACTCCCCCCTCACTCTTCTAAATTCTAGCGAGTACAATCCAAGTCTATCCAGTCTTTCTCCATATGAAAGGTCCTGACATCCCCAAATCAGTCTGTTGAACATTCTCTGTACTCCTCTATGGCAAGAATGTATTTCCTCAGATTGTTGTACGACCAAAACTGTACGCAATACTCCAGTGTGCTCTCATCCAAGACCCTGTACAACTGCAGTAGAACCTCCCTCTGCTCCTATACTCAAATCCTTTTTGCTATGAAAGCTAACACCCAGATCCGCTTTGCTTCACTGCCTGCTTGGCACCTGCATGGCCTACTTTCAAATACCCTGTATACCATGACACCCACGGTCTCGTTTGCACTTTCCCCTCTTTCTAATCGGCCACATTCAGATAATAGTCTACTTTCCTGTGTACTTACCACACCAAGTGATAACCACATTTACCCACAGTATACTGCATCATATGCATTTGCCCACAATTCACCCAGCCTATCCAAGTCACGTTGCCAGCCTCCTAGCATCCTCCCTCACAGCTAACACTGCCCCTATCTTCGTGTTCCATCCGCAAACCTGGAGATTAGTTGCATTCATTCCTTCGTCCAAATCATTAATATGTATTGTAAATAGCTGGTCCAGCACTGACCTTGCGGTACCCCACTATCACTGCCTGCCATTGTGAAAAGGACCCGTTTACTCTACTCTTTGCTCTACTGGATCTGCCACTAGTTCTCTAATCCACACAATACTGAACCCCCAATACTGTGTGCTTTACGTTTGTATACTAATCTCTATGTGGGACCTTGTCAAAAGCCTTCTGAAAAGTCCAGATATAACACATCCACTGTTCTCCCTTATCCACTCTACAGTTACATCCTCGAAAAATTCAATAAAAAGCTTCGTCCAGACTGATTTGCCTTTCGTAAATCCAAAGCTGACTTTGCCCAATGATTTTCACACCACTTTCCAAATGTGCTGCTATCCCATCTTTAATAACCTGACTCATAGCATTTCCCCTCTACCGATGTTAGACTAACCTGTTCTGTAATTCCTCGTTTTCTCTCTCCCTCCCTTTAAAAGTGGTTACATAGCTACCCCCAATCCTCAGGAACTACTTCAGAATCTAAAGAGTTTTGAAAAATTATCACTAATGCATCCACTATTTCTGGGCTACTTTCCTTGAGTACCTGGGATGCATCCTTCTGGCCCTGGGGATTTATCCATTCAATTTATCCTAACACCACTTCCCGCTAACCTGGATTTCACTCATGTTCCTCCATCTCAATTTGATCCCCGGTCCCTGCTTATTTCCGGCAGATTATTTATGTCTTCCTTTTGAAGACAGAACCAAAGTAGTTATATCAATTGGTCTGCCATGTCCTTGTTCCCACATGATCAATTTCATCTGTTTTCTTCTGACTGCAAGGGACCTAATTTGTTTTAACTAATCTTTTTCTCTCTTCAACATATCTATTAAATACTTTTGCATCAGTTTTTATGTCTCCCTGCCAGTTTTTCTTTCATAAATCTATTTTTCCCTTCCTAATTAAGCCATTTGTCCTCCTCATGCTGGACTCTGAATATCTCGCAGTTCTATGGTAGGCTGCTTTTTCTGGCTAATTTATATGCTTCATCTTTTTGTTTTGATACTATCCTGATTTCCCTTGCTATCCACGGATGCACTACCTTCCATATTTATTTCTTTTGCCAAACTGGATGAACAATTTGATTGTAGTTCATCATGCAGTCTTTAAATGCTTCCATTGCACATCCACCATCAACCCTTTAAGAACAATTGCCAGTCTATCTTGGCCAATTCACGTCTCATACCCTCAAAGTACCATTCTTTAAATTCAGAACCCTTGTTTTCTGAATTAATTATGTCACTCTCCATCCTAATGAAGAACTCAACCCATATTAATGGCCACTCTTGCCCAGGGGGCCCGCATAACAAACTCTAACTAACCTTTCCCTCATTACTCAATACCCAGTATAGAAGAAGGGTCTTCGACCGAAACTCGCCTAAACTCCTTCGCTCCTCAGCATGCTGCGCCCCGCTGAGTTTCTCCAGCCTTTTGTGTACCCTTCGAATCTCCAGCATCTGCAGTTCATCTCTTAACACCCAGTCTAGAATAGCCTGCCTTTCCTCATGTGATAAGGCTCATTAACATAAGAAGATATTAATTGTTTCCTTGGCTAGCTTACAGTTTTATATTTAGTCTCAATTAGCTTTCCTCCAGTAAATAATACAGAAAGACAAGTCAGGTTACTGTGTAATTGAGATAATGAATGACTTTAAAATGCATCTAGTATTTGGCGAGAAAGGAAGCCAGATTAATCTCAGTAAGGGGTTTTGGGACAAATGTCCGATGTTTATGAGGGAGGAGGTGATGAGCGAGGAAGTTAGATTGAACCCAGTAAGGGGCAATGACAAATGGCTGAAGCCTTTGATGTGACGAGACCACGCAGGCGCATCCTGTAGTGATCTTTATTCTCTGTACCTCTGGCCATGACTAATGTCTGTGGAATGTGTTAAGGTGACAAAAAAAAACAATGTATTTCTGTTGTTCGGAGAAGTGGACTGAAGACAGCCAAGCGAAAGTAATGCTCACTTGACCAGAGTTCTTGCTCACTTCCATCGGCCGATAATAAGTAAAGTTTTGAACTGGTCTACCAAACAGTTTGTGTGTTGTCTGTTTATTAAGAAGTGAACCTGTTTGTTTAGTTGTGTTATAAAAGTAAGTTTTTTCAGTTGGTTCCTCTGCATGTTGGTTTAGAAAACTATCCCGCATACATTCCAAGAATTCCTCTTCCTCAGCATCCCTGCCAATTTGATTCACCCAATCTATATGTAGATTGAAGTCACCCATTATAACTGTTTTACCTTTGTTGCCTGCATTTCTAATTTCCTGTTTGATGCCATCCCCAACTCCACTACAACTGTTAGGTGGCCTGCACACAACTCCCACTAGCGTTTTCTGCCCCTTAGTGTTTCGCAGCTCTACCCATATCGATTCCACATCCTCCAATTTAATGTCTTACCTTTCTACTGCTTTAATATCCTCTCTAACCAGCAACGCTACCCCACCACCTTTTCCTTTCTTTCTATCCCTCCTGAATATTGAATATCCCTGGATGTTCAGCTCCGAGCCTTGGTCACTCTGGAGCCATGTCTCTGTGATTCCAACTATATCATAATTATTAATAGCTATCTGCACATTCAACTCATCCACCTTATTACGAATGCTCCTCGCATTGAGACACAAAGTCTTCAGGCTTGTTTTTACAACACTCTTGGCCCTTTTACAATTATGTTGAAAAGTGGCCCTTTTTGATTTATGCCCTGGATTTGTCTGCCTGCCACTTTTACTTTTCACCTTGCTACCTATTTCTGCCATCTATTTACACACTCTGTCTACTCTCTCTTCACACATTTAGAAACCTATCCACCTCTTATTCTCTTGTTATTTGTATTTTTCTTCTCCCACCTCCCGCCCAGGCAGGATATTGGTCCCCTCTCGGTTCAAGTGCAACCTTGTCCTTTTTGTCAGGTTACACCTTCCCCCAAAAGAGGATTCGGTCCAATGATCCAGAAATTTGAATCCCTGCACTTCATGCTCCAGTCTTCAGCCACGCATTTATCATCCACGCGCTCAATTCCTACTTCACTGTCACGTGGCACAGGCAGTAATCCTGAGATTGTTTACCTTTGCGATCTTTCTCTTAACTCTCCTCCTAACTCCGACATTATTCTTTTCGGGACATCTCTTCTCTATTTTCTACATATGTCATTGGTATCTATGTACCACGCCTGGGCTCCTCTACCTCCCATTTTCAGGATTTCTTGGACACGTCAGACAATCCAGACCCTGGCACCCAGGGAGGCAATACCATCAGGGTCTCCTGACTGCGTCCACAGAATCGGCCTATATGACCCCTCTAAACTATAGAGTCCCCTACTTACTACTGCCCTCCACTTCTTTTCCTTACCCTTCTGAAACAACAGGGCGGTCTCTCTACTGGAGGCGGCCGCGGGCCAGCTACCCCCCATGTCTGCCACAAATACTCAAACAGGAAGTACTTATTGCCAAGGTGTTGTACAGGCCACCGGGTACTACGCTAGTCCTTGCCTCTTGCCCTTGCCCCTCAAAGAACACTTGTCTGCCTCCCGTGGTTTGGCATCTACCTCTTTTAACTCCTCTCTATGACTCCTCGCTCCATCCCTGGACCTCAGACGGAGGTCATCGAGCTGCTGCTCCAGGGTTCCTTAATATGGTCCCTTAGGAGCCCCCCATTCTGTTGCCACTGGCGACAGATGTGGACATCTGGAGGGTTCAGACATGACCTCCCAATCTGACATCCAAGAACAGTAAACTGCCCTGGCCCTCATACTCCCCCTTACCCTGGGCGTTACAATACCATACATAATACAATACAAAGTGCTGGATGGAAATCAAGCAGGGATCTGACTCTCACCAAATCAGCTGCTTCCTCTAGTCAGCTTCCACCAATCATCTCTTCCTTGCAAATAGCCCACTTGTTTTGAACTGGGAACTGGCGAATGGAAGTTGGCAGAGTTGGGTTCCTCCTCCCACTGGAAACCGCTCCTGGGCCTCACTGTGAATCGCATGCCCCAAGCGCTCAGGTTTTTGTACTCTCGACACCCGACGCTGCTCTCCCACTGTGTAACGCTCCTGGCGCCTCTCCTCAGCATGCCTCTCCTCATCAATAATGGCAAACCCAAAAACAACACCATTCTTATGTGTCCATGGCATCTATCATTACCTGCTTCTTAATTCTTATCGCACCATATTATTGATGTACCTTTCACTCTGAGCCCTTCTCTGAATTAATCACAATGTATTTTCCCATTACACAAGGCTAACCAGTCAGATTTGGAAAAGATTATAAAAATTCTCGCCCCCACTATAAACTCCATTGAACTTATCCCAATTCTGTGATTTGGTTAAATATCCCATGCCCTCTAATTCTCTGTGACTGTTTGAGAGGTCCAAAAAGCATAGCCTGCATTGAATTCCCATCTCTATTCATAATTTATGAATACATACGATTCACTTGGATAATCTCATGGGGAAATTCCTTGCTAAGTATGCCTAATAGTAGAGGAATTCCCCTCCCTATTCTGCAAGTCCCTTGTTAATCTAAAAAATCTATTCCCTGGAATATTAAGATTTCAGTCTGCCCTTCCTTCAATCATGTTTCTGCAATTGCAGTAACATCATAATTCCAGGTGCTAATCCTTACTCAGCTTACTTTTCTGTGCAGCTCCTTGCGGTAATGTAAATGTAATTGAATCTGCCAGCCCTCCTACGCACCCTAATCTGCCTATTGTAGCTGCCTCAATCACCACCCATGGCAGCAATCTCCAGGCACTCATCACCATCTGTGGAATAAAGTTGCCCTGTGCATCTCCCTTAACCTTTGTTCCTCTCACCTTAAAGCTATGCCCTCTAGTATATGATTTTTCCAACCTGTGAAAAAAGCTCTGTCTGCCTGTCCTATCTAAGCCCCTTATCATTTTATAAACTTCTATCAAGTCTCCCTCCAGCCTCTGGCATTGCAGAGGAATAAAGTAAGTGTGTCCAACCTCTCCCTGTAGCTAATACACCCTAGTTAGGCATCATTTTGGTGAAACCTCTTCACAACATTCATTCTCAGAGCCACACAGTCCTGTAATGGGGGCCAGCCAAAAATTACTCAAATATGACCAACCAAAGTTTATAAAGCTGTTTTTATTATGACTTCCTACTCGACTTTAAGTACCTGCCTCAACAATACCTCCTTCTCCTCTCCTTTGTCCGCCACGGCGCTCGTACCATATAACCACCACCCTTTGTGTACAAAACATACCCCTCAGGTTCCTATTAAATCTTTCGAGGGGGAAAGAGGGGGTCACCTTATACCTGTGTCCTCTGGTTCTTGATTCCCCTATTCTAGGCAAGATGCTTTGTGCATCTACCCAATCGATTCCTTCCCTCCGAGTCTTTTAAATGTTTCCTCCCTATCACCTTAAAACTTAAACCTAATGCCCCCGGACTATGAACGCAAGCATACCACATGCCTTCTTTACCACTCCATTTAGTTGCATTGCCACTTTTCAGTTCTGGACTTGGGCCCACAAATCCCTCTGTACATCAATGTAAAGGACCATGCCATTAATTGAACACTTTCCCCTTACATCTCTCGGTGCAGCACCTCACACTTGCTTGGATTAAACTCCATCTGGTCTTTCTCCCCATTTCTGCAGTAGATCTATATCCCTCTTAGTACTTTGACAGCTTCTTCTCAGTCTCCAACCCAGCAATCTTGTTGGTTGGGCTCATCACAGCGCCTTCTAAATAGGCAGCTTATACTGATTCCACATCCTGGATTTGGAATTTCCTGATTTCCTTTTTATTCCCTCTCCAAAATGCAATGCCATATAGCTCAGTTTCCGATATATTTTATACTGTTAACATTCCCTGTACTTTTATGGCTGTACAATATTGCTGTTATATTGTTTTGCTGATAGCGACCATAAAGTATCTTGAGTCTGTGACAAAGGCAGCATGGAATGTGTGTGTGCACAGACTAATTCCAATTCTTCATTCTGTTCAAATACTTCAAATCTTCAACAGATTAGCATTTCAGCACAGCAAATGAGTTGAAATGTGAGCAATCAATAAGGAATCATTAACCATTATTCAATTTTGCAGAACATCTAGAATCTGGAACTGAATCCAACCATAAATGTACACCTGGAAAATAGGTACTCGGGTTTGAGTACGATTGGAGGGGACAGCCTAGCTGGGGGCAGCAACAGCGGCCGGGCCTCCGGCACAGAGACCAGCCCTGATGCTCAGAAGGGTAGCAAAAAGAGGAGGGCAATTGTAATAGGGGACTCTATAGTTAGGGGGTCGGATGGGCGATTCTGTGGACGCAAGCCGGAGACCCGTCAGTAGTTTGCTCCCTGGTGCCAGGCCCCCCCCCCCCTCTTCGCATGTGTAAGAACGTGTCCAAAGATTCTGATAAGGGAGGAGGGAGAGGAGCCTGATGTTGTGACACATAGGTACCAATGACATAGGCAGAAAAATGTGACGAGGTCCTGAGGGGAGAATTTAGGGAGTTGGGGGGAAAGTATGGAGAAGAGACCACAAATGGCGGTAACGATTTCAGGGATTACTGCGAGGTGCCGCGTGACAGTGAGAGTAGGAATGAAATGAGGTGGAGGATAAATGCGTGGCTGAGGGACTGGTGATGTGGGACCTCTTTTGGGGAAGGCATGATCTGTACACAAAGGACGGGTTGCACTTGAGGCCCGAGGGGGACAATAATCCTGAAGGGGAGATATGCAAAGGCTAATGGGGAGGACTTTAAACTAGAAAGGATGGGGGAGGGACTCGGGTAGAGGGGGCTAGGGGTCAGGGGTGGTGGGGCAAGAGGCAGACGAAGGTACGCACTAGGAATCCAAAATGTAGGCAGAAAGAATGAAAAGATGAAAAAGATAATAGTCAGTAGAATAAGGATGGTGGGTTTCTAAAATGTGTATATTTTAATGCTGGTAGCATTGTAGTAAGGTGGACGAACTTAGAGCCTGGATTGACCACCTGGAAAATATGATGTTGTGGCAATCAGTGAAACATGGGTGCAGGAGGGCTGGTGATGTGATTGGAAAACTAATATTCCAGGATTTCTTTGCTTCAGGTGTGATAGAATTGAGAGGACCAGAGGGGGAGGTGTTGCATTGCTTGTCAGAGAAGATATTAACAGCAGTGCTTTGGCAGGATTGATTATGAGGGCTCGTCTAGGGAAGGTATTTGGGTGGAACTGAGAATGTGGGAAACGGTTTTGTAGAACACAGCTTTTATGGCGTATTATAGACCGCCAAATGGGTAGCGAGAATTGGAAGAGAGCAAATATGTAAGGAAGATAGCAGAGAATTAGTAGTAAGCACAAGGTATAGTGATTGTGGGAGATTTCATTTTCCAAAATAGAACTGGGAAACACATTCTGTAAATGGGCCTGGATTGGTTTGGGTTTGTAAAATGTGTTGCAGGAAAGTTTTGAAGCACAGTTACTTAGAGGTCATCAACCAGAGAAGGGGCAGTGCTGGACCTCCTGTTAGGAAATGAAGCAGGTCAGGTGACGGAGGTAGCGTTGGTGAGCACTTCGGGACCTGTGATCACAATACCATTAGTTTCAATATAATTATGGAGAGAGTCAGAACTGGACTTAGGGTGGAGATTTTTCTTGATTGGAGAAAGGCTAACTTTAGAGGGAATGCGTAAGGGATTTTAAAGGAGTGAATTGGGACACTTTTGTTTCATGGGAAGGATGGAGAAAGCGAGAATGGAGGACATTAAGGGGAAATTGTAAGAGTACAGAATCTTTATGTCCCTGTTAGGTTGAAAGGAAATAGTAAAAATTGGACACGTTTCGAAAAAAGAGAGATATCTACAATAATTATAGGAGGGCATGGAGTATAAAAAGGTGAGGCTAGAGGAGTATAAAGAATTGTAAAAAGATATCTTAAGAACGAAATTAGAATGGCTTAAAAGAAGATATGAGGTTGCTTTGGCAAGAAAGGTGAAAGTAAACCCAAAGGGTTTCTACAGCTATATTAATAGCAAAAGGATAACGAGGGATAAAATTGGACCATTAGAGAACCAGAATGGACACTATCTGCCAGAGCCAAAAGAGTGGGGAGATATGAAAACAATTTATTTTTCTTCGGTAATTCACCAAAGAAGGATATTGACACTCGTGAGTTGAAGGGGAAAAAGTAGAGTAGCTAAGGAAACTATGAGATTCAAAGAGGAGAAGTTCTGACACTTTTGAAAAATATAAAAAGTGGATAAGTCTCCAGGTCCTGACAGGATATTCCCCAGGACCATTGAGGGAAGTTAGTGTAGAAATAGCAGGAGCTATGACAGAAATATTTCAAATGTCATTAGAAACGGGAATAGTGCCGGAGGATTGGCGTACTGCGCATGTTGGTTCCATTGTTTAAAAAGGGTTCAAAGAATAAACCTAGCAATTATAGACCTATTAGTTTGACGTCAGTGGTGGGCAAATTAATGGAAAGGATACTTAGAGATAATATATATAAGCATCTGGATAAACAGGGTCTGATCAGGAACAGTCAACATGGATTTGTGCCTGGAAGGTCATGTTTGACAAACCTTCTTGAATTTTTTGAAAGCGGTAACTAGGGAAATTGATGAGGGTTAAAGCAGTGGATGTTGGTCTATATGGATTTCAGTAAGGCCTTTGACAAGTTCCCCATGAAGGTTGGTAAGAAGGTTCAATCTTTGGCGTGTTAATGGCGGAGTAGCAAGATGGATTCAACAGTGGCTGAATGGGGAGATGTCAGAGAGTAATGGTGGATGGCTGTTTGTCAGGTTGGAAGCCATGGTGACCAGTGGGGTGCCTAGGGATCTGTGTTGGGTCCACTGCTGTTTGTCATGTACATCAATGATCTGGATGATGGGGTGGAAAATTGGATAAGTAAGTATGCAGATGATACTAAGATAGGTGGTGTTGTGGATAATGAAGTAGATTTTCAAAGTCTACAGAGAGATTTGGGCCATTTGGAAAAGTGGGCTGAAAGATGGCAGATGGAGTTTAATGCTGTTAAGTGTGAAGTGCTACATCTTGGCAGGACAAATCAAAATAGTACATTTTGTAAAAATGTACATGGTAAATGGTAGGGAATTGAGGAATGCTGTGGAACAGAGGGATCTAGGAATAACTGTGCATAGTTCCCTGGAAGTGGGTGGAATCGCATGTAGATAGGGTGGAAAAAGAAAGCCTTTGGTGTGCTGGGCCTTTAAAATCAGAGCATTGAATATAGGAGTAGGGATATAATTTAAAAATTGTACGAGCATTGGTAAGACCAATTCTGAGTATGGTGTACAATTTTGGTTCGCCTAGTTATAGGAAGGATGTCAACAAAATAAGAGAGAGTACAGAGGAGATTTTACTAGAACGTTGCCAGGGTTCCAGCAACTATGTTACAGAGAAAGGTTGAACATGTTAGGTCGTTATTCTTTGGAGCGCAGAAGGTTAAGGGGGACTTGATTGAGGTCTTTAAAATGATGAAAGGGATAGACAGAGTTGACGTGGATACGTTTTTCCCATTGAGGGTAGGGAAGATTCAAACAAAGGGCATGACATGAGAATTAAGGGACAGAGGTTTCGAGGTAACGTGAGGGGGAACTTCTTTACTCAGAGGGTGGTGGCTGTGTGGAATGAGCTTCCAGCAGAAGTGGTGGAGGCAGGATCGATTTTAACATTTAAGAGTAATGGACGTAATAGGTATATGGACGTGAAGGGAATGGAGGGGTATGGTCTGAGTGCAGGTAGATGGGACTAGGGGAAAACAAATGGTCGGCACGGACTGGAAGGGCCGAGAGGGCCTGTTTCCGTGCTGTAATTGTTATATGGTTATATGGTTATATGGTTATAAATATCCTTATTACTCATCTTCCTTATGTAATATAACCCGAAATAACAACATCCATGAATATGTGTGACAAATAAAATATTGCTGTCAAATATCATTACTTCTAAGGAAAAAGTTGTTATCAGTATCTATATCACAAGGTGAGAGAGCAAGAGTGCATGTGAGAACAAAAGAGGGACCAAAGGGCACAAGAAGGAGAGAGAGAGAGATGGTGAGAGATGGAGTGAGAGAGAGAGAGATAGATAGTGCGAGGAAGAGAGAGATGGTGAGATGGAGTGCGAGAGAGAGCGACAAAGAGAGTGGGATAGAGGAAGAATGAGAGTGAGAGAGTGTGAGAATGTGACAGAGACAGACAGAGACAAAGACAGATGGAGGCAGAGACAGAGGCAGACAGAGAGACAGAGACAGAGACAGACAGAGAGACAGAGGTGAAAACAGAGGCAGAAAAAAAAACAGAGAGGCATATTCAGAAAGCTCTGACCCACTGTGGGTTTTGATCTGGTCAGGTCTCTCCAGACCTCATATCAGCCCATTGCACCACAAAATAAATCATTCAAGTCTGAGTTACTAAATCCAGTGTCAAGACTCCGCACAGTGAGTGGTATTTTAATTATCAGCCCAGGTAGGTCGCAGGTAAGTGTCGGTAGGCATGGAAAAATAATTTTTCCCACAGTACCTCTGTCATAACTGATTGTCTAGGTTTTTTTTTTCCCAGATCAGAAGAAAATGTTGATAAGGTCCCACAAAGGAGATTAGTGGGCAAAATTAGTGCACATTGTATTGGGGGTAGAGTGCTGACATGGATAGAAAATTGGTTGGCAGACAGGAAACAAAGAGTAGGGATTAACAGTTCCCTTTCAGAATGGCAGGCAGTGACTTGTGGGGTACCGCAAGGCTCGGTGCTGGGACCGCAGCTATTTACAATATTCATCAATGTTTTAGATGAAGGAATTCAAAGCAACATTAGCAAATTTGCAGATGACACAAAGCTGGGTGGCAGTGTGAACTTTGAGGAGGATGCTATGAGAATGCAGGGTAACTTGGACAGGTTGGGGGAGTGGGCAGATGCATGGCAAATGCCGTTTAATAGTAAGATTTAACGAGAACTTACCCGTTTGAAGTTTGATCTTTATTTTATGAGAAGTTGCGATGAAGGATTACGTGAAGAAGCCCGCCAGCCCGCATGTGCGTCAATCTTCAAAGCAGCGCTGTGAAATCACAGAACTGATTATAGTAAGATTCGAGAACTAGAACTACCGCATGATCTTTATGAGAAGAGGGTTGGCAGTGGAGGGCACGTATTCCCTCATCGCAACTTTTCATAAAATAAAGATCAAACTTCCAACTGGTAAGTTCTCATTTAATCTTACTATTTTACTTCGATGTCACGTGAGTGACTACATGAAGACTTTAAAGCTCTGTGATTTCATGCCATGAACACGAGTCCATGCAACACACTGCATTAGTTGAGAAGAAATGATTGAAAAGATAATGCATTCAGACATGACGTAGCTTTAAAACATGCTGATGCTTTTGATAAACAAATGATAACAATAATAGTGCTCCCTTACATCCAGGAAAGCAAATTATTGAACAGAACTTAAAATTGAGTTGGCAAACGAACCCGGCCTGACAATTGGTTTGTTATAAAAGGTTTGGAAAGTTCGATCCTTTGACCATTTTGCAGTCGCTTGGATGTGGTCAAGTGGAAACTCCATGAACCTTGCTGCCGAAGCTGCTGCAGCCCTGGTGGAGTGAGACCCAAAAACATCAGTGTCCACTCCTGCACAAGCCAATTCCTGTCTTAACCACCTGGAGATGGTCTGCACTGATACCCTCCTGTATGTTTTTTTATGACTAATAAACATTGCCAGTTCAGTGCCTCTCAGGTTCTTTGCAGCCTTAACATATTGTTGAATATGTGTAACCACACACAATCTCTGGTCCATGGGATACGCCAAAAATTCCAGCTTTAGCCCTAACGACCTTAGTCTGCTTTGTTTAATTTGCTCATGTACATAAAACGTTATTTTGTTGGTAGATGTAACCATTCTGTCCAGCCGCAGTTTATGCAATGACTGGACGCATTGCGCTGAAACTAACACCATGAGCATTAATACTTTATATGTGAGCCTGACCAAAGATAGGGATGTAGCAGGAGCCCACCGGCGAAGCAGTGTAACAATGTTACATCCCATACCTCCGTGTACCTGGGCCTAGAAGGATTAGTGTTAAAGATACTTCATGAATCTGGATATCAGCAGGTGAGACCCGACAGAGTGGTGTCCCGATCCCAGTGACAAGCATGATGACAAGGCACTTTTGGCACAGTTAATGGCACTATAACTTAATCTTTCGTCAAAGAACAGCTTTGAGAGAAACTCCAAGACATCAGTTATCCGTGCCGTATCATATATTATGTTGGAATTAAAACAAAACATTTCCCATCTCCTGATGTAAGAGATGTACTGCTTCTTGGTGCTACTATGGTTTGCAAAAGTTTTCATACCCCTTGAACTTTTCCACATTTTGTTACGTTACAACCACAAATGTAAATGTATTTTATTGGGATTTTATGTGATAGACCAAAACAAAGTGGCGCATAATTGTGAAGTGGAAGGAAAATGATACATGGTTTTCAAATATTTTTACAAATAAAAAACTGAAAAGTTTGGCGTGCAAAAGTAATCAGCCCCCTTTACTCTGATACCCCTAAATAAAATCCAGTGCAACCAATTGCCTTCAGAAGTCACTTAATTAGTAAATAGAGTCCACTTGTGTGTAATCTAATCTCAGTGTAAATACATCTGTTCTGTGACGGCCTCAGAGGTTTATTAGAGAACGTTAGTGAACAAACATCATCATGAAGCCTAAGGAACACATCAGACAGGTCAGGGATAAAGTTGTGGAGAAGTTTAAAACAGGGATAGGTTATAAAAAAATATCCCAAGCTTTGAACATCTCACGGAACACTGTTCAATCCATCATCCAAAAATGGAAAGAGTATGGCACAACTGCAAACCTACCAAGACATGGCCATCCACCTAAACTGACAGGCCGGCAAGGAGAGCATTGATCAGAGAAGCAGCCAAGAGGCCCATGGTAACTCTGGAGGAGCTGCAGAGATCCACAGCTTAGGTGGGAGAATCTGTCCACAGGACAACTATTAGTCATGCACTCCACAAATCGAGCCTTTATGGAAGAGTGGTAAGAAGAAAGCCATTGTTGAAACAAAGCCATAAGAAGTCCCATTTGCAGTTTGCCACAAGCCATGTGGGGGATACAGCAAACATGTGGAGGAAGGTGCTCCGGTCTGATGAGACCAAAATTGGAGTTTTTGGCTTAAATGCAAAACGCTATGTGTGGCGGAAAACTAACACTGCACATCACCCTGAACACACCATCCCCAATGTGAAACATGGTGGTGGCAGCATCATGCTGTGGGGATGCTTTTCTTCAGCAGGGACAGGGAAGCTTGTCAGAGTTGATGGGAAGATGGATAGCGCCAAATACAGGGCAATCTTGGAAGAAAACCTGTTAGAGTCTGCAAAAGGACTTCCGGTAGCGTCAATGGTGGGGTGAGAGACGCTGCTGTTTTGCTCTGCTCCCGAAGAATGTTTTAACGTGCTAAAATACGAGTTGGAAGATGGGGGAGTTCTAAAAATAACTACCGGAGCTGTTATTTAATTGTGTGTTATCAGAAATCCTGCTGATAACAGAGAATAACGGCAGTTTTAAATGAAAGAAGGGAAACCTCGCCAGAAGCCTGCAAAAGCTGTTTCAAGACCTGCTACAAGAGCATACTTGAAAAAACCTGGAAAGACTCCTCAATCCCCTCAAGCATCAGCTGGAAGCTCAGAAGAAGAAGCTGACTTTCGAAATCCTTCTACAGAAATGACTTCAATGGAGGAACAAAGGGAACACATGGAACAACTGGAAAAGTCAGTATTAGCTTCAGTCACTGAAGTTATTTCTAAAATGATACGAGAGGGGAATGTCGCACTGGACAAAAGCCTCTCTGAAAAAATTAAACAAGGTAATGATACGCTGATGAGGAAAATTGATGACTTAACCAAACGTGTGGTCGAGGTTGAGGAGGATTTAAACAAAAAAATTAAGCGGGTTGATAAGGACTGTAATAAAAAGCTGGATGCAATGTTAAAGTCTACTGAGGCGGCTATGGAAGGAATGGATAATACGATAACTGAGATGGCTAAGGAGATAAAGAGACTAAAAAAGCAACAAGAAAGCACTGGGAGGGAGCTTGCTAAAATGAAGCATAAATGTACGGACTTGGAAGCAAGATCAAGGTGGCAAAACTTGAGGATAGTTGGAGTAAAAGAAGGAAAGGAGAGTGGACAAAACTTTCAGGAGTTTGCTGCCAACTTACTCAAACAAGTACTTAAGCTGCCTGAAGCCCTGAGAATAGATATGGCTCACCAGGTCCGATGTAAGGCTCAAGCCAGCTCAACTGCCCCCCCAAGACAGATTATTCTGACATTTTATGACATTTTAACCCTGGAAGGAATTATGAAAAAGATTCCATATGGAGTGAATTTGATGTTTGGAGAAAACAAACTAAGATTCTTCCATGATTTTCCAGCTGAAGTCATGGAAAAGAGGGACAATTTTACAAACACGAGAAGGCTACTGAAAGACGTCTCGGGAGTAAGATATGGGATAGTATATCCCGCGAAATTGAGAATTACTTGCATTCACGGATCCAGAAGAGGTGTTTAAATATGCACAAAGTATCACAAAGGAGGTCTACTGATCATTAGTAGTTGGTCTCCTACAATAACACAGAGGAGAAACGACAAAGAAAGGATTGTGTTTCTTTTTTTTAACATACAAAAAAGACTGCTCTGGTTAAGATGGCGAACTTTCCTCGAGGCGTTGTCTAGACATTTATCTTTGGAATGTTAATTCAAGGTCGGATTTTATGTCTCATTTCAACAAAGGATTGACAAAGAAGAAAAGCTGTGGCGGGGAAAATAATGTGAGAATATGGAAAAATATTTTCAGTGGACTTGTATATAAAAATTTATGATTTAAGAAACACACAATTACATAAAATATAATTAATAAAATTGTGTAATATTAAGGCATAGCTTAATAATGGCTGATGTTTATTTCATGATGTTAATTACTTGCTAAATCTAAGAATAACGAGTTAAATATGATTGATAAGTATTAATAACATACTAACAAATTTTATGGATATAGTAGATTTGGTCTAAATTGCGCGTAAAGGGGGGAGGAGACTCAGATACTTGGAAGTTATCCAAGGGTCTGAATCTGGTTAACCCCTTGGAACCTGCTGTTGTCTGATACAAAGGTTTGAGACTTAATTGTAATAGATCTAGGCATATCAATAGATATGGATATATAATTAACATAATTACTTATATCTACTTAATGTTGAAAACACTTTTTTATTTTGTTTTTCCTCTTTGAAGATACATTTCTAATCTATCTATTGGAGTGTGTTTTATTTTATATATATATTTTTGAACTTTGTATCGCTCTCTTTTCCAATTAATAATAATTGGTCAAGGGGGCAGAGCGAAACATATAAAAACATCTACGGAAGTCAACAAGAATTTTTCTACCATCTGTTGGTGGTTTGTTTTTAATTATAATATCTTTATTTTTGGATATTATAATATCACTTTTTGTTTGTTAATTACCTTTTCACGACTCTACACTTTCTGGTCTTTTTCAAGGTCTATTCTGAAGGGGAGATGCCAACAAAACTTAACAGCTGGGGATGACCATCCATCATCTGGAGTTATAAGGTTCTTGGTTGCACCATATGAAGTAAAGGTATTAACATGATTCATAATGCAAGACGATAAACAAAAGAAAACTGGAGGAATCGCGTTCTGTAGTTGGAATATAAGGGGCGCTAATGAACCAATTAAAAGGGGTAAGATCTTTGCCCAATTAAAAGCTTTAAACAATGATATCATGTTTTTACAAGAGACGCATCTGAAATATCAAACACAGATAAGACTGAAGGCAAATTGGATTGGGCAAACATACTACTCTTCATTTACTTCTAAATCTAGAGGCACGGCTATTATCATTCGTAAAGGTATACCATTTAAATTAAAGAATACCATAGCAGATAAAGAGGGGAGGTATGCCATAGTCACGGGAGAAATGTATTCTACTCCACTTACTTTGATAAATATTTGACAACCCCCAATTCTTTAGTAAAATTTTGGATACAATTTCAGAACTTAACTATCAAAATGTGATAATAGAGATTTGAATTGTGTTTTAGATCCATATCTGGATAAATCTGCAAAACAAAAAAGGATTAACACAAAATCTAAAACTAGTGAACTCCTAAATACATACATGAAAAATGCCAATATAACAGATGTATGGAGGATCGCTAACCCAGTAGGTAGGGAATCACAATGTGGCGGCTCCCAAGGGTCGGGCCATCCTAACAGTCAAACCCCTCGGCACGGGAATGGTGCAGTCCAGAGGCGGCCCTTAACCAGAGGGTTTAAAGACAAGGGTTTGGGTGCCATCTTGCTCTCTTTGGACTTCCTGACGAATTGAGAGACCTGAATAAAAAGGTACTTTCCCTACACCTGGCTCCTCGCCTTAATTTCGGGATAGTATCCCACATTGGTGACCCCGACGTTCCATTGTTGTCATGATGGAGAATAAAGCTTCCCCCTCAAATGCCAACCCGGCCCTGTCTCTGGACGCGGTCTCGGTGAAATTGCCTACCTTTTGGACCACCCGGCCGCACATCTGGTTTCAGCAGGCGGAGGCCCAATTCAACCTGCGGGGAATAACGGCCGACGACACTCGCTTCTATTATCTGGTGGGGGCCCTTGACCGGGACACGGTTGAAGAGGTCACAGACTTCATTGCAGACCCTCCGGCCACCGAGAAATACCGCGGCCTTAAGCAGCTCCTGCTTGAAATTTATGGTCTCTGCAGGATGGAGCGCGCTGCCAGGATCCTTCATATGGAGGGCCTAGGCGACCGGCGGCCATCGAGCCTCCTCAAGGAGATGGTCGCGCTGTTGGATGGGCACACGCCGTGCCTACTGTTCGAATATATTTACCTGCATCTGCTGCCGGCCTACATCCGTCTGCAGCTCACGGACGTCTCCTTCACAGACCTCAGGGCCCTCGGTAGGCGCGCCGACGCGCTGTGGATGGCGCGCCCAGATAACGTCAACGCGCTGGCCGTTGCCAGGCAAGGTAACGCGCTATGGACGGCGCGCTCTGATGACGTCAACGCGCTGGCCGTTGCCAGGCACGCTGACGCGACGCAGACGGCGCGGTCCGATGACGTCACTCCGGCAGCTCCCGATTTCCTCCGGTGGGGCGGGGGAGCGGTGGAAGGAGTTGCAGCTGCATCCCGGAGGCCCATAAGATCGCCCCCCCGCGGCCGCATCGGGTACTGCACCTGCAGTCCAGCGCCAGCAGGCTCCAAGCGCTGCCAACAGGAAGCGCTGGTGCTATTACCACCAGCGCTGGGGCGCCGCAGCACGGAGATGCTGTCAGCCGTGCACGTTCCCGGGAAACGCCTGGGCCGGCTGCCAATAGTCCCTACGGCTGCCGGCCAGATCCACCGACTCTTCGCCTGGGATCGGCGCTCCGGGACCCGCTTCCTCGTCGATACCGGGGCAGAGCTGAGCGTCCTGCCCCCTTCGCTGGCCGACATTCGTTCCGGTAAGCGGGGGCCCGTCCTCACCGCAGCGAATGGCAGCCCCATCCGCACGTATGGAATGCGCATGGTCCCGATTGTGTTCGGCTCCTGTCATTTCTCCTGGCAGTTCACCATTGCGGACGTCTCCCAGCCGTTGCTCGGTGCCGATTTCCTCCGGGCGCATTCCCTCCTAGTGGACGTCAGGCGTCAGCGTTTGGTCAACGCCGCCACGATGGAGCCGATCACGCTGCGATTGGATGAGCCGGTGGGACGTCCCCTGTCGTCAGTGGATTCCCGCTTCGCCCGGATATTAGCCGCGTTCCCGAATATACTGACCCCACAGTTTCGGGTTTCGACCCCAGTCACGGGGTGGTTCATTTCATTCAGACTACTGGCCCACCTCTCCACGCACGAGCACGCCGACTGCCGCCGGATAAACTACGTCTGGCACGGCAGGAATTCCGCACAATGGAGTCCTTGGGGATCGTCCGCCCTTCAAGCAGCCCATGGGCATCCCCACTCCACATGGTCCCTAAAGCAAGCGGGGGCTGGCGACCCTGCGGGGATTATCGGCGGCTGAATGCCGCAACAACCGCAGATCGATACCCCGTACCCCACATACAGGACTTCACCGCCCATTTGGCTGGGGCTACTATATTTTCCAAAGTGGATCTGGTACGGGGTTATAACCAGATTCCAGTCCACCCGGAGGATGTACCCAAGACGGCGATCATCACGCCGTTCGGCCTCTACGAATTCCTGCGGATGCCGTTCGGCCTCAAAAATGCTGCTCAGGCATTCCAACGCCTGATGGACGGGGTGTGTCGTGGCCTGGACTTTGTTTTTGTCTACCTCGACGACATTCTGGTGGCCAGCCGCTCGCAGCAGGAGCACTGCGCCCACCTCCGGCAGCTTTGTCAGCGGCTCAGCGAGCATGGCTTGGCTGTCAACCTCGCCAAGTGCCGTTTTGGGGTAACAGAGATCGACTTCCTCGGCCACCGCGTGACTTCGCAAGGCGTGGTTCCCCTGCCGGACAGGGTCGACGCCATCCGTCGGTTTCCCCGTCCATACTCGGTGCGAGGCCTGCAGGAGTTTGTTGGAATGGTGGCATTTTATCACCGTTTTGTGCCATCCGCAGCCCACATCATGCGGCCACTGTATCAACTTCTGGGGGGTGGGCAGCATAAGAGCGTCAAGTGGACCAACGCGGCGGTGGCAGCATTTAACGGCGCGAAGGAGGCCCTTGCTCGGGCCGTACTGCTAGAGCATCCGCGGGAAAATGCCCCGACAGCTCTCACGGTGGACGCCTCGGAGTCTGCAGTCGGTGCCGTGCTGGAGCAAACTGACGGACGGAGGTTGGCGGCCCCTCGCCTTCTTCAGCCGTCACCTCAACCGCGCTCAGGCCAAATACAGCGCATTCGATCGCGAGCTCCTGGCTCTGTACCTGGCGGTGCGTCATTTCCGTTACTTTCTGGAGGGCCGCCTGTTCACCGCGTACACGGACCACAAGCCACTCCACTTTCGCCCTGGCAAAGGTTTCCGACCCCTGGTCCGCACGGCAGCAGCGGCAGTTGGCCTACATTTCGGAGTATACGACATCCATTCGCTACGTCGAGGGGAAGGAGAACCGGGTGGCCGACGCATTGTCCCGCCCCGCCATCGACTCCGTTTTCCGCGGTGGCACCAGGAATTGACTTTTCTGCCCTGGCGGATGCGCAGCTCACGGACGCTGAGATGCCCCGCCTACCGGACTGCCATCTCCGGCCTTCGCCTCGAGGATGTCCCCCTCGGTCCTGGACGGGCGACGATCTTGTGCGATGTGTCGTCCGGTCAGCCGCGCCCCATCGTCCCTGTCGCCTGGTGCCGGAGGGTTTTCGACGTGATCCACGGGTTGGCTCACCCATCAATCCGGGCGACGACGGCACTGGTGGCTGCTCGGTTCATGTGGCACGGTCTGCGCAAGCAGGTTGGACACTGGGCTCGAACCTGCATTCCGTGCCAGACGGCAAAGATCCAGCGGCATGTCCGGGCACCCCTCCAGGAGTTCGGCCTACCTCACCGGCGATTTGACCACCTCCATGTGGACATCGTGGGGCCTCTTCCGCCATCCCGGGGCATTACCCACCTCCTCACTATGGTGGACCGTTTCACTAGGTGGCCGGAGGCCATTCCCTTGGCTGATACTTCAACAGCTACGTGCGCTCGTGCGTTGTCCGCGCACTGGATTGCTCGCTTTGGGGTGCCGTCGCACATTTCCTCGGACCGGGGGCCACAGTTCACCTCCGAGCTGTGGTCGGCCATGGCTCACTTGTTGGGGGTGCGGCTACACCACACCACGGCTTATCACCCGCAAGCCAATGGACTGGTGGAGAGGTTCCACCGGCAGCTCAAGTCAGCGCTGAAGGCACGACTCTCCGGCCCGGACTGGATGGACGAGTTGCCTTGGGTCTTGTTGGGCATCCGGACTGCCCCCAAAGAGGATTTGGCCTCATCATCGGCGGAGCTCGTTTACGGATCGCCCCTCACGGTGCCCGGGGAGTTCATGCCGTCGGCACTGGGGCAACAAGGAACTCCCTCATCCACTCTAAAGCGCCTTCGCGAGCGAGTTGGCAGCCTCGCACCCGTCCCGATGTCCCGCCATGGGACATTTCGCCCGCATGTGCCATCAGCCCTCCGGGACTGCCCCTACGTTTTCCTGCGCCGTGATGCCCACCGGACGCCGTTTCAGAGGCCGTACGAGGGCCCATTCAAAGTGCTGCAACACGGGCAGACGACTTTTGTGTTGGACATGGGGGGCCGCCCGGAGACCGTGTCAATTGACCGGTTGAAGCCGGCACATCTGGACATTGACCAGCCAGTGCTGGTTGCCCGACCTCGGCCTCGAGGGCGCCCTCCCTCACGGCTCCCTCCGCCTGTCCTTCCACCGGTCCCCTCCACTTGTCCCTCCACCTGTGCTCCCGCACTCCCGCACGCAGTCCGGCCGTGCTGTGCGCCCGCCGGTGCGTTTCGTACCTCAGGTTCTGGGGGGGGGTCCTGTGGCGGCTTCCCAAGGGTCGGGCCATCCTAACAGTCAAACCCCTCGGCACAGGAATGGTGCAGTCCAGAGGCGGCCCTTAACCAGAGGGTTTAAAGACAAGGGTTTGGGTGCCATCTTGCTCTCTTTGGACTTCCTGACGAATTGAGAGACCTGAATAAAAGGTACTTTCCCTACACCTGGCTCCTCGCCTTAATTTCGGATAGTATCCCACATTCATTTTATTCAACGGTACATAAAAACATATTCACGTATTGATTATTTCTTAGTGGACACGAAACTAATTCCATATACATATCATTCTAAATATCATAATAGTATTATTTCTGATCATTCCCCGTTAACTTTTTCTCTAAAATTAGAAGGAATGCCTGATAAAAAATCGTTTTGGAGGTTTAACCCCCAAATCTTAAACAACTCACAAGGTTGTACATATTTAAAAGAGCAGATGAGATTCTTCTTTGAGACAAATGATACACCAGATATTTCACCCTCCTTATTATGGGAAACTTTTAAGGCATTTATTAGAGGAACTATAATCTCATATCAAGCTTTCCAAAATAAAAAGAATAACACTGAACAATTACTGTTAGAACAAGAAATTAGACAATTAGATTTAGAAAATGCCAAAGAACCAACTATAGATAAACATAATAAGATAACAACACTAACATATAAATTAAATACAATTTTATCAGCCAGAATAATAAGATTATTTCAAACTACAAAACAAGAAAATTTTGAATTTGGTGATAAACCACATAAACTCTTAGCACGCCAACTGAAAAAACGGGAACAGAAAATACAATTACTAAAATTAAATCAGACAAAGGGGAATTACTAACACTACCTAAAGATATTAATAAAAGATTTGCTCAATTTTATCAACATTTATATACAACGAAAACCTCTGCAAATAATACTCAAACTACACATTTCTTAGACAATTGTAATCTTCCAAAATTAAATATGGTGGAACAAGAGGGATTAGGAGCTCAGATTACACTACAGGAAATAGAAGAAACAATAAATTTGTTGAAGAATGGCAAAACGTCAGGACCAGATGGCTTTAGTAATGAATTCTATAAAAGATTCTACGAGATAATTTCTCCACGCCTGCAAGATTTATATATATACGCTTTTTAAGAAAATAAACTACCAGAAACACTAACTGAGTCAACTATTACACTTATACCAAAAAAGGATAAAGATCTAGAAGACCCAGGCTCATATAGAGCTATTGCACTCCTAAATACAGATAAAAAAATATTAGCAAAGACCCTAGCGAGAAGATTGAGTAAATATGTCAGCAAACTAGGTGCGCACTATCGCCCCTGCTATTTGCACTAGTGATAGAGCCTTTAGCAGAAAGTATAAGAAGTCATCCGAATATTCATGGATATAATACCAAACACTCAAATAATAAAATTTCATTATATGCAGACGACATATTACTATATATTACAAATTTGCAAATTAGCATGCCAAATATACTAAATTTAATAGAGGAATTTGGTTCTTTTTCAGGATATAGAATAAATTGGAACAAAAGCGAAATTATGATGATAAAACCTCAAGAGCCGACACATCTGTTGAAATTCCCCTTTAGAATTGCAACAGAAAAATTTAAGTATTTGGGCATCCAAATCACTAGGAAATATAAATCATTACTCAACGCAAACTATATGCCTTTATTAGCTAAATTAAATGGGTTGATTAAATTTTGGAAAACACTGCTGATGTCCTTAATAGGCAGAATAAACGCGATAAAAATGATCTTCTTACCACAAATATTGTACCTATTTCAATCAATACCAATATGCTTACCTAAATAATTCTTTAAAAAACTCGATTTTGATATTATAAACTTCATATGAGATTATAAATCACACCAAATTTAAAAAAAAAACACTTGTGTAAATCTAAAGAATCAGGGTGACTGACACTCCCTAACATTGTATTACTATTGGGCAGTGAATATTAAAAATATAATCTATTGGTTGGACAGTTCTGCCCAACAGGTAGATTGGATAAGAATGGAGAAAGAGGATTGTTCCCCTTATAATATAGGAGCGATCCTTCTTTCCCCGATGAAACTGAACAATATAATTTATAAGAAGAATCCAATTATTCACAGTATCATACAAATTTGGAAACAAATAAAACTAACTTTAAAATTAAGAGAATTATCGCTTCTTTCTCCAATAGCTATTAATCCCTCATTCAAACCATCCATTATTGATAAAACGTTTATCCATTGGGAAAGAATATGAATTAAAATGTAGGGAGATATGTATGAAATGGGAAAACTTTTATCATTCCAACAATTACAACTAATATATAATTTGAAAAGTAATCAATATTTCAAATATCTTCAAATTCAAGTTTATTTGAAAAAATATATACAAGGATATCAAACTTTAACCCCAGATTTATTGGAGGAAGGAATGAATAGAAAGGCAGATTCAAGCAATTTAATATCTTACTTATATAATATAATTCTAAATATAGAAACACCAATGACAGAGGCAATTAGAAGGGACTGGGAACAAGAGTTATTGATCAAAATTCTGAACGATAGATGGGAAAACATTTTATTATATGTAAACAAATGTTCAATTTATGCAAGACATAACCTAATTCAATTTAAAATTTTACATAGATTATATTATTTGAAAACTAGACTGAATAAAATATTTTCAAATGTTTCCCCCATCTGCGACAAATGTCTAACTCAAAATGCCACTATAGCACATTCCTTTGTCTCTTGTACAAAACTGTATAAATTTTGGAATGAAATTTTTGGAATTTTTACAAAACTATTTAACACAAAATTGAACCCCAATACAGAACTGATTATCTTTAGATCAATAGAAGAGGGAAGTAAACTAACTATATTCCAAGAAGCTTTTCTTAATTACGGTCTAATAACAGCAAAAAAAACTTACACTCAAATTTTGGAAAAACGCAACCACGCCAACATTCAAAATGTGGATTTCAAACATGTCTGAAATGCTGCATCTTGAAGAAATGAGATTCCTCCTACTAGGCAAAGTAGACCTATTCTTAAAGACTTGGTCTCCTTTTATCAACTTTTTACAAGCATATGGTGCAACATAACATAACCTTAGAAATTAAATGGTTTAGAACCAGGTGACGGATGGGCAAAAATACGAAATAGGTAGATCTCTCCTAATCTCTCTTTTCTTTACTTTCTCCTTTTCTTTCAATCTTTTTAGCTTCTCATCTCTGTCCTTTATTTCTTTTGCTATCTGTTTCTACTCGCTTGTCTATCTATTCCGACACTCTTCATTTCTTTTTTCTCTCACTGTTCTTTTATTATTAAGTCAAAAGTACGAAGTTGTACAAGAATGGAAATATGTATGTATGTATTAGGTACTCAAGTACCACACTATTGTACTTACTTCTAACAAAAATAAACAAAACAAAAAAAGCAAAAAAAAAGAAAGAAAAAACAACAACAACAAAAAAAACAAAAATAAAGAGTCTGCAAAAGAATTGAGACTGCAGCGGAGGTTCACCTTCCAGCAGGACAACGACCCTAAACATACAGCCAGAGCTACAATGGAATGGTTTAGATCAAAGCATATTCATGTGTTAGAATGGCCCAGTCAAAGTCCAGACCTAAATCCAATTGAGAATCTCTGGCAAAACTTGAAAATTGCTGTTCACAGTTGCTCTCCATCCAATCTGACTGAGCATGAGCTATTTTGCAAAGAAGAATGGGCAAAAATTTCAGTCTCTAGATGTGCAAAGCTGATAGAGACATACCCCAAAAGACTTGCAGCTGTAATTGCAGCGAAAGGTGGTTCTACAAAGTATTGACTCAGGGGGGCTGAATACTTTTGCACGCCACACCTTTCAGTTTATTATTTGTAATAAAATTTGGAAACCATGTATCATTGTCCTTCCACTTCACAATTATGCACCACTTTGTGTTGGTCTATCTCATAAAATCCCAATAAAATACATTTGCGTTTGTGGTTGTAATGTGACAAAATGAGGAAAAGTTCAAGGGGTATGAAAACTCTTGCAAGCCACTGTATCTCTCCAATCTGCGGTGATCACGTCCATGGTTCGGTCTGACAATCCGAGCCCCAGGAACAGTTTTCTCAGTCTGCAAATCAATAAATTGATTCTATCATGCAGAGGGTGGCCTTCCTGAGTCACGGGATGAACCAGCAACCATGTAAGGCTCGATTATCATTCCCAATATCAGCGGGAAACCATGGCTGCATACGCCATTCAGGCACTGCCAAAATGCCTGAAGCGGAATCTTGCTGGATTTTCTGCAAGCACCGACTGATGAGGCAGAATGGAGGAATGCATAAAAGAACATTCCTCCCCAGTGTAGCGAGAATGCATCTATCGCCACTGCCACTGCCCCTCCGGTGTTCCATACCGAGCAACAATGTCGTTAAATACTTTATGATCCAACATCCATTCTGTGTTGTCATTGAATTTGCGTGACCTGGTGTCCGCCACCATGTTAAACCTACCCGGTAAGTAGGTAGCTGAAATCCAAATGCTTTTCCCCATGCATTTTATACCAGTGCCAAATAAGGTTAGCTAAATTATCACAGGATACTGACTTCATTCCACCCATGTGATTAATATATGCCACCGCTGTAGTGTTGTCTATCTGCAGTTGAAACATGCAGAGTATGCATATCCCCACACTAAGATTTTAACCCATAGAATGCCCCCAGCATCTCCAGGTAGTTGATACCATGTAACTGAAGAATTGATAACTCATGCACATCCCATCTGCCACCACAACTAGAGATGGTATAAGTAGCTCCCCATCCTTGAGCACTAGCATCAGTTTGTAATATAATTGGAGGTTTACTGACCAAAATGTTACTGGAGAAATGCCGAATATTGGTCGTCCACCATTGTAATTCTGATATAGCTTCAGCTGGTAATAGCATAGGTCTGTTAAAATGACCTCAATGGTATTTGAGTGCTTGATCCTTTGCATGTTGTAAATTCTGATAATGCAAAGGACCAAATTGTGCAGCAGGAAAAACAGCCATTAATTTGCCAATTACACGAGCCACCTGACACTGTTCCATAACAACAAGGTTGTAACAGGCTTCTATTAATTCTAATCTCTTGCCCCAGGGCAGAGTCACAGACATATTAATAGAGTTAATGGTAAACCCCAAATAATTAATAACTCTAGTTTGGTATCAACTTGGATTTAACTGGATGGATGAGACACCTCAACTTCACAAATATGACTTTCGTGGCTGAAACAGCTAATTTAGCCAATTTCAGCGTTTTTCCTATGATAAAATCATCCAGGTATGCCATAACAATGTGTTTTTGAGCTCTAAGCAGCCCAAGCACCAGCTTTAATAATTTGGTAAATAACCTGGGGGCTGAAGTTGACCCATTAGGCAATGCTTTAAACTGCTACAGTTGCCCCATCCAGCTAAATTTAAAATATCTCCGGTGATCCCTGTGAATGGGCACCGAATAGTATGCATCTTTGAGATCGATGCATGCCATAAAGCATCCTTTGGAAACCAGTTGTTTGGCACTAACAAAGTTTTCCATTTTGAGATGTCTATACTGCACATAAGAGTTAGTTGTGTTAAATCAAGTATGATCCGATATCCTCCATCTTTCTTCTTCTAGAGAATATATTGGAAACAAATTGATGATGTTCATGACTTGACTTTTCGATTACCCCTTTTGTGTATAATGTGTGAGGACTGTTTGCCCTCCTACCATCGGGGAGGCGGTACAGGAGCCTCAGGTCCCGCACCAGCAGGATGAGGAGTAGCTTCTACAATAATACCATCGCACTGCTGAACTCGGAGTCCCGCCGATAGATTCCCACATCTGTATTTATTTATCTGTATTTATCTAAACATTGCTATCACTACGTACTGACACTAAACTGCATTTCGTTGTACCCATACTTGTATCTGTGCAATGACATTAAATTTGAATTGAATTGAATTACAGCTTGTATATCCAAACCTTCTTGTTTGGAATGAACAAACGCCTGGTTTGGGGTATGTTGTGTGGGTGGCAATGAATTGGGATGAAATTCAATTTGGAACCCTTGTATACTGTGCAGTATAAATGGATCTGATGTCACCCATTGCCATTCGTGCAAAAACAAGTGTAATCTACCACCAACTTGTAACTGGTCCACACACCCCATGTTCTGGAAAGAACCAGACTCACCTACCTCCATGGTTACCGGTGGTCTTATGGTAGGCCCAAAGGCCCCTGATGCGGGTTCTATTTCTGCCCTCGAGGTTTGGAGGGTAGGACTGCTGGGGTGCGCGGATTGCGCATTTTCCATGAGGGCCGGCTTGGGCCTTGGCCTAAAAAAGACCTCTGCCCAGAGAAATCAGCTTTCGAGCTGCCACCAGCTTCAGCGAACCGCTTACTGCTGATGGAGGCGTAGGGGTGTTGTTGCCGAAACAGTGAAGCTGTGCTCGTCGTTGGTGCCTTAATTAGCCCGACAGCTTTTGCTTCCTCATCCAGGTCTTTTATCTGTTTGGGTAGATCTTCCCCGAACAGAAGATTCGGTGGCTGGACATTGCTGGCCTTACATAAGCCTGCAAATTTGGGATTTAAGGCAGGTCTGATGGCATTCTTCCGAAAGCAGTTCATTTCAAAGTGTGCATTGCACATCAACGCCAAGGCATCCTGCTGGACGTCCGATAAGCGTCCGCCATCTACAGATCTGGCAAATGCCGTGATGCCCGAAGCCAAATTTTTTTTAAAATATTTTGGAGTTTCATTTCTTGGGTTTTAATGCCCCCTCCAATGTATCCCCAAATAGAGCTGTTCACTGCCGGCACTTTCAGGGATGCTCAATTGACAGGTGTATGGTATTTTGCAGCTGTTTTCAGCCATCACCTCTTCCAGTAATTGATGCGACGCGAGGTAGTTCATGCTGGAAGCCAGCTTTTCTTGCAGCGGCTCCCCCGTTTGCGAGGGTATTGCAAACCTTGATGCCATTGCAGGCAATTCTTGCACCTCGCGCATGTCATGCATTCCAGTATGTTCCACGGACATACCTCCGAATTCGGAATCAGTCATATACTGACCCGTACGCTCCCCTCCTCAGAGTGGGAGACATTAAGCAGCCCTGAACCAGGAGGCCTGCGCTGATTTGTCTCTGTTTTACGGAGCATATCATGATGGAGCATCCTTTCCATAAGGTGCTCCATCCAGGATAAACACCCAAAGATGTTATCCATGTTGGTAGGAGGAGAATCCTCCTGGCCTGACACATCTTAGTACACAGGCCTGAGAGACTTCCTTTTGGCTTTGCCCCCTTTTGGGGTTGCCAAAGTGCTTTGGGCAAGCACCAAGTCTGAAGTCGCTGACCGCACTGTCAGCGACTTGGACAGCGAAACCGACGGCTGCCGGCTACCCGCACTCCCGCGGTCCTCCGTAGCCGGTTTCCCCCATCTGGGTCTCGCCCTGGATTTTCCCATAATTTGTTCAGCAATTCAAACTCTGTAACAAAAATATGTCATGAAAAAATGACCTCAGAATAAGTTTGAAACTTACCTGCAGGGTTTTGAAACTTACCGCTGGAGGAGCAACGCTCCTCCCAGCCAGTTGTGCGCCATGCGTTAGAATGTATTGACTCGCATGCGGGCTGGCGGGCTTCTTCACGTAGTCACTCACGTGACTTTGAAGTAAAATGTGGATAAATGTGAGGTTATCCACTTTGGTAGCAAAAACAGGAAGGTAGATTATTATCTAAATGGTGTCAAGTTGGGAAAAGGGGAAACACAACGGGATCTGGGGATTCTTGTTCATCAGTCAATGAAAGTAAGCATGCAGGTACAGCAGGCAGTGAAGAAAGCGAATGGCATGTTGGCCTTCATAACATGAGGAGTTGAGTATAGGAGCAAAGAGGTCCTTCTGCAGTTGTATAGGCCCCTAGTGAGACCACACCTGGAGTATTGTGTGCAGTTTTGGTCCCCTAATTTGAGGAAGGACATTCTTGCTATTGAGGGAGTGCAGCATAGGTTTACAAGGTTAATTCCCGGGATGGCGGGACTGTCATATGAGAGAATGGAGCGGCTGGGCTTGTATACTCTGGAGTTTAGACGGATGAGAGGGGATCTTATTGAAACATATAAGATTATTAAGGGTTTGGACACGCTAGAGGCAGGAAACATGTTCCCGATGTTGGGGGAGTCCAGAACCAGGGCCATAGTTTAAGAATAAGGGGTAAGCCATTCAGAACGGAGATGAGAAAACATTTTTTCACACAGAGAGTTGTGAGTCTGTGGAATTCTCTGCCTCAGAAGACGGTGGAGGCTGGTTCTCTGGATACTTTCAAGAGAGAGCTAGATAGGGCTCTTAAAGATAGCGGAGTCAAGGGATATGGGGAGAAGGCAGGAACGAGGTGCTGCCTCACTCCTGCACCTATTGTCTCTTGTCTATTGTCTATTATCTATTTCCAGTTTATCCATATTATTTTTTATTTCTTCTTCTTCAGTAGACATTGTGAGTAAAGTTGGCATGTATCATTCTTCCCTACTTGCCTGGAGAATATGGTTGTGGGCCTATGTCTGAACTGCTGAGGCAATTCCTTGAACTGGTTTTGTACGGCTGAGATGAATACCACACCAACTTAGATAGCAGTTATATTGGTGTGAAGGACATGAATGGAGGCCAGTTACAGATGGCAGATTTATTTTCCCAGTGATAGTCATCAGCATCTCATTGAGTGACTCTCATCTGAAATTTTCAAATATAGTAACGTTATTTGATATGGTTAATCATTTATCCTAGTTTATAGCTTTAGAATGGTACATATCTTTGCAGAGAATATACAGCACAGAAATAGTTAATTCAACTCACAAATAATAAATTGGTGGAAGAATTCTGTGTGTCAAGCAGAACTTATGGAGGCAAAATGGCATGTGATGACATTTTGGGTCGGGACCCCACATGAGATGTCTTGGTTTTCCATTCATCTACAAGTCTGTTGGATTTATGAGCAACTATCGTATTTTTAGACCCACTGATTTTGGATTCTCCCAAAGGTGGAACTATTGACATACCTACATTGTCCAATCAATTCACAATTAAGCACGCTTCTGGAAATAGATAATAGACAATAGACAAGAGACAATAGGTGCAGGAGTAAAGCAGCACCTCGTTCCTGCCTTCTCCCCATATCCCCTGACTCCGCTATCTTTAAGAGCCCTATCTAGCTCTCTCTTGAAAGTATCCAGAGAACCAGCCTCCACCGTCTTCTGAGGCAGAGAATTCCACAGACTCACAACTCTCTGTGTGAAAAAATGTTTTCTCATCTCCGTTCTGAATGGCTTACCACTTATTCTTAAACTATGGCCCTGGTTCTGGACTCCCCCAACATCGGGAATATGTTTCCTGCCTCTAGCGTGTCCAAACCCTTAATAATCTTATATGTTTCAATAAGATCCCCTCTCATCCTTCTAAACTCCAGAGTATACATGCCCAGCCACTCCATTCTCTCATATGACAGTCTCCTCTTGGTCTGGACGTCTTTTTGTTATCATCTGCCTTTCTGGCGTATTTACAGTATAAGGACCAGGACACTGTACAAAGTGTTTTCAGTGGGCACAGTACTAAGTGTGCTCTGACCAAGTTCCTGTACATGTACAATGTAATTAACAACCAGCTTTTAGTTCTATAGCTGAGATGATTACCTTCCATTTTCCACCTCTATTACCTCATAATTCTCTTTCTCTTTGATACTTTCCACATGCACAAACCTTCAGATTAATTCAGTATCAGAAGTACATGATCAAAAAGTAAAACAACTGCAGATGCTGGAAATCCAAAACAAAAATAGCAAATCTTGGTGATATGGTGCAGGTCAGGTTGCGTCTATGGAAAGAGAAGCATATTTTTAGATCACCGATCATTTTCAGAGCAGGGAAAGGGAGAAAACAGGGACATTTTAAGCTGCTGAAAGGAATAGAAGTGGAGACAACAGAGAATGTCTGTGATAGGGTAAAGATCAAGGTTTTCCTGGTAGTTGATTTCCATGTCACTCGAGAGGGAAATATATGATTGTTAATTGGTCCAGAGGACCATAAAAGAGGGCAAAGAGAAAGGAAAAAAAAACTATGAAACTTTGCAATGCAGAATACAGCAGCTGCTGGAAATCTGAAATAACTGACGGAGCTGAGAACACTTAGCAGTTTAGGTGGCATCTTTGGAGAGAGCCAAACTGAGTTAATGTTATAGCTGGATGCCTGTGCATCATACTGGATCAGTTCTGACAAAAAGAAGATGGTCCAGTTATCAGAAATTGTGGGATTCATTATCAAGTCCCCAGGGTTGGAACCTGCCTAGACAGACAAGGAGGTGTTGTTCCGTTAGCCTACATTGGGCTTTGGTGGAAAAGTGTGGAGGTTCAAGTTTAAGTTTGCGTTTATTGTCACTTAACCAATTAAGGTACAGTGAAATTTGAGTTACCATACAACCATACTGAGTGAAAAGCAACAATACACACAGCCACATAAAATAAAATTTAACATAAACATCCACCACAGTGGAATCCATATTCCTCACTGTGATGGAAGGCAATAAAGTTCAGTCATCTTCCTCCTTTGTTCACGCATGGTCGGGGCCTTTGAACCCTCCACAGTCGCCGCTGCCGACGGTCCGATGTTCAAGCCCTCTCGTCGAGATGATCGAAACTCCGGCGTCGGGATTAATCGGAACATTCCATGGCATGGAGCTCCCGAGTCGGCTTCTTATCGGAGACCGTGGCTTTACTGTGTTAAAGTCCACAGGCCCCATGGTCGGAGCACCGCTGGCAATCCTCGCAAAGGATCGCAGCTCCCAATGTTAAAGTCCGCGCAGAACATGCTGACTACAGGGGCTGTCTGCACAGAGTTTGTACGTTCTCCCTGTGACCGCATGGGGTTTCTCTGGGTGATTTCCTCCCACATACCAAAGATGTGCAGGTTTGTACCTTACTTGCCTTTTGTAAATTGTCCCTTGCGACAAATCACATCTCCGTCGAGGTAAGTGAATGAAAAGGGTTTCCCCTGATTCCCCACACCCCCCCACATAAAACATACTTTTAAAACATACATAAAATAATAAAAATAGAGACGGGACTGACAGACTGTTGGCGAGGTAGCCACTGCTGCGGTGCCACCCAAGATGACAACACAGGAATAGGATGGAGGATCATGATCAGGCAACTGGAAGCGCACGATTACCCTTATGGACCATATATGGGTATAAGTGAACACCAAATCTGTATTTGATTTCTCCATTAGAGAGGAGACAATATCACTGACACTCAATGTTAATAGGTTCTCTGCCCTTTAACTGATATTCTATTTGTTATCTCTAACCCTCCCTTTCTCTGCAATTTAAAATGCTTCTTTTCCAACTTTTCTGATATATAGACCAACTTGAAATGTTATCTCTGTTTCACTCTGCACAGATGCTGCCTGACCAGCGTGGAAGACTACACATGCCCTTTTTGACCTTACAAAAACCTTCAACTCATACCACCAAGGGCAGACAATATTTTTCAAATTGGTTGCTCTCAGGAATTAATCATATGGTGTCTGTTCAAAGCAAATCATGATTCAAACCTATAGGTCCATCATAACGCCAATCCCAATGCAGAATGATCAGGAAAGGCTGTGCTATTATACCAATCTTTTTCTCAAGGTTTCCTGTCACAACATTGCATGTCTCCACCAACTATCTCTATGCTAGAGAGGAAGTAATCTAGAGAATGCTTAGGAAATCTTTCAATCTCTATTGCCTTCATTTCAGACCAAATTCTTTCTACCAACAACAGACACCAAGTTACAGAAATAAAGGTAGAGCAGATCATGCAATTTCTGCAGAAAAAGAGACGCAAAGTTCAGTTTGAAAACAGGTTCTGTTACTCTTTCCATAAATGTGCCTGACCTGCTGGGAGTATCTGTAGATGATATGTGTGTACACCTTTAATTGATAGTAACGATGTCCATGCTAACCACTCCCCCACCAGTTAGTATAATTGTAACCCACACGCCCCTAGCTCCCTCTCTGGTGCTCGTGACAGACCACGTACAGCCAGGGCTATGTATGCTGTGTGCTTAATAAAAGTGTTGAAGACTTAAAGGTGTCTTAGAGCAATCTTCAGTATCCAACATTTTTTGTTTTTATTTCAGACTTCCAGCATCTTCAGTTGTTTGATTTTCAATCCAGCTACAGTCCGAAGATAATGCCCGAATGTCCACACAAGCTGTTCAAGCTCCAAATTATCATTGACTCATTCTTTGAAGCAGAAAAGAGAATGAATCTTATGCTGAGGATCCATAAAAGAAAGATCCTCTACCAACCTGCTCCTGCTGCACAACACCAACCTCATTCCCAACAAACATGATATATGACAAGACCCAGGACAACATAGATCACTTTCCATATCGCCATATCTCCGTGAACAGTCAAAGGTAGTGAAAGTAGTAAGTATGGATAATTTCTTGAATTCTCACACAGCCTTTCATCAATCTGATGGGTGGAAAACCGAGACCTTGAAGCCAGCAGTGATCCCCATCATGGTGTACACTGGAATTGTTGACAACCTATAAAATGCACCCAAAAGCACTGGAGTGGTACCACCCCCCGTATCCCGGTAAAATCTATAAACCTCTGGCAAGATAGGAGAATCCACATCAGGCTCTTCTCTCATTTCAGCGACCCCAGCATCAAAGCTCCGGTTACAATTAAGCCCGTTCTGATGGCAGACCCCAGAGCATTCGCATACCCAACACCAAATCCCTAAAACGGTTGCTCAACTCCATGCTCCATCACCGCAAAAGACTATAAGGAAGATAAAGGAAATGTTTAAACATGTTCTCAAAGCCTCCTTATAATAGTAGAACAACCTCACCAATTTGTGGGGCAATGAATCCTCACCAATTTATGGGGACAAGGACAGCACAGGGACGTAGCGGTCCAGCTGCTGCCTTACAGCACCAGAGATGCAGGTTCAATAGTCAATAATCAATTGTCAATAGTCAATTTTATTCGTCACATACACCCGAAGGTGCAGTGAAATGAATCCTGACTATGGGTGCTGTCTGTACAGAGTTTGTACGTTTTCTCCGGGTGCTTTGGTTTCCTCCCACATACCAAAGATGTGCAGGTTTGTAGCTTACTTGCCTTTTCTAAATTGTCCCTGATGTGTAAGATAGAAGTAGTGTGCAGGTAATCGTGGTCGACATGGATTCAGTGGGCTGAGAGCCTGTTTCCACACTGTTTCTCTACAATAAAATAAACAAAACTAAACTAAACAAGATGTCCATAACCACTCTCTCCTTATCAATGTAACAGTATCTCTGGTGGGCCTTTACCATTGGTTTGGTGGGGCATTCTAAGAGAACTCAGTAGAAATGCCTGAGATATTGGCTGAAAGGATCATTAGTTCAAGCCTTTGCATCGAGTACAGTAACATAAGCATTCTGCTACTTGCTATCTTTAATCTCAATTCGCAGATAAGACTGGAAGCCAGCATCAACTCTCCAGTTCAAATACAGCATATCAGAAAGGTTCTTTTGCAAACAACTTGATCACTTTTGCTTGTGATAACATGAATTTGTTCAATGTTAAACAATCATGTTAATGAATGGGAGTCATTGACTTACCACGTCACTGATAACTGTGTTCTTCGAGTTAGCAGAAATATCACAGTATGCAACAAAATGAACCCCAGATTACACTGGCAGTTTCTAGAAATAGAAAATGAAACTGTGCTCACAGTGTAAACACATTTTCTGTAGAAATGCAACCATAAATTAATATCACTTTTGCCTTCAACTGTATTATCTGACAATTGATAGGATAACTGCAGTATACATTAATCTCTGCATGATGAATTTCGGATATTTTAACCATCATTTTATTTATTTATTTGAAAATATTTTTTTCTCGCTTTGCATCTCTCCACAGAACCGAATAATTACTGTCAAGGACTGTGATGTGCTGATTGTGATCTTTTGTAACTGTGATAAACTCATTGGCCTCTGCCCACATGATTATTTCAGCCTCAATAAGTTAACAAGCAATATTGTGCACAGAAGCAGAATGTCTCTGAAAAGTGCATGAAAAAATGCTTCCTGTAATTATGGTACAATGCAGATTTAACAAACCTGAGTGCATGCAGATGTTTTTTAAGCAAACCTGGTTAAATTGTTTTTTTGTAATTGATCAATTATAAACCTTTGTTTACTTTTTTATGCTATTCATTGTGAAGGTTCTAATATCAGATCAGAAAGCTCTACTTGTTTTTTTTCCGTTATACTTTGCTAAAATCCAACCTCTTGTTTTTTGAGCATGGTATTTTCACGTGTAAATATGCACAGCTGTCACTTTCTTGTCACTTGGGGTTAATTAAACATCTTACACAATCTACCTGCACTCATAAAAATAGTTTCACATGTAGCAGTAATAGGATACTTTGTCAAATTTAAAACTTGAAAAGACAATATTTGGCCATGGTAGTCTTATTGGTATTTAGCTTTTGGACAAGAAACGTGTTCTAATCACAGTGACCCAGAATTTCTCTTCATCTATTTATCTCCTATATCATTAATTGACACAAAGTGCTGGAGTAAATCAGCGTGTCAGTCGGCACCTCTGGAGAAAAGGAACAGGTGACGTTTTGTGTTGGAACCCTTCTTCAGACTGAAAGATAGAGAAGGGCAGAACAAAACCTATATCATTATCTAGAATGAGCGGGTTAACATGTGATGTTTGATGGCACTGGGCCTCTACTCACTATACTTTAGAAAGATGAGGGGGGACCTCATTGAAACATAGTTCACTATCACAAATAGCGAAAGGCCTGTATAGAGTGGATGTAGAGAGGATATTTCCACTAGTGGGAGAATCTACAGTAGGGCAAGTGGACCAGAATTAAAGGATGTTCCTTTAGGAAGGTGATGAGGAGGAATTATTTCAGTCGGAGGGTGGTGAATCTGTGGAATTAATTGCCACAGAAGGCTGTGGAGGCCATGTCAATGGATATTTTTAAGGCAGAGATAGATAGCTTCTTGATTAGTACAGGTGTCCGGGGTTTTGGGGAGAAGGCAGGAGAATGGGGTTAGGAGGAAGACATAGATCAGCCATGATTGAATGGCGGATTAGACTTGATGGGCAGAATGGCCTAATTCTGCTCCTATAATTTATGAATTATCTATCAATCCTGTAGATTGATGTTGCATGTTAACCAATCACACACCAGCCAGCATCTCTAACTCCACCCCACTGTAATACTTATACTAACACTTGTGTTCCAGCACGGACAGTTGGAGCAGCCAGGATGTACTGACAACTAATCATCCTTCATGCTGTTAAGTTTCAGTGCTGATTAAAGATGTATTTGAATCACGTACTGAGTCTGGAGATCATTTACAAATCCAATCAGATGTTAGATTTTGATTTAGTTTCTGACTAGATCAGGTAGTTTCAGACTAGATCAGGTAGATGGACAGAATCTCTTGGCCAGAGTAGGGGGATGGAGAACCATAGGTTTAAGGTGAAAGGGGAAAAATGTAATAGGAATCTGAGGGATAACTTTTTCACACAAAGGGTGGTGAGTGTATGGAACAAGCTGCCGGAGGAGGTAGTTGAGGCAGGGCCAATTGCTATATTTAAGAAACAATTAGACAGGTACATGGATAGGACAGGTTTGGAGGGATATGGGCCAAACGCAGACGGGTGGGACTAACGTAGATGGAACATTGGTCAGCATGGGCAAGTTGAGTCGACGAGCCTCGTTCCAGACTCTATGACTCAATACTTTGTTGACAAACAAAATTCTTCTGAAATACATGCAACATTTTGAATGCTTATGAGTGAACCTAGGATATTGCTCACAATTATTGTACAGCCTTTATGGAATGGAATATTTGCAGTATCGCATTTGAAAATGAGACAAGGACCATACATTTAATAAAAACCCATAGAGCACTGCTCAAGACTCACTGCAAGTAAGACTACAAGCTGCTGTTTGCTATTTGGAAAATCAGATGTAAACTATAAAATATGTCAATGGTGCAGTATTTGTGGTGCAGTTGTCAAGTTTTGCACCAATAACATGGAGACCGAAATGTAACAATCCAGAGACACAAGTTCAAAACCCGCTACAAAATTTAAATTCAGTCAATGATATTACATTTTGAGTAATGTTCTTGTGGCTGAAGGCCATTTATCCTCCTTCCCATCTTCTGACCAAGTTTTCCTACTGGTATCAATCTGGGTACCCATTCTTCCTATGTTCCACCCTGCTGCTAACATGGGCGGAATGTTTTCCATCTCCAGTCACAGATGCGTGGGACTTACTGTAAGAGGTGAGGTATGACTTCTGTCAACCCTAACCCATTTACTCCAGTGCTAACTGCTCACAAGATCAGGCTCTTCAGCTGTGTGTTAAAACCTGCATTAGCAAAATCAGCATGGGGTAGTCGCCAAAGTCTTGTTAATAAGGTTGTAGTATGAACTTTGTATGTACCCTGCACTAAGTCAAACTGCGTTAGTTAAACCCCCAATCATCCCAATGCCCATTTTCCAACACAATCTAATTTGCTCCCCAGAGTTTCCACTGGGTGATAAGATTTAGACGAATATATAACACAAGGATGACACACATGGAAGTATTCTTGCACCAACCCCCTAAGATATTTTTGCAGAAAATAATAGCACTCAGTTAATAAGCAAGTGCAGCTAAAAAAGTTTTCAAAGAAGCGCCTTTGACAGTATCTAATGCAGCAGTCAATGATGTTCACATTATTTCAAGAGTTGCACAGATTGTGCAAATGGTTGCTTGGCAACCAGTATTATCCTTTAACAATTTGATTGATTATGCCACTGAGAACCTCTTGCTTGGACCACTGAACAGTATATGGGTCATTTTCAGCTTCAGTCAGTAAAGTAGCAAAACAGACAGAAAAGAAAATAGTGTTTTGTCGGCTGCACTTGTTTTGCACCTGTTCCAAAATTGGGATTTACTCTCCTGCATACTTCCAACACCATGCCAATTTTTACCTGTTTGGCTTCTTTAAAGCTGCCACCAGGTTTTAAAACATGCTTGATTTTGCCTGCAGATCAGCACGGAGCTGTTGGCAAACTAGGGCATAAATTCAGGACTTCTGCATGAATGCAGAGATTCCAAAATTCCGAACTGAGTTCTGCTTGCAAATTCCAGGTCTACTCTGCCACTGCACTCCACATGGAATATAAGAGATCACCAGGACTCACACAATGGTATTGTCTCTTGGCTGTTGCAATGTGTGATCCCGTTGATTGTAGAGCAGCAGCACAGGAAAAGCCTTGGGAAAGGTAGCTCCATTTTTTGCAGTTAGATGCTTTTAGTTCATTTTTCTTTTCGAGCTTCAAATAAGTTTAGATTAGTTTAGAGATATAGCGGGGAAACAGGCCCTTCGGCCCGCCGAAACCGTGCCGACCAGCGTTCCACGCAGAATAACACTATCCAACTTACACTAGGGACAATTTACAATTAAACCAAGCCAATTAGCCTACACATCTGTACGTCTCTGTGTATCTGAGTGTGGGAGGAAACCGGAGATCCCGGAAAAAACCCACGCAGGTCACAGAGAATTTACAAACTCCATACAGACTGCACCTCTAGTCAGGATCGACCCTGGGTCTCTGGTGCTGTAAGGCAGCAACTCTACCACTGCGCCACCATGCCACCCAAATTTTTACTTAATTGTTAATTTTTTGTTAATTTTTACTTCATTGATTACTTCATTTTAATTGTTTCTGAATGCTAAAGTCAGTCAGAAACGTCACATATTTTTAGCTGGAAAAGTTCCAGCTGGGGTTTTCCCAGGTACTGTTCAAGGGGTGGGTCAAAGATCTTAGAGCGGAGCAAGATGGTCCACTCCTGAAAAATCCAAAGGACTGACGTGTAGTACGCAACGGAGCGTAACTTCCATCATTTCAGTAATCCCGACTCGACTTCAGTTATGCCTCTCGCAGTGTAATCAGCATTGCGGGGGAGCAGTTTGCGTGTTTTCAAATGTTTTAAATGTTTTTTAAAATTTAACTTTTTAAATGGTTCATGTCCTGTGTTTGAATTGATTTTTGTGTTAAACTTGCACTCTGTAATTCATCTAATCCCATTGTTCACAACTGCTTGTATGCACCCATAACGGCAATTATATTTTTATATATATATACATCTACATACATATAATATATATAAACACATATGTATTTGTTTTATATATATATATATGTGTGATACACACATACAGCCACTGGATGACCCTGGCGGGGGGGGGGGGTGGGGACTGGGGGGAGAGAGGCATGGGCCTGGCGGGGGGGGTGGGAAAGGCGAGGGGGGAAGGTGTGGGCCCAGCGGGGGGGGGGGGGGGGGGGGGTGGCGTGGGCCTGGCGGGGGTGGCAAGGGGGTGGGCCCGACTGGAGCGGTGCCTGGTGTCGGATCACGGCCGCTGCCAGGACTGGTTTCAGTTTTAGTAATTCCCACTCCCGCCCGGAGATGGGAGAACCCGTGGCAAGCCTCCGACGCCGCGGATGGAGGTAATGGACCGGGTGGGTAGTTTGACACCCCCAATAAAAAAGAGATTTCCCCTCCCGCAACGCATTATTCCACAGCCCCATTCACCCAGACTAGACACGAGGCGTCGAGGCGATGTCTGATTGTGTGTAGTGGAAATGGTGATGATCTGATCCCGCCCAGGCCCACTGCGCACTCGCGAAGAGACAGCATCATTTTGCTTCGCCACTGCGTCACGCGCTTCCCTCAACTGCGCAGGCGCGGATGGTCGCAAATATTTTTCATACTATCCCGCGGGCCAGAACCAGAATTTCCTGAATTTCGGATAATTTCCTTCAAAGTGGAAACACTGATTGAGCTCCAATTTTTTTTTTCTCTGGAAAAAAAGGGGGGTGCGACCGCATCAATCACACCCCCCTTCGGATGGCCACGTTCTATGTTCTGTTTGTTTTGTTGTCCTTTCTGTTGTCCCGCTTATTAGTGTAAGTGGCACTATCTGGAGGTCGGGGAGGTAATACAGCCTAAATCCAGACACTTGGTAAACTTTGGAGGTAATTTTAAGGCAGCCTCTATTAAAAATGTGATTCAAATTTTCTTCTAGGAAGTATGTCAATTCTCAAAAATCACACTAGGTGGGTAGTACTGAAAACATTTCGCTTTCAAAGAAACTAAGTATATCGTGAACTTTCTGTGCACCGGCAATTATGCATCAAATAATTATCCATTGTGCTGAAGTGAAAAAGAGGAATTCACTACCATTCGAACCGACCGTAATTGAAGTGTCTAAAGTATCAGGCTTGTCTGGGGAAAATGCTTGTTTCAGCATTGTATCGCTCCATGGAATAGTAAAAGACTTTCAAATATAACTGAGGGTTTCATGGCCTGTATGCTCACATAAAAGCTTGTGAATGAATTATGCCTTGTGGGGAACAGATTCCCGTACTGGAATCTATTATATTTTCAATTTTACTGGAACTTTTACTGTCTCAGTGATAAGTAAGTAGCTACCTTAAGACAATATTGAGTTGTCATACTTGCAATGTCAGCAGACTTTTCTGCATTCTTTTAACTTCAAAGTATATACATCATTTGCTTTTTTGTACACCACTCAAGATTTTTATACTGCAGATTTTTTTGGAGAACTCATCATCTGTACCCTGGCATTAGATCAGTACCAGGCGCTATACAAAATGATCTATTTTACACCAATCAACGCAAGTAGAGTTAATCATGGTTGCAATAGCTTGAAAGATTTAAATGTGGAACAGGTTAATTTAAACTATCAAGTCCAATTCATCTGCTTAATACAGTGTACATTTCAACAGGATCACCGGGGACAATGTTGAGAAATTCAAGTGGTACACCCAACCACTTTGTCTATCAGCTCAATACGTTCCCCCCAACAAAGACACAAAGTGCTGGGGTAACACAGCAGGTCAGGCAGCTCTCTGGGTGGTTAGTACACGGTTAGGCAATGTTTCAAGTTGGGACCCTTCTTCAGACTAATTGTAATAGGGGAGGGAGAGACTAGAAGAGAGGCAGGTGCAGGACAAAGCCTGGCAAGTGATGGATGGATACAGGTGAGGGGGGAGGGCAGGGGGTGGGATGGTTGGATAAAGGCCAGAGATGAAATGACAAAAAGTGTCATATAAGAATAGAAGCGCAAATTGTGAATCCAGAGTAAAGAATATAAGTGGAAGGAGAAAGGGGGAAGGGGAAAAAGGGGAGGAGAAAAGGGGTGATGGGTAGTATTTGCAAGTTAGTCACCTAAAATTGAAGGATTCAATTTTTATTTTATTGGGTGGTAAGCTACCAAAACAGAATATAAGATGCTGTTCCTCCAGTTAGTGTGTGGCCTCACTCAGGCAATGAGGAGGTCAGAACAGAATGGTCAGTATGTGAATGGGAAGGGGGAGGGTTAACATGGTTAGAAATTGGGAGATCCAGCAGGCCTTGGTGGACAGAGTGCAAGCGTCAGTGAAACAGTCGACTCCCCACTATTCGTCTCCAAGACAATTTTGTGCTATGGATGCTCTTTGGAGGCACATAAAATAGTAAGATTAAATGAGAACTTACCAGTTTGAAGTTTGATCCTTATTTTATGAGGAGTTATGATGAGGGATTTCGTGAAGACCCCACCAGCATGCATGCGCAACATTCTTCAAAGCAGCGGTGTGAAATCACAGATAAAAACTAATATACCAGTCGACCTTATGATAGAGTGTTGGGAGCGGAGGGTACGAAATCCCTCATCGTAACTCCTCATAAAATAAGGATCAAACTTCAAACTGGTAATTCTCGTTTAATCTTACTATCTTACTTCGGAGTCACGAGAGTGACTTCGTGAAGATTTCACAGCTCTGTGATTTCATGCCCTGGAACCACGTCCATGCTCACATACTGCCGTAATAACTGATGGAGGAAGTATGTTAACGTATTTCAGACTTGAAACAGTGCTGAAAAACAATAATGTATTTATTAACACAAACAAAAAACCCCTGACTTTGGGGAACGTTCAGGGAACAGAACTTAAAACAGTATCTGCAAACGTCGCAGGAGTGGCCACAGGTTTATTGTAAAATCGTTGAAATGTGCCTTCATTGGCCCAGCCCGCTGTTGCGAGGACATGGTCCATGGGCATCTCCATGGTCCTCGCCGCAGATGTGGACGCAGCCCTGGTAGAATGAGATTTAACAATATCAGTGTCTACCCCTGCTGCACCAAACACCACCCTGAACCACCTGGAAATAGTCTGCACAGTAACCCTGTAGCGTGGGCGTTGAAACTGATAAAAAGACCTACTTCCATTCCCCTGATATTTTGGGTGACATTTATATAATGTCGGAGATGGGTAGCTATACAGAGGCCTACATCAATGGGATATGACAGGAATTCCAATTTAAGACCGGTTGTTCCAGGTCGATGGTGTTTTAGTAACTCATCAATAAAGAAGGTTACCTTGGTGGGGGTCAAGACCATCCTGTCCAATTTCAGTTTGTGGAGGGTCTTGACCCATTGAGATGTGATAAGTGCCATCAGCATCACCACTTAATAGGTGAGTTTTGCCAGTGGGAGTTTCGAAACTGGTGACCAACTCCTGAGTAGGGACAACACTACCCCAATATCCCAGGTCATAGTGTATCGTGGCCTTGGAGGGTTGGAATTGAAAATACCCCTCATTAGTTTCGACACCAATGGATGGGATCCCCCTCCAAGTATGAGGTAGGATGACAATGCACTCCTTGCACTGTTGATGGCACTGTAGCTGAGGCCCTCATCATAGTGAAGGCCCGCGAGGAATTCCAGCACATCTGTGATGATGGCAGAGTCGTAGGTGATATCAGTCCTGGAACAGAAGGCCTCCCATTTCCTTACATGGGTAAGGTACTGCTTCCTTGCGGACTCTCTGCACGACGCAGTGATGATGTCCATGGTCCTGCTCGACAGCCCGAATTCCAGTAATGGTCTCTTCAGAACCTGCAAGCCAACGGGTTCAGATGACCATGGCATGGATGACTCTCCCCTGATATGGGATTTGTCAGGAGGTTCCGGCATTTGGGAACCTGCACCCACGGTTCCTTCACCATGTCGAGGAACACCGGGAACCATGGCTGAGTGGGCCAGTGGGGTATTATCAGTATCCCTGATGCGGAATCTAACTGGATTTCCCGCAATACCGACTGATGAGGCAGAAAGGGGGAAATGCATAGAAGAACAAGTTCCCCCAATGTAGCGAGAAAGCGTCCATCGCTACTGCCCAGGGTCTGGTTCCCAACAGACATATGTTGGTATCTGATGGTTCAATCTGGATGCAAAGAGGTCGATATCTGGTGTTCCATACTGAGCTATAATGTTAGTAAATATTTGGGGGTTCAGCATCCACTCGGTGTTGTCATTGAATATCCGTGACCTGGTGAACGCCACTGTATTTAGCTTACTCGGAAGGTATGTCGCTGAAATCCAAATGTTTCTTTCAATGCACCAGTGCCAAATTGTGTTTGCCAATTCATCACAAGATATCGACTTGATACCACCCATATGGTTTAAATATGCCACCACTGTGGTATTGTCAATTTGTAGACGGACATGCGTATGATGCATATTTGTACAGTAAGCCCGTAGTCCATGAAATGCTCCCAGCATTTCAAAATAGTTTACACCTTACAAGGCTATTAAATGCCTCTATTATATCTGCCGCTTTGTTATTTGGGAAAGTGATAATCATATGATTTGTGTTAATCGTGAATCTCAGATAGTCCATAATGACAGAAGGTGTTAACTGAGATTTGTCTGGATGGATGACGAGCCCCAGCTTTTGGAATAGTGACTTGGTGGCTGTCACAGCTAATTTAGCCAATTCCAGAGTTTTCCCCACAATTAGTATATCATCAAGATAGGCCATGACTGCGGTTTTGTCTTCCTAGAGACGCCAATGCTGGTTTCAATATTTTGGTAAATAACCTGGGGCTGTTGTTAGTCCATTAGGCAGTGCTCTATACAGCTACAGCTGCCCCATCCAGACAAATTTCAAATATCTGCGGTGACCTTTACGTATGGGTACTGAATAGTATGCATCTTTTAGATCGATGCAGCCCATGAAGTACCCTCTGGAAATCAGTTGCTTGGCAGTTTCAAATGTTTCCATCTTGAAATGGGTATATTGTACAAAGGTATTCAGTTGAGTTAAATCAATTATAATACGACATCCACCATCTTTTTTAGTTTTGGTAAAGATGTTAGATACAAACTCAAGAGGATCATGTACGGTTTTCTCTATTACCCCCTTGGTATATAATCTGAATAGTTCTGCATGTCCTTCCACTTTCTCTTTTTGAGAAAGCACAAACTTCCGGCTAGGTACATGTTGAACTGGGGGAAATTGTTTGTTATAAATTCAATTTCATAACCTTGAATACTGTGCAATATAAAAGGGTCAGAAGTTATGGAAATCCATGCATCCCCAAACAGACACAACCTACCTCCCACTTGTGAGGTTATGCATGCAGAATTCCCAAGGGAACCAGACCCCCTTACCTCCATGGTTACCGGTGGGGCTTGGTCTTCTGTCCTTGGTTCTTGGGATGTTGTGGCGCTGTGGTGTGGGGTTGACCCATTTTCCAAGCGGGTCGCTCTGGGTCTTGGATGAGGCGCGAACTTTGGATTTGCACCCGTCACCCTATCGGGGTGAAAGCGGGGCCTGTTGGGTGTTGGATACGAAACTGATGCTGCCGTCGATATGCTGGTGGCATGCTTAGAAGCAGCCCTCTTTTTGCTCCGAGTTCTCTCCATGAAGTCTCTGTAAAGGATACAACAAATACAAAGACCAACCAACTCAAGGTTAGTAAAAACTTACCTGAAGGTCCTTTGAAGCTGCCGGCAGAGGAGCTGCGCTACCCCCCCCCCCAGCTTGTCGACTGCAATGCGAGCGACGATATGTCGCACATGCGTCCTGGCGGGGTCTTCACAAAGTCATTCACGTGATTCTGAAGTAAAATTGAGAGCTGGATTCCCTCTTCACCAATCCATGTCACGATACCTTACGAAACTCTTTGAGGGAAGCTCATCCTTGGTCGTAGAATAACAACAGTGACCTTCATGATTCCATAATGAAAGGTATTGGAGAGTGTAGAAAGGAACTGCAGGTGCTGGTTTATACCAAAGATAGGCAAAACGTGCTGGAGCAACTCAGCGGAGCAGACATCTCTGGAGAAAAAGGATGAGTGTTGGAGAGTGTTGCTCTATTTCCAGTTTAATGTGTGTTGTCTCATCTATGAGACTGCAGCATGTCTTCAGGATTCTGCTCCTGCCTTTTTGCCACCATTGGACTTTTGAAGCGATAATAAGACCTTCCTTAGAGGTTTGAATACCACCATGTGGAACAAATGAGTCATTCTACGGATGGCAGTGTCAACATTTGAGCATGATTGAGGGACGCCAGCAGATGACATGCAATACTCTCCTTCAAATTATCTTAAGCCTGAAGAGAACTGTTTGTAAATAAAACAATACCAGGCGTTTTTATGATAAAAGATAAAGTGGAAATATTATCTGAACAAGGGTCCTGACCGGAAACATAACATTCTCCAGAGATGCTGCCTGACCCGCTGAGTTACTCCAGAACTTTGTTTTTTTTTTTGTTGTAAATCAGCATCTGCAGTTCCTTGTTTCTACAGAAATACTTTCTGCTTTTTATTATAGTTGTAAGTGCAACCCTGAAGTAGGATGAAATCGTAGTTTTAGGTTCTAATCCTATTTGTTGTTTAGTGGGGTGGGGGGTGGGGGAGCAGTAAGGGCCTGTCCCACTTGCATGCGATTGCGTGCGTTTGGCGCGACCAACCGGAAGTGGAGTTCACGCGAAGTTCGCGCTAAGTTCGCGCGTGACGTCATTTAAGTCATGCTTACCAATCAGTTGGGCAGGAGGCGGGCCGACTGAAATTGGGCGTCGCACGGCGTCGGGCGGTGATGTCATCACGCAACGCCATGCCGGGCGGTGACGTCATCACACAACGCCATGCGCTAGGCATACGCCATCAAGACACTGCAGACGCCATCAGAACACTGCATACGACGTCAAGACGCTGCGTACGACCACAATGCGCCTTCGTGCCGACAGGCCGTTGGCATACGAAGATTTCGGTCACTGCAAGAATTTCGGAGCCCCGCACGGTCGGGACCAGCCCCGCATAACTCCGCGCTTCTAAGTGGGACCGGCCCCGCGCGGCCGTATGGTGCCCGTACGCTTCAAGTGACCACGAGGTTGCGTAATTTACGAGCCAAGGTTGCGTAAGTGGGACAGGCCCTGTAGTTATAATGTTGTTATCTATAGCAATAGATAGCGATCCAAAAGCCAGCAATGATCTGGGGAACATTATGATAGGTGAGGAATTTAAATTCACTTAGTTAAGTAAAATCTAGAGTTGAGATGAGAGCGTAAGATAAGTTAAGATGTCTGCATAAAACTCACACGATAAAATTTTGATGATTGTGGTGAGAATTCGCCAGAAGTTTGCAAGAAATGGGCTACTAGGACTGCAGCCATTGCTTGTGTTTATCTTGGTTTTGCCAGTAGCACAGATTTTACAAGTATAAATAAATTAAAGAAGCAAGCCTCGATGGGCTGACGGGCCTGTTTCCGTGCTGCATCTCTAAACTAAACTAAAATCACCCTTGCCACTCATTGCCCTGGGTTAATTGACCTTCCCTTCTTTGAGAGGTATCCCCACCAGACTTTTCAAACAGCTGTGAGATAAATCATTGTTTAGAATTCTGAGACATTTTATCCTCTTCTCCTTGAAAATTCTGAGACATTTCATCGATTATGTTTCCTTTAATTAAAATCACTGAAAAGACTCATCTCATCTCCATCATGTGTTTTTGGGGAGAGTTTGTAGTGTGGAAATTGCTTCTTGTATTTCCCACTGAGAAATGGGTTTAACTGATGACTCATAATAACTATGGAATAATAGTGGTTCAATCATTTGCTTCATTAGCAGTAAACCACCTTACAACTTTATCAGGGCCAGTAAAGGCATTAAATAATGGAAAGTCTTGCTGCTGCATGAGGGTTTCTCTCTGAATGTAGGCTTCTACTGTTGTTGTACATGACATGCAAGAATAATGGAAGTCTGCCACCCTGTCATCTGACTATCAATGAAAGGCAACCCGGGTTTAAGGCAAAGACAGATGCCTTCTTGTATTGTACTAAATTTCAGCGGTTGGATATGGTTGAGTGAAACAAAAGCTGTTCATTGCTAATCAGATACAGATTGGCAAATGGTTTAGCAGGCTACACTCTTTGTATTGCAGAGTCGGTCAATTATAACAAATGCATTATAATTGGACAAGCCTTACAATTCACACATGATAACACCTTCAATTCTCACAATAAAACAAATTTACAGTATCCTACAATATACTACTCTCTCTAGTTTACCAACACTAAAACCGACATTGGGTGATTAAAATTCTGGTAACACCGTGGAGTAAGGGGCCATTTGACCCTAAATGTTTCTGCTAATTCGTGAAAGAGCTATAAAATAATCCCCTTCCTTTGCTTTTTTCACCATGCCTAACAGACATAGATAGAGCTGCTGCCTTACAGCGCCAGAGACCCTGGTTCAATCCTGACTATAGATGTTGTCTGTACGGTGTTTGTTCGTTCTCCCCGTGACTGCGTGGGTTTTCCCCGGGAGCTCCGGTTTCCTTGCATACTCCAAAGACGTACAGATTTGTAAGTTAATTGCCTTTGGTAAAGATTGTAAATTATTCCTAGTGTGTAGGATAGTGTCAGTGTACGGGGATCGCTGGTCGGTGCGGACCTGGCGGGCCGAAGGGCCTGTTCCACGCTGTATCTCTAAACTAAACTAAATTAACAGGATTTAAAAAAATATTTTAATAGATATCCATTTTTCTCTTGGAATGTTATCATTAAAATAATTCTTAATTTGTCATTCTTGGTTCTATTTACAAACTCAGCGTCTGAAAGTTCAAAGAGTAGAAAAAAGAAAGGATCTTGAATCTCATTGAACTCACTTCTTAATTTGCAATCCTCCCTCTTGATCAATACCTCCGGCTGCAGCTTGCAGGGCAGCTTGTTTGACCAAGGCTCACCCAGCTCCCAAATAGCCCCACACCTGATCCTCCGGCAGCTTGCCACTGGAGTCAGGATGAATGCCAAGCATCTGTGATGGGTACGTTGTTGTTTGTGATCTACATTATAGATTTGGATGCCAATGTAGTTAACACTGTTGGTAAATATGCAGATGGCACCAAATTTGGTGGTATAGTAGACAGTGAAATAAAAAATCAAAGTTATAAAAGTAAGTAGATCGGTTCATAAGGTGGGCCAAGGAATTCCAATGGAATGTAACTCTGACAAGTGTATGTTACACTTTGGTACATAAAGCCAGGGCAGGACTTGCAAAAGTTAGTCCCTGGAGAATGTTGTAGAACAGGGAAAAGGGAGATCGAGGAGTACAAATGCAATATTTCCTAAAACTGGCAAGTCAGTGGACAATGTAGTGAAGAAAGCATGTTGTATGCTTGCCTTCATTGGGAATGGTATTCAGTATAAACACTGGAACATCATGATGCAGCTGTACAAGTTGTTGGTGAGACCTCACATGAGTACCATGTGCCGTTGTAATTGCCCAGCTGTGGGAAGGATGTCATTAATTGGAAAGGGTGCAGAAGAAATGCACTAAGGTATTATCTGGGCATGTGAGCTTGAGTTATAGAGAAAGGTTGGATAGGCTTTGAAATATAGGCGGGTAACGGATGACCTGAATGGTATGTTGGCATATAGCAAAAGGATTTGAGTACAAGAGCAGGGAGGTTCTACTGCAGTTGTACAGGGTCTTGGTGAGGCCACACCTGGAGTATTGCGTCCAGTTTTGGTCTCCTAGTCTGAGGAGGGACATTCTTGCCATGGAGGGAGTACAGAGAAGGTTCACCAGACTGATTCCTGGGATGGCACGACTTTCATATGAAGAAAGACTGGATAGACTCGGCTTGTGCTCGCTGGAATTTAGATGATTGAGGGGTGATCTCATAGAGACTTACAAAATTCTTGGGGGGTTGGACAGGCTAGATGCAGGAAGATTGTTCCCGATGTTGGGGAAGTCCAGGACAAGGGGTCACAGTTTGGGGATAGGGGGGAAGTCTTTTAGGACCGAGATGAGAAAATCGTTTTTCACACAGAGAGTGGTGAATCTGTGGAATTCTCTGCTACAGAAGGTAGTTGAGGCCAGTTCGTTGGCCATATTTGAGAGGGAGTTGGATGTGGTCCTTGTGGCTGAAGGGATCGGAGGAATGGAGAGAAGGCAGGTACAGGATATTGAGTTGGATGATCAGCCATGATCATATTGAATGGCAGTGCAGGCTCTTAGGGCCGAATGGCCTGCTCCTGCACCTAATTTCTATGTTTCTATGTTTCTATGACCTAATTGAGAGTAACAAGATCATGAGGGGGATGGAGAGTGAATGCTCACATTACTTTTGCCACAGTAATGGCCCTGTCCCACGGTATGAGTTCATTTAAAAAAAATCAAACTCGTGGTAAGCACGGAAAATGAACATAGCAGGTATGTCGGAGCTCGGGGACGTCTCTTAGTGGCTCGTAACGCTAACGGCAGGTACTCGGGAAGACTCGCTAACGGCAGGTAAGCTCGGGAAGACTCGTGAACATGTTGAAAAATGTCCCCGAGAGCCCCGAGTACCGACGAGTGGCCATTACCGTAAATCTCCAAGTTCAAATCATGGCAAACTCGGGAGAGCTCTTGGAATGAACTCGTACCGTGAGACAGGGCCATAACAAATTCTAAAACAGGAGGGCAGGGGTTTAAAGGACAAAGGACAAACGACAAAGGACATGTATTGTCACATACATTAATGGGTGCAGTGAAATTTGAGTTACCATACAGCACACAAATACGATAAACACAACACTGTAGAATTGAACATAAAACATAAAAAGTGAGAGGGGAGAGATTTAAGAGGGACCTCATGGGCAATTGTTTCGCTCAGAGTGCAGTATCTTTCTGGAATGAGCTGCCAGATGGATAGGAAAAGTTTAGGCCAAGTGCAGGCAAATGGGACAAGCGCAAATGCCAACTTGGTCAGCATGTACAAGATGGGCCGTAGGACCTGTTTACAGGCTACAACCTTTTGGCATTGGCAGGTTAGGCAAAAGGGCCTGTACCCATAGTGTATAGCTCTATGACCGTATGATCCAATGATGCCCAGAAGCTTCTGTTGGCTCTCAAAAGGGATGGGTAAGGAGCAATATGCAGCTCAAAAGAAGCAGAAATAATTCATCTTGTTTCACTTTAAGGATTTTTTTAATGACAATCTCACCTGTTACAAATGTCACTGTTCTAATTGCATGTAATCTGAGTAATCACATGCTTGTGATGAAAAAGAACTCTTCAACATCTCCTAAAGTCTACATGGCCATAAGATCCCATTTTACACTAATTTAGGTACAGAAAGCAGGCCCATACAAAGCTTTTCAAAAATGGGGGGTTGAATGACAGGATTACAAAAAATTTATGGGAAATAATGTGCGCGCAGGACCCGCTTAAGGGTGTATAATCACATCTTCTCGAAAAAACGAGCACTAATGGTAACATTTTTACATATTTTTCCCCTGGAGTCCAAAATTGCCTTATCTGAAAATGTCATGCTTTAATTCTCGATCTATTAATGAAAATGTTCAAAAATTTGACAAACTTTGAAGTCTGCGCCGTCTTGCTCGTGCTGCAAGTGTCATCACATCCCCCACCCCAACCTCCTTCCTCCTTTGGTTGATGCCCGTTCCCCGCTGCCTGCTGCCCGCACCCCACTGCCCACTGCTCCTCTCCCCCCCCCCATCCTCTCCCCCCTCCTCTCCCCTCTCCCCCCTCCTCTCCCCTCTCCTCCTCTCCCCTTCCCCCAGTCACCATGCCAGCAGCATCCCAGGGTGCACAAGTAACCACGCCGGCAGCCCCCCGAGAAGCAGCAGCAGGTTGCCCCAAGGAGCCGCTCAAGCGGAGGGTTGGTGAAAGTGGATTGTGGCGCTCAGCTGCCGCTTCTCCCGAGCCTGCTCGGGCTTGGACAGTTTCTTCGAGCACTGTGGAATCGAGCCCGAGGTGATCAAGAACCTGGCCAGGGAGAAGTTTGCCGCCGACGCCGCCTTCGAAAGCCTTGCCCTCAAGTTTTGCAGCGTGAGCTGTTCCAGTCTCGGAGAGCGAGCAGTAATAGCGGCAACGAGCCGCTCCAGGGGAAGGACAAGCATCTGCCCTCTCGGTCATTGAGCACAATGGCAGGGTCATCCAGTGGCTGTACGGCTGCATGTGGCCCATAGAGCCCAAAGGCAAGGCTCCCTCTGTCCTGCTGTGGAATTTAAAAAAATTGCGCCCCAATTTTTTTATTTATTGTTTTCACTCTGGGTTTTTTATTTACTCTGAAAAAAAGGGGGGTGGGACCGCACCCATCGCACCCCGCTCCCTCCCCCCCCTTCGGACGGCCATGGGAAGTTTAAGAAGTGAAGTAAATGTTTAAATGACGAATACCCATAGCTCACTAGTCTTGTTAAACAAAATCCCAAGGACTGATTTCAAATGGATTTCATATCATCTGTTATGGTGCAGGTAATAGTTACCTGGTGTCTGACAGTTTGCCGATATGAATCTTTTTCCAGGCTTCCACTTTAAACATATTGATGTGCTTTATTTCTTAGGGAAGTTCATAGCACACACAAACACAGTAGAATTAACTTTGGTCACTTGCTATAATAATGCATATGCTTTGTAAGTTGTCTATAAAATTAATTATATTGACTTCTTGCAACACAAATTTTAGAAAAATATAGGACAGTGTGCATGTGTTTTTTTGTAATGGTTAACCACTTGTAGCTGGGGACAAATTTCTCATAAACTTCTGACTTTTGTTTATGGCGTTTTAATTGTGACAACATGTTATTCTGTTTATGCGTGTTTTGTGTGCAATATATTGATTTCTTCTCAAGTAAATAGTGTGACTGAATGATAGGTACTTTCAGTTGTAGACTGAGGATTAACCAGTGTGTGTTGGGTCTGCATAAGTGGTTGACATTGGCACAACAGTTATGTTTCCAAAATCCTCTGTCCTTACCTGATCTGGCCTTTCAGTAACTTCTGGCCAGCAAATATAGTTGACCCTTAAAATGACCCGACAAGCCATTCCTTCCCCATGAGTAAACACACGAAAATAGGAGCAGGAGTGTATCATCAGGCCCTTCATGCCTGCTCCATAAGGCCATAAGATATAGTAGCAAAATTAGGCCATTCAGCCCATCGAGTCTACTCCGCCATTTAATCGTGTCTGATCTATTTTCCCCTCTCAACCTCACATTTAATATAATCATGGCTGATCTATATTGGCCTCAACTCCTCTTCTGTGCCGTTTCTCAATACCCTTTCTCGATCTAAAATAAATGTACCCGCCTTCACTTTAAATCTAATGACCCAGCTTCCACCACCCGCTGGAAGTAGAGAATTGCAGAGAATCACCACCTTCTGCAACAAGAAATGTGTTCATCATTGACTATGCATTTTAGTATCCTAGAAAAATAAATATACTGTAACAAGTATTTAAGCACCATAAAGCTGGAGTTAAATACATCTTTAAAGTGTAATTGAAAGCAAATAATGAATTTATTTTTGTGGAAACTGACAAGGTGTGAAAAGCTACCAGTTTTTGACCTTCACTTACGTAATGCTCCATTTGCTAAGACTCTTCCATTCTTATTTAAATAACATTTGAATTGAAGGTTGGCAAAGCTTTCAGAATGTTAATCAAATGCAGGGAGATGATTAGTTATGTTATGTATTGAGATTACGTGAAGACACCTGGATAGAATATCAAAAATCTCAAAACTCACTAAAGATATAGAAATTAAGCTGAATAATCTGAGAAAAGGGTTGTGTGCATGTTTGTAAATAATGTTGCACAACATGATAAGACACTGAACCACTGAACTAGCCTAACAGTTGCTAGATCAGTGAGATTCAATGCTCTCTGGAATTCTATGCAAAGAAGTAAAAATAAAATGCATTTATTAGTCAAAAAAAAAGTTATAATCCAAATCCTTAATGTCTGTCTTAATGTCTTAATCCTTTACCACTCGGGGTAAAGCTAGATCGGCAGTTGACATTTAAACATCACCTTGAGTCACTGAGAGCCAAAGTATCATCCAGAAATAACCTCCTTCGCCGCCTGGCAGGGTCATCATGGGGAGCCAACGCATCTACGCTTCGCACCGGAGCCCTCGCCCTGGTATACAGTGCTGCCGAGTACGCTGCACCAGCATGGTGCAGGAGTGTACACACACGCAAGCTTGATACCACACTCAATGAGACATTGAGGATCATCACTGGCTGTCTGCGGCCCACTCCATCAGAGTTCCTCCCTGTGTTAGCTGGCGTAGCACCTGCAGCCCTGCGCAGAGAGCACCTAACCCACAGCCTGGTGAACAAAGCCTCAATGGACCCAAATCATACCCTACACAACCTTGCCCAGTACTCCAACCCGGATCGTCAACGCCTGCCCTCCCGGCGCCCCTTCTCTCGTCATGCTGCATCTCTTCGTAGCTCCGATTTCAACATGCTTAGAGCATGGAGAGCCTGCTGGCAGGACACCCAACATCCCGTCCAAATGACCGTCTACCCAAACACACTGTTGCCACCTGGTGCAGAACTGGTCCGCAGAGAGTGGGTTACACTGAATCGTCTGCGAACTGGTGTTGGGCGTTTCAATCATAACATGAAATGTTGGGGACTGCGCCCATCAGCAGCCTGTACTTGTGGACACCCCGACCAGACCGCACACCATGTAATCCACGACTGTCCCACCCTCAGCCCACCAGATACCACTACCATCGACCTGACCAACCCCAATCCTGACACAGTGAACTGGCTGCGACGCCTGAATCAAACTGTGTAACTGACTCATACGCAAGAAGAAGAAGAAGTCTTAATCCTGTCATATTTTGCACGTCACGTACAAAACTTGAACAAAACATACTCAAGTACATCATTGGTAAAATCGCTGTTACTCTCACACAAATGAATAATGTCCCAGTTTCTGTCAAGATGCACTAAATGACCTCTCTTTATTCAATGAAAGGAAGTAAATTTCATTTGCATTCCTTGTCTAGCTACAGTGGCTTGCAAAAGTATTCATACGCCTTGAACTTTTCCACATTTTGTCACGTTACAATCACAAACGTAAATGTATTTTATTGGGTTTTTATGTGATAGACCAACACATAGTGGTGCATAATTGTGAAGTGGAAGAAAAATGATACAAATGATTTCCAAATTTAATTACAAATAAAAAACTGAAAAGTGTGGTGTGCAAAAGTATTCAGCCCCCCTGAGTCAATAATTTGTAGAACCACCTTCCGCTGCAATTACAGCTGCAAGTCTTTTGGGGCATGTCTCTACCAGCTTCGCACATCTAGAGACTGAAATTTTTGCCCACTCTTTTTTGCAAAATAGCTCAAGCTCAGTCAGATTGGATGGAGAGCGTCTGTGAACAGCAATTTTCAACTCTTGCCGGTGATTCTCTATTGGATTTAGGTCTGGACTTTCACTGGGCCATTCTAAAACATAAATATGCTTTGATCTAAACCATTCCATGGTAGCTCTGGCTGTATGTTTAGGGTCGTTGTCCTGCTGGAAGGTGAACCACCCCCCCAGTCTCAAGTCTTTTGCAGACTCTAACAGGTTTTCTTCCAAGATTGCCCTGTATTTGGCTCCATCAATCTTCCCATCAACTCTGACCAGCTTCCCTGTCCATGCTGAAGAAAAGCATCCCCACAGCGTGATGTTGCCACCACCATGTTTCACAGTGGGGATGGTGTGTTCAGGGTGATGTGCAGTGTTAGTTTTCCTCCACACATAGCGTTTTGCATTTAGGCCAAAAACCGTCAATTATGGTCTCATCAGACCAGAGCACCTTCCTCCACATGTTTGCTGTGTCCCCCACATGGCTTGTGGCAAACTGCAAACGGGACTTCTTATGGCTTTGTTTCAACAATGGCTTTCTTCTTGCCACTCTTCCATAAAGGCTCGATTTGTGGAGTGCACGACTAATAGTTGTCCTGTGGACAGATTCTCCCACCTGAACTGTGGATCTCGGCAGCTCCTCCAGAGTGACCATGGGCCTCTTGGCTGCTTCTCTGATCAATGCTCTCCTTGCCCGGCCTGTCAGTTTAGGTGGACGGCCATGTCTTGGTAGGTTTGCAGTTGTGCCATACTCTTTCCATTTTCGGATGATGGATTGAACAGTGCTCTGTGAGATGTTCAACGCTTGGGATATTTTTTTATAACCTAACCGTGATTTAAACTTCCCCACAACTTTATCCCTGACCTGTCTGGGGTGTTCCTTGGGCTTCATGATGCCCAAGGAACATTGTTTGTTCACTAATGTTCTCTAACAAACCTCTGAGGTCTTCACAGAACAGCTGTATTTATACTGAGATTAGATTACACACAAGTGGACTCTATTTACTAATTAGGTGACTTCTAAAGGCAAATGGTTGCACTGGATTCTATTTAGGGGTATCAGAGTAAAGGGGGCTGAATACTTTTGTACGCCTTACTTTTCAGTTTTTTATTTGTAAAAAAATTTGAAAACCATGTATCATTTTCCTTCCACCACAATTATGTGCCACTTTGTGTTGGTCTATCACATAAAATCCCAATAAAATACATTTACGTTTGTGGCTGTAACGTGACAAAATGTGGAAAAGTTCAAGGGGTATGAATACTTTTGCAAGCCACTGTAAATGGAACCCTATTCTGCAACAAATGTGTCCATTATACAAGCTTGACATCTTCTGTTCTGCAAAACTTAAAACACTGTGCAGTTAGAAAATGCAAGAATTCATGTTCAGAAAACTATTATCCGGCACGCAAGCAGGTTGATGCAGAGACATGTATGCAAAATACAGCGTTGATAAGGATTAAATTCATTGATTGTTTGAGGTGTAGACCAAAAAATGTGAAAAGAAATGTGAATAAAATACTGGTATTCAAAACAAACAGTGAGCACAAAAACTGGGAAATTGGTTGTTGCATTTTTAGCCTACCTAAATGTTTGATATCGGAGTATTAGCTTCAAAGGAGCTAAATGTTGGATTGAACTGCTATGTACAGCAACTATTGAATTGCTTGCTTACGACAGCTGATCTAAGGATAAAATTCTCCACCAAACCGGAAAGAACAAAATATAAAAGGTGGCACATTAAAATGCTAAAATGCTTGATTAATATTATTAGACTAATCAGAGGGTAAATGAGTATCACATTAGGTTTCTGAGCAATAGAAAGAAAGCTGTCTAACCCTTGATTTTATTGATGATCATAGATACATTTAAATGTGCGCATTAGGCATCATACATTAGGCAATCCAGAGGTGACTCATGTTAATTAATGAAAAGTAGCATTTGGTCAATGACAAGGCATTTAAATTGTGTGAAGTGGTTCAGGGCAGCTGTTATTGAAGCAGTTTTACAGAACAATGAAGCCAGGCACAGGAAAAGCAGTTTCGAGGAGCTTCTCTCGCGTAATTTAGATAGATGCAAGATGGACACACTCTATGGGACAGATGGGCAACTCACATCCATCTCCCAAGAGCGAGCAAGACAACAAATCGAGGCAGCAGTCACCCGTTCTCTCCTAAACATCCACGTTGTAGAGGAATATCAAACTAGAATAACACAAACTAACAATTGTGTCTAGCAGCCGCCATGAGTGGATGTGCCAGAAATGTATCACGGCTATTTCGGTCTTTCACAGTGTTAAATACTGAACTAGAGCAAAAGATTGTGCAGGTTCAGTTTTGAACAACATACAGTCCAAGGAATTGTTTGTAACATTAAAGGCACTAGCCGATTATCATTTGCTGTTTTTAGGATTCTGCTCTTTGCATTTTGGCTGCTGCATTTAGCTACATTGAACATACAGTGCATTCAGAAAGTATTCAGACCCCTTCACTTTTTCCACATTTTGTTATGTTACAGCCTTATTTTAAAATGGATTATTTATTTATTTTTTATCATCACTCTACACACAATACCCCAGAATCAAGAAGTGAAAAAGGTATTTAGAAATGTTTGCAAAGTAATTAAAAAGAAATAACCTAAATATCACATTTCCATAAATATTCAGAACCTTTGCTATGACACTCAAAATTGAGCTTAGGTTTATCCTGTTTCCATTGATTATCCTTGAGATGTTTCTACAACTTGATTGGAGTCCACCAGTGGTAAATTAAATTGATTGGACATGATTTGGAAAGGCACACTTTTCATTCTTAAATGGAAGAACTTTGGAACCACCAGGACTCTTCATAGAGTTGGCTGCCTGGCCAAACTGAGCAATTGGGGGAGAAGGGCCTTGGTCAGGGAGGTGACCAAGAACCCGATGGCCACTCTGACAGAGCTCCAGAGTTTCTCTGTGGAGATGGGAGAACCTTCCAGAAAGACAACTATATCTGTAGCACTCCACCAATCAGGCCTATGGTAGAGTGGCCAGATGGAAGCCACTCCTCAGTAAAAGGCACGTGACAGCCTGCTTGTAGTTTTCCAAAAGGCATGAGAATCAAGATTCTCTGGTCTGATGAACTCTTTGGCCTGAATGTCAAGTGTCACGTCTGGAGGAAACCAGGCACCGCTCATCACCTGGCCAATACCATACCTACGGTGAAGCATGGTGGTGGCAGCATCATTCTGTGAGGATGTTTTTCAGCGGCAGGAACTGGGAGTAGTCAGGATCGAGGGAAAGATGAACAGAGCAAAGTACAGAGAGATCCTTGATGAAAACCTGTTCCAGAGTGTTCTGGACCTCAGACTGGGGCAGAGGTTCACCTTCCAACAGGATGACGACCCAAAACACACAGCCAAGACAACGCAGGAGTGGCTTCGTGACAAGTCTGTGAATGTCCTTGAGTGGCCCAGCCAGAGCCCGGACCTGAACCTGATCGAACATCTCTGGAGGGACCTGAAAATAGCTGTGCATCGACACTCCCCATCCAACCTGACAGAGCTTGAGAGGATCTGCAGAGAAGAATGGGAGAAATTACCCAAATACAGGTGTGCCAAGCATGTAGCGTCATACCCAAGAAGACTTGAGGCTGTAATCGCTGCCAAAGGTGTCTCACAAAGTACTGAGTAAAGAGTCTGAATACTTATGTAAGTGTGATAGTTCAGTTTTTTTTTTTTTATTACTTTGCAAAAATTTCTAAACACCTGTTTTCACTTTTTTATTATGGGGTATTGTGTGTAGATTGATGATAAAAAAAATAATTTAATCCATTTTCGAATAAGGCTGTAACGTAACAAAATGTAGAAATAGTGAAGGGGTCTGACTATTTTCTGAATGCACTGTGTGTATATATAGTTATAGAATGATACAGCATGGAAACAGGCCCTTCAGCCCAACTTGCCCACGCTAACCAACATACCTCATCTGTAGTAGTCCCACCTGCCCATAGTTGGCCCATATCCCTCCAAACGTATCCTATCCATGTACCTGTCCAAATGACTCTTAAACATTATGACAGCACCTGCCTCAGCTACCTCCTCGGGCAACACGTTCCATATACCTACCACTGTTTGTGTAAAAATGATACCTCTCAGGTTCCTATTAAATCTTTCCCCCCTCATCTGAAACCAATGTCTTCTGATTCCATGCATCCCCGTCACCCGATCGCATTTTGGAAAATCCAGCCAAGTGTGCTTCTACTCCCTGCTTATAAGCAGAAACTGAAGTCGGAGGAAACAGTACAAAAAGTTGTACAGTGCTGGTCTGAACGGCAACTGCTTTGAGTAGGTGGATTGGCCCGTATTCAAAGATTCTGCAGCCAAATTAAAATAAGTGTACCACTGCCATCATCAGTAAGTGTGTGGGTATAGAGTCATAGAATATGCAAACAGGCTCTTCAGCCCAACACGTCCATGACGATTAAGATGTCCCATCTAAGCTAGTCCACCTGCCCGTGTATGGCCCATATCCCTGTAAACCATTCCTATCTGTGTACCTGTTCAAGTGTCTTTTAAAGGCTGCTATCGCAGGCTCCGATGGCAAGTCCATGCCCTGCGGTGGGGCTCAAAGTCAGTCTCGAGCAAGGCCGCCAGCTCCATGATGTTGGGCCACAGAGCGACATGGGATACGATCCGGAACAAAAATCGCATCTCCGCCAAGATGAGATTGAAAAAAAGTTTCCCACGAACCCCCCCGCTGCCCAACCCCCCACCCCCCACATAAAGCAAACCAGAGAACACTAAAACATACTCTTTAACACCAACTTAAAATAACACAACAGAAGAAAGGACAGACAGACTGTTGACGAGGCAGCCATCCCTCTTTCAGATTTAAAAGACATTCACCCTATCTATTCCACTCATGATTTTATACACCTCTATAAGATCACCATTCAACTTCCTATCCTCCAAGGAGTAAAGTTCTAGCATACCCAACTTTTCCCAATATCTCAGGCTGATCACCCACCAATTGTGGATGATCAGCCATGATCACATTGAATGGCAGTGCTGGCTTGAGGGACCAAATGGCCTACTCTTGCATCTATTGTCTATTGTCTATTGAATCCTGACAACATCCTCATATCTTTTCTGCACTCTTTTTAGCTTAATTACATCCTTCCTATAGCAGGGTGACCAAAAACTGAACACAGTCCTCCAAATGTGGCCTCATCAACATCTTATACAACTGTTATATAATGTCCAACTTCTATACTCAATATCCTGTCTGATGACAGCAAATGCACCAAAAGCCTTTTTAAGCTTTCTACCTGTGACACCACTTTCAGCGAACAACGTACCTGTATTCCTAGATCCCTCTGCTCCACAATACCCTAGCATTCACTGTGAACTACTCCTTGTAGAGGAATCCGTGCTGAAGAAGATAATAAGTATTCTTCAACTGGAAACCAAGGATAAACCATGAGGTCCACTCCCAAGTGTTCAAGTCAATCCATCTCAAGAATTGAGAAGTACAAGAATTTGCTGTACTACCTTCATACAGCCAGCAAGAAGAAACTCTGGACCAAGTGTTAATCTCAAGATACCCACATGGTTTATGTAGATTGTGACATGGGCTGCATATTAAAACAGTCTACAAAATGAAGTCAGGGAGTATTGTTAAGGGCCTGTCCCACTTACGTGTCCTTGGCACAAATTACGTGACCTCGTGGTCGCGTTGAGGCGCACAGGCATCCTATGCCCACGCGGGGACGGTCCCAATGAGAAGCGCGATTTCATGCGTACGCACAGCCGCCTGGAGCACGTGATGTCATTTGAAGATGGACACAAAGCTGGAGTAGCTCAGCGTGACCGGCAGCATCTCTGGAGAGAAGCAATGGGTGATGTTTCGTGTCGAGACGCTTCTTCAGTCTGAAAAGAAGGGTCTTGACCCGAAATGTCTATCTACAATTTTCTTGGCCCCGCTCTGGGAGTAGAAGTGGGGGCAGATCGGGACCGCAACGGCCGTGAGCCCCAGGCCGAGTTCGGTGACCGTTTGCCTGCTTCTGCTGCTGTTGGAGATGAGACGTTGCGTCGCACCAGGGTCTTAGGCCTGTCCCACTTTGGCCGTCAGTTCCGCGACAGGCCGCTGGCGCGCGAAGATTTTGTTTGCTTCAAAAATTTCAGAGCCCCGCGCGATGTCGCGCACAACTACATACCCCTCCTCGCTTCTCAGTGGAACCGGCCCCATGCGGCCATACGATGCCCGTGCGCCTCAAAGCGACCACGAGGTCGCGTAATTTGCGTGCCAAGGACACGTACGTGGGATAGGCCCTTTAGCCACAACACATCCCTCCACTATAAGCTGTTCCTATGCTTGCTTTGAACAGAAGGTCATTGGAATGGTGTCATCCACAGTCTTAGGTGCGTCTGTAGTCAGAGTGAACCCACAGAAAGCAACTGACCTGGATAGCCTCGGGTGACACAGTGACGCGCCGGTAGGATTGTTGCCTTATAGCGCCAGAGACCCGGGTTCAATTCTGTCTACGGGTGCTGGCTATACAGAGTTTTTAATGTTCTCGCGGTGACTTTGTGGACGTTTTCTCCGGGTGCTCCGATTTCCTCCCACATTCCAAAAACGTACAGGTTTGTAGGTTAATTAGCTTCATTAAAAACTGTAAATTGTCCTGAGTGTGGAGGATAGTTCTAGTGTACACTGGTCGCTGGTCTCCTCAGCAGACGCCATCTCCTTGGCCCTACACTCATTACTGGAACATCTGTATAACAAGGTCACCCACGTCATACTCCTATCTACTGACTCTGCCTTCAACACCATAATCCCAACCAATTTCATCTGCAAACTTTTGAACATAGGAGTGAGCATCTCCTCTTCTGTTGAATCTTTGACTTCCTGGTCTGTTAACCACAATCAGTGAAGATAGGCGACAAATCCAGTGTCGAGGAGGATAATTCTCAACACTGGCGCCCTGCAAAGATATGTTCTCAGCCCTTACTATACTCCCTGTTCATTCCTGGCTATATGGCCCAGTTCTCTTCTAACTCCACTTACAAGTTTGGAGATGAATCGACTGCAGGGAGCCCAAACTCAAACAAGGACAAGACTGTGAGCAGGAAGAAGATAGTGAACTCAGTAACATAGTGACACAACAGCAACCTCTCCCTCAAAACACAAAGTGCTGGAAGAACTCAATGGCTTAGGCAGCATCTGGGGAGGAAATGGATAAGCCACAATTTGGATCAGGACTCTTCTTCAGACTCCAGTTGTGTCTCAACCTGTTCCACAATGTCAGCTAGGCAAAGAAGCTAGTAATCAACTTCAGGAAATGGGTGTGCACACACCCCACCATCAGCTTCAAAGGTGCTGAATTGGAGATGGTTGAGAGCTTCAAATTCCTATGCCTAAGTATCATAAACAATCTGTCCTGATGAACCCAATTGAAGCTAGGCTAAGAAAGCAAACAACTCCTTTATTGGAACTATGCACCTTATTCCCCCCCCCCCCTTTTGTTTTTGCACTGTAGGAGCAGCTTTTACTCTCATTGTACATGTGTATAGTGACAATAAAAAGGCATTCTCATTCTCATTCTCATTTCCTCAGTAGACCAAAGATGTTTGGCATGTCTCCATCGAATGCTTTCTCCTGATACACCTTAGAAAGCATCCTATCGCAGCTCGGTTTGACAATGGCTTTGCCCAAGACCACAGCAGCCAACATATTCAAGACCATTTATGTCCCAGTCATCCCCTCTTCTCCCTATCCCATCAGGCAGCAGACACAATAGCATGAGAGCACGTGTCATCAGATTCAGTTTCTTAGTTTTCTCCCAACTTACCTCATTGCGGCCCTTGCACTATTTTTTATTTGAATTTTCTCGGTAGCCGTAATGTTATAACGCTGAAAAACTATATTTTGCACCCTAATATTTTTCCCTTTACACTAGTTGTACTTGTGTATGGCTTGATTGAACTCCTGTACAGCCTGATATGACTGGATAGCACGCAAAGTTTTTTTAAAGTAACTCGATTACATTAAAAGCCCTGTCCCACAGTATGAATTAATTCCAAGAGCTCTCTCAAGTTTACCCTGTTTCGAACATTGGAGATTTACGGTAATGGCTACTCGTCGGTACTCGGGGCTCTCGTGGACATTTTTCAACATGTTTTCCCGTGCTTACCTGCCGTTAGCGAGTCTTCCTGAGTACCTGTCGTTAGCGTTACGAGCCGCTAAGAGACATGCCCGAGCTCCGACGTACCCGCTGCGTTCATTCTCCGTGCTTACCATGAGTTTGATTTGTTTTTAACTCGGGAGAGCTCTTGGAATGAACTTGGACCGTGGGACAGGGCTTTAAGTGTGCTTGGTTTGATAATGGCTTTGCCCAAGAGCACAAGAAGTTGCTGGGAATTCGCTTATTGTGACAATTATAAACCAATAACAAATCCAATGGCTTTTATTGATATTGGCACTTTTCATCCGTGGTTGGTATTAGTTAACATAAGATAGTATGATCTCCAAGAGACAACTTTTTCCTTCAACAAATGTTATTATAGCTGACTAAAATCAGATAGAAACATCATTGTGGTTACGACTTGGAGATCTTGATTAAGTGCAAAATGCTGTAGGGAGGCAATGTATTGGCAGAGTAAAACGTGCAAGCTGCTTTTATTGATCAGGACAACTCAGGAACAGGCCCTTCGGCTCACAATGCATTTATTGCCGATGGGCTGAAAATATTGACCCATTTAAATAATGTATCAATGATTTGTGAATATACCAGAGATTAATAGTATAGCCCCAAAGAATATAGGCATTGAAAAAAAAAGAACTGAACTGGAGTGGCTATTATGATCAGTGCCACACTAATGTCAGATTTTACAAAAATAGATTTTCCGACAGGGGAAAGTGTTGTCCATCTGCTAGCCTCAGCATCATTCTCTGCTACTATTACAACAAAGGACATAGAAAAGTTCAGCACAGGAACAATTTCTGTGCCAAACATGACGCCAAGACAAACTAATCTCATCTACCCACACATGATCCATATCCCTCCATTTCCAGCATATCCATGTGCCTATCTAAAAGCCTCTTGAATGCCACTTTTATATCTGCCTTCACAACCACCCCTGGCAATGTATTACAGGCACCCAGCTCGCTCTGTATAAAATAAACTTGCCCCGCAAATCTCCTTTAAACTTTGCCCCACTCACCTTAAACTATGACCATTAATCTTTGACATGTGCACTGTGGTAAAAAGGATCTGACTGGCTACCCTATCTATACCTCTTTTATATACTTCTATCAAGTCTCCCCTCAACCTTAGTGTTCCAGAGAAAACAATTCAAGTTTGTCCAAACTCTCCTTATATCCTATATATTCTATTCCAGGCGGCATTCTGGTAAAACGTTGGTATGTTTTAAAGCTGAGCATATTTTCAGCCAACCATTTGTAGATGTGCCTATGATATACCACTCAGTTTCCTGGTAAAGGAGGGAGTAGACAATAGGATTTGTGAGCCACTTAACATCTCTAGTAGCCTGTTCCCACCCTTGCTTAAGCCATTGAGGCATTTTCAGTAATATCCAAGTGAGCATTCTGTAGCAATATCCTACATACAAAGATGAGACTGGATGGGCAAGGTCCTCAATGAGTATTTCTCCTCTGTTCTTACTGTGGAGAAAGACATGAGGACTGGGAAAGTTGGGGGAATCAGTGGAAGTGTATTGCGGGCAGTCAGTATTACAGTCGAGGAGGTGCTTAAGGTCCTGATGCATATGAAAGTAGATAAACCTAATGGGCCTGATCAGATCTATCCAAGCTGAGGAATGATTGATGGAATTTAATACAGGGAAATGTGAGGTGTTGCATTTTGTGAAGGACAGGATCTACATAGTGAATGGTAGGGCTCAGGTAGTGTTGTAGAGCAGAGGGATCTAGGAGTGCTGATACATAGTTCCTTGAAAGTGGCATCACAGGTAGATAGGATGGTCGAAAAGCCATTGGTGATGCCACATTTAGAGTACCGTGTTCAATTTTTGGGCACCATGTTATACGAAAGATGCTGTCAAGCTGGAAAGAGTGCATAGAATATTTCCAAAGATATTGCTAGGACTCGAGAACCTGAGCTGCAGGGAGAGGTTTACATAGAAACATAGAAAATAGGTGCAGGAGTAGGCCATTCGGCCCTTCGAGCCTGCACCGCCATTCAATATGATCATGGCTGATCATCCAACTCAGTATCCCGTACCTGTCTTCTCTCCATACCCCCTGATCCCTCTAGCCACAAGGGCCACATCTAACTCCCTCTTAACTATAGCCAATGAACTGGCCTCAACTAGCTTATGTGGCAGAGAATTCCAGAGACTCACCACTCTCTATTTTTCTCATCTCGGTCCTAAAATATTTCCCCCTTATCCTTAAACTGTGACCCCTTCTTCTGGACTTCCCCAACATCGGGAACAATCTTCCTGCATCTAGCCTGTCCAACCCCTTAAGAATTTTGTAAGTTTCTATAAGATCCCCTCTCAATCTTCTAAATTCTAGTGAGTACAAGCCCAGTCTATCCAGTCTTGCTTCATATGAAAGTCCTGACATCCCAGGAAACAGTCTGGTGAACCTTCTCTGTACTATGTTATAAACCATAGGTTTACATCAGGTGTAATCTCAGTAAAAACTATAGAAATATGAACATTACCATATATTTTTAAACTTCACAACAGGTGTTGAACAATAACCATTTAGCACCACCTGCTATTCTTCCACATTACTGAAATTATTCATCATTAACCTTCAGTTATCAAAGGCATTAGGGACAACTACAATTAATTTCCAGCCAATTTTCCACTTAAGATTAGACTGGGGATTGCTTTTATCCAAAAGCAGATTTACAAAAGGTGCCAAAGGAGATCATTATTTACTTGTTAGTCATTACTAAAAAGCAACCATGAAAATTATATGTAGAATTACATGGAGTGAGAAGCATTCAAAAAGGCTACAGTTAAATCGAAGTCAGCTGCAGAGTTAATAAGTGTAATGAAGGTTAAGATTGAAAAACCCAGCTTTAAAATTGGAACATTAAAATAACATAAAGTACAAGGTTAAGGATCACTCTGGGGAAGCAGGTTTTCAATAGCAAGAAGAGGAAAGGAAAGTCATGATGGGCATAAAAATGCATGACTCACATCGGTCAGTAAGCAGGTCTATCAGAGCGTGAGAGAAGAGCAGTGCGTGAGTAGCTGAGGCTAGGCAGAGAGTTTACAATGAACGTCATCTGATTACAGAAGACGTGCAGAGATAGCCCAGCATTTGCACTGCACACACTGAGACAGTTAAGGTCAACACTTGCTGCCCTCGCTGTTAAAGCTTAGGAGCCAAGGCTTCCCCACCTAATTAACAGTCAGAGATTGCTACTGGAAACCATTCCTGTTTAAAATACCAGCTGCGAACAGCTCTCCAAATATTCAGCCTTTTTAAAACAGCTTACCAATATGCAGTGAGTAGGTAAGAGCAAAAGGCTATTAGCATCATTGAAATTGTAGGGCAATTGCTGCAGGGAAGCTACAAACATGGCACAGAATCCCAATTAGTTGGAATTTTGATCACAAATAGACCATCACCTTAGCTCGTGGCCAACCAGGTTTTATGTACGGCCAGGACAATGATTGGCATAGAATCTGGTAAACTGACCTGCAAGTCCTGTTGCCTGGTTTACATTTCTAATGATAAATGCTTTGCACTTGGAATATCTAGCTCCACCGGTTTTCCTTCATACCAAGGTTTCAATGTTTCAAGATGAGTTTATTGTCACATGTACCAATTAAGGTTCAGTGAAATTCAGATTGCCATACAGTCATACCAATGAAGAGCAACAAGACACCCAAATACATTTTTACCATGAACATCCACCACAGCGACTCCCACATTCCTCACTGCGATGGAAGGCAAAAAAAAAGTTCAATCTTCTTCCCTTCTACCGCGGTCGGGACACTCGAATCTTCCGTTGTCGGGGTGATCTTAGCTCCCGCAACCGGTGGTCGAGGCCTCCGCATCGGGGTGATCAAGCTCCCGCATCCGGGGGGGGTCTCAGCCAATGCCGGGCGATTGGGCCCCCAAGTCGGGACTGGTCGAACCTCCTGCGATTTGGAGCTTCCTGACATCAGTCACTACCCGAGACTGCGAGCTCCTTGATGGTGAAATTCGCAGGCCGCGGTTGGAGCGTCGATCCCGGGCAAGGGATCGCAGGCTCCAATGGTCAGTCCATGGCCCTGCGGTGGGGCTCAAAGTCAGTCTCGAGCAAGGCCGCCAGCTCCGTGATGTTAGGTTGCGGAGTGACTGGAGATACGATCCAGAAAAAAATTCCATCTCCGGCAAAGTAAGAAATTGACGCCACCCAGTGGCGCCACCCAGAGCGTGAATCAATGTCACGAAGGAGGAATGGTTTCAGTTGGATAGAATTTATTGCAGAGCAAGTTTAAAAGAAAAGAGGGCCAGGATTTCAGCCCTGTTCGCCGTATTATAGAACTGCAAGGACCCCGCATTTAGTATTTAAACACACGAATGAAGCACAACACATCAGTCTTCCCTGGTCTGTGTGATTTGTTCTCATGAGGGAGATATTGAAGAATCAACTTGAAATGTTTTGTTGTGCTCAAAGGCTCAATTCCACAAAAATGGTCCATTTCCACACTGTTACAGCTGTGTGAATTTTCTCCGTATTTTTAATTTTGTTAAGTTTACACATTTACTGTCAATTATGGTGAACAATGGCCCAGAAAGTAAATTGTTAATTTAAGCATGCAACAAAATTGTCCTCCATCAGAGACTTACAAAAGATTAATCTGGTTCCATCCATTAACGCTTTTTCATCCGTGCACCTTATGCAATGATTTGCGTGACCAGGAAGGTCCAACAATTATGTTTCCCCCTTAAACATGGTCCCCAATAAACATCAATAGGTTCAGGAGTTCTGCACACCAGCTGAAAATAACCAGCACTATCTGACATGTTGCCTGCACCTCTTAATAGGAAGGAAATCACTGAATATAGCACTGGAAACTATTATGTAAGCTGGTGAGCAGCAAAGAGAATGATGGAGGTAGCAAATTTGAAACCCGAGTGCAATATGCAAACACGCAGAGAGAGAGAGAGAGAGAGAGAGAGAGAGAGGGGGGGGGGGGGAGAGGTTGTGACTTTCTCAGCTCCGGTGGCTGAGATGTTTTGAAACAACCTTTCAAGGTTTTTGTTGATGGAAGAGGTACACAGAAGCAGTGAGATTTCAAAGTTTGACTTAACGTTGGATTGTTGAAACTTTCCTTTGTTTAAGGATTTCTCCATTTAGTGAGGAATTCCTGAGTTCTTCTGGACCGCGGCGAGAGAAGCTGTGGCTGGCGGATTGCCAAGAGTGCCTGGAGATCGAAAGTAGGAAAGACTTTGGTGTCTTTGACGTTTCTAGCACCGATTCTCTTCCCCAGTACCGTTTTGCACAGTACAGCTGCCTGGGCTTAATGTGAAGAAGGTACTTTTCGCTTCCGGCAGTTTCCAGAAACTTCGGAAGGGCTTTAAAGAGCCTCCCAAAAGCTGCTCTCGGCTGTGAAGTTGAGCGTGGGGACTTTCCTTACTTCGGCTGGAGGAAACTGCTTCTGCTGCTTATCCGGACTGTGACTGTCTCTGAGATCGCCTTTGAGCCGAGTTGCTGGTGTCGCTAGTGCTGGTTTGTGCCACAGTCAAGATGGCGGGGGCCAGGTCTATGGCTCGGAGTTATGCAGCTGTGGCTTTGGCGGTGGTTTCAGGGCCATTTGAGGATGAGCGTTATGTTGACTTGGATGGCGATATATACGGGATCTCAGTCCAGACCGGGTTCCTGTGGAGCAGGGGTGCAATAGCAAAGGGCATGCATGACCTTTTCAAGAGGGATGTTATTGCCTCTTCCGAGATTGCAGGAGGGAAGGTTGGGATGATATTAAAGTCCCGGGAGGATGTGGCCCTAGCATTGGAGACGAGGCTCACATTGGAGCGGGTCTTTATACCGGTGGAACTGTGGGTGTCCACTGTGAAACTGGTTCTCCTGCGGAATTGTCCCAAATTTCTCAGAGATGCAAAAATTCTTCCACACTTGGGAAAGATTGGGGAGGTGTGGTCTAAGCTTACTAGGCTTATGTACCCCGGGAACGACCCGTATGAAAAAGGGGTCTTGAGTTTCAAGAGGCGAGTTCGTATGAAGGTGGAAGAGGGGTAGGGTGCTGAGGGGAGCTTCGCTGTGGAGCATAAGGGTGCCTCCAACCGCGTGTATTGGAGTTGGGGAGAGGCACGGTGTCATGCGTGCAGAGAGTTTGGACATCTTCGCAGGGATTTTCCCAAACGCCGGGCCGCTGCTAGAAATTCTAGCGCAGGTCTAAGAAGAGGAATAAGCTCCTCCAAGCGAGTCAAACGCAAGCGGATGGGCCCTTGCCTAGACCTGAGCCCACCCAACTAGTGCCTGTTGGCCCCAGTGAGGTCCAGGACGCACCTGGTGTGGCTCAGCAAGGAGCTGAGGTGGTTCAGATGGGGAAAGGGGAGGTAAAACGTGGAGGTGGAAAAGAGGCAGCGGGTAGTGTGGAGGCATGGACCCTTCATTTACGGAGGTCACCGTACCGCCACATGCCAGTGGGACTAAAAGAAGGCGTGGGCCCGGAGAGGGTGAGCAAGGTCACGGGTCCAAAGTAAGGGGGACGCCTACTTCGAGACCTTCCACCCCTGATGAGGATGGTGAACACGAACTGGTGTCTTCAGGGCCGGAGGTTGGGGTCTGTTTCAGGGACCTTCTGCAGGTGTTACCAGACCAATACTGGGGTTGACGCCCCTGGAATTGTGTCCTCTGGGCCGGTGGTTGTCCCCTCGTCGCAGGGTCCTTCCAAGGGAGTTATCTCATCGGGCATTGAGGTTAGCTCCCCTGGGCGTGTGTCCTCTAGGCCGGAGGAGGTCCCCTCGTTTCAGAGGCCTTCTGAGGGTGTTGCCACGCCAGTTGTTGGGGTTGGCTCCCCTGGAAATGTGTCCCCTGGGATGGGGGGGGATGTGTAGAGTCGGCCCGAAGGGGGAGGCTCGGGAGTAACAATGTTCCAGTCTGTGCTCCTTATTAGAGCCAGTGGAGGTGCTGTGGGGTGTGCTGCCTCACTGGCTGAGGTAGTAGGGGAGATTCCAAAAACGCCAGCTCTTTCAGTGGGTCTTGGTGAGGTTGCTCCCCTGGTGGTGGAGGGTGGAGACTCTCTGGGTTTTGCCAGTGGAGCGGGTACTCTGGGTGCTGTGGGGGTCGGGGCTGTTTCGGGTTGTGACCCTCCTGCACACCACGGGCCCTGGGGGTGCCTCTTGTTTTTTCTTCCCCAAGCCCAGACATGGGGGGTGGTGGGTGAGTGCAGGAGCCTGGCCTTTCACCGGACAGCTCATTGCTGACAGTGGTATCGGGACCCTCCCTCGGCATTGACCTGGGGGTGGTGCCATGCCGGAGGAGGGGGCGAGTGATGGAGCCGGCTTATGCAGTGGGGTGAATGACCTTTCAGCGAGCTGTAGTCCTTCGAACTCTGACAATGACCTTGAGCGCAGTAGAGGGGAGGATGCTGCTACAGGTGTGAGTGGGTTCGCTGAGTTCCCAAACTCCAGGGCTGTGTCTCGAATGGTCGTTATCTGTGAGATACGGGACTTTCTAAAAATAAACAGGATTGCTAGGACTAGAATTGAAGAAGCACGGAGGCGGTGGACAGATCTGTCGGGAATTATTACGATTCTTGATATTATCCTTGGCAGCAAAGACAGTGATCTTTCTGAGTCTGAGAAGCGTCAGTTTGGGGACTTTTTGAAGTTCCTCAGAGAGAAAGTATCCGAGTCCACGAGGAGTGTGGGGAACACAGTCTAGTGTGTTTGCACATTCATAGTTGCTACTTTAAATTCAAATGGTAGTAGAGGGATCTTTCGTAGATTTCATCATCTATCAGTCCTCAGAGAGGGGAAATATGCAGTGAGTTTTCTGCATGATACGCATGGGGAAAGCTCACATCCATCTCTTTTGTAAGGAATACACGTGGGGGTCGACCAGAAGTTGAGACTCAGCAGCCGAGAGGGTTGAGAGGGAGCTACTGGACACAGAGTCTCGCCTGGGTCGGATTGGTGAGGACTCCTGTGAATGGGGAGAGTTTCAGGAGAAGAAGGAAGCCTTGAGGAGCCTTCTGCTTGAGCGGTCTCGAGGCGCTTACGTGAGGTCGCGGGTCCAGATGTTGCACGGGGGGGGCTGGCTGGCACTCAGACCTGTGTGTGTGTGTGTGTGTGTGTGTGTGTGTGCCTCATCCCAGTGACAGTTGAGATGACCAATCTGCTGACCGCACAGTTATTTAAACATTCATAACTTTTTTATTATTTCACCGATCGGAAAAAAACTTGGGGCGCTTGGAGTAGAGGAGGACGGTCAATAAGATGGCGAAAAAATCATAGCGTTATAGGGTAGTGTTTTTTTTTTCTAAACTGTATTTACAACGTAGGCTGGAAGTAGTCAAGATGAGACTTTTAGTAATAGTAAGATTGACAGATTCTTGATTAGTATGGGTGTCAGGGGGTTATTGGGAGGAAGCAGGAGAATGGGGGTGAGAGGGAAAGATAGATCAGCCATAATTGAATGGTGGCATAGAATTGATGGACCGAATGGCCTAATTTTGTTCCTGTAGCTTATGAACACGCACACACACAACTCACCCAGCACACTTCCAACTATTCAATTGAGACAGACATGGAATCATAGAATTATAGAATCGTAGAGCATGGAAACAGGCCCTTCAGCCCACCGTGTCTATGCTGACCAAGATGCTCTATCTAAACTAATTCCATTTGCCCATGTTTGACCCATATCCCTCCAGACCTTTCCCTTTCAAGTACCTGTTCACATGCACATTACATTATCATACACATTCATTGTAGATTTTTTTTTAAACTTCTTTCTAGAAAGGATTGCACACAACTGCAGGCTTCGGCAACAGATTGGTGGATGGTGGATCATGCTCACAGGATCAATCATTGGGACAGGTGTGGACCATCAAGAGCTCATCCATCACAGAGCCAGCGACCAGCCATAAACTAGTTCAGTCATAACCGAGGACAATGATATGCTCACTCCAGGTGAATAGTCTGTCGAGGAAGATGTATCTTTACCAGTGATATGTTTTCTGCACTTTCAGGGACTGATGAATTTTCATAGTGTCTTGTTTCTTATGTTGAACCTGGAACTCCTGGTGTCAATCTTATCATTGAAGATTTTCATATATTGAACCTTCAACTAGTCTGCAATATGAGGAGATCTATGTGAGCAGTCTTCTGTTCTCTTTTGAAACAGAGGATGGTGAGCTCCCCTTTCACTGATAGAAAAGCTACTGTGACCTTGTTGAAGCAGCAGTGCACTACAAATCATGGCACATAGTACAAGTCAGCTGGCCTCCCCATAATGAAGAGGAGACTTAAGACGTTCAGGGCAAAAGTGAATTTCACCTCCACAGCAATTCAATCTTGCATCAAATGCATGGCCAGATCTCTGGCTGCACAAAGTGTCTGGGCTCTTGTCAATATTCCCTTTAAAAGTATTAAATTCCAGATACAAGCTCCTAGAGGTGACAAGAGCATTGACCATGGAAAGCCCATGCAGATGGTTCTTTCTGGCTAGAACCTTTTCCCCTTCTATTTTAGACCACCTTCTAGACTTCTTCAATTTCAGGTAGTCCTTGCTTTCCCCCTCCTTCCCCTCCCCTTCCCAGCTCTCCTACAGCCTCCTGTCTCCACCTCTTCCTTTCTTTTTCCCACTCTCCCACTGATGTCTGAAGAAGGGCCTCGACCCGAAACATCACCTATTCCTTTGCTCCATAGATGCTGCCTCACCCGCTGAGTTTCACCAGCATTTCTGTCTACCTTCTCTAGTGTATCTCATACATTTGACCTCTCTAATATATCTATCTATCCTGACATGACTAAAACTCTGATCTTGTGCTCTTCCGTTTTGTGGGGTTTTTCTATTTGCGCAAAAATGGTACGCGATAGCGCTACAATTTTTCGCCAGGTTACTCACCGTTCTCCAGCCAGCCCACCAGTCCTGAGTGTGTGTGTGTGTGACATGGAGTGTGTGAGTGTGCGTGTGTGATGGAGTGTTTGTGTGGGTGTGTGTGTGGGTGTGTGTGTGGCTGTGAGTGTGTGTGTGTGATGGAGTTTGTGTGTGGGTGTGTGTGTGTGGCTGTGGGTGTGTGTGTGTGTGTGATGGCGTTTGTGAGTGTGTGTGAGTGTGAGATAGAGGGTGTCTATGTGTGTGTGTGACTGAGCCGCCAACCAAATAATCCAGCCCACAATGTCCATACTAGCCCTCTGGACACCAGTCCCTTCAGCCCACAACACCCATACTAGTGCTCCAAAAAGACCCCAATATTGGAATTGGTGGAGAGGTGGCATATTGCGTTGGGGGACCATCGCTCCCGTGTGATGCTGGAACCCAACGGGTCCCACTTCGTCTAGTAATATATAAATATAGGCAAATATATTTGCCTTTATGGCGCGTTCCTTATATCTTATAGGCAAAAAAAAAGGCAAATATAATAGCCTTCATGGCATGTACATCGTGAAAATGGCTCATGTACATCATGAGTTGCTTTAAAGTTGCTTCTGATCCATGAGGAACTTTGAAATCTATTATCTCTATCTTGCCTCTCACACACAAAAACACACACATACCGTTCCCCCACAACACTGATTAAACCAAAGATCATAGAATGCATATGGTCCAGATAATTTTCATTGCGCATTGTCACTCATTTTACACGCAGTTTCCCTTTTAAATTTTTTTTTTAAAAGGAGCACCTTATTTATTATAAACAAAGATCATAATGGTCTATCATAGAAGGCTAAGATAGACCAAGATAAACTGCGAAATCCAATGGACTGACGTGGATTAAACTGCGAGAGGCATAATAGAGGTCGGGGTCTTATTCCTAAAATGGCGGAAGTGACGTTCCGTTGCGTACTACATGTCAGTCCATTGGATTTCGTAGGAGTAGTCTATCTTGCTCCTCTAGTATCTTTGGTGAGGGGTGAGATTGTACAAATGTGCATATTTAATTGAATGTTGTTTTCCTCTTAGCCAGCAGGAGTCAAGATACTTGGGGACACAGGAAATTGCAGGTGCTGATATCTTTCATAGAACACAAAGTGCTGGAGTAGCTCACCGGGTCAGGCAGCATCTCTGGAGAACATGGATAGGCACCATTTTGGGACAGGGCACTGCTTCAGATGCTTCAGCACTGTTTTGATCAATGTCACACATCATCTTAGTTGACCTTTAATGTTTGCAAGCACGTGTACTTAGCAGTCTTAAAGAAAATAAACAATGTCAAAAGGATAAACCTCAGCCTCCAACTTCCTTGCATGTTAGCAGCTAAGATTAGAGATATTATTTTTCAAAATAAAAGGGAAGTCTAAGAGTGAGCGAAAGCCGATTGACAATCTACTTTTTAAAAGTAACTAGACTAAGTGGGATCCGTTGGGTCCCAGGTTCACACAGGAGGGCTGGTCCCCCAACGCAATATTCCACCTCTCCACCAATTCCAATATTGGTGGCCAGTGGGGGGGTGGGGTGGGGGGGGGGGGAGGGGGGAGTGTTTCTGGAGCGCTAGCATGGGTGTTGTGGGTCAAGTCAAGTCAATCCATTTCAAGTCAAGTCAACTGGGGTCAAGTCAAGTCAAGTTAATCCATTTCAAGCCAAGTCAAGTCAATCCATTTCAAGTCAAGTCAAGTCAAGCACAGGGCAGGCGGGCCAGCCAACAATATACAATCCATTTGCTTTCATTTCAGGTGAGGTCAAGCAAAGCAAAGGCAAATCAAAAGCAAAAGCACAGGGCAGGCAGGGCCAGCCAACAACATACAATCCATTTGCTTTGCTTGTTAAATTATGTTGGTTTAAAATGTTGGGAATGTCAAGTCATGGCAAATCGCATTTATTGTCATGTATGCACAAATAGAGTGAGGTGCAGGTACAAAGGGAATCTTGCCTGCAGCAGCATCACAGTCACAGGCTCAGCCAACGCACAAAATATACATTATACATACATTAGGCATAACATTCTACAGGGCAGTTAAAGATTAAGACTGTAAAAAAACAAGATGTTAAGATGTTCAGATGTAGTACAGGAAGTAGTCAAGTGTTCCTTTGCTGCGGTAGGATTAGAGCTGTGCGGGTCGGTTCAAAAATCCGATGGTTGTAGAAAGGTAGCCATTCCTGACCTGATGGTGTGGGACTTCAGGCTTCGCGATCTCATGCCTGATGATAGCAGGCCTGGCCCAAATGGTGGGGAATCCTTTGGAATAGTTGCTGCCTTCTTGAGGCAGCAGCTCATGTAGATGCTTTCAGTGCTAGGGAGGGCTGCGCCTGTGATGGAACGGGCTGAGTCCACTATCTGCAGAAGTGGTGGACTGCGCAAGACCTCAAAATGCCACCTATCCATGATGATGCTGCCAGCACTTTGTGTTCTATGAAAGATTTCAGCATCTGCAATTCCCTGTGTCCGCAATAATCTTGAAGGCTACTGGCTTAGAGAACAACTATCGACTATGTACATTCAATTAAATATGCACATTGATACAATCCGACCCATCACAACCCTGTTCCTGTTCTCTTACAGGCAGACTCTTGCACTCCTGTGCATTGGAATTGCTGTTCCGGGTCATGATGGCAACCAGTTCGCATACTATCCACTGCGTATGTAGTGAATTCTGTAATTTATGTTCGTTCTACATTTACGTTGATACATTATTCTCGTTCAAACCCTCAGAGCTCATGATGCTTTTGGGGGTTTATATTTGTATATGTTTGATCTTTGATAGGTGCCATTTTAGTTGAGCTCTGTGGTTGCAAGCATCATTCAGCAGACTTGAAGAAAGGAAATGGGTGGCACAGTGGCACAGCGGGAGAGTTGCTGCCTTACAATGCTGGAGACCCAAGTTTGATCCTGACTACGGGCGCTGTCTGTATGGAGTTTGTACATTCTCCCTGTAAACGCGTGAGTTTTCTCCGGGTGCTCTTGTTTCCTCCCCACTCCAAAGATGTACAGGTTTGTAGGTTAATGGTTTCTGTGAACAGAAGTTGTTAAATTGTTCCTAGTGTGTATGACTCAGTGTGCCTGTTTCCATGCTGTATCTCTAAAGTCTAAAGAAATAATGAAACACAGCCTGCAGGGATTTTGTATGTTCAGATGTGACAGGTGATGCCCTGTGCCTGGTCCACAAAGTGTGTTGGAGACATTTTGTGGATCGGGCAAGAATGAAACAGATACATGGAATCATGTGGTTTGTATGACATATAAGGCACATTGTGATCTAGCAAGCATACATTGTAATTTTTATTGTGCAATGAATTCCTGTTTCACTGCCACAGTTATGCTGAATAAAGAGTCTACGTGCAGTGTGCCTGCTATCAGATTGTTTTCGCTTGAACCACAGCAGATGTCAGCTAGAGGTGACTGGGGTAGTTTCTGATTCAGGTCTCCGAGATAAAAGTATATGACGCGGTGAACTCATCCAGACCCCATTTCCCTCCAGAGGACCAGTTTACATCACCTTGTTCCATTAATGGCTTTTTAGTTACGCTCATCATTCTTTAAAAGGACATTTTGGAACAATACTTAAAATGTGAAGTGCAGATGGTTAATTATGCTAAAGATTATTATCTGTCTCTATTTATGTGTAAAACAACTGGGTCCCTGCATATAATTAAAACAAAAGCTCCCTTGAATAATCACTTCAGCTACAAAAAGATCACCCACATGAAAGGCTTCTTTGCAAATTTGACCTTATTGAGCATGACAATGATACACCTCAGGAGAAAATATGTGACTGTGAGCCAGACCCTTTGGAAAGACAGCACAATGTCCCCACAAGAGACATGCACCAGTCCCTAAAGAGTTTGTAGCTCTCTGCAAGTGCTGAAAATCCTTGGTTGCGTCAGTCCTTGGGGGCTTAATGTTTATTCAGTCAGTTCATTGCCGCTGGGCCTCTCCTCAAATCAGTGCTGCACCAGCTGTCAAATACTGAAGGCCATTTGCTGAGGACATTTTAAAATTAAGACTGTTCAATGCCAGCAGCAAACGCAGGAGCCTACAAGTTACGTGAACAAAGAAACATGACCAACAATACCAGGGCAATAAAAACAGGTAACATGCAGCACAATTCTGTCAATGGAGAGCTCAGATGTTATCTACTATTTGGCAATTAAAAGCAATTATCATGGTTTCATGAAACAATGCCAACATAATCATTTCTCAGTCAATAGTAAGGATTATAATGAAAGTAAGGGTAAAAGGAAAAAAGGAAACCATTACTATATTCTATACAACCCACTTGCTTCTGTTTACCAGGAGAATTAAATATTGTAGAATCTTTTGTTTAAATATATATTGTGTCAATTATTTGATACTTTTCATAGTTTGGTGCATTTGCAGTGGGTAAGGTACTTGCTCATTCAAAATAGACTGATAGCAAATCATCAGCCAAGCTAACTCGATCCAATCCTCCTTTCATTTGGAGTGTAAACTCGAGTTACCAATTAGCTATCTTTCATTTCACATTACTGACTATGTCAATTTATGTTTTTTTGTAATTGAAATGCAAATAATAAAGTTTTCTTGGACTACACCGTGCATGCATTTTTAAATGATCAGTAATTCACATAAAGAACGTTGCTGCTGTATTAATGTCACAATTTATGTGTTCTTGTTAACTGTGCATTTATTTGGACATTGGGTGAAGGTACCTGGAAATGTGGAATAATGTAAAATCTCTCACTAACATACATGCTGTTTAATATCATCAATAACAGAGTGCTTTTGGCTAAATAAAGATTGAAAAGCCAGTGATAAATGGTATATTAGCAAATTAATACAGTGAAAATAAAGTGTGTTTACAGAACAATTATTGTGTTAACTTTCCCATAAAAATTATCCTCAATTTTCTATGCACTGAAATTTCTTTGTCTAGCACACCTCACGATTAACAGCACTAACATTGATATCATGGGTTGTTTTTTTTTTCAATATAAATATCTGGGAATTATAATTGATGATTCTCTCTCTTTTAAATCTCATATCCAGCAACTTGTGAAAAAACTAAAGATAAAATTAGGTTTTTACTTTAGAAACAAATCTTGTTTTTCTTTTGAAGCCCAAAAAAGACTTGTTGCTGCAACATTTATGTCTGTGTTGGACTATGGTGATGTTTTATATATGAATGCATCTTCAAAATGCCTACAGTCTTTGGACACGGTCTACCAAGGAGCACTGAGATGTGTTACTAATTTGAAAACCCTCACGCACCACTGCTCTTTGTATGCTCAAGTTGGATGGGTTTCCCTGTCCACCCGCAGACTCCATCATTGGCATATCCTTATTTATAAGACTATCCTCGATGTTCTTCCTTCATACCTGCAGAAGTATGTAATTCTAAAAAGCACAGGAACTTATCAGCTCCGCTCTGAGGACTTGTTCTTACTAACTGTACCTAATGTCCGTACTGAACTGGGGAAAAGGGCATTTAGTTATGCTGCTCCCTTCACATGGAACCAGCTGCAGAATGAACTGAAACTTAAGGAGCTGGTTTCTATAAACAGATTTAAATCTCTTCTTAATGATGTTGAAGCGGGCTCTTCTGTCTGTACATGCTTTATTTGATGATGTTATGACTGTGACTCTATTTATATGTTCTCTGTTGTTTTTAAATTATTGTCTGCAACTGGGAAACTGTGCTGCTGCCTGTCTTGGCCAGGACTCTCTTGTAAAAGAGATTTTTAATCTCAATGAGACTTCTCCTGGTTAAATAAAGGTTAAATTAAAAAAATATATCATGGGTTTGAATTTCTGTTTCTACCCTAAGTAGGTGCAAACTTGAGAACGAAGAAACAAAATGAGTCAAGAGACCAATTTCAGATTCGGATCACAATTAAATTTGATTTGTCAGCAGCAAATGAATAAATCCTGGTGCAGATTACTGTCTGTGGAAGCAAAGTCTTACCAAACAGTCAAAGAAAGATTTAAACTTTCAATTCCGTTGATTTCTATGAAAGTGAAAGTCAGGAGATTTTTATCATGGAATCTAATAACACAACACCAATTTCATACCTAGAATTGAAATTGTATTTCCACTTTATTAGGTCTATCTATGGTAGCTGAAGATAAATTAATTATTTGCATTATTACCAGAGATTGCTTAAAATTAAAAATATGTCAATTAAAAGGCATTGATCAGCCATCAGGACCCTGAAAGCTCACCATCGTTTCCTTCATCATATCTTTTTGAAACATACTTGAATTCCAATATCTTTACAGAACAGTACAGCCGACAGTTTTTTGCACCCTCACTGTTTTCTTCAATATCTTCTCTTTGTCCAAAAGTTTTGACGGCTACTACAAGATCCACCAGAACAGTACGTATGTGCAGCCACCCTACTCTATGAGTGCAGTTGGATTGTGAAACTCGTACCCCCCCCCCCCCCCCCACCTCCTGCTATCCCTGAACCCAAAATTCCACTTTGATGCTGTACTCAGTCCCATTCTTTGATGTTATAATATGGCTTTGATTCCCCTGTATGTGATAAGTCCAATTAATTTTATTGTGGACAATTCAAAAGAGCACACCCTCTAAGAATATAAGTCACAATGCAAAAGATGTATCCTTTTATTCCCCTCCAACTTGATTCCAGCCCTGGCTACAATAGGGACCAATGGCAGAATGACCAATTCCAAGCTGGTCTTACCAGCCACTTGACTAAATATACCTTCTTCCCGTCTAATTTTGTGAGCATCTGACCTGGGCAGAGGTGTTGGCCTGAAAGCCCAGTAGCTGTGCAGCAGTTCAAGATTATGATCTGCATAGTTTCCCATTCCTACCAAATAGCTGCACAAATTATTTTATGAACCCTTTCATTCCTTTCTAGAATATTCACGTCTATAGATGGCATGATCTTGGATATGTGACCATGTGTGCATTCTTTGGACAATTGAGTTGGCCAGAAATGTTGCTGCCCAACAGGTTCATTAAGAAGGCCCAACCCTCTATGGCTAACAACACACAAGAACACACAAAAGGACACAAAGTGCTGGAGTAACTCAGCGGGTCAGACAGGAGAACATTGATTTGCCTATCCATGTTCTCCAGAGTTGCTGCCTGACCCGCTGAGTTGCTCCAGCACTTTGTGTCATTTTGTCTAAACCAGCACTTGTTTCTACACACAAAGGAACCACTTTCACTAGCAACTAGACTATTTCAGGACTCTCTCCATCAAACCATAAAGGTTGGTCATGATGCTCCTAACACATGTTTACACACTTGTCGCTTTACCTCCCCCTTGACTTAATTCAAGGACCCAAGCAGCCTTTCCAGGTGCGGCAGAGGTTCACCTGCACCTCCGCCAACCTCATCTATTGCATCCGCTGCTCTAGGTGTCAGCTGCTCTACATTGTGGAGACCAAGCGTAGACTTGGTGATCGCTTCACCCAACACCTCCGCTCGGTTCGCAATAACCAACCTGATCCCCCGGTGGCTCAGCACTTCAACTCCCCCTCCCATTCCAAATCCGACCTTTCTGTCCTGGGCCTCCTCCATGGCCAGAGTGAAGCCCACCGTAAATTGGCGGAGCAGTACCTCATATTTCGCTTGGGTAGTTTACACCCCAGCGGTGTGAACATTGACTTCTCCAATTTCAGGTAGTCCCTGCTTTCTCCTTCTTTCCCCTCCTCTTCCCAGCTCTCCCACAGCCCACTGTCTCCGCCTCTTCCTTTCTTCATGTTGAACGGTGTGGGCAAGAGGCCAAAGGGCCTGTTTTCACACTGTATCATTCTATGACTCTAATTTCTCTCCTTTGGAAAGGAGGAAAGCAATTGTGACATGTTTATACTCAGTCACCGATGGTTTTGCATAGGTAGAGTCAGTGAGTTCAAACGCATGGAAATTGGCCATTCAGCCCCCAGCGCATCCATGCTCATTTTTGGGCACCTAATTGCATTAATCCTTGCTTCGAGCACTCGGCCCAGAGCTTTCTATGTCTCAGCATTTTAAGTAGACATTTAGACAGTTCTTAAATGTTTCCAGCACTCTCTTGGTGTAGAGGTACTCACTACACTAAGAGAAAAATCTCCCTTTCAGATCCCCTCTTAATCTCTTATATTTATATAGCTTACTCTTAATCTATATACACTAGGTTAGACATCATACCCTTAATCTACTTAAATTGTATTTTCCCCTGATATGGGGAAATTTGCCTCCTGTCTACACTGTCTGTACCACTCATAATTTTATATACTGCATCTCAGTCACATCAATGATAACCTCTTTGTATTTCAGGTAAAACAGACCTAGCCTTTCCTATCTCTCCAAATAACTGAAATGCTCCCATCCCTGGCAATATCTTGGTGAATCTTCCATGCACCGTCACCAGCTAATACACTGTCAAATCATAATTCTGTAAGTCTAAAAAAGCAAACCATGCATGAAGACATGTTACATATTTCCGTGGGAGAAAAAGAAAAAAAGTTTTAGTTTAGTTTCGAGATACAGCGCGGAAACAGGCTCCTCGACGCACCAAGTCCGCACCGACCTGTGATCCCCGCATATTAACACTATCCTACACACACTAGGGGCAATTTACACATACACCAAGCCAATTAACCTACAAACCTCTACGTTTTTTGAATGTAGGAGCAAACAGAAGATTTCAGAGAAAACCCACACGGTCTCGGGAAGAACGTACAAACTCCGTACAGACAGCACCCATAATCGGTTGACTGTTTTGATAGGATCTCTGTATAAATCTTTATCTTACGGATGATCATTTTTCAGCCCGCACAGCACTGTCGAGGCTTCACCTGCGACAGGTAAAATTGCAAAATCAATGGTATGATTTTATGCTTACAGAATGTTTACAGAATATTTGTTCATACGGAATTCATACAGAATAAAACAGAATGTTTTATTCATTTATATATACAGTGGCTTGCAAAAGTATTCATACCCCTTGAACTTTTCCACATTTTGTCACGTTACAACCACAAATGTAAATGTATTTTATTGGGATTTTATGTGATAGACCAACACAAAGTGGTGCATAATTGTGAAGTGGAAGGAAAATGATACATGATTTCCAAATTTTATTACAAATAAAAAACTGAAAAGTGTGGTGTGCAAAAGTATTCAGCCCCCCTGAGTCAATACTTTGCAGAACCACCTTTCGCTGCAATTACAGCTGCAAGTCATTTGGGGTATGTCTCTACCAGCTTTGCACATCTAGAGACTGAAATTTTTGCCCATTCTTCTTTGCAAAATAGCTCAAGCTCAGTCAGATTGGATGGAGAGCATCTGTGAACAGCAATTTTCAAGTCTTGCCAGAGATTCTCAATTGGATTTAGGTCTGGACTTTGACTGGGCCATTCTAACACATGAATATGCTTTGATCTAAACCATTCCATTGTAGCTCTGGCTGTATGTTTAGGCTCATTGTCTTGCTGGAAAGTGAACCTCTGCCACAGTCTCAAGTCTTTTGCAGACTCTAACAGGCTTTCTTCCAAGATTGCCCTGTATGTGGCTCCATCCATCTTCCCATCAACTCTGACCAGCTTCCCTGTCCCTGCTGAAGAAAAGCATCCCCACAGCATGATGCTGCCACCACCATGTTTCACAGTGGGGATGGTGTGTTCAGGGTGATGTGCAGTGTTAGTTTTCCGCCACACATAGCGTTTTGCATTTAGGTTAAAAACTTTAACTTTGGTCTCATCAGACCAGAACATCTTCCTCCACATGTTTGCTGTGTCCCCCACATGGATTGTGACAAATTGCAAATGGGACTTCTTATGGCTTTGTTTCAACAATGGCTTTCTTCTTGCCACTCTTCCATAAAGACCCGATTTGTGGAGTGCACGACTAATAGTTGTCCTGTGGACAGATTCTCCCACCTGAGCTGTAGATCTCTGCAGCTCCACCAGAGTTACCATGGACCTCTTGGCTGCTTCTCTGATCAATGCTCTCCTTGCCCGGCCTGTCAGTTTAGGTGGACGGCCATGTCTTGGTAGGTTTGCAGTTGTGCCATACTCTTTCCATTTTCGGATGATGGATTGAACAGTGCTCCGTGAGATGTTCAAAGCATTTTTTTTTATAACCTAACCCTGCTTTAAACTTCTCCACACCTTTATCCCTGACCTGTCTGGTGTGTTCCTTGGGCTTCATGATGCTGTTTGTTCACTAATATTCTCTAACAAACCTCTGAGGCTTTCACAGAACAGTTATATTTATACTGAGATTAGATTACACACAAGTGGACTCTATTTACTAATTAGGTGACTTTCTGAAGGCAATTGGTTGCACTGGATTTTATTTAGGGGTATCAGAGTAAAGGGGGCTGAATACTTTTGCACGCCACACTTTTCAGGTTTTTATTTGTAATAAAATTTGAAAACCATGTATCATTTTCCTTCCACTTCACAATTATGCGCCACTTTGTGTTGGTCTATCACATAAAATCTCAATACATTTACATTTGTGGTTGTAACGTGACAAAATGTGGAAAAGTTCAAGGGGTATGAATACTTTTGTAAGCCACTGTAATTGGCACTCGCAAGACTTGACAGAAGCAAATTGTTTTCTAAATGTTGTCCATTATTCCCTTCTTTATTGTATGATCCCAAAATACAATACGAAGTTGTAGCTTGATTATATCATCTTCTAGTAAGACAAATCAGGAACTAATTCTTGGTCCAATGTATAAAAATTAGTGGGGAATACAGACCATATAGTGAATGTATTAATCTCCACAACTGAAGAGTGTGACAGTCCACCAGCAATGTAATGACCAAACATTTCCTTAAAAATATCCAGTTCTATTAGCGACAAATATTACAATACAATACAATACGGTTTTATTTGTCACATTGCACATAAAGTGCAAGTGAAATGAATTTTCCAGCAGCGGTACAATGATAAAGAACACCCAAGACACACTAAAAAATTAACATAACACATCCCACAAACAGCATCCGGTCCAGGTAAGTCCAAATCGGCTTCAGGTTGGTGTAGGCCGCAGACCGGCGGTCGAAGATTTAAAGTCCCCGCCGCACCGCAGCCAGAAGCACCGCAGACCGCAGGGCCGGCGGTCGAAGCTCCCCTCCAGGGGTGATGGTAAGTCCACGCCGGCCCGCGGTAGAAGTTGGCCGCGAGCCGACGGTCAGAGCTTCTTCTCCTCCCGGGTCTCCACGAGGGATCCCAGGCTCCGGACGCCGCCAGCTGGAGCTCTGCAGACTGCGGCTTCAGGATGCCGGCTGCCGCAGTCCAGCGAACGGAGCGCTCCCCTCCGGCAACGCCGGAGAGGGCTCGCCCACTCCGCGCCGTGAGTCCGCGCTGCACCCGCAGCTGAAGTTGAAGCCCCGGGCGCGTCTCCGGGAAAAGCCGACCAATCCTCGATGTTAGGCCGCAGAGGAGGCGACCTGGAAAAAGCCGTCTCTCTGTGGAGGAGGCGACCGAAACGGTTTCCTCCTCACCCCCCCACACCACCCCCCACACAAGACACACAAAGAAACATTAAAAACATACATTAAAACACACAAAAAAAATGTAAAAAGTTGAAAAGTTTAACACGCTGCTGACAGGGCTGCCACAATGGCTTGCAACCGACCAAAATGCAATTAATAAAGCAAGTTTTTGCTTCATATAAATTTAGTTTGCAGAGGGAAAATAATTCCACAAATTTGCAAACACATTTATTAGAATTGTAATGATGCTTACAGTTGGGGACAAATATGTTCTTTCCCCAAAACAATTTGTTGCTGCTTTCACAATTAATAGCAAGATATTAATCCAATCACAGAGCACAAGAAGAAGCCATTCAGCTCATTATGTTTGTGCTGATCTTTTTGAATGAACTCATTGATTGGAGCAGAGGATGGCTTTGGTCTGTTCAGATGTTGTTGGTGTGGATAAACAGACTGACTGAGGCGTTGTTGTACGGCAGCACACTGAAACTGGGGGAGTGAAAAGGAATGGAGTAGTATTGGAGTGCAGTATAAAAAAGGAGAATAGATATAGTGGAGACACAAGAGACAGCAGGTGCTGGAGTTTTGAGCAAAACATATACAGTGCTGGAGGACTCAGCAGGTTAAAGGCCTGTCCCACTTACACGACCTTGGCTCACAAATTACACAACCTCGTGGGCACCGTATGGCCGAGCGGTGCTGGTCGCACTTAGAAGCACGGAGTTGTGCGGGGTTAGTCCCGACATCGCGCGAGGCTCCGAAATTCTGGCAGTGGCCGAAATCTTTGCGCGCCAACGGCCAGTCGGCACGCAGGCGCATTGCGGTCGTACGCAACGTTTTGATGTCGTACGCAGCGTCTTGACGGTGTACACATAGAGCGTGACGTTGCACGATGACATCACCGCCCGGCGTGGCGTAGCGTGATGACGTCACTGCCCGACGCCCAAATACACTCGGCCCACCTCCTGCCCAGCTAATTGGTAAGCATGAAGCAAATGACGTCACGCGCAAACTTAGCGCGAACCTAGGTCGAACTTCACGTGAACTCCGCTTCCGTTTGGTCGTGCCAAACGCACGCAATCGCATGCAAGTGGGACAGGCCCTTTAGGCAGCAACTGTGGGGACAACGGATAGACAATGTTTCAGGCTAGGACCTTTCTTTAGTCTGAAGAATGATCCTGACCCAAAACATTCTCTTTCCATTCCTCCCACAGATGCTGTCTAATTCGCTGAGTCCCTTGAGCACTTTGTGTTTTGTTCAGGATAGAGCAGAGCTCTGCAACTACAAGCTAAACTCCTCAAGGCAGTGTTAAGCCTGCTGGATTTAAATATATCAGCTCAGAGCTGGTGTGACTTGGAGCAGGATGGAAACATCCAGTTGTATTCCATGTGGAAAGTTAGCACATAGGATAAAGAGAAAAGTTCTGCTTAATTAATATGAACAGTTAGTAACCAAATTCAGAATTAGAAGCACAAAGGCACTATTAACTGGATTCCTATTTGGGGCCATCCTACTGTTTGAGCCATTTACAAATTTGCAGAGGGAACACAAGGTCAAAGAACTGAATGCACTGTTCAAAAGACTGGTATGGGGGGGAAAGGGTTTCAATTCATGGAACACTGACACCAGTTTTGTGGAAAGAGGAAGGTATTTTGTTAGGATGGACCACTTAAAATTAGGCTGGGATTATTGACTTAATTGAAATAAGTGCAATAAGTGCAATACGTTTAACTGACAGCAAATTTAGAAAACTGAGGAGAAAAGGCAATGTTCTTACATTTGCAATAACATTGCAGGGTGCACTTCAGCCAACATTTTAGCCAGTTACCACATTTTACATCTATATACAATGAAAATTCATTGAAAACCATTGTTCTTCCCCTGTCAAAGTAAACATACAAAAGTATAGACAAAACAAACACTGGGGAATTGATTGTAGACAAAAATGCTGGAGAAACTCAGCGGGTGAGGCAGCATCAGACTGAAGGAGGGTTTTGGCCCGAAACGTTGCCTATTTCCTTCGCTCCATAGATGCTGCCTCACCCACTGAGTTTCTCCAGCATTTTTGTCTACCTTCGATTTTCCAGCATCTGCAGTTCCTTCTTAAACACTGGGGAATTGATTAATGTGCTGGCTGCCTGACAGATTGAGGATTAATCAGTTGCTTATCTATACTGGCATAGAGCTGTAACCATAGCTGTCTATCTTCTATGGTACATTTAAGGCACAGATCCGTCATGCATCCACAATTCCAATTAATCATGTTTTAACTAATTAATCAAGATGATAAGAAGGTCAATTATTTCATTAACTTTCTCTAATTCAGATCCTTTGCTTATACCCTGTATTCTGAATTGAGTACAGATCATTGCTTGACTGGAATTGGTTCAGAATAGCATAAGAGGAATCAGAATAATCGTGCCGTCAGATGAAATGCAAATGATTCATACTCAGCTCCGTGGATCTGCCAATTAAATGACATTTCTTGGGATGATGAATGATCTCACCAAGAAGCATCTATCTTTGGAAAGCTGAAGGAAACTCAGTTGATTCATAGAAACATACAAAATAGGTGCAGGGGGAGGTCATTCGGCCCTTCGAGCCAGCACCGCCATTCATTGTGATCATGGCTGATCGTCCCCTATCAATAACCGGTGCCTGCCTCCCCATATCATAGAAACATAGAAAATAGGCGCAGGAGTAGGCCATTCGGCCCTTCGAGCCTGCACCGCCATTCAATATAATCATGGCTGATCATCCAACTCAGTATCCCGTACCTGCCTTCTCTCCATACCCCCTGATCCCTCTAGCCACAAGGGCCACATCTAACTCCCTCTTAAATATAGCCAATGAACTGGCCTTAACTACCCTCTGTGGCAGAGAATTCCAGAGACTCACCACTGTGTGAAAAATGTTTATCTCATCTCGGTCCTAAAAGATTTCCCCCTTATCCTTAAACTGTGACCCCTTGTTCTGGACTTCCCCAACATCGGGAGCAATCTACCTGCATCTAGCCTGTCCAACCCCTTAAATATTTTGTAAGTTTCTATAAGATCCCCCCTAATCTTCTAAATTCTAGCGAGTACAAGCCGAGTCTATCCAGTCTTTCTTCATATGAAAGTCCTGACATCCCAGGAATCAGTCTGGTGAACCTTCTCTGTACTCCCTCTATGGCAAGAATGTATTTCCTCAGATTTGGAGACCAAAACTGTACGCAATACTCCAGGTGTGGTCTCACCAAGACCCTGTACAACTGCAGTAGAACCTCCCTGCTCCTATACTCAAATCCTTTTGCTATAAATACAACATACCATTCGCTTTCTTCACTGCCTGCTGCACCTGCATGCCTACTTTCAATGACTGGTGTACCATGACACCCAGCTCTCGTTGCATCTCCCCTTTTCCTAATCGGCCACCATTCAGATAATCCCTTGACTCCACTAGCCCCTAGAGCTCTATTTAACTCTCAAATCCATCCAGTGACTTGGCCTCCACTGCCCTCTGTGGCAGGGAATTCCATAAATTCACAACTCTCTGGGTGAAAGCGTTTTTTCTCACCTCAGTCTTAAATGACCTCCCATTTATTCTAAGACTGCGGCCCCTGGTTCTGGACTCGCCCAACATTGGGAATTTATTTCCTGCATCTAGCTTGTCCAGTCCTTATATAATTTAATATGTTTCTATAAGATACCCCCTCATCCTTCTAAACTCCAGTGATTACATGCCTAGTCTTTTCAATCTTTCCTCATATGACAGTCCCGCCATCCCAGGGATCAATCTTGTGAACCTACGCTGCACTGCCTCAATTACAAGGATGTCCTTCTTCAAATTAGGAGACCAAAATTATGCACCATACTCCAGATGTGGTCTCACCAGAGCCCTATACAACTGCAGAAGAACCTCTTTACTCCTATACTGAAATTCTCTTGTTATGAAGGCCAATATTCCATTAGCTTTCTTCACTGCCTGCTGTACTTGTAAGCCAACTTTCCGTGACCGGTGTACAAGGAGGCACAGGTCTCGCTGCACCTCCCCTTTACCTAACCTAACCCCATTGAGATAATAATCTACCCCTGTTTTTGCCGCCAAAGTGGATAACCTCACATTTATCTATATTATACTGTATCTGCCACGCATCTGCCCACTCACTCAACCTGTCCAGGTCACCCTGCAGCCTCCTAACATCCTCTTCACAGTTCACACTGCCACCCAGCTTTGTGTCATCCGCAAACTTGCTAGTGTTGCTCCCAATTCCCTCTTCCAAATCATTAATATATATGGTAAACAGTTGCGGCCTCAACACCGAGCCTTGCGGCACTCTACTCGCCACTGCCTGCCATGCTGAAAAGGACCCGTTCACTCCTACTCTTTGCTTCCGGTCTGCCAACCAATTTTCTATCCATGTCAACACCCTACCCCCAATACCATGTGCTCCAATTTTAGTCACCAGTCTCCCGTGCGGGACCTTATCAAAGGCTTTCTGAAAGTCTAGATACACTACATCCACTGGAACCCCTTCATCCTTTTTACTTGTCACATCCTCAAAAAATTCCAGAAGATTAGTCAAGCATGATTTCCCTTTCATAAATCCATGTTGACTTGGACTAATCCTTTTACTGCTATCCAAATGCCCCATTATTAGCTCTTTAATAATTGACTTCAGCATCTTTCCCACCACCGAAGTCAGGATAACTGGTCTGTAATTCCCTGTTTTCTCTCTCGCTCCTTTCTTGAAAAGTGGGATAACATTAGCCATCCTCCAATCCACAGGAACTGATCCTGAATCTATTGAACATTGGAAAATGATCACCAATGCGTCCACTATTTCTAGAGCCACCTCCCTGAGGACCCTGGGATGCAGACCATCAGGCCCAGGGGATTTATCATCCTTCAGTCCCATTAGCCTACCCAATACTATTTCTCGCCTAATGAAAATTTCTTTCAGTTCCTCTACCCCCTTAGATCCTCTGTCCTCCAGTACATCTGGGAGATCGTTTGTGTCTTCTTTAGTGAAGACAGATCCGAAATACCTATTTAACTCTTCTGCCATTTCCTTGTTGCCCATAATAATTTCACCCGTGTCTGCCTTCAAGGGACCCACATTTGACTTTGCTACTCTTTTTCCCTTAACATATCTAAAGAAGCTTTTACTGTCCTGCTTTATATTCATGGCCAGCTTTCCTTCGTACTTCATCCTTTCAGCCCATATTGCCAGTTTTGTTTCCATCTGTTGTCCTATGAAAGTTTCCCAATCCTCCGGCTTCTGGCTACTCTTTGCTGTGTTATACATCTTTTCTTTTAATTTTATTCTAACCCTAACTTCTCTTGTCAGCCACGGTTGCCACCTACTCTCCTTAGAATCTTTCTTCCTTTTTGGAATGAAATGATCCTGCATCTTCCGGATTATGCCCAGAAATTCCTGCCATTGCTGTTCCACCATCATTCCTGCTAGGATCCCTTTCCAGTCTACCTTGGCCAGTGCCCCTCTCATGCATTCATAGTCCCCTTTGTTCAACTGCATTATGGACACTTCCGATTTAACCTTCTCCTTCTCAAATTGCAGATTACAACTAATCATATTATGATCATTACCACCAAGTGGTTCCTTTACCTTGAGTTCTCTTATCATATCTGGTTCATTGGACAACACCAAATCCAGAATTGCCTTTTCTCTGGTCGGCTCCATTACAAGCTGCTCTAAGAATCCATCTCGGAGGCATTCTACAAACTCTCTTTCTTGGAGTCCTGAACCAACCTGATTTTCCCAGTCTACCTGCATATTGAAATCCCCCATCACCATAGTGGCATTACCTTTGTTACATGCCAGTTTTAACTCCTGCTGCAACTTGCACCCTACATCCGGGCTACTATATGGGGGTCTGTAGATAACACCAATTAGTGTCTTCTTGCCTTTACAATTTCTCAACTCAATCCACAGTGACTCTACCTCGTCAGTCCCTATGTCTTCCCTCGCAAGGGACTGAATTCCATCCCTCACCAGCAGAGCTCCTCTGCCCACCTGCCTGTCCTTTCTATAGGATGTATAACCCTGAATATTAAGTTCCCAGGCCCGATCCTCCTGCAGTCACATCTCAGTAATCCCACAATGTCATATCTACCAACCTCTAACTGAGCCTCAAGCTCATCTACTTTACTTCTTATACTTTGCGCATTCACATACAATACTTTTAATTCCTTACGCATCTCACCTTTCACATCAATCCCTATTACACTTGGCCATACTCTCCTATCCCTTTGTGAGCTTCTTTTCCCATTAATTCTGGGGTCATTAACTATCCCTTTACTCTCTTTCAGCCATCAATTATTACCAGTGGTGACCAAATTGTCTGCAGTCCTTAATACATGTGATTAATTACTTCTAAATTGATAGCAAGGACTGGCTGGTGCCAGAGTGATAGAACCAAAAATTAATAAGAGGTTTGAACCTGAAGCTTGCCATGGCTGGCCATGTAAGGTCACTGAATAATTGAGAAACTTCCGTGCGCTCATGCTAAGCAGTTTACTAAAATGCAGTGAATCCACCTGAACCACTTCAATCCCCAACATGATGCAACAAATTGGGTGGCCCTTACAGCTTTTATTATTTTAACTGTCAGAAAACTTCAGCTACTATTGACTGCAGCCAATGTGCAGCCAAGGCACCTGTCTTCAGACTGCAGTTTGCCTTTAGCATTTTGCAATATTGATGCCCTGTTTTTCACAGTTCTGCCAAATAGCAGCATGGGTAGAACTGTGGACTTGAGGGCAGCACAGTGGCGCAGTGGGAGTGTTGCTGCCTTACAGCGCAAGAGATCTGGGTTTGATCCTGACTATGGGTGCTGTCTGTACGGAGTTTGTACGTTCTCCCCATGACCTGCGTGGGTTTTCTCTGGGTGCTCCAGTTTCCTCCCACACTCCAAAGGTGTACAGGTTTGTAGGATAATTGGCTTCTGTAAAATTATAAATTGTCCCTTGTGCATGTAGTGCATGGAGATCACTGGTCGGCGTGGACTCGGTGGGCCACGGGGCCTGTTTCCACGCAGCATCTCTAAAAACTAAAAAACTGCCTCATCAATTTTAAACGGGGAGCAGTGGCTCTTGGTGTCATCATTGTGTTCACATGATTAGAAGTATGGCATTCGCTCTGGGCCTGAGAAAGGACTTAAACCAAATTTGACATGGTTTTGTTGGTATTGTTGTCCAAAATCTCACTAGATGCTCTCAGTGTGCTTGTTACAATTGTTTGACCGACAAAAAACAAAATATAGCTGAACTCTTGTGCTTCATAATCAAACCAATAGTCCAGTAACACTTTATATTTTTCATGAAGTATTCGTTCAAAATCCTTCTGACTTTAGCTGTTGCAACGTCTTCAATGGGGAACACGGTGGTGCAGTGGTAGAGTTGCTGCCTTACAGCACCAGAGACCTGGGTCTCTGACTATCGGTGCTGTCTGTACGGAGTTTGTACCTTTTCCCCGTGACTGCGAGGGTTTTTTCCCAGGTGCTCCGGTTTCCGCCCACACTCCAAAGACGTACAGATTTGTAGGTTAGTTAGCTTCGAGTAAAACATTGTTAATTGTCCCTAGTGTGTAGATTAGTGCTAGTGTACGGGGATCATTCGTTGCCACGGCTCGGTGAGCCAAAATGCCTGTTTCTGTGCTGCATCTCTCAACTAAACTAAACAATTAAGATAAGTAATTCATTATCTGGGTTATGACTTACAGGCAACAATGAGATGTGTTACTCTGGTCTGGCCCAAACTAAAGTGGTGAGGGCCTACCTAATGTAGTGGTGGCACATGGAGGGGTAGCAGCATAAACACACCCATGAAATGGCAGAACAAATGTTAACAGTTAGATGAACCAGACTCGCATGCATTGCCATCTGTCAAAGTTGGCAAGATCAACAAATGCTTCTCCGGATGCTCACAAATCACTCGATAAGTATTAAAATCAATCCATCCAAGAATTATGAAATGTATTAAAACATATTATTTAAAAACACATTTGATCAATTAAAAGTAAACTCGCTTCCAAAAATTCTTACCTTTCTCCTCCAGAGCCATTTTTCTCCATTAAAATGAATGGGCTCTCAGCACCTGTGCCAGAGCTAATTGATTCATGTGCAGCATAACTGCTGGAGAATTGCAACAAGAATGAGCTCCAGCAATCGACGCCAACATCAGCACACAGATGAGAAATTATTGGCAGACTTCAGAGGACAAAATCAATCAGGACTTCCACATTCACAAATTACATTGAACTTCAAGCACATTTATGCAGATTTCTAGTAATTTCCCAGCAAGTTCAAATATATTATTTGTAAGTATCGTGAGCTAATCTTTCTGGGCAAGAAATCAGATAATGTTGGAAAAAATGCATTAAAATAATGATGCATGATTAATTTCCCCACTTGACCCAGTGCAGTAGGCATGTAAAATTCCTGCTCTCACCATTATTGTATGCTAATAGCATCCGCTGGCACAGGCCACATTGTTTCCAAATCCTCGCTTATTCATGGGATCTGGTTTCTGTGTTGTTGGTGGTAGCTCGGTCTGATTGAGCCGGCACGTCTTAAAGAGAAAGTCTCTGTATTGAACATGTCGAAGCTTTAGGAAATGTCCTTCATTTTCAGACACAGCTTTGAATGCGTTGTTGGACAAGGCAGATTGTGATTCAGGAGTCCAGGAATCTTCTGATGTCTATTATGAAGAATGGAAGGTGGTAGAATAATCATTTGCAATCCATATTCTCACATTTCGTTAACCCCCACCTGAGCCTCCAACATCCCAGATCTGAATCCAAATGGTCATTGCTGTGGAATCCATGCATCTTAATCTTCTCGATCCTACCATGGAGGACTTTATCAAATGCCTTACTAAAATCCATGTAGACAGTATCCATTGCTGTACTAATGTTGATCACCTTCATATCCTCCTCAGAAAACTTAATCTAGCTTGTAAAACATGACTTGCCATGGACAAACCCATGCTGACTGTGCCTAATTAACCCATCCTCTTCCAAATGGGAGTAAATTCTAACTCGAAGAATCATAGAAACATAGACATAGAAATATTGAAACATTGAAAATAGATGCAGGAGGAGGCCATTTGGCCCTTCGAGCCAGCACCGCCATTCATTGTCATCATGGCTGATCTTCCCCTGTCAATAACCCATGCCTGCCTTCTCCCCATATCCCTTGACTCCACTAGCTCCTAGCGCTCTATCTAACTCTCTCTTAAATCCATCCAGTGACTTGGCCTCCTCTGCCCTCTGTGGCAGGGAATTCCATAAATTCACAACTCTTTGGGTGAAAACGTTTTTTCTCACCTCAGTCTTAAATTACCTCCACTTTATTCTAAGACTGAGGCCCCTGGTTCTGGACTCGCCCAACATTGGGAACATTTTTCCTGCATCTAGCTTGTCCAGTCCTTATATAATTTTATATGTTTCTATAAGATCCCACCTCATCCTTCTAAACTCCAGTGAATACAAGACTAGTCTTTTCAATCTTTCCTCACATGACAGTCCCGCCATCCCAGGGATCAACCTCGTGAACCTACGCTGCACTGCCTCAATCACAAGGATGTCCTTCCTCAAATTAGGAGACCAAAACTGTACTCCAGATGTGGTCTCACCAGCGCCCTATACAACTGCAGAAGAACCTCTTTACTCCTACACTGAAATCCTCTTGTTATGAAGGCCAACATTCCATTAGCTTTCTTCGCTGCCTGCTGTACCTGTAAGCCAACTTTCAGTGACCGGTGTACAAGGACGCCCAGATCTCGCAGCACCTCGCCACTGCCTGCCATTCTGAAAAGGACCCTTTCACTCCCACTCTTTGCTTCCGGTCTGCCAACCAATTTTCTATCCATGTCAACACCATACCACCAATATCATGTGCTCTAATTTTAGTCACCAGTCTCCCGTGCGGGACCTTATCAAAGCTTTCTGAAAGTCTAGATACACTAATACACTGGAACCCCTTCATCCATTTATTTTTTAATTATGCTGTCCATTAATAGGCAATTTTTCACAAAAGTCTAGATACACTACATCCACTGGCTTCCCTTCATCCATTTTACTTGTCACATCCTCAAAAAATTCCAGAGGATTAGTCAGGCATGATTTTCCTTTCATAAATCCATGTTGACGGACTAATCCTTTTACTGCTATCCAAATGCCCCATTATTACCTCGTTAATAATTGACTCCAGCATCTTTCCCACCACCGAAGTCAGGCTAACTGGTCTGTAATTCCCCATTTTCTCTCTCGCTCCTTTCTTGAAAAGTGGGATAACATTAGCTATCCTCCAATCCACAGGAACTGATCCTGAATCTATTGGACATTGGAAAATGGTCACCAATGCATCCACTATTTCTAGAGTTACCTCCCTGAGGACCCTGGGATGCAGACCATCAGGTCCAAGGGATTATCATCCTTTAGTCCCATTAATCTGCCCAATACTATTTCTCGCCTAATGAAAATTTCTTTCAGTTCCTCTACCCCCTTAGATCCTCCGTCCTCCAGTACATCTGGGAGACTGTATCTTCCTTAGTGTTCCTCTCCATTGGCATTCCTCCCACTGACGTGAAGCTCTACTTAACTTCTTGAATGAAGGAACAACATTGGCTACTCCCCAGCACTCTAAAATCCTTGCCAGTTGCTAGATTAATGTCATTGGGACAATTGGAGATAGCCATTGTCTAGAACCTCTATTTTAGATTTTAGATAGATTTTCTTACTTGTCATTCAAATCTCAGAGAGGCTCGAACGAAATTATGTTTCTACAGAGCAATTCATAAAAAAAACACAAACAATTCAATTCACACAAACATCCATCACAGTGAATCTCCTCCTCACTGTGATGGAAGGCAAAGTTCTTCTCTCTCCCCCGCACCATTTCTCTCCCGATGTCGAAACCCCAGGCGGGCGGTGTTAAGTCCCATGGCCATTGAGGCCACGCCGGGCGATATACGGCCCCGCTCTAGGCCCAAAAGTCACAAAGTTAGAGCCCCCGGCGGGCGCTGGAATGTACCTCGGCCATTAAAGGCTCACCGGGCGATGTACGGCCACGCTCCGGGTCGTTCCAACCCCGCGACAAGCGCTGGAGAAGCTGTGTTGCGGGAGCTTCGGAGAGTGGTCTCCCACCTGGACCCGCGAGCTCCCGATATTCCGACAGTCCACCGGTAGTAAGCTGGAGCTGGAGCCCCGGAGTTGGGCCGCAGCTGGAGCTGGAGCTCCGGAGTCGGGCCGCAGCGGCGATCCACCACCGCTCCCCACACTCCGAGGCCGGCCAGCCCACGATGGTAAGTCCGCAGCTCCGCAGGCTCCGTGACTGCAGCCCCCAGGTCGTCCCAGTCGGAGACCGCTCCACGGTACTAGGCCCCAACGACAACGGAGACCAGACAGGGAAAAAGTCGGGTCTCCCGTGCAGGGAAGAGATTTTAAAAGTTTCCCGCTCCCCCCTCCACCCCCCACATATACACAGTTATAAACAGTACAAAAGATACACGAACAACTACATTTAACTAGACAAAAAATTAAAAAAAGACAGACAGGCTGTAGGGGCCGCTGCAACGTGAGTCGCGCCGCCGCACTTCCATCAGATACTATGGTGGAATTGTTACTTGTCTCAACGTGTATTTGTCATGGTAACTGACGTCATATTTAAATGTAATGGACACTCCCTTCTTTCCACAACCATACACAGTAGTGTCCAGACAAGGGAATACGGTGACAGTCCAATGGCCAGAAGGAGTCCAAAATGATAGAAACACATCGTATGTGAGAAAATATCACCATTGTGATAGTCCAGGGACACTGCAAACAGAAGTTGAGACTGTGGGGGATCAGACTCAAGGCTACCAAATTGAGGATCCAAGAATGCATGAGTCTCAGGAGGAGACTATTTAGAACCAGAATCGAGATGATGAACTGGTGGAACAGGACATGACAGATCAGAATCCAGTCCAGCGCAGACAGATGCAGAGGTCAGACCAAAATGTCAGAGATACGAGGTACGAGGACCATGAGATGTATTGACATGTGGAAATAATGCATTATCAATGTAACGAAGGGCATATCCTAAATGGTGTTGGAATGTTCAGTTTACAATGTAATGATGCTGATGTCCTTTTTGTTTGATAAGGGAGGGATGTCATGGTAACTGATGCCGTATTTAAATGTATCACGTGTTACTCTGTCAGAAAAGTCAGAGGACACATGTTGCCATGATGTAAAAATGAATGGCGGACAAATAATACAAAGTGTTTATGTTCAATGTACATTTATTACATTTGGATCAAGGCAAGGATCTGACAATATCCAGTAAGGACTCCCGTTGATTTCTCTAATTTCTCTAATACAGTAATCCCTGTATTCCCTCTCTCTCCACCCATCTCCCCCAGTTCCACTTTTCGCATCCGTGTATCCCTTCATTATCATTTTTTCCACAGCCAGTTATGGACAATAGATAAACACAAAAAGCTGGAGTAACTCAGTAGGACAGGCAGCAGCTCTGGAGAGAAGGAATGGGTGACGTTTCCGGTCGAGACCCTTCTGTCTGACAGATGCTGCCTGTCCCGCTGAGTTACTCCAGCTTTTTGTGTCTATCTTCAGTGTAAACCAGCATCTGCAGTTCCTTCCTACACAACAATGGACCATTGTGGACTCCACCTTTCCTTGGTCATCGGTTCTGTCTCCAAATTGTTCTGAAACATTTCATACCTCTAGTTTCCCTCCCCGAGACTCGCAGTCTGAAGAAAAGTTTTGATGCGAAATGCCACCTATTCCTTTTCTCCAGAGATGTTATTGCACGGGTTATTGATAGCGGACGATCAGCCATGATCACAATGAATGGCGGTGCTGGCTCGAAGGGCCGAATGGCCTCTTCCTGCACCTATTTTCGATGTTTATATGTTGCTTGGCCCGCTGATTCACTCCAACATTTTGTGTCTATCCGCAGATATGGACTATTGCATTCACTGAGCTTCATTTATGTTGCCCAAGCATCCTAATAGAAGTGAAGAGGTACTAACCAAACTCTTGCATCGTGTCCGTGGCCTCCCACCATTACTTCCTCCTCATTCTACTTCTTCCTCTTCTTCTCCTTGCTTCGCAGCTGGAGTATGTTGGCCATTTTGAGAATAAGTGGAAACTTGATTGGGTTATTATTTTAATGAATGTAGTTAAGAGAAATAAGCATGACTCAACCTAAAATGTTTCATTCACTATATTAGAAAAGTTATACGGGGCAGCTGATAATGATTCAAATTACGGATATTAAGAAAATAGCTGGCATAACACAAAAACCCTTTATGAGAACTGCCTGATAAATCCAACTTCCATTTGCACCAGGAGATAGATAATCATTACTGTCCACATAATGGAGCGTTTAATTTGAATCCAAAAGTTGTGCTTAATTTAATGATTCTTGAACATTATTTTATGAATATTGCAGTATTTCAGTCAAATTATTGTTCCCTGAATGCACACTTAGGCATTAATTTTAACACTTGCAGATATGACTTCAAGTACATGGCAAAGATCAGACTTATTTTAACTTCGTTAATGGGGCATTACTCTGTGCATCATCACATTTCTCAAACACTTTCATAGTCACGTTATTGCTTGCCCTGTGTGCATAATTTCTGTGGGTCAAAGCAAATTTGAAATTACAGCAGTGCCTGCACACACCAGAAGATGGTCATCAGAGGATTAAGAAGAACATTTAACATTTTACAATGGAGCTGTGTAATAATGTTAATGGTTGGCATGTACAATATTTCCCAGGTAAATATTCACAGAGTCAAGCACTAAATATATAATGCACAGCACCCTGCTTCTGAAATTTGGTTCCAATGATTTTACTGCAACTACATTTTAAATTGAATGCCCAGGAGCGGAAAAGACTACAAAACATTGCCCAGTCCATCATCGGCTCTGACCTCCCCACCATCGAAGGGATTTATAGGAGTCGCTGCCTCAAAAAGGCAGCCAACATCATCAGAAACCCACACAATCCTGGCCACACACTCATTTCATCCCTGCCATCGGGAAGAAGGTACAGGAGCCTGAAAACTGGAACGTCCAGGTTCAGGATCAGCTTCTTCCCTACAGCCATCAGATTATTAAACACTACAACCTCAAATAAGCTCTGAACTTTCAATAGCATTATTATTATTATTATTATTATTATTATTATTATTATTATTATTATTGCACTACTATTGGGGTTTTTTAGGATAGATAGATAGATAGATAGATAGATAGATAGATAGATAGATAGATAGATAGATAGATAGATAGATAGATAGATAGATAGATAGATAGATAGATAGATAGATAGATAGATAGATAGATAGATGTGTATATCTATATATGGACTGATGGGACTGAAGGCTGATAAATCCCCAGGGCCTGATGGTCTGCATACCAGAGTACTTAAGGAAGTGGCTCTAGAAATCGTGGATGTATTGGTGATAATTTTCCAATGTTCTATAGACTCAGGATCAGTTCCTGTGGATTGGAGGGTAGCTAATGTTGTCCCACCTTTTAAGAAAGGCGGGTGAGAGAAAACAGGAAATTATTGACCAGTTAGCCTGACATCGGTGGTGGGGAAGATGCTGGAGTCAATTATAAAAGATGAGATAGCCGCACATTTGGATAGCAGTAACACGATCGGTCCGAGTCAGCATGGATTTATGAAGGGGAAATCATGCTTGACTAATCTTCTGGAATTTTTTTAAGATGTAACTAGGAAAATGGACAAGGGAGAGCCAGCGGATGTAGTGTACCTGGACTTTCAGAAAGCATTTGATAAGTTCCCACATAGAAGATTAGTGGGCAAAATTAGGGCACATGGTATTGGGGGTAGAGTGCTGACATGGATAAAGAAGTGGTTGGTAGACAGGAAAAAAAGAGTAGGGATTAACGGGTCCCTTTCAGAATGGCAGTCAGTGACTAGTGGGGTACCGCAAGGCTCGGTGCTGGGACGGCAGCTAATTACAATATACATCAACGATTTGGATGAAGGGATTCAAAGTAACATTAGCAAATTTGCAGATGACACAAAGCTGGGTGGCAATGTGAACTGTGAGGAGGATGCTATGAGAATGCAGGGTGACTTGGACAGGTTGGGGGAGTGGGCAGATGCATGGCAGATGAAGTTTAATGCAGATAAATGTGAGGTTATCCACTTTGGTTGCGAAAACAGGAAGGCAGATTACTATCTAAATGGCATGAAGTTGGGAAAAGGGGAAGTACAATGGGATCTGGGGGTCCTTGTACATCAGTCTATGAAAGTAAGCATGCAGGTACAGCAGGCAGTGAAGAAAGCGAATGGCATGTTAGCCTTTATAACAAAAGGAATCGAATATAGGAGCAAAGAGGTCCTTCTGCAGTGTACAGAGCCCTAGTGAGACCACACCTGGAGTATTGTGTGCAGTTTTGATCCCCTAATATGAGAAAGGACATTTCTTGCTATTGTGTGAGTGCAGCATAGGTTTACAAGGTTAATTCCCGGGATGGCGGGACTGTCATATGCTGAGAGAATGGAGCAGCTGGGCTTGTACACTCTGGAGTTTAGAAGGATGAGAGGGAATCTCATTGAAACATATGATTGTTAAGGGTTTGGACACGCTAGAGGCCGGAAACATGTTCCTGATGTTGGGGGAGTCTAGAACTAGGGGCCACAGTTTAAGAATAAGGAGTAAGTCATTTAGAATGGAGATGAGGAAACACTTTTTCTCACAGAGAGTGGTGAGTCTGTGAAATATTCTCTGCCTCAGAGGGCGGTAGAGGCCGGTTCTCTGAATGCTCTAGATAGCGCTCTTAAAAATAGCGGAGTCAGGGGATATGGGGAGAAGGCAGGAACGGGGTACTAATTGGGGATGATCAGCCACAATCACATTGAATGGTGGTGCTGGCTCGAAGGGCCGAATGGCCTACTACTGCACCTATTCTCTATTGAAACAGTCAGTGCCCAGATTATCTTCTTTCTCAGAGTTTTAACATTTTTATTTTTATTTTATGTCATAATGTTTCATACATATTGGCTACATGATTTTATAATTTGCAGTTACTGTAGTTCATGATTTTGATTTGTATTGAAGATGCTTCTACTGAAACAAGATAATGCAGAATAGTCTCAAAAAAGAGAATCTGAAATGTGACATGGATAGTTTGACATCCTTTCCTCTTCCAGCCTGGAAGTAGTATAACTTTGCGCAGTATGATTCTAATGAAAGCAAAGCAGAGCCACAAACTGGGCATAGTTTAGTAACAGAATGAACAGATAATCCTATTATTCAAGGCCAAGCAACTACTTGGTATACATGTAAATAAAGGGTGAGGGAAGTATGCAATACTCAGATGTGACTGGGATTACTACATTTAAAGGGACTGTGCATGCATGACTGTGGAATTGGAAAGTTAAATGAACAAAAGCTTCTAACCTCAATATTTTGGAATTCTCAGTTTCAATCTGCTGACACTATCATGGAATAATATATCTTATTTGGCAAACTTATTTTTTTCTGTGATGACATTGGACATTTACATATGGGCAATGTAGAATTTACCATAAATATTCATGTCATAAATTGTAATACATTAAGAAGTTAGTAAAAAAATTACTGATTTATATTGATATTACTTTCACCAGAATTGAAAATCTAACATGGGCAGGACCTACACAGTCAATGGTAGGGCTCAGGTGAGCCTTATGGATCAGATACATCGTTCCTTGAAGGTGGCGTCACAGATAGATAGGGTGGTCAAAAAGGCCTATGGAACATTGGCCTTCATCAGTTAGAGTATTGAGTGTAGTTGGGAGGTCATGTTGTAGTTATATAAGACTTTGGTGAAGCTACACTTATCGTATTCTATTCTGGGCACCATGGGAGGTGTTGTCAAGTTGGAAAAGGTACAGAGAAGATTAACGAGGATGTTGCCAGGACTCGGGTGTCTGATGGAGAGGTTGAGCAGGCTGGGACTCTATTCCTTAGAGTGGATATAGCCCAAATGCAGGCAAGTGGGATAAGTATAGATGAGACATGTTGGTCGGTGTGGGTGAGTTGGGCTGAAGGGCCTGATTCCACGCTGTATGACTCTCTGATTATGACTTTAAAATAGCATCAATTAAGGTAAACAGATATAACATTAAGAAAGAGTGAGAACAACATATTATGGAAACAGTTAAAGTCTGCAACCTATAAAATGTGCCATGACCCAGATGAAACCATCAATCAAATAGATTATCTTTCAACAAACAAATCTGGTAACATATGGCCTAATGTAGATCTTTAAGGCATTTCATTGTGCCCAATGTTGTAAAATGTCACTGTTCAATTATTGAGTAATTTCTGAATATGCTGCTGGGCAAGTAATATTTTATAGAGGAATGTAATATTCCTGAGCAAAAATTTGAAAATTAGATGTTAGTGTCACAAAATAATTGTATGAAATGCAGGGAGGTTATTCTAAGCTGCCTTCTTGTCTCTCACATAACATTGATAATTACATGATTTACTGGAATCATCAAGGATTCTGTGTCGCTTATTGTAGGTTCACAATGACAGGGCAAGAGAAGCGCAAATAAATTTACCATCATTGGCCCTACAGGCACAGAAAATATAATTTAGAAAGCTAATTACCAATTAGTTCCCAAATCAAGATCAGTAACACAGAATGCATGTATATGTTGACACGATCTGTTCACACAGAACATTAAAAAATAAACTGCAGACGTTGGAAATCTGAAGAAAAACGGAACATTCTGGAAAAACTCAGCAAGTCTGATGAAAGAGAAATAGTGTGCATTTCATTTCTGGGGGCCTTCATCTGCCTGCCGCCTGGCCTGGCCTGACCTGCAGAATATTTCCAGCATTTTCTGTTTTTCTTTTCACAAAGAATTATTGATGGAAATGTCCTCATCCTAGATACCAATGTCGAATGCTACTTACCCATAAAATCGGAAAGGATTGAAGACATTTATTTTTCAATGATATCAGTTTTGGCACAGTAACTGTCTCTCAATTGACAATAGTCATGATAGACAAATGTTCTGTGGTGGATATGTAACATCTTGCAGGGACCAGACATGGAATAACTTATCCAGGCAAGCAGACAGCATAGTGCAGAATGTTTTATCTTCATTTAGAAAACTCGCTGACAAACCTTTAGAATGATTTTTATCTGCTACCGTTAGATCCAAGTACATAATTCAAGGACATAAATCCCATTTTACATGGCAATTATGTTACAAGGCAGGGGGTGGAGAGAGTGCCTGGTGACTGAGAGAAAATAGAAATTAAGAAGTAGGCTTTTACGCTGGCCCTTCACTTCCCCCCTCGCCATCATTTAGAGACTTAAACATGGGTGAGGCAGAGATTTACTTGCACTTCCTCTGACCTGGTCCGTTGCATTTAATGCCTGTGATGTGGTCTCCTTTGCATTGGTGAAATTGAGCTTTCACGAGGGTTGCGGAGTACCTGCGTTCTGTCTGCAAAGGCCATCTAGTGCTTTCAGTTGCATGTCATTTTAAGTCTTCTTCCCATTCTCACACCAGTCTATCGATCTTCTCTGTGGCTATGGAGAGGCCAAACACAAATCCCACAACATAAATCGTATAACATCCCACATTCCACTTGAATAACTTATACTCCAATGTTGTGAACATTAAATTTTCAATTTCCAGGTACACACACCTGGTGTTCTCCTTAGCACTGCTACTTGTCTGTCCAGTTAGTGTTTGGTTTTCCTTTTTCCATCCCTCCTATCCCACCTACCCACCTAGTACTGGTTCTATTTATCATCATCTCCTCCCCATCTGGTTAAAAGTATCACCCACCAGCCTCTGTTCCACCCACCCCCATCTACCTCCATCCCCACCCCATGTATTTCTATATACTGGCAATATTTTCTGATCGCTCACTCCTGATGCAGGCTCTCATCTTAAAATGTCAATTTCCACCATGTGCCTCCACAGATGGCCAACTGATTTTTCCGGCATTTTGAATTGGTTCTATATTCCCAGTATTTATGAGATATTACTAAGATACAATGCAAGGCTCCACTTGCGGGCTGTGACTATCCGTTCATGTTGGTTGAGTCTGCAATGTATTGGGTTCTTCCCGTAGCTGCAATGTGGAGCAAGGTCAATTCCTTGGTCATAGAGAATGCTCATTTGGACTTAAACCATGAAGGGAACACCTCCAGTTTAAATTCTATTTGGAATATTTTGGAGGACCAAGAACCAAGAACAGGAACCAAGAACCAAGGAACAATGTTGTTGGTGTTAAATCTCAAAAGTGGCTGAATATTATAGGCAAAGATACTAAGTTAACAGCATGCGACTTCCTTTTGATAATAACAACTCCACCAACCTAATAATATAAATGAAGATAACAGATAATGTACTTGAGTCACATACATACATCACAGGACAGCCAAAATTGATCCTTTACTGTCACTCAATGTCTGATGCTTCCTTTATGTAAGATTAAATATAGCTTTCTGCAGTTTTCTAATCTAATTTAAAATGATAAATACATTGTGCCAGATAACATTGGATCTACACCATATCAAAATACTGCAGGTGCTCAAAATTTGAATGGAAAACTGGTAATGCTGGTAGTACTCAACATATCAGGCAGTGTGTGTGCAGAGAGAGGGTGCAAACGAATGGTTTATTTTGAGAACATGTTATTCACCCAAACATAAACTCTTCTCTGTAGATGACAACTGCTCAGCCCAAGGCCACAAGAATTTGCAAAGAGTTATCCATCACAAAAACCAGCCTCTCACACACTGACTTAACTCATCACTTAACACTACCTCTGGTAATCAGCCAACACAATCAATGACACACTGGCCATTCTCTTTCCTCCTGTTCCTATCGCAAAGAAGATTCGAAAGTTTGAAAGCACGAGATTCAAGAACAGCTTCTTCCCCAACTGTTATTAGACTCTTGAACGGACCATTCATGGCTGAGGATGAATTTCCAATCTCCCAATCTATCTCATTGCGTCCTTTGTTTAATCTGCATTTTCTCTGTAGCTGTAAAACTGTTGTAGCTGTATTCTGATTTATTTTTCTCTCTTACGCTAACTTAATGGTATGATTTGCCATTTTATCACGCAAAACAAATGTTTTCACTGTATCTTGGTACACGTGACAATAATAAACCATTACCAATACCAATACCAGATGCTGTCTGAGCTGGATTTTCTGTATTTAGTTTCAATGTTGTCGACACATCAGCACAAGTGGTTCCATGAGCCACTGTTGGTCAATCAGACTGTTTGGAAATGGTAATAATCTAATTCTCTACAGCATTTGCTAAAAGCCATGGAATTTCATATGATCACTTTAATTAAATGTCAGCTCACATTGTGGGGTTTAAAAATAGTTATATCAACTGTTCATGAGTCAAAGGTGGTTCTTTCTGGATACTGAAAGCAACAAGTATTTAACTTGTGTAACCCAATAAGGCAAGAGAGAGTTAACTCTGGAGCTGAAGTACAGCTTTGGAGAACTAAGAAACAGATTACTTTGCATGCAGGAATGCAAATAGCTTGGATTGCTCATGTATGTCTAACTGTTGGTTGATTTATGACCTGTTTCTTTACTGTTCTCACTGCTACGTGGTCTCATATCCAGTCACCCAACACCCATTTGCTGAATGCTGCTAAAGGCAGCAGCAGCAGCAGCAGCAACAGAGTAAGATCATTACTCGTTGACATGATATAAATTACAGAGTCCAGTGGGATTCTGTAGTTACCTGATTTATGTTGTTAGAACAGATGGGATTTTGAGCAAGGGAAGGGTCAGTAATAATGAGGTCAGTGGGAGTTTTAACTTTTTGTGGCTGATGTAATCATTTTTTACACTGAAAATACCTGATGAGCATTTGATGGCACTGGGCCTGTAAGTCACTGGAGTTGACAAGGATGAGGAGGGACCTCATTGAAACTTATCGAATAGTGAAAGGCTTTGATAGAGTGGATGTGGAGAGGATGTTTTCAACGGGGAGAGTCTAGGACTAGAGCCTCAGAAGGAGATGAGGAGGAATTTCTTTAAACAGAGTGTGGTGAATTTGTGATTTTTTTCCACAGAAGGCTGTGGAGGCCAAGTCATAGATATTTTTAAGGCAGAGATAGATAGATTTTACTTCGGAGTCACATGAGTGACTACACGAAGAATCCGGTACAGCCGTTGGTGCGTCATTACGTCAGACGCTTTGGTGTAGTCGGCCGGTTGGAGCAGCAGAGCTCCTCCAAGCGGTAAGTTTAAAATGGAAGGTAAGTTTTAAACTTTTTTCAGCAATTCATTTTCTGTAACAGCGGTTGGTGTTGCTCCATTAGTGATTTTGCAGAAGGTGAAAAAAGTGGCGGCGAGGCGGAGTGAAAAAGGTCGATGACCAAGAGAGTATTGTGAATGGAGGCCCGTCTAGCACACCTAGTCCGATGCCAGTTATAGAGCTAGCGACACCGGACCCGCTGCCTGTGAGCAGTGTAGCCATGCCAGTAGGGCGTAAGACCACTGGAAAGTCAGTTAGGCCCATTGACCCAGAGTCGGGCCTGGAGGCTGTAGCCTCTACAGCAGAGACCGTTTGCTCATGGCTCTCCCAAGTCGAGATTCTATTGCAGAGAATGCTCAATAGGGATCAACTCTGTGAGGAGGAGTGGTGCCCACGCCAGGCTAGTGGAGAGCCTGTGCTCGCAGCACCTTTAACAGGGCTGCAAGAATATCCTGCCTATGAGGAGGAAATTCAACCGGTGCAGTTTGCTGACACCGAATCAGTGGTGGGAGAGAGCAATAAGGGAGTATAGCTAGAAATTATCCCTAACATTGCAGAAAGGTTTGTTGTGCCTAGAGAGGCAGGAGAGCCAATTGGGGAAGAGTTGGCTACAGCAATACAGTATATGCTCTCCCACCAACTACAGGAGTTGGCCATGGATGAGGCGGCTAAAAAATATGAAGCCCCTATCAATTGTGGCTTACTTAGGTGACGATGGTCAACCATCAGATTTGGACACAGTTGGGGGTGTCAGCCAAGGCTCAGGAAATGAAATTTCAGAAGGTGCTCAAATTACTTTCAGCAGGGCTTACGGCTTTTGCCAAGATAATGGATACAGGGCATATGTCTGAAGCCCATCAGGATGCACTGGGACTCCTTTGTAGTGCTTTTTTCAAAATTAATAAATTAGAAGAACTGCTATAAGGCCGGTTATAAATCCCAATCTGGCGGCTATGTGCAAGCCGCCCACCCAATCTGTTATTTGGAGTAGATCTCGCTAAGCGAGTTAAAGAATGCCACGAGGATGCAAAAACTATGGGCCAGGTGGCAAACAGGGGAAGAGGATTTTTCCTTACCGACGGGTTACCAGTTCGGACGCAGGGGAAGGAACCAGCCATTCAGGTCTGCAATTTCGGAACTGGCAGGCTGCCACTGGTGTGAAGGAAAGGATGCCTTTTCCTACAAGGGGCTGGGGCCAACAAGCTCTGCAAGGACGTATGCAGGTGAGAAAAATGCCTCTTAAAGAGAATGAATTTGGAATGAAATTTTTGGAACTTTTACAAAACTATTTAACACAAAATTGAACCCCAATACAGAACTGATTATCTTTGGATCGATGGAAGAAGGAAGTAAACTAACTATATTCCAAGAAGCTCTTCTTAATTACAGTTTAATAACAGCAAAAAAAGTTAAATTCTGGAAAAATGCAACCACGCCAACGTTCAAAATGTGGATTTCAAATATGTCGGAAACGCTACATCTTTAAGACATGAGATTCCTCCTATTAGGCAAAGTAGACCAAATCTTTAAGACCTGGTCTCCTTTTATCAACTTTTTACAAGCATATGGTGCAACATAACACAACCTTAGAAATTAAATGGTTCAGAACCGGGTGACGGATGGGCAAAAATACGAAATAGGTATATCTCTCCTAATTTCTCTGTTCTCTACTTTCTCTTTTTCTTTCAATCTTTTTGGCTTTTCATCTCTGTTCTTTATTTCTTTCGCTATCTGTTTCTACTCGCATGCCTATCTATTCCGACATGCTTTATTTATTTTTTCTTTCACTGTTCTTTTATTATTAAATTAAAAATACGAAGTTGTACAAGAATGGTAATGTGTATGTATGTATTAGGTACTCAAGTATTGTACCACACTATTGTACTTACTTCTAACAAAATGAAAAAATAAAAGAAGAGAATGAATTAAGTCACATAGATGTTCAAATTTGGGGAAGATTACATTTGTTTCTCAAACAATGGCAGGAGTTAACATCAGATTAATTTATACTTAACAGTATTGAAGGGGTAAAAATTGAGTTTTACTCTAATGAGAGTCCACCAAATCAACATGTTCCAAGACGGAAACTTATATTTTCAGAAGAGGAAAATGTGCTCATACAAGCAGAAATTAATACATTACACAAGAAAGGGGTGATTGAGAAGTCAGTTTGTCAAAGTCATCAGTTTGTGTCAAGTATTTTTCCAAGGTCTAAAAAGACTGGCGGATGTAGAATTATCTTGGATCTGACGAGTTTGAACACATTTGGTTGCTATAGGCATTTCAAAATGGAAACTTGTTCCACGGCCAAACATCTTGTTTCCAAAGGGTGTTATATGACAAGCACTGATTTAAAGGATGCATATTATTCAGCGTCTATTCATGGTGATGATAGGAGGTATTTGAAATTTATCTGGATGACTCAGTTGTGGCAATTCAAAGCACTGCCTAATGGATTAACTTCAGTTCCTAGATTATTTACTAAATTGTTAAAACCTGTTCTAGCATTACTCAGAGCTCAGGGGCATGTGGTAATGGCATATCTAGACGATATTTTAATTGTTGGAAAGACTCATGCTGAAGCTGAGTCATCTGTTTCAATTGTTAAATTCACTTTTGAACGATTAGGGTTCGTCATTCATCCAGATAAATCCAAATTATCACCAGTTCAAATCATTGATAATTGGGATTTACCATTAATTCAAATCACATGTTGATAACTTTGCCTAGTGACAAATTACAACAGTTAATTGAGGATTGTGTTAATCTCCTTAGAGAACAACGACCTTCAATTAGACAAGTAGCCAGGTCGTTTGGAAAATTGGTGGCTGCTTTTCCAGCTGTGCAGCTTCTGCGTTATCAACAATTACAACAATCAAAAGAACAGGCACTGAGAACACAAGTGGGCCATTTTGACAGGCCTATGCAATTGTCAGCTGGGGCAATTTCCGACATTCAATGGTGGATTGTAAATGTTTCAAAAAGTTTTAGGAAGGTTTTGGTGGAACCACCTTCCATAATATTACAGACTGATGTAAGTGCGCTGGGTTGGGGTGCAACAGATATGTCTTCCAGTTGTGGAGGCAGATGGAATACTGATGAGACATCCCTTCTTCAATTAAGAGGGATGAATTATTTAGAGTTGTTGGGAACCTGGTATGGGCTTAAAGCTTATTGCTCTACCAGGAGGGACTTGCATGTGCAGGTTCAGATTGACAACACCGCAGCAGTGGCATATGTAAACCACATGGGTGGAGTAAAGTCATAGTCTTGTGATAGACTGGCTGATCAGATCTGGAGCTGGTGCATTGACCAAAATATCAGGCTTTCAGCAATATATTTGCCAGGTAGATTCAACACTGTAGCTGACACTAGGTCACACTAGTTCAATGATAACATAGAATGGATGTTAAATCAGGACATATTTAATCAAGTGATTGCTCAGTATGGAATGCCAGATATTGACTTGTTTGCATCTAGACTAAACCATCAGTTGCCCAGATATGTTTCGTGGGAACCAGATCCTGGTGCAGAAGCAGTGGATGCTTTCTTGCTGCATTAGGGTGGAATGTTTGTTTATGCATTCCCTCCATTCTGTCTCATCAGTAGATGCTTGCAAAAGATCAAGCAGGACTCCACTTCAGGAGTATTGGTAGTGCCGGATTGGCCTACACAACCATGGTTTCCTCTCGTATTACAAATGGCAAGTCAGCCTCACATGGTTATACCCAAGCATAAAAAGCTACTGGTAGATCCAGTAACTGGGGATCAACATCCTTAACATGCTTGTATTGATCTGTTAATTTGCAGATTTTAAGGAGGCCATACCTTGAGAGGACTGTCTGATCGTACTGTGGATGTTCTCATGTCGGCCTGCAGGGATAGTAACCAGAAGCAGTACATCACCTTGATAAGGAAGTGGGAGGAATTCTGTCTACACAGAATATTTAATATCAAACTGCAGAGATCACAGACGTATTGGAGTTCTTCTCCACTCTTTATTTTGATCAAAAATTAAGCTTTAGTGCGATCAAAGCCAGAAGTGCTTTGTCTTCTTATTTACCCATGAATTCACAGTTACATTCAGTTGGGACACATCCATTAGTTTCTCGATTTATGAAGGGAGTTTTCAATTCTAATCCTCCTAAACCCAGGTATGCCGGTATTTGGAATGTGCGTGAAGTTCTTATGCTTCTTCGCCAATGGGCTCTTGTTGCAAGCCTATCTCTAGCAAAATTAACCATGAAGGTGGTCATGCTTGCGCCGTTGGTTTCAGCCAAACGTGTGCAAACATTGCAAAAGCTACAGCTAGACCGAATGCATGTATCGGCAGATGTCATTAAATTTTATGTCTATGATTTGCTTAAACATAGTAGAATAGGCATGAGAGGATGTAAGATTGTGTTTTCAGCATACCCCACAGATGCTCGCCTGTGTGTAGTTTCACATTGATCTTGTTACATTGAGGTCACCAGAGCCCTACGAGGAACAGAGTCTGCATTATTTATTAGCCACAAAAAACCACACAGTAAGGTGTCGGTGCATACAATCTCAAGGTGGCTAAAGCAGGTTCTGGGAAGTGCTTTGATTGATACATAAATTCAAATCTCATTCCACCAGGGTGGCATCAACATCCACGGCAAGGGCGATGGATGTGCCTATAGACCATATCCTCGCGGCTGCAGGATGGTCCAGTGAGCTGACCTTTCAAAAGTTTTATCACAAGCCGATTTCAAGGGGTTTGTTATGGTTTTGTTTGTAAATAAACTGTTATTCATTTAACAAATGTTATTATTGATGCATTATTGATTGTTAACGACTTTTGAGTCAATCGATGCAGTGTGAACGCCGGATTTGGGTCTGCGGCATGAAATCACAGTGCTTTGAAGTCTTCACGTAGTCACTCACGTGACTGCGAAGCAAAATAGTTTTGATTAAACGAAAACTTACCAACTTGAAGTTTGATCTTTATTTTATGAGGAGTTGCGATGAGGGACTACGTGCCCTCCGCTCCCAACCCTCAGAGATCTCATCTGTTAGCTCTAGTTTTTGTTATCTTACCATTATACTTCAGTCATTGTTACCTGTGATTTCACTCCGCTGCCTTGAAGATGGACGCACCAACGGCTGTACGGGGTTCTTCACGTAGTCATCGCATCTCCTCATAAAATAAAGATCAAACTTCAAACTGGTAAGTTATCGTTTAATCTTACTATTCTTGATTAGTATTCCGGTTCCAATCGGCTGCTTCGCCTGCAGCAGGTTCATTGTTACAACTTTTGCTGTTTTTTTTAGTATGTTCAAAAGTATGTTTTAGTGTTTCTATAGATGTCTTGTGTGGGGGTTGGTGGGGGGAGTAGGGGGAAACCGTTTTCAGGCAGCTACCTTGACGGAGATGCGACATTCCCCCTTGTTGCTTCTTCGTCCCCCTCCTCTCGGCCTTACAGCTTGTTTGGTGCAGCCTTTCCCAGAGTCTGGCCCCAAGCTTCAGTGGCGGTGCGGCGGGGACTTTAACATCACGAACCCCCTTGCTGGGAGTCACCGGAGATGCGCTCCAACTGCTGGCCTGCGGCCTACAACATCCTGCAGCCTCGGTCTGTGGAGCTTCTGGCAGTAGGCGTGAAACGTACCTTCCATCGTGGAGCGGGCGATCCCTTGCCGGGATTCGCTAAAGAAGAGCTCTGACTGCCAGCCTGCGGCCTATAACATCTGGAAGCCACGGACTCCAGTAAGGAGGTGGCCAATTTGGGAGCTCCGGGCTGCGGGGTGTGCTCAACCTGTCCCGACGTCGGCGTTCCGACCATCCCGACCAGAGGGCTTGAACATCGGGCCGTCCGTAGCGGCGACTACAGAGGGTGAGGGCCCCGGCCACCGGTGAACAAGGGAGGAGGAGGAGGAGGAGGAGGAGGAGGACTGTCTGGAGTATTGCCTTCCACAACAGTGAAGAATGCTGTGGAGAATATCTGTGTTGAATTATGTTGTGTATTGTGTCCATTGTTTAATTGTAACGCTGCATGGTAAATTATATTTCACTGCACCTCATGGTGCATGTGACAAATACATTTGAACTTGAACTTGAGAATAGGTGTCAGGGGTTATGGGGAGAAGGCAGGAAAATGGGGATAGGAGGGAGAGATAGATCAGCCATGATTTAATGGCAGACTTGATGGGCCAAATGGCCTAATTCTGCTCCTATCACTTACAACCTTATGATGAGAGGTTTATTCAGTAATGTTATAGGCAAGGTAGCACGTAACTCATTTGGCGAGTATAGAAAAAATATTTTTTCTACATATCTTGTGAATCAGTTTTAGGACTTTATCAGATTGCTTCCAGAAGCTACAAGTGGGTAGGTGACATGCTTTGAGAAACAACATGAAATTCTTTAGGTCGAATTGTACCAATGTTCTCTTGCTAAGACAGAACTCCAAACTGTAACTGGTCAGCAAAGACATTGCAAAATCAGACCAATGTCACAACTATGAGTGCTTTTTACAATCTTTTTCTTTCCATTGCCCTGTAGAATTCATGTGTTAATAAGTATAACAGGTATGAATTATGTTATAATGATTATTATGATTTAAGCATTATTTTAGTCCATGTGCCTGTGATGCTGCTGCAAACAAGATTTTCATTTTACCTCACCATTTTTGCGCATTTGACACAAACTCAACTTGACTTAACTAACTCCCATCCAATATGGCAGCAATGTGATAAGGCAGAGGTTAGTGAGCATTTTATCAGGATGCATCACAGCTTGATTTGGGAACAGCTCCATCCAAGACCGCAAGAAATTGCAATTAATTGTGGATGCAGCCAAGACCATCACACAAACCAACCTCTATTGACTCAATTTATACCTCACGTTGCCTTGGCAAGGCCAGCTGCATAATCAACGACGAGTAACACCCTAGCCACTACCTCTTCTCCCCTCTCCCATCGGGCAAAAGGATGTTGCTGGCTTTACCTTGCACAAAACATTATTCCCTTATGTATCTATACACTGTATATGGTTTGATTGTAATCACGTATTGTCTTTCTGCTGACTAGTTAGCATGCAACAAAAAAGCTTTTCACTGTACCAACTGTACACGTGACAATAAACTAAACTGAAACTGAACTGAACTGTACTGAGAGGAAATAGTAAGATTAAATGAGAACTTACCAGTTTGAAGTTTGATCCTTATTTTATGAGGAGTTACATTGAGGGATTACGTGAAGAAGCCCCGCCAGGCGCATGCGCGTCGTACTTCAAAGCAGCGGCGCGAAAACACAGAAACAAATAGCCAAAGTAACATAGTAAGGCTCGTAGAAGACTAGAACTACCAGATGATCTCTTAGATTATGAGGGTGGGAGCGGAGGGCACGTAATCCCTCAACGAAACTCCTCATAAAATAAGGATCAAACTTCAAACCGGTAAGCTCATTTAATCTTACTATTTTACTTCGGAGTCACGTGAGTGACTACGTGAAGATTTCAAAGCTCTGTATTTTCATGCCGTTGACACAGTAGGGAATAAATAATATATTGAACATTGCTTCGAATTATTCAATAACTATTGTTAATAATAACAAAACAAGGAATAACCCATCTGCCCCAGGGGAAATTACAAACAATGATAGAAAACAAAGCAAATGAATTAAATGGAACCCAAAGCAGCATGCCCAAACCGTGGCACTGTCTGTACAGGTTTGTCAGAAAATTGAGAAAATGTTGCTTCTCGAGACCATCCTGCGGCCGCGAGGATTTGGTCTAGCGGCACGTCCTGAGCCTTCGCCACGGAGGTTGATACCGCCCTGGTGGAGTGAGAGTTAAAGACATGATTGCCAACTCCAGCATAATTGAGAACCTGTTTCAACCATCTAAAAATAGTTTGTGCTGACACTCTTTTATATGGCTTTTTGTGACTAATGAACAGTCCTGTCTCAGAACCTCTGAGACTCATTGTTACCTTAATATATTGGCTTAAGTGTTTAACTACATATAACATTTGGTCAACAGGATAGGCTTTAAACGTTACCTTGGTTTCAGCCATACCTGGTCTGCTTTGTTTGATTAAATCATAAACATAGAAGGCAATGTCATTTACAGACAAATGCATACAATCTATTCGTAACAATTGTAATGTTTGTACACGTTGTGCTGAACCAGCGCTATTAGCACAACCACAGTAAGATCTCTGCATAGATAATGAAGTAATTGGAGCTTATTGCCGAAGCATTGTGAGAACAAGACTGATATCCCAGATTTCTGTATATCGAGGTTTTGGAGGGTTTTTATTAAAAATTCCTCTCATAAATCGGGATACTAACGGATGAGACCTGATAAGATGTTGTTCTGAAGACTGCCCTAACTAAGAGGACAATGCAATCCGAGCACTGGTAATGGCACTATAACTCAGGTGCTCACTAAAATCCAACCTGGCAAGGAACTCCAACACATCACATATGCTTGCATTATTATAAGATATATTGGATTGTACACAGAACAGCTCGCATTTCTTTATGTGAACCATATATTGTTTTTTAGCGCTATTTCGCCAGCCTGCAGTGAGAACCTCCATGGCCCTGTTTCACAATCCAAGTCCTTGGAATTGTCTGGTCAGAACCTGCAGACCAACAATTAATACGGTCATGTAAAGGGTGACTTTCTCCTGTAACCGGATGCACCAACAAACTACTGCAGCTGGGAATCATCATGATTGGCTGAACCATCATTCGAAGCACTAATGGGAACGATGGTTGTGTTGGCCAATCTGGGACCACCAAAACGCCTGTGGCATAGTCACGCTCTATTGTGGTGAGGCATTTCGGGATGACAAAATGGAGGAATTGCATAAAAATTGAGTGCCCCCAATGTAACGAGAATGCATCCAAGGCAACTGCACCTGGATCTGGCTCCCATGAAACATATTTAGGCAAATGGTGATGTAATCTGGATGCAAACAGATCAATCTCTGGCAACCCAAATCAAGTGACAATTGTGTGACAAAGTTTAGAATTCAACATCCATTCTATATTGGCATGAAACGTACGCGACCTATGGTCGGCCACCACATTGTCTATACCTGGTAAATAAATGGCTGAAACCCAGATATGCCTTGAAATACACCAATGCCACATGACGGTAGCCAAGTTAACACATGATACTGATCGTGCTCCTCCCATATGCTGTGGTGTTATCAACCTGGAGTTGAACATGTAAATCATTCATTGAGGTGCAATATGCCTTTAGCCCATAAAATGCCCCCAATAATTCGAAAGAATTTATCCCGTGTGTGTGGCAAATCAACCCTTCGTGTTCATGCCATCTAACCCCACAGCTAGACTTGGCGTCCATAGCCCCCCCCCCCCCCCCCCCCCCCCCCCCACCCCCCCATCCGAGAGCACTGACATCAGTCTGTAAGATCAGTGAAGGGTCTTGTACCCAAAATGTTATTGGTAGCTTGATTTACATTAACAATCCACCACTGCAATTCTGCGAGAGCTGTGGTTGGTAACTGCATAACCCGATCAAAATGGCCTGCATTCGATTTTAGTGCTAGTTCTCGTGCTCTCTGCAAATGTTGATAATGCAAAGGCCCGAAATGTACTGCAGGAAAACCTGCTACCCATTTCCCAATGACCTTAGCGACTTCTCGGATGGAGGGATAAAGTTTTTGTGGGAGGCAAGTACAGACATCAACAACATCCACAACCTTGGCTGTTGGTAATGTTACTGACATAGCAACGGAATCAATAAGAAATCCCAAATACTCAATATTTTTGGTTGGCTGTAACTTGGACTTAGTTGGATGGACCAAAACCCTAATGACTCAAGCACATTTTTTGGTTGCTGCAACCGATTTTTGTCTTTAGTGTTGCTGATAATTAAGATATCAGCTAAATAGGCCATTCCAATGTGATGATGGGCCCTCAATAGCACCAGCACAGGTTTTAACAATTTAGTAAATAGCCTGGGTGCTGAACTTAATCCATTAGGCACTGCTTTGCATTGCCACAGCTGTCCCATCCAAGTAAATTTCAAGTACCTGCGATAATGAGCATGAATTAGCAGTGAATAATACGCATCTTGCTAATCAATAGTTGCCACATAACAGGCCTGTGATAGCAGTAACGGAGGTGTCCAGTTTAAAATGCCTATAGAGAACTGAAGAATTTAAGTGAGTGAGGTCCCGAATTACTCTACAACACCCATTTTTTTGAGGTCTGGGGAAATATTAGACACAATTGTTGAGGATGATTAATGGCTGTATCAATCAACATCGTTTACCTGTTCAGTCTCTGGAGCAGAAAACACCCACATTTTATTAGGCTCATGCTGTTGAGGTGGATCGATCCATGAGATAAACTCAATGGTAGACGCGAGACAGTATTTAGTATAAACATATCAAACGTTATACAGCACCATTGATTAGAAAACAATTGTAATCTACCTCCAATAGGAGATTGGCCACCAGAACTTTATCGTTAACGAAAGTCCCTGTACCTCTACAGTGGACCCGTAAGTCTGTTGTCTGCCCATATTGGGGTTGAAGCCAGTCTGTCTCGGTGGGTACCCTCATTGCCCCACTGTCCTCCCCCTGCTGGGCTCAGCACCTGGATCTGACCTTCAGTACATTAACCCAGGTGTTCGAATAGGTGGCTTCAAAATGCTTGACTACATTAAGCCAATTGTTTTGGCCTCATCATTAATTTCACGAATTATCATGACAAGGTCAGTTCCAAACAGGAATTCAGGCATTAGTACATTAGTCTCCTTACATAGAGCAGCAAAGTTGTGGTTGAGGGTTGGCCTGATGGCGATATTCCCTGATGCAATTTACCTGATATTTAATTGATACTGCTGGCAAGGTATTCTTCCATTGCCTCACCAGTCCCCTCCCAAATAGCAAAACTCATTGTTATTTCCGAGACACCCGGAGTGTGGCTCTTGTGCGCTGGTGTTTGCACATAAGCAGGGACACCAGAATCAGGGTCAGCTGCATCCTGCCCTGCTTCTCCCAAATCATATTGTAGGGAGGCATCCTCCAGTCCTAAACAAGACGCTGGAAGGAAAACCCCAATATATGGAAAGCCCCTCCATATGTAGTGCTTGGTATGGGCCCTCTTGGACAGCACTGGCCCTTGGACCCTTATGTAATCAAAGGTTGGAGCATCAGCTCCATGTTTCCCATCCTCCCCCACATTCTATTATTATCAGGGGGAGAGTTCCATTGTCGGCAGACAACATAGGTCCGTGAGACTTTCGCTTTGCCTTTTCATAGCTAGCAGCAGCCTCAGGCTGCTTAGTACCTGGAGCTAGTGCGGAAGATTCGCTCCCTATCGGAACTGCTGCCGGTAAAACGGCACCCGGCATTGCCACGCTTATCTCCCGACCCGATCAAATTCGTGAATCCCTGGACCCACGCTAATAACGAATCCGCCTAACTGACAGCTCTATTTCTCCAACTCCTACTGACTGCTCGAGCCAGCTTTACGGAGTGGAATTACTTCTTGGTAAAGTTTGTAAAACACTTACCTTAGAAGTTCCTACTTACCGCTGGTGGAGCTGCGCCCTCCAGCCCGTTCAGTGCGACATGCGCGGACGTAATGACGCGCATGCGCCTGGCAGGGCTTCTTCACGTAGTCACTCATGTGACTCCAAAGTAAAATTGAAATTAAGAGCTAGGCTTTTACTAATACCTCGCCTGGGTGAATATTTCAGTGGCAATTTGGAGAAAGCTACAAATTGGCAATAGTCATTGTTGGCTTATCTGAGATATTGTGGCAGTCTCAAGGCTGATCTACAATTGTTGGCCCAGGCCTCCACATATGTAAACAGAATATGGCTTTGGAAGCAGGTAGCAATAAAAAAAAATTGATGTTAATATGCCTGTCTTTCAGACACTCTGATGAAGTGAAGCAAAGGAGGGAAAGACTACTGGGGGGTCAATATGTGAGGCATATGCTTCAATGTAATGTCCTTCAGCTTTTATCGTTGTGGCTCTTGATGGAGCTTGCAAGTTAACATTCAATTTATTTATTTCCCCAGGAAACGACAAGGTTATTATAGAAAATGGTTGTCATTGTAACCTACTGACAAGCTGCAACTTGGGCATACATCTGATCTCATGCAATCTGAACTTTCAGATAGATTATGCATTGCAGGACATATGAGCTCCTGATATTAAACAAACTCACCTTACTTTCTGTAAGGTGTTGTGTTTTAATGTTAGGAGCTTACATTCCCTGCACCATATAATCTGGAGACCCAGCAGTGCAATAGATCCTGGTGAAAATGAGCTGGTGAAAATGAGCAGACACTTCTGGCTAATCCTTTGTCTCACATTGGTTGCACAGCATAGTAGAACAAGCAGCATCTTGAGCTTCTGGATGCATGTCCCGAGGAATGTTCCATGTAGCCAACAAAAAGAGACCAATGGGACCCATGAGAGTGTGCATGGCTACTCCATGATCTATAGAAAGAGTGGGAGGAATCAAAAGAGATGTTGAGGAGGGTAAAGACAAGTTATAAAGTCCTAGAGTCAAAGAGTGATACAGTGTGAAAACAAGCCCTTCAGCTCAACTCGCCCACATCGGCCAACAATGTCCGAGCAGAGCCGAGCAGATGAGATATTAATATAGGGAGTGAACAGGTTGGGTATTTGTTCATGAAAGAAATAGTGAGTTTTAAGACCTTCCTGATGGGAGTGGAAATGTCTGGAAACTGCACATCTGTGGTGACGATTAAATGGATGGGGCCGAGGGATTGGAAGTTATCAGAATGGTGGAAGAAATGAGAGGTGTCTGCTCGGGCAGTTTTGTTTGTGAACCTTATGTAAGAGATAGAAGCAATGTGGGTTTGGGGCACTCTAAGGGTGGAGGCTATGGATAGGAGATCTCCACAAGTGGTATCTATAATGATGCTGGAGATGGTGCCCTGATGATTGTTAGTGGGGTTATGGTTCAGAGAGCTACAAGGAGGTGTCATAAAACCAGCCTTTGACCTCTGGAAGGTACAGATTGATGTCCTGGCACCCGCTTCCCTGCAGGTTTGGTGACAATATCAGGATTGATATGAAGCAAGCTAAACACTGAATATTCAAAAGGGGTGAGGTTGGAAGGGTCTGGGTGGTGGAGAGGTAAAGTGATTGATGTGACATTGATAACTGGAAATGTAAAGATCAAGAGGGGGTAAAGGCTAGAAAGTGTAAAGGCCAAGTGAAAAGGGAATGCTGGAAGCAGTAGAGATCATTAGTGGAGGGGGGAGGTGCAGAATTCTGGTGAAAGAAAGAGGCACAAAGGCAGAGGCAGTAGAAAAGCTTGATGTTGTGTTGGGCCTGGAATCCACTGCGTGAACGGTCAACGGGTGGGGAAGGGACTGCACGGGGTGGATTCAGACCATGGCAGCGATTGAGGCTGAGATGGGGTGTGGGATCAGAGGAAAGGGAGGGTAGTGAAGGCTCTGGTATTGGTTGCAACAGTGAATACCAGAAAGAAATGAGGACAGTTGCAAATTTGAAACAGTGAGAGCCAAAGCAGGGGGAGAGAAGGAAAGAGAGCAAAGGCCGTGGCACAAGGCAGTGATTGCAAGATATGAATGAAAAACTGTTGGGAGAAGCAGTGCATGGGCACAACCTTCCTCACCATTAAAAACAACTACATGAGGTGCTGCCTCATGAAGGGAGCATCTAACATCAAGGATCCCTACCATCTGGACTATCCACTCATCTTGCTACTCCTGTCAAAAGCCTAAAGACCCACTCACCACATTTAGGACAGCAATCTTCCGGCACAACCAATGTGAATAACCATAATCCTGCATTAGCAACAGAATACTATGGACCACTTTCTTGCACTACCTTGCCCTTGTTTTCAAATGACCCATGATAATTATTCCTTGATATGTCAACTCTAGTAGGTATCGGAAATAACACATTATCCTGTATCTCCTGATGTATTCTTCACAGATTAAGAAGACTGGCCTAAGGTCAATTATTCTTGTGGATAATTATACTAATAACAACAATTTCATAATTGTAACTAACAGGGATGGAGAATTTTAATCAGTTATTATGATAATGTAATTAACTGTCTATATTCATCATAAATAGAATGGACAACTGCAAGGACGATACTATTAAATTTAAAGTGAAGCATAGGGCATGTTTTGAAAATACCTCAAACAAATATGGTACGTTTTACATTCCAGCAACATAAGAAGACAAGGAGATTGCTGATGTGCTCAAGCCAAGTCTACAATTCAAATAGCTTATCAATAGTTATTAATCTGTCATAAAACCATCTACTCACCTGTGCTGATGATTTGCAGGATACATTACTTGATATTCAAAAGATTTGTGCATCGTACCAGCTCTCGCAAGCAATGTATTCATTGGAGGCCTGATAGGACAAGGCACAAGAAAACACAAGTTGCTGGAGTAACTCAATGGGTCAGGCAGCATCCCTGGAGATCATGGTAGGGGATGTTTAAAACAAGGTTTGTTTTCCAGGTAGAAAGAAACATATTGTTCATTGAGTTATGCTGTCCGTTGAAATTTGTTTCTTAAATTTCTAAAGCACAAACTTTTTTGTGGAAAGGGTATAAACCGTGGATCAGATACAAGACCCTGAAACTTTAAGTTCAAGGAATGCATGCAAACTTCTCCCTTGATATATGAAATATTACAATGGCACAAATTGGGATTACAATGTAACCTCTAAAAGCTTTCCTTGATGTTTCACCCATACCCAGGCATCAGAAGAAACACGTGGCTTATGATTTTAGGCATCAAGCACAGTTTTGAATTGGGATAAAAAGCATTATTTGCTGAGCATTATTTAATGCCAGCATTGAACAGCATTTTTTGGAAGATCTCCAGCAAAAATTACAGATGCAGAATTTGATTACACCACTTTCAGCATTATAACTTATGAATGTCCTCATGAGAATAACAAAAAGTGGACACAATATAGAAAAGTATTTCTGTTAGAATAATACTCTTATGATTGTTCTATTTTTGCAAAAAAACGTGAAAGTTTGCTTATACCCAAGTGCATCGGAACATGACTATCGTGTTCTGCATTGTATTACATTGCATTGAAGGTATGTTAGCAAGTTGCTGGATTTTGGGAAGACGCACACTGTACCAGAGATGAAGGAAGTGCCAGTCAAGCCATTAATTTGTTTAAGCTTGTTGAAATAACAGTTATTACGTTAACAGAGTATTCTATCATACTCCTTACTTTGTGCTCTGTAGATAGTTTAGTTTAGTTTAGTTTAGAGATACAGTGCGGAAACAGGCCCTTCGGCCCACCAAGTCCGTGCCGACCAGCTATCCCACACAGTAAGACTATCCTACACACACTGGGGACATTATTTTACATTTATACAAGCCAATTAACCTACAAACCTGTATGTCTTTGGAGTGTGGGAAGAAACCAAAGATCTCTGAGAAAACCTAAGCAGGTCACAGGAAGAACGTACAAACTCCGTACAGACAGCACCCATAGTCAGGATCTCTGGCACTGTAAGGCAGTAGCTCTACCACCATGCCACCTGTTAAAGTAGGTCTTTTAGAGAGTTAGAAGGCGAGTAATTCTTCAGAATTATCCAGCCTCTGTCCAGAATGCATCCAACATCTGACCCCAACTTGTGGCCATAGTGACTGGTTTATTGAAGTCCCTGGTCAAGGCTGACCTCAGGATGTTAATAATCAGGGATGTCTCTGTGATAATTGAATAGATGCTCAAAAAAAGATAGTCAATTTCTCTCTTGTTGGAGATGATGATCAACTGGCAATTTGTGGGGCATATGTTACTTCACATTTCTCACTTCAAATTGAAATGCTATCCAGGTCTTGCTGCATACAATGAGAATCCACTTCCTTGTCGGAACAATTACGAGGGGAATTGAACACATTCCAATCATCAACAAACATCTTTGTTTTCCATTATGATGGAAGGATGATTGTAGATGATATGTGTGTACACCTTTAATTGATAGTAACGATGTCCATGCTAACCACTCCCCCACCAGTTAGTATAATTGTAACCCACACGCCCCTAGCTCTCTCTCTCTAGTGATCGTGACAGACCACGTACAGCCAGGGCTATATATAATGTATGCTTAATAAAGTAGTGAAGGCTTTAAGGTGTCTGTGTACCCTCTCTACATGGCGTCAGAAGTGCTTCTTTCTGCGTCTCCGGTCTATCGCGTTTTATTTTCTTAGTCCCAGTACCCCCTCCCTGTGCCGTGATGGCTTCTGCCTGTCGTAAACCTGACATCCTAGTCTTTGATGCAGACATCACTCATCGCTGGAGTGTGTGTTCCGACGGGACTTTGAGCATTATGTTACTATTGCTCACCCTGCTGTGGCCCCCGCTGTCAAGGCTTCCCTGCTGCTTAACCTGGCTGGTCCCGAGGCACTCGAGCGTTCGGAGTCGTTCATCTATGGACCGGTGTGAGAGTATCCTGGACCCTAATTGCCTGCTTGCTAAATTTACGGCGCTGTGTGACCTTCCACTAACCACATTTAGAGTGTTTTTTTAAAACTGTTCTCCAGACGCCAGAACCCTGGGGGAATCTATTGACAATTTTGTGGCCGCGCTGCGACAACTGGCTCGCCCGGTGTGACCTGCATGTTCTGACCCCTGATACTTTGACCCGTGACATCTTGGTCTTTGGTCTACGGGGATGATAAGCTGCGCTCTGAGCTGCTGCGTAAGCCTGATCTGACATTCGATGAGGGTGCTGCATGCCTCTCGTTTAGCTGAGGCCGTTCCTCCGCTGTACCTGACCTGTGGTCCACACAGCCAGTCTCGATGGTCCCCCAGTACAATGCTCCCCGGGGGACAGAGGGTAAGACACTGCAGGGCTTCAGACCGCCTCAACAATGTCCAAATTGTAACTTTGTCTCACACCGTTTTAATGTATGCCCGTCGTGGGGAAAACCTGTTAATTTCTGCAACAAGCCCAACCACTTCTCGGCTGCATGCCGTTCCGTGGGAACCCCTGCACTGCCAACAGCAGATACCGTCTCGCTACCTGACATGTGATGATTCAGCGTCTGGTTCCCATCTCCAGCACGATGATCTTCCCCCGTCTGACACTGACTCTTCCAGAGCGAGCTGAGTGTGTTTTCCTTGCGAGGTGCAGCTGCTCTGATAACGGACCCGACCGTCTGCGTCACGGTGAATGGCATGGCTTCTCTGCTAAGGTCGATACGGGGGTGCTGCCAATTGTTATGTCAACAAGCCTGTTCAGGAAGATAAGAAATATGAGCCCGTTTCCACAGACAGTGCTGTTTTGCGTGCCTATGGGGGTGGCGTACTTGTTCCTGTGGGGAGGGCAACTCTCCCTGCAAGGTGCTGAAGACCACTCGGCCCCTCTCTTTCTTCCTGCTAGATGGTAAATGTGACCCCCTGCTCGGGTGGAGGCCTGCCAGGACTCGGATTGGTGAGCTTCCACAAGTGATGTCCACTGGTAGAGGCACCCCTGACGCTGGCTGGCCGAATTCACGGACCGGTTTGACTCGAAGCTGGGGAAGTTGCCCTGCAGCTACAAGATTGCCCTCGAACCCAACATCACACCGGTCGTCGTCCCCCGCACGTGTGTCCTTTGCCTGAGGGGCAAGGTCGAGTCTGCTCTTCGCGAGATGGTGGCCACGGGCATCCTGGCGCCAGTCACGGACTCACCGGTGGGTTTCTCTATGGTTGTCGCTGCGAAGAAAGACAAGAGCGAAATACGGATCTGCATCAACCTAAGGACTTGAACTTAGCATCAGGCGCCCGCACTATCCCATGCGGAGGTGGAGGATGTTGCTGCACAGGTCGGCCCTGCCACCGTGTTCTCGGTTCTTGATGCCAAGAGTTTGTTCTGGCAGACACCTCTAGACGAGCAATCCTCGCACCTGACGACCTTCAGCACGCCCTTCGGCAGGTATCGCTTCCTCCGCATGCTGTTTGGGATCAACTCTGCCAGCGAGGTGTTCAAAGGACCATGGAGCAATGTTTGCCGGACTTCCGTGTGCGATCATTGTCGACGACATCCTGGTTTATGGAAGAATGTCGCTGAGCACGACGCCACCTTTGCCAAGTGCTTCAGCGGGCCCGGAGGTCAACCTGAAAGCTCGACCCGAAGAAGTGCCGAATCGGGTCCCTGAGGTCACCTAGTGGGGCATGTTTTCACGGCATCGGGGCTGAAGCCCGACCCGCAGAGACGGCCGCAATATCCGAGATGCCCTGCACTGCTGACGTGCTGGCCTGCAGCGCTTCTGGGGCATGGTCAACTACCTGGGAAAGTTCATCCCCGACCTGAGCGAATATTTGAGTGCCCCTCTGCGGGATCTGGTGAAAAAGGACACTGCCTGGGCCTGGTTCCCGCAGCACCAGCGAGCATTTGACACCTCAAATCTAAGCTGATCAGCACGCCAACGCTGAAGTACTTCGACCTCCAGCGCCCCATCGTTCTCACGTGTGATGCATCTAAGTTTGGCCTCGGGGACGCCTGCCTGCAGATCATGACGGGGTGCATGCAACTGCTGTGTCCTACGCATCCCCACACAATGACGACCGCTGAACAAAACTATGCCCAGATTTGAAGAAAATGCTGGCGGTTGTCTTTGCCTGCTCCAAATTCAAAGACTATATCTTGGCAACTGCTTCACTGTCGAGACGGACCACCAGCCTCTGGTCACCATCCTCAACAAGCCGATACACATGGCCTCCTCCCGGCTCCAGCGCATGATGCTCCAGCTACAAACGCTTCACTTTCACAGTGGTTTTATTGCAAGGGCAAGGAACATGGTTGTTGCTGACAAGCTGTTCTCGGGCGCCTCTTCATCACAACCCGACATCCGTACGAGACGTCTGATCTGATAGTCCTAAACGTTAACTTCGTGCCCTCCGGTCAGTTGCAAGTCCCTGGCCAAGCACACGGCAGCAGACGCTTCGCTACAGCAGCTGGCCGCGATCATCAAGCAGGGTTGGCCAGACCGCGTTGGTGATGGCGAGGTGCGGACCCGGTCTGGTCGCCTGTCAGGCCTCCGGTCTGTTACGGCGATTACGTGTGATCCTGTATTCCTGTGCTTTACTGTTTTGCATTTACCCTAGCAGCATGAGACGTGGTCGCCCTGTCACTCACTGCTTGGTTTGGTAGAGGAAGGATTTAGATGATATGTGTGTACACCTTTAATTGATAGTAACGATGTCCATGCTAACCACTCCCCCACCAGTCAGTATAATTGTAACCCACACGCCCCTAGCTCTCTCTCTCTCGTGATCGTGACAGACCACGTACAGCCAGGGCTATGTATAATGAATGCTTAATAAAGTAGTGAAGGCTTTAAGGTGTCTGTGTACCCTCTCTAAAATGATCACTACTGAAGTATCTAAAGATGGTTGGGCTGCTCAGATTAACTCATGTACTGATCTCCAGGAGTTGAGATAACTACCTCCAATAACCATTAAAATATTTATATACAAGAACTTTTTTAAAGTGTGCTCTGCTGTATTTCAATAGCTATTATCCATATCAAATGGACACTCTCTAGAGAACCTGCTTGGCAAAATATGACTATTCAACCTTCCGCCATCTCACCACTACGTCCCTCAAAAGACCAGTCCAATTTGTAGCTGAGAGGAATTTTGCCTAAATCTGATTATGCTGGTATAAATCATCACAATGTCTGGCTGACCACTGGGCTAGAGCACATTGGTTTTTTATGGCGATAGTGAAATAAATGGATACCATCCCTGCTAATCCAGCTCCACAATTGTGAAGAGGAATTTACCTTAGGATAATTTTTACTCTAAACCTCCTTTTGTTAAACATTATGCAGCAGGTTTTATTTTGTCTATCAGATAAGACAAGAAACAGTTTGCTCTTTGAGGAAGAATTCATTTTAGGGGAAGATGAGTGACCTAGGTTTTCCTATGCACAAATCATTGAAAGTTAACAAATAGGTGTAGCAAGCAGTTAAGGCAAATAATGTATTGGCATTTACTGCTAGAAATCAAGAATGAAAACAAATTACTGCAATTGCAGAGAGCCCTGGGGTCATGGAGTCATGGAGCTATCCAGCATGAACACAGGCCCTTCGGCCCAAGTCCGTGCAAACCGGGTTGCCTACCCGACCTAGTTGTTTTTGCCTATGTTTGGCTTCTATCCTTCCAACCTATTTCTGTCCATTTACCTGTCCCAATTACTGTTTTAATTGTACCACTTCGACCATTTCCTCTGGCAGCTCTTTCCAAATACTTACCAACTAGTGTCTGGAAAGGTTGACCTTTAGGCCCTCTTTAAATCTTTCTCCTCTATGCCTTCTAGTTTTAGACTGTCCATCACTGTGAAAAAGACTGATCATTTGCCTTTTCTATATCCCTAGTGATTTTGCAACATTGTGTGTAGAAGTTAGACTCAAAATGGAGTAACTCAGTGGGACAGGCAGCATCTCTGGAGAGAAGGAATGGGTGACGTTCCAGGAGGAGACTCTTCCTCAGACTGATGTCAGGGGAGTGAGAAAGAATGTAGTCGTAGACAGTAAGACTGTTGGGAGAGCTGGGAAGGGGAGGGGATGGAGAGAGAAGGAAAGCAAGGGCTATTTGAAATTAGAGAAGTCAATGTTCATGCCGCTGGGGTGTGAGCTACCCAAGCGAATTATGAGGTGCTGTTCCCCCAATATGCGCTGAGCCTCACTCTGACAATGGAGATGGCCCAGGACAGAAATGTCAGATTGGGAATGGGAGGAGGAGTTAAAGTGCTGTGCAACCGGGAGATCAGGTAGGTTAAGGCGTACTAAGCGGAGGTGTTCAGCAAATCAATCGCCGAGCTTGCGCTTGGTCTCGCCGATGTACAGGAGTTGACACCTGGAACAGCAGATATAGTAGATGAGGTTGGAGGAGATGCAAGTAAACCTTTGCCTTACCTGGAAAGACTGTCGGGGTGCTTGGATGGAGTCGGCGGGGAGGTAAAGGGACAGATGTTGCATCTCCTGTGGTTGCAGGGGACAGTACCTGGGGAGGGGATAGTTTAGGTGAGAAGGGATGAGTTGACCAGGGAGTTGCGGGAGGGAACAGTCTCTGTGGAAAGCAGAAAGGGGTGGATATTGGAAGATGTGGCCAGTAGTGGGAGCCTGTTGAAGGTGACGAAAATGGTGGAGGATTATATGCTGTATGCGACAGCTGATGGGGTGGAAGGTGAGGACAAGGGTGACTCTGTCCTTGTTACGAATGGGGGGAGGGGGAGCAAGAGCGGTGCTTCCGGATATTGCGGAGACCCTAGTGAGAGCCTCAGCTATAATGGAAGAGGGGAACCCCAGTTTCATAAAGAATGAGGACATCTCCGATGACCTGGAATGGAAAACCTCATCCACGCGCAGATGCGGCATAGATGGAGGAATTGGTAATAGGGATCGTCTTTACAGGAAGCAGGGTGGGAAGAAGTGCAGTCTAGGTAGCTATTGGAGTCAGTGAGTTTGTAATAGATGTCAATCAATAATCTGTCTTATGTGATGGATTTAGTGAGATCTAGAAATGGTAGGGAGATGTCGGAGATGGTCCAAGTGAATTTGAGTGCAGGATGGAAATTAGTCGTGAAGTTGATGAAGTCAGTGAGTTCTGCATGGGTGCAGGAGGTAGCACCGATCAGTCGTCAATGTAGCGGAGGTAGAGTTTGGGGATAGGGCCTGTGTATGCCTGGAACAGTGCTTGTTCGACATACCCTACAAAGAGGCAGGTACAGCTGAGTGCCCATAGCAATGCCCTTGGATTTGGAGGAAATGGGAGGAGTGGAAGGAGAAGTTGTTGAGGGTAAGGACCAGCTCTGCTAGGCAGAGGAAAGTATTAGTAGATGGAAATTGGCTGGTTCTGCGGTCGAGGAAGAAACAGAGGGCTTTAAGACCTTCCTGGTGTAGAGTGACTGGACATCCATAGTAAAGTTGAGGGAGTGGGGGCCTGAAAATCGGAAGTCATTGAAGAGACGAAGAGTGTGTGAGTTGTCTTGGACATAGGTAGAGAGGGATTGGACTGGGGGGACAGGATGGAGTCAAGGTATGTGGAAATTAATTCAGTGGGACATGAACAAACAGAAACAATGGGTTTGCTAGGACAGTTCTGTTTGTGGATTTTGGGGAGAAGATAAAATCGGGCCGTGTGGGGCTGGGGAATGATGAGGTTGGAGGCTTTAGAAGGCAACATGCCGGAAATAAAGAAATCAGAAATGGTGTGTGATATTAATGTCTAGTGCTCGTTGTTGGGATCATGGTCCAAGGATAAGTCAGAGGAGGTGTTTGAGAATTGTCGCCTGGCTGAGAGTTGTGTGTAGAAATGATCTCTTATTCTGGTCCTGAGGAATGGAACTTGGTCTTTTTTTAAAACATGGGGTGGCTCTTGTACACTTGTCATACCCAATGGTCAGGATATGCAAAGCAATTGGAGACCAGATTCTGATGCACACACCTAGTACATACGCATACACAGAGACATACACCACATTCACAGACACACACACACTCTCAGACCCCACACACACTACAGATGAAGGATATAATTGTGATGTAGGGTGTGGATGAAGCAACATTCTTTGGTGTGCACAAATTGGCTGCCACTTTTCCTACATTACAACAGTGACTAGACTATAAAAGTATTTTATTGGCACAAATTGTGTTGGTCATGAAAAGCGCTTTAAAAAATACAAGTCTTTCTTTCTTTTGATTGCTTTTTCTGTTTCCAGGTTAATTAGCTATTCACAGACCGTTCTCTGCAAAGATTCCATTAGCAACAAGAAGCCAAGTGATTCACAGGTGGGAACTCCAGTGCTGCAGCCAGCATGTAAAGGATGGAGTTTTACTTTGCTACACATTCCAAAGCAACCATTCTATGAGAGAGGGAGAGGAGAGATAGATGCAATTTAATGCATAGCACCTGGAGAAACTGGCACAGACCTGAAGAGAAAAGTCAAAGTTATTTAACACATCATTAACCGACTGCAATTAGATGATTTAAACATGCTTCTCCATGGTAATTACTCACATGGTTACATACTTGTATTCAACAAAACATCCAGCTTGCCTCGCTGCCCTTTGAATTACAATTGTGCATGTCCCTTCTACACCAGGATACAAATTATCACTGGAGTCCTGGTAATATTTCACACAAAGTACCATGTTGGCAAAGTCTTGCTGCACCAGGCTTGTTCACACTCTCAACTCTCCTGTGGGTCAGAATGCTCTCTGCACTGCTGTCTCCCTGCTTCTGTCACCTCTGCCTTAAATACAGCCAATGTGGTCTCTACCATAACCCCAGCAAAGGTTCAGTGGGGACGTGGAAGTAGTGATGAAGACATTTGGAGCTCATGGCAGCAGCATTAGGACCGGAGTGCTTTGCTTTCATAGGGAAGGTACAATTCAAAAATTAAGATTTCGATAGCCTTCAAGAAAGCCAGTCTAATGTGAATATTGAGCTGGATTAATTCAGAAGTTTCAGAGTCAAAGAAACGTAAAACAGGCTTTTCAGCCCAACTTGCCTATGCTGACCAAGACACCCCATCTATACTAATCTCACCTGCTTGCATTCGGCCTCTAAACCTTTTCTATTCATGTACATGTTCAAATTTCCGAACTAAAGATTATTATTCCTATCACTAGTCCGTCCCAGCCTATTCATTTATTCAGGGAATAAGTTTTCAAAGGTTAATCCACACATGTCATCCTGTGCTTTTCAATGTTCCCACAGTTTAAGAATTAAAATAAAGAGGGCCACATCTATAGGCAACTGATTGAAGAATTATTTTTTTTTAATACCAATTCTGAAAATCTCAAATTAAAGTAGAAAATGCGAAATAATTCAGCAAGTAAGGTAGCCTCGGTGGAAAGATAAATAATTAAAGTTTCATGTTCCTGGAATGAAACGTTATTTGTTTGTTTTCAACAACTGCCATCTGACCTATTGATGTTCCAACTAAATTCCAGCATTTTCTGTTTTGATTAAGGACAGTCATCACCTTGGGCATAATTTACAGTTACCAAGCAACCCTGCAAAGGTGTTACCATGGCTACATTAATTACTCACATCTGCACACTGTACAACAAGTCTGGCAGACCATTGTAGAGTCAACAGCTTCCAATGCTAGAGATTCATTGCAGGCTGGGGTTAGTGAGTTCTTGAGTTTCAGACAGACCCTCATGATCTGCTGCATTGGAGGATGCGAGTCATCGCACAGGGCTTCACTTGCTTCTCAGTTCACTTCTCCCAGAAATATCATTGGTCATCTCAAAGGTGTGGAAGATTGGCAACTGTTTGGCACTGTTGCAGCATCTCTGGAGAAAAGGAATGGGTGATGTTTTGGGTCGAAACCCTTCTTCACCCATCACCCATTCCTTCTCTCCAATCCTTCTCTCCAAATGGTCGGCACGGACTGGAAGGGCCAAGAGGGCCTGTTTCCGTGCTGTAATTGTTATATGGTTATATGGTTACATGGTTATGAAAAATTTAGACAGGGACTTTAGTAGGTAACAAATTGGTGGATGTGAACCTAGTGTGGCCAAATCATATTAGTTTGGCTTGGCAAAAATATGGACTTGGAAATTATAGATCAAAGTGACCATTTCTGCGTTGTATATCTATGATTCCATAGTATTTGTCACGGGAGAGTAGAAGGTCTTATTTCGCGGATAAGATAATGTATGAAGTGGGAGATAGTACCTTCAGTAGTGGAGCACTCATGTTATTGTATTCGAGTCTAGACATGTTGATAAATAGAGCAGTATAGTACAAGAATAGGCCCTTTGTTCCATATTGCCTGAGCCAAACATGAAGCCAAGACGATGACACATGTGATGGTGCAATTGGTCTCTTTTAGGTATTTATGCAGCAACAGTTATATTTATATGGCACCTTTAATGGAGCACAATAAACCTTGGATCATCAATCATGTATCAAACAACTGTGACACCGTCCTGCAAGAAAAGCTGTGCGTTTTACAGGAGATAGAAGAAACTGCAGATGCTGGAATCTTGAGCAAACCACAAAGTACTGGAGGAACACAGCAGGTCCGACTGCATCCGTGGTGGAAATGGACAGACAATGTTTCAGGTCTGCACCCATCTTCAGTCTGACATGATCCAGATGCTGCGTGACCTGCTGAATTTCTCCAGAACTTTGCTTTTTGCTTGACAGGTCTAGAACATCAGGCAGTATGGGTAGTTTTGGGAGCCAAGGGGTTTGGCAGGCCATAAGCACAGTAACAAATGATGAACAATTAACACTGAAAGTCAGAACTTGAACAACATAGGTACCCCTTGGATGTTTATATTGCAAGAGGAAAGAAAATAAGGAAATTTAAGGGAATTTATGCCAAGAACTACAATATAATTATCTAGGGTACCAGAATTGAAGATAGACACAAAAAGCTGCAGTAACTCAGCTGGACAGGCAGCATTTCTGGAGAGAAGGAATGGGTGATGGGTGAAGAAGGGTTTCGACCCAAAAAATCATCCATTCCTTTTCTCCAGAGATGCTGCCTATCCCGCTGAGTTACTCCAGCTTTTTGTATCGATCTTCAGTTTAAACCAGCATCTGCAGTTCCTTCCTGCACATTGGGTACTAGAATCCTTTGCCAAGGTTACAGCCAGAATTCAGAACAAACAATATTTAATCTGAATTTCAGTGGGCCATTTGATCTTAGGCATCACAACTAAACTGATTACCTCCTTACTTGGCATTCATATCTGAGCACTTTCCAAATATTCTTAACAAGCCATTTCACAGCTCAACATGATATTAGCATTACGAGAGAGGTAGATGAAAATGCAGCGAATGGAAGGATATAGATCGTGCAGGCAGAAGGGATTAGTTTAATTTGGCATGTTCGACACAGACATTATAGGATGAGGGCAGTACAGTACAGTTCTATATTCTATACTGTTCTATATTCTATACTGTACAGTAGTTCTATCTATATTACTAAAAGTCTGATCTTGACCACTTCCCGTTTTTCTGTTTCATGATTTTAGAAAAAACGCTGACACTTACGGCTGTGATTTTTGGCCATCTTACTCAGAGCCCCCCTCAGCTGCGCAGGACAAGAGGAATTTTCCCATCGATGAAAAATAAAAGAGTTATTAATGTTTTAAAAATGTTGAGATTATCTCTGCTGCCCCTGCTGGTGGGAGGGGGGAGGGACTATAAAGCCCAGATGTGTTGTGCCTCAGTCAGTCTCTGCAAGATGGGGGAAGTGAGAGGGCCACGTCTCTCAGTCTGAGCTGTGAATAACACTGAACACATGTTACTAAACTGTGTGTGGTTTTACTGACCTTGAGTGCCCTTAATGTGGTTTGAAAATGAAAATGTGGTTGGTTTGAAGAAAAAACACTGCAAAAGGTTGGTGGGGGTATGGGTTGAAGTAAAAACACTGCAAATGGTTAGTGGGTTTTGGGTTGAAGTAAAAGCACTGCCAATGGTTGGAGGGGGTTTGGGTTAAAGTAAAAACACTGCAAATGGTTGGTGGGGTTTGGGTTGAAGTAAAAGCACTGCAAATGGTTGGTGGGGGTTTGGGTTGAAGTAAAAGCACTGCAAATGGTTGATGGGGGTTTGGGTTGAAGTAAAAGCACTGCAAATGGTTGGTGGGGGCTTGGGTTGAAGTAAAAGCACTGCAAGTGGTTGGTGGGGGCTTGGGTTGAAGTAAAAGCACTGCAAGTGGTTGGTGGTCTAAACTTGACAACTTCCTGTTTGCACTGTATATTGATTTTAGATAAAATGCTACCACTTACGGCTGTGATTTTTGGCCATCTTACTCATTCCCCCTCCGCTCATCAGTTGCAGAGGATTCTTCCCATCAATGAAAAATAAAATTGTTATTAGTGTTTAAAAAATGTTGAGAATCTCTCTCCTGTCAATCACGCCATGAAGGCCACACCTTTTCCGGAGGGAGGGGGGAGGGATTATAAAACCGGAAGTGTGGGTGTGGCTCAGTCTCTGCATGATGGGGGAGGGAGAGATCACGACTCTGTCTGAGCTGTGAATCAACTGAACACACTGAATGTCTGCTGAACTTTGTGTGGTTTTATGGTAGTTTCACCCTGATTGAAATGGTATGAAACTGCATTTGAATTTGGTGGCCTTGCACCCTACTTGAAATGGTATGAAACTGCACTTGAATTTGTTGGCCTTGCACCCTGCTTAAAATGGTATGAAACTGCACTTGAATTTGGTGGCCTTGTACCCTGCTTGAAGTGGTATGAAACTGCATTTGTATTCGGTAGCCTTGCACCCTGCTTGAAGTGGTAGGAAACTGCGTTTGAATTCGGTGGCCTTGCACCCTGCTTAAAGTGGTAGGAAACTGCCCTTGAATTCGGTGGCCTTGCACCCTGCTTGAAGTGGTATGAAACTGCATTTGTATTCTGTAGCCTAGCACCCTGCTTGCAGTGGTATGAAACTGTACTTGAATTTGGTGGCCTTGCACCCTGCTTGAAATGGAATTTCAAGGAATAGCCATGAGTCAACTGCCAGCCCACCAGCCGTGAGTGAGCTGCTAGCACATCAGGCTTGAGGGACTGAGTTGCCACCCCAAGAATCCATTTGGCCCATAATGTCCAAACTAACCCATTGGAAACCAGCCCCTTCAGCCCACAACATACATACCAACGCTCCAGAAAGCCCCCCCCCCCCCCCCCCCCCCCCCCCACTGGCCAACAACATTGGAATTGAGAGGTGGAATATTGCGTTGGGGGACATTGGTGGAGAGGTGGAATATTGCGTTGGGGACCAGCCCTCCCGTGTGAACATGGTACGTCTATATTCTATACTGCACGGTACTATATTATACGCTATACAGTACTATTCTATACTGTTCTATATTCTTTCCCAACTATCCTCCCACCCCCCCCCCCCCCCCCCCCCGCCAACTTCCTACCATCCTGGTTCTTTCCCCTCCCCACCCCATCTCCCCATCACCCACACACTCCTTCCACTGGACCACCTCACGCACTATACCTACCTGTCCACTATTTTTTTCCATACAACACATCTACACAACTAGTATAATGTGGATTGTGTATTCATATTAATCTTAATTTGTAAATGGTGCTCCAAATTTCAGAGTGCACCAAATATAGAAATCTAATAAAAGCAGGAAATTCCAGATATAGACTCAAACCCCATTATATTTAGAAAAAGAGCAGGTTAATGTTTTGGCATAGGCCATTTGTCAACAAAAATGTAAATGTAATGGTAGATGATACAATTTCAAAAGAATTGCATCCCAAAAGCTTAATAATTAATAATTAAAGTTTTGAGTGGTTTTGATTAGGTATAATGGTGTTTTTGTATTACGGAGTACAAAGCAGAACACAGCAGGGCCAGAGAAAAGGCAGGGTCTGGCATCATCTACGTTATATGTTCATCACCGAGCGCTAGAGTGCTTCAGGGCAATGGCTGTGAAGCAGTTGCCATGGCTACAGCATGCATGGACTAAAATGTCAGTTCTGTTAAAGCATCCCACCCATAACGTTAATCTCTCTGAATCATTCAGGTGTGAATGTGATTGAGATTGAAAGATGTTCAACTATTCAAAATCTGAAACAGAATGAGATCAGAAACAGTCAGAAATAGACAGCAAATCTGTCAGTATCGGTAAAGGGGAAAAGTATTTATTGTTTTTCAAAGATCAAGTATAAAGTACAATGATAAAGTATCCTAGGTAGACTAAATTGCTGGAGAAACTCAGCGGGTGAGGCAACATCTATGGAGCGAAGGAATGGATGACGTTTCGGGTCGAGACCCTTCTTCAGACTGATGTGGGGGGGGGGGGGGCGGGAAGAAGAAAGGAAGAGCCGGAGACAGTGGGCTGTGGGAGAGCTGGGAAGGAGGGAGAATGCAAGGACTACCTGAAATTGGAGAAGTCAATGTTTATACCGCTGGGGTGTAAACTGCCCAAGCGCAATATGAGGTGCTGCTCCTCCAATTTGCGATGGGACTCACTCTGGCCATGAAGGAGGCCCAGGACAGAAAGGTCGGATTTGGAATGGGAGGGGGAGTTGAAGTGCTGGGCCACCGGGTGATCAGGTTGGTTCGTGCAAACAGAGTGTGGATTTCCAAAGAGAGTCTGGAGAGGTCTGCAAGGGTCCCAACAAACTGTCACGGTTTATTCCGAACAGCTCCGTCACAGAGGACTCTGTGATCTACGGATTATTCTTAGGGACACATTCAGAGACTGACATCGAGTGCTGCTGGAAGGTCATCAACTCGGTGAAAGACGCTCTTTGGTCTGCCCAAGGGTCGGTGACCACCCAGCGGAGCGAGATGTCCTTCAAGAATTGTTGCCGATTGGCCCGCTGCAGACCGCAGGAGTACGTGCTGAGGGACGCACTGAAGTTTGGTGCAGCCAACGCCAAGGCTTTGGTGGGGGAGGACCACAGTCTAGGGCACTTCCGCTGCTGGACATGGGGGGCATGGGGGGCAGGGTGGAAACGCCCCTCAAAATAAGGGAAGGGATTCCATGCCAGGAGGCCACATGAGTGGCAAGGGTGGGGGATAAATTTGTGTAATTTGTGTAAGCAGTATTGAATGTATGTATAGCCTTTGAGAATGTCAGATGGAGTGTTGTAAGGATCATGTATTGTATATATATTTATTTCTCGAATAAAGTATATTTTGAATTTTGTTTTTAAAGTGCTAACCGAGCGGAGGTTTTTGTTACGAGTGGGGGGGTGGGGATTGAGAGCAGAGCTACGGGATATAGAGACCCTGGTGAGAGCCTCATCTATAGTCAAAGTGGGGAACCCCCGTTCCCTAAAGAATGATGACATCTCCGATGCCCTGGTTTGGAACACCTCATTCTGGGTGCAGATGCGGCGTAGCCGGAGGAATTGGGATTAGGGGATAGAGTCCTTACAGGAAGCAGGGTGGGAAGAACTGTGGTCCAGATAGCCATGGGTGTCAGTAGGTTTGTAGTAGTTCCAGAGAGCATGGGAGTCAAGGACAGAGTCCCACTTGTCCTCACCTTCCACCCCACCAGCCGTCACGTACAACAGATAATCCTCCAACATTTTCACCAGCTCCAACGGGCCCAGCACTTCAACTCCCCCTCCCATTCCGAATCCGACCTTTCTGTCCTGGGCCTCCTCCATGGCCAAATTGGCAGAGCAGCACCTCACATTTCGCTTGGGCAGTTTACACATTGACATTATGTATGAACAGGTATGAACATTCACTTCTCCAATTTCATGTAGTCCTTTCTTTCTCCCTCTTTCCCCTCCCTTTCCCAGCCCTCCCACAGCCTACTGTCTCCGTCTCTTCCTTTCATCTTCCCGCCCCCCACCCCCACCTCCACATGAGTCTGAAGAAGTCTCGACCCGAAACGTCACCTATTCCTTCATTTCATAGATGCTGCCTCACCCGCTAAGTTTCTTCAGCATTTTTGTCTACCTTCGATTTTTCCAGCACCTGCAGTTCTTTCTTAAACATGATAAAGTATCCTTGTGTTTGCTGCTGCTAGGATTTTGTAGGATCCTTGTGTTTGTAGCTGTTAGGATTTTAATTGGTCCACTCATCCACAACCAACTTGGAATTTTTTAGCGAACGACGAGCTTCTAGACGAACTCAAGCAGCATCTGTGTTGACATTGTTGGTTGGGACCCTTCATCTGGAGGGAAAGATGGCAAAAGGGACATAGACAACAACGAAGGTAAGGCAACAAAGGACCACAGATGATGTACGGACAGTAAATCAGAAGGCTGTGGAGGCCTAGTCAACAGATATTTTTAAGGTAAAGATTGATGGAATCCTGATTAGTATGGGTGGCAAGGGTTATGGGGAGAAGGCAGGAGTATGAGGGTTCAGAGGGAAAGATCGATCAGCCATGATTGAATGACGGAATAGATGATCGGTTTAATGGCCTAATTCTGCTCCTACGTCTTATGAAACAAAGGTGAAGCATGGAACCAAAATATAGTTAGGTTGAACAGATGGGAACAATGTGGGAAAGAGACCTAATCTCTTTCCCACATTGGAACTATTACCTCCAAGGACCTTAAATGTGGGGCCACCACCGACTCCACAGTCAAAAAGACGCACCAGAGGATGTACTTCCTATGGCAGCTGAGGAAACACAATCTGCCACAGGCAATGATGGTCCAATTCTATACAGCCATCGTAGAGTCTCTCTTCATCTTCTCCATCCTGGTCTGGTTTGGCTCAACCACCAAGCACGACATCCGGTATCCAGCTGAGAAGGTTGTTGGCTGCAACTTTTCCCCCATTGACGAACTGTACACTGCAAAAGCAAGGAAGCGAGTGGGTAAGAACCCTCTCACCCTGGCCACAAACTCTTTGAAGCACTTACCTCTGGAAGGCGACTCCAGACTGTCAATGCTGCCACAGCCAGACATAAAAACAACTGTTTTCCACGAGCAATAGCTCTACTCAATAACCAAAAGTCTGTAGCCTCCATTTGCTCTGGTATTTTATATGATTCACGTGTTTAAACTATAATGTTTTGTTCTTAATGTTTTAATGTTTTATTCTTAATTGTTTATTGTATGTCGTGTTGTTACTTGTGAGCAGAGCACCAAGGCAAATTCCTTGTATGTGTACATACTTGGCCATTAAACTTATTCATTCATTCATTCATTCATTCATTCATAGAGATAATGAAGTAAGATGTGAAAATGAGGCAAAGGGGATGAAGGTTAAGGAAAAAGTAGAATTGATCATTGTTAGCTTAGAGAAGGTGTCAATATGTAAACTGCCCAAGCGAACGGGTAGGAGAACTGTGAAGGGAGAGGGATGGAGAGAAAGGGAAAGCAAGGGTTACTTGAAGATAAAGAAGTCAATGTTCGTACCGCTGGGGTGTGAGCTGCCCAAGCGAAATATGAGGTGCTATTCCTTCAATTTGCGCTGGGCCTGACTGACAGTGGAGGAGGCCCAGGACAGAAAGGTCAGTATGGGAATGGGAGGGGGAGTTAGTGTTTAGCAACCGGGAGATTAGGTAGGTTTAGGTGGACTGTTGCATATGATCTCAGGGCTACTTCTATACATTTTATACATAATCTGGGATTGTGTTTATGTACAGTGATAATTTGCTGATCATTATGTAAAAAATGAATTTCACTGTATCTCGGTACATGTGATAATAAAGAACCATTGAACAGCTTAAAAATATTCATCTGAAATTGGTCATCTAATTTACATTTATAGTGGACCTTTTATAACTGTGAGTGACTCAAAGCACTTTACAATTAATGAAGTACTTTTGAAGTGTTATATTGGAGGAAACAACCTAGCCAATTTTACTTCGGAGTCACGTGAGTGACTACGTGAAGAAGCCCCGCCAGGCGCATGCGCGTCATTACGTCGACGCATGTCGCATTGAACAGAGCTGGAGAGCGCAGCTCCACCAGTGGTAAGTAGAAAACCTCGCAGGTAAGTTTTAAAAACTTCCAGCGAGACTTAAGCTCCATAAGGCTGGCTTGTGAGTCAGCAGGAGCCTGTTCAGAGGGAGGAGCAAGCATGGGCCACGCAGCATTGCGGTCCCATCGCAGCGATCGGCAAAATAGATAAGTGCGGTGCCGGTTCCGATACCAGTGGCCATTATCCGTAGTTAATACCCTCCAGCTGGTCTAGGTCATTCGGGCTGAGGCCACAACGATAGGTAAGCATACAAGGTGCCTGTCCGAATCTATAATTCTAAACATGAACATATATGATTATGCACAAATGCACAAGGAAATGTAAATAAAGTTACTCTCCTCCAAGAGAGGACAAGAATGTGGGGGAGTCTAGAAATGGAGAAAATGCTCCACACTTTACTCAGTCAAGGGTTCAAAGACCCAAAGATTTCCAGGCAGCCTCCGAAGGAGTTCCATACACTATGTATGGTGCCTGTAAAAAATGGGAATCCGACTCCAGTGCCTTCTTGGGTCTGGATGAGGTCTCCCTAGAGCAAGACTAAAATGCTCTAAACTTTATTCAGTCAAGGGTCCAAAGACCCAGAGATTCCCAGGCAGCCTCCGAAGGAGTTCCATACACTGAGTATGGTGCCTGTTTAAAAAAATAAATTAAAAAAAATGGGAATCCGACTCCAGTGCCTTGTTTAGGTCTGGATGAGGTCTCATAGAGCAAGACTCGGGAGTACCAGGGCAGGAGGAGACTGACGCTGAAGCTGGTGTCCCTACTTATGTGTATACACCAGAGCACAAGAGCCACACTCCGGGTGTTCCCGATGTAGCATCAAGTTTGCTATATCGGTATGGACTGGTGAGGCTATGGATGAGACCTGGCTGCCAACATTATTTGGTTTCTCACCTGCTCCAAGAAACTGTTATGACTGAAACAGTAAATATATTAACACCTGTTCTATTGTGCCTCGCTCAGGGTCGCCAACAGTAAACTCAGTAATTTGGGCACCCATGAGTGTTACGATGCGAGGGCAGGAAATATGTTTCCAGTATGTCCTCTAGCTGATATCAGTTGGCATCACTGCATTGGGAAAACATACAAGGGTTCGATAAATGTCCTAAACTTATAAGAAGGCTTGCGTTACTCTGCAGTGCCTATTCAAACCTAATTGTATGATGAAAATTGCCATTTGGCCAACATTATACCCAAAAATGCAGGACTATGTAGGAACAAACAATAATCAGATTAATTATTGGTGAAAATCTGCCAAAACAATTCTAGTTCAATTACGGAGTACAGTAACTTTATTCCATCACACATAGAACTTCTGGGGTACAACCTTTGGTTGGGTGTAAGATTACAATTGTTTTATAATGAATGATGCTGCATAATATTGGTCGTTTGGTGTTTGCTGCACCAGAAACTCGTCAGGTATAAAATATATCCCAGACAGAAGAAGATGGGGGTTGCAGAATCATTCTGGACCTCACAAACTTAATTCATATGTTCAGTATAGGCATTTAATAAAGTACACCTTCAACACTGTAACGCAGTTGTTATCACAGAGCTGCTATATGGTACTACAGTTGTAAAAAATAAAAAAGATACCTTATTATTCAGTACCAATGCATCATTATCACAGGTACTTTAAGTTAATTCGATGGGTCAGCTGAGGCAATTTAAAGAATTACCTAATGGGCTAACTTCAGCTCTCGGGCTGTTCACATAATTATTGAAACCAGCACTAGTGTTACTGAGGGCTCAGAATCACATTGTAATGGCTTATCTAGAGGATATGTTAATTGTAAATGCCACTCAGGAGACAGCTGAAGAACTGGTTTCAGCAACCATAAGCCTATTGAAAGGCTAGGGTTCTATCCATCCAACAACATCTAAGTTACAGCCATCCCAAACAATTGATTATTTGGGGTTGTCATTAATTCAGTTGATATGTCAGTAACTTGCTAACAGATAAGGTTGGGGATATTACAAATGTCTGTACTTGTCTCGCTGAGAGACCTTATCCCTCCATCCGAGAAGTAGCTACGGGTATTGGTAAAATGGTAGCAGCATTCCTGCTGTCGAGTTTGGACCTCTGCATTATCAAAGTCTGCTAAGAGCCAGAGGACAAGCACTAAAAATATAAAGTAAAAATAAATAAATTTAAAAAAAATAATAATACATTATAATTATATATATATGTATATGTATATATATATGTGTGTATGTATATGTGTGTGTGTGTATGTAATATTTATATATATATATAATATATATATATATATATATATATATATAAATATATATAATATAGATATATATATACAATTTATATATATACTTGTTACCGTGCAGTTACCAACTAAAGCTTCAGCTGAATTGCAATGGTGGATTCTCAATGTTGCACAAGCTACTAGAATATATTTTGGTTCAGCAACCTTCAGTGGTATTACAAAGTGATGGGAGTGCTCTCGGATGGGGAGGTAAGGACAGCGCCACCAGTTGAGGTGATGGACTGTCCAAGACGATTAATTCTCCTAACACATGTTATCAATTATTTGGAGTTATTGGGGGCATTTTATGCATTGATAGCTTATTGTTCTACAATGAATGACTTACATGTTCAATTATAATGCACAATGAGTATAAACATTACAAATGTTGCGCTTAGATTGTATGCAGTTGTCTGTAGATAAAATTACTTTTTATGTCTATGATCTAAGCAAACAAAGCAAGCCAGTGAAGGCTGGAACCAAGGTAATCTTTAAAGCATACCCTGTCTTTAAAGCATACCACGAAAATTGTGTGTGGTTAAGCATCTGACTCACTTATATTAAATTAACTAAGAGTCTCTGAGATTGTGAGACACCAATGCTCATTACCCGCAAAATAATGTTTTTTTAAATAACTAAATAAATTTTAAAGTGACAGTACAAACTATTCTAGATGGTTAAAACAGGTTCTGTATTTAGCTGGAGTTCACACTCATGTGTTAAATCTCAACTCCACAAGGGCGGCATCAATGTCCGCGGCAAAGGCGCAGGACATGACGCTCGACCAAATTCTAGAGGCCGCAGGATGGTCTAAAGGAGTAACTTCTAGATCTATGATAAACTTGTTGTCACAGGCCAGAGTTTAGCACATGCTATGTTTGTGTTTCTGTTCAATTTGTTTTGCTTTGTTTCATATCATTTTTTTCCATATCATTTGTATTTTTTCCCCTGTATAGAGGGGTTATTACTTTCCTGTTATTATATTAGGTTTCGTTTATGAATCATTTGAAAGCAAGGTTCAATATATTATTTATTCACCCACTGTATTTCAACTGCAAGCAGTGTGCGTAAAAAATGGAGTAACTAATCTACGGCATGAAAATCACAGAGCTTTAAAATCTCATGTAATCAACTCACGTGACTCCGAATTAAAACAGTAAGATTAAACGAGAACATATCTGTTCGAAGTTTGATCTTTATTTTATGAGGATTACGATGAGGGATTACGTGCCCTCCGCTCCCGACCCTCATAATCTAAACAATCATCTGGTAGTCTTCTGTAAACCTTACTATCTTACTTTGCTATTGTTTCTGTCTTGTTTTTCGAGCCAGCGCTTATAGCAGTATGAACGCGCATGCGCCTGCGGGGCTTTTTCACGTAATCCCTCATCGTAACTCCTCATAAAATAAAGATCAAACTTTGAACAGGTAAGTTCTTGTTTAATCTTACTATTAAATCATAGATAGACACAAAATGCTGTAACTCAGTGGGACAGGCAGCATCTCTGGAGAGAAGGAATGGGTGATGTTTCAGTGAAACTCTTCAGCCTGTCCCATTGAGTTACTCCAGGATTTTGTGTCTACCTTCGAATTAAACCACATAATTAATTCATATCTTCATAAAAAGCAATGTTATGATGACATGAAAAGTTTTGTTTTCATAGACTATAGACAATAGACAATCGGTGCAGGAGTAGGCCATTCGGCTCTTCAAGCCAGCACCACCATTCAATGTGATCATGGCTGATCATCCACAATCAGTACCCCGTTCCTGCCATCTCCCCATACCCCCTGACTCCGCTATCTTCAAGAGCCCTATCATGCTCTCTCTTGAGAGTATCCAGAGAACCGGCCTCCACCACCCTCTGAGGCAGAGAATTTCACAGACTCACAACTCTCTGTGTGAAAAAGTGTTTCCTCATCTCCATTCTAAATGGTTTACCCCTTATTCTTAAACTGTGGCCCCTGGTTCTGGACTCCCCCAACATCGGGAACTTTTCAAAATAATGGGACTGACTGAAGGATAAATATTGAACAAAACGCTAGACATACTATAGTCATTTAATTTTTTTGTCAAAGGGTGGTGAATCTGTGGAATTAATTGCCAGAAAGCAGTGAAGGCTAAGTCAATAGATATTTATTAAGGTGGAGATTGACAGATTCCTGATTAGTACGGTGTCCAAGGGGTTATGGGGAGAAAGGCAAGAGAATGAGGAGCCGTAAATCATCCCGTGAATGAAATGGCAGAGAGATAGACTTGAGGGATAATCCTCTTATCTGCTCCTGTCACTTAGAAGATAACCACTGATCTTTTTTAATGGCAATGGAATCCTTGTGCCATGCTCAAGGGAAGAAAAAGGAACATCTCCTCATTTGAAAGCCAGCATTTCACCATAAGGCACTTCCTTAGTATGCACTAGATTTCAAAGTTCAGATTGCTGGATGGTCCTGGAAACTTTCTGAACAGAGACAGAGAGGAGCTACCAACTCAGAGAACATTAAAGCTTAGAACATAGAACAGTACGGCACAGGAACAGGCTCTTGGGGCCACTGTATCTGTGCCTTACGTGATGCCAAGATATACTAATCTCATCCGCCCACACATGATCCAAACCCCTTCACATCCATGTGCCTGTCTAAAATCCTCTTAAAAGCCACTATTGTATCTGTCTTCACCACCACATCTGATATTAACTTGTCAGTAAACTTCTCGTTAAACTTGTCAGTAACTTCTGGCAAAGACAGTGATTTAGAAGTGCAAGAAGAGTTATTTTATCAGCAAGAATAATTCTGCCAGTGATAAATGGCAAAGATCAGGAAGATGGGCCTTGCTGACTCTTGGGCATCAATTATATAGTGTTATTTTAAGATTCATATTTCCTGCCAGAAATCTCTTGAAATTTGTACATTGTCAATATAAAAGAAAATTGCATGTAAGGAATGAAGTTCCTAAAAGCAAAGTCAATTTCAATTACATTTTTTCAAAGCATCTCTCCACCAGTGGTTTTCACTCTCGAAGCCTAAAGGGGAGGAATTAATCTGTATTCAGATGGCACTTTGCATATCATGGCTTTAAAGCCAATGAATTATCTTGAAATTTAGTCAAGGTGCTATAATAAATAATCGTGGCATCTTACTCACAGCAATCCCCCATATTTAGTAATAATAAGTTAAAAATCTGCTGACTGGATATAAGATATTTTTTTAATGCTATGCAATCTCTGACAGATATGATTTAGTTTACAACAAGGAAATATAGGCAGAAACGGCCAAACACAAGAAATTAGGTGAGTGCCACCAAGGGTGATATGCATTCTACCATTAAAACTCTGGAGAAAATGTAAGTTATAAGAAAATATAAATATGTCTGAAGATGGGTCTCGACCCGAAACGTCACCTATTCCTTCTCTCCAGAGATGCTGCCTGTCCCGCTGAGTTACTCCAGCATATTGTGTCTACCTTCGATTTAACCAAAAAACATCTGCAGTTCTTTCCTACACGAGAAAATATAAGTAATGTGAGTAGCCAGAAATTGTGACCACAGGGAGCGTATTTCCATCACATCCACAGAAGATCATTCATCACAGTTCAGAATTTTGTTGAATTCGTCAGTGAGATGGAAGATTAACATTGTAAGGAATTAGGCCATCATTTCACTTCTATGTGCAACAAAATGCATTTGATTTATTTCAGAACATAAAAATGTGGCTTTTAAAGTTGTTTACAGTTACTGAAACAGAATTAAGAAGCATGTTCTCACCTCATTCCCCCCCCCCCCCCCCCCACCTATGTAACTAGCATTTCATTGCATCATTGCAAATGAGTAAATGTGGTGCTCGTTGTTACATTCTCTGCTCCCGAGGCAGTTTCTTCTGATAATGTATCCAAGCAAAGTGGGAAAGTGGTGCTCTGCTCCGTTTCAAATCTATCATACTATGTGCTACAGGATGCTTTGAATTTAACGATGATATGATCAACAAAATAGTATTTCATATCCCCTTTTTGTGTCCCCGTCTATCACTATGCAAATTGCACAGATCTTGCCTCCTTGATGACAGCATAGTTTGAACTCTTGATGGTGATTTGTTTGCATTTTATGGTTTTGGGATGTTATTTCTGTCTCTTCACTGCAGATAATCAATTGTTCATAAAATGAGATAGGCCCAGCACACACATTTGCAAACTACTTAAGACTGTCTGGAGTTATGATCTCCAAAATTTATCGAGATTATGCTTCAGAGATGTTTTTGTATTGACCAAGCATGTGCATTTTCAGTTCAAAGAGGAACACCTGCTCAATAAGAACTAGAAGCAGCCATAAGCTATCTGCCCCCTCAAATCGTCTCTGCCATTTAATAAGATTCTGACCATTCCTCAACCCCAACACCACTTTTCCTGCCCTCAATCCATATCCCTCAATTTCTCCAGTCCAGAGATCCATCAATCCCCACATCCCTCGATCAGAAATTCCCTACATTACAAGTGAAGAAGTAGCTCATTTTACTTGTGTATGGCCTAGCCATTACTTTGAAACTATGAATGCTAGTCCGATACACCTTAACCAGGCTCTATCCTGCTAAGATAGATACAAAAAGCTGGAGTAGCTCAGCGGGACAGGCAGCATCTCTGGGTGGAAGGAATGGATTGACGTTTCGGTCGAGACCTTTCTTCTGAAGAAGACCCATTCCTTCTTTCCAGAGATGCTGCCTCACCCGCTGAGTTACTCCAGCATTTTTTGTCTACTTACTATTTGCCTCCCTACTTTATTGGTGTACCTACATGTGAATTTACAGCTATTGTTGTACAAAGTTAGTTTAAATGCCAACATCTTTCAATCTCTTTAAAACAAATCTTCCAAGTGAGGACTTTGTTCCTTACACCATTGCAGACTGAGGGGTGATCTTATAGAGGTGTATAACATTACTAGGGGCACAGATAATGTAGATGTACATAGTACTTTATTCCCCAGGGAAGAGGAATTAAAGATTAGAGGGCATAGGCTATGGGGTGGGAAAGATTTAAAAGGACCCAAGGGCCAATTTCTTTATTCAGTGTGCTGTGTTTATGGAATGAACTGTCACAGAAAGTGGCTGAGATAAGTACAATATCAACATTTGGACAGTTACAATGACAACTGTTATGAACACACTCTATCTACAAATGGCTCTCCGAGTTGCTCACCATCCTGTGAGGCACAGGAATAGGTCATTCACTCCACAGTTTGAAGAAGGGTCTTGACCCGAAACATCACCCATTCCTTCTCTCCAGGGATGCTGCCTGTCCTGCTGAGTTACTCCAACTTTTTATGTCTATCTTCGGTTTAAACCAGCATTTGCAGTTCCTTCCTACTCACAATGGCTGTACAAACCATTATGCTTGAAAAACTAATCTCATCTGCCTGCACATGTTCTATATTCCTTCAGTCCCTGATCTGGAAGTATTGTGCCAGTCCTTCATCCTTGCTGGGTTCATATCCTGGAGCTCCCTTGCCTTCAACACCATGGGAGTGTGGTGACCAGAAAATTGCTGTGGTTTAAAAGGCAGCACAACATCAACTCGGGATGACAATAAATGTTGGTTGCCAGAGATTCCTCACTCTAAAAGTGAAAATAAAATCTAAATTCCAAATAGCTGAGGAGTCATTTAGGCACAATGTGGTTTATTTACAAAATGGCAGGATGTTTTGAATAAAATTATTGTAAAAAATTATTGAATAAAATTATTATTAAAAAAATTTGAAAGGCATTCAACAATACAATCTAAGTTTTTAAGCCCTGGTTAAATGATGGGGCAGAGGTGGAGTGGCTCATATTACAGATTTAGAACTGCTGGACTACAAATGTACAAATTGAGTGACAGAAACCAACTAAAATCAATGCAAACCCTTTCACACTAAATGTGTAGGAAGGAACTGCAAATGCTGGTTTACATCGAAGATGGACACAAAATGCTGGAGTAACTCAGTGGGACAGGCAGCATCTCTGGATAGACACAAAATGCTGGAGTAACTCAGTGGGACAGGCAGCATCTCTAGATAGAAGGAATGGTATCCCTTCCGCACTAAAAATGCTGGAGTAAAAACTCAGTGCCTCCGACAGGCAGGGACAGTAAATAAATACATTCATTTCAACGCCGAAACTCTAAGATTGTAGGCACATTGTAAATGCTAAAAGGAGTAACTCAGTGGGACAGGCAGCATCTCTAGGATAGAAGGAATGGTATCCCTTCCGCACTAAACTATGTTCTTAACTTTTTTAAGATTCGCTTAAAAAGCCATTGGCCTCCTGTAGAAACAATGGACAGTAAATAAATACATTTATTTCAACGCCGAAACTCTAAGAGCAATACAGAAAGAGACCCTTTTGCTCAACTTGACATGTCAACCAACAGGCCTATCTGAGCTAGTCCCATTTGTCTGTGTTTGGCCAACATTCCCTTAAACCTTTCCTATCCATGTATCTGCCAAAATATCTATCAAATGCTGTAATTGTACCCACCTCTCTCCTTGTGAAAATCTTACCCCCTCGGAACCACTTTAAACCTCACCACCCCCCCCCCACCCCCCACCCCTCCCCCCCTCACATTAAATCTATGGCCTCTACTTTTATTCTCCTAATCCTGGGAAAAAGATTGTGATACTTTTGAACTTTCTTTAACAAACATTATCGGACTCCAATGTTACACTGTTATATAATGTTATAACTACAATGTTACATCTGTGCACTAAATGTTGTACCCTTTATCTTTCCACTGTGGTCGGCTTGAATGCATTCACGTATCGATTTGTTTTAACTGGATAGCACACAAACAAAACCATTTCACTGTATCTCAGTACACATGACAATAATGGTAAACAATTTTTTTTAAACAGTCTCAGCCTGTCTGGTCCCTCTTGTAACTCAAGAACTCAAGTCCCAGCAATTTCTTGTGAAGCTTCTCTATACCCTCTCTAGCTTAATTTCATCCTTCCTATAATATAGTGACCAGCCCAACACACATACTCCAAATGCAATCTCACTGTCTTGCACTGAGCATGACATACCAACTCGTGCTCGTCCGTAAATTGGTTGGCATTGTCGTGCATCACGGTAGCCTTGCACTACACTTATATCTACACTTATTACAAAGATAGACACAAAACTGGGATAACTCAGCGAGACAGGCAGCAGCTCTGGAGAGAGGGAACGGGTGACGTTTTGGGTTGAGACCCTTCTTCAGACCCAAAACAAAATGTCACCCATTCCTTCTCTCCAGAGATGCTGCCTGTCCCGCTAACTCCAGTTTTTTGTGTCTATCTTCACTTTTAAACCAGCATCTGCAGTTCCTTCCTCTACACTTATTACTATATATTGTTCATGTAATGTTAAGGCACGGACCTTTGATTCAGAGACTAAAATACTACTTTGGAATGAAGCATGATGCCTTAAAGCACTTTTGATAGTACATTGGCAATAACAATATATGTCGCCGGTGCCTTTTTCTATACAGCACACAATAATTTATCACCACATAATACAACTTTAAAGAGATTAGTTCTGGAAATCATATTGCAGCCTCATTGATGGTATTATTGGAATTGGGGAAATACAGCAGAGGAAGTTACTTGTCTTATCATGTCAGTACAGCACTTGTGCTTCAAGTGAAGCTAATTGCTATAATCCCATTTCCACATCCTTTCTCGGTATCCTTTTATATTTTTCCTTTCCCAGGCATCAATCCAATTTAATTTAAATGATTTATAGTCTTTGATTCAGTAAAACTTGGTGTCAAACATTTCTTAATCCAAGTACGTTCTATGCAAATAAAAACGTTCTTCTACCTTCACCTCCCTGTCCCGCTGATAGGCTTCAATTAATGCTGGATTAACTCAGCAGGTCAGGCAGCATCTCAGTCCGGTAAAGGGTCTCGACCCAAAACGTCACCCATTCCTTTTCTCCAGCGATTCTGCCTGACCCGTTGAGGTACTCCAGCATTTTGTGTCTATCTTCGGTGTAAACCAGCATCTGCAATTCCTTCTTACACTTCAATGAATGCCTCCTTTATGAACAATTTACCAAACAATGAAAAGGAACATCCACCATTTATCGTATCAACAGCCATCCCAATCCGTGTTTTTTTCATAACAATTCTTTATAGCTTTATTAATCTGATGTCAATGAAAAATGCTATAGGTACCAAAAATCAGAAATATAAGCAGAATAATCAAAATAAAACAATCAGGCTAATTGCTTTTTATTCATCATATGGAAATTGCAGCATCCCCACTTCTGACCTTAAGATGCAAGAAAGGTCATTGTTCAAGCAGCAGAAGATGGTCTGACCTGGAACACTACCCTGAGAAACTCCTGCACTAAGGTCCCAATGTTGAGATTACTCCAGTAATCATTGGCCTCCAATAATCATAAATATCCCAATTTGTGAATAGATCTAGATCTGTAAACTCAAATATTGACCTGTTCTTTATTCTAGAAAATCACATTTTGTTTATTTTTCACATTTCTAATAGTACAGGCAATTCTTCTGATTCTGCCTGACCCACTGAGTTACTCCACCACTTTCTTTCTTTTTTTGGAAAACCAGCATCGACAGTTCCTTGTCTCTCCAATCACCATCTGGTGTGTTCATTTGTCAGATCCACCACCATTAACATCATTAACATCCAGCGTTTACACAAAAAGCTGGAGAAACTCAGCGGGTGCAGCAGCATCTATGGAGCGAAGGAGATAGGCTTCAGCCAGCCACTGGTCATGTACAGCATGACCATCTCCTATCTGCCACATAGCAATAAACTGCAAGCGGATTGTGATAGAATGCATTCCTGATACTGAGATAGATACAAAATTAATAAACACAAGAAGATTAAAAATTTGCAAGGCTTGATAAGAAGCTCATGTACCACCTTAAACATTCATTGGTAGCATATTGTAGCTGAAGTGTACACGCTCCACTCGTTGCTCTATATGTCGTATTCACAAAGACTTCATCAGCATTTTCCTGTGACCTCTTTCTTTGACTAGGATGAAGCAGCAAGTTAACAAAATACCTCTCAACTGCAAGTTCTCTTCCAAAGCACAGACTGTACTGGATTGTAAATACGTCACCATGCTTTTATAGGCACTTGTCTCAAATTCCATAGCTCACTCTCATATAAAATTGTGAATGTTAGAGGAACTGCAGGTATTCAAGAGTATATCTCTTTGTTTTATATCATACTCCTCTTCTCTCCTTATCTGACACACCTTTGTCTCCTTTTCACTTCTAGACTTTGTCACTTATTTCATCCATCTGGCAATCAAACGTCCGTCGCCTGTACCCATCAATAACTTGCCATGCTTTGTCCCATCACACTTCTATCCAGCTTTCTCCCCTTTACTACAATCAGACTGAAGAATGGTCCTGAACCAAAACGTTGACTGTCCAATCCACAGCTGCAGCGTTCCCTGACGAATTCTTCCAGCACTTTGCTCAAGATTCCAGCAACTGCAGTTTCTTACGTCTCATAAGTGCAAGGCAGTCCAGTGATAGAGTTGCTGCCTTATAGCATCAGAAAACTGGGTTTGATCCTAACTACAGGAACTCTATGTACAGAGTTTGTACATTCTCTTTATGACCGTATGGGTTTTATTGTTTTGTTTTTTCTTTGTCGCTGGGATGTCGTCTTTATGGTCGTGGGAAGTCTCCTCAGTTGCCCAAAGAGTCGTAGCGTCTTTCTGGTCACCGCTGGTTTTGCAACATTGTGAAAAAGTCCCGTAAGTGGGACAGGCCCTTTAATGTTTCACATCTATGATCTTTCGTCAGAAGGAGGTGGAATGGCAGATGTCTGCCTTATTGGTAGCTCCATTCAAAGTTTATTCGACTGGAACATTAGTTCTGTTTATCTTTGCAGTTTCTAAACAAACTGCTTCTAATTTCCATTACTTTTCTGATTTGATTAGCTTTTGACCACCTTGTTTCTGCTTGTGGGATCTTTATTGAGTCATAGAGTCCTAGAGTCAGTTGCCCTGCAACCAAATGAGTCTGTGCTGGCAGTCAATCACCGAGTTACACAAGTCCCACATTAATATGATTTATAATCTCCCTGCATTGGCATCAGCCTCCCTCCCCCCAAATTCCACCATCAACCTGCACACTGAGAGTAATTTATAGCATCCATTTTACTTTACTTTACCTTATGTCTTTGGGATGTGGGAGGAATCTGGAGCACCCTGAAGAAACCCACACAATCACGGTGAGAATTTGCAAAAAAGAAAATTCTCCATCATATGTAAAAATGCCTATTGACTTCCTGTGAAAATCAACATAAACTGTAAGCTTTTACTTTATCAAATTCTGCGGAAAAAAGCAGCAAATGGATTTGGATCAAAAGGAGAGACAACAATTGGGCTGCAAGATGAATACAGGAGGGTAGAGAATTGAGGGGGGTGTAACTGGGACGCCAGGTATCACCGTTGAGCCCTCTGGAGATATTGTGGGCTTATCAATGAAACGTCAAAGAAGGAGGGTGCCCACCTGATGACCCCGATGACGTACCTACCCTACCTTTCACCACTCCAATCCCACTGCAAATAGCAAGAGTGCCGACTTATTACAGGGATTGAAACATCAAGTCCTATTAGCTCTACTGCAAGATAAATCAGCTAAAATGGAATAGCTCAAATGTACTTAAACGCAGTCAATGCTCAAGACCAATTTCTGAAACCAAAATAACAATGCAATTCAGGAAACTTGGTCTGACTGCTCCCCATCTAACATGGAGCAACCTGCAGACAGAGAATGAGATCTAGCACCATAATTCTGTGACTTCATCCCGAGGAGTGGGCCTTCCCAGTCTAGCTTGTTCTGTGCAAATGCAAACCCTTGCAGCATTTTGCTCCATCCGTCCCAATTGTTGCTGTTTCCCAAAGCATCGTGTGGAAGATGGGAATTATAATATTGGGCATTTTGAGTACCTGGCAAAATGGAGGATTTCTGCTTTTGTAAAGCCTGCTTGACATATTTTGCAAAAGCTGCAAAGACCATGAGGATCATGGCTCCAGAGCGTCTGTAGCCTGGGACATGGTTGAATAAAGGTTGATGTCCAGATGGCCTTTAATTGTTAATATGTATGAGGTTTTGCAGAGGGAGCTAGGTCCTGCTGCAAATGCATGCTCGGGATTGGGTGGGAAATGATGGGTTATAATAATGTTGCTAACTATGTTGCATGGTCTTCGCACCGTTATTCATGATTGGTCAAGGAGAGGGGCCTTGCCCAAATTGTTTACTTTACCTGGTAGAACGTTTCTTTGCTTAATGGAACTGTTTCCCACAAAGTGCTTTCTATTGAAACTATGTCATGTGATGTTTTGTGATTGGGTTAGGGAACTGTCATTCAATGTACTTTGTAATCCTTGTTGATAATTGGCTTGTAGGGGTTGCCCCCCCCCCCCCCCCCCCCCCCATGTATTTCGCACCAAGGGTCCGTGAGGGTATAAAAGAGGGGAGAGAACATTGGGATGTGCCGATCTTCTGGGATAGCGCATGGGAGTGTGATGATCTGCTAGAGTTGTTTTATTCATACGAGTCTGAAGGGCTTGAATGAGTAGAGACAAGGATCGGACCCGCGGTATTGGACTAGGTATTGTATCGGTGTTGGATAATAAAGCAAGTTGATTACCAGTGCTTTATATTCGGTGTTTGACTGAACCAGACTAGGGGGTCAGATTAGGACCAGAATTACATTGGGGCTCGTCCGGGATCTCAATGGATTGCCAAACATAAATTTACAATCAGGGAATTGAGTTGTGTTGGATTGCGAGAGGAGAAATTGGTGCCACGGTGCGACTTTCGCATCGGTTTTCCCCGCTCCACTGATCTGAGATTAATCGATCGTGCTTGTGTTTGAATTCCCGACGAGATCGATAAGAATAGTAGTCTGGCAAGCACTGAGGGCGAGGGTTTGAGGCCCTAGAGGGTTTGAATCCCCGCCTGGGGCGTTCGAGGCCCGTGGATGGTGGGAGTTGGCCTCACAAGGCTCTTCTCTAGTGGGTTTGAGGCCCCACACCTTTGTTAGACAACAGCTGTTGCATTCGGGATCCATTGATTTGACCCGTTATTTGAGGGTTGGTAAACCCTGGGATTTGAGGCCCCACTCAGACTGGGATACAAATTTCGAGGTATCCTCATAGACAGGACTGAGCGGGAACAGTACTAAGAGGGGGAAGTACTCTATCGGTGCTGAGAGTGCGATTGGAAAGAGACACTTTAAAAAACAGCATCGCAGACCAGCACGAAGCGGATACGTGTTGAAGACCAGTATTTAGCATGTGGGAGGGTTAGAGAACTAGGGGGTTTGAGGGCCTGCTTGTGTGTGGTTTAAGGCCGGAACAGTACTGGGCACTCAGTGTTGGAGTATAGATTGGCTGAGAAATACTTTAAAGTCAACACTGAGTGGGTGGAGACGCATCTATTATCTGGAATAGTGATCTAAATTTTCCGATTCAAATTTCACCAAATTCAGGGCTTCATATTGAAGGGGACTGGTTATTGTATAGAGATCCGTTTTGATCTATTCCGGGCATTCATATTGAGGGCATTGGTTATTGTATATATTGATCGTAAAAATCGTAAAATAGATCCGTAATTAGATAAAACCGTACAAACAGATAATATATTAATATTGCCGTTGTAATAGAGGGTTTGTGTGTTAGATATTGCTGTTGTAATTGTAGTTTGAATCGTGGCTGTATGTTAATATAGCGTGATTAAGACTGCTGTTGTAATTGGAATCCGAATCATGATTGTGTGATCTAGGAGGCATATCCTGTGGTTCCGGGAACAAGTAGCCTGTTAGTGGAAAAGTAACTTGAAGAGGAAGAAGTACCTGTTAGTGGAAAAAGTGGAAAGGTACCTTGAAGGGAATAGTACCTTCAAGTGAAAAAGTACTTTGAAGGGAAAGTCTCCTGTAGCGAAAGAGGGGTTCCTTTGGTTAATTTAGAATATTGCGATTTACTTTAGAACTGTACAGTTAGTGAATGCTTATTCACTAGTGAACAAATGCTTGTATTTTATATTGCAGTGTGTTTTTGTATGATAATTATTAGAATAGAATAGAATAGAATAGAATAGAATAGAATGCCTTTTATTCTCATTCAAACAGACAAGGTTTGAACAAAATTTAATTCCTACAGTCATGACATTACAAAAAAAAACCAAGACACACACTTCTCAATTTAGACAAACATCCATCACAGTGAATCTCCAACTCCCCCTCACTGTGATGGAAGGCAAAATTCTTATCTCTTCCCTTTGTTCTTCTCCCACGGTCCAGCAGTCCAACTGCAGCGTCGAGGCGACTGGAGCCCACGATGTTAAAGCCCCCGGCGGACAATGGTAAGTCCCGCGGCCGTTTAAGCCGCGACGGGCGATGTTAGGCCCCGCTCCGAGTCATTTAAGCCCCACAATTCCGGCGGGAGAAGTTGCCATAGCGGGAGCTCCGAAAAGCGGTCTCCCACCAGGGACCTGCGAGCTCCCGATGTTCCTGTCCACCGGAGCCTGATTAGTGTACACTGATTAGACACTGAAGCAAATGAGACAGTGGGCAAATTTCAGTTGTCCGAAGAAGTTCAGAAAGCTTTCGAGAATTTGAAGAGATCTTTAATGCAGGCCCCGGCACTAGGAAGGCCACTTTACGATAGATCCTTCCAACTTTACTGTACCATCCTTTCTGAATGTTCAGCTGCAGTCCTCATCCAAAAACATGGGGATAAGCACAGACCACTGGCTTATTATTCATCAAAGCTTGACCCAGTAGAAAGGGGACACCCACTATGCATCCAGGTCCTAACAGCAATCTATAATAGTCTACAGTCTGCTGCAAACCTGACCTTACAGCAGGAGATAGTAGTGTACAGTCCCCATTCGGTGGCAACCTTGCTGGAGAATCTAGCAGGCAAGCAGGATGCCTGCAAACTCAGCATCTGACAATGGCTCATCAAAACAAATATGAAATGTATCTATTCAATAATCCAAAACTCTAACTCAGACTCTGGACTACCATTAATCTGACACCTTTCCTCGTTTCACCTCCAGAGGAACAGTCAGAACCAGGACATGACTGTTTGTTCATAATACAAGAAGAAACATCTGTGAGGGAGGATCTAAAAGACGCTCCTATAGAAGACCCTGACATGACACTATACATAGACGGGAGTGCATCCATTAGGCACCAGGGGGAGAAGCTTTCTGGGTACGCTATTGTAGACCAGGATGGGAACAGTGCAGAGGCAGTTGCCAATGAATCATACTATTCAGAACACAGGCTGAGCTGTTTGCTTTGATCAGAGCATGTATTGTTGGGAAAGATTTAAGGGTGATCATATACCATGGGCCGTGGAACGGGGGGGGGACCGCAGCCACCCCCCCCCCCCACACTTTTTTGGCTAGACATGTTTCAATGTCTCCGGCTTTGAACGAGGCGCTGCTGAGCTCTGAGCAACCTGGTCATGAGTGTTGGAGAGCTGGGGTGGAGGGAGGGATGGAAGCAGAAGCAACGGCGGGGGCAGATGTGGACGGGGAGCTGGGACTGGCGAGTCGCTCTCTGCAGCTCCAGCCATGGAACAGCCTCAGTGCAAGAATCCCGGGCCGCTGGAGGCGGCAGAAGCATTGCGCCGCTGTAGTGAGAGTCGAATTTGCGCCAAATTTGCTCTCGTGACCGGCATGGACCAGGCTGCAGCTCGGTGCATCCTGGAGGACAAACAATGGCTGCTGGAATTAGGAACCAAGCACTGGGTAGAGGCGATGGAAGATAGTGGCCTTCAAATGGAGGTGGTTGGAGAAAGCATCCTGCTTGCCTGCTAGATTTTCTCTTAATGTAACTGCAGGAAAAATGTTCCCGATATTGGGGGAGTCCAGAATCAGGGGTCACAGTTTAAGAATAAGGGGTAGGCCAGTTAGGACTGAGATGAGGACAAACAGAGAGTTGTGAATCTGTGGAATTGTCTGCCACAGAAGGCAAGTGGAGGCCAATTCACTGGATGTTTTCAAGAGAGAGTTAGATTTAGCTCTTGAGGCTAGCAAAATCCAAGGATATGGGGAAAAAGTCATGAACAGCCATGATCGTATTGAATGGCAGTGCTGGCTCGAAAGGCTGAATGGCCTATTACTACACCTATTTTACTTCGGAGTCACGTGAGTGACTACGTGAAGAACCCGCCTCACGCTGGTAACGGCATGACGTCGACGCTGACGGCAGAAGGTGGAGCTGCAGTAAGGAGCAGCTCCTCGCCAGCGGTCGGAACGGCCCGCAGGTAAGAACAGTAAAGTTGGGTTTTTTAGCGGGGGCGCTGGGTAGGTCCAGCAGTATAGGAAATTTGTTTTAAAACAGGTCAGAGTCATATTAGTGCTGGATAAGCACAAATGATGAAGTAAATTTATATTCGCGGGTTAAATGCTTCTGGGGTGAAAAATAAAATATACGGGAAAGCTAGTGCGGAGCCGGTTCCGATACCGGTGGCCGCAGATATACCCGTTAGCGAATTAGTTTACAAAATGATAACCACGGAGAGAAATGCTCCCGAATATGTAAAAATGGAAAATAAAATAAAATAAAAAATCTGAGAGGTCCGTGGTTCTGATGACTCTGACATTGAAAAATCCTCCACATAAGTAAACTATGTGGAACTGATTATGGAGCATATGGAGAAAGTTCTCCAAATAATTATGAGACTAGGGTCATAGTACCCTGAAGGTTCCTAAGGTTAGCCCTGAGGGGTTTAATTATTCTGAATATGGCCATGGGCCTAATTGGAAGTTGGAACTCCGGACCCAGGATTTGGGCCGGAAGAAGTCTCATGGGATGAAATCCCAATTGATTTAGGGCTGCAGAAGGCAGACCCTGTTGATGGTGATTTGCATTTTTGAAAGCACACCACAAAATAAAAATAAAAATAAAATGAAAAAATATGAAAAGAGGCCAAAGATGCATGGAATAGCAAAAGGTTTTTGCTATATATGAAGGAAGTGGTGAGGCTATGGAAGAAATCCTAGCTGCCAACATATATATATGGTATCTCACCAACTTCATGATTCTGTGATGATTGAAATATTAAAATTGCACAGCACAGGAAATTGTGCCTCATTGGAAGAGCCTACGGTTTATCCGTTAATATGGGCATTCATGACTCCAAATATGAGAGCGTCAAATAGTGAGGTTTAAAAATCCTCACAAATTACTCTGCTGCTATTATGGCTTTTGGGCAGATGAAAGGAAAACATAAAATAAAGACGCTATTGTGCAATTTTTTCTATGAAATTTTGTATAAAATAAATGGCTATTTGGCCCATTTTTCACCCAAGGTTGCATACCTGTGTCGAGCAAGTGGTGTTTAAGCTCTTGGTTATCTGTTTGGAATAATCTGCCTAACTTATTGAAATTGGATGAAAAGCTAAAATATTTTAGCTGCATGAAACCTTCGTCTTTTGGACGAAAAGGTATTTTCGCCCAGAAGGGGATTTGATATTGGAAATAAAGGCAGAAATATGTCAAGGAAGTTTTATTGTATTGCACAACCAAATACTTACCCGAATTCAGGGGATAAGGAGACCACCACGCTCATATGCAGAGGAATTAAAGACGTGTTCCCTGCTTAAAGAAACTGCGGATTAATCTCCAGTTAGAGGAGATTACAAAAAGTTTATTAAGACTGGCTTACTATTATTTTTGATCAGTATATTACGAGCAGTTTCATTAACTACTATTACTTTTAAAAACAAGAGGTTAATCCTCCTGTACAGAATAAACCTGCTTATGTTTTCGTGTTTCTGCATTGAAAAAGCAGAGTTTTATGTCCACATTGCCTAATTATCTGGAAAAGGGGTAATGGAAAAGATTTTTGAACACGAGCATAAATTTGTCTTTAATGTTAGAAGGCATTACAGATGATGGTTGCAGAAGTATTCTGGACCTTACAGGTCTAAATAAGTTTGTAGAATACAAACATGTTCAAATGGAGTCATGGAATACTGCAAAATATTTAATTCAGCAGGTTGTTATATGGCTAAGATTGATGAAAAGACGCCTATTATTCTGTACCTATGTATCAGGTTTCGGTGATACTTAAATTTTAATTGGTTGTGACAATTATGGCAGTTAAGCTTTGCCAAATGGACTGAGTTCAGCTTTTTACTCTTTACGAAACTGTTGAAACCAGTTTAGCCCAATTAGAGCACAAAATGCACATCATTATGGCTTATCTCAATGACATTCTGGTCATTAGTGATTATCAGGAGTCAGCTGAGGACTCAGTTTCAGTTACTAAGCTTTGTGGTAAGCTAAGGTTCTTAATTATCTAATTAAGCCCCAGCTGCAGCCAGCACAAACAATTTACTTTTGGGGGTTTGTAATTAACTCAGTGACTATGTTAATATCTTTACCAACAGTTAAAGTCGATGATATTTTGGTAACTTGTCATTATCTCATTCAAAACCTTATCCTTCCATCCGAGAAATGGTGACAACCATTGGTGAACTGCTAGCAGCATTTTCCTGCATTAGAATTTGGTTCATTACATTTATTGATATCTTCGAAGGTACACGATACAAGCTCTCAAAGAGAAGGCAGGCCATTTGACAGGCCTATGTAATTAACAAAAGAAGCTGTATTGGAATTTACAATGGTGGGTTTAAAAAAGGAAAATGTCCCACAAGCTGCTAAATAAATATTATGATTAAACAGCCTGAAATGGTTTTACATACAGATGCTAGTGCTCTCGGATGGGGGGCCACAGATTTATCCTCCAGTTGTGGAGGTAGATGGAAAACTGAAGAACAAGTGTTTCTCCAAGAGTATGGTATTAACTATTGGGAGTTATTGGGGCCTTTTATGGGCTTAAAGCATATTGTTGTGCTAAACAAGGTCTGCATGTGTTAATACAATTACACAATAAAACAGCTGTGGTTTACATTAATCACATGGGGAGAGTTGGATCAGTATCATGTGATTGTCTGGTCAATGAGATGTGGCAATGGTGTATTGGTCGGCAGATATGGATTGCAGTAAGCTATACTCCAGGTAAAGACAATGTGGTAGCAGATGAAAGGTCCAGGATTTTTAAAGATAATACGAAATGGATGTTTAAGCCACCAATATTTAAGAATATTGTTCGACGATTTGGGTTGCCAGAAATTGATTTTGCATCCAGGCTTAATCATCATTTGCCTCATTATGTGTCTTGGGAACACGATCCGGACGCAGTTTGCAGTAGATGCATTTTTATTACACTGGGGAAAAATGTTCTTTTATGCTTTTCCACCATTTGCTCTGATCCAGAGATGCTTGAAGAAAATAGAGCAAGATTCAGCTTCCGGATTGTTGGTAGGGCCAAATTGGCCAACTCAACCTTGGTTCCCAGTTATGCTGAATATGATTAAAGAACCGTATATGCAGATTCTTAACTGTAGTGATATCTTGACTAATCCAGTAACAAATGAAGATTATCCATTATATGCATATATGAATTTGTTAATCTGCAGGTTTTGACCAGACCACTACAGGAACTGGGATTGTCGGACCAAACTTGACAGTTATTGGCACATCATGACGAGATAGCACACAGAAACAATATATGACACATATTAAGAAATAGGAAGAATTTTGCACACAGTCAAAATATTTCTGATGATTATGTGAATGTTACTCATGTTTTGGAATTCCTTGCCAATTTGCGCTTTGGCCAACATTTAAGTTACAGTGCCATTAACACTGCACGCAGTGCCTTGTCGTCCTATTTAGGACTTATGACTGGTGAAAAATCAATTGGGTCGCATCCATTAATATCACGATTCATGAAAGGAATTTTTCACATGAATCGCCAAAACCTAGATATACAGAGATTTGGGATGTGAGCATAGTACTTGCTCTACTTAAGAATGGACGCCAATTGAAGGGTTGTCATTGGATAGGTTAACATTGAAATTGGTCATGTTAATGTCACTGGTCTCAGCCCAAAGAGTGCAAAACTTTACAAATGTTGCGTTTAGACTGTATGCATGTGACTACAGATAACGTTGTATTCTATGTTTACGATCTGATCAAACAAAGTAGACCAGGGAGATCTGGAACAAAGGTAACCTTTCAAGCTTTTCATATTGAGCTTGCTTTGTGTGTGGTTAGACATTTGAACCAATGTATTAAAGTGACGGACACTTTTCGAGGAAACGAAAAGACATTGCTGCTTACGCACAAAAAAGCCACACACAAAAGCTTCAGTTCAAACTATCTCAAAATGGTTGAAACAGGTGTTGGTTTTAGCGGGAATAGACACTGATGTCTTCAAATCTCACTCCCACCAGGGCGGCAGCTACGTCCGCGACGAAGGGGCGGGACGTACCTCTTGAGCATATTTTTAAAAATCGCAGGGTGGAGTAAAGAAGAAACTTTTTCAAAGTTCTACAACAAACCTGTTCACACTATGACAAGCTTTGGACACGCGGTGTTGGGAGCACTATAATCACCTGCTTTGTTTGCTATTAATTGCTATAATCAGTTGTGTAGTCACTGATATTTTTTGTCACTTATAATCATTTTTCCCTCAAATATAAGGAGGGTATTATATGGTCTTTCAGCCATTAAAAAACTTGATTGTGAAAAGATCTAACATTTGTGTGCTTTCTCATGTATGTGTTTACTTAGCCGGATTGTCGTACGGATTAATTCTACGACATAAAAAACACAGAAAGCTTTTAAAACTCTTCACGTAGTCACTCACGTGACTCCGAAGTAAAATAGTAAGATTAAACGAGAACTCACCTGTTCGAAGTTTGATCGTTATTTTACGAGGAGTTACGATGAGGGATTACGTGCCCTCCACTCCCACCCTCGTAAAATAAAATGATCAAATGGTGGTTCTAAGTCTTTTTATGAGCCTTACTATGTTACTCCGGCTTTGGTGTTCTGTGTTTTTCATGCCGTTGCTTTGAAGTATGCCGTTACCAGCGTGAGGCGGGTTCTTCACGTAATCCCTCATCGTAACTCCTCGTAAAATAACGATCAAACTTCGAACAGGTGAGTTCTCGTTTAATCTTACTATTTTCTATGTTTCTATGTTTGAGTATATGGCAATAAAACTTGACCACTTGATTTTGAAGCATCCATGCATGGTGGGGGCATAATCTAGTCATAGAGTGATACAGTGTGAAAACAGGCCCTTCAGCCCAATTTGCCCACACCCGCTAACATGTCCCAGCTACACTACCTGCTTTTGGACCATATCCCTCCAAACCTGCCTAATCCATGTAACAGTCTAAAGGTTTCTTAAATGTTGGGATAGTCCCTGCCTCAACTACCTCCTCTGGCAGCTTGTTCCATACACCCACCACCCTTTGTGTGGAAAAATTTACCCCTCCTATGAAATCTTTTCCCATTCACTGTAAATATGTCCTCTGGTCCTCGATTCACCTACTCTGGGCAAGAGATTCTGTGCATCTACCCGATTTATTCCTCTCATAATTGTATACACTATTATACATAATAAGATCGTCCCTATAAGAAATGTATATTTCTAATGCATTTTAGATTTCTCAAAAGTCTTACTTTAAAAAAAGTAACGTTTCCACAAACATATACCCCCTTTATTAATGTCATGGTTTGATAATTCTAAATTCAAATCAAAAAGAAATATACGTCAAAAGGAGAACGCATACTTTCAAAATATTCCAATTTTTTCCCCGAGCAAAACATAATTTGTTTGACTTTGCAAAATCAGGAAATTTTATGATTTTCTTGTCCCTTTTTCCAACTACAAACAAAAAAATAGATTAAACAAGAACTTACCAGTATGAAGTTTGATCTTTATTTCATGAGGAATTACGATGAGCGATTACGTGAAGAAGTCCCGCCAGTGGCTTACGCGTCAATCTTCAAAGCAGCGGTGTGAAATCACAGATAACAGTAATTGAAGTAACATAGTAAGACTAGAAACCTAGAACTAACAGATAACCTTTGTGATATGAGGGTTGGGAGCGGTGGGCAAGTAATCGCTCATCGTAACTCCTCATAAAATAAAGATCAAACTTCAAACTGGTAAGTTCTCATTTAATCTTACTATTTTACTTCGGAGTCACGTGAGTGATTTCATGAAGACTTCAAAGATGTGTGATTTCATGCCATGGATACGTCCATGCGACACACTGTCTCGGTTGACACAGGATGAGTAATAACAAATAATGCATTCAAACATGATACAGACTTAAACACGCTGATGCTTTATTTAACAAACAGAAACAATAGCGACCCCTCTCTCCCAGGGGAAAGCTACAAAAGAGAATTCAAAATAGTGGCCAAATACCCCTGGTGTGGCTAGAGGTTTATGATAGAACCTTTCAAACGTCAGTTTGTTGGACCATCCTGTGGCCGCGAGGATTTGGTCTAGAGGGTCCTCCAGTGCCCTCGCTTGTGACGTTGATGCCGCCCTGGTGGAGTGAGATTTAAAAACATCAGTGTCCACTCCGGCGCAAGCCAGAACCTGTTTCAGCCAGCTTGAGGTCTGTACTGACACCTTCTCATGAGGCTTTTTGTGACTGATGAATAACGCCAATTCGGGGCCTCTGAGGCACTTGGTGACCTTGATATACCGCCGTAAGTGCGTAACTACACATAGGCGAAGATCAATGGGGTATGCCACAAAATCAAGTTTAAGCCCAGACGTCCCTTGCCTGCTCTGCTTAAGTATATCATAAACATAAAAGGTCATGTTATTGACAGATGAAACCATCCTGTCCAGTCGAAGGTTCTGCAATGTCTGGACACGTTGCGCTGAAACCAGCGCCATGAGCATAACCACTTTAAGAGTGAGTCTGGGCAATGACAGAGATGTTACTGGAGCCCATTGGCGAAGCAACACGAGAACCACACTCACATCCCAGATTTCCGTGTACCTGGGCCTGGGGGAATTACAGTTAAAAATACCCTTCATGAATCGAGATATTAAAGGGTGAGACCCAACAGAGTGTTGTCCCGATCCTTGCCATAGGTAGGACGATAAGGCATTCCTGGCACTACTGATGGCACTATAGCTAAGTTGCTCATCAAAATATAGCGTGGAAATATACTCCAACACGTCAGGTACGCTTGCCGTATGATATGAAATGTTCAACTGCAAGCAGAACACCTTCCATTTCTTGATATGAGAAATAGATTGTTTTTTAGTACTATCCCTCCAGGCCGCAGAAATCACATCCACCATACGCCCTGATAGTCCGAGTCCCAGGAACGGTCTCCTCAGAATCTGCAAATCAATAGATTAATACGATCATGTAGTGGATGAATTGCCCCAGTTACAGGAAGTTACTGCTTTTGGGGATAGCCATAAAAGGCTGTGTTATTAGTCTCAAAACTAGTGGAAACCATGGCTATGTAGGCCAGTCAGGAACTACCAAAATGCTTGAGGCGGAGTCCTGCTCGATCTTAGTCAAGCACCGGCTGATGAGGCAAAATGGGGGAAATGCATATAAAAACATTCCACCTCAGTGTAGCGAAAATGCATCTACCACTACTGCCCCAGGGTCTGGTTCCCATGAAACATACTTTGGTAACTGGTGATTCAATCTGGATGCAAACAAATCAAACTCTGTTACGCCATACCGAGGGACAATATGATTGAATATTTCACGATTCAACATCCATTCTGTGTTGTCATTTAATTTTCGTGACCTGGTGTCTGCCACCACATTAAATCTACCTGGTAAATAGATAGCTGAAATCCAGATGTTTCTTGTAATACACCAGTGCCAGATAAGGTTAGCCAACTTATCACATGATACCGACTTGATTCCACCCATGTGATTAACGTATGCTACTGCTGTAGTGTTGTCAATCTAAAGCTGCACATGCAAATCATGCATACTAGTACAATATGCCTTTAAGCCATAGAGTGCTCCCAACTGTAAATAGTTAATACCACGGGATTGAAGAATTAATGCCTCATGCATATTCCATCTGCCCCCACAGCTGGAGGTGGGATCAGTAGCTCCCCATCCCAGAGCACTAACATCAGTTTGTAAAATAACTGAAGGTGTATCAATCCGAATTTTACTGGAGCAATGCCAAATATTCGCTATCCACCATTGTAACTCAGCAACGGCTTCACCTGGTAACCGCATAGGTCTATCAAAATGACCTCATGCTTTATAAGTGCCTGCTCCTTTGCACGTTGCAATTTTTGATAATGTAAAGGTCCAAACTGTGCGGCTGGAAACGCAGCCACAAATTTGCCAATTATACTAGCCACATGCCGAATAGAAGATTGTTGCTCATCAACAAGGTTGTTACAAGCTTCTATTAACTTTGACATCTTGCCTGGAGGCAGAGTCACAGACATGTGAATTGAATTAATGGGGAACCCCAAATAATCAATGACTCTCAATTTGGATTTAACTGGATGGATAAGAAATCCCAATCTCTCAAACATGAGGTTGGTAGCTGAAACAGATAATTCAGCTGATTGCTGAGTCTTGCCTATGATTAGGATATCATCCAAATAGGCCATGACAATATGATCCTGAGCCCGGATTAGATCCAACACCGGTTTTAACAATTTTGTAAATAATCTAGGAGCCGAAGTTAATCCATTAGGCAATGCCTCAAACTACGATAATTGCTTCATCCAGCTAAATTTCAAATATATATCTCCGGTGATTGTGATGAATGGGTACTGAATAGTATGCATCTTTGAGATCCATGCATGCCACATAGCATCCTTTGGAAACCAGTTGTTTGGCAGTAACAAAAGTTTCCATTTTGAAATGTTTATTCTGCACATCGGAGTTAAGTTGAGTTAGATCAAGAATGATGCAACACCCACCATCCTTCTTTTGTCTAGGGAATATATTAGACGCAGATTGGTGAGATTGATGAAAAGATTTCTCAATTACCCCTTTTGCAGCTAGCATTTCAATTTCAGCTTGTACATCTAAAGACTCTTGTTGTGAAAAACAGAATGTCCGTCCAGGTGTATGCTGTGTGGGTGGGCATAATTTGAAAATGAATTCAATTCGGAACCTTAGTGTACTGTGCAGTATAAACAAATCTGAGGTTATACAACTCCACTCATTGAAAAACAAATGTAACCTCCCACAAACTTGTGACTGGCCTATACATTTCTGAAAAGAACCAGATCCACCTACCTCCATGGTTGGTGGTATAAACGTCTGCCCCCGTGTCTTGCAGGGGAAGAATGTTGGTGTATGCCAATTGCGCATAGTTGGCTGGGTCCGGCTTGGTCCTTGGCCTGAAGCCAATGCAGCGAACCGTTGGTAAGGGTGCTGCCACCGGGGGCCTCATAAAAGCCCAACCGTTTTCGCCTCATCATCCAATTCTCGGACCTGTTTCGACAGTAAATTCGGTGACTGCACATTGCTTGCCTTGCATAGTGCCGCAAACTTAGGATTCAGCATGGGGCGGATTGCACTCTTCCTCAAACAGTTTATTTCAAAATGTGCATTGCACATTAGAGCTAGTGCATCCTGTTGCTCCTCAGAGAGAGCCCCATCATCAACCAACCGTGATTCCTGAAGCAAGCAGCTTTAGAATCTTTTGGAGCCTCAGTTCTTGGGCTCTGATCCCCACACCCATGTGACCCCAGATTGGGTGGTTCACCGTTGGAACTCTGAGTGAGCCACAATTTGTTGTCGTCTGATATTTTTTAGAGGTTTCCTCCATCGTGAGGTTTTGAAGTTGATGTGAGACCATGTCATTTATGGTCCTGGCCAGATCCTCATTCAATGGTCCTTCAGTTCCAGCCGGAATGGCAAATTTGGATGCCAGGATTGGCACCCCAGATTCCTAGCCTCCTTGCCTGGAGGTATGCTCATTAGCCATCCCCCCGACCTCGGAGGCAGAACAAAACTGACTCCTTGTACTCTCCTCCTCCAAGAGGGGTACATAATGCAGCTCTTCTACAGGTGCTGCTGCCACGGGCCCCCGAGGAGACCCGCGGATTTAAAGCTCGTCGTACTCGAGCAAATTAGGATGGAGCATCCTCTCCATGAGGAGCTCCATTCTGGACACCCACCCAAACACAGCATCTATCATGGGAGGGCTATCCTCCTGACCCGACTCATCAGAGTCTACAGGCTGTACCGACTTTTTGGTGGCTTTCCGGCCCACCGGAGTAGCCATGGTGCCTTCCACCGGCAACAAGTCGGAAGCCTCTGGCCTTGCCGCCAGTGACTCTGAAGGCGAGATGGACGGCCGCCCGCTACCCACACTTCTGTAGCTGTTTTCGCAACGGACCGCCTCGACCTTCCCTTAATCATTTTCTCCACAGCCGACTTGTTCCTGCAAACAAGATTTACCATAGCAGAAAATACATCAGCTAAGTTTAAAACTTACCTCAGGGTTTTTAACTTACCACTGGTGGAGCTACGTGCCTGCCAGCCCGTCGTTGCGCCATGCGTCAGACATAATGACGCACATGCGGACTGGCGGGACTTCTTCACGGAATCACTCATGTGACTCCAAAGTAAAACAAGCACTTGAACTTATAACGCATTTAAAAGATTTTTGTCAAATTTTCTGTACAGTGGAAGACACTGGCATCAATCCGGGGGAGGGGGGGGGTGGGTGGGTGATGGGGGGAGGGGTGGGTGGGTGATGGGGGGAGGGGTGGGTGGGTGATGGGGGATATATCCCCCCATGTTTTGAGGTGGGGGATGGCCTGTATTATTATCCCCCAGTTTTTGGAGATCGAGCAGTAACAAAAATAATAATGACCTGCTCCTATCTCTCATGTAGGCCCTACATTATCTTAAAAATACTTCAAACAAAAAACATTGAAATGCACAATGCACTAAAACATGATTTTAATACATCAAATTTCAAAAAGTCCCTACCGTGGGAGGGGTAGGGGGAGGGAGCGCCCGTATATACAGATTCTAGATATTCATTCGAAGTAGTACATGTCTTTGGACAACTATGGAGGAATAGAGAGGATTCCTAACCTCGGCAGGAACTTAAATATCTCATAATAAATTGGTGACTGATTTATTAAAGGCTCTGATGCAACCTAGGCAAATTTTGGTAATGAAGTGTAGCGCTCACACAAAAGGACAGACCCTGATAGACATAGGTAATCATTGTGCTGATCAAGCAGCAAAGGAAGTATCCTGGGAACGCAAGGTGGTGGTGCCAAGAATGATGAGGCAGATAAAAGTTTAGGTAACAAGAAGTTTAGGTAAACTAAAAAGTTTAGGTAACAAGTTGAGGTTTGGGTTGTGGAGTGTATGCATTTTGCGACTCACTGTGGTGCGAGAGCAATTGGTGATGCTCTTTCGGTTACTTGGTGGCATCTAAGATTACAAACTTGGGCCCAGAAAGTGAGTAGCTGTTGTATTATTTGTCAGAAATATAATCCGGGGAAAGGAGTAGATTGTGAAGATGCAAGAACACCTTTGCCCATGGGTCCTTTTGAAACTCTTCAGATGGATTATATCGAGCTAGAGAAATGCCAAGGAAATAGATATGTACTTGTGATTGTTGATGTATTCAACAGATAGATCGAGGCCTAGCCAACACTTGATAATAAAGCGGCCACTGTTGTCAAGGTGCTTATGTGAGAAATTATCCATAGATTCAGTTTCCCAATTTGGCTTAATTCTGACAATGGTCCTCATTGTATTGTGCAAATTAATAAAGAATTCTGTGAACAGCTGGGCATCCAACAGCAACTACACTGTGCTTATCGATCACAGGCTGCTGGACTTGTAGAAAGGAAAACCAGTCCCTTAAAGCTAAATTAGCTAAATTGAAGGTGGAGACAGGAATTGGTTGGTTCAAATGACTCCCTATAGCTTTGTTTCAGATGCGTGTCACGCCTGCAGGGAAATAGAGATTGAGCCCAGCTGAAATTGTTTATGGATGTCCTTTAAGAACCCTGCGGAACCAAAATGCCACAAAAATCAAAAGCTTCCATCACATGACTACGGAGATGACTGATTACGTTCTGGCCTTGACTCGGGCACTAAAGGATTTGCATCCTAGGGTGTGAGCAGCATATAGTGAATTACCTCTTTTAGTTTCTTCCATTAAAAGTCAAGCCTGATGATTATGTACCATTGAAGAATTGGGTAAGGAAAAGTTTGGATGTTCGGTGGGAGGGACCCTACCAGGTTCTCCTGACAACTCCAACTGTGGTTAAAGTAGAAGGAAAGAATGTGTGGGTCCATCTTCACCATTTTAAGAGTATTCGTGGGAGAATAAGCTGCTAACTTGCTTTCATCAAGGAATTTCTTAGGTATAGGAACATCATACCCATCGAGAGCCAAGAGTACATTAAGCTAATGAGATGGAAAAAGATAATTCGTGTCCATGAAAATTCAGGAGATGGAGACTCGTCATTCGTGAAAATATGCCCATACAAACTCGGGAAGTTATTTAGTTCTGATAAATTACATCACCTTCGTTGTTAAGTTGTATAACAAGAACCGTGTCATCTTATTTTTGTTTGTTATCATGTATGATAAAAGAGGGGAATGATAATATTGGGCATTTTGGGTACCTGACAAAATAGAGGATTTCTGCTTTTGTAAAGCCTGCTTGACATCTTTTGCAAAAGCTGCAAAAACCATGAGGATCATGGCTCCAGAGTGTCTGTGGCCTGGGACAAGGTTGAATAAAGGTTGATGGCCTTTAATTGTTAATATGTATGAGGTTTTGCAGAGGGAGCTATGTCATGCTACAAATGCATGCTTGGGATTGGTTGGGAAATGATGGGTTATAATAATGTTGTTAACAATGTTGCATAGTCTTCACGCTGTTACACGTGATTGGTCAAGAAGATGGGCCTTTCCCAAATTGTTTACTTTACCTGGTAGAATGTTTCTTTGCTTAATGGAACTGTTTCTCACTAAGTGCTTTCTATCAAAACTATGTTATGTGATGTTTTGTGATTGGGTTAGGGAACTGTCACTTAATATATTTTGGCTTGTAGGGGTTGCCCCCACCACCCCATGTATTTCGCACCAAGGGTCCGTGAGGGTATAAAAGAGGGGAGAGCACATTGGGGTGTGCCGATCTTCTGGGATAGCGCATGGGAGTGTGCTGATCCTCTGGAGTTGTTCTATTTGCAAGAGGCTGAAGGGCGTAAATGAGTAGAGAAGAGGATCGGACCTGCGGTATTAGACTAGGTATTGTACTGGTGTTGGATAATAAAGAGAGTTGATTACCAGTGCTTAGTATTCGGTGTTTGACTGAACCAGACTAGGGGGATAAGATTAGAACCGGAATTACGGGAATACACACCCGAGAGAAGCATTCTTAGCATCGAGATCTAGGATTGATTAGAACGTGAAACGTTGCTGTAAGGAAGCAGTGTTTTGGCAGCAGCGCCACACAGACTGTGCGGTTCATTGCCTTCAGAAAACAGAGCAGGAAAAATAACTTTTCCTGTCAGTGTGGAGCAATGATTGTGTTTAATAGGACCAGGCCAAGTATCAACAAACATTAATCTTGTAAAAATCTGTGGTATGTGATACCTTCTAACCACACTTGCCCAGAAGATTGTAGCTTTTTATAGACGTTGACACATTTCCATTTCTTTTTCCAAGATCGGCTTACCTATTCCTTGCTGAAAAGCATAGATTTAAAAAAATGTTGTGCACTAACAATAAAAAGGACAGGTGCTCATTATTACCTCCACGTTTAAAGCAACTGATTGAAGACATGACAGATCTTACAATATAATGTAGCTTGCACATCTGCCAGATAGTCATTAAGGAAACTTATTTTTAAGAAGTGTAGTCATTGTTGTGCGATTGAAAAACATAGTGGCTAATTTGCATTTAACAAATGTTTTGCAGATTCCATATTTTCTACGCTCCAACAAATCGTGCAGCCTGTTGGGACTAACTGCAAAAGTAAACAGGGTACTTGAATCATTTAAATTTCTATCAAAATGAAAACTTGCTGTTCAATGACTAAGATTGAAGACCCACACAGAATTATGAATCCATACTAAGCAACATATTTTCATGCAGCATTGCCAAGACAAGATTTTGAAATTGAATTTTTGACAAGGTTATTTTAATGTTAACAGAAAAATTATATAGCATGTGGTGATTGACTGGTCAGCTCTCGTCCAGTTTATGCAGCTTAGATATTACAATGCAGCTTTAATTAATTGCTTTGGAAACTACAATGTGAGAATTTTTTGGGATCATCAATCACTATTCTTATTCATGCTTGCAGCTCCCTTCAATCACGATAGTTTGTTTCTATAAATATACTTCATTTTAGGTAACAGGTTGACATAACAGCAAGTTATGATTTACCTAATGCAATCATTCATAATCTTGACACAGGTACTGCAACAATGCAGCTAAAACTCATTTCATGCTTCTCTCATTAATTATTAACACAATTGTACAACTCCTGATCTGCAGATCAATGCCTTCAGCTGCTGAATGAAATGGCTGAGAACAGGATGTCATGTTTAGTAGTGGAAAATTCATTAAAACAAGCCTCCTGGCAAAAATATAAATGCATTGTGTTTAGCCATCTTTGCTTTCTTTTATCCAAAGAAATAACTACAAATAAATACAATTACAAATTATTTATATTGATGCATTGATAAGAAGAAAATAATGAATAAAGACAAGAGTGGACCTCATTTCAATCATTTATTGGGCACAGTATCTCCTTACAAAGGTACGTTTTCTTTGGGATATGTGTTGTCCTCCAAGAACCTGTGAGTTGGATCTGACTCTGAGGAGGTACCTGATGCCTGAAACAGGTACAAACTAGAAGGATTAAGAGATGCTTGTCTTCATTAGCCAACTATAAACAGCTGGGATTAAGTATATCCCTGGAGGAGTTTAGGGAACTGAGGAGCACATTAAAGAAAGAAATCAGGTCACAAAAAGGGGCAGGAGATAAATTGACAGATAATGTTAAGGATAATCCAAAGAGATTTTATAAGTACATTAAGGGGAACCAGAGAGAGAATCAAAGCAGTCTTCTCTGTGTGGATCAATGAGTATTCAATGAGTATTTTTCATCGGCTTTTTACTGTGGATAAAGACATGTGGACTGAGGAACTTGGGGCTGTCAATGGAAGTGTCTCAAGGGCAGTCAATATTACGGTTGAGGAGATGCTGAACGTTCTAACACATATGAAGGCAAACAAATCTCTCTGACCCGATCAGATATATCCGAGGACACTGCGAGAAGCTAGAGAAAAACTGCAGGTGCCCTGGCTGAAATGTATGAGTCATCATTAAAATATGGGTGAGGTGCAGGAAGATTGGAGGGTGGCAAATGTTGCGCCTCTATTTAACAAGGGTTGCAAGGCAAAGCCTGGGAAGTAATTTATAACGATGTTGCCAGGATTTTTATGAGAATTTTGTCAGGACTCAAGGGTACAAGCTATAGGAAAAGGATCAGTGGGCTAGGCCTTTATTCCTTGGAGCACAGGAGGTTGAAGGGTGATCTTATAGAGATGTATAAGATCATGAGAGGATTAAATAGGGTAAATGCACAGTGTATTTTACATAAAGTAGGGGAATCAAGAGCCAGAGGACTTAGGTTTAAGGTGAGGGGCGATAGATATAATAGGAACTCGAGGGCAACTTGTTTAGAAAAATGGCGATGGGTATATGGAACAAGTTGCCAGAGAAGGTAATTGAGCCAAGAACGTTCACAACTTTTAAAAATATTTACACAGGTACATAGATAGGATAGGTTAAGAAGGATATGGGCTAAACACAAGCAGGTGGGACTGGTGTAGATGGGGCATGTAGGTTGGCATGGGCAAGTTTCCCAAAGGGCCTGTTTCCACACTGTATGACTCTATGACATATAGTACGAAAGCAGGGAGGTCTTGTTCTAGCTTTATAAACATTGCTTAGGCCAATTTTATGCGCTGGAATATTGTGTGCAGTTCTGGTCGCCAAGGTATAAGAAACTCGTGATTGCTTTAAAGAGTGCACAGAAGAGATTGACCAGGCTGTTTCCTGGGATGGAAGGTTTCACGTTTGAGGAGAGACCGCAAAAGCTGTATTTGTTTTCCTTGGAGCAGAGGAGGTTAAGGAAGGACCTGTTAAGGCATACAAAATAATAGTCAGGGTAAATTATAATCAACATTTCCCAATAGCACAACTGTCCAAGACCGCAAGTTATAGGTTTAAGAAGAAGAGTATAAGGTTTAGGGGATATAGTCTTTAGACTTTACTTTAGACTTTGGAGATAGAACAGAAACAGGCCCTTCACCCACTGAGTCCACGCCGACAGGCAATCACCCCCATACACTGGCACTATCCTACACACCAGCGACAATTTACAATTTATACCAAAGCCAATTAACCTACAAATCTGTACATATTTGGAGTGTGAGAGGATACTGGAGCACCCGGAGAAAACCTATGCGGTCACAGGGAGAATGTCCAAACTCTGCACAGACAGCACCCCTAGTCAGGAAATAACCCAGGTCTCTGGCACTGTAAGGCAACAACTCCACAACAGTGCCACTGTGCCACTCCTATATGGGGAAGTATTTTTCAGCCATAGGATGACTGTAATCCTGACACATTGCCTGAGACGATGGTAAAAACAGGGACTCTCATAACAATTCAGAAAGATCTGAATGAGAATTTGAATTGGTAAGGCATAGACTACCAGCCATGTGCTGGTGAATTATATTATTATGGAATTTTTTAAAGAAGGAACTGCAGATGCTGGAGAATCGAGGGTACACAAAAAGCTGGAGAAACTCAGCGCGAAAATACAACATATAGTCCTCCGCCAGTTTCGCCACCTCCAACGTGACCCCTCCACCCGCCACATCTTCCCATCTCCCCCCCTGTCTGCCTTCCGCAAAGACCGCTCCCTCCGCAACTCCCTTGTCCATTCTTCCCTCCCCTCCCACTCTACCCCTTCCCCGGGCACTTTCCCTTGCAACTGCAAGAAATGCAACACTTGTCCCTTCACCTCCCCCCTCCACTCCTTTCAGGGACCCAAGCAGTCCTTCCAGGTCCGACAGAGGTTCACCTGCACCTCCTCCAACCTCATCTACTGCATCCGCTGCTCCAGATGCCAGATGATCTATATCGGTGAGACCAAGCGGAGGCTTGGCGATCGCTTCGCCGAACACCTCCGCTCGGTCCGCAATAACCAACCCGACCTCCCGGTGGCTCAGCACTTCAACTCCCCCTCCCATTCCACATCCGACCTCTCGGTCCTGGGCCTCCTCCACTGCCAGAGTGAGCAACACCGCAAGCTGGAGGAACAGCACCTCATATTCCGCTTGGGGAGTCTGCATCCTTTGGGCTTGAATATTGAATTTTCTCAATTCTGTTAACCCTTGCTGTCTCCTCCCCTTCCCACCTCTCCCTCAGCCCTTGGGCCCTGACATTCCCTCTATCTCTATCTCCCTCCCCCACCCCAGTCGCACCAGCTTCTCATTTTCACACCACAAACAGCTTACAATGGCTTGTTCCCTTTATCACCGATACTTTTTTGCATATCTTTCATTCATTGTTCCTTATCTCTCCACATCACCGTCTATATCTCTCGTTTCCCTGATCCCTGACCAGTCTGAAGAAGGGTCTCGACCCGAAACGTCGCCTATCTCCTTCGCTCCTTAGATGCTGCTGCACCCGCTGAGTTTCTCCAGCCTTTTGTGTATCCCTATATTATTATGGATACGACTTGATGGTTAACGTGGACACTGCGGCCCAAAAGGCCTGTTTTTGTACTGTATGATTGAATTACTCTAGGTTTACAAGGTTAATTCCCGGGATGGCGGGACTGTCATATGCTGAGATAATAGAAACATAGAAAATAGGTGCAGGAGTAGGCCATTCAGCCCTTCGAGCCTGCACCACCACTCAATATGACCATGGCTGATCATCCAACTCAGTATCCTGTACCTGCTTTCTCTCCATACCCCCTGATCCCTTTAGCCACAAGGGCCACATCTAACTCCCTCTTAAAAATATAGCCAATGAACTGGCCTCAACTACCTTCTGTGGCAGAGAATTTGAGACTCACCACTCTCTGTGTGAAAAATGTTTTCCTCATCCTGTTCCTAAAGGAATCCCCCCTTATCCTTAGACTGTGACCACTTGTTCTGGACCTCCCCAACATTGGGAACAATCTTCCTGCATCTAGCCTGTCCAACCCCTTAAGAATTTTGTAACTTTCTACAAGATCCCCCCTCAATCTTCTAAATTCTAGCGAGTACAAGCCAAATCTATCCAGTCTTTCATCATATGAAAGTCCTGACATCCCAGGTTCACCCATCTGGTGAACCTTCTCTGTACCCCCTCTATGGCAAGAATGTCTTTCCTCAGATTTGGAGAACAAAACTGTACACAATACTCCAGGTGTGGTCTCACCAAAACCCTGTACAACTCCAGTAGAACCTCCCTGCTCCTATACTCAAATCCTGTGAATGGAGCGGATGGGCTTGTACACTCTGGAGTTAAGAAGGTTAAGAGGGGATCTTATTGAAACATATAAGATTGTTAAGGGTTTGGATGCTAGAGGCAGGAAACATGTTCCTGATGTGGGGGGAGTCCAGTACCAGGGGCCACAGTTTAAGAATAAGGGGTAAGCCATTTAGAACGGAGACGAGGAAACACTTTTTCTCACAGAGCGTTGTGAGTCTGTGGAAATCTCTGCCTCAGAGGGCAGTGGAGGCTGGTTCTCTGGATTCTTGAAAGTATTCTTGAGAGAGCTAGATAGGCTCTTAAAGAAGTGGAGTCAGGGGATATGGGGAGAAGGCAGGAACGGGGTACTGATTGGGGATGATCAGCCATGGCACATTGAATGGCAGTGCTGGCTCAAAGGGCCGAATGGCCTACTCCCTCACCTATTGTCTATTGTCTAAATGTTAGAGAGGTTACTTAAGGTAAGACAAGTGACATTTCTTGCACTTTTTTTCAATGAGAAGGTAGAAATAACTCATTTGGAAGTAGTATGGTAGAAAGTACTCATTCGGAAAGAACTCATTCGGAAGTAGTATGATGGTCCACAACACACCCAAATAGATGTACCTCTTCCTGAGTCCTAATTACTTAGCATCAGCACAGAGGCACTGTACATCCACAAATGTGCACAAGATATAGACACTTTTGTAGTCAGCTCAGATTGGACGACCTTTGACAGAATATTGCACAGGTACACGATGGGCATGTTATGGGGTAGGGGCGCCGTCGGAGTATGGCTGCCCTGCCAACAGCTGTTAGGTTTTTTTTTTAGTTAGTTAAAAGTGTTTGTTTTGGAGGTCTTGTAGTCTTTTATGTGGGGGGTGGGGGGGGGGGGGGAAGAGGGAAACTATTTTTCTCAGTACCTACCTGGTCAGAGATGCATCTTTTCTCCGTGTTTTCGCCCCTTCCTCGCGGCCTACCGGCAGTCTGGAGCGGTGTTTCCTGCCGGGACCGGCCAGGTCTTCAGCTTCGGCGGCGGCACAGCACTGGGGCGCCATCGTGTCGCGGGTGATGCCTTGCCCGGGTCGCCGAGCGGTGGGCTCCGGAGGGCTGGGACCACCGACTCCAACATCGCGGAGCTGCGGTCTGTGGTCTGTGGTCTGTGATCTGTGGTCTGCGGACTGCAGTCTGTGGTCTGCGGACTTCCAGCCGCGGGCGGCACTGAACTTTAATCACCGCGGGGCCTGGGATCTCACGACGAAGTCGCCAGAGTCAGAGCTCCGACCAGCGCGGCCCGTGGACATCGGGAGCTGCAGTCTCCGGGGAGGAGGCGCCCGCCTCAGACATTCCAAGCCGCTGAGGAGTGTTCACCTGACACCAGAGCTTCATCATCTGGCGAGAGGGCCTGGAGCATCGGGCTGCCTGAAGCATAGGCCCGACTATGGGTGAACTGGGGATGGGACTGGACTTTGCTGCCTTCCCCCACAGTGGGAACCATTGTGGGGGGATGTTTTTATGTTTACTGTTAAATTCTTTGATGTTGTGTCTTATCTTTATCTGTGTGCTGCATGGCAAGTCAAATTTCACTACACCAATTGGTGTATGTGATAATAAATATCCTTTGTCCTTTGTCCTTGTGTGGCAACTTGAATTCAACTGCTCTGTTCATCAGCGGTAGGACAGTACTCATTAATGGCTGAACACTGAAGAGTTTCTCCAATCAAACCTGCAGTTAAGCAAGAATGGCATCCCTCCTTTAACTTGATCAAGTATTGTATCAAATAAATCCATCAGGGAGGAAGTGCATGTAAACGGATGGCAATTCCAGGCAACTGAGGCATTCAGGTATCACTGTACGTGCTTGACATTGCACCTTCTAATCCACTGTCATTCTTCAGATTCATGTGTAGACGACATTCAAACTGGCTTCAGAGTCCACACCAAATATGAGGAAAATATAGGAAATGTGGAGAAGATACCAATTAACATCACAAATCTTGAAGTATTTAAAAATATTAAAGGCAATCTCAATCATAAGCTTAGTGTTGCTGAGCCCCAGGTTAGTAGTCCCAGTTTGAGCCACCAGGTTTCGTGTTGGTCACCACCTGGTACTCTGCATCCAATCTCAAGCTGAGCTGATGCAAACTGTATCCAGCCCTTGGGCTCAGATTTGTTGACTTCACTTTTCTTCTTGATATTAAGGCCCTCGGGCTCACATATGACCTGCTTCCACTGCTGTTTTGAGTACATTCTAAACGCTAACCACACTCTGTGTAAAATAATATTTGCTGCTTTGCTGCTATTTTGCCAATCATTGTCAATCTTGACACTCTGCCAGTTGAAACAGTTTCTTTCTATATCTCTAATATTACTCTAACAATATCCTTCATGATATTAAATACCTCTTCCAATCTAAAGCAGAAACCAACAGCATGAACACATGTACCATCAGACTCAGGAACTGCCCCTTCCCCTCTGTTATCAGACTTCTGAACAGATTTGCCTCATTCAGTCGACCTCATTACATACATTGGACTTTTCCTTGAGAACTTCTTATGCTGCAATGCTGAGAAACCACATTCTGCACTATGATATTTTTCTCTTTGCTCATCCTGTTGTACATGTTTGGTTGGATTCTATTCATATCTAGTATTATCCAATTTGATTAGATAACACACAAACAAAAAATGTTCACTATATTTCAGTACACGTGACAATAAACCCAAATGTCTGCTCCAAAGAGAACAACCAGAGATTCTCAAATCTGTCCACATAACAAAAGTTCCTCATCCCTAGAATATGTTTGATAAATCTCTTTTGCACCCTTCCCAAAGCCTTTATGCCTTCCTTAAAGTGTAGTGCCCAGCACTGGGTTTGGCTGAACTGCCTATTCAGGTGCCTTTTAAATGTTGTTATTTATCTGCTTCTACAATCTCCCCTGGCAGCTCATTCCAGGCACTTACCACTCTCTGTTTAAAAACCTCCCCCTGTCTCTCCTTGAATATGCTCCCTCTTATGTTTGACATTCCCACCCGGCAGAAAATGCTTGATAATTGATGCTATCTATGACACTCATAATTTTATAAAGTTCAATCAGATCACTCCTCAGTCTTCTAAGCTCTGGAAAAAACAATCCAAGTTTGTCCAACCGCTCTAGCTAATACCCTCCAATCTAGGCAATGTCCTGATGAATCTCCTTTGCACCCTCACCAAAGCCTTCACATCCTTTCTGTAATGCTGCAACCAGAACCACACACAATATTCCAAATGTTGCCTAACTGAAGTTTCATACAGCTGCAACATGACTTCCCAACTTTTATACTCAATGCCACAACCGATGAAGGCAAGTATACCATACCCCTTCTTTACCATCCTGTTTATGTGCATTACCGCTTTTAGGGAGCTAATATACTTGCATCCCAACATCTCTCTGTCTATCAATGCTCCTAAGGCCCCTTCCACTTCCCAAAGTGTAACGCGGTGGCACAGTGGCGCAGCGGTCGAGTTGCTCTTTTATCTGGTGCCTGCAGCACCGGAGACCCAGGTTTCTTCCCGACTACAGGTGCTGCCTGTACGGAGTTAAAATGTTCTCCCCGTGACCTTGTGAGTTTTCTCCAAGATCTTTTCTTCCCACACCCCAGAGATGATGGGTTTGTAGGCTAATTTGCTTGGTATAATTGTAAAGTTGTCTCCAGTGTGTACAGGATAGTTTACTTTTTTTTTTGTTTTGAGATACAGCGTGGAAACAGGCCATTTGGCCCACTGAGCCCGCACCGACCAACAATCACACTGACACTGTCCTACACACACGAGGGACAATTTACATTTTATACCAAGCCAGTTAACTTGGTGTGTTAAATAGTGGATAGTGTTAATATGCGGGGATTGCTGGTCAGTGCATACTCAGTGGGCTGAAGGGCCTGTTTCCTCACTGCATCTCTAAACTAAACTAAACCTCACTTATGTAGATTAGGAGAATGAGAGGGGATCGTATTGAAACATATAAGATTATTTAGCGTTTGGACACTCTAGAGGCTGGTACAGCCACCCAGCACACAGACTGTTCTCGTTACCGTCAGGCAGACGATACAGGAGCATGGCTGCATGTACACCAGACTTAAGAACAGTTTTTACCATCAGGCCATCAGGCTTCTGAACTCATAAACACATTTCACATCATATATCTGCTCACCTGCTTTTTGTTTGCACTATCTACAGTTTCCACAAAATGCACTATTCAATTTCTTGTTCCATTGTCTTCTCTCACTACAGTTGTGCGATACTGTCGAAAAAATGTCACTTACTCTTACACCCAACCCTCACCTCCATATATGTATATAGGTCTAAATATACATCTAAGTTATGTCATCTCATCTACCTCTCCACTTATTGTCACTTTATCTTATTGTTTTTCTACGTTATTTATTAATGCTTTTTACCTCAGTGTCATCTTATCTTATTGTCTTCACAAAATAAGATAAGATTTTATTGTTGTTGTTGTGTTGATTATCTTATTATTGTCTTTTTACCTCACCAATGTAATTTTTATCTTATTTTATCCTTGTTATATTATTGTTGAGGTGACCCGTCTTGTCAAACACATTTCATTGTACCGTTGACCCTGTGTTACCCTACATATGACAAATAAAACTGAAACGTGAACTTGAGGAAACATGTTCCCAATGTTGGGGGAGGCCAGAACCAGGGGCCACTGTTTAAGAATAAGAGGTAAGCCATTTAGAACGGAGATGAGGAAACACTTCTTCACACAGAGAGTTGTGAGCCTGTGGAATTCTCTGCCTCAGAGGGCGGTGGAGGACGGTTCTCTGGATACTTTCAAGAGAGAGCTAGATATGGCTCTTAAAGATAGCGGAGTCAGGGGATATGGGGAGAAGGCAGGAACTGATTGGGAATGATCAACCATGATCACATTGAATGGTGGTGCTGGCTCAAAGGGCCGAATGGCCTACTCCTGCACCTATTGTCTATTGTCTATTGTTAAACTCCATCTGCCATTTCTCCACCCATATTTTAACTGATGTATCCTGTTATATCCTTTAACAAGCTTTCTCACTGTCCACAACCCTACCAATATTTTCATCACCTGCCAATGTACTAATGCGGCTATCCACATTTTTGTCCAAATCGTTTATTTATGTATGGAACAACAGGCTCCGAAACTGATCCCTGCTGAACACTGCTGATGACAGCCTTCCAGTCAGAAAAACACCCCTCCTCCAATATAGACTGCTATGACCGAGCCAACTTTAAATGCAGTCTACCTAGCCTCCATGGATTCCATATGCCTTAATCTTCTGGATCAATTTACCATGGGCAAATACTTTATCAAAGTCCATGTAGACCACATCCACTGCCAAAACCTCATGAATCATTTTCAACGCCTCCTCTAAAAAACACAAACTAGTTTGTAAAACATGATCTCCCCTGCACAAAGGCATGCTAACTGTCCCTAATAAGTCCATGCTTTTCCAGGCGAGTGTAAATCAGATTCTTCGCCAATCTTCTCCAGCACTGGTAGCCTTTACTTTCCAATTTATCATCTTCCAGCAGCTATCTCTATCTTTACCCTCCCACCTCACAATGCCCCCCACCCCCCCCAGATCTGCCATCTCCCTACCTGTTTTCCATTTATCACCCATCTGCCTCATCGCCCAATCCCACACCTCCTCCTTCCCCTTCCCTCCCCACACTGACTCAATTTATCCATCCTCCTCTACCACTTACCACCGACTAGCGTCTCTCACCCATTTCCCCTCACCTCTTTGTACCTGCTGGCTTCCCTCTCCACCCTCAGTCCAATTGCAGAATCCCACCAGAATCATCGACATTTCCTTTTCTTTTTTTTTTTTTTTTTTTTTTTTTTTTTTTTAATTTATTATTATAGAAACAAAATAACAACCAGTTACATTATATTTCAGTAGTAAAAAATACATAGTCCTAATAACTGATTCATACTAATAATATTATTTATACTGTATTATCCTTAGTTATAGATTTCAGAGTTATGTATTTTATATAATTAAAGATACATAATACTACTAATACATTCACAATATTAGCAATTATACTCGTACTATTAGTAATTATCATTTTATTTCTAATTTTATTAAGTATAAGACCAAATTTTATGATATATTATTGATACAAAAAGTTAGTAAATCTTATATAATTCTTATTATTTTTTTCTTCCTAATGTTAAACAATATTTATTTTATCGCTAAATTTAAAATTATTGTACCATTAAAAGCATATAATTTTATATAATTAAAATATAAAATACTAGGAAATGCTAATAATACTAACAATGTTTTATAAATCATAATGATATTTATATTCATTCTAATATTAAGCTAGTGTGTTTCTATATTATTTTTTTATTTTTTATTTAGATATAAGAAAAATAGAGAAATTAGGAAATAGAATAAAGAATAAGAAGAGGTTTGATGGAGAATAAAATATTCGTCAATAATCCGTCCTTATAGATATATTCATGATTTATTATACGTATCTCTTCATCCACTCAAATGTCCAGGCCTCAGTCAGGTTCCCGCGCCGAACCATTACGACCCTGCAAATATTTAATATATGGAGACCAAATACATCTGAAGAGATCTAACCTATCCATAAGGACAAGCCTCAATCTCTCCAAATGAAGTGTCTCCGACATTTCTATATTCCACATTTGATTGTTGGGAATGGCAGGGCCTTTCCAAAATTTTAATATTAATTTTTTCCCAATTATTAAACCATAATCAATAAAAGTTCTTTGATTCGTTGTTATTAATTGGTCAGTTTCAATTATTCCAAGTTTAATCAGCTTTGGGTCAGGGATTATATTTATATTAATAACAGTCGAGATTATTTTAAATATTTCCTTCCAGTATTCTACAATTTTTTATGCAGTTAGTGAATGAATGTGTCAAATTTGCTTCTGAAATTTGACATTTGTCACATATTGGAGATATTTTTGGAAAAATATTATGTAATTTAGATTTAGAGTAATGTAATCTATTGTAATATTTTAAACTGTATAAGAGAATGTTTAGCGTTTAATGAACAATAATGTATATGTTGTAAACTTTCATCCCATATTTCTGGTCTTATTATTTGGCCTAATTCCTTTTCCCAAGATTCTCTGTTATTTCTGTTGATGGAGTATCGTTTTCCAGTAAAATTATAATATATATATGATATCATTTTTTCCATATTTGGATGTTTATTCAAACAATTCATCTAAAATTTCTATTTTTCTATTTCTAAATTCATATATATTTACAGAGGCATAGTTTTCTAATTTGTAATATCTGAAATATTCTTTATTATGTAGCCCATAAATTTGTTGCAACTCTTGAAATGAAAGAAAAGTATTTTCCTTATAAAGATCACCCATCTTAGAAATTCCTTTATTTTTCCATTGTAAAAAGCCTTATCCAAAAATCGAAGGTTTTAAACATAAAATTATAACAATCTTAAGACTTATTGGTATAGATTTTAGTTTTAATGCTTTCTTTTATTTGTTTCCTTATGCGGATTCCATTTTTCTATTATCGGATTTTCACTATAAACTTTCTTAGCTACATTAATATTAGCAAATATTATAGAGCTAATTTCTAATGGAGAACAATCTTCTTCTTCCATACTTAACCAATTTGGTTTATTATCTATTTCTCCTAACCAAAAATTCATGTTTTTAATATTAACTGCCCAGTAATAAAACATCAAGTTTGGTAACGCTAATCCTCCATTTATTTTAGACTTACATAAATGTTTTTTATTTATTCTATGAATCTTATAATCCCAAATAAAATTCGTAATTAAAGAATCTACTTTTTTTTTTTAAATTTTGGAAGATATATCGGGATTAATTGAATAAATATAATAATTGTGGAAGAAAAATCATTTTTATTGCATTAATTTCCCCTATCATCGAAATAGTAAACTTTTTCCAGTATGAAATATTCTTATTTAATTTATCTAGTAATGGGGGAAAATTAGATTTAAATAGAGAATTAAATCTTTTTGTAACAAAAATCCCAAGATATTTAATATTTCATTTGTTATCTTAAAGGAAATTGTTGTAATATATGTAACTTATTCATTGTTATAGGCATAAGTTCACTTTTATTCCAATTAATACTGTATCCTGAAAGTGATCCGAATTCCGTTTATTAGTTTTAACAAATTTCGAATACTTATTTCTGGTTGAGTGATATAAAGTAATACATCATCTGCATATAAGGAAATTTTATTCTTAGTATTTGCGGTATCATATCCATATATTTCCGGGTGTAGTCTTACCCTCTGAGCAAGTGGTTCTATTGCTAATGCAAACAATAAAGGTGATAAAGGGCAACCTTGCCTACAACCTCGTGATAAATTAAATTTAATTGATAACATTCGATTTGTGTTATTCTAGCTATTGGATTTGCATATAATAATTTAATCCAAGTAATAAACTCCTCTCCTAATTTAAAAGCTTCCATCACCGAAAATAAATAGGGCCATTCCACTTGGTCAAAAGCCTTTTCTGCATCAAGCGAAATAACTACTAAATCTTTTTTATCACTTCTTTTCGAATATATAATATTAAACAATCGTCTTAGATTATATGAAGAATATCGTTTTGGTATAAATCCAGTTTGATCCAGATGTATTAATTCATCAACAATTGAACTCAATCTTTTTGCTAATATTGTTGTTAATATCTTTTGATCTGTATTTAATAGAGCTATTGCTCTATATGATCCTGGTTCGTCTAAGGTCTTTATTTATTTTAGGTATGAGTGTTTATAATCGATTCGTTCAATGTATCTGAAGCTTCTGTTCTGTATATATCTGTTCTTATAGTGATTTTAAATATGGAACTATATATTCATGAAATTTTTATAAAAATTCCGAACCTATACATCAGGTCCTGGTGTTTTACCTGTTTTTAATGATCTATAGATTCTTTAATTTCATTTATTGAAATATCAGCATTTAATAATTTTCTATTTTGTAAATCCCAGTCCTTTCAAGTTACATTTTTTTTAAATGCATCTATTTCTATTTTACTTACTGTTGTTTTAGCAGTGTATAAATTTTTATAATATTGCATAAATCTTTTCATTAATATCTTTAGGGTTGTATTAATAAATCACCATTTTGTGATTTAATCCTATGTATAATTTTTTCCGCTTCAATTTTCCTTAATTGTCGAGCCAGCAGTTTTTGGGGCTTATCCCCAAATTCAAACTGTAATTGTTTAGTATGTTGGTAAAATTTTATCACTTGATCTGTATATATTTTATTTAATTATTATATTTCAATATAACAATTTTATTATGTAATGTCGTATCTGGTTTTATTGCATTTCTGTATATCTAATTCCTTAATCTCCTTTTCTAGATCTTGTTTGTTCTTTCCGAGTCTTTTTATTGTCAAATGCTTGTGAAGAAATCATTATTCCTCGAAGATAATGCCTTAAATGTTTCCCACAATAAAGAACGCGATATCTCTGGTTGATCATTTATTTCAAAAAAAGTTTTAATTTGAGTTATGATATATTCCTGAGTGGCTTTGTTTTTTTAAAATTTGTGGGTTAAATTTCCACTGTCTTAAATTTTCTATTTTTATTATTAATTTTAATTTTAAACGTTACTGGAGCGTGATCTGAGATTATTATATTATCATATTTAGCTTCATAAGTAAGTGAGATAAGTTTTGCATCCACCAAAAATAATCTATTCTTGAGTAAGTTTTATGTACTGGGGAGTAAAAAGAATATTCTCGTCCTGTAGGATTTTTCTGTTCTCCAAACATCTTTAATGTTGGTTGTTTGCATATATGCATTTAGCAAATCACTAGAACGTGATTTGTTTTTTCTTTGTTTTGTAGATCTGTCTAAGTAAGGGTCTAATGTACAGTTGAAATCTCCACCAATTATCAAATTATATTGTGTTAATTCCGGAATATTATTAAATACTTTTTAAAAAACAATGGACTATCAAAATTTGGTCCATATATATTAACAAGAATTACTTTTTCTGTATTTAATTCTCCTATCACAATAATATATCTACCATCTTTATCATCTATGGTTAATGTATGCTTAAATAAAGTACCTTTACGAAATAATATTGCTACGCCTCTTGATTTATGTGTAAAAGAAGAGTGATATATTTTATCTATCCATTTAGCTTTCAACCTGTTTTCCGCCTCTTTTTTTAGATGGGTCTCTTGAAATGTAAATTACATCAGCTTTACTTGCCTTTAAGTATGTCAATACTTTTCCTCTCTTTATCGGTTCATTAAATACCTTTACACATTCCAACTGCTGAATGTTAATCCCTCATTCCCCGTATTCTTTTTAAGTCTTGCATTTTAGATTTATGGGGATCTGCAGGATCTAAGGATCAGCGCGATAAACCCAACCTTACACCTGACCCCGAGTGGATGTGTTTAAATCTCTTTTTTGCCCCTCATGAATATATCTCCCTTGGTACATTATATTACTCCAATCAAACCAAAAATTCACTATAGATATAAAAGATAGAAAGAAAATAAATAGAAGTACTGTGTGTAAAAAGAAAAAAGAACTACATCTAGAATCGATGTAGTTTGTGCCAGCCATATTAAGATGACTATATATCTAACGACTTCCGTCATCGATGTTATCAACACGACCAGCTCCTGGAATTAGGGAATTACTATTCCTTAACAATATTTTAACAGGGGGTATAATATATATAATGTAAAAAAAGGGGGGGGGGGGGGGGGAATAATAATTAAAAAAAAAAAAAACAGGAAGGGGAGAGAAAAAGAGAAAAGAGGAAGAATAAAAAAAAAGGTTCTTCCTTTAAAAATATCAATATCTAAAGCTAACTTAGAAATCTAACTAATATTAGACATAAAAAATACAAAGGCTATATAAAAAGATGAATAACATACAATTAATTCAGTTCAAAAAAAGGGAAAATTAGTTATTAATTATTAGTAAATAGTGATTAGTAATAATAGACATTCCTAATTAATAAAAAAATAGGGTGGGAAAAAACTGATAATAAAACCGTATTATAATCTTAATGTGTGTATTAATTATTTTTGTTAGTTATATGTTAGAACTAATTATCAATGTCCAGATATCCAGATGACGTTGTCAAATCTTGTTTTATTCCCCTCCATTCCATTCGACATTGTCTATTCCATCAAGTCCAATATCCTCTTGAAGAGTCTCAGTAAATATTAAAAGTTCATGTTTGAGTATCTGAAGATGGTAAAAGTCAGTATAACTTGCTTGTAGGTATTCTTCAAGTCTTGAACTGCTGAGCAAACTCCAATGCTGTGTTTGGGGTTCTTAAAAAAGTACTCTCCACTTTCTTATAAGAAACTCTTAAAGTCGCTGGGTAGTTCAAACCGTATCTCAGATTTTCTACTCCACGCATAAGACTTTTGGCTTCATTGAATCCCCACCAGAATCATCAACATTTCCTTTTCTACAAGATGCTGCTCGACCGACTGAGTTCTAGCAGACATTTGTTGTTTGCACTGTTTCTCTAACAATTTCCTTATCACTGATGACAGGCTCACTGGCCTCTATTTTCCTTCTCTGTCCCCACTGGTTTTCCTAACCAAAGGAACAATGTACTTTCCATTTTACAGTGCCTTCTTTCATTCCTCTTTCCAGTCTAGTATACATCATGTTTCTTAGCATTAAGTTTTATCTGCCACCGATCTGGCCATCCTAGCACGCCGGCCTGTATCTATTACGCCCAACACCACTGGCGCTTACTGCGATCCATGGCGGTCGGCTGCGGAGCGGTGCAGTCGGCCGAGGGTGGAATGGCCCGTAGAGGCTGCTGTGGAGGCGCGGACACCCGGCTGACTGAACCACTGTCCTGCTGCTTGGCGAACCACCGTTCAGCGAGCTGCAGGGAATCCGCAGAATCGGCCCTGGCGAGGAGCAGGCAGATGTCGTCGGGCATCTGTTCCAGGAAAGCCTGCTCGAACAACAGGCAAAGCTGGTGGCCGTCCATGAGCGCCAGCATCTCGCTCATTAATACCGACGGCTAACGATCGCCGAGATCGTCCATATGCAAAAGCCCAGCTGTGCGATTGCGGTTGCTGAGCCCGAAGGTGCATAGCAGCAGCGCCTTGAGGCCCTCATACTTATGCAAGGCGGGCGGATTCTGCAGGTAAAGCAGCAAACGTGTGGCAGTCTCCTGGCACGTAGAAACCACGTAGAAATAACGGGTAGCATCTGCAACAATCTTGCGGAGCTCGACCTAAGCCTCAATGTGCGCGAACCACACCTGAGGCTGAACCGCCCAGAAAACGGGCAGTTTGAGGGAAACTGCGTCTGCTGGGCAGGGATGGTGTCGATGTTTTCGGCGGCGTTCTTGCTGAAATCTGAAAAACGTTCGGATCGTCGGGTTCACCACTGAAATGAGACCAGGCAGGTTGAGTGAAGTAATTTGTATTCACAGAAAAAACTGAACTAAAACGCGTGAAAACCGCATGCCTGACTAAACACAGCTCCTGTCCCTGGGAGGAGCGCTGAAAAACTGGCTAAAAGCCCACGAAAACAAACCCCCGCAGTCACGTGACCATGCCGACCAATAACGAGGGTTCCGACTTCCCCAGCCCACCACTAGGTGCTTCTACAACGCCCCACAGTTCACAATTTTTGGTGTCATCTGCAAAGTTAGAAATTATGCACATGTACAGACAAGTCAAATTTATCGATAAGAGTTAAGAAAACCATTGCTCCTCGACTGAACACTGAGGATTTATGCTGTACACTCCCTTCCAGTCAGAAAAACAACCTTTTTCTCCCAAGCTCTGTTGACCATGTCAGTTTCTTTAAAGCATTCAGAGGACAAAATGGAGATCTCGCACACTACTGTTGAAGCCACATCAATTGACAGATTCGAAGTATTATATTATCCACTTCCAGCACAGATTTATTATCTCAATCTCCTTTTATTGTAAATTTAATGAATCTGTCTCAAATTTGCATTATTAGAAATGTGCTGTAGTATTGTAATGATGTTAATAAACTGAGAGTATACCATTTCATTTGATGCAATATTTACATTGATTACTAATCCTGACCTAAAGGCAACGCGTCATTAAGCTGGAAAGGTTCACTGGGATGTTACCAGGGCTGGAGGACTTGAGTTATAAGAAGAGGCTGTATAGGCTGGGATTTCACCTGGAGCGTAGGAGGTTGAGGAGTGACGTTACAGAGGAATATAAAGTCACGAAGGGCATAGATAGAGTGAATGGTCTAAGTATTTTTCACATGGGAGGGAAGTTTATAACTAGGGAGCAGAGGGCACAGATCTAACGCGAGAGGGAAAAGATTTAAAAGGAACTTATGGGTGACTTTTTCATACAGAGAGTGGTGGGTATATGGAACAAACTGCCAGTGGCAGCTGTGGAGCTGGTACAATTACAATATATAAATGATATTTAGACAGTCAAATGCATAGAAATTGGCTTAGAAAAGGCTCCGAGGGATCAGAGACAACTGCAGGCAAATGGGACTAACTGAGGTGGACAAGTTGGTCAGCATAGACAAGATAGTTTCAACCACTTGTTTCCCTGCTGTATGATTCTATGACTTTATTCTCATGTTTTTTTTGCTGCTTTATAGAGCATGGTATTCTGCTATTTTTTGGAATTCTTTACAGTCCTTAACAATATGTAGCTTTAATGCAGATTTTAAAATCTGTTATTGCATTGTACCAAGTTTGTACAGCTAGACCTCAGATTCCACAGGATGGTTTAACTTCTTGTCAGATTCTGCACATTTTAACAACATTGAGAGTCAGGAATAATGGTGTAGGTAAAATAAAAACTAGCTACCCACTCAAAAAATAAATTGTTGCAAGGTCATTTCCCTGCTGGGCTCCTTCTCTCTGCACCTGCAGAGAAGCTTGCTGAATGAATTTAAATATCACGAGGTTTCCATGGAAGATGAATGGAAATAGATGACGTCAATGTGGGCCAGAAATACTGAGTGACTCGGAGCACAGCTGAACAGCCAGAGCAATCACAAGAAACTAGTCTGTGGATATGAATTGACATAACCAAGCACACAGAAAAATAACTGAAAATAGTCCTATTACCAGAACATGCTATTACCAGAAAATGTGTGAAAGCTTATCATTAAAGTCAGAGAAAACCATTCAGAGGATGCTTTCTACTTGTCAAACAACTATATACAAAGAAATTACAAAGATGCTACCCGGACCCGATGGTCTGAGCAATAGGGAAAGGTTGAGCAGGCTGAGACTCTATTCCCTGGAGCGCAGGAGGATGAGGTGTATAAAATCATGAGAGGAATAGATCGGGTGGACACACAGAGGCTCTTGCCCAGAGTGGGGGAATCATGACCAGATAGCATAGATTTAAGGTGTGGGGGGAAAGATTTTATAAGAATCTGAGGGGTAACTTCTTTACACCATGTGTGATGGGTGTATAGAACGAACTGCGGGCGGAGGTATTTGAGGAGGGATTATCACAACGTTTAAGAAGCAATTAGACAGATACATACATACGACAGATTTGAAGTAGAACTGTTGGGAGGGACGCAAATAGAGAAAGCTAGTAGACAGTGTGTGAGGCTGGAGTAGAGAAGGGAAGCATTCAGACCCAACATGTAGGGGGGGGGGAAGAAGAAAAAAAAAATAAACAGAGAATAAGAGGTGGTGGGTTTCTTAAATGTGTGAGCAGAGAGAGAGAGGGGTGTAAAATGAGGGTCGAAGCAAAAAGTAGCAAGGCGAAAAGTAAAAGTGGCAGGCAGACAAATCCAGGGCAAAAATCAAAAAGAGCCACTTTTCAACATAATTGTATAAGGGGTAAGAGTGTTGTAAAAATAAGCCTGAAGGCATTGTGTCTCAATGCAAGGAGCATTCGTAATAAGGTGGATCAGTTGAATGTGCAGATAGCTATTAATGACAATGATATAGTTGGGATCATGGAGACATGGCTCCAGAGTGACCAAGGCTCGGAGTTGAATATCCAGGGATATTCAATATTCAGGAGGGATAGACGGTAAGGAAAAGGAGGTGAGGTAGCGCTGCTGGTTAGAGAGGAGATTAGCGCAATAGAAAGGAAGGAAATTAGCTTGGAGGATGTGGAATAGATATGGGTAGAGCTGCGAAACACTAAGGGGCAGAAAACGCTAGTGGGAGTTGTGTACAGGCCACCTAACAGTAGTAGTGGAGTTGGGGATGGCATCAAACAGGAAATTAGAAATGCATGCAACAAAGGTAAAACAGTTATAATGGGTGACTTCAATCTACATATAGATTGGGTGAATCAAATTGGCAGGGGTGCTGAGGAAGAGGATTTCTTGGAATGTATGCGTGATAGTTTTCCAAAGCAACATGTAGAGGAACCAATGAGAGAGCAGGCTATTCTAGACTGGGTATTGAGTAATGAGGAAGGATAAATTAATAGTCTTGTTGTGCGTGGCCCCTTGGGCAAGAGTGACCATAATATGGTTGAGTTCTTGATTAGGATGGAGAGTGACATAATTAATTCAGAAACAAGGGTTCTGAACTTAAAGAAAGGTAACTTTGAGGATATGAGACATGAATTGGCCAAGATAGACTGGCAGTTGATTCTTAAAGGGTTGACGGTGGATGTGCAATGGAAGGCATTTAAAGACTGAATGGATGAACTACAACAATTGTTCATCACAGTTTGGCAAAAGAATAAATCAGGGAAGGTAGTGCATCCATGGATATCAAGGGAAATCAGGGATAGTGTCAAAACAAAAGATGAAGCATACAAATTAGCCAGAAAAAGCAGCCTACCAGAGGACTGGGAGAAATCCAGAGTCCAGCAGAGGAGGACAAAGGGCTAAATTAGGAAAGGGAAAATGGATTATGAAAAGAAATTGGCAGGGAACATGAAAACTGCAAAAGTTTTTATAGATTATGTGAAGAGAAAAAGATTAGTTAAAACAAATGTAGGTCCCTTGCAGTCAGAAACGGGTGAATTGATCATGGGAAACAAGGACATGGCAGACCAATTGAATAACTACTTTGGTTCTGTTTCACTAAGGAAGACATAAATAATCTGCCGGAAATAGCAGGGGACCGGGGGTCAAATGAGATGGAGGAACTGAGTGAAATCCAGGTTAGCCGGGAAGTGGTGTTAGGTAAATTGAATGGATTAAAGGCCAATAAATCCCCAGGGCTAGATAGGCTGCATCCCAGAGTACTTAAGGAAGTAGCCCCAGAAATAGTGGATGCATTAGTGATAATTTTTCAAAACTCTTTAGATTCTGGAGTAGTTCCTGAGGATTGGAGGGTAGCTAATGTAACTCCACTTTTTAAAAAGGGGGGGAGAGAGAAAACGGGGAATTACAGACCAGTTAGTCTAACATCGGTAGTGGGGAAACTGCTAGAGTCAGTTAATAAAGATGGGGTAGCAGCACATTTGGAAAGTGGTGAAATTATTGGACAAAGTCAGATCATGTCTGACAAATTTTATAGAATATTTCGAGGATGTAACTAGTAGAGTGGATAAGGGAGAACCAGTGGATGTGTTATATCTGGACTTTCAGAAGGCTTTCGACAAGGTCCCACATAAGAGATTAGTATACAAACTTAAAGCACACGGTATTGGGGGTTCAGTATTGATGTGGATAGAGAACTGGCTGGCAGACAGAAAGCAAAGAGTAGGAGTAAACGAGTCCTTTTCATAATGGCAGTGACTTGTGGGGTACCGCAAGGCTCAGTGCTGGGCCCCAGCTATTTATAATATATATTAATGATTTGGACGAGGGAATTGAATGCAACATTTCCAAGTTTGCGGATGACACAAAGCTGGGGGCAGTGTTAGCTGTGAGGAGGATGCTAGGAGGCTGCAAGGTGACTTGGATAGGCTGGGTGAGTGGGCAAATGCATGGCAGATGCAGTATAATGTGGATAAATGTGAGGTTATCCACTTTGGTGGCAAAAACAGGAAAGTAGACTATTATCTGGATGGTGGCCGATTAGGAAAAGGGGAGATGCAGCGAGACCTGGGTGTCATGGTACACCGGTCATTGAAAGTAGGCATGCAGGTGCAGCAGGCAGTGAAGAATGGTATGTTAGCATTCATAGCAAAAGGATTTGAGTATAGGAGCAGGGAGGTTCTACTGCAGTTGTACAGGATCTTGGTGAGACCACACCTGGAGTATTGCGTACAGTTTTGATCTCCAAATCTGAGGAAAGACATTCTTGCAATAGAGGGAGTACAGAGAAGGTTCACCAGACTGATTCCTGGGATGTCAGGATTTTCATATGAACAAAGACTGGATAAACTCGGCTTGTACTCGCTAGAATTTAGAAGATTGAGGGGGGATCTTATAGAAACTTGCAAAATTCTTAAGGGGTTGGACAGGCTAGATGCAGGAAGATTGTTCCCGATGTTGGGGAAGTCCAGAACAAGGGGTCACAGTTTAAGGATAAGGGGGAAATCTTTTAGATGAGAAAAACATTTTTCACACAGAGAGTGGTGAATCTCTGGAATTCTCTGCCACAAAAGGTAGTTGAGGCCAGTTCATTGGCTATATTTAAGAGGGAGTTAGATGTGGCCCTTGTGGCTAAAGGGATCAGGGGGTATGGCGAGAAGGCAGGTACAGGATACTGAGTTGGATGATCAGCCATAATCATATTGAATGGCGGTGCAGGCTCGAAGGGCCGAATGTCCTACTCCTGCACCTATTTTCTATGATTCTATGTATGTTTCTAAAGGGATATGGGCCAAATGCAGGCAAGTGGGACTAGTGCAGATGGGACATGTTGGTTGGTGTGGGCAAGTTGGGCCAATGGGCCTGGTTCCATACTGTGTGATTAGAAACATAGAAACATAGAAAATAGGTGCAGGAGGTGGCTATTCGGCCCTTCGAGCCAGCACCGCCATTCATTGTGATCATGGCTGATCGTCCGCTATCAATAACCCGTGCCTGCCTTCTCCCCATATCCCTTAATTCCACTAGCCCCTAGAGCTCTATCCAACTCTCTCTTAAATCCATTCTATGACTCTAACTTACATTTGTAATTCTGTCTTCTCCAAGGACCACTCCTTCCAGCCATTACCTTCCACCCCACTCTCAAATTCACTTGGATCATTTCCGACATTTTTTTCCCCTTTTTGTCTCCATATCAGGAGACAAACTACCCACCAGCATTTACTATAAACCAATGACACCCACAACTACCTTAACTACGCCTCTTTCCACCTGTTCTCTGGTAACAATACCACCCTGTTCTCCCATTTTGCCATCTGCCACATCTGTTCTTAATATGTCATAGTCATAGAGTGATACAGTGTGGAAATGAGCTCTTTGGCCCACTTGCCCACACCGGCCAACACGTCCCAGCTACACTAGTCCCATCGGCCTGCGTTTGCTCCATATCCCTCCAAACCTGTCCTATCCATGGTACACAAAAGGCTGGAGAAACTCAGCGGGTGCAGCAGCATCTAAGGAGCGAAGGAGATAGGTGACGTTTCGGGTCGAGACCCTTCTTCAGACTGGTTAGGGATCAGGGAAATGAGAGATATAGACGGTGATGTGGAGAGATAAAGAACAATGAATGAAAGATATGCAAAAAAGTAACGATGATAAAGGAAACAGGCCATTGTAAGCTTTTTGTAGTGTGAATATGAGGTGCTGTTCCTCCAACTTGCGGTGTTGCTCACTCTGGCTGTGGAGGAGGCCCAGGACCGAGAGGTCAGATACGGAATGGGAGGGGGAGTTGAAGTGCTGAGCCACCGGGAGGTCGGGTTGGTTATTGCGGACCGAGCGAAGGTGTTCGGCGAAACGATCGCCAAGCCTCCGCTTGGTCTCACCGATATAGATCAGCTGGCATCTGGAGCAGCGGATGCAATAGATGAGGTTGGAGGAGGTGCAGGTGAACCTCTGTCGGACCTGGAAGGACTGCTTGGGTCCCTGAAAGGAGTGGAGGGGGGAGGTGAAGGGACAAGTGCAGCATCTCTTGCGGTTGCAAGGGAAAGTTCCCGGGGAAGGGATGGAGCGGGAGGGAAGGGAAGAATTGACAAGGAGTTGCGGATGGAGCGGTCTTTGCGGAAGGCAGACAGGGGGGGAGATGGGAAGATGTGGCGAGTGGAGGGGTCATGTTGGAGGTGGCGAAACTGGCGGAGGACTATCTGTTGTATGTGCCGACTGGTGGGGTGAAAGGTGAGGACCAGGGGGACTCTGCCATTGTTGAGAGTGGGGGAATGGGGAGAAGAGGGCAGTGTTGCGGGGTATGGAGGAGACCCTGGGTGCGAGCCTCATCTATAGTGGGGGAGGGGAATCCCCGTTCTCTGAAGGATGAGGACATTTGTGATGACCTGGTGTGGAACACCTCATCCTGGGAGCAGATGCACATAGACGGAGGAATTGGGAATACGGGATGGAGTCCTTACAGGAAGCAGGGTGGGAGGAAGAGTAGTCCAGGTAGCTGTGGGAGTCAGTTGGTTTGTAGTGGATGTCGGTCAGGAGCGTATCACCTGCAATAGAGATGGTGAGGTCAAGGAATGGTAGGGAAATGTTGGAAATGGTCCAAGTGTATTTGAGTGCCGGATGGAAGTTGGTGGTGAAATGGATGAAGTCAGTCAGTTGTGTGCGGGTGCAGGAGGTGACTCCAAAGCAGTCGTCGATGTAACGGAGGTAGAGGTCGGGGATGGGGCCCTGGTACGCCGAGAACAAGGATTGTTTGACGTACCCAACAAAGAGGCAAGCGTAGCTGGGGCCCATGCATGTGCCCATAGCTACGCCTTGTGTTTGGAGGAAATTGGAGGAGTCAAAAGAGAAGTTATTGAGGGTAAGGACCAACTCCGCTAGGCGGAGGAGGGTGTCAGTGGACGGGTATATGGGTTGCTCCTCTGGTCGAGAAGAACCGGAGGGCTTTGAGACCATCCTGGTGGGGGATGGAGGTGCAGAGTGACTGGACGACCATGGTGAAGCTGAGAGGATGGGGGCCTGGAGAATGGAATGCACGGAGCCGACGGAGAGTGTCTGAGGTGTCTTGAACATGGGTGGGGAGGGATTTAACAAAGGGGGATAGGATGGAGACAAGGTATGTGGAAATGTGTTCGGTGGGGCTCGAACAGGCTGAGACAATGGGTCTGCCGGGGCAGTCGGGTTTGTGGATTTTGGGGAGAAGGTAAAATCGGGCCGTGCGAGGCTGGGAAACAATGAGGTTGGAGGCTCGGGGGGTAGGGAGCCGGAGTTGATGAAGTTGGTTATGGTGCTCGAGATGGTGGCCTGGTGCTTGTCAGTGGGGTCATGGTCCAGGGGTAAGTAGGTGGAGGTGTCCAAGAGTTGGCGCGCGGCCTCCGCTTTGTAGAGATCGACGCGCCAGACTACCATGGCACCTCCCTTGTCGGCGGGTTTGATAACCCAGTCTGGGTTGTTACAGAGCGAGTCGATGGCAGTACGTTCGGGGGGGGGGGGGGAGAACTGTTTCTTAATTATTAAAATGTGGATTAGTAATATGATGGACATAGCTCACCTTGAAGAAATGAGACTCCGACTATTAGATAAATATGACCAATTCTTAAGGAGTTGGTCCCCTTTCATCGACTTTTTGTAATCATGTGATGCAGCAGTACCGTAAAGATTACTGATCTCAGGTCAGGTCGTGGGTAGAATTACATCTCCGAACAAAGTTTTGAAAATTTTCTTTTTTAAGGGTCTTTTTCTCCTATTTCTACTTTCTACTTTTTCTTTTCTTATATACACACTTCACTTTTTTCGATTTTCTACTATCTATTTTTCCTCTTTTTCTTCTCTCTATTTCTTGTCTTTTTTTGCTTCCTTTTCAAAAACATAAAACTAGAGGTTGCACATAGAATGTATTACGTTATGGCATAGTTGGCACCTAAAATTAGGTGCCACTGTATTGTTTTGTACAAAAAAATGTTGTTGTTGTTGTTGTTTATTTTATTAAAATAAAATAAACTTTTTATTTAATAACTGTTAATAAACTTCTAATAAAATAAACAACAACAACAAAAAATTTTAATGATATATTTAGACCACTACAGAACAAGAAATAGGATCTTGCACAGCTAAACCGTGTTAACTCCCACCATGTTAACTTACACTAAACATTTGAAGAATTTGTGTTAATTTCTAGCTCAGTGAATATTAATGATGGTAGCTGCCTGTGGCTAACATCAAGCCATTGAATCCACTTCACCAAGAAAACTGAGTTTGACAACTTTTGTCGGTTACAATTTGTGAACTTCTCAAAATGAAACCTGATTTGTAATTGATTGTAGTTATCCATTCTTCTAATTTTTCTGAGACAGCGTTTTTATGTTTGTGAATTGTTTTTAAATGTATTAATTTGCTAGTGTTTTCAAATTGATTAAGAAATTAAATATTAGATAATTAAGGGAATTGTAAATTATGTAGAAAGAAGGACTTTACAAAGCGCTGGAGTAACTCAGTGTGTCAGGCAGCATCTCTGGAGAACATGGGCAGGTGACATTTTAAGTTGGGATGATTTTTCAGACTACTTGTAAATTATGTCTAATAGTATGTATTTATCAATATTTCATGTGTGTATATGTGGATGGTTTTTGATTCAAGAATTGTAGAATTTGTTCATTTGTAAGATTTTTAATGAATATATAAAATTATCACTTACGAATTTTCAATTTTTTATTGCTTATCAGGTCTCTCATTTAAGGATTTGTTTAAATTAGGATGCATTCTGGGAAAAGCACTCACAGTAAAAGCTGAAGCTGTTGGACATTAACATGAACACATCATGGAGCGGCAGAGTGGAACCATGCAACTACACTCCTGTCCCTTTGCTCGACAACACTCTCCAGAGGCCTACCATTCAGTGTGTAGGTCCAGTCCTTGTTAGACATCCTAAAATGCAACACCTAACATTTCTCTGTATTAAATTCCATCGACCATTCCTCAGCCCAATCGATCAAGATCCTGCTGCAATTTTTAACAACCATCTTCACTATCTGCAAACCCACCCACTTTTGTATCTTTTCCAGGACATTTGAAATGTCCACTTATTTCAGAAATATGGCTTCCCTTCTACTCAACAGTCAATAGTCAATAGTCAGATGTATTCATCACATACACAATAAAGTGCAGTGAAATTAATTTGCCAGCAGCAGTACAATAAAGAAGAACACACAATAAACAATAAAAACTGTAACACAAACATCCACCACAGCATTCATCACTGTGGTGGAAGGCACAAAGTTTAGTCAGTCCTCCTCCATTTTCCCCCGTGATCGGGACTACAACCCTCTGCAGTCGCCGCTGCGGGCGGCCAAATGTGCAGACAAGGTCAATCCTGAATCGGTGCATCCCTACCGGAGACAGCGGCTTCAAGATGGTATAGGCCGCAGGCCTGCGGTCGAAGATCTAAAGTCCCCGCCGCGCCGCAGTTAGAAGTACCGCAGACCGTGGCTTCAAAAGATGCTGTAGGCCGCGGGCCGGCGGTCGGAGCTCTTTTCCTCTGGGGTCCCCAACGAGGGATCCCAGGCTCTGGACACCGCTCCAGCTGGAAGCTCCGCAGACCGCGGCTTCAGGCTGCCGCGGGTCAGCGATCGGAGTGTTCCCTTCTGGCGATCCCTGGTGAGGACTCACCCGCTCCACGATGAAAAAGTCTGCACTGTGCCCGATGCTGAAGCCCCGGGCCCGTCTCCGGGAAAGGCCGCGCTGATCTTTTGTGTTAGGCCGCGAGGGAGGCGACATGGAAAAAGTTGCCACTCCGTGGAGGATGCAACCAAAGCGGTTTCCCCCCACACCACCCTCCACACAAGACACACCGAGAAACATTAAAAACACACATTGGGACATACTAAAAAAACAAAAAAAGAAGAAAATGACAAACACGCTGCTGGCAGGGCAGCCGTCTTGCAGCGCACCTCACCAACCGCCTATACTGTGGTCGATGTGCCCTCAACCGCATTTCCTCTATCTCTCGAACTTCAGCTACAACCTATTCCCTCTCCAGACTGAACAGAGTCACTGAGTCATAGTCATTGAAGATGTAACTAGGAAAATGGACAAGGGAGAGCCAGTGGATGTAGTGTACCTTGACTTTTAGAAAGCATTTCATTGAGGCACATCACCTTGCTCTTCTTGGGCACCGGTATTATTGATGCCCTTTTGAAGCAGGTGGGAACCTCAGACCTCAAAAGTGACAGGTTGAAAATGTCCGTACAGCAGGCAGTGAAGAAAGCGAATGGCATGTTGGCCTTTATAACAAGAGGAATCAAATATAGGAGCAAAGAGGTCCTTCTGCAGTTGTACAGAACCCTAGTGAGACCACACCTGGAGTATTGTGTGCAGTTTTGTTCCCCTAATTTGAGGAAGGACATTCTTGCTATTGAGGGAGTGCAGCGTAGGTTTACAAGGTTAATTCCCGGGATGGCGGGACTGTCATATGCTGAGAGAATGGAGCAGCTGGGCTTGTACACTCTGGACTTGAGAAGGATGAGAGGGTATCTCATTGAAACATATAAGATTGTTAAGGGTTTGGACACGCTAGAGGCAGGAAACATGTTCCCGATGTTGGGGGAGTCCAGAATCAGAGGCCACAGTTTAAGAATAAGGAATAAGCCATTTAGAACGGAGGTGAGGAAACACTTTTTGTCACAGAGAGTGGTGAGTCTGTGGAATTCTCTGCCTCAGAGGGGGCAGGTTCTCTGAATGCTCTCAAGAGAGAGCTAGATAGGGCTCTTAAAAATAACGGAGTCAGGGGATATGGGGAGAAGGCAGGTACGGGGTACTGATTGGGGATGATCAGCCATGTTCATATTGAATGGCAATGCTGGCTTGAAGGGCCAAATGGCTTACTCCTGCACCTATTGTCTATTGTCTATTGTCTATTGTCATTGAGTGATACAGTGTGGAAACAGGCGCTTCGGCCCAACTTGTCCACACGGCTAACATGTCCCAGCTACACTAGTTCCACCTGCCTGCGCTTGGTCCATATTCTTCCAAACCTGTTCAATCCATGTATCTGTCTAACTGTTTTTTAAATGTTGGGATAGTCCGTGCCTCAACTACCTCATTTGGCAGCTTGTTCCATGCAGCCACCACCCTTTGTATGAAAAAGTTACCCATCAGATTTTTATTAAATCTTTTTCCTACACCTTGAACCTGAGGGGTACGATGAGGGGGGAATTTTGTTCCGAAAATAAACTTTATTCATAATAATAAAAATGTACACAATACAAGAAGAGCGCAACATTTTTTTGACATTATCAGCGTTTATACATTTGTAGGTGTTATATTCATAGTCTTCACAATTATCCTTATACCAAGCACCCTTGCCACTCATGTGGCTCCCACCAGGGTGATATCCCTGCCCTTGTTTGAGGGGCATCTCCACCAGACCCTGCACACCCCCCCCCCCCTCCCCCTCAATATCCTGCAGTGGAAGGACACTAGACTGTAGTCCCCTCCCAAACCCTTGCCGTTGGGTGCACCAAGATTGGCAGCAGATCACCAAGTTTTGGGCAGACCAAAGAGAGTCTTTCACCGAGTTGATGATCTTCCAGCAGCACTTGATGTCCATCTCTGAATGTGTCCCTCTTTGGAGATGGGAACCACCATTTGGTGCTTCCTCCCGGATACTAAAGGAGAAGGTGGCATCAAGATCCAAAATTATTCTGGAACCCCATGCATAACTTGTAAAACTTGTAACACTTCACATGTTCATGCAGCTGGTTCAAACAGCCTTCGCCCAGGCCACATTGCCATTGTAGATGATTTGCAGATTTCAATATTTATGCTTATTGGCATATTGGTTAGGAGAAACACTCTGCAACTGGTTACACGTTTGTTTATATAAAAGCTTTTTCAATGCACCCTCCTATCCTGTTCACAATTAACTCTAACAACCTATTTTTGGATATCAAAGCTCTATTACAGAAATTAAACCCACAGATTTATTTTGAGATTGTTAGAACATTGTGAAATGTAAACACCCACTGGTTCAGAAAAGAACTCTATATCGTTTTCAACTTCTGAATCTCATTGAAATCCATCAGAAAGGAAGAAATGAATCATTGAATGGCTCATCAGCCGGGACTGAGGTTTCTTTTTTTTAGTTTAGTTTAGTTTAGTTTAGCACAGAAACAGTCCTTTCAGCCCACCAAGTCCACTCCAACCAGTGATCCCCATACATTAGCACTATCCTATACACGTGGGACAATATTAAAATGTTATCAAACCCAATTAACCAACAAACCTGCACATCTTTGGAATGTGGGAGGAAACCGGAGCACCCGGACAAAACCCACATGACCACAGGGAGAACAATGAAACTGCACAGACAGCACCCGAAGTCAGGATCGAACCCAGGTCTCTGGCACTGTAAGGCAGCAACTCCACTGCCGTGCCACTGTGCCACCAGTCTGCCTCAAACAAATGTCACACTCACGAGCAATAGTGCAGCCTGCAGCAGGACAGGCCAAAGCTGTCATTGCACGAGCTTAATACTCCGAGATCAGCAAATAAAAAGAAGATAGTGTGAACACACAAATGGATCTTTCCAGCACGATGCATCTTCTTGCACAGGGCACCAGCTAAAATTGTGCCACAATGTCATCCTTGTTGTCTTGTTAGGTTGAAGATATAATGTGGAAACAGGCCCGTCAGCCCACCGGGTCCATGCCAATCACCCACACACTAGTTCGATCCTGCACATCAGCGACAATTTTTACAGAAGCCAATTAGCTTACAAATATGCACGTCTTTGGAATGTGGGAGGAAACCAAAGCACTGGGAGAAAACACATGTGGTCACAGGGAGAACACGCCTACTCCAGACAGACAGCACCTTTAGTCAGGATCGAACCCAGGTCTCTGACTCTGTGAGGCAGTAACTCTACCGCTGTGCCACTGTGCCTCTAAGATACATTTCTAGAATAAAGGGCGCTGTTGACTTTGGGTAGCTGCCCTTACCACATTATATGGAAAGCAGGTTAAAGTTCAGAAAGGTAAGGTCAAACTTAAATGCTTACTTCCACAATTTTTCCCAGAAACATAGTGGGGTCACAATTGCTCCCTAAGTACTTTATTTAACAGATTAATTCTGCACATTACTGCAAAGAGTTACTGCAGATAGATCATGTTTACAGTAGGAAAACACAAACAATGCAGGTCAAACGACATCCAGGAAGCTGGACATTAGCATGGATTAGCAATCCTGTATGAAGAAGGGTCCCAACACGAATCCATGTGTTCCAAAGATTCTGCCTGACTTGCTGAGTTATTTCAGCATTTGTGTTTTTTCACCAATCTCCCTGCAATGCTGGCGAGGGACAGAGGCTCAGCCTGGGAAGAGACGGCGGGTTTCTTTCTCAGAGCAACAGCCATGAACTGGAGCAAAAAACACCAAGTACTGGGGATACTCAACGGTTCAGACAGCATCCGTAGAGAAAATGGGCAGCAACTTTTTCAGGTTGGGACTCCCACCACAAACCAGATGGCTTTCTCAGTGTTTTTGTCATCATCTTTACTGAAACCTTTTCACAGCACGTTTATTACCACTAGTCCATCACGTGTGGCTTTTGGTTGTGCCCACAGGGTAGCTTTTCCAGACAATTAAAGGTTACTTTGACGGATATAAAAACACTTTCCTTTCACTATGTTTTTAATGTGTTACAACGTCTCAGTGAACCTGGTGAGTTTAAAGGGAGTGGGAAGTATATAAGCACTCTGGACACTATCTCTGGGCATAAACCTACCCTCCCTCCTGACCCATGGGGTTCTGCACCCTGGCCAAAGAGGCTGGGCTCCAACTACTCTGGCTGAACATCAGACCAAACACTGCTCCGGTCCATAGTCTGGCCTCTGGCTCCAGTTACCCCTCTCCACACCCCCCACCATGCCCACCCCCACACCCTGCTCAAGTAACCCCATCCACCCCCTCCCCCCTCCACCTTCGAAAACCCTGGCTCTGGCTGCATGCCCTGCTTCTGTGATGGGATTAAAACCATCAATCCCCAGATACCCCAGAAACCCCAGGCCCCAGACGTCCTGATCCTCAAAGACACCGCAGATGTCCCCGCACTGCATTCACCACCCAAAGCATTAATTCCCTTCCCCACCAGTTGACAGTGGCTGCCGTACATATAATCTACAAGATAGACTGCTATTTATTTACATACGCTGTTTTGACTGAATCCCCCAAATCCACAAGAAGGACATTAGAACACCACCAGCTGCTAGTTCACCATCATCTCACGCTCCGTCCTGGCCTGGAAATATATCTCTGCTCCTTCATTGTCACTGGATCCAAATCCTGGAACTCTCTATTCGACAACACCGTGGGATTACCTTCACCAAAAGGACCATGGTAGTTCAAGAAACAGGCTTTGCCAGCGATGGCCACGTCCTGCAAATTTGATAAATTTAACAAATAATAATAAGCAAAAGTAAAAAAAATATTATTTGACTGTGCATTTGCAAAAGCATCACCATAGCAATCCCAAAACCACTGTGGTTGCCACAGATTGCCAAAATATGTTCTTCACTCTCTGGCTATCTGTAAGTTAATTGAAAACAGGAAAAAGTACCAACGGAGAACAAAATGAATACAAATATTGCTTTAAATATCACCAGTTATTTGAAGAACTAACAGTTAATAAAGAACTAATTAATAAAAAATATATAAATAATAAACTTTATAATTGGCTGGAGAAATACTAGGAGAGGAATCAGTGAAAAGTTAAGGTTCATCACATGATGCAAAATGACATTGTGCTGAGTCAGGCTTGAGGGCTTTAGTGGCAGTGCAACAATTTTACTCCCATCTTTCAAGAACGATTTTTCTTGGAGGGAATCACATCAGAGGCTGCTGAAAAATGTAAATTGGCTTTGATTTGGAAAACCAGCCAAGTTCAGGAACACTGGCACAAAGCACATCCTGCCAAGTCCATATGGAATTTCCAGCACAATATCCCAAAGCTGAGATTATAGAATGGAAAACAGCTAATTTCTTCTTGTGGTTTCTAGAGCTATGATCTGCACCGTTTACACCAGTAGCAGCTAGTGTTTAATGGCTCTGAGATACTAGCAAATTGAGCTGTGATTTTAGCAATTTCCCATTCTTTCAGTGAGAAAGGGACTTATTAACACTAATGCATCATCATTACTTTAATTCCGATTGCTTAATTAAGCCAATTAAAAGTTTGCTACTATCTATATACTATTAAAGGTCTCGTCTTGTCTGTCTGTCTATGAGATCAAGGAACTACGCCAAAATGGCGTAGACAAATAACACGCAAATTTTTGCAGAATCTTACTCCACTTTTTCCCGTGGACATTAGTATCGTTTCTTCACATTTTATGTTATATTTCACAAGTTATTGATATTTAAAGTTTTAAACAAGCCAACTTTGAAAATAATAACTGCCTGTGAGAGTGAGACATTTCTAGCAGCTTCCAGTGATGATGTCACAATGGCATCGCACAGTCGGCTGGGATCTCATTTACACAATCTGCTGTGAAGATTCTGAAAACCGAAAATGGCATCACAACGTGATCTCTGCAGCCGATACAGAAGCTATGAGAGTTCACGGAGTGGGGGATGGGAGAAGAAATGTTATTTAAACATTGTCTTTAGTGGGGGAGTGCAGAAAGGGAGAGGAGAGGCAGTGACTGAGGGTAGGGAAAAGGAGAGGGAGTGAGAGGTGACGGGAGACAATGGGATCAGCAGCTTCAAGGGGAGTAATGAGAGAGTGAGATTTATATCTTCCCCCTCCCCCTCCCCATACGTGGAAAGGATTGATTGGCTCAAGGGAGCAGCGACGCCAACCCAAATGTCGTCCATTCACTGGTTCTGGGAAGCGCTGACTGCCCCCCCCCCCCCCCAAGAGGGAAGGATTGATTGCCTCAAGGGAGCGCCGACACTGACCCAAAAGTTGAGATCATTTATTGGCTCCGGGAAGTGCAGCCCCCTCCCCCCCCCCCCCCACGTGGGAAGGATCGATTGCATTGGGGAAATGTGTGAGTGGTGGAAATGGGTTGCATTGGGGAAACGGGGCTCAACGGGTCAGGGTGGTAGGGAGGGGAGAGGGTTTATGGAGGGTTGGAGGGAGTGACTTAGGGTAGGGAGGGTAGGGGAAAGGAGAGGGTGGGAAAGGTGAAGGAAGGAGTGGAGGAGGGGAGGAGCTGAGGGGAGAGAAGAGGGTGGGTGAAGAGGAGGGGGAGGGAGTGTTGGGGGATGAGGGGAAATGAGCTGCACCTGCGCTGTTGGGGGCTATGGGTGAGTGGTGGAATATTGCGTTGGGTGAAAGGGTTACTTTGGGGGAACGGGTGATAGGCTTCAGAGTGAGTGCCGATGCCGCATTTGGGGACCAGCCCTCCCGAGTGACACCACGCCCCCTCCCCCCCCTCCTCCGTGTTGGGGGACGGGGCATAACGGGTCCCACTTGGTCTAGTGATAATATAAATTAAAGCTCTTTCACATTTTCTGTACTAATCTTTACTCAAACTTATTGCTGCCAATCAAATTTGAGTAAAGTGAGTTTAGAATAAAGAATTAAAATCACAAAATACATTGTACCACATTGCTGTAGAAGACATAAATGAGTGGGTCAAAGATTCATTGCATGATCGCTACCAACTACACCAAGATCATATGTACAGGCAAATAAGGTAATACATGTCCCCAATAGAGAAAGTGCATGCAAACTGGCTGAAGTGATGGTACCTGATTCTTTGGAAGCCTAGAGAGATGCTCAAGGTCAGTGTTGTCTATGTGGAAGCTAAAGGAATGCATCTCGACTATCTGAGTCATCATATGCTTTTGGGATCTAACAGAAGATAATAAGCCATGATTCTGTTATGACACAAATGACCAATAATTTATTTAACCTGAACAGACTAATACTCTCCAGTTTCTATCATTCATGAGTTTCAAGATGGAAATTTCTGAACGCAGCTTATCAAGTTTTGTGTTATTAGATGAAAGAATAAAATGGAGTTATTACTGGACTAATAATGGTTTAATGATTCAGGGGTATGGGAATTAATCCAAACACAATATCTCAGGAATTTAAATATAGTCAATTACATCACTTGGAATTTTAAAGTGCTTGTGTTAATCACTTTGATCATAAAACTCCCCAATTATCATAAAAGAACACATCCCTTCACTAATGGCATCTATGTAAGAAGATCTGCTATCTTTACCCATTCTGGTCGACCGATGACCCCAAACGAACAATAATTTAGGTGGATCATAACTATGCTCTGAAATGGATCTGCAAACCTTTTAGGCATCTCAAAAACCACCACTACAAAGCACAGTACGAATAAAACTGGTATTTGTAAGCACTGAACTGGATTCTCATCACTAAATGTGGATCACTCAGGGACAATTACACTCACCAAGCTGGATCGGACCTGCATGATGCAGCATCCTAGACTGGGTATCTAGAAGGAGAATCATCATAAAGGGAAAATAAAAACGATACCCCTTCAACCTAATCAATTTATCTGCTACAACCACATGGGAACACAAGGAACACAAGGAACAGTAGATCCTGGTTTACAAATCAATCTCAACAATAAAACAAAAACAAAACAAAAGTGCTGAAGTAATTCAATGGATCAGGCAGCATCTCTGAAGGACATGGATAGTCAATGTTTTGGGTCAGAACTCTTCTTCAGACTGAATTAATAGGAGTGGACACCACACATGTTTGTGGCAATGAATTCCACAGAATCAACATCCTCTGGCTAAAGAAATTCCTCCTCATCTCCATTCTGAAGGTATGTAATTTTATTCTAAGGCTGTGACCCCTTGGTCCTAGACGCTCTACTACAGTATAATCTACCATCTTGGTGTATCATATAACCATATAACATATAACCATATAACAATTACAGCACGGAAACAGGCCCTCTCGGCCCTTCCAGTCCGTGCCGACCATTTGTTTTCCCCTAGTCCCATCTACCTGCACTCAGACCATACCCCTCCATTCCCTTCACGTCCATATACCTATCCACTTTACTCTTAAATGTTAAAATCGATCCTGCCTCCACCACTTCTGCTGGAAGCTCATTCCACACAGCCACCACCCTCTGAGTAAAGAAGTTCCCCCTCACGTTACCCTGAAACTTCTGCCCTTAATTCTCATGTCATGCCCTCTTGTTTGAATCTTCCCTACCCTCAATGGGAAAAAAACGTATCCACGTTAACTCTGTCTATCCCTTTCATCATTTTAAAGACCTCAATCAAGTCCCCCCTTAACTTTCTGCGCTCCAAAGAATAAAGACCTAACTTGTTCAACCTTTCTCTGTAACATAGTTGCTGGAACCCAGGTAACATTCTAGTAAATCTCCTCTGTACTCTCTCTATTTTGTTGACATCCTTCCTATAACTAGGCGACCAAAATTGTACACCATACTCCAGAATTGGTCTTACCAATGCCTTGTACAATTTTAACATTACTTCTCTACTCCTATATTCAATGCTCTGATTTATAAAGGCCAGCACACCAAAGGCTTTCTTTACCACCCTATCTACATGCGATTCCACCTTCAGGGAACTATGCACAGTTATTCCTAGATCCCTCTGTTCCACAGCATTCCTCAATTCCCTACCATTTACCATGTACGTCCTATTTTGATTTGTCCTGCCAAGATGTAGCACTTCACACTTAACAGCATTAAACTCCATCTGCCATCTTTCAGCCCACTTTTCCAAATGGCCCAAATCTCTCTGTAGACTTTGAAAATCTACTTCATTATCCACAACACCACCTATCTTAGTATCATCTGCATACTTACTTATCCAATTTTCCACCCCATCATCCAGATCATGTACATGACAAACAACAGTGGACCCAACACAGATCCCTGAGGCACCCCACTGGTCACCGGCTTCCAACCTGACAAACAGCCATCCACCATTACTCTCTGACATCTCCCATTCAGCCACTGTTGAATCCATCTTGCTACTCCGCCATTAACACCCAAAGATTGAACCTTCTTAACCAACCTTCCATGGGGAACCTTGTCAAAGGCCTTACTGAAATCCATATAGACAACATCCACTGCTTTACCCTCATCAATTTCCCTAGTTACCGCTTCAAAAAATTCAAGAAGGTTTGTCAAACATGACCTTCCAGGCACAAATCCATGTTGACTGTTCCTGATCAGACCCTGTTTATCCAGATGCTTATATATATTATCTCTAAGTATCCTTTCCATTAATTTGCCCACCACTGACGTCAAACTAATAGGTCTATAATTGCTAGGTTTATTCTTTGAACCCTTTTTAAACAATGGAACAACATGCGCAGTACGCCAATCCTCCGGCACTATTCCCGTTTCTAATGACATTTGAAATATTTCTGTCATAGCTCCTGCTATTTCTACACTAACTTCCCTCAATGTCCTAGGGAATATCCTGTCAGGACCTGGAGACTTATCCACTTTTATATTTTTCAAAAGTGTCAGTACTTCCTCCTCTTTGAATCTCATAGTTTCTATAGCTACTCTACTTTTTCCCCTTATCTCACCGAGTTCAATATCCTTCTCCTTGGTGAATACCGAAGAAAAGAAATTGTTCAATATCTCCCCCATCTCTTTTGGCTCTGCAGATAGCTGTCCATTCTGGTTCTCTAATGGTCCAATTTTATCCCTCGTTATCCTTTTGCTATTAATATAGCTGTAGAAACCCTTTGGGTTTACTTTCACCTTTCTTGCCAAAGCAACCTCATATCTTCTTTTAGCCTTCCTAATTTCTTTCTTAAGATTCTTTTTACATTCTTTATACTCCTCTAGCACCTCATTTACTCCATGCCTCCTATATTTATTGTAGAGATCTCTCTTTTTTCGAAACAAGTGTTCAATTTCCCTTGAAAACCATGGCTCTTTCCAATTTTTACTATTTCCTTTCAACCTAACAGGGACATAAAGATTCTGTACTCTTACAATTTCCCCTTTAAATGTCCTCCATTTCTCTTCTACATCCTTCCCATGAAACAAAGTGTCCCAATTCACTCCTTTAAAATCCTTACGCATTCCCTCAAAGTTAGCCTTTCTCCAATCAAAAATCTCCACCCTAGGTCCAGTTCTGACTCTCTCCATAATTATATTGAAACTAATGGTAATGTGATCACTGGTCCCGAAGTGCTCACCAACGCATACCTCCGTCACCTGACCTGCCTCATTTCCTAACAGGAGGTCCAGCACTGCCCCTTCTCTGGTCGATACCTCTATGTACTGCTGCAAAAAACTATCCTGCACACATTTAACAAACTCCAAACCATCCAGCCCATTTACAGAATGTGTTTCCCAGTCTATTTTTGGAAAATTGAAATCTGCCACAATCACTACCTTGTGCTTACTACTAATATCTGCTATCTCCTTACATATTTGCTCTTCCAATTCTCGCTCCCCATTTGGCGGTCTATAATACACCCCTAAAAGTGTTGTTACACCGTTCCCACTTCTCAGTTCCACCCAAATAGCCTCCCTAGACGAGCCCTCTAATCTATCCTGCCAAAGCACTGCTGTAATATCTTCTCTGACAAGCAATGCAACACCTCCCCCTCTGCTCCCTCCAATTCTATCACACCTGAAGCAACGAAATCCTGGAATATTTAGTTTCCAATCACAGCCCTCCTGCAACCATGTTTCACTGATTGCCACAACATCATATTTCCAGGTGTCAATCCAGGCTCTAAGTTCATCCACCTTACTTACAATGCTCCTAGCATTAAAATATACACATTTTAGAAACCCACCATCCCTTATTCCCTGTCTATTATCTTACCATGATAAATGGCACAAACTCAGAACAGATAAACCAAGGGATATCAGCAACAGGAATGTAATGCAGCATACATATTCTGGCATCTATACTATTATTAAAACTCTCACCTTGACCACTTCTTGTTTGCATTTTTTTTTAATTTGCTCAAAAAACGGTAACCTATATCGTTAGGATTTTTTTGCCACCTTACTCACCGTTCTCCTCTGCTCCAAGTTTTGTTCCTATCGTGAAATATTAGAAATGTTATGAAGGTTTAAAATCAGCAGACTGGTATTCTCACTTGTCAGTCACCATGAAAGTAACGCTCCTTCCGGCACCCGCAGAGATTAAATCCACGGAGGCGGGGCAGAGTCAGTGAGCAGCGTGTGCCGGGAGCTGTTAAGTTGAACCGGAAGCCTCTGAGTGAAGTCGGAGTGGGACCAGGAGCTGCCGTGTGAGGCCGAAAGCTGAAGGTGCGGGGTGAGCAGAGTGCGAGCTGCGACCCCCCCCCTTCCCCCTCGCCCCCCACATCCCCCCTTCCCCACCCCCCCCATTCCCCACACCCCCCTTCCCCACACCTCCCCCCCTTCCCCATATGCCCCCCCCCCCCCTTTGGGGGATGAGTGGAAATGAGCCGCGCCTGCACAGTTAGGGGCTATGGGTGAGTTGTGGAATATTGCTTTGGGGGAACGGGTTGCATTGGGGGAACAGGTGAGTGGTGGAATATTGCGTTGAGGAATTGGTTGTGTTGAGGGGGACCAGGCCTCCCGTGTGACTGGCACCCAATGGGCCCCACTTATTCTAGTATGTCCCTAAACTTATTGTTGACCTCATTCTGAAAATCCATCCCTGCTTCAAAAGGGAGGAGGTAGTTGAGGCAAATACTATCACAAAATTTAAGAACCATTTAGATAGGTGCACAGATAAGATAGGTTTAGAGGGATATGGGCCAAACACAGGCAGGTGGGACTCGTGTAGATGGGCCATGTTGGTCGGCATGGGCAAGTTGGCCGAAGGGCCTGTTTCTGCGCTGTATGACTCTCAAGTCAGGAGCAAAAGCATTTGTGCTGAGAAGTAGGTACCAACATGGTGCATTGCAGGGCATTTTGAAAGCTAATCACTGAGAGTAGAATACTATTCCTGGAGCACAGTAATCCCACCATCATATCAATCATATCCCTCTAAACCCACAATAGCCAGTAATGAATGCAAGGACAATTAATCTTATGTGGAGAGCAAGCTCTCCATCCTCAATAATTGTGAAGTTGCACATCCGAGCATAAAAGATCCAGAAGTATCATGTGGACTTAGCCTCTTCCCAAGGACCTCCACTGCTGAAATGCCAATTGGTCTGCAGCCAACTCAATTCAAGAAGGTTGTGGGGTCTGAAAACATACTAGTTACAGCGCAGAAAGTTGCTTGATAACTATCCATGGCTCTAGCACAGTTGTTCCAGTATAATTATAACATTAGTTTCTAGCTGACAATATGGAAATTTGCCCAGATATGTCTAGTCAACAAAGACAAAGGCAATCTAGCCAATTAGGCCATTACAAGACGCATCCACCAATTGCTTCAGGTCGAGACCTTTCATCAGGATATAAGTGGGAAGGGATTGGACAAGAGGGAATAGGAATGAATGGAAGTATGTAGAGATGAATTCAGGCTGAAGAAAGATTCCAACCTGAAACATCACTCATCTTTTTTCTTCGAAATGCAGCCTGACCCATTGAGTTCTCTGCCTCAGAGGGCGGTGGAGGCCGGTTCTCTGGATACTTTCAAGAGAGCTAGATAGGGCTCTTAAAGATAGTGGAGTCAGGGGATATGGGGAGAAGGCAGGAACTGGGTACAGATATGATCAGCCATGATCACATTAAATGGTGGTGCTGGCTGGAAGGGCCGAATGGCCTGCTCCTGCACCTATTGTCTATTGAGTTACTCCAGCACTTTGTGTCTGTCTCTGGAGAACGCGGATAGGTGCAGTTTCAGTTTAGGAACATTCTTCAGACATATAGATGCATTTAGACCATTTCAAATGGTTGACCAGTGAGATATTCAACAGTACCAGTTTTATCATTCTCATCATCTGATGGTCACACAGGATGTGCTTGTTGTGGCACAGGAGCCTGTCACTTTGGCTACTTCATTTGTACGGTCCTATGACCATCAAGGTTCATCATGACCTATGACAATCATTAAAAAGGATTTTTATTCTGGATTTTAAATAAAGCTGAGTGCTGGGCTCTGCAGAATGGAGTCTCTTGTGCATGTTTGGGGATTTGTCCAAATAATGCTTACACAATGGAAAGAAGAGAAAAAAGAAACACAAGCTTTTGTGGTGGATTTTGAAAAACTACAGCCTGATGTAGAATGGTATAAGAGTATAATGGTATAATGAATGGTATTTAGCTTCTGAAAGGGAAAGGCTTGAAATAGTTTGTGGAAGCTTTTTTTAATACTTAATATGAAAAAAAACAAACGGAGAATTGTTTTGCAACAAACATACTGTTTAAGTAAATTGAAAAAGCTGATGCAGGTTTAAAGGCTACTACATTTCTTTTATCTGCTGATTAGCTGGTTGAATTTACAATGTATTGATTTTGATGGACACCTACCAGCTGGGCTGTTATAACCTCACATTAACTGCATGAATATTAATTGTCTGTTAAATCCCAGTGTAGACCTTTTCGCAAGGCTGTTGTTGAAGAAAACCCAATTGTTAACAGAACTGTTCTCATGGCAACAATGAAATTGAAGCCAAGGAGCTTTCAAATCCTGAGGTCAAGGAAGCTGGATTCAGAGTTCTGAAAAACGCTTTTGCTTTCTGCCTAATCGCAAGCGTTGAATGATTCTTTGGTGTTTCATAGTGTTAGCAAGATGGGGGCAAGTCAAGTTTAAAATCAGAAAGTGAGGGCCTTAGGAAAAAGCATTAACAAAAGAAATACTTTAAAAGTAATTATTGGTCATAGCAGTGTGGTAATGTGGATACATTAGTGGTGTTGATGAGCAAAAAACCCAGCAATGGAATTCATCAAGATTGACAACCTGGAGAATCTTTTCCCAAATTACAGCTGCATTCATGTATCAAAAGATTTGCTGTCACTTCTAATATCAGCAAAAGGTGTGCTGCTTTGATCCATAGTCCTCCTCCGGTGATTTGTATTCACTGTGATGGGCATGACAATTAGAGACTTCACCTTTGAGATCAACTGTTGGTGAAATTCTATTCCCTGTCTATTAACTGTGTCACCCCAGCAAGGTGTATTTACAATGACAATATTATTCAGAGCATTGCTTAAAAAATATCAGTGCATTTAATTGTCATGCTTCACTGCCTGTCCCACTGAAAACTTTAACATCCATAAGTAAGCAAGTATCAGTTTACTATGTAGTGTTGATAATGTTCATATCTAACCCACAAGTTCTACAACTATGCCCTTTGGTAAGATTGAAATATGTAATCTACCTTCATATACTGACAATACTTAGCATTTCTAAAACATCTTCAATATATATACAAAAAAATCACAAAATACTATGAGGATCCAATTTGGAAAATAAATCATGTACCAAAATATAAGGTATTAAGAAAGATGTTGAAAAAGTAATTTTGGTATTAGAGACTGTGTGGAAGATATAAAAAATCAATATCAGTGAGTGGATACCAAGATACCAAGAATACCCCATCTTTAGTTATGGCAGAATGCAGCACATGCATGCTAAACTCAAGGCTGAAGTGTTTGCTTCCATTCCCAGACAAAACCACAGTAGATAATCCACCTTGAATTAACATTGATTTCTCTAATTGTAGGTACATATCACAAACATCCTCCTATCCCCCCCTCCCCCTCCCACCCCTTTATTTCAGTTTCAGTTGCAGTTTAGCTTATTGTTACATGTACCATTTTGTTGCGTGCTAACCAGTGAGCAGAAAGACAACACATGATTACAATCGATCAATTTTCAGGGTACAGATAGATGATAAGGGAATGACATTTAGTGCAAGGTAAAGCCAGCAAAGTCCGATTAAGGATAGTCCGAGGGACATCAAAGAGGTAGGTAGTGGTTCAGCACTGCTCTCTGGTTGAGGTAGGATGATTCAGTTGCCTGAAAACAGCTGGGAAGAAACTGTCCCAGAATCTGGTGGTGTGCGTTTTCACATTTCTATACCTTTCGCCTGATGGGAGAGGGGAGAAGAGGGAGTGGCCAGGATGCGACTCGTCTTTGATTATGCTGCCGGCCTTGTCAAGACAGCATGAGGTATAAATGGAGTCAATAGAAGGGAGGTTGTCTTGTGTGATGGTCTGTGCTGCATCCACAATTTGCTGCGATTTCTTGCGGTCTTGGATGGACCTGTTCCAAAACCAAGCTGTGATGCATCCCGATAAAATGCTTTCTATATTGCATCTGTAGAAGTTTCAAAGGTTTCAGAGGTATTTTATTGTCACATTAAGGTACAGTGATATGCAAATCACCATACACCCATACAAGAAAAAAGCAACAACTACATAAAAGTTAAAATAAACATCCACCACAGCGGATTCCCCACTTTCCTCACTATGATGGAAGGCAATAAAGTCAAATTTTCTTCCTTTTTATTCTCTCACGGTCGGGGCAGTCGTACCACCTGTTGGGGCGATCAAAGCTCCCGCATCAGGGCAGTCGAAACTCCCACATGGGGCGGTCGAAACTCCCGCGTCAGGTCGATCGAAAATCCCATGTCGGGGCGGTTGATGCTCCTGCAGCTTGGAGTTCCTGAAGTCGGTCTGGCCAGAGACCGCGAGCTCTGTGATGTTAAGTCCGCAAGCACCCACTGTTGAAGCTCCAAGGTCGATCCTGGCAAAGGGATCGCAGGCTCCGTGATGTTAAAGTCCCATATACTCCCCGCGGTGGAGCTCTCAAACGTTGGTCGACAGCTAAGGCCGCCAACTCCTCGATGTTAGGCCGGAGTGCGGACGGAGATACGATACAGAAACAAAATGCATCTCCGTCAAGGTAAGAGATTAAAAAACGTCCGCCCCCCCCCCCCCCCCCCCACCTCCCACGCCCCACACAAAACAAGCTAAAGAACACTAAGAACATACATTTATCACTTACCATTAAAACACAAAGAAAGAAGGAACAGACAGACTGTTGGCGAGGCAACCATTGCTGGCGCCACCCGGTGGGGATGTTGGTGAGAATTGCAGGGGACATGCCAAACATCCTAAGCCTTCTAAGGAGGTAGAGGTGTTGGTATGCTTTCTTGGTCGTGTCTTCAATATGGGCGGTCCAGGAGAAGTTGGTGATATTGAAGTTATAGGAATTTGAAGTTTTCAACCATCACCGTTAATGCAAACTGGTGTTTGTGTACCGCTTTGCTTCCTGAAATCGATCACTTTTCTTTATGTCTTACTGACATTGAGAGAAAGATTGTTGTCTCAACACCAGGGCACGAGGTTCTCAACCTCTTTCCTGTACTCCGTCTCATCATTATTTGATATCCAGCCCACAATGGTGGTGTCGTCTGTAAATTTGAAAATTGAATTAGATGTATACATGGCTGCACAGTTGTGGGTGTACAACGCATTGAGAAAGGGGTTGAGAACGCATTCCTTGCAGAGCCCTTGTGTTGATGATTATGGCTCATCCAAGCCTCTGCATTAAGTTTCTGGCAAGCTGTCAAGAGCAGATTATCCTGAGTCAGCTTTTTCAGTGACTGTGGTGGGTGACATACAGTGTGCGTGTATGTGTGTGTGTGTGTGTGTGTGTGTGTGCGTGTGAGGGGGAGGGCAATGGGGAAATGAGGGAAGATTACTTTTTAAAGAAATAGAATAGGGCTACATTGTCTACATTATGTCAATAGTTCATGAAAAAATCTTTACTATATTTTGTTGCTAAAGCCTTTACCATTGTTAAAAATACTGAGAAATGCTATAAAACACTAACATGGTGCTCAACAATAATAGCATCTTATTTTATGTTATTCTTATGTTCAGCATAATAAGATGTAATGAGTAGTTAACATAAAGAAACAGATTAAGGATTGCTCAAACATATTTTCATCTTGTTCACCCTCCTGTTCAGCCCAGAAAATTGAGACGCTACGAACTGCAGGTGTTAGAATCTTGTGCTAAATCCAAAATACAGATTACTGAATTAACTCAGCGGATTTAAGCAACAGCTGTGGAGGAAATGGACAGGCGACCCCCTTCAGTCTGATGGTAGCAGGGGGAGAGAAAGGTGGAAAAGAGAGGTGGGATAGGACAAAGCCTGGCAGGTGAGGGTGGTTTGTTTCTCAGGTGGATGGAGTAGGTACCAAATGCTAGAAGTGAAAAGGAGACAAGTATCAGATAAGCGGTGTGAAATGTAAAGCCAGAATGGAGAGATATGGATGGAAGGGGATGGGGGAGGGGAAAGAAGGTTGATAAGAGGAAAATATGAGTTGTGGGTGGGAGATAAGAGATATAAAGGAGTGGAAAGGAACAGAGTGACAGGGAGAGTGGAGTGCACAGTGAAGAGAGGAAGGATCATGAGAATTTATACGTTCATCCCCTTTCTGAAATAGCCACAAGGAAACTACTTCCCCTTTCCCCAAGGATCCCTATAGTAGAGAATTATTGTCAAAGATATAACATGGGTAGCTAAGTAGCGCTTAATCATTTAGAGGCTGCCAAATACAGAAATCCAGAGATAAATTACTGGGGCATCCACTGTACTGCGCCAGTGCTGGCAAGAACACTCCTGTTCCTCTCTGCATTATGAAGTGCAGTCATAATAAATCGCTTGTACCATTATTTGGTACCCCCAATTATTCCTTTAAGGATATACTTAGACCACTACAGAAATAGAAATAGGAGCTTGCACAGCTAAACCGTGTTAACTCCCACCATGTTAACTTACACTAAACATTTGAAGAATTTGTGTTAATTTCTAGCTCAGTGAATATTGATGATGGTTGCTGCCTGTGGCTAACATCAAGCCATTGAATCCACCTCACCAAGAAAACTGAGTTTGACAACTTTTGTCGGTTACAATTTGTGAACTTCTCAAAATGAAACCTGATTTGTAATTGATTGTAGTTATCCATTCTTCTACTTTTTCTGAGACAGCGTTTTTATGTTTGTGAATTGTTTTTAAATGTATTAATTTGCTAGTGTTTTCAAATTGATTAAGAAATTAAATATTAGATAATTAAGGGAATTGTAAATTACGTAGAAAGTAGGACTTGCAGATGGTGCTTTACAAAGCTCTGGAGTAACTCATTGGGTCAGGCAGCATCTCTGGAGAACATGGGCAGGTGACATTTTAAGTTGGGATTATTTTTCAGACTACTTGTAAATTATGTCTGTTAGTATGTATTTATCAATATTTCATGTGTGTATATGTGGATGGTTTTTGATTCAAGAATTGTAGAATTTGTTCATTTGTAAGATTTTTAATGAATATATCAAATTATCACTTACGAATTTTCAAATTTGTATTGCTTATCAGGTCTCTCATTTAAGGATTTGTTTAAATTAGGATGTATTCTGGTAAAAGCACTCACAGTAAATGCTGAAGCTGTTGGACATTAACATGAACACATCATGGAGCGGCAGAGTGATGCAGCGGTAAAGTTGCTGCCTTGCAGCACCAGAGACTGGGTTTGATCCTGACTACAGTTGCTATTTGTACGGAGTTTGTATGTTGTATGCTGTATCTCTAAAGTCGAAAGACTAACTGCGGTAAAAATCACATACCCAGCGCTTTTCACTGAAATAGTATATTGGAAAATCTGAAACAATCTAACTCATTCAAGAACATGAATTATTTGCCTGAGTCAACTTGGAACATAATTGAATAATTTCTAATTAATACACAATGAAACTATATGAGTGATGCCAAGAATTCCATATTTATAGCCATTGGAACAGTTACAATATGAATAGTAAAGTTTAAAATCAATATTTGTTCTTGGGCTTACACCAATCACACTCAAATTAATTATATTATTCAAATATTATAATAAGGTCTAATGCTTCATTGCCCAATACTCCATCCATGCCAACATTCTCCATGGATGAAAATCAAATCTGTGCTTTTACATTTGCCACTGTAGCATGAACATGATTAAACACCCCTTGTCATATAAACATTTTTAAGGCCTTACACAATTAAGTTAATGATGACATACCTTCTAGCAGAGCATTCAATTTAATTGTATACTTATTCACAAACTGTAAAATAAATATTATTATTGGTTGATAAATAATTGGCGAAAACTTTAGCTTGATGAAATTGATATAATGTTGTATTATTGAAACCTATACACTACAAGATTACAGCAAACTCTAAGTAAAATAGAGAAACTCAGCAGGTCAGGCATCAGACCCACTAAGTCCCTCCAGCACTTCATGTCTTGCTCAAGATTCCAGCATCTGCAGTTTCTTGTGTCTCCATTCCTCTAACCTTGGTCTTTTGATCATCCACCATGCTTTTGCATCACCTGTGAGAGCCAACTGTCTGGACTCATGCCAGTGGGATCGCCATCCCCTGTCTTTTTAGAAGATTCTGTTACGCCTTTAAGCATTGCTGACAATCTTATCATTCTGGCTTTTTATCTCGACCTCCTGACCCCTAGATCACATCAGTAAGACTAGGCGACAAAACATCCTCCTCGATAATTCTCAACAATGATGCCCTGCAAGGATATGTTCTCAGATAGTGCAAAACCCAAATTATGTAGAGCATCCATACAACTGCAAAAATCTGTAGTGGTTTAATGGTTCTTTATTATCACATGTACTGAGGTACAGGGAAACTATTTTTTTTGGCATACAGTTCAGTAAATTATTTCCATACATACGTACAACCCCAGATTAAGTGTATAGAAATAGTCCACTGAGTCCAGAGACAAGAGTGGCCTGGTTTTCACACCATTTTCAAAGTTCAATTGCAGCTGCCCATAAAGGCCCACTGCAGCTGTCACCTCAATCTGGATCGTCTAGCGAACTGTCATCTCCTCTCCAAGCCCCCATTCAGCCATTGTGTTCGGGGGGCATCCTTCTCAGCCAATCGTGAGGGCATGGAATGTAGGACACTGGATCCGTGCTGTGGGAGTGTTGTCAGTGCCTAATGGTCGGTGGGAGAAAGTTCTTCATGAACCTGGAAAAAACAGTTCTCAAATTCCCATACCTTCTTCCTGATAGCAGCAGCAAAAATAAGTTACAGATAGAGAGTTTCAGTTTAGTTTAATTCAGAGATATAGCACAGAAACGGGCTCATTGGCCCACTGCTCAGAACAGCAATCCCCACACACTAACACTATCCCACACACACTGGGACCAATTTACAATTTTTCCAAGCCAATTAGCCTACAAACCTGTACGTATTTGGAATGTGGGAAGAAACTGGAGATCCCGGAGAAAACCCACGCAAAGGTGAGGAGGTGGAGGTCTTTGATGAGGTAGCGCTTCTAGTAGTTTCCTTCAGTGCCGGGGAGGTCAATACTTGTTCAGTTCAATAAAGATTGTTTTAGTTCCTTTACCTCTGTTGTTTGCTTTAATACGCAGCTAAGTAAAGAATTGAAAATAGTCCACTTTAAATTAGGTAAATTAAAACTCTTCTGTGGGCCCCTAAGCTAGCACTACTAGAATAAATGTTTCTCCTCTATAAATCCTAATTTGTCTCCTGACTGAATCAACTAATTGCCCCCCTCCCCTTTATCCCCATCTTTAACCCACAGTGCACCAGCCGTTCCCAGTGAGCATACCACTGAATTCTCAGACTCTTTCTCCCACCTTTCTTCCAACGACCCTAGCACAAATCTCAAATCCACCCTCTCCTACTACTGATCAATACAGACCCTCCAATTCCTTCTTTCTGACCCTTGATCCCCACCTCCATGCCTCTTTGTTTGTGACCTGAATGTAACTTTTTTTTTTGCATAATGCGCAGAAGACTGATTCAGTAGAAAGTAAATCCTAGGGCATTATTAATTTTCCAAGAGACGGATCCATAACTGAATCAACTGTTGGTGAACTACAGAGCAACCATGGGAACCATAACAATTCAGGGATTATTTTCCTTCGCAATGTGTGCTGGAAAGTGGAAGTGATTGTTTTAGTAGACATAGGAGACTGTAGTTGTTGGCATCTGGATTAGCAAACAATCAACTGAATTCAATGAGTTCCTTCAGCAAACCATTGATTACTTTTGATACCATTATACTCGCAAAGGCAAGAACAGCGTAGAGCAAAAGAGAAAGTGGTCATTTACCCTCACTGTTGCTCTGTCATTGCTCACATTTATTTTCCACATTTTGATTTCTATTTCTCATACATTAAATATAATTATTTCTTCAGACCTCATCTTACAATTGACTGCTTAAAAAGGACAGGGGTAAAAAAAAAAAATCACAGAGTTGTGGTGAAGTCACAACAACCTAACATGCCAGTGTTGGATTTTATGTTGCTCTGAATAATACAAGGAGATACAATTTGAATGGTCCTCAATAAATTGCAGGTTTATGAACTGGAGAATATGCTATTGTCCTATCAGAAGAGGAAAATTCAATACCCTCAGATAACATATGGCACATAGCATTTCAACTCATATTTAATTTCATGGCCGTTTGCTTTGTACCAATCTTTTTGTGTTATGAATTGGCAGGGCAATGCCTAACGGAATAACTGCCTAGCAAACTGGAGTCACATATTTTGCTTTAAATATATATATTTTTAAAGTATATTGCAATTGATATTTTCACATTGCATCACTCACAGTTTATAATATCATCTATGCTCCTCAACTTGTTCTTGGCTATCTGTAGTCTTGGAAGTATCGTAAATAATTAGGTTAATAATATAGAAAGGGAAAAAACTAAAGCAATTTAAATGATCAATATTCAGAGATTCCAAACTCAAAGTGTTTTTTGACTGACGATGCTCCTTATGGAACAAACACTGGAAAAATTATTAAATCAGCATGATTATTTACAAATTGCTGGGGAATGCATAAAGTTGAAATTTCAACATTTTGAAAGCAACTTTCAAAAATATATAAATATTTGAGGGGAAGATGGGAAGAGCAGCAGAGTTTAATTTAATTCCTTTCAAAGAGTTGTTACGGGCATATTGAGCGGAAAGAACAACTGTGTTGTATGATTGCATTGACGTTTTAAGGATGTATAATGTAGTTCACCTGATTACTTGGAATTTCTTTTGCAAACACACCTGGCACATTTGTATCTGATCCACTTGTTCACAGTCACAAAAGATGTAACAAGCACCTTGTCTTCAGGGAAATGTAATGCACTTTAAATTATATTTGTTATCAACTAATATGCACTGAAAGACCTTGACCAAATACTTTTCCTTTCAGCTTAAAAGGATCCAATTTTTGTGAATCATTATTAAAATATAATTCACTAATCTAAAGAGACAGTTCTCATGTTAGAAGCCATTTTTTTCAACCCACTGTCAGGTTATTTACCTGCAAAGGGCATACAGCTGTCTAATTCAAACAAGACTTATGGCCCTGTCCCACGGTACGAGTTCATTCCAAGACCTCTTCCGAGTTAAAACAAAATGAAACTCGTGGTAAGCACGGGGAATGAACGTAGTGGGTACGTCGGAGCTCGGGGACGTCTCTTAGTGGCTCGTAAAGCTAACGGCAGGTATTCGGGAAGACTCGCTAACGGCAGGTAAGCTTGGGAAGACTCGTGAAGATTTTTCAACATGTTGAAAAATGTCCACGAGAGCACCGAGTACCGACGAGCGGCCATTACCGTAAATCTCCGAGTTCGAATCAGGGCAAACTCGGGAGAGCTCTTGGAATTAACTGGTACAGTGGGACAGGGCCATTATAGTGCCCTCCATTATGTTAGGGACAAAGACCCATCATTTATTTATTTGCCTCTGTACTCCACAATTTGAGATTTGTAATAGAAAAAGATCACATGTGGTTAAAGTGCACAATGTCAGATTTTATTAAAGGCCATTTTTATACATTTTGGTTTCACCATGTAGAAATTACACGTGTGATTTTTTCTATTACAAATCTCAAATTGTGGAATACAGAGGCAAATAAATAAATAGACAATAGACAATAGACAATAGACAATAGGTGCAGGAGTAGGCCATTTGGCCCTTAGAGCCAGCAACACCATTCAATGTGATCATGGCTGATCATCCCCAATCAGTACCCCGTTCCTGCCTTCTCCCCATATCCCCTGACTCCGCTATTTTTAAGAGCCCTATCTAGCTCTCTCTTGAAAGCATCCAGAGAACCTGCTTCCACCGCCTTCTGTGAGAAAAAGTATTTCCTCGTCTCCATTCTAAACGGCTTACTCCTTCTTCTTAAACTGTGGCCCCTTGTTATGGACTCCCCAACATCGGGAACATGTTGCCTGCCTCTAGCGTGTCCAAGCCCTTAACAAACAAAATGATGGGTCTTTGTCCCAAACATTATGGAGGGCACTGTACATGTACATTTACCATAGGTAGATAACAAGGAACAAAAAAAACATGCCATCTTTTACTTTCAACACAGGGGCACAGATGCCAGTTACTGAAGCCGTATCTTCTTAAAACAAGCATTCCAGATCTACATACATTATCCACTCCACAATCAGAACCTAGCTGCATTGTTTTAAAGAATTAACATTCACACAGCAAAGTATCTATTCAGTCCATTGTGTCTGTGCTAGCTCTAATGGCAACCACAGAGGCACCAGAAAGATGTTTGCTCAGGCCCCTGTTCTACTCTGCTTATAGCTGTGACACAGCCCCAACGCCATCTTTAAATACAACAACAAAACCACCATTGGTGGACGAATAGTGAATAACTGTAAGTCAGAATAAGGGAAGGGGGTCAATAATCTGGTTGAGTTGTGCCAGAATAAAAATCGTGTTTTAAAAGTTAGCAAGACCAAGGAACTGATTGGTGACTTCAGGAAAGGAAACTCAAAGGTCTTCAACCTGTCATCATTGGAAGGACAGTGATGGAGAGTCAAGAGTTTCAAGTCCCTGGCCGTGCACATCTCCAATAACCTGCCTTTGGCCAACACATTGATGCAATCACAAAGGGAGTCACAACTTCCTCAGATATTTGGTTCAGCGTGTCACCAAATACACTATTGTACTTCTACAGATGTACGGTGGAGAGTATACTGACTGATTGCATCATTGCTTGGTTCAGTTAATCAAAAGCCCAAGAACAAAGGAGGCATCGCAGGTAGATAGGGTAGTCAAAAAGACCTTTGGCACTTTGGCCTTCATCAGTCAAAGTATAGGGTATAGAAGGCGAGGGGTCATGTTGCAGTTACATAGGATGTTAGTAAGGCTACATTTAGTGTATTGTGTTTAGTTTTACAGGAAAGATGTTGTCAAGCTGGAAAGGGTGCAGAAAAGATTTACGAGGATGTTGCCAGGACTCAAGGGCCTGAGCCACAGGGAGTGGTTGAGCAGGCTGGGACTCTATTCTTTGGAATGCAGAAGCTTGAGGGGTGACCTTATAGAAGTGTACAAAATCGTGAAAGAAATAGTTTGGGTAAACACACAGAGTCGCTTGCCCAGAGTGGGGGAATTAAGAACCAGAGGATATAGATTTAAGGTGAGGAAGGAAAGATCTAATGGGAAGCTGAGGGGTAACCTATTTACATATGGTGATGGGTATATGGAAGGAGCTGCCAGAGGAGGTAGTTGAGACAAATACTATTGCAATGGTTAAGAAATATTTAGACAGGTTCATGGATAGGCTAGGTTTAGAGGGATATGGGCCAAACGTATGCAGGAGCGACTAGGGGAAATGGGACATGTTGGTTGGTGTTGGGAAGTTGGGCCGATGGTCCTGTTTCCACTCTGTATGACTCTACAACTTTATACTACAGAAAGTGGTGGACATTGCCTGGTCTTTAATGGGGTATTGACCTCCAAGCATTGAAAAGATTTACAGGATGTATAGCCTCAAGAAGGTAGCTAATAACATCAATAGATACACACCAACTTGGTGGCACTCTCATCTCACTGCTACCATCAGGAATGTGATTCTGGAGCGCAAGAACTGTTACTTCCAGGTTTAAGAACAGCCTTTTCCCCCTAATCATTTGATTCTTAAACCACCCTGCAAAATCCTACCTCACCACTGCATACTTCAGCTTGCACTATTATGGTTACGTTTCTTAGTATAGTACAACTGATAATTTATTATATTATTGTATATAAATGTATTGTGTTGTTGCGTTCATGTAAAGCTGCAATTTAAAGCTTGTAAATTGTTCCAGTTCTGGTGCATATGACAATTGAACTCTCTTGACTTGATTCTCCTGATTCTTCTGAATGACACTGAAAATGTCCCCCTTCATCATTGCACAATGTATTTTGTAAGTTATTATTTAATATGCTTGCATGTTGTTCAAATTATACATTCAGATACATTTGCAACAATCGCACAATTTCAGTGAAAACTATATCCAGACATAAAGCACCTTGGAGCGTTTCCCTACATTGAAGACCACAAATAAATGCAGAAGCAAAAAAAACAAAAAATTACTGGAGCAACTCAGTAAGTCAGACAGCATCTGAGGAGAGAATGGACCATTAATGTTTTCTGTCATGACCCTTCATCTGGACAGCACATTCCAGCATCTGCAGTCTCTTGTGTCTCTCATAAATGCACAATTGTCTTCCCTCTTCGCAAGTTTCATAATAAACAATGATAGGTAGATAGGCACAACATTTCATGCATTGTGAAATGTTATTGTCCCATGTGATTGTAACTGAAATGATGCTGAATATTTCCACTACAAGTGGTGAGGGAATAGCATTGTGTTTTCAGCCACGAACTTTGGGGATTGAAATGACAGAAATATCAAGGAAAATGTCAGGGTTGTTTTCTCATCACAACTTCTTGACGTGTTCCTAGCTTGAAACATTTTGTATTGTGATTGGAATGGGTCCCATTGCTGACAAGTTATGCATGATAACCTGTTAAGAAAAGGTACAATTTTGCAGAACGTGTTTCTTCTGCATACATACGATCCCAAAACCAGTGATCAAGGATTCTATTTTTTTATTACATTTAGCATTAAAATGTATGTGCACGTATGAATATCATATGAAAAAGATCTTTCAAACCAACAGTTTATTGACATTTTAAAGAAAACTTTCAATAAAATCCTACTTTGACTATCAGCTTTCTCCTTTTAAAGTGAAGATCAACTCAATCTACATCCAACAATTTATTTAGAATTGCTCTTGATTGAGCAATAAGGTATGATTTAACTAAAGCCGTATGGTTAAAAAAAAAGCTTATATATGAAAAAAAACAAAATTAAGTTCTGGAGGTTGCATCAGGAAAAGCTCTTGGCAAATAACCCTCACATAATACATAAACAGTGACCAAATTCCATGCCTGCAACTTCAAAAATATACTTGCCACAAAATGTAAGTGGACACCTGTTTTATTAATACACTGGACCAAGTGGGACCCGTTGGGCCCCGTTTCCCCAACACAATATTCCACAACTCACCGATAGCCCGCAACTGCGCAGGCGCGGCCCATTTCCCCTCATCCCCCAGCACTCCCTCCCCCTCTTCACCCTCTCTCTTTCCCCTCTCCCTCCCTCTTCTTTCCCCTACCCTCCATAACCCCTCTCCCCTCCCTACCCCCTCCTCTATCTGTTTAAATAACAATAAACAACAATCCTCCCCTCGTCCCCTACCCCACTCCCTCCCTCCCCTTACAACAATGTTACAAATCTCTCATTCGACTGGGAGTCCTGGCTTTGCTAACATTGTCTATAAGCCCTCTTACCTCCCTACCCAAAGTGGGACCCGTTGGGCCTTGTTCCCCAAACGCAATATTCCAGTTTGGAGCCGCAGGAGGGAGAGGGAGAAACGTGGTTCCGGGCCCAGTCTGTGTCTAGGCGCGCTCAGGGCGCTGGGCTGTGGTTCAAGCCAGTGCGAGGTCCGGGGGCTGCTGCTCCAGGCCTGGTGGGAGGCTTCTCCCTCTCCCTCCCATGGCTGGTTTCCTCTCCCTCTCCCTCCCCCCTCCTGCGGCTGGTTGCCTCTCTGTCTCTCCCTCCCTCTCCACCTTCCACGGCTCCGCATGTGCGGCATTTTAAAATAACTGGAAGTCTTGAGCTGCGGGAGAGGAAGGGAGGAGCCGGGCCCAGTCCATGTCTGTGTCCGTGTCTGTGTCCAGCGTACTTTTATCGGGGACAGTGAGTTTTTTAAATGTAAATGAGATCCCATGGTGACATGTCATAGCTGTAACTGCAGTGTTCAAACTGGATTTTGTAAAGATAAAAATGTGAATAACGTAAAATATAACATCAATCTGAACGAAACTTGATAAAAACACACAAGACAATTGTGAGAAAGGCGGTCCAAAAAACTAGCACTATCATATACCTTTTGGTGTAATTCAGGGCATGAATCACACAGACAGACTCACAAACACAAACAGTTTTAGTAATATATAGATAACCACCCAATGACATTTGCATAACTTATTATAAATCTAAAAAATACATTCCCTCTCTCTCTCCGTCCTCCCCCACACTAGTCGTCCTACTAGTTTAACTGTCGTCTGCTCAGTTTCACTTGGTATCACCTTGTCCACAGCCAACAATGGACCATCGTGGGCTCCACCTTTCCTTCATCATCACTGCTGGCTTTGATTTGTTGTTTTGCATACTTTTTATCCATTTGTTCTTTGTAGCTCTGCGTATCTCTAGTTTCCCTCCCTCCTGACTCTACGTCCGTAGAAGAGTCTCAACCCGAAAAGTCACATATTCCTTTTCTCCAAAGATGCTGCTTGGCCCGCTGATTAACCTCTGTGGTTCTGTGTGGGTTTCACGTTCACCCTGTGACCACATGGGTTTCCTCCCACTTCCCAAGGATGTGAGGCTTTATAGGATAATTGGTCTCTTTAAATTGCCCTGTCTCGCGAGTTGATGAGAAAGTGGCATAACATGCAACGAACGTAAACGGGTGATTGATGGCAAATTAAGTGATCATTTGTTTTCTTTCTCTGAGGAAATTGCCATTTTGATGTGTTGTTCATTACCCTAATGCTCTTAAGAAGTTAATTCTGCAAGTATGCGGGACCTAAATTTGCTTGTTATTTGTCATCAATATTACAAATTTAGGTTGAGAATACAGTTGGCATGATAACGTTTACATATGACACCAAAATTGATGCAGTGAACAGTGAATACGTCTAAGGTCATAACTCACGATGGGCATGACGGATCAGTTTTATTCCAGGGTAGAGGAGTCTAAAGCTTGAGGGCATATGTTTAAAGTGGGAGGGGGTAGATTTAAAAAGGTATCTGAAAGGGAGGTTTTTCACAGAAATCAGTGGTATATGGAACAAGCTGCCAGAGGAAATGGTATAAGCAGGAAATATTACAACATTTTGTTTCTTTTTTTTTCTTTTTATTAGAAGTAATGTACAATACAGTAGTATAAGCCAAAAATAACATAATACATTTCATGTACCACTTCTTGTTTTAAACTTTAATAATAGGAAAGTAACAGAAAGAAGAAGAAAAATAGAGAAAGTTAGATAAGATAGTAAGTTGCGTGAAAAAGTGAAAAGGAAGAGCCCGTAAAGACGTAGAACGCGAGAAAGAATTAAAAAAAATTTAAAAAAGGGAAAGAGAAAAATAGAAAAAAGAAAATATAAGAAAATAAAATAAAAGGGATGTACCTACTTCCTATCTTTACACACCCCTCACCAGGTCCTGAAACCGTTTATTTTCAAAGTTATGTTGCACCCTATGCTTTGAATGTCGATAAATGAAGATCAATTCTTTTGGAATTGGTCTGATTTGCCTGCTAGGATAAATCTCATGTCTTCGAGATGTACCATTTCGGACATATTTGAAATCCACATTTTTACCGTTGGTGTGGGAGCGTTTTTCCAGAATTTAAGTATGAGTTTTTTTCCATTATTAAGCCATAATTAAGGAAACTCTTTTGGAACGAAGTCAGCACAGAGCCAACTTCCATTGTTCCAAAAATAATCAATTCTGCATTCGGTTTCAATTTTATTTTTAATAATTTTGTAAACAATTCAAAGATTTCATTCCAAAATTTTTGTTTTTTTATGCAAAAAACAAAGGAATGTGCTATAGTTGCTTCTTGAGATAGACATTTATCACAAATGGGAGAAACATTTGGAAAGATTTTACTTATTTTAGTTTTCGAATATCTGTATAGAATTTTAAATTGGATTAGAATATGTCTTACATTGATCGAGCATTTATGCACATATAGCAAATGTTTATCCCAACTCTCTTTCGAGATTTTTATAGCTAGTTCTTGTTCCCAATCTCTTCTAATTCTATCGGATGATGGTATTTCTATATTTAGGATGATATTATACAAGTATGATAATAGGTTAGTTGAGTCCGCCTTTCTATTCATAGCTTCATCTAATATGTCTGGAGTCAAATTTTGGTATTCTTGTGTATATTTTTTCAAATAATCACGGATTTGAAAACATTTAAAATATTGATTACTTCTCAGATTGTATTTAAGTTGTAGTTGTTGGAATTATAACAAATTTTCATTTTCATACATGTCGCCAAACGTTTTAATTCCTATTCTTTCCCAATGTGTAAGTGATTTATCAATAATGGATGGTTTAAACAACGGATTATTAACAATGGGAGAGAGAAGTGATAGATTTCTTAATTTAAAGGTTAATTTTATTTGTTTCCAAATTCTAATAGTACTATGAATAATTGGATTTTTCCTGTACATTGTATTATTCCGTTTTATTGGTGAGAGAAGGATCGCTCCTATATTAAAAGGGGAACAATCCTCTCTCTCCATTACTATCCAATCCACCCGTTGGGCAGAATTGTCCAACAGATGAATTACATTTTTGACATTTGCTGCCCAATAATAATACAAAAAATTAGGGAGTGTTAATCCACCAAATTCTTTAGGTTTGCACAAATGTCTTCTTTGAATTCTATGGGATTTGTAATCCCATATAAAATTTGTGATATTAGAATCTAGTTTTTTTTTTAAACTTTTTTAGGTAAATTTATTGGTATTGATTGGAATAAATGTAAAATTTGTGGTAGGAAGATCATTTTTATAGTATTTTTTCAGCCTTTTAAAGACATCGGAAGAGTTTTCCAAAATTTAATCAAGGCATTTAATTTAGTAAGTAGGGGCATATAATTTGCATTGAATAAAGATTTATATTTTCTGGTGATTTCGATCCCAAATATTTAAAATTTTCTGTAGCAATTTTAAAGGGGAATTTTAGCAGGTGTGTTGAGTCTTGAAGTTTTATCGTCATAATTTCACTTTTATTCCAATTTATTCTATATCCTGAAAAGGATCCAAATTCCTCTATTAGATTTAATATATTTGGTATACTGATTTGCGATTTTGTAATCTACAGTAGTACATCATCTGCGTATAATGCTATTTTGTTATTTGAGTATTTTGTATTATAACCATGGATATTCGGATGTGTTCTAATGCTTTCAGCTAGGGGTTCTATTACAAGAGAAAATAGCAGAGATGATAGTGAGCATCCCTGTCAATTGCCCCTGGATAATTGAAATTTCAGAGACAACATGTTATTAATTAATATTCTAGCAGTCGGCCTGTCATATAATAGTTTTACCCATGAGATAAAATGCTCTCCCATTTGAAATTTTTGCAATACTTTAACGAGGTAATCCCATACCACTTGATCAAATGCTTTTTCTGTGTCCAATTAAATAATTGATGTCTTGTTCTTCAGTTTTGTATGAATGCATTATATTAAACAGACGTCTCAAATTATTGCATGAGTATCTCTTGGGTATAAACCCCATTTGATCCGCATTTATTAATTTGCTAACATATTTACTTAATCTTCTTGCTAAAGTTTTCGCTAATATTTTTTTTATCTGTATTTAACTGTATGAGCCAGGGTCTTCTAAATCTTTATCTTTTTTAGGTATAAGTGTAATTGTTGATTCCGCTAATGTTTCTGGTAATGTTTGGTCTTTGAAAGCATATGTATACATTTTATGTAAACGTGATGAAATTATCTCATAAAATCTTTTATAAAGTTCATTACTAAATCCATCCGGTCCTGGTGTTTTACCATTCTTCAGAGAATTTATTGTTTCTTCTATTTCCTTAATTGAGACCTGCGCTCCTAATTCCTCTTGTTCCAGCAGATTAAGTTTTGGGAGATTACAATTATCCTTAAAACTTTATAACTTTAGTACCATCTGCTGATGTTATAGATGTATATAAATGTTGATAAAATTGAGCAAAGATTTTATTGCTATCATTAGGTAATGTTAACAATTCACCTTTATCTGATTTAATCTTTAAAATCGTATGATCATTTTCCCGGTTTTTTCAGTTGACGTGCCAAAAGTTTATGTGGTTTATCACTAAATTCAAAATTTACCTGTTTTGTAATTTGAAATATTCTTATAACTTTTGCAGATAATATTCTGTTTAATTTAAATTTCAATATTGTTATTTTATTATGTTTATCTATAGTTGGCTCTTTAGCATTATCTAGGTCCAATTGTCTAATTCGTTCTTCTAACTGCATTGGTTCATTCTTGTTCTTTTTATTTTGAAAAGCTTGATATGAAATTATAGATCCTCTGATAAATACCTTAAATCTTTTAAGGCATTTATCAGAGGATCTATAATTTCATATCAAGCTTTTGAATTCGGTGATAAACCACATAAACTTTTTGCACGTCAACTGAAAAAAACGGGTAAAAGATCATACGATTTTAAAGATTAAATCAGATAAAGGTGAATCTTTCCCATAGTAAAGTGGGTGAGATATCTGGGGTATCGTTGGTCTCCAAAAAAAGTTCCATCTGTTGTTTTAGATATATACCACCATGTGGATCATTTAGGATTTGAAGATTAAACCTCCAAAACTTTTTTTTTTTTGGCATTCCTTCTAATTTAAAAAAAAAGTTAACGGGGAGATGATGCTGTCGTGATATTTTGGGTTCATTGTGTAAGGAATTAATTTTGTGTCCACTAAAAAGTAGTCGATACGTGAATACGTTTTGTGTTCCATTGAGTAAAACGAGTATTCCCTTCCAGCTGGGTTAGCGATCCTCCAAACATCTGTTACATTTGTGTTTTTTATGTATGTATTTAGGAGTTCACTAGTTTTAGATTTTATGTTACGCCTCTTTTGTGTGCATATTTGTCCAGGTAAGGATCTAAAACGCAATTGAAGACTCCCCCAATTATCACATTTTGATAATTAAACTCTGAGATTATATTCAGGATTTTATTTAAAAATTGGGGATTATTAAAATTAGGCACATAAATATTTACCATGATGATTGGGGTGGAGTGGATCTCTCCAGTAACTATGAGATATCTCCCCTCTTTATGTTATATTCTTTGATTTAAATGGTATACCTTTACGAATAATAATTGCCGTACCTCTAGATTTAGAGATATATGAAGAATTATATGTTTGACCTATCCAATTTGCCTTCAATCTAGTCTGAGCATGCAGTTTCAGGTGTGTTTCTTGTAAGAAAAATTATGTCTGAATTAAGTGATTTCAATTGTGTGAAAATCTTACCCCTTTTAATTGCTTTGTTAGCACCCCTTATGTTCCAACTGCAAAATGTGATTCCTCCAATTTTCTTTTGTTTATCGTCTTGCATTTTAAATTACTTTGATACCTTTAAGTCATGTGGTGCAACAAAATACCCCAGGACTCTGGATGCTGGGGGAGCATTCGCGGCTATTAAGTTCTGTTGGTACATCCCTTTTAAAATTGTCCTTAAACAAAAAGACAAAAGGGTGTGAAATTATATGACAACATTTTTTTTTTAAAGTGGTATTACAGTGTCTAAAAATGATGACACTAAAGAAAATAGCCACCTAATGGTGATAGTTACAAATGTATTGACTTCCGTCGTTGTTAATATACATTTAGCTCCGCTCCCTTGACAAACCATGCAAAAGGGAGGAGGGGCAAATTCAAAACCAAATTATATATAACAAAATTACAATTTATATCTCTAATCTGATTAAGTCTTCAGATTATCTGTATGGTCTGAGTGCAGGTAGATGGGACTAGGGGAAAACAAATGGTCGGCACGGACTGGAAGGGCCGAGAGGGCCTGTTTCCGTGCTGTAATTGTTATATGGTTATATGGCTATATGGTTATCTAACATTTATTATATGCTAACAGTTTTTACGTTTGCTTCACATTCAGTAATAATAAGCTGCTGGTTGGAAGGGGTTAATCAGGATCAGACTCCTGGCTGTTGCCCAGTGTCTGAATCTTCTCCCCTCCACCCAAGCATAACTGGAACCTAATATATATATATATATATATATATATATATATATATATAAGTTAGATTATTAACATACCAAAAAAACTATTTCCTTATATTTAGATCATTGTCTCAAATCTGGACATGCATTAATGATTAAAATAATCCCCCCCCCCCGGGGGAGTTAATCATTATAATTCATTATTACATTATACTATTATAACAGTTCTCATTAAATTCAATTGCTATTGCTATGTTAATTCAGTAGTTTCTGTGTTAATGTAGGATTAAAATTATAAAAGACTTCGATTCATAAAGTTTCTTTTCAAGTCCGTTTGTATTAAATTCTCCATTCAGCTGCACCCTTGTTTTTCTGTATTTCATTCGAGGTGGAACAAAGAGTGTCCTTGAATTATCATTCCAAAGAAGATGTCTAGACACCGCCTCGTGGAGAAGCTCCGCCATCTTAGTCTTTTAAAAAGTATTATTTCTCAGCTTCCCCTGTGCCGATATCTGTAGAATAAAGAACCTTGTCCTGACAGTCATGATGATTTACTTAGCCACTTATCTCTTTTACGATGTCTTGAGCATATTTGTATGCTGCTTCTGGGTCAGTAAACGCACGTTCATTACCCTTATAAGTAATCCTCATTTTTGCAGGGTACATTATACCATATCTTACATTTGGATTTCCTTTCAGGATCTGTCTTGTCTTTGAAAACAATTCTAGTTTTTTAGCCATTTTGATTGGATAATCTCTAAAGGATCTGAGAGTATCCTACCCAGACATCATATTCTTTCCGTATAGGATTTTTTTCATAATATCTTCCAAAGCTGAAATGTCATGATTGTGCTCTTCGCACCCGATGTGCCACATCTATTTTCGGTTCGACAGGCAGGTTGAATATTTGTTTAAGTAAGTTGGCAGCGAACTCACGAGGATCGTTCCCCTCCTTTCCCTCTGTCACTCCAACTATTCTTAAATTCTGCCGTCTTGAACGTGCTTCCAAATCAAGGCATTTATTAGTCATTTTTTGGCCAATTGCCCAAAGACACGCTCCTGATCTTTCTTCATTCTCTGAAATCTTCAGACATTTCTACCAATATTGTTTCCATATCTTTCAGGGCAGTCTGATATGCTGCAGTAGTTTGGAGAACAGAGTCAAACTTCTTGCAATCTTTTTCCACCGATCAATTTCTCAGTTAACTCCTCTTCAACATCAATTCGTTTACTTAAATTACCAATTGAGTCAATAATTTTCTTTTACCCACGATTAATGTTCTCCATCACACTTTCATTCCCAGCAGCAATCTCACCACTTAACTCTCTTACCGACTGTTTTATTTCTTCCAGCACTTTGTTGCCATTTCAACCTTTGTGGCCCTTGTAGCCATTTCAGAGGCTAATTCAGAGGTCAATTCTTCAGATGCTTGCTGATTTTTCAAAAGATGTTTTGTAATGGATCTTTGAGGGCTTTGGAGAGAAATCACTTTTTTCATTTAAAAGTGCCTTAAACCACCGTTATTTTTGCGGCGATTTCTGATGACGTCACCAGCGCAACGTCAGGCAGCTCCGGTAAGAATTTTTAAATCGATCCCGTATTCCAAACCATATTTCGAGAGTGGAGCTAAATGCTGCGCCTGTTCAGTGCTCCATGGCGCCACCGGAAGTCTAACAACATTAAAAAGACATTTAGATAGATAGATGAATAGGAAATGTTTAACGGATTTTAATTGTCTGTCATTTATCTGTCCAAGTGTCTTTTAATTGCCATAATTGCGCCAGCCTCTACCACACTCTGTCAGTTTATTCCATGTACACACCATCCCCTGCAATAAAAGGTTGTCTCAAGTCCTTTTAAATCTTTCACTTATAATTGTTTTAGATTCCCTTTCCCCTATCCTCACAGTTACTGAACTTGTTTTAGTACTCAATTTTATTTTATTTTGATTTACGCAGCACAGTGGTGCAACTGGTAGTGATCAGAGTTCAATCCTGACTTCAAGTGCTGCCTGTGCGATGTTTGCACTTTCTCCCTGTGACCATATGGGTTTTCTCCAGGTGCTCCAGTTTTGTCTCGCATCCCAAAGATGTACTGCTTTGTAGGTTAATTGGCCTCTGTAAACTGTTCTTAATATGTTGTTCTGTGCAATAAGGGCAGAATTAATGAAAATGCAGGGTAAATTTAAAAAATTGAGTTAACATAGGATTAATGTAAGTAGGTACACAATGTCAGTGCAGATTCGATGAGCCAAATGGCCCGTTTCTATGCTGTATGAGCCAAAGTAAAGCAACAAAATTACTGTTTCAAAAGGCAGTGTGAATTGAAAAAGAACTCGAGATTGTATGTTATTCCTAAATAGCTTTATGTACTCATAATTTTAATTACCCCTCCTTTTAAAATTTATAATTTGTATTATTAGTAATAAATAAAAACACTTTTGAAGAAAATTCCATTAAGCATTCTAGTAGGAAAGAGCTTATTTTATTACAAAAATTGCTGAACAGACCAGCAATATAGAAAAAGAACTCATCATGTTTACTGGTACAAAAGTATCTCAAAATCAGTTTTAACTAAATTCATCCACCCATATAATTGTGTTGTTGCCTTTATGTTATCAAACACATACCAACTAAATCCATTCAATGATAGCAGTAATGCATACAGAACATAAAAAGGCATTTCCTTCTTTCTCAGTGATATTCTGCTCAACTTCATGTAAATGAAACAAATGTATTCCTTGAAAGCAATCAAGAATAATTCCTCAGGCTACAAAAAGCTAGCCACTATTAGGTTAGTTCCATGGAAAAAAAAAACAATATACAGTGGCTTGCAAAAGTTTTCATACCCCTTGAACTTTTCCACATTTTGTCACATTACAACCACAAACGTAAATGTATTTTATTGGGACCAACACAAAGTGGCGCATAATTGTGAAGTGGAAGGAAAATGATACATGGTTTTCAAATTTTTTTACAAATAAAAAACTGAAAAGTGTGGCGTGCAAAAGTATTCAGCCCCCTTTACTCTGATACCCCTAAATAAAATCCAGTGCAACCAATTGCCTTCAGAAGTCACCTAATTAGTAAATAAGTCCACGTGTGTAATCTAATCTCACTATAAATACAGCTGTTCTGTGAAGGCCTCAGAGGTTTGTTAGAGAACATTAGTGAACAAACAGCATCATGAAGCCCAAGGAACACACCAGACAGGTCAGGGATAAAGTTGTGGAGAAGTTTAAAGCAGGGTTAAGTTATAAAAAATATCCCAAGCTTTGAACATCTCACGGAGCACTGTGCAATCCATCATCCGAAAAGGGAAAGAGTATGGCACAACTGCGAACCTACCAAGACATGGCCGTCCACCTAAATTGACAGTCCAGGCAAGGAGAGCATTGATCAGAGAAGCAATAGGCCCATGGTAACTCTGGAGGAGCTGCAGAGATCCACCGCCCAGGTGGGAGAATCTGTCCACAGGACAACTATTAGTCGTGCACTCCACAAATCGGGCCTTTATGGAAGAGTGGCAAGAAGAAAGCCATTGTTGAAACAAAGCCATAAGAAGTCCCGTTTGCAGTTTGCCACAAGCCATGTGGGGGACACAGCAAACATGTAGAGGAAGGTGCTCTGGTCTGATGAGACCAAAATTGAAGTTTTTGGCCTAAATGCAGAACGCTATGTGTGACAGAAAACTAACACTGCACATCACCCTGAACACACCATCCCCACTGTAAAACATGGTGGTGGCAGCATCATGCTGTGGGGATGCTATTTTTTTTCAGAAGGGACAGGGAAGCTAGTCAGAGTTGATGGGAAGATGGATGGAGCCAAATACAGGGCAATCTTGGAAGAAAACCTGTTTGAGTCTGCAAAAGACTTGAAACTGGGGCGGAGGTTCACCTTCCAGCAGGACAACGACCCTAAACAACAATGGAATGGCTTAGATCAAAGCAGATTCTCAATCCAATTGAGAATCTCTGGCAAGACTTTAGAATTGCTGTTCACTGACGCTCTCCATCCAATCTGACTGAGCTTGAGCTATTTTGCAAAGAAGAATGGGCAAAAATTTCAGTCTCTAGATGTTCAAAGCTGGTAGAGACATACCCCCAAAAGACTTGCAGCTGTAATTGCAGTGAAAGGTGGTTCTACAAAGTATTGACAAAGTAATAAAATTTGGAAACCATGTATCATTTTCCTTCCACTTCACAATTATGCACCACTTTGTGTTGGTCTATCACATAAAATCCCAATAAAATAAATTTACATTTGTGGTTGTAACGTGACAAAATGTGGAAAAGTTCAAGGGGTATGAAAACTTTTGAAAGCCACTGTATTTCCACAAAATGAAACACATTGGATCCAGCTACGTGGGCAGATGATCTTCACATCGGATAGCTCGGTACTTGGACATTTCCTCAGGAAAAACCTTACTCAGTTCTTGAATCAAAAGACCCTTGAATTTCTGAAATGACAAAAACGATAATTAATTGCACATATACAATATAATTGTTCAACACACAGATCTACCAGTTCTGCAAGAATCACAATGCCATTCTAAAACAATTCCATCTGCCTGCACATGTTCAGTATACCACTATTCCTCACATGTTCCACGTGTCTGTCCATATCTCGCTTAAATGTTGCCTTCATATCTGCTCCTAACACAACCCTTGGCAGTTGCAACGTAACCTTACAACTTTTACATTCAATGTTCCATCCTATAAAAGCCAAGCTTGTTGTATGCCTTCATTACCACCACATCCACTTATATTACCACTGTAAGTGAACTATGGACTTGCATCCCATAATCCTTCTCTATATCAATGCTATCAAGAGTCTGGGTATTTATAGTGTACTTTCCTCTTGCAGTTGACCTCCAAAAATGCAACACCTCGGAAAAATTAAAGAACATGTAATTTTTCTTCCCATAATTCCAACTGATCTATATCCTGCTGTATCATTGTCTTATCCGCAACTCCAATATTACAGAGGTCCCAGCACTGACCCTTGACGCAATGTTTAAAACTAACAAGTTTCTATTCATAAGTCATTGTTTATAGTTAATTTGTTGCCTTAAGTGTCTTGAAAGGTATTTCCTCTGACTACCACCTTCATGTTTGGGTTCTCTCTACAGATAAAGTATATCTGGATGTTAAGGATGATACTTCTACTTTTAAAACAAGAGGAAAGCAATTGTAAAAATATACACACATCAAAATGTAAGGATGACCACTTATTCATTCAATCATTTGCACTACTATCACAATATTTTTCCCATTTAAAAAATAACACATTAGTGCTTAATTAGTACCATTGTGGACCAGCACAGTGGTAGACCCGGGTTCAGTGCCATAGACCAGTGTTCAAATCTGACCATGGGTGCTGTCTGTACGGAGTTTGCACATTCTCCCCTTGACCTGTGTGGGTTTCCTCCAGGATATCCGGTTTCCTCCCACACACCAAAGAGAGAGATTTGAAGGTTAATTGGTTTTGGTAAAATTGTAAATTATCCGTAATGTGTAGGATAGTGTTAGCATTTGGTGATCGCTGGTAAGCGCAGTCTTGGTGGGCCAAAGGGCCTGTTTCGGGCAGCATCTCTAAACTAATACTAAACTGCCCGAGAATAACAAAGACAATTAACATCCAAACTGTCTTGTCTAGGAAGGAACTGCCAATGCTGGTTGGCAGTCAGTAGTCTGAGGAAGAGTCCCGGTCTGAAACGTTACCCATTGTTTTTTTCCAGAGATGCTGCGTGACCCGCTGAGTCACTCCAGCACTTTGTGTCTATCTTCGACCAAAACTGTCTTGATCTCTTCCTTCCAGTTCATCATCATACCACAAATAAGTACAATTAGAGAAAAGGCATGGATAACTTTGACAAAAGAATATGGGAATGGAGGAAGGTGGATTGAAGGCTTGGTGGCCACATTTGCAGATGATGCTAAGATAAGTAAGTTTATTGGCCAAGCATTGACATACAAAGAATTTGCCTTGGTGCTCCACCCACAAGTAACAACATGACATACAGTGACAGTTACGAATGACTCAGAAAACACTAAACATTAATAATAATGAAACAATAATGATAAAACACCATTGATCAAGCATGTGAACCAACAAAATACCAGATCAAAGGGTTGCTACAGATTTTAGGCTGTTGAGTAGAGCAATTACTCGTGGATAAAAACTGTTTTTATGTTTGGCTGTGGCAGCTTTGACAATCCGGAGTCACCTTCCAGAGGGAAATGATTCAAAGAGTTTGTGGCCAGGGTGAGAGGAGTCAGAGATGATCTTGCCCGCTCACTTCCTGGCCCTTGCAGTGTACAGTTCATCAATGGAGGAAAGGTTGCAGCCAATAACCTTCTCTGCTGATCGGACGATTCGCTGCAGCCTCCAGATGTCATGCTTGGCGGCTGAGCCAAACCAGATCATGATGGAGAAAGTGAGAACAGACTCTACAATGGCCGTGTAGAATTGGACCATCATTGCCTGTGGCAGATTGTGCTTCCTCAGCTGTCGTAGGAAGTACATCCTCTGTTGTGCCTTTTTGACTGTGGTGTCGATGGTAGCCCCCCACTTGAGGTCCTTGGAGATGATGGATCCCAGGAACTTAAAAGACTCCATAGATGTGACTGTGGTGTTGTTGATGGTGAGTGGGGTGAGGGGAGGAGGAGCTCTCCTAAAGTCTACAATCAATTCCACTGTCTTAAGAACATTGAGCTGTAGGTTGTTGTGACGGCAACAGGACGTCAGCTGTGACACTTCCTGTCTGTCGGCAGATTCCTTCCCATCCTGGATCAGTCCAATCAGGGTTGTGTCGTCCGCAAACTTGAGAAGCTTGACAGAGGTGCAGTCGTAGGTGTAGAGAGAGTAGAGGAGAGAGTACGCAGCCTTGCGGTGCTCCTATGCTGAGCGTTTGCTGGTCCGAGATGTGCTTTCCCAGCCTCACATGCTGCTTCCTGTCTGTCAGGAAGCTGGTGATCCACTGACAGAGGGGTTCAGGCACAGTCAACTCATAAAGTTTGGCGTGTAGTAGCTCTGGCACAATGGCGTTGAAGGTGTTGAATGTAGAAGGAGCAGGAGGCAGTGTAGAGGAAGCAATGAGTCTGCAGAAGGACAGGATAGGAGAGTGGGCAGAGAAGTGGCAGGTGAAATCCTGTATAGCAAAATGCTGAGTCATGCATTTTAATAATAAGAGTAAAGGCGTAGATTATTTCCTAAATGGAGAGAGAATCCAGAAATCGGAGGTGCAAAGGGACTTGGGAGTGCTGGTGCAGGACTACCAAAAATGTTAATTTGCAAATTGAATCGGTAGTAAGGAAGGCAAATTCGATGCTAGCATTTATATCAGGAGGACTGGAATACAAAAACAGAGGTGTAATACTGAGGCTCTATACGGCGCTGATCAGGCCGCATTGGAGCACTGTGAGCAAATTTGGGCCCCATATCTGAGGAAGTATGTGCTGTCTCTGGAGAGGATCCAGAGGAGGTTTACAAGAATGATTGCAGGAATGAGTGGGTTAGCATATGATGAACATTTGACAGCATTGGACCTCTACTCGCTAGAATTTAGAAGGTTGAGGGGGGCCTCAGTGAAACTTACAGAATAATCAAAGGCATAGATAGAGTGGATGTGGAAAGGATGTTGTCACTGGTGGGAGAATCTAGGACCAGAGGTTTTAGCCTCAGAATTAAAGGACGCTCTTTTAGAAAGGAGGTGAGGAGGAACCTCTTTAGTTAGAGAGTAGTCAATCTGTGGAACTCATTGCCACAGAGGGCTGGGGAGGTCAAGTCAGTGGGTATTTTTAAGGCAGAGATAGACAGATTCTTGTATGGAACAGGTGTCAAGGGTTATGGGGGAAAAGGCAAGAAAATGGGATTAGGCGGCATGGATCAGTCATGATTGAATGGCAGAGTGGACTCGATGGGCCGAATGGCCTAATTCAACTATAATTTGTGAACTTGTGAAACAACCCTTGTTAATGTTAATCTGAGAAGGGTGGGCGCTCCAACCATTGTAATGGCAAAACAGAAAAAAAGCATTAATCAACTACATGGCCTGTTTAATCGCACTGTACTTTTAAACATTTATGTAAACATTTTAGGTTTAACATGATTCAAGTCTGACAGACCTGGCACAGAAATTTGAAACTCCTTATTGAATTCACAAGGATTTATGGAAACAAAGTCACATTCCACAAGAGGCAGAAAGAGATGTAGATTCCATACAAGTTAGACACAAAATGCTGGAGTAATTCAGCGGGACAGACAGCATCTCTGGAGAGAAGGAATGGGTGACGTTTCGGGCTGAGACCCTTCTTCAGAGTGATTCCATATAACATGGATAATGATGATTTGCAATATTAAACACATTTTGCTGATTTTCAAAGCTCTGCAAAAAACAATCTGGCTCATCCCTTCCTGTGAATTTGGGCACATTATGCCACAGATAAGATGATTAATGTGTGCCCTTCAACAGTGACTAAAGCCTCACCTCAACCAAAAATAGGTCTAATCAAATGGACCAGACAAGAAAGTTCACCTTTTTGTTCCAGTTTAGTTTGTTTCATGGTAGATAAATATAAAGTCACCGTAGACCAAAGGAGATTCTACCTTTTTTATTGCAGCATTCACAGCCTGAGAGGTTTGCAGATTTCATGCACATTTTAGCTCACAAGTTTTTTTTTGTATGTAAGCTATATTATGATATATTGCTCCCCAGGTATTCTGCCTTTAATCAAACCAGGTCTGCTGCAGCACAATAGTAAATGAAACAGATCAGGAAAATTGCTGGTACATCAAAAATAATGGTTTTACTGAACTGATTTAATATACAATGGCATAAATATCATATATGTGCAGTTTTGACTCCATAATCCAAACCAATACTAAAAATGTATTCCTTTGAGCCATTTGAATTTACTAAATGAAAGCACAGAAAATGGCTGTGCATAAATTGACCAGAGATACACACCTTGCATGGCTCTCATAAAGTAAAAGAATCTCATCTGATAGCAGTAAAAAAAAATAACATACAAAAAATCTCCAATTATCGTATCAAATCTTTGCAGAATGACAAAACTATTCCATAAAACTGAAATAATGACATTCTGAATATTGAAGGGTTCACACATAAAAATAACATGTTGTGCAATGGTTTTGCCAAGTCTATTTGGTCCAATGGACTTGAATTCAAAGTGAAGTGAGAGGGGCTGCCCTTAACATCAAGGCAGCATCTGTTAAAATTGGTCATCGAGAACCAATAGGAAACTTTTCATTGTTGGTTTCATGACTTATACAAAGGAAAACTAGTGCCAAATGCAGCCATTGGGAGTTAATTCACCCCAGCCCCAGGAATAGTGTCCTCGGCCCAACTATTTCCAGCTGCTTTAATTATGACTCCATTATTGGGCAAGATGTGAGGAGGTGAGTCGATGTTTGCACTATTCCATCTGCAACTCAGCAGAAAAGAACGCAGCACATTACTGCATGCACCAAGGCCAGGATAACAATCAGACATAGGCTGCTGAGCAGCAAACAACATCAATATTACATGTTCCAAGCAATGACATTTCCAACAAAGCAAAGTCTAATCACCCATTGTTCACATTCAACTTCATGATTATTGCCAAGACCCATACCACTAACATCCTGCATTTGAGGAAGAGAGGGTGTAGAGTAAAATAGATACCTATACCACTGCCCAGGTAAAAGGCAATGATGTACCTCTTTGCATTCCAAAACCATTCCACCACCTACAAGATACAAGCTCCAACAACATTTGACAAAATCCAAGACAAATCAGCCTGTTTAAGTATATTAAATGGTACTACATTCATCCCACTAAACATTCACTAAACTACCACTGGTGTACCGTACCCGCAGTGTGCACCAACTACAAATGTATTTGCTAAGTCTACTTTGAGTCACAAACTCACAGCCTCTACTATCAGGAAACAGAACATGGAAAGCATGTTGGGTTCCCTCAAAGACATTAAGATTCCAAAATACTCTGTAATTTACAATCTAGAATTCTCTACCTAATAATGGAGTGGGATCACTTTCTCCTGAAAGATTTAATGCATCAGGTAACCAAAAGCTTGGTTAAAGTGACAAATGTTATAATGTATTGTTAAGGGAAAAGGGAAATATAAACAGAGGTTTAGGAAGGCATTTCCTGACGTTAAACTCTAAACTGAAGGAACAGCCATAAATGCATGGATTAATTGACACAATTAAGAAAAGGCCAGAATAAGAATCTTTCTGATTTAAAGGAATGAAGTGGGTTTTTGAGATGGGAACGTCATGACCGTGAAGGGATATTTAATATTTAACTATTGAGACATTGCTGAACCAAAAACCACGGTAGTCCAGCAAGTAAAGAGATGAAGGTGAACCAGACTTGAATCTGCACAGTAACAACATAATTTCACGTGAAGTTAATTGTATGTGGGAGGTCAGTCAGGCTAATCACTGGAGTAATCAATATTATAAAGAAACTAAGGCTTGGATGAGTGATTCAACAGCAGATGAGTTCAGGCAGGGGGAAAGTCATATGATATAGCATTGATGGAAAATGCCACATGAGTAAATGGAACAAATAACTGGTGGAAAATTAATTGTGACACCAAGGTTACAAATGGTCAGAGAAAGCAATGAAGTCAATGGCTGCAGGATTGAATCTGTGGCAGGGACAATACTCCTTAGTCTTCCCAATATCCAAAGCTGGATAATGGTCATGCAGCACTACAAATCAGAGAAAACAGAGTGGTTGAGCAAGGTGACAGTAAGATAGCTCAGGGCTGTGATCATAACCATGAAACCCAAAGTTATGTTTCTTAGAGGATATAACACAAAGAGATAATACAAAGAGGAAGATATGAAACAGGACAGAACCAAGGATAAATTGTTGAGGGAAATAGAGGTAACAGTACAGCGAGGGAAGGAAACAAGCAGATGAGCTGACAGGATTAATTAATAACCTCATTTGTGGCCCTCAGAGAATTTTAACCACAGAACCATATTTTAGAAAGAAAATCAATCATTTCAGGAAAGGGGGAAAAATAGTAAATGGGAAAGAAAAACATCCAGTACATTTTCATAGTGTAAAAACTATTAAAATAATCATTAGGATTAATGTTCATAACTAAACAGAATCATATGCAGCTCAGTTTTTCTTAGCTTTCACCTTCCAGTTTCAAAAGATGACTTGCTTCTCTTAACCAGCAAAGTGGGACAATGGAATGATGCTTAATGGCTGCACCGGAAGTAGTGGGCCGCAAGAGCGGTTGGTGCGGCTCCATGGCATTTGCCCCTTATCTTTCTTGAGTGTTGCAGCCCTGGACAATGGAGGACCCAGCGTGGGGGGACTGCCACGAAGAGGTGGTGGGGGCGGGGGAGAGAACAAAGGGGGACCTGCAATGGTGATACTTTGTAACTTTGCAAGCGCCCCTTATGGGCGACTATTTGCATACCTTGGGTATGCAATCAAAACATTTCACTGTGACTTGTCACATGTGACAAAGTATTCAATTCAATTCACTCATGATTTCAAGTTCAAGTGAGTTTATTGTCATGTGTCCATGATAGGACAATGAAATTCTTGCTTTGCTTCAACACAACAAAACATAGTAGGACTACAAAACAGATCAGTGTGTCCACTGATTTGATATTTGATTCAGTATTTTCAGATAATGAACCTTTCCTATAGGTTTCTGAACTCATCAGTTCTAATGCAAGATCAACCCACTGCAACATTGACTCAGTTTTTCTCTCCCCACACATATATCCGACCTGCTGGACATTCTCATAATTTTATTTTATTTCATTTATTTTCATAACTGCTTCCATCTGAAGATCACAGTTCCAGCATGTCCGACTGTCCTCAGTCATGGTCCTTTATTCACACTTCTAGATAGATCAGGAGTAATTCATAAGCATTTTTTCTCCTCTCTTAAGCAGCACCAATAGCATCTGTGTCACTTTTGGCCTCAACCCAATCCTTTGGTTCTCCCCATCTTCCCAGTCGCTGCATTTTAAAATGCTAGTTTCCTCAGTTTTCCAGTTCCAATGAAGATTTCTGACCTGGAGGTAGGACAGCTTTTGTTCTCTCCACAGATGGTGTCTAACCTGCTGAATATCTCCTGCATTTTCTGATTTCATTTCAGATACCCCAAGATGAAGTGTATTACATTTCAAATAAATAGTCTCCAATTCTTTTATGTCACTTTAAATCGGTGTTGCCTGGTTGCCAATCCTTTCACAACTGGATACAATTTGTTGTTGTTCAACTCTCACAAGCCACTATCCTTTTTTTCTGACGAACGGTCTCTACCCGAAACTTCACCCATTCCTTCTCTCCAGAGATGCTGTCTGTCCTGTTGAGTTACTCTAGCAATGTGTCTATCCTTTTTTTTTTCATTGAACTGCCTAACAATCTTTAGTCAAATTTCAGATATGATCTTTTTATTTACTCAAACTCCACAATTAAAAACAAAAATAGCTCAGCCATTTTCAAATCCATTCATTGATCTTCCCTTTGCTGTCAATCCAAGAAACTATGCCAATTATTCTGCTCCAGGATGCTGTCAATGAACAAGATGTGGTTCCAGAGAAATTCAGGATGTTGGAGAAAGTGAAGAGTAAATGCACCATCCAGTAAAGTCCAGACCAGCATGTTTTCATTTGCAACTATAGAGCTATACTAAAATCACCAATATGTGAGTCTTTAGAAAAAAAAACTTATAAGGATCTTATTAGCTTAGGTTGCTATATGACTACCACTGCATAGATGAAGCAAGTAGTATAGATTGGAATCGTAGGAATGTTGGGTGGAGACAAGAGGCATTATTTAAATTACAAGAGCAGTCAAGTGGAGCATCAACATCTGCATCGGCAGGTTGGGCTAAATTACATATTTGTGCTTTTTCCATACATTTCAATGCATTCCATACATTTCAATGCAATTCTGCACGGAGAGCGCATCCATTGATGGATTAACCAGAAATGTTATTTTTTCTATCTCTGCCTCATTTACTACTTCTAGCATTATTTTCCCTCAAAAACGAATGCATTCAGACAGCTCTCAAGTTTTGTAGCGTTTCCGTGTCAACATTTCTTAATTACTTAGTGTTCTGAATTTTTGATTAACTTCTTCACAAAAATATAATTTTGACAATTAATTTTACATTTTCAGCATCTTTTTCATCAGCTGTGCAGCACAATTATTGCCCCCTATCATCAAAATCCTCTTGCAGTCTAGATTTTCTTTTTACTATAATAAACATGCAAGCCTTGACTATGTACACTTGCTTAGCCCATTAGTGCACAGAATTTCAAAATCAGAACCAAAGGTGTTGCCTGGTTTCTTAACGAGTGCATTCCAAAATACCATGACATCAAAACGTCAAACAAGATTTGAATTTTTAAAAATCTAATTGCATATTTATTTAATCTTTATCTCATTAAAAAAAAAAAAAAACCTAAATGCTACGTGCAAACGAAGGCTTGCAACATTCAGTCAGAACCTTATCTTCTTCCCAAAAATTCTTAGGGTAATACAATGGACAACAAATGTAATTCATAAACACTTGGGTATTGTAGACAACGTTGAAATGTTTATTTTCTATTTTTCTTGCAGACAATTTAATCTATAATTTAATACTCTTTGTTTAGCTGTTATAATTCTGACAGGACATAGAAACATAGAAAATAGGTGCAGGAGTAGGCCATTCGGCCCTTCAAGCCTGCACCGCCATTCAATATGATCATGGCTGATCATCCAAGATCATCAGGACCTAATCTTATTAAGTACCCATCTCTGATGATCATTTAGAATTATGCGTAAGTAGACAATAAATGCTGGAGAAACTCAGCGGGTGAGGCAGCATCTATGGAGAAAAGGAATTATGCGTTGACCACTACATAGAATTATGCGTTCACCACTGTTTACAAAAGCATTCATCCAATTGCATACCTTTAGGGTATCAATTTTCCCTTTGACTTGTTCATTCTTGGCCAAGGCTCTCTCAAGGCATTCTTTGGTGTAAAGTTGAGGATTTCGACCTTGATCAATGTATCTGTATGAAAATACAATAACTTCCGCATTAAGGTACATTTTTTCATGATATCTCTCAAGATATTGCGCAAATCATTACTAGACTCGAGATATTAGAAGTGAAACAATGGCAAATAAGTCATAAGTAATGTCATCAATGACATCTCTGACCATTCAATCTCACAACACCCAACTACAGTTCCTCTATATCCACCGTCAGAAAGTAATTACCATCAATCTTTTACTTTCAAATCCACATCTGTCTAAATTTGTGTCTTTTATATTGATACCTCTGCAACTGTTTATCTACTCAGTTAACACCCATCTCCATTTTGATCCCCATCTCCATCAAAACCTTTACTCTTTCCCATTCCTATCATTCCAAATTGCACAAGTCGTAACTTCACTCCTATAGTCAAGCGTGCTTTATTGTCATATGTCCCAGATAGGACAATGAAATTCATACTTGCTGCAGCACAACAGAATATGTAAACATAGTATATAACGGGAGAAGAAAAAAGGTTCAGTGTGTGTGTATATACATATGCACACACACTCAATAAATAATAAATATAGCACAACAATAATAATAATAATAATAATAATAATAATAATAATAATAAGTCTGCTGCAGTTCAGAGCTTATTTATTGTTGTGTTTAACAGCCTGATGGCTGTAGGGACGAAACTACTCCTGAACGTTACAGTTTTCAGGCTCCTGTACCTTCTTCCCAATGGCCATGGTGAAATGAGTGAGCGGCCACGACGGTGTGGGTCTTTGATGATGTTGGCTGCCTTTTTGTGGCAGCGACTTCGATAGGTCCCTTCGGTGGTGGGGAGGTCAAAACCGGAGATGGACTGGGAAGTGGTCACAACTTTTTGCAATCTTTTCCGCTCCTGGACGTTCAAGTTGCCGAACCAGGCCACAATGCAACCAGTTAGTAAGCTCTCTACTGTTCACCTGTAGAAGTTCAGGAGAATCCTCTTTGACATGCCGTATCTCCGTAATCTTCGCGGGAAGTAGAGTCGATGATATGCCTTCTTTATACTTGCATCAACATGCTGGGTCCAGGAAAGATCTTCGGGAATATGCACGCCCAGGAATTTTAAGTTTTTGACCCTCTCCGCCATCGTCCCATTGATGTAAACTGGATTGTGGGTCCTCATCCTTCCCCTACCAAAGTCCACAATCAGCTCCTTGGTTTTACTGATGTTGAGAGCCAGTTTGTTATGCTGGCACCATTTGGTCAATCGGTCAATCTCACTTCTATACTCTGACTCTATACTCTGACTCTATACTCTGACTTATCTATGCAAGATCCAAGGATCACAATATTTTTTATAGCAGAACACGTATTATCAATCCATCACCAAATCATCATACAAGAGCATATTAGGTTCCATAAAGGTTCAAAAGTCTTTAATATTATCCCATTAGCAAAGTTGCCTCAACTTCATTATCACGTTGGGCACCACTAACGCTCAAATCGGACGCCGGAAACGCGTCTGGAGAGGGAAGCCACCGGGCCTAGCTCCTGCTCATCCCAGAGTCGGTGACAGCAAACGCTAGAATAAGGGCTGATAAAAAGAACCGGGATCTTACCTTCCATGCCCTCAAGGCCGGCTGCGACCCTGGGGCATAAAAGGTTGAAGCTGGACATGCAAGGAGAGGGACGATGGTTCAATGGACAATCCAGATGGAGGCAACAGCGGTTATGGGGCTTTATGGCAAGCTGCAACTGGAACTCGAAACATGATGCCAAAACCTGGCATCCCTTGCATATGGTCGCAGTGGGCTGTTTTTATACATTCTGTGCTTAATCTGGGATTGTATTTATGTATGGCAATAATTTTACTGAACTGTATGCAAAAAAAAGAATTTCCTTGTACCTTGGTACACGTGATAATAAAAAAAACATTGAACCACTGAACTTGTCGCTGTAATACTCTCTCCACACTTTGCTTAAACAAGTGAAATATCTGAAAGATTCACATGTCAAGAGGCAACCCAATTATTTCCTACTGCTATATTTACCAACAGACTATCAAATCCTCCCAAATCCTGACCAAAGGTGTTTCCCTTCCATCTTTCCTTTTACTTTCTAAGATCTATCATCCAATTGAAACACTGCTCACTCAACTTCAAGTCAAGTCAAGTTAATTTGTGACATACACATACAAGATGTGCAGTGAAATGAAAGTGGCAATGCCTGCAGATTGTGCAAAAAAATACAGAACAGAATAGAACAGAATCAATATTTACATATTAGAAAAAAAAAACAGCAATTTAAAAAAGACACAACACAACAGTAAATTGGTACAGTAAATTAGTCCCTGGTGAGATAAGAGTTTACAGTCCTAATGCCCTGTGGGAAGAAACTCCGTCTCATCCTCTCTGTTTTCACAGCATGACAGCGGAGGCATTTGCCTGACCATAGCAGCTGGAACAGTCCGTTGCTCGGGTGGTAGGAGTCCCCATAATGTTGCTGGTTCTGGATCGCCACCTTCTGATGTACAGTTCCTGCAGGAGGGCGGAGCCTTCTTGTCCTGGGCAGAGCAGTTCCCAAACCAGATTGTGATGTTGCCAGACAAGATGCTTTCTACACCCCCCGAGTAGAAACACTGAAGGATCCTCAGAGAGACTCTGAATTTCCTCAGCTGCCTGAGGTGGTAAAGGCGCTGCCTTGCCTTATCAGTTAATTAATACTTACTCAAATACTTCCAGTGGCACATTAATATCATGCAACTGTTGTCGGCATTTGTCAACATCTTGTAGTCCCGTAATCATAGAATTTCTAAATATAAAAACAAAGTTATGATGTAAGCACAAATCTAATACAATATGAATGGCCTTCAGACTAATATATAACTATCACCTCTGCTGATTTATTTCTTATCCTACAAACCACCCCCACTTCCCAAACCCAGGCAAGAGAAGGTAGGATTTCTGCCATAGTAGACACTGATCACAGCAAATTATGGCCTAGTATTTTAAGCAGGCAATCCTTGAGGTTTCTGTATTTTTTAATGCACAAAATATTTACCAATTGAATAACACAGACAGAAAAAGTATGTGAACGAGAAAACATAATAAATCCAGATGAAATATAAAGCTTACATTGAGCATTAAACTTGACATGTATCAGTAGGGGTGAATAGCATGCTGATGTTCTTTAGCTCCTATAAAATGCTAATTTTACAGCAAATTTTCTTTACAAGCCTCAAAACGTTAACAATGGGTGATATCAGTCAAAAGGAAAATGTCTTTTGATTGGATTATTCTGGTATTATTCATCACCAATGTCTGATTTTGAGGGACAAAAATGCGAATTAAATACTGAAATAAAATTTTGCACCTTACAATTTGGTCAACCCACTAAATTAAAACAACTTCACTAAGGAAGACACAAACAATCTCCCAGAAGTACTGGAGGACAGAGGATCTAAGGGGGTTGAGGAACTGAAATAAATTTTAATTAGGCGAGAAATAGTATTGAGTAGGCTAATGGGACTGAAGGATGATAAATCCCCTGGGCCTGATGGACTGCATCCCAAGGTCCTCAGGAAGGTGGCTCTAGAAATAGTGGACGCATTGGTGATCATTTTACAATGTTCAATAGATTCAGGATCAGTTCCTGTGGATTGGAGGATAGCTAATGTTATCCCACTTTTCAAGAAAGGAGCGAGAGAGAAAACGGGGAATTACAGACCAGTTAGCCGGACTTTGGTGGTGGGAAAGATGCTGGAGTCAATTATTAAAGCGGTAATAATGGGGCATTTGGATAGCAGTCAAAGGATTAGTCCAAGTCAGCATGGATTTATGAAAGGAAAATCATGCTCGACTAATCTTCTGGATTTTTTTGAGGATGTGACAAGTAAAATGGATGAAGGGGAGCCAGTGGATGTAGTGTATCTAGACTTTTGTGAAAAATTGCCTATTAATGGACAGCATAATTAAAAAATAAATTGCAAAAGCACATAGTGTTCCACGTCTCCAATGTAGCCAAGCTCCATCTGTGAGTCTGAAGGACTTTTGTGTCGTCCATTGTTAGACACAAAATGCTGGAGTAACTCAGCGGGACAGGCAGCATCTCTGGAGAGAAGGAATGGGTAACGTTTCGGGTTGAAAGATGTTGCCCGTCCCGCTGAGTTACTCCGGCATTTTGTGTCTATCTTCAGTTTAAACCAGCATCTGCAGTTGCTTCCTACACATACCTCTTCCATTGTGACATCTTAATGGGCCTGTCCCACTTAGGTTACCTGAAAAACGGGTAAGGGCGACTGTGAGAGTGGAACACATACACCGCAAAGGCCGGGTCCAGGGCAAGCGGGGGAGCGCTGTCTGAAATTCACACGGTACAAAGCCAAGGTGATACAGACACACCGTGATGAACAGGAAGGTTGGCGCTGTAATTCCACAACTCCACATCTGGAGTATTGTGTACAGTTTTGGTCTCCTAATTTGAGGAAGGACATCCTTGTGATTGAGGCAGTGCAGCGTAGGTTCACGAGATTGATCCCTTGGATGGCAGGACTGTCATATGAGGAAAGATTAAAAAGACTAGGCGTATTCACTAGAGTTTAGAAGGATGAGGGGAGTTCTTATAAAAACATATAAAATTATAAAAGGACTGGACAAGCTAGATGCAGGAAAAATGTTCCCAATGTTGGGCGAGTCCAGAACCAGGGGCCACAGTCTTAGAATAAAGGGGAGGCCATTTAAGACTGAGGTGAGAAAAAACTTTTTCACCCAGAGAGTTGTGAATTTGTGGAATTCCCTGCCACAGAGGGCAGTGAAGGCCAAATCACTGGATGGATTTAAGAGAGAGTTAGATAGAGCTCTAGGGGATAGTGGAGTCAAGGGATATGGGGAGAAGGGAGGCACGGGTTATTGATTGGGAACAATCAGCCAATGAATGGCGGTGCTGGCTCGAAGGGCCAAATCGCCTCCTCCTGCACCTATTTTCTATATTTCTAAGTGTCTGATGCACACACAACCCTAAGTAACTGCAGGCCTGGGAGTTTGTATCTCATTTGCTAAAATGATCAATAAGACTGCATTCAACAACAGTTAGCAAGCAACAGAAAAATCCCAACGTTTCCATTAGCAGAGAGTACATCTCCCTGCCTTTACCAAAACATCTCACTGTTGAAATCCCCTTTCACCTCAATCCCCCTCCTCCCTCTCCCCTACCCACGCATCTCCCTCCTGCCCTGGCACCTCCTTCATCCCCTGGCACACCATCCCTTCCATAACACCTCCCTCCTGCCCTGATCTATCTCCTCTACCCCGAGACACCACCCTCTTGCGCAGACACACCTCCCTCCCACTGCTTTGGAGCAATGTTTGGTACATTCCTCCTGCCCTGGTCTACGTCCTCTGGCCCTGACACACCACCCCCTGTCTTGGTCTATCTCCCCCTGCCCGGACATACTGCCGTCCTACCCCGACACTCCTTCTTCTGCCCTGACACATGTCCCTCTCTCCCAGGTCTCCATCCCTCCCTCATCGCCCCCCCTCTCCCGCGACCCGCCGCCGCCGCCCTCACAGCTTCTGATTGAGGCCCGCCTGGCTGCTGGGCTGGAAGTCGCTGACGATGATGCCGAGCTGCCGGATATTCTCGATGAATTTCTCCAGGTGCTCCTCCAAGCTGTCGAACTTCTCCGCCATGGCGCCGCCGCCGCCCCGCGCAGCCGCAGCCGGGCCAGCGCAGGGGCGGCCGGGATACAGGAGGAGCTCCCGCGGTCCTCCGGCGGCGGCAGCAGCTGCAGCAGCGGCCTGTGCATGAGTGGGCGGCGGCTGCCAAGTGCAGAGTTATGGACATAACACAAAACACAGCGGCTCTGGCAGCATCTGTGGAGGGAAATGGACAGGTGACGTTTCGGGTCTAGACTCTTCTTCAGAGACTTCAAACGACTGTCCATTCCCTCCTCAGATAGTGCCTGACCCTTTGCATTCCTCCAGCACTTTGTGTTTTCTAGCATCTGCAGTTTCTTGTGAGTCCAGAATTATAATGCGCCTAGGTTTAATTTGGCGTCTTCTGCAAAGGATTTGGAGATTCCAGCTACCATTGGACACAGCAGATATAACATTTGGACATATGGAGATACAAGAAACTACAAATACTGGAATCTTGAGCAAAACACAAGGTTCTGGAAGAACTCAACAAGTCAGGCAGCAGTAGTGGAAGGATTGGACAGATAATGTGCAGACTGATTCAGCTAAAATCATTTAAATACTTGTTTATTATTTGATCTTCATTGGTATGTATGTATGTTTAGTGGGGTTAGGATATTTCTTCTCACTTGGTCAAACTATATAGACGATGCAAATAATGGTTTTGACTTTACAGTTGGCTACACGTTATTATTGACTTCAAAATTATTTGGGATGACCTAAAGGGGATGTGAAAGGTGCTATACAAATTCTAGTCCTTTCATTCTTTGTGAGGGATAAGGAAGGCTCAATTTCATGCTTACCATTCATACACAATTTCTTTGTGGCAGCTCAACTTGGAGACGAATCTCTGAAATGCTGCAAATACAGTGGCTTGCAAAGGTTTTCATACCCCTTGAACTTTTCCACATTTTGTCATGTTACAACCACAAACGTAAATGTATTTTATTGGGATTTTATGTGATAGACCAACACAAAGTGGCGCATAATTGTGAAGTGGAAGGAAAATGATACATGGTTTTCTAATTTTTTTTTTAACAAATAGAAAACTGTAAATTGTGGTGTGCAAAAGTATTCAGCCCCCTTTACTCTGATACCCTTAAATAAAATCCAGTGCAACCAATTGCCTTCAGAAGTCACCTAATTAGTAAATAGAGTCCACTTGTGTGTAATCTAATCTCAGTATAAATACAGCTGTTCTGTGAAGGCCTCAGAGGTTTGTTAGAGAACATTAGTGATCAAACAGCATCATGAAGCCCAAGGAACACACCAGACAGGTCAGGGACAAAGTTGTGGAGAAGTTTAAAGCAGGGTTAAGTTATAAAAAAATATCCCAAGCTTTGAACATCTCACGGAGCACTGTTCAATCCATCATCCGAAAATGGAAAGAGTATGGCACAACTGCAAACCTACCAAGGCATAGCCGTCCACCTAAACTGACAGGCCGGGCAAGGTGAGCATTGATCAGAGAAGCAGCCAAGTAACTCTGGAGGAGTTGTAGAGATGGTAACTCTGGAGGAGTTGCAGAGATCCACAGCTCGGGTGGGAGTATCTGTCCACAGGATAACTATTAGTCACAACTATAAGCCACAAATCGGGCCTTTATGGAAGAGTGGCAAGAAGAAAGCCATTGTTGAAACAAAGCCACAAGAAGTCCCGTTTGCAGTTTGCCACAAGCCATGTGGGGGACACAGCAAACATGTGGAGGAAGGTGCTCTGGTCTGATGAGACCAAAAATGAAGTTTTTGGTCTAAATGCAAAACGCTATGCATGGCGGAAAACTAACACTGCACATCACCCTGAACACACCATCCCCACTGTGAAACATGGTGGGTGGCAGCATCATGCTGTGGGGATGCTTTTCTTCAGCAGGGACAGGGAAGCTGGTCAGAGTTGATGGGAAGATGGATGGAGCCAAAATGGGGTCACAGTGCCTATGCTTGACAAGCTTGATTTAAGAGAAACCACTCAGCTATGTAATTTATATTTCATTATTTATGTTTTTTATGCTTTAATTTGTTTCTTGTAGTGTAAGGTATTTTAAAGTTGGAGAAGTGTTGGTCAGTAGTCTGTTGTTAAACACCTAGCAAGGCATATGGACAATCTCTCAAGATCCACACCCTCTTCCACTTTGTAAGCTGGTCCTTAAATTGATTGCGGCATCAGTGAGGGGACACTGATTTCATGCTGTAGTACGGGTAAAGATCAGTTTGTTCAAGTCCAGGTTTGCTGATGCTAAAAATGAAGGGAAATTAGGTTGTGAAGTAGGGCATCAATTAGTATGAGACTGGGACAAAAGACAGTAGATCAAATATAAAAGGGAAATGTGAGGTCATCAACTTTGGCAGGAAATAAGGAAAATTAGGGTATCGCTTATTTGAAAAGCTAAAATATATAGTTGCTGGAAATGCTGCAGTTACAGTTGTTATTACTCTTTATTCTTTATCTGTAGACCGTGGCCAGCTTGATTATGTTCATGTATAGTATTTCCTTTCACTGGAGAGCACACAAACAAAAGCTTTTCACTACACCTCGGTACACGTGACAATAAAAAACTAAACTAAACTGAATTAAGAAATGAAAATGGAACATGCTAGAAATACTCAACAGGTCAATCATCAACTGTGGGTAAAGCCACATTACAATGATTTTTAAACAGCCACTATTTAACATACATATATACATAGTCAATAGGTGCAGGAGTAGGCCATTCGGCCCTTTGAGCCAGCACCGCCATTCAATGTGATCATGGTTGATCATCCACAATCAGTACCCCGCTCTTGCCTTCTCCCCATAACCCTTAATTCCGCTTGTCCTAAGAGCTCTATCTGGGTGATTCTTCAGTCAGTGTCTACTTTTAAGTTTCTGGAAACCTGAAAATAACACTTAAATTTTTGCAACTTTGAATGTTGTTTCACATAGATGAACATCTCTACTATGGGAAAAATATGTTTGGCACAATCTTTTAGAGAATTTAATTTATTTTGCAAAATATAATTGATTTAAGAATATAAAATCAAATTTTTGTCACAGTCTTTCAAATAAACCACAAAAAAAACGTTTTCAGTCTAACGCATTGATTTTAAACCTTTGAAAAGTGGTGGTTTTCAGCAAGAATCATAACCTTCACATAATCTTTTTCCTCATCTCAGTTCTAAATGGCCTTCCCCTTATTCTTAAACTGTGGCCACTGGTTCTGGTCTCCCCCAACATCGGGAACATGTTTCCTGCATCTAGTGTATCAAATTCTTTAATAAGTTTATATGTTTCTATAAGATATCCTCTCATCCCTCTAAATTCCAGTGAATACAAGCCCAGTCGCTCCATTCTTTCATCATATGACAGTCCGGCCATCCCGGGAATTAACCTTGTGAACCTACACTGCACTCCCTCAATAGCATGAATGTCCTTCCTCAAATTTGGAAGCCAAAACTGCACACAATACTCCAGGTGTGGTCTCACCAGGGCCATGTACAATTGCGAAGGACCTCTTTGCTCCTATACTCAACTCCTCTTGTTGTGAAGGCCAACATGCCATTAGCTTTCTTCACTGCCTGCTGTACCTTCATGCTTACATCTTTGATAATTGACTTCACCACTGATGTCAGGCTAACTGGTCTATAATTCCCGGCTTTCTCTCTCCCTCCTTTCTTAACATTAGCTACCCTCCAATCCACAGGAACTGATCCAGAATCTATAGAGCATTGGAAAATGATCACCAATGCGTTCAAGATTTCTAGAGCCACCTCCTTGAGTACCCTGGGGATTTATCAGCCTTCAGTCCCATCGATCTACCCAACACCATTTCCTGGCTAATGTGAATTTCCTTCAGTTCCTCCGTCACCCTAGGTGCTCTGTCCCCTAGTACATCTGGGAGATTGTCTTCCTTAGTGATGACAGAACCAAAGTACCTTGTCAACTCGTCTGCCATTTCCTTGTTCCCCGTAATAAATTCGCCTGTTTCTGTCTTCAAGGGACCCACATTTGTCTGAATTATTTTTTTCTTCTTCACATACCTAAATGAGCTTTTACTATCCTCCTTTATATCCTTGGCTAGCTTACCTTCGTACTTCATCTTTTCTCCCCGTATTGCCTTTTTAGTTACCTTCTATTGATCTTTAAAACGTACCCAATCCTCTGGCTTCCCGCTCATCTTTGCTATGTTATACATCTTCTCGTTAATTTTTATACTGTCCTCGACTTCCCTTGTCAGCGATGGTTGCCCTCTTACTCCCCTTAGAAATGAAATTATCCTGCATCCTCTGGATTATTCCCAGAAATACCTGCCATTGCTGTTCTACCGTCATCCCCTGCTAGGGTCCCTTTCCAGTCAACTTTGGACATCTACTCCCTCATGCCTCCATAGTCCCCTTTGTTCAACTGCATACTGACTATTATACCCTCTCCCTCTCAAATTGCAGATGAAAACATCATATTATGGTCACTACCTCCTATTGGTTCCTTTACCTTGAGTTCCCTTATCAAATCCAGTTCATTACACAACACTAAATCCAGAATTGCCTTCTCCCTGGTGAGCTCCAGAACAAGCTGCTCTAAGAATCCATCTCAGAGGCACTCTACAAACACCCTTTCTTGGAGTCCAGCACCAACCTGAGTTTCTCAGTCTACCTGCATGTTGAAATCTCCCATAACCACCGTAGCATTACCTTTGCTACATGCCAATTGTAACTCCTGATGCAACTTGCACCCTATCTCCAGGCAACTGTTTGGGAGCCTGTAGATAACTCTCATACATGATAAATGTCTGTGTCCAGGGAGATCTGAGTAACCTCATGCTAGAAACAGGGAATGTTAATTTGAAGGTTCAGCAAATAAGGTTTGTTATCTGTGCGTTGTAAATTATTGACGAGGTTAAAGGGCTTCTAGATCTGGAACACAGATGACAAAGGTGCAACAGTTTCCAATTCATCTTATTGATTAACTTCACTCCAGTGTAAAACTTATACAAGGGTAGGTGCAGCTTTACAGCAAGAACAATTGAGATGGTTAGTGGCAATGAAATAGCCTTACTTAACCCCAGTCCATACTGGGAATGGGCCCATGTAGATTTAATATTGAGGATCACTGCTTTCTTGTAATTAACTTGCAAATATGGAATGGTAACTTATTTTTAAGGACAACCAAGTTTCAGTTGTAATCTCCATATCCCGCTTGGCTATTAGTCAAAAGATTTATTGAGGTTAATAAAGACCATGAATGGTGACTGCTGCAGTAATCTTTTTTCTAACATTTGTGGTGCAGCAAAAATCATGCCCATTCTACCTCTGCATGGACAGAATCCACATTGCAACTCTGGGAGGAGCTCCTTCACTAATGTAAACAAGTGGACAGTATTGTATAAAATGTCACAAAAACATCAACAATCAAGATTCACAAAAGATTCATGGAAAAGGTAGATCACTTTCCACATTCTTGGGAGCCATCTCTCAATGTAGGTGGATCTTCAAAACAAAATTCACAGTCTCTTGTTCATTAACAAAAACTTCCCCAGTATGGAAGCCCTTGTCATGCTGAATCAACTCTTGTAGTCCTGGCTCACATACAGCAAGAGGTTTTAAGGAGTTTAGGGTTAAACACAATAAGGATCTTTTGAAAGTCTCCTTAATTTTTTTTTCCCATCTTCACTGGTGCATGGAATCCTTGACTCTTGCTTGCTTAAAATGGAGGAGCATTTGAAAAGGCTCAACACGTTTGAGTCTCAATGATGGGAGAAATCTTAGGTCATCAGTAAACAAGGGAAATGGCTCAAATCATCCTAAACAACCTTCCTTCCTCATCACGTGCTCCACCCGTGGGAGTTGCTGTGGATTAGCAAAGTCTAATGCCAACTAAGACCCTATGTAATCGATATGGAGGCAAGTATCCTTGATTTCAAAGAACTGTCTATGACGAAAGAAGAGAAGAATTCACCAAGTAATTAAGAAGACAATTGAAATGTTGCTTTTTATTGGCAGGAGGATGAAGTTCAAGTGTACAGGAGTCTTAATGCAATACACAGGGCACTGGGAGACAGCTGTGATCCAACATAGCTAACCAGAGAAGTTAATGATAGTATTAGATGAAAGAAAAAGGCTTATCTTGTTGCCAAAAAGAGCAGTAAGCCTGAGGGTTGGAGAAATATTGAAATTCTGCAAAGAAGGGGTAAAACATTTATAAGGAAAGGGAAAGTCTAATACAAGAGCAATCTTGTGAGAAACATTAAAACAGACTAAAAACCTGGATAGATATTTCAAAAGAAAAAGATAAGTAAACGTGACTGAAGGTATCTTATAAACCAGACAGGCAAAATTATATTAAGGAAAGAGGAACTTGCTGGGAAATTGTACAAATATATTATTTCTGCCCTCACTGATGAAGTCATAGAAAATCTTCTGCAAAAAATGGAGAACTATAGACATGGAGTGAATACTCCATTGTAATGTATTAATGCATATTCATGTATATGTTAATGATTTAGCGTTGTACATAAGTAGGGAATGTTGGGTAATAAATCTCTCGTGATCCAGGCAGCCTGCATGTAAGTTGTTATTCATTCTGCTGTCCAAAATATAACAAAATTGGCGCCGGGGATGGGATAGAGTTTGTGAACTCATCCTTTAAATACAGTGCAGGACTGTTTTGCAACGCGCAGTATTGTTTAACATTTTAAACAGTAAATACGGAGCTGTGTCACAGTTGTTTGCGAGCTGGACTCGAGAGGCCGCAGATCCTTCTATGCAGGGGACTGTAGTTTAAAACAGCAGCTGAAAAATCGGCAAGAGTTTGTCAAGCTCTCTCTATGTTGTGCCTACGTGGCAAGATGTCGTCCTTGGGATTGTATGTTAGCCGGGAAGTGGTGTTAGGTAAATTGAATGGATTAAAGGCCGATAAATCCCCAGGGCCAGATAGGCTGCATCCCAGAGTACTTAAGGAAGTAGCCCCTGAAATAGTGGATGCATTAGTGATAATTTTTCAAAACTCTTTAGATTCTGGAGTAGTTCCTGAGGATTGGAGGGTAGCTAATGTAACCCCACTTTTTAAATAGGGGGGGAGAGAGAAAACGGGGAATTACAGACCAGTTAGTCTAACATCAGTAGTGGGGAAACTGCTAGAGTCAGTTATTAAAGATGGGATAGCAGCACATTTGGAAAGTGCTGAAATCAGTGGACAAAGTCAGCATGGATTTACGAAAGGTAAATCGTGTCTGACTTCTTCTTCTTCTGTCGTGTGTCGTGCACAGCCTAAAGTTGTAGGACAACTTGTTCTTTTTGATCTTATTTGATTGTGCACGCTGGATTGTTTGCATTTGTCAAAACATTTAAGGCATTAGACAAATGCCAAGATTTGTGTGGCAAAATAAGAGACCCAGAGTTAGACTTAAGACACTGTTGTTATCAAAACAAAAAGGGGGCCTAAATATGCCCAACTTTAAATATTATTATTGGGCAGCGCAGCTGAGAACCTTGATAGCATGGTTAACGAACGATGAGGAAACGGGATGGGTGAAATTAGAACAAAATGCATGTCCTAGTATTGCCCTGGCTGGGCTCCCATTTCTAACTCAAGTAAATTGGAAGAAATTAAAAATAGATAACGATTGGATTAAATTCACGATGAAAACGTGGTTAGCTATCAGAAAGCAATTAAATCTTTTTAATTCGATATCTAGAGCAATGAAGATAGCTGCTAGTCCCAATTTTATACTCAGCAAAATTGATAAGGGATTTAGAAACTGGACAGATAAAGGGCTTATTACTGTGGACCAGCTTTTTTGTGGGGGAGTCTTGAAATCTTACGAGCACTTGCAGAATGAATTTGGACTGTCAGGGTCGGATTTCTTTAGGTTCCTCCAAATACGGCATTACTTACAGACACATGTAGATTGGGAGCAGATATGTAGACTACCTTCAAATTTAGAAAATATTTTCTTGAGGACTACAGAGGGAGTGTTACAAAATAATTTGATATCCCATTTATATCAAGGACTTCAAGACTATATAAAAGGAAATACTATGGAAACAAAACAGAAATGGGAATTGCAAATGAACATTATTATTACAGATGAAATATGGGAAAGGACATGTCTCTTGGGCCATAAGCTGACAAGCAGCCCCTCTTGGAGGGCATTTGACTGGAAAATTAAAATGAGAGTATTTAGGACCCCTTTAGTGTTGGCAAGATACAGTAACATCTCAAATTTATGCTGGAGACAATGTGGGAAGATCGGTGATCACACACATATTTTTGGGGATTGTCCCAAATTGTACCAATACTGGAGAGACATCCAGGTAGAGATTAAATTAATTCTGGGAGTGGATCTACCTTTGGAACCGGCTTGTTTTATATTAGGAGATACTCCAGCAGCAACAGATATTCAAAATCAGAAATATTTGCTTGGGGTGATGCTGTTGATTGCTAAAAAGATGATAACAGTGCTATGGAGAAAGGAAATGCCACCAAATGTTCAACAGTGGAGAGAAAGATTGAAAAATGTATACTTGATGGAAAGTATAACTGCTAAACTCCAGTTGAGGACCGAGGCCTTTAATATTATATGGAAACCGGTACTATTACAAATGCCAAGATTGATTAAGGAAATGAATGGATGAGCTTGCTATGGTGCCTGTGAATAAGATGCTTCTATGATAGAATGTTAAGAGGATCCGATGTGATGCAAATAGAGGTTAGGTGATTTGTATTTTGTCATTTTGCAATTGTCTTTTGTGTGTCTCTTTGTTTTGTCTGTATTTGTATTTTGTTATGTCAATGAGTTAAAAAAAAAAAAACAGCAGCTGAAAAATTGGCAAGTGTTTGTCAGGCTATCCCTATGTTGTGCCTACGTGGCAAGATGTCATCCTTGGAATTGTATGTTAGCCGGGAAGTGGTGTTAGGTAAATTGAATGGATTAAAGGCCGATAAATCCCCAGGGCCAGATAGGCTGCATCCCAGAGTACTTAAGGAAGTAGCCCCAGAAATAGTGGATGCATTAGTGATAATTTTTCAAAACTCTTTAGATTCTGGAGTAGTTCCTGAGGATTGGAGGGTAGCTAATGTAACTCCACTTTTTAAAAACATCTCCAAGTTTGTGGATGACATGAATCTGGGGGGCAGTGTTAGCTGTGAGGAGGATGCTAGGAGGCTGCAAGGTTACTTGGATAGCCTGGGTGAGTGCGCAAATGCATGGTAGATGCAGTATAATGTGGATAAATGTGAGGTTATCCACTTTGGTGGCAAAACAGGAAAGTAGACTATTATCTGAACGGTGGCTGATTAGGAAAAGGGGAGATCAACGAGAACTGGGTGTCATGGTGCACCAGTCATTGAAAGTAGGCATGCTGGTGCAGCAGGCAGTGAAGAAAGCGAATGGTATGTTAGCATTCATAGCAAAAGTATTTGAGTATAGGAGCAGGGAGGTTCTACTGCAGTTGTACAGGGTCTTGGTGAGACCACACCTAGAGTATTGCGTACAGTTTTGGTCTCAAATCTGAGGAAAGACATTCTTGCCATAGAGGGAGTACGGAGGAGGTTCACCAGACTGATTTCTTTGATGTCAGGACTTTCATATGAAGAAAGACTCGGCTTCTACTCGCTAGAATTTAGAAGATTGAGTGGGGATCTTATAGAAACTTACAAAATTCTTAAGGGGTTGGACAGGCTAGATGCAGGAAGATTGTTCCCGATGTTGGGGAAGTCCAGAACAAGGGGTCACAGTTTAAGGATAAGGGGGAATTCCTTTAGGACCGAGATGAGGAAAACATTAGATAAGAAAAACATTTTTCACACAGAGAGTGGTGAATCTCTGGAATTCTCTGCCACAGAAGGTAGTTGAGGCCACTTAATTGGCTATATTTAAGAGGGAGTTAGATGTGGCCCTTGTGGCTAAAGGGATCAGGGGGTATGGAGAGAAGGCAGGTACAGGATACTGAGTTGGATGATCCGCCATGATCATATTGAATGGCGGTGCAGGCTCGAAGGGCCTGTGTTTCTATAACAGTTTAGACTGAGTTTTTTTTGTCTAATTCCCCAAGCCGAATAGCCTTTGTACAGCTAAGTTTTAGGTGAATTGTTACACCAAAACAGACAGGAATGCGGGGTTTTTGAATGGACCTTTTATATTAAAAAAAAGAACGACACGATGGCAGTGCCCATGGGCTACATCGGAAACCTTGGCACTTTTGACAAGAGAAGAGAGCCGTTCAGCTCCTATATGGAGAGAGCAAACATGTTTTTCACGGCAAACAATATATTGGTGATTAGTGGTGAAGGAGAGATAATGACTGACACAAATAAGGCCGTTTGTGAACGCGTGAAGGCGATTCTGCTCAAGGAGATCGGTCCTGAAGTGTACGTCACACTCGTGAATCTCCTTGCACCCTTAAAGGCAAACGATGTGCCATTCAATGACATTATAAAGAAATTGGAGGAGCACTTCAACCCAAAGCCTCTGGAAATTACAGAAAGCTATAAATTTGGCACTAGAAACCAGAGGCAGTATGAGACAATCAACAAGGACAATGATGCCTTGAAAAACTTAACTGTACATTGTAACTGGAGCCTATTCCCCCTGGTTAAATCCCTCCCTACCTATGTTCAAGACACCTCACACACTCTTCGTCTACTCCAGGACTTCCGTTTTCTAGGCCCCCATTCCTTCATCTTCACCATGGATGTCCAGTCAATCTACACATCCATCCCCCTCCATTTCTTCCTCGACCGCAGAACCAACTGTCTACTGATACTCTCTTCCACCTAGTGGAGTTGGTCCTTACCCTTAATAACTTTTCGTTTGACTCGTCCCATTTCCTCCAAATACAAGGCGTAGCTATGGGCTCGCGCATGGGCCCTAGCTATGCCTGCCTCTTTGTTGGGTACGTCGAACAATCCTTGTTCGAGGCGTACCGTGGCCCTATCCCCGAACTCTACCTCCGCTACACTGATGACTGCATTGGTGCTACCTCCTGCACCCACACACAACTCACTGACTTCATCCATTTCACCACTAACTTCAATCCGGCACTCAAATACACCTGGACCATTTCCGACATTTCCCTACCATTTCTTGACCTCACTATCTCCATCACAGGTGATAGACTACTGACTGACATCTACTATAAACCCACTGACTCCCATGGCTATCTGGATTACACTTCTTCCCACCCTGCTTCCTGTAAGGACTCCATCTCCTACTCCCAATTCCTCCGTCTACGCCGCATCTGCACCCAAGATGAGGTGTTCCACACCAGGGCATCGGTCTACTATAGATGAGGCTCTCACCAGGTTCTCTTCCATACCCTGAGGCTCTGACTCCCCATCCCCCCCACTCGTAACAAGGGCAGAGTCCCCCTTGTCCCCACCTTCCACCCTACCAGCCGTCACATACAACAAATAATCCTCTGACATTTTCGCCACCTCCAACGTGATCCCACCAATTGCCACATTTTCCCATCTCCTTCCCTGCCTGCTTTCCGCAGAGACCGTTCCCTCCGTAACTCCCTGGTCAATTTGTCCCTTCCCACCTGAACCACCCCATCTCCGGGCACTTTCCCTTGCAACCACAGGAAATGCTACACTTGTCACTTTACCTCCCCCCTTGACTCCATTCAAGGACCCAAGCAGTCTTTCCAGGTGCGGCAGAGGTTCACCTGCACCTCCTCCAACCTCATCTATTGCATCCGCTGCTCTAGATGTCAGCTGCTCTACATCGGTGAGACCAAGCGTAGGCTTGGCGATCGCTTTGCCCAACACCTCCGCTCGGTTCGCAATAACCAACCTGATCTACCAGTGGCTCAGCACTTCACCTACCCCTCCCATTCCGAATCCGACCTTTCTGTCCTGGGCCTCCTCCATGGCCAGAGTGATTCGCTTGGGCAATTTGCACCCCAGCAGTATGACATTGACTTCTCTAATTTCAGGTAGTTCCTACTTTCTCCTCCCCTTCTCAGCTCTTTCTCCGCTCACTGTATCCACCTCTTCCTTTCTTCTTCCCCCCCCCCCCCCCCCCCACCCCCACATCAGTCTGAAGAAGGGTTTCAACCCGAAACGTTGCCTATTTCCTTCGCTCCATAGATGCTGCCTCACCCGCTGAGTTTCTCCAGCATTTTTGTCTACCTTCGATTTTTCAGCATCTGCAGTTCCAGACATGGAGTGAATGATGAGCTGGAAAAAAAAATGCAATACGAGACAAAAGGCAAGGGAGAAATTAATGGGACTAAAAGAGAAATAAATCCTTAGGATCTAGTGACCAGTTTTGATAAAGGTGGTTATGAAGATTGTGGATAATAGTTTAAATAGATTCAATGCTAAAACAACTAGAATATTGGACTACATGTGAGTCAAGGATTATAAGGAAAGGACAAGGAAATGAACCCAGAGTTCATTTAAACTACAATCTAAGTGATCTCATATGGAATATTTTGTACAGATCTAGTCATATCTAATATATACATGTGATTGAGGGAGTTCATGATACAAAACTAGAATGGTGGATGTCATCTGAGAGTGGTAGTGGAGGAATGTTGTTCAGCTTAAAGGCCTGTGACCACAGGGACAGTAGAAAGGATTATCTAAGATTAATGCAGAATCTAGATGAACTGGGGAAGTGGGTCAAGGATGCCAAATGGAATTTAACTTGGACAAATACCAGATGTGGCATTTTGATAAGTTATACCAGGACAGGACTTGCGCAGTAGATGGTAGGGTGTTGTTCACGATCTAGGAGTACACTTCACACAGTTCCTTGAAAATGATGGCACAGTTCGGCAGGGTGAAGAGAGCATTTGCCTTACCTTCATTAGTCAGGGCATTGAGTACAGGAAATGGGACGTATGGTGAAATGTACAAGTCATTGGTGAGACCACACTTGAATATTGTGTGCAATTCTGGTTGTGCAGCATTAGGAAGTATGTCATCAATCTGGAAAGGGTGCAAAGATTCACGAGGTTGTTGCAGGGACTAAGAGGGCTTAATTTAAAAGGAGAGACTGACTAGGCGAGGACTTTTTCCCTGGAGTGGTGTATAAAATCATGGTGGGGGGGGGGGGGGGTAAATAAGGTGGATGTCAAAGTCTTTTTTTTCAAGGTAGGAGAGTCAAAAACTAGAAAGCAAAGATTTAAAAGGCACCTGAGGGACAACTTTTTTCTCGTAGAGGTTCAAGCTGCTGGAGGAAGCTGTAGCAATGGGTACAGTTACAATTTTTTAATTTTTGAACAAGGTACAAGTTTAGAGTCAAACACAGTCACTTGAGACTAGCTCAGATATACATAAATACATACCGCAAATTTTGGGCTACCGATGTTAGATTCTATTCATTTGTCCCATTCCACCCATCGGCTGATTGCTTTTACCACATTAATTTCCAGAAGATCTATTTTATATAAATGGAAAGACTCTAACCCTCCGACCACACTCCATTGGTACTCTGAAACGCTATCATGTTTAAATTTAGAAAAAAATCAGGAGTGACATTGTTGAACCCTTGGTTAAATTTGATAGGACTTGGGGAAGATTTATTCAACATTTTCACATGACATAAATTGTCCCCTCTCCAACCGTTATAAAAAAAATATTTTACCTTTATACGGTGGATCGACAAAAGTGACGTAAATTGTTGAAATTATTTGCAGCCCAGATTCTTTTTTGCTTTTTTTTTCTGGTTTAGGGGGGGGGGTTTGTTTTTACCTTTTCTCTCTTTTTTTTCTTTTTATCTTTTTTTTATTTTCATATATAAGCTTTCTTTTAAACATTTAACTATATTTACATAGAGACCGGGACGTCTATATTCAATATGTATTTTGACACTGGACTCATATTTAGGTTATACCTGTTATTAATTTAATCCTGATCCCTATGTATCAATATCATTGTTATGTTTATCATTTTTCTTTTTTGTTGATGTTTTGTTTTTGTTTTTGAAAAAAAAGCTAATACAGAGATTTAAAAAGAAAGAAAGATATACGTTAAGGTAGGCATTGACATATTGAGCTGAAGATCCTGTTTCAATGCTGCATGATACTATGACTAGAAATTGATAATATTTTAGATATTAGGGAATCAAACAATATGGAGGTTAATGCATGAAAGTGGTGATGAGATTGAAAAAGTCATGATCTTGTCAAATTCTAGAAAGGCATGAAGGCCTGAATGACCTGCTCCTGTTTCTGTTTCTTATATTTGTGTCTTTAGAGAATTGCCCAAAAAAGAATAGGGTATCAAAGGGTAGACAAAAAATTGAAATGGACAAATCAAATGGTGGCAGTGTACAAATGAAATGGTGGCAGTGTACAGAAAGATAGACAATTTTTAAAAAGTGCTGATAGTGTTGAGGGAAAGAGGGAGAGAATGAGTGGAGCAAATGTTGATTTTTTAAAAATTTTCTATTAGATTCAGCTCAAAGAGCCAGTTGCAGAAAGAGTAGGTTTTTTTTTTGTAATGTCAGCTTTTAAGCACAGAGCTTTGCAATTCCTCATTGTGTTGATCATAAAGCTTAAACCTATAATTCCTATTATATTGACAGCTGTGTTATTCATACAAGATAGTCATTTGGGACTCAGGTGAAATCTTGTTAGATCCACCTTATCTGGTACAAAATCACGGTAGATATGAACCGATTTTAATCAGTCATGGAAAGGTTTTATTTTTGAATGCATCACATAAAATATAGAAAAAAAGGACTAAAATAATGTAATTCCACATGGATCAATGTTAACATTTGGTAGGAATATTAAAACATTTCTATTGGTTCATATGGTTGCTATGGTTCTCATAGCCATTAAATAGATATTTCAACAGTGACATTGCATTAGGTGATTCTGTTTTACTCCAGGGAAAAACTGACACAACTGCTTTGGTTTTTGGAACACATGAGCACAAAACAATAAAAGTGGCAGAAAATCAAAAATGAAAACAGTTAATGCAGCTAAAGTAGAATAAACACAACCTGTATGAACGGTACATTGAATTAAGTCTTAAAGTAAATTATAAGGAAAGCATTTACTACGACTACAAGCCATGGTGATAAATTAGAAAACCAAAAGCAAACAATGCTTATGGTAGAAAACTAAATACAGAGAATATTTTAAATACTCAACACATGAGATTACTGGAGAGAGAAACAGAATTAACATTTCAGGTCAATGACCTTTTATTAAAATGACTGTGATGAATGATCCTTCAAGTAAATTTTCAATTTTAGTCTGAAGAAAGGTCACAGCCAGAAACATTCGCTCCACAGATGCTACCTAACCTGCAGAGTACCCCCAGCACTTTGTATTTTACTCAAGATTCCAGCATCTTCAGTTTTTGGTCTCTTATGGTTTTTTTTGTGTCTGCATGAAAAACGTAACTTAGGTTCTCTCAGCACAGATGGAGGATGAGAATTACTTCTGAGCAGCAAGAATACTGACGTAAGTGAAAGAAGAGAAATAATGGGTTCAAAAAGGGAATTTGCTGCATAAGAAGAAAGGAAAGGAGCATAAAAACAAGTACAAGATGGGTAAAAGTGAAATGACCCCCTCCACCCCACACAAGCTCAATTTGGCAACATTTAAATGTTTGCAAACTAGAGAACAAAAATCTATTTGATTTAGCTAAAATTATCCTCATTCCATATTTAGACAAGAGGGTTCATACAGAGAGGTTTAAATAATATTTAAATGCCGATCAAAGCAACATCATTGCTGAGAGGTTAAAGACAGAAAATAATTACTATGCTTAGGCAAGTACTGTAAATCTGAAATAGTGAAAATTATGAAGTGGAAAAATGGGGATTCTGATCACTTTTGTCAACACCTCAAAAGCATAGCGATATAAATTTAAAATGTTCTGTAAAATTAAGTCAGTGACCAGAGAAAACTATTGATAAAATGGAAAGCTATATTGATATTGTGATCAGAAGGAGAGATTTTAAAAGCTAAACAGAAAAGGGTTGAGCTGGATTTACAGAGGATCCTCCACAATATTTAAATGTATGGTTCATTTGCCAGGGGACGACCACTTTGGAGCTTCAAACCTAATGCAGCATGAGTGAGCAAGTGATGACAACCTCATGCAGTTGTCCTACAATAATACCAAGTGAGTCGGCAACGGTAGTTCAACCAATTATCGTGTTCCATGGGATTTGAAACATTGTGGCTAGAATATTGCATAATCAATCGATGGTCCAAGAGAAACAAGTGGTGAGAACATTCACGCTGGATTGTGACGACTTCAGTTGTTGCATGGGGTTCATTGAATGTAGCATAATATCGGTATCCAACGACTGTGAATAATGAATTACAGAAGGCTCACGTGGCGAGTTATGAACTGAACGGTGAAATTTATCCATTTCTGGGGCAGTGGATTCACCACTTTTGTGGTGTATAAATCTAAAAAAAATGTGTCATAGAGTGATACAGTGTGGAAACATGCCCTTCGGCCCAACTTACCAACATGTCCCAGCTACATGTCCCACCTGCCTGCGTTTGATCCATATACCTCCAAACCTGTCCTATCCATATACCTGTCTAACTGCTTCTTAAACGTTGGGATAGTCCCTACCTCAATTTCCTCCTCTGGCAGATTGTTCCACACTTTGTGTGAAAAAGTTACTCCTCAGATTTCTATTAAATCTTTTCCCCTTCACCTTAAACCTTTGTTCTCTGGTCCTCGATTCACCTACTCTGGGCAAGAAACTCTGTGCATCTACCCGATCAATTCCTCTCATGATCTTATATACCTCCATAATATCACTCCTCATCCTTCTGCGCTCCAAGGAATAAAGTCCCAGCCTACTCAACCTCTTCTATAGTTCAGACCCTCTAGTCCTGGCAACATCCTCGTAAATCTTCTCTGTACCCTTTCCAGCTTGACAACTACTTTCCGAAAACACAGTACCCAGTCTGTGACTAAAGTGAAGAATGAAAATCTATTTTGTAACGGGGAAAAAATATGAAATTTTATATAGTTTAATGCACTTTTGGGAATCAAACATTCATGGATTAGTGACCTCTCCAACTATTTCACATTAAATATCTTTGCATAATACAACTAATATAAAAGCTATTTTTCATTCAATCAGACAAAGAAAAAGCTTATTGAGGAAATTAAATCACAATGCTCATGTAAATTTTAGAGGTTTTCCTGGAGATGCATGTAGTTAATATAGAAACATTGGGAAATTTGTAGCAGTTCAGTTCAGCTTAGATTAGTTTATTGTCACGTGTGCTGAGGTACAGTGAAAAGCTTTTGTTGCATGCTAACCAGTCAGTGGAAAGACAATACATGATTACAATCATGCCATTCGTACTGCCTATTCCTTCGCTCCATAGATGCTGCCTCACCTGCTGAGTTTCTCCAGCATTTTTGTCTACCTGCCATTCATAGTGTGCAGATACATTGTAAGGGAATAACGTTTAGTGCAAGGTAAAGGCACAACAAAGATAGTCGAAGATGTAATACAATGCATGTAAGGGAAGTTGTCTGAATTTCCTTTCATTCGTTTAAATAAATTAAAAATCAGATAGGTTGGTTTACAAGTGTGGACACCTGTCCACATAATTGTCCAATGTTTAGTGCACCCACAATTTTAAAACTTGCACAACAATGAAAACATTTTTTTGTTGTTCAAATGAAACTTTATCTATAACAAAACTGTAGATGGTTTATATGCAACCAATAATATAGTTACCTCACTCCCATTAACCCCGCCCAGTTAACATCAATCATAACGCCTTCCCCTCAGTAGAAAAATGTAGCCGGTGCTTGAAGGTGTGTGTAACACCCAGTGCTATCATTAAAAGATGTTGTACACTTAAGAGCTTGTAAAGTTTTCATTTACATGGTGTCGAAGCTGGAAGATACCTGCGTCTCCTGTTTATCGGTTTTTATTTCTTTTTTTTGATTTGTGTTTTTTGTGCTTTGATCTCTTTGGCCATGGCGTCCTCTTGCAGAAAGCCGAGCAGCTTGTCTTTGATGCTGACATCTCTGAGCGCTGGGCCACGTTTGAATTTGATTTCACACACTTTGTCAACGTCGCACACCGCGCTGATCCTGACTCCCTTAAAGCTTCCCTCCTCCTCAACCTTGTCGGACCTGATGCCATGAAGAGAGCCAGAACTTTCACCTACGCTCCAGCGGTCCTGGGCGTCGATGGTGCGGTGATTACTCCTGCAGAGTCTGCTGACGACCCCCCCGCTTGCCTCCTACGTAAGTTCAGGGAGATTTGTGACCTGCCCTCGAACCGCATTCTAGAGAGGGCACGGTTCTTTACGAGGAGACAGTTGCCTGATGAACCTGTTGAATGTTTTATTGCTGATTTGCGTTATCTCGCCCAGCGGTGCCGTTTTGGCGACATGACAGACCAGCTCACTAGAGACATTTTAGTAACTGGCATGCGTGACCAGAAGCTGCGATGTGAGCTTTTTGAGGGATCCGGATCTAACATTGGACAAAGCTATGCATGCCTGCAGATTGTCTGAGGTCGTTGTTTTTGCAAGAGGACCACCGGGATTTGGGCAATAAATCTGTCAACCTGGCTGGGTTTAGGAGCCCACAGCCTCGGGTGGGAAACGATGTTTTTCTGCCGTGTGCCCGCCCTGGACCTGGCGATGTGCCCCGAAAAAGATGCCCGAACTGTAACTACATGCACCATAGACTGTCGACGTGTCCCGCCTCTGGTAAAACCTGTAACTTTTGTAAAAAGCTGAACCATTTCTCAGCCTCCTGTCGCTTACTCCGTTCCCGTGGGAGCCAGGCACAAGCTTCCAGTCCCAGTCTAAACATGCTGGCCCAATCTGATCTCTGTTTCGACTCACAGCCCAATTTAGTTGAGTGCAATGGTGCGGAGCCAATCAATTCTGCCGAGGACTCTCATGTGTTTTACCCTCCTACAGACACCCGCCCACCGCAATGATCCCTCCGTACCTGTGACTGTCAATGGCGTAACCTTCTCTGCCAAATTAGATACTGGCGCGAGAGTCAATGTTTTGTCCATGAATCTTTTCAACAAGATAAGGAGTAATGAGCCTCTGGTTGTTGACGATGCTACCCTGCACGCCTATGGTGGAGAGATTCTAAGGCCTGCGGGGAGGGCCACTTTAACTTGCGTGCTGCAAAAGGCCACAAGAAACCTGGTTTTCTATGTTTTGAACTCTGACTGTGTAACCCTGTTGGGCAACCGTGCGTGCCAGGATCTTGGCCTGGTCTCCTTTGACCGCACGGTCCACAAAGTGCAACTTTCGTTTGACCCGGTTGCTGAATACCAGGACCTGTTCGACGAATGACCTGGGGAAGCTACCAGTGTCATACCATATTTCCATTGACCCAAATATACAACCCGTGGTCCGCGCACCTCACAGGGTGTCTCACGCCATGAAGGACAAGGTCGAGGCGATGCTCAACGAGATGGTCGAAAAGGGGGTGCTAGTAGCAGTTAGCGAGCCCACCGATTGGGTCTCCACCATGGTTGCCACGATTAAGAAAGACAAGAACGAGATACGCGTGTGTATCAACCCGAAGGACTTAAACCTTGCCATCAGGCGACCACACTACCCCATGCGGTCTGTTGAGGATGTGGCGGCAAAGGTCGGGCAAGCCACCATCTTTTCGGTCCTAGACGCTAAGAACTCGTTTTGGCAGGTCCCGTTGGACAAAGCGTCTTCTGACCTGACGACCTTCGCCACAACCGTTCGGCAGATTTCAAGTTCCTGCGAATGCCATTCGGCATCAATTCTGCTAGCGAGGTGTTCCAGCAGACGATGGAGCAATTATTCGCGCACCTGCCATGTGCCATCATCGTGGATGATATCCTGGTTTACGGGAAGGACCTTGCCGAGCACGACCTGAACCTCCGCCGCGTCCTGGATCGCGCGCGACAGGCGAACCTGAAGCTGAATCCCAAGAAGTGCCGGTTTCGTGTCTCAGAGGTCACGTATGTTGGACATGTTTTCACCCCTAACGGACTAAAGCCCGACCCCTTGAAGGCCGCTGCCATCTCCGAAATGGCAGCCCCCACCGACGTGCCAGGTCTGCAACGATTCTTGGGCATGGTGAACTACCTTGGCAAGTTTATACCAAACCTCAGTGAGCTGAGTGCTCCCCTGCGGCAGCTGACAAAAAAGGATATCGCCTGGGCCTGGCTCCCATATCACCAGCAGGCCTTTGACCGCCTCAAGTCGAAACTGATTAGCACTCCGACGTTGCGGTTCTTCGACGTGGGTCGCCCCATCACCGTCACCTGTGACGCTTCCAAGTTCGGTCTGGGTGCGGCCTGCCTTCAGTCTGTCGATGGATCGCTGCATCCCGTCTCCTATGCCTCCCGCACCATGACGGACACCGAGCAGCGGTACGCTCAAATCGAGAAAGAGCTGCTCGCGGTGGTGTTCGCCTGCTCCAAGTTCAGAGACTTCCTGTTCGGCAGCAGATTTACGGTCGAAACCGACCACCAGCCACTGGTGACAATCCTGAACAAGCCGATTCACGCTGCCCCTGCCAGGCTGCAGCGTATGATGCTGCAGCTCCAGCGCTTCGACTTTGACATAATCTACAAGAAGGGCACCGAGATGCACATTGCGGACACCCTGTCGCGAGCCCCGCGTACCTCCTGCGCTCGCCACCCCTACGAAACAGAGGACTTGCTCGTACTGGGCGTTAACTTTATTCCCACCAAGCAGCTACAGGTTTTTGGCCGAGCACACCGCTGCCGATCCGGCCTTGCAGCAGCTTGCATCGGTGATTAAAGCAGGTGGCCAACAAAGCGCTCCGCCGCGCCATCTGAAGCACAGCCTTTCTTCCTGGTCCGCGACGAACTGGTGCTCCAGGATGGCGTTATCGTCAAGGGACATAAAGTTGTGGTCCCGTCCTCCCTGTTTGACTTTTACTTTTGTGCAGCCCACAGCGGACACCCTGGGGTCGATGCAACGCTTGCCCACGCTCAGTGCCAATTCTATTGGCCTGGAATGGCCAAATATATCCGAGACAGAGTTTTCTGCCTGCTCCACGTGCAACAGTCTTGCGCTGCACCAGCAGCGACAGCCCCTGCTGCAACAGCCCCGCCCCTGCTTTGGCCTGGTCCTCGCTGGCTGCCGACATATTCGAGTGGCGTGGTAACCACTACCTTGTCCTAGTCGACTCATACTCCAACTGGTTCGAAGTGGATTTGCTGACATCCCTCACGTCGGAGATGGTGATCCGCAAGCTGCGGAAACACTTCTCCACTTTTGGGACCCCGGTCAGGCTGCAGACTGACAACGGCAGGCAGTTTACAAGCCGAGAATTCAAAAGCTTTGCCGACAAGTGGAACTTCGTGCATTTCACCAGCAGCCCAGAGTACCACAGAGCAACGGCCTAGCAGAACGGGCCGTCCGCAGCGCCAAGCTTCTGATGGAACAGGCGCGACTATCCAATTCTGATTTGTATTTGGATCTCCTGAACCTCAGGAATGTTTCCAGGGATCCGGCCATGGGGTCACCTGCTCAGCGTCTGATGTCCAGAACTACCAGATCCACCGTCCCGATTGCCCAGCGCCAGCTGAAACCTCGGGTGCTGGAGCCCGCCTCCGTGCAGAGGCGAATTCAAGAGAAACATGACAGCCAGCGGCGTTCCCACGATCGGTCGTGCAGACCACTCGATCCTCTGTTGCCCGGACAGGTTGTTCGTTTGCAGACCGCCAGTGGGCACTACCGTCTGGCCACCGTGGTTGGGGTGGCCGACTCACCTCGTTCGTATCTGGTCGACTGTGAGGGTTCCATCTACCGAAGAAGCCGACAACACCTGCTTGCGGTTAATGAGCCACAGCCGCAGCCCCCTGGGCCCTATGCCCCTCCACTCTCCTATCAGCAGCCGGCTGCCGCCCCGGCTGGTGTTCCCTGCATGCCTCGGTCCCCGTCGCGGGCGCCTGGTTCCCCTCTGCGCGGGTCCCCTGTTGCCGATCGCGGTTCTCCCTCTCCTGTTTCTCCCACCCCAATGCCCTTCCCTGGTTCCCCGGCTGCCTTGCGTCCTCCTGCTTCTTCTGCTCTTTCGGGGGGAGGGGGAGACATCCGTACGCGCTCGGGCAGGATCAGTAAGCCGCCTGTTCGCTACGGCGATTTCGTTTAATTCTGCTGTTTAATTCGGTTGTCGTGACAACAATCTGTTTTTTTTATTTCTAAGGGGAAGGATGTAGATGGTTTATATGCAACCAATAATATAGTTACCTCACTCCCATTAACCCCGCCCAGTTAACATCAATCATAACGCCTTCCCCTCAGTAGAAAAATGTAGCCGGTGCTTGAAGGTGTGTGTAACACCCAGTGCTATCATTAAAAGATGTTGTACACTTAAGAGCTTGTAAAGTTTTCATTTACAAAAAACCACTTTGCCATGAACGCCAGAGCAACTGACAAAATAAGCACAAACCTTGAAGGTGTTTGCATAACAGATATTATACACACAGAGAGATGTTCACCCTTGACCTAAATCTACTGAATTCTAGGCCTGATCTGGGTAACAGTGTTCAGCAATCTGTCTAATCTTGGTGGACAAGTCCATATGTGTGTATATCCAGGTTATACAAAATGATCATAATCTTTTTCCCCTGTGTGTGATCATCAAATTTAATCTGTAATTCATATCAGCTTCGATTTGTGTTGTTTATGTCCTTTATTGTACTGTAGCAAAATAAATCTATTGTAGGATATGAGTTTGGGAATTCTTGATTATGAACTTGCTACAGAGGGAAGACAGCAAATTTAAGCCAACTCTCTGACCTCAATCAGTGCACAATCTGTACCAGGAGTCCACCTTTGGCTAAATTTGGCAGTTCATTAATCAGGCAAATATCCCCATCTGAAAAGACTTGGACTAAATCCATTAACTTTGAAATACCTCAGTCCTACACCAAGCCTTCCCCAACACTACTTTCTTGACCACAAATGCTCCATGTGTTCAGAGCTCTGGGGAGATATCGACTAAGCAGTAATACATTATTAAGATTACAAATAAATATAGTTTTGTATATTTAGAAAGAGAAAGTGAAATTTGATGATATTCGGAGCTAAATTTATTTTGGAAATCTAAATAAAATTTGAAAATAGTGTTACTAATTTAATTTTCCCTGCCAAAGAAGATAATCATGAAGATATTAATCTTTTTTCTCTCTGTTCCCTTTATCAGCATATGTGCTCCCTATATCCTGAATATTTTATTTTATTAATCGTTGAAAGATTACTTTTCCATGGATCAGTAAATCTAATGTCTGTTTTTAAACAAATTGCCTGGTGCAATAGATATATACAAATAATGTATTAGCCAAGTATGTAAGAACATACAAGGAATTTGATTTGCCATACAGTCATACCAAAGAAGTAGCAAGACACACAACTACATAAAATTAACATAAACATCCATCACAGCGCACTGTGATGGAAGGCAATAACGTATCCATACCCCATAGCACCAACACCTCTCCTATACACCTATTTTCCACCTTTAATTTCACTACACATTTTATCACACTTATTACTGTATTTTCACAAGCCTTGAACAATTAATTGTGGATCTGCTGGGGACCTTTATTGATTAGTTTTCTGCTCGCAGTGTGTTAGCTGACTGCATATATTCTGTGATTGTTTTGTTAGCATTATAAGCCAACTTGGCAGCTAAATTAAGCACTTTATCGGGATCTTGGAATAGAGGGAATTAAATTACCATTTGTCTTCAAAGCATATTGCCAAAACTTAGTGGAATTGTAAGTGTCTGCAGGTGCCGATTCTCTTGTCTGTATGGATTTTTTTCATTTCCATCCCCCATGTGATTGGAGCATTTGCCCTCATTTATATTTACGGTTGGAATGTGTTCTACATGGAAGCCAATGACATCCAGCTCTTTAACTCCATCTCGACTCTTAATGTCCTCTGTTTACTCACTGCTTGTCCCATGACCAATACATACATACAAGCAAAATATATCTCGTTCTAAACATGTTAGTGTCATAAATGATAATGAGAGACGTTTCTGACTATGTATCTGCTCCAGCAATAAGACGACCTGTTTCCATTTCCTTTACATCCCGTCTATTTTTCCTTTACACCATTAGCAACTCATAACCTAATTTGTAATCTCTAAACCTATTTACTCCAATGTCCTTTTGCCAATCTCCCATTTTTCACTCTCATCTTTCTTGGATAGTTCCTCGGGGTAGAGGATAACTAGCATCCAATTCCAGTTCCGTTGGTTCTAGGAGGCTGCTGAGGCTAATGGACTTGCAGAACCTGCCTTAGATGTCGGGCAATGTTGCTTGATGGGGAAATGGAGTTCAACTTTTTCTGAGCTCCTACGAGGTACTCAGGTTCTCATTGCAATCTTGAATGCTCTTTCATTGACTAGGAATTGCCATGTGTTCATTCAAGCACAGTATTACATTTCTTCAAGGAGGCCCTAAAGATTCAATTGTTTTCTCTGTTCACCTCAGAATCTCATGCTGTGAGGGAGCTTAGAGTATTGTCTTTTTTTTGTGTGATGTGGCCTGCCTATCGAAGATGATGAACTGTAATAAGAGGGTCAATGGCAGGGCAAAGAGAGGATTTGTGGTATTAAGGCCAGTTAGTAATGGTGGTACCTCACTAGTGTTTCATAGTGTCTGATGTAGGTAGTTCATGTCTCAGAAGATTATAGGAGGGAGAGGTCCCCACTGCCGTGCAGACTGATTTTTTACGGCAAGTTTGAGGACTTGATCTTCAGATGCTCTCTCTCCGGCTAAGGCTATACAGCCACAGTGGTGAGTTCCATTATGTTGCAAATTGACTCCCCAGAAATGGGAAGTAGGCAATGATTTCCAGCATCTCATTTGGGAACTTTATTGTTGATGGGTGGGGGATTGGAGGAACACTGTTGTGCTGTAGGGATAGTTGGTTGTGAACCTTTATTTTATGTTCAGTGTTGGCCACATTCTCTTTCACATCTCAGTGAACAATGACTTGAAGCTTAGCCTAACAGAATGTGCATACATGAACTTTGTCTTTTGTTTGTATGTCTGATGAAATAGGATGTTGGTTGTAAAAAGGTGATGCTCAAAATATTTTGTTAGGTGGAGGATTCTGTGGGTTAGCTTTCCACATTCCCTCCTTGCCAATCATGCTTTCCTTTCAGAATCAATGTTAACTTCAACTCATTAAAAATGTCACTATCCATATACAAATGTGCCCTATATTGACCATTATGCTTGCTGCACTACATTAGGTTCCAGAGCTGCAACAACTAGCTACAACATTTCAGCCTTGTTGATTTAAGTTCTACTCTTTTGGTAGTGGATTGGGTTTACTACCAATCTCTATAGACTTGTCCATTTTACAACTCTTGTTTATGTTATTCTGTGCTTTTCCATTTTTGGATTTTGAAGCCCCATCTTAATTTCTGCAGCATATGCCTTCAGCTGCCAACACCCTTAAAGCTGGAAATGCTTCCTAAAACTCATTGCTTCTTATCTCTCTTTCTTCCCTGGAGATGATCCTGAAAAGCTATCTTTTTTTTCACGAATTTAGCCATCAATCCTCATGAGGTTCAAACCACAGGGTGGCGCCAGCAATGGCTGCCTCATCAACAGTCTGTCTGTCCCTTCCTGCCTTGTGTTTTAATATATGTGTTAAATGTATCATCATGTTTTTAGTGTTCTTTAGCTTGTTTTATGTGGGGGGGAGTGGGGGAAACTTTTTATAATCTCTTACCTCGACGAAGAAGCAATTTATTTCTGTATCGTATCTCTGTCCGCACTGCGGCCTAACATCGAGGAGTTAGCAGCCTTTGCTAGAGCGACTTTTGAGTGCTCCACCACGGGTGCCTGCGGACCTACCGTCGTGGAGCTCGCGATCCCTTTGCCAGGGATCGACCTCGGTGCTCCAACCATGGGTGCTTGCAGACTTAACATCATGGAGCTCACGGTCTCTGGTCAGAGACCGACTTTGGGACTCCAAGCTGCAGGAGCCTCGACCCTCCCGACACGGGGGAATCAATTGCCCCGATGCAGGAGCTTCGACTGCCGGCCGCAGGAGCTTCGATCGCCCCGATGGATGGTTTGACTGTCTCGACCACGGAGATGAAAAAGATTGAACTTTTTTGCTTTCCATCACAGTAAGGGATGTGGGGAATCCGGGAATCTGCTGTGGTGGATGTTTATGTTAAATTTTATGTGGTTTGGTGTCATTACTTTTTTTTTCTTATGGCTGTATGGTAATTTGCATATCACTGTACCATAATTGGTACATGTGACAATAAAAGACCTTTGAAACCTTTGAAATTATAATTTGATAATTAATAGTAAGATTAAATGAGAACTTACCAGTTCGAAGTTTGATCCTTATTTTATGAGGAGTGACGTTGAGGGATTACGTGAAGAAGCCCCGCCAGGCGCATGCGCGTCATACTTCAAAGCAGCGGCTTGAAAACACAGAAAACAAATAGCCGAAGTAACATAGTAAGGCTCGTAGAAGACTAGAGCTACCAGATGATCTCTTAGATTATGAGGGTGGGAGCGGAGGGCACGTAATCCCTCAACGTCACTCCTCATAAAATAAGGATCAAACTTCAAACGGGTAAGTTCTCGTCTAATCTTACTATTTTACTTCGGAGTCACGTGAGTGACTACGTGAAGATTTCAAAGCTCTGTATTTTCATGCCGTAGATGCACACCATACGACAATCTGCTTCGGTTGACACAGTAGGGAATAAATAATATATTGAACATTGCTTCGAATTATTCAATAATTATTGTTAACATTAAGAAACACAGGAATAACCCCACTGTCTCAAGGAAAATTACAAACAATGATAGAAAACAAAGCAAATGAATTAAATGTGACCCAAAACAGCATGCCCAAACCGTGGCACGGTCTGTACAGATTTGTCAGAAAATTGAGAAAAAGTTGCTTCTCTAGACCATCCTGTGGCCTCGAAGATTTGGTCTAGTGGCACGTCCTGAGCCTTTGCCGCGGAGATTGATGCCGCCCTGGTGGAGTGAAAGTTAAAGACAGGAATGTCGACTCCAGCATAATTGAGAACCTGTTTCAACCATGTAGAAATAGTTTGTGCTGACACTCTTGTATATGTCTTTTTGTGACTAATGATCAGTACTGTCTCAGAACCTCTGAGACTCCTTGTTACCTTAATATATTGGCTTAAGTTATATGGCGTAACTACATATAACATTTGGTCAACAAGATAGGCTTTAACGTCACCTTGATTCCAGCCAGACCGGGCCTGCTTTTTGATTAAATCATAAACGTAGAAGTTAATGTCATTGACAGACAATTAAGTAATTGGAGCCATTGCCGAAACACCGTGAGAACAGGAGTGATGTCCCAGATTTCTGTATAGCGAAGTTTTGGAGGATTTTTATTAAAATTCCTCATAAATCAAGATTCTAACGGATGAGACCCTATAGGATGTTGTTCTGAATATTGCACACAATAAGAGGACAACGCACTCCGAATGCTGGTAATGTCACTATAACGCAGGTGCTCATCAAAATGCAACTTAGCAAGGAACTCCAACACATCACATATGCTTGCATTATGATAAGACATATTGGATTGTTCCAATTTCTTTATGTAAACCATATAGTGTGTTTTGAGTGCTATTTTGCCAAGCTGCAGTGAGAACCACCATGGCTCTGTTCGAATTGTATGGTCAAAATCTGCAGACCAACAATTAATACGGTCATGTAAAGGGTGACTTTCTCCTGTAACCGGATGCACCAAGAATTACTGCAGCTGGGAATCATCATGAATGACTGAACCATCATTGAAACACGAAGGGGAACCATGGTTATGTTGGGCAATCTGGGACCACCAAAACACCTGTGGCGGAGACTCGCTCTATTGTGGTGAGACAGTTCAGGATGAAAAAATGGAGGAATTGCATAAAATTTTAGTGTCCCCAATGTAACAAGACTGCATCCACGGCAACTTCACCTGGATCTGGCTCCCATGAAACATATTTAGGCAACCGGTGATGTAATCTGGATGGAACAGATCAATGGCTGGCAAACCAAATCGAGTGACAATTGTGTGACAAAGTTTAGAATTCAACATCCACTCTCTATTGGCATGAAACGCACTCGACCTATGGTCGGCCACCACATTAGCTATAGGTGGTGAATAAATGGCTGAAATGCAGATATGCCTTGACATACCCCAATGCCACATGACGGTACCCAGTTGACACATGATAATGACCGTGCTCCTCCCATATGATTAATATATGCCACTGCTGTGGTGTTATCAATCTGGAGTTGAATGTGTAAATCCTTCATTGAGGAGCAATATGCCTTTACCCATAAAATGCCCCCAAGAATGCGAAAGAATTTATCCCGTGTGTGAGGCGAATCAACCCTTCGTGTTCATGCCAGCGACCCCCACAGCTAGACTCGGTGTCCGTAGCCCCCCCCCCCCCCCCCCCCCCCCCCCCCCCCCCCCCCATCTGAGAGCGCTGACATTAGTCTGGAAGATTAGTGAAGGGTCTAGTACCCACAATGTTATTGGTAGCTAGATTAACATTAACAATGCACCACTGGAATTCTGCGAGAGCTGTGGTTGGTTACCGGTTAACCCGATGAAAATGGCCTGCATTCGATTTTAGTGCTAGTTCACGTGCTCTCTGCAAATGTTGATAATGCAAAGGCCCGAATGTACTGCAGGAACCTGCTTCCCATTTACCAATGACCTTAGCTTCTTCTCAGATGGACGGATAAAGTTTTGTGGGAGGCAAGTACAGACATCAGCATCATCGACAACCTTGGCTGTTGGTAATGTTACTGTTATAGCAACGGAATTAATAAGAAACCCCCAAATACTCAATATTTTGGGTTGGCTGTAACTTGAACTTAGTTGGATGGAGCAACCCCTAATGACTCAAGCACCGATTCTTCAGCTGACTCATTATTGTTGCTGATAATTAACATATCAGCTAAATAACCCATTACAATGTGATGATGGGCTGAATAGCCCCAGCACAGGTTTTAACAATTCAATAAATAGCCTGGATGCTGAACTTAATCCAGGAGTCAATGCTTTGTATTGTCACAGCTGTGCCATCCAATTAAATTTCAAGTACCTGTGATAATGAGCATGAATTGGCAGTGAATAATACACATCTTGCAAACAAATAGTTGCCACATAACAGCCCTGTGATAGCAGGTGTTAAGCAGTAACAAATTTAAGTGATTGAGGACAAGAATTGCTCTACAACATCCATCTTTTTGAGATCTGGGGAAATATTAGAAACAATTGTGGAGGATGATTATAGGAGGCATGGAGTAAATGAGGTGCTAGAGGAGTATAAAGAATGTAAAAAGAATCTTAAGAAAGAAATTAGGAAGGCTAAAAGAAGATATGAGGTTGCTTTGGCAAGAAAGGTGAAAGTAAACCCAAAGGGTTTCTACAGCTATATTAATAGCAAAAGGATAACGAGGGATAAAATTGGACCATTAGAGAACCAGAATGGACAGCTATCTGCAGAGCCAAAAGAGATGGGGGAGATATTGAACAATTTCTTTTCTTCGGTATTCACCAAGGAGAAGGATATTGAACTCGGTGAGTTAAGGGGAAAGAGTAGAGTAGCTATGGAAACTATGAGATTCAAAGAGGAGGAAGTACTGACACTTTTGAAAAATATAAAAGTGGATAAGTCTCCAGGTCCTGACAGGATATTCCCTAGCACATTGAGGGAAGTTAGTGTAGAAATAGCAGGAGCTATGACAGAAATATTTCAAATGTCATTAGAAACGGGAATAGTGCCGGAGGATTGGCGTACTGCGCATGTTGTTCCATTGTTTAAAAAGGGTTGAAAGAATAAACCTAGCAATTATAGACCTATTAGTTTGACGTCAGTGGTGGGCAAATTAATGGAAAGGATACTTAGAGATAATATATATAAGCATCTGGATAAACAGGGTCTGATCAGGAACAGTCAACATGGATTTGTGCCTGGAAGGTCATGTTTGACAAACCTTGAATTTTTTGAAGCGGTAACTAGGGAAATTGATGAGGGTAAAGCAGTGGATGTTGTCTATATGGATTTCAGTAAGGCCTTTGACAAGGTTCCCCATGGAAGGTTGGTTAAGAAGGTTCAATCTTTGGGTGTTAATGGCGGAGTAGCAAGATGGCTTCAACAGTGGCTGAATGGGAGATGTCAGAGAGTAATGGTGGATGGCTGTTTGTCAGGTTGGAAGCCGGTGACCAGTGGGGTGCCTCAGGGATCTGTGTTGGGTCCACTGTTGTTTGTCAATGATCTGGATGATGGGGTGGAAAATTGGATAAGTAAGTATGCAGATGATACTAAGATAGGTGGTGTTGTGGATAATGAAGTAGATTTTCAAAGTCTACAGAGAGATTTGGGCCATTTGGAAAAGTGGGCTGAAAGATGGCAGATGGAGTTTAATGCTGATAAGTGTGAAGTGCTACATCTTGGCAGGACAAATCAAAATAGGACGTACATGGTAAATGGTAGGGAATTGAGGAATGCTGTGGAACAGAGGGATCTAGGAATAACTGTGCATAGTTCCCTGAAGGTGGAATCGCATGTAGATAGGGTGGTAAAGAAAGCCTTTGGTGTGCTGGCCTTTATAAATCAGAGCATTGAATATAGGAGTAGGGAAGTAATGTTAAAATTGTACAAGGCATTGGTAAGACCAATTCTGGAGTATGGTGTACAATTTTGGTCGCCTAGTTATAGGAAGGATGTCAACAAAATAGAGAGAGTACAGAGGAGATTTACTAGAATGTTGCCAGGGTTCCAGCAACTATGTTACAGAGAAAGGTTGAACAAGTTAGGTCTTTATTCTTTGGAGCGCAGAAGGTTAAGGGGGGACTTGATTGAGGTCTTTAAAATGATGAAAGGGATAGACAGAGTTGACGTGGATACGTTTTTCCCATTGAGGGTAGGGAAGTTTCAAACAAGAGGGCATGACATGAGAATTAAGGGACAGAGGTTTCGGGGTAACGTGAGGGGGAACTTCTTTACTCAGAGGGTGGTGGCTGTGTGGAATCAGCTTCCAGCAGAAGTGGTGGAGGCAGGATCGATTTTAACATTTAAGAGTAAAGTGGATAGGTATATGGACATGAAGGGAATGGAGGGGTATGGTCTGAGTGCAGGTAGATGGGACTAGGGGAAAACAAATGGTCGGCACGGACTGGAAGGGCCGAGAGGGCCTGTTTCCGTGCTGTAATTGTTATATGGTTATATGGTTATATGGTTATATGATTAATGGCTTTATCAATGACCAATATCTATATGTTCAGGCTCTGGAGCAGAAAACACCCACATTTTATTAGTCTTGTGCTGTTGAGGTGGATCTATCCCTGAGATAAACTCAATGGGAGACTTGAGACAGTATTTAGTATAAACATATCATACATTATACAGTGTCATTCATTAGAAAACATTTGTAATCAACCTCCAATAGGAGATTGGCCACCAGAACTTTATTGATAAGAAAAGTCCCTGTACCTCTACAGTTGACCTGTAAAGCTATTGTCTGCTCATATTGGGATTGTAGCCGGTCTGTCTCGGTGGGTACCCTCGTTGCCCCTGCTGAACTCAGCCCCTGGATCTGACTTTAAGTATTAACCCAGGGTTGCGAATAGGTGGCCTCGAAATGCTTGACTACATTAAGCCAATTGCTTTGGCCTCATCATGAATTTCACGAATTTTCATGAGAGGGTCCGTTCCAAACCATATTTCAGGCGTTTGTACAGTAGTCGCCCTACAAAGAGTAGCAAATTTTTGGTTTAGTGTTGGCCTGATGGCGATATTCCCTGATGCAATTTCCTGAAAAATGCATAAAATACCCAACATATCTGTTGTGAGTTTGAGGAATGATTGTCCCTTGGACCATAGTGCCAAATGCAGTAATTGCTGCAGCCACCAGTTGGAGGACGTGTTAGCACTGAACCTCCTGTCCCATCAAAGAAGGACTCATGGGTGCCCAGAACCTGGGACAACATAGGCACTTTCAGTAATGCACATTAAACAGGTGTCTCATATTTGTTTGCAGTCACTTGCATCATATCTTGCTGGAACTGGTGAGATACTACATAATTGATACTGCTGGGAAGGGATTGTTCCATTGACTCACCAGTCCCCTCCGGAATAGCAACTCAGTGCCGTTTCCGAGACACCCGGAGCGTGGCTCTTGTGCTCGCTGGTGTTTGCACATAAGCAGGGACACCAGCATCAGGGTCAGCTGCAATCTGCCCGCTTCTCCCATCATATAGTACGGAGGCATCCTCCAGTCCTAAACAAGGCGCTGGAAGGAACCCCAATAAATGGACCCTCCATTGTTGGTCTTGGTATGGCCCTCTTGGACATTACTGGCCCTTGGACCCTTATGTAATGAAGGTTGAAGCATAAGCTGCATGTTCCCAACCTCCACCACAGTCTTGTATGATCAGGGGAAGAGTCACTATTGTTGTCAGAGACCCAGGTCTGTGACTTTATATTTGCCTTTTCATGGCTAGGAGCAGCCTCGGTCTGCTTAGTACCCTTGGAAATAAGTAGATGGTCCAGGCTCATTCTGAATCAAAATTCCAGTTGGCCTGCCTTTTGTGAATGGAGCTAGTGTGGAAAATTAGCGCGCTATTTGAACTGCTGCCGGTAAAACGGCACACGGTATCGTAACCGGCGTTGCCGCGCTTATCTCCCGACCCGATCAATTTGGTAAATCCCTGGACACACGCTAAGACGGATCTTCAGAAATAACAGCTCCAACTGCCCACTCCTACTGACTGCTCGAGCCAGCTTTATGGAGTGGAAATACTTCTAAGTAAAGTTTTTAAAACACTTACCTTAGAAGTTCCTACTTACCCGCTGGTGGAGCTGTGACCTCTAGCCCGTTCAGTGCGACATGCTCGGACGTAATGACGCGCATGCACCTGGCGGGCCTTCTTCACGTAGTCACTCACGTGACTCCAAACTAAAATTGCTCCTGTAATATGCCTTTGGTTTTTTTTGTTGCTATTTAAATACAGGCTATATTTGATCCATGACATGATGTTTTTGTTAATAGTGGAACTGTGCATTTTTTTTGCCAATCCTTAATTGTCCTTAAAACTTTGGTGAAGTGCTTTCTTGAACTATTCCAGACCTTGTAATGAATATTTCACAGATGCTTTTGCACAGAAAGCAGTAGGATTATGTCCCAGTGAAGATGAAGGAATTATGATGTATTTCCAAGTCTAGTCAGTCCATGTCATGGAAATGAACTCACAGGCAGTAGAATTTCCATAACTGTTTCTTTCGCCTCTCTCTGTGTTAAAAGTCTCCACGTTAAAGAATCTTTGTGTATTGTTGCAGATATTGCCTGGAAGGAATGTATTTTTGTATTTTAGGTGAAGTGAGTGAATGTTTATAGAATAGTAGACTGGGTGGCAGTCAGGTGAGTTATTTTGATTTGGTTTGTGACAAAAGATTTAACTCTTTTTGGAGCTGCATTCATACTAGTAAGTGGAAATAATTCCATTATACTCCTGTTATAGGCCATATGGATGGTGGAAAGGTATTGGAGAGTCGGAAGAAAAGTCATTATTCACTTCAGGATACCAATTCTCAGTTTCACCCTTACAGCCTCAGCATTAATGTAAATTGTCAAGTTTCTAATATATGATTACATCCAAAATGTTGATGCAAGGATCTCCATGATGGTGGTGGAGCCATTGAGTTGTACAACACAGAAACAGGTTCTTCAGCCAAGCTCGTCATCCATTTATACTAACTCCATTTGACAGCATTAGGTCTGTACTCTTCTATGCCATGCCTATCTAAATGCCTGTCTAAATCTCTCTCATGTATAGTCAATGTATCTCAAGAGTCAAGAGAGACATTCCAGTTTAATTGTCATTTGTGCTGAAATGGAACAATGAAATTCTTAGTTGCAACAGCATAACAGGTCTGTAAACACAGTATTCCATTGATAACATCATAAACAAACAAAACAAAATCAATCAATAAAAAAAGAATATTAGCTCAAAACAAAACAAAAGCCCAACATACCTAGAGTAACCAATGCAGTTTGTAGTTCATAGTTTAGTTGGTGTTTGTAGTGTGCAATAGCCTGATGGTTGTTGGGAAGAAGCTGTTCCTGACCTGCAGGTCCTCGGGCAGTTGCTGATATCAACCATACATATATAAATAACTTTCTCGCAAGAGTTGCTGCATCAATCCCTGCAGTATTCAACAGGTCACAGACTTCTGGTAAAGTCAATTTACAAAATGGCATTTTACTATGTTTCATTAAATCCTTTATTTCTGGGTAAGAAAGACAAACATAAAAGGCATAAATGACAACCAAGTTAATACAAATTATTATAGCATTTGGAAAGATTTGCATCATTATTATTTATTATTAAACTTTTATTTCAGACTCAAGGTCCAGACAAGAGACGACATTACATAAAATACATTGCATATAAAAACACCATAAAATACATATAACAGCTTGGTATATCCTTATTAAACTATAAAAGTCTGATCTTGGATGTGTGTGTGTATTTATTTATTTGTTTGTGTGTTTTCACAACTTCTCGAAAAAATGACGCGCAAATGGGAATTGTTTTACATATTCCGGTAGAGATTTACCCCCTGGAATCCGAAATCGGCTTATCTGAAAATGTTGTGCTTTATTTATTTATTTATTTTTTACATTTTATTTTATTAACTTATACAGTGGTGTGGTACCTATGTACCTAATACATACATACACATTACCATTCTTGTACAACTTCTTATTTTTAATTTAATAATAAAAGAGCAGTGAAAGAAAAAGGGAAATAAAGGGTGTCGAGATAGATAGACAAGCGAGTAGAAACATAGCGAAAGAGACAGAGAGCAGAGATAAGAAGCTAAGGAGATTGAAAGAAAAAGAGAAAGTAGAAAGAAAAGAAATTAGGAGAGATGTACGTATTTAGTATCTTTACCCATCTGTCACCCATTTCTGAACCATTTAGAAACATAGAAACATAGAAATTAGGTGCAGGAGTAGGCCATTCAGCCCTTCGAGCCTGCACCGCCATTCAATATGATCATGGCTGATCATCCAACTCAGTATCCCGTACCTGCCTTCGCTCCATACCCTCTGATCCCCTTAGCCACAAGGGCCACATCCAATTTAATTTCGAAGGTTACGTTATGTTGCAACATATGCTTGTAAGAAGTCGATAAAAGGAGACCAAATCTTTAAGAATTGCTTAGTAAGAGGAATCTACTTTGATTAGTAGGATGAATCTCATTCATTTTGAACGTTGGCGCGGTTGCGTTTTTCCAGAATTTGAGTACAAGTTTTTTTTGCTGTTATTAAACACCACTAGTCACTGCCTGCCATCCTGAAAAGGACCCGTTCACTCCTACTCTTTGCTTCCTGTCTGCCAGCCAGTTCGCTATCCACATCAATACTGAACCACCAATACCGTGTGCTTTAAGTTTGTATACTAGTCTCTTGTGTGGGACCTTGACGAAAGACTTCTGAAAGTCCAGATATAACACATCCACTGCTTCTCCCTTATCCACTCTACTAGTTACATCCTCAAAAAATTCAATAAGATTCGTCAGACATGATTTACCTTTCGTAAATCCATGCTGACTTTGTCCAATGATTTCACCACTTTCCAAATGTGCTGCTATCCCATCTTTAATAACTGACTAGCAGTTTCCCCACAACCGATGTTAGACTAACTGGTCTGTAATTCCCCGTTTTCTCTCTCTCTCCCTTTTTAAAAAGTGGGGTTACATTAGCTACACTCCAATCCTCAGGAACTACTCCAGAATCTAAAGAGTTTTGAAAAATTATCACTAAGGCATCCACTATTTCTGGGGCTACTTCCTTAAGTACTGTGGGATGCAGCCTATTTGGCCCTGGGGATTTATTGGCTAATCCATTCAATTTACCTAACACCACTTTCCAGCTAACCTGGATTTCACTCAGTTCCTCCATCTCATTTGACCCCCGGTCCCCTGCTATTTCCGGCAACTTATTTATGTCTTCCTTAGTGAAGACAGAACCAAAGTAGTTATTCAATTGGTCTGCCATGTCCTTGTTCCCCATTATCAATTCAATTCACCTGTTTCTGACTGCAAGGGACCTACATTTGTTTTAACTAATCTTTTTCACTTCACATATCGATAAAAAACTTTTGCAGTCAGTTTTTATGCCAGTTTTCTTTCATAATCCATTTTCCCTTTCCTAATTAAGCCCTTTGTCCTCCTCTGTTGGACTCTGAATTTCTCCCAGTCCTCTGGTAGACTGCTTTCACTGGCTAATTTGTACGCTTCATCTTTTGCTTTGATACTATCCCTGGTTTCACTTGTTATCCACTTTTGCCATACTGGGATGAACAATTGTTGTAGTTCATCCATACAGTTTTTAAATGCCTTCCATTGCATATCCACCGTCAACCCTTCAAGAATCAATTGCCAATCTATCTCAGCCAATTCACGTCATACCCTCAAAGTTACCTTTCTTTAAGTTCAGGACCCATGTTTCTGAATTACCTTTGAGATACCACACTATTATCAACAAGAGACTTTCCGGCCTTAACATTGTAGATGTACAGAGGGATCATGATGTCCAAGTCCAGAGTTCCCTAAAATTAGGATCACAAGTAGACATAGTCATAAATAAGGCCTTCATCAGTCAGGGGATTGAGTATAAGAGTCAGGAAGTTGTGCTGCAACTTTATAAAGCTTCATTTGGCAGAATTTAAAGTATTGTGAGCAGTTCTGGGAGCCCCGTTACAGGAGGAATGTGGAGGTTTTGGAGAGGTTTACCAGAATGCTCACTGGATTAGACAGCCTAGCTATGAGAGGTTGGAAAAAACTTAGATTGTTTTATCTGGCGCATCAGAGGCTGGTGGGAAGTTTATAAAATGATGAGAGTCAAAGATAGAATCATTTTCCCCTCAAGGTCAAATACTGGAAGACATAGCTTTAAAGAAGCGTCTTGACCCGACATCATCTATTCAATAAACAATAGGTGCAGGAGTAGGCCATTTGGCCCTTCAAGCCAGCACCGCCATTCAATGTGATCATGGCTGATCATCCACAATCCTTCTCTCCAGTGATGCTGCTTGTCCCGCTGAGTTACTCCAGCTTTTTGTGTCTATCTAGCATTTAAAGAAGATGTGTGGGGCATGTTTTTAAGATAGAGATTTGCAAGTGCCTGGAACACACTGCCGTGGGTGGTATTGGGTGCAGATAAAGGTGTGGCGTTAAATAGGCTTTTCGATAAACACACAAATATGCAGGGAATTGAGCGGTGGATAATTTGCAGGAAAAAGGGATTCATTTAATTTGTCATCATGTTCAGCTGAGATTGTGGGCCGAAGTCCCTGTGCTGTACTGATCTATGTTTTAAGAACTGACGAACACCTATTTTGAAAATTAAAATAGAACATGAAATAGAATATGAAAATAGAATAGAACCGGTTTGAAGTATTTTTGGTCAAATCCTGATGGAAATACCCTTTTTTTCGACTTGAACTGCTCTCACCCGCCAACGCAATGCTATCCGAAACGAATGGTTTTTAAAATAATGCAAATTGGTAGAAAGGGCACAAAGGGGGGGGGGGGGAGGTTTAGGCCTTTTTAACCAGTGCCCTGAAGACCGAGCTGACGGCGAGGAGACAGATGCTCTCGAATTTAAATGGGAACAAGCGCGTTTTTATATGTGTTCGTCCTGGTGATCCATCTAGACGTGAGGTTGACGTAGTCAGCAGCAGGAACACTGACGTGTGGTCGGTGTGTGTATTTATTAAAGCTCTGGAGTGGACGTCAGGTCCGGGGCGCCAGTGAGAGAGTGCAGCTTCGCAGCGGAGGGAGGTTGCAAGCGCTTTAGCGCAATGACAAGCGTGCAAAGGCCGCCCAGGAGCTGAACAGAACCGAGCTGAGCTGCTGAACACATCTTCTCTCACCTCCTGCCAAGGAGGCACAGCTCCGGGCCCAGGCTGAACGGATTTAAAAAAAAAAAAAAAAAACGATATATTTCCTGGCCAAAACGAAATCTTAGTGATATTTTTTAATGCATTTCGCAAGATCCGGAGAGAACACGCAGCAGACCTTGGCAGAGCCGCAAAAAAAAGAGGGAGGAGAGAGAGAAAGGATTGTGATTTTTTTTTTGCCATTGTGTTGCAGCCGGTAGCTGCCAAAGGAGCGGTCATTTTACCGACCGCGAATTGACACCGGAGGTCTTAGTTTTTTAAAAGAAACCACAAAACTGATATTCGTAATCCTCCGCGCCTATTACTGGGATTCTAAAAATGACTTCGTTCTGACGAGCTGCACCAAACAGCATTCGGATTGTACTTCGCGTCGATTGCTTTAGAAGGCTTAGGGGAAGATACGGACAGATAAACCGGTCGTTACTGCAACTCGGCTCGCCAAGAGATGGCCACCCTACTTCGGAAAATCGGTCTAATCCGCCTCCACGACCGAGACACGGACGGGGCAAAGCACCAGGGCTCTCGCAAGGCCAGCAAGAAGAACGGCGGTAAGCAATGCAACGCCTCGAGTAACGAGGGTATCCTGCTGCAATCCGACCACCACCACCACCACTACCACAGCAGCAGCAGCAGCAGCCACCACCAGCAGCTCCCGCACAGCCACAAGAGGTGCGAGCAGCCCTCCTCCAAGGACGCAAGCAAGGACAAGCAACAGCCGCAGCAGCAGACCGGCAACAAGGTGCCCCCGGGCGGCAGCAGCAGCGGCTCCGTCCCCGGGCAACCTCCCAACAAGCAGCATTGCGCTCAGGTCCGCAGCCGCAGGCTCATGAAGGAGCTGCAGGACATCCGCAAGTTAACCGACCACTTCATCAGCGTGGACCTGGTGGAGGACAACCTCTTCGAGTGGAACGTCAAGCTGCTGCAGGTGGACAAGGACTCTGCGCTGTGGCAGGACATGAAGGAGACTAACACCGAGAGCATCCTGCTGAACCTCAACTTCCCCGACAACTTCCCCTTCTCGCCACCCTTCATGCGGGTGCTGAGCCCCCGGCTGGAGAACGGCTACGTGCTGGACGGAGGGGCCATCTGCATGGAGCTGCTGACCCCGCGAGGCTGGTCCAGCGCTTACACCGTGGAAGCGGTCATGAGGCAGTTCGCGGCCAGTCTGGTCAAGGGGCAGGTAAGGTCCGACACCATATCAACATCTCGCCACCTCCGCCGCAAGCCACCGCCAGCATAATTAACCATGCCGACTGTTGGCTCCTGTTGCATTTTCCCATTAATATATTACACTGTCATCAACCCCAGACTTTCAGGCGTCAACGGTTAATATCTCAAAAGCAACATTCGTCTGCTGCCGTAAATCTGTAATTAAACATTGGAAATAATTAGTCAGGCAGCATCGGTGGATGGAGTCCACATCTGTAACGTCTCCGGTTGATAACCTCATACCCCGTTATGATTATTTCGGGTGCCTACTCGCACGACATTCTCTGCTCAGCGATGTTAAAAAATATAATAGTTTTATTGGGAAGCAGAAAATATTTATTTCTGTGATTCTCGTTCCCTGGGTTTTAATACTGAACATTTTCTGGACTGAACTATGTCCCCAATGGAAAATATCTATTGAAGTCAGCTTAGCTAATGCAGAACTTATCATTTGACTGCAATTGGAAAGTAAATGCATTATTTTCTCATGCAAATTCCCTAATTTGTAAACACATCAAAATTTTAAAATAAAATCATCCACCTGATTAACTAATTAGAAATTTTAACAAAAAATCAGTGAGTTCTGGCTGAAAATTTGTTTTTTTCTATAGGTGTCAACAACATTTTTGCAGTGTAGCTCTGGGATATTTCAAACTGCAAATATTCCTAGTCAACTGATGAGTTAAAGTAGAAATGACTTTTTTTCACTACAAATCCACCAAATTCAATAAAATATAATAGACTGCCAAATGTAGCAAGAATTGATGCCAATAGTCCACCTCATTAAGTTATGGAAGGAACAATAGCTGTTCACATTCACTTTGCCAAGTCAGCAGTAGTCTGGTTAGACATCATCTTGAGTGCTTTGAGACATTGGTCGCTGCCCCCAGTTATTAGCTTTTCAAATTAACGAGATAGTGAACTACAGGCAATTTGATGTGGAGATACCTTTTGATACCAGTTTAGAAAACTCATTAGCTACACTTTGAGTACAAAAATAAGCATTACTTTGCCAGTACAACAATGGGATTTTTGAAGCTCCGGGCCTCATAATTATGTTTACCTTAAACCACATGGATAATAGAGTGCACAGTGATGCATCTAGATCACATCTAAGTATGTGTCTGGGTGCAAGTAGAATTATTTTCTTGCAGGTTGAGCATAGAATCAAATACTGGTTGGATGTTCCAATTCTGTTTCATTTATTGCATATCTTATATTTCTTCTCATTGATGAAGACAGAAAATGTTTTAATAAGACAGCAATTAAATAAGTGTTGGGTGTATATTAGGTCAAAGGATAAAGTTTCCTAATATTACCGTTTACCCATTTTTAGAAAATTAATGGCTTTGATCTTTTTTTCTAAAGACAAATTGTATTGCTGCAGTTATTTTTAGCAATTTTGTTTCAATTCAATTGCTTGTGCTGTTAGCTATGAGCAACTGATAAATTGGGCTTATAGGACTAGATATTACAATCCCTACTATAATTGTCATCTTCTTACTATCTTGAGTGGTGGATGGGGTAAAAACTTAATTGGGGTCATCAGGTGGACACCTCCTTCCTTGGTGTTTCGTTGATAGGCCCACGACACCTCCATGGGCTCAACAGCAACGCCTGGCGTCCCAGGTGCGCTCCCCTCCGTTTTACCCTCTTGCTGGTCATTGTGCAGCCCAGTTGGAGTCCCTCCTAATACTACTTCTAAATTAAATCCTTTCTCAGCTAGAATCTCAATGTTAAGAGACAGAATGGATTTTGTTGAACAATATTTGTTTAATTCTAACCTACTGCATCTACTTTACAATTACTCACAACTGGAGATGCAATTATTCCTGTGCCAAATGATTCTGTTGGGCATTTCAGTTTGGTGATTATACAACATAAACTGTTGATTTTAATTTATTCATATTAAAGCAAAATTGTGATTCCTGCTTTTTTTTAACAACAAATTATCTTTAATTAAAACTGGAGATATTTGCTGAATTATTAACAATGGTTATATTCTGCCATAGAGCTTTTTCTGGGCAAACCTTTGTTTATTTACTTATCTGTTTACTACACATTTTCTCCTGCATCTTCATCCTTTGTGATTTAATCTGTCTATCCATCCTATCAGGAGTCTTCCCTTTTCTTCCTTAGTCCTCCCTGCCTTTCTCTGTCTCTACTTGTAACCAGTTACATCTTTATGTTTCCATTCCCAATGGTAGGTATCAACCTGAATCCTTAACTCTGTTTCTCTCTCCACAGATCCTGATTGATCTGCTGAGTACTTTCAACATTTTGTGTTTTGGTTTCAGTCTCTATACAATTAGTGAAATATCCACAATCATGCATGGATTAAAATCAACATCCACCCCACCCTGCTCAACCCCTTTTCACTCTGAATGTGTTCATACGCAAATGCATTAATGAAATTCAACGCCAACTGAAATGTCAATAGTTCCCTCTCTAATTGTTTGCCAGGTTCATTAATTTCAGTGCTTTGGCACAGTTTCATTCTAATCTGGTAGAGGCAACATTGGGCTAATATTACCCCAATCGGGAAGTAGTTATGTTCTAGAAAATGGAATATTATATTTAAAAACTGCTGAGTACCTTGTTTACGTTCATCTTCCCTCCACCCTCCCCCCCCCCCCCCCCTCGTTGTAGAATTTCTTGTTTCCTTTAGCCAGCAGGGCGCTTCTCTCAGCAGAGCGGTGCCAATGATTGCTGTCACTTGATTGATATGGTGCAGAAGGCATTTATTATGTGATGGATGGGCATCATTGATGATATTTAATTCTGCAGCAATTTGAAGCACTTTTTGGGGGTTTAAGGTGTGTTCCATCTCGCAGCCTGAAACAAAAAGCTGACTATAAAACTAATGCCATTCATATGCCTCCCTTTACATAGAATTGTTGTTGGCTTGGCTCAGTAACTTTAGATTCAGGAATTTATGGTATCAGGATATTTTCTAGGAGTTCTGAGTACAAAAAAAAACAATCAACAACATTTAATTACATTATAATTTCGGGCTGTTTCACAGATAGATTGTCAAACAGAAGGTGACACGAGTTTACACCAGGAGATATTAGAATAACTGACCAAAGGCTCGATTAATGAATTGGGTTTTAAGGAACATTATAAGGAGGGAAAAGAGCTGGGGAGACAGAGGGAAAGGGTGACCACCGAAGATGGAGTGATAAAAATAATGATAGTGCTAATGCTGTGTTGTATTGTTGAAGATATGTTTGGTAAACAGAAGCCTTGCCTGGCAACTTATTTGCCATTGTTGTTGAGATAAAGTTGATCATGGGAAAATACTGGCCAGGTCTTGCAAAGCTATGCATTATTAGGATTAGGTTTTGATGGATGGATGAGAGAAACTGAGTTATTCTGTCAAAACCCCCGTGATACCCCAAAATTTTATAATTTATTCTGAATACACTGTACACATGTTTGGATTGATAAAACAATGGAAGTGAATTTAGACACAGGTCGATAATCTACCAATTAATAATTGAATGATTACTTTGACTATACAACCAAAGACAAAGTAAAAATGATCAATAAAGCAAATGCAATGTAGCATTTATTTCAAGAGGCTAAAATACAAAAAGAGGGATGTAATGCTGAGGCCGCTCTATGAGGCACTCGTCAGGCTACATTTGGAGTATTGTGAGCAATTTTGGGCACCACATCTGAGGAAGGATATGTTGGCTCTGGAGAGGATCCAGACGAAGTTTACAAGAATGATCCCAGGAATGAGTGGGTTAACATATGATGAGTGTTTGATGGCACTGGGCCTGTACTCGCTGGAGTTTAGACGAATGAGAAGGGACCTCATTGAAACTTATCAAATAGTGAACGGCTTGGATTGAGTGGATGTGGAGAGGATGTTTTTCACTAGTGGGAGAGTTTAGGACTAGAGGTCATAGCCTCAGAATTAAAGGACGCTCCTTTAGGAAAGAGATGAGGATGAATTTCTTTAGTCAGAATGTGGTGAATCTGTGGAATTCTTTGCCACAGAAGGCTGTGGAGGTCGTCAATGGATATTTTAAGGCCGAGATAGATACATTCTTGATTAGTACAGGTGTCAGGGGTTATGGGGAGAAGGCAGGAGAATGGGGTTAGGAGGGTGAGTTAAAACAGCCATGATTGAATGACGGAGTAGACTTGATAGGCCGGATGGCCTAATTCTGCTCCTATCATTTATGACCTTAAGATTCTAATATGCGTGTGATCATCAATGATTGGTTGAGGATATGTTGCCTCATCCTCCAGTCCCACCTCTTCTGACCATTCAAGATTTCAAGTGATGGGAGTAGAAATGCATTGGGGAGCCCAACGCAAATATATAATGGTCTGACCTGCAATAACCACTAGGATCAGGGCCATGGGATTGGTGATTCTCAACAAGTCCATCACCAATATCTTTGCAAGAAACTGATCAGATTGGAATATTCAACCCCAAATCTTCTCACAAAATAGGTCCCTCTCAAAGTTTTTGATCCTATTCAGATGCGCCCATCCTACTTAACCTAACATGCAGATCATTTTCTCATTAATAGATTTGCAAGTGATTATTGCTTTGCATGAGTAGTCATGGTCATGAATATACCAACAGGACCATAACAATTTATTATTTTTCCAGTTTAAAGGATTTTTTTATCCTATTTTATGATTTTTTGTTTTAACTGAGTGCCATTTTGTTTCCAGTGGATAAAGCAGCAACAGCTCCTGATCGTGACTTTATCCCACGAGGGCTGTCTTGTTGTGCCACTGTCTGCTTTTTTGATAATGTTCAAAGAAGAAGATTTTTCTCTTGGTACCTTTCTCAGCATCTTGGCTTAAATCAAAACCACCAAGTGTAGATTGACTAGCTAATTAACATTTTACTGTGTAGTACACATATAGTATTTATGTGGTATATCTGATCTGTTATCGGGAAGCATGCAAAATAAAGCTTTTCATTGAACCTTTTAACACAAGACAGTAATAAACACGAACCTAAATCGAGCTGCCAAATTTGCCCTCAACAAAAATGGTAATGCAGATATATTCATTTAATTCATTTGATTCGAAAGCTGTGACTTTTTTTGATTCGAAAGCTGTGGCTTTTTTTGATTCGAAAGCTGTGATTTTTTGATTTTTTTATTTTATTTTTATTTTTTTGTCCATTGAGGAAATGACAGGTAAGTTGGTGCAGTGTGTTTCCTGCAAGATGTGGGAAGTCAGGGACACTGCTGACACTTCTGGAAACCACTCCTGCGAAAATTGTGTCCAGGTGCAGCTCCTCAACGAACGTATTGGGGAACTGGAGAAGCAGCTGGATGAGCTTGGGGGCCAACTGGGAAAACGAGAGTTTCCTGGACAGGACGTACAGTGAGGTTGTCACACTAAGGATACAGGAAGAGTGAAGGTTGGTGACGGAGAGTAAGAGGAGTAAACATGGAGTATGGAGTCTCTGGTGGCTACCTACTGAAAACCGATATACCCTTTTGCAGGGGCGTGCAAAATGTTTTTGAAACTGGGGGGGCTGAGTAATCGCTGATCACCGGCCTTGAGTGTGGGGGGGGAAACCCCCCTCCCACGGTAGGGACTTTTTGAAAACTTATGTATTAAGTGTGATTATTATTTTTGTTATTGCTCGACCCCCCAAAAACTGGAGGTAATAATAAAGGCCATCCCCCACCTCTCCCCCACCATTCAATATGATCATGGCTGATCATTTAAAATCAGTACCCCTTTCCTGTTTTTTCCCCAATTCCCTTGATTTTGCTAACCCCAAAAGCTAAATGTAATTCTCTCTTGAAAACATCCAGTGAATTGGCCTCCACTGCCTTCTGTGGCAGAGAATTCCACAGTCACAACTCTCTGGGTGAAGAAAGTTTGTCCCTGTCTCAGTCCTAAATTACCTACCCCTTGTTCTTAAACTGTGACCCCTGGTTCTGTACTCCCTCAACATCGGGAACATTTTTCCTACAGCTACAGTAAGAGTGAAAGTCTAGCAGGCAAGCAGGATGCTTTCTCCAACCACCCCCATTTGAAGGCCACTTAACTTCCACTGCATCTACCCAGTGCTTGGTACCTACTTCCAGTGGCCACTGGTTGTCCTCCAGGATGCACCGAGCTGCAGCCTGGTCCATGCCGATCACCAGGACGAATTCGGCGCAGACACTCTTGTGGCAGTGGCGCAACACTTCCTCCTCGCCTTCGACCCGAGGCCCGGCCACCTCCGACGGCCCGGGACTTTTGCACTGAGGCTGCTCCATGGCCGGAGCTGCAGCGAGCGGCCCGCCAGCCCCACAAAAACTCGCCAGCCCCCGTTCCCTGTCCGCATCTGCCCAGCCACTGCTTCTGCTTCATTCATCCCTCCCTCCGCCCCGGCTCTCCAACACCCACGACCAGGTTGCTCAGAGCACAGTAGCGTCTCGTCCAAAGCCGGAGACACTGAAACATGTGTAGCCAAAAAAGTGGGGGGGCTGCAGCCCCCCAGGTTCCGTGGCCCATGTCTTGGAAGTGGATGACATGACAGGATTGAATGGTAGCCAGGGCTGTGATTCCAACCTTGGTGCTGAGGCTCAGCTGGGAAGAGTGACGTCAGGAAGAGCCATATTGATAGGAGACTCCATCGTCAGAGGTGCGGGCAGGAGATTCTGCGGCGGCAGGTGAGACTCCAGGATGGTGTTTTGCCTCCCTGGTGCCAGGGTCCAGGACGTCTCGGAGCGGCTGCACGGCATCCTCAAGAGTGAGGGGGATCAGTCGGAGGTTGTTGTGCATGTTGGCACGAATGATATAGGTCGGAAGAGGGAGGTTCTGCAACAGGAATTTATGGATTTGGGCAGAAAACTGAAAAGCAGGGTAGTGATCTCAGGATTTCTTTAAGTACCTCGTGCTAGTGAAAAGAAGAATAGGAAGATGGAGGATATGAATGTTTGGCTGAGGGGTTGGTGCAGGGATTTGGATTTCTGGATCATTGGGATCTCTTCCGGGGCAGGGGTAACTTGTATAAAAGGGATGGTTTGGACCTAAACTGGAGGGAGACCAACATCCTAGCAGGAAGGTTTGCTAATACTGCTACACGGGAGGGTTTAAACTAGATTTGCAGGGGAGTTTGGATCTCGTGCAGGGCAGAGGCACAGGAGAGGCTTGAAGTTGGTATGGAGGATGGTGAGGGAAAGGTTAATGGACAGAATAGGCAAAAAGCCGGAGAACGAGGAAGGAGGGTTGGTTTAGACTGCATATATTTTAATGCAAGGGGCTTGACAGGTAAGGCAGATGAGCATAGGGCGTGGATAGATACGAGCGACTGGGACATTGTAGCCATGACTGAAACCTGGTTAAGGGACGGGCAGGACTGGCAGCTCAATGTTCCGGGCTACAGGAGAGACGGGTGAGGAAAAAGGGGGAGGGGGGGGGGGGGGGGGCGGATTGCATTGTTGGTTAAGGAGGATGTCACGGCTGTGTTCAGAGGTGACATTACGGACGGATCGTCTAGTGAGGCCATATGGGTGGAGCTGAGGAACAAGAAAGGGATGATCACCTTGTTGGAGGTGTACCACAGACCCCCAAATAGTCAACAGGAATTAGAAGAGCAAATGTGCTGGGAGATTGCAGACCGCTGCAGGTCAAATAAGGTTGTTGTAGTAGGGGATTTCAACTTTCCAAGTATAGACTGGGAAAATCATAGCGTGAAGGGTTTAGATGGGGTGCAATCCCTCAAAGTGGTCAGGAGAGATTTCTTAAACAGTATGTTGAGGCCCCCACAAATGAGAGGACAATGCTGAAACTAGTGTTGGGAAATTGGGAAGGTCAAGATAATTAAGTGTGTGTGGAGGAGCCCTTTGGGACAAGTGACCGCAGTTCAATTAGGTTTAAGGGTACACAAAAAGCTGGAGAAACTCAGCGGGTGCAGCAGCATCTAAGGAGCGAAGGAGATAGGCGACGTTTCGGGTCGAGACCCTTCTTCAGACTGGTCAGGGATCAGGGAAACGAGAGATATAGACGGTGATGTGGAGAGATAAGGAACAATGAATGAAAGATATGCAAAAAAGTATCGATGATAAAGGGAACAAGCCATTGTAAGCTGTTTGTGGTGTGAAAATGAGAAGCTGGTGCGACTGGGGTGGGGGAGGGAGATAGAGATAGAGGGAATGCCAGGGCCCGAGGGCTGAGGGAGAGGTGGGAAGGGGAGGAGACAGCAAGGGTTAACAGAATTGAGAAAATTCAATGTTCAAGCCCAAAGGATGCAGACTCCCCAAGCGGAATATGAGGTGCAGTTCCTCCAGCTTGCGGTGTTGCTCACTCTGGCCGTGGAGGAGGCCCAGGACCGAGAGGTCGGATGCGGAATGGGAGGGGGAGTTGAAGTGCTGAGCCACCGGGAGGTCGGATTGGTTATTGCGGATCTCTCTAACTATCAATTAGGTTTAAGATAGTTATTGATCGGGACGGAGAGGGTCCACGTGTTAAAATACTCAACTGGGATAAGGCCAACTTTGAGGATATGAGGAAAGGTCTACCTCAAGTTGACTGGAGCAGATTATTTGAGGGGAAAGGAACATTGGCCAAGTGGGATGTTTTTAAAAGTGTACTGAAGAGAACTCAGGATGTGTACGTCCCTATTAGAGTGAAGGGCAAAGCAGGGAAATGTAAGGAAACTTGGCTGACGAGGGAAATTGAAATGTTAGTCAAAAACAAGAAGGATGCATGGGACAGGAATAGGCAGCTGGGATCAGTGCATCCAAGGAGTTTTGGGAAATGAGCAAACTAAGAAAGGAGATCAGAAGGGCAAAAAGGGGCAAGAAGATAGCTCTGGCTAGTAGCATAAAAGACAATCCCAAAAGATTTTATAAATACAATAAGGGGCAAAAGGGTAACTAGAGAGAGACAGCAGTCACCTCTGTGTGGAGCCACAGGGGATGAGCAAGGTCCTCAATGAGTATTTCCCCTCTATTTACCGAGGAGAAAGACAGTAGGACGGAGGGAATTGGAGCAGTCACTGGAAGTGTCATGAGAGCAGTCAGGGTTACCGTCGAGGAAGTACTGAAGGAATGTCGTGTTTGAAGGTAGACAAATCTTCCGTGCCTGATTAGATATATCTGAGGACATTGCGGGAAATTAGAGAGGGAATAGCGGGAGCCCTGATTGAAATTTATGAGTCGTCCTTAAATATAGACGAGGTGCTGGAGGATTGGAAGGTGGCAAATGTTGTGCCTCTTTTCAAGAATAGCTGCAGGGAAAATGCTGGGAACTATAGGCCGGTGAGCTTAACGTCTGCAGTTGTTATGTTACTGGAGAGTATTCTGAGGGATACGATATATAGGCATTTGGATAGGCTAGGGCTGATTGGGACAGGCACAGGCATGCGATTTCTCTGTGGACCTGCGGATTTTGAAATGCATTTAAAAAAAAATCTAAATCTCTATAAATTGCTTTCCGTGAGACAGTGGGGGCGGGACTGATGAGCGAGGGCGCCAATTGGACGAGAGGGACATCAGTCAGTCAGGAATGGAATGGAACCAATGTTCTTGGGGGAGTGTTTGCTAGTGCTGTCGGGGAGGATTTAAACTAATGTGGCAGGGGGATGGGTACAAGAGCAGAGAGGCAGGTGGGTGTAAAATGAGGGTAGAAGCAATAGGTAGCAAGGTGAAAAGTAAAAGTGGCAGGCAGACAAAACCAGGGCAAAAATCAAAAAGGGCCACTTTTCAGCAAAATTGTATAAGGGGTAAGTGCGTTGTAAAGACAAGCCTGAAGGCTTTTGTGTCTCAATGCAAGGAGTATTCGTAATAAGGTGGACGAGTTGAACGTGCAGATAGATATTAATGATTATGATATAGTTGGGATCACAGAGACATGGCTCCAGGGTGACGTAGGCTGGGAGCTGAACATCCAGGGATATTCAATATTCAGGAGGGATAGAGAGAAAGGAAAAGGAGGTGGGGTAGCGTTGCTGGTTAGAGAGGAGATTAACGCAATGGAAAGGAAGGACATTAGCTTGGAGGATGTGGAATCGGTATGGGTAGAGCTACAAAACACTAAGGGGCAGAAAACGCTGGTGGGTGTTGTGTACAGGCCACCTAACAGTAGCAGAGAAGTTGGGATGGTATCAAACAGGAAATTAGAAATGCGTGCGACAAAGGCAAAACAGTTATAATGGGTGACTTCAATCTACATATAGATTGGGTTAATCAAATTGGCAGGGGTGCTGAGGAAGAGATTTTTTGGAATGTATGCGGGATAGTTATCTAAATCAACATGTAGAGGAACCAATGAGAGAGCAGGCTATTTTAGACTGGGTTTTGAGTAATGAGGAAGGGGTAGTTAGCCGTCTTGTTGTACGTGCCCCCTTGGGCAAGAGTGACCATAATATGGTTGAGTTCTTCATTAGGATGGAGAGTGACATTGTTAATTCAGAAACAATGGTTCTGAACTTAAAGAAAGGTAACTTTGAGGGTATGAGACGTGAATTGGCCAAGATTGACTGGCAATTAATTCTAAAAGGGTTGACGGTGGATTATACAATGGAAGACATTTAAAGACTGCATGGATGAACTACAAAAATTGTTCATCCCAGTTTGGCAAAAGAATAAATCAGGGAAGGTAGTGCATCCGTGGATAACAAGGGAAATCAGGGATAGTATCAAAGCAAAGGATGATGCGTACAAAGTAGCCAGAAAAAGCAGCATACCAGAGGACTGGGAGAAATTCAGAGACCAGCAGAGGAGGACAAAGGGCTTAATTAGGAAAGGAAAAATAGATTATGAAAGAAAACTGGCAGGGAACATAAAAACTGACTGCAAAAGTTTTTATAGATATGTGAAGAGAAAGAGGTTAGTTAAAACAAATGTAGGTCCCTTGCAGTCAGAAACAGGCGAGTTGATCATGGGGAACAAGGATATGGCGGACCAATTGAATAACTACTTTGGTTCCGTCTTCACTAAGGAAGACATAAATAATTTGCCGGAAATAGCAGGGGACTGTGGGTCAAAGGAGGAATTGAGTGAAATCCAGCTCAGTCGGGAAGTGGTGTTGGGTAAATTGAATAGATTAAAGGCCGATAAATCCCCAGGGCCAGATAGGCTGCATCCCAGAGTACTTAAGGAAGTAGCTCAGGAAATAGTGGATGCATTAGTGATAATCTTTCAAAACTCTTTAGATTCTGGAGTAGTTCCTGAGGATTGGCGGGTAGCAAATGTAACCCCTCTTTTTAAGAAGGGAGGGAGAGAGAAAACGGGGAATTACAGACCAGTTAGTCTAACATCGGTAGTGGGAAACTGCTAGAGTCGGTTATTAAAGATGGGATAGCAGCACATTTGGAAAGTGGTAAAATCATTGGACAAAGTCAGCATGGATTTACGAAAGGTAAATCATGTCTGACGAATCTTGTGGAATTTTTCGAGGATGTAACTAGTAGCGTGGATAAGGGAGAACCAGTGGATGTGGTATATCTGGACTTCCAGAAGGCTTTCGACAAGGTCCCACATAAGAGATTAGTATACAAACTTAAAGCATACGGTATTAGGGGTTCAGTATTGATGTGGATAGAGAACTGGCTGGCAAACAGGAAGCAAAGAGTAGGAGTAAACGGGTCCTTTTCACAATGGCAGGCAGTGACTAGTGGGGTACCGCAGGGCTCAGTGCTGGGACCCCAGCTATTTACAATATATATTAATGATCTGGATGAGCGAATTGAAGGCAATATCTCCAAGTTTGCGGATGACACTAAGCTGGGGGGCAGTGTTAGCTGTGAGGAGCATGCTAGGAGACTGCAAGGTGACTTGGATAGGCTGGGTGAGTGGGCAAATGTTTGGCAGATGCAGTATAATGTGGATAAATGTGAGGTTATCCACTTTGGTGGCAAAAACAGGAAAGCAGACTATTATTTAAATGGTGGCCGATTAGGAAAAGGGGAGATGCAGCGAGACCTGGGTGTCATGGTACACCAGTCATTGAAAGTAGGCATGCAGGTGCAGCAGGCAGTGAAAAAAGCGAATGGTATGTTATCTTTCATAGCAAAAGGATTTGAGTACAGGAGCAGGGAGGTTCTACTTCAGTTGTACAGGGTCTTGGTGAGACCACACCTGAGTATTGCGTACAGTTTTGGTCTCCAAATCTGAGGAAGGACATTATTGCATAGAGGGAGTGCAGTGAAGGTTCACCAGACTGATTCCTGGGATGTCAGGACTGTCTTATGAAGAAAGACTGGATAGACTCGGTTTTATACTCTCTGGAATTTAGGAGATTGAGAGGGGATCTTATAGAAACTTACAAAATTCTTAAGGGGTTGGACAGGCTAGATGCAGGAAGATTGTTTCCCGATGTTGGGGAAGTCCAGGACAAGGGGTCACAGCTTAAGGATAAGGGGGAAATCCTTTAAGACCGAGATGAGAAAGACATTTTTCACACAGAGAGTGGTGAGTCTCTGGAACTCTCTGCCACAGAGGGTAGTTGAGGCCAGTTCATTGGCTATATTTAAGAGTGAGTTGGATGTGGCCCTTGTGGCTAAGGGGATCAGAGGGTATGGAGAGAAGGCAGGTACGGGATACTGAGTTGGATGATCAGCCATGATCATATTGAATGGCGGTGCAGGCTCGAAGGGCTGAATGGCCTACTCCTGCACCTAATTTCTATGTTTCTATGTAGCAGGCAGTGGGAGGACAGGGACGGTACATGATGATTCAGCGTGATGATTGGAGGAGGGAGGTGTCAGTCAGAGGTGGGATTGAGGATGGAGGAGCGAGGTGCCGGGGCGGGACAAGGCGAGACCTGGTGGAGCAAGGCGCCAGGGGAGGACAGCGGGAGAGTGGGCACTGGGCTGGGAAAGGCCGGGGCGTGGCTTTAGGACCGGGGCCTTGTCAGTGTCAATAAGCGTTTTAAAGCAAGTAGAGGGAGTGTGTGAGAGCCCTGGTGAGCAGAGGTGAGGGGACATCCCTGTGGGTGTGAGCAGTGAGGGGGTCACTGTGAGTGTGAGCAGTGAGGGGGTCACTGTGAGTGTAATAACGAGGAGTGTGAGGTGTTGCATTTTGGGAAGTTGAACAAGGGCATGACCTACACAGTGAATGGAAGGCCTCTGGGTAGTGTTGTAGAGCAGAGGGATCTAGGAGTACAAGTGGTTCCTTGAAGGTTGAGTCACAGCTAGATAAGGCTTTGGCATTTTGGCCGTCATCAGTCTCCAGAGTATTGTGTATAGAAGTTGGGAGGTTGTGTTGCAGTTGTATAAGACGTTGGTGAGACCACATTTAGAATATTGTGTTCAGTTCTGGGCACCATGTTATAGGAAAGATATTGCCAAGCGTGAAAAGGTTCAGAAAGATTTACGAGGATGTTGCCAGGGCTAGAGGGTGTGAGCTATAGGGGGAGGTTAAGTAGGCTGGGTCTCCATGGAGCATAGGAGGATGAAGAGAGATCTTATAGAGGTATACAGAATCATGAGGGGAACCGATTGGGTAGATGCACAGTCTTTTGTAGATGATATAATTAAGTCAGAAACAAGGGTTCTGAACTTAAACAAAGGTAACTGAAGTTATGAGCCGTGAATTGGCCAAGATAGACTGGCTGGTGAGTCTTAAAGGGTTGACAGTGGATGTGCAATGGAAGGTATTTAAAAACTGCATGGATGAAGTACAAAAATTGTTCATACCAGTTTGGCAAAAGAATAAATCGGGGAAGGTGGTGCATCCGTGGATAACGAGGGAAATCAGGGATAGTATAAAAACTAAAGATGAGGCATACAAATTGGCCAAAAAAAGCAGCCTACCAGAGGACTGGGAGAAATTCAGAATCCACCAGAGGAGGACAAAGGGCTTAATTAGGAAAGGGAAAATAGATTACGAAAGGAAACTGGCAAGGAACATAAAAACTGACTGCAAAAGTTTTTATAGATATGTGAAGAGAAAGAGACTAGTTAGAACAAATGTTGGTCCCTTGCAGTCAGAAGCAGGTGAATTGATCATGGGGAACAAGGACATGGCAGGCCAATTGAATAACTACTTTGGTTCTGTCTTCACTAAGGAAGACATAAATAATCTGCCAGACATAGCAGTGGACCTGAGGTCAAATATGATGGCGGAACTGAGTGAAATCCAGGTTAGCCGGGAAGTGGTGTTGGGTAAATTGAACGGATTAAAGGCAGATAAATCCCCAGGGCCAGATGGTCTGCATCCCAGAGTGTTCAAGGAGGTAGCCATGGAAATAGTGGATGCATTAGTGATAATTTTTCAAAACTCCTTAGATTCTGGAGTAGTTCCTGAGGATTGGAGGATAGCTAATGTAACCCCACTTTTTAAAAAAGGAGGGAGAGAGAAAGCGGGGAATTACAGGCGACGTCGGTAGTGGGGAAACTGCTAGAGTCAGTTATTAAAGATGGGATAGCAGCGCATTTGGAAAGTGGTGAAATCATTGGACAAAGTCAGCATGGATTTGCAAAAGGTAAATTATGTCTGACGAATCTTATAGAATTTTTCGAGGATGTAATTAGTAGAGTGGATAAGGGAGAACCAGTGGATGTGTTATATCTGGACTTACAGAAGGCTTTCGACAAGGTCCCACATAAGAGACTGGTATACAAACCTAAAGCACACGGTATTGGTGGTTCAATAATGATGTTTATAGAAAACTGGCTGGCAGACAGGAAGCAAAGCGTAGGAGTAAATGGGTCCTTTTCAGAATGGCAGGCAGTGAGTAGTGGGGTACCACAAGGCTCAGTGCTGGGACCCCAGCTGTTTACAATATACATTAATGATTTGGACGAGGGAATTGAATGCAACATCTCCAAATTTGCAAATGACACCAAGCTGGGGGGTATAGTTAGGTGTGAGGAGGATGCTAGGAGGCTGCAGGGTGATTTGGATAGGCTGAGTGAATGGGCAGATGCATGGCAGATGCAGTATAATGTGGATAATGTGAGGTTATCCACTTTGGTGGCAAAAACATGAGGATAGACTATTATCTGAATGGTGGCAGATTAGGAAAAGGGGAGATGCAACGAGACCTGGGTGTCATGGTACACCAGTCATTGAAAGTAGGCATGCAGGTGCAGCAGGCAGTGAAGAAAGCAAATGGTATGTTAGCTTTCATAGCAAAAGGATTTGAGTATAGGAGCAGGGAAGTTCTACTGCAGTTGTACAGGGTTTTGGTGAGACCACACCTGGAGTATTGCGTACAGTTTTGGTCTCTAAATCTGAGGAAAGACATTCTTGCTTAGAGGGGGTTCAGAGAAGGTTCACCAGACTGATTCCTGGGATGTCAGGACTTTCATATGAAGAAAGACTGGATAGACTCAGCTTGTACTCACTGGAATTTAGAAGAATGAGGGGGGAATCTTATAGAAACTTACAAAATTCTTAAGGGGTTGGACAAGCTAGATGCAGGAAGATTGTTCCCGATGTTGGGGAAGTCCAGAACAAGGGGTCACAGTTTAAGGATAAGGGGGAAATATTTTAGATAAGAAAAACATTTTTCACACAGAGTGGTGAGTCTCTGGGATTCTCTGCCACAGAAGGTCGTTGAGGCCAGTTCATTGGCTATATTCAAGAGGGAGTTGGATGTGGCTCTTGTGGCTAAACGGATCATGGGGTATGGAGAGAAGGCAGGTACAGGATACTGAGTTGGATGATCAGCCATGATCATATTGAATGGCGGTGCAGGCTCGAAGGGCCGAATGGCCTACTCCTGCGCCTATTTTTCTATGTTTCTTTCAATGTTTTACCCAGATTAGGGGAATCGAAGACCAGAGGACAGGTGCAAGGTGAAGGGGAAAAGATTTAATAGGAGTCCGAGGGGCAACTTTTTCACACAGAGGGTGGTGGGTGTATGAAATAAGCTTCCAGAGGCTGGGACTATCTCATCGTTTAAGAAACAGTTGGACAGGTACATGGATAGGATAGGTTTGGAGGGTTATGGACCAAGTGCAGGTATGTGGGACGAGAGTAAATGAGATTGTTGGCCGGTGTGAGCGAGTTGGGTCGAAGTGCCTGTTTCCACTCTATGACTGATGTATTTTTGGTACTACCTGGCAGTGTTGCACGCAACATCTTTTAAAGTTCACAAAATGTAACATTTTTATGTGAATAAGAGTTATTTTTGGATTTTGACTTTACAAAGAAGGTATTGATATATTCATGGAATTTCCTTTGGCATAATTGCAAGTAGCAATGTTAAGATATGTAGACCTGAATCGTGAAATTCCATATAAACATGACTGAATAATGTAAATGCCAATGTTAGAATCGGAAGCGGGCAACGTTCCATGCTTACATACAAAATGATGGAATATTGCAAATAGAAAAATGTTAAATTAATAAATCTTTGTGATAGCTTTGTAAAGGGATCTGAATTATGAAATGTAGACTTTTTATGTTTTCCGAGGTAGAAAGATGTGAATAACTTGAATTTACAATATTAAAAGTAGACCATTCATGATTTTAACAGACACACGTTGAGTAGAATATTTAGAATACATCATTGATTAAATGTGGGGAAAAGTAATTGTAGGAAATTAATTCAATAAAGTTTTCAGGGGTGGAAGGGAGTGGGTGAAAGATGTACAAACATATAAGAGACTGGGCAGGCTCAGGTGAGAGAAAGAAATAGAGGTTAATGTTGATGGACTTAAATGACGAAAAAAGGGAGATTAAACGCCAGCATAGTTGGTCAAATAGCTCTGTTTCTGTATTGCAGACACACAGGAGACAGTAGATATGGGAATCTTGAGCAAACAAGATAAACCTCTGAAGGAACCCAGTGGGGCCGACAGCAACTGATTAACTCGGATGACCTGAGATGTATGCTGTCCATTTCCCTTAACCGATGCTACCTGACCCCCTGAATTCCTCAAGCAGTTTTTTGTTTTTGTTTTTTTTTTTTTTTTGCTCATGATTTCAGCATCTACAATCTCTTGTTTCTCCATTATCTGCTCCAGTGCGAAATCTCCTGAAAGTATGCCCATTTTGGAGAAGCTTTTCTGAGTGGGAGGAAGGGTCCTGACCCAGAATTACGTCCATCAATTTTGTTTTCCTTGGTGTTTCCTTGCATCCTGTAGCTCAGGCAGTAAAGTACTAACATTGCATCTGGAGAGCACTTAATCGAAGTCGCAGAAATGGCTAGCTCTCTTGTTATTCTGTTGGATTTGAGTTTGTATTCCAGACTGTCCATCAATGTTTATGATTTGCATGGCGGTCCGAAGGGAGGGTGCGATGGGTGGGTTTGCACCCCACTTCTCCCCCCCCCCCCCCCCCCCCCCCGAGTAAAAAATAAATAAATTTGGGGGCAATTTTTTTAATTATACACCAGGAATAGAGGGAGCCTTGCCTTTGGGCTCCTTGGCCTTCTTGCAGCCGTACAGCCACTGGATGACCCTGGCGTTGACCGAGGGGGCAGAGGGCGAGGGCTTGCTCCTCCCCTGGAGCGGCTCGCTGCCGCTATCGCTGATGTTATGCCGGGACGGCTCGCTCTCCGAGTTTGGGCAGCTGAAAAACTTGAGTGCATGGCTTTCGAAGGCGTCGGAAACCTTGCCAGGTTCTCGATCACCTTGGGCTTGAGTCCGCAGTGTTCGAAGAAACTGTCCAAGCCTGAGCAGGCTTGGGGAAAAGCAGCAGCTGAGGTCGGAGTGCGAGCACCGCAATCTGTCATCACCGGCGCGCTGCTGGCATTGTTACTTGTGCACCCTGGGATGCTGCTGGTGTGGCGACTGGGGGAGAGGAGACAGGCCAGAGGACGAGAGGTGGGAGCGGAGAGGGCGGAGCAGCGGGCAATGGGGAGCGGGTGTCCACCAAAGGAGTAGTGGGGGGCGGGGTTGACGGCACTCGCATCATGAGCATAATGTTTCCGATTTTTGAAGATTTTCATTAATAACTCGAGAAATAAAGCATGAAATTTCAAGATAAGGTGATTTTGGATTCCAGGGGATAAATCTACCGGAATATGTAAAGTTTTTACCGTTAGCACGTCGTTTTTTTCGAGAGGGTGTAATCACACACGCGCACGTGCACACACACACTCAATCAGACGTTTGATAGTACTAGACCAAGTGGGACCCGTTGTGGGGGGGGGGGGGGGGGGGGGGATGGCCTGCGGGGGTGTCACACACACACACACACACACACACACACACACACACACACACACACACACACACACACACACACACACACACACACACACACACACACGTTTGATAGATACTAGACCAAGTGGGACCCGTTGTGGGTGGGGTGGGGTGGGAATGGCCTGCGGGGTGTCTCACACGCGCGCGAACCACTCCTCACACACACATGAACCACCCCCCCTCGATATTATATTAATATTATTAATTCACTCCTTTTACCCCATACCCACTCTATCCACTCACGCATAGCCCCCAACTCACAGGCATTGGAGGGGGCAGACAGACAGACAGAGAGAGAGAGAGAGGGAGGGAGAGGGAGGAAGGGGGAGAATGGAAATATCACCTGCATGATAAAGTTTAGACTGATTATTGTATTTTTGAATTGTATGGCTATTGCACTAAAAGTCTACATTATCAATTCCAGGAAAGTAAACGGTAGCAATGGTGGTTGAAAATTTGAATCTTATCCCAAGACTTGTCTGACGACTGACAAAATTACTTAAATTTCTCCACTCCCTGCTTCATTGATTTTCTTAACAAAAAAAATAACAAAAGGAATAAGGCCTGATTACCAAGTCTCTACATATAGTGCCATGTCACGGTGGAGGATTCATGCAGCAAAATAAATGAACGCACTGATTCACATTTCTATCTCTGAACTAAAGTCTTGTTTGACCATTTAGAATCGCCATTGTCAATTCATGACTACTGTGTTTGCAATGATTTCTTCAAGGGTAACGCACCAAGAACATTGTGTATTGACATTTTCTCTGTCGATCCCCAGAACGGAAAGGAATGACGACAGCACTTATTTTAAATAATGGAGACATAATTAGTGGCCAGTAGACTTCCTACCAATGGAAAATTAGCAGCTCACTGAAATATTAGGTCAAGTCAAACAAGGTTGTAGTTTATTTAACACCTTAATTTATTTGGAATCTATGGCTGTTTAAAATTGCCAATATTACTTAACGTATTTCCCGGCAATGAAGATGCACCTTTGTCGAAGACACCTCTCCCCCCCCTCATTTTGATTTGCTAAATTTTGAAAAAAGATTGGCGGGACGGGATCAAGGGTTTGGTTTAGTCAGTAGAAAGGAAGATGTGAAACTCCTTCAAGGAGGCAATGAGCCTCCATCTTCGCTTGACACAATGCGCTATGTGGTTCAAGTCTGAGGGACGGGGACTTCCTGGCTCAGAGAGCCCGGGATGGAGCAGCCAGCCTTCTACCCAGTAGCTACCCGCCAACCTCCACTGGTGCGCCTGTGCCGAAGGATACCATGGTGGGCTGGTGGCTGGTTCCGTTGCCGGTCCCTCCGCTGCTGCAACACATGTCCAACCCCCTCCTTCTCAACACTCCTGCCCTCCCCGTGACGGCCCAGCCAAGTTTACTACTTTGTGCAGCCCGTGCTGCCCTCCCGAACTCTTTCTCCCTCCCTCCCCCCCATCGGCGCTGTCCTTTTACAGCTTCCCACACAGTTCCAGGGACGAAGGCGTGGCCCCTACGAGACATTGCTCTCCTCGGCCAAGAAGCAGGTGAAATAGAGTAAAAAATAATGAAAATACATTTGCATTATATTTAAAAGAGAAATATACTGCGATAACTTTGATTGTCATATGCAACATTTAATTAGCTTTGAAATTCTTTTTCTGCTTTCTGATGGCAGTTAAATGGTATTTTATGTAATGCTAAAATTATAGGTTCTTGAATAATGAACCCTCAATGCCTTTCCCATATAATCTGCTTATGGTCACCTGTGATGTCCCTGGGACGTATAATTAATCTATATCCCTGTCAACAATGGGAATGGGTAGTGTGCAGAAAAATCATTGAAGGTGTAAGGACTGCTGTTAGTCCTTAGCCTGAGCTGTTTTTAGAGTGAGCAGTGGGATTAAAGAGTGCTGTGGAGCAGCCCGAGCAAAGGATGCAGTTTTGTTGGTGGTTCTTTAACTGGCACCTTCACCTTCATGGAAACTGGTTAGTAAAAGCTGGTTGTTCTGGGAGTAAACAAGAACTGTCAATTTTCAGACCAGTGAGGTGGAAAATTTCTCTGGAGATGAAAATTAAGTTGTTGCTCTTTTAATGGTGCTACTTGAAGAAACCCAGAATCACATTACCAAGCAATAACAAAACCCTACCAGAGAGGTGGGACTAATTTTCTGTCATTTATTGAGGCCAGCATGGATGCAATTTTGCTCTACTCGAGGTTAAACCAATGTTCAACTGCACCGCACCATTTTGTTCAGTATGTAGAAAAGGAAATTTCAGGCCATTCTATTGTACCTTATTTTATTGCTTAAATCAGTTAAAAGCTGTACCCGACCTCGACCCCAACAATCCCTGTCTGACCTGCACCCTGCCCTTCCAAGCGTCACTCTAATCCAGATCCATAATCGTAGCATTCTGTCAGAAGTGTGAGCTGACAAGTATCAGATACCAGAAAGTAGAGTACCATTACGATCCTAAACCCAGTGTTGTGTTGGTTGCTCCCTCCATGTTTCTTGTAATTGAACTCAGCCTTTCTGCCAGTTGTGGACCAAATATTTCAGTGTAAATGACAGTCGGCTTCTTCTCCAGCTGATTTATTAAAATCCTTGAAGTCATTTGCTGCAGAGCCAGTATATAAAGAAGGGAATGGAGGGGTATGGTCTGAGTGCAGGTAGATGGGACTAGGGGAAAACAAATGGTCGGCATGGACTGGAAGGGCCGAGAGGGCCTGTTTCCGTGCTGTAATTGTTATATGGTTATATGGTTATAAACTTGCTCTGCAGTTATTTAGCAGCTGTGGATTCCTTGTTGGGGAGCCGTGATGAAATTGCAGACCTTTCATGCCTGGTGTTTCACCGTGCAGAGATCTCGCCACTGTGTTGAGCTTTAGATCACTTATTCATCTGCATATTTTTTTGTAACACAAAAAAAATGCCATTTGGCTCAACACATCTATGCCAGGCATCAGAGCATTCCTGTCATCCCCATCCCCATGCAAACTGGAACAGCTACTTTTCTTCAACTGTCAAGCACTTCAACCAGCCTGCACAAGCCTAATCCTACCTTGGCAATGGAACATGACAGATCACATGTTGTACTATCATGAACTTGTTTTCCAATTGTATCTTTTTGCAATAATGTCATTTTCTTTGTATGTTAAACAACTCACAAAAACATAAATATTACATAAATTACACATTCTACAAGACTGCATAAAAAAAACTATACCAAGAAAAAGTGGATGTGCCTGGATGTGTGGATGTGATGCTTCTGAAAAGATTTTCATTGTAATTGTACCTCTGCATATAACAAACTTGACTTTTCCTATTCTTCCACATATGCCCGTCAACTCCATCCCGGCCCAACAATTCTCTGGACATCTACCTACAGCAGGAGTAACATAGCAGTTAACCAACCTACCAACCAGAGTATCTTTGAGCTGTGGAAGAAAACCCCACATAGCCACAAGAAAAATGTGCAAACCACACAGGACAGCACTTGGTTGCTGGAGCTATGTTGCTACATTACTATATGCTACAATACAGTGTTGCTGTCATGTCAGTAGTAAAATTGGGGTCTGTGGGCTGGATGTTAAATGATAGTGTACCTTCATCACTGCCTGAAATGACAAAGGGGTGAAGGTATGTAGTTGTGGAGTGGAGAAGGTTAGAAGCGCATAATTACACTATCTGAATTTTATTAATCAGAGGATGTGGATTGCGAGGTCAAGTTAGAAGATGAGGAGAAGGAGGGTAACATCGTCTTCAATGGTTTCAGCTAAATTCCAGACCATGGACCCTGCAGTCAGTGTCCAGTAAAGGCCAGTACTGTCCCCTTCACTGAGGTTAAGATATGCCTATGAACCTACCACCATTGAGCATTATGCTAAAGGTATCGTCCTTGTCCTGCAAGATAGATGGTTGTGTGATATGCTGTCTTGGGTGGTTAGCTGGCAGGATGTGAAATCTGGAGGTACAGTAGCTATGAAGCTTGCAGCATAGTCAAGTGTGTCATTGAGGGGAGAATGTAAACAGTAGGTGTGTGTCCTGATAGATCGAGATCATAAGCAGGAAAGCTATGCCTGAATCTAGGTGTGCACTGGGCAGACCAGTGAGGTTAAAATAACTCTGGATGCTAGTGTATAGCATTTGGTGTTGAGTGACCACTTTACAGAACATTTGTGTTCAGTTGTGTTCTTTATCTCACTCCGGCTCTGAGCTATTGGTTTGCGGCCTCCTGTAACGGTGGAGCCCATGCAAACTTGAGGAGCATCGCCCCTAGGCAGGTTCCAGACTTCTGGGCTCAACATTGAATTATACAATTGCAGGTAACTTGATTTAATGGTTTATGCCAGATTTGTATCTTTATTTGGGAGCTCTATTTCACAACTCCATATTATTTTATTTATGTTCTCACCCTACAACTGCTCCCAAACATTCACTGACCATATAGTCTTGAGCAAAAAACAGTGCTGTAGTAAATCAGCGGGTCAGGCAGAATCTCTGGAGAACAAGGAGAGGCAGCGTTTCAGGTCAGGAATAATTTGTCTCCTTTTCATTTCTGTAGGTGGGTCTGCGGCCTGAAACATTGTCTCTGTTTCTCTTCCCATAGATGCAGTCTGACCCGCTGGCCGTTTTAATGGATTCTGTTTTTTGTTCTACTCTAGTGAGGTCATTCAACTTCGTGTGATACCAAACAAGGTCCTCGAAGGCTTAACCCCAGGGATTGTCTTCCTCTGCAGTCTGCTTCCTCTGCCCTCGTGCAGATGCAAGAATCTCTCCGTCTTTTGTGTTTTATCTGTTATACAAGTAAATCCTGCAGCCTGCTTGTTCAGCTTCTCCTCTTGTAGGATGCTTGTCTGCAACTGGACAAAGCATGGTGCATCTCTCCTTTAAAGGGATATTGAATATTTAAGCTTTTAAATATTTACAAGCTTCACTATTAATATTTATTAGCTTTGAATATTTAAGCCTAGCTTTAACCGGATCTAACCACTCAATGGTATCAACACCCTGCTATTTGTTCAATGTCTGCAATATGGGTTGTGCTGCCTGGGTTCTGAAACCTTTAAATAAGCAGGCAGTTTAACATGGGTGTGGAAGTTGCGTTGAAATCAATTGGCACATCATGTTCCTCGTTGGGTTGTGAAGTTTGATCTCTGCAGTTTCATGCTTGCAGTATCAGTATTGTAGCAATGACCAATGCTAAACAATTGTACCAGTATTTGATCAACAATGCAGAAACTGCAAAATTAGATTGATTCTTATTAAACATACATGGGTACAGATGGATGCAGGGGGTAAACAGAGAGGTGGAGTTGGGGTTGCAGAGAGTTCAGTCATGAACGTGGATGACAGGCTGTGGACTATATCTACCCCTAATTTGTTGATCCTAAAATGTAAATTAGTGTACATGGGATAGGGCAAGAAACGATAAAATTCCAAAAACTGGAGAATAAACTTAAATAACATGCAAAATACAAAGCTATTAAACATGGAAATGTATTTCTATGGGAGCTTAAATTAATGTGCTTATAGTGCCCTCCATAATGTTTGGGACAAAGACCTATCATTTATTTATTTGCCTCTGCACTCCACAATTTGAGATTTGTAATATAAAAAAATCACATGTGGCTAAAGTGCACATTGTCAGATTTTATTAAAGCGTATTTTTATACATTTTTGTTTCACCATGTAGAAATTACAGCAGTGTTTATAGATAGACCCCCATTTCAGGCCACCATAATGTTTGGGACAAATGGCTTCACTGGTGTTTGTAATTGCTCGGGTGTGTTTAATTGCCTCCTTAATGCAGGTATGAGAGAACTCTCAACACCTAGTCTTTCCTCTGTCTTTCCATCACTTTTATTGATGTTTATCAACGTGAGGATCAAAGTTGTGCCATTGAAAGTCAAATAAGCCATTATGAGACTGAGAAACAAGAATAAAACTGTTAGAGACATCAGCCAAACTTTAGGCTTACCAAAATCAACTGTTTGGAACATCATGACGAAGAAAGAGAGCATTGGTGAGCTTACTAATTGCAACGTGACTGACAGGCCAAGGAAGACCTCCACAACTGATGACAGAAGAATTCTCTTTATAATAAAGAAAAATCCGCAAACATGTCCGACTGATCAGAAACACTCTTCAGGAGTCAGGTGTGGATTTGTCAATGACCACTCTGCCACAGAGGGTAGTTGAGGCCAGTTCATTGGCTATATTTAAGAGTGAGTTGGATGTGGCCCTTGTGGCTAAGGGGATCAGAGGGTATGGAGAGAAGGCAGGTACGGGATACTGAGTTGGATGATCAGCCATGATCATATTGAATGGCGGTGCAGGCTCGAAGGGCTGAATGGCCTACTCCTGCACCTAATTTCTATGTTTTTATGTTTCTATGACCACTGTCCGCAGAAGACTTCATGAACAGACATACAGAGGCTACACTGCAAATGCAAACCACTGGTTAGCTACAAAAATACGATGGCCAAGTTACAGTTTGTCAAGAAGTACTTAAAATAGCAGCCACAGTTCTGTAAAAAGGTCTTGTGGACAGATGAGACGAAGATTAACGTATCAGAGTGATGGTAAGAGCAAAGTATGGAGGAGAGAAGGAACTGCCCACGATCCAAAGCATGCCACCTCATCTGTGAAACACAGTGGTGGAAGTGTTTTGGCCTGGGCATGTATGGCTGCTGAAGGTCCTGGCTCACTTATCTTCATTGATGATACAACTGCTGATGGTAGTAGCATAATGAATTCTGAATGACTTCAATCTACATATAGATTGGGTGAATCAAATTGGCAGGGATGCTGAGGAAGAGGATTTCTTGGAATGTATGCGGGATAGTTTTCTAAACCAACATGTGGAGGAACCAACGAGAGAGCAGGCTATTCTAGACTGGATATTGAGTAATGAGGAAGGGTTAGTTAGCAGCCGTGTTGTATGTGGCCCCTTGGGCAAGAGTGACCATAATATGGTTGAGTTCTTCATTAGGATGGAGAGTGACATTGTTAATTCAGAAACACGGGTCCTGAACTTAAAGAAAGGTAACTTTGAGGGTATGAGACGTGAATTGGCCAAGATGGACTGGCAATTGATTCTTGAAGGGTTGACGGTGGATATGCAATGGAAGGCATTTAAAGACTGCATGGATGAACTACAACAATTGTTCATCCCAGTATGGCAAAAGAATAAATCAGGGAAGGTGGCGCATCCGTGGATAACGAGGGAAATCAGGGTTAGTATCAAAGAAAAAGATGAAGCGTACAAATTAGCCAGAAAAAGCAGCCTACCAGGGTACTGGGAGAAATTCAGAGACCAACAGAGGAGGACAAAGGGCTTAATTAGGAAAGGGAAACTGGAGTATGAAAGAAAACTGGAAGGAAACATAAAAACTGACTGCAAAAGTTTTTATCGATATGTGAAGCGCAAAAGATTAGCTAAAACAAATGTAAGTCCCTTGCAGTCAGAAACGGGTGAATTGATCATGGGGAACAAGGACATGGCAGACCAATTGAATAACTACTTTGGTTCTGTCTTTACTAAAGAAGACAAATAATTTGCCGGAAATAGCAGGGGATCGCGGGTCAAATGAGATGGAGGAAATTAGTGAAATCCACGTTAGCCGGAAAGTGGTGTTGGGTAAATTGAATGGATTAAAGGCCGATAAATCCCCAGGGCCAGATAGACTGCATCCCAGGGTACTTAAGGAAGTAGCACCAGAAATAGCAGATGCCTTAGTGATAATTTTTCAAAACTCTTTAGATTCTGGAGTAGTTCCTGAGGATTGGAGGGTAGCTAATGTAACCCCACTTTTTAAAAAGGGAGGGAGAGAGAAAACGGGGAATTACAGACCAGTTAGTCTAACATCGGTAGTGGGGAAACTGCTAGAGTCAATTATTAAAAATGGGATAGCAGCGCATTTGGAAAGTGGTGAAATCATTGGACAAGTCAGCATGGATTTACGAAGGGTAAATCATGTCTGACGAATCTTATTGAATTTTTTGAGGATGTAACTAGTAGAGTGGATAAGGGAGAAGCAGTGGATGTGTTGTATCTGTACTTTCAGAAGGCTTTCGACAAGGTCCCACACAAGAGATTGGAATACAAACTTAAAGCACACGGTATTGGTGATTCAGTATTGATGTGGATAGTAAACTGGCTGGCAGACAGGAAGCAAAGAGTAGGAGTGAACGGGTCCTTTTCAGGATGGCAGACAGTGACTAGTGGGGTGCCGCAAGGCTCAGTGCTGGGACCCCAGCTATTTACAATATACATTAATGATTTGGACGAGGGAATTAAATGCAACATCTCGAAGTTTGCGGATGACACGAAGCTGGGGGGCAGTGTTAGTTGTGAGGAGGATGCTAGGAGGCTGCAGGATGACTTGGATAGACTGGGTGAGTGGGCAAATGCATGGCACATGCAGTATAATGTGGATAAATGTGAGGTTATCCACTTTGGTGGCAAAAACAGGAAGGTAGACTATTATTTGAATGGTGACCGATTAGGAAAAGGGGAGATGCAGTGAGACCTGGGTGTCATGGTACACCAGTCATTGAAAGTAGGCATGCAGGTGCAGCAGGCTGTGAAGAGAGCGAATGGTATGTTGGCATTCATAGCAAAAGGATTTGAGTACAAGAGCAGGGAGGTTCTACTGCAGTTGTACATGGTCTTGGTGAGGCCACACCTGGAGTATTGCGTGCAGTTTTGGTCTCCTAATCTGAGGAAAGACATTCTTGCCATAGAGGGAGTACAGAGAAGGTTCACCAGACTGATTCCTGGGATGGCACGGCTTCCATATGAAGAAAGACTGGATAGACTTGGCTTGTACTCGCTGGAATTTAGAAGATTGAGGGGTGATCTCATAGACTTACAAAATTCTTAAGGGGTTGGACAGGCTAGATGCAGGAAGATTGTTCCCGATGTTGGGGATGTCCAGGACAAGGGTCACAGTTTAAGGATAAGGGGGAAGTCTTTTAGGACCAAGATGAGAAAATCGTTTTTCACACAGAGAGTGGTGAATCTGTGGAATTCTCTGCCACAGAAGGTAGTTGAGGCCAGTTCGTTGACCATATTTAAGAGGGAGTTGGATGTGGCCCTTGTGGCTGAAGGGACCAGGGGGTATGGAGAGAAGGCAGGTACAGGATACCGAATGGCCTGCTCCTGCACCTAATTTCTATGTTTCTATGAAGTGTATAGGCTCATCCTATCTGCTCAAGTTCAAACAAATGCATCAGAACTCATTGGCCGGCGGTTCATTCTCTAGTAAGACAATGATCCCAAACATACTGCTAAAGCAGCAAAGGAGCTTTTCACAGCTAAACAATTCTTGAGTGGCCAAGTCAATCACCTGATCTGATCCCTATTGAGCATGCCTTTTATATGCTGAAGAGAAAACTGAAGGGGACTAGCCCCCAAAACAAGCATTAGCCAAATTTTGGCTGCAATACAGGCCTGACAGAGCATCACCAGAGAAGACACCCAGCAACTGGTGATGTCCATGAATTGTAGACTTCAAGCAGTCATTGCATGCAAGGATATGCAATAAAATACTAAACATGACTGCTTTCATTTACATGATATTGCTGTGTCCCAAACATTATGGTGCCGTGAAATGGGAGGACTATGTATAAACATTGTTGTAATTTCTACATGGTGAAACCAAAATGTATAAAAATGGCCTTTATTAAAATCTGACAATGTGCACTTTAACCACATGTGATTTTGTTTTTCTATTACAATTGTGGAGTACAGAGGCAAATAAATAAATGATGGGTCTTTGTCCCAAACATTTAGGAGGGCACTGTAGTAGCAGCAATTTCTCTGAAGGAAAATGAACAAGGGCGGCACAGTGGCGCAGCGGTAGAGTTCGATCCGAGTTCGATCCTGCCTATGGGTGCTGTCTGTATAGAGTTTATACGTTTTCCCCGTGACCGCGTGGGGTTTCTCCGAGATCTTCGGTTTCCTCCCACAATCCAAAGACGTACAGGTTTGTAGATTAATTGGCTTGGCAAAATGTAAATTATCTCTAGTGTGTGTAGGACAGTGCAGGGATCGCTGGTCAGCGCGGACTCGGTGGGCTGAAGGACCTATTTTTGCACTGTGTTTTAAGTGTCAAATTAGTTTATTGTTATAAACACCTTTGTGGAACTTAAGCCTTAGACCTGGACTTTAGTCCCCATGTTCTTCTCAGGTTTCTGGTTACGATAGACCACATCGGAACACAATTGTCAACGCATTTTTTGATGAAACCGGTGATGACTGAGATATGCTCATACAGGCTGGATGAAGTGGTCTTGCACATGTTCCAATCCACCGACGACTCAAGACAGTCATGTAGACCCTTGACATCCACAAATCGCTGTTGTATTACACTTCATTGGTACCTTGTGCTTCAATCTTTGGCTGTAAGGCAGCAGGAGTAGCTCCTGCAGATGATCAGGCTGGCCGACATGAGGGCATGGGATGGACCTAGATGGTGATGTAGAAGTGGTGTAGGAGACCTGCTGTTGGTATTTGCAGAATGCATTCTTGAAGGTTGCTTGGTTGAAGTTGTCGGTAATGATGAATAGTGGGTCAGGTTTGCTGTTTCAAGAGTTGACTTGTTCAGTAGCATCTTGGCATTGGCTTGGGATGGTAGGTTGACAGTCAACAAAATGTTAGAGTTGAAATCCCTCAATCGATTAAAGGGAAGGTGTTTTTTAATCAAGTATTCCAGGTTAAAGGAGTAGAATTGAACTAAGTCCGTCACATCAGTGCCCCATGAAGTACTGATGGAAAAAGCCTGAGATTTTCCATAGCCCATACGATAAATGGAGACATCCTCGGGTTGTATAGCAATGTCAGGTAAGTCAGGGCTGAGCCACATTTCACTGAAACAAAAGAACACAGCAGTCTCTGCACATTGTGCGGGTAATGCTGGAATGATTATGAGTGGGTGATAGAGACTAGGTGTGAGAACAGTGAGTTTTTGCCAAAGTAATCATCTGGTACCAGGTTGTTGCCTGAAATAGGTTGAGGTTGGACATTTCTTGTGGAGCAGTGGAGGCTGAGGGGAATCCAGATAGTCTAGAATTATAGGAGGCATGGAGAAGGTAGACAAAACACTCAATAGACTCAGTACTGTCAGCACCACCCCTTTTCTGTACACATCACACAATTGCGACTCTTGGACCTCCAGGACTGAGATTTCTTCCCTTGCTTGAGTGTCCTCACCAGTCTCAGGCCCCCAATGTCCAGTAGTGGAAGGACCCTAGACTGTGGTCCTCTCCAAATTGAGCAGACTTTTTTACTTTTGTCTTGCTCCTGTATTTCAGATCAAGTTACGGTGATCAAGGAGATGGATCAGAAACCCGTTAAAATTATGCTGAACAATATTTGTAATGTTTCAAAATGACATGCCAATAACACTGAGAAGAAATATAAACTGAAGTTCCTCAGCCGGTCAGCTGAAGCTTTTGGAATGGAAACAACATGATCTTTTCCCAACAGAGAAAAAAAATGTATAGGTGACGGGTTTTACATAAGTAGACAGGAAAGCAGGCATCATCATTGGGATGAATGAAATAGGAGGCATTTAGGCAATAATCGTGGCAATAAACCTGATGATGAAAGGGAAAGCAATGACATACTTTTTTGACAAGATTCAATTAACCATACCTAGTTACTGTGGAAGAAATGGAGGGAGAAGATGTTAACAGTTAGTCTCACTCTTGAATCAATAAATCAATATTGAAAGGTTAAGTGTTATTGACTAATCTTCACTTGAATTTCATTGTGAAGATGCAAGGGATAAAAAGAGTGTGTAGCGTGCAAACAGAAGCACACAGACATGCTTGCAAACTGAATGGATCCATTCACGAAACAATCACTCAATATGCTTTTATTTCCCCAATGTAGAGGAGCACAGTGATGAACTAATACAGTAGGGTGTTGGAAGGAACTGCAGATGCTGGTTTATACCAAAGATAGAAACAAAATGTTGGAGTACCTCAGCGGGTCAGGCAGCATTTCTGGAGAAAAGGAATTGATGTTTCGGGTCGGAACCCTTCTTCAGACAGGCTCTTAATACGGTATCGGGTTTCTTCTGCAAAGATGCTGGAGTCCTTACAGTGGAAAGAAAGGAAGTGAAAGGACAGGTATTGCCTCTGCTTTGTTAGCATGGCAAGAGACGATGAGCAGGACTTGGAATAATGGATAAGTAGTCCAGGATATTGTGCTAAGTAGGATCTTATGCTTTGCTTGGAGAGAAAAAAACTGTAGTTGCTAGACACTGGAGCAACAAATGGTCTGCTGGAGGAACTTCGTAGGATTAAGAGTGGAGAGGGAAGATATCCACTATCAAGAGGGGGTGCGGTAAGACAGAAATGAGAGGTGATTGTGGATTGGGAGGGGTGAAGTATATCACCTACCAGCTACTGTCTCTACCTTCACCCTCTTCTCACCCCATCTGCCTCTTTTCTCCCTCTCTTCTGTCTGGCTTTATTCATTATCTCCCAGGCACTACTCCAAATGTTATCCGTCCCCTCCCCTATCTAGCTCCATATGCATTATATATTTCACTCCTCGCTGGTCCACCAATCACCTCTCGCTTGTCTCGCCACTCCCTCTCTTTATACTATCTTCCCTCTCCACTCTTGGTCCTGGTGCAAAGTTTGTCCAAGAGCGTTGATCATTCTTTTCCATCCACAGATGTTGCTCAACCCTCTGAGTTCCTCTACTGGATTATTTGTTGCTGGAAGATGTGCTTGGTAGAGTAAGCATTGTGTTAGACATGGCATAAATGGTGTGGGTTACTGGTGTGGAAGAAGCTGAGGATTCTATTGAGAAGAGTTTTTGTCTTTAGACATGCAGATTGTCAGTCAATACGAAAACAGATAAAAACTAGTTAACGTGTTAAAGAGAAGAACTGGAGATTGTAATTATGTTAATTATCTGCCCCAATCCCTTAGAACAGAGAGAATGAAAACATTATTGCATGGGGGATCAACTGATAAAATATTAGAAATCTGATCTTAAAAAAAATGTAAGTTGATGTTTGGTAAGTTTTTCTTGTTCTTTAAAGTGTGGAACACATATTCCAAGGGCACCAAACAGCAGGTCACTGTGGTGCTCAAAATTGCCCTGAAGCAGAAAAGCTAAATTCTGCTAAACTTTTCTCCTGGTTTAAAGAGCACACAAACTCTTAGATCTTTGGATCTTAGGCACTGCATCTTGTCCAAGCACAGCAGCGGCAAAGTCAATCCATTTGTAAGCTCTCGGGACCAAAATTGGTTTTGATCATAGTTTACAGACAGCAGAAAGTAGACCTCAACAGCAGTTATCAAAGTTAAAGCAGCTTAAATTCCTGCCTGCCCCAAGGCACTGGGCTGTTTGCTTTGGATATGTCAACTTGGAGAACAGAAACAGGAAGTTTACCCAACCAAGAAATGGCTCTTGGAATTATTGGTTATATGGGGTGGGGGAGGGTGGCAGAGGGGGGGGGGGGGGGGGGGGGGGGGGGAGAGAAGCTCCTGCACAGGATGTTTCATGCTTTGCTTGTGAAGAGTAGTTGACAGCTTGTTCAAAGAGCAATAACAATGAGAAACCACATATTACTTTCATGTAACAAAATAATTTGTTTGATAGGAAATTATAAATGCTGGCAGAAGCAAAGACAAAAATTATAGAAATACTTAGCAGGATTGGATTTGACGAGATCAGGCAGCCTCTGCGGGAAGAGAAACAGTTTAATGTTTCATCAGAGGGTGGCATATTGGTGCAGTGGTAGAGTTGCTGCCTTACAACGCCAGAGACCCGGGTTCGATCCTGACTATGGGTGCTGTCTGTACTGTGTTGTGCGTTCACCCCGTGACCATGTGGGTTTTCTCCAGCTGCTCCGGTTTCCTCAGCATTTAATACTATCATCCCCTCCAAGCTGGTTACCAAACTCACAGAACTGGGTCTCTGCGCATCCCTCTGGAATTGGATCCTCGACTTCCTCATTCATAGACCGCAGTCTGTTCGTATTGGTGGAAATGTGTCAGACTCGATAACAATCAGCACGGGAGCACCTCAAGACTGCATGCTCAGCCTCCTGCTGTACTCTCTCTATACTCCATAATCAAGTTCGCTGACGACTCCACTGTTGTGGGACGTATCACTGATGGGGATGAGTCGGAGTACAGAAGAGAGATTGAGCAACTGTCCATACGGTGCCAGCACAATAACCTAGCCCTCAACACCAGCAAAACCAAGGAACTGTTTGTAGACTTTGGAAGGTGTAGGATGGGGACCCACAGTTCTGTTTATATCAACGGGTGGTCGATGGTTGAAAGGGTCAAGAGCTTCAAATTCCTGGGCGTGCACATCTCTGAAGATCTTTCCTGGACCGAGAACACAGATGCAATTATTAAGAAAGCTCACCAGCGCCTCTACTTCCTGAGAAGATTACGGAGAGTCGGTTTGTCCAGGAGGACTCTCTTTAACTTCTACATGTGCACAGTAGAAAACCTGCTGACCGGTTGCATCGTGGCTTGGTTCGGCAACTTGAATGCCCTGGAGAGGAAAAGACTGCAAAAAGTAGTAAACACTGCCCAGCCTATCATCGGCTCTGATCTTCCTTCCATCGAGGGGATTTACCGCAGTCGCTGCCTCAAAAAAAGCTGGCAGTATCATCAAGAACCCACACCATCCTGGCCACACACTCATCTCCCTGCTACCTTCAGGTAGAAGGTACAGGAGCCTGAAGACTGCAATGACCGGGTTCAGGAATAGCTGCTTCCCCACAGCCATCAGGCTATTAAACCTGGCTCGGACAAAACTCTGATAACTAATAACCCATTATCTGTTATTTGCACTTTATTAGTTTATTTATTCATGTGTGTATACATTTATATAATGGTATATGGTCACACTGATCTGTTTTGTAGTAAATGCCTTGTATGTTCTGTGTGCTGATGCAAAGCAAGAATGTCATTGTGCTATCAGGGACACATGGCAATAAATTCACTTGAACTTGAAGCAGAGTTCGTGGTGCTTGGGGAAAAAAGAAGAGGAAAAAAAAGCAGGTCCTTGCTGGACCTCAAAGTATCTCATTATAATAATGCTGATGACTATGCGAATAAGAAGATGAAATGGTTGAATGTGTGGCTGGTTAAATGATGTAAGAAGATCGGCATTAGATTCTAGAGGTATCAGGATAATTTCTTGGGTGGGATGGGAGAACTGCAAGTCAGATATGCTGCACCTCAACAAGAAAAGGTTTCTTCTGGGTGTTCCAGTTTTCTCCCTCATCTCAAAGATGTGCTGGTTGGTAGGTGAATTGGCTACAGCGGATTGCCCTGGGTGTGGGTGGGTGGTAGAACAATTGGGCAGGTCTCAATGGACATGGAAGAAAGTAAGTTACAGGGAAATAAGTGATGGAATAGGATTGATGGATTGCTTAGAGAATCAGCATTGACTCAAAAGGCAGAATAGGCTCTCTTTGTTAGCTCAAGTATGTTGAGAGGAGACATGAGGTATAAACTTGGGAGAATATTGATCACACTGTGAAAGGAGTAATGCTCCTGTCCCACTTAAGCGATTTTTCAGGCGACTAGGCTGTTGCCACATGGCCGCCCGTATGGTCTCCTCAGCCGCCTGTATGGTCACCTCAGCCCTGTATGGTCTCCTCAGCCGCCTGTATGGTCACCTCAGCTGCCTGTATGGTCTCCTCAGCCGCCTGTATGGTCACCTCAGTTGCCCAAACAGTCGTACCTTTTTTCTGGTCACCACTGGATTTTGAAATGTTCAAAACATTTTGGCGACCGCTGGCGCCCGTAGGCTTGATGCCAACGATCGTAGCCTGACATTGGTGCTGTCGCCAGGATGATGTAGGTTGTCGCTGGTGCTGAATTCTGTGAATTCCATTGGCGACTACCTACATCAACCAGCGATTTAATTATCTTACCTTGTCATAACTTGTCGCGGGTGGACGTTGCTTGTCGTAGGTGGACCTCCTAATGAGTGAATGGTTTAAACAGCATCATTTTTCTGGCATATTCACGTTTGAGAGTTCTGATCAACAGAAATTGTTGTTGGGAACCCAGACATATGACACAAATGAAAAATGACTCGAAAGAGACGAGCACAGTACATGTGTACGTCTTCAATATGTGATCCCAGCAGGTAGATTCCTGGTGGGGAATTCAAGTTGGAGCCTGAACAGTTTAGTGCTGTGATCCAGCATATGTTGTTTACTTCATTATTAGCACTTGTGTGTCATGATGGACCTGCTACATCACGCGCCCTCTTGAGTATTTGTTGTTTAATTACTTCTATTGCTTGTTAACCCTGTAAAATAGAGTGAAACATATTATAGAATTATGCAATCAAGTTGACTGATTTAATCTCCACTGGCATTATTCTTGAGGACTGGAAAATACCTGCCTCATTTTTGTGTTTCTAACATTTGTTTTTTAATTTATTGGACATTTATTTAAGGACTGTCTATGTATATAAAACAAATATTTAGAGGAGCAGCTACTTAGTCACTGGTTTAAAAAAAAAAGAGGTAAGACAAACTTGAATTGTTTTCTCTGGAGCATCAGAGGCTGAGGAGTGACCTGATAGCAGAATGAAATTGAGAGGCATAGATGGTTAATATAACTTTCTCTGGGTGGGAATATTATCTATATTACTAAAAGTCTGATCTTGACATCTTTTGGCTCGCTGTGGTGTGATTTCTGAGAGAACGCTGCCACCCACAGCCGTCATTTTTGGCCAGCTCGCTCAGAGCCCCCCTCCGCCTTCCTGGACCAGAGGATTTTTCCCATTGATGAAAAGTCAGAGAGATATTAATGTGTTTATTTTTAATTGCCATTCTCTCTGCTGCCCCTGCTGGAGGGAGGGGGAGGGACTATAAAACCAGGAAGTGGTGTGCAGCACTCAGTCTCTGCAAGATGGAGGAAGCCAGAGGGTTACGTCTCTCTGAGCTCTGAATAGCACTGAACACATGTCTACTCAACTGTGAGTGCCCTTAATGTGGTTTGAAAATGCAAATATGGTTGGTTTGAAGTGAAAAAGCACTGCCTGCAAATGTTTGATTGGGGGGTTTTGGGCTGAAGTTAAAAGGCACTACTGCAAATGGTGGCTTGGGGGGGGTTTGGGCTGAAGTTAAAAGGCACTACTGCAAATGGTGCCGGGTGCTTTGGGTTGAAGTGAAAAGGCACTACTGCAAATGGTGGCTTGGGTGCTTGGTGTTGAAGTTAAAAGGCACTACTGCAAATGGTGGCTTGGGTGCTGTGGGTTGAAGTGAAAAGGCACTACTGCAAAAGGTGGCTTGGGTGCTTTGGGTTGAAGTGAAAGGGCACTACTGCAAATTGTGCCTTGGGTGATGTTGGTTGAAGTTAAAAGGCACTACTGCAAATGGTGGCTTGGGTGCTTTGGGCTCAAGTGAAAAGGCACTACTGCAAATGGCGGTTTGGGTGCTTTGGGTTGAAGTGAAAAGGCACTACTGCAAATGGTGGCTTGGGTGCTTTGGGCTGAAGTGAAAAGGCACTACTGCAAATGGTGGCTTGGGTGCTTTGGGCTGAAGTTAAAAGGCACTACTACCAATGGTGGTTTGTGTGCTTTGGGTAAGCTTCCTGTTTGCCCTGTATATTGATTTTAGAAAAAACGCTACCACTTATGGCTGTGATTTTTGGCCATCTTACGCAGTCCCCCTCCGCTCAGCAGGTGCAGAGGATTCTTCCCATCAATGAAAAATAAGTGTTATTAGTGTTTAAATGTTAAGAATCTCTCTTTGGTCAATCATGCCATGAAGGCCACACCTTTTCCGGTGGGAGGGGGAGGTGCTATAAAACATGGGTATGGCTCAGTCTCTGCATGATGGGGGAGGGAGAGGTCACGACTCTGTCTGAGCTGTGAATCAACTGAACATACTGAATGTCTACTTCTTCTTCTTGCGTATGGCGTGCACAGCCTGAAGTTGTAAGACAACTTGTTCTGTTTGATCTTCTGTTTGTGCACGCCAGGTTGATTGCATTCGTTGAAACAGGGTGGTCCACGTGAAGGTTCCAATCTCCCACCCTGAATGTCTACTGAACTGTGAGTTTTGTGTTTTGTGTGGTTTTATGGTGGTTTCACCCTGCTTGAAATGGTATGAAACTGCATTTGAATGTGGTGGCGTTACACCCTACATTAAATGGTATGATGCTGCATTTTAATTTGGTGGCCTTGCACCCTGCTTGAAATGGAATTTCAAGGAATAGCCATGAGTCAACTGCCAGTCCACCAGCTGTGAGTGAGCTGCCAGCACATCAGGCTTGAGGGACTGAGCTGTCACCCCAAGAACCCATACCAGCGCTCCAGAAACCCCCCCCCACTGGCCACCAATATTGGAATTGGTGGAGAGGTGGAATATTGCATCGGGGACCAGCCCTCCCGTGTGAACATGGGACCCAACGGGTCCCACTTAGTCTAGTATTTATATATAATTATCATTAGATTTAAGGTGAGGTGTGTGTGGGAAGGGGGGAGTTTTTATTTTATTACACCGGGAGAGATAGGTGCCTGGAACGAACTGCCAGGGAGGTGAGGAAGCAGATCTAAATGGAAATATTTAAGGCGCATTTGGTCAGTCACCTGAATGGACTGGGAATGGAGTGATGCAAATCATATGTAACCAGATGGGATTTGTTCTGTTGGCATCAAGGTGAGCTTAATGGCAATTCTTGTGCTGTGCTGGGCAATGTTCTAATTAAAATAAATGGGATATTCGGAGTTTAAAAGAAAAACAAGTCACAAACATAATCATAAGCAGCAGACAGTTTTATTCTTTGAAATCTATATCTAACGAAGTATGGCCTTGACTTCACTTTTATGAGTTCACAATAAAATCAGAAAAGTTAAAATGAAATTAACATGAAATGTTAGATCATAAAGTTGTGCAGCACAGAAATAGGCCTTACAGCTCACCATGTTAATGCAAACCTTTTTCCCCATCTGCACTAAAGGGCCTGTCCCACTTGGGCAACCTAATCCGCGAGTTTGCCCTCAACCCGTACTCGCAGCGTGGTCGACACGAGGTCGTAGGAGGTCTTCGTAGCTTTCCTTCATGCTCGAGAGTGATCTCCGCGTACTCGAGGCCTCAACTATGTTGCGGCGTTTTTATCAATATGTTAAAATGCCCGCGAGTAAAAAAAAGGTCGCCATGGAAAAAATCGATACTTTTTTTACTCGTAGGTTTAGTCGTAGTAGGTAATCGAGGGTAGTCCAAGGTAGTCGTAGACAGTCTTCATCATAGTCAAAGGAGATAGTCTTCACTCTCCACTATTCGGTGTCCAATTTTCCCGAAGTTGGTCGTAGCTGGTCTTTAACATAGTCGAAGGTGGTCTTCTACGTAGTCGAAGGTCTTCAACATGTCATTTTTTTAAACTCTTCTAAACGAACCAAATAGGTTGCCCAAGTGGGACCGCCCCTTAATCCTAATTATACACACAAGGTTAGTATCTTTCTCTGCCTTCACTATTATGAGTTCACATATTCCCATGCAGGTATAAGCTTCCAACCGTTTGCTTCTGATGGAGGGTTTAATTATTTGTACAAATAGTGTTGGCATTCGGAGTAAAGCGGAGGGCATGTCAATTCATCATTGGCTCTGACCTCAGGCATGATACCTCTCCAAGTATTTAGCTACATTTTACAGGAACATTGATGGAATCTATTTGGTTATCTTATATATTGTGTGTGTCATTAATTAATCATTCAACAATGTAAGACATTATTAAGAATAGTTTATTAAAGTAATGTGAACCATAGTGGACATCCTATACACCACTCTATGCTCAAGCATGCTAAGATTCAATGGAGATTGCAGGATTTGAAGAGGAATGAGGAGCAAATTGCATGGAAATGCAATTTAATGATATTTTAACTTCGTAAAATAGTTTGATCTGCCAAGTGTGTAGGAAGGAACTGCAGATGCTGGTTAAAACTGAAGATAGCCTCAAAATGCTTTAACTCAGCGGGACAGGCATAACCTCTGGAGAGAAGGAATGGGTGACATTTCGGATTGAGACACTTCTTCAGACTGACGTCAGGTGGAAGGGAAAGATACATAGATAAGGAAGTGTGAAAACAAAGGGAATGAGGTTCAAGGGAAATGAAGAATAGACTGTTGTTAGTTGGGAGAAGGTAACAACAAAGCAATCAGATTGAAATGTAGTCAGAGACAGTAAGATTGGTCGGAGAACTGGGAAGGGGGAGGGATGGAGGGAAAGCAAGGGTTACTTGAAGTTAGAGAATTCAATGTTCATGCCGCTGGGATGTTAGCTTCCCTCGCGAAATATGAGGTGCTGTTCCTCCAATTTGTGCTGGGCCAACGGGATCCCACCACGAGCCACATCTTCCCATCTCCACTGCTTTCTGCAGACTGTTCCCTCCACAACTCCCCGGTCTTCTTCTTCCCATCCAAGCCACCCCCTCCCCAGGTACTTCCCCCTGAAACCACAGGAGATACAACACCTGTCCCTGTTCCTTTCTCCCTTCCCCCCCCCCCCGACTCTGTCCAAGACCCCAACAGTCTTTTCAGATGAGGCAGAGGTTCACTTGCACCTTCTCCGACCTCATCTACCGTTGATCCAGGTGTGGACTTCTATATATTGGCGAGACCAAGCGCAGGCTCGGCGATCATTTCGCTGAACACCTCTGCTCAGCCCGCCTAAACCTACCTGATCTCCCGGTTGCTAAACACTTTAACTCCCCCTCCCTTTCCCACACTGATCTTTCTGTCGGGACTCTTTCATTGTAAGAGTGAGGCCCAGCGCAAATTGGAGGAACAGCATCCCATATTTCGCTTGGGCAGCTTAAACCCCTGCAGTATGAACATTGACTTCTCTAACTTCCAGTAACCCTTGCTTTTCCTCTCTCTCCACCCCTACCCCTTCCCAGTTCTCTGACTGATATCATCTTCCAAAGCTCTGCTGCCCGTCTCCAAACCTGTACCAATCAACAATGAACTTTATTCGTTTTCAATCATGGAATGCTTTGATTTTAAAATTGTCATCTTTATTGCAATCTTCCACAGTTTTGCCCCCTCCTTATCTCTGTAACTATCTCCAGCTCCACAGACCTCTGGTAAAGCTGTGCTCCTTCAATTCTGGTCTCCTGGAAATCCCCAGATTAGTTTATTTGATTATTGGCAGCTGTGTTGGCACCTCCAAAAAATAATTCCTTCCCTAAATCTCTACACCTCCCAAGTATTTATTTCTCCATAGTGGTTTTCCTCTAAGCTTATTTCCTCGACATTACTTGCTGCAATATTTTTATGTTGTTTTGCTGAACAATTTATTGTTTAATAAAGCTCCAGTGAAACTGTGGGACATATTGCTTCATTAAAGGTGTTATATTGATAAAAACTTGCTGGTAGTTTTTTACCAGATTTGCAGGTTTCTAGGTGCAGATAATGAAAGTTCCAGCAGGGGATGAAGTGCACTCCTATTTTAATAGGTTCAGATACCCTTACTGCATTAGGGAATTATTGTGACTCTAGAATGTAATCTTGAAGTGTGGATTACTTGTGAAATGTCTATTCTACTAACTAAATAATCCCACAGTTTTAGACCTCATACATCCACCACCAATTAGCCTATCCCTCACCCTGCAAGATTCTCCATGTATGGGCATCCTCTTTGCCAGTGGAACAGCATGCTCGGATCACTTGTCAAACCTAAATAACATGTTTAGGAAAGAACTGCTGAATCGAAGGTAGACACTAAATGTTGGAGTAACTCGATGGGACAGGCAGCATCTCTGGAGAGAAGGAATGGGGACACGACTAGTGGCTCTAACACCCATAGTAATTAAGTGTTTTGAGCGACTGGTTATGCAGCATATCAAAAATAGCCTACCTGCCGACCTAGACCCACTAGACCTAGTTCGCCTACAGAGCCAACCAATCCACAGAGGATGCAGTCTCAACAACACTGAACCTCGTACTGCCACACCTTGATCGGAAAAATACTTATGCCAAGATCCTCTTCATAGACGTTTCTCGTTTCCCTGATCCCTGACCAGTCTGAAGAAGGGTCACGACCCGAAACGTCGCCTATCTCCTTCGCTCCTTCGATGCTGCTGCACCCGCTGAGTTTCTCCAGCCTTTTGTGTACCCTCCTCTTCAGACTTCAACTCTGCTTTTAACACAATCATTCCGCAGCAGCTGGTGGAGAAGTTGGTGTTATTGGGGGTTGATGCTGGCACATGTAACTGGGTCCTGAACTTTCTATCACAACGGCAGCAGACAGTCAGGGTGGGCAGTAGGACATCAAAAACCATAGCCGTGAGCACTGGCTCGCCCCAAGGCTGTGTCCTAAGCCCCCTGCTGTTTAGTCTGCTTACACACGACTGTACTGCTAGACTCAACAACAACTTCATCAACAAGTTCGCTGATGACACAACAGTGGTGGGTCTCATCAGTGACAATGATGAGTCGGCGTACAGGATGTAGGTGGAGCTGCTCACAGGATGGTGCAAATCCCACAACCTCATTCTCAACGTGGGAAAAACGAAGGAGATGGTGGTTGACTTCAGGAGGGCGGGAAAACAACGTCATACACCTCTGCACATCGATGGAGCTGATGTGGAAAGGGTCAGCAGTGTGAAATTCCTAAGACTCCACCTGTCAGATAACCTGACGTCCACGACCAACACCACAGCACTGGTCAAGAGAGCCCAGCAGCAACTACACCCTCTCCGAAGACTACGGAAAGCAGGTCTCCCCACTGCACACCTACGAACTTTTTATAGGGGGACAATTGAGAGCACATTAACCTACGGCATCACCTCCTGGTTCGGGAACTGCAAGGTGTACGAACGGCACCAAGTGGACAGAATTATGAAGACCGCCAGCAGGATTATTGGTGCTCCACTCCCTTTATTGCTGGACATGTACAGGAAGAGATGTATTAGCAGAGCCATCTCCATCATCAAAGACCCCTACCACCCATCGCATCACATATTCTCCATCCTGCCATCTGGGAAGAGGTACAGGAGCATCAGCTGCAAAACCAGCAGGATGCTCCTCAGCTTCTTCCCGCAGGCAATTAGACTGATAAACTGACTTTGCCCCCTGCCAAAGTATCGCGCACCAAACACCAACCTGGACACACTGAAGCAGAGCCATTGTCGTGCCACTGCCGATCGGAACTCGTGATATATGTACTTTTATTCTTTATTTCTATTTATTTTTTACCACACACTGAATGGACACTGGTTGAGAAACGCTTTTTCGTTTTCCTCTGGGTATGTAAATACTCAGAAAAATGATAATAAAGATTTACAATACAATACATTTCAGGTCGAGACCCTTCTTCAGACTGACATGTTGTTTGGTCGAGCCAATTCCTAATGATGGTGCATTTGCCCCTCTCACTGGATCCCAATGTTGAATGAATGCCAAGTTCCTCTGGGTCTGTCGTGAAGCCTGAAAGGGCACTATACCCATGGAGAAAGTGATTGGTCAGCTTGCAGGAAGTCTTTCACGGTGGGAGTTCCCTGCATAGCATTGTGTAATCTTTGGTTGTTACCTGTTGGATGAACAAAGTGAAATAGCTGGTCTAATTTATTTTGCGTTTCCTTCGTAGGGTCGAATTTGCAGAAAAGTGGGGAAGACAAAGAAAGCCTTCACTCGCAAAGAAGCTGAAGCGACATTTAAAAGTCTGGTGAAGACGCACGAGAAGTATGGCTGGGTCACCCCCCCTGTATCCGACGGCTGAGCCAACGTTGTCCAACCCAAAAACACTTTCATCCTCTCAGTGCTGTTTACGATGCATTCTTTCTATTTCAGCTTCAATTAGACGTGGCAACACAAAGGAGACATTTACATTATTTATGAAAAGAAATGTTTACGGATAAAAGCCTGAAGGGATTTCTTTTTGGGGGGAGGGGTTGCGGGTGGGGGGTTAGGGGGGGAATGACGTGCTTGTTGCTGGAATTGAGTTCACGTGAATTTGGTTCTTATGCATCATGTTTGCATCATTTGCCCGTCCTGCGACACAGTAGTGTGCTTCTCACCATGCTAATGATAAACAAATGACATCATGTATTGCATTCTTCACCGTTCTACTAATTTAAATTTAAATGAAGCTGTTAATATTTAATACCCAGGTGGCAAGCATAGGTTGACATTTTGCTGTGCTGTTTCTCACAGGTCAATTGTCAATGCAACTTGAAGATCGTAATTTGTGTGGAGCTGTGCTCTATTGTTGCTAAAAAAATTAAATTCTATGTCTTGTAGCTTGAAAGTGAACTGTTCTATCTTCAAATCCGGTGAGATGAAAGTAGAAGGTTTATCATGTTTCAGCATCATTGTTGATTGGCACTGCTGTATATTATTTATATGAAACAAACAGTCTTTAGCAGGGGTGGGCACCTCTCATTCAAACTGACATCTCACAGGGTTAATGTGCCTATGTGGTAAATAATGTCACAGTAAATAGTAGAATTGTACATCAAATGTGTGTGGGAGTAAGGAAAGCAACATGCTCATGATAGATTGTAGAGGAGTAGCTTTTAAGGCAATGCAGAGATACAATTCAAATTCCTGCATTAATTAAATGTCTTAAATGATTCAGATGTTTCAATTCCCACTGTATCTGCATGTTTAAGGAATAAGTGGTTGCTAGTTTGCTGAAAGAATGTTGCTGTCATTTGTTCTGTGTCAAGAGCTATTACATTTTGTCAAGTGGTAATGGCATTTGTGTTTTTCTGTTTAATTTATTTGTGGTTTGCCAAATGCATAGCCTTTTGAGCATGTGATGGGTATTCTGACTGAAGGGGAAAATCTTCAAGATAACAAGTTTGATAAGTGTCCGTGTGGGGTCAATCACGCTTATGTACAGTTCTTTAGTGACCTAGTATTTGGAGAGGCATGTAAAAGGCAAAGAAAGTAAGAAGAATGGATGACAATATCATATTGGACAGAAAATAAATGCTCTTTTTAACCTGCTCTAGTATGTTGATTCTCTTGTTGCATTTTTACTCATCCTGAACTGTATAGATGGTATGATTCATAATACTAAATTTTCATTTTTCACACAGACCTCGGGATATGAAATGTTCTTGGCCTTTTAAAAGGTTCTGCAAAGCTAGCAATTATCATAACTATGATTATGACAGAGTTAAAGCATGGAATGGGCCTTTGGCCCAACTTGCCCAAGCCAACCAGCATGCCCCATCTGCACTAGCTCTACCTGTCTCCTCTTGGCCCACAACCACCTCGACCTGTCCAAATGTCTCTGAAATTCTATGATAGTACCTTATTTAACTTATTTTTCTGTCACGTTCACAAATTGCCATGTTATCAATCCAGACCTCCAGCATATTTGTCTGGTAAATGAATCTGTTATTGCATCTATCAACATGGTACTATTTTAATTTCAAATAAATTAGCATAATGATATAAAACTACACATTTAGTTAGACTAATAACTAATGCGTCATTAAGGTTAACTAGATGAGTCAGAACGATAGCATGACTGAACATTAATTTGTTTTATTTTCTCTCCACTGATGCTGCCTGACCTGTTGAGTAACTCCAGTATTTAGTTTTGTTTTTGGTATCACAATGTCAGACCAGGTTATTTTAACTCTTTGATTTCAATTAAATGTTGCAGGATGTTTAAAAATAAAACAAATACAGGTGTCAACGTTTCATAAAATAATGACCTATTGCAATTTAACCTGGCAAATTTGTGATTGAAATTAAATGAATTGGATTTGCTTAATAACTGATTGACCAATGGGAACACATTTTTCAATATCCTGTTACATTTTCTGAATCGTTGATCTTAGGGAAGAAGCTTGACTCCAAATTATTTTTAAAATGTTCCCATTATTTTAACATTGGAAATCCAGCAACTATTTTAGGCTCCTTTAAACCAAAAGATTCCCAAAGTTATCATCATTTTGCATCTGAGGGGATCAACTGACTTTGTGGCAGGGAACTGACCTCACCGATCCTGGCACCTGGCCACCACAACAATATCCAGATAAATTGAGCCTCAGATAACTAGAGTGGCTGCTCCATGTCATTTGTACCACTCCCAGCTTTGATCAATATAAATCCTCATACGACTTCTGGTGGTATTTCTTATTTGGAAATGCTGCATTGCTTTAAAGCACACAAATAACTACGCACTCATGGAATTGTGTGATTATTTTTGCATCACTCAAAGGTTGAAGAAATCATCTTTTATGGACATGACCAAGTGCACTTCTTTTGACTGCAGAATCATTTTATCGCATTTGACACCATATCCAGACCAGCGTTCTCACATTCTACAAAAGTTCAAACAGTAATTTTAACGTAATGAAACGTGTTCTCCTGAAAGAACAATAGGACGGTCACGGTGGTGCAGCAGTAGAGTTGCTGCCTTGCAGGAAATGCAGTGTCAGAGACCCGGGTTCAATCCCGACTACGGGTGCTGCCTATACGGGGTTTGTACGTTCTCCCCGTGATCTGCGTGGGTTTTCTCCGAGATCTTCGGTTTCCTCCCACACATCAAAGACGTACAGGTTTGTAGGTTAATTGGCTTGGTAAATGTAAAACTTAGTGGGTGTAGGATAGAGTTAATGTGCAGGGATCACTAGTCAGTGTGGACCCAGTGGGCCGAAGGGCTCGTTTCTGTGCTGTATCTCTAAACTTGCTGGAGCATACATGACTTTTGCAGTCTGTCACAATCCAAAAGATTGGAAAAGATTATTAATTTCCCTTTCGACTCGGGGAATGGGGCTACCAATCGTTTCAAGACAGCACTAAATGTTTATTATAGAATCCAAACAAAATGGTTTTCAGTGCAGAGGAGCTCCACTTACACAATGCTTTACACAACCTCGGGATGCTGTTGGACCCCTTTCTGCAATTTATTTTTAAAGGCCGGCCATTATTTTAACAGTGGAAACGCAGCAGTGTTGCGCCACCGGGAGATCAGGTTGGTTATTGCGAACTGAGCGGAGGTGTTCAGCGAAGCGATCGCCAAGCCTACACTTGGTCTCGCCGATGTAGAGCAGCTGACATCTAGAGCAACGGATGCAATAGATGAGGTTGGAGGAGGTGCAGGTGAACCTCTGCCGCACCTGGAAAAACTGCTTGGGTCCTTGAATGGAGTCAAGGGGGAGGTAAAGCGACAAGTGTAGCATTTCTTGTGGTTGCAAGGGCAAGTGCCCGGAGAGGGGATGGTTCGGGTGGGAAGGGACAAATTAACCAGGGAGTTATGGAGGGAGCGGTCTCAGCAGAAAGCAGACCGGGGGAGGAGATTGGAAAATGTGCTAAGTGGTGGGGTAACGTTGGATGTGGCAAGTGGGGGGGTCATGTTGAACCAATTAGTTATGGTTAATTTGGACTAATTTGTTGGTTAATTAGTTACGGTAATATTGCAAATTGTCCCTAGTGTGTAAGATAGTGCTAGTGTAAGGGATGACAGCTGGGCGGCGCGGACTTGCTGGGCCGAAGGACATGTTTCCGTGCTGTGTACCTGAAGTCAAAAGTAAGTCTAATGGAAGGAGCCTTGATTCTGTGCCTCGGACAATGCAGCACTCGCTAGGGGTGCAGTGCTGCCGGAGCTCACCGGAGCTCGGCATCTCTGTAAAAAATAAACAAAAACAAATAAAAACAGCGGGAATTTTAACTTGCGGGGTAACCTGGTTGAAAGGGTGGGATGGGGAAGACACATCACTACTGAGGTTCCCTGGGGAGGGTAGCAGTAGGACCCAGCGGAGTCAGACCACGTGCTGTCTGCATCGTGGAGATTGTGGGCCTGGTGCTGAGCCTGGCTGGTGGAGAGGTGAGGGTTGGCGGAGTCGATGGTGGAGGCCTGTGGGGGGCTGGAGCAGCAGCAGCACCGGTGGCCCCAGGAAGACAGCGAAGGTCAGCGGCAGCAGCATTGGTGACCCCGGGGAGGTGGTGAGAGTCGACGACAACAGCACAGTTACAGTGGTTCAGGCCTGGGTTTGACTGGGAAGGTGGTGAGGGTCGGAGAGGCGGTGGACGTTGTTGCTGCTCCTCATGGTGGCTATCTCTGCTTCGTGCTGGTTGGGCAGGCGACGCCGTGGTCCAGCGGTGGAGCTCCGGGCCTGCGGTCGGTCAAGTCGAGTGTCGGTGGAGGTACCGGTTTGGAGGAGGGCAAGCTTGTGTGTGATCCTTGATTCGACGCCAGATCCACACCCTCAACAAATACTTCCTCGCCTATCTGGACTCTGTATTTGTTGAGGATGTGGAACTGGCGTCGAATAAAGTAGAGTTGTGTTCCATTGTGGGTGTGGGTGGGTGGGCGAGTGAGAGAGTGTGGGTGAGTGAGTGAGTGTGGGTGGGTGTGTGAAGGCTCAGAGCTGCGGGAGAGTCAAGGCGAGTTGGTGCCGGGCCGCCACCTCTATAACTAGCAATGTTACAACATTTTGAGATTTTAAAATCAAGTCTGCAATTTATCCCATCAGATAAAGAATAAAAAGAAGTTTAATTTGACACCTATTTCACTTTCATATCTTCAGTATTAAAAAAAGTTATGGCCATTTTCATACTCAGAAATTAGCATCTTGTTCCCTATTGCTTTTCCATTGACTTAACACAAAAGTTGTGATCGAGGACAGTCAAAAGCTCATAACTTTCTTACAAATTAAGAGAACTGAAATACATTTTCAGTTATTATAGATTGAAGCATTCTGAAACAAATATGAAACAATCTTACTTGGATGACCTGAAATTAAAGCATATAATTAGTTAGTTACCCAATTGTAGCTAATTACAAAATTCAATTACTAGATCTAAACATCTACCCATTTCTTAAGAAAATATTAACATTTTTTAAAAAGCCTAAGTGGCCAAATAACAGTCACACAAGAATTCAAAATATAACATGATTTTTAAATTTCATTGTCATGAATTTATAGGCCAAATTGAAGGAATTTACTGTCCCCTACGTGAAATCCGTCCCCGTTGTCGGCGTTCACGGCATTAGAAGCTAATTTCTATTTTACTGCAGCGTTGAAATTGTCGGGCGATTTTAAAAAGAAAATTCACATACCGGCAGTCAGAACGAATCTTCAGCAAAAGCTCGCACCCCGAGAAAATATAACTCCGGAAGGCTGGGAAAAACCGCATATTAACCCCGCCCCCCCACCTCAAAGGCGCCAAAGTCGCGCACACGGCCAGTGACAGAACTGCAGCACCGCTGAAGGTAAGTTTTGTAACATACCTACTATAACAATACATGATTACCAGCTTTTTCTTTACTTGCTTGATAATTATATTTCATGATAATTAGTGAGTGCAAATGTGCAATATTTGGTCATATTATTAAATTAAGTATTATATGTTTTATTGTACTAGTTATACACTGGGATGTAGTGATAGGCTATAATCTTGTTTGACACTCTTTGGAGACCAGCTTCCCCTGGATACTCATCACAACAGCCATACGGCATGTTACAAATGGAGCCACATATCCTGGTTTCTGGGTCATAGTGATAAATACACAAGAACACAATGTCTTTTGTTTCTACACTTCTGCAAAGATTTCAGTAATATAATTGTGTTCCTGCAAGAAATTACTGGTTAGAAGAAGAAAGAATTCTCTGATAACACAGAAAATGTGTCATGTTATACTGAGGCACTCCGAACAGAAACCAAACTGCAAGAACAATCAGCAGCAGAGATAAAGCCAATCGTCAAAACACAGAAAATGTCTTTGTCCACCATAAAGCAACAAAAGAGTCTGCAGAATCAGACAACTTCATAAATCATTTGAAATTCGCTATTACAGCCAACAAATGTTGCCTTGGTTCTGTGATTGCTTTATAGCACTGTCACATTTAGAATTGTCCATTATTCTATTGTTAATGAAAAGTTCCAGCCGGGGATGAAGTGCACTCATACTTTAATTAGGTTCCAGACCACCTTACTGCATTAGACAAATAATCTTTATTTTCAATATGATTAACATTGTATCCCAATGATTGTTCACTCACTTTATCTTTGATATGTTGGCTGGCCCATGTTTATGTAAATGCTTTGAAATTTGCATCGAACAGAGTGGAAAATCAATATTCTGCTCAGAGATGAAGCAGAAGAGATAAGTTTGTTGCTAACAACATTAACAGTGGCTAATAATACCATCAGATGTTTAATAAATAAATGTGATAGAGGCTTGAAATGTACATAGATTTTATTGTTACTTGCAAAGATGGAGTGTTTGGAGGGTGAATCTTATTTTTCTGGAGCCAATTAGTGGTGCAGCTGCCTCACAACGCCAAAGACCTGGGTTCAATCCTGACTACGGGTGCTGTCTGCGGAGTTTGTACATTCTCCCTGTGACCACGTGCGTTTTCTGTAGGTGTTCTGGTTTCCTCACACATTCCAAAGACACATGGGTTAACTGGCAATACTGTAAATTACCCCTAATTTGTAGGATGTGAAATAACGTAGAACCAGTGTATGGGTGTTCAATGGACTCGGTGTGCCAAATTGCCTTTTTCCATGTTGTATCTCTAAACTAAACTAGCAGCTCAGCCCTTAGAGGCAAGAATGTACGAGCTTTAATTTTCATCCAGCCAGAATCTTCATCCATTCACTTTATCACAGAGGTTGCATACCAATTCCATCCAACTCAAGTCAAGTCAAGAGAGTTTTATTGTCATGTGTCCCAGATAGGACAATTAAATTCTTGCTTGTTGCAGCACAAACGAATATGTAAACATAATATAGGACAGGAGATAAAAGTTCAGTGTGTCTATATACCGTAGACCATATATATACACAATAAATAAACAGATAAAGTGCAATAGGCTGTTATTGTTCAAAGTTTGTTTGATGGCGTGTTTAATAGTCTGATGGCTGTGGGGAAGCAACTGTTCCTGAACCTGGTGCAGGGAGGTTCTACTTCAGTTGTACAGGGTCTTGGTGAGACCACACCTGGAGTATTGCGTACAGTTTTGGTCTCCAAATCTGAGGAAGGACATTATTGCCATAGAGGGAGTGCAGAGAAGGTTCACCAGACTGATTCCTGGCATGTCAGGACTGTCTTATGAAGAAAGACTGGATAGACTCGGTTTATACTCTCTGGAATTTAGGAGATTGAGAGGGGATCTTATAGAAACTTACAAAATTCTTAAGGGGTTGGACAGGCTAGATGCAGGAAAATTGTTCCCGATGTTGGGGAAGTCCAGGACAAGGGGTCACAGCTTAAGAATAAGGGGGAAATCCTTTAAGACCGAGATGAGAAAGACTTTTTTCACACAGAGAGTGGTGAGTCTCTGGAACTCTGCCACAGAGGGTAGTTGAGGCCAGTTCATTGGCTATATTTAAGAGTGAGTTGGATGTGGCCCTTGTGGCTAAGGGGATCAGAGGGTATGGAGAGAAGGCAGGTACGGGATACTGAGTTGGATGATCAGCCATGATCATATTGAATGGCGGTGCAGGCTCGAAGGGCTGAATGGCCTACTCCTGCACCTAATTTCTATGTTTCTATGTTTCTATGAACCTGGATGTTGCAGATTTCAGGCTCCTGTACCTTCTTCCCGATGGCAACGGAGAGATGAGTGTGTGGCCAGGATGGTGTGGGTCTTTGATGATGTTGGCAGCCTTTTTGAGGCAGCGACTGCGATGGGTTCCTTCGATGGTGGGGCGGTCAGAGCCGATGATGGACTGGGCAGTGGATCAGTGGAACAGAGGGATCTAAGAATAACTGTGCATAGTTCCCTGAAGGTGGAATCGCATGTAGATAGGGTGGTAAAGAAAGCCTTTGGTGTGCTGGCCTTTATAAATCAGAGCATTGAATATAGGAGTAGGGAAGTAATGTTAAAATTGTACAAGGCATTGGTAAGACCAATTCTGGAGTATGGTGTACAATTTTGGTCGCCTAGTTATAGGAAGGATGTCAACAAAATAGAGAGAGTACAGAGGAGATTTACTAGAATGTTGCCAGGGTTCCAGCAACTATGTTACAGAGAAAGGTTGAACAAGTTAGGTCTTTATTCTTTGGAGCGCAGAAGGTTAAGGGGGGACTTGATTGAGGTCTTTAAAATGATGAAAGGGATAGACAGAGTTGACGTGGATACGTTTTTCCCATTGAGGGTAGGGAAGTTTCAAACAAGAGGGCATGACATGAGAATTAAGGGACAGAGGTTTCGGGGTAACGTGAGGGGGAACTTCTTTACTCAGAGGGTGGTGGCTGTGTGGAATGAGCTTCCAGCAGAAGTGGTGGAGGCAGGATCGATTTTAACATTTAAGAGTAAAGTGGATAGGTATATGGACGTGAAGGGAATGGAGGGGTATGGTCTGAGTGCAGGTAGATGGGACTAGGGGAAAACAAATGGTCGGCACGGACTGGAAGGGCTGAGAGGGCCTGTTTCCGTGCTGTAATTGTTATATGGTTATATGGTTAAGTAGATCCTTAGAGAGAGTTGATAATGAAGCCGGGTATTCCGGTGAAGAGGAACACACCAAATCAATCATGTAAAAAATAAATCCTACAAGCTTTTCTTCCGTCGTCTCTGCCTCTGTGCCTTTTTCTTTGAGAAAGTGTCCTCGCCATCCAGTGATGACCCCTTCTATCGTCTCAACCGGTCCCCCTCCTTTTTGGCTCCCTCAGCTGAACTTCTGCCCTCTTTAGAAAAAAAGATCATGACTTCCGGTGGCGCTATGGAGGACTAGAAGGCAACGCCAGCCACCTCCGTGAAAAAACGAGGAAAAACCGGGGAGAAAACGGGGAGAAAACCTACCTGCTGCTGCTTCTGCATCTGCTGCTTCTACACCGGCTGCCGTGAGTGACGTCATCAGGCGCGCTACCCGTAATGGCAACACAGCGTAGCCCACCGGAGAAATCCAAACTCCGGTATCTAAGGAAAATGGCTGAACAAGAACAAGGCCCGACTGAAGCCTCGGCCTCAGGTAGGACACAGTCCCTAGAAGATGTATCAAAAAAATCGGGAAAAAAAATCGGAATTGGAAGAACTTAATTTTTTTTGTGCAAGAAATGGCAGTATTAAAAAAAGAAATAAGTTGGAATTAAAGATGGAATTGGAAAAAATGAATTTTGGGGAGGAGATGAAAAAAATCAAGATGGAGATGAAGGAGTTAAAGTTTCGACTACGGAATTATCAGACATGCTGCGAAAGGAAATTGCAGAAGTTGTGACGGAAAAATTTACAAGTATAATGGAAGAGTTGAATGAAGTTATTGAAAATAAGGTGGAAATGCAAATGGAACCTGTGATGGAAGAAATTAAGGTACAATCAACATCCATAAAAGACCTTGAAGAACTAGTCGAAATAAATACTCAGACTACGAAAACACTCGTCAAAGAACATCAATGATTATCTGACTTACTGGGCAAAATTACTGATAAGTGTACTGAGCTGGAAGGACGCCAGAGAAGGCAGAACCTAAGGATCGTGAGAAGGAAGAGAAAAGAATCAAGATACCCGAGAGTTTACTGCAAACTTACTACAAAAGGTTTTATCTCTGGAAGAAAAGCCTTTGCTAGCCCGAGCACACAGAGTAATGAGACGTTACACAAAGCAAGATGCTCCTCCAAGACAAATAATAGTAAAAGTCCAGTATGATTTTACTTCGGAGTCACGTGAGTGAATACATGAAGAAGGCCCGCCTGGCGCTGGAACGGCATTACGTCGACGCTGACGGCAGAAGCAGGAAGTTGCAGAGCGCAGCTCCTCGCAGCGGTCGGAACGGACCCGCAGGTAAGTGTGGGGAAAGTGGGGACGTTCTAAAAAAGACGTTACGCTGGTAAAAACCAGCAGAAAAGTGAAAGTAAAAGTAAAAATCAGAGTCACGCTGGCGTACTGATTTAGCCAGATAAATGGAAAAGAAAATGGAGAAATCGCAAAGGAAATTTCGCGGGTAAAAAGATCATCCCGGGGTGAAGCTAAAAATACGGGACAAGAGATTAGTGCGGATCCGGTTCCGATACCGGTGGCCGCTGATTCACCCGTTAGCGAGATTATAATTTCTCCAGAAATACTAACCACGGAGGGAAATGCTCCTAAAAAATGTAAAAAGAAATCCGTGAGGCCCGTGGTTTCTGATAATGACTCTGATAATGAAAGTCCTCCGGATAATAAGACTATGTGGCTAAAAATGGAGCATATGGAGAAAGTACTCCAAAATATTATGGGACAAGGGTCACAGTACCCAGAAGTTTCCCAAAAAGACCCTGAGGGGTTTGAATATACTGAATATGGCTATGTGCCAAATTGGGAATTTGAAACTCCGGACCCAGGATTCAGGGCAGAGGAAGTCTCATTGGATATAATTCCAAGTGGATTAGAGCTGCAAAAGACAGACACTGCAAGTGGTGATGTGGATTATGAATGCACACCACAAATAAAAAAGAAAAGGCCAGATGTGCCTGGGATAGCAAATGATTTTGCTATACCTGAAGGAAGTGGTGAGGCTATGGAAGAAAACCTAGCTGCCAACATTAATTATATGGTATCTCACCAACTTCAAGATTCTGTGATGATTGAAACAGCAGAATTATATAAAACACCGGATAATTGTGCCTCATTGGAGGTACCTACGGTTAATCCGTCTATATGGACATCTATGACCCCAAGCATGAGAGGACAAGAAATGAGATTTCAAAAAATCCTCAAATTAATTTCTGCTGCCATTACGGCTTATGGAAGACAAATGGAGGGGTTGGAGAGGGATAAGATTCAAAAAGATACTTTGGGCTTATTATGCAATTCCTTCCATGAAATTAATTGTATGAGAAAGATTGTGATTCGCCCCATATTTCACCCAAGGTTTGCAAGTCTGTGTCGAGCAAGTGGTGTTCAAGCTCCTGGTTATCTGTTTGGAGAAAACCTGCCTAAACAAATAAAAGATATGGATGAAGAAGCTAAATCTATTAGCCACGTGAGACCTTTCGTCTTTGGACAAAAAAGGTATTTTTCGCCAAGAAGAGGATTTGATTTTGGAAACAGAGGCAGGAGTATGTCAAGGAGATATTATCATCCGACACAGCCTAATGTTTACCCGTATACGGGGAGAAGGAGACCACCACGTTCATATGGAGAGGTACTAAAGATTTATTCTATGCTTAAAGAAACTATGGACAAATCTCCAGTTGGAGGGAGATTACAAATGTTCTATGATGACTGGCTTACTATCACATCTGATCGGTTTATTTTACACACAGTTTCAGGAGCCACTATTACATTTAAAGAAGGTGTTAACTCACCAGTACAGAATAAACCAGTTTATGCTTACGTGTTTTCTGCAAAGGAAAAAGCAGAAATAAATGGGGAAATTGACAAATTGTTTAAAAAAGGTGTTATTGAAAAAACTGTTGAACACGAGCATCAATTTGTGTCAAATATATTTCCAAGAGACAAAAAAGATGGTGGTTGCAGAATTATTCTGGACCTTACAAATCTTAATAAATTTGTAGAATACAAACATTTTAAAATGGAAACGTTTAATACTGCAAGACATTTGATATCAGCAGGTTGTTATATGGCTACAATTGATTTAAAGGACGCTTATTATTCTGTATCAATACATCAGGGTTTTCGAAGGTATTTAAAATTTAATTGGCTGGGACAGCTGTGGCAATTCAGAGCTTTACCAAATGGGTTAAGTTCAGCTCCCAGGCTCTTTACTAAGCTGTTGAAACCAGTTTTAGCTCAATTAAGAGCACAAAAACACATCATTATGGCTTATCTCGATGACATTTTAATCATCAATGACAATCAGGAATCAGCTGAGAAATCAGTTTCAGCAACTAAAGCTTTGTTTGAAAAGTTAGGGTTCTTGATTCATCCAATTAAATCCCAGCTGCAGCCAGCACAGTCAATTAACTATTTGGGGTTTGTAATTAACTCAGTTACTATGTTAGTAACTTTACCAACAGATAAAATTGATGATATTTTGGTGACTTGTAGGGGTCTCATTCACAAACCTTATCCCTCCATCCGAGAAGTAGCAAAGATTATTGGTAAGCTAGTAGCAGCATTTCCTGCAGTGGAATTTGGTCCATTACATTACCAAAACCTTCAAAGGGACAAAATAAGAGCTCTAAAAAAGAGAGCAGGCCATTTTGATAGGCCTATGCAATTAACAAAAGAAGCTTTGTTGGAATTACAGTGGTGGATTGAAAATGTCCCACAAGCTGCTAAAAACATTCTGATACAACAGCCTGAAGTGATTTTACAAACAGATGCTAGCGCTCTCGGATGGGGGGCAACAGATTCATTCTCCAGTTGTGGAGGTAGATGGACTGTCCAAGAGGAAATGTTTCTCCAAACATATGGTATTAACTATTTAGAATTATTGGGTGCTTTTTATGGACTATAGGCATATTGTTCTACAAAAAAGAATCTACATGTATTAATACAATTAGACAATAAAACAGCTGTTGCATATATTAATCACATGGGCGGAGTCAGATCGGTATCATGTGATTGTCTGGTCAATGAGATATGGCAATGGTGTATTAATCACCAAATTTGGATCTCGGCAAACTACATTCCAGGTAAAGACAATGTGGTGGCAGATAATAGATCAAGGATATTTAAAGATAACACAGAATGGATGCTTAACCCAGTAATTTTCAGTGAAATTGTGACTCGATATGGGTTACCAGACATTGATCTGTTTGCATCAAGACTAAATCATCAATTGCCTAAATATGTGTCTTGGGAACCAGACCCTGATGCAGTAGCAGTAGATGCCTTTTCATTACACTGGGGGAATATGTTCTTTTATGCTTTTCCACCATTTGCTCTGGTTCAGCAATGTCTGAAGAAAATAGGACAAGACTCTGCCACAGGATTGTTGGTAATCGCAAATTGGCCGACACAACCTTGGTTCCCATTGATGTTGAACATGATTAAAGAACCATATATGTCAATTCCTAACAGCAGTGATTTATTGATAAAACCAGTAACCAAAGAAATTCATCCATTACATGCTTATATGAATTTATTAATCTGCAGGTTTTGACCAGACCACTACAGGAGCTTGGATTGTCGGATAGAACTATGGATGTTATAGCCGCATCATGGCGAGATAGCACACAGAGACAATATATGACACATATAAAGAAATGGGAAGGATTTTGCAGACAGTCAAATATATCTTATCATAGTGTAAACATTGCAAACGTTTTGGAGTTCCTTGCCAAATTGCATTTTGAACAACACTTAAGTTACAGTGCCATTAATACTGCACGTAGTGCCTTATCATCTTATTTAGGACAAATATCTGACCAGAAATCAATTGGATCACATCCATTAATATCCAGATTTATGAAAGGAATCTTTAACAAAAATCCACCCAAACCAAGATATACAGAGATTTGGGATATTAGCATTGTACTTACTTTACTTAGGCAATGGACTCCAATCGAAGGTTTGTCATTGGAAAGATTAACATTCAAATTAATAATGTTAATGTCATTGGTTTCAGCTCAAAGGGTGCAAACATTACAAATGTTGCGTTTAGACTGTATGCATGTGACTACAGATAACATTGTGTTCTATGTTTACGATCTGATCAAACAAAGCAGACCAGGAAGAACTGGAGCAAAGGTAACCTTTCAAGCTTATCCTATTGATCCAACATTGTGTGTGGTTAGACATTTGAACCAATATATAAAAATTACCAAAACTCTTCGAGGTAATGAAAAAACGTTAATGATTACGCATAAGAAACCACACACAAAAACTTCAGTACAAACAATCTCAAGGTGGTTAAAACAGGTGTTACTTTTAGCAGGAGTAGACACTGATGTGTTCAAATCTCACTCCACCAGGGCAGCAGCTACATCCGCAGCGAAGGTGCAGGACGTACCGCTCGAGCATATTTTAGAAACCGCAGGGTGGAGTAAAGAAGAAACTTTTTCAAAGTTCTACAATAAACCTGTTCACACAATGACAGGCTTTGGACACGCGGTGTTGGGTTCACTATAGTCACCTGCTTTGTTTCACTATTGATTAATATGATCAATTATGTTATCACTTATATCTTTTATCACTTTGTAATGGTTCCCTCGGGTATAAAGAGGGTTATTATATGTTCTTTTATCATTAAAAATTTATTATGGAAAGAACTAAAACTAGTCTGGTTTTCTCATGTATGTGTTGACCTAGCCGGACTGTCGTATGGAAGAATTCTACGACATGAAAAACACAGAAAGCTTCAAACTCTTCACGTAGTCACTCACGTGACTCCGAAGTAAAATAGTAAGATTAAACGAGAACTTACCTGTTCGAAGTTTGATCTTTATTTTATGAGGAGTAACGATGAGGGATTACGTGCCCTCCACTCCACACCCTCATAAAATGAATGATCATCTGGTAGTTCTAAATCTATAATGAGCCTTACTATCTTACTCCGGCTATTGTGTTCTGTGTTTTTCATGCCGCTGCTTTGAAGTATGCCGTTCCAGCGCCAGGCGGGCCTTCTTCACGTAATCCCTCATCGTTACTCCTCATAAAATAAAGATCAAACTTCGAACAGGTAAGTTCTCGTTTAATCTTACTATTATGTTTTGGAAGATATGATGAATAAAGTTGTAAAAAGTAGGAATCTTAAATATGAAGAAGATTCGATCAGCATTTACCGAGATTACCCAGCAGAGGTCTCCAAGAAACGAAATGCGTTCAAAGAGACCAAAAGAATTTTGAGGGAAGTGAAGAATCTGAAGTATAGTTTGAGATATCCAGCCACACTGAGAGTCACCTACAATCAGGATGAACATTATTTTAAAAATCCAGAGGACGCATTGAGTTTTGCCCAAGGGATCAAGGAGCGAGAAGCAGGCTGAATGAAATCTTCAAAGATGAATTAAACGAACAATTAAACCGTACTTTCAAGATTGCTTGAAGATTGCAATAGACTATGGACTTGTTTCATCTAAAGAAGACGGAGAAGGAGACGGATGGGAGACTCGAGGAGATACGGATCGAAGACTATTCCATGGACACTAATAATTAGAATACTAACACTACTAATATTAATAATTAACATCTATTAACATATATAAACATATATTAAATTTAATACATCATTATCAATTAGAGCTAATAACTGCTAATTATTGATTAATAATTAATTATAGCCGATTAACTTAGAAATAAGTAAATAGTAAATATAAATACACAAAATATAAACTTTGACTTCATTTATCCCCCCCTGGTACTTTTTATTTCTTTTCTATTTTTTATTTTTTCTATAATTTGTTTTTTTTTTCTTCTTTTTTTATACTTATTATTATAGGTTGTAATAAGCATTAAGTATATATATTAGTATATACTTGACTATGAACTTTGTACACATCATAGTTTAACACCCCCGGTTTAAATAATATTTTTTTTTATGGAATAATAATTTTAGTGAATCACGGAGATGGATAAATATTTAACATTCACTATGGAAGTCTACGGATTGCTAGCCATGTTAGTATGGCTAACACTAACTACACTAATACTAGATGTAGTTTTTTCTTTCTTTGTGCACCCTACTAATCTCTTAATTTATCCCTTTTTTAATATTATTTCTTGTCATTATTATTTTACATTGGAGTGGAATTATAAATTAATGCAAAGGAGATATATATATATGTGATGGAAACTCAAGGGTCTTGAAATTCATCTATTCGAAGTTCAGGTGTAATGTCGGGTATGTCGAACTGAACCATTTGCTCTATTATATATCCCTTTAGATAAAAGATGCAAGACTTACATACGAATATGGGGAGTGGAGGAATAATATTTTGTAGTTGGAATGTTAAAGGTATTAACGAACCAATTAAGAGGGGTAAAGTATTAGCACATTTAAGAGCACTTAAAATAAATGTGGCATTTATCCAAGAGACACATTTAAAAAAAGAGGCAGAACATAGATTAAAGGCTAAATGGATTGATAAAGTCTATCATTCTTCTTTCACACACAAATCTAGAGGTGTAGTAATATTAATTCGTAAAGGTACTGCATTTAAACATACTTCAACAATAACTGATAGTGACGGTAGATATATTATTGTAATAGGAGAATTATATACACAAAAAATGATTTTTGTCAATGTATATGGCCCAAATTTTGATATCTGCTGTTTTAAAAAAAAATATTTAATACTATCCCAGAATTATCACAACACAATCTAATAATTGGAGGAGATTTAAATTGTACACTAGATCCTTATTTGGATATATCATCAAAACATGGGAAACGTAAATCGCATTCCAGTGAGTTAATAAATGCATATATATACACTAGTAATATTAAAGATGTTTGGAGATTGCAAAACCCAACAGGACGAGAATACTCATTTTACTCACCTGTGCATAAAACTTATTCAGGAATAGATTATTTTCTGGTAGATTTAAAACGTATTCCACACGTATAATTCAAAATATCATAATATTATAATTTCAGATCATGCACCTTTAACTTTTAAGATGAAAATAACCGGTAAAATGGAAAAACAAGGACAATGGAGATTTAACCCACAAATTTTAAAAGACAAAATAACTCAAGAATATATCACAAAACAGATCAAGATTTTCTTTGAACTAAATGATATGCCAGAAATATCTTCGTCCCTTTTATGGGAAACTTTTAAAGCGTATGTTCAGGGAATTATGAGATCTTCTCAAGCATTTTATAATAAAGAGAATCGGAGGATACAACAGGCATTGGAAAGGGAGATCAAACAGTTAGATACAGAGAACGCTGTTAATCCAACCATAATAAAACATAATAAAATCTTTGCATTGAAATATAAATTAAATAAAATACAGTCAGACCAAGTTGTAAAACTATACCAATATACTAAACAAATACAATTTGAATTTGATGACAAACCACATAAATTATTGGCTTGTCAATTAAGAAAATTGGAAGGAGAAAATTTAATCTATAGGATTAAATCAGATAAAGGGGAATTACTAGTACAAACTAAAGATATAAACGAGAGATTTTTGCAATATTATAAAAATTTATATTCAGCTAAAACAAAAGAAAATCGGATAGGAGTAGAAACATTCTTAAAAAATTGTAATTTAAAAGAACTGGACTTAGAAGATAGAGAATTATTAAACGTTGAAATAACTACTAAAGAAATTGAAGAAGCTATTAGATCATTAAAAAATGGTAAAACTGCAGGACCAGATGATATTGGATCAGAATTTTATAAAATATTTTATGATATATAGCTCCACATTTGAAGACACTTTATGAACATATATGTATGCACAACAGAAATTACCAGAAACATTAAATGAATATATTATAACCCTTATACCTAAATTAGATAAAAATCTGGATGATGCAGGGTCATATAGAGCTATATCTCTTTTAAATACTGATCAAAAAATATTAACCAAAATACTAGCACAAAGACTAAAGACAGTGATTAATAAAATAATTCATTCAGATCAAACAGGATTTATACCAAAACGATACTCCTCAAACAACCCGAGAAGATTATTTAATATTATATACTCGAAAAGAAACTTTAATAAGGATTTATCAATTATTTCGTTGGACGCAGAGAAAGCTTTTGATCAGATTGAATGGTCTTATTTATTTTCGGTTATGGAATTTTTTCAGTTGGGGGAGAAGTTTATAACATTTACTATATACCAAGCCAATAGCTAGAATATTAATAAACCAAATGTTAACAACTAAATTTAACTTATTCTGAGGCTGTAGACAAGGTTGCCCTTTATCTCCACTACTGTTTGCACTTGCAATAGAACCACTAGCAAAATCTGGGAGATTGCATCGTGAAATAAACGGGTATGAAACTAAAGAAACTGAAAATAAAATCTCTTTATACGCAGATGATGTATTACTTTATATCACAAAGCCGGAAATTAGTATTCCTAACTTATTAGATTTAATAACTCAATTTGGATCGTTTTCAGGATATAGAATTAATTGGAATAAAAGTGAACTTATGCCAATAATGGGAAATAACTTACATATATTACAACAATATCCTTTTAAGATTGCAAATGAAAAAATCAAATATCTTGGAATTTATGTAACAAAAAGATATGATTCTTTCTTTAAATCTAATTTCCCACCCTTATTGAATAAACTATTTAAGAATATCCAATATTGGAAAACATTACCTATTTCAATGCTAGGTAAGATTAATGTGATAAAAATGATTTTTCTTCCACAATTATTATACTTGTTTCAAATGATCCCGATATATCTTCCTAAAAATTTTTTTAAGAAAGTGGACTCTATATTTACCAATTTTATTTGGGATTATAAGAGCCATAGAATAATTAAAAAGCATCTATGTAAATCAAAAATGAATGGAGGTTTTGCACTGCCTAATTTTATGTTTTATTATTGGGCAGTTAATATAAAAAACATGAATTTCTGGTTGGAAGAACTAGATAAACAACCAAATTGGTTAAAAATGGAAAAGGAAGACTGTTCACCTTTCGAAATTAGCTCGATTTTATTTGCTAACATTAAAATACATAAGGAAAGTTATAGAGGAAACCCAATAATAGAAAGTGGTTTACGTATTTGGAAACAATTAAAATAAACATTAAAATTACAGAATATACCACTAGCACTTCCAATTGTAAACAATATTACTTTTAAACCTTCATTGATGGATAAAGGTTTTTTAAAATGGAAGAACTATGGAATAAATAAGATGGGTGATCTCTACAGGGAAAGTTTATTTCTTTCATTTCAGGAATTACAACAAAATTATGGATTACACTCCAAAGAATATTTTAGATATCTACAAATTAGAGATTATGTTAAATCAAATACCCCAGATTTTAGGAATAGAAAGACAGAAATTTTAGATGAATGTCTAAATAAACATCCGAATACAGAAAAATGAATATCATATATTTATAATATCTTACTGAAAAATGATTTACCAAATACGGAAAAATATAGGCAAGCATGGGAAAATGAATTAGGTCAAGTAATTAGTAGAGAAGTATGGGATGAAAGTTTACAACGTATACACCATTGCTCATTAAATGCCAGACACTCCTTGATACAATTTAAAGTTATACATAGATTACACTTCTCAAAATCCAAATTAAACAGAATTTTCTCAAATGTTTCCTCTATATGTGATAAATGTCAACAATTAGAAGCTAATCTAACGCATGCATTCACAAAATGTACAAAGATTACTAATTTTTGGACATAAATTTTTAAGATAATCTCAAATGTAGTTAATGCAAATTTAATTCCAGACTCAAAATTAATTTTATTGGAAATATTAGAAACAGATCAGATACTAACAACACAACAAATATTTTTATTGGTTATAGTTTAATTATTGGAAAAAAATTAATATTAAGATTTTGGAAAGGTCCCATATCCCCTACAATCAAAATGGGGATTACAGAAATGTCGGAGACACTTCATTTGGAACGATTAAGACTTGTCCTAATGGACAGGTTAGATCAATTCAGAGGAATATGGTCTCCATTTATTGAATATTTAAAGGGTTAAGGTGGTCCGGTTCGAGGCCATGACTGAAGCCTGAATGAATGAATAGATGAAGAATTATATACAATAGATCATGAATATATCTCCAATGAAGAATATCTTGCTTAATATTCCACTCATTTTATTTATCTCTTTCTTATTTCTTTTTCTTTTTATTACCTATCTTTATTTCCTACTGTTATAAAATAAAAAAATATATAGTACAAATAAGATTGACTGTAAATTTTAAAAATATTAAGAATGTATGTGACGAATAATATTTTATATTATTTCTTCTTAATATGTAATTCTAATAAAAATATTTTACAAAAAAAAAAGAAAAAAAGATCATGAGTTGAAGGGTCTCAACTCAAAACATCACCAGTCCTGTTTCTCCATAGATGCTGCCTGACCCGCTGAGTTACGCTGTTAATTCTGGCCAAATTTGAGTGGCCAAGACACTACAATTGAGTAAAGGCTTCTAGGCTGCTAGGCCATTTGGTCAATTTAAATGTGCCTTCTGCAGAAATAGGACAAGCTGCAGAATGGTGCCAGTTTGTCTAGAGCCTAGATCAGAGCTGCAGGAAGAGAATAGGAACATCTGCAGATCCTGGCAATTAGGTACAAATTGCATGGAATGGGTTGGATGAATGCAAACCAGATATACACATTGTAAATAATGTTGCAAAGCTTTAATTTGCAGGACGTTGATTGGATTAAGTATTGAGGCTTGTCTGGTTTTCTTGCATATCAGGGCACATGTTGCGATGTTCGTTAAACATATCCCATAGGCAGTTCCTAGTAAGGGAAGTGCTGGGTATAGCGGATTCGACCAGCGCAGTAAGTATAAACAATCTCCGTGCCACAGACGTCCATACCCCACGGAAGCCCCATGAATAATGACAGTACCAAACACAAGTCAAGTCAAGTCAAGTTTAGTCGTCACATACACATACGGGATGTGCAGTGAAATGAAAAGTGGTAGTGCCTGCGGACTTTGTGCAAAAAACAAACAAACAAACAAACAAACAACCAACAAACTACAAACATAATCACATGTTCTTTTTCAAATTAAGTATTTTGGGTAGTATTCTGGTACAGTAAGTTAGTAGAGTTAGTCCCTGGTGAGATAGGAGTTTACAGTCGGAATGGCCTCTGGGAAGAAACTCCTTCTCATCCTCTCCATTCTCACAGCATAGCAATGGAGGCGTTTGCCTGACCTTAGCAGCTGGAACAGTCTGTTGCAGGGGTGGAAGGGGTCTCCCCTGATCTTATTGGCTCTGGAGTTGCATCTCCTGATGTATAGAGGGGCGAGAGAAGTTCCCATAGTGCGTTTGGCTGAACGCACTACTCTCTGCAGAGCCTTCTTGTCCTGGGCAGAGCAATTACCAAACCAGATTGTAATGTTTCCGGACAAGATGCTTTCCACAGCCGCAGAGTAGATGCACTGGAGGATCCTCGGAGACACTCTGAATTTCCTCAATTGCCTGAGGTGGTAAAGGCGCTGCCTTGCCTTACTCACGAGTGCTGCAGCGTGCGATGTCCATGTCAGATCCTCAGAGATGTGGACTCCCAGGTATTTAAAACAGCTCACCCTATCCACAGTATCCCCATTTATCCTCAATGGTGTGTACGTCCTCGGATGATGTGCCCTCCTAAAGTCCACGATCAGTGCCTTCATTTTTTTGATGTTCAAGAGGAGGCTGTTGTCCTGACACCAGAGTGCCAGATCAGCTACTTCTTCCCGGTAGCCCTTATCATCATTGTCTGAGATCTGAATCCCTGATAGGAAGAAGTCACCTGCTGCTTTTAAAGATTATTTAAGAACCACCATGCGTGTATATCATGCAGATTCCCGGGATTTGTGGGAGACCATACAACAGATAATTGCTCCAGCTGAAAATACCACATTTCTAGTAGCCCTAGGACACCCAACTTATGAAGCCACGGCAAATGTAGTAATGGATGACAGTGCAAGAGAAGAGGCTGTTTTAATGGCCCTTGCAAAAACGTTTCAGAAACCAAGTGATTTAAAATGAATTCTGGAAATAAAACCAGAAAAGTGTGAAGGAGCAGACGAATTTCTAGACCAATTTCCAAAATTATATATGGACCAATCAGGTGACTTAGAATGGAGTAAGTTCCAGAACTTAGAATGGAGTAATTTCCCCTCAGTATTGTGCTATCTTATTGAATTGTCTCCCCATTAAAGTAGCAGACTTAATTAAGACTGATAACAGGAACTGGTCTGAGAACCGAGCCAATCAAATGGCCAGAGCTGTGAGGCATTATTGGAATGAGGGTAGGAACCAGGAAAATTATCCTATAAATAGATGAGAAAGTGAATGTATAGCCAAGAAAGAATTGCCAAGATCTAACTCTGAACCATGGATTTCCAGAGTACCAGCAAATTACAGATTGGGAGAAATTAGGGTTCCAGACTACTCAGATTATTATCACAACACTCCAAATTTAGAACCCATTCCAATGGAACCAAGGGGTAGAATAAAGCCAACCATATTGCCTAATCAATGTTACACTTGTGGGGGATGGGACATTGTAGTTGAGCCTGTCCAATAAGAGAGCGAGTGCAAGAGAGGGATCAAAGAAGGGATTTCCAGGATTACAAAGAAATTAGAGATCCTAGAGAATATAGAAACATCTGAGATCCCAGGAATTATGGGAGGTCCTTTAATTCAAGAGACTACTGGGACCCAAGAGAACAGACGGAGATGGCCCGAATGTCAGGAACCAAGAAGCCACACACCGTTCACTCATGCTAACCCATTTTCTCAGTCCTGACTTACCAAACTGTCCAGGAATTGTGGGCGTGGAGACATGACCCCTACTCTAGAACCCCCTCAAGTAATTTGCCCGAATGAACGAATTGGATGTACTATTGTAGTAAAAACGGAAGATCACATAAAAGAAAATTGTAAACAATCTTATGACTGCCCCAGAAAACCCCTTAGAGCAAAGAACACTGTAAATCAAGGAGCTTGTTACAACTGTATACAATGAGGTCATTGGAGCAAGGAGTGCCCAGCGAGAAGACGGAATATAGAAGAACAGAAGAAAAATCAAGGGGCAATAAAGAAAGTAGAAAAGGAACCCAGTAGCTGGTGTCAGAAGGAATGAGAACTAAGGAGAACTAAGGAGAACTGAAATGGCACCAGGGAGAGAATAAACAAACTTATTGTGCAGGAGGTACGGGAGTGGGGAAAGGAGCTATTGTACTAACTTGTTACTGAGTTTGTGCCTGCAGGACAGTATAATCGACAACATACTATCTGGGGAGTGAGGTAAAGAATATACAGACCCCTTGAGAACGGGCAGAAGACAGCACAGGTAATGTAGCTCCCCAGAAACAGGAATCAACAAGCACGAGGAAATTATACTGTCCTGTCCCTTTAAGACAAATCTGGGAAGGCCAACAGATAGAGAAAGCTGCTCCTCAGTATTCCTACTCCCTTGAAACTGACATCAGGGAAGAAGAAGATACCTACCCTAGTGCCCAACTTTAACATCATCTAGCTTTTGACGCCAGTGAAGGAAAGGAAAGTAACACTAACTAATCTTTCCTAAAGAAACAACACCGACAACCCATGATGACTGTTGAGGCAAGCTCCACTTTAAAGAACTGAGTTTGAATTTGAAAATAAACATTCCTCTGTGGTTCGGGGCAAAATACTCACTTAGAGCAAAGAACATTGTTATAAATAAATTGATTTAAGGAGGGCTTATTGGATATAGTCTTACAAATTGTTAGAGAATTGACTGATGACTTGGCATTCTTCTCTTGTCTCACCCATAGGAGGATAATCGAAGATGGGATGGGACTATTTAGTTACTAACAAGAAAGGGACAGACCCTAGCAGATATCAGGAATTAGGACATACTCTGGAAACATAAGGTGGTAGTATAAAATGATGAGGTAGGCTGAAAATTTATGAGTTCCCCTCGGAAAGTCAATACTAATGTGAGATACCCTTTATGCTCACAATTAATACTCAAAGACTAAATCCTGGAAGCAAGAGAATTTTACGAGTCTGCAGACCGGGTGCCTCTCCAACTCGAGACACACTGAAGCCAGAGAGATCATCCCCCTTTATACACAAAATCTTACATTCAATCTCCCCTCCGGACCTTTCTCCAATCAGGGTCGGAGGTGCACAATCTGTGGGTACCTCCCACCGTACATCCCCTCGCACCTCCCATATCATACATTGCATGTTCAAACATGTTCATGGTAATGAGCAATTTCTTGACCAGGGGTGTGTTGTAATATTCATTTATTCTATTAAGCATGCTCAATTGCTCATGACCTGGCCCAGTTTTACTCACCTCCTAGTGAACCCTCTCAGTTTTCCTATATCAGTACTAAAGCTAAGCTATAGTGACAAGGGTCCCATCCATCACTCCTTTCCACTGATAGGGATCTCTCTACATCACCCCCTTCTCTAGCTATACAAAGCTATCTCTTCTTACTCAAGGCCTCAAGGATGGGTCTGGCAACCTTCAGACACTGCTGTGTCAGAATCCTCTCTCCAGCCCCTCTCTGTTTGAATTCTCTTTAAAACTCCTTTCTTTAATAGGGTTTAATCACTTTATCCCTCACACTAACCATCCAGAAAAAGTTACTTAGAGATAAAAGGAAACTAGTATAAGAGAACCCCTATGGACTGAGAGCCGAGCCAACATAATAAGGAAGAAGTATCGGAGGAGAAGTCTATTGAATTAGAAGGAGAAACTTGAATGGGTGTTGAGATATCAAAGTTGATGTATTTGACCGATGGATCTAAATTGTTTAATCCTTGACGGTAAAGTGGCTTCTATTATCAAGGTGGGAAGAAATTGTCCCTAGAATTGGCATTCTTAATTGGATTTATGATGAAATTGACAACATATGGAAATTGATTGCTTAAATTTGAACCGCTGGGAATTCCACAGGAATTGTAATAGAATTGTGTTATCGGCCACAATGCTGTGGAATGAGAAGGATGAGATGGACACTATTTAAAATAGTAAATCGAAGGCTGAGACTGAATTTGGTTGAATTGAAACATTGTTCATGGTTTTCTTTAAATTAGTCATGCCTGTAGGGAAATCTGGACTGAACCCAGCTGAAATTTATATGAGAAACCATCATCAGATATACATATTATAACATTGTGTGAGTATGGAGAGAGCTGATTAAAGTTGATCCTAGGATAGTAAACAGTATATTATAGAACGGAATAGTAATAGGAATGCAGTGATAGAGCAGAATATAATAGGATAGTGTTAGTGAATTGGAAAAGGGATAGTATTGTAGAATTACAGTGAATATATGGGGAAGCACTGGTACATGAATAGTAACTTGCTCTGTCCCCAGTTTTTCAGGAATTATAGGTTATAGGTTCGACTATGGAAAGGGATGGAAGAATAGGCAACAACACAGATGGAGAGAATTCGTGCCCACAATAATTCGGATGTGAAGACCCATCAGACGAAAATTGTGAAGCTTTGCCCACAAAAGCTCAGGAAGCTTGACAAGATTCTGTGAAGAAACATCATTGTCTTCTTGTTGATAGATGGAGAATGTAATGGACACACATATGTATATCTGGTTATCTGATTATCTGATTATTTGGTTATCATAAATGATGGTTTATCATATATGATGGTTTATCATATATGATAAAAGGAAGGAATGTTAATTCTGGCCAAATTGGAGAGGCCAGGTCACTAAAATTGAGTAAATGCTTCTGGGCTGCTAGGCCATTTGGTCAATTTAAATGTGCCTTCTGCAGAAATAGGACAAGCTGCAGAATGGTGCCAGTTTGTTTAGAGCCTAGATTTGAGCTGCAGGAAGAGAATGGGAACATCTGCAGATCCTTCCAATTAGGTGCAAATTGCATGGAATGGATTGGATGAATGCAAACGGGTCATACATATTGTAAATAATGTTGCAAATCTTTACTTTGCTGGATGTTAATTGGATTAAGTATTGAGCCTTGTCTGGTTTTCTTGCATATCAGGGCACATGTTGCGATGTTCATTTCCTTTAAGAAACACTGTTTGAATACAATGTATTAGCCACTGTATCATTGGGTTGGGGAGATGTCTGTCATGTATGGGAATCGATATCTGTTATTGGACTGTATAGAGAGCACCCCTATGTGGTTCGGCCCCTCGAGGTTCGGGGACCTATAAAAATCCGCTCCCAAGAGGTCCTGTGTCGATCTTCTGGGAGAACGCTTAGGACTGTGTGACCCTCTAGAGTGTCTCTGTTTGAGCGAGGCTAAGTGGGCTTGATCAGGCAGATATGAGGATCGAAATCGCGGTGGTTAGTTGAAATAATTGTGTGTTTATCAAAATAAAGTTTAGATGCGCAAGTGCTTGATTTGGTCGTTTTTAACTGAAAACTAGACTGGGGGAAGCTTAGAACAAGCTATTTACAACGTCAGCATTATGTGTCTATCTTCGGTGTAAATCAATATCAGCAGTTACTTCCTACATTTCCCCAGCTATTTTGTGTATACTCTTTAAAGCTTAAATGAACAAACTGCTGGAAGAACTCAGCAGGTCAGGAGGCATCTGTGGGAGGAAATGGAGTGTTTTGGGTCGACTAAGTTCCTCCACATTTTGCATTTTGCTGAACATCATTGATCTCGTGACAGTGAGAGTAGGAATGGAATGAGGTGGAGGATAAATGCATGGCTGAGGGACTGGTGCAGTGGGCAGGGATTCAAGTTTCTTGATCACTGGGACCTCTTTTGGGGAAGGCATGATCTGTACAAAAAGGACGGGTTGCACTTGAACCCGAGGGGGACCAATATCCTGGCAGGGGGATTTGCAAAGGCTACTGGGGAGACTTTAAACTAGAAAGGCTGGGGGGAGGGACTCAGGTAGAGGGGGCTAGGGGACAGGGTGTGGGGCAAGAGGCAGAGAAGGGAAGCACTCGGACCCAAAATGTAGGCGAGAAAGAGAAAAAAGATAATAGACAGAGAATAAGGGATGGTGGGTTTATAAAATGTGTATATTTTAATGCTAGGAGCATTGTAAGAAAGGTGGATGAACTTAGAGCCTGGATTGACATCTGGAAATATGATGTTGTGGCAATCAGTGAAACATGGTTGCAGGGTGGGCTGTGATTGGAAACTAAATATTCCAGGATTGCGTTGCTTCAGGTGTGATAGAATTGGAGGGACCAGAGGTGGAGGTGTTGCATTGCTTGTCTGAGAGGATATTACAGCAGTGCTTTGGCAGGATAGATTAGAGGTCTCGTCTAGGGAGGCTATTTGGGTGGAACTGAGAAGTGGGAACGGTGTAGCAACACTTTTAGGGGTGTATTATAGACCGCCAAATGGGGAGCGAGAATTGGAAGAGCAAATATGTAAGGAGATAGCAGATATTAGTAGTAAGCGCAAGGTAGTGATTGTGGGAGATTTCAATTTCCCAAAAATAGACTGGGAAACACATTCTGTAAATGGGCTGGATGGTTTGGAGTTTGTAAAATGTGTGCAGGATAGTTTTTTGCAGCAGTACATAGAGGTATCGACCAGAGAAGGGGCAGTGCTGGACCTCCTGTTAGGAAATGAGGCAGGTCAGGTGACGGAGGTATGCGTTGGTGAGCACTTCGGGACCAGTGATCACAATACCATTAGTTTCAATATAATTACGGAGAGTGTCAGAACTGGACCTAGGGTGGAGATTTTTGATTGGAGAAATACTAACTTTGAGGGAATGCGTAAGGATTCAAAGGAGTGAATTGGGACACTCTGTTTTATGGGAAGGATGTAGAAGAGAAATGGAGGACATTTAAAGGGGAAATTGTAAGAGTACAGAATCTTTATGTCCCTGTTAGGGTGAAAGGAAATAGTAAAAATTGGAAAGAGCCATGGTTTTCAAGGGAAATTGGACACTTGTTTCGAAAAAAGAGAGATATCTACAATAATTATAGGAGATATGGAGTAAATGATGTGCTAGAGGAGTATAAAGAATGTAAAAAGAATCTTAAGAAAGAAATTAGGAAGGCTAAAAGAAGATATGAGGTTGCTTTGGCAAGAAAGGTGAAAGTAAATCCAAAGGGTTTCTACAGCTATATTAATAGCAAAAGGATAACGAGGGATAAAATTGGACCATTAGAGAGACAGAATGGACAGATATCTGCAGAGCCAAAAGAGATGGGGGAGATATTGAACAATTTATTTTCTTCGGTATTCACCAAGGAGAAGGATATTGAACTATGTGAAATAAGGAAAAAAAGTAGAGTAGCTATGGAAACTATGAGATTCAAAGAGGAGGAAGTACTGACACGTTTGAAAAATATAAAAGTGGATAAGTCTCCAGGTACTGATAGGATATTCCCTAGGACATTGAGGGAAGGTAGTGTAGAAATAGCAGGAGTTATGACAGAAATATTTCAAATGTCATTAGAAACGGGAATAGTGCCGGAGGATTGGCATACTGCGCATGTTGTTCCATTGTTTAAAAAAGGTTCAAAGAATAAACCTAGCAATTATAGACCTGTTAGTTTGACGTCAGTGGTGGGTAAATTAATGGAAAGGATATTTAGAGATAATATATATAAGCATCTGGATAAACAGGGTCTGATCAGGAACAGCCAACATGGATTTGTGCCTGGAAGGTCATGTTTGACAAACCTTCTTGAATTTTTTGAAGCGGTTACTAGGGAAATTGATGAGGGTAAAGCAGTGGATGTTGTCTATATGGATTTTAGTAAGGCCTTTGACAAGGTTCCCCATGGAAGGTTGGCTAAGAAGGTTCAATCTTTGGGTGTTAATGGTGGAGTAGCAAGATGGATTCAACAGTGGCTGAATGGGAGATGTCAGAGAGTAATGGTGGATGGCTGTTTGTCAGGTTGGAAGCCTGTGACCAGTGGGGTGCCTCAGGGATCTGTGTTGGGTCCACTGTTGTTTGTCATGGACATCAATGATTTGCATGATGGGGTGGAAAATTGGATAAGTAAGTATGCAGATGATACTAAGATAGGTGGTGTTGTGGATAATGAAGTAGATTTTCAAAGTCTACAGAGAGATTTGGGCCATTTGGAAAAGTGGGCTGAAAGATGGCAGATGGAGTTTAATGCTCTTAAGTGTGAAGTGCTACATCTTGGCAGGACAAATCAAAATAGGACGTACATGGTAAATGGTAGGGAATTGAGGAATGCTGTGGAACAGATGGATCTGGGAATAACTGTGCATAGTTCCCTGAAGGTGGAATCGCATGTAGATGGGGTGGTAAAGAAAGCCTTTGGTGTGCTGGCCTTTATAAATCAGAGCATTGAATATAGGAGCAGGGAAGTAATGTTAAAATTGTACAAGGCATTGGTGAGACCAATTCTAGAGTATGGTGTACAATTTTGGTCGCCTAATTATAGGAAGGATGTCAACAAAATAGAGAGAGTACAGAGGAGATTTACTAGAATGTTGCCTGGGATCCAGCAAGTATGTTACAGAGAAAGGTTGAACAAGTTAGGTCTTTATTCTTTGGAGCGCAGAAGGTTAAGGGGGGACTTGATTGAGGTCTTTAAAATGATGAAAGGGATAGACAGAGTTGACGTGGATAAGCTTTTCCCATTAAGGGTAGGGAAGATTCAAACAAGAGGGCATGACATGCGAATTAAGGGACGGAAGTTTAGGGGTAACGTGAGGGGGAACTTCTTTACTCAGAGGGTGGTGGCTGTGTGGAATAAGCTTCCAGCAGAAGTGGTGGAGGCAGGATCGATTTTAACATTTAAAAGTAAAGTGGATAGGTATATGGACGGGAAGGGAATGGAAGGGTATGGTCTGAGTGCAGGTAGATGGGACTAGGGGAAAACAAATGGTCGGCAAGGACTGGAAGGGCCGAGAGGGCCTGTTTCCGTGCTGTAATTGTTATATGGTTATTACTATTGCTCTTCCCCTCTTTTTTCCCCCCTCATGTGCTGCAGAGCAACCCATGGTGCCATGAACTTGGCTGCTGCTGCATTCCCCTGGTGAGCCATCTCCCTCAACAGTATCCAAAATGGTATACCTGTTTAGGAGGGAGATGACCGCAGGAGACTCCTGCACTACCTACCTACTGCTTTGCTGGCTATTGGCCACCCGTTCCCTTTCTGTCCTCTTACCTTTTGCCTGCGGTGTGACCAACTCACTGTACGTGTTATCTACGACTTTCTCCGCATCGTGGATGCTCCAGTATGAATCCAGCCGCAGTTCCAATCGTTCAATGCGGTCTTCCAGGAGCTGCAGCTGGACACGTAGTCACCAGGGACACCGACAATATCCCTGATCTCCCACATGTTGCAGGCTGAGCAAACCATGGGGCCAATCTCTACTGACATATCTTACTCCCAAATTACTCTGTATTAAATATTTAAAAAAAACACCCAGAATCCTTAACGCATCTCCGTTCTAAATGGCCTACCTCTTATTCTTAAACTGTGTCCCCTGGTTCTGGACTCCCCCAACATCGGGAACATGTTTCCTGCCTCTAGCGTGTCCAATCCCTTAATAATCTTATATGTTTGACTAAGATTCCCTCTCATCCTTCTAAATTCTAGTGTCTTTGAATCACTTCCCTCTGGAAAGCGACTTCGGATTGTCAAAGCTGCCACAGCCATACATAAAAACAGTTTTTATCCACGAATAGTTGCTCTACTTAACAGCCAAATATCTGTAGCATCCCTTTGATCTGGTATTTTGTTGGTTCACATGCTTGATCAATGGTGTTTTATCATTTATGTATTATTATTATTAATGTTTAGTGTTTTCTGAGTCATTCGTAACTGTCACTGTATGTCATGTTGTGGGTGGAGCAGCAAGGCAAATTTATTGTATGTGAATACTTGGCCAATTATACATACTTACTTACTTACTTATACAAACCCGCCTCTCCATTCTTTCAACATATGACTGTCCCGCCATCCCAGAAATTAACCTCTTGAACCTACACTGCACTCCCTCAATAGAAAGAAATCTGTCATCCTTACTTGGCCTGGCCTAAATGTGACTCCAGCTCTACAAATGTAGCTGACATGCTGCCAGAAATGGCCCAGCAAATCACTCAGCTTTAGGGGAATGCAAATGGAAAAATACTGCTGTGCTTGCAGTGACACCCAGATCCCAATAAACTAAATCATGATCTAATTTGCTAAAGCTAGTCATGGACATTTTTACACTTGGTTTTAAAATAAATCATTAATACCATAATGGAGAAGCATAAAAATAGCTTTTATTGACCATATCTGTCACAGCCTTATAACGTTCAACAGCGGAAATCTGCTCATATCAGTTTGACTTTGTGTGATCTGCTGTGCTGTGTGAGCAGCCAAGATGTGTTGTTCATCTAATCGGTCTGTCTCTCTTGGGCGACTTTTTAGGCGAGTGCAGGAGACTACGCTCGCCACATGATCGCCACATGGTCACCACATATCCCCTGATTGTCTCTGGTGAGTCTCCTTCATGGTCACGAGGAGTTCCCGCATTCTGGGAACTAGTCGCGGCCTCAGTATGGTCGGCGCAAATTTTTCAACATGTTGAAAAAATTTCTGCGACCAAAAATCGGTCGCCATGAAGAAAATCGCTAATCCTGTAGTCATAGGTGCAGTTGTAATGGGGTCACCATGTAGTTATGGGTAGTTGAGGTAGTCGTAGGTAGTTTTAGTTAATCGCCTTTGCTGACCGGTCATTTTCATTGGCTCACTGGGGAAAAAAAATAAGCAGGAGTTTTCAGAACCAAGGATAACCGACCGATAATGTTAAATGTCCGCCGAACTTCAAAGCTGTGTATCTCTGGCTTATTAAAAGTTGTCTGGCTTCTTTAAAGTTGTCTCCACTCCTTCTCCCCCTTTCTCCCCCTTTTAAAGGACTTACCATACACTGTGCTAGTCGTCTTAATTACAGCGCCAACCTTCCTGTTCATCGCAGTATGTGTCTGTATCACCTTCGCCTTGTACCGTGTGAATTGCAGACAGCTCTCCCCCGCTAGCCCTGGCCGCTGCCTTTGTGGTGTGTGTGTTTGTGTGTGTGCACGTGTGTGTGTGTGTGTGTTCCACTCTGACAGTCGCCCTTCCAGTTCCCCGTTTTTCAGGTCATCTAAGTGGGACAGGCCCTTTAAGATGTCACAATGGAAGAGGTATGTGTAGGAAGCAACTGCAGATGTTGGTTTAAACCGAAGATAGACACAAAATGCCGGAGTAACTCAGCGGGACGGGCAGCATCTCTCGACCCGAAACGTTACCCATTCCTTCTCTCCAGAGATGCTGCCTGTCCCTCTGAGGTACTCCAGCATTTTGTGTCTACCAATGGAAGACACAAAAGTCTTCAGACTCACAGATGGAGCTTGGCTACATTGGAGACGTGGAACACTGTGCTTTTACAATTTATTTTTTAATTATGCTGTCCATTAATAGGCAATTTTTCACAATTGGGTTCAATCAAAACCAGAAGTGAATCATCCTATGATTTCATTTGCAAAAATACTCCGATCCTTTTGATTTGAGGAAGGAAAATAGGTTCAAGGATAAGATGTGCCAGGAACATTAATCAGATGTCAGATTTGGATAATTAATGAGGTTGATTAATTAATTTATGAGCTGCATACTATTCATAATTATCAATCTTACATTGAGTTGTGGATTTCTTATCAGACAACATTAATAAACCTAATTATATCTCTAAAAGGGATTATTTTGCCATTAATAAAATTGATTGAGAAATTAGCATTATGTGAAATGTTTAAAATAAATGTAAATAAATAGATTATAAACAATAATAATGGAGATCTGTGTGCAAGGCAAAGTATTGATGTAGAGTTAGTATAACACATAATATTTAATCCACCTTTATAGCATAGCTTCTGAAATATACCTTGGATTATATATTGCTAAAGAGGGGACAAATACTCATTTTGACAACAATTTTAAAAAATGGCGCAATCTCTATTGCTTTATCAATAAAGCAGCACAGTGTAAAGCAGTTGCCTCACAACTCTAGCAACCTGGGTGCACTGCGAATTCCGGGCACTGTCTGTGTGGGGTTTGCATGTATTCCCTGTATGAGGGTGTCCTCCAGGTTTAGACAAAATGCTGGAGTAACTCAGCAAGTCAGGCAGCATCTCTGCAGAAAAAGCATGGGTGACATTTTGGGTTGGAACCCTGAGTTCTTTGTACTACTGTCATAAGGTCATAAGTGATAGGAGAGAATTAGGCCATTTGGCCCATCGTCTACTCTGCCATTCAATCATAGCTGATCTATCTCTCCCTCCTAACCCCATTCTCCAACCTTCTCCCCATAACCTCTTACATCTGTACAAATCAAGAAATGTGATTAATAATGTAGTTATTAAAATAAGTCCGTTTTTGGTGTGGTTAATTGTGTGCTGAATCTGTGGCAACAACATGATATTTTCTGTACCATCTACCTGCTGATGAGTTTCCTAGTTATGCAAATTAGTTATGCAGCAGTTTGGATGCTGACTGTAGTTTTCAGAAGTGGTTGGGCAGAGATAAGGCATTGCACTATTTAGTTTTCTTATTCTAGTTGGCTCAACCCATAATGAAAGACACATGGGATGAAAGCTTACAAAATATACACCATTGTTCGTTAAATGCTAGTCACTCCTTGAGACAATTTAAAATACTATATCGATTACTTTAATTTTTCCAAGTATTTCCCCTCTTTGTGATAAATTGCAACACAAAGTGGCGCATAATTGTGAAGTGGAAGGAAAATGATACATGGTTTTCAAATTTTTTTACAAATAAAAAACGGAAAAGTGTGGCGTGCAAAAGTATTCAGCCCCCTTTACTCTGATACCCCTAAATAAAATCCAGTGCAGCCAATTGCCTTCAGAAGTCACCTAATTAGTAAATAGAGTCCACTTGTATGTAATCTAATCTCAGTATAAATACAGCTGTTCTGTGAAGGCCTCAGAGGTTTAGAGAACATTAGTGAACAAACAGCATCATGAAGCCCAAGGAACATACCAGACAGGTCAGGGACAAAGTTGTGGAGAAGTGTAAAGCAGGGTTAGGTTATAAAAAATATCCCAAGCTTTGAACATCTCACGGAGCACTGTTCAATCCATTATCCAAAAATGCAAAGAGTATGGCACAACTGAAAACCTACCAAGACATGGCCGTCTACCTAAACTGACAGGCTGGGCAAGGAGAGCATTGATCATAGAAGCAGCCAAGAGGCCCATGGTAACTCTGGAGGAGCTGCAGAGATCCACAGCTCAGGTGGGAGAATCTGTCCACAGGACAACTATTAGTCGTGCACTCCACAAATCGGGCCTTTATGGAAGAGTGGCAAGAAGAAAGCTATTGTTGAAACAAAGCCATAAGAAGTCCAGTTTGCAGTTTGCCACAAGCCATGTGGGGGACACAGCAAACATGTGGAGGAAGGTGCTCTGGTCTGATGAGACCAAAATTGAAGTTTTTGGCCTAAATGCAAAACGCTATGTGTGGCGGAAAACTAACACTGCACATCACCCTGAACACACCATCCCCACTGTGAAACATGGTGGTGGCAGCATCATGCTGTGGGGATGCTTTTCTTCAGCAGGGACAGGGAAGCTGGTCAGAGTTGATGGGAAGATGGATGGAACCAAATACAGGGCAATCTTGAAAGAAAACCTGTTAGAATCTGCAAAAGACTTGAGACTGGGGCAGAGGTTCACCTTCCAGCAGGTTAACGACCATAAACAGCCAGAGCTACAATGGAATGGTTTAGATCAAAGCATATTCATGTGTTAGAATAGCCCAGTCAAAGCCCAGAGCTAAATCCAATTGAGAATCTCTGGCAAGACTTGAAAATTTCTGTTCACAAACCCTCTCCATCCAATCTGACTGAGCTTGAGCTACTTTACAAAGAAGAATGGGCAAAAATGTCAGAGTCTAGATGTGCAAAGCTGGTTAAGACATACCCCAAAAGACCTGCAGCTGTAATTGAAGCGATAGGTGGTTCTACAAAGTATTGACTCAGGGGGGCTGAATACTTTTGCACGCCACACTTTTCAGTTTTTTATTTATAATAAAATTTGGAAACCATTTTCCTTCCACTTCACAATTATGCGCCACTTTGTGTTGGTCTATCACATAAAATCCCAATAAAATACATTTACGTTTGTGGTTGTAACGTGACAAAATGAGGAAAAGTTCAAGGGGTATGAAAACTTTTGCAAGCCACTGTATGTATCCTTCAAGATTTTATTGCATGGTTTAGCCTCCAATCTCCTCACCCTCACTCACCCAGCATCGAGTGTTCTTGAAATGTGCTGCCTTTCAATAGCAGCTGTATTATGAACAAAAACTTTTTTTTTTAACTCAGTTGAACAAACTGTTTCTCCAACTCCAGCATTATAATTGCTCATAAGTAAAAATATTGTGAGTGCCTCTGTGATTTTTTTTTCTCTTGGTTCATTCGCAATGGTGTTGTAGACATTATCATTCAATTCTTGAACATTTGAGGCAAATCCAGGAGAGCCAGCAAAGCTATCTGAGCAGCATCACCGGGCCGTACAGCTGGGCGCACTAGACCCACCATGGGCTGTGGCCTGTAGGGGAAGCTGCCAAGCCGCCCTGCTTAGTCTGGAGATTTTAGCTTAGTTTAAAGATACAGCGCGGAAACAGGCCCCTCGGACCACCAAGTTCGCGCTGACCAATGATCCCTGCACACTAACGCTATCCTACATGCACTAGGGACGATTTACAATTATACCAAGCCAATTAACCTACAAACCTGTACATCTTTGGGGTGTGGGAGAAACCAGAGCACCCGGACAAAACCATGCAAGACATGAGGAGAATGTAGAAACTCCGTACATACAAGCACCCTGGGTTTCTGGCGCTTTAAGGTAGCAACTCTACAGCTTCGACACCGTGCTGCCCTTGGGGATGCGAGAGATGCGAGGAGCAAGGCCAGTAGGAGAGGGAATCAAGGTCAGGCCTACTGAGGCCTCAAGGTTAGCTGTGGGAAGCGCCTCCTGGGCACAAAGGTGGATGGGTGAGTAGGGGGACATTGGCTTGCTGGATGATCCAGACATCCAAGGAAGGTGACGGCTGGACGCCCTGCAGCAGCCTGGGGCTTGCCTGGTTCGGATGCTGCTCATAAAACGTATTACGTGGACGGGACTTTGAAAATGGCACCCAAACATGCATGCAGTTTCAGTGGATCATTTCGGTACACTTTTCTAATTGGGCACTGTGCTTAAGCATGACTTTACTGAATTGTATATATGAAAATAATTCCACCTAATGCATATGTGACAATAAACCACAATTGAACCATCGCTTGCATCAGCCTTTAAATAGACATTACACACGTTTAATATGCCAGAAAGGGTCCTTAAATTATTTTAGAACCCGTTCAAAAATGTATTTTAGAAATGCTCCTGTTTCACAAAGATTTTTTGAGCTACATGTGGCTTATCAAGTGACTTTTAAAGGAATCATTAGCGGGCTCCACACAGAAGGAATGGAAAGCTATTTGAAAATACTTTCCATAATGAGGAGCCAAAGAGAGAAGTGTTTGTACAGCCCACACACCACCTATGCCATTTTGCCCCTCCGTCAGAATCTCCTCTGTCGGTTCACAGTTGCCCAGTCATCATAGTTGCTTTCCGGGGGGCTGGTCGTAGCTTGCCTTTCCTCTTAAAATTATACCGGAAAACCAATACCAATCAGGGTTTGGTCTGCCTGATAAACCAGAAGATTTTTTATCCCTAGTTGTTAAAGGTTTAAGGGCGGACCATGTACAGTCAGGGATCTTGGTAAGGCCAACTCATGAGGTTTGCCTTTGCAATGGAAAGGTACATGATGTTGCTGGGTGAATATGAGAAGGTGCAGATGTCCCATGTGATTACAGGACAGAAGAAAAGTTGTGTTGGAAAATTATACTTCTATGACTAAGGAATATAAAAAGACAAATTGCTCAGGCTCTGTTATATTGTGAATTCTTGTGTGAATGTTATTTGCACACTTAGGCTTTTTAAAAAATGTTAATATTTTCTTAAGAAATGGATAGATGTTTAGATCTAGTAATTGCATTTTGAAAATAGCTACAATTGGGTAACTAACTAATTATATGCTTTAATTTCAGGTCATCCAAGTAAGATTGTTTCATATTTGTTTCAGAATGCTTCAATCTATAATAACAGAAAATTTCTTTCAGTTCTCTTAATTTTTAAGAAAGTTATGGGCTTTTGACTGTCCACGATCACAACTTTTGTGTTAAGTCAATGGAAAAGCAATAGGGAACAAGATGCTAATTTCCGAGTATGAAAATGGCCATAACTTTTTGAAAGTGATATGAAAGTGAATTAGGTGTCAAATTAAACTTTTTGTGCTTTATCTGATGGGATAAATTGCAGACTTTATTTTTGTAAAATCCCAAAATTTTGTAACATTGCTATTTAAAACAAAAGTAGAGGTATGAATAATAAGGAGAATTTTAAGTAACAGAAGAAGATACAGTTAAGTAAATTTGGCAAATGGATGCCAAGTGAAATTTAGTGCAGAAATTGAATGTAATACGTTTCAAGAAGATGCATTGCAAAATGTTATAAGTAGTGATGGGATTAAAGACATTTGGAATTATGAATCACAAAGGAAGGAAAGAAGCAAGGTGATGTAAGGTGGTTTTTCAGACTGGAGGCCTGTGATTAGTGGTGTGTCTCAGGGATCAACTCTGGGCCCATTGCTGTTTGCTGTTTATATCAATGATATGGATGAGAATGTGACAGGTATGATTAGTAAGTTTGCAGATGACACAAAGTAGGTGCTATCATAGACAGCGAAGATGGTTAAAAATTACTCATTTGTGCTAGGTGGATTATAGGGTGTGTTTTTTTTAAAAATTCATTTTCAGGATATGGGTATTACTGCAAGGCCAGTGCCGTGGGATGAAGAGTGCTGCACTGTTCTATATTCTATTAAAAAAAGGTCACGTGATGACAAATAAATCTCAATTATTCAGATGGAAGTAGATTTAATGTGGGCAATGATGACACTGATAGTTTCCTCATCTCTGATTAGTTTGCATTTGGTTAGTATATGACAAAATTGATTGTGTAGTTTACAAGCATGAAATGTATTTAATGCTCGAGTCTAGTGCTCCTATCTACAAGTACACTGTTTTGGAATAAACCTGCAAACAGAGCATGCACAATTACTTATTTGCTTTTCTTCAAAGGTATCCCCATTGGAACTGGCTAACAGCCAGCTCCATGTAGGAGTTGAGTGCTTCTCACATTCTGTTTCGAGCTGACAGCCAGCAGCTGACTTTGAAATAAGCCCTTTCAAATGCACAATAATTTCCAACTCCTTCTCTTTCTAATTTTAGTAGTTTTCACATTCACATTTCTGCAAGGAGTCTCTCCTTTTTTGTGCTGAAGCAACACAATTGGCTTTGATATGCAATGCCAATATCTCTTTCACCGCAATCCCACACTCAACCACTGACCCTAGCAGCATGTGGTCCTAAAGCAAAGAAATGGGAGCTATACATTTTTTAAATTCTCAAACCAAGTTTTTAAATCACCTTGTCTATTGTATAGAAAAATTGATTGCTGAAGGGGATGGCTAGAAATGACTTTGCTGGATGACCTGAGCAGCTTACCTGAAAAAATCACGTTTCTGATTGTACCATCTTACTCTGGATCCATCATTTATTTTCCCCCTCCTCTCCCCCCCCACCCCCCCCCCCCCCCCCCATCATTCTTCTCTCTGGTTGCACATTTCTTATCAACGTCCACCGTTTGCACCTTTTCATCTTCTCCATTTAGCACTTGCCCGACCCCTTCCCCTTACTTCTTTTAACCAGCTATATTCTCTTTCTTCGATCGGTCTGAAAAAGGATCCTGACTCAAAACAGTGTGTGTCTTTTTCCATGCTACCTGCACGGTGGCGCAGAGGTAGAGTAGCTGCCTTGCTGCCCTACAGCGCTTGCAGCGCCGAGACCCGGGTTTCATCCGAGATCTTCAGTTTCCTCCAACACTACACTCGGTATAAGCATAAATTGTCCCTAGTGTGTGGGATAGTATTAACGTGTGGGGATTGCTGGTTGGTGAGGACTCGTTGGGCTGAAGGGCTTGTTTCTGCGCTGTATCTCTAAAATAACCCATTGAGTTCTTCCAGTAGTTGGGTTTTTGCACAAGAAGACAGCTCGGTTGACCTAGGACTCCAGCGTTGCAAGCACCGTAAGGCAGCAACACTACCGCTGTGCCGTTACGCCACCTGGTTCTTATGTATTAAAATATCCTCAGGCACTTCGTAGGAACATTATCAAACAGAAGTGTTCCAAAATTTGAGACTGAGGAAAAGAAAACGAGCAAAAAGTTTAATTGAAAAGGTAGAGAAGTAAAAATATTTGGGTTCTCAAAGCTTAGTGGAGGGCATGGCAGCCTTTTCTTGAATGAACCAGAAATGGGGGAGCGCAGAATTGAGCAATGCACCACAATTGGGGGAAGTACAGAGATTCAGAAGGCTTGCACAGACAAAGGATGCAAAGTTAAAGAGATGTGTGAAAGAAACATTAATAATCTTGGAGACTAGTTTTGGTGTAATATGTGAACTTGATGCAAGTTTAAACATGAACATCAACTTAGGAAAAGCACAGGTTTTGGAAGATGGGAAGCCAGCTAGGAGAGCTTTGAAATAGTAGCCTCAAAGTATCAAAGGCATGGGATGAAGGTATACACAGAAAATAAGCTGGGTGATGTTATAAAGATGGAAGTGAGTGGTGCAGGTGATGGAGCATTTATATGATTGAAAACGTAGCTCTCCGAAAAGCACATGACTAGGGCACATGATCATGCTCAGCTTCAAATAGCTTCCATGTACCAGATGTGACTAAGAAAGCCGATTAAATAATAAGGGCTGAAAGCTATGGATTCAGTCGGCTCTATGCTAAATATTGATTTATCTAACTTCTAGTAACCCTTGCTTTCCCTCTCCCTCCGTCGCTCCCTCACCCTAGTTCTCCAATTAGTTTCTCTGTCCTCATGATTAATTTTACTGTTTGCATGCCTTAACTTGAAAGCATAGTGAACTGTGGGGAGATCAACAAAAGCCTTCAAGTAGATGCCAACAGGCTGATGGAATTGGCAGATAGGTTGATCATCATTTGCAATGCTGGGGCCATGGAAACCACAATCACATTTTTATAAAACTGGTTCAGCCACCAATCAAATATCGTATCCTGTTCTGGACACCACTTTAGGAAAAATGTAATGGCTTCAGAGGTGACATAGAAGCAGTTTATTAAAGAAATGATTACAAAGTTGAGGAATGCTATATGTCACCTTCCCCATAGCCAACAATGAACCATTCTACATTTCCTTGCTCATCGTCTGCTTTGATCTGTCATTTTCGTAAATTTCGTAAATAGTTAAATTGTTGTACCTTGTTACATTTTAAAATAGTTAAATAATACATTTGTGTATTCTTGCAGCAAATATAGATTTTTTAAAGTATTTCAGTGTTTCATACCTATTTATCATTTCGGCTTCACGTGCGATCGGCGTCAGATCGTTTTTCGGCTTAAAATCTGACGGGGAACGAACATGACGTCGAAAAGCCTCTGTGGCATTCGCAGCAGCTTGGAGTCACTGCCACCATTTTAAACACGCAACCTCAATGCCCCCACCCTCCCGCATCGGACAAATCCCGTCCCCGGAGATGTCGTGTACGTTCGGCGGCTTTTCGACGTCATGTCTGTTCTGAGTCTTGTCCGTTCAGCGTGGTGTCCATTCAGCTTTGTATCTTTTCGTCGTCGTGTCCATTCGGCTTCGTATCCTTTCGGTGTCGTGTCCGTTTGGTATCTGGGCCTTCACTTCTCAGCTTCGGCTTCTTGACCTTCGCCGTCTCATCCCGGTACCGTTTCAAATAAATTGTAGGAATAAACAATTTAACTGTGGACCATTCAGTTTACTCGTAGTAGTTAGAAAAATTTCGAGGGACAGTAATCAGGGACAGAATTGGCAGATACTTGGACAAGTGTGCATTGATTAGAAAAGTCCCATAGAGTTGCTTAAAGCCAAATCATGCTCAACTAACCATACTGTGTTTTTTTGATGAAGTGACAGAAAGGGTAAACAAGGGAAATGTGCTACAAATAAATTTGCACAGGCAATTTAAGAAGATTTCACATATTATTCTTGTCATCAAGACTGAAGGCTATTGAATAAAAAGAGATTTCACAAATGTAAGTAGAAAACTGGCTAAGCTACAGGAAACAAGGAACAATACTAACACTAACAATATTAACAATACCAGCACTTCAACTCCCCCTCCCATTCCGTATCCGACCTCTCGGTCCTGGGCCTCCTCCACGGCCAGAGTGAGCAACACCGCAAGTTGGAGGAACAGCACCTCATATTCCGCTTGGGGAGTCTGCATCCTCTGGGCTTGAACATTGAATTTTCTCAATTCTGTTAACCCTTGCTGCCTCCTCCCCTTCCCACCTCTCCCTCAGCCCTCGGGCCCTGGCATTTCCTCTCTCTCTCCCTCCCCCACCCTAGTCGCACTAGCTTCTCATTTTCACACCACAACAATGGCTTGTTCCCTTTATCATCGATACTTTTTTGCATATCTTTCATTCATTGTTCTTTATCTCTCCACATCACCGTCTATATCTCTCGTTTCCCTGATCCCTGACCAGTCTGAAGAAGGGTCTCGACCCGAAACGTCGCCTATCTCCTTCGCTCCTTAGATGCTGCTGCACCCGCTGAGTTTCTCCAGCCTTTTGTGTACCCTCGATTCTCCAGCATCTGCAGTTCCTTCTATAACACAAAAATACTAACACGTTGTTTTTCAGATTGTACAATGGAGTTCCACACATTTGGTCCCTGAACACTGTTTTTCTTAATATATATATAATCATTTGAATTTCCAAATTCACAGATACCACTTAACTTGAAAGCATAGTGAACTGTGGGGAGATCAACAACAACCTTCAAGTAGATGCCAACAGGCTGATGGAATTGGCAGATTCCATCAGCCAGTCCCACTAGCGCAACTTTTCAGCGACTGTCTTCGACCTTCAAGCTCCAGGGCACTCGCCTGAAAAACCTTGAGCTGGATCAATTGTCAGCGATGAAACCGTGAGCCGGATCGACCGTCTGCGCGTGCGCACACACACACACGCACACACACGCACGCACACACACACGCACGCACACACACACACACACACACACACACACGCACACACACACACACACACACACACACCGCAAAGGCGGGGACCAGGGAAAGCGGGGGAGCGCTGTCTGAAATTCACGCTCGCGATGAACAGGAAGGCAAAAGACGGCTGGCACAGTAACGGTAAGTCCTTTAGAGAGTGCGGAGTGGGGGAGGGGGGTGGGGGAAGAGAGGGGGGAGAGAAGGGGAGAGAAGGGGGGAGAAGGGAGGAGAGGGTGGGGAGAAGGAGTGGAGACACTTTTAAGAAGCCAGACAACTTTTAATAAAGTTTAGCGGGCATTTAACATTACCGGTCGGTTTACTTACCTTTTTTTTTCTCAACGAGCTTTATCTTCAACTAACTTCGATTAGCTTTGGTTGCCTTTGATTACATACGATAGCATTACGACCTATTATGACCTACCTCGACTAAACATACGAGGAAAAAAATATAGATTTTTTCCATGGCAACCTTTTTTTACTTCGCGGGCATTTTTCAGCATGTTGAAAAAAACGCCGTGATCTAGTTGAGGCCTCGAGTACACGGGAACTACTCTCGAGCATGGAGGAGAGTTACAAAGACCTCCTAGGACCTTGTGTCGACTATGCTGCGAATATGAGTCGAGGGCAAACTCTTCCAAACTCGCGGATTAGGTTGCCGCAGTGGGACAGGCCCTTAAGGGTCCTGACCCAAAACGTCACTGATCTATGTTCTCCAGGGATACTGCCTGACCAGCTGAGTTACGCCAGCAGTTTATGTGCTTTTCTTGTAAACTGGCATCTACTGTTCCTTGCTTCTATATGAATTCCTAGTCAGTTATTTTATTAATTTTTGAAAATTCAAATATCAAAAACAATTGAGGACAAGGCAACAGACATTTTCAAAATGGACTGATGAAGGCATGGCGGTAGATGATGTTTGTGTCGATTTTAGTAAGACATTTGACAAGATCCTGTATAGTAGGAAGATTCAAAAGCTTAAGGGACATATGGGATTTAAGGGAAGCTGGCTAAATGGATCCAAAATTGGCTTGGTGATAAGAAGCAGAGAGTAGTAGTGGAAGGATGTTTTTATGATTGGAAGTCTGTGAGCATCAGTGTACTGCAGGGATCAGTGCTAAGAGCCCTGTTCTGTATGACTTGGATGTGAATGTAGGAGGTATAATTGGTAAGTCAGCAGATAACACAAAAGGTGATGGTGGTGTGGAGAGTGATGAAGATTAACATGCTGAAGCAGGATAGATATGGGAAGAAGCTGTTCTTGAACTTGGCAGTAACGGTTCTCAGGTTCCTGTACCTTCTGTGGTATCCATGAGATGAGGGTGTGGCCAGAATGGTGTGGGTCTTTGATGATATGAGCTGCTTTCTCCAATCTTCTTTCTGCAGATCACTTTACTGGTGGGGAGGTGAATCCCCATGTTGGAATGGACAGCATCCACCATGGGCAATGGTAGGTTGAACCTCCTATCAACAAACATGCCACCAGGGGAGCCACACGATTGGCAGTCTTGGCAACAGTCTGTTTTTTTGTCTTTAAAAATATATATTTTTAGTATGTTTTAAAAGTTTGTGTTAGTGTTTTCTGGTTTGTTTTATTTGGGTGAGGGAGGGGGGTCGGGGGAAACCTTTTTTCAATCCCTGCCGGAGATGCGATTGTTTTCCGGATCGTATCTCCGGTCGCTCGGCAGTCTAACATCGTGGAGCTGGAGGCCTGCTCGGGATTGACTTTGAGCCGCACCGCGGGGCGTGGACTTAACATCGGAGCCTATCCTTTGCCTGGGATCAATGCTCCAACCGCGGCCTGGGGACTTTACCATCGAGAGCTCACAGTCTCGGGAGAGGCCGAGTCGGGAGCTCCAATAACGCAGAAGGTTCGACAGCCCTGACTCGGGGTCCGATCGCCCGGCGCAGGGAGCTGACATCTCCCCGATGCGGGAGTTTGATCATCCTGATGAGGCCAGCTGCCAGCTACGGGAGTAATATCGTCCCGTCAACAAAGAAGGGAAGAGATCGAACTTTTTTTCGTTTCCATCACAGTGAGGAATGTGGAGGAGTCATTGTGGTGGATGTTCATGTTAAAATGTATTTTATGTGTTCTGTTGCTTTTTATTTGTATGACTGACTAGGCCAATGAAATTCCTTGTATGTTGCAAAAACATACTTGTGTGGCGTCAGCCAATACACGGGCCACTCATGCTCGAACCCTCGTCAGGAGATACGAGGGCGGGCATGTGACGTCATGGGCTAGATGGAGTGTCCTGGTACTTAAGGTCTCTCATCTCGAGACCTTGAGAGGAGTCAACAGGTAGCTGAGCCTGAGAGTACAACCTTGCTCAGCTACAGCAACATTGTAATATGGTTAGCGCACCCACCTAACGTGTCACTACTGAATAAACAACCGTTTGAACCGACCTGACGCCTCGCCTTTATTCACCACGTATGGTGCCGCTACATTGGTGACCTCCGACGGTCCGAATTTAAATCTGGACTCACCTGTAGCACGCAGCCTCGGGAGTCCTGATGTCTGCAGCCAGCTGCCCAGCCCTGCAGAACTACGCTGCCGCCAACCCGGCCCTGCATTAAGGTATGCCGCTACATCTGGGATGCCGTCTCTTCCCCACCAGCTGCTGCTCACCGGAGCTGAGAAGCCGCGGCTGCCGCCGCCTCCTGCTCCCGGCAACAGGGCAAGCCCCGCTTCCAACCCCCACACCGCTCCATGCCTTGTGTGATGGCCGACCAGCTCCTCCGCATGACCTGCCCGGAGCCGACCACTGGAGCGGAGAGGTTATAGCAGTCCCCGCTGCCCCACCAGCTGCTGCAGGAGTTGCGAGCGTAGCAGCCTCCTGCCCACAGCAACGCCGACGCACGCCCGACGGCCCTGGGAACAGAGTGCGAGTACCTGCCACTCTCCCGCTCCCGACAATGGACCAGCGCCCTGCGAACACGGCTCCAGGCTATGGTTAGCGCACCCACCTAACGTGTCACTACTGAATAAACAACCGTTTGAACCGACCTGACGTCTCACCTTTATTCACCACGTATGGTGCCGCTATACTTGGCTAATAAAGTATTATTGTATTGTAATTTAAAGTATTATTATTGTATTGTATTGTAACCTGGCCCGGTACCTGAGAGGTAGTTATTTGGCATTTCCAAGACAGTTCCACTGCTGGTTTCTGGATCCAGCTTTCCAAAGTCATCAGTAGGTAACAATCTGATGCATTTAACAGTGCCTGGTCTGGGACTCTGTCATTTAACTGAGTAAATGCCATCAACTGCAGATGGTGATAGCCATCTCATCATTTCCATTAAAATTTGCATTAAGTCCTGAGTTGATAGTTTAGTTTAGAGATACAGCGCAGAAACAGGGCTTTGGACGGGGATCAGGGATCGCCCGACCAGCGATCCCTGCATATTAACACTATCCTATACATATGCTAGGGACAATTTACATTTATACCAAGCCAATTAATCTACAAACTCAAACACCATTTGGAGTGTGGGAGGAAACCAGATCTCTGAGAAAACCCACGTGGTCACGGGTAGAATGTACAAACTCCGTGCAGACAGCACTCGTAGTCGGGATCGAAACCGGGTGTCTGGCACTTAAAGCGCTGTAAGGCAGCAACTCTACCTCTGAGCCCCCGTTGATGTGACTATCTCAGTGGGAAATTCTTGGGCTCACTTCTCTTCTGAGCCTCATCCTTATTTGCTGACAATTATAGTAGAACATATGGAAGGTCTGAACTTTATCAGTAAATGTCTAAAATCACACCGACAAAATCTGTCAATATATAGAGTGATTTCAGTTACTCAGACCCTGCTATTTACAGGGACCATTTCACCATTGCTTTGCTCAGCAAGTCTGACCACATAGTGACTGTGAATTACATCCGATCGATCCAGATCACCTGCTGTGTGTAACCTTTGGCTGAAGATGCAAACAAAAGCTCAGCATATGTATCTGGCTGGTAATTTAATGCAGTCTCGCACAAGAACTGAATAAGTTGGCAGGTGCATGATCAGGGAATCACAAGCATCTTGAACTTGTTCCAATAGACTCTGAACATGATGATCTCCACTCTAGTTGTAGCTTGAACAGACTCACTGAATTTTATTATTTGACTCCAACACCTTGATCGTTTTACAATATTTACATTGCAGTCTGGATCATGATTTCCTATTAGTAATTATATAGATTGTGCAGAATAATGAGGTGCACATATAGGATTATCTGGTTTAAATTTATGAAGAGTTATGTGCACAACCGTGGTGTGCCCTCTTAAACGATCAAATGGTGACAACAATTATAACTTTAGCTTCCTTTTACTTGGTCTTTCTGTGTGTGAGAATGCAACTGGTAGTGAAGACATAAGTTGCTGCATTATGCTTTTCCTCACTCACTGCCAATTTAACCCATCGCTTCAGGTAAGTAATGAGTTTATTTCAAAATTCGCAGGCACGATCTGTGGCAGCCGATTATTCAAATGTGATGGTAATCAGCAGCACAGTGGCACAGTGGTAGAGTTACTGCCTTACAGCACCAGAGACCTGGGTTTGATCCCGATTATGGGTGCTGTGTGGTTGGAGTTAACAATATTCTCCCTGCGACTGTGTGGGTTTTCTCCAGGTGCTCCGATTTCCTCCCACATCCCAAAGATGTGCAGGTTTGTAGGTTACTTGGCTTCTGTAAATTGTCCCTAGTCTGTAGGATCGAACTAGTGTGCAGGTGATTGTTGGTCGGCGCAGATTCTGTGGGCCGAAGGGCCTGTTTCCACCCTTGGTTGTTACTCTCCTCTAGTTTGAAGAAATTGAAAACATTTTGACATAAGAAGAATCATGTCAGATGGTCAAAGATTGTTCAAAACTCAATTGGATTGGTTAAAATTCCACAGCTTTTCCATGTGGATATTTTTTCTTTTCTACTGATTAAGCTCCATATGTCTATGTTGCTAATTTCCATAAGTTTTGCAAAACAACCATAAAAACACAGCCTTTACAAACAGTTAAGGTTCATGATCACTCATCAAATCTCATATTCCTCTGCATATTAAAGGAGGGGTGTGTAAGAGAGAACTTCTTTGTCTTCTTACGTGTGGCGTGCACAGCCTAATGTTGTAGGAGAACTTGTTCTATTTGATCTTCCGTTTGTGCACGTCCAGTTGATTGCCATAGTCGAAACAGGGCGGACCACGTGAAGGTTGCAAATTCCCACCCCTCAGAGAGAACTGCAGATACTGGATAAAATCAAAGGTAGGCACAAAAATGCTGGAGTAACTCAGTGGGTGAGGCAGCATCTATGGAGAGAAGGAATGAGTGACGTTTTGGGTTGAGACCCTTCTTCAGACTGATGTCGAGGGAGGGGATAAGGAGTGTGCTGTACTGATCAAGGTGCTGTCTTTCAGATGAGATATTAAACTGAATCCTCATTTCCTCTCACAGATGAGTTACCCCAGAATGGTTAAAACACAGAAAGAAATAATTCAGCCTGTTGAATCCATTAGTTCTCCACGTGATGCAACAAATGGTCCCACTACCTTGTTATCACCCCATAGCTCTACAAAGTCCTTCATTTCAAATGAATTAGACAATAGACAATAGGTGCAGGAGTAGGTCATACGGCCCTTCAAGTCAGCACCACCATTCAATGTGATCATGGCTGATCATCCACAATCAGTACCCCGTTCCTGCCTTCTCGCCATATCCCCTGACTCCGCTATCTTCAAGAGCCCTATCTAGCTCTCTCTTGAAAGTTTCCAGAGAACTGGCCTTCACCGCCCTCTGAGGCAGAGAATTCCACAGACTCGCAACTCCCTGCGTGAAAAAGTGTTTCCTCATCTCAAATGGCTTACCCCTTATTCTTAAACAGTGGCCCTTGGTTCTGGACTCCTCCAACATCGGGAACATGTTTCCTGCCTCTAGCGTGTCCAAATTCTACAACTGAATCTACCCAGGCCTGCCAACTCTCATGCTTTCAGCGTGAGAATCACGCCTTGGCGCTATTTCTCACGCCCTCATGCTCATGACCGAGTTCTCACGCTGAGTTCAGTCCCTGCGCCAGTTTGTCCCTTTGCTCCGACTGCCAGCGATCTGTGCGGTCTGGGGAAGTGCGTCGGTTGACGGCTGTGAGTAATGTTGCGTCTCTTCTCTTCTCTTTGGTCGAATGTGCGGCTGCGGGGGGGGGGGGGGGGGGGGGGCGACGACCACAATGAGGCCAAACATCTAGGACAGGGTTCAGACTACGGGCACATGGCCCGTAACACGAAAAAACGTGTTTTTTTCAATTCGTTTTCGCGGGGTCCTGACCAGGAACAGAAGCCACGACCACCCCCTCCCCTCAACATTAGCAGGCAGCAGCAACGCTCTCACTGCAAGTTGCTTCAATTAAACCTCTCTCTCTTCCTTCTCTCCACCCCCCCTTCTCCCTCTCAATACCTTCCCCACCCACCACTCATTCTGTTGCAGGCGAGCCGACCTGGGAACGGCAGCCAGTCCCTGGGACGCGAGCTGATCAGGGAATGGCAACCAGTCCCTGGGCACACAGAATGCCAACTTGATTAGTATGGACAAATTGGGCCAGCCATGTACATGTTGTATAACTGACTCTATGCAGATCTGATTGGGCTTAGAATTACCATTTAAGCAAAATTGCCCTCACTTTCCCCATTTCGATTCTTGAGATTAATATCCCTTTGCTCTGTTAACAGAATTAAAGTACTTATGAGGTTGAGTCAGGAAAGGGAACATGTTATTTTTTTTAAAGTTTGCTTTAATTTGTTAGTTGATTTTTTGTTGACTGCCATAATTTCTGAAATAGTCTTAAAGTAATTTAACTGTTATAAAGCAGTAATAAGTGATTTTTGGAACTTGCATAAAGTGTTTGAATTATTAGCAAGGCTGCCAACTCTCACGCATTGAGCGTGAGACCCGCGCATTTCACAAAATTCTCATGCTCTCACGCTGATCACAAAATTATATAATGAGAATAGGACCTGTTTTGTTTAACAAATAGTGTAGGAAGGAATTGCAGATGCTGGTTTAAACTGAAGATAGACACTAAAAACTAGAAAAACTCAGGACAGGCAGCATCTCTGGAGAGAAAGAATGGGTGATCTTTTGAGTCGAGACCTCCAGCCTGAAGAGGTTGAAAACCAGCCATAAAACACAATGACTGGACATGTGTGTTATCCAACTAAGGGCAGAAATCAGAATCATGTCTTCATCCTTATTCACGTGACACCATAATAAATATATTACAGCAAAAATAATGTAATGGGGTGTCACGGTGGTGCAGCGGTAGAGTTGCTGCCTCACTACCACATGGGTCTTCTCTGGATATTCCGGTTTCTCCCATATCCGAAAGAAGTGCAGGTTTGTAGGTTAATTGGCTTCTGTAAATTGTCCCTGGCGTGATGGATGGAATTGGTGTATGATAGATTGCTGGTCGGTGTGGACCTGGTGGGCGGAAGGGCCTGTTTCCATATATATTTTTACATACATATCTTAATTTCATTGAACCATATATGATTGAATATGTGGCATTATTTTGTCTTGTTTCTATATTCAATGGGTAAGGTTGAAACCGTCTGAAGAAGGGTTTCGGCCTGAAACGTTGCCTATTTCCTTCGCTCCATAGATGCTGCCGCACCCACTGAGTTTCTCCAGCAATTTTGTCTACCTTCGATTCTCCAACATCTGCAGCTCCTTCCTGAACAAGGTTGATTGATTTATTTGTGCAGAACCGCGATGGAAGTCTGACTTTTGCTGTGTTTTTCTCTATATATATGCATAACAGCATGAATATAATCTGATTTCCATACATGAATATAGTCATTCATGTGCTGCACCTGTTGAGCAGAACTTGGCTCTATTGTGGAATGTAATTAGGTATGTAATCTTAACCTTATCCATACCTAATCCAGATTGCACAATTTCAAGCTAAAAAATGTAAAAGCTCCTTACCATGGGGGGGGGGGCACCCCCCCCCCCGCCCCCCGGTCGCTACGCTCCCTCACAATTTCTCACTCTCAACTCTCACCCAATGTTGGCAGCCCTGTCTACCTCAACCTATATTTCCACATCCTTATTGATCTGTGTGCCTATATCGTCTAGTCCATCCCATGCAATTCAAATTTTGTTAACAAGTTTTCAAAATATTCACCTCTGCCATCAATCTTCACAGTCCATGGAGTCAGTCAACCTGCAAGAAAACGGGCCCTTTGGCCCAATTTGTCGATGCCAATCAAGATGCCCTATTTAAGTTAGTTCCATTTGCCCATGTTTGGCCCATATCCCTCTAAACCTTTCCTATCCATGTACTTGTCCAAATGTTATTGTATCTGCCTCAACTACTTCTTCTGCCAGCTCATTCCATAAACTCACCACCTCTGTATGAAAAAGTTGTCCCTCGGGTCCCTATTAAATCTTCCCCTCTGACATTAAACATATGTCCTCTCGTATTTGCAGACTCGCCAAGGTTTTATACAACTGTGATATAATAAGGCAACTTAATACTCAATTCCCCGATGAAAGCCAGCATGCCAAAAGTCTTCTTCACCATCCTGTCTGAAGAAGGGTTTCGGCCTGAAACGTTGCCTATCTCCTTCGCTCCATTGATGCTGCTGCACCCGCTGAATTTCTCCAGCATTTTGTGTACCCTCACCATCCTATCTACCTGCGATGCCACTTTCAGAGAACTACGAACTCTCCAGGGCCCTATTCTGTTCACTATGAAGGTTGTACCCTGGTTTATTCTCTCAAAACACAACTCACATTAATGTGAATTAACCCTCATTGTCCATGCTTCAGACCACATGCACAGTTAATCAAGATCCCATTATAATTCTTGATTACCATCTTCAATGTCTATACCATCTATTTTAGTCTCACCATCAGAAATTATTCATCATGTCTTATACATACTCATGCCTTATATGCATTCATCCAAATTGGATCGGTGCTGGCAATGGGCCCAGCACTGTTCCAAGGCACTCCATTTGGTCTCAAACATTTGTCATCTTAAACACTTTTAACATTTCTCATCTTAAAAGATCCTATAATTCTTCAGCAGGTCCCATCTGTAATTACAGTTGTGCATGCAGACTTCAAGCAAGCAGAAATGTAATACCGGTAGAAAAATCCAAGAACGTCAGCTTTGCTGGAGCTCAGCCAAACTGAAGCCAAGCTGTAGCTGGAGGTTAGTTGAAGGCCACTTGTCCTATTCTGAATGAAGGCACTTCCATTAGTCACAAGAACAGAACATGTGCAGGTTATTAAGGTGGTCTTCCATTTATACTATAGAAAAGTGCATGCAAATCATCCTAATACAAACCTCATTTGAAAAGTAGCATTTTCCAAACAAAGAGTTTCTAATTCCAAAAGATAATTAGACTTGCATCAACTGTCCAACACGATGAGCTCGGTAAGAAAAACAATGCACATTATTTTTATTCGAAGTTAATACAATTGTTTCTTAATCTAGATTGTGAACAATGTAGGAGAGGATGTCTATTTAAGAATTTGCTGACAAGAAGGAATTGACATATTGGTGGAGGATGGTCAGCAGGGGAACAAGCTATGGGTAAGATGGAAATGACAGATGCTGTGCAAGACCTGTATGGTGCAAAATAAGAACACATGTCCATTGGAGTCTAAGGAGCAATGGTTAACATTTTGAATCAGTAACTTTTCATCAGAGCTCCTTTAATTTCAGATGAAATGTCATTGATCTGAAAATGTTCCTCTCGCTGCACTGCCCGATGTGGAGTATTTCTGTGGCTGGTTTTATATCCCAGATTTCTGAAATCGGTTTTCTTTTGCTGCATCTCAAAGGTTAGAGAAGTTGGTAGGGTGGTTGTAGTTAGGTTTAGATTCAGAGTGATATTTTGGGAGTGAAAACTTGACAACAAATTCTAAATTTGGGAGATGGAGTTGTCATGCCATTGTACGTCAAGGCAAATTGATAGTCCCGATCAATTGTTTAATTGATCATGCCATTAATGCACAATCAAAAAAGCAAATAAAATCACAAGTAGGGATTTGTAAAAGCACTATTTCCAAGTTTTCCATGCAGAATGAAAAATTACATGGAACCTGATATCCATAAATATTGATGTATTTTATTTTAAGTACATTGTGGATTTGAGTCCCATTTGCTTGGAGCAGATTTCAACTTGATCAACGGCACAGCGACCACCGACACCGACTGTCATAGGTACAGGGGATGGGGGTAAAATTAGCTGTATTTCTGCCTATTTGCTGACCCCTGCTGGATGCAATCTAGTGCGCACCAGGATCTGTTGACAGTGTGTGTTTTGCATATTTTCACGCTTCCTTTTATAGACGTTAACAACATCATAGCTATCTTTATGCTGCACTAGAAAACAGTTAAGTCCCAGGATGCTTTTCATGAAGGAGGGGACGTAATTTGAATAATATACCCACATTAGCAAAGGACAAATGTCTAGACCAAGAGTCTAGGCAACTAGTAAAGCACAAGACCCCTCACCCAAGTAAACTGTACTGACCATTGTAATTTTGCACTCATCCAGATCAACTATCAATTAAAAGCAAAGATCTACTCCCCATTAAATAAACCCACCTCTCCCAAAAAGAAAATGGCAAATTAATTTTACCTTTTAAAATATCAAATATAGTTGGCTGCATAATGACATGTAAAAATCCCTGGTTTTATGTACTGCACTACAGTTCATTTCTGACTAAAACCGTGTGGATAAAAGCAATGTTAGTGCCAAACAGCCCTGCATTATTCAGCATGATGTACATTGCTGTAAAACATTACAAGAGTAAAGCTACATTCTTAAAGAATTTCAATTCTAGCTGTATTATCCATCGACTTTTCAATATTTGAACCTCGGGGAATGTAGAATGAAGCTGCATCATTGTTCAAGGCTGTAGATAGAAATCAATCACGTGTTTATTCAATCAGTTAATTGTCAGTGGCAGCAGCAATAAAGTAGTCATCAAATGCACGGCAGACATCAGATGACTTGAAAGCTGCTTTCACCTTGACATTGCAGCAGAATAACCAGCAAGCTGCTACTAGACTGCCATTTTACAATGTCATTTAAATACCTTACTGCAGTTTGTGGTGTGGATGCCATTAATGTGCTCAAAATATGTCCAAGGTAGTCCCGAATAGCCACACACAGGCAAGATATGGTATATTGCTTTGAAAGCAAACCATGAGAAAAATCAAATAACGTGCTTTGCTTTATAAATCTGTATTAAAAAAAGCCGAGGCACAAATGTGATAGAAAACGTAGACATTTATCCAAATATCTATTTTGGCTTTTTATTTTTTTTTAAATCAGATCAACAGATGCACTGATAAACAGCATTCATTTAATTTTCCTCTCCTGTCATTCTCCTTAACACTTATTTACCACCTTCCTTTCTCCACGATGGTTCCATCGCAGAACAGATTTATGGAGGGGAAGAGGGGAAATCGGACTATAGGTTTATGGGCTCCTGTTTATATAAAGTGGCTTGCAAAAGTATTCATACCCCTTGAACTTTTCCAAATTTTGTCACGTTACAACCACAAACGTAAATGTGTATTTTATTGGGATTTTATGTACATATACCAACACGAAGTGGTGCATAATTGTGAAGTGGAAGGAAAATTATACATGGTTTCCAAATTTTATTCCAAATAAAAAACTGAAAAGTGTGGCGTGCAAAAGTATTCAGCCCCCCTGAGTCAATACTTTGTAGAACCACCTTTCGCTGCAATTACAGCTGCAAGTCTTTTGGGGTGTGTCTCTACCAGCTTTGCACATCTAGAGACTGACATTTTTGCCCATTGTTCTTTGCAAAATAGCTCAAGCTCAGTCAGATTGGATGGAGAGCGTCTGTGAAATGCAATTTTCACGTCTTGCCAGAGATTCTCAATTGGATTTAGGATCTAACAAACCTCTGAGGCCTTCACAGAACAGCTGTATTTATACTGAGATTAGATTACACGCAAGTGAACTCTATTTACTAATTAGGTGACTTCTGAAGGCAATTGGTTGCACTGGATATTATTTAGGGGTATCAGAGTATAAGGGGCTGAATACTTTTGCACGCCACACTTTTCAGTTTTTTATTTGTAAAAAAAATTGAAAACAATGTATCATTTTCCTTCCACTTCACAATTATGCGCCACTTTGTGTTGGTCTATCACATAAAATCCCAATAAAATACATTTACGTTTGTGGTTTTAACGTGACAAAATGTGGAAAGGTTCAAGGGGTATGAATACTTTTGCAAGCCACTGTACCTGCAGACTAAAAAATGAACTGAATAGCAACATGTTTACTATAAAATTATTAAAGGCATTGTTTATCTTCTCCATAAGTTGCTATTTATGATCCGGTATTTAAATTTGCAAACCTTCTGTAACATTGTGTGGTTGCCCAAATCATAGGAATTTGACAAAATTAGCTTAACCTTTTTCTAATTAACCTTTTCTTAATTCCTTTATTAAAAAACAACATTTTCTATGTTAATTTTGATCCCAAATCACATTCTATAAAAATCCCAAGGGTAGTTTTGCACCCACTCAAATCAAACAACTTTACACCATCCTTTTCCATCTTGAAGGGTATCCTGCAATGAAGGCATACCTTTCATTGCCCATACGCAGTCAAAATACTTCAAATGTAGGATGCTAAAATGTAAACAAAGAACATATTCTAGTTCAACACTGAAGCAGTAACAAACAAGCACTAGGTGAACAGACTTCAGGAGAAGATTGGATTGCAGATTCCAAGATCTATATTGTTACGCACCAGTAAGGTTGGTATCTCAGCAAGAGTCAATTTGTGGATAGTCACCAGGAATCATTAGTGAACAAAATAAAATAGAACAAGCCAACACCCAGAAAATGAAAATGTAGCATATTTTATTATTTAACAGGCAAAGTATGGCATCTTGACTGAAAATCAACTGTCTTGACATATGTAACCATTTTCAAGAAAAATACAGAACTGTTTCCTTAGTAAATATTTTGCAGAATAAATACTTTTGAATTAAAGGGAGAAATTATCATCTTCATCACTTGGGCAAATTTGGGCAATATGTTCCATCCATACAACTATCTAAACAGTCATGGGAAAAATTATCCAAACATTTGAGGAAGCACTAAAATAAATTTAGCAATTCATATTTATAAATTCAACCATTAAAAACATGTAACAATGGGATTCACAGAACACTTAACCAAATTGTCACGTTGTCTAGGTTATAATAAAAATGACACCAAACACATCACAAAACTTCATTTTAAAAGTATTGCTTTCATGAGAATTGGTTGTTAAACTACTTGGAAAGACATGAATGATATTGAAATTAATTAATTCCCCCCCCTCCCCATAGCCGCCAAGTATATCACATTGAACACGACACAGCTCTTCTTTTTCGCCATGAACACATTTGCTTCACCCTTTTCCCCATGAAGGAAACTTCTGGCAAACGGCCAAGATAACAAAATAAATTATGATATATGTCAGGAGGTTGATTTAAAGTTCTTGAATAAGTGTAACCATTTTTTTAAGCCTTCATGTCCAGTAATTAAAGATTTGAGGACATTCAAATACTAAACTGTGGATTGCATGTAAATTATATATTCTTGAAACAATTTGGCAGCTAGCTTTCTTGTCCTGCAATCTACATCAGTCCACATTCATCATTTGCTTTGACTCAACCTCAGGTCTTTCTTCATCAGGACATGCCACAGCAGCATTACCAGTTTTCTCAATTTTTGATAATGGATCAGTACATTCTGATGCTTGCATTACTTTTGAATTACTAATTTCTATCTGTGCATGCTCTACTTCTTTTTGTTCAGGTTCTTCCGCACCCAAGATCTCATCATATTTAGCACATTCCTGTGAGCCTTCAGTATCTTGTTTCAAATTTTCAGTTTCTCCCTGTACATTCAATATGCCTTCTTCCATTGGTTCCACATTTTTCTCAGAATTTGCAACCAGTTTGTTGGATCCTTCACCTTTTTTCCCATCTCGGAAACCTCCACTCCCAGCATTCGTAGGTAATGGAAACGTTCATTCCTGGCGACAAAAGCACGAATTGAGTTCTTTCCCCTCCAGCCACACAATACAATGGCGCACTTTGGACCTTCCTTGTTTCTGCAGACAGAATTGTTGAGAAAAGAACAAAAGGGAAAAGTAATTAGTCAGTCTAAAGGATGTTGTATTTTCCACATGGTGAGGTTGGGCAGAGGGCAGTGGAGGGAATTACCCCATATTAGTTATTATATCTATAATGGGACCTCACCATTTCTAATTATGGGACAGTTGCAATACTGAAGTAAGAGAAGGAAAAGAGGGGGGGGGGGGGGGAGGAGGAGGCGTGGAGGAAATAAGCCTTTAGATCAGGGGTTCACAACCAGGGGGGATTTCAGGTTTTCAGGGGAGGAATTGGGACCACAGATTAGCAAACTCAAACTGTTAGAAATAAAAGATTGTCAGTATTATATGCATATTATTTGGAAAGCACTTTTTGAGACAGACAATCTTGGAAAGGAGAGGGGAAATGTCATTCTGACATATGGTGAAAGGGGTGCATGGGGCAAACAAGGTTGAGAACCACTGCTTTAGATCCTGAATGGATCATTGGAAGAGGAATGTTTTTGCCAAACACTTTTGACCCTATGCTTCATTTTTATGATAAGTTAATATTGCTTATAATCACTGGAACTGAGTGATTGAACAAAGAATGGTGTGTGCCAATTTACATTCTCAATTCATCCACTATTTATGGCAGGCTGATTAGCATTCTGAACCAGCAAAGCAGAGATTACGACTTCAAATTCCTCTCTTGCAGGTTGTGAATTTCACATCGCAAATGAACAAAATAAGGAAATGTGATAATCATTTTAAAAAATCCAACTGTCACTATTTGTCTTCCAATCAATAAAACCTGTCATTCTGATCATAGTACTATAACCGTGTCAAGCCACTGGCTCACCGCTCTGTTCTGTACTACCTGAATAACAGGAATAGATGCCAAGCTGCCGTTTAGAGACTATAGCTTGGCGTCCTACACAATCATCCCCTCCAAACCCACCACTGTGCTCCATGGCCTTTGCCTCTGAAACTCCCTTTGCAACTGGATCCTTAACATACTCATCAGTAGACCTCAATCAGTAATGATTGGTAATAATATCCCCTCACTGACCAACCAGGCCCTGTGCTTAGATCATGCCTTGCATTCTTTACACCCACAATTGCGTGGCTCAACACACCTCCAATGGCATCTGTAAATTTGCCAACCCATTGTAGTTGGCTGAATTACTGGTGATGAAGGAAAGATAGAACCCCTGGTTGAATAGTGTCACAACATAACTTCTCGCTCAATGTCACCAAGACCAAGAAATTAATCACTGACTTCAGAAAGGAAAGTCAGGAGACCATGTGCCAGTTTTCATTGGTGGGTTGGTGGTGGAGATAGTTAGCAGCTTCAAATTCCTGGGCATTAACATCTCAATTGACGTGTCCTGGGCCCAACACATAGATGTAATCATGAAAAAGGAGTTTTGTTTAGTTCATTAAGGTACAATGAAAAGCTTTTCCCAGCATCTCTACTTTCTTGGAAGATTATAGAGATTTAGTGTGCCTCCAAATACTCTAATGTAATGTAGAAAGTATCGCGATTGGTTGCATCATGGCCTAGTATGGCAATCCCAACACACAGTAATGCCATACGTTGCAGAGACTGGTGGACTCAGCCCAGTCCATCATGGGCATAGCCTCCCCTCAACTGAAAGCATCTATAAGGCACTGGCTCAAGGAATGGCACCTTCCATCCAGGCATGCCTTCTGCTCACCGCTGCCATTGGATAGGAGGTCCGGATGCCATCCATTCTATATCACCAGGTTCAGGAAACACGATAGTGGAACACTACAACCCATCTCTTGCACTACCATGGACTTGTTTGTTTTCTAATTATCTTTTTGCACTGATGCCTTTTTTGGTACAATCAGACTTCTTTTGAACTTGTTGAATTTATGTATTTGTTTTGTGTTTCAATGAGTCTAGGTGCCATACTTGTACATATGACAATAAACTCGACATGTTGCAGATGTACACACATCTTACCTCAACAACAGTGATAGAGGAGAATTTGAACATATCAAAAGGCATATAATTTAGTTCCAATAAGAAAATAAACTTACAAAGGATCGGGGTCATATTTCAGCACAATGCTTCCCATACCTGTTTGATAAAACAAAGAAAGTTACTTGATTATTTGTATATTTACTGGCACATATTAATTCCATTAGGTTACATTTTCTTTTTGATATTTAGCATCAATAAGCATTGAGTCGAATCTTAATGCATTGGCTTGCATTGCTACTATAAAACCATTCAGTGATATAAAAATGTAATAAGCTGGTGAGAGACAGAAGATAAATGCAGCAGCATTCTGCAAACGTGCTAAATTTCCATCAGCAGGTCTTGGATTAATGTGACAAAAATTCACTAGCACATTGGCTTCCCTTTACTGCATCCAATTTTATTCCATTCCAAGAATTTAGCAGCACGGTAAGCTTCCTTATTGTGAGTGAATATAATGAAACACTTGACATTTTCCCCTCAGTAAGCGTCTAATTTTACATACATTGCTGAGAAACACTGATGCATGGTGCTTGACAGATTCACCACCATTTAATGTAGCAAATCCATTTTAACAATCTTGTGTAGACAAAAGTGCTGGAGAAACTCAGCGGGTGCAGCAATATTGATGGAGCGAAGGAAATAGGCAATGTTTCGGGCCGAAACCCTTCTTCAGACTGCAGGAAGAAGAAAGGGAGGAGCCAGAGGGCTGAGGGAGAGCTGAAAAGGAGAGGAATCAGTGAGGGCCACCTGAAATTGGAGATGTCAGTTTTCATGCCACTGGGGTATAAACTGCCCAAGCGAAATATGAGGCGTTGCTCGTCCAATTTCCGGTGGTCCTCACTCTGGCCATGGAGGAGGCCCCGGACAGAAAGGTCGGATTCGAAATGGGAGGGGGAGTTGAAATGCTGAGCCACTGGGAGATCAGGTTGGTTATTTCGGACCGAGCTGAGGTGTTCGCCGAAGCGATCGCCAAGCCTATGCTTGGTCTCACCGATGTAAATCAGCTGTCACCAAGCGCAGATCCTGGGCCTCCTCCATGGCCAGAGTGAGGACCACCGGAAATTGGAGGAGTAGCACCTCATATTTCGCTTGGGCAGTTTATACCCCAGCGGCATGAACATTGACTTCTCCAATTTCAGGTCGCCCTCACTGTCTCCTCCCCTCCTCAACTCTCCCTCAGCCCTCTGGCACCTCCTCTTCCTTTCTTCTTCCCGCCCCCCCCCCCCCCCCCCCCCCCCCCACCCCACCCCACATTAGTCTGAATAAGGGTTTCAGCCCGAAACGTTGCCTATTTCCTTCACTCCATTGATGCTGCCACACTCGCTGAGTTTCTCCAGCAATTTTGACTACCTTCGATTTTTCAACATCTGCAGTTCCTTCTTTAATAATCTTGGATTGGATTTAACAATCTCAGATGGATTTCTCGTCCATTGAAATCAATGGAGAACAGTTGTTAGGGACTCGTTATTAAGTGGTAAAGTTTCAGTTTTTTGTTTTTTTAAATGGTTACTCAAATGCTTCCATATTTCTTTGAACTTTTAAAGATAGAAAATTAACATTGAGCAAATAGCAAATGTCAGAAACATTCAGAGATCTTGACAACATCCAAGCTCAAGACCATGGAGGGTTGTTTATGACACTCTCTGTGCTTTCTGTTCTTCCATTTCCCAGATGGCATAGTTGACTTGGAGAGCCTCATCACCAAGGTACATTCCTGCTTCTGTCAGCAGCTTCCTGCCAAGGGAACTGCATGGGGGTACATTTGAAACAGTTTTGTAGGACAATAGTGAACACAGTCAGCTTGCAAGTAACTGTATATTCCTGTAAGATGCAAGCAATGGGCCATATCACGTTTTAGCTAATTGTCGCCTACGACATACAAGTAATGCAAAAACAAAAATGCAAACAGCGGCAAAACCATACCCATTCACTTATTTATTTCATATGTAACCAGAACAATTATTTATAATCTTAAATAAATGCCTTCTCACTGAAAGACAAGTTGCCAATATAACATACTCAGCTTCTTGGCCTGCTTTTGGGGATCACTTGTAAGTTTCCCGATGAATGGATTTTCTTGTGTCAACAGCACCATAACATCTTCAACTGAGATCTTAATGATTCTTCCATTAATGTATGGATTTATAGTGTAAATACCCTGAAGAAACAAAAGTCAAGCTTAGCTCTTCTTACTCAAAATGTATCTATACAGGTTTTCCTTTGTATCATACAACACTCTGAACAATGGAAGTCAGAGCTACACAAGGTAGGTTGCGGATGGCAACAGAATTTAATGCTTCAAAATCCAATCACATTATAAAAAGTAGTTTTCCAAAGTCCACCTACAAAAGATTAAAACAAACAGGATGGAAATAATATACAAATGCATATTAGACTGAACTGTCAGCTTCAGGAGCAACAAAGCTGAAGTAAAACACGAAGCTACAAATTGGACAGTTGAAATCTCAATGATGGTTTTGGTCATGTGATGCAATTGTGCTGAAAATTAAGTGGAACTAACATCCTCTATCTGACCACCTAAACCAAAGATTGTAGAGGAGCAAGATGCGCCACTCAGCGAAAAAGACGTAGTATCACATGTGATTGTCAACGCCATGTTAGCGGACCAAAGATGGCGTTGACTATGGCGTCTACATCATTGGGAAACTAGGCTCCTCTATAATCTTTGTCTCTCGATCTCCTGCTGTGTAATCCGCTCCAAACCTACAGAGCAGTTGCAAACAAAGATTATCGAGGAGCAGGATGCATTAGAAAGTTATTATATTTATTTGTAATAGATTTTTACTTACCTCTCGATCTCAATCTCTCTCTCCCCCTCCCCTCTCCATCTCCCCTTTCGATCCCTCTATCCCCTCTCGCCCCTCTCGATCTCTTTCTCGCCCCTCTCGATCTCTTTCTCGCCCCTCTCGATCTCTTTCTCGCCCCTCTCGATCTCTTTCTCGCCCCTCTCGATCTCTTTCTCGCCCCTCTCGATCTCTTTCTCGCCCCTCTCGATCTCTTTCTCGCCCCTCTCGATCTCTTTCTCGCCCCTCTCGATCTCTTTCTCGCCCCTCTCGATCTCTTTCTCGCCCCTCTCGATCTCTTTCTCGCCCCTCTCGATCTCTTTCTCGCCCCTCTCGATCTCTTTCTCGCCCCTCTCGATCTCTTTCTCGCCCCTCTCGATCTCTTTCTCGCCCCTCTCGATCTCTTTCTCGCCCCTCTCGATCTCTCTCCCCTCTCTTCTCTCGATCTCTCTCCCCTCTCTTCTCTCGATCTCTCTCCCCTCTCTTCTCTCGATCTCTCTCTTGTCACAATCTCCCTCCCTCTCTTTGTGTGAGAGTTGGCAGCCCTGCTATGCCTTAGGTCCAAAAGAGGATAGAAAGACATTATTTAATGGTCTTTGTAAGAAGATTTTAATAAGCTCTTCTATCTTTCCCATCTAATAAACACAGCAATACAAAGACGTGAACTTGTGCTGCAATAGAGTCAAGGTTAATATTGTAGCAATCTTTGTGAGTATCCACATGCACTATGGACTCAAATTCAAGAATAGAAAAATGCATAACATGTTAACTGTTAAAAGGAAATGTAAAAAACTTCAAAAAGTGGAACTTAAGTAAAGTGCATAATTTTCAAAATGTATTTATTTGAAGTAATACTATTCAAGATCAAATCCAAGTGAGTTTATTGTCATGTGTCCCTGATGGTACAATGACATTCTTGACTTTGTTTCAGCACAGCAGAACATAGTAGGCATTGACTACAGAACAGATCAGTGTGTCCATATACCATTATATAAATATATACACACATGAATAAATAAATTGATAAAGTACAAATAACAGATAATGGGCTATTAATGTTCAGAGTTTTGTCCGAGCCATGTTTAATAGCCTGATGGCTATTGGGAAGTTGCTATTCCTGTACCTGGTCGTTGCAGTCTTCGGGCTCCTGTACCTCCTACCTGAAGGTAGCAGGGAGATGAGTCTGTGGCCAGGATGGTGTGGGTCCTTGATGATACTGCCAGCTTTTTTGAGGCAGCAAATGTGATAGATCACCTCGATGGAAGGAAGGTCAGAGCCGATGATAGACTGGGCAGCGTTAACTACTTTTTGTAGTCTTTTCCTCTTCTGGGCGTTCAAGTTACCGAACCAAGCCAAGATGCAACTGGTCAGCATGCTCTCTACTGTGCACCTGTAGAAGTCAGAGTCCTCCTTGACAAACCGACTCTCCGTAATCTTATCAGGAAGTAGAGGCGCTGATGTGCTTTCTTAATATTTGCATCCGTGTTCTCGGACCAGGAAAGATCTTCAGAGATGTGCATGCCCACGAATTTGAAGCTCTTGACCTTTTCAACCATCGACCCATTGATATAAACGGGACTTTTGCTTCAGCAGCAGCAGCCTCTACAGGAGGCTTTAAACGTTTGAGTGAGTCTGTGTGTGTGTGTGTGAAAGTCTGTGTGTGTGCGCGAGTATGTGTGTGTGTGTGCGAGTATGTGTGTGTGTGTGTGCGCGAGTGGTGTGTGTGTGTGTGTGCGCGAGTGTGTGTGTGCGCGCGAGTGTGTGTGTGCGCGCGAGTGTGTGTGTGCGCGCGAGTGTGTGTGTGCGCGCGAGTGTGTGTGTGCGCGCGCGAGTGTGTGTGTGCGCGCGAGTGTGTGTGCGCGCGAGTGTGTGGCGCGCGAGTGTGTGTGCGCGCGTGTGCGCGAGTATGTGTGTGTGCGCGAGTATGTGTGTGTGCGCGAGTATGTGTGTGTGCGCGAGTATGTGTGTGTGCGAGTATGTGTGTGTGTGTGTGTGCGAGTATGTGTGTGTGTGTGTGTGTGCGAGTGTGTGTGTGCGATGGTGTGTGTGTGTGCGAGTGTGTGTGTGTGAGTGTGTGCGAGTGTGTGTGTGTGCGAGTGTGTGTGTGCGCGAGTGTGTGTGCGCGCGAGTGTGTGTGTGCGCGAGTGTGTGTGCGCGCGAGTGTGTGTGCGCGCGCGCTTATATAAAAGCGTGCTTCGTTGAATGATGACCTGAGATATATTATCAGATTATCTTGGTTAAAATTTGACCGCGGCAAAGCGACATAAAGACGCTGTGGGCAGCAACAAGAGACACAACAAGAAATAACTTAATAATTCTCCTCTTTGACATTTAAATTGTTCTTATATTTTAAGAGTTATTCACATTTTAAACTTTAATAAATCCTTTTTCCACTTTTCATGCCTGTATGTTCTTCATCACAATGGGAACCTAATGGACAGGAATGGATACTCTGTGGGAGAGCCACTAAGAGCAAAGATCCTATAGCGGAGCAAGATGGACCACTCCTGCGAAAAACACAGAGTACGGTTTTTTATCACCTCAGTCCTAAATGACCTGCCCCTTATTCTAACACTGTGGCCGCTGGTTCTGGACTCTGGAAAAGTGGGATAACATTAGCTATCCTCCAATCCACAGGAACTGATCCTAAATCTATTGAACATTGGAAAATGATCACATGTATATATGTATGTGTAAATCTGCATGTATATGTGTATATGTATGTGTGTGTATATGTGTGTTTATATATATGTATGTATATATGTGTGTATATATATATATATATATATATATATATATATATATATGTGTGTGTGTGTGTGTGTGTGTGTGTGTGTGTGTGTGTGTGTGTGTGTGTGTGTGTGTGTATAGATATAGATATAGATATAGATATACATATACATATATATAGAGAGAGAGAGGGGAGAGAGAGAGATCGACAGGGGAGAGAGATCGAGAGAAGAGAGTGGAAAGAGAGAGAGAGGGGAGGGAGGGAAAGGGGGAGGGGAGAGAGAGATCAAGAGGTAAGTAAAGATCTATTACAAATAAATCTAATAACTTTCTAATGCATCTTGCTCCTCTATAATCTTTGCTTGCAACTACTCTGTAGCTATGGAGCGGATTACACAGCGGGAGGCATCCGCCAAAATAGCGGCCGTGACGTTCCGTTACGTACTACACACCAGTCCATTGGATTTCGGAGGAGTGGTCTATCTTGCTCCTCTAGTATCTTTGAGCTAAACTGCAGGCAAAACTGAACTTGTTACATCAATTGTCAATTTGTACGTCAATTATCAATTTGTCAGTAACTTGTGAGTCAGAAACACATAGTAACATAATGCTCTCAATTGCGCAATTCAAACATGTAACAACATAAAATGAAGGTGATAGTGTCAATGTTTGAATGCAATCAAATTGGAGCTCATGGCCTTCCGAAAGCTTAATATTGATTGATGACTCTCTGGCATGGTCTCCTTGAAACCTTGATAAGTTTGAATCTTCCTTACACAGGAACTTTCCTTGCCAGAAATTGAGCAATCTCTGCCCATGTCCCGTCACGTTCATGTTCACAGTAAAACAATTTATACACAAATGCAAAACTTGGCTAGAATCCAAGTAGCATTATAGGATTGAATAAGACACCACAAAACAAGCTGGCAAGAGGTGAGCTTTGAGGCATTATTAACTTTGAAAATTATTTGGTTAATTTAGGTTTATAGAAGATTCTACAGTATTATTTGTAAATTTACATGGAAATCATTACATTTCACAATATTACCACTATGGTTAATTTAAGTTCAGCAAGCATTATAATTTCTTGGAATAGACTGTAAACTTGAAGTATCAAAACCAAAAGACAATTCTAGTCATACAATATTTATTTTTCCAAAGATCCTGCGTCATTTTTTTGTTTGCATAAAGTACATATTGAATAAATTTAGAAGGGTAGATGGTAGGTTTATAGGTATACCAATAAAGCAATTAATGTAAAGGGCCTGTCCTACCAGCATGCGACTCCATGCGGTGAGTGCGACCTAACGTGGTCGCTTGAGCCGTCTGGGCTCGTGGGGCCGGTCCCACTTCGATCGCCGGAGCCGTATGGAGTTGTGCGGAGCTGATCCCGATACCGCGCGGGGCTCCGAAAAACTGACCGTGTTCAAAAATTCCGCGCGGCAACGGCGCATTAAGCACCGCCTCACGTCGGCCCGCAGTCGCCTCGAGGCATTACGCACCGCCTCACGTCGTGCCTCCGTGTCCCTCTCTGTGTGCCTCCGTGGCCCTCTCTATATGTGCCTCCGTGACCCTCTCTATATGTGCCTCCGTGACCCTCTCTGTGTGCCTCCGTGACCCTCTCTATATGTGCCTCCGTGACCCTCTCTATATGTGCCTCTGCGACCCTCTCCGTCCTTGAGAACTTACCGCCGACTTCGCTCCAAGTCGCGCCACTCACCCGACCTCCGCGCGGCCCCCGCTGCCGGTTTGATCGCGCTCGCCGCATGCAGGCGCATACTGTTGGGACCGGCCCTGTACAGGGATCACACGACCCCCGCGCGGCCCCCGTTTCCAGTTTGGTCGTGCTCACCGCCTGGAGTCGGATGCTGGTAGGACAGGCCCTTAATGTTCGAGGCAATTACAACACAATCATAACACCATTTACAGGTGTTGCAAAGATTGGTTACAGAGATGGTGAAATTGTACACAAGTACACACCTAATTTTTAATTATTTTCAAACTTTAGGGAAGTTTAAAATCATAATTTAAAACCTAACCTGTATTGATAATAAACTACAAGCTAATTATTTCAATGTTATAGTTGTTATTCACAGTTTAAAAAACAATCTAAAATAGTAATATTATCACAGAAATGTTAAAACATGACAAATTAACAATACCTCTTGTGCCAATCTGAAGGCACAGCCAAACTCCTCCCCATCATTATTGCGACTCAAAACTTTAATTCCAGTGTTGATCACCTAACAAAAAAATCACAGCATGCTTAACATTAAAACTTAAATGCTCACTTAAGAATGCAAAAGCATGCATGTAGATATTATGTGGGGAAAACAGAAAGTTGTTTGAATTTTAAACCTTTAGATGCCAAAGAAAACATGATAAATCAACTCATCAGGAATAGTTTTACCCATGTATTAGCCATATAGTCCAAGAAACGAATATGCTTCAATCTTGTTTGTCAATCTCTCCCTTTACTAGTTTTATATTTTATAATAACATTAAAATGTGTTGAGAGTTGTCTGCATTTACTTTCAATCAACAAGTTCCAGGTGTGCATAACTCAGAGGAAATAAATGTTTAACTTCCCTTCAATCCTCTGTTGATTTAATTTGAAATACAAGTGGGGAGGGAATGCTGAGGAGAAAAGCTGCAGACACCAGCAAGGAATCAATGGAATTCCATTTGAAAAATTGATTGGAGAGGACAGAAAAAGCAAATACACCCAAGCATAAGTACTGAGGTAGTGAAGCAGAGGGAGCGCACACGTACACGAAGGCAAAAAGGCCGACAAATAGAGGGTGTCTTTCGATCCATCTTCACTAAGGAGGACACAAACAATCTTCCTAATGAACTAGTGGCCAGAGGATCTGGGGTGACGGAGAAACTGAAGGAAATCCACATTTGGCAGGAAATGGTGTTGGGTAGACTGATGGGACTGAAGGCTGATAAATCCCCAGGGCCTGATGTTCTGCATTCCAGGGTACTAAAAGAAGTGGCCCTAGAAATCATGGACACATTGGTGATCATTTTCCAATGTTCTATAGATTCAGGATCAGTTCATGGATGGGAGGGTAGCTAATGTTATCCCACTTTTTAAGAAAGGTGGGAGAAAGAAAACAGGGAATTATAGACCAGTTAGCCTGACGTCAGTGGTGGGGAAGATGCTGGAGTCAATCATAAAAGATGAAATAGCAGCACATTTGGATAGCAGTAACAGGATCAGTCCGAGTCAGCATGGATTTTCGAAGGGGAAATCATGCTTGACTAATCTTCTCGCATTTTTTGAGGATGTAACTAGGAAAATGGACAAGGGAGAGCCAGTGGATGTTGTGTACCTGGACTTTCAGAAAGCATTTGATAAGGTCCCATATAGGAGAGTAGTGGGCAAACTTAGAGCACATTGTATTGGGGGTAGAGTGCTGACATGGATAGAAAATTGGTTGGTAGACAGGAAACAAAGTGTAGGGATTAACGGGTCCCTTTCAGATTGGCAGGCAGTGACCAGTGGGGTACCGCAAGGCTCGGTGCTGGGACCGGAGCTATCTACAATATACATTAATGATTTAGATGAAGGGATTACAAGTAACATTAGCAAATTTGCAGATGACACAAAGCTGTGAGTGTGGAATTCTCTGCCTCAGAAGGCGGTGGAGGCCAGATCTCTGGATACTTTCAAGAGAGAGCTAGATACGGCTCTTAAAGATAGCGGAGTCAGGGGATATGGGGAGAAGGCAGGAACGGGGTACTGATTGTGGATGATCAGCCATGATCACATTGAATGATGGTGCTGGCTCGACGGGCCGAATGGCCTATTCCTGCACCTATTGTCTCTTGTCTTGGGCACCATGTTATAGGAAAGATGTTGTCAAGCTGGAATGGGTACAGAGAAGATTTACATTGTCAGGGGTCTGAGCTTTAGGGAGAGGTTGAGTAGGCTAGGACTATTCCTTGGAGGATGAGGGATAATCTTATTGAGGTGTATAAAATCATAAGGAATAGATCGGGTAAATGCACAGAGTCCCTTGGCCAGAGTAGGTGAATAGAGGACATAGGGTTAAGGTGAAGGGGATTTTTTTTTAAATAGGAATCTGAGGGGTAACCTTTTCACACAAAGAGTGTGGGTGTACGGAACAAGCTGCCAGAGGAGGTCGTTGATGCAGGGACTATCCCAACATTTAAGAAATAGTTAGACAGGTACATGGGTAGGACAGGTTTGGAAGGATATGGGCCAAACGTGTGCAGGTGGCACTAGTGTAGCTTGGACATGTTGGCCGGTATGGCCAAGTTTGGTTTGTTTGCACACTGTATCACTCTATGACTCGAGAGTGGTTACCGGGTACACAGAGATATCGTGCTTTGTTGGCTGAGGCATAGAATAAAGAGCACAGAGGTTATAATAAACTTTAAGAAGTGTTTGCATTTTAGTCAGAGGAGAAATGTGTTGGGCTACAGATACATTTTCTTTTAACAAACGAGGTTGTGAGATTTAATTAAGATTTATAAAATTAAAATTGAATAAACTAATTTTCCTTCAGGAGAGGCCAATGGTACAGGCCATAGATTTAAGGCAATTAACAGAAGAATTAGAATGGACAAGAAGAATTTAGTTTTATTCATGGTGGCAGGTAGAGACTTGGAACTCTGTCAGGCAGCAAGGAAAACCATGTAATCTCTGGGTGCCCGCTCTACCACCCACCAAATGGAGCTCAGGGACTGGCAGACATTGACGCAGAGACAACAACCTGGCTGCTCAACACCCGGCTTGAGATCTAACTACTCCTTTAGTTTATGTTTAATTCGCAAGAAGATTTAATGAGCACTTTAATGCTATGTGTTAAAAGTCAGGGGGGAGGATTAGACAAGTGTTTCCAGACAGTAAGGGTTCCAGGAACCAAATGGCCATTTTTAACTGTAAATTTGCAAGATTTAATTTGATAATTTTAGGTTTACATTTATAATTTATTTATTATTACATCATATAAAATGGGCTTTAAACTAATAACTGAATCAGAATCTGGAGGTGTTGGAAATCTGAAACAAAGATCAGGCAGCTTGATCTGGAAAATTAACACCATCTTTCTTTCCACAGATGCCATCTGACTTGCTGATCGATTCCAGGAATTTATTTTGTTTTAAGTCTTAAAATAATTCCAGTCGAACATCACATACCAGACAAACGAAGACATTAAAACAGAAATGTGTTATGGCAAACTAAAGTATTCAATGATTTTCAAAGGCTACCAGTGCAATGCAATCTGAATTTTAAAGTAGACTGGAAAATTTGCAAACAAACCTTAATTCTTTCACTGTTATGATGAAGCACATTTCTCAATTCCTTGGAAACCATATACAGATGACGCTTCTTCCCCTCATGTGTCCTTGTGAAGACATTAATCTTTGGAAATGATGGATCCATTTGATAAAAATTCCTTAAAAATCACATTCACAAATATGTTTATATTTTGCTCAAAATAGATATTTTGCTCAAATATCAGGGCACCAGCACATAAAACAAACCTATCCATGGCTCACTCAAATCACTTCATGCAAAATTGAAATAGATAATTATATCTCAGTATGTTTAGTCAGCTATGCCTATCCTGCTAAGTTCACTTCAGAAGGACCGCAGACAGGAGATACAGAAATTCTAAAGCTGTCCAAAAGATCTTTGGCTTTTGGGTGAACATAATTCCAGACTTTCACTTTCCTTTTGTGGTGACATTCTTCCAATATTACTCTTGCATGTCCTGGCTCAAAAATCAGCATCTCATGAATAGAGAATGAGCTACATGGTCGTAAGGAGGTTACATGCTAAGGTTTTACATCAGCTGGGTAGTCAGCAATTATTAATGATATAGAAACGCTTAAATCCAAATTCTGGGTTTGCAATATTGTATTATATTTTTTCTTCCCAAACTGCCCCTGTACCAACAACTCTGCCCTTCACCCACTTCCACAGCAGTCATAATCTTGCACTGCTGCTACAAACACCACATGCTATCAATCTCTGTAAGAAAGTCAAAGAGTGATTTCTCCCCAAGATGAATCAAAGGAATTTGGAAGTCTCTCTCCTCAGTGTCTCCCCTCCGCATCTCTCCAAAAGATTGAATCATGTGCGTGGTCAAGCCAAATGAAGCAAAGGTGAGAAAATTGGTTGATAACTAGATTGGGAATGATCTAAGTGAGCTGTGAAGTAGATTCAACAGGTGTTAAGTCTAGGCCTAATACCCTCTTCCCCCCCCCCAGTAGTCCAATGCATTACAGATTACATTTCAAAGGTAAAATACTGAGAATGGTGCAAATAGAAAACAGAAAATATTGCAAATAGGCAGGTCAGGTGGCAATTATGGAGATAGAAACAGTTAACTTTTCAATTTGATGACCTTTCACCAAAACATCAATTTATTTTTGACATAAACCAGTTGAAAGTGAATGAGATGGACAAAAGAAATTCAAAGTGACTCTAAACAAAATAATATAATCACTGGCCATACCCATTCTTCTCAGTAAAACAGGACTACATTTTTCAAAAGATTCTTACTGTATTGGGAGAAATATTGGATCATCTTCATTCAGGAAGACAAACGGATCTTCTTTGAACCCAAATAATTTCATTTTCTTTGATGGAGGTGGACTGAAGTTAAAAATTAAAAAAAAACAGGAATTACACCGAAATATTTATTAAAAATCTGCAGTTTTTATATCCGTTTATTCCTTTGACCGTGAACAAAGAATCACTTTTCAATCCTTTTAAATAGATTAAATATGGCTGCAGACTCAAATAGCATATGGAGTTAAAAATATTTCAAAACGAGAAGTTATAAATGCAAATGTGGAAGCATTATCTGAAATATATTCTGAAACAAGCCACTACACAAAGATGCAGCTAAAGAAATTCACCCTAAGTTTTATTAACATTGCAAAAGTTTCTGTGATTTGCCTTTGCCAATGTAAAGTTGACGAGTTAGCTGATTGAAAGGGTACAATATCACATAATTCTACGTCAGTGCAAATGTTGCCTAGTGCTTAAAAGGTTCCAAATACTGTGCGATGTTTACTCTAAGCAATATTTTAGAACAAAATGCTTGATAAATTCCATGCACCAGTGTCTAACTTACCAAAAAATACTCTCCTTATTGTCCAATGATTCTTCACCATCAGTTATTTTAGTTTCATCCACTGCTGCAGATTTTTCATCAGCACCTTCAGCTGAAGGGTTAACCATTTCTGCTTTGTGTCGCAACTGAATAAAAACAAAAACATGTTAGATAAGCATGCAGTTTTCCTGAGTCACACTGACTTCCTCCACATTGCCTGAGGAATTCATCATGAGCAGCAACCCAACTTTTCCTTATACATATTCCACCTCTTTCCTCTTACCAATCTTATTTATTTTTGAATACGATCCTTTAAAAAACCCTAATTCGCTCTCACTGGCTGTCATCATGCTTCACGAGCCTCATCATCACTCATAATATATCAGACAACATGCTTCTCTACTAACCTCTAATGACTTCTACCTCCGTTACGTCGACGACTGCTTTGGTGTCACCTCCTGCACCCACACACAACTGACTGACTTCATCCGTTTCACCACCAACTTCCATCCGGCACTCAAATACACCTGGACCATTTCCGACACTTCCCTACCATTCCTTGACCTCACCATCTCCATCAGAGGGGATTCATTCCTGACCGACATCCATTATAAACCCACCGACTCCCACGGCTACCTGGACTACTCTTCCTCCCACCCTGCTTCCTGCAAGGACTCCATCCCCTATTCCAAATTCCTCCGTCTATGCCGCATCTGCTCCCAGGATGAGTTGTTCCACACCAGGGCATCACAAATGTCCTCATTCTTCAGAGAACGGGGATTTCCCTCCCCCACTATAGTTGAGGCTCGCACCAGGGTCTCCTCCGTACCCCGCAACACTGCCCTCTCTCCCCATCCCCCCACTTGCAACAAGGGCAGAGTCCCCCTGGTCCTCACCTTTCACCCCACCAGCCGGCACAAATAACATATAGTCCTCCGCCAGTTTCGCCACCTCCAGCGTGACCCCACCACTCACCACATCGTCTCATCTTCCCCCGTCTGCCTTCCGCAAAGACCGCTCCCTCCGCAACTCCCTTGTCAATTCTTCCCTTCCCTCCTGCTCCACCCCTTCCCCGGGCACTTTCCCTTGCAACCCTTGTCCATTTACCTCCCACTTCCACTCCTTTCAAGGACCCAAGCAGTCCTTCCAGGTCTGACAGAGGTTCACCTGCACCTCCTCCAACCTCATCTATTGCATCCGCTGCTCGAGATGCCAGCTGATCTATATCGGTGAGACCAAGCGGAGGCTTGGCGATCGTTTCGCCAAACACCTCCGCTCGGCCCGCAATAACCAACCCGACCTCCCAGTGGCTCAGCACTTCAACTCCCCCTCCCATTCCGTATCCAACCTCTCTGTCCTGGGCCTCCTCCACGGCCAGAGTGAGCAACACCGCAAATTGGAGGAACAGCACCTCATATTCCGCTTGGGGAGTCTGCATCCTCTTGGCATGAACATTGAATTCCCCCAATTCTGTTAACCTTGCTGTCTCCTCCCCTTCCTACCTCTCCCTCAGCCCTCGGGCTCCGCCTCCCCCTTTCTCCTTTCTTCCCCCCCGCCTCCCCCACCCCTCATCAGTCTGAAGGAGGGTTTCGACCCGAAACGTTACCCATCTCCTTCGGTCCATAGATGCTGCTGCACCCGCTGAGTTTCTCCAGCATTTTGTGTACCCATGCTTCACTACTAAGTCATCTCTCATTGGGCTTCAATGCACAACTCATCTCTGGTCCAATCTTTCCAAACTGCCATTTCAGGATCAGCTGGAATTGATGAGTTCCCTACTTATTTTAAAATATCGATCTACTCCCAATTACACGTACGAGCTCTTAGATTGCTGTAACTAATAATGTATTCATGTCACTTCCTTTCCTGGCCTTGGCTTACTGGGCAATTTAAAAATATATCTATTACCCACCACCTCAAACCTACAATATTAATCCTGCAACTTTGTTTTTTTTTCTTCATTTATCCTCTTGCTTATTTGACACTCATTTTGTTTGCAACCCACTTCCTACTCTCTCAACCTTATTCCGACTAATTTACTGACCACCTGACTGCTTTTCAAAGCCAATGTCAGCAGATTTTGCAAAAGGTTCTCTCCCCTCAAATACTGCTTCCCCTCTGCTTCAAAGTGCAGTCATCACTGTATTTTTCAAAACCAAAATTTAGAACTTCTACCCTGTCAGCCATCATCAAACCACAAACGTTTTCTTCTTCTTCTTCATGTCCTTAGGTCAGCACCCACATTATTAAGAACCACTTGTATGAATCGCTCCAATCCAAATATCACCCTTCTTTGCAATTCAAACAACTGTGATCATGCCAAGAGCAAATATTGTGACACAAGTAATGAATCCCACTTCGCACTTCTTAACTTGCATATAACATCTTAAACATTGGACGCAGCGTCCTATTCCAACACTTCTCAATCTTGTCGGTGAATGGGAACATGCTCATAAGGTTCAACTCCATTCTAACCAGCTGCGGCCAGTTGATCATCAGCAATAGTATTACAGGGGATGTTGCTAAAGATTAATTTTTGGTTCCTATCATCCAATCATATGCTGTCCCAAGCCAACATCATCAAAAAGTAGTGTCAATTTCCACAAACATTGTTTAAGACCCGAGGATGCTGGAAAAATCCACGGTCGACAAAAATGCTGGAGAAACTGAGCGGGTGCGGCAGCATCTATGGAGCAAAGGAATAGGTGAAGGGTCTCGACCCAAATCGTCACCTATTCCTTCGCTCCATAGATGCTGCCTCACCCGCTGAGTTTCTCAAGCGTTTTTGTCTATCTTCCACATACATTGTGATGATCAACTACCTCACTGTCACTTCTCTTGAACTTTCTACCAACTCCAAACATCCCATTTGCTTGTCTAACAGGTAACATTGATTGATTGAAAGTTTCCTCCAATTTGGAACATTGGAAAATTGTAACTATAGCTTACTGCAAAACATTTTGTCCAACAATGGTAAGCAAGGGCCATTTTAGTGGATCAGTATAAGCTCGACTAGAGTTATGAAAAAAAAATGGCCTCCAAGATTAACTAAGCGATAGCAGTTACCTTTGGTTCCCTCTTGTTCCATGGCATTGGCGCCCTTTTCTCCAGAACAGCTACAAAGAAGCCCCCAGTATTCTGATGATGAGGTAGAATCCTAATGCTACCAGAAAATTGAATTATTGGATAAGTGAAATTTGAATCTTGCTCCACGATTTATTTCATGTAAGCCAATGATTATGCAAAACCTTTCAAAGCTCTTGCTAATACTTAAACATACAATCAACTGCATATGATCTTCACGTAATCAAAATGCCAATCAAGTAGAAAGGAACCATGGAGTTTTTGATATTCTGTCTGACAAAAACCTTTCACTCACTTGTCTAATTTTAGTTTTCTTCAACATGGCAATGCATGCCAAAATCTAATTCAAGCATTTACAGCAAAATGTTAATATTAAAATTACATTTTTGGCAAACTCAAGACCAGGGTAATGATTTAATGTGTATACATGTGATTTTTAACTAAGGGAATGAGCTAACAGCACGAGCGGTTTTAGGTATGTGATTCAAAAATATTCTAAAATTGTTGATTCCATATAGTGCCATATTTCAAATTAGTCTTATTTATCAATTAATGCGCTGCTACATCATATTCACTTTAAACCAATGGCAAGGTGGATGAAAACCCTTTGTTAATTTTTGTAATGTGATCGAGGCTTTTGCTAATCCTGGACATGGCCAAGGTTAGTTCCAAGCTAGCTTCAAATACATGAATTACATCCTATTTAGATATTATTATTTCACTGTTATAATTTTACTTGCATGTTTAAATATTGTATAAATTGTACTTGCAGTATTGTAAGAACTTGCCACAACTAACCATCGTTCCAGATTCATTATTTTGAGCTTTTCAGGGTCTTTGATTGGGAACATTGTAGGGCGGATCTGGGTGTGTTTGTTTTCTGGCACGTCTGACCACTCAGCATACCAATGACCTTCTCTTGTCATTACCTGACAGCAAAAAGATGTTATGAGCATACAATCGAAGAAACAACTCTCAAATGTGTGAACCAGTACAAAATAAAACAAAAACAAAACCTCCATGCTCCTCATTTTCACATACCCCACCACCAATTCTCCCTCCCGATACCCCACTACCAACACAGTGAAAGAACATTAAGAATAAGCATGTACCAGTCAGTCGAGAATGGAGTTCAAATGTAAGCCTTCTCATCAGAGGCAAGTTTAGAAGACACTAGCTTCCAATATTCACTGAACTTTAATGACCACAAAGCTTTCACAGCTTACATAAAAATAACATATTGCTTTAACACATCTTGAATAGGGAAAGAAAGATTCCCAGCTCTGTAGAATTACCTTCCATGTTGTTAAACCAGGCATTCGCTTCAATCCTGGCAATTCAGATGAAACATCAACCAACTCCAGAGTCCCTATAACAAATAACCATTGTCATCTAATCTCTCATATTAAATAAACATCAAGCATGCATATTACGTTTGTTTTATAAATTACATTTATAAAATTAAATTATTCCCAACAAAACCTGAAAAATTAACATGGAGGCTCTCTTCCCCCATCTCAAGCCATTAATAAATAATGCGGGGATCATGACAGAAACCTTCTCATGGCGATCCCTGGAAACAACGACACTATACACTCTGTGACGCGTCGGGTGACCAATTCTGTCAACATGTTGGACGACGACAGAAGCCAACAGCGAGTTATACGTCGTCTGACACATGAGCAAACGAATAAATAATGCAATATGTTTAATTATGTTTAATCCTAAGAACTGAATAATATTTTATAATAGTTATAATATTTTTCAACATGCAAGTATTCTTTTCAGATAAATTACACCAATTGCAGTAATTTTAAAGTTGAGCTCGAATACAGAATTTTAGCTGACAAGACCAGTCCACAACTTTACATTTCACAACTGTACTACAAAATCCAATAAACAGTGGAAAAGCTCACCTTCACTCTTTTCAAGAATAGCTGATATCACAGCTTCATTTTCAATAGGATTCAGAGAACACGTAGAATAGACCATCCTTCCTCCAACTGTCAACTGTTCTACACCACGAATTGCAATTCTCTGCTGTAAACTTGGACAGTAAGTTAAAAGAAAACTGTTAAAAAATTTGCTTCTCAACTTACCCCAGTTAACCAGAATGAAGCATACAAAAATTAAGGATCAATACATAAAGCAAGAACAAAATCAAAGCAGAATTATGACTTTTTTGAAAAGTTAAAAGCTTCCATAATGTAGTCAGTGTTGCTGGTGAATCTGTCAATTGGTTATAAGATTTTTATAATTTACATGTCTGAAAACCAGCTTACCATTATGAAATCCTAGTGTGTTATTTTACATAATCCAGGTACGAAAACTTTGTGTGAAGCAACTGTTGTTTTTATTGTCTTATTTAGTCTAATTTACAACAGCATATACTATGGGTAAAAAAACTATCTTCATTTAACCATAAGTTTGTAAGGAGAGTACATGAGATCAGCTGAAAGCACAGAATGATCTTCCATAGACCAAAATATGTCACATATTTAAAACAGATAACTGCATCCTCAGAGAACTTTGTACAATTGTCGTTGGTGCTAATGTATTGGATCGAAAAGAGCCCAACTCTTTCAGAAATGAATGTAGATGAATCAAGCTGCTCCTCACAGGCAGCTTGCCTTACCCATGCAGCTGTAGACTGTTGCTAGTTGTCCACTTTCTCCACACATCAATATTCTTTCTTAAGGTTGCATCTCCACTGTAATCATTAAGAGCATTCTCAAAATTCAGAAGGAATGGTTAACAGACACACATGTGCAGAACCCCAAATTTAAAACTATTATCTGAATTCCACTCAAGTGAGCAAGCTATACCAAAATATACAATTTGAAAAAAATCATACAAGATTTATAAGAGGCCATTTGGCCCATCATTTCAATGCCAGAAGGAATAAATTCTACCCAGCCTATTGCACTTTCCAATACTGGGGCCACAACCTTGAAGATCATTGTTCTAAATCTTTGCACTTTTTAAACAGCAGTGTTTCAGATGTGGAAAAAAACTCACCCCCCTTCTCGCAATTACTAGTTAGCTCAGCCCCTAGCTTTGATCTTCAACTAAAATAAATAGGGATGTTTTCCTATTTGCTCTAGCTAGGTGTCTCATGATTTTACAGACTTTGATTATGCAGACCCCAGCTTCCTCTATTCCAAAGAAACCCGATGCATATCCAATTCAATAAAATAACTTTTTTGTAATACGGTGTCCAAAACTAAACCCATCTGAAAGTGTGGCCTAAAGTACAATATACAATTCAAACAAAACTTCCCTCCTCTTATATTCTGTGCTTTGTCCAATTAACAAAAGCAGCTTGTGGTGATTTTTCAACTACTTTATCTACGTGTACTGCTTTACTTTCCTCAGGATGAGAGAGATATAATTTAATGGGAAATTAAAACTGATCAGCACCACAGTAAAGTAAACTCACAATATTGGACAGGTGCAATATTTAGAGGACGAGTTTTTGACTTTATTCACCTCTCTCCATTACCTAGGAACAATCCACTGACAGCCTTTAACATTCATAAATAGCTAATTATTTAGTTGGAATTTCACTTTCAAAGCAAGCATGCTTTTAAGGGCCTGTCCCACTTAGGCGACTTTTTAGGCGAGTGCAAGAGACTCTGCGCTCGCCTCATGATCCCCACATGTTCGCTGGTGGTCTCTGGTGAGTCTCCTTCATGGTCGAGAGGAGTTCCCGAGAACTGGGAACTAGTCGCGGCCTCAGTATGGTCGCAGCAAATTTTTCAACATATTGAAAATTTTTCTGCGACCAAAAATTGGTCGCCAAGGAGAAAATTGATACTTTTGTAGTCGTAGGTGCAGTGGTAGTGGGGTCGCTATGTCGTTGTAGGTAGTCGAAGTAGCCGTAGGTGGTTTTAGTTAATCTCCTTTGTTGACCGTGCACTTTCATTGGGTCATTTGGGGAAAAAAAAGCACCAGTTTTCAGAACCAAGGAAAACTGACCAGTAATGTTAAATGCTCGTTAAACATCACAGCTGTGTATCTCTGGCTTATTAAAAGTTGTCTGGCTTCGTAAAAGTGTCTCCACTCCTCTCTTCCCCCGCCCGCTCTTTTAAAGGACTTACGGTACACTGTGCTAGCCGTCTTTAACCATCCTGTTCATCATGGTGTGTGTCTGTATGACCTTGGCTTGGCACCGTGTGAATTTCAGAGATTGCTCCCCCGTTTTCCCTGGACCCCGCCTTTGCGGGGTGTGTGTTTGTGTGCATGTGCGCGTGCGTGCGTGTGTGTGTTCCGCTCTGACGTTCCAGTTCGCGGTTTTTCAGGCGAGTGCCTCGAGCTCGAAGGTCGCAGGCAGTAGGCTGAAAAGTCGCCTTAGTGGGACAGGCCCTTTACAAGGACATGTCCAATCTTGAAATATTATATATAGTGCAAGGTATAATACCCAAAATATACTTTAACACATTTCTTTCGCCTAATAAAAGAGCAGTAATTTAGAGATGAGGTTCCGAGAGAAATAAATCATGACCGGGAAATTTTTTACATGCACTAGAATAGACATTTTGCTGCACTGAAAGTATCATTCTCAGACAAGAAGACTAATACATTAATAGTATTCAAACCATATAAATGTACCTGCATGGAACATCACACAAAATGCGGTCATAGAAGAGAATGTTTCGTTGGCCATCAGCATCTACCATATGCAACCTTGGAATATTTGATGCGTCGTGATTAACTACCATAATACAAGGGCTATGCAAGCGCTTTGATTGATGAACCAGCAGGTAACAGCGCTTGTTATCCACATCATTTGCAATTACAAAACCCTCTAAAAACAAAAAGGAAACAATAGCAGAAGCTTGCCAAGATTGAACAATTACAAGTTAGTAAATATTGAATGAACTGTTACATTGTCAGATTCTAGCTCCATTGATTATTCCAGCCATTAAACATTTCCAACATTATCCAGTGTCAGATTTCAAAGTATTCAACGCAATGCAATAACTTGAAAGTTTACATCCAAATTCCCAAAAACAAAATATAATAAATATTAGTTCCAAAAAAGTGTTAATTTGTATTTTTACATCTTATGCTGTATATCACTGAACTATCGAAAGCATTATGCCTGTTCCAGAGCTATATCCTGACCCAAGATTCACCATGAATTTTCAACTTTATGCTTCCCCAGTATACATTCCCAGGCACAATAAAATAGCAGTATTGGAAATATTCTGACAGCAAGATTACTAATTTTATTAATAATAGAATTAGGAAGGGCTATTTGTAATCTGGAAAAACTGCTAATATTTCCACCAGTCATCAACAATTGCTTCACGAAAGCAATTTACACTACAGTGCCCTCCATAATGTTTGGGACAAAGACCCATCATTTATTTATTTGCCTCTGCAATTTGAGGTTTGTAATAGAAAAAAAAATCACATGTGGTTAAAGTACACATTGTCAAGTCTTATTAAAGGGTATTTTTTCAATACATTTTGGTTGTGCCATGTAGAAATTACAGCTATGTACCCCCTATGTGCGCCATGTTTGGGTCACATAGCTTCACAGGTGTTTGTAATTTCTCAGGTGTGTTTAAAAGCCTCCCTAATGCAGATATAAGAGAGCTCTCAGCACCTAGTCTTTCCATCACCTTTGGAAAGGTTTATTGCTGTTTATCAACAGGAGGACCAAAGTTGTGCCAATGAAAGTCAAAGAAGCCATTATGAGACTGAGAAACAGGAATAAAACGGTTAGACATCAGCCAAACCATCGACTTACCAAAATCACCTGTGTGGAACATCATTAAGAAGAAAGAAAGTACTGGTGGGCTTATGAATCGCAAAGGGACTGGCAGGCCAAGGAAGACCGCCACAGCTGATGACAAAGAATTCTCCATATAAGAAGGAAAATCCCCAAACACCTGTCCGACAGATCAGAAACATTCTTCAGGAGTCTGGTGTGGATTTGTCAATGACCACTGCCCGCAGAGGACTTCACGAACAGAAATACTGAGGCTACACTCCAAGATGCCAACCACTGGTTAGCTGCAAAAATAGGATGGCCAGTTTACAGTTTGCCAAGAAGTACTTAAAAGAGCAACCACAGTTCTGGAAAAAAAAGGACTTGTGAACAGATGAGACGAAGATTAACGTACATCAGAGTGATGGCAAGAGCAAAGTATGGAGGAGAGAAGGAACTGTCCAAGACCCAAAGCATACCACCTCATCTGTGAAACGCGATGGTGGGGGTGTTATGGCCTGGACATGTATGGCTGCTGAAGGTACTGGTTCACTTACCTTCATTGATGATACAACTGCTGATGGTAGTAGCATAATGGATTCTGAAGTGGATAGACACATCCTATCTGCTTAAGTTCAAACAAATGCCTCAAAACTCATTGGCCACCAGTTAATTCTACAGCAAGACAATAATTCAAAACATACTGCTAAAGCAAAAAAGGAGTTTTCAAAGCTAAAAAATGGTCAATTCTTGAGTGCCAGTCAATCACCTGAACTGAACCCAATTGAGCATGCTTTTTATATGCTGAAGAGTAAACTGAAGGGGACTAGCCCCCCAAACAAGCATAAGCTAAAGATGGCTGCAATACAGGCCTGTCAGAGCATCACCAGAGAAGACACCCAGCAACTGGTGATGTCCATGAATCACAGACATCAAGCAGTCAATGCATGCAAAGGATATGCAACTAAATACTAAACATGACGACTTTACATGATATTGCTGTGTCCCAAACATTATGGTGTCCTAAATTATGGTGTCCAGATTAAAATCTGACGATGCACTTTAACCACGTGATTTTTTTTCTATTACAAATCTCAAATTGCAGAGTACAGAGGCAAATAAATAAATGATGGGTCTTTGTCCCAAACATTATGGAGGGCACTGTATATTTGAAATATAGCAAACAATGTTCTATGAAAATTCATTGTGGCAGATCTTATGAATCCACTGGGGCAGGGGTTTCCCAGGGGCCTATGTGCAACTCATGCCTTCCAACTCTGCTAAGGGCCTAAGTCAGTGTCAACATCGTGCACCTTGCCATTATTGAAGCGGTTCCAGTGGACGCCTCATGTAGTCCAATAGGCCAGCGTGCACTTACACAGGCTTCCCAGATGTCAGGATAGAAAGTCTCTATTAGGCGAAAACTGCCCAAGTATGACAATCCTTGTTCAAAATGGGCAAGGTGGCTGCCATGAAAAAGTGGCGTTATTTTCCCATTTATTTCCCTGGCCTATTTATTCCCCCCCCCCCCCCCTCCCCCTGGACTTTATTTAAATTATTGTTTTCAGCATGGAAGTATTTTCAGTCTTTTTTTTATGGCTAATCAATAAAAAACAATTTTTTGAAAACACAAAGTTTTATTAACAGATTCCTAGTGTTTCTCAATGTTTGTGAGTGTAAAAGGTGTCCACACACTTAGTTCCATTGACAGCTGATGTACCTGAGCACTGAGCCTGACTAGGTATCAAAGCAGTCATGTGAAAACAACAGGTTGTCTCCTCCTGAGACAGCTCCTATGGTGCAAGCAGTGAGGCATGTGATTGAAACCAACCTCCCAGCTGAAAGCCGTGCCGGGACCAATGCGGGATGACCTACTATGGCCAAGGGAAGGCAGTCAGTGGTCGACAAAAAACCTGCTTGTGTACAACTTGTAATACAACCCCATTGCCATCTAATTCAAGAACAAAAATGTTTCAAATTTGACTGTCCTTTTGTCGCTGGGCTTTCTACTGTAAGCATTATTAAAATGTCAACTTTAATGCAATTTTTGAATTATAAAATCAATGTGTTATAAGCTACAACACAAACACTAAAATGTTGTAATGCAAGCAGCTGTGAAAAATTGCCATTTCATGTTAATCTAGAACTCATAATAGGAACGTAAATGATGGCAGATGCTATAATCTGGAGCAAGAATGAACAAAGCTGGAGGAACTCATCGCGTCAGGCAGCCTCCACAGATGATGGCTGGCCTGCCGAGCTCCAACAGCAGTTTGTTTAGCAGGAAACATGTTCCCGATGTTGGGGGAGTCCAGAACCAGAGGCCACAGTTTAAGATTATGGTACAAGCCATTTAGAACAGAGCTGAGAAAATACTTTTTCACATAGAGTTGCAAGTCTGTGGAATTCTCTGCCTCAGAGGGCAGTGGAGGTCGGTTCTCTGGATGTTTTCAAGAGAGAGTTAGAAAGAGCTCTCAAAGATAGCGGAATCAAGGGATATGGGGAGAAGGCAGGAACAGGGTACTGATTGTGGATGATCAGCCATGATCACATTGAATGTCGGTATTGGCACGAAGGGCCGAATGGCCTCCTCCACCTATTGTCTATTGCTTGGGATTCGAAGACTTTTCCTAGTTAATCACATCACTGCTATGAAAACATTTACTAATAATCGTGGAGATATTTGCTGACAGCAAAGATCGCTTTCGTTATGATAATGGACTGAAGAATTCAACTTTGAGAAATTTGAACCAGCACCCATCATAAAATTATTACCTGGGAAAGCAACACTCATGTCAGAATGCAACATCTCAATCAGCTGAGCAGTCTTTGATCCAGGTGCTGCACACATATCAAGAATCTAACAAGAACAAATATGTGTCACGAGAATCACAATGAATTTACAAATTAATTCAGCTAATGTGTACACAAATATGTAGGTATGCACAAAAACAATGCATCAATTTACATTTTGAAATAAATATTTTGTAGAACAGACAACTTTTTTTCTTGACAGTATCCTGGGGGAATTTTACTATTATTTATCACTTTATCCGTAGAATCGTGTCAATAATTTCAGAACAGATTCTGAGCAAATACCCAGAGTTAGCAACTATATCATGCAAGAGCTATGTTTTGCATGTTGCCACATAATCTTACATAATCAGCAGCATTGTTATTGGTGCAAATTTTCTCAAAGCTGACCACTCTTCTTAAATGAAAATTGGACGAAACTAGAATAAGATTGCTATCTGATCAAACTGAACAAAACACGTGGAAAAGGCCATAGGTGTCATAGCTTCACAGATAAGGGTTGATCTTGGCACCATGTTCAGCATGGACATTGTGGGCTGAAGAGCCTGTTCCTGTGCTGTATTGGTCTATGTTCTCTACTGTAGTAAGGTGTTCCAGAACAGCAAAAAATAGCAGTACATTGTTACTGCGGTTGGCACTGCTGCGTCTTGGCTCCAAAGCTGCGAGACTGATTTGGGTATTCTCCCGTTTTTCAAATATGTTTTGGGTTATTTGGCTATGGGGAATTATAGGCCAGGGAATGGTAGCTGATTGGAATTTAAAAGGAAAAAAATTGTATTGTCGACAAGCGCGTGATGGTCGGCAGATAGGTGGGCCAATGGGTTTGTTTCTGAGCTGTGAGACTCCATCCTTCGTACCTTATGATGAGATTTGATATCGAGTAGCAAAGGAGGGATCATGCTGACAGCTTCCTGCCGACTGATATTTCCCTGGAGAAAGAAGACAACAATTATCTTAATGAAAACATTTTACAATCTAAGATCCACTCAACTAACTAAAAAGACAAGGGATACAGTACAAGGTGATAAAGAACCATTAAGTTCATTTTGAAAGGATGTCAACATTTATAACATCACTCCATGCATATTTAATGTTACAATGTTATAAATATCACAGAGGAAAGCAATACCAGTTCTTTGTAAGATTTGCCCAATGTGTTTTACATGTCAGTGTTTCTTTCCATAATACTGCAATTTTCTCTTCACATGTATACACTTACTTCACATCACTCAGGATATAATCCCAGAAATGAGAAGGAACACACAACTGGCACCATAACAGCTCTCCAATGTCTTCTGGCAATACATGGAACAAGTGCTGTCAGTCCACCACAATGGCCTTCATTCGTTCTACCAGCAAGGGTGCCACCCTCAACCACACATCTTAGTTATGTGGAGCCACACTATATTCCCCAGCCTATCCCAACATCATCGCTCAGAGGCAGCCATTGCACAATGCCCTAGTTGGTCAATTACTGTAGATGTAACTAGTAATAATAACTAGTAATAATAAACGGTGAGCTCATCATTGTTGAGCATGTTACAAATCAAAATATCTTTGGGCCAGAGAGCTCGGCAGGCAAACATTGAATGCTACAGAGCAACAGTTTCAGTCATCTCCATCAAGATGCAGGAACAAGGAGATTTGTTAGTACATGGAGCAGCCTCTGTCAGTTCCTGGTCAGCACTCACTCTGCTGGCCAGGCTGCATCACTGGGCCCCACATCTTTCACCCCAGTTCTCTCACCTCACTTCTCCAACATCAACAATAAAAATAGAGAAGGTGGAAAGGCTGTTCAGAAGACAGAAAAGCCGGAAATCTCCAGGACCGGACAATGTTTCCCCCTCTACTCTCAAGCTCTGTGCCGAACAACTAGCATCTGTCTACACAGACATTTTCAACCAGTCCCTGCAAACTTGTACTGTCCCTGCTTGCTTCAAAGTCTCCACTATTGTCCCTGTACCCAAAAAGGCAAGGATTCCTGGTCTTAATGACTACAGGCCTGTCGCACTGACCTCTGTAGTCAGGAAGATCCTTGAAAGGCTTGTGCTGGCCAAGCTGAAAAATATCACAAACCCCCTGTTGGACCCTCTGCAGTTTGCATATCGGGCCAATAGATCTGTGGATGACGCAGTCAACCTGGGCCTGCACTTCACCCTCTAGCACCTAGACTGCCAGGGGACCTATGCGAGGATTTTGTTTGTTGATTTTAGCTCTGCATTCAACACCTTTGTGCCAGAGCTACTACACTCCAAACTTTCCGAGTTGACTGTGCCTGAACCCCTCTGTCGGTGGATCACCAGCTTCCTGACAGACAGGAAGCAGCATGTGAGGCTGGAAAAGCACATCTCGGACCCGCAAACTCTCAGCATAGGAGCACCGCAAGACTGCGTACTCTCCCCTCTCCTCTCCTCTACACCAATGACTGCACCTCCACTGATTCCAGTTAAGCTTCTCAAGTTTGCGGACGACAACCCTGATTGGACTGATCCAGAATCGGGAGGAATCTGCCTACAGACAGCTGGCATCCTGATGCCATCACAACAGCCTGGAGCTCAATGCTCTCAAGACAGTGGAATTGATAGTGGACTTTAGGAGAGCTCCCCCTCCCCTCACTCACCATCAACACCACAGTCACATCTGTGGAGTCTTTTAAGTTCCTGGGAATCATCATCTCCAAGGACCTTAAATGGGGGGGGTTACCATCGACTCCACAGTCAAAAAGGCACAGAGGATGCACTTCCTGCAGCAGCTGAGGAAGCACAATCTGCCACAGGCAATGATGGTCCAATTCTATAAGGCCATTGCAGAGTCTGTCCTCACCTTCCCCATCATGGCCTTAGACTTTCAGCCCAGAGACATTATGTTAGACGAACTAGGTACCAATGTCTGAGTATGGGAGTGTGTAGGGGGTCACCTGAAATGAACGGAATTGGGAGTCTGCCGGGTACCATCCGCTGGGTGTAGACCTGGGGGATCCCCCAAGGGGCCAAAAAAGGTGTGCTAAATAGATGAGTGAAGTGCCACTTAAATCCACTACCATGGTGTGCTCGCTGCCATGCCTATATCAACAACACAAACGACAGACATTTTTCCCACTGCAAAAGGTCCGCCAGAAACCCCACCAAGGCCTACAAAATGGGCTAGCATATAGACGAGTAAGGTACCACTCAAAAATAATGCCAAATGAACAAGCTGAGTTCATAGAGTACAACATGGGTTATGCCAGACAAATAGTCCACTGCACTTCAGGTACCAGACACCCCAAAAATGGACACCCCAGACCCTGCTTTCCAACTAGGCTAGCCTAGATATTGTGGGTACCAGTTAAAACCAAGTTTAAATGATCTACCACCCCTTGGGGAATATAAATTGACCTATGACCAAACAATTATCTGCTGCATTGAGGCTACCAGACCCCCAGAATGGGCCCTTAGGCCAATCTAGGCTAGCCTAGATATTAAAGGCACCAGCTAAAGTCAGGTTTAGATGATCAATCACAGCCTAGGATATACAAAATGGCCCATGCCAGAATCATAACACATTGCCTTGGCCTTACAAGACCTGCCCCCCCCCCCCCAACCCACCCCACTTAATAAGCCTTTGGGCCCCAAGTAGGCTAGGCTAAGCATTAAAGATATGAGCTGAACCAGGTTTATATGATCAACCACAACCTTCGGCTAGTGAACACAAAGTGACTCATGTCAAAAAATTAACCATTTTATCGACTATTTCCACAACAACCCATGTCAGTGAGAAGCGGGACAAGAGGCTAATAGTAGGTATAAACTGTTGGAGTGTCCTATTTGGCTTTTTATATATTTGGCCATTTGGCTGAATGCGATGACAAGCTTTTCTTAGATGCAAACAATATATCAACATCAAATTGGATGTAAGATTTTGCAGTAAAGAATCACTGTTTACGGCTGTTTGAGATAAGTTTTTTTACTTTGCTACATAATTATAGTTTGCTATTAGAATGCAGGGATATCATGCATGATTCAGTGTTAAGTTGATAATTTATATTAGAACCAATGCCATGGGACAATGCCATGCCCTGAGCACATGGCCTGCAGAGGTACAGTGACTGACACGTGGAATATTTTGTTATTTGATGGTGATTTATCTTAAATAGGGATGGACTTTAATTTGAAAAGCGTACAGAGTCATCTCCCGTCTTTAAGAAAAACTACGGAAAGCCGTACCAGACATCCTGTAGTATGAACATAATTGCAATATCAGTAGTGATGCAGTGAGTGTATGCTTAAAATATTAAACTCAATAATGTTGTTTATTTTCACTCAATTTGTACCATTATAGGATGTTTTATCTGTAACATGGTCAGCAAATAATTTGAAGATACTTGTTCTGTACTTTAGATTCATTACATTCAGTCTCGTGTTTAAAATTGTAAGAATGAATTTTGGAGAAATATTTACTTACCATTTATCACAGATCAAGAAGATAAGTGCTACAATAATGTTAATTTTTTAGTGATTTATAAACTGATAATTTGTTATTTATGTTTGTAGGTTTACCACCCTGAACCAAACTAATAAAAAAAAAAAATACTGGGATGACCTCGGTTTTTTAAGTTTTCTACATTCAAATGGAACAACAAGCTTTGAAGGAGATTTTTAGTCCGCATTGTTCTCCCATTAAAAGCTCCTTAGTACAGTTCAGGCTAATATTATCCTGGGCAAATTACCAAACATAGCTAGTACTAGCAGTAAGACAATGTACATGGAGGGTCCTGTAAGCTGTAATAATGATTTACCATTCCATTACGCTACTGGGAAATCATAGCATGCAATGAGCTAGATATAAATGCAATTTTGGACCACGTTTGCCATCGGGCTAAATGTTTGCTTTAAATGATCAATCACACCGTGGGGAATACAAAATGACCGATGCCAGAGTAATTATCTGCCGGCGTGCCTATCAGAACCCCCCCCTCCAGTTGGGCAATTAAGGGACTATTTGGGGAGTTTGGTAGGACCAAGGCAATGGATTAATATTCTGTATTTCCTAGGCTATGATTGATCATCCAAACCTGGTTTTAGCTGGTACCTGGCTAGCCTAGATTGGCCCAAGGGCCCATTTAGGGGGTCTGGTAGATCCAAGGCAGCAGATAATTGTTCCGTAATAGGTCATTTTATATCCCCCAAGTTGTGATAGATCATTTAAACTTGGTTTCAACAGGGGAGAGACAAGACTTTGCCTTCCATCACAGTGAGGAGGAGATTCAATGTGATGGATGTCTGTGTGAATTGAGTTGGTTGTGTGTCTTGTGGAATTGTTTCTTTTTGTTGTATGGCTGCAGAAACCAAAGTTCCTAACGGAAAAAGTAAAGTTCATTGTATTGTTCCCACAATATCTAGGCTAGCCTAGTTGGACAGCAGGGTCTCGGGTGTCCATTTTTGGGGTGTCTGATACCTGCAGTGTAGCGGACTATTAGTCTGGAGTAACCAACTTTGTACTCTATGAACTCAACCTATTCATTTGGCATTATTTTTGAGTGGTACCTTACTCGTCAATACGCTAGCCTATTTTTAGGCCCTTGGTGGGTGTCTGACGCGCCTTTTGCAGCAGGAAATCTGTCTGCCGTTTGTTTTGTTGATATAGGTGTGGCAGTGAGCACACCACGGTAGTGGATTTAAGTGGTACCTTGCTCATCTATTTAGCACCCATTTTTTGCCCCCTTGGGGGGCCCCCCCAGGTCTAGATGCAGTGGGTGGTACCCGGCAGACTCCCAATTCTGTTCATTTCAGGTGACCCTCTACATTCTCCCATAGTCAGACATTGATACCTATTTTGTCTAACCCAATGTCTCTGGGCTGAAGATCTATCTGGTTGGGCTCAGCATCTAAGGAGCAAAGGAGATAGGCAACGTTTCAGGCAGAAACCCTTCTTCAGACCCATTTTAATGCGGAGCACCAAGGCAAATTCCTTGTACGTGAATACCTGGCCAATGAACTTATTCATTCATTCAGCCCTCAAACTCTGCACACTGCTTTATGGCTCACTCTACACTAAATTACAGGGGAGAAGGGATGGGAGAGGAGTTACATACCAGTGATTGTTCAGTTCACAATATCAAGAGTGCAATAGCAAATCAGTGCTCAATAGTGCATAGCTAAGCAAGATGTTGCTGTACCCAATTTCCACCTTTTTAACACGGTTACTTTGGAATCCAACCCCAATACCGTTTGCAGGATCGTTGAAGATCTCAACAACTCTGCATTAAGTAAAATACAAAATTTCACTCTCTTGTACACTTGCTCCATCTTAGTAGACTGTCTTCAAAAGTGAATAATTCCTGAATACTTACAGACTCAGTCTCGCTAATAAGGAATTGATGGAACTTCTCCAAGACTGGTGACTTCCTCAGTATTTTCCTGCTAATGTTAATATGCCAAGCCAATTCACTGGTATACCTGCATGAGAAATTTTCATTTTAATCAATCTGCTCAAGTGGATAACTTCAATGGCACTGATATTGTTGTACATTTCTTACCAGCTCAAAGGCTGTGGAGCCTCAATCTTTTGCCCTTCCACTTCTAAATCTTGCAGTTCTTGGAAGTATTTGTTTTTTAGGCAATGCAAAATCTCCTCTGCGTGACTAAAGAGGAATAGAGAAAAATGTTGAAACAGTTTCAAAAATGATTTTGGCTGTCCTCAGAATCGTACAAAATTTAGGACACTCAGTCAATGCAGTCCACCCCTTCTATACTTGTTCATAAAATGGCCCCAGCTTAATCATACCTTCCAGCATTATGTTAGTAGTTTACAGATTAGTGGTCTTCATTTGAACATTAAATTACTTGTGAAAGGTAGTGAGGATTTCTGTCTCTATCACCCTTCAGACATCGTTCCAGTCCATTTAGGTGAAAAATCCTCGTCATCTCCCCTCTAACCATTATAGCAATTGAATTTAATCCACACCCTCTGACTTTTGTCACCTTGTTAAAAAGAAACGTTCCATTCACAATCACTAACACAAAGTACTGAACTCAGTGGGTCAGGGGGCACCTGTGGAGGGAATGGATAACCTACAGTATCCCCTTCCATTCCCTCCACAGATGCTGCTTGACCCACTGAGTTATTCCAGCACGTTGTGTTTTGCTCAAGATTCCAGCATCTGCAGTTCCTTATGCCACTCATATTTACTCCATCTGGTCTGAATTTCATACATTTCAAATCATTTTCCTCTGTTACAAAAAAAGCATAACTAGCCTATCCATCATTCCGGTTGACCGTGAACCTTAGCTTCTTGTCACTAACTCGACTTAATTTGCCACTCTGCACTAAATGCCCTGGGCAAATGTTTTTACAAGAGGTTTTGTGGAATGAAGGCAATCAAGTCAATGAAATGTTAACTTTGTTTCCCACACTTACAAATACTGCCTAATCTGCAGAATACCTCTAGCATTTTGTTGATTAATTGAAAGATACAAATCCTAGACACATGGTCCTAGACAGAGAAAGCTGGAGTAACTCAGCAGGTCAGACAGCAACTCTGGAGAAAAGGAATAGGTGACGTTTTGGGTCAAGACCCTTCTTCAGCTTTTTGTGTCTATCTTTGGTTTAAACCAGCATCTGCAGTTCTTTCCTACACTTGGAAACATGTCCTTCAGTCCACTGAGTCCAGGCTGCACATCAATCACCTATGGGGGGGGGGGGGGGGGGGGGGGGGGGGGGGGGGTTGGGGGCACCAACATTGTGATTTATTGCGCGGGTCAACGGGTAAAAGAAACTGGGGGGCAACGGGTCCTTTTCACAATGGCAGGCAGTAACTAGTGGGGTCAATGAGGGAATTGAAGGCATCTCCAAGTTTGCGGATGACACTAAGCTGGGGGGCATCTGTGAGGATGCTAGGAGACTGCAGGGTGACTTGGATAGGCTGAGGAGTATGTTTGGCAGATGTATAATGTTAATACAGCGAGACCTGGGTGTCATGGTAGTCATTGAAAGTAGGCATGCAGGTGCAGCAGGCAGTGAAAAAAGCGAATGGTATGTTGCTTTCATAGCAAAAGGATTTGAGTACAGGAGCACCAGTTGTACAGGGTCTTGGTTGGAGTTGCGTGCAGTTTTGGTCTATCTGAGGAAAATTATTGGAGGGAGTGGGGGGTTGGACAGGAGGTAAGACGTCCCCAACTTTCCAAAAGTGAAGCTGAATGCCTACTCCTGATGTTTCTATGTTTCTATGTAAAGAGAAGCAGAACTGAAGGGACAACAACAGCTAAAGTGCTTGGCGAACATTGGCCGTGCAGATATCATTATGCTATTGAGAAGTCTATTTTGGCAAATAATAAAATGTCCTGACAGCTTAAACACCCACTCCATATCAACAGGATATTGTCAATTTGCTGAGGTTGATTATGTCCAATTAACAGCTAACAATTATGCCATTCCTTGGCTTGCATCCGAGTAAAATGTAATTCAAAACCCACGTATGGTTTGCGATATTTTTATTGATAAATTTTGCTTCAGAGGCGTTTTCTTTTTGTATGTAAAAACCCACTTGAGAACCATGGCCGATTTTAAAATTTCACAGCCAGATTTATCACTTCTGAAACTTTTTAGATGCCAAAGGAAAAAACACAAATAATGCCTTACAGTTGATGAAATGCAGTGAGCAAACGGCTAATGTTCGCCAAGCACTTCCTGGCTGTTGTTGTCCCTTCAGCTCTCGCTTCTATCTACTGTAATTTCTCCTCACTTTTGGAATTCTGAAGGAGGATAAATGTCTCTCACTTATCCCGATTTCCATAATTATTTACAAGGCAGAAATTGACCATTTCGGCGGGTTTTAATGGGCCCGTTACCCTGGAAATAATGGTCAGTGCTTACCTGCAGTTCATCGCGTGTACTCCAATTGGTGTCACTATTAACACTAGTTCTAGATTCTCCCACTTTCTCATCCACTCCCAACACACTGCTGAAGCCAATTAAGTTACAAAGCCGCACATCTTTGGGATGTGGGGGGAAACTGGACCTTCTGGAAGAAATCCATGTGGTCACAGGGAGAACATATAAACTCCACAACACCCAAGATCAGGATCAACTCAGGTCTGGTATGCGAGGCAGTTGCTACATCAGTTGCTCCACTGTGCAGCCCAGTGTTTTGATCACAGAATTTCAGCATGTGTAATTTTGCTTTTGACAGGGCAGGCCAGCACAGAAAGAAACATTGATTTTCTATTAACGTCGTGTGCACAGGATGCGGGTATTGACATCCAGCCTAATTTAATAACTGTGTATACTAATAGCACTGCTGCTAATTGCAACTGCAAAATTCAGATAATATCTTCTACTTCAGTTACCTCTTGTATCCAGTTATCCGAATAGTGGCTGGCAATGGCTCCCTCATGGTTGCCATAAACTGATCCCATTCTCCCTCAGGAACAATCTTTAGTCCTTGGTAATATTCTTCATATAGCTTATTTTCTTTAATAATTTCTTGGTAGCCTGCTCCCCAACCCTGCAAAATCAAAGAATCGCCCACTTTAAGGAAATAGCAACACGTTCAAAGCATATTTTGCATGGCACGAGACATGATAAATTAAATATATTAAAATCTACATGGACACACAAAGGTTTGGGCTAAGCACATATTCTTGCATTAAAGCAGACAACCAAATCGCATCTTGAGACCAAACAATTTGGTTCATAAAATACGCTTCTTTAATCCCCAATTATTGGCTGCGTGTCGATTTACTTTGACGTTTAGAGGGAACCGTTTTAAAGTTGTAACGGATGATACGTTAACACCAACATCATCCGCATCAGCAACGTGGAATTAAACCAGGAAGGGTCTATGAAAAAAAAAGCTTGAAACTGCCAGTTAAAGCAAATAATATTTGTGGTTAGTTTGCGTGGTTCGCCTGAAAGACAAACTTTGCCGCCGTTGTTGGGAGCTCAAGGGAGCAGCTCAAGCGTGCGTGTCCCGGGCGCCGGGGCCGCGCCATCCCGGGTCAATACCCACGGGCTTGTGGTCCGTGTTTTCCCGGTTTCTAGGCCTGTTCTTCCTCCTCCCCATCGTGCAGAGCAGAGCAATGAACCGAGGAAACGTGCTGAGCCCGTTGCAACGACAGTGCCGGATTCAGAGCCGGAGTCGCTGCCACCTCCACCCACAGACAAGAGCTCGGAGCCGGAATGAAGCAACCGCTGGAGGGAAGGCCAGCTCTTGCATCCGCGCATGCTCCGAGACCCCCGCCCACGGCTGCCGGCACGCTACTGCCGGCACCGCGCATGCTCCGAGACTGCATCCAGCTGCCGCCACTCTACTGCCGGCACCGCGCATGCTCCGAGACTCGGGCATTCACGGCTGCCGCCACTCTACTGCCGGCACCGCGCATGCTCCGAGACTGCATCCAGCTGCCGCCACTCTACTGCCGACACTGCGCATGCTCCGAGACTGCATCTGGCTGCCGCCACTCTACTGCCGGCACTGCGCATGCTCCGAGACCTCCCGCACCCAGCTGCCGGCACTCTACTGCCGACACTGCGCATGCTTTGAGACTGCATCCAGCTGCCGGCACTGCGCATGCTCCGAGACCTCCCGCACCCAGCTGCCGGCACTGCGCATGCTCTGAGACCTCCCGCACCCAGCTGCCGGTACTGCGCATGCTCCGAGACCTCCCGCACCCAGCTGCCGGCACTGCGCATGCTCCGAGACCTCCGCACCCAGCTGCCGGCACTGCGTCTCCGATATTTAGCACAGTCTGGTAAAATAATTTTACTCTCGTATTTCACAATATTCACACCTTTAATTTGGCGTTCTATTTCTTCTTCAACAGTTCGTTAGGTTCGAAGATAACATTTTTGTAAAGCTCATTTTTGCAGCGTGCTGGCGTCAGTGACAAGCCCAGTGTATCAGTCTGAAGAAGGGTGACAACAATGCTGCAGAAACTCAGCAGGCGAGGCAGCATCTGTGGAGACAAGGAATAGGCGACGTTTCGGGTCGAGAAGATACGAAGAGTGTCCTCGGAGAGAGGAGGAGAACGTGTTCAAAGTAGACATACCTTGAGGAGGTTTCACAGTGGAATACACGAAATGTTTAAGAAGGAACTGCAGATACTTGAAAAATCGAAGTAATCTGCAGTGCTTTCGTAAAACAGTCTGCAAAAGGGTCTCATTCCTTCTCTCTGGAGATGCTGCCTGACCCGCTGAATTACTCCAGCATTGTGTGTCCACCTTCGATTTAAACCAGCATCTGCAGTTCTTTCGTACACAAGACAGGTGTTATTGGCCTCCCGAATTGCTCTGGAACTAACTGTGTGGTTGACCAAGCATTTCTGAGAGCATTCAGGAATCAATCCTACTGGTGGGTCTGGAGTCACATAGGTCAGAGCAGCTGAAGATGTCAGATTCCTCCCCTCTAAAACATGTGAACCCGATGATCCATAAGTTTTGTACTCATCATGCCCCATGACCCATAATTAATTTCTTTCAACTCCAGAATGGAATTAAAATTCCACAGCCATCATAGTGGGATTTAGACTCCAATTCCTGGACGACTTCTCCAATAACATGGGTATCAGTATAGCAACTCCACTCCAATCCAGTTCTATGTTTTGCTGATGTGCCTCTACTTGCCCAGATCGATAAAGGACCTTTGTATAATGTATGTTAAGTGCAAGGTACATTCAATTCAACACATGATTCATTTAGCTAGGCATAAATAAATACAGGTACTCTATATTTCCATTTCTTATGTCAGAAAAAAGCTCAAATAGCAAAGTATAAGATAACTCCTGATCATTAGACAGACAGGTTAAAGCTGAGGAGGTTGAGGTATTAATATTTAGGCAGGAGCCAAAATGACAATGCAGAATTTTCTGTAAATAAGCAGATGTCTTATGATAAATAAGAGTACACTCATAAATTACAAATACATTTACAACAATGGTGAGACTATTAGAGCAGTGATGATGTAATTCAAGCAGCAACCCTTGAGTCAACAATTCAATTCAATTCAATTCAAATTTGATGTCGTTTGAATTGGCATAACAGACTGGCACTTAAATGTGAAAATCAAGAAGATGCCATTGTAAATACACTCTTCTAAAGCTTCCCCCTGCCTAGTCTAGTGCAATAAAAAACACTGAGTCAATCACTGAAACAACTAAACTTTATTTTTGGATTCCCCGATACGATACCTAAACCACCGCGGGTTCGATCCTTGTCACTGCCTGGCCAAGCCCTTCAGCCTGGTGCAAGCTGACACACTCCAAAAGATCATGCAGTCCGAAGCGTTCGTCCAGAAGATGGAGCCACCTTTTATAGGTCCACAAACCTTGAGGGGTGGTCTCTTTTCAGTCCAATCAAACATATTAATTTCATCAATACATTATTGACAGTTCCCCAAACCAATTAGAGAGTCTCCCCCATACGTTGTTTCTTGGAGAAGCTTCTGGAAGGGAGCTAATTTAACTTGAATAATGCAACATTTACCCTGGAACTGAAAACAATCATACCAGGGCTTTACACTTTGGCCAATTAGCAAACAGCAGGGTAACTGTCTGGCAACATTATTTACATTATTTACAATTCTGTTGCAGCGATCCAATCAACTTCATGCATTTACAATTCTGTGGAGGTCCTCTGCAAGAATCTCACCCATACTACAATGGAAGAGATACTCATACATTTCTTATCTGCAGCATTAATCTGGGACCTCGACTTCCTCCGCATCATTCAGCAGCTTGTCTTCCTTTTTTTAAAACAAATTAAAAAAATAATAATTTTATTAGAAGTAAGTACAGGAATATGGCACCAAGGTGCCTAATATATATTGACATATTACATTTTATGTACAGCTTCTTATTTTTTAAATTTATTTTTTAATAATGAAAAAGAAAAAGAGAGAATAGATAATAAAAGATAGAGAAACATGTGATGTGTAGTGTGAGAAATAAAAAAGTGTGAAAGAAGAAAGTTGAAAAAGAAAAAGAAAAAAGAAAGAAAAAGTGTAGAAAGTAAGAGATTAAGGAGATCGTTATCTATATTCTTGGCCATCCCTCACCCATCCTGAAACAGTTAGCTTCTACGGTTTTGTTGCACCATATGCTTCCAAAAAATCGACAAATGGAGACTCGTTAAAAATTGGTCTGATTTATCTATTAGGAGAAATCGCATTTCCTCAAGATGTGCAGTGTCCAACATGTTTGAAATCCACATTTTAAGCGTTGGTATTGCTGTATTTTTCCAAAAGTTAAGTATACTTTTTTTGCCGTTATTAACCCACAATTAAAAAATCAATTTTGAGATGAGTTCAATTTATTCCCATCTTCCATTACTCCAAATATAATCATTTCAGCATTAGGTTCCATTTTTATCTTAAATAATTTTGTAAATATTTCAAAAATATCACTCCAGAATTTATAAAGTTTTATGCAGGATACAAAAGAGCGTGTTATAGTTGCATTTTGGGATAGACATTTATCACAAATGGGGGAAGTATTTGGATATAATTTATTCAATCTAGTTTTTGAGTAATATAATCTATGTTAAATGTTGACAGCTTGTCTTCCTATATACAGAAACACAGACTTGACCAAAATGGCCTTACAATGCACGGATCCTCTGCTAAATTTTGGTTCCATTCATGCTTCATTTTGGCCAGGATTTATACCATACATATTTCCCTGTCCTCCCACTGCTTGACTACAGCAATATTGCTTCATCTGATTGAATATTTAAGTTGTAAAATTAGAATAAAATGAGTGATGGGAACTGTTGATAAAAATGAAATTAGATAGGTAAATTAAAAAATGATAGTATGAAAATATTAGAAACGTTGGGACCAGAAAGGATGCAGCCAAAAATTCTAAGGAAAGTTTATTTTTAAAAAAATCGTCAGGCATTCAACCACATTCTTTCAATGCTCTTTGGATGCAGTGTTGTGCCCTGAGGACAGGAGAGTGGCAAAGTTTATTCCCTTGTTCAGAAAAGGGCATGGATAAACTCAGCAAAAAGCCAACTTTGATGTTGAGAAAGCTTTTCAAAACATTGATCCAGGACAGGATTTACGGTCACCTGGGGTGAGGGGGTTGGGGGGGGGGGGGGGAGGTAGTGGCTTAATGTATACAAGCAAGAAGAGATTTGTAAGGGCAAATCATTTTAAACACATTTTATGTATTTTAGATGACAAAAAAAAATGTAGTTGGGGGTAATACAGTTGATGCGATGCACGTGGATGCCCAGAAGGCTATTGAAGGAGTTTGCTTTCTCCCTGTGACAACATGGATTTCCTCCAGATGTTATAACATACCAAAGTCGTGTGGTTGGGTTTCTCCCCTGCCTATCCCCCCCTTTCTCATGCCTCACCTGGATTTGCATCCATTTCCCCCATCCACTCGTCCCCTTCCAACTATTTTCCTTTCTCTGGCTTCACAATCTTCAACTCTTCTATCCTTATCTCATACTTTTTGTCTTTTCTTCTTTGGCCTTTGAACAAACATCTGCCACTCAACCTCCACCCCTTCTACCCGTCTGATGGGTTTCGACGCGATAGGTCAACTATTCCTCTCCAGAGTGCTGCCTGTCCCGCTGTTACTCCAGCATCTGGTGTCTAGCCCGGCGTAAGCCAGCATCTGCAGTTCCTTCTTACACCTATTACCTATCAGAATGTCCTGCACTTCCTCTCTTCCAGTTTTCTTACCCCTGCCCCCCCCCCCCCCCCCATCACAGTGAAGAAGGGTCCCGACACGAAATGTCATCTATCTATGTTCTCCCGAGATGCTGCCTGACTGAAGAAGGGTCTCGACCCGAAACGTCGCCTATCTCCTTCGCTCCTTAGATGCTGCTGCACCCGCTGAGCTTCTCCAGCCTTTTGTGTACCCTCGATTCTCCAGCATCTGCAGTTCCTTCTTTAACAACATGCTGCCTGACCAGTTGAGTTACTCCAGCACTTTGAGTATTTTTGTTTATAAACCAGCAAATGCAGTTCCTTATATCTCAATTAAAAGCTCCAACGTGCCGCGCACTCATCGAGAGCAATAAACATGCTGCCCGTCCCTTCTTTTGGACGGGGAAGCTGAACACGTAGCTCTACTGTGAATCAAAGATTATAGAGCAGAGCTGTATCTTTGCTGTGAATGGTTCTTTCGCTTGCCGCTCCCCTCCCATTCGCTCACTCGTGTTATTCCGGGGCACTGCCAAAGCAACGTCGTCGCGGCGTCCCTCAAAACCAAAGATCCTATCGCGGAGCCGAAAGGATCTTTGCTCAAAACCATCGAAGCGCCGCCTTGAATGGTTCAGACGGTCTTCTCCTTCCAGTGAGCTGGGTTCAAGGACCGCCGTTTCATTCGGGACAACATTCAGTTCATCAGCACTGCATTTTGCAGTAAAAATTCAATCTTGCTGGACTGACTTTCCCATGCAAATAAAGGGCTTAGCAACTGGCAATAATTATCCATTATGTTCTCGCAACCTACGTTTCCGTTTCTTCTGGATTTGAACAATGAAGGCGAGTTGCACATAGAAACGATGTCATGGCTAATCATCCTTATGGGTGGTTGTGCTTTCTTGGCCTTGCAGTTCGTTGATATGCCTTATGGGAGATATGCATCCAGTAAATTCGGATTTTTGATCAATGTGAAGGCTGCATGGTTTATCCAAGAGATCCCATCCTTGGCAATCCCACTGTATTTGGTGTTTATCAATGCTGGCAACAAACCTGTGCAACTTCCCAACCAGCTCTTGCTCGGCATGTTCATCTGCCACTACACCCACAGGTAAGCCTGCGTGTTTTGTTACCAAACTCTGCTGGTGAAAAATCTGTAGGTCAATAGTAATATTCATCGTAGTACGCAGATACCGCAGTGGCACGGATACTGCTTCAAAAACGATTGGGAATATAATATCCGTGCAGTTGCAAGGAGAAGCTCCCTCCAGATATCAGGTGGGTGAATGATAAGTTTGTGAATATGTTCCAAGCAATTCTAACAGTGCTTGTGGGGTGCTAACCAGGAGATCAAGTGGCTCAGCCTAGAAGGGTATAAATGCAAGGTCATAATGACTGACCACATTGAGTTGATAGTGATCATATTTTATTTAAGACTTAGTAAGTGGGTGGTAAGTAATTTTCCATTACTGGATATGGTATAGAAGATGTGTAATTAATCAATCCACATACTGCCCACCAATAGGCATGAGACTAATGTACAATGTCCATCGCCCCCCCCCCCCCCCCCTCTGACTAGTCCAGGTTTGTTGTCATCTCATGAGTGCAGTACAAACGCCACAAATAAGCAGGAACGGACAAAAATGCTAGAAATCTGAAATTAAAACAGAAAATGCTGAAAATTGTCTGCATAGTAGACAGCAAACACGGAGAGAGACACTGTTTCACCAGAATATACAATTAAATCTTTCCTAAATGACTTACAAATCAAGACACCCACAATAAGGCTGGTGGACTGATTTCCTGTTGGTTGGGAAATTCTGCAGAGAATGAAGATGGGAGTTGCTGACTCCAGTTGGAGTGCCCTGAAAGTATTATTTCTGAACCTCCTTATCGCAGCCATGATCTGCAGTTTGCCATTGATCACAACAACCCACTCAACTCATGACCACTGACCTACCCTCAATAGTCCTGTGGTCCATAAACTTTTTTAGACCTATTAGGGGATCACTTTGATCAACAACTATGCAGGTGTGAGACATTGTGGAACCAATAACCACATGTGACATAAAGTACCAAGTGTGGAAGAGCCAAGACTTTCGAGAAAGTACAATAAAAAAGTTCATTAAAATGATTTCAGAACGGCAGAACTTCAGTTATTTGGTTAGAAGTAGAACCTGGGGTGTTCTCGCAATAAAATAGGTTTTGGGGTAGGGGGAATATGATAAAGGTGATTAAAACCTTGATGGGTGTGAAAAATTAGACTCCCGCACCAAGACACCACCCTCCAGAGCCGATTTGTGCCCTAGGGTTGCCACCAGGTGCCGCCACATGACCCCCCCCCCCCCCCCCCAGAACCCAAGGCACTGAACCGGACGGGACGCCGATTAAGGCGGCCTGAACTCGTAGATACAATCCCATGCCCCGGGGGCTTGCTCGGTTCGGAAGAATCTCCAGGAGCCCGGGACAGCGGACGTCCGCGACGGGGTGTTTAAGCCACATGGACTGGCTCGCTCAGGTCCAAGTGGGCCGGGTTCAAACGAGCCACAGACACCGTTTCACGCCGGCCTCCCATGTCCAAATCGAATGTAGTAGGCTCGTGCCGCAGCACGCGAAAGGGACCTTCATACAGGCGCTGCAAGGAAGACCTGTGGGAGTCACGGCGAAGGAAAACGTACGGACAGCCCATCAGCGGCAGTGGCACATGGGAAGGGTCCACTCCATGACGTGTCGTTGGGATGGGAGATAGGGCTCTGACCTTATCTCCCATCCCATGGTGAGCGGAGCACCATATACCAACTCCGCGGAGGACATTGACAGATCCTCCTTGGGGGCCGTCCGAATCCCCAACAGGACCCATGGCAACTCGTCCATCCACCCAGGGCCTGTGAGTCGAGCCTTCAGGGCGGCCTTCAGACAGCGGTGGAACCGCTCCGCCAACCCATTTGACTGGGGATGGTACGCTGCCGAGTGGTGGAGCTGCGTCCCCAACAGGCGGGTCATGGTGGACCACAGTTCAGACGTGAACTGGGCGCGCCGGTCGGACTTGATGTGAAGTGGAACCCCAAAGTGGGCAATCCAAGTTGCCACGAGGGCACGAGCACACAACTGAGTTGAAGTGTCCATGACCATGACTGCGTAAAACGGTCAACCACCCTGGGATGGAGGCAGTGGCCCCACGATGTCCACATGTACGTGATCAAACTGCCGGCATGGCACTCGAAGTCGATGCACCTTCGATGTCTGGCACGGGAGGCACGTCCGGGCCCAGCGAGCGACCTGCTTCCGAAGTCCGTGCCACATAAACCTTGCGGCCACCATAGCGACCGTGGCCCGGCTGGGTGGGTGGGCCAGCCCATGGATCACCTCAAACACGTGATGGCGCCAGGCCGCCGGAACGATAGGCCTCGGCTGACCCGTGGATACGTCCCAGAGCATGGAACCCGAGGGACCCAACAGCTCGACCTCAAGCACCAAGCCAAAGATCGCAGTGCGGTACACTGGTATCTCATCGTCCGCCAGCTGGGCCGCCGCCAAGTCAAAGTGATTTATCCCCGAGGCCGGGTTAAGCACGGCTGCAATTGCCGGATGGGACAAAGTATCCGCCATGGGGTTGCTTTTCCCGGCGATGTGCCGGAAGTCCGTTGTATACTCCGAAATAGCCGCCAGCTGGCGCAGCTGACGGGCGGACCTAGGATCCGAAACCTACGTGAAACAAATGTGAGGGGCTTGTGGTCCGTGAAGGCTACGAAGGAACGGATCTCGAGGAAGTACCGGAAGTGCAGCACTGCGAGGTGTAAGGCGAGCAACTCCCTGTCGAAAGCGCTGTAGCGTGGCGCAGAGCTCAGGTGACGGCTAAAGAAGGCGAGAGGCTGTTAACCGACTGTTCCAAAATGCCGCCGACCGCAGAGTCTGAGGCATCCACGGTAAGGGCTGTGGGGGCGTCGTCCGACAGATGCACGAGCATAGTCGCCCGAGCCAAGGCCTCCTTCGCCCCTTCAAACGCTGCCGTGGCGACAGCGTCCCACTATATCTCCCGTTGCTTGCCCGTCAGCAACTGGAAAAGCGGCTGCCAAAGTTTGGCAGCCGCCGGAACGAACCGGTGGTAAAACGTGACCATCCCTACGAACTCCCGGAGGATACGTACCGTAGCAGGCCGCGGTAACTGGCGGATTGCCTCAACCCTGTCCGGTAGAGGCATTGCTCCGTGCCGTGTCACCTGATGCCCCAGGAAGTTGATGGCCCGAAGGCCGAATTGGCACTTGCCAGGGTTAATTTCGAGGCCATGGTCACTGAGGCGCTGGAAGAGTAGACGCAGGTGGGCGCAGTGTTCCTCTCGCAGCAACTGCTGCAGGTAAGTAAATTCAGGGTTACTGATAACGGCTGTATTGCTCTGATATTGTATTTACATAGGCTTAACCTTTCCTCTAGCCTGTTAGAAAATGGAATAAATATGATATTTATTAAAGTAAAATGATTGTATGAAAATGAGAAACAATAGATATCGCCCATCAATGTCATAAATTATGTTAATTAGCTAGATTCATTAGCACTTACCTGCAATACTTTATTTGAGGGGGAGAAAAAGTGATGAACTATTCTCTTGGTCATTGCAGATCACTGTTGTTCCCGTTTTTAATCAGAGGTGGAAAACCATCACCCTTCATCCCTTTTGCAATGGCTTTCACATTTTGCGCATATAATGGATATCTGCAGGCCAGGTACCTAATCAAGTATGCTGTTTACACCTCAAACTGGATAACTGATCCACGCTTCCTCACAGGTAATCTTACGCTGTTGTAAAAATGTGCTTCTGTTAATATAGATATTCATCTTCAGCCAATCCATTTGTTGCCAGTGAACAACTTGTCAGCTATATACAAAGCTTTTATTTTCTCCATTTTAAAAATACAGGAAGAATGTGGAGGCTTTGGAGAAGGTGCAGATGTAGTTTACCAGGATGCTGCATGCATTAGAGGGCTTCAGCTGCAGGGAGAGGTTGGATAGACTTGGAATGTTTTCACTGGAACATTGGAGGTTAGGGGGAGACTCGATATCTCTATACCTATAAAAGTCTGATCTTGTGTGTGTGTGTGTGTGTGTGTGCCTGTCTGTCTGTATTCATTGTATCTTTCTCAAAACGCTGCACGTTAGCGCTTACATTTTAACAGATTATTAATCACATTAACCCCATCGACAAAATAAACTGCTTCACTTCACATTTCATGCTATATTTCACGTTATAACGTTTAAAAAATAGCTAAAACCAAGTTTTTAAACGGCAAATGTCCTTCAACCCGCTTCAAGTGATGTCACAAACGGGGAGTGGGCGGCCACCAGCCCCCAGTGACGTCGGGGGGAGGGCCGCATTTAAATTAACGTACCGCTTTTTCCGACCCGGGCTTCCACCCGCGACGCCCCGGCTGCGGTTTTACGCGGCAATTAAGGAGGCATTGAAACCGCGGCGGTGAAGAAGACATCGAGACGGCAGCGGCGAGGCCTCATGAGGATGGGGCCACTGGGGAGGTGAGGAGGGAGAGTGGGGGGATTGAGGGAGGGGAGAGGAGGGGGTAGGGAGGGTAGTTGCCATGTCTACACTCCCTCTATCGCCCCCTCCCACTAACCTCCCTCCCCCTCTCTACCCCCTCCCTATCTACCCTCACTCCCTCTCTCTCTACTCCCTCCCTCTCTACCCCCTCCCTCTACCCCCCTCCCTCTCTACCCCCATCCCTCTCTACCCCATCCATCTCTACGCCCCATCCATCTCTACCCCCCTCTAGGGAGTGCTGGGGGATGTGGAGAAATGAGCCGCACCTGCGCAGTTGGGAGTTATGCGTGAGTGGTGAAATATTGCGTTGGGGGTATGGGTTGCGTTGGGTGAACGGGTGAGTGGTGGAATATTGCGTTGGGGGAGCACCCAACGGGCTTGCACTTGGTCTAGTAAGTATATAAAATTGATGAGGCATAGATAGGGTAGACAGTCAGAAGCTTTTTCCCAGGGTGTAAATGTCAAAAATTAGAGGGCATGGTTTTCAAGGACAAAGTTTAAAGGAGATGCGTAGGGCAAGTTTGTTTTACACAGAGGGTGGTGAGTGCCTGGAATGCATTGTTGGTAGTGATGGAAGCAGATACGATAATAGTATTGAACCGGCTTTTAGAAAGGCACGTGGATATGCAAGAAATGTAGTGATATGGATCACATGCAAGCAGATGGGATTAGTTTATCTTGGCACAGACATTGTGAGCCAAAGGGCGTGCTCTTGTGCTGTACTGTTCTATATTCTAAACGCTGTCTGCATTGTTAGGCATCTCTCAGAATATTCAACAGTTGGATGCTTCTGTGAACAATCGGAGAAAAGGTACAGTGCAGTCCATAATGTTTATTTATTTATTTGCCTCTGTACTTCACAATTTGAGATTTGTAATAGTAAAAAATCAAATGTGATTAAAGTACACATTGTCAGATTTTATTAAAGGCCATTTTTATACATTTTGGTTTCACCATGTAGAAATTATAGCAGTGTTTATACATAGTCCCCCATTTCAGGGCACCATAAAATTTGGGACACATGGTTTCACAGGTGTTTGTAATTGCTCAGGTATGTTTAAATGCCTCCTTAATGCAGGTACAAGAGAGCTCTCAGCACCTAGTTTTTCCTCCAGTCTTTCCATCAGCTTTGGAAACTTTTATTGCTGTTTATCAACATGACGACCAAAGTTTTGCCAATGGAAAGTCAAAGAAACCATTGTAGGACTGAGCATTACCAGAGAAGACCCCCAGCAACTGGTGATGTCCATGAATCGCAGACTTCAAGCAGTCATTGCATGTAAAGGATATGCAACTAAATACTAAACATGACTACTCTAGTTTACATGATATTGCTGTGTCCCAAACATTATTGTGTCCTGAAATAGGGGGACTATGTATAAACACTGCTGTAATTTTTACATGGTGAAACCACAATGTATAAAAATGGCCTTCATTAAAATCTGACAACATGCACTTTAACCACATGTGATTTTTTTTCTATTACAAATCTCAAATTGTGGAGTACCGAGGCAAATAAATAAATTATGGGTCTTTGTCCCAAACATAATGGAGGGCACTGCAGCTGAACTTGTAGCAAAGAGTATAGCAGCAGCTTAAAAAGGATGTAGTGTTATTTTGACAGATGTTTGGTGTAATTAAGAAAACTGTTTAAGAGTACCTAATTAAAAACTTATCACTTGTTCTGCAATGACCTGCCATTGCACTGCCCCGTTTTAACAACATATTCCTCTGTTACTGCCTGAGTGAGACCAACCTTTAGATTTTGCAAAAAATGGAAATGTTAATTTGAAATTAAATGGATTGTCTGATTTACTGTATTTGATTCCTGTCATGAAGCAGTAGGAATATTCTTTATGGCATTCTTTTACTTTGGGCTCTAATTACATTAACTGGCTTTATGAAATGTCAACATTCTAGAAAAGCGAAGTTGTTATTGTTTATCCACTAATTTTCCCAGTGGGATGAGGAACCAGGGATAGAAGACCCTAGAAATGTAACTGGATGTTGATTTTAACTGTTTTTAAATGCATGAAGAAGTTTTAGGAAATCTTAGCTACATTTCCTTCTCTGATGCCTGATCAGCTTTCAAACAATCCCAGGTGATCTCCCAGCCAGTTCCTGTTTCCACCCACTAGCCAATCACAATTCACAGATGCAGGACTGCCAGCATTGGGTGAGTTGGGAGTGAGAAATTGCGAGAGACCAAGCCCGAGGGATTTCAGGACCCCACCTCCAGACTCTCCTGCGCATGCGTCAGTTGCGCAAGACCTTAAATATGTTAATCCTATTACATACCCAACACTCCTCCCCCTTTACTTGGAGGCAGGTAACACAATTTCACCATCACGGTGTTTGCTCCATATCTAAACATAAATGACTAATACAGTTCCAATAATTGTATTATTAAAGTCATCTTACAATACATTCTAATAACTGTAATAGTCATACCTAACTTAGCGCTTATAATTTTACATTCCACACCTCTTCCTTAAACCAAATACATTACACCTTGCTCTGTATATCATTTATAAAGAACAAAATCCTTAAATCTTTTGGGTGGTCTTTTTATCCTATCAGACCTACATCTCTCTGGCTGTGTCGGACTTTGCCCGTTATCTGAGACATCAGGCTCTGGTTGTGATGATGTATTGTCACTAGGGGCTAGAGATTCCCCGCTCTCTGAATTTTCTTCAGGATCTACACCAGCTGTTGGGAGTGGGCAAAACTATCAGCGGCTCCTCGCTTGGTTGACCCCCTTCTCTTGGCTGGACATTGGCGTGCTCATCACCGTTTGGCCAGTATGCTCTTATTTGATCGACATGACGACGCACGACTCTTCCCTCATTCAACTTTACGTTGTACATGACCTCACTGATGACTTCTATCATCCCATAAAGCCAAGTAGGACCTGAAGTGAAGTTCTTGACCATGACATGATCCTTCACTTCAAAGACTCATCCCTTGCTTCCTCGATCTGCTACCTGTGCTATCTGCTACCTAGGGGCTAGTGGAGTCAAGGGATATGGGGAGAAGGCAGGCACGGGTTATTGATAGCGGACGATCAGCCATGATCATATTGAATGGCGGTGCTGGCTTGAAGGGCTGAATTGCCACCTCCTGCACCTATTGTCTATGTTTCTATGTTTCATAGAAGCTTGCTTCCTTCGGACAGCTTTGCTGAGATCGGGTCGCAGACTGTCCAGTTTAGTGCGTATCTTCCGTCTGAACATCAGTTCACTAGGTGACTTTCCAGCCGTTTCTTGAGGTGTGACTCTGTACGTCAACAGCACTTCTGGAGCGTTAGTTCCAGGTCCAATCCTTTCCCTTTTTTCACACATGCTTTCACCGTCTGTACACCTCTTTCGGCTAGTCCGTTGCTGGGCAGGAGCTTGGGTGATGTTTGAATGTGGCACATGTTGTTACTGCTGAGCAACCTGGCAAATTCCTCAGACACAAACTGCATACCGTTGTCTGTTACCACCATATCGGGTAACCCATTAGTTGCAAACAATCATCTCAGGGCCCTCACTGTTGCTGCTGATGTTGCGTGTCTCACCCGAAGGGCTTCAATCCATTTGCTGTGAGCATCGACCACAATCAGCAAATTCTCCTCGTCCAGGCTGGCATAATCACAGTGAATCCGACTCCAGGGTTTCTCCGGGAACTCCCACGGATGGATTTGGGCTGCCACCGGATTATGTTGACTCTGCTGACAGCTTGGACTACTTCTCACTTGTTGTTCCAACTCTTTGTTAATCCCTGGTATGACCTGGCCAAGGCCTTGCTATGCAGTTCTTCAAGGATTCTAATCCTCATCTCGATATTTTCTGGTATGACCACTCGTGATCCCCACAGGATAACGTCATCCTCCACTGACAGCTCTTCTTTCTTGCTGGCAAAAGGCTTTACTTCCTCTGGAAGATTCATTGCACATGGCCACCCTTCCATGATGTGGTTCCTCTGTCCTTCTTGGTAGCTCTCTTCACTTCCTGTGCCTCAACAGGGCTTGTGTCCAAATCGGTGAGCAAGTTGATGCGTGCCTCTGGTGCTTCATCGAGCTCCGCGAGCTCAGGGTGGTTCCATGAAGAGTCCTTTTCGTGGATCGGCAAGCACGACAACGCATCGGCATTCTGGTGTTTCTTGCTTTCCCGATGGATCTTATAACTGTAGGCAGACAGGATCATATTCCATCTTGCTACGCGGGCAGAGGCCATTGCAGGGCTCTCGCTTAATTATTTTTCCCTGTTGCCAGCCGGGCAACCTTGGCAGCTTTTTAGGTTGCCAAATGACAGTTTAGGTGGTCATTTAAGATGGCTTGCATGACGCATGCGATAATGTGCTCAGACGAAGTGTGTAGTTACCAGTCGGAATTATACTCAATGAAGCATTCACATATTATTTCTGCTTCCAATAAAGTCACAAACTAAGCATATTCACCAATCAAGACAAGAAATATACCACAAAGACATGCAGCAAAATTATAAGACAGTATCTCAACTCTTTTTACACATTGCAATTAATGCAATTTCTATTAGTTCTTTCCACTTCCAAAAAAAAATGTGGTTGGATTATTCAGCGTATGATCAACCTGTGTCAATAAATCCTGGACCATGGTAACATATATGCGTACGTATAGTTGTGAATGTTGCTCATTAAATAACTGCAGTACTGATACTCCATATTAAGAGCATTGATTGATTGATTTGCCGTTAAAATTAATTCTGTAATAACGTGTCAACGGCAGCAGTGACAATCGAACACTGCGGTTTTAATGTTTCACGTGTTCACAATTTAATTAATCCATCAATAGGGTCAGGGAGGGGGGTGTGTGTGAATCAGTGCGGGGGTGGATAGATGGCAGGGGTGGGGGGGGCGTTTAGAAGGCAGTCAGTGCAAAATGGTTGGATTGAGGCAGGTGAATTAGTACGTGTTGGTTGGAGTAGGTACAATTGTGAGGGGAGAGCATGGGGGATGTCAGTGGTGTTGAATGAGGGGGTTCAGTACGGGATGGATGGGGGTAGACAAATGTGCTGGAGAAACTCAGCGGGTGAGGCAGCATCTATGGAGCGAAGGAAATAGGCAACGTTTCGGGTCGAGACCCTTCTTCAGACTGTTCCCCCCATTCTTCTTGAATGGGAGGATCAGTACAGGATGCGTAGAGGGGGGGAGATCAGCGCTGGATGAATGGGGGTGGGGGGGTCAGTATTGTGTGGAACGGAGGGTCTGTGCAGGATGAATGGGGGATCATTACAGGATGAATGTGGGGAAGGGGGGAAGGCGCAGGGTAAATGGAGGGTGGGTCAGTATGGGATGAATGCATGGATTAGTACAGGATGGGTAGGGGATTAGTACAGGATGGATGGAGGAGAAGTGCAGGATGGATGGGAAAGGGGTAAGTAAAGGGTGAATTGGGGAACCAGTGTAGGATGGATGGGGGGTGGCAGGAGAATCAATGCGAGGTGGGTAGGGTGATCAGCGCAGGATGAATAGATAGGGGTGGGGGGTAAATGGGGAGGGGAGCACAGGGGATGTCAGTGAGGACTGAATAGAGGCGGGAATGGGGATCAGTGCGGGATGGAGAAGAGGGGTCCCAGGATTAGGGGGTGGAGGGGGCGTACAAGAGAGAGAGAGAGAGAGAGAGAGAGGGGGGGGGAGGAAGGAAGGTCAGCGCTCCTCGGACAACATCGCCCCGCTGCCTTAGCCGTTGGGAAATCCTCGCCACCGCCTGCCTCCTCCGCCAGCCAACAGCAAGGTGCGGGGCCGAGCGGTGCAGCTCAGAGATCCTATAGCTATAAGATCTTTGGTGCAGCTGCTTCAGACGAGTCGGAGCGAATGACGGGCTTCGCACAGCGGCAGCAGCGGCCGCGACAGCGGCTCCATCTCCTCCTCCTCCCACACCCCGCCCGGCCTTATAACGGCCTCTGCTTGTAAACCCGCTAACGGCGCTTTCAAAACAAACCCTCCCGCACGCCAAGGCCGGGAGGAGGGAGGGAGGAAGGGGGAGGCCGTTATCAGGCTGGGCAGGGTGCGGGAGGAGGAGATGGAGCCACTGTCGCGGCCGCTGCTGCCGCTGTTCGGGACCCACCATTCGCTCCAACCCTTCGTCACCCTGCACCTAGTATCTTTGCCCCGCACAGCCGTCGCCGACACGAAACGTCACGTTCCTTTTCTCCAGAGATGCTGCCTGACCCGCGGAGTTACTCCAGTTTTTTGTGTCTATCTTCGGCACAAACCAGTATCTGGTTGCCAAGCCGGGCAAAATGACTCGGTGTTTAGGTGGTCATTGGCACCCGGGCAACCGCTAATTTCGACCCCTGCATTGGGCTTGCAGGTTTGTGGTCTCCAAATAGTCCCATCAGAGGCTTGTGATCAGTCACAATGGTGAAAAACCTCCCATGTAACTGCTTGTGGAACTTTTTCAGTCCGATGATTATAGATAAGCCCTCCTTCTCATATTGTGCGTGAGGCAAATGTTATTGGACGTTCATGTCCATCTGAATCCACGTGGCTTATCACAGCACCTAAGCCATAGGGGCTTGCATCAGTTTGGAGCAGGATTGTTTTGGCTGGATCATAATGCTTCAGCACACTGTCACTCTGCAGGAGACGGTTGGATCTCTGAAATGCCTGCTCTTGTTCCTTTCCCCATTTGAACTTGGGATCTGGCTGGCTGCTCTTTGACTCAGCTGATCGGTACACCTCCTTCAGCATTAGAGTCAACGGTGCAATCCGCTGTGAAATTCCTGTTATCCTAGGCATGCCTGCAGTTGGCTTTGGTTCACTGGTCGCTTGGCTTCCCGCACCGCATCAACTTTGTCTTGAAGAGGACGAAGACCATTCTTGTTCAGTCGATGTCCAAGATAGTCGATTGACTCTTGCATTAGTGCACACTTCTCCTTCTTCAGACGTAACTCCCGGTTTCTAGTTTTGACAGGAGAGCTTCCAGGTTCCTGTGGTGCTCTTCGTCAGTCCTTCCGCTGATGATGACATCATCCAGGTACAGCTTGCACATGGGAATATCCGCTAGCAGGCTCTCCATTGTTCCCTGGAACATGGCTGGTGCGCTGGTTATCCCAAAAGGTAATCTAGCATACTCAAAGAGCCCTTTGTGTATGCTAGAAGTAATGATGGTGTACTTCTGAACGTCAGGGTCTAACTCTATCTGATGATAGGCATGGGAGAGGTCTAGTTTAGAGAACTTCTCTCCTCCTTCTAGTTCCTGCAAGAGATCCTCCAAAGTTGGAAGTGGATACTGTTCCACTTTCAGCACCTTATTTGCCGTGAGCTTGTAATTGCCACAGACTCTCATGCTCTAATTTGGTTTCTGAACAGCTATGATCGGGCATGCAAAATCTGCTATCTTCACTGGCTTGATATTGCCCTCCTGCAGCAAGTCATCTAATGTGGCATCTAGTATTAAAGAAGGAACTGCAGATGCTGGAGAATCGAGGGTACACAAAAGGCTGGAGAAACTCAGCGGGTGCAGCAGCATCTAAGGAGTGAAGGAGATAGGCGACGTTTCGGGTCGAGACCCTTCTTCAGACTGGCCAGGGATCAGGGAAACGAGAGATATAGACGGTGATGTGGAGAGATAAAGAACAATGAATGAAAGATATGCAAAAAAGTATCGATGATAAAGGGAACAAGCCATTGTAAGCTGTTTGTGGTGTGAAAATGAGAAGCTAGTGCGACTAGGGTGAGGGAGATAGAGAGAGAGGGAATGCCAGGGCCCGAGGGCTGAGGGAGAGGTGGGAAGGGGAGGAGACAGCAAGGGTTAAAAGAATTGAGAAAATTCAATGTTCAAGCCCAAAGGATGCAGACTCCCCAAGCGGAATATGAGGTGCTGTTCCTCCAACTTGCGGTGTTGCTCACTCTGGCCGTGAAGGAGGCCCAGGACCAAGAGGTCGGATACGGAATGGGAGGGGGAGTTGAAGTGCTGAGCCACCGGGAGGTCGGGTTGGTTAATGCGGACCGAGCGGAGGTGTTCGGCGAAACGATCGCCAAGCCTCCGCTTGGTCTCACCGATATAGATCATCTGGCATCTGGAGCAGCGGATGCAGTAGATGAGGTTGGAGGAGGATGAATGTGGCATCTATTTGCTTCCTAGCAGCATATCCTTTGTAAAATTTTGCCCCACTGTTTCCGTCTTGTGGGTACACTTTGGCTTGGTACCCCTTCAGTACTCCATGGGTGCTGTTATCAAACAGCTTGGCGTGCTTGTTGAGTGCTGAGCTCAAGGCCTCTCGCAAATTGTGTATCCTACGCGGTGGCCTTAGACTTGGACCCGGCGTTTGCTGGCTGGCCATATTTGACAGCAATTCAAGGTACTTCCTCAACCAATCTCTTCCCATTAGGCTTGCACCTTGCTTTACCACCACTAGGGTCAGCGTTTCTGGCTTCCGGTGAGGATGGAGCTGTACCTGCATCGCTGCTTGTCCGATAATTTCCACCTTCTCCCCTGTGTAGGATTTTAGCTTAAGGCTACAGGAATCCAGTCTGGGGTCCTAACTGAGTTTTTTGAAGTCCATGGACTTCCAAAGTCCACTTCCAGTTGTACCTCCCTGCCGTTCACTAGCACAGTGTACCTCCCTGCCGTTCACTAGCACACTACCTAGGATTACTGGGATATTACGGTTCAGAGTTCAACAAATTGTTAATTAACTCATCTTGCAAATGGCTTATACGATCCTCTGATGAATCTGAATTGGTCTCCTCCAAGCGGTTTGCATTTTTCCGTAATCATCTTCTCCTCTGCTGGTAAGCTCTAACAGCATCACACTGGCTTTTGGTGTGACCCATTCCCGAGCACCTGAAGCACCTACTGTCTCGGAATTTACACATCGCCGGCTCGTGGCTGCTGCCACATCTCCAGCACCTCTTGGAGCTGTGAATCTTGTTTCTGGATGCCCTTGGTGGACTTCTTCAGTCCCGGCTCCTTGTCTCTGGATGCCCTTGGAAGACTCCTTGTCCCTTTTAATCCAGGTTCCTTCCTTTGGATCTGATGGACAGGGTTAAAATCATCCTGGGACATTCCAATCTTCCTGATTTGCTCTACATCCTGTTTAGCAAACTCCATTGCCGTCGCAATAGTGAATGACAGCGTGAGAATTTGGCGAAATGCGTGAGATCACACTCAATGCGTGAGAGTTGGCAGCCCTGCAGATGATTAGAAGATAAGATTACAAGTATAGACTCGGTGACAGTTTCACCGAACACTTGCGGTTGGTCTAACAAGGCCTACTGGATCTCCTGGTTGTTACCCATTTTAACTCCTCTTCCCATTCCCATACTGACCTTTCTCTCTTGGGCCTCCTCCATTGTCAGAGTAAGGCCACACTGGAGGAACAACACCTCACACTGGAGGAACAACACCTCATATTCCGCTTGCGTGGCCTTCTAACCCAAAGGAATGAGCATTGTATTCTCCAATTTTATGTAACTACAAAACTCTCTCCCTGAACCTCCCTTTCCCTTTGCCCACCTGAACTTGCATCTTTTCTCCACCTCCCCTTCCTCTTCCCCTTTCACCTACATCCTTCCTCCAGCTTCACAATTCGGAACTCTTCAATCCTTTTGCCTCACACCTTCTGTCTTTTTATCTCTGGCCTTTGTCTAATTATCTGCTTATCACCTGCCTTTGTTTCTACAATTTACAAAAGATTGTTGCAAAGTCTCCCGCAGAGGTTATTTTGCAAAAGTCAATGGATCTTCATTTCCTAACCCTTGTTAAAGTACGGCATGGTGGTGCAGCAGTATAGTTGCTGCCTTACAATGCTTGAGACCCGGGTTCGATCCTGACTACGGGTGCTGTCTGTATGGAGTTTGTACGTTCTCTCTGTGGGATTTGTCTGGGTGCTCCAATTTCCTCCCACATTCCACATTTGTAGGTTAATTGGCTTTGGTAAAATTGTTGTTAGCGTATAGGACGGTGCTAGTGTACAGGGATCGCTGGTTGGTGCGGACTTGGTGGGTCGAATGGCCTGTTTCGTGCTGTATCTCTCTACACTAAACTGAACCTTATTATGTAATTGCTATTTGTCATGCCATGTTTTACAGAGAAAATTGCATTTTATATTTTCTTGTAATCTTTTTTTATTGCTCACCATTCCCTCATTCATTCACTTGCAAATATTTTTTTATTGCTGCCTTTGTACCTTTAACTTTTTCTTAGTTCCTCATTTTGCAAACCTTTTTCTCATTACATATGTTTCATGGATGCTTTTGCTGTTAGCTCAAAAGCCAGTGAGTATAATAATCTAGCACCCAATAATTACAGTATGGGATATGGTACTTTTATTAATAGGGTTGTGTTTGTGCCAGGCTGTAGAGGATTTGTTGCAATATCCTCAGGAAAGATCAAAATTGCAGACAATGCTGGAAGGAAAAATGAGAGTGATTCAGTGCAGAATGTTGGTACCTATCCCACATATTTTTCAATTGATGTTGTGTTGTTTTCTTTATTTTGCCATTACAACAAATTGGACCATGCAGAAAACTGAAGAAAATGACAATGTTGCCATAGCCATTAACAGATAACAGGGAATGGAAGATATTCACAGCACAGCAGGAAAGATTTGGGCTTTGTTTGCTAATTTAAAATGTGCATCTATTGATCTTTTCATACTTTTAGCGAAATTTAAATACCATTATTATTGACTTGGTGGTCGTACAAGTTCAAATATGGTATACATTTTTCTCAACAATGTAGCAGTCATTACTTTTTGAATGACAGACTCAACATGCTATTCTGCTAAATGTTCAATCTGATAAAGAAAATTGTTGGTGATACATAGTTTGAGCTCACTTCAACAAGTTGTCCTGCAACTTTAGGCTGTGCACGCCATACGCAAGAAGAAGCAGAAGCTCACTTCAACACTTTTGGAATTGATTAAAACTAATGTCAGATAATTTGGGCTAGAGTTAACTTAAAGGCACTTTTCGAAATGGTGGTATTATCATGGTAGTTTTTTTACTGTAGAAATATTGTTAATATCAGGAAGATGGAAGAGTGGGAGTTTTTGGAAACAATTTGAATGGATCTGAATGCTGAATAATCTGATAGCTGTGCTCAAATATCTGCTCATGTAGTTTCCGCTTTAGAGACTGCAAAATTAATCTGCAGTTGAAGGAGAGACTGAGTGCGCTGAAATTCTTTTACCCATATAAATATTTGTAAACCTAGTGTTACATATAAAATGGTGTTTTTTATCCTGGAGTTGTGAAGCATGATTTTCCGAGGATATGGAGTGAGTGTGTGTGCATTTAAAACATAACAGATACTAATTATTATATTAATGCACATTAAACACATTGTTTCCCCAGTTTCTGCAATTGTGGAACTGAAGTAGCAGTAATTGAAATCAGAGCTCCATCTCTTAAAGGCTCGTCCACAAGCACTTCATCCACTTGCCCCTCCCAATTTTCCATGACTAGATCAAGTGTTGCCCTCTGTCGAGTGGGGACCTCTACATATGCCGGAGGAAACCATCATGAACACTTTTGACAAATTTGACCTCGTCTAAACTTTTTGCACTATGACATTCCAAGTCAATGTTGGGAAAGTTAAAATCCTCCAATACGACAACCTTCTGTTCTGTTTCTATTCTGTGCTTCTGGTTTCTTATGTTCTATCCTGCTATGTAGTACTGCTGACACTTCCAACTTTGAGCTCTGGCAAATTCCAACTTCAGATTGGAAGTATTATTGAAATTATATCACACTGACAACCAATTTGCATCAAAACCAGAAGTAAAGTGCCTCTGAGGCAGCTGTATCAAAGTGCTGCTGATGTGTGCATTTCACTTACCGTAGCAGTCCCTCCCTCCCACCATTTAGCTGAGTAAATTTGAGAGCCACAAAAGGTAAAGTAGGAAGTTCTGCTGAAATATTTAATTCAATATAAAATCATGTCAAATAAAAGCAGAAAGATTAGCAGAGAATTAAAGAAAAGAGACAGGAAAATTGTTTTCTTAACAACATCCAATAATGGTTAAAATCTGAAGGAATGAGATTGCATATTTTTAAGTATAAATATTTAATGACAGATGTTAGTTGGCAGTAGTTGCTGGATATTACACTTCAAAATTCACATACAGTACATTTAATTCGACACTCCATAATATTTACTGGCAATCACCCCCTAACTGCATGCCTTGCATTTGAATGGTGTGATTCAACATTGTTGGAATGAAACTTTCTTGATTTCTATGCTTGACTGCAGCTGCTAGCAGTTGCTCTCTCATTTACTTTTAATAAAGTTGAACGCTGAAAAAAATCTCAAGATTAATGGGTCAGTCCGGCACATCCCTCACACCCACCAGCAACTGACCTCTAACTCATTTCTGACATTCAAGGTGCAATGTGAAATTGGGAAAACAAGAGAAAGGTGACCGCAGAAAGCCACCACAACATTGTCCCAAAACATCTAGCCCAAACTTTTACTCTGCCACAATAGTACAAATAACAAAGCAGTTTTTTATTAATTTCTGACTACTCTTAGCACTGCAAAGCAAATATGTTTTCATTCTCTTGATGCATTTTTACATTGAAAAGCACATAACCTTTCCTTGCTAACTAAATCTTATTTCCAAGGTAGAAACTGTGGGCAGTTGAGCGAAGCTGATGAAGTTAGTGTCAAATTTAAGCTCTTGATTTTAGGCTCAGCACTCTGGTTTCTCGGATTATTAGTGAACCTGCACTCCGATCATATCCTCAGAAACTTACGAAAACCTGGTGAAACAGGATACAAAATTCCACGAGGTGAGTGAATGATTTTTAATGAAAAATATTAATTGTGCATTTTACCTTTTATAGAAACTCACACTAATATCTCCAAATAATTTTTTTGAACCATTTTAAAGGAGGAATGTTTCAATATGTGTCCAGTGCCAACTTCCTTGGAGAAATAGTAGAATGGATGGGCTTTGCTGTAGCATGCTGGTCACTGCCTAGTGCAGCATTTGCCATATTTACATTTTTAATTCTCGCTTCTCGGGCTGCCCAACATCATCGGTAGGTTCAGTTAAAATCATTACCTTGTCTGTTGCTTAATTCAATTTACTTTATATGCCAGGTAATTAAAATGGGCAGGAATACATATTTTGTGTGTATTACATTATGTATGAGGAAGCAACCAGTGGCGGCTTGGTGAGAAGATGCAGATGGCATCTTAAGCGGGAGAAGACATGGCTTCAGCAATTGCCTCTCTCTTTAAATTACAGCTTAGCTCAGTGAAAAGTCGAGTAATTTCCCATCATACGCACCCCTCCTCCCCAAAATATGACGCTGCTTTTGTGCTTTGATTTATCATTCTGAGCTTTGTGACATTGTACAACTAATTACCTGTAGGTTGAGTCAACAGGCTGGCAGTCCCCACAATGTCCACACAATCTGCACCAAACCAGAACAAGGACCCCAGTCTAATAATCCTCATCTGTAATGGTGAAGAGTCATTGTAGAGTCTCCTGCTTAACCACACATTTTTGAGAACTTAAATACAGCATTTACTTTCTTCTCAAATTCTTCAAACTTTTATTTGAGTCAGTTTCCCCATTATTTTCAATCTTGCTGATACCCAGTGTCAACAACTTGCTAATTTGACAATATTTCTAAACTGTAAAACTATAAGCTGAATAGGGTAATTTTTCAACATGACATAAATGTTATTTTGTAAAACTCTTAAATAACTACATTTGATTTGTATATGTACTGCCTTTGGCTTTGTATTCATATGTCATTTTTTATATTACAAATTTTGATTTAAGTTGGAATAAGAGTTTGATTAAATTTAAATTGTACCAACTGCTTAAAACAGCATTTGCCTTCCTTGGATATACAACCCCCCCTAAGGGGGCCTGGGGATGCACATATTACAGGAAATCCATGTGACTTCTGTAATATTGTTTATTTAATTAGAAATATCATATACATATATGTTTTAATTGACCTACCAATTCTCACAACAGTTCAATGGTCCAATGGTCCTTTGTTGTCATGTGTACCGTTTAAGGCACAGTGACATGTGATTTACCATACAGGCATACCAGAAAAAAGCAACAAGACACACAGCTACATAAAAATTAATATAAACATCCACCACAATGGCTCCCCTACATTCTTCAATGTGATGGAAGGCAATGAAGTCTTATTTTCTTTCCTCCTTGTTCTCCCGTGGACTGGGCAGTCGAACCATCCGCAGTTGGGGCGATCGAAGCTCCTGCAGCCGGCGATCGAAGCTCCTGCACAATGTTGTCCGCAGGCTCCCGCGGTTGGAGGTCTCAAAGTCGATCCCCAGCAAGAGGCTGCCAACCCCTCGATGTTTGGCCGCAGTGCACTCGGAGATACGATACGGAGCAAAATCACATATCCGTCGATGAAAGAGATTTAAAAAATGTTTCCCTCAACCCTCAAATAATACAAAGCTAATGATACACCAAAACCGAGGTCGGCAACCTACGGCCCTCGGGCCGAATGCGGCCCGTAACCCGAAATCATCCGGCCCGTAGGCGTATTTTTTTCCCCCCTAATCATCAGGCCCACAGGCTTCAGTCATCTCTGGTACCTCCCGGGCCTGAGGCCGTTGCGCCCAGGTGCGGTTACGTAAGGATGCAAGGCGGCCACAATGGCGGAGCCGGCGAGCGCGGCGGAGCGCTGAGTGCCGAGCTCTGGTTGTACCACATCCTGCACAAAGCCGCTGGCACAGCCGCGCACCTTCTGTGTCTGGGCTTTACTGTCGGGATTGCAGTTGTCAATAGGCGGGGGACGAGCGAGTGTGAGTATTGGAGCCACCGCCTTCAGGACAGAGCCAAGGCAATGGTCCGTAGGTGCGCCATGTTCGTAAGCGCCCGTAACTAGGGGCCAGTGCTCCGGGTGGCGTCTTCGTAGGGGCGGGTTCTATGTGAACACGTGATTTGATGCCTGCCATCTGGGGCAGGATCCATGTGTACACATGGTAGATGTGGACTGCCATCCGCTCACAAACATGCGCATGGCCCCTCTGCCGAACAAGGTTGCCAACCCCTGCACTAAAACATACATTTAACAGCATACTAAAAACAACAAAGAAAGAAAAAGACGAGACAGACTGTTGGCGAGGCTGCCATTTTATGGCGCCACCCGGTGGTTTATTGATGCCACCTTGGGCAGCTAATTATTCTTGTCCCTAAGATAGCTCCAACACCATGAAAGAACAAGCATATGACACCAAATAAAGCTGAGATGCTGAAAATCTAAAAAACATGAAAATGCTGGAAAAACTCAGCAGTTCAGTACAAGCTTATTTTATCGTCTTTTCAGTTCTGTCATGTGGTCTCTGATTGAACGGTTAACTGTGTTTCTCTTCCCACAGATGCGGTCTGACCTCCTGAGTATTTCCAGCATTTTTCTATTTTGCTTGGGACGTGTGAAAGTGTTATTGGTATTGGTTTATTCTAGTCAGGTGTACCAAAATACAATGAAAAGCTTCCTGTGTGTAGTACGAGTCAAGACCTGCTCACAAATACAATCAAAAGTATGAGAGTGCAGAGAGAAAAATACCAAAGTATCTGCAGAATATGGTATACAGCTGCTGAGAGTGCAAATTTTTTTTAAAGTGCAATTTCTGCAATGTGGTAGGTTGAAAGATTTGAACTACAACATGGTTGATGGGAGGACTTTGGCAGTATTATAACAGGGATAAGAAGCTATTCCTGAATCAGGTGGTATATGCTTTCAAGCAATTGTATCTTCTCTTTTCTGGAGAAGGGAGAAGAGGGGATGACCAGGGTTCATGGTCCTTGATCAGGTTGATTATCTTGATTATGACACCAATCAGCATTTATTTGGGAAGTACAGGTGTATTTAACTATGTGTGAACAAGTGGAACTTTCATTCTAAAAGTTTGGGATTCATTAGGTTACAACACCTAAGGAAAACAGAAAATATAGTCCAAATAATGGAAATTCTTGTCATTAAATATTTCTGTTGATATTCTCAAGCCATATCATTTATCTTTTTTATTGCAGATGGTATCTGGAAAAATTTGAAGATTATCCAAAGACAAGGATGGTCTTAATACCATTCCTGTATTGAAGTCTAAAAGAGGCTAAATGGAGCCTTGAAATCAGATAAAGGTATTGAATTCATCAGAAAAATATGGGGCTTATCCATAGCCCTTTTAGTGACATGGTGAGCCTTAAATTCGCTTGGACCACCTCTAACTAACCCTGGAAACTAATTTTTGCAAGTGTCGAGTGTCTCAGAATTAGTTGCCGCTGAAGCTTTAAAATATATATTTTTTTCTCTCTATTCCCATATGTTGCTCTTACTTCTCTTATTGTAATCAACTGAACATTATGTTTCATATTACTATGTTCATGCTTTGGGTTGCTAATGATTCTTCAGTCTTATTAGCCAAGGAAGTAAATGTGCAGCTGTGATGTCTAGAAGCAATTTCAAAAATGGACGTCATTCAATACAGAGATGAGAAGAAATCTTTGCATCCTGAGTGTGGTGAACTTGAGGAATTTATCACCCAGGCAGGCTGTTGAGGACCATTTGGTGTATGCATGCAAGGCAGGACATTTTTTGCTGTTGTTGGTATTAATGAAAATAAAGGATACGGCATTAATGTATGAATATGGCACAGAGAAAATAAATAAATTCAGCCATGATCTTATTGAATGGCGGAGCAGATATAAGGGGTGTATTCCTATTATTATTTCTTATGTTATGATACTTTGTATTGCTTTCCTGGCTTCGCAAACAATATCTGGTAATAATTACATGGATTAGATCAGGGCTGGAGCACTCTGAAATCAAGACACTTTTTAGTTACAAGAACACATTCCCACCCTGTCTTAAAACCTTCGTCAAATTGTTTGGTGAGAAAGGAAGACAACTGCTGCTGTGCTGTCCCAGCCACTAGATGGCAAAAGAAAAATCGCTATACAGTCTTACTGTTGCATTTCTCAAATCATAAAGCAACATTGTCAGTTTTTGTTTGTTGCCTGTGCAGCAAGTCCACAGGGAACTTGCATTGAAGAAAAATATAGACAAACTGTTACGTTGGAAAAAATGTTACAAAGGTCCAGTTATTACAAAACATAATATCTGAACAATAAGTGACTGATATGAGGTTTTGTTTTTCATGACACAATAAAAAGAACAGAATGTAAACACAAGATAACATTTTTGATTTTGTGAGGTATAATGATGCAGTTGAATTCCTTCTAGTGAATAATCCATTGAAACCCTCACTAAAAAGGGCGGCACGGTGGTGCAGGGATAGAGAGCTAGATAGGGCTCTTAAAAATAGCTGAATCAGGGGTTATGGGGAGAAGGCAGGAACAGGGTACTGATTGGGGATGATCAGCCAGGATAACATAGAATGGTGGTACTGGCTCGAAGGGCCAAATGGCCTACTCCTGCACCTATTGTCTATTGTCTATTACCTGTTAAATTGAATGTGCTTACTAACAATCGAGAACAGCTTTTATAAAGCGCGAATTACTACATTATTATCTGCATACCATTCAGTTTCAAGAAAATTTGTTTGCCACCAGTGTCGTGGAATCATACGGAGAAAAATCATGGGACACATTTCTGGTCAGGACCCTTCTTCAGACTTCAACCACTAGAGCTGCTGCCTCACAGCGCCAGAGACCTGAGTTTAATCCTGACTTTGGGTGCCATCTGTGTGGAGTTTGCCCACTCTCCCTCTGACCATGTAGGTTTCCTCCTCTTCGAACATGGGTCCCGACCCGAAAACTCACCCATCCTTTAACTCCAGAGAAGCTGCCTGACCATCTGAGTTACTGCAGCACTTTGTGTCTATCTTTGGTATATACCAGTAGCTGCAGTTCCTTCCTGCACACTCGTAGAATCATATAATGGTTGTAACACTGAATGAGGCCATTCAACAAGTGGCGTCTACGAAGATTGAAAGGAAGGCAAATGTAAGTGGGCAGCATAGTGGTCTAATTCTTTTCAGAGTGTGAGCTATCTGACCATGCAGGCGACCGCAACTCCGCAGCGTGCGGTCGGATGGGAACTGATTGCAAAAAAGGGGGGGGGGGGGATTCTCCTCCACCTCTGAAAACATGGAGGGGACCCACCCCCCCCTCGTCCCGTCCCCCCCCGGGATTTCCGCCCCCGGGCTTACCAGTCTTTTGTTCAGAGGCTTTTTCTTGCAGCCATTCTTACTGTAAATAGAGGCATAACATCAGCCCTACTCCAGTCATCTGACACCTCATCAGTGTCTAACGGTTATTAATTTACCTCAGACAGGGCACCAGCAATTTTTTTTTCTCTAATTCTTCTCTATGTGTAGATTCAACCTCTAAATGACTCTTTACACAGGATTTGACCTGGTTGATGTGATTGCCATTCAGTGACGTAGTGTCTTGATTCGCTAATCATATGGGATCTGCAGGTGTTATTTTTTGGAAGTTTCAAATAAGAAAGAGACAATGCCATGATCACAGTGAAAGACGGGCGCAAGGGTGAAGGGCAAATTTCAGGAACAACTACAGGACTGTTTGGAGTCTGTAGACTGGGCAATGTTCAAGGACTCAGCAACGGACTTGAACGAATACACCACAGTCGTTACAGACTTCATTAAGAAATGTGTGGAGGACTGCATCCCTACAAAAACCTTCCGAGTGTTTCCCAATCAGAAACCTTGGATCAACTTTGAGATCCGCACTCTTCTGAAGACCAGACACCGGGCATTCATGTCTGATGATACAGTGGTCTATAAGAAGTCCAGATACGACCTTGGTAAGGCCATCAAAAAGGCCAAAAGGTAGTTCTGCTCCAAGCTGGTGGATGAGACAGATGCTCGGCAGCTGTGGCGGGGCCTGAATGCAATCACATCCTACAAGGCAAAATCAGGAGGCAGCTCGAATGTCGGCGAAACATCACTCCCTGATGAGCTCAATGCATTTTATGCACACGTTTCCCGAGCCCCCATTCGCTGTGATGGTATTTCAGTCTCAGTCACAGAGGCCGACATCAGGAAATCCTTCAGAGGGGTGAACCCTCGAAAAGCGCCTGTGGCACTAACGCCTGTGGTGATGAAGTGCTTCGAGAGGTTGATCATGGCGCAAATCAACTCCTACCTCGACAAAAACCTGGACCCACTGCAGTTCGCTTACCGCCACAACAGATCAACGGTGGATGCGATCTCGCTGGCTTTCCACTCCGCTCTGGACCACTTGGACAACAAAAACTCATATGTCAGGCTGTTATTCATCGATTACAGCTCGGCATTTAATCCTATCATCCCCTCCAAGCTGGTTACCAAACTCGCAGAACTGGGTCTCTGCGCATCCCTCTGCAATTGGATCCTTGACTTCCTCATTCACAGACCACCACAGTCTGTTCGTATTGGTGGAAATGTGTCAGACACGATAAAAATCAGCACGGGAGCACCTCAAGGCTGCGTGCTCAGCCCCCTGCTGTACTCTCTCTATACTCATGACTGCGTAGCCGGTCACAGTGCGAACTCCATCATCAAGTTCGCTGACGACACCGCTGTTGTGGGACGTATCACTGATGGGGATGAGTCAGAGTACAGAAGAGAGATCGAGCAACTATCCATATGGTGTCAGCACAGTAACCTGGCCCTCAACACCAGCAATACCAAGGAACTGCTTGTGGACTCTGGAAGGAGTAGGATGGAGACCCACAGTCCCATTTATGTCAACGGGTCGATGGTTGAAAGGGTCAAGAGCTTCAAATTCCTGGGCGTGCACATCTCTGAAGATCTTTCTTGGTCCGAGAACACTGATGCAATTACCAAGAATGCTCACCAGTGCCTCTCCTTCCTGAGAAGATTATGGAGAGTTGGTTTTTCAAGGAGGACTCTCTCTAACTTTTACAGGTGCACAGTAGAGAGCTTGCTGACCGGTTGCATCGTGGCTTGGTTCAGCAACTTGAGCTGAAGAGAGAGAGATGGGAGAGAGAGAAAGATGGGGGGAGATGGGGGGAGAGGAAAAGACTACAAAAAGTAGTCTGATGGGGGGAGAGAAAGATGGGGGGAGAGGAAAAGACTACAAAAAGTAGTAAGCACTGCCCAGTCCATCATCGGCTCTGACCTTTCTTCCATCAAGGGAATTTACCACAGTCGCTGCCTCAAAAAGGATGGCAGTATCATCAAAGACCCACACCATCCTGGCCACACACTCATCTCCCTGCTACCTTCAGGTAGAAGGTACAGGAGCCTGAAGACTGCAACGACCAGGTTCAGGAATAGCTACTTCCCCACAGCCATCAGGCTATTAAACCTGGTTCGGACAAAACTCTGATAACTAATAACCCATTATCTGTTATTTGCACTTTATTCATTTATTTATTCATGTGTGTATATATTTATATATGGTATATGGACACATTGATCTGTTTTGTAGTAAATGCCTTCTATGTTCTGTGTGCTCAAGCAAAGCAATAATTTCATTGTCCTATCAGGGACACATGACAATAAACTCACTTGAACTTGAACTAATGACAAAAAATAAAAATAGCAGGTTGAAGACTTTTCACAATCATTTACTTCAAAAATCAGCAAGCCCTTTTCAAATAATAAACAAAACCTGTCTTAAATGATAATTTGCCCACTTCACCACAATGTTGTAATTAAAACCATCACAAAGTATACATCATGAAGTCTGAAGAAGGGTTTCGGCCCGAAACATTGCCTATTTCCTTCGCTCCATAGATGCTGCTGCACCCGCTGCGTTTCTCCAGCACATTTGTCTACCTTCGATTTTTCAGCATCTGCAGTTCCTTCTTAAACACAAAGTATATATTACTATCCAAGTTTAAAAGCGAAATCACATAATTTCAAACACAAGTAAAATAATGACAGTGCTTTTCCCAATCATAGAATCTTTTGTGAAATGCTTTCCCTTGATTGCAGCATAGCTTTTGATATTTGGTTTAGTTTAGAGATACAGTGGAGAAACAGGCCCTTCAGCCCATCTAATCCATGCCGACCAGCGATCCCTGTACACCAGCTCTATCCTACACACACTAGGGCCAATTTACATTTTTTACCGAAGCCAATTAACCTGCGAACCTGTACATCTTTGGAGTATGGGAGAATACCCACACAGGTCACGGAGAGAATGTAGAAACTCCGTACAGACAAGCACCCGTCGTCAGAATCGAACCATGGAGAGTAATCTCTAACAACAGTAAGAATGGCAGGTCTGAACTTCAGTCTCTAGGGTCTCATCCTGGGCTGCATTAGTCCAGACCAGCTGGTTGACTGGCACAGGACATTGATAGAGAAGCAGAGGTATGCACATGGCTGCTGTGGACCTGACAAAGCTCTCCAGTCTTCCACCCCTTGGAAAGTACTTCCAGTGTGGCACTTTAATAATTCCAGTGGTCTATTGGAGAACAAATTGTTGGTCTGCCATAAGGTTCTGGAAGTTCTTCTCCCAATTAATATCCAGAGCAAAGGTGTCAAAAGGTTGTGGAGCTACAGGCATTGCAATTTGGGTCACAAGCCTTTCTAATGGAAACAAAGATATCTCAAACTTCAATGCTGAATGAAGCTGAGGTACGAAAATCGTTCTCTAAAGATCTGCAACGATACACAATTTACTGCTGATAGCATTTCTCCATTTCCCCCTCATTTAGCATTTTCTCTCTGTACTTTTCGGTCTGCATCCTAAATTGCATGCTAAATACCGGAAGATTGATCATATCTTGACGCAGCTTGATTCCAAATAACTAAAAGTTACTTCAGTGCACTTAATTATATCTATGTATATTAAAACTGAAATAAAGCTACAGGTATATTAAAACCTGTACAATGCATCAACAGCTAAAGCTGGTGATCCAGAAACGGACCAGGAATCTGGTGATGATATTGTTTTTACTTTATGATATTAATAACCCAGATGCCTAGATGAGTGATCATGAGCTACAATTTCAAATTCCTCTCATGACAACTGCATAAATTCCTTCCTTGATACTCCAGCCGAACAAACAACACCAATGTGGTTGTCTGATTAATCAGTACACCGTGGTGTTGAGCACAAATGGAAGAAGAACTGGAAGATGTGATGGCATTGATGTACACTGGGTGGGGCAGTGAAGTGTTCATTATCAAGAGTGGCTTGGTAGTATCATCACTAACTAAGGCGTGTTAAATTCCAATGGACATACTTGTGAGACTGGGTCAATGGCAGATTGTGAATCAACCAGACCAAGGGTTGAACCTCCTTGATCCATGCTGATCCATGCATTCATAGAAATGACCTTCACACAGTCCCTGTGGAGACAAATATTGAAAACAACCTCATCATGTTGTGTGTTTTCTGTTATACTGAATACTGTAATTCAGAACAGAGTATCCATGAAGCTGAGTGTCCATGTGGACCTTCAGCAGGAGAGCTGCATCCTGGCATATTTTTTATCATCATATCCTGGCAAATTCCTAATTCTACTATTACAATCAAGCCAGATGAACTACATTAATTCAAGGATGAATGCCAAAGGTTGTGCCTAGAAGAGCATTTTAGTGTACCTAGATATAAAGTACTAACCTAGTGAAGCTGCAGTGCAAGATTACATACATTCTAACAGCAATAACAGCATCCAAAAGACAGAGGGCAGTGATCCCACAACCAGTGGATCAGATCAAAGCCCTGTGGTCCCATCACATATTGTCATGAATGGTGGTGGACAAGTAAATGGCTATCTGAAGGAGAGACCTCCAAGTCTCAATTTTTTCATGATGATGAGGCCCAGCATATGTGCTGAAGATGCAATGTAGCATTTGCCACCATGTTATGTCCTAAGGTCACAAGTGATAGTAGTATTAGGCCATTCAGCCCATCAAGGCTTCTTCGCTATTGAATCATGGCTGATCTAGCCTTCCTAACCCCATTCTCCTGCCTTCTCCCCATAACATCTACACCTGTACTAATCAACAATTATCACAGCCTTAAAAATATCCACTGACTTGGCCTCCACAGCCTTCTGTGGCAAAGAATTCCACAGATTTACCACCCTCTGACTAAAAAAAAAATAATCTCCTTCCTAAAAGAATGTCCTTTAATTCTGAGGCTATGACCCCTAGTCTCCCACTAGTGGAAACATCCTCTCCACATCCACTCTTTGGCCATTGGTCACAAGTAACTTTTTCTGAAATGCCCAATTTGTGTCAGACATGGAATGAACAGCTGCATTTCAGAGATGAGCTTAGAATCTCAGTTCTTGGTTTAGTTTATTGTCACGTGTACTGAGGTACAGTGAAATGTTTTCAGTCCTTGACGTGGTCAATGTTTGGTGAAGTATGACATCAAGCAGACCTGGTAAAACTGACTTCAATGGACTCCAGTGGTTGGACTCCTACCATACGCAGTGGAAGGTGGTTGTGGATGTTGGGAGTCATCATCTTGGCTCTGGGATATCACTGCAGAGGCACTTAGCAATAGTGGCCCAAATGTCTAGCTAGTTTATAAATTCCTTTCAGAAATGGGGCTGTTCACTCTTTTAATTCTATTTGCATCACTAGGACTATACTGCATTGCAAGCATTCAGTCAGCAGTCTGAATAGATTATCGTGCTTTCTATCTAAGATTCCTGCCATAACAAAATTAATCTTGTCAATTTGATTCAATTAACTATTAGTTTATCGTCATATACATCAGGATATAATGGAATTCCTTGTTCACATTTTGCTTTATATCACTCTGTGATATAAAGTGAGAACTGAACACACAGGGTACAGTGAAATTCATGAGACCAGATAACACCCTGGCTGTAGCACTAAAGACCCACTACAGAACTACCCAGATCACTAGCCAAGCTATTCCAGTGTGGTTACAACATTGACATCTACCAGACCAGATAGAAAATTGCCTAGGTATATCAGGTCTGCAAGAAGCAGAACAAATTCAATTGGACCTCATCACTACCCATTTAATCTGCTCTCAGTCATCGGTAAAATGATGCAAGTCATTGTTGATAGTTATTTCAAGTGGCCTTTGCTCACAAGTAACATGTTATGAGATGCCCAATTTGTGTCAGACATGGAATGAACAGCTGCATTTCAGGATATAAACACAAAATGCTGGTGTAACTCAGCGGGACAGGCAGCATCTCTGGAGAGAAGGAATGGGTGACGTTTTGGGTCAAGATTTCAAATTCTTCAGACTGATGTCAGAGGAGAGGGAGATGCATAGATAAGGAAATGTAAGGTGTGAAAACATGACACAGGGAATGGATATCTAAGAAAATGTAGAGTAGACGATTGTTAACTGGGAGAAGGTAACAACAAAGCAAACAGATACAATGTAGTCGGAGAATAGTAGTCAGAAAATGTAGGGGAGCGATGGAGAGAGAGGGAAAGCAAGGGTTACTTGAAGTTAAATAAGTCAATGTTCATACCACTGGGGTGTAAGCTGCCCAAGCGAAATACGAGTTCCTCCGAATTTGTGGTGGGCCTCACTCTGACAATGGAGGAGGCCCAGGACAGAAAGGTCAGTGTGGGAATGAGAGAGGGAATTAAGTGTTTAGCAACCGTGGGATCAGGTAAGTTTTGGTGGACTGAGCGAAGGTGTGCAGCTATATGATCTCCGAGCATGCGCTTGGTCTCGCCGATATACAGGACTCTGGTAACACCTCACCTGGAGTATTGTGTGCAATTTTGGTCTCCTAATTTGAGGAATTATTGCTGTTGAGGGAGTGCAGCATAGGTTCACCAGGTTAATTCCCAGGATGGCAGGGCAGACATATGATGAAAGAATGGGTCGACTGGGCTTGTATTCACTGGGCTTTAGAAGGATGAGAGTGGATCTTATAGAAACATATAAAATTCTTAAAGGATTGGACAAGCTAGATGCAGGAAAAATGTTCCTGGTGTTGGGGGAGTTCAGAACCGGGGGGGGGGGGGTCACAGTTTAAGAATAAGAGGTGGGCCATTTAGGACTGAGATGAGGAAAAAATATATACCCAGAGAGTTGTGAATCTGTGAAATTCTCAGCCACAGAAGGCAGTGGAGGCCAATTCACTGAATGTTTTCAAGAGAGTTAGATTTTCCTCTTAGGGCTAAAGGAATCAAGGGATATGGTGAAAAAGCAGGAACGGGGTACAGATTTTAGATGATCAGCCATGAAAATATTGAATGGCGATGTTGGCTCGAAGGGCCAAATGGCCTACTCCTGCACCTATTTGTCTATGTTTCAATGTTTCTTTTTACATCACCTAAGATCCATGCTGCATTGCAACAAAATCTCAACAACATTCAGGTTTTGTCAAACAAGTGGCATGTCATAGTTGTGTCATAAATGTCAGGGAAGGAGAGTCTGATCACGTTCCCCTGATATTCACTTGCATTAGTCGAGAAACTTGACTAGGCCAACCACTCAAATACCGTGATTTTATGATCAGGCCGGAAGCTGGATATCCTGCAGCGATCCCTCACATCCTGACACCCAATCGTCAGGAGTGTGATGAAATAGTCTCCATATTCTTGGATAATTGCAGCTTCAGCAGCAATTGGGATGCTTGATACTGCTTGCGACAAAGCACCCCACTAGAATGACATCCTATCCTTCAAGATCACCACTCATTCCCTCCACCAGCAAGTGGCTGACATTGTACCATCTATAAAGTAAAGTTGTAGTTAGTTACTTGTCTAGACTACTCCAACGATCTCTCACAAATCCGCATCCTCTACTACCAAGTAGGCCAGGACTGCAAGCATGGAACACCACCACTTGCAGTTCCCAAATCACATTGATATTCTGACTTGAATATATATACTGGAGGAGTGATCCCATTAGTGTCATTAATCCTCTCATTTTTCTGTATTCCTCAAATTCCCTAATACCCATGCCAGAAAGACTGCTGCAGTTCAAATGTAGCTCATCTCAAAGGCAATTAGGGATATGTAACGAGTACTCGGCTTTCTCACGATGTTTGCATTCCAAAAAAACAGAACTTAAAAAACTAATGCTGCAAATAGTTCATGATCCCTTTAGTTGTACGTCAAAGATCCTTCAGACTGTTTGCCCGTATTTAGCTGTATAGAATTAATGACTGCATTGTGACACTTGAGAACAACAACGGCAATAGTTTATCATCAGAATCTGTATTTAAAATGACCACGTGGTATGGGTACACAGATCTTGAACACCATCTTCCCCCAATAGGAATCCATATGGTACCAAAGAGATTTCTCCCTCGTATATTCAAAAATTGTCAGGGAAAAAGCAAGCAAGTTATTGTAAAATGTTGTAAAACATTACATATTGGAGGACATTGCCAATCCTTGGCATTATATTTTTGGAATGATTTCAAGAAAAGGAACAAAAGAGAGCTACTTGAATGGGTCGAGGAATGTGGCATTGCAGGAATGTGGAGTGATTTGAAAACTAAGATTATTCTGTTTAGACCACATTTCCCAGAAATGTATCCCTGGTTATTAACACTAAACAAGTATAATTGTAGCAGCACTTCTGAAAATTAGTTCCATTGAACTAAATACATTGAAACTGTAATTTTTTTTCAGTGTTATGCAATAAAACATTTTTTTCCATTGTGGTGATTTTCCTGTTGTTTTGTTTCACTCATATAACTAACCAGACATCTCCTGTCTTGTATCAAATCTGCAACCCAAAGATGATTTCCATGTCAGGGTCATGAAAGATAACGTCATTCTCTGCACATGCTCCTCAGCATCACATTGGAAGCAATGCACATGCCAAATTCCTAGCAACGGTTTCCTGAATTTCATAATCTGCCCTCCACCAAGGCCCCAGGATACCCACCCCCAAATATCTTCTTCTTCTTGCGTATGGCGTGCACAACCTAAAGTTGTAGGTCAACTTGTTCTATTTGGTCTTGTTTGTGCACGTCGGGTTGATTGCATTAATCGAAACAGGGCGGACCACGTGAAGGTTGCAATCACCCCAAATATCCTTCGAGCTGAACTACCAGCCATTAATCTCCCACAACTCTTCTGACTCCCACCCTTTGAACACCGTCTATCTACCCCACCAAAAGTGATAAAAACATTTTGGCATATCTCAATCCCACATCAACTCCCCTGCATACCCCTACCCTCGACACCACAGCATTGCTGATCCCTCTGCTCTCCTACACACAGTAGCACAGCTATGCCAGATAGCATAGAACTTACTCCTTTCCAAATCCTCCTCCCCTTTCAATCCTGGTCAATCCCAATCCTTCAGACCTGACCGCTAACTTGCACCCCACTCCATCTCAACAGGCCTGTAGCCAACCTCCTAAACCCACAACCTCAGGAGTAGAGGAATAGTTGGCACATTTTTTAAGGCAAAATATATTGTTTCCTGTCATCTGCACCACATTGACACTATTCCAGCATTCCCTATTTGGCTGCATTAACATTTGCAAGCAAGTAAAGAGGAAGACATTTTGCCAAATTTAATCCTGCTCATTAAAGAGAAGTGTTGTATAGTATGATTAATAATGATGTCTACTTTTAACATTTCTTTGTCCTGCTAAGGCAGAGATCTGCTGCACTAATTATGTGTCTTAATCCCTAACATTAAGGAGTTCTCTCCACTGCAGCAGAGAACATTTTCCAATTTTCCACATAAGCTAATTTTAATGACAGTATCAATGTTCTTTTCAGAAAATGTAGCAGTAGTTTTGTGTTGTGAGTCACACCAAAAGGAACTATGTTAACTATGTCAAAGTAATTTTATGTGGTATCCTATGAATTGCAGTGTCAGGATACTGTTACACTGTAAAGTAAAGACCATAAATAAAAATGTACCAATCTACCAAAAAAGTATAAGGTCTGGTGTGCTTACCCCCAATCTTGCACAGTTCCAAAACTAATTTTGGTAGTATTCATCTTTCCAATTAAAATTATTGCTTTTAATATTATCTAACCAACTAACTTTGCCTGAAGATTTTTTTTCTTTTTTTGCTCAAAGAGTCAAAGAGTTTATTGTCATGTGTCCCTGACAGGACAATGAAATTCTTTAGTTGAATAGCACAACAGAACATAGTAGGCATTGACTACAATTATATACTTAATACACACATTCATCAATAAATTAGTAAAGTGCAAATAACAGATGGAGGGGTATTAATGTTCAGAGTTTTGTCCAAGCCAGGTTTAATAGCCTGATGGCTGTGGGGAAGCAGCTATTCCTGAACCGGGTCGTTGCAGTTCTCAGGCTCCTGTACCTTCTATCCGAAGGTAGCAGGGAGATGAGTGTGTGGCCAGGGTGGTGTGGGTCCTTGATGATGCCGCCAGCCTTTTTGAGGCAGCGACTGTGGTAGATCCCCTCGATGGAAGGAAGGTCAGAGCCGATGATGGACTGGGCAGTGTTTACTACTTTTTTAGTCTTTTCCTCTCCAGGGCACTCAAGTTGCCGAACCAAGCCACGATGCAACCGTACAGCAAGCTCTTCCACTGTGCACCTGTAGAAGTTAGAGAGAGTCCTCCTTGACAGACCGACTCTCCGTAATCTTCTCAGGAAGTAGAGACGCTGATGAGCTTTCTTAATAATTGCATCTGTGTTCTCGGACCAGGAAAGATCTTCACAGATGTGCACGCCCAGGAATTTGAAGCTCTTGACCCTTTCAACCATCGACCCGTTGATATAAACAGGACTGTGGGTCCCTATCCTACTCCCTCCAAAGTCCACAATCAGTTCCTTGGTTTTGCTGGTGTTGAGGGCCAGGTTATTGTGCTGGCACCATAGGGACAGTCGTCGATCTCTCTTCTGTACTCCGACTCATCCCCATCAGTGATACGTCCCACAACAGTGGTGTCGTCAGCGAACGTGATGATGGAGTTCGCACTATGACCGGCTACGCAGTCATGAGTATAGAGTGAGTACAGCAGGGGGCTGAGTACGCAGCCTTGAGGTGCTCCCGTGCTGATTGTTATCGAGTCTGACACATTTCCACCAATACGAACAGACTGTGGTTTGTGAATGAGGAAGTCGAGGATCCAATTGCAGAGGATCCAATTGCAGAGGACAAGTAATTCCTCAGGAATCAGCCAGGAAATAACATAGTTATAGCACAATTTTGCTGTCAGTTCTACTCGAGAGAGAGGATTAATAGAATAAAACTAAAAATTCAAAAATACAGTTGTTATTATTTCTGAGAAATAACTGATATTCCCTTTGGGCTGTATAATGATTGACATATGTGCTTTAGTTTGTTTCTTTTTAAGTTTAAACAAGCTTAACTCTTTCCAGTATAGTGAAATGGCATTAAATGAAGCGTATTATATTCTGGGGTTATTTATGTTATTAATCTGACATTTGGAAGATGTGAATGGAGAATTTCCAGGCCAAATAATGTCACATGTTTTCTTAATCTCAGTTATTTTCCTTTTTTCTAAACATGATTATGTAGCGTTGGATTGATAAAAGCAATGAATATGTTCTATTACATTTCATTGTTCTTTATTGTTCATGTGTTTATGTTGAGTGATTAATTGGTGCATTGATTTTAAAGTGAAAGCATGGCCCTCAAATTCCCACTGAGCTGTGGTTACTTCATAGATGTAAAAAAAAAGTGCTTAACAACCTAGTCTGACTGGTGACATGTACACTGTTGCCATTTCTTTCAGGCGCTTGGCAGATTAAATATGATACTGGATGCTACCAGCAAGGTAAATTTTCAATATTTTACTGACTATATTCTGGACCCATGAGTCTCCATATTATATCCATATTTATTTACCGATCACTTCCTACAGAATCTAATCATTCTGGACTCTCCTTACAGCTTCAGATCAATTGGACATTTCAGCCAATCAAATCCTGAGATCCAGGATTTTTTCCCAGAACTGTGATTGGTACCTGCAGCTGAACAGTGATAAAAAAAACTGAGACCAGTGAATTACGTTCAGATCACCTGGAAAGGATATCTTTTGACGTGAATATGTGCAGTTTCTGCATTGTGCCATGACTTATACATGATCACATTTCTCTGTCTTGAAGTTTATATTTTGGCATGTTTTTAATGGCATTCAAAAGCACAATTAAACACACTTTAAGCAAAACTCTGCAGATTCTGGAAATCTGAAATAAAAATTACTAGAAATAATCACAGGTCAGTATCAGTAATTTTTTTTTAACATTTCAAGTTAATGTTTCAATTTTCAAGGAAATTAACTTGAAATATTAACTCGTTTTCTCTCTTCAATTTCCCTCCTGGGATAAATAAAGCTCTATCGTATTCATAGATGCTGTCTGACCGTCTGTGTATCTCTCGTGATAATTTTGGATTACACACAAAAATATGTTGCATGCCTCCATTATATTGTTGTTAAGCATAATTGTAATATCATTAATAGAATTACCAGGGTCTCTTAATATTAAAAAGTAGGAAATCTGGGAATGGGTGATGAACTGGATTAGAACATTTGGGACCTTGGCTTTAACCTAAGTCAGATGGGCTAAGATTCCCTAATGGCAGCCAAGAACATTCTAAGCATAACTGCTTTGGATCAATTAATTATGATTCTTATGCTCACTGTACCCCCATATACAGAATTTCTGTCCAACCTTTTATCCTGGATTGTGTCCAGCTTTTCTTTGTCTCACAGAGCCTGGCGGTTCTGTGGGCAGCTGCTCAGATAACATTGCACTTTGGGTTACACCTAATTTCCTTACTTTTTTAACCTTCAACCCCATTCACAAGTTCATTAGGTCATAAGCATGGCTGATCTATCTTTCCCTCAACCCCATTTGCTTGTCTTCTCCCCATAATCTTTGACATCCTAACTAAGCAAGAACCTGTCAATCTCCACTTTTAAAATACCCAAAGACTTGGCCTCCACAGCCATCTGTGTCAATGAATTGCATAGATTCAAGTTCAAGTTCACGTTTAACCAGCTAAAGTACCGTGAAATTTGAATTACCATACAGCCATAGTAAGTGAAAAGAACACAAACAGGAAAGATAAAATTTAACACAAACATCCACCACAGAATCAACATTCCTCACTGTGATGGAAGGCAATAAAGTTCAGTCATCTTCCTCTTTGTTCACCATGGTCAAGGCCTTGAACCCTCTGCAAAACCCTCTAACTAAAGAATACCCATTCAAAGTGGATAAATACACATTTATTTTTAAATGCACTTGAGAGTTCATTTCAAATAGTTAAGACAAATTCTAACCTCAAACCTTAATTGTAAATTTTCTTGGATCTTTGTTATGAATTCCTCATATGTTCTAAACATGTAGATCATGTATCTTTCTCCAAAAGTTAATGTATAACTCCCAGATTTCTGTTTGTTGTACTTGTCTATACAGTCAGATACACGTGACATTGAATATCCACACAAATCTTTTTAAATCAGTGAGTCGTGTAGCAGAGTTTACTGGAATATAAAATTAAGCTCTGTTTTTAGATTCAGATAAAAAAAGAGAATCTTTGAAATTAAACTTCGTCAATTGGTGAGTATCTATTCAAATTCGAAATATAAGGAAAAAACCTATATCATTGAATGTGGGTGGATACTGTCAATAGAACCGACTGTCAGAGGTAACATTTGAAATGTCTCCTTTATTACAGTTGAGTAGGTGTTAACATACTGCATGAAGAAGAAATGATGTGCATCTGTAAAATGTATCAAAATGGTTGTAGCTGGAATTTTATTTATCTTTTAATATAGTGGAGATGTGTTTGCTGGCTTTACAAGGGAAATTAGGTTGATCAAATTATTTATGTAAACAATACAGATCCAACAGAGGCGTAAACATAGACATGCAACAGTTTGATTGGTCGACAACTGTTTTAACAACGGGAAATAAATTTACGTAGTGGTCTAGTTAATTTGCTCGTATTAATAATGATAATAATGTTAAATATGACCAATCTCATTGGAAACTGGATAAAATAAAATAAGCAGGGCATCAGAACTCACATGTACAATCATAAAATTGTTTGGTCTGGAAACAGTGAAGCAACCTGCCTTCACGTGTACCATCCAGAATTGTCATTTTAATAGAAGGAATAATCAGCATTAAAGTTGTGGTTTGTCTATGAATTCATTATGACTTAAGGAAAAGCTTGCCTCAGAAGATTATCTGCACTAAAAATGTAGCATATTTCTTACTCTAAAATCTGTTTTTTAAAATAGCTTGATTATTGATTTTTTTTTTAAATTTGTGTCTAAATCTTAATAACTATCCTAGAAGACCAATCAAGTCTGAGTTAAGGAGACAATCAATTACACTCTGTAACACCCTGAGGCCTTAATCTATCTTACCACATTGGTCCCTCTGCTCTCGGAGCCCCCCCTCCCCCCCCCCCCCATGCTTGGTCCCTCTTTGTTCCTTCGGTGGCTTGCCCTCGACCGACCACCGGCACTCATGCAGCGTCCGATGCCTGTCCTCAAGTGGTTGAGGGTTGTCCACTGCCTTCGGGGCAGGTCCTGGCCAGGGACGTCCATGGAGTCATTGACACAGTAGTTCAAGAAGGTGTCAAAGGAAAAAAAATGACTGAACTAAATGCTGACTGTGCCAGATATACTTGTAAGTTGGTTACCAAAAGCTTACCTTCAAGTATGTCCCACTGCCATCTGCACACATTAGTTTGCAATGAGGAAAGGAACATATTTCTGAATGACTGTAATGACATTTATTCACCTGATGAATGGAATGTATTTGGAGAGATTTCAATTTGTAGAAGGAACAGGGGGAATGGTGGCGGTGGATGGATAGTCGTAGGTGTTTGTTTTAATTTGACTTCCGTTTACATTCAATTGATTAAATCATTTTTGTGGTTAACATTTCATCATCTGATTTATTGTGAAGAAAATGAAGCTGTCATTCTGCAAAATACGCTCAACGGGCTTATGTTATAATGTTATAATGTCAATGTTATAATCCAAGCCACAGACTAAAAGCGTCAACTGAGTTCATTAGGGAATTGAAAATATGTGTTTATAAGCAAACAGCTGTTTGCTGTTGCTTGTGTGGATAGTTGATTTCTTTGCTCAAAGGCAAAGATTTTTTTTTTAAAACCTTAGACCCAAAGAGATGTTTGCAAAAGAGCAAGAAAGGTTATTTGTTGAAATATTTGGGTGTTGCCAATTAAAATGAAGGATAAAAGGTAACCCAGGTCCACAAATGTAAAAAAATAGCAGAGGGAGTAATATCTGGAAAAGAGCATCGAAAGCTGGAAGAGCAGAAACATTGAAGTCCTTGGAGCTACGCCCAAACAATTTTGGCAGATGGGCCTCATAATGATATGTTTGGTAAGCTGCCGACCAATTGCAGGTCAATCATCCATCTTTTGTACAATTTCTGATGGAATTCATGAGGCAGCTTATTAAAGGGAAGATTCTACCTCATGAAGGATGTACCAAAACCCTATACTTTTGTTGTGATTTTGATTTTGTTGGGTGTTGTCAGTGTCAAGAGTCAGAGGAAAGATTGTCCCCAGGTTTTCTGAAGCCTTCTGGGACGTGATGTTGACAAAAGTCAGTCAGGGGGGGATTTACCTCTCACGCAAAGTGGAAAGATACACATCAGAAGTATAGGAAATGAAACTGAATACTGCCCTTCAGCTCTACAAGCCTGCTGCACTATTGAGTCTGATTAGGCTGATTCTTTATCTCAATATCATATTCTTGCTCTCTCGCAATGCCCCATTCATGTCTAAATGTCTATTAGACTCCTCCATAAATATATATCAATTGACTTGGTCTTCATTGTCTTTTGTGACAAATAATTCCACAGGTTCACCAGTCTTTCATTGTCATTGTCCCATCTGGGACATACGACAACAAAACACTCTCGACTCTTGACTCTTTAAATAAAAAAATCTCTCCTCTGTCCAAATTCCCTATCCTAAGGCTGTAGTTATAATCCTCATAAACCAGAGGAAGCATGCACCCTAATCTTGCCTGCACAATCAGAATCCTGTATGTTTCAGTGGAAACTCTGGTGAATATTTGTCCAATGATTCAAAGCTTTCTCATCTGACAGTCTCTGCATCCCAGCAATCAGTCTGGTGAGCCTTTGCCTTCCCTCCTTGGCAAGTATTCTTGGCTAAGGAGAACAAACTACCACACGATATTTAAAAAAAAGCTCCTGTATAATTGTACCATGATGCCGTTGCTCTTCCACCCAGAGCATAAAATACCATTTGCCGCTTTAACTGCATCCCACTTCTACTCATTTGTTTTTGTTAGCAGGTGTATAAGGGCACCTAAATCTATTTCTATATGAACATGTCACAGACTGTCATTATGCAAGTAATATTTTGTCTCCCTGTTTTTCTTGCTAAACTTAATAACTTCCCACTTATCCATATCATACTGCATCTACCATGTATATGTCCACGGACTCAACATGTTTAAACCACCTTGAAGAACCTCGTCATCCTTCTCCCATAAACTTTTGAGCAGTTGGCAAAAGGAAATATTTCACTCCATCCTGCCAGCCTAATCATTCATATAAATTGTGAATATTCTCACTAAAGTAGGATGAGGGGGTAACAGATGAAAAGAGCATAGGAACAGCAGGCGTAGGATCAGGAACCAGTATATGAAGAGATTCAGTAACACAGGAAGTGCAATCCAAATATGTACAGGAGTTCCTTTCTTACATAGTACATTGTCCCTTTGCAAGTATTTAGATAAAGTACCACACATATGTCATGCTCCCCTTTTTACTGCTGCTCACCTGATACTTGGTGCGTTACCAATTCTATTAGCACCATATCTTTCTCTCCTGGTGTCAGTGACAGAACCTGCTTTTCCTCCGATGCGCGCTTCCTTAATTTACACTCAAGGCATTAACTTGTCACTTGTAGTCTTCTCCCATTCTCCAAGTATCTTCTCTCTCTGGACACATGCTCTGTGAATAGAATCCCAATAAATATTCTCTGTGACCATTCACTACTCTTTTTGAAGGCGAAAGTGTCATATAACACTAAGGAAAGAAATAAATATAAGGAAGGAACTCCTGTTCCAGGGCGATTTTGAAGAACTGGAAATAAATGGGATATCACAAGCTGGCAGCATTGAAGATGCCAAGAGTGCACACTCGTCTAATCACTGTCGCTGCATCTTTCATATAATCTTTCACAAAGAGTGAGATATTACACAATCAATAAACATGAAGTCCTCAGTAACAGCAGTGAAACTTTTCATATGACACTGCTCCTCTCACACCCACGCTAAAACTTTTCATTCCCTTTCTTCCGGTCCAAAAGGAACTGCTCAGGAAATTCCAGAAGAAAACAAGCCAAAAGGCAGCCTTCGGAAAAAGCACCATATGGCACTGCTAAGCATTGTAGCAGAGTTAGCACATTGGGTGGAATAAATCGGAAGCTTGAGGATCTTGTACATAATGAAAGATGTAGATCGAGTGAGCATAGGTGGGTAGTGGTAGCAGGGGCAATGTAGAAGACAATGTTTTCTAATGCCGGTTTCTAACTGAATGAAAAGTAGATCTGTTGTTCCAGTCCCTCAGTCATGAAAAGGGAAATGCTTGAGGAATATTAGTAATTATATAAGGTACTAGAAAAATGTGAGTATCATGTCATGAGCATCCTAATCTTTCTTGGAATCAAACTCATGACTGATGACACTACAGCTGGAAACAAATCTTGCCACACAGCCAAGTATCAGTATAACAAACTCCAGCTTGGAGGTGGTAGTATACCAGATGGATAAAATGGTGAACCACATGAACAGGGAATTTCAAAACATAAATTAACTCCTGCAATCTGCTCAGACCAGTAGAGGTAGCAAAGGATTGATGTGGGTGCTATGGAACAGGTGAGCTTTAATCGGTCTGAATAACTGGCAATGTGAATGCTCCCTCACTCTTAGCCCAGAAATAGTACCACACTGGAGTGTATGTTGGCATAATTGTTAAGTTACAGGAATGCATCCAAAAACTGACAATTTATCCGGAGAGTTTAAATCCCATCGTGGCAGCTGGGGAATTTAAATAAAACTCAAACAAATCTTGAATTGAAATCCTAGTATCAGTGATAGTTCCCATGAAACTACATCTTTGCCCCCTCCTCACGGTCTACCAGCTGGATTGCAGCGGCCTTTCCTGCCGGAGACCGGCCAGAGCCTCATCTTCAACGGAGCGGGCGACGCCTTACTCGGGTCACCGTGTTGGAAGCTCTGGAGTGCTGGAACTGCCAACTTGAACACCGTGGAGCTGTGGTCTGCGGAGCTTCCAGCAGCGGGCAGCGCTGACTTTAACATCGCAGAGCCTGGGATCTTTCACCGAGGTCACCAGTGTTGGAGCTCTGCCCAGCTTGGCCTGTGGACTTTGGGAGCAGCGGTCTCCGGTAGGAAGCAGCCGATTCGGAACTCTAAGCCGCTGAGAGTGTTCTTCCAACACCAGAGTTCCATCATCCAGCGAGAGGGCCTGAAACATCGGGCCGCTATTGCGGCGACTGCGGCTTCAATAGGCCCCGACCACGGGTGAACAAAAGGACGAGGACTGAACTTTGTTGCCTTCCCTCACAGTGGGAAACGTTGATTCCGCTGTGGGGAGATGTTTTTATGTTTAATGTTAAATTCTACAGTGTTGTGTTTATCTTATTTGTGTGCTGCATGGTAACTCAAATTTCACTGCACCGATTGGAGTAAGGGACAATAAATGTCCTTTGCCCTTTGTCCTTTTTGAATTTTGCCTGAACAGTCTGTGATCCATAGGGCTGTGGCCATAGCACTATGTTTAAAGCCCATAGCGCTGCGGCAGATAGCTCTATATTTACAGTGCCTTCCATAATGTTTGAGACAAAGACCCATCATTTATTTATTTGCCTCTGTACTCCATAATGTTAAATTTGGAATAGAAAAAAAAAATCACATGTGGTTAATGTGCACATTGTCAGATTTTAATAAAGGCCATTTTTTATACATTTTGGTTTCACCATGTAGTAATTACAGCAGTGTTTATACATAGTCCCCCTATTTCAGGGCACCATAATGTTTGGGACACAGAAATGAAATGTAACTGAAAATAGTAATGTTTAGTATTTTGTTGCATATCCTTTGCATGCATTGACTGATTGAAGTCTGCGATTCATGGACATCACCAGTTGCTGGGTGTCTTCTCTGGTGATGCTCTGATAGGCCTGTATTGCCTATCTTTAGCTTATGCTTGTTTTGGGGGCTAGTCCACTTCAGTTTTTTCTTCAGCATATTGAATTGGGTTCAGATCGGGTGATTGACTTGGCCACTCAAGAATTGACAATTTTTTAGCTTTGAAAAACTCCTTCAGCAGTATGTTTAGGATCATGGTCTTGCTGTAGAATGAACCACCAGCCAATGAGTTTTGAGGCATTAGTTTGAACTTGAGCAGGTAAGGTTTGTCTATACATTTCAGAATTCATTGTGCTACTACCATCAGCAGTTGTATTATCAATGAAGATAAGTGAGCCAGTACCTTCAGCAGCCACACATGGCCAGACATAACACCCCCCACCCCCGTGTTTCACAGATGAGGTGTTATGCTTTGGATCTTAGACAGTTGCTTCGCTCCTCCATTCTTTGCGCTTGCCATAACTCTGGTATAAGTTAATCTTCGTCTCATCTGTCCACAAGACCTTTTTCCAGAACTGTGGTTGCTCTTTTAAGTACTTCTTGGCAAACTGTATCCCGGCCATCCTATTTTTGTGGCTAACCAATGGTTTGCATCTTGCAGTGTAGCCTCTGTATTTCTGTTCATGAATTCTTCTGCGGACAGTGGTCACTGACAAATCCACACCTGACTCCTGAAGTGTCGGATAGGTGTTTTGGGATTTTTCTGTATTATAGAGAGAATTCTTCTGTCATCAGCTGTGGAGGTCTTCCGTGGCCTGCCAGTCCCTTTGAAATTAGTAAGCTCGCCTGTGCTCTCTTTTTTCTTAATGATGTTCCAAGCTGTTGATTTTGGTAAGCCTAAGGTTTGGCTGATGTCTCTAGCAGTTTTTTCTTGTTTCTCACTCATAATGGCTTCTTTGACTTTCATTGGCACAACTTTGATCCTCATGTTGATAAACAGCAATAAAAGTTTTCAAATGTGATAGAAAGACTTGAGGAAAAACTAGGTGCTGATGCCTGCATTAAGGAGGCAATTAAACACACCTGAGCAATGACAAACGCCTGTGAAGCCATGTGTCCCAAACATTATGGTGCCCAGAAATGGAAGAACTATATATAAACACAGCTGTAATTTCTACATGGTGCAACCAAAATGTATAAAAATGGCCTTTAATAAAATGTATAAAAATGGCACTTTAATTATTTGTGATTTTTTCTATTACAAATCTCAAATTGTGGAGTACAGAGGCAAATAAATAAGTGATGGGTCTTTGTCCCAAACATTATGGAGGGCATTGTAGAACCTATAGCGCTGTAGCCGGCAGCTTTTTGTTTAAATTCACACGCGTTAAGCCTTTGCGTGTCAAACCGACAGTGCTGTGTGTATTGATGTTACGCGACAAGTCTGTAGTACTGTATGTATTGATTAGGGCAGCAAGTTTGTAGCGCTGTTGAGCCCTTTTAAACACTGATCAGAAGATACTAGCTAAAATCTTAGCTCACGGATTAAGTTTGGTGATTCACAAGTTAATAGATCCCGATCAATCAGGTTTTATCCGCAAACGATATTTATTCTATAATCTGAGACGTCTGTTTAATATAATATATTCAAATAGAATATTAAATGAAGATTTATCAATCATTTTGTTAGACGCTGAAAAAGCATTTGATCAGGTGGTATGGCCTTACCTTTTCTCTGTGATGGAAAAATTTCATCTCGGTGAAAATTTCTGTTCATGGGTGAAACTCCTATACACAAACCCAACAGCTAGAATATTGACAAATCAAATGTTGTCACCCAAATTTCATTTATCCAGAGGGTGTAGACAAGGATGTCCACTTTCCCCGCTCTTATTTGCCCTTGTTATAAAACCACTCGCAGAGAGTATTAGATCCCACTCAGAAATTCATGGGTATAACACTAAACATACAGTTAACAAAATGTATTTATATGCAGACGATGTACTATTTTCATCACAAACCCAGAAATTAGCATTCTGAGTTTATTAAATCTAATAATTCAATTTGGTTCATTCTCGGGATATATTAATTGGAATAAAAGCAAAATTATGCCAATAATGGAACAAAACCCACTTATACTTCAACAGTATCCTTTTAAAATTGCCTATGAAAAGTTTAAATACCTTGGAATCTATATGACCAAGAAATATACTTATTTATTCAAATCAAATTTTCATCCTTTACTGACTAAATTACACATAAATATCCAATATTGGAAAACACTTCCCATCTCTTTAGTTGGTAGAATGCTATCAAGATGATTTTTCTCCCACAATTATTATACTTATTCCAATCAATTCCTATATATCTTCCAAAAAAACTCTTCAAAAAAATTGATTCAACTGTTACAAATTTTATTTAGGATTATAAGAACCACGGAATAAATAAAAGACACCTATGCAAGTCCAAAGTTAATGGAGGATTAGCTTTACCAAACTTTCTATTTTATTACTGGGCAGTTAATATTAAAAAAATATAACCTTCTGGCTGGATGACATTGATCAACAGCCAGACTGGCTAAAGATGGAGAATGAGGACTGCTTACCTTTTGAAATAGGCTCGATTCCTTTAGCTCCGATTAATTTGAATAAAAAAACATATGGAGGAAATCCGATTATACATAGTGTTATACGTGTGTGGAAACAATTAAAACCCATTCTAAAATTGGGTAATTTATCGCTTTTTCTCCCTATTGCAAATAACCCTTCTTTCAAACCGTCTGTCTTAGATAGAGAATTTGCCCAATGGTAAACCCATGGAATTAAAATGGTGGGAGACCTTTATCAAAAAGGCATTTTTCTCTCATTTCAGGAATTACAGCAAAAATATACGAGTTACATGCTAATAATTTTTTAGATATTTGCAACTTGGAGATTATGTAAAACTACACATGCAAGACTATAGATTTAGGGGTCCAGAAACCCTTGATGAATGTTTGAATAGACATCCCAATACAAATAAATTAATTTCTTATATCTATTATATCCTCTTAGATACTGAGGTTCTGTCTTCAGAATCATACAGACGAGCATGGGAGACGAGTTGGCTCAACCCATAATAAAAGACACATGTGATGAAAGTTTACAATATATAAACCACTGTTCGTTAAATGCTAGACACTCCTTGATACAATTTAAAATACTATATAGATTACATTATTCGAAGACAAAATTAAATATGATTTTTCCAAATGTGTCCCCTCTTTGTGATAGATGTCAATTTCAAGAAGCCAACTTAACTCATACCTTTGTAACATGTGTAAAAAAAAATCAAAATTTTTGGGTAAACATTTTAAAAATTATTTCTGAGGTTATCAATAACCAACTGGACCCAGATCCAAAATTAATAATATTAGGATTATCAGAACATAGTAGAAAATTTACGATACGTCAGAGACACTTTCTTGATTACAGCCTAATAACTGCGAAAAAATTAATACTTAAATTTTGGAAAAAACCAGCAGCTCCCACAATTATAATGTGGATTACGGAAATGACTGAGACCTTACATTTGGAAAAAATAAGATTTGTCTTAATTGTCAAACCAGAATTATTTGTTAGTATGGTCTCCATTTATTGCATTTTTGAAAAAGTGAACTGGTTTCAACACAAGATCAGGGTTGAAGCCTGAGTTTGGGATTGGATGAATAGTTATCCTCAACATCTCCTGGATCTATCTCCACAATGTTGTTATTTGTAATTTCTTTTTCCGTCTTCTTTTTCTCTTTATTAGATCTTTTTCTCTCTTTATCTTTATTCTTTTTAAAAAAAATCAAAAAAATGAAGCTACGTAAGAACTCTAATTAAATTGTCGCTTACTATTATTTGTCTACATGCTTCTAATAAAAATATTTTAATTTTTTTTTAAAAGTTTGTGACGCTGTGTATTGCTTTACGCGCCAGTCTGCGGCTGATAGCCCTTTGTTCCCGGGGTGCGGGGGGGGGGGGGGGGGAGGGGGCTCGCTCAGATGGTCCCCTGCCATTGGTTATAGTTTGAATTTGGGAGCAGCGCTATTGGCCAGGACTTACTGGCGGTTATATCAACAGCTGGTTTCTTACCTGTATAAATGCAGGCACCAATAAGCCATAAGTTAATTTATGTACGAGAGGGGTTCACTGATGTGCTGAGTCGCGATCAGCGCCGGGGACGGAGGCAGAGATATAGAGATGTGTGCTGCTGTAAAACAGACCCCGTGCATACCAAGACAAGTATTGTTTTTGTTCTCTCTTGCCAATAAAACTGATCTGTAACTAAACAGACGAGTGAGCCTTTTTCTGTTCTACTAGTCAGATCCATGAACCTGTTCCCTAGTAACAAAGGTTGTAAACATTTGCAGAACCTTGCTTCTTCCAGGCAAATATGTGCACCTTGCACAAATCTGACGTGAATAGTCTAATCAGATATAAGCATACTGCCATCTTCATATCTCCCAGCTCTCATTGACAGCAATTACAAGTAGGTCACCTGTGAACTTGACCATCAAAACTGTTTCTTGATTACCGACAGACACAACTAAACTAATGAAAGATTTGACTTGGGGCAATATGAAGGAATGGCTCATAAAGGGTTGTCTTATAGCACCAGTGGTCTTGGTTCAATTCTGATCTTGTGTTATCTTTGCAGAGTTTTCACATTCTCCCTGTGATCTCATGGGTTTCCGAAGGGTGTCATGATTTCCTCTCTCTATCCAAAAGCAAGCTACTAAGCCGTTATAAATTGCCCCTAATATGTAGATGAGTGGTAGTATCTTTAGCAAGATGATAATGTGTGGAGAATAAAACTTGGATCAATGTTGATGTTTGACAAGGACTCGGTGGGCCAGTGCCTGTTCTTGTGTGTGTATTTCTCGATTACTCCAAAATATTTTGAACTCACCTGGTTAAAGTTGTTGTCTTCATTTTGATGAACAACAGAATGTTTTGATAACGTCACATTCGCACCAGAGACAAGTATAGCTTGGCGTTTGCTGTAAATCAGAGAATGGCATTAATTTGTGTCAATAATATTTTTGCAGAGAAAATGTTTCTCCACCTCAAGATTTAATCAAGTAATTTGATTATTTATTTAAAGAATTTTATGAAACTGGTGTTGCTTACTTAGCTTGATAAGTTGTTCACATCTGACACCGTAAAAAAAGATTTATTCAGCAGAAAAAAACCTATGATTGATGATAATTCTTAGTTTCTAAAACATCTGGGCTTCCATCCAATGGCAGCACTCAGAAATTCAAACCAGTTCTACAAATAGAAAAAGTTTAAATGGTCACATTTCTTCAGACAATTCAAGTACATACAGAGGCTGGCTATTAGCCACAAACCTAAATTATGTCTGCTTCCAGATCAACTTACTGGAGTACAATCCAATGTATTTTCAGTTTGAAATTGAAAAGTACAAAATATTAGCAAAAATAATTAATTGACGTCTTTCAGACTCAAAAAATTACAAAATGCATGTGTGTGATCATACTGTATCTCAGTTTATGAAATATTCACATCTATCTCTGCCTCAAATTAATTTTAAGATTATTTTTCTTGAATATTTGTAATAACTATGTTGCAACTATTTAATGGATTATTTGAGGGTATTTTCTTTTTGAGATTACTTGCTAATGTTTTGTTTAAAGAAAGCAATTTAGAATTCTTTCCAAAGTGAAACAACTGTTGTTTTTAGTCGGGTACTTAGTCAAGAACGTTGTCAATAAAATGTGTTCATATCAAAACATATTAAATATGATTGTGGTGATAGCTCATCCGTTCTGCAGCCCAGAAAAAAACCTATATCGAAATGGAGCATAAAATAATCTAAATTTAAAAAGGTAAAGAATAGTTATTTTTGATAAAGACAACAAAATTTAAGGGTAAAAGTGATTAACTTTTCCTGTAAGCATGAGTACAATCAAAATGTAGAATTAGGGTCATAACTTTTCTGTGTACAACATTGCTTATTTGTCATTTAACATTGGAGTTAATGATTCTGAGATACATTTACTTATGGCATATTCAATGGGAGGCTCTTTGGACATTTCTACATTTTCTATTAAATGTTAGTCTGAATTTAATTTGGGCTCAAATTGTTTCATGCTGGTTAGAAATGAGCAAAGTTGGTGTTCACAGATCCCTTCAAATGACAGAGAGGTGGTGTTTCCATGGTGTGGCAGAAATATTGTTGCAAATATAAAGTGGATCTTTTTAAAATCTTGACGAGTAGCATGAAGTGCTTAGCACAATTTGACTTCAAGACAAATAGTGATTAAAAGATTTCAACAGGGCAGTAAATTAAGATAATGTGTTATCCAAATAATGCAAATTGCGCAATGTATTTCACTTCCTTGTGACCTGTTACATTTTGTAAAATGTTTATCATGCTTTCAACTTTTGTTTGGAACATAAATATAATGACAACAGAAAAAAGATACATTGGTCCACCCAGGATATCCCACTCATGTCATGCCTGTGGGATCTCCAGAGAGAAAAACACAAAATAATTACAGACAAAGTAAGGTGAAGAAATTATTTCCTAAGGGCATTAAAATTATTCCAGATCCTCTATTCTCCAGGGCAAATAACACTTCCTGACATCTATGTAATCTTGGCCTTATATGGCTACGTTCTGGGCAAATAGTGCATGCAACACAAAATGAGAATGTATTTTATATTGAAACTGTTTCTCTCATCTATCCTGGCCACTGAAGTGCTGCATCAGGATGGTGTAGTAAATATGCATGTCATGGCATTCTAATTTTTAACACAATTTTACAAGATTTTACATTTCTGTCAGACTCGCATGCTTTGACTGAAAATATATATTTTTAAATAACAGCAGTAGGAAAACCAAGTTAAAACCTTTATTACTCAAAGCTGATAGTTACACACAATCATTTCTTGCATGTTTAAGGAAGGCATGGCATTCTGAAGATGGCAGAGATGGGTGCTGCTTTTTGAGACCAAACAAATTATTTATCTCTTGAAAGGGATCTCTGTGATCCAGAATCACAGCTTAACGTTCTCACTTCTCTTGTTTACCCAAATGAAGATGAGATAAACTGTTCTCGCAAGCATCACAGTAATCACATCTTGCAAACATCATGGTGATGTAAGCATCTGTTTGCTGGTTGCACATTTCTATAATTGATATCCCTTGTGAGATTCCGTGACAAAACCAAAGGTAAAAAACAATCAGGGTCATATTGACCGTGACTTTGACATCTATTACCACCATAACTTATTCACACCATAAAAAAAACTACAAGATGTGGTTCAATATAAATCAGCTTCTGTTATGGCCCCTCATTTAAAATAATATAAATGTAAACAGATTCCTACTGGAAAATCTACACAATTAAATTTCAGGTTCAAGAACTTTGGTTGTAAAAGCTCAAGTTTATTAACTTAAAGTGGGGGATAACTAATAAACAAAGCTGCTTATTAGTTACATACACATGTAATGAAGATGAAGCCAATTCTCAGCATGTAATTTGGAAAATTGTACCTTCATTCATTGCAATATATGTAAATGTGCTTACGATGTTTGGCAGAAAGTTCTTGTACATCAGGAAGGTGCACTAGGAATGAAGATTATGTATTTCAGTGTCTCTAACCTTCTAACCCCTCCATCCAGGTTTATGATGCCATCAAAAGGACTGCCCTCATGCAGGGTAATTAATGAAGTCTTGGGAGTGATTCAATTCCATGATACAAAAGCCTGATGCAAACTGGTGGCTTGCCAACAGAGAATGACAAAACATAAAATCACAGTGCATTCTTTACAGGCTGCCTGGGTATCTTTCAATAACTCTTCGTCTTCAAAGTCAGACACATGGAGTTATTTTTTCCCACATATTAAACACTACTGAGCAGACTTGACTGGTATGCCTTTTGGGGTAACTTCACAAGTTCAGGCTGCTGGCAGGGAATGTTGCTGCTGATTGCACAACTCAAACATTCAGACAAGTAACTCACTACACTGCAGTGCATCGTCTTCATTGGAAGGCAATTGTATTTATGAGAGCAGGCAGGAGGTTGAACATGTAAAAATCCAAGCATCTAGCATTTTGAATTAGTTACGCTTCAATACATTTACCTTCAATACATTAAAATATATATAATTTCTCATTATCCTTTAACCTTTACTGCACTATACTGCATTTTTGCTGCAGTGTAAAGACACCAGAAATCAGCAAAAGGAATTGAATTAGTAGGCAACTAAGGGCTGCTTTCCTATCTCTGTGGTTTCAGACAGCTTTGACAACATGGCCAGTATGAATCCAAACATTGTGCCAGAATGGCATACATATTCAATTACTGTATGTACTCACTGTGACTTCATTTAAAGAAATTCCTGAAGGCATGATCTAATTTCTGGAATATTGTTCCAGTCTTGTTGGCATGTACATATTGCATTCAGATTGATTGACTTAACATATGATGTTCTATTGGAATCATTCTGACCTTTTTCCACTCTCATTCATCCACAGCTTTGTTTCACCTCACAATAACAACTGAACAGTACAAGTTCTGTTACAGATCAAACAGATGTGTGGGGTAAAATTACTCTTTTAATAAAATAGCAGAATTCTTGTTTAACTTTGTAATTAGAAACCTGCCAACAAAATCATGAGAATACACAGCTTCAACATTTGCACAGGACTAAATTGGATATTCCTCAAAAGGTGAGCTGGAAGTTGCCAAATCAGAATAAAGCATGGCCATTGCTTACAATGCAGGCAGCTTGCCGCTTCATGTTTTCTGCTCATTTACAAGATTTCTGTGTGCATTGAACACCTATTTTGTCAGGTAGATAATTCAGTAAGGAGCCAAATATCATGAAACAAACCTAGACTATTTAAAACCAGGCCACATCCTAGTGGCTCAATAACGTACAGAAAGAGGTACATGGAAAAATATATAATAATGACAAAGCATGAGACAGAGCAGGCTCCATGCTTTCAGAAAGCAGTGTTGGGAGACTTGATGTAGAAATTAGGAGCAATAACATTGCTTTTGAGCAGAGAGTTTGCAATGGAAGGTGATAGCTGCAGCTTAGAATTTTCTAATTTATAATTCCACACCTTTCATTCGCCAGTATTCTTATTGTTACCTGCCCACAGAATTGTTTTTCCACAGACGAATGATTGGCTGTAAACATGTTCTGCGTGGCTGCTTTCAGTATATCTGTTTCCATAAGTTCTTGGATCATTAAGTCAATAGCCATGTTATCTGGTTGATACATTATAGGAGGGACATCATTGCACTGGAAAGTGTGCAGAGGAGATTCACCAGGATGTTGCCCAGGAAACATAGAAACATAGAAATTAGGTGCAGGAGTAGGCCATTCAGCCCTTCGAGCCTGCACCGCCATTCAATATGATCATGGCTGATCATCCAACTCAGTATCCCGTACCTGCCTTCTCTCCATACCCTCTGATCCCCTTAGCCACAAGGGCCACATCCAACTCACTCTTAAATATAGCCAATGAACTGGCCTCAACTACCCTCTGTGGCAGAGAGTTCCAGAGACTCACCACTCTCTGTGTGAAAAAAGTCTTTCTCATCTCGGTCTTAAAGATGATGCCAGGATGGAGCATTCAGTTATGAAGAGACACTGAATAAAGTCACAGGGCGGCACCATGGCGTAGCAGTGGCCTTAAAGCGACAGAGACCCGGGTTCGATCCTGACTACGGGTGCTGTCTTCAGAGTTGTTATGTTTTCGCTGTGACTGGGTGGGTTTTCTCCGGGTGCTCTGGTTTCCTCCCACACTCCAAAGACGTAGAGGTTTGTAGATTAATTAGCTTCGGTACAATTGTAAATTGTCCATAGTGTGTAGGATAGTGCTAGTGTATGCTGTCATCACTGGTCAGCATGGACTCGGTGGGCTGGAAGGGCTGTTTCTGTGCTGTATAAAGTCTAAATTGGGTTAGATTTCCATAGAGCGGAGGAGGCGAAGGGTGGGAGGTTGGGGAGAAACCAAATACAGATATACAAAATTATGAAGACGGGTAGAGTAGATGGTAGGAAACATTTCCTCATATTTAGATTTAGGGGCATTGGTTCAGGATAAGGGGAAGACATATAGAGGCGATCTGAGGAAGGGCTTTTATATTAAGTGTGGTTGGAATCTGGAATGCACGGCCTGGGTGGGTGATGGAGGCAGGGACTCTCACAACATTTCAGAAATATCTAGATTAGCACATGAATCACCAAGGCATAGAAGACTATGGACCAAGTATTGGTAAATGAGATTTGTATAGATACCTACTAGATGGTCAGCATGGACTATTGGGCCAACAAGGCTGTTTCTGTGCTACATGCACTCTTTGATTCTGAGCACATATTCAAATGAGAAAAAAATGTTATTCCTTGTTATCATTTGCAACTCAGAAAGCTATGGAGCTATAGAAAACAAAAAAACCTTGCAGAATTGTTATAACAGCCAAGGGAAATCTCCCAGCCACTCGTCTGCAAATAGTCCTTCAAATATAACTGGTGAGAGTGTTAGTGGGATGGAAAGGGGAAGGTTGGAGTAGGAAAATTGGCATATTGAAGATGGGTTATCAGCAGAAGGAATGGTACTAGCTGGAGCATTGAGCTCCAAAGTTGCAGTAATGTGGGTGATATATCATCACACACTGCTTGGCATCTTGATTTGCCTTCTCTACATAATTTGGTGGGCTTTAATTTTGTTCACGCTCACAAAAGGGTGCCCACAGTATTGAAGACATTAGATTAGTAGCTTGCATTTGGCTGGGAATGGAGTAATTAAGCAACAAGATGAATTCTAGCCAATAAATGTGGAAAAGTCTGGAAAAGTTAACCTGTCAGGTTTGACGATCTTTCATCCCATTCTATTTCTTCATCTATAGATTCTACCTGATATGTTGAAAATTTCTGGCATGTTCTGTCTCTATTTCAGATTTCCAACACTTAACTCCTTCCAACAATTATATCTAAGCAAACCTGGTTAGGTACAATTTGGCCTCCCATCCAGACAGTTTCAAAAACATTATTTTATTTTCCTTCCAGCTTCCATTACAGGATTTTCCAATTATCTTTTCTTGGCGTGTACACAGGTGTTTAAATTTGCCAGATTTTGGGGGGAGTTGTGGGGGAGAGTTGGAAGGTTGGACACACTCACACACACTCACACACAGACACAGACACACATATATATTTACTGACTTCATTCATTTCACCACCAACTTCCATCCGGCACTCAAATACACTTGGACCATTTCCGACACTTCCCTACCATTCCTTGACCTCACCATCTCTATTGCAGGTGGTACGCTCCTGACCGACATCCACTACAAACCCACTGACTCCCACAGCTACCTGGACTACTCTTCCTCCCACCCTGCTTCCTGTAAGGACTCCATCCCCTATTCCCAATTCCTCCGTCTACGCCGCATCTGCTCCCAGGATGAGGTGTTCCACACCAGGTCATCACAAATGGCCTCATTCTTCAGAGAACGGGGATTCCCCTCCCCCACTATTGATGAGGCTCGCACCAGGGTCTCCTCCATACCCAGCAACACTGCCCTCGCTCCCCATTCCCCCACTCGCAAACAGGGCAGAGTCCCCCTGGTCCTCACCTTTCACCCCACCAGCCGGCAAATACAACATATAGTCCTCCGCCAGTTTCGCCACCTCCAACGTGACCCCTCCACCCGCCACATCTTCCCATCTCCCCCCGTCTGCCTTCCGCAAAGACCGCTCCCTCCGCAACTCCCTTGTCCATTCTTCCCTCCCCTCCCACTCTACCCCTTCCCCGGGCACTTTCCCTTGCAACCGCAAGAAATGCAACACTTGTCCCTTCACCTCCCCCCTCCACTCCTTTCAGGGACCCAATCAGTCCTTCCAGGTCCGACAGAGGTTCACCTGCACCTCCTCCAACCTCATCTACTGCATCCGCTGCTCCAGATGCCAGATGATCTATATCGGTGAGACCAAGCGGAGGCTTGGCGATCGCTTCGCCGAACACCTCCGCTCGGTCCGCAATAACCAACCCGACCTTCCGGTGGCTCAGCACTTCAACTCCCCCTCCCATTCCACATCCGACCTCTCGGTCCTGGGCCTCCTCCACGGCCAGAGTGAGCAACACCGCAAGCTGGAGGAACAGCACCTCATATTCCGCTTGGGGAGTCTGCATCCTTTGGGCTTGAATATTGAATTTTCTCAATTCTGTTAACCCTTGCTGTCTCCTCCCCTTCCCACCTCTCCCTCAGCCCTCGGGCCCTGGCATTCCCTCTATCTCTATCTCCCTCCCCCACCCCAGTCGCACCAGCTTCTCATTTTCACACCACAAACAGCTTACAATGGCTTATTCCCTTTATCACCGATACTTTTTTGCATATCTTTCACTCATTGTTCCTTATCTCTCCACATCACCGTCTATATCTCTCGTTTCCCTGATCCCTGACCAGTCTGAAGAAGGGTCTCGACCCGAAACGTCGCCTATCTCCTTCGCTCCTTAGATGCTGCTGCACCCGCTGAGTTTCTCCAGCTTTTTGTGTACCCTATATATTATATATGTCCATTAATTCTGTTTTTTCAAAATATCAGATTTATATTTATAAGAACAGATATTCTGTTCTTTCAAAATATCAGATTTATTTAACATGTTGCAGACATGGTTTGGTTAAGTTTGGTTTAAAAAATTGGCTATCCTTGAGATGAGATACTTTGATCAACCTGATCAAGCAATTGTTCGGTATTATTCCTAAATGGTCACTTAGTTTTTGTTGGAACTCTGTATGTCGCTCTTTGTGTGCAATACTAATATTAATGTTCTTAATGAATGATACATGAAACTAATTACTGCTCATATTGCTGGTTTAAATCTTTGAAATCAGTTAACAAAAAGTGAAATATAAGTGCAATATTATTCATCACAGTGTAAAGATTAATTTCCTAAAAAAATAATACTAAATTAGTATTCAGTAAGGCCTTTGACAAGGTTCCCCATGGAATGTTGGTTCAGAAGGTTCAATCTTTGGGTGTTAATGGCGGAGTAGCAAGATGGATTCAACAGTGGCTGAATGGGAGCTGTCAGAGAGTAATGGTGGATGGCTGTTTGTCAGGTTGGAAGCCGGTGACCAGTGGGGTGCCTCAGGGATCTGTGTTGGGTCCACTGTTGTTTGTCATGTACATCAATGATCTGGATGATGGGGTGGAAAATTGGATAAGTAAGTATGCAGATGATACTAAGATAGGTGGTATTGTGGATAATGAAGTAGATTCTCAAAGTCTACAGAGAGATTTGGGCCATTTGGAAAAGTGGGCTGAAAGATGGCAGATGGAGTTTAATGCTGATAAGTGTGAAGTGCTACATCTTGGCAGGACAAATCAAAATAGGACGTACATGGTAAATGGTAGGGAATTGAGGAATGCTGTGGAACAGAGGGATCTAGGAATAACTGTGCATAGTTCCCTGAAGGTGGAATCGCATGTAGATAGGGTGGTAAAGAAAGCCTTTGGTGTGCTGGCCTTTATAAATCAGAGCATTGAATATAGGAGTAGGGAAGTAATGTTAAAATTGTACAAGGCATTGGTAAGACCAATTCTGGAGTATGGTGTACAATTTTGGTCGCCTAGTTATAGGAAGGATGTCAACAAAATAGAGAGAGTACAGAGGAGATTTACTAGAATGTTGCCAGGGTTCCACCAACTATGTTACAGAGAAAGGTTGAACAAGTTAGGTCTTTATTCTTTGGAGCGCAGAAGGTTAAGGGGGGACTTGATTGAGGTCTTTAAAATGATGAAAGGGATAGAGTTGACGTGGATAAGCTTTTCCCATTGAGGGTAGGGAAGATTCAAACAAGAGGGCATGACATGAGAATTAAGGGACAGAAGTTTAGGGGTAACGTGAGGGGGAACTTCTTTACTCAGAGGGTGGTGGCTGTGTGGAATGAGCTTCCAGCAGAGGTGGTGGAGGCAGGATCGATTTTAACATTTAAAAGTAAAGTGGATAGGTATATGGACGTGAAGGGAATGGAGGGGTATGGTCTGAGTGCAGGTAGATGGGACTAGGGGAAAACAAATGGTCGGCACGGACTGGAAGGGCCGAGAGGGCCTGTCTCCGTGCTGTAATTGTTATATGGTTATATGGTTTATATATAGTTATTTTAAATCAAGAGCTACTGTAAAACATCCTAATCTTAAAAAAAAAGACCCAGCAAATATGAGGAACAAAATGTTCCGTTGAGCATATTAGTAATGTGTACATATATAATGATAAATTTACATTTTGCCTTTCTGAAACATATTGATATTTCTCTTATTTTAGAAGTTACAAGAAACCCAGGAGCCTTATTAATAGGTAAGAATATCATTCCAAGCCGCTGTGACATTTGTCATAACGGAAATGTGCTCTTCAGTCAAAAAATAAAACCATCTTCCTTTCGTCCAATATTTCATCACAAAATGGAGCTGTGCGGCCCAAAAATTTCCATCATTACTCTTTTAAACATTATCTTCCTACTTTCTATTTCAGATTAGTTTTAACCCTTAACATTAGTGTTCTTAACAGAAAAACAGAAACATAGAATATAGGTGCAGGAGTAAGCCATTCAGCCCTTCGAGCCAGCACCACCATTCAATATGATCATGACTGATCATCCAAAATCAGTACCTCGTTCCGGCTTTTTCCCCATATCCCTTGATTCCCTTAGACCTAAGAGTTAAATCTAACTGTCTCTTGAAAATATCCAGTGAATTGGCTTCCACTGCCTTCTGTGGCAGATAATTTCACAGATTCACAACTCTCTGGGTGAAAACGTTTTTCCTCATCTCTGTCCTAAATGGCCTACCACTTATTCTTAAACTCTGACCCCTAGTTCTGGACTCCACCAACATTGGGAACACTGTTCCTACATCTACCCAGTCCAATCCTCGAAGAATGTTATATGTTTCTATCAGATCCCCCCTCATTCTTCTAAATTCCAGTGAATTCAAGCCCAGTCGACCCATTCTTTCATCATACGTCAGTCCCGCCATCCCGGGAATTAACCTGGTGAACCTACGCTGCACTCCCTCAATAGCAATAATGTCCTTCCTCAAATTAGGAGACCAAAATTGCACACAATACTCCAGGTGCAATCTCACCAGCGCCCTGTACAACTGCAGTAGGACCTCCTTGCTCCTAAACTCAAATTATCTCGCAATGAAGGCCAACATGTTATTAGCTTTCTTCACTGCCTGCTGTACCTGCATGCATAGTGAATGATGCACAAGCACACCCAGGTCTCATTGCACCTCCCCTTCTCCTAATCTGACACCATTCAGATAACAATCTGCCTTCCTGCTCTTGTCACCAAAGTGGATAGCTTCACATTTACCCAAATACTACAGCATCTGTCATGCTCCTGCCCACTCACCCAGCCTATCCAGGTCCGCCTGCAGCCTCATAGCATCCTCCTCGCAGTTCACACTGCCACCCAGCTTTGTGTCATCTGCAAACTTAGAGATGTTACATTTAACTCCCACGTCTAAATCGTCAATATATATTGTAAACAGCTGGGGTCTCAGCATCGAGCCTTGTGGCATCCCACTAGTCACTCTGAAAAGGACCTGTTAATTCCTACTATTTGCTTACTGTCTGCCAACTCTATCCATGTCAATACCCTACCCCCCAATACTAGAAGGGTCTCGACCCGAAACGTCGCCTATCTCCTTCGCTCCTTAGATGCTGCTGCACCCGCTGAGTTTCTCCAGCTTTTTGTGTACCCTCGATTCTCCAGCATCTGCAGTTCCTTCTTTAAAACCCTACCCCCAATACCATGTGCTCTAATTTTGCACACTAATTTCTTGTGTGGGACCTTGTCAAAGGCTTTTTGAAAGTCCAGGTACACCACATCCACTGGCTCTCCATTATCCATTGTACATATATCCTCAAAAAATTCCAAAAGATTAGTCAAGCATGATTTCCCCTTCATAAATCCATGCTGACTTTGACTGATCCCATCACTGCTTTCCCAATGTGCTGCTATTGCATCTTTAATAATCGACTCCATCATCCTCCCCACTACCAATGTAAGGCTAACTGGTCTATAATTCCATTTTCTCTCTCCCTCCTTTCTTAAGAGGCGGAGTTACGTTAGCTACTCTCCAGTCCACAGGAAGTGATCCAGAGTGGAGAGAACATTGGAAGATGATCACAAATACATCCATGATTTCTAGGGCCACCTCCTTGAGCACTCTGGGATGCAGACCATCTGGGCCTGGGGATTTATTTGCCTTCAGTCCCAACAGTTTACCTAACACCATTTTCTGACTAATGTGGATTCCCTTCACTTCCTCCCTCCCACTAGATCCTCGGACCCCCAGGAGATTGTTTGTGTCTTCCTTAGTGAAGACAGAACCAAAGCACTTGTTTAACTGTTCTGCCATATCCTTGCTTCCCATTATAAATTCACCTGTCTCTGACAGTAAGGGACCTACATTTATCTTCACTAATCTTTTCGTTTCTACATACCAATAGAAACGTTTACAATCAGTTTTTATATTCCCCACGAGCTTTCTTTCATGCTCTTTTTTGTGCCTCATAATTAACCCCATTTGTCCTCCTCTGTTGAGCTAAATTTCTCCCAGTCCTCCGGTTTGCTGCTTTTTATGGCCAATTTATATACCTCTTCCTTAACTTTAACACTATCCTTGACTTCCCTCGTCAGCCACAGTTGAGCCGCCTTCCCAGTTTTATTTCTTCGCCAGACAGTGATGAAGAATTTCTGCAGTTCATCCATGTGGTCCTTAAATCTTCGCCATCTGTCAACCCTTTAAGTATAATTTGCCAGTCGATCCTAGCCAATTCCAATCTCATACCTTCGAAGTCTCCTTTATTCAAGTTCATGACCCTAGTCTGTGAATTAACTGTGTCCTAATACACCTCTCCATCCTAATGCAGAATTCCACCATATTATGGTCACTGTTGCCCAAGGGGCCTTGCACAACAAGATCGCTAACTAATCCTTCCTCATAACACAATACCCAGTCTTGGATGGTCTTCCCTCTAGTCGATTCATCTACATATTGGTTTAAAAACCCATCCCATATACATTCCAGGAAATCCTCCTCCACTTACCCTTAATAACTTTTCGTTTGACTCCTCCCATTTCCTCCAAATACAAGGCATAGCGCATGGGCCCTAGCTATGCCTGCCTCTTTGTAGGATACGTCGAACAATCCTTGTTCAAGACGTACCAGGGCCCCATCCCCGACCTCTACCTCCGCTACATCGACGACTGCATTGGTGCTACCTCCTGCACCCACACACAACTGACTGATTTCATCCACTTCACCACTAACTTTCAGCCGGTACTCAAATACACCTGGACAATTTCCGACACTTCCCTACCATTTCTTGACCACACTATCTCCATCTGAGGTGATAGACTTCTGACCGACATCCACTATAAACCCATTGACTCCCACGGCTATCTAGACTACTCTTCCTCCCACCCTGCTTCCTGTAACGACTCCATCCCATCTGTCTATGCCACATCTGCTCCCAGGATGAGGTGTTCCAGACCAGGGCATCGGAAATGTTCTCATTCTTCAGGGAACGGAGGTTCCCCTCCCCCACTATAGATGAGGCTCTCACCATGGTTTCTTTTATACCCCGTCACACTGCGCTCTCTCCCCATCCCCACACTCGTAACAAGGGCAGAGTCCCCCTAGTCCTCACCTTCCACCCTACTAGCCGTCACATACAACAAATAGTCCTCCGTCATTTTCGCCACCTCCAACGTGACTCCACCACTCGCCACATCTTCCCATCTCCCCCACTGTCTGCTTTCCGCAAAGACTGCTCCCTCCATAACTCCCTTCCCACCCGAACCGCCCCCTCCCCGGGCACTTGCTACATATTTGTACACTTGTCGCTTTACCTCCCCCCTCGACACCATTCAAGGACCCAAGCAGTTGTTCCAGGTGCGACAGAGGTTCACCTGCACATCCTCCAACCTCATCTATTGCATCCGCTGCTCTATATGTCAGCTGATCTACATCAGTGAGACCAAGCGTAGGCTTGCCAATCGTTTTGCCGAACACCTCCACTCGGTCAGCAATAACCTACCTGATCTCCCGGTGGCTCAGCACTTCAACTCCCCCTCCCATTCCGAATCTGACCTTTCTGTCCTGGGCCTCTTCCATGGCCAAAGTGCGCACCACTGTTAATTGGAGGAGCAGCACCTCATATTTCACAGGCAGTTTATACCCCAGCGGCATGAACATTGACTTCTCCAATTTCCGGTAGCCCTTATTGTGTCCTCCCCTTCTCAGATCTCCCTCAGCACTCTGGCTCCTCCTCTTCCTTTCTACTTCCCACCCCCCCCGCCCCCAACCCTACATCAGTCTGAAGAAGGGCTTTGGCTCGAAACGGGGGTGTACACAGGGGTACGGCGTTCCCCTAGTTTTCAATTTCCAGTTTGGGTTTAATGAGTACATTTAAAAAATCAGGGTTCAGATATATAAACCTTCAAAAGCAAATCATATGCCACATTTTCAAATGGGAAATAATGCTTAAGAAGCTAATTGAAAACTTGTATAAATCATTGGTTGTGCCATAGTTAGAATATATTGTTCAATTTTTCTGGAATGATATGTCCTTCAACTAACAGAAATAATGAATAATTAGTCTGAGTTAGTCAATTAGTTAATGGTGCAGTAACGCTTGGCTAGCAGTCACGTTGAATGGTATTCGATATACTAGTTAAGAGGGAGAAGGGCGAGTCAGAAAACAAGGCTCTAAATTTAAGTAAAGTTTGGGAAAGTGAGGTAGAAGAATAGACTATGCAGAGCATTGACAAACAATGTGAAATGTTCCAAGATCTTCTTGGTAATAGACCTGTACATTTTGAATTCAAATTATTTGTTATTCAAAAATGACTGAAAAGAAATGAATGTTATCCCTAACAGGTAGACAGTAATATGGATAAGGGAGAGCCAGTGGGTGTGGGTACCTGGATTTTCAGAAAGCCTTTGAGAAGGTTCCACACAAGAGATTAGTGGGCAAAATCAGAGCACATGGTATTGGGGGTAGGGTATTGACATGGATAGAAAATTGGTTGGCAGACATGAAACAAAGAGTAGGAATTAACAGTTCCCTTTCAGAATGGCAGGTAGTGACTAATGGGGTGCCTCAAATGCTCGGTGCTGGGACCGCAGCTATTCACAATATATATTAATTTATTAATAAAGAATTAAAAGTAACATTATCAAATTTGCAGAAGACACGAATCTGGATGGCAGTGTGAACTGTGAAGAATATGCTATGAGGATGCAGGGTGACTTGGGTAGGTTGGGTGAGTGGGAAGATGCATGGCAGATGCAGTATAATGTTGATAAATGTGAGGTTATCCACTTTAGTGGCAAGAACAAGAGGCAGATTATCATTTGAATGGCAGGTAGACACAAAATGCTGGAGTAACTCAGCGGGCCAGGCAGCATCTCTGGAGCAAAGGAATGGGTGACGTTTCGGGTCGAGACCCTTGTGTATGGTGTCAAATTTGGAAAAGGGGAACTGCAACGAGACCTGGGTGCACTTGTACTTGCATGAAAGTAAGCATGCAAGAAACAGCAGGCAGCGAAGAAAACTAATGGCATGTTGGCCTTCATACAGATAGGATTTGAGTATAGGAGCAAAGAGGTCCTTCTGCAGTTGTACAGGGCCCTGGTGAGATTACACCTGGAGTATTGTGTGCAGTTTTGGTCTCCTAATTTGAGGAAGGACATTCTTGCTATTGAGGGAGTGCAACGTAGGCTCACGAGGTTGATTCCCGGGCTGGCAGAAATGTCATATGATGAAAGAATGGGTCGACTGGGCTTGTATCCACTGGAATTTAGAAGGATGAGAGGATATCTTATAGAAACATAAAATTATTAAGGGATTGGACACGCTGGATGCAGGAAACATGTTCCCGATTCCAGAGGAGTCCAGAACCAAGGACCACAGTTTAAGAATACGGGGTAGGCCATTTAGAACTGAGATGAGGAAAACCCTTTTCACCCAGAGTGTTGTGAATTTGTGGAATTATCTGCCTCAGAAGGCAGTGGAGGCCGACTCATTGGATGCATTCAAATGAGAGTTAGAGCTCTTGGGGCTAGTGGTATCAAGGGATATGGGGAGAAGGTGGAATGGGGTACTGATTGTGGATGATCAGCCATGATCACATTGAATGGCTCGAAGGGCCGAATGGCCTACTCCTGCATCTTATTCTATGTATCTATGTAAAATGCTAGAATAACTCAACGGAACAGGCAACATCTCTGGAGAGAAAGAATGGGTGACGTTTCGGGTCGAGACCCTTTTTCATACTGATGTCGGGGATGAGTGGGACAGAGATAGAATGCAGTCGGAGACTGTAAGACTTGTGGGAGAACTAGGACGGGGGAGGCGATGGAGAGAGAGGGAAAGCAAGGGCTATTTGAAGCTACAGAAGTCAATTATCATACCGCTGGGGTGTAAGCTACCCAAGCGAAATATGAGGTGCTGTTCCTCCAATTTGCATTGGACCTCACTCTGACAATGGAAGAGGCCCAGGACAGAAAGGTCAGATTGGGAATGGGAGGGGAATGGCGTGAATTCACAGCTTTATCCTGCGCTACCTAATCCAAGGGCGAGTGGACAGACGGACGAAAGCAATGATCATAGAGTGGAATAGATGACATTTCGGGTCGAGACCCTTCTTCAGACTGAGTCAGGGGAAAGAGGAACAAGAGATATAGACGGTACTAAGGACAAATGAATGGAAGATATGCCTATATCTCCTGTTTCCCTTTCCCTTGACTGTCAGTTTGAAGAAGGTTCTCGACCCGAAATGTTATCTATTCCACTCTATGATCATTGCTTTCATGTCAGAGAGAGAGATGCAAGAAAGCAGCTATGAAATAATACAATAAACTATATTATAAATACACAATAAACATAGGTTTGACCGCACATAAAAATCCCCCCTCCCCCCTTCCTAACCACAGCCTCACGGACCTTGGAGTACCCCTAGTTCCTAAAACCCATTTCCATCACTGGTTGCCTATTTCCTTCACTCCATAGGTGCTGCCGCACCCGCTGAGTTTCTCCAGCACTTTTGTCTACCTTTCGATTTTCCAGCATCTGCAGTTCCTTCTTAAACAATCCTCCTCCTCAGCACTGTTACATTTGGTTGGCCCAATCTATATTTAGACTAAAGTCACCCATGATAACTGCTGTACCATTGCTACACGCATCCCTAATGTCCTGCTTGATGCTATCCCCAACCTCCCTACTGTTGTTTGCTGGTCTGTGTACAACTCCAACAAGTGTTTTCTGCCCTTGGCGATTTCACAGTTCTCCCAATACCGATTTTACACCTCCTCTTCCTTTCTGTCTATCCTTTCTGAATATCGAATACCCCTGCATGTTTAGCTCCGAGCCATGGTCACACTGGATCTAACTATATCGTATCCCTTAACTACTAACCGCGCATTCAATTCATCCACCTTATTTCGAATGCTTCTCGCATTGAGGCACAAAGCTTTCAGGTTAGTTTTTCTTATCTCCCTTCTACCTTTTGCTTCTGTCCTCCTTTGATGACCCTCTGTCTCCTTGCATTGGGTCTCATTTTCCTGAACTGTTAGTTTAAACGTGACCTTTCCTACACTCTCTTTCCCGTTCCCTGCACGGATACGCATCCACGTTGTTGACTCCACCCCCCAACCTTTTTCGTTTAAACCCACCCGTGTAGCACTAGCAAACCTGCCTGCCAGAATGTCGGTCCCCTTCCAAGTAAGTTGCAACCCATCCCTTTTGTACAGGTCACCCCTGCCCCAGAAGAGACTCCAGTGATCTAGAAATCTAAATCTCTTCCCCCTGCACCAATTTATCAGCCACACATTCAGATATCCTATCTCCCTGTTCCTACCCTCACTAGCACGAGGTACTGGAAGCAATCCAGAGATAACCACCCTAGAAATCCTGCTTTTCAGCCTCCTACCTAGCTCTCTATACTCACGTTGCCTCTCCTCACCCACTTCATTTGTGCCTACAGGCACAACTACCTCCGGCTGTTCACCTTCCCTCACAAGGATGTTCTCAAGTTGGTCTGAGACATCTTGGACCCTGGCAGCAGGGAGGTAACACACCTTCCTCGAGTCTCAGCTGTCACCACAGAATCTCCTGTCCGCACTTCAGACAATGGAGTCACCCACCACTATAGCTCTGCCTGACATCGCTGTTGCCGGTCGAGTCTCAGCACTAGGATTCGAGTCACAGACCAGTCCGCTGCTCACACTGGAAGTGTCGTCTGACCAGACAGCTCTCAAGAGTGCGTACCTGTATTCAAGAGGTACTTCCACTGAGGTCTCCTGTACTCGCTTCATCCCCTTTCTTTCTGTCTCTACCCGTCGCACCACCCGCACTCTTGGAGTGCCGAACTGACTGTAGGTCCTGTCCAGGAAGCTTTTGTCATCCCGGATGGACCACAGGTCATCCATCTGCTGTTCCAGTTCCCTAATTTGGTCCTTGAGGAGCTGCATCTGGACACAGTTTCCACAGGTGTAGTGGCCAGAGACACCAGTGCTGCCCCTTGACTTCCCACATAGAGTCATAGAGTGATACAGTGTGGAAACAGGCACTTCGGCCCAACTCGCCCACACCGCCAACAATACCCAGCTACACTAGTCTCATTTGCCTGGGCGTGGTCCATATCCCTCCAAACCTGTCCTCTCCATGTACTTGTCTAACTGTTTCTTAAATGATGGGATAGTCCCAGCTTCAACTACCTCCTCTGGCAGCTTGTTCCATACACCCACCACCCTTTGTGTGAAAATGATACCCCTCTGATTCCTATTAAATCTTTTCCCCTTCACCTTGAACCTATGTCCTCAATTCCCCTACTCTGGGTGCATCTACCCGATCTACTCGAAATCTCATGATTTTGTGTACCGCTATAAGATCTCACCTTATTCTCCTATGCTCCATGGAATAGAGACCCAGTCTACTTACCCTCTCCCTATAGGTCATGCCCTCTAGTTTTGGCAACATCCTAGTAAATCTTTTCTGAACCCTTTCAAACTTGACAATATCTTTCCTATAACATGGTGCCCAGAACTGAACACAATATTCTAAATGCGGTCTCACCAATGTCTTATACAACTGCAACAGACGCACTGCAATAACATTCCTGCCATCACAAGTTTAAATATTTAAATTAAACACACAACCGATGCAAGTGTAGCCTCCTTGCTTCAACCTCCTCACCAAAGACTCACCCTTTACCTCACCAAGGCCACTCACTTAGACCTGAACTTAATTTTATCTAATCAAGTCAACTATCCACTCAACCAATTAGGATGTCTCAGCCAATCCACTCACTCGCTGGTATGGCTGCTGCTTCTCTGCGATCTTCCAAGCAATTCCATTCAAGTGCTCTGTAGTTAGTGAATTCAGGGAGAAGGAATGTACAATTCTACTGCAAATTACCATCAAAAAGGAGGAGGTGCCAAAAGATGGATAAATCTCCTGGGGTTATGAGGTGCATCACAGGCTGCTTTTGGAGGCAAGGAAGGAGAATGCTGCAGCTTTAACGGAACATTTTGAAATCTTCTCTAACCACAGAAAAGATCACAGAAGATGGAAGAAGAGCAAATGTGGTACCTTTCTTCAAGAAGGGCAGCAGGGATAAGCCAGGTAATTGTAGGTCGGTGCAGTTAATATTAACGCAAATATATTATTGCAACAAATTTCCGAGAGACAGGCCTAATCCTCATCAGCATGGATTTGTAAAGTGGAGTCACCGTATGACTGAATTTTCCTTGGAGTGAACTAAGTGTGTTTCGAGATAGCATGGTCGAAATAATTTTCATGGACTTTTCTAAGGCTGTTAACAATGTCCCACATGGGAGATTGATCCAAAGGGTAAGCTTAGCGGGCCATTTTGACAAATTGGATGCAAAATGGTCTTGAGAATAGGAGGTCAATAGTTGTTATTGAAATTATAAGCCTGAGAGCAATTTGGTTTTGGAGTGATCGCTGATGTTCTATTGCCCTTCAATATATTTACTAATGATCTGAATGAGAGTGCAGGATGTATGATTAGTAAGTTCACAGATGGCATGAAGTCAAGTCAAGCCACTTTTATTTCTATAGCACATTTAAAAAACAACTCTCGTTGGCCAAAGTGCTTTACATTGGTGGAGGTACTAACGTTATACAACATTGGTTCATAGATTAAGTTCATACATAAATATATACATATAACCCTCCCTCAGAGGACGCCAAGAAAGGCTTGAGAGTAAAGATGAGTTTTAAGTCTCGACTTAAAGGAGTCGATGGAGGGGGCAGTTCTGATGGGAAGAGGGATGCTGTTCCACAGTCTAGGAGTTGTAACCACAAAGGCGTGGTCGCCCCTTAGCTTATGCCTAGACCGCGGGATGTTCAGTATCCCCAAGTCGGCCGATCTGAGGGACCTGGAGGTGGTGTGGTGGGTAAGCAGACTTTTGATGTAGGTAGGGGCAAGACCGTTAAGGGCTTTGTAGACATAAAGAAGGATCTTGGAATTTATTCAGAACCGCACAGGGAGCCAGTGGAGAGAGGCCAGAATCGGGGTGATGTGGTCCCTTTTTCGAGTGCCCGTCAGGAGTCTCGCTGCGGCGTTTTGGACCAGTTGCAGGCGGAACAGGGAAGATTGGCTGATGCAAGTGTAAAGGGAGTTGCAGGAATCGAGGCGGGAGGAGATAACTGTGTGGATGATCTTTTCGAGGTCATCAAACTGGAGGAATTGTTTTCTTTTAGCTATCGTCCGAAGCTGGAAGAAGCTAGCTTTGACCATGGCATTGACTTGTTTGTCAAATTTCAACGCTGAGTCAAATATCACGCCAAGGTTTTTGACGTGAGGTTTGTGTAATGGGGAAGGCTTCCAAGGCTGCCTGCTATCATTTTGATTGAGTCCGAGGGGCCGAGAAGGATGACCTTACTCCCGTTTAGTTGGAGGAAGTTCTGGGCCATCCAACACTTTATATCCTCGAGGCAGTGGATGAGGTTAAGTTAGATTTGATCCGTTTTTGGGCTTCAGGGGGAGATAGAGTTGTGTATCGTCTGCATAGCAATGGAACGAAATGCCATGCCTTTGAATGACTTAGAAACATAGAAACATAAAATTAGGTGCAGGAGTAGGCCATTCGGCCCTTCGAGCTTGCACCGCCATTCAGTATGATCATGGCTGATCATCCAACTCAGTATCCCGTACCTGCCTTCTCTCCATACCCTCTGATCCCCTTAGCCACAAGGGCCACATCTAACTCCCTCTTAAATATAGCCAATGAACTGGCCTCAACTACCCCCTGTAGCAGAGAGTTCCAGAGACTCACCACTCTCTGTGTGAAAAAAGTCTTTCTCATCTCGGTCTTAAAGGATTTCCCCCTTATCCTTAAGCTGTGACCCCTTGTCCTGGACTTCCCCAACATCGGGAACAATCTTCCTGCTTCTAGCCTGTCCAACCCCTTAAGAATGTTGTAAGTTTCTATAAGATCCCCTCTCAATCTCCTAAATTCTAGAGAGTAAAAACCAAGTCTATCCAGTCTTTCCAAGTCTATCCAGAACCTTCTCTGCACTCCCTCTATGGCAATAATGTCCTTCCTCAGATTTGGAGACCAAAACTGTACACAATACTCCAGGTGTGGTCTCACCAAGACCCCGTACAACTGAAGTAGAACCTCTCTGCTCCTATACTCAAATCCTTTTGCTATGAAAGCTAACATACCATTCGCTTTCTTCACTGCCTGCTGCACCTGCATGCCTACTTTCAATGACTGGTGTACCATGACACCCAGGTCTCGCTGCATCTCCCCTTTTCCTAATCAGCCACCATTTAGATAATAGTCTGCTTTCCTGTTTTGCCACCAAAGTGGATAACCTCACATTTATCCACATTATACTGCATCTGCCAAACATTTGCCCACTCACCCAGCCTATCCAAGTCACCTTGCAATCTCCTAGCATCCTCCTCACAGCTAACACTGCCCCCCAGCTTAGTGTCATCCACAAACTTGGAGGTATTGCCTTCAATTCCCTCATCCAGATCATTAATATATATTGTAAATAGCTGGGGTCCCAGCACTGAGCCTTGCGGTACCCCACTAGTCACTGCCTGCCATTGTGAAAAGGACCCGTTTACTCCTACTCTTTGCTTCCTGTTTGCCAGCCAGTTCTCTATCCACATCAATACTGAACCCCCAATGCCATATGCTTTAAGTTTGTATACTAATCTCTTATGTGGGACCTTGTCGAAAGCCTTCTGGAAGTCCAGATACATCACATCCACTGGTTCTCCCTTATCCACGCTACTAGTTACATCCTCGAAAAATTCCACAAGATTCGTCAGAAATGATTTACCTTTCGTAAATCCATGCTGACTTTGTCCAATGATTTCACCACTTTCCAAATGTGCTGCTATCCCATCTTTAATAACTGACTCTAGCAGTTTCCCCACTACCGATGTTAGAACAACTGGTCTGTAATTCCCCATTTTCTCTCTCCCTCCCTTCTTAAAAAGAGGGGTTACGTTTGCTACCCACCAATCCTCAGGAACTACTCCAGAATCTAAAGAGTTTTGAAAGATTATCACTAATGCATCCACTATTTCCGGAGCTACTTCCTTAAGTACTCTGGGATGCAGCCTATCTGGCCCTGGGGATTTATCGTCCTTTAATCCATTCAATTTACCCAACACCACTTCCCGACTAACCTGGATTTCACTCAATTCCTCCTTTGACCCGCGGTCCCCTGCTATTTCCGGCAGATTATTTATGTCTTCCTTAGTGAAGACAGAACCAAAGTAGTTATTCAATTGGTCCGCCATATCCTTGTTCCCCATGATCAACTCACCTGTTTCTGACTGCAAGGGACCTACATTTGTTTTAACTAATCTCTTTCTCTTCACATATCTATAAAAACGTTTGCAGTCAGTTTTTATGTTCCCTGCCAGTTTTCTTTCATAATCTATTTTTCCTTTCCTAATTAAGCCCTTTGTCCTCCTCTGCTGGTCTCTGAATTTCTCCGTCCTCTGGTATGCTGCTTTTTCTGGCTACTTTGTACGCATCATCCTTTGCTTTGATACTATCCCTGATTTCCCTTGTTATCCACGGGTGCACTACCTTCCCTGATTTATTCTTTTGCCAAACTGGGATGAACAATTTTTGTAGTTCATCCATGCAGTCTTTAAATGTCTTCCATTGCATATCCACCGTCAACCCTTTTAGAATTAATTGCCAGTCAATCTTGGCCAATTCACGTCTCATACCCTCAAAGTTACCTTTCTTTAAGTTCAGAACCATTGTTTCTGAATTAACAATGTCACTCTCCATCCTAATGAAGAACTCAAACATATTATGGTCACTCTTGCCCAAGGGGGCACGTACAACAAGACTGCTAACTACCCCTTCCTCATTACTCAATACCCAGTCTAAAATAGCCTGCTCTCTCGTTGGTTCCTCTACATGTTGGTTTAGAAAACTATCCCTCATATGTTCTAAAAAATCCTCTTCCTGAGCACCACTGCCAATTTGATTCACCCAATTTATATGTAGATTGAAGTCACCCATTATAACTGTTTTGCCTTTGTCGCACGCATTTCTAATTTCCTGTTTGATACCATCCCCAACATCACTACTACTGTTAGGAGGCCTGTACACAACACCCACCAGCGTTTTCTGCCCCTTAGTGTTTCGCAGCTCTACCCATACCGATTCCACATCCTCCAAGCTAATGTCTTTCCTTTCCATTGCATTAATCTCCTCTCTAACCAGCAACGCTACCCCACCTCCTTTTCCTTTCTCTCTATCCCTCCTGAATATTGAATATCAGTGGATGTTCAGCCATGTCTCCGTGATCCCAACTATATCATAATCATTAATAGCTATCTGCACGTTCAACTCATCCACCTTATTACGAATACTCCTTGCATTGGGACACAAAGCCTTCAAGCTTGTTTTTACAACGCTCTTACCCCTTATACAATTATGTTGACAAGTGGCCCTTTTTGATTTTTGACTTGGCCTAAGGGGAGCATATACAGGGAGAAGAGAATGGAGCCAAGGATGGAACTTTGTGGAACCCCGCAGCAGAGGCTAGCTGGGGAGGAGAAAGAGTTGCCTATGTTAGTAGAGAAACTCCTACCTTTGAGGTAGGAGATGAACCAGCTCAGGGCAGCGCCATCAATACCAACCCCGTACCGGATACGGTCAATTAGTCCAGATGGTCAATAAAGATTGATGGTGTTGTTGATAGTGCGGCAGGAAGTATTCAGTGATGGTAATTATTGGTAATTGGTAAGATGGGCAAGCAAGGGAGATGGAATATAATCCTGAAAAAATTGAGGTAATGCATTTTGGCAGAACTAATAACAGTGACTGGAAGGACTCAAGGTGGTACTGAGGAGCAGAGGGACCTTGGTGTATATATGTCCAAGTATATGTCCAAGGATCAAGAAAGGCAGGGTCATGAAGATAATGTGGCTAAGAAGGAATGCAGGATACTTGCCTTCATTAGCTATAGCGTAGAATATAAGATGAGTAATGTTATGGCACAACTATATAAAGGATTAGTTAGGCCACAAATGGAGTACTGCATGTAGATCCAGTCACCACTCATTAGAAAGAATGTGATTGTACTGTAGAGGCCGAGGCTGAGATTCACCAGGGGATTCCCTTGCTTGGTGAATGTCAGCCACAGTGAGAAAATGGAAAGGCAAGTTTTGCTTTCTTTGGATCTGAGAAAGCTCAGAGCGGGACCTGATTGAGCTTTACACAGTTGTGAGGAGCACAGTTAACGTAGATAGTGCAAGTTGTTTCCCGTTAACACAATCTCTGTAATCAAGGAGCAAAGGGTTTAAGAAGGGGAGGAGATATGGAGAAGATTTGAGGAAGATTTTATAGCCAGAAGGCAGATGTACCCTGAAACTTATTGCTTGAAGAGGTAGCAGATGCAAGCACTCTCATAATGTTTCATAAGTATTTCATAGACAGAAGCAGTATTGTTCAAAAAAGGTGTAAATATAAACCACAGACTAATCGGTTTAAACTGAGGAATATACTGTACTAGAGAGGATAATGATGGACAAAATGAATAAACACTTGAAAAAGTATGGATTAATGAAGAAAAGTTATTTCAGGTTTGTTCAAGATCATATCCAGGGAGATTGGAAGATAATAGCCTGTTCCTCCAAATTTGTGACTGCTAATTCCTCAGCAATTCAGGTTGCAACCCACCTGGTCTTGGTGACCGATATAACTTGGGTCCAGTCAACTTTTCTAGTATTTTATTTTTTTAATATCAATTTTTAACCTGTCCATTTTTATAAAAGTCTCTTTTTGACTGACAGAATCTTTGAAGAACAGATGCATAGCAGTAGCTCCTCAATGTTCACTGCCTTGTTATAAGGGACTAATTATGGATCTCAACAGGCTTCATCGCTCCTATTATTAACAATTGATTATTTACAGAATTACAGTAGATTCATTGAATTATTGATATGTTGTGGTTTACTTTCTTGTTCTTTTATGGCTTTATTTTAAGACTTTGTTTTTTTTTGTGTTTACAGTATTTTAAATCCCACATATCTTTACCTGATATTTGTCGTCATCCCTCTTTCTACTTCTCCTTATTTTCATGGGCAATTCGGCCAAAAGGCCTGTTCCCGTGTTGTACGACTCTATGATCTATGATCTGTTTTGCTCAGCAGGGAGCTCTGCTCAGCCATTTCCCCAGGGGGAAATGTACTGAGATTGTACCCAAAATATCTCTTATTTAATGGCTGACTACTGTTCAATTTCAGATTTGCTTGACAATCTTTGAAGCACTCTCAGTCTAGGTTATCTTTGTATTTTTCTGTAGCTGCTTTAAATTTTATGAATATCAAAAAATAGCAGATTTTGAAAACCTCAAAATAAAATTAGAAAAAGCCAGAGCACTCAGCAGATCAAACAATATTTGTGAAAAGAGAAACCTTTGCTATAAGGAGTTAATATTTCAGATGAAAGACCCTTTATCTTTTACCTTTATTTTTAATGTAAACCTCACGATGATAATTGCTCTCCTGCTAATATTTGATTAGCTCAATCCAATACATCTCCCAGAACCATTTCCATCAAAGGTTTTTTTCCTTGAAGGTAGACACAAAATGCTGGAGTAACTCAGCAGGCCAGACAGCATCTCTGGAGAGAAGGAATGGGTGATGTTTCGGGTCAAGACCCTTCTCCAGTTTGAAGGAGGGTCTCGACCGAAACGTCACGGAGTAAATGAGGTGCTAGAGGAGTATAAAGGATGTAAAAAGAATCTTAAGAAAGAAATTAGGAAGGCTAAAAGAAGATATGGGGTTGCTTTGGCAAGAAAGGTGAAAGTAAATCCAAAGGGTTTCTACAGCTATATTAATAGCAAAACGATAACGAGGGATAAAATTAGACCATTGGAGAGACAGAATGGACATCTATCTTATGGATCTTATAGAAACTTACAAAATTCTTAAGGGGTTGGACAGGCTAGATGCAGGAAGATTGTTCCCGATGTTGGGGAAGTCCAGGACAAGGGGTCACAGCTTAAGGATAAGGGGGAAATCCTTTAAGACCGAGATGAGAAAGACTTTTTTCACACAGAGAGTGGTGAGTCTCTGGAACTCTCTGCCACAGAGGGTAGTTGAGGCCAGTTCATTGGCTATATTTAAGAGTGAGTTGGATGTGGCCCTTGTGGCTAAGGGGATCAGAGGGTATGGAGAGAAGGCAGGTACGGGATACTGAGTTGGATGATCAGCCATGATTATATTGAATGGCGGTGCAGGCTCGAAGGGCTGAATGGCCTACTCCTGCACCTAATTTCTATGTTTCTATGTTTATGTATCTGCAGAGCCAAAAGAGATGGGGGAGATATTGAACAATTTATTTTCTTCGGTATTCACCAAGGAGAAGGATATTGAACTATGTGAAGTAAGGAAAAAAAAAGTAGAGTAGCTATGGAAACTATGAGATTCAAAGAGGAAGAAGTACTGACACTTTTGAAAAATATAAAAGTGGATAAATCTCCAGGTCCTGATAGGATATTCCATAGGACATTGAGGGAAGTTAGTGTAGAAATAGCAGGAGCTATGACAGAAATATTTCAAATGTCATTAGAAACGGGAATAGTGCCGGAAGATTGGCGTACTGCGCATGTTGTTCCATTGTTTACAAAGGGTTCAAAGAATAAACCTAGCAATTATAGACCTGTTAATTTGACGTCAGTGGTGGGTAAATTAATGGAAAGGATACTTAGAGATAATATGTATAAGCATCTGGATAAACAGGGTCTGATCAGGAACAGCCAACATGGATTTGTGCCTGGAAGGTCATGTTTGACAAACCTTCTTGAATTTTTTGAAGCGGTTACTAGGGAAATTGATGAGGGTAAAGCAGTGGATGTTGTCTATATGGATTTCAGTAAGGCCTTTGACAAGGTTCCCCATGGAAGGTTGGTTAAGAAGGTTCAATCTTTGGGTGTTAATGGCGGAGTAGCAAGATGGATTCAACAGTGGATGAATGGGCGATATCAGAGAGTAATGGTGGATGGCTGTTTGTCAGGTTGGAAGCTGGTGACCAGTGGGGTGCCTCAGGGATCTGTGTTGGGTCCACTGTTGTTTGTCATGTACATCAATGATCTGGATGATGGGGTGGAAAATTGGATAAGTAAGTATGCAGATGATACTAAGATAGGTGGTGTTGTGGATAATGAAGTAGATTTTCAAAGTCTACAGAGAGATTTGGGCCATATGGAAAAGCGGGCTGAAAGATGGCAGATGGAGTTTAATGCTGATAAGTGTGAAGTGCTACATCTTGGCAGGACAAATCAAAATAGGACAATGGACAATAGGAAATAGGGAATGGAAGGGTATGGTCTGAGTGCAGGTAGATGGGACTAGGGGAAAACAAATGGTCGGCATGGACTGGAAGGGCCGAGAAGGCCTGTTTCCGTGCTGTAATTGTTATATGGTTATATGGTTATTTAAACCAGCATCTGCAGTTCTTTCTTACACAAGGCTTTTTCCTTATTTGGGTGGAAGTGCTTCTGTATGCACTTAAAAAATTATTTATTTTGCTCTTTGCAATATCACCACCCCAACCTATATTACGGATGTTGAATTATCTTTTATCACTATATAATTCTTGCACCTCTCTGTAATATCCGTGAAAATTGATCCTCCTTCTCTGCCCTACTGGTTAGTGGCCTGTAGACCAAAATGAATAACAACACTGTCTGAAGAAGGGTCTTGTCCCAAAACATCACCCATTACTTCTCTCCAGAGATGCTGCCTGTCCCGCTGAGTTACTCGAGATTTTGTGTCTCTCTTCTGTTATTATTTAACTTTATCTAATGAATTGTGTACCTGACTCTTCAAGGAAATATTTCCTCTGAAGCATTGGCAAATTCTCATTAATACTAACACATCCAGTTCTTTCTTTCCTTTCTAAGCTCAATGTTTCCAGAAATATTTAGTTGCCAATCGTGTTCTATTTTGCTACTTGTGGCTATTTGTACGTACAGGTCATGAACCTTTGATATCAAGCTTTGTCCATTTACATACCGTCATCTTATATTGCCTCAGTACATTATTAGAAGAGATGAAAATGTTTATTCAGTGCTCTGTCAATTCAAAGCCTTTGTTGACATTATATATTTTTTCCAATGCAATAATCCGAGTCCCATCCCCCTCCTAAGTTAGTTTAAACCCACACGCTCAGCACTAGTGAATTCCTCTGCAAGGGCATAGCTTTCGCAATAATTTGACTGTTGAAGCTGAGTGTTGATTTTTGTGCTGATATCTGGTGGCGAGTTGCAGTCCAGCCAACCGATTAAAGGCTAATAGGTCAGTTTGCCTCCTTAATTTATGTGGATAAGCTACTTGCTTGATAAATACACTGTAATAATAGCTTCTACGGCTTTTACATTCTTTAATTGTAAGTTTTGTTCATACACATCATGAAGCAAAGTATTTATTTCTATAAAATAATAATAGAATATTGACTGGCCTTGAGGGGGATACGACATATATTGCCTGAAGTAGATTCATATTGCCCAAGTCGAAGACGAGGGCAATATGGATCTAGTGAGGGCAATATATGTCGTATCTCCCGAAAGAGGACAGTCAATATTGTTATTATTACCCATATCAGACATCTAGAGGAAAATTTGAACATCTCAGCTCGGCGGACTTCCACGTAAAATTTAACCAAAATGGACGCGGCAGTCTTCCTGTCTGCCGTTTGAATATTCTAAATTTCCCACGCAGCGTCACGTTGCCGTCACGTTGCCAAGTTCCCGGATGTGAGACCAGGGGAATATAAGACTATATTCCCCGCTGTTTTAACAGGTAAAGTCCATAGGCGTTCGCAAGAAAGGGGAATACAAGAAAATATTCCCCTGTTACCCCTGCTGGCAGTAAAAACGAAGGGAATACAATTTTGTAAAAGCATACCTCAGATGTGTGATATGGGTAATAATTAAATTTATATTTTCTTCATGTTACTCACCAGAAATAAACTAAGCTCTAACAAGAATGCTCCTTGAAAATATCCCCTGCATCACGCAAACCAACATAACGAGGTTGAGATTACAGGAGCCAGATATAGGATTGAGGAAATGGTTTGAATTTCCTTAAATTTCAAACCATGAAACATGGGTAGTACAGCGATTTTTCATCCATCGGATCCAACAGAGACAGCAGATGCAGGAATCGGGAGCAAAAGACAAACTGCTAGGGGAACTCAGCAGATGAGGCAGCATCTGTGGAGGGAAATGGACTGTCAACATTTTGGGCTGATAGGCCCTACATGAGCATGGAAAGCGTAGAGAAGAAATAGCCAGTACGGGCAGGAGAGGGGAAGGGATGGGCCAAGAGCTGGCGTGCAGTAGGTGGATCAGGTGAGGAGGGATTGATTAGCAGAGGGAGTCAGGTGAAGGAGGAAAGGGTTGAGACAATGATAGAGGCTGGGAGGCGATAGGTGGAGGCAACAAAAAGGCTTCAAATTATGGAATCTGATCAGGGCGTATATAAGAGGGGGGGGGGGGGGATAACACCATAATACATGGGGCAGACTCCCCGTTGGATTGCAACTTTGTCGTGGTCAGGGAGCTTGTGTGTCTCAGTGACCCCTAGAGCTATGCCAGCAGGAGATTCGTCTCCTGTTAGGGTCTCCCATGCTGGACAGGTCAAAGGGTAGAGGTAAGACGAAGAGCGATCCACCGATCCACTGGTCCTCCAGGTTGGGGGTTGAGCACAGGGCTAACAACCCTGTCTCGTAAAACAAATATGTGACGGAAAGAGCAACTGAAGGATTCAACACTACTGGGCGTGATGGACTTCTAGTTCTATCGACAGATGCTAGGATGAATGTCCAGACAGCATCCCAAGAATAGCCCTGCACTGGCCACCGGAAGGGAAAAGGAAAAAATGGAGATCCAAAACCACCTGGCGTCGAACTGTAGAGGAGGAAATGAAAACAATGGACCTGACCTGGGGTAGTGTCCAAAAGCCAGCCCAGAACAGACAGGAGCAGAGGACCTTCGTTACTGCCCTACATACCAGTGGGCATAATAAGCAGTAAGTAAGTAAGTACATGGGGCAGACTTAGGCCATTTGGCCCATCGTGTTTGCTTTGTCATTCGCTCATGGCTGATCAATTTTTCCCATTCAACCCCACACTTCTGCTTTCTCCCGTAACCTTTAATGACCTTACTAATCAAGAACCTATGAATCGCCATTTAAAAAAATACCCAATAACTTGGTCTCCCCCGCCATCTGGCCCAGGTGACATATCCACCTTCAGACTTTTCAGCTTGCCAAGCATCTTCCCCTTAGTAATAGCCACTGCACTCACTTCTGCTCACTCAGGTTTTTGCACAACCTCCGGCATTCCAGTGAAAACAATCCAGGTCTGTCCAACCTCCACGCACAGCCAATATCCCCCAATCCAGGCATCATTCCGATAAACCTCCTCTGCAACCATATCTGATCCAGGCAACATTTTGGTAACCCGCTGAGTTACTCCAGCATTTTGTGTCTATCTTTAACATTCTGGTAAACCTCCTCTGCGCTGTTTCCAAAGCCTCCACATCCTTCCTGTATTGGGAAGACCAAAACTGCATGTAACACTCCAAAGGCAGCTTAACCAAAGTGCTATAAAGCTGCACTGTGACTTCCTGACTCTTATACTCAATGCCCAGACCTATGAAAGCCAGCAGACCAGACACATTCTTTACTACTCTTTTATCTACTTGTGTTGACACCTTCAGGGAGGAATGAACTTGGATCCCAAGATCCCTCTGTACATCAATGCTGCTAAGGGTTATGCCATTAATTGTATAGTTTCACCTTACATTTGACCTCCCAAAGTGCAACACCTCACACTTACTCAGATCAAACTTCATCTGCCATTCCACGCCCATTTCAATAGCTGATCTATATCCCGCTGTCAGCCTTCCTCACAGTCCGACAGAATATTCCCTGTTCACTCATCTACCACTGAATTCCTCCCAACTTGCATCCACCTCTAGCCTGCCAGCTCAAGCCCCACCCCTCCAACTTACATCTCCACATTGGCTTCCTCCACTCTACGCACTTAATTCCGATGCAGGGTCTCAACCCAAAACATCAACGGTCCATTTCCTCCATAGTTACTGTTTGACCAATTTGATGGATGTTGGTCAAAAATATTATTTGGGTTTCTGCTGCTCATGATTGCCTTGCTACCTGACTTGTTTTTACTTATTTCCATTTCGTGGTACTGCTTTTTACTGGCTGTAGTTCCTCACTGTAATATTAAAATTAGAATTAAGCCATTCGATCCATCATGTCTACTCCGCCATTTTTTCATGGCTGATCTATCTTTTCCTTTCAACCCCATTCTCCTGCCTTTGCCCCATAATCCCTGACACCCTTACTAATCAAGAATCTATCAATCTCCACCTTAAAAATGTCCATTAACTGGGCCCCCACAACTGTCTGTGGCAATACATTCCACAGTCATGATTATTGGGTTATATTATTAATGCTCCTAGACTCTACATGGATAAATGCTTTCATTGCTTCTGCTGAGTTCCTGCCCTTAATGGACCATCACCACTGAAGTAGCACTTTTGACATACTTAATTCCTTGACCTTTTACTAGTGGTAATAGACAGTGGCAGGTTTGAGGACAAAGATCTCTTTTGTGGATTTTGAATGAACAAAATGATTGACTGATTTAACATTGTTTAAAAGGCGTTACTGCAATGTTGTGAAGTTTTGAAGGAACAACATGTTCTGAAAACAATTATAAATTGAATTTTAAAGAACTCTGCCATCTATTTTATTCATTAGGGTATGTGTGTTGTAGCACATGTTGATGACGGTGGCAAATGTGTTTGTTTTTTGTTGACTGTATCAAAGTGATTAATATGGAATTAGTTAATAAATGTTATTCACTTCATCCCCAATCTGTGTGAGTATGAATATCATTTTGAGGATGTATTGGTAGCAAGAGGCCAGTGAGAGGTAGCATAAAAAAAAACAATTTAGGAAACAGATTTGGGGACATGGTCAATCTACCAAATCCATCCACTACGTTTTGTCTTTTCAAATAACAAATTTTCAATCTATCAACCAAAATTCCATTCCAGCTCTAGTGCAAGACCAAGCATGATGGTAATTTTAGTCAAGTATCTCCTCAACTGTTCTTCACGGCAGACGAGGTGAGAGCTGAGCTGAGGAGGCTGCGCCCCGGTAAAGCAGCTGGCCCTGATGGTGTATGTCCCAGGCTACTGAAAGACTGTGCGGCTCAGCTAGCGGAGCCTCTCCAGACCATTTTCAACCTGAGTCTCCAGTCGGGGAGGGTGCCAGGTCTGTGGAAAACGTCAAGTCTCGTGCTGGTTCCCAAAGCAGGGCGGCCAACCGAGATCAACGACTACAGACCTTACATCTCATATCATGAAGACAATGGAGCGGCTACTTATTCGTCTCCTGAGACCACAAGTCCAGCACGCACTCGACCCTCTACAGTTTGTGTACCAGGAGAACATTGGTGTGGATGACGCAGTCCTATACATACTGCACCGGATTTACTCCTCTTTGGACGAATCAGGTGGCTATGTGAGGATTATGTTCTTCGACTTTTCAAATGTGTTCAACACCATCCAATCCCTGATTTTGAAAGACAAGCTTTGGAAGATGGGGGTGGATTCCACCTTTATCTCCTGGATATACAACTACCTGACGGGTCGACCGCAGTTTGTTAAGCTGGGGGACTGTGTTTCCGAGACAGTGGTGTGCAATGTTGGAGCCCCACAGGGAATGATTTTGGCCCCGTTCCTCTTCACCCTGTATACTGCAGACTTCAAATATACATCTGACACATGCCACATACAGAAATATTCAGATGACACAGCGATTGTGGCATGTGTAAGGAACGGACAAGAGGAGGAATACAGGGACTTGACCTGTGCTTTCTGTGTCTGGAGTAAAGAGAACTGACTCATCCTGAATACAACCAAGACCAAAGAGATGGTTGTTAACTTTGGCAGGTGCAAGCTTCCTCTTCAGCCGGTTAACACTGCAGGGGTGGACATTGAGGTGGTGCAGACATATAAATATCTGGGAGTGCACCTTGATAACAAACTGGACTGGCCAGTAAACACCGATGACCTCTACAAAAAAAGGACAGAGCAGACTCTTTTTCCTCAGAAGGCTCAGATCCTTCAATTGCGCAATGACATGCTGTACCTGTTCTACTATACTGTGGTTGCAAGTGTCATTTTCTACATTGTTGTTTGCTGGGGTAACAACATCAGTGCTAAAAACAGCAAGAAGTTGGACAAGCTGGTAAAACGAGCTAGCTCAGTGCTGGGGGGGGAGAGTGGACTCTGTGGTGGATGTGTTTGAGAGGCGTATGAGGAGCAAGGTGCAGGTCATCCTCGACAACTCCGGGCACCGCCTCCATGAAATTCTGGAGGGTCAAAAGAGCACACGGAACAACAACCCTCTCCCTGCGCTGTAGAACGGAGCGGTTCAGGAGATCCTTCACCCCTGCAGCCATTAGATTTTATAATACTGACCGCTAGGCTGTATGGGGATGTTTTGAATTTTTAATAGTTAATTATTGGGTCTTTTTAAGTATTTATTGCTTTCAGGTATTGTCCATATTGTATTTTATGTATTTTTTGTCTGCTTTCATTCTGAATGTGTGAGTTTGTTGGTTGTTGGCTTCTGGACATCTGAATTTCCCTGAGGAGATCAATAAAGTTTTTATTATTATTATTATTATTATTATTATTATTATTATTATTATAGTAATCATGCCTTGCATAACAGTTTGTATTGTGCAGCATTTTTAAGGAGGTAAAATGTTTCAAACTGTTTCATTTCTCATGAAGTTAACAAATACCTCCACAAATGTCACAAGTTGTTGACCCCTATAGATTCTTCTAGATACAACCCTCCATTTGCAAAAAAAAATCTGTTCACGTTATCTCTACTACATGGCCAGTTTTGCCATGTAACAAAGCATTAGAATAGAAGGGTCATTTTTGACTGATTGTACAACAACAGAGAAGTTCAAGGCATTCCAGACCACAGGACCAAGTCAGCTGAAGGTAGAGCCACCAAAGAAGACTCATATAAAAAACTGAAGAAGGCCATCACATTAAATACTTCAAATGATCCAGTTTCCACCACCTACCAGGGCAGAGAATTCCATCTGACCCCTGCCGCTTAGGACCATATGTTTAAATAAGGTCAATCCTTGTCCTTCTAAACACCAAGGAATATGGACCCAAAATATTTAGTATCTCTTGATAATACAAACTCTTATTCTTTTATTCAGCTAACAAAGGAAAGCATCTTATTAGCATTTTAATCAGCAGATTGTAATGCTACTTTCAATGAGTTGCCAATATATAGCCGAAGGTCCCTCTGGTCCATCAAATCTCTCCATATTCTTCCCTTTATTATGCATTCTCAGCCTTGTTGAACCTCACATTTCTCTGGATTGAATTCCATTTGCCAATTTTCTGCTTAACTAACTTGTCCATTGGTGTCTGTCCACAGGTGAATACTTAACTCCACTCTTCAAACCACATAGTCAATAATCAAGTACCATCTGAACATTTCCTTATCATGTCTTTTACATTGATAAGGAAATGTTCCTTATCTCCCATTTGCAAAAACATCTGTTTATTATTAACTCTGTAGCACAGAAAGAGCCAAAAGTGTGGATCCAATGTGCGGTATTTTTGTTAATTCTTTGGGCTTTTTTTTTGTCTAGCGTACTGCGCGTGATCTCATTTAAAAATATCCATGTAGACTACACCGGATACACTGAACTCATCAATACCTCCTGTTCACTGGTCAAAACTGCAATCATGTGGTCAGACACCATCTTTTCTAAACAAATACCAACGGGCTGTTTGTAATTATTCTATGCTTTCCTAACTACTGGTTTATTCTGTAAAGGATTTGATCAATCGGCCCATAACCAAAATTAAATTAAATTAACTGGCTTGTAATTACGTGAGTTATCTCTTACTCTCTTCTCAAATAACATAAATAACCATACAATGTTTGTGGCCCACTAGTATATACAGTAGTATAGTACTGCTTCTGCAGTATGGAGGATCAGAAAAGAATAATGACTGTCATGATTTTTTTCACTTGCTTCAATAGGTTGGGATATATTTCATCCACCCCTTGTGGTTTGGATACCTTTATAAATGTTGGACACTACTCCAACTCCCTTTAGTCTCATTATTCTGTCCAGTATTTGACACACTTCCTTCTTAATTACAATCATGGCATATGTGAAGATTGCCATAAAATGAAACTGTACCAATTTCCTCTATCTTCACAAGTGGCTAACTTTTAGATCCCCAATAGGCCCCTTTTTCACTTGGATTTTCTTTGATTTGCCATAATTTGTTCATATTTTCCCTAATTTCCCTTTTAATTTCATAGCTACACATTCTATATTATTTTAGGCTTTGAGTATCAAGCTCTTCGTGTCTTATCATTTAAGCATTTTGATATCTGGGGATTTGAGATTGGTTATCCTACTTTTATTTTACTTCACACGGACATAGTTTGAACCATCTAAATCTCTTTGAATGTTGCTATGATACTGTTACTTTCAAATAACTGTTTTAAAATCCACTTTTCATATCATATATATTTCAGCTTGTAAAATGTTTGTACTCCATTTTAGAAACTCCATTTGTATCTTTGTATTTATTCAAAACTATTCTTGACCTTGGAGAATTATGATGACTACGAGAATGATGTTATGCGTAGGCGATGTGTCTCACTGACATGCATTTCATCCACCCAGATTCAGGTCGCTACAACTAAATCTAGAATTATCCCAGTCTCTGGGCGTATTATAAATAAAGTATCATTCATTCATATTATATGTTTAAGAAAGAACTACAGATGCCGGAAAAATCGAAGGTAGTCAAAAATACTGGAGAAATTCAGCGGGTGAGGCAGTATCTATGGAGTGAAGGAATAGGTGACGTTTCGGGTCGAGACCCTTCTTCAGACTGATGAGGGGGTGGGGGGTAGGGGGGGGGAAAGAAGAAAGGAGGAGGCGGAGACAGTAGGCTGTGGGGGAGCTGGGAGGGGAGGGGAAGGAGCGAGAAAGCAAGGACTATCTGAAATTGGAGGTCAATGTTCATACCATCTCAGGTGAGGCAGAGGTTCACCTGCATCTCCTCCACCCTCATCTATTGCATCTGCTGTTCTAGGTGTCAACTGCTCTACATCGGTGAGACCAACTGCAGGCTGGCAATCGCTTCGCCCAACCTCCGTTCAGTTCTTTTTTTTTATTTTTTTTATTTCAAAATATACTTTATTCGAATGATAAATATATACAATACATTAACCTTGCGGAAAATCCATCCGACATTTTCGGAGGCTGTACAATAGATCAATACAGTTTAGACACTTTCCCCCAAATTTCCACAAATCAGTCCCCCACTCGTGCCACAGTGGCGTGGGATACCTTCCCTTCACATTAACCAACCTGATCTCCCAGTGGCTCAGCACTTCAACTCCCCCTTTCATTCCGAATCTGACCTTTCTGTCATGGGCCTCTTCCAAGGCCAGAGTGAGTCCCACCGCAAATTGGATGAGCAGTACCTCATATTTTGCTTGGGTCGTTTACACCCCAGCATTATGAACATTGACTTCTCCAATTTCAGGTAGTCCTTGCTTTCTCCCTCCTTCCCCTCCCCTTCCCAGCTCTCCCACAGCCTACTGTCTCCGCCTCTTCCTTTCTTCTTCCTGCCCGCCCCCAACCCCCACATCAGTCTGAAGAATGATCTTGACCCGAAACGTCACCTATTCCATCGCTCCATAGATGCTGCCTCACCTGCTGAGTTTCTCTAGCATTTTTGTCTACTTTCATTTATATTATATATCAGTTAATAATGTTCTCCTGAATTCAATTTGGAAATTCTTTGCCATCTATATATTTTTACTAGCCTAATCTAGCTTATTTTAGGGTAATCGATAAGACCAACTAATACTACCAATTTTCATTACACTTGTCAGATGTTTGCTGAAATTTCCTTTCCCAACTCCTTAAGAATGTTTTGAGAACACTAGCACAATCCCAGCTGTGTGATTACCCCGGGGGTACACAAAAAGCTGGAGAAACTCAGCGGGTGCAGCAGCATCTAAGGAGCGAAGGAGATAGGCGACGTTTGGGGTCGAGACCCTTCCCCCCTTGTGTTCCTTCGTTCAACCAACAAATCATACTTTGGAAATTTCTCAAGCACATTATTCCCTCACACATATTTGTCATCCCAGCCTTTTTTTTAAATCCCCTTCTATACCTTATCTGAAACCATCACCAAGAATGCTTCTACAATTCTGTCCGTAATCTAATAGCCCATATATCATTTTCCGTCAACCTACAGCCCAGAATTTGCAATGTTTTTAGCTAGATATTTCTTACTAAGTGGCCACTGCGGTAAAATTTGTCAATATGGCAAAAAAAATTGCTTTTGCTAAAATTTATACTTATAATCTTACTATTATGCAAGAATACATCAAACCTGAAACAATAAGTTATAAACGCTCAGCAGATCAGTTAGCATCAGTGGAAAGAGGAAGAGTTAATATTCCAGGAGGAACAGAGAAAAAACAAGTTAGTTTTAAGTCTCCGAAATATTGTGGGAGTGGGGAGGGGGTGTGATGAACATTCCAAAAGGCGAAGCCATGTCAAATGAATGAGTGCATGCAGTTAGATAGTGATTACACTTATTTGGGTGTTGCGAATAGCAGGTCAGGCTGCACTAATGGAAATAAGGCAAAGTGCGGGGGAGAAAAGTTTAGCTCCCCCATTGTTTCATATGTCAACGTGTATATGAAGATGTGAGTGAGCAACAATAAAAGCGAGACAAGATTGCAAGTTCGATATTTTATTTCAGGGCTCGCAGAATCATGAAGACATTCAAAAATGGGTGAATGTATCGCAGAACGCAGATCTGTAAATTAAAAAGGAGATGACATTTCAAACACGCTGCAAGCTGGGGGCGGGGGACTGCAGGCGTCGACGCCGCCTCACTGCGCGTCCTTGCCGACTCCGCCCGGCTCTGCGAGCGGGGACTGCGCACGCGCGCCAGTGGCGGTTGGAGACGGGCGAAGCGTTTAAAAATGCGCGCGCATGCGCGGCGGGGCAGCCGGGTTATGGGAAGGACGCCATATTGTCAAAGTGCAGCGTTAGTTTGTGGCAGCCGCAACCCGGTCTTGGCTATTCTTTCTTTTAAAAAGAAAAGTTTGTAAGCCATTTAGCAGAAAAGTAAACGGCAGAAAGCGAGCGCGAAGACGAAGGCAGAGCCGAGTGCGCACGAGGTTCTCTGGTGTGTGATCGAGAGCGGGAGCCGGTGGGTCGTAAGGTGATCGGTGCTTTGTTTTCGATAGGTTGTGTGGGCTGAGTGCGAACACTGTTTGATGGATCCGAGAGTGGCTTGGATTCAGCCGGAGCAGAAGGGACCCGCCAATGCCTTGTGGATGCAGATCTGGGAAACGTCTCAGGGAATGCGCAGCAACTCCACTCACCACTACCCGCTGTACCTGAACTCGCCGGCGCTCGACACCGCACCAGCCGGCGGCGGGGGCCTCGCCGCCCCCGGCAGCCCGGGCCCGGCGCCCGCAAACGGCCGCAGACACCGGACTGGTTCCTCCCCCGACACTGGCATGGGCCCGGGCCCAGGGCCGGGGCCGGGCAATGGGGAGGGTTGCAGGACGCTGCAGAAATCTTCTTCAGCTTCATCGTCTTCCTCATCGTCCCCTTCCCCCGAATCGGGTACTGGCAGCTCCTCGTCTTCGTGTTGTTCCACCTCCTCCTCGGGAAGGACTAAAACCGGCACCGGCACTTATTTCAATCATCACAATTTAACGGAAATGAATGGTGGTGGAATTGGCAACAACTTAGTGAAGAACAACAACTACCACAATAACAGTTTGAAGAGCTTAGTGAGAAGAAAGAGGGAGAATAAGGCCAGCACTTACGGCATAAATTATGTGTTGAGCTCCAGCAATGGGAACTGCTACAGCTGGACCCCCTGGAAAACCATGAAATATAACGTAGGGGTGACCGGGTAAGAGACTTGGTGACTGCGTTGTGTGTACCTTGTGTGTAATTTCCAGGTTTATCTTCGGAAGTCGGCAGCTACGTTCGTGTAGCGAGCAGGGGGTGTGGTACTCGATGCATGGCAATGCCTTTAAATTCATCTAAAATAGAATGCACTTGCTCAAGCCTGTTTAAAAAAATGTATTTAAATGTCACGTTATGAAAGAAAAGGTTGGAGAAACAAAACTGAATAATGGGTAGAATTTGAGGTACGGCTAGCGATGTCGGAGCACATGGGCACGACCTGAGATGGGATGTGTGTAATTCGCTGCATGCAATTACACCGTATTTTAAGTAAGGGATTTATTTTATCAATCTTACAATGACACGAGAATCGGTCATTTCATCCTTTTTGGTTTCTTCATAAACTTTAGTTTGAAAATAAAATATAGAATAACCAACCTAGTGTCAACATTTTGTTAAGGATGGCTAACAGGGAGACGAAGCTCCCGACTGAAATGATTAAACTAAAAAAAAAATGGCGTTGAATGAGGTAGATGGGTAAGGTTCGTGATGAAGCATGGTCAGTAAAAGCAATAGTATTTTATAGTTATCGGCCTACATATATTTAGATAACCTTGTGCCAACTGTATATTGTATTTTTCTCAAACATTTTTTTAATATACCAAACCAAAAATGTTTGTAAGGCATTTATTTTCACAATTGAACGAACTTATTTTGCTTGACACATTGGATTTGGTTGAAAAAGGTATTTAAGCATTCACTTAGTTAGACATTGGATAAATGTTGAGATTTTGATTAAGTCTTGTTCAAAATCCGAATTGAAATTTAGGAAGCTACCTTTGCAGGCAATGCTTTATCAGATTCCAGTAACAAAAATGTTGCAGTTATCAAGAAATGACAGTGTTGGTTATGCTACTTTTAAATGTGTAACAATTTTTAAACATCTTTCTCTAACATCTGGCTGATATCTTAAGTATGGAAAAAGTGCATTTAGTTGAAACCCTGCAACAGAGAAATATTGCAGGACTTGAGAAATATTTAGGCCTCAATTAATCTGTTTCCACAGAACTCTATTACTCTCTACTTATGCCATTTTAATTTGTCCTTAAAACTGTAGAACTAACCTAACATGGTTGAACTAACCAGTTAACTGAGATGGTTAATGGAATTACATTTATGTTTCATTGTGTGCCCAAAGCTAGAAATAGGTATTATTGGTTGATTTAAAAGTTTTAAGATTATTTTAAAGCAAAGTCAATATTAAGTGCTATATTATTTAAATCAAATGTTTTCATTAACGTTAACAATTTCCATTGTGGAATAATTCAGTGGGTGTGATATTAAGGATGTATTAGTGCTTCACTTTAGACCGTTTTATATTAAAGATAATAAAATGGGGAGCTCATGGTCATGGATTACATTTTCTAAGGCAGCAAACAAAGCATGCATCTTTTGTACGGACTTAAGTTTTTGGATCATTCACTATTAACAGATCCTATGGTGGAGTAAACTTCTGCTGTAGTTACTTGTGTTGAAAGTAACATTTAATGGAAAATGTAAACTTGAGCATAAAATATCTGCATATGCAGTTAGTAAACTGCATGTTGGTGAGAAAATATCATAAGGAAGTGTTTGTGGATCAAAGACCTTGAGCTCAGAATCATTGAGCTTAAGGTTGAGCTGGAGATACCGCAGCACATCGCGATGCAGGGAAGTACCTGATTTTGTACAAGGAGATGGACAGACTCATTAAGGGAAGTGGTTGGTCAGCGATGGGAGAGTGGATGCGAGTGTTGGGGATGGGGACAGGAGTGCAGAAGCACTGGGTGGGTTTGAGATTTTGTTAACTTGTTGGGGCAGGTGTGATGGGTGAGCTCTTTGACTATAACATCATGGTGCAGCATGTTATTCAAATGGAAGAGAAAATTAGTAATAATGGGGCAATGCATAAGGAAAAAAATAACTATGCAGGACGGCTGTGAAGGCTGTCAGTGACAGATCCATAGACTGGATGTTCAGGGAGCGGATTATGGGTAAGGTGCAGGGAAGTAGAGTTGCAGTAGAATATCATGAAGAGTGGAGCTGACTTGAAAGGTTGAATGGCATTTTTTATAGTGAGAAAAATTAACATTGTTCATTGTAGAGTGCAATATGATCTTTTGCATGTCTGGTATCTGGGTTTGAAATGTTTCCTCAAAGCAAGAGAGAAACTTTGCAATGGGAGTGGAGGATCCAGTCATTGTGTAAATGGACATCAATGAATAGACAAATTTCTGCTCAGTTGATACAAGAAAGTAGATGCCAAATTAAGAGGCAGAACCTAGATAATAACCTCTGGATTTGTACAGGGTAAATGATTTGAGATGAATGCATAACTCAAGAACTGGTATTGCAGGATGGGTTCTGATTCAGGGTTACTGGATCTGTGCTACTGAACTCAGTGGGCCATGCAGCATCTCTGGAAAGAAGGAATGGGTGACGTTTCTGGGCGAGAACCTGCTTCAGACGGATGAGAACTGCAATGGTATTGACTACGTGTGAACTATGTTGGGATTCTTCCAGCATATTGTGATTGGGGAAGTTGGGAAGATTGTAAACTAAATAGTGGTAGCAAGGGATCAGATCTGGGATGATACTGAGAGGAGGTTCGAGAAAGAGGTTTTATAATGGGAAATAGATTGTGACAGGAAGGATAGCGAATACAACTCAAAGTAAGCAAAAAGCTTTATCTGAGTGCACAGGGCATTCAAAATGAAGCCAATAAACTGAGATCATGGGAATAGATGTGTTCCCGTAGCCATTACAGAGATGTAGTTGCAACAGGATTTGAGGCAGTGATTTCAAAGTGTACATGACATTTAAGTGATGGAATAAATTTGTTTCAATGGTCTTGTGGCACTCTTGGTCAATGCACCCAAGTTCCAAAAACCAGGATGTGGAAATGATTTGGGTGGAGATGAAGAAATAAAAAAGGCAAGATGTCACTTTCAACATTGGAGTAGAGGCCTCCTATGAGTAATTGCACGCACAACAGGACACTAAAGAGAAATAAAGAATGGGAAACTTGTCTGAAAGGTGTGGCGGTACTAATGGAAATATTAATTTGCATATGCACTGGAAAAAATCAAGTGGTCAGGACGAGCGTAGATGAAGAGTTCGTAATGTTTTCTATTTAGAACAGCATGTTCTGGTACCAATCAAAGGGCAGGCTATACTATGCCTGGCATTGTGCAACAAGATAAGATTAAATAAAGATCTCTTGGGCTTCCCTAGGTAACAGCGAACATTAAGTGGGAGAGAAGAATATGTATAAGACTAGCATTTTAAGTTCAATTGCAATTATGTGATGAAGCAGTCGCGTAATAAAACAACTGACAACAGGACAAGAAATTGGTTGATTAAGATGTAATGACAGATTTCTAGTACATTATACATTGTATCGATACCAATGAGAAACAAAGAATTCCAAGAGGGAATACCCAGTGTCTGATTAACTAAAATAAAAGATGGTATCAAACTGAGGAAAAAAATCATATAATTGTGCAGAAGCTGATTGAACAGTGTAAAAATGTGATTTTTAATTTGAAATGGAACTAGCCAGAAAATTCAGTTTCTGTTCAGTTTAGTTTATTGTCACGTGTAGCGAGGTACGGTGAAAAGCTTTTGTTGCGTGCTAACCAGTCAGTGGAAATATGACACTTGATTACAATTGAGCCATTTACAGTGTATAGATACACGATAAGGGAAAACGTTTAGTGCAATCAAAGATTGTCTGACAGTCACCAATAAGGTAGATAATCGTTCAGGACTACTCTCTTTGTGCGGTAGCATGATTCGGTTGCTTGATAAAAGCTGAGAAGAAACTGTCCCTGAATCTGGAGGTGTGCGTGTTCTCACCTTTTGGACGATGTGACGGGAGAAGAGGGTGGCCAAGGTGTGACTCGTCTTTGATTATGCTGCTGACCTTGCTATATGTGAGGTATAAATTGAGTCACTTGAAGGGAGGTTGGTTTGTGTACTGGACTGTCAACAATTCGCTGCAATTTCTTGCGATCTTAGACGGAGCTGTTCCCAAACTAAGCTGTGATGCAAAAATTGGGTATTAACTATATTTAAGAAATACATTACAATGCAAATCTGGGTTTTTATAATGGAAAATAAAGAATTGACCTTTGGATTAAACTGGTGTTTCATGCATTAGTCTCCATGAGGATACAAATGACATCCCAGAGAAATCTGCATGTAAATGAGGGGGGAAGGAATTCTAGTGAATTACCAGTACAGTGCAAATTGTTGATGCTGCAGGCTGATAAGTCTCACCCCTGATATACTTTAACCTAATATCTTAAAAGAACTGGCTAGTTAAATGAGATAGTTGATGCATTGGGCTTACATTTTAAATTGTTTAGATTTGGGAAAGTTGAATTAAGTTGGAAAACAGTAAATGTAACTTATTTACATAGGCATAGAAAATAGATGCAGGAGTAGGCCATTCAGCCCTTCGGGCCAGCACCATCATTCAATATGATGATGGCTGATCATCCAAAATCAGTACCTGTTCCTGCTTTTTCACCATATCCCTTGATTCTGTTGAATTGAATTGGCCTCCACTTCCTTCTGAGACTGAATTCCTCAGATTCACAACTCACTGGGTGAAAAGGTTTTTCCTCATCTCAGTCCTAAATGGCCTACCCCTTATTCTTCAACTGTGACCCCTGGTTCTTTGACTCCCCCAACATCGGGAACATTTTTCCTGCATCTAACCTGTCCAATCCCTTAAGAATTTTACATTTCTATAAGATCCCCACTCGTACTTCTAAATTCCAGTAAATACATGCCCAGTTGACCCATTCTTTCATCATATGTCTGCCCTGCCATCCCAGGAATTAACCTGGTGAACTTGCACTGCCCTCCCTCAATAGCAAGAATGTCGTCCTTAGGAGACCCAAACTGCACACAATGCTCAAGGCGTGGTCTCACCTGGGCCCTGTACAACTGAAGTAGGACCTCCTTGCTCCTATACGCGAATCCTTTTACTATGAAGGCCAACGTGCCATTTGCTTTCTTCACTGCCAGTTGTACCTTCATGCTTGCTTTCAGTGACTGATGTACAAGGACACCAGGTCTCGTTGCACCCCCCCTTTTTCTAATCTGACACCACATGAAATTAAAGTGATGAGTAACCTCACATTTATCCACATTATACTGCATCTGCTCACTCACCCAGCCTATCCAGTCACCCTGCAGCCTCATAGCATTCTCCTCGCCGATCACACTTGTCACCCACCTTTGTCATCCGTAAACTTGGAGATGTTACGTTTAGTTCCCTTGTCTAAATCGTTAATATATATTATAAATTACTGGTGTCCCAGCGCTGAGCTTTGCGACACCCACTGGTCACTGCCTGCCATTCTGAAAAGGACCCGTTGATTCCTACTCATTGCCTCCTGTCTGCCAACCAGTTCTTTATCTGTGTCAATACCCTACCCCCAATGCCATGTGCTCTAATTTTGCACAGTAATCTCTTGTGTGGGACCTTTGTCAAAGGCTTTTTGAAAGTCCAGATACACGACATCCACTGACTCTTCTACTTGTTGCATCCTCAAAATTCCAGAATATTAGTTGAGCATAATTTCCCCTTCACACATCTATGCTGACTTTGACCAATCCTGTCACTGATTTCCAAATGTGCTGCTATTGCATCTTTAATAATCGACTCGATCAACTTCCCCACTTGATGTAAGGCTAACTGGTCTATAATTCCTTGTTTTCTCACTCCCTCTTCTGAAGAAGTGGGGTTACATTAGCTACCCTCCAGTCCACAGGAACTGATCCAGAGTCTATAGAACATTGGAAAATGTTCATCAATGATTTCTAGTGCCTCCTCCTTGACCACTCTGGGGTGCAGTCCATCAGGCCCTGGGGGTTTATCTGTCTTCAGTCCCAACAGTTTACAACACCATTTCCTGAATAATGTGGATTCCGTTCAGTTCCTCCCTACCACTAGATCCTCGGTCCCCAAGTATTTCCAGGAGTTTGTGTCTTCCGTTGTGAAGACAGGACCAAAGTACTTGTTTAACTGGTCTTTATTCAATTCAGTCATGGGGTAATTGTAGGAAAGAATGATCAGCACACATGTGAAACAGTGGCCTGGACTTCCACAATGCTTAAGTGCTGTCGGACTGTACTGGAATAGCAAATTGGAATTACCCACTGCAGGACTTGTGGAACAGTTCAAATGCACTAAAGCAAGGTCGGCCATGACCCTCACTGAATCTGAAGATACTGTTATTCGAACAGCGGCCCCCAGTGCGGCAACGGGGAGGAAGTGGGCCCCATCTGAAGCCAGAGTGCTAAGTCTGCTCTTTATTTCCGGGATGTGGTTGACCAAGTCCATCATGGGAGAGCCGGGCTCGGGCTCGTCCCAAAAGCTCCTCAATGGCACAAGGCAACATCAGTGCAGAAGAGACGGCTCGTGGTGAAGGAGGTGAGAAGACTGGAGGAGGCAGAGTGATACGCCAAGGCCGTCTCAATGGCCAAGCAGGGCCAATGGATTAATTGGGAGAACCTGGAAAAGAGTAATCACAGCTGGCATGACATCTGGCAAATGCTACGTTTTGTCATCAGAACCACTTATGATGTTCTACCATTACCCCAGAACCTAAAGCAGTGGTTCGGAGAAGACCCCAATTGCTCCCTTTGCCAAGCACCTGCATCACTAAGGCACATTTTAACAAGATGCACTATGAGCCTCGGCCAAGGGAGTTACACTTGGCGGCATAACCAAGTTCTCAGACAGCTGTCATCAATCCTGGAACAGAGGCATAAGATCACCAGCAGGCCAACCTCCAGAGCACCAGATAACATCAATGGATGCAAGCATTCTGCAGCCTGCTCGGGATTGGAAAATGGAAGTAGACTTTGAAAAAAGGTGGACTTGTGTTTCCCCCAGACATTGTGCCTCCAACACTCTGACCAGATGTGGTCCTGTGGTCCACAACGGGCCAGTTGGCACACATTGTGGAATTAACAGTTCCATGGGAAGATTTGCAGATGGCGTTGAAGAAGCTTATGAGAGGAAAAAGACCAAGTACTCTGAACTGGCAACTGAAGCTGCCCAGAATGGCTGGAAGACCAAGATTTTCCCTGTCAAAGTGGGATGCAGGGGGTTTGTTGCTACATCTATGACCAGGCTATTAAAGAAAATGGGGGTGAGGGATCACACCCCCCAATAAGCAATCAAGTGATTGTCAAGTTCTGCAGAAAAAAGCAGCAATTGGATTTGGATGAAAAGGAGAGATAACTATTTGGCGGCAAGATGAAGACGGGGGTGTAACTGGGGCGCCAGGTATCACCGTTGAGCCCTCTGGCGATGTTGTGGGCTTATCAATGAAACGTTAAAGAAGGAGGATGCCCACCTGATGACGTGCCTACCCTACCTTTCACCACTCCAATCCCACTGCAAATAGCAAGAGTGCTGACTTATTACAGGGATTGAAACATCAAGTCCTACTAGCTCTACTAATTGACCATGCTACTGGCATTCTTTTGAGGAAATAACCAATGCCCTGCATAAAGAGGAATTGGTAGAAGTATTATGCAGTTTTCCAAAAGGCATTTAAGGTGCCTTGTCAAAGATTATTGCACAAATAATGCTTGTGTAGGGAGAAAAATATAATGTGTTCTTAAAGACACAAAATGTGGAAATACTCATCAGGTCAAACAGTATTGTGAAAGGAAAACAGTTAATGTGTCAGGCTTGGGGGCCTTTCATCAAAAGGACTGTTTTAAAATTTTATACGAAGATGTGGCTGATGGACAGTTCATGGAAGAGAAGGTGGAATTCTAGAAAAAAAAACATTTAAAAGGGAGGATGATCTGAATGGGTTTAAAGGTGGATGAATCACCAATGTCTACGTTAAATCTCAGATTATTTTTTGAGGACTATCCTGTGACTAATCTCCTTCATCTTTTCAGAGGTAACTTGTTGAGGGCAACCTAACCCTCCTAACTCTCCTGAATCAGAGCAAATTGACAGATTGGTTCTGAAATTTAGTGTTAATTTAGTGTTTAATTTAATTGAACTTGGTGTTAGGCAGATAACTCTAGTCGAGGTTTTATTTTTGTGTTTGGAAGTCTGTGATCAATGGTGTATCAATGCTAGAATCCTTATTTTATAGATCAGCAATTTGGATGTAATTTTGCGCATGACACCAATATTACAGATTTCTGTGTTTGAGGATGGTCTTTGCCTACTCAGCATTTTTGAAGAGTGGGGATGATAGGTGGAGGAAAATCAGAAGACTTTCAATGGCACTACCATTATTGGATCCTCCCAATTAATGTAATTGGTAATGTGATAGGAGTAGAATTTGGCGCATCAAGTCTACAATGCCATTCAATAATGGCTGATCTATCCCTCTCCCTCTCAACCCCATTCTCCTGCCTTCTCCCCATAACCTCTGACACCTGTACTAATCAAAATTAAATCTATATCTGGGGGTTTTCAAGAGTTAAATTTATCTCTTTGGGCTAAGGGATATGGGGAAAGAGCTGGAACGGGGTACTGATTTTGGATGATTAGCCATGATCATATTGAATGGCATAGTAGACTTATCTAAATGCCGTCAAGTTGGGTAAAGGGGAAGTGCAACGTGATCTGGGGTCCTTGTACATCAGTCTATGAAAGTAAGCATGCAGGTACAAGAGGCAGTGAAGGAAGCGAATGGCATGTTGGCCTTTATAACAAGAGGAATCGAATATAGGAGCAAAGAGGTCCTTCTGCAGTTGTACAGAGCCCTAGTGAGATCACACCTGGAGTGTTGTGTGCAGTTTAGGTCCCCTAATTTGAGGAAGGACATTCTTGCTATTGAGGGAGTGCAGCGTAGGTTTACAAGGTTAATTCCCGGGATGGCTGTACTGTCATATGCTGAGAGAATGGAGCAGCTGGGCTTGTACACTCTGGAGTTTAGAAGAATAAGAGGGGATCTCATTGAAACATATAAGATTGTTAAGGGCTTAGACATGCTAGAGGCAGGAAACATGTTCCCGATGTTGGGGGAGTCCAGAACCAGGTTAAGAATAAGGAGTAAGCCATTTAGAACGGAGATGAGGAAACACTTTTTCTCACAGAGAATGGTGAGTCTGTGGAATTCTCTGCCTCAGAAGGCGGTGGAGGCAGGTTCTCTGGATGCTTTCAAGAGAGAGCTAGATAGGGCTCTTAAAAATAGCAGAGTCAGGGGATATGGAGAGAAGGCAGGAACGGGGTACTGATTGGGGATGATCAGCCACGATCACATTGAATGGCGGTGCTGGCTCGAAGGGCCAAATGGCCTACTCCTGTACCTATTATCTATTGTCTATTGAATGCTGGTGCTGGCTCAAAGGGCTCAATGGCCCACTACTTCACCTATTTTCTTTCTTACCACTGAAGAGAAAATGATCTGGAGTGGTCATATATGCATTGTGGCTACAAGAGGAGATCAGAGACTAGGTAGTCCTGTAACGATGCACTCGCCAAAGCCTGTCCTCTATCTGCAGGAATGTGATTGATGCTCTCCACTTGCCTGCCTGAGTGGAGGAAACCTTGGGAGTTAATAGAGATGTACATAATTTGGGGGGGGGTGTAGATAGTTTGAAACATTTCCTCATATCGCTATTGAATTGTATAAAATTATGAGGTATTGGGTAAATAGTGAGAAATCTTCTCCCTTGGCGAAAATAGGTTTATGGTAAGGTGTAGAAGATTTTGGGGAGTTCTTTATTCAGCCTGAGTGCACTTAAACTGAACTGTCAACATTTAAGTCAACGTTAAAATGACATGGCATTGAAAGCTGCAGGTTAAATGTTTGACCATAGAATTAATATAGATCAGGGGTCGGCTCTGGATCAGGGTTGTCAATAGGCCGGGGACGAGTGAGTGTGAGTATTTCTGCCCCCGCTTTCAGGACAGAGCCAAGGCAATGGTCCGTACGTACGTCATGTTCGTGAGCGCCCAGTGCTCCGGGTGGCGTTACTGAAGGGGCGAGATCTATGTGAACACGTGATGTTGCCTGCCATCTGGGGCGGTATCCATGTGTACACGTGATAGATGTGGCCCACCATCCGATCACAGATATGCATCTGGCCCCTATGCAGAACAAGGTTGCCGACCCCTGATATAGATAATACTTAATGGTGGGTAGAGTTATCTATTTCTGTGCCGTGACACTGACTCCATTGGCTTGGTTGAAGACTACCTGGCTATAGGGTGACAGAGACTGGACTGGGTCTTTTGGTTGCCAAATAGTACGTCACAAGGTTGAGTTCTCGGGTACTAAATATATACAACGTCTTGGATGAAGCATGGGACATATGGATCGTAAATTTCCCAATTACAAAGCTAGCTAATAGTAGGTTGAGAGGGAGAGGTGCATTTTTTTTTAATAGAAACATAGGTTAAGTGAGTGGGCAATGATCTGGGAAATGTATTATAATGCATGGAAATTGGCCAATTTGGCAAGCAGATAGAAACACATGAGATAAAATAGACAATATTTTGAGCATTAAAAAAAATCTGCTGGAGGAATTCAGAGGGTCAGTCAGCATCTGAATGGAAATGGACGGTTGATGTTTTGGGTCAAGAGTGGTGCTGTCATGGATGAAAGGGTAAGGGGGTCAGTACAGAATGATTTGGGGGACCAGTGTAGAATGGATGGGGAATGGCAGGAGAATCAATGCGAGATGGATAGCGTGATCAGCGCTGGGTGAATAGATTGGGGGGGGGGGGGGGGTGGGTAGATGGAGAGGGGAGCACAGGGGATGTTAGTGAGGACTGAATAGAGGTGGGAATGGGGATCAGTGCAGGATGGAGAGGAGAGCTCTCGGGATAAAGGGGGTGGAGGGGGCCGTACAAGAGAGGGAGAGGGAGGGAAAGGTCAGCACTCCTGTCTACCACCTCCCCTCCTCCACCAGCCAACAGGAAGGTGCGGGGCCGAGCGGTGCAGGTGCCTCAGACGGCAAATGGAGGCCTCCCCTTTCCTCCCTACCAGTCTCGATGTGCGGGAGGGTTTGTTTTGAAAGCGGATATGGCGGAGTGGCAACCAGCGGCCGCTATCGGGGCAGACGGGAAGAGGAGGGGGAGCCGCTACTTCTGTGTGGGGCCCGTCATTCGCTCCGACCCTCCATCACCCTGCAATTAGTATCTTTGCCCCGCACGACAGCTTGTTACCGCCGCCATCACGTTCCTTTTCTCCAGAGATGCTGCCTGACCCGCTGAGTTACTCCAGTTTTTTGTGTCTATCTTCGGTATAAACCAGTATCTGCAGTGCGAAGCCGGGCAAAATGACTCGGCATTTAGGTTGCCTCGCGGCACTTTGGGTGGTCATTGGCACCCGAGCCCTGTATTTAGAACTGGAAATGCCCTTTTTTGAAAATAAGTTACTGGCCCAATTAAGACAGGCATGCTGATTTTTGTTTTGGTCCCAGATGATTGTCTTTGAAATGGTTTTTCCCCAAGAGTGGTAGGAGTATTCTTTAAATAATTTGAAGATACGGAGCATCCCACACATCTTAATTAATTTATGCATGTCAAAACTCTTGAAAGCAATAATGATGCATTGAATCTGGATGAGAGACAATGGGTATGTTTCTTGGAAATGTTGTCTGACATTGGCAAATGTATGGGTTAGGCCTTTCTGTGTGCGTTTTGAATTTTTAAAAAGGTGTCAAGTTAAAAAATATCCTGCATAGGGCCTTGAAAGTGGCCCTTGTGGCTAAGGGGATCAGAGGGTATGGAGAGAAGGCAGGTACGGGATACTGAGTTGGATGATCAGCCATGATCATATTGAATGGCGGTGCAGGCTCGAAGGGCTGAATGGCCTACTCCTGCACCTAATTTCTATGTTTCTATGTTTCTAAAGTGCACAGCTCAATCAATCCAAGAAGCTATTTCAAAGGCCGTGATGGAGAAATAATGCTGTTATGTGTGTCTCCGGTACTCCGGTACTCTCATGTAAAACGCGCCACCAAAGGATCATTGTACAAAATTGCACTCATGCCATATTTATATTTAGTGGTAAATTCTGGTCACCATTCAGGGTGGCTGGTGTGATCCCATAAAGTAATTTGGGATGGGGGGTGGTTGGCGGTGAAGTGGTGTGGCAGAGGTTTAAGGCTGCTGGCTTAATCCTTAGTTTTATAGGTTCAGTTGAAGTTATGTATTTAGAATCTGGAATCTCTTTGCTTCCAAAACTGCCTTTAATTGGGACCAAACGTTACTTCCTAACAAGCTGGTAGTCTCATGGTCATTGTTACTGATGTTGTAATTTAATTTTACGTTTTATTTGTATTTAGGTTCATATACTGCCAGACAGGATTCAAATTATTGTCCTGAACCCTGATGTCCAGCCCACTGGATGCTTAGCCAGTAACAAAGGCACTCTGTTGCCATACCCGTAATTATCATCTGACTGTATCTGTTCACCAAAGTCGTACATTCCATTGATAATTACCATCTAAAGTTTGACTTGGCATTGCATGATCTTGAATCATTCATGCACTGCCCTCAAGCAGTAGATTAAATAAATGGTATTCTGGTCTGCTGTCACTCTAATAATTGCCTTTAGTTTTTGTAGCCCAATGCCATTTCGCCATAGTGGTTTTTGATTAGATAACTTGGGAACAGGCAATTAGTTCTTTCAGGTGAACTGTTTCTACAGGAGGTGGCAGAGTCACTCGAGTACCCATGCTAACCTCACTGTCAAGGTTTCCAAGTTGTATTTAACACAATTTGAGGATGGTTGCAGTAGGAGTGTTGAAACCTGTGTTATGATGAAGCTTCTGTGATTTTAGACTCTTTTCTAAGGTGGTATGGTCATGTTGAGTGCATTCAACAACTTTGTTTGCCATTTTAGTTTTAGTTTGCCACAGTGTTAGACGTCTTAGGATATTATTTGAGTAAGGATGTGCAGACTGTTACAAGCTGCCGAAAGACAGCAAATATTAAAGTCTCTGCAGCAGCCATTCAACGCGATTTCTTTTCTTTTCGGCACAGTATTCCCATTCAAGATGAGCATTCTCAGCACATGAGTGTGGTGTTTGATTTGTGCATTGACGTGTCCACACTTTTAATTTGCTACCTTCCAGTTGTTGCTTTGGCTACCATCCTCTCATTGTCTGTGATACTCTTATAAAGGAATGCAAGATCTAAGCTCCCTCTAAGATCATGTGAATTTATATAGTAATGTGATAAGCACTGCTTCACTTGTGTATAGCTTTAGCGTTTAATTTGCGTCAGAATTGTGCAGGTGTGTGCAGCTGACTATTAATTCGGTTTGTTTTTTGTTGCCCAGTAGCATAGTAGGTTGCTGGCCTGGTTAATGAGTTTCAGAAACAAGGAGACAAAGTGTTGGAGTAATGCAGCGGTTCAGCAGCATCTCTGGAGACCATGGATAGGTGATGCAAAATGCTGGAGTAACTCAGTGGGACAGGCGTCAGTCTGACGAAGGGTCTCGACCCGAAACATCACCCATTCCTTCTCTCCAGAAATGCTGCCTGTCCCACTGAGTTACTCAAGCATTTTCTGTCTACCTTTGATTAAACCCAGCATCTGCAGTTCTTTCCTACACATGGATAGGTGATGCTTTGGGTCAGGGCACTTCTTCAGACAGATGATGAAGGGGTGGGGGGGAAAATTGTAATTCCCACTACCTACAATCTGTCTGAAGAAGGGTGCCAATCTGTAACATCAATTCATCTTCTCCAGAGATGCTCGCTGAGTTACGCCAGCATTTTGTTCGTTTTTTGCTTAATGAGGTTGTGGTGTGCTTGATCTGAGCGTTGTCCCTTACTTGAGCTGCATACTTGCTCTACCATGGATGCAGGTAAGTGTGTTTTGGATGAATTGGTAATTCCATGTAGTTGTTAGAACAGAGTTGTTAATGTCAATAAGTACCAGGTTTTCAGTAAGTAGGAGTGAATAGATACATGTCAATTTAGCATTGTGCAGAAACACTTTATTTAAAATATGTGCCTTTTCAGGTGTCTGTCTTATTTAGAGTCATGAAATTGGCTCCTTGTGCCCAACTTGTCCATGCCAACCACGATGCTCCATCTAAGCTAGTCCCATTTGCCTGTGTTTGGCCCATATCCCTCAACTTTTTTTTTTCCATGTACCTGTCTATTAAATGTTATTGTACCCGCCTCTTCTTGGGGCAGCTCATACTATTTACTCAACACACACTGGGAAAATGTTGCTGCTCGGGTTCCTATTAAATCTTTCCCTCTCACCTTAAACCTATGCGTTTTAGTTCTTGAATCCCCTACCCATGTGAAAAAGACTATGCATTCACTGTATCTATTGCCTTCATGATTTTGTACACGATCACCTCTCTGCTTTATCCGCTCCAATGAATAATTTTACACCATAGGTCAGGCCCTTGAGTCCTGGTAACATACTTGTAAATTGCCTCTGCATTCTTTGCGGTTAAATGGCATCTTTCCTTCAGCAGGGTGACTGAACACATGCTCCAAGTGCAGCCTCATCAGTCTTTAACACATATTTGCATTTTTAATATTTTAAGCGTGAGCCTCGGAGTAAATAAAAGTAGTGTGCAGAAATGTTTAGTGAATGCACCACTGACTTGCTTGCTTCAAGAATCTAACAAAACTCCATTTTGTACTTCTGATCACAGTATGACTGTGCAATAACATATATTTCTCAATGATGCTCTCTTCACCTCTCTTGCCAAGAATTCCAGTCTACTGCAGCAAATAAAATGAGTAGCCAAATAACTTGATTTTGCAATTGACCTGGTGCTGTGGTTTTAGCTTGGTACCAAGCCCAGAGTAGAGGAGGTGATGGATGGTGGGAAAACTGGTGTCTTTATTGCATGTGTTTGTCTAAGCATCCATGTGGCACATAGTGATAACATTGATTGGTAAAGGGGAAAAAGTTGAACCGGTGGAAGTGTAGAAATGCTGTGAAGTTTATCTGAAGCTTTGCTCGGAATGGTCATTTCAGTGCCAAAGAAGAATGTCAAGTAGGTTCCAAAATGGTCCTGCCTATAAAATTAAAAATGGTAGAATTAGATTCATATCATTAATAGCAATGAGAGAATATGCCGTAGGAATTTCTGTTGGTTTTATATCTTAAGTATTGGATAATTGGCCAGCATCCCTACTCCATTGGAAAACATGGATACATCTTGGCAGACAAGTCTGAAAAAGGGCCCTGATGCAAAATGTCACCTATCCATGTTCTCCAGAGATGCTGCCTGACCTGCTAAGTTAGTCCAACACTTTGTCTCTTTTTTGTAAGCCAGCATCTGCAGTTCCTTGTTTGTTTATATCCCTACCACATTGCTGAACTCTGGAATCCAGAGTATACAGCATTAGTATACAGTGACAGTGCCCAGCTTTCCATGATGGTCCATGTGCGGAGTCACCTCAACATTTATGTTAATTTTATGGGTTGTCAATGGCAAACAAATTGCCATTGTTACAATTTATTTAAAAAAAAAGCTTATTTCACCCTCTGTCTTCTTGAAAGTATCAAAATGGCTCACCTGTTCTAAATGGTAATTTTCTTTGTGCATATGTTTGCATATTTAATTTTTGATTCTTAAAAGGTTCTCATAACAGCATTTAACAAAATACTCATCTGTATTTTTAAAAATATCTAAAGCGCTCTCAATACTTGGGTATAAAATGATTTCCATAATTTTTCTAAGAAAGAACTGTGGATGCTGGAAAATGTGAAGAGGCTCTTTTTTTCCCCTCTCTCTTCCTCCCGACATCAGTCTGAAGAAGGGTCTCGACCCAAAGCATCACCTATTCCTTCTCTCCATCGATGAGTTCCTCCAACATTTTTGTCTACCTTCCATTATTTGGCTCATCACATTTTTCCAAACAAGAAATTCCATGGCCCATCTTATGTTCTACTACCCTTGCAGTGATAATAGACAGCACTGCATGCCATGTACAAAGTACAAGCCATGTATAAAGTAACTCCTAGTGAAAGGGAGATAGATTGTTGCCTTGGTGTGATTTTGTGCATAAATGCATTGTCCAAGCCCAGAAACGTTTATAAATGTATTGGTAAGAAGCTGTTTGTTTTTTTTAAAATAGTTCAACATATTATGGTACTGATCAGTAACCGGCTTGCTATTTGGGTTCGTCATGTTAGAATGTTGCCCAAGAGTTTGAGGAAAGCCTTTTATCAGTAACGTCCATAATTATTGGATGAACTGCAGCACCCACATATACCGCAAAGTTCCTTTGGATTTTTGAGATTACCAGAGGAATGTGGTATATTTTCACTATCTTGGCTCAATTCATGGCATTCTGTCCTGGGTCAGTAAAGCACTCCACAATTTAATTGCAGATGTATTCAGAAGCTACTTGGACAGGAAGGTGTTATCAGATGAAATGTTTAAGCTATGACTTTGTTTGATAATCAGAAGGCATCTGGGCCAAGTTAGGCTGGATTTAACTCGTCCATAGTTGCATAAAGTTACTGTTAACCAGATTTAGGAATTATGCAGTCACTTACAGCAAACCTGCAACAGTGATGAAACTTGTGTACTGCTGAGGTTTCACACCTGGAACTTTTCCAAAGTTTTTTTCTGACTTAATGCTGGGGTGCTTTTTGCATCTTTTATATTCAGTCTTTTTTAAGTTGCTAAAGTTGTTTTAACTCAGAGCTATTTTGATGCTTCAACAATGCAATGACAATTAATTTATTAAAGCAATAAGAAATTAAAAAAAACAAAGGGAAGAACGTAACTTCTTCCTCATCTGCAATTTGGGAATTTCCATGTAAGCAAGTAGGGTCTGAGTTAATATTGGGCCTTCCAGGCATAAGATCCGAGAGGCTGATTTTCATCAGCAAGAGGAATGTCAGATGTTCTCTTCTGTATCAACAGCCTGATTAGGCGTAATAGATTCTTTATGTGATGCTCAGAAACACGTTTTCCCAAATGTTCTCTGCTGTTATTCCCCCAGTCTGCTTTGTCCAAATATCTTGTAGCTTTTTGCATTTTGATAAGTGATCAATGAGGTTCTTTGGGATGTTGTATGAAAGGATATTCCAATATAATAGGAACGTAAACCTTTTGCAATATTTTGCTTCCAATTCATCTTGGAATCAAGATCTGTAATCTGGCTTCTGACTCTTAAGCAAGTAATCATCAAATTGGCCATGGGGAAATAAGATTTAATCTCTTAAATTTTTCTTTGGATTGCCTTCTTTTGCTGTCTTTACGTTTTCCCACCATCCAGTTGAGTTTTAATCAAACCTGTACTTAGTGGGTTATTGTAGCTCGGTGCATAACAATCCACACAATTTGCTGTATCAGCCAATTCTATTAGCTTTGTCACTGCAAGTAAAAAGGACTTTTTAAAAACTAAAATGTAGGATGATAGTGGAAAGAAAATCTGAGCTTGTGTTTTCGGTTGAAATGGGTGTTGGGAAAGAAAGAAGAAGTTAGTTCTAACTTGTAGAGAAGAGGGGGAAGGAACAGGACGATACTGCAAATCTCTCTGACATTGAGAGGCCAGATTGCTAAGATTATTCTTATATTTATAGGATGGTCTGATTAATAGATTTGAGGCCAGCTTGAGAGAAAACAATAGATATGTAAAACTGCAATGCAGGTTAGAGTACAGGAAAGAGATAGATAACATGGTGTCCAAACAATAGTCCCTCAATGTCAGCAAGGCAAAGGAGCTAGTTGTCGACTTCATAAAGCATGGTGAAGTATGAACCCTGATCAACATCAATAGTAGCGGTGTAAATGGCTGGAAGTTTCAAGTTCCTTGGCATAAATATTACCAGCGATTAGTCACGGACCAGTCTCATTGGTGCGACAGCTAAGAAAGTACATCGGCATCTAATTCCTGAGGAGACTGAGGAAATTCGGCTTGTCTCCAGTGACCTTTACAAAACCTCTACATATGCACCATGGAAAGCATACTGTCGGGTAGCATCACTGCCTAAGAATGCAAGATAGAAACATAGAAACATAGAAATTAGGTGCAGGAGTAGGCCATTCAGCCCTTCGAGCCTGCACCGCCATTCAATATGATCATGGCTGATCATCCAACTCAGTATCCCGTACCTGCCTTCTCTCCATACCCTCTGATCCCCTTAGCCACAAGGGCCACATCCAACTCACTCTTAAATATAGCAGAGTTTTAAGATGTTGCAGAGTTCTAGATGTAGCCCAATCCATCACATAGACCAGACTTGCCACCTTAAGCTCCATCTACATTTTGTGTTTTTTTCAGAAAAGCAGCCCTTAATCAAAGACTTGTTCCTCCTCCCAGTTCCTTTCCAGCAGAAGGTACAGAAACCTCCAGATTCAGCAGCAGATGTTTCCCCTCTGTTAAAAAGCACCTGAGCGGTCCTTCCATAATCAACGGTTCTGTCCAATTAACCTTTACCTCATTGTGGACTTTGGACTTTGTGGAATTGATCTACAATGCTGAGAACTATAGATAAACACAAAAATATGAAGTAACTCAGCGGGTAGGACAGCATCTCTGGAGAAAAGGAACAGGTGACGAAGGGTCAGTCTGAAGAAGGGTCCCAACATGAAACATCACTTATTCCTTTTCTCCAGAGATGCTGTCTGACCCGCTGTTACTCCAGCTTTTTGTCTATCTTTGGTTTAAACCAGCATCTGCAGTTCCTTCCTACTCATGCTGGGAACTGTTCTGCATTTTCCCCATTGCTTTATCTTTTGTATTTGAGTTTGACTTGATTGTATTTATGAATAATACATCTGATCTGTTAGAATAGCCTGCAAAAGCTTTTTTTACTCTCCTAAGCCTAAACCTGAGAATGCTGAATCTGAAATCAAGGGATTGACGCTGCCTTCCATCTGTGAAAAATGGAAACAAGTTAATATTTTAGGTCAGACATCACCAGAACTGTAAAAGAGAGAAAAAGTTTTGCTTTTTGTGAATGTGATGGGAAGGATGGATAGGGCAGAGGAAATAGAGCGGCAACTCTGACAGGCACTGTTGTTCTTCCTCCCAAATGCAAAGGTCTTTTCAGTAGACATTAGTTTCTTGTTACTATAATATTAAAGGCTATAAGTTACGTTGTTTCATAGCATTGTTGTACGTGTCAATAGAAGTGAATGCTTGTTAATTATACTGGCCTCCAGTGGTGAAAGTAGCAGATGTGTTCTTAAGAGACAATGGTGTCTTATTACTGTGAGGAAACAGGTTTTCTTCCATCTGGACTGTTGAAAATGAATACAAAATTTCTGCTTGTCAACTTCCAAATTAATTTGTAAGTGGCTCTCCATTTCCAATTAAAATCGTGGTATTTGGTCTCTAAGGCAAATGGTGTTCCCTATGATCCAGCTCGAGGTTTTTCAGGCGAGTGCCCTCGAGCTTGAAGGTCGAAGACAGTCACTGAAAAATCGTGTTGGTGGGACAGGCCCTTAAGAGCTTCTATAGTATATTAAGAGTTAAAGTATGGCTATGGAAAGAATAGTTCCGCTTAAAGACCAGCATGGCCATATTTGTGTAGGATCACGAAGGATGGGGTGATATTAAATTAATACTTCTAGACTTTTTTTACTGAGGAATATTTATTTTGCTGTAGATTAATTTCCTGACCAATGTTATATCGCTATTTAAAAAGGCAACCAGTACAAGCACGGGATCTACAGGCTGATAAGCCTGAAGTCAGTTGTGAGAAAGTTGTTGGAGGGGATTCTTAAAGACAGATATACCCAAATTTAAATTGGCACACACTGATTAGTTGGCATGGCTTTGTGTATGGAAGTTCATGTCTGTGAAAACTTTGTGAAAAGTTCACCAAGGATAGTTTTTATGGATTTTCGCAAAGGCCTTGATCAGCATGATAGGCTGATCTGAAAGATTTGATCGCACGGAATCTAAAGTGAATGAGTCTATTGAATTCAAAATTGTCTTTGAGGAAGGAGTTGAAGGGTAATTGTAAAGGGTAATTGTTTTTCTGATTGAAGTCTTCTGACCAATGATGTACTTGCAGGGTTTTTTTTTGCTGGGTCCATATAAATTAACGGTTAGGATGACAATGTAGTTAAGAATGTTAGTGAATTTGCAAATGACACCAACATTGGTGGCATGGTAGTGTGTGAGGAAGGTTATTTAAGTTTACAACAAGATCTAGGTCAGTTGGAAAGATAGGCCAAAGAATGGTGAATATAATTTAACTGATAAGTGAGGTGTGTTGCACTTTGATATGTCAAATCAGAACAGGACATAGTAAATGGCAGAGGCCTGGGGAATGGTGCAGGAAAGGGTACAGATTGACAGTTCCCCAAAAGTGGAGTGTCAGGTGGACAATGTGGTGAAGAACGCGATTGGCCCACTTGCCTTCTTTGGGAATGATCTTGAGTACAGTAGTTGGGACATCATAATGCAGCTGCTTATGTCTTTGATGAAATCACTTCTGATATACTGTGTGCAGTACTGGTCACCCAACCTTAGAGAAAATGTAATTTTGTTGGAAAGGGTGCAGAAGAGACTTATTATGATGTTACTGGGCTTGTGGGTTTGAGGTTGAATAAACTGGGACTTTTATAAGAGGTTGAAGGCAGGGAATCTTGAAGCATTTAAGATCATGAGGGGCAGGGATAAAGTGAACGCTCAATATTTTTACCAGAGTGGAGAATTCTAAAACTAAAGAGCATAGCTTAAGATGAGAAGGGAGAGATTTAAGAGGGACATCTGGGACAAACTTTTCACTCAAATGGTAGTCTGCAACTGGAATGAGCTGCCAGAGGAAGTTATAAAATTATTCTTAAAATACATTTGGATAGAGAGATACAAATAGTTAGGGCTTAGAGGGCAATGGGTCATATGCCGCCAAATAGATGTAGCCCAGTATACCAACTCAGTTGGTGTGGACAAGGCGGGCTCAATGACCCGTTTCCATGCTGTGAATAATTCATTACTCGCACTATGTCCATTTCATGCTATGGAAATTTGCTTTATAGCAAAGCTTTGTCTCATTGTTGATCCAGCTAACAACAGTGATATTTAATCAGGAATCTTAAAGCACACAGCCATTTGACCCAATTGACACACCACTGGTCACGACTATACACGGGAGCAGATCAAAGGGCACGACCCTGAGGATCACCAGTGCGGAGGGGCTGGGTGAAGGTTACGAGCAATTCTAACCAGCACAGCCAGGAAGTCCAGCGTCCAGTTGCAGATGAAGGTCCCAATGCCAAGTTCAGAGATGAGCTGATTTAGTTTTGTGGTGCTTGGGAAGTTATCCAAGTTTAAAGATTGGGAGAATGTTTTGTCTTTTTTTAAGCCTTCAGGAATATACGGCAAGCGTGGGAATTTTTACACATTGTGGGGATCTTTGAGTGTGCACATTCACAGATTGCTCTTATGTAGTATTAATCCTTATACAGAAAAGCCTATCTCTTGCCCTGGCATGTCAATAGATAAGAGACGCAGGAGTAGGCCATTTGGCCCTTCCAGGGCTCGAAATTAGCGGTTGCCTGGGTGCCATTGACCACCCAAAGTGCCGCCGGGCAACCTAAATGCAGACTCATTTTGCCCGGCTTGGCAAACAAATACTGGTTTATACCGAAAGACACAAAAAACTGAAAACTCCGCGGGTCAGGCAGCATCTCTGGAGAATAGAAGGGTGACGTTTTGTGTCGACCGGCGGCGGCTGTATTCCTCTAATATCTTTGATTGCGGGGCAAAGATACCAGGTGCGGGGTGATGAAGCGAATGACGGGCCCCGAACAGCGGCTCCATCTCCCGCACTCCGCCCAGCGGAAGGCGGCCTCCCCCTCCCTCCCTCTCTCCCTCCTCCCAGCCTCGGCGTGCGAGAGGGGTTGTTTTGAAAGCTGCAGCCGCTATCGCCGTAATAACGGCCGCTGCCTGCAAACCCATTAAAATTTCAAAATAACCGCACGTCGAGGCTGGTAGGAGGGGGGGGGGGGGGAGGGGGAGGGCTCCTTCCGCCGACTGAAACAGCTGCACCAAAGATCCTACAGCTATAGGATCTTTGAGCTGCACCGCTCAGCCCCGCGCCTTCCTGTCGGCTGGCGGAGGGGGGGGGGGGAGGCGGTGGCGACGAGTTCCCAACCGCCTCCCCTTTTGGCGGCGGCACTTTGGCGTTGGACAGGGATGGCCAAGGTAGCGGGGTGATGTTGTCCGAGGAGCGTTGACCTTCCCCCCCCCTCCCTCCCCACCTCCTCCGCCCCTCCCCCCTTTCTCTCTTCGTACGCCCCCCTCCACCCCTCTTATCTTGGGACCCCTCCTCTCCATCCCGCACTGATCCCCATTCCCACCTCTATTCAGTCCTCACTGACATCCCCTGTGCTTCCCTCCCCATCTAACCCCCCCCCCCCCCCCCAAATCTATTCATCACCCTACCCACCTTGCATTGATTCTCCTGCCTCCCCCCCCCCCCCCCCCATCCATCCTACACTGGTCCCCCAATTCTTTCTGTACAGACCCCCTTTCCCATCCATCCTGCACTTCTCCCCCCATTCATGCTGCACTGACCCTCCCATGCATCCCGTACTGACCCACCTGCCATTTACCCTGCACCAAACCTTCCCCATCCATCCTGTAGTGATCTCTCCATTCATCCTGTACTGATCCCCTCATGCATCCTGTATTTATCCCCTCTTTCATCCCGTACTGATTCCCCATTCATCCTATACTGATCCCCCACATTCATCCTGTAGTGCCCCCATTCATCCTGACCTGAAACGTTGCCTATTTCCTTAGCTCCATAGATGCTGCCTCACCCGCTGAATTTCTCCAGCATTTTTGTCTACCCCCATTCATCCTGTACTGAACCTCCCATTCATCCAGTACTGATCCCCTCTCCCATCCATCCCGTACTGAACCCCCCATTCAACACCACTGACATCCCTGTGCTCTCCCCTCACAAATTTACATACTCCAACAAATACGTACTAATTCACCTGCCTCAATCCATCCATTCTGCACCGATTGCCTTCTCACCCCCCCCCCACCCCCCCCCCCCCGCCATCTATTCACCCCACACTGATTCACACACCCCTGACCCGATTGTGCTTCATGGTCTTCAGAGCGAACATTGACTATGTTTGATAATGGAATGCAATGTGTTTTAATTCCCGATGTTATTATTTGTTTTGACACCTTTAAACGTATTACCAAAATAACATTTGCAGCAGTTATGTCCTTTGGTCATGTCTTGTCAGTTAGTGTAATGTTTAACCTTTCAGATGGGTATAGTCGGTTTTAACAGCAATTATCATAAAATGCCTTTAGAAATTTCCTTGCAACCTATATATTTTGTTATGGATAAATTATGTCGGAAGCCAGCGTGTTTCTGTGCCAATAGCAATAACGACCCATGCTATGGCCATTCGGTCCTTCACAGAAAGCATGCTTGCATCAATCTGTAGTGTGCATGGTCCAGGATTTATTGACACAGGTTGATCATTTGCTGAATAATACAACCACATTTTTGTTTGGAAGTGGAAAGAACTAATAGAAATTGCATTAATTGCAATGTGTAAAAAGAGTTGAGATATTGTATTATAATTTTGCTGCATGTCATTGTGGTATATATCATGTCTTGATTGGTGAATATGTTTAGTTTGTGAGTTATTTGAAGCAGAAATAATATGTCAATGTAGGCAAAAGTGCTGGAGAAACTCAGCGGATGCGGCAGCATCTATGGAGCGAAGGAAATAGGCAAAGTTTCGGGCCGAAACCCTTCTTCAGACTGATGGGTTTCGGCCTGAAACATTGCCTATTTCCTTCGCTCCATAGATGCTGCTGCACCTGCTGAGTTTCTCCAGCACTTTTGTCAACCTTCGATTTTCCAGCATCTGCATTTCCTTCTTGAACATAATATGTGAATGCTACATTGAGCATAATTCTGACTGGTAACTACGCACTTCATCCGAGCACATTATAGCACGCGTCATGCAATCCGTTTTAAATGACCACCTAAACTGTCACTTGGCAACCTAAAAAGTTGTCAAGGTTGCCCGGCTGGCAACAGGGAAAAAAAGTTAAGCGAGAGCCCTGCCATCGAGCCAGCACCGCCATTCAATGTGATCATGGCTGATCATCCCCAATCAGTATCCCGTTCCTGCCTTCTCCCCATATCTCCGCTATTTGTAAGAGCCCTATCTAGCTCTCTCTTGAAAGCATCCAGAGAACCTGCCTCCACCGCCTTCTGAGGCAGAGAATTCCACAGACTCGCCACTCTCTGTTCGAAAAAGTGTTTCCTCGTCTCCGTTCTAAATGGCTTACTCCTTATTCTTAAACTGTGGCCTCTGGTTCTGGACTTCCCCAACATCGGGAACATGTTTCCTGCCTCTAGCGTGACAACGCCCTTAACAATCTTATATGCTTCAATGAGATCTCCTCTTATCCTTCTCAACTCCTGTCTGAAGAAGGGTCTCGACCCGAAACGTCGCATATCTCCTTCGCTCCTTAGATGCTGCTGCACCCGCTGAGTTTCTCCAGCCTTTTGTGTACCCTCCAGAGTGTACAAGCCCAGCAGCTCCATTCTCTCAGCATATGACTGTCCCGCCATCCCGGGAATTAACCTTGTAAACCTACGCTGCACTCCCTCAATAGCAAGAATGTCCTTCCTCAAATTAGAGGAGCAAAACTGCACAGAATTTCTCCAGGTCGAAATAGTTTCTCTAGTCAGAGAATATTCCTCCTGTGGATAATGTTTTCTTCAGCCTGCTCAGATCCAATCATTCCACCTCCTCTCTCATCATTATGGTATAATCTATTAAGCATTAACATTCTTGTATGGCTAGAAGGGCACTCCTTGTATTATTTCTCTAATTGTGCTTATTTCTCTTTAAGGACTGGCTTCTAAAATAATAGCTACAGGCCCAAGTACCTGCAGCTGCCCATCTAATATCAGCAAAAAAACATGCTCAAACTTGCACAGTATCACACATGAAAATGTATTTTCAATACTATTATAAAACTCTCTACTTAGAAGATTGTAATTGTAGGGCTTTTAAATAAAAATTATGGTGATGCGCAACATTGTTGTAGCAGTAGTTGCAAAGAAGGAAAGGAATTTCTACAACAATAAATAAAAGATAAGATTGAGAGATCAGAAGTGAAGTGGTTTTTCCCAATCAATCAGTGATGGGTCTGTCCCACCTAGTCGACTGCAGGAGACTGCGGTCACCACATGTTCACGGGTGGTTGCTGGGAAGTCGCCTTCATGGCCGTGAGGAGTTCCCGCATTCTGGTAACTAGCCGTGGCCTCATTATGGGCACGAAAAATGGAAGGTTTGCATAGACGATATTTTGGTGACTACAGGGGATTGGAATATTAACACATCTAGAATATTGTGTTCATCTCTAGTCTAGAAATTGGAACTAGTTTAGAAGTTTACTGCATTGATTGATCGTACCTGTTGTAGTTTAGAGCGAGGAAGTACTTAATTGGTGTGTGTAATATCCTGAGAGTATTAATATGCAAAAGTTGTTACTGTAGAGGATTCTTAATCTCAGGTAATAATAATCTATAAAAATAAGGGGCTGTCCATTTGAGACAAGTTTTTTTTTTTTTTTAATTTTATTTTTTTTAAAATAAATTTTGGAGAGTCGTGAGTCTTTGGAGCTCTCTTCCTAAAAGGGCAGTGGAATGAGAACATTTGATAATTTTTAATACAAAGTTTGATATTTGATAAGCAAGGAATGGAAGTGCAGTATTGAGGTTATTATAAACATTGTTCTATTATGTGCACTGAGATACAGTGAAATGCGTTAGTTTGCATGCCGACCAATTGACATAAGGTTCCACATAAGTACAATCACGCTCCACACAAGTACAGCAGGTAGAGCAAAGAGAAAAATACCATGGTGCAGAATATAGTGCTAATGCATTATGCTTTACTGTTCCAGAGAAAAGGTCCAATTTCTGTAATGAGATGGGAAGATCAGGACTACACCCTAGTTATGGGAGAACTGTTATAAGTCTGATAACCAGGGAAAATGCTGTTCCTGAGTTTGATCAGTGTTTTTTAAGCTTTTGTATCTTCTACCCAATGGGAATAGAGAGAAGAGGGAATGACTGGGATGAGAAAATGTATTTTGCTTGGGACCCTCACACCCCAGCGATATAAATATTGACTTATCTAACTTCAAGTAATCCTTGCTTTCACACCCTTCTCCATTCCTCCCCATCCTACTTCTCCAACCAGTCTGGCTGTCCTCCTGATTAAATTTTTATTTCTGTATACTTCGTTGTCAACTTCCCCCAAGCAAACAATGATCTATTCTACATTTTCCTTGAGCTGCATCCCTTTTAATTTCTCATTTTCACACCCTCTAAAAGAATATACTTGTTTTGGAGAGAAATTGTCATGGGATTCTTGCACTCTCTGCCTATTTCCTTTCTTGGTGGTCACCACAGACTTGGCATGTCCCATAAATGTATAGTTCACTGGGATACTGGACTGGTCTCCCCAGATTCCTATATCCTGCAGGAGGCGCATACCAATACCCTAACTGCCATTTGCACTGTACTATCACAGGAACTTGTAAAAAGAAAAGACGCCTCTTTACCCTTCATGTCAAAGCCTTCAGCAGCTTTTCTATCTTCATCCTCCCCTCTTCTCTCCATCTGCCTCCTTTTTTCCTTTTTGCTTTTTTATGTCTGCCTCCATCCACCCACCTATCACAGCATCACAAATACATCCCTCCACATTCCCTACCTGACTCTATTTGCCCATTGTCCTTCTGTTTCTTGTTCTACCAATCACCTCTCACTTCCATCTCACTATGCACCTTCTTTATTGGTTTTATCCTCTCTACTCAGTCTTGATGCAGTGTTTCAACCCAAAATGTCAACCATTTCTTTCTGTCTGCAGATGATGTTTGCCCCGTTGAGTTCCTTCAGCAGATTGATGTTGTATGCTCTGAAATGTATCCAACTGGCTATGGGTCAGTTAAAATAGAGACACACGATGCAAGGCACGGTGGCTTTTTTAGATCCAGTGGGCAAACCTCTCTGCCAGGATCTTCACAAAATCTCGATAGGAGCCATTTGGCATGGTTTTCTCAGTTGTGTGTTAGCTCTACGTACATGACACAATGCGCTATTTTAAGGAATATATGCGATTACCAAACATGCATGCATATATAAAGTGATGATATTATTATGATGATAATGATATTAAATGTTTTCTACTATTTTGTTCCTATTTCAGAAGCTTTTATAAACGTTTAAATAAAAGGTTGTGTGTAATTTCATTGCAGAATGCTAATTTAAGTTTACTACATTTTTAGACTTCATGAAGAAGTCTTGGACTTCTACAAATTCATGTCACCACGTCCCGAAGAGGAAACAATGCGTAAAGAGGTAGTAAAGCGGATAGAATCTGTTATCAAGGAGCTTTGGCCTACAGCTGATGTGAGTATTACAATATAGAACCACATATCCACTTAATTCATTTCCTTTTTTACTTATGTGTAAGAAAGAACTGCCGATGCTGGTTTAAATCGAAGGTAGACACAAAATGCTGGAGTAACTCAGCGGGACCGGCAGCATCTCTGGAGAGAAGGAATGGGTGATGTCTCAGGTCGAGAACCTTCTTCAGACTGAAGAAGGGTCTCGACCCGAAACATCGCCCATTTCTTCTCTCCAGAGATGCTGCTTCACCCACCGAATTACTCCAGCAATTTGTGTCAACCTTTTTTTTAACTTAGTTACACCGAGAGGAGTGCAGAATTTTTACATGAGATTTAATTATTTAAATTGGCCCCATGTTGCCAAACAGAAATTTGGACTTTATTATGAAAAAAAAATGTCAAGTTTGTGCGTTCTCTCCGTGAACTGCGTGGGTTTTCGGTGGGATTGCCAGTTTCCTCCCAAACTCAAGACGTACAGGTTTGTAGGTTAATTGATTTCTGAAAATTGTCCCATGTGTGTTTGTTTCTAGGATAGTGTAAGTGAGGGCCTGCTTCCGCACTGTATTTCTAAACTAACAAAAAATGGTGGAGTTAAGTGTACATTAAGGAAATAAATTGGATTCCATATTATTGTAATGAAAGATTACTGAAACTATTACATTGGAGGACATTTTTGGATTTTTTTAAGCTAAATATATTTATCCAGCACGATCCAAATAACAAACTGATGCGATGAATACACTTAGTGAAATTTTCAAAGAAGATTATTTATTGAAACAACATTATATGTTAGTAAATTAACGTGTCAAGGCTTAGCCTGTCATTTTCCGGCACTCCGTTATGGCTGATGTCTTTGGTTAATAGCAAAGTTTGTCATGTACATCAATGATCTGGATGATGGGGTGGAAAATTGGATAAGTAAGTATGCAGATGATACTAAGATAGGTGGTTTTGTGGATAATGAAGTAGATTCTCAAAGTCTACAGAGAGATTTGGGCCATTTGGAAAAGTGGGCTGAAAGATGGCAGATGGAGTTTAATGCTGATAAGTGTGAAGTGCTACATCTTGGCAGAACAAATCAAAATAGGACGTACATGGTAAATGGTAGGGAATTGAGGAATGCTGTGAAACAGAGGGATCTAGGAATAACTGTGCATAGTTCCCTGAAGGTGGAATCGCATGTAGATAGGGTGGTAAAGAAAGCCTTTGGTGTGCTGGCCTTTATAAATCAGAGCATTGAATATAGGAGTAGGGAAGTAATGTTAAAATTGTACAAGGCATTGGTAAGACCAATTCTGGAGTATGGTGTACAATTTTGGTCGCCTAGTTATAGGAAGGATGTCAACAAAATAGAGAGAGTACAGAGGAGATTTACTAGAATGTTGCCAGGGTTCCAGCAACTATGTTACAGAGAAAGGTTGAACAAGTTAGGTCTTTATTCTTTGGAGCGCAGAAGGTTAAGGGGTGACTTGATTGAGGTCTTTAAAATGATGAAAGGGATAGACAGAGTTGACGTGGATAAGCTTTTCCCATTGAGGGTAGGGAAGATTCAAACAAGAGGGCATGACATGAGAATTAAGGGACAGAAGTTTAGGGGTAACGTGAGGGGGAACTTCTTTACTCAGAGGGTGGTGGCTGTGTGGAATGAGCTTCCAGCAGAGGTGGTGGAGGCAGGATCGATTTTAACATTTAAAAGTAAAGTGGATAGGTATATGGACGTGAAGGGAATGGAGGGGTATGGTCTGAGTGCAGGTAGATGGGACTAGGGGAAAACAAATGGTCGGCACGGACTGGAAGGGCCGAGAGGGCCTGTCTCCGTGCTGTAATTGTTATATGGTTATATGGCAAAGTAGTAACTATTTTTGCAAAATGCATACATTACACATGTTAACAAAACAGATTTTTGTCCAGATTATTTGGGTTGATGGCAAGCAGACTGCTCACCACTGAATCATTGCTGCCCACACTTGCTTTCTTTTCAATGCCTCAGCATTACATTGTTAGGGATAGGGTGGCAGAACCACCCCACGTTAATTTATTGGAAGATCTGTGGATAATGAAACCATCTTGCAATAATTTCAATAACATGCAAATCACTCTATTAAAATTGCAGTGAGTTCACTATTGTTTTATTTACTGATGGCCTTACTTTTGAAGTTAGTTATTTACTGTTATATGGACATTGAGGGACAGGCACAATGGACATCTCATCTGCAGGCACAACCCAAACAGCATGAGCAGTGGGTTTTACATAATTTGAACGTTGATAGTGTAAGAGGTGGTCCATAGTGTTCCTTTGTCAACGTCAGATTAGTGTTGCAAGGGTTGGTTTATGAATCTGATGGCTGAGGGAAAGCAGCTGCTCCTGTACATGATGGTGTGGGATCTTAGGCTTCCATACCTCTTGCCCGATGGGAGCAGCGAGAAGAAGATCTTGATCTTGAGACAGTGTCTTGTATAGATTGTGGGTGTCTGTTGATGTGTGGGTGTCTGTGTGTGGGTGTCTGTGTGGGTGTGTGTGTGTCTGTGTCTGGGTCTGTGTCTGGGTCTGTGTGGGTCTGTGTGTGTGTGTGTGTGTTGGGGGGAGAGGGGGGGGGAGGGCAGTACCTGTGATGGAATGGGCTGAGTCCATCATTCTCTGCAGACTGAGTTTCTGGAATTAGCGTATCAGGCCACAATGTAACAAATCAATATTTTTAACATTGCGCCTGCAGAGCTTTGAGACACTATTTGGTGACATGCCAAATCTCTCTAAACTTTGAAGAAAATCGAGAGTTTAGCCTGCCAGCTTTGTAATTAGAACCATGTGCTTGTTCAGGTTATCCGAAAAGTTAATGCTCAGGAATTTGAAGCGACTAGCTCTCCACCAACAACCTACCAAAGAAAACAGCTGCTAACTTCTCCTTTCTGAAGTCAACTATGAAGTTGACTTCCAATTTCTAACTCCTTCCTTAAGCGCCTTAAACCTTTTTATACTCCATGAAGGTGGACATAATGCTATATCATGGACCCTTAATTGTTAGTAGTTTTCTCAGCCGATTGCACTGACATAGTCTGTTGTGCTGCAGCAAGTAAGATTTTCATTGTTCTATCAGGCACACATGACAATAAAACACTCTTGACTTGACAAGAATTCAAATCCTTATTGTTCATCGACACAATTAGCCTTTGCTTTATCAGTGATAGTCCCTTTCCTCTGCAGGGTTAGATGCCTTACTGCAATTTAGATTTGGAGAGTAATGAATGATGCTTTAAGAAATTAATTGGAAGCTAATTATAGTTGTTTCTGATCAGTGTAACGTATCCCAAATTTAACCTATTTTTTGCTTGGTACCTAGAAGAAATTTGGAGAGAAGTGATTGATTCTTCCCCATTAAAAAAAAAACTTGCAAATCAGCAAACAATTCAAACAAATTAGCCTTTCACGTGATAAAATTATACACTACAAAATGATAAGCTGAACCTTGTATTTCTGCCATGCAGGGGATGAAAGGTGATCTTTTCAACTAAATAATGTATGTTTAATCCACAGGTTCAAATTTTTGGAAGTTTCAGCACGGGTCTCTATCTCCCAACCAGGTAGGTCAAAATTATCTCCCATAATACCAATTAAATAATTTGTTTGGGAAGTTATTTTCAATAGAAATTTTTAATGCCTTAAAAGGATTTAAAAGGATAAATAGGATAAAAGTGTTTTAAAAGGATAAATAGGACTTTGGAGTTGTAAACCATTTGTAACCATGACAATCTCATGATATCCCAAAGTGCCTTTAAAACTGACAGTCATTTTATTTGAAAGCATGTTGTTATAATGTAGCAAATCTGACCCAGGCAAGGCTTTGCAGCTTTTTATTGATATTAATAGGTAAAGACAAGAAATCCGACTTCCCCTGTCCTTTTCACCGTACAGCAGGGGCGGCAACCTATGGCCCCTGGGCCGAATGCTGCCTGTAACTCGTAGTTATCCGGCCTGCAGACGTCATTCATCTCCGGTACCTCCTGGGCCCGGAGCGCCCAGGCGCGGTGACGCAAGGAGGCCTGCGCTGGCGGCCACAATTTCGTAGCCGCCAGAGCGGGGCCGAGCATCCAGCTCTTTCTGTACCGCATCCTGCACAAAGCCGCCGGCACGGCTGCACACCTGTGTCTGGGTTTCACTGTCGGGATCGGGGTGGTCAATAGGCCGGGGATGAGTGATAATGAGTATTTGAGCCACCGCCTTCAGGGCAGAGCCAAGGCAATGGTCCGTAGGTGCGCCATGTTCGTGAGCGCCTGTAACTAGGGGCCAGTGCTCCGGGTGGCGTCCACGAAGGAGCAGGATCTATGTGAACATGTGATTTGATGCCTGCTCTCCGGGGCGAGATGGGGGCGGGATCTATGTGAAGATGTGGCCCGCCATATGCTCACAGACATGTGTCCTGGCCCCCTATGCAGAACAAGGTTGCCGTCCCCTGCTGTACAGGTTGCTAGTGGAAGAATGTCACTTTCAGTTATCTGAAGACCATCATCTTTGACAGTGCAAAGTACCATTTAAAGATAGCGGAAGTCAAAGAATATGGGGAGAAGGCAGGAAAGGGATACTGATCGTGGATGATCAGCCATGATCACATTGAATGGTGGTGCTGGCTCAAGAGGCCGAATGGCCTACTCCTGCACCTATTGCCTATTAACTTTCAGCCAACATGGAGTATTACGATGTGTAGAATAGAAAGAATTTGCAGCAGCTTGCTGAACCACAATTGGCAATAAACAGGATTGTAACTTAGTTATTATAGACATTGCGTATGATTAGATGTACTTTATGCTGGAATTTTCACTCAGCTGTAAGTGTGATTATTTAAGATTTTCATTGTATATTATGCAATTCCATGTTATGCATGCAAGGTGCGAATTTAAATAATTGCTTTGACATTTAATATGCCATTAAAACCATTAAAGTTGTTTCTTGGTTTTTACACTTGCACAATTAGCCTATACTAAAGAAGTGCGTTTCCTTTTTCCGTGCAGTTATGATGTAATGATGCATATGATTATTAATTAATTGTTGAAACTTTGATTAGGATTTGTTGGCTTTCAGCAAGAAAGATACGATGAAATAAATTAATTAAAGTCACTTATTCTGTAAGCTTAGCATAGCAACACCTGCTTCATTTGAGTTTGTTCTCCAGATTGACTTTTGTGGAATGAGGTAGAAGCCTCAATTTAGGCCTGTGGCTACATACAAAGGCATGAAAAGAGGCCCAATATTAGATCATATGCTAATGACCTGTTCAATTGGCTATGAAATTGATATTTGTTCAAAAAGATGATGAAATGACTTTAATGCAGATAATATATAATTCACAAAAGTGCTTTGAGGTACTGCAAGTAATTAGTAAAGCTGACTGGTATTTAGTGAGAAATCATCTGAATACAAAATAGGGTTAGAATCAATCATAAAAGGGAATTGGTGATACCACATCTGACGGGTTGTGTGAAACATTTGTTTTATCTTTTAAGGAACAATGTAAATGCTTTGGAAGTAGTTCGGAGATTTGCAGCTGATGCCCAAATTGGGTGGGTTGGCTTCTGAGGGAAGGTTAGGCATGATTGTACCTACTGGAGTTTGGAAGACTGAGAATGCATGGAGAGATCGTGACAGATTGGATGAGGAGATAATTTTAACTCTTGTGAGAGTATGGAACTGGGGATTACCCATTCAAGGCACAGATTAGGTTTTTCTTCTGAAGGTCATGCGTTTTTGGTACCCTTGCTGAAAAGGCAAGTGGAAGTCTAAACGTGAATATTTTTAAGGCTGACATAGATACACTTTGACAAGCAAGGGGAGGAAAGATATCAGCGGCATGGGAATGGCGATTTGAGATGGCGATCAGATCAGCTGTATTCTTACTGAATAGTGAAGCAAGTTTGATTCCTAGTTTGATTTTGCAATAATTTTCTCAGGCAGTGCTGTGTTTGTGTGCAGTTTGTATCATGCTGTAAAGCTTCGGGAAGCTATGTGGACTGATTGTTAGTACAGCTGTCAAGGCAGAGAAATGTGCATGTTCATTTAAGGACACAGATCCTCTTATTCCCCCACAAGTTTGAGTTGGGGAGGAAAACATTCTGAAGGGAAGTGAGCTTTCAATTTGAGGAGAAGTGGTTGCTTTAAATTGGTTGTTTATTGGAATTATGATCAATTAAAATGTTTTTAAAATAGTGGAAATACTAAATTTCTCAAATCAAATGGGATTCCTGCTCTGGATGGTAAACATAAGTTAATTCGTAAAACTATTCTTTAGCCAGGAGCGCCGCACGATTGGCAATCCTGCCAACAGTCTGTCTGTTTTTCATCCTTTTGAAAAAATTTTTAGTGTGCGTTAAAAGTCCGTGTAAATGTTCTCAAGTTTAAGTGGGAGGGGTGGGTGTTGGGGGAAACTTTCTTTCAGTTTCTTACCTAGCTGGAGATGCGATTGATTTCCGGGTCGCATCTCTGGCCGATCTGCGACCTTCCCTCGATGGAGCTGGAGGCCTCCTCGGACTGACTTTGTGCCCCACCACGGGGCGTGGAATTAACATCGGAGCCGATCCCTTGCATGGGATTGCTCCAACCACAGCCTGCGGACTTACCATCATGGGCTCGCAATCTCGGGAGAGACTAAGTCGGGAACCTCCAACGACGCAGCCCTGACCTGGGGTCCGATCGCCGGCGCGGGGGTAGCTGACATCTCTCCCCCCCCTCCGATGCAGGAGCTGATCGCCCCGATGCGGAGGGCCCGATCGCCGGATATGTCAAGGGAAGGGAGAGCAAAGGAGGGAAAGATTTGAACTTTTTTTCATCTTCCATCGCAGTGAGGAATTTGGAGGAATCACTGTGATGGATGTTTATGTTAATGTATTTTGTGTGTTCCGTTGCTTTTTATTATGACTGACTTGGCAAATGAAATTCCTTGTATGTTGCAAAACATACTTGGCTAATAAAGTTTTATTGTGATTGTAAAGCTGTCACTTGCAGCTCTCAGTTCAATCGGATGGTTGTAAAAGACCCATTTGATCTTGGGAGGGGTCAACAAAGCAAAGGTATGCATATTTATCGAATTCTCTGGTAGTTTTATTTAAATATTAATTTAAATTAAAAATGATGATCTGATTTGGAAGGCATGGGTGATTCAGTTGACTTAAGCCGAAATAATGAGAAAGTGACTAATCTCATCTCATGGATGATAGTTGCTTACCTTTACAGGTTAATTCTTAACTACAATTTACTATGACTATAAATTGTTTAAAATGTATTTTACTTTACAGTGATATAGACCTGGTAGTTTTTGGGAAATGGAAGAACCCACCTCTACAACTATTGGAACAAGCACTACGAAGAAGGAATATTGCTGAACCGTATTCTATTAAAGTACTTGACAAAGCTACAGTAGGTTACTTAGGAGAATTTCTATGTCATTTAGTTTTAAAACTATTTGCCTCTGTGTGTTTCATGATTTGAAAGAAAAATATTCTGAACTTTACAGGTGCCAATTATAAAACTGACTGACCAGGAGACAGAAGTCAAAGTTGATATCAGTTTCAATGTTGAAACTGGTGTGAATGCAGCTCAATTTATCAAAGACTTTATTAAGGTAAATATGACAATTGTTGCATGTAATGTATATGTGTCTCCACATTGCGAATAATGACATGCACAAGAACAATCTGTACCTGCTGGGTGGTATCCAATGTATGGCTCTCGCTCTCGCTCTCGCGCGCGCACACACACAGACACGCATACACATAAACAAACAGCAATAATAGTGCAATCATAACAATAATAGTCCATGTAGTTCAGAGCTTAATGGGGGTCATGCTGTTTAATAGCCTGATGGCTGAGGGAAGGCAGTTCCTGAATCTGGATGTCAGTTTTCAGGTTCCTTCCTAATGGCAGAGGTGAAATGAGTGTGGCCAGGGTGGTGTGGGTCTCTGATGCTGGCTGCCTTTTTGAGGCAGTGACCCCTGTAAACCTCTTTGATGGTGGGGAGGTTTTCATTGGTGATGGTTTGGGCAGTGTTCACAACGTTTTGCAGTTGTCTTAGTTCCTGGGCATTCAAGTTGCTGAACCAGGCCGTGATGAACCAGACAGGAACTGTTTAATAGCCTGATAGCTGTAGGAAAGCAGTTCCTGAATCTGGATGTGAATTTTCAGGCTCCTGTACCACCTTCCCGTTGGCAGAGGTGAAATTGTGTGGTGTGGGTCTCTGATGCTGACTGCCTTTTTGAGGCAGTGACTCCTGTGAATCCCTTCGATAGTGGGATGATCAGAACCCCTGATGGGCCAGGCAGTGTTCACAACTTTTTGCAGTCGTCTACGTTCCTGGGTATTAAAGTTGCTGAACCAGGCCGTGATGCAACCAGTCAATATGCTCTCCGCCATACACCGGTAGAGGTTCAAGAGAATCCTCTCTGACATACCGAATCTCTGCAAACTTCTCGGGAAGTAGAGGCGTTGATGGGCTTTCATTATAATTGCATCAGTGTGCTGGGTCCAGGAAAGATCTTCAGAAATACACATGCTCAGGAATTTGAACATTCCTCCATCATTCCGTTGACAAAGACAGGCTTGTGGACCCCATCCTTCCTCATCCAAAGTCAACAATCAGTCCCATGGTCTTACTGGCATTGAAAGCCAGGTTGTTGTGCTATCACCATTTCGTTAGTCGATCGATCTCACTTCTATGCCCTGACTCATCGTCATATGAAATTTGTCCAAAAATGGTAGCATCATTGGCAAAGTTGAAGGAGTTCACACTGTGTCCGCCTACACCATCATGAGTGGAGCACACAGCCTTGAGATGCTCCCGTTCTGATGGTTTTTGAGGAAGAAGTGTTTTTGCCAATTTGAACAGTCTGTTGATGAGTAAATCGAGGACCTGTTGCGGAGGGATGCATAGAGACCCAGTTCCGTAAGCCTGGTAACCAGCTTGGAGGAGATGATAGTATTGAAGGCTCAGCTGTAGTCTTTCAACAATAGCCTGCTGTAAGTGTTTTTATAATCCAAGTGGTCCAGTGCAGAGTGGATAGCCCGTGAGATCGCATCGTCAGTTGCCATGTTGTGACGGTAGGCAAATTGTAATGGATTGAAGTTCTTGTTGAGATAGGTGTTGATATGTGCCATAACCAACCAACCACAGACGTTAGTGCCAAAGGTCGAACGGGGGAACTACAAGATGAATGCTATTTTCTCATTGAGGTTTGTTGTTGAGAATGAGCTCGTTGGCATCTGGCGCCCCCCCCTATGTATTAATTAAAATCATGTGACCCATTAGCAAATCGAAACATGGAACTAAACGTACTGTGATTTTCAGCAAGGTTTCAGAACTGTCTTTAAGCTGCTTTCCGCCCTATACCAATTTTTTGCTAAAGTACCGTGGCATAACCTTTATTCATCTCGTGGGTGCAGAAAATCAGTTGATTATTAAGCCATTGATAATCTAATTATTTCATGTTGCTGTTTGTAGACTTGTCTGTTCCTTATTTGATTATTTGACTTACCTTATTAGACTCTGCCATCACAGGTAACAAATGTTCTATTACTGAGTGGTAGCATTTTAAATTTTGCACGCCATGTCAAATGACACTATATTGTAAAGCCATGGCTCCCTAAATTGTCAATTTTCTGCTTCCAAATCTTTTTGTGTTTTGGCTTTTAATCCATGGCGTTTTTTGTCTTGAGTTAACGCTAATATTTTTTTCTTTGCAGGGTTATCCAGTGTTACCTTACTTAATACTGGTCTTAAAACAATTTCTTCTTCAGAGGGATTTGAATGAAGTCTTTACTGGAGGAATTAGTTCTTACAGCCTTATTTTGATGGCTATTAGTTTCTTACAGGTAAAAAGGTTTTGACTTTACTTTCATATGGGGGTCAATACATTGCTGGATAATGTCAGTCGTTATGAAACCATAAAAGTTTAAATATTTAAATAACAGTACTTTGGAGACTTGTGCTGTCACATCTGCAAGTTCTGAATATACTGATAGGATTAGGGAATCACTTCTCAAATGCACTTTTACGTTAATCCTGGTGCAGGATGACATATTTAGTACATAATAAAACATTTTATTATAATTAAGAGGTAAACTTACTATGCTTTAATTTGTAATAATTTGCTTACGTTTTTAATCAACCTTTTTAATTTGCTTAAATTACTTTTTTCTTTTAAAATTGAAAGCTGTTAACTTGCATTTTTGTCAGCCAGAAAATTACGAACAGGATCTTAAAGGCTGTGAAAGGTTTAGGTATTTCAAGTCAGTTTCAAGGGGGAAAAGGTTGTCTTGTCCCACTGCAGGTGGCCATGCTTCCATCCAAACTGGTCATTAGAATTAGGAAGATTTGGGCCAACACAACACAATGGGCATATAAATAAGCTAGATATGGTGGGGTATGCCTCGTTAGTCATTCTGGGATTGCAAGATTTGCTTCTGCTGTAACGTCCAAAATATGTAAAAATACATTATTTTCGAACTAAACATTTTGACACTTTTGAATGTTGCAGTTGCATCCACGAATTGATGCCAGAAGGCCTAGTGTAAATCTTGGAGTTCTTCTGGTGGAATTCTTCGAACTGTATGGGAGACATTTTAATTACTTGAAAACTGGTATTAGAATAAGAAGTGGAGGTGCGTACATTGCCAAAGATGAAATTATGAAGAACATGACCAATGGGTATAGACCATCCATGTTATGTATTGAAGATCCTCTGGTTCCAGGTAATTCACGAATTAAAAATGCATTTTGCCTTTTTGTCTTGTATTTCATAACCAGGAGAAGGGCTTGTAACAAGATAAGATAGTTTTATCATAGATTTAAAATTTAAAAAAATGGGAAATAAAAACAGATAATTCTGGAAGCGCTCAGATAGTCAGGTGGCATCTGTGGTAAGATAAGTAACCCACGTTACAAGTCAGAGATCCTTCATACTAACAAAGGGTCTTCAACCTCAAATATTATTTGTTTCTCTTACCACCGATGTTTCCCAACATGAGCGTTTTCTGTTTTTATTAAAACATTATACTGTCCGGTTCTTCCTTCAGGATGGTGTAAATGTGTTATCTTTATTTGTGGGTTCGGAGGCCAAGTGGAATTGGAGATGGTTCCACAGAGAGTGCATGAGGTGCCTGGTTTAGCAAGAGTTGAATGTGAGTTGGTGTACTTCTCTTGTCAATAACAGTTTATGTATGCTATTGAAGCATGGACTTGAGATTATCCTTATCCTGAATGCCCTTTCTCCCTACTCAGCAGTCATACGTCAGATATTCTTGAGACTGAGAGGGACCTTAAATTTTTTAGAGATTTTCCAAAGGACTTTCAAACGTTTCCTCTACCTATTGGGTCTCTTGTCTTTTCCAGTGACAAAGCTGTGAATGAAGTTTGTGCTTTAGGAGTTTGGTGTCAGGCATGCAACCGCTATGACCTTAGCATTTCATTATCTACATGTGCGAAGAGATCTCTGAGGTCTGTAATTATGACTGAGAAGGGAGAACATTTCACTGGTAACTAAAACTGGGAAAAATCATCAGCTGTGTCCTCCTGAAATGCCTCTTCCTGTCTGAAGAGCTGCTCAAAATTGCAGTAGATTTTGCCATCCAGAGGCACGATGGATGTCAAGGTGCAGCAACTCCAAAACAAAATGCAGGAAGCAGAACCAGCTGATGTTCTTTTCCAAATAAACAAAAATGTTTGACTCCAACCAAGAGGACTAGTCGGCTGCCCAGCGATGATCTTAAAACATGCAAGCCATAATCTTAACCCACAAATCTACAATAGACACATCTCAGTTGAGGCTGTACGACTACCCAATTCTGTCTCAGTTTTCCAAACACAATATGGCACCTCACCCCCAACAAACGGTAGAGAAACTAATCAGATGTAATGGGGAAATTCATGGCAACTAGTCTTCAGAACAAATGTCACCTGAGCTTCCTAAGTCAAGCTACAATTTGTAGATGCCTGTTTACATGCTTAGTCTGAACTTGAAGCATTGTCAACTCATTCACCAAGGCATACGAGTGGATGTGCCTCCTACTCAACATGGTTCAATGGTGCTTTATTTATCACGCGTACTGAGGTACAGTGAAATTCATTGTTGTATACAGTTTAGTACAAGTATCTCTATATATAAGCACTTGAATACAAATTAGATAGGCCTCTCAGATACAGTACAAGTGTCTAGCAGTATTACACTGAGACAGTATACAGAGTCTGCAAATTTGGTGCCATTTTCAAGTCCTAGTCGTTGTAAGTGCAGTGTTCTTGACTTGACCATGAAAGCTCATTGTCCTGCCAGCAATTTTGCAAGGTTGGCCTGGCTAAGCGTAGCCGTCGTGTCCACCACTGCTGCTCTGCCACCGATGTAGGCTGCGTGTGGTTCACACGCATGACCTCTTGGATCGACACCCGGCTCAGTTGAACCCCTGGCTGAGCAGGGTCTCCAGCGCCTACTCCACCGTCAAGGCCGTGCACTCCTTCACGCAGCATGCAAGCCGAGTCTTCCAGGTGGGTCCTCTGTCCACATCCATGGCGGGCAAGCTGGATGTTCCGGGCAACTCCATGGCGGATGGGTCTGCTACTGGCTAGACTGGGTTTGGTTGTGGCATGTGCAACATCTACAACACATCTACAACACACTTTACTGATCTGTCCTTGCAGTACAATATTGCCCTCAGACAAAGTTTCACGGCGTAGCCCTGGTGATCATCTACCATCTCCCATATTTCAGCAGCCACCCTTAGCAAAAGCAGACATTGATGAATTTCACAATGGCTCTCAATGTGCTAGCACATCCATTTGTTGATGTGAGGATTAGTGTTCGAAGATCAGGACATCAGAAGTGACACGATGCATTGTCAACCAGGCAACAGTAATCCCTGACCACTTGCATGCATTTGAGTCCAGATCTACCCACAGCAGCTGCCTTAGTACACTTGAAATATGTAATCAAAGCTACCAATTCTAAATCCTCCCAATTCAATTGAAGGATAAATGATCCAATGTGCATGCTGTGCACTGATTTAAAATATAAATGTTATTGGAAAATAACCCATTTGATTGCATTCAAGACTCAGCTTTTTGTCTCATGTCAGAATGTTTGATTATTTGGTAGTAGGTGTGTTTTTTATCAATATCAGTATTTTTCTGTTGTAATTGATAATTTTGGTCTAAAACCACATAAAATGCCATTCACATGCTTGACTTTTATAGTCAAGGCATTTATAGCCAATAGTTAGATTAAATTGTCATTTATTTTGGAGGCAAAAATGACAGAATATTGGCCTTATTGGCACATCTTTTATAATATACATTTTTTTTAATACACTAGATAATTACCTGAGCTATTCAAATTTTCATAAAGTAGACACACATTTGTTCTCCTTCCTCCTACTAGCAATAAATTGTTTTTATTTCACAGAATTAGTGAATTGCTATAAAATCATATTAAAAGGACTCCCTTTAAATGGACCAGATGCTGGTTGACCTGTGGAGTGTTTACAGAATTTTCAACTCTGAGCTTGGTCTTCGGAGTTTCATAGAAATATCTGAGTGCTAGAAGTAAGCATGGATTGCCAATGTTAATGTTAATAATTAAGGAATGATGAAGACATTGGAGTCTCCTTTTCATATCAAATTAGCTGGTTAGCCAGTTTCTTTTGCAAGCAATCAGGAGTTTTACATGTACTGTACAGTTTATTTATTTCAGATTGCGGCACTAAAACTGGTGACAGACTCTGGTTAGCTGTAAACACTGCCTATTGAATTGGAACATAATGTTCTACTATAAAATAGCTAATTGTGTGTATCTTATCAGTTTATTCACCATTCTAATTTCTTAATTTTCCTTTTGGAGTTTTGGCACTGTCTTGCCTATTGGGAAAATTGAATGGTTCAGATTGAAGCATTTAAATGTACTAAATTAAACATCTGTGGACATTAAAAAAAAACATTCCCATTGAGTGATCTTGTTTGTAAGATTTTTTTTTTCCCCCCAAGGTATGAACAATGATAATAAAGATATACAATGCAATGAAAACTGCATTTTGTTGAAGATACTCTTTAGCATTACTAATGAAATGTTAACATTAGGCCAGTTAACATTCACTCAATTCTTCTCATTACATATTTTGAGAGTTTGCTTTCTTTTCGCCCAATTGGGTTAATTTGTAGTGAAACAATAAACTCTGACAATGTTATACAATATTCAGCGATGATTTCACAACGGACAAAGATTTTAAAAGGAATTCGGACAGTCATAGTCTTACTCGTACAGTACGGAAACCAGCCCTTTGGCCAACTTGCCTGTGCCGACCAAGATCTCCCGTCTACACCAGTCCCAGGCGCCTACCTTTGGCCCATATACCTCTAAACCTTTCCTATCCATGTCCAAATATTGTTATAGTACCCACCTCAACTACCTCTACTGACACCTTGTTCCATATTCCCACTACCCTCTGTGGAAAAAGTTCCCCCTCGGGTCCCTTTTAAATCTTTCCCCCTCACTTTAAACCTATGTCCCCTAGTTCTTCATTTTCCCTCTGGTTAAAAGATTACTGCATTTATCCTATCTTTCCCCCTCATATACACCTCTAAGATCACTCATCCTCTTTGGCTCCAAGGAATAAAGTCCTGTCCTGACCATATCCTGTGGCTGTCCTCATAACTGATAGTTGTAGAGCAAATATCAATGTTTCCAAAACAATGACCAGTGAATGCTGCGATAAGAAATTCAGATGTGAGAAAATGGATGAATGCAACTGTGCTGTTGTGATTTTTCTTTGTTTATTTTGTACTTCATGTTCAGAACTGACAAAGAATGTTGAATTCTCCTTTCTGGTAGGATATGATGTAGGGAGGAGTTCATATGGAGCCATGCAAGTCAAGCAGGTCTTTGATTATGCGTACATTGTCCTAAGTCATGCTGTATCACCGTTGGCAAGATCTTATCCAAACAGAGATTCTGAGAGGTAGGATATTACAACAATGAATTTAATAATGAAGGATTTTCATTGCCTTATATTTTATATATATTTTTTCAGCACTCTTGGAAGAATTATTAAAGTGACACAAGAGGTAATAGATTACAGGGAGTGGATCAAGAAGAAATGGGGTGCAGTGAAGATCCCTGCATCTGATTCTGGTTAGTAATGCTTTCCTATACTGAATTGAAGCACATTAAAGTGTAAATTTTAATATTTGCGAACCTCATGGGGTAAACCTATTTGGGGTCTTTCTGACAAGACTACTTTCTCCTCACCTAGATGTAGTTTGCAAAGGCTCTTTAGTTTCCTTCAGTGTAAAATGTTTTGCTTTTTACTATATTTAATTGGGGTAATTTTTATTTTAAAGAATCGATCCACCTAATATATTGCATATGCTATTTTGCCTCTTAATATTATAGGTTTGTGTTTAATTTCTGTTATTTTTCAGAACTACCTGTTAGAACTATTACTAGGAGAAGGTACTTGGGAAGCTGAAAGGGCTGAAGGTGGATTAGTCACCTGGACCTGATGGACTGCACCCTAGGGTTCTGAAAGAGGTGTCTTTAGAGATTGTGGAAGCATTGATAGTGATATTTCAAGAATCACTAGAGTTCGGAGTGGTTCCAGATGATTGGTAAATTGCCAATATTACCCTGCTGCACACGAAAGGAGCAAAGCAGAATAGTGGAACGATAGGAAGGAACTGCAGATGCTGGTTTAAACCGAAGATAGACACAAAATGCTGGAGTATCTCGGCGGGACTGATGGTCTGAAGAAGGGTCTCGACCCGAAACATCACCCATTCCTTCTCTCCAGAGGTGCTGCCTGTCCTGCTGAGTTATTCCAGCATTTTGTGTCTATAGTGTGAACTATAGGCCAGTTAGTCTGACTTTGGTGGTTGGTAAGATTTTAGAGTCCATTATAATGGATGGGGTTACCGAGTACTTAGAAGTTCACGATAAAATAGGCCAACGTCAGCATGGCTTTGCGAAGGGGAGGTCTTGCTTGACAGATTTGCTGGAATTCTTTGAAGAAGTAAATAGCAGGACAGACAGGAGTCAGTAGATGTTGTATGCCTAGATTTTCAGAAAGCCTTTAAGGTGCCGCAAGGGAGGCTGCTAAGGAAGATGAGAGCCCATAGTATCAAAGGGCAGATACCAGCATGGATATCAGGTTGGCTAGATGGCAGAAGGCAAAGAGGGGCATTCAAGGTTTTTTTTTCTGGTTGGTTGCCAATGACTAGCAGAGTACCACAGGGCTTGATGCTGGGGCTGCTGCTCTTCACGTTGTATATTAATGATTTGGATGAGGGGATTGAAGGCTTTGTGGTCAAGTTTGCAGACGGGGAGGGGCAGGTAGTCTGAAAATGAAAATGGGGAGGGGCAGTTAGTGTGGAGAAAGCAGGAACTCTGCAGAAGGACTTGGATAGGTTGGCGGAGTAGGCAGTGAAGTGGCAGAAGGAATATAGCGCAGCAGAGTATGGAGTCATGCATTTTGTTAGTAGGAATAAAGGTGTAGATTATATTTTCTAAATGGGGAGAGAATGCAAACTTGGTGGTGCAAAGGGACTTGGGAGTGGTGGTGCAAAGGGACTTGGGAGTGCTGGTGCAGGATTCCCAAAATGTTAATCAGCAAGTTGAACCCGTAGTAAAGAAAGCAAATGCAATGCTAGCATTTATTTTGAGAGGGCTTGTATACAAAAACAGGAATGTAATGCTGAGGCTCAAAGGCACTGGTCAGGTCGCATTTGGAATATTGTGAGCAATTTTGGGCACAATGTCTGAAGAAGGATGTGCTGACTCTGGAGAGGGTCCAGTGGAGGTTTACAAGAGTGATCTCAGGAATGAGTAAGTTAACATATAATGAACGTTTGATGGCACTATATTCGCTGGAGTTTAGAAGAATGAATGGGGACCTTATTGTAATGTACAGAATAGTGAAAGGCTTGGATAGTGGATGCGGATTGGATATTTCCACGAGTGGGAGAGTCTAGAACTAGAGGTCAGAGGGTGGTGAATCTGTAATTCTTTGCCACAGAAGGTTGTGGAGGCAAAATCAGTGGATATATTTAAGGCTGAGATAGATAGATAGATCTTTATTATTATAACGTGAACATGGACAACTAAATTAAAATGCCAACCAGTCAGTGCACCATTCACACATTTCTAAAGCTAACGATACGTAAGCATACACACACCACCATAAAATAAGCATAAACACACAACCATACATTCTTCTGTCGATTTCACAATCCATTTGGTATGTAGCGCACCTGTACTCATTTGGTGGCTACATTAAGTGTAGTTATTGCTGTGGGCTAAAAACTGTTTTTTAGTCTGTTTGTCCTTGTCCTCATTGATCTGTACCGTCAGACTGACGGCAACAGTTCAAACAGGGAGTGGCCGGGGTGGGAAATGTCCTTTATAATGTTCTGGGATTTCTTGAGACAGTGGGAACTGTGTAGGTCCTCCAAAGTGAGGAGAGGGCAGCCGACAATCTTCTGGGCGTTGTCAATAGCCCTCTGGAGCACTTTCCTCTGGGCCCACGTGCAGCTGGTGTACCACACGCATACACAGTATGTTAGGATGCTCTCTATGGGGCACCGATAAAAGGACAGCAGGAGTCTCTTGGTGATGTTGTTCTTCCTGAGCACCCTCAGGAAGTGCAGTCTCTGCTGGACCATTTTCAGCAGCGCAGAGGTGTTCACGCTCCATGTCAGGTCCTCCTCAATGTGGATTCCCAGGAAGCGGAAATCCGTCACCCTCTCCACACAGTCCCCTTTGATGATTAGTGGTGTAATGTCCGTTTTCTTCTTCCTGTAGTCTATTATGAGCTCCTTTATCTTTGAGATGTTGAGGAGCAGGTTATTCTCTCCACACCACACTGTCAGCTGCTCCACCTCATCCATGTAAGCGTACTCATCTCTCCCCCCCCTCCCCCCCCCCGAGATGAGCCCCACCACCGCGGTGTCATCCGCAAATTTGACAATGGTGTTACTGTGGTGGGCGGGGGTGCAGTCATATGTGTAGATGGTGTAAAGCAGGGGGCTCAGCACGCAGCCCTGTGGAGAGCCGGTACTGAGGCTGAGGGCCGTGGACGTGTGATGGTCCATTCTGACTCTCTGGCTGCGACCCGACAGGAAGCTATTTATCCACATGGAGGTGGAGTGTGGAAGTCCCAGGTGCCCCAGTTTGTTCACCAGTTTGTTCACTAGATTCTTGATTAGTAGAAGTGTCAGAAGTTATGGGGAGAAGGCAGGAGAATGTGTTTAGGAGGGAGAGATGGCTCAGCCATAATTGAATGGCGGAGTAGACTTGATGGGCGAATGGCCTAATTCTACTCCTATCACTCATGATCTAATGAGAACAGAAGTATTGGCATACTGAGATATGAACAATGCGAGCCATTATCCTGAACTTTTCAATGGAATTCCTATCCATTTGGTACAGTACTCTTGCTACCTGTGTAAATCGGGACAAAATTAGGAGTAGCTGCTGGGGACAGGAGGTTGTCAAGAATGAGTGCTAACAACGTTGGGAGGACTGCAAATCCCTGTGGCATTCTTTTGTAAGTAGTATTGGGGCTTGGTATGTTGTAGCATGAGGGACATCTTGAATTTACTGGAGGAGAGGAGGAGCCATTCTTTGTGGTCCATGTTAGAACTAATAACATGACAGAATAACAGCTAGAAGTCCTGTTTAGAGACTACATGCTGCTTTTGACTAATTCCTTGCTTTGAGAGATGATACTGCCAGAGTTTCAGAAAGGGAGACAAAAAGAAAATGAAAAAGATGAAAGTACCAAAATGCTAAGTACTTAAATACTGCAAGTTCCAGATGAGATCAGTTAAGGTTGCATGGATTGGGTGTTGAGATTATAAAAGGGCTTGCCACAATCTTCCAATATTCACTCGATCGAAACATAGAAAATAGGTGCAGGACTAGACCATTTGAGCCATTCAATATGATCATGGCTGATCATCCAAAATCAATACTTCATTCCTGCTTTATCCCCATATCCCTTGATTCCGTTAGCCCTAAAAGCTATATCTGACTCTCTTGAATGCATCCAGTGAAGTGGCCTCCACTGCTTTCTGTTGCAGAGAATTCCACAGATCCACAACTCTGAGTGAAAACGTTTTTCCTCGTCTCAGTCCTAAATGGCCTACCCCTTAATCTTAAACTGACCCCTGGTTCTGAACTCCCCAAACATTGGGAACATTAAGAATTTTATGTTTCTATAAGAATCCCACTCATCCTTCTGTGATAGACGGCAACAGATTGGAAAATAGTAAAAGTAATATCCTTCTGGCAGATGTGTTGTGGGGAAGTTTTAGAACTGAGAATCGGGGCATCATGGCACTTGTTTCCTGCATGGATTTTGAAAAGTTGTTTGGTAAAGTTCCACACAAAATTGAGGTCTGTGGAATTAAAGGGTTATTTGCAACATGTTTATGCAACTAGCTTAAAGGCAGATAGTGTAATGATAAATGGTATTTATACTGGAGTACGCTAAATAATTGTGTTCCATAGTGATGTGCTGAGACTGGGCTAATAAGGTACCAGGGCATAATGTAAAGTTTCCACATTTTTTGGTGAACCATGGCTGTTTAAAGTGGTGAACAGTGAGAAGGAAAGTAAAAATCTGAAAGACGAGCTATCTGAATTGGTAGAGGTGGATGTAATTAAATGAAGTGTGTGGTGATGCTCGTTGGCAGTAATAACTTAAGGAATAGCCACAAAGACAAAATACACTAACCCTGAAGGAACCAAGACTGTTGCAGGGCATGTTGAGCAATTTGGAGGTAATGCATATATGAAACTGGTTATATCATTTTGAGGCACAGAATATTTTACCAGCATGAAGTTATGTTGAACTTGCACTGGACCTTGTTTAGTTTCTATGGAGCATTGTATCCAATTCTAGTCTTGTCAAGGTGAATTGATTGTCATATGCACAAATACAGTGTTGCAGGTACAATGCAAATCTTGCTTGCAGCAGAATCAATGGCACATGAAATCAGACAAGCGCAAATGTTAGATATAGTTTCTAAAAGAAAGCAGACTGCAAAAAGTTAAGACGTTTAGAAAACCATGTCCACGGTAGTGCAAGAGGTGATCCATTGTCTTTTGTCACGATAGGATTAGGATTGTGTAGATTGGTTCAAAACCTGATCGTTGAACAAATGTGTTCCTAAACCTGGAGGTGTGAAACTTCAAGCTTCTCTACTTTCTGCTCCATGCCTATCTCCAGAGAAGCATATTGAGAGTATCATAATATATGTGAAGGAAAAGCTAGGCTTTTGTAGGATAAACTAGGCAGTGAGAGGAGCACATGACCTGAATAGTGTGGATCCTGCTGCAGCTTTGAGATGGAGCATAATGTAGATGCTTTTAATAGAACTGTGTCCACCACTCTGTGCTGCTTCTTGTAAGTTGTAATTACTGTTACAGCCCATGATGCAACCAAATACTTTGTACAGCACATTCGTTTAGACTATAATGGTCATCATACTTTTGAAAGGCCCTACAGAAAACATTTTAGTAGCATGGTTCTAATAATTCAATGAGGGATTTCAGCTGTTGGGTTAGACTGGAAAAGATTATATTGTTCTCAATAAAAGAGTTTATGCATGGGGGTAATATGGTTTAGCATGGATAGCATTAGGTAATAAAGAAACGTTATTATTGGGTTGGTGAGTTGGGTATCGCAGAAATCAGTGTAAGGGCCTTGTCTTTGGTCTGTTTTTGTGATAGACCACTAAATCTGCTTTTCTGCCCATCTCAAGATTTTCAGAAAACTTTTAAGTAACACGTTTTCTGAAGATCTGGAAACAGTCAGAGAAGCAGATTGAGAGTATCATAATAGGAAAAATGAGTGGCCTAAAATTTGTCAGATGGACTAATGTACTGTTATCCTATTTGCTAAGAAGAATGGAAAAACAATATGGTTTAAATGGAGAAAATCTCTGAATTATTGCCATGCAGAGAGATTCCGATGACCTCTGGGTGAAGCAGTTAGCAATTGGGTGTAGGAAATGTGCAAATGCAATATTGCTCTTTATTGCACGAGGGATGAACAATATAATTAACATTCTGGCCATGTTTGCCCGTAGATTGTTTCCCCATGTATGGAAAAACCAAGAACGTGGTTTCAGAATAAGTGATTGCTCATTTAAGATAGAGCCAACGATACTTCTATTTGAAGATAAACATTTGCATTTGTCAACAATAGACTTAATCAGCCTAATGTATTTTAATTGTTGAGGATTTCCTTCTGAAGAACTTGGCCATTTTGATATTTGCCAAGATTAATGGAGTCGCACTCTCTATTTTGTGATCTACTACTGCAATTTCCAAGAGAAGGTGTATTGTATTGTGTACTCCCCGTAAAAGATCAATCAAGTGACGATTGTTTTGAGACTTTCTATCAAGGATCTTATTAAAATGGTGAAACACCACGTGGTGATATTGATTAATGGCAATGTGGCATTGCTGAACGATGGAATTAACCAGCTTCTGTTCTCCCTGCAATAGCCATTACAGTGTTTAAGATATAGTGCACTGGGAGGAATAGGAAGTAAAGGGATTTGCGATTTCAAGATCAGAAAGCAAATAAATCAGTTTGGGTTCATTACTACCCATAGTTCTACACTCTATTATCATCAACCATGGTTCATAGTGCTCAATCTGATTGCGTGCGGGAAGTAGGTGTTCTGCAGGAAAGTACTCTCAGACCATCTATCTTCAAGCCACAATTTGAAGGTCAAAGGTTTTCTAATGAATTCATAATGTTCATTTCCTGTATGCAGCGTACATTCATTCTGATAAGTCGAACACTGAGTTTGCCACATAAGTGTCAGGTGATGGTCACTATAAACTCTACCCTTAACATTCAATAATTCTATTTATACTTGCCCTCTTAAGATTAACTTATTCGGAAACATTTTGAAACTAGTCAAATGCTGTAGCTTTGTGGAAAGGCAAAAGCTATATATTTTGAAATAGATGACTTGTCTACAGATTTCTCCGAGTATTTTCCACCATTAATAAGGTACAAGAGAGGAATCCAATGGAATACCCTGATTATGAGAACTTCTGAGGGCAAGATCAATAACTACAAGGATATAGCTATATGAATTGGTTTATTTTTGTCGCATACTGAAATACAGTGGAAAACTGCGCAAAAGTAAACAAAATCATACCATGCATGAATACATCAGGTAATGCAAAGAAGGAAATAAACAGTGCAAAGATGATGCAGATTTTTAAAAGGAAAGGGCCACAACTAGGTAGATTGGAAGATTTGCCATTCATCCGTGGCATCTAAGAGGTCACTTACAGAGTCAAAAGTCTTATTGTCTGATAACAAAGAAATAACTATTCTTGAATCTTGTACAGGCTTTCAAGCTTTTGTATCTTCTGTCTGATAGGAAAGGAAAGAAGGCAGAATAACCAGGGTGTAAATGTTGATTAATGGTTTTTCCGGCACAAAGTTTAGATGGAATTGATGGGTTTTGGTTGGAAAGTCTGGTTTGTGAAGTCTTGGTTGGAAACTCTGAACTGTGTACACAATCTGCAATTTTTTTTATGGTCCTGGATAGAGCAGTTGCCTATATTCAGGTTGTGATGCAATGTACAAGATGCTTTTTATGGTTCATCTGGAAGAGAAGCTGGTAATCTCCAGTCTTCTGGTACTTCATGCATGGCTAACTAAGATGCAAAAATCTTTATCAGACTCCCAGCACTTTTCCCTCTCACTTACTTTAGAATCGTGGGACGCATCTCATCAGGACCTAGGGAGTTATCCGCCTTAGTGTGCACCAATATTTCCAAAGTTATGGTATAGATATGCTCCAGAATATTGGCAAACCCCTAAATTCTCAAACCACATACTCCAAACAAGTATTCCTTCAGAAACTCTGAAAAGCCCCTGCTCTACACACAGCTTGCCCCTTACTCCCTGAGGAGACCTCATTTTTCCACAAATGCCCTCTTGCTTTCTATTTATTTGGCATTGTTTTCCCTTTATCCAGCTGCTCCCAATCTACATCCCAGTCTGAAGAAGGGTCTCGACCCAAAAACGTCACCCATTCCTTCTCTCCAGAGATGCTGCCTGTCCTACTGAGTTACTCCAGCTTTTTGTGTCTAACTTTGGTTTAAACCAGCATCTGCAGTTCATTCAGTATTGGTAGGTCTTTAGTATAAACCCAACAAAGCGATCACCCCTTTGTTCATCCTTAATTTTAGCCAGGTGGCTTATTGTCTCAGCACTCCAGGGTATCTTCCCGAGTTCTGCTGGTCTGCTTTCCCTGATCAGCAGTGCAAAACCCCTCTTTACATGTCCCCCTGGAACATTAAGCTGCCAATCCTACCTTTCCCTCAACCATCTTTCTTTGCCCCCCTGGAACATTACGCTGCCAATCCTACCTTTCCCTCAACCATCTTTCTTTGATTGCAACAATATCATAATTTCTCATGCTTATCCACACTCTGTGCTCGCCATCTTTCCTGTGAGCTCTGACCTGGCCCTCCCATTCATCCCTATCTCGATCTGTCTTACCTCTGGACTTTATTCTATTTTCTACATGCGAGTCAACTTCCCACCTGTTGTGCTCTCATTTTGGTGTCTCAAACCCTGGCCTCACAAGTTTAAGTCCTCCTACATAGCGCTGGCAAATTTCCATGCAAGAATATTGGTTCTCCACCAGTTCTGGTTCAACCCATCCCTATCACAGAAGAGATCCAAATAGTCTAAAAAATGTGAAGTCTGCCTTCCTGCTCTTTAGCCACTCACTTCATCAATGCTATCTTCATGTTTTGATACTCACTACCATGTGGTGTGATGTATTCTTGAGATTACAACCCTGGAAGTCTTTTCAGTTTTCTCCCTTACTCCTGGAATTTTCTTTGCCGAACCGTGTCTCTCCTTTCTCAGGTCATTATTACAAATGGCTCCTCTCCCCTTCCAGAATGCTCTGTACCCAGTCTGACATTCTTGACCTCAACACCTAGGAAGCAACACACCATACTGAAGTCTTGCTCACGGCCACAGAAAAGCCTCTGTACTTTAGACTGAGTCCTCTGTCACCACTGCTAATCTGCACCACTCCACCAATTTTCTTTAGATCCACCCCTTGACCAAACAGTTTTGTGATTGGCTGTCCTCAGTGACACACTGAATTTTATTTTTGGATAGCATTTCAATTAAATTCAAAGGACATTTGGACAGATACATGGGTAGGAAAGATTTGGAGCGATATGGGCCACATACCGACAAATTTGATTAGCCAGTAATGCCAAATTGGTCAGCCTGGGCAAGTTGGGTCAAATGGCTTGCTTCCAAGCTGTAAAACTGTATGACTCTCATTGCCATGGGTTGGTTGTGCTTCATTATTTAGCTATATAATTAGATGTTATGGATATGTCTTTCTTGAACACTAACTTAATTGTAGAAGCATTTACTCTGCAGCTGACGGTGCTATACCTTATGTCAATCTTCATCATTATTTAATATTCTGCCAGAAATATCCAGTTCTCCACAGCAGAGGCGGATAAATTAAAAAATTGCACAGTGGAATGATAATAGCGATATTATACTTGGCACCTAACTTGGTCTTTTTCCGTAAAACCTGTATTGTGGGTTGCTGCAATACTTCATGTATAGGTTTAAGAACTAAAAATTACAACAATGTTGAGACCCTAACATTGTTGATGCTGGAAATCAGCAATGGAACCAGAATGTTGAAAAATAAACCCAATGGGGCGAAGCTGATGTTTTGTATCAGGTGTGGAATTAAAACCATGTGAAATAAATTTGATTCATATAATAACATACTTAAAACAATTTTTAAACTGTTGATTCTCTGTATTTCTTCGTGTCACCTGTCTTTGTTCTTCCCAAATCAGATAATGGTGTTAAGATTGAACCAGTGGATAAGACGACTGGTAATGTCAACAGAGATCACCAACAAGGCAGAGATTCTGAATCTCCCTATAGCCAAGCATCACCTATGTCTTTGTCCAGCCCACTTCAGCTCTCATCAGCCTGCTCTTCATCAGCTGCTTCACTGTCTGGAAGTGATATAGTAAGTATGGTCATTAAAAAAAACTAAATGGCGTTAGTAGTTTGTGCCCGAGATTATAGTCGGAATTGCAAATTGAAATTGAAAATATAGATTGTTTACTCTATTGATTATTTGGAATAACCAGTCATTAATTTCCCGTAATTTTGAATTAGATCTAGTGAAGAGAGTTTACAGTAAATTCTAATATATTGACTAAATCGGTTACAATAGCATTGTGAAAGTGTTTTAATGGTGCTTTTGACAGGATTCTGATTCTATACCATGCACAATTCCAAACGTTCACCACTTTAGCATCCCTGCATTAGCTCCTTTGATGGCAAATTAAGCACCCATACTGCCCATCCCAAGTGGGAGCCCATAGCCAAATATAACAGTTGCATTGATAGTGACATCAAAAACTCAGATGAGAAAGCTGTTGTCGTTTGAGTACTTGAGTTTCCCTTTTCAAGTTTCAAAGTCAGATGATCTTGCTATGACATGCAAACATGTTCAGTGTGCAAACCAGCAAAATAAGTTTTCATCCCTTGCACATTAAGATTTGTCAATAGCTTATAAGGCAGTTATATGCTCCACTCTTGATACCACTTATCTCTTTATTCCAAGAAAATCCATTCAGATCACAACCTGCTTCATGGATGTTGTTAATTATTTCCCCATTCCACGAAAGGGCTCCTTGCCAACTTAAGGGAAATTTAACAAAGGAAGTTAGTTAATGACGGATTCTGATTTACAGAGTGCTATTCTTCAAAGATTGAATAATGATCTGAGCTTGAATTCCCCCACCTCTATTATCAAGACTTAAAACCAAAAACACCTATTAAACAAAAGTTTTGGAAAGAACCATCCATTATTTTCCTCAGTAAGTATTTCCAAGGCCTAAAATTTTGATTCTTTCACATCCAGACTTTCTACTTAGTTTGTTACTTAACCGTGCTCCAGTTGTCCAGTACACAATCAGTTCCATTCACTTGTTGTATGCCTCTCTTGATGTGAATATGGATGGTGTTGAAAGGTTAGTGGACAGAATAGGCAGGTGAAAAGCGGAGAGCGAGGCAGGAGGGTTGGTTTAAACTGCATGTATTTTAATACAAAGGACCAAATGGGTAAGGCAGGTGAGCTTGGGGCATGGATAGGTATGAGCGACTGGAAGGTTGTAGCCATTATGGAAAGCTGGTTAAGAGAGGGGCAGGACTGGCAGTTCAATGTTCTGCGGTACAGGAACTTCAGGAGAGGCAGAGGTGAGTGGAAAAAGACGAGGGGGCGTTGCATTGTTGCTGAAGGAGGATGTCCCAGTAGTTGTCAGAGGTGACATTAAGTATCATTCGTCTAGTGAGGCTATATCAGTGGAGCTGAGGAACAAGAAAGGGATGATCGCCTTGTTGGGGGAGTACTACAGACCCCAAGGTAGTCAATGGTAATTAGAAGAATGAATATGCCAGGAGATTACAGGCAGCTGCAGGTCAGAGCTTTTAACTTTCCCAATATTGACTGGGAAAACCATAGTGTTGAAATGTTTAAATGGGGTGCAATTCCTCAAATGTATTCAGGAGAGTTTTCTCAAGCAGTATGTAGAGACCCCCACACGTGAGAGGGCAACACTGGATCTAGTATTGGGAAATTGGGAAGGGCAAGTTAATGAAGTGTGTGTGGAGGAACCTTTTGGGACCACAGTTCGATTAGGTTTAAGATATTTATGGCAAGGGACGTGTTCAAATGCTCAACTGGGGTAAGGCCAACTTTGAGGGTATGCGAGAAGGTCTCGCTCAACTTGACTGGAGCAGGTTATTTGAGGGGAAAGGAACATCAGCCAAGTGGGATGTTTTTAAAAGTGTGCTGCCAAAACCTCTGGATATGTACGTCCCCATTAGAGTGAAGGGCAAAGCATGCAAATGTAAAGAAGCTTGGCTGACGAAGGAAATTGTGGCATTGGTCAAATAAAAAGGATGCATGGAGCAGGTATAGGCAGCTGGGATCAAGTGCATCCCTGGAGGAGTTTTGGGAACTAAGGAGTAAACTGCAAAAGGAAATCGGAAGGGCAAAAAGGGGCCAGGAGATAGCTCTGTGGGTTGTATTAAGGACAATCCCAAAAATGTTTGTAAATACACAAGGGGGAGAAGGGTAATGAGAGTGGGACCTCTCAGAAATCGAAGTGGTCACCTCTGTGTGGAGCCACAGGAGATGGGCAAGATATTTCTCCTCTGTATTTACCGAGGAGAAAGACAGTAGGACGGAGGAACTTTGGGGCAGTCAAAGGAAGTGTCTTGAGAGCAGTCAGTGTTGCTGTCGAAGGACTATCATGTATGAAGGTAGACAAATCTCCACGGCCTGATCAGATATATCTGAGAACATTGTGGGAAACTAGAGAGGAAGTTGCGGGAGCCCAGGTTGAAATTTACGAGTCGTCCGTAAATAAAGGAGAGGTGCCGGAAGACTGGAGGGTGGCAAATGTTGTGCCTCAATTCAAGAAGGTCTGCAGGGAAAATGTTGGAAACTTTCGGCCTGTGAGCTTAACATCTGTAGTTGGAAAGTTACTAGAGTATTCTGAGTAGATATCGAGCAGACCAGTCTGAAGAAGGGTCTCGACCCGAAACATCGCCTATCTCCGTCGCTCCTTAGATGCTGCTGCACCCGCTGAGTTTCTCCAGCCTTTTATGTACCCCGGAGTATTCTGAGGGAAGAGCTTTTACATGGATTTCAGTAAGGCATTCGACAAGGTTCCGCATAGTAGGCTGCTCTGGAAGGTTAGATTGCATGGGATCCAAGGAAAGATAGCTAAATGGATAGCAAATTGGCTTAATGGAAGTAAGCAGAGGGTGATGGTGGAAGGTTGCTTCTGGAACTGGGGGTCTGTGACTAGTGGTGTGCCTCGGGGTTCGGTGCTGGGCTGTTACTGTTTGTCATCTACATCAATGATTTGGATGAGAACATATTGGGCAAGATTAGTAAGTTTGCTGATGATACAAAAGTGTGGTTTTGCAGATAGTGAAGATGGCTGTGAAAGATTGCAGCAGGATCTGGATCAGTTGGCCAGGTGGGCTGAGGAATGGTGAATGGAATTTAATACAGAGAAGTGTGAGGTGTTACATTTTGGGACGTCTAACAAGGGCACGGCCTACGCCGTGAATGGTAGGCCTCTGGGGAGTGTTGTAGAGCGGAGGGATCTAGGAGTGCAGATGCATGGTTCCTTAAAGGTGGAGTCGAAGTAGATAAGGTGGTCAAAAACCTTTTGACACATCGGTCTTCGCCTTGGACCAAAAGCAGACAGGTGGGGCTAATGTGGCTGGGACACGTTGGCCGGTGTGGGCAAGTTGGGCCGAAGGGCCTGTTTCCACACTATCACTCTATGACACCATGTGACTGCTAGAGCTGCATGACTAGTTTCTTATGCAGCTTGTTATGATTGAATACATTCACTTAATAGTGGAGGAAGAAAGAATTGCAAGCAGGCAATTTAAAACTACATCACAACAAAATAAAAAGTGATTCTAATAGAAGTTTGTTGAAATGTGTTCTGTACTTCTGAACTTTATACTGCTATTTGTACATTGAAAATTCATCAAATATTGGATGTTTATAATTAAGAATTCTAATTCAGTTCATCTAATGTTTTAAACGGTATTATTTTATGTCAAACCAAATTTTGTGGGGAAAATTTTAAGAATAAAAACTGATGAATTTTCACTTTGTTATGCATTCAATTAATTAAACCATTTAAAATATATATTTCATTTGGTGGCGGATACCCATGTGGAATTTGTGCAGATTTAACTGTGGATTGAAACTATAACTCATTCTAATTTTGTAACCAACTTTTTATTTAAATGTGTGATGATTGAGCCACTTATGATGCAGTGATTTGAACTGTGTTTGACACACGGTAAACTGGGAAACAGTCAATCTCTTGTCACGGGACTTGTGCCACATTCAAGCCAGAAAGGTTAGGAGTTGCAGACCTTTTCTAAAGGATTTTGGATAACATTCCCTCAGAGAATTCCCAATCCTAGATTGCTGGTTAATTAGTCATCAATTCATTTGTCATCGTTCTGTAAAACAGTAGTTAATTTGGCACCAATTTGAACTGGATTTTACTAGCATTTATGTCAACAGCACAATGGCCAAGATGATTTATTTACTGATCAATTAGGAGAGCTAAATGGAGTTATAATAATTATCTAAACATTAGAAGGATCACACCATTCAACTCTAATCCCATTCATTTCAGGGATATGGGCCAAAAGCAGGTAGGTGGGGCTAATGTAGATGGGACATGTGGGCAAGTTGGGCTGAAAGGCCTGTTTCCACATTGTAAGACTCTATGACTATTTCATAATCCCAGTTTTCACCAAGCAAAATACAGACCAACGTTTGTTATGTTAATGTGTAATTTCATATTTCGAGAAATGTGCAACAAAAATCTATCGTTTACAGAATCGGTTTCACTCTTTTCCGCCATTATTTTGCTAATTCACGTAATTGTCATTAATAGGCACCTTTGTAGTTTGCTCAAGTATTTTTTTTTTTGCTTGTGTACAACTACCTTAAATGGAATATTCAACATAGGAAAAAAAACCATTTGGCTTGACCAGTCAATACCAGCATTTTCATTCCATTTTACTTTCACACCGTCCTTCATCTAACTCTCAGAATAGTACTCTCTTCCTTTAATGCTTTTGTTACCTTTAAAAAAAATCTACTGTTCACTCAAATCAGTGCATGAATTTAATATGGAGTGTGATAGTCTCAATTAACATGACTAGTTGGAAAAGCTGAATTCTTGACGCACGCATGCGCATGCACTCATGGTGCTGATAATATTTGGTATGTGTATTTTAGGATTGTTTCATTTAACATTTCAACTCTAGAACAATGAAGCATTGTTAATGCAAAATTTTTGCCTTGGCGACATTAAGGAAACCTCTGTCGTTTGAAAAGAAAAGTTACTTATCCTGTGTATTTCTCTACCTTATACAGGCTAGGATTGGTGTCTCACCAGCCAGTATTTGTGTTTCCACACACCCTGCACTTCCTTCCAGGCAGGTTTGTATTGATGGAGCACCATTGAATCCTGTCACTGCTGTATTCCCTATCCCCCCTACTGCATCCCCTAACCTTCTGTCAAGTCTATATATACATCATAAGGTACGAACCAGTAAAATGAAATAAAAACAGTGCTAGTGCCAAACTGAACTAAATGTATTTTTTTAAATGCACAATTCGCAAATCTCTGAAATTGTGATACTTGCAGAATAATTTTGGTGCAGTAATTTATTTTGCAGTGTAATTTGATAATTTTCTTTAAAACTTAAAAGTGTTACTAAGCCATTCAACAATTGTCAATTGCATTTTACCCCCAATGGAAAAACACTGAACATCTATCTATCATATCTATCTATCTATCTAACTATACTTATTTAAAATTATGTGTGTGTGTCGGTTGTGGGTGTATGTCAGATTTGCCCTTTGATTTCATGGTTCGCCAAAACAACACTTTCAAACCCGGAGAAATTTTCCATTTTGCTAGACATTACACTTTTACATTCACCCATTCACTCCTCATTACATTTAGACATTTTTATGTACACTTTTTTTACATAAAATCCTCCACATCCCCCCCCACACACTCACTCATTTTGTGGCCTCCTGCTGGCCAGCCACCATAATGGCAGCTGCTGCAGCCCGCTCTCCTCCAAAAATGCCATCATTTTTTTCCTTTCGCTGGCGATTTTCGCTGCTGCCACCCGGCTTATTTCGCTGCGGCCCGGCTCTATCATGCTGGCTCAAGCCAGAGATCGCCTCTTCCACCACTGCTTTTTGCCATGCTCCGAAATACAGCGGGGGGACACCCAATCTTTGCCTTGAGCTCCAGCAGCATAGTGGCTACGTTAAGGGATTCATTCCACAGTGAGTTCAGTTCGATAAAAACAACCCCTCCCCTCCGCTCCCCCTCCCCCATGCTTCGAGGTCTGAAGCATGTTCGGGGACCAGACGCAATGGGTCTGCACTTGGTCTCCCCTCTCTTCCCCCCCCCACCCCCCTCGCCCCCCCTCCTCCCCCCCTCGCCCCCCCTCGCCCCCTCTCTCCCCCCCTCTCTCCCCCCTCTCGCCCCCTCTCTCGCCCCCCCTCGGCCCCCCTCTCGCCCCCTCGCCCCCTCTCTCTCCCCCCCCTCGCCCCCTCTCTCTCTCGCCCTCGCCCCCTCTCTCTCCCATCTCCACTCTCTTGCACCACTCCCTACTACCCCTCAGAATGCAGGAATCTGTTCCCCAAGAATGCAGGAATCTAAAACTAGTAGGTGTACGTTTAAGGTGTGATAGGAGAAAAGAGACCGGAGGACAGTGCAAAATTCATAAAACGTTTGGTCTGGTAGGAAAGGAGAAAAAATTGTTATGGGCCTGATACAGCTAAATGTGATAAGCATGGTTGGGCTTCATGGTATTGCTCGGTTTGTCCTAGAGCATTTCAGTGCCGCACACCTCTTCCAACAGGTCAGTAACTTCAGGATACTCTGTTATTTGTTAATTCCTCACAAAATTTAAAATTACATTGACGAACCCACGCTACCTGGTATTTGTGTTTCTCTTATTACGGAAGGGTAGTTTTTTTTCATTGAATGGTCACCATTCTCATTGATGAAGTCTGAGGAACTATGATTTGCAAGAACATTTTACATTGAATGAAGTTGTGTACAGTATTTAAAACTAATGTTCTGTTTTACTGAGATTTTAATGGTTTTAATTGGTCTCTTGGACTTCAAGGTTCTTGATGCCTGATTTTTTTTATTTTTTTTTATTTCCCTCTTGTCTTTTATAAACATCTGAACAGCCGCACAACGGGCCAAAGTATTCGGTGAAGGGACTCCACAATCAAGGCTCCAATCATAATTCAATTGGTGGCATGAAGCAGCCAGTTATTCACAGAGGGCATAACCAATATAATCGCAACATCTCAAAAAGGAGAAGACAGACGCCCATAACTGTTAGTTTAAGTCGATAGGGGTGTGACATTGGAACTCGTCCTCAGTCTTCACATTAAAACTGATTTCGACATCAGACTGGAATTAAAGACCAGCATTTACTTGCAGTTAGTGGGTATTGGTTAATATCTGCAACTGACTGTTTGCATGTGTCCGATTATGATGGGTGAACTCCATCTTACAGAACATATCATCTTGTGCTAAGTATTTGTGAAGCCTTATTGGATATGGAGATATTGCTTTCCATAGTTCTCAAGTCGCTGCTGGAACGGCTCCGGTGATAGACATGCAAGAGCTTGAAGCTTTCACCACAAAACTCTGCAGTTGATGAGCACTTCCTGCAATTCTTCACAGCAGAGGCAAACTTAAGGAATACTGTAACCCGAGGGTCATTCTAGTAGTTGATCTAGATGGACATTTTCATGGCAATTTAGTTTTGCCGCTTCTTAGTCATGGTTTCATACATATATCAGAACTTTTTACTCTGTACATATTGAACAAATTGTATCATTCGTGCAATAACTGTTTTCAGAAGTTTTTTATTTAATTTTCATATGATGTTATTATCACATGTTTAAGTTATATTTAAGTGGAGGAGGGAAACATTTTGAAGTTTACAAATCCTTTCCCAGGTTGCATTATCTAAGTTTGTAGAGAATTCTTGGTTTGGCAGGTTCGATATTTAAGCTGAGTGTGCTAACACTGTAAGGGATTTTGTTGAGTAGTTCTGGCTCCTTAATTCATTATATAATGCTCAGCGCTAACCAGAAGTTTTAAGAGAAGTTAACGCAACTGGAATCATTTTTTCTTCTGCATTGTCATTATTTGTGTTTTAGGCTGCATTTTCTCAGGGCCTGTTTATTGTCACTTCAAATCTATAACTTCTGATTTTGATTAAGAGCCAGAAACGCAAGTCTTAACAACACAGAAGAAGCATACTCAAATTTTGTCTGAACTCGGAGAACTTTGTTCAGTGTTTATGTTCATGCTTATCATAAAAACATAACCTGTTTAATGTTGGGGTCCAAATGGCATTAATGAATGATGTTCCCAGCTAACAGAATGTGGTGGAAGGAATTATGTTGATTCTATTGAAGAATCTATACCAGTGTGCATATGTTCTATTAGGAGCAAAAAAAAGTACTTCTACTGTATGCATTTGTAGGAGGTGTTTTGATGCAGTATTGCAATGGACAGCAACATTTTAACTCTTCTGTAATGCTGGCACTCAATGAATATTACTCATGCATACAGTTAGACTATGCAAGATTTTTTTCATGACAACCACTGTTTTGTTACCTTTTTGGAAGAGAGGAAAAAACTACAGCCTGCCTAGCCCTATGTTTTAAAGAATGTACCACAGTTGCCCTAAGGGATTTGACATGCCTTCTGTATTGCCTGAATTAGGTTGAAATTTAAACGTGACAATCTCATGAAGAGGTGCCGACCCAACTAAACACTAATAGGTGGATCAAGTCCATTTGTGGGAGTGGTTTTGTTTGGAGATAACGTTGCCATGACATTCAGGAATTTGCAGGAAAATTGAACATTTTCAAGTTTAGTCGTTTCTCAGCAACAGTATACAAGGACATTTCATGATGTTACTTCTATATCATTGTGGTATTGAGAGCTCACTGCTATGATTTTTCTGTTGCATGCTGTTGACTTGTTTAGCTGGTGTGCTTCATTTTCTAGAACATTCCAGTAAAGTCCACACTTTGTCTTTGTACTGTAATTTCGTGAAAATAATCTAAAATATTTTGCAGAAGGGTCGAATTTGTAGGAATTTTATTGCTGTAACATATAAGTTTGCTGATTGAAATTCAAAACAAAAAAATGCTGGGGATTTGAAATAAAAACAATGGTGGAAGTGCTCAGCAACTCGAGCAGCATCTGTGGAAATTACAACCATTCTACTCGAGGATATTCCACATGAAACATTAATACAGTTCCTCTTTCCTGAGATGTTGCCTGGCCTGTGGGTGTTTGCAGCATTTTGTTTAAAATTGGCCAAGCTGCCCTCGAAAGTGAACATTTCAATTCAGTGGAAATCTTCAAATACAGATTTTCATGCTTCCTACAGTATAATTAGCATAATAATGAACCTGAGGAGTTACAAATTCATAACAAGTGCACAGGCATTGTAACATTGCAGTGCCAGATTTTTTTCAATCATAGGTTGTGTATCAATTTCTGTTCATGCTTGCTCTGTAAATTAATGGGGTTTCAATGTAAAGCCAAAATCGAAGTTGCATTGCTAGATATTGCAATACAAACAAATTCTGGGGCAATATCTGTATCTGGGTGTAATGTATTCTGGATGCTGCACATCATTCCACACTGACAGGAGTTTCCCCATGCCAATTGTCATCAGTGCTGATCATTTGGATATGAGCATTTGGCTTTTTGTCCTTGCGGTTAACATCAACTTAACTTTATAGTGGGAATAGTTTGAATTCTCAAGATGACTTTCAGAAATGGGAGTCTTGTCCATCACTCCCAACCTGACAGTGTAATTGTGACTTATTACTTAACAAGGTAAATAATACTTGCAAAGCTTTCCAGTCTAAAATGCTAAGTAATACCGTCAGGGTGATGCATCAAACATAACAAGCATTGTTAGAGTATCAGAACCAAATGATACTTTGAATTCACACAAAGCACCCACAAAAATCTTAAAGCTGTAATTTGAGTTCTGATATTTCCTTACATATTGTGCATAGCCTATAGATAATGTATCTATAGGATTCCATTTCCCTACACTTCAACCATAGTAAATCAAGCTTTCATAAAAAATTGTAACAACATTTGACCCAGTATATTGTGACTCTTAATTTCTTAAACTTAGCTGAATTTGTGTTTCTTGACGAGTTATATTTTTGTTGACCTTAGAGCATCTCGTATAACACTAAGTCCTAAGTTGCCAATTTATTTTCAGACTGTTTATTTTTATCAACGGTTCATCATTTTAGTCAGAACATTTTAAGTTTTCTACAATGGTTTTGTAATTCCACAGGTCCTAAGCAGAAGGCTAAATTTGTCATCGTTAGCTTTTGTAGTAATTAAACTCTGCCAATTACAAAAAGTTGAGAAATTATTTTTATGAAATTACTGTACAAGGTATCAGTTTAATCATACTGGTGATCCCACCCAACAGTACAGCTCAAACCAAAGCTCAAATGATAAAGGGTGAAATTGTGCTGAAATGATTTTCTATTGGTCATAACATCTAGCTTTAAGCTTCAGCAATGGCAGATGCACTACTTTGTAGATATTTGGTTTATGCAATTAATATCTTAAAGTGCTGTGTATTTTGTGGTGCTAGATAACCATCTGTATCATGTTCAAGTTATGTCATGGTGAACAATTGATTGGCCTGATTACCACTGTGGGGCTGTATGTTCTTGCATACAAAAAAAGAATCGTGTTTAGGACTACTGGGGCAACTTGTTACGACAAGTGAAAATTCAACATTTTTTATGTATAGTTTTCTATTCTTTGATTATTTTTAATAAACTTACTGAAACAATTGTATTTGATCTATTGTACAAATACATTTGTCTGTAATTGGGTGCGAGCAGAGTCACCATTGTTTCTCAGTTTTTACCTTTTACTAATATGAATTTGTAGATTTTAGAATGATTCTAGTTCCAGAACTAACTTTGAGCTGAATCTGGACACAAATGCCTAATTTTTGCCTTTTCAAGATTATTACCACTGCCTCTGGTGTTTTATTGTCACCTTACAAAGCGGTTTTGGCCAAATCATTACTGGCTTAATTCTGTCCCACACAATCACTTGATCCGTTACTCCCTTTTCCATCCCAAGAATCCTGGGGGTGAAACCTTTCAAAATGTTGCCTATAATGGTTGGGTTCTTCATCTGTACAGTGGCTAGGCCACAACGTCTCATCTGCTAAAACAACTTCCCTGTCATTTACCCATTCCCGTCTATCCCCTGCCCTTCAAGTCAGACACCCAAGGTTATTCCCGTCTGAGCCTTTAACACTCATACTGCTCTTCGTTCAGTATTCATGCTCTCTAAATTAATCTTATCCACTCTCTGCAATTTGGCTCTTCAAGGCAGCGCTTACTGTGAAATGGGAAGCCAATCAGTCCATTGAATCCATGCAGACTTGCATGCTGAAGCAAACCCATTTGTTTCATTTACCCCCACATTTTCCTGTAACAGAACATAATTCAGCTCCAATTTGATTTGTTATTGTCAGCAGAGTTATGGAAACCAAATAACACAGCAGCAAGTTTTTGGGATGTGGGAGGAAGTTGGAGCAAGGGGCAGCAATCCACATGGTTACTGGAAAATTGTCCGAACACTACAAACACCCAAAATCAGGATTCGCTGATGCTGTGAACCATCACCACCAATCACTGCGCCATCAATCCGCTCACAGACTTGTTCCCACTTTACTGCCTGTTCCTAAATTTTGTTGATTGCTTAAGCTTCCTCAAGTATTGTTCTGTGCATCACATCTGCCATTATTAACATTCTCCCTTGAAAACCACTGCCTCATCTCCAGCTTCCTTTTCATTTTAATTCTGTTATAGCCTTCTAAACTTTTTTTTTCTCAGAAATACTATTTGGATATTTTCAATCAAGTTTTTGATTGTCTACAGAACTTCTACACAAGGTGTGATTAGTACCTAGTGCTATAATCCTACATGATCCTACTTTGGTTATAGTGCCTTGGGTGACTTATTGTGGGTTTATTTTTGCTAATGCAATATTGTCATGCATTGGTGTATCATTGCCAAAGGTACAATATGAATATAATGTTATCTCCAATCTCTTTGCTCACATGATCCCACATGATTAATTGAAATTCCTATTACAAATTCAACTATGATCTCCACCCATTCTGTTCCTTTTTGCCATGTTTGTCTTTGGACTGCTGTGTACTTCTCCCCTCTTGTCCCATTATTGCCCTCTAATGTTTTCTAATCTAAACCATCTAATCTCTCCTGATTTCCACCGTCTGGCTGTCCTATTCATCTGTTATCTCCTGCCCTTATTCCTTGGGTATTCTAAAAAGTTATTCATGTCTATCGTTTTGCCATTCTAATGAAAAAATAACATCTCTGCTGATTCTGCCTTGCCTACTGCACTTTCTGTAAATCCTCGAATTTTTCACCCATTCTCACCACTTTCAGCAAAATAGAAATTGTGCCATACCTTTCCAGTATAAACATGGGGCTCCCCCCTTTTGCAGGTTCATATTCATTTTGCTGTGTTACTGAATGCTGATTTCCTATTTTAGGCCTTGGCTGATTTTTAATAAATCGATATCCAATGTATAAATGTGAGCACTGAAATGAGTAGTTACCTTGTTTGCAACTTCAAACATTGTAGTTTGTTCTTGAGCAGCATTTTGTTTAATGAAAACTGATGTTTTCTTATGTCTGAAATAACAGCTGGTGATATTTTTTCATAATTCTCATTTGTAGGCAATGTAAGTGTGACCACCATATTTTAGTGATCTTTGCAAACAGAGAGCCATATATTTCTAGATCGATGAATTGAACTAGTTTTTCGTGTTGCTGTAAATCTTTAGCCATAGTTCAATTTTTAAATGAAACAGCACAATATACACGGAGGCCATTTGATCTGCATCTGCACAGACAACTGTTCTTCATGTGCACATTGTAGGTGCTTTAAAACATTTTTTAAAAAGGTTTTAGCCTCTGCCACACTTACAGGCAGTGTTTCAGAATCCGCAGGGAGGGGGTAAAAATAACATTGTTTCCTACCTCTGGTAGGCCCTATGGTAAACCCTCTGGATTTGCTCACCATACTGTGGGAATTGGGTTCTTACTGTTTACAGTCACAGCTCCTTAATCGTTGACACCTCCAGTCTAGCATTAACTTTTTTTAACTGTCAAAAAGTTCATCGTGCCTCATAGCTGTAATTTTACAGAGTTAACAACGTCAATATAAATCTTCAATGCCTCAAAGTGCAATTGCATCTCTTATTTTGGGTGACTAGAATTTCAATCTATACTTGATGGATAATTTCATGTGAATAGTATACAGCTACAGCTACAAGGTAACCTTTTTTAAAACATTCTGGGACATGGCTATAAAAGAAAGCATTCTTTTTGCCTATTGAATCGCCTAATTTGTCTGTTCTACGTTGTAAGTACTTGAGCTTTCACATTTTTTAGCTCTCATTCATAGTCTATTACCTTACCGCCTTCTGCTTTCTGAAGTCTTAATAGTCTTAACCTTGCATTTCTATATTGAATTCAATTTGCTGCATATTTTGCCCATCTGAAGAGACTATCTCTATCTTCCTGCTTTTTCTTCATTATTAACCACATTGCCATTTTTCTGTGGTCTGTGAAATATACATTCTTACCTATGTCCTTAAATATAAATATCTATGAGGAAAAACGGGGGGGGGGCAAGCAAATTGATCTAAATGGTAGCAACCTTTCTGAAGAAGGGTTTCGGCCTGAAACGTTGCCTATCTCCCTCGCTCCATAGATGCTGCTGCACCCGCTGAGTTTCTCCAGCATTTTTGTGTACCAGCAACCTTGCTCTTCCTGTCCCTGAGGCAATTTTCAGATTCAATTTGATCTTTGATCCCAGGGACTCTTTGCTGGCTTGCAATATTGGATCTTGTCAAAGCTGTGAAAAATCCAAAAACTATTTAAAATAAGACCCTCTTTATGTAACTAAGTCTCATCTTGACCACTTCCTGTCTGCACTGTATTTTGATTTTAGAAAAAACGCTACCATATATCGCTATGGTTTTTGGCCATCTTCTGAGGCAGCCTTTTGGCCATCAGTCCTCCGCTGAGGCAGCCCTGAAGATTTTTCCAATCGATGAAAAATAAAAAGGTTTTGAATGTTTAAAAAATCTTGATCAGCTGACTAGTCCTCTCACCTGTCAATCACCATGATGAAGGTAACACCCTCTTCTGGGGGGGGGGGGGGCAGGCGTATAAAGCCCAAATGGTATGAAATTGCAATTGAATTTGGTGGCCTGCACTTTGCTTGAAATGGTATGAAATTGCATTTGAATTTGGTGGCCTGCACTCTGCTTGAAATTGTATGAAATTGCATTTTAATTTGGTGGATTGCACTCTGCTTGAACCTGCCAGCCCACCAGCTGTGAGTCAATCAACTACCAGCCCACCAGTGCTGAGTGACTGAGATGCCAGCACAAGAATCCATTCAGCCCACAATGTCCATGCTAGCCCTGGAAACCAGTCCCTTTGGCCCACAACACCCATGCTAGTGCTCCAGACCCCCCCCCCCCCCCCCCCCCCCCCCCCCCCCCCCCCCCCCCCCCCCCCCACTGGCCACCAATATTGGAATTGGTGGAGAGATGGAATATTATGTTGGGGGACCAGCCCTCCCGTGTGAACATGGGATCCAACGGGTCCCACTCAGTCTAGTTATTATCTAAAAAGCAATTCAGTTAGATAGACATGACATTCCCTTGAGAAATCCATGCTTGAATTTTTTTAATTCCTCATTGAAAGTTTTATATTGTACTCTGGAATGAATTCCAAAAACTTGATTTCTGCGAAAGTTTAAACTAACTGGCCTGTAATATTTTTCCACCAAGCTTATGACAATGATACAGAATAGAATTATGTTCATGCTCTGACAATATTTTTGCAGCCATGGAAAACTGAAAAATTGGTAGGTTTCTTAAATTTTCTTCCTTGCTGCTTTTACCAGCCTTGTATATTTTCATCCAAGTTTGGAGATTTATATGCATTAAAAGGTGCTAAACACTATTTCCTCTGTTGCTATGATTATCCCATCCAGTATTTCACACTGTTCTTAACTACAGGTTCAGCACATCTGTCTTTTTTGTGAAAAGTCATTTAAGAGTCTTGTCTTTGATTTTACTTGGCAGTATCTTTTTCCATACTGATTGTTTACCGAAGTTTTTTTTAAATTGACAAGCATATTCTGTATTCTTATAGATATAGATCTTTGTATTTATCTCTCACAAGCATCCATTTACCTTCCTCTTGTACACTTTAACATTAAATAGAACAGAAAAATACAGCATGGGAACAGGCCCTTTAGCCTACAATGTCTGTGCTGAACATAATGCCAAAATTAATTAATTGTATCTGCCTACACGATCCATACCCAGCAGATCCATGCTCTTATCTAAAAACCTCTTACGTAATCCTATCTTATCTGCCTCCACCACAACCCGTGGCAGTTCACTCCAGGCATTCATCAATCTTTGTGTGAAAATTAAACTTCACTGGTGCACATCTTTAAACTTTGCCCCTCTTGCCTCAAAGCTGTGGCCTCGAATTGGAATTTCCACCCTGGGTCTTTAGGTTTGGTGTGCTCATGTTTTTTTTTTGTTTGGGGAGAATGTTTACCTTGGATACTCTGACACTTCAATGCAATGATAAAGGAAATCTGGCTTGTCAGGAATGCTGAACTTGTTAATCTGTTAACAAGTTATCAATGTTACCATTTTCTCATAAAAGCTTTACTGTGAAGAGCATTGAGAAGCTCACCCTGAATCAAAATTCCATCTTTGGTTTTATTCATGATCAATATGTTGTATTTTTAAATTAATATAAAAATGGATGTTTGATTTTGGTCTTTGACAAGAGCCCATTTATTTGGTAATTAAGCAAAAAAATGTAATCTCATATAACCATATAACAATTACAGCACGGAGACAGGCCCTCTCGGCCCTTCCAGTCCGTGCTGACCATTTGTTTTCCCCTAGTCCCATCTACCTGCACTCAGACCATACCCTCCATTCCCTTCACGTCCATATACTATCCACTTTACTTTTTAAATGTTAAAATCGATCTCCTTGCATTCAGATGTACAATGTTTGTCTTGAACAGTCTGCTTGTGCATAACCTTCAGGGAAATACTTAGTGCCAAAAAAGATTCTTGATTGAGGATATTGCCTTCAGATTGAGGATATTGCCTTCAGTTTTAATTTTTAATTTGAATTTAATCATCAAAGCAGGGGGTATAGACATGGGAGAAGGTTCGCACATACTTCAGGCCAACAAATTAATTCACATTACATTGCGTGCCACAAAGATAAGATTTGATCATTCCTTTGCGTATTTCTGTAGATTTCGTGAACCTTGCAAATGTCTTGCTGGCATTTAGGATGCATGATTATCAAATGATTTGCATCTGGGTTTTGTGCTATGGTGATGAATGATGCAATATAATATGTTTGCTGGATAAAAATTGAGGATCTAATTATTTTGTTTCCTTTGAGCAGGGGCCATCAGGTGAAGTGGGTACATAGATTTGATTTTTTGAGGTTTTCAGGCGTTCTGTCCTTTTACCCCTTCACACCAGCTACATGTATCACACAAAGACAGGGAACAGTCCATTAGCAATAAACATTTCAATAAATGTAAGATCTGGACTACTAAAGTGAAATGGAATCCATAGCAACCACCCTGAAAACTATGCTTAGCTTATGGGCACCCCTACATACGAATGAGCTTCCACAATATTAAATTCAAGGGTCTGAGTACTATACATTTGTTGCAATAAACTGCAGAACTAATTTCCCCTCTCTTTTTAATAATTGTTCTCTCCTTGCCTTGTGTGTGCTTTTGATGCCATTCTTTACAATACTGTGGAAGTGTGGCTACCATATCAAGAGCTAAGGACAAAATCAAAATGAAGTTATAAAAACAGTTCATTACATCGGGTTGTCCTGAACTTTGTTGTCCAAATTAGTTTGCTGTGTCTAATACGATTATGTAATATTTCAATGTGGCAGTTGCCCTGCTAAAGGAAAATTACTCCCAATAATTGTGCCAGCAGATGACAGCGACCATCACTCCATGATATTGACACTGTCACAAGCAGCTGTATCTAGCCATGTTACTTGATGCAAATCAGATAACAGTTTCACCTTTACTTCTAGAACTGAATCAACAAGGGACCTCGCTGGCAACTGTTTCCGCCCCGGTAACCTCCCTTTGTTTCTGGGTGCACCTTCTGTTAGCAGGTGGCTGCAGCCTGCTCCTCGGTAGTAGCAAGCAGTGCAATAAGGTATACAATCTTTGGCTGCCACCTCTGCCTGTGTATCCGTGGTAGCAGAGGTCCTGCACCAAAGGGATATAACTGTTGACTGACACTGAAGTGGGAAGGTCCTACTTGGTGACCATCTTGCCCCGCTCCTTTTCCAACCCTGCCAGTTCGACTCGAGCCATGATCTCGACAATGTATATTCATTCACTTCCCCCATTGGTGTTTCATGAACTGCCTCCAGTTCCTCCAGTAGCTGCAGTGCTCTTATCTGCACTATTTACTGGGGAATCTAAATTGTCATTAGTATCCTTTGATATATGCCTCTTATTATTTTATTTCCTTAATCCCAGGATTAAGCACAATGAGAAGTTGAAGATTGGCAACAAATTCCTGCTCATATTTGCCAATGTGAGCATATAGCCATTATCTCTCCCTTGCATTGCTGCTTCTAATTTCACATCCAACTAGGTAGAACTTGACCACGGGGGACCCGTTGGGTCCCATCCCCTCAATGCCCGGGGGAGGGGGGGGGAAGGAAGAGGGATGCTGGGAGAGGAAGAGAAAGGCTGGTGGGGAGGGGGGGGGAGAAGAGAGCAGGGGAGGGTCTGGGGGATAGAGAGATTCCGTTCTTCACTCGCAGTGCGTACTGCAGTCTTCAGTGATGATCTTCAGTCAACGGCCAGACCTTTGAAATACTTTAGGAGGAGGGAGGTGTGGGAGGTAATGTCTGTCGCAACGCGAGCAGACAGCAGCTCCATTGTCACGCCATCAGCTAAAAAAAAACTGAATTCAAATTTGGATGTGATTTGTCAACATTTTTATTAATAACTCAAGAAATAAAGCCCACAATTTTCAGGTAAGCCTATTTCTGAATCCACGGGATAAAACTACAGGAATATGTAAATTTTTTACCGTTAGAGTGTTTTTTTTTTTGAGCAGATGTGCACACCCACCCACGCACACCCCTACCCACCCCCCCCCCCCCCCCCCCCCCCCCCCTCAGGCCAGACCAGAGTTATAACTGTTACTAAACCAAGTGGGACCCGTGGGTCCCATGTTCACATAACCATATAACCATATAAACAATTACAGCACAGAAACAGGCCCCCTCAGCCCTCCCCCCCCCCCCCCCCCCCCACTGGCCACCAATATTGGAATTGGTGGAGAGATGGAATATTATGTTGGGGGACCAGCCCTCCCGTGTGAACATGGGATCCAACGGGTCCCACTCAGTCTAGTTATTATCTAAAAAGCAATTCAGTTAGATAGACATGACATTCCCTTGAGAAATCCATGCTTGAATTTTTTTAATTCCTCATTGAAAGTTTATATTGTACTCTGGAATGAATTCCAAAAACTTGATTTCTGCCAAAGTTTAAACTAACTGGCCTGTAATATTTTTCCACCAAGCTTATGACAATGATACAGAATAGAATTATGTTCATGCTCTGACAATATTTTTGCAGCCATGGAAAACTGAAAAATTGGTAGGTTTCTTAAATTTTCTTCCTTGCTGCTTTTACCAGCCTTGTATATTTTCATCCAAGTTTGGAGATTTATATGCATTAAAAGGTGCTAAACACTATTTCCTCTGTTGCTATGATTATCCCATCCAGTATTTCACACTGTTCTTAACTACAGGTTCAGCACATCTGTCTTTTTTGTGAAAAGTCATTTAAGAGTCTTGTCTTTGATTTTACTTGGCAGTATCTTTTTCCATACTGATTGTTTACCGAAGTTTTTTTTTAAATTGACAAGCATATTCTGTATTCTTATAGATATAGATCTTTGTATTTATCTCTCACAAGCATCCATTTACCTTCCTCTTGTACACTTTAACATTAAATAGAACATAGAAAAATACAGCATGGGAACAGGCCCTTTAGCCTACAATGTCTGTGCTGAACATAATGCCAAAATTAATTAATTGTATCTGCCTACACGATCCATACCCAGCAGATCCATGCTCTTATCTAAAAACCTCTTACGTAATCCTATCTTATCTGCCTCCACCACCACCCGTGGCAGTTCACTCCAGGCATTCATCAATCTTTGTGTGAAAATAAACTTCACTGGTGCACATCTTTAAACTTTGCCCCTCTTGCCTCAAAGCTGTGGCCTCGAATTGGAATTTCCACCCTGGGTCTTTAGGTTTGGTGTGCTCATGTTTTTTTTTGTTTGGGGAGAATGTTTACCTTGGATACTCTGACACTTCAATGCAATGATAAAGGAAATCTGGCTTGTCAGGAATGCTGAACTTGTTAATCTGTTAACAAGTTATCAATGTTACCATTTTCTCATAAAAGCTTTACTGTGAAGAGCATTGAGAAGCTCACCCTGAATCAAAATTCCATCTTTGGTTTATTCATGATCAATATGTTGTATTTTTAAATTAATATAAAAATGGATGTTTGATTTGGTCTTTGACAAGAGCCCATTTATTTGGTAATTAAGCAAAAAATGTAATCTCATATAACCATATAACAATTACAGCACGGAGACAGGCCCTCTCGGCCCTTCCAGTCCGTGCCGACCATTTGTTTTCCCCTAGTCCCATCTACCTGCACTCAGACCATACCCCTCCATTCCCTTCACGTCCATATACCTATCCACTTTACTTTTAAATGTTAAAATCGATCTCCTTGCATTCAGATGTACAATGTTTGTCTTGAACCAGTCTGCTTGTGCATAACCTTCAGGGAAATACTTAGAGTGCCAAAAAAGATTCTTGATTGAGGATATTGCCTTCAGATTGAGGATATTGCCTTCAGTTTTAATTTTTAATTTGAATTTAATCATCAAAGCAGGGGGTATAGACATGGGAGAAGGTTCGCACATACTTCAGGCCAACAAATTAATTCACATTACATTGCGTGCCACAAAGATAAGATTTGATCATTCCTTTGCGTATTTCTGTAGATTTCGTGAACCTTGCAAATGTCTTGCTGGCATTTAGGATGCATGATTATCAAATGATTTGCATCTGGGTTTTGTGCTATGGTGATGAATGATGCAATATAATATGTTTGCTGGATAAAAATTGAGGATCTAATTATTTTGTTTCCTTTGAGCAGGGGCCATCAGGTGAAGTGGGTACATAGATTTGATTTTTTGAGGTTTTCAGGCGTTCTGTCCTTTTACCCCTTCACACCAGCTACATGTATCACACAAAGACAGGGAACAGTCCATTAGCAATAAACATTTCAATAAATGTAAGATCTGGACTACTAAAGTGAAATGGAATCCATAGCAACCACCCTGAAAACTATGCTTAGCTTATGGGCACCCCTACATACGAATGAGCTTCCACAATATTAAATTCAAGGGTCTGAGTACTATACATTTGTTGCAATAAACTGCAGAACTAATTTCCCCTCTCTTTTTAATAATTGTTCTCTCCTTGCCTTGTGTGTGCTTTTGATGCCATTCTTTACAATACTGTGGAAGTGTGGCTACCATATCAAGAGCTAAGGACAAAATCAAAATGAAGTTATAAAAACAGTTCATTACATCGGGTTGTCCTGAACTTTGTTGTCCAAATTAGTTTGCTGTGTCTAATACGATTATGTAATATTTCAATGTGGCAGTTGCCCTGCTAAAGGAAAATTACTCCCAATAATTGTGCCAGCAGATGACAGCGACCATCACTCCATGATATTGACACTGTCACAAGCAGCTGTATCTAGCCATGTTACTTGATGCAAATCAGATAACAGTTTCACCTTTACTTCTAGAACTGAATCAACAAGGGACCTCGCTGGCAACTGTTTCCGCCCCGGTAACCTCCCTTTGTTTCTGGGTGCACCTTCTGTTAGCAGGTGGCTGCAGCCTGCTCCTCGGTAGTAGCAAGCAGTGCAATAAGGTATACAATCTTTGGCTGCCACCTCTGCCTGTGTATCCGTGGTAGCAGAGGTCCTGCACCAAAGGGATATAACTGTTGACTGACACTGAAGTGGGAAGGTCCTACTTGGTGACCATCTTGCCCCGCTCCTTTTCCAACCCTGCCAGTTCGACTCGAGCCATGATCTCGACAATGTATATTCATTCACTTCCCCCATTGGTGTTTCATGAACTGCCTCCAGTTCCTCCAGTAGCTGCAGTGCTCTTATCTGCACTATTTACTGGGGAATCTAAATTGTCATTAGTATCCTTTGATATATGCCTCTTATTATTTTATTTCCTTAATCCCAGGATTAAGCACAATGAGAAGTTGAAGATTGGCAACAAATTCCTGCTCATATTTGCCAATGTGAGCATATAGCCATTATCTCTCCCTTGCATTGCTGCTTCTAATTTCACATCCAACTAGGTAGAACTTGACCAAGGGGGACCCGTTGGGTCCCATCCCCTCAATGCCCGGGGGAGGGGGGGGGGAAGGAAGAGGGATGCTGGGAGAGGAAGAGAAAGGCTGGTGGGGAGGGGGGGGGGAGAAGAGAGCAGGGGGAGGGTCTGGGGGATAGAGAGATTCCGTTCTTCACTCCCAGTGCGTACTGCAGTCTTCAGTGATGATCTTCAGTCAACGGCCAGACCTTTGAAATACTGGAGGAGGGGGGAGGTGTGGGAGGTAATGTCTGTCGCAATGTGAGCAGACAGCAGCTCCATTGTCACGTCATCAGCTAAAAAAAACTGAATTCAAATTTGGATGTGATTTGTCAACATTTTTATTAATAACTCAAGAAATAAAGCGCACAATTTTCAGGTAAGCCTATTTCTGAATCCACGGGATAAAACTACAGGAATATGTAAATTTTTTTACCGTTAGAGTGTTTTTTTTTTGAGCAGATGTGCACACCCACCCACGCACACCCCTACCCACCCCCCCCCCCCCCCCCCCCCCCTCAGGCCAGACCAGAGTTATAACTGTTACTAAACCAAGTGGGACCCGTTGGGTCCCATGTTCACATAACCATATAACAATTACAGCACAGAAACAGGCCCTCTCAGCCCTTCCAGTCCGTGCCGACCATTTGTTTTCCCCTAGTCCCATCTACCTGCACTCAGACCATACCCCTCCATTCCCTTCACGTCCATATACCTATCCACTTTACTTTTAAATGTTAAAATCGATCCTGCCTCCACCACTTCTGCTGGAAGCTCATTCCACACAGCCACCACCCTCTGAGTAAAGAAGTTCCCCCTCACGTTACCCCTAAACGTCTGCCCCTTAATTCTCATGTCAGGCCCTCTTGTTTGAATCTTCCCTACCCTCAATGGGAAAAACGTATCCACGTCAACTCTGTCTATCCCTTTCATCATTTTAAAGACCTCAATCAAGTCCCCCCTTAACCTTCTGCGCTCCAAAGAATACAGACCTAACTTATTCAACCTTTCTCTGTAACATAGTTGCTGGAACCCTGGCAACATTCTAGTAAATCTCCTCTGTACTCTCTCTATTTTGTTGACATCCTTCCTATAATTAGGTGACCAAAATTGTACACCATACTCCAGAATTGGTCTTACCAATGCCTTGTACAATTTTAACATTACTTCCCTACTCCTATATTCAATGCTCTGATTTATAAAGGCCAGCACACCAAAGGCTTTCTTTACCACCCTATCTACATGCGATTCCACCTTCAGGGAACTATGCACAGTTATTCCTAGATCCCTCTGTTCCACAGCATTCCTCAATTCCCTACCATTTACCATGTACGTCCTATTTTGATTTGTCCTGCCAAGATGTAGCACTTCACACTTAACAGCATTAAACTCCATCTGCCATCTTTCAGCCCACTTTTCCAAATGGTCCAAATCTCTCTGTAGACTTTGAAAATCTACTTCATTATCCACAACACCACCTATCTTAGTATCATCTGCATACTTACTTATCCAATTTTCCACCCCATCATCCAGATCATTGATGTACATGACAAAACAACAGTGGACCCAACACAGATCCCTGAGGCACCCCACTGGTCACCGGCTTCCAACCTGACAAACAGCCATCCACCATTACTCTCTGACATCTCCCAGTCAGCCACTGTTGAATCCATCTTGCTACTCTGCCATTAACACCCAAAGATTGAACCTTCTTAACCAACCTTCCATGGGGAACCTTGTCAAAGGCCTTACTAAAATCCATATAGACAACATCCACTGCTTTACCCTCATCAATTTCCCTAGTAACCACTTCAAAAAATTCAAGAAGGTTTGTCAAACATGACCTTCCAGGCACAAATCCATGTTGACTGTTCCTGATCAGACCCTGTTTATCCAGATGCTTATATATATTATCTCTAAGTATCCTTTCCATTAATTTGCCCACCACTGACGTCAAACTAATAGGTCTATAATTGCTATGTTTATTCTTTGAACCCTTTTTAAACAATGGAACAACATGCTCAGTACGCCAATCCTCCGGCACTATTCCCGTTTCTAATGACATTTGAAATATTTCTGTCAAAGCTCCTGCTATTTCTACACTAACTTCCCTCAATGTCCTAGGGAATATCCTGTCAGGACCTGGAGACTTATCCACTTTTATATTTTTCAAAAGTGTCAGTACTTCCTCCTCTTTGAATCTCATAGTTTCCATAGCTACTTTTTCCCCTTAACTCACAGAGTTCAATATCCTTCTCCTTGGTAAATACCGAAGAAAATAAATTGTTCAATATTTCCCCCATCTCTTTTGGCTCTGCAGATAGCTGTCCAATTTTATCCCTCATTATCCTTTTGCTATTAATATAGCTGTAGAAACCCTTTGGGTTTACTTTCACCTTTCTTGCCAAAGCAACCTCATATCTTCTTTTAGCCTTCCTAATTTCTTTCTTAAGATTCTTTTTACATTCTTTATACTCCTCTAGCACCTCATTTACTCTATGCCTCCTATAATTATTGTAGATATCTCTCTTTTTTCGAAACAAGTGTCCAATTTCCTTTGAAAACCATGGCCCTTTCCAATTTTTACAATTTCCTTTCAACCTAACAGGGACATAAAGATTCTGTACTCTTACAATTTCCCCTTTAAATGTCCTCCATTTCTCTTCTACATCCTTCCCATGAAACAAAGTGTCCCAATTCACTCCATTAAAATCCTTACGCATTCCCTCAAAGTTAGCCTTTCTCCAATCACAAATCTCCACCCTAGGTCCAGTTCTGACTCTCTCCATAATTATATTGAAACTAATGGTATTGTGATCACTGGTCCCGAAGTGCTCACCAACGCATATCTCCGTCACCTGACCTGCTTCATTTCCTAACAGGAGGTCCAGCACTGCCCCTGCTCTGGTCGATACCTCTATGTACTGCTGCAAAAAACTATCCTGCACACATTTAACAAACTCCAAACTATCCAGCCCATTTACAGAATGTGTTTCCCAGTCTATTTTTGGAAAATTAATCTCCCACAATCACTACCTTGTGCTTACTACTAATATCTGCTATCTCCTTACATATTTGCTCTTCCAATTCTCGCTCCCCATTTGGCGGTCTATAGTACATCCCTAAAAGTGTTGCTACACCGTTCCCACATCTCAGTTCCACCCAAATAGCCTCCCTAGACGAGCCCTCTAATCTATCCTGCCAAAGCACTGCTGTAATATCTTCTCTGACAAGCAATGCAACACCTCCCCCTCTGGTCCCTCCAATTCTATCACACCTGAAGCAACGAAATCCTGGAATATTTAGTTTCCAATCACAGCCCTCCTGCAACCATGTTTCACTGATTGTCACAACATCATATTTCCAGGTGTCAATCCAGGCTCTAAGTTCATCCACCTTACTTACAATGCTCCTAGCATTAAAATATACACATTTTAGAAACCCACCGTCCCTTATTCTCTGTCTATTATCTTTTTCATCTTTCTCGCCTACATTTTGGGTCCGAGTGCTTCCCTTCTCTGCCTCTTGCCCCACACCCTGTCCCCTAGCCCCCTCTACCCGAGTCCCTCCCCCCAGCCTTTCTAGTTTAAAGTCTCCCCAGTAGCCTTTGCAAATCTCCCTGCCAGGATATTGGTCCCCCTCGGGTTCAAGTGCAACCCGTCCTTTGTGTACAGATCATGCCTTCCCCAAAAGAGGTCTCGGTGATCAAGAAACTTGAATCCCTGCCAGTCCCAACGCCTCCGTTGCCATGCTGTGAGAACGGAGAGGATGAGAAGGAGTTTCCTCCCAGAGGCCATTAGGCCTCCTATCTCTCCAGGGACTAACTTTACTGTACCAATTTACTGTTGTGTGGTGTCTTTTTAAAAATTGCTCGTTTTTTTGTTTTTGGGTTTTTTTCTCCCACAAATATGTAATATGTGAATGTGTTTCTGTTCCATTCTGTTTTGTAGTTTTTTGCACAATCCGCAAGCATTGCCACTTTTCATTTCACTGCACATCTCATATGTGTATGTGACAAAGAGACTTGACTTGACTTAACACAGACGCTTACTCCAACTCGCACACACTCCTACGCACACAGCCACGCACTCTGACGAGTGCACGCACACAGGCATGCACGCACACAGACACCCCCCCTCACCCACACACCTCCCCACCTCTCACTCTCCCCCCGCAACTCACCCTCCAACTCACACACACCCTCTCACACACAACATACATGACAGTAAAACTCTCTTGAATCTATTCACGCGGTTGAGCACAGACTATCCCCTAATTGGGACTTCCGGAATGAGCGCGACATTCAGTTCAAGCACCACAGTTTGCAGATTAACCGTTCAATTCAGTTCAAGCAGCACAGTGCAGACACACAGCTCAGTTCACTCACAGCGTAGGCTCCCAGTTCTGGTGTGAATACTCACTCACGGTCTTCCAGGGTGACTGATGTCTGGCTTCTGGGGCTTTATTGTCCTGGCCCCCCGGAAGGGGTGTTCCCTTCATCATGATGGCTGATAGGTGAGAAGACCAATCTGCTGATCTCACGATTTTTTAAACATTGATAACTTTTTTATTATTTCACCGATCAGAAAAAACCTTAGGGCGGTTGGAGGAGAGGAGGACAGTGAGTACGATGGCAAAAATATCATAGCGATATAGGGTAGCATTTTTTCTAAAATGTATTTACAACATAAACAGGAAGTGATCAAGATGGGACTTATTAGTAATAGTATAGATAGAAGATGCCTCACATTTGATGTATTGTTTATTGAGTGTTGTGAAAAACTTGCTTGAATACCTTTTTGGATGGTCGGTGGCACTCTCTTATGAACAGTTGTTACCTTCTGGAATGTTGTTATCTTTTAAATCCGTGTTGCCTCCCTCTGACCAGGTCATTTTAACCAAATACTCTGTTAATGACTAACAGATTCCAGTAACTTCCCTACAACTGAAATTATGGCGACATGTATATGTGAGGCACAAGAGAATGCAGATGTTGGAACCTGTGGCAAAAAAAGGACAGCTAGAGAAACTCAGCAGGTCAGGTAGCATCTGTGGAGGGAGGTGCACAGTTAAGGTTTTGGGTCATTTTATAAACTTGTCAATCCTTAAAAAAATGTGAATGGTTTATTCAGAATCTTGCAGGCAACCGAAGAATAATGTTGCAAAGGTCTAGCGTTTTATTAATGCTGTTTAGTAGAATTAAAAATGCTATTTTAAGAAAATTCATCCACTTGAATGAATTGCTTAAAATATAAATTCTCTCATTCTCCTCTAGATGTTTTCCCTGAGATACGGCAGGGTTCTGGTCCTGAGAATTGTTTGTAACTTGAGCAATTCGCAAGTCTGAAATGTGGCCAAAACAGTGTTCCCACATGGCAGTAGATGCAGAGGATTGTTATCCCATAGGACTAATCTGGAGAAGTATTTTAAATCTAATTTTATCATTCATAGCAATAACCTGATATTAAGGAATTTGTCTCAAGCCTGACTCTGGTTAATACTTTAATAGGGGTTTACAGTGGATCGTTAAATGCTCTGAAATTTTACAAGACACTCATGCTAGCCTAGGCAGTGTATTTCTAGATAGGATACGCAAAATGAACTTCAGTGTATTAACTAGATATATTTTTCCTGATTTCATTGTGGCAAAATTCCAGTTAGTGTCAAGAACATCGCCTTCAAACCCTGTAGGCAGGGTTGCACCAGTCTTCCAAACACTCACTCGTACATTGGGCAGTACATAACTCTGGCGTTCTTGGACTGAGGACAGCCTGTAGTGAGAAACAGTAATGTAGATACAGTAAGCATGCGCAGCATTGTCTGGTCACCCGCTGTTTAAGCAGAAACGAGGAAATTCTCGTATTCAGAGGAGTTGCAGAAGCATTGAATATCCTTAGTGTAAATGAGATTAGGAAACTCAAAATGGCATAGAGCATCAAAGGTATAATGGATATAGATAGGACGAGAGAATGGAGAGGCACGATGGGAATAAATAAGCCTGAATGTTTGATCTTCCCCTGCAGCACAAACTTCTGCTTGAATTCTTATGGAAACTGGAACACTGGCTATTGGCCAGTGAATGATGGTCAGGACCAGAAGTATTGCAAGTTGAGCTTGCTACCTTTTCCAAAGCGAGCAGAAGGGCCTCTGGACTCCATTGAAACCTCTGACTTGTGGGTATGCAGGGTAGCAGCATTGCCAGTACATCATCCCCAGTAGCCTGTAAACATCTGTCCCATTGGAGTCAGTATCTGAGTCCCCTGATATAAAATTGTGTCAGGGAAGTTGCCATTGGAGTTATCCTTGGGCTGCAAGTTGCTCAAGTGTGCTAGCCTATGTGCATATCATCTATCCAAGCTACACTACAGCAGATCAAATGCAAGGGTTCTGGGCTGCTGATTGCAAGTATAAGTGTTGGATTGAGTGTTTTGTATGTTCACTTTTGTACAGCTGCTGCTACTAAGGCCACTAAACACCACATACAAACATGAGGCGGCCATCAGGCCCTTCAATCATGCTCATGGCTGATCTTCAGCACAACTTTCCATTGCTGTACTATCACTATGTCCCTTGATTTGTTTACTGTCCAAAAATCTGCTGAATGCTGTTTGAATGAAAGCAATGATTAAACCTCTGCATCCATTTTATCCAAGTCAGAGCTACATGGTGCAGAGTCATGCCATTTAGCCCAACTACCTATATAAGTTGCCACCTTGAGTTAGCTCCATTTGGTTCATATCCCTCTAAATATTTCCTATCCATGTACCTCTCCAAATGTCTTTTAGACATTACAATTGTACCCATTGTCACCACTTACGCTGGCAACTCAATCTACATGCCCACCACCCTCTATGAAAATGTAGCCCCCTCAAGCCCCCTGAAGATTTTTCTCCTCACAAACACAGGCCCTCTAGTTTTCTACTCTGGCACCTTAGGAAAGGGCCTGCGTCCATTCACCCCGATGATGCTCCTCCATATGTTAAATATTGTTTATTGTGTGTTTTTGTTAGTTACTATATGTACGACTGCAGGCAATGAAATTTCGTTCAGACCGCGAGGTCTGAATGACAATAAAGTTTTCCAAGTTCCATGATTTTATCTGGGATCACTCTTCAGCCTCTTCCTGAAGAAAGTAGCCCCAGCCGACCACAGTCTCTCCTAATAGTTCAAGAATTCCAATCCCAGTAGCATTATTATGAATCTTTTCTGCACCCGTTCCAGTTATTCTTTGCATGGCAAAGAGAACTGCGCATAATACTCCAAATGTGGCATCATTAACATAATTTACAGTTGTAGCATGATGTCTAAACTCTTGTACTCAATGCCTGTCTGATGAAAAGTGCCAAGCACCTTCATGTCAACCTGTGTCGCCATTTTCAGGAAGCTATGTTTTGTTTTGACCCTTTGTCAATTGTGTACAATTGTATCAACACTACCTACAGTATTCTCCTACCATTTAACAAATGCTTTGATTTCAAAAATAAATAATCACATTATATCTCATCTCCCATGTTCTCATCCTCAGTCAGTTCGTCCATATTTTTCTGAAACCTTTTCATCCTCCTTCATGCTCTCAATCCCACCTTGTTTATAATCATCAGTAAACTTGGAAAGATGGTAAGTCACTCCCTCAGCCAAATTGTTGATGGATTTAATGAAAAGATGGGGCCCATGCACCAACCCCTATATTATCCCACTAATTATAGTTTTCCAATCAGAAAATTATCCATATATCCCCACTCCTTGTGTTCTGCAAAGTGTTAACACAAAGAGGGCGCAGACTAAATTACAAAGTATCCCGACTAAATTACAAGTATCAAGTCTTCCTTTGTTTTCCTCCCGCCCCCATGGAGGTTCCCCCAGGCCGGGTCCTCCTTTGTTTCCGTTGGTGCGTCCATCTTCAGGAACCCACATGACCAGTCCTTGACCACCGGCACCCTCACTGACCTCGACTGCCGGCAACCTCAACCGCCAGCAGACGCTGGGTCCACTCCTGACGCCTCTGTGGCACTGACCCAGAGTCCGATCAAATAATTACTGCACAAATTATATGAGCTCTTGAAAGCTGAATGGCTTTCAGTCTATACAAGCTATGAAATTGAGTTGCGGATTACTGGTAAATTTTGCTGGTTTGATTTGGAACACTTAATATTAAATCATTTACCCCAGAGTGTTTTGCGGAATGGTTATGAAGGTATGTTGCCTGGTGTGGTGTTTGTAAAGGGGCTGTCCCACTGCGGCGACCTAATTGGCGAGATTAGGAGAGTTTGAAAAAAATGTCATGTTGAAGACCTCCTTCGACTATGTAGAATACCTCCTTCGACTATGGCTAGCTTCGACTAGCTTCGGGAAAATTGGACACCGAATAGTGGAGAGTGAAGACTGCCTCCCTTCGACTATCTATGAACAACATGCCGATCTACTTCGACTAAACCTACGAGTAAAAAAAGTGTCAATTTCTTTCTGTGGCAATCTTTTTTACTCGCGGGCATTTTTCAACATGTTGAAATATACTCCGTGACCTAGCTGAGGCCTCGAGTACGCAGGGACTACTCTCGAGCATGAAGGAGAGTTACAAAGACCTCCTAGGACCTCGTGTCGCTGCGAGTATGAGTCGAGGGCAAACTCGCCAGAACTCGCGGATTAGGTCACCCGAGTGGGGCAGCCCCTTAACTCGTGCACAGTGGATGGGAGGTGGGATTTAATGACACCTTTGACCTGGACTCCAAGTGTGCAAGGTAATCAAAGTTCTTGCAGCACCATACCGTTAAGAGGTAATTTCAGATGTTGAATATCGATTGTTGGCTCTTCCCAGTATTACTGCACAGTGTCGGTGTGCCTGGAATAGTTCCTCCTCCTCTTGGAAGACCTCTAATCATCCAATCTCAAACTTTCCAGGGAGACAATGGATAATCTGAGTGCTATTATCTGTTTACTGAAGTGTTTTCCAGCAAACTGCTAATCACTTTGGAGTGAATTCCACATAACACCTTGCATTTGGAAATTTAGTAAGGCTTCAGTTGTTGAAGGGTTCAGTCTGAAGAAGGGTTTTGGCCAGAAACGTTACCCATCTCCTTCGCTCCATAGATGCTGCTGCACCCGCTGAGTTTCTCCAGCATTTTGTGTACCCTCAACTTTCCAGCATCTGCAGTTCCTTCTTTAACACTTCAGTTGTTGATGAATTTTGTTAACACCACAAAATTACCACTAGGGGCGCTGCATTGAAGGTGCGTCTGCCTACAGCCTGTTCGTTTTTTCTACCTTTTTAAAATTTTAGTTTGTCTAAATAGTTTTGTTTGGGGATTCTTTAGATTTTCTATGTGGGGAGAGGGGAGGGGTAAGGGGGAAACCGCTTTGCAGTCGCTTCCTGGCGAGGATGTGACTATTTCTCCGAGTCGCGTCCTTGCCCCCACCTCGCGGCCTACCAGCTGGATCGGAGCGGCCTTTCCTACCGGGGACTGGACCAGAGCTTCGGAGACGGCGCGGTGCTGGATTCAACGTGGAGTGGGTGATGCCTTCCTGGATCGCAGTTTGAAGCTCTGGAGGTATGGGCCCGCTGCTCCAACATCGCGGGGCTGTGTTCACGGAGCTCCCAATGTGGGCGGCTCAGACCGACATCACGGAGTCCCTGGGGCCCTTTGCCGAGGGCCGCCAGCGTTGAATCTCCGCCCGGCGCGGCCTGGGGACCTCGGAAGCTGCGGACTCCGGTGGGAAGCGGCTGATTTGGAGGTCCAAGCTGCTGAGGTTGGCCTCCCATTCCGACGTTGGAGCGCCAACATCCCAGGCTGAGCGGCGAGCTGCCCGTAGCGCGGACTGCGGAGGGCTCTGGAGGCCCTGACCAGGGGTGAACATCAGAGGAAGTTGACTGACTTTGGTGCCTTCCCTCACAGCGGGAAAGTTTTGATTCTGCTGTGTGGGGATGTTTTGTGTTGAACTCTATCGTGTGTTGTGTTCTTTATTTTATTGTATTTCTGTTTGTTGACCACACATTTCACTGTGCCAACTGGCACATGACAAATAAATGTATCTTGTAACACCAGTGAAAGCTAAGGGCAGCAACGGGCCAGTTAATAAGATAATCACACTGTGCACACATTGAGAATTCTGCACTACGTCAAATTGGCCATGGTTCACCACAAAACAATCTTGGCAAATGTTTTTCACCCACGCTTCAATTTAGCTTCCTGGCTACCTACGGAATACAAATTCAAATAAAATGTTAAATATGTGCATAATGTTAAATGGCGAGTTAGATTTAATGCTTCTTAATTAGCTATTCAACATAAGCTCCACTGGAGGGAGCTGTAGTAATGTGCAACATGAATGAACAAAACTATTGAATCAGGAGAATCTGGTTTCAAAGCAGAATCATTTGGGGGGAAAAAAGATTTTAATACAACTATGCTGTGCAATTAAATATAGTTATCAGGTGAAATCTAAAACATTTAATTTATCATACAGGAAGTAATATGTTGTGCAGTTTAAACTAGAAATTTAAATTGTAAAGTTACATGATTATGGCAAGAGTTTTGTCCCATGTTTCTCCAATCAGTGAACTACACGCATCATGAGCATGCATCAGTACATTCCTACAATATGCAATTAAAGTAGATCAACATCTAAAATGTACTACTAATAGTTTATCAAACTATCTACATGTTATAGAGATGTAGTCGTACAGCGTGGAAATGCCCTTCGGCCCGACTTGCCCATGCTGACCAACATGCAGCATCTACACTAGTCCCATTGCCTGTGTTTGGCCCATACTCCCTCTAAAGTTTAGAGTGTAAACCTATCCTATCCATGTGCTTGTCTAAATGTTTCTTAAATGTTGCAATAGTCCCTGCCTCAACTACCTCCTCCGGCAGCTTGCTCCATACTCCCACCAACCTTTATGTAAAAAAAAAAGCCCTCGGGTTCCTATTAAATCTTTCCCCTCTCATTTTAAACCCATGTTCTATTAGAAACATAGAAAATAGGTGCAGGAGTAGGCCATTCGGCCCTTCGAGCCTGCACCGCCATTCAATATGATCATGGTTGATCATCCAACTCAGTATCCTGTGCCTGCCTTCTCTCCATACCCCCTGATCCCTTTAGCCACAAGGGCCACATCTAACTCCCTCTTAAATATAGCCAATGAACTGGCCTCAATTACCTTCTGTGGCAGAGAATTCCAGAGACTCACCACACTGTGTGAAAATTTTTTTCCTCATCTGTGCAAAAGGAATTCCCCCTTATCCTTAGACTGTGACCCCTTGTTCTGGACCTCCCCAACATTGGGAACAATTTTCCTGCATCTAGCCTGTCCAACCGCTTAAGAATTTTGTAAGTTTCTAAAAGATTCCCCCCTCAGTCTTCTAAATTCTAGTGAGTACAAGCCGAGTCTATCCAGTCTTTCCTCATATGAAAGTCCTGACATCCCAGGAATCCGTCTGGTGAACCTTCTCTGTATCCCGTCTATGGCAAGAATGTCTTTCCTCAGATTTGGAGACCAAAACTGTACGCAATACTCCAGGTGTGGTCTCGCCAAAACCCTGTACAACTGCAGTAGAAACTCCCTGCTCCTTTATTCAAATCCTTTCGCTATGAATGCTAACATACCATTTGCTTTCTTCACTGCCTGCTGCACCTGCATGACTGGTGTACCATGACACCCAGGTCTCGTTGCATCTCCCCTTTTCCTAATCTGCCACCATTAAGATATTGTCTACCCTCCTGTTTTAGCCACCAAAGTGGATAACCTCACATTTATCCACATTATACTGCATCTGCCATGCATTTGCCCACTCACCCAGCCTATCCAAGTCATCTTGCAGCCTCCTAGCATCCTCCTCACACCCAACACTACCCCCCCAGCTTAGTGTCATCCGCAAACTTGGGGATGTTGCATTCAATTTCCTCGTCCAAATCATTAATATATATTGTAAATAGCTGGGGTCCCAGCACTGAGCCTTGCGGTACCCCACTAGTCACTGCCTGCCATTTCTTCCTGTCTGCCAGCCAGTTCTCTATCCACATCAATACTGAACCCCTAATACCGTGTGCTTTAAGTTTGTATACTAATTTCTTATGTGGGACCTTGTCGAAAGCCTTCTGAAAGTCAAGACCCTTCTTCAGACAGATATTATAGCTGATGAGATTCAGTTTTACAGTTCACTAGATATTAAATATGGGCATTTGGAAATGTTTGAGACAAGTAACCATTCTTTTCTTTTGTTTCACAACATACCATGAACGAAAGGTGTACAATTTCAAATTAGTACTATACATTTTTGTGAAAGGTCAAGTCTTCATTTCCACGCATTTAACTGTTTAAACAAAGCTGCTCTTGGAAGTGTGCAATTGCGCAGGTATGTCTGCATCCTAAATCACATAGTCATACAGCACAGAAACCGGCCCATTGACCTAACCCATCCACGCCGACCAGATTTTATAACTGAACTGGTCTCACTTGTCTGCATTTTACACACATCTCCCTCCACTTTTTCTTCTCTGTGTACTTTTCTAACTGTTGCCATTTCTCAGTTACTTACCTGGACAGAGATGCGTCTTTCCTCCGTGTCACATCTTCGCCCCTCATCGCAGCCTACCAACTGGATTGGCGCGGGCTTTCCTAACGTAGACTGGCCCAGAGCTTCAGCAGAAGGCGCAGCGCGGAATTGCCATCGCGGAGCGGAGTGATCCCTTAGAAACATGGAAACATAGAAAATAGATGCAGGAGGAGGCCTTTCGGCCCTTTGAGCCAGCACCGCCATTCATTGCGATCATGGCTGATCATCCCCAATCAATAACCCGTGCCTGCCTTCTCCCCATATCCCTTGACTCCACTAGCCCCTAGAGCTCTATCTAACTCTCTCTTAAATCCATCCAGTGATTTGGCCTCCACTGCCCTCTGTGGCAGGGAATTCCACAAATTCACAACTCTCTGGGTGAAAAAGTTTTTTCTCACCTCAGTCTTAAATGGCCTCCCCTTTATTCTAAGACTGTGACCCTGGTTCTGGACTCGCTCAACATTGGGAACATTTTTCCTGTATCTAGCTTGTCCAGTCCTTTTATAATTTTATATGTTTCTATAAGATTCCCCCTCATCCTTCTAAACTCCAGTGAATACAAGCCTAGTCTTTTCAATCTTTCCTCATATGACAGTCCCGCCATCCCAGGGATCAATCTCGTGAACCTACGCTACACTGCCTCAATCACAAGGATGTCCTTCCTCAAATTCGGAGATTAAAACTGGACACAATACTCCAGATGTGGTCTCACCAGAGCCCTATACAACTGCAGAAGAACCTCTTTACTCCTATACTGAAATCCTCTTGTTATGAAGGCCAACATTCCGTTAGCTTTCTTCACTGCCAGCTGTACCTGCACGCCAACTTTCAGTGACCGGTGTACCTCCCCCTTACCTAACCCCATTGAGATAATAATCTGCCCTTTTTTTTGCCACCAAAGTGGATAACCTCACATTTATCTGTATTATACTGCATCTGTCACGCATCTGCCCACTCACTCAACCTGTCCAGGTCACCCTGCAACATCCTAACATCCTCTTCACAGTTCACACTGCCACCCAGCTTAGTGTCAACCGCAAACTTGCTTGTGTTGCTCCTAATTCCCTCTTCCAAATGGTTAATATATATGGTAAACAGTTGCGGCCCCAACACCGAGCCTTGCGGCACTCCACTCGCCACTGCCTGCCATTCTGAAAAGGAACAGTTCACTCCTACTCTTTGCTTCCTGACTGCCAACCAATTTTCCACGTCAACACCCAATCCCCAATACCATGTGCTCTAATTTTAGTCACCAGTCTCCCGAGTGGGACCTTATCAAAGGCTTTCTGAAAGTCTAGATACACTACATCCACTGGCTCCCCTTCATCCATTTTACTTGTCACATCCTCAAAAAATTCCAGAGGATTAGTCAAGCATGATTTTCCTTTCATAAATCCACGCTGACTTGGACTAATCCTTTTACTGCTATCCAAATGTCCCATTATTACCTCTTTAATAATTGACTCCAGCATCTTTCCCACCACCGTAGTGAGGCTAACTGGTCGAAACGTGGGATAACATTAGCTATCCTCCAATCCACAGGAACTGAGCCTGAATCTATTGAACATTGGAAAATGATCACAATGCATCCACTATTTCTAGAGCCACCTCCCTGAGGACCCTGGTCCATCAGGCCCCGGGGATTTATCATCCTTGTCCCATTAGCCTACCCAATATTATTTCTCGCCTAATGAAAAATTATTTCAGTTCCTCGATCCTCTGTCCTCCAGTACTTCTGGGAGATTGTTTGTGTCTTCCTTAGTGAAGACAGATCCGAAGTACCTGTTCAACTCTTCTGCCATTTCCTTGTTCCCCATAATAATTTCACCCGTGTCTGCCTTCAAGGGACCCACATTTGACTTTGCTACTCTTTTTCCCTTAACATATCTAAAGAAGGTTTTACTGTCCTTCTTTATATTCCTGGCCAGCTTCCCCTCGTACTTCATCTTTTCAGCCCGTATTGCCTGTTTTGTTTCCTTCTGCTGTCCTATGAAAGTTTCCCAATCCTCTGGCTTCCGGCTACTCTTTGCTGTGTTATACATATTTTCTTTTAGTTTTATTCTATCCCTAACTTCTTTTGTCAGCCACGGTTGCCTCCTACTCCCCTTAGAATTTTTCTTCCTTTTTGGAATGAAATGATTCTGTGTCTTCCGGATTATGCCCAGAAATTCCTGCCATTGCTGTTCCACTGTCATTCCTGCTAGTATCCCTTTCCAGTCTACCTTTTCCAGCTCCTCTCTCATGCTTTCATAGTCCTCTTTGTTCAGCTGCATAACTGTCACTTCCGATTTAACCTTCTCCTTCTCAAATTGCAGATTAAAACTAATCATATTATGATCTCTACCTCCAAGCGGTTCCTTTACCTCGAGTTCTCTTATCAAATTTGGTTCATTGGACAACACTAAATCCAGAATTGCCTTTTCTCTGGTCGGCTCCATTACAAGCTGCTCTAAGAATCCATCTTGGAGGCATTCTACAAACTCTCTTTCTTGGGGTCCTGAACCAACCTGATTTTCCCAGTCTACCTGCATATTGAAATCTCCCATCACCATAGAGGCATTATCTTTGTTACATGCCAGTTTTAACTCCTGCTGCAACATACACCCTACACCCGGTCTACTATATGGGGGTCTGTAGATAACACCAATTAGTGTCTTCTTGCCTTTGCAATTCCTCAACTCAATCCACAGTGACTCCACCTCGTCAGTCCCTATGTCTTCCCCCGCAAGGGACTGAATTCCATTCCTCACCAGAAGAGCTACCCCCCTCCTCTGCCCACCTGCCTGTCCTTTCTATAGGGTGTATAACCCTGAATATTAAATTCCCAGGCCCGATCCTCCTGCAGCCACGTCTCGGTAATCCCCACAATGTCATATCTACCAACCTCTAACTGAGCCTCAAGCTCATCTACTTTACTTCTTATACTTCGCGCATTCAAATACAGTACTTTTAATTCCTTACGCATCTGACCATTCACATTGATCCCTACTACACTTGGCCATACTCTCCTATCCCTTTGTGAGCTTTCTTTCCCATTAATTTTGGTGTCTTGAACTATCCCTTTACTCCCTTTCCCTTTAACTCTGTCCTTGGCTACTAGGTGCAGGATGACTAGACTACACTAGGAACAGTACACACTGCTCCAAATGTAGTCTCACTGATATCTTGTACAACTGTATGATGTCACATCTCCTGTATTCAGTACCTATTCCTATTCCTGCTTTGACTTACCAAAATGCATTACGTCAGAGTTTCATTCCTTCTGCCATTCCTTGGCCCACTTCCCTAATTGATTCAGACCCTTTTGAAAACATAGCTTTTCCCACTGTCCACAATCAACTCTTGGGACATCCACAAATTTACTCACCGCATTAATTGCACTGTCATCCAAATCATTACTATAGATGGCAAACAACACAGATCCCTGCATGTGTCACACCGTGTACTGTGAACCTATTTGAGGGTCAACATTGATGTGTTTCCTGTTTCAAGACAAGACAACAGGCAATAGTTTTGTTGCTGAGTACATTGCACTGGAATCCATTTGTTCCTGCACAAAGAAAACATAATAGTGTTGCTAAAGTTCTAAACAGGATTCTGCAATTTTGGCTCTTTGCAATTAATAGCATTCTTAATGTCAAAATTTATTGTATGAAGTTTTATGAAATTACCACTATTCTGAGAATTTTTTTGTAATCTAATTTTTGTGAAAAGTGCAAATGAGTGGGATAAGAATTGCTGATTCCTTTCTGGCAAAGACACATTTTAAACACATATTAGGGGCGACATGGTGGTGTGACAGTCGAGCTACTGTCTTACAGTTCCCGAGACTGGTTCGATCCTGACAACGTGTGCTTGTCTGTACAGTGTTTGTACGTTCTCCCCTCGACCTACGTGGGTTTTCTCTGAGATCTTCGGTTTCATCCCATTCTTAAGGCGTGCAGGTTTGGAGGTTAATTGGCTTGGTTTAAATGTAAAATTGGCGTTAGTGTGTGTAGGGTAGTGTTAATGTGCGGGGGTAACTGGTCGGTGCAGGCTCGGTGGGCCGAAGGGCCTGTTTTCGTGCTTTATCTCTAAACTAAACACAAAACTAAACCAATGAAAATCTAAACTAAGTTGTTGTGTCACAGATGTTGTCTGACCTGCTGAATGTGTCCAGCATTTTCTGATTTTATTTCAGATTTCTCACAACTACAGTATTTTGTTTTTCGACTGGGTATTCAAGACAAAATTGGTTGCAAGAAAATACCTGAGAATTGTATAAAGTTCTCAATTACAAAATAACAGATTTGGACATTTTATTAGTTTATAAAGACAGAGGCTTTGGACATCCCTTCATCATCACTGGTATATGGCGATGCATGATTACATTTTCCAAATTGCAGACAACTGCACTCATACAGCAGAAAGGTTCAAAAATCTACTCTGGGACTCCCAGCATAAGCAGATGTTTTACAGTCAACTTTGGGAAATCAAAGATATCTCTGATATTATTTTGATGAAGGAAGTTAAATGTTATTTTCTAATATGATCTATTGGCCTTGGAATTTTCCAGGGAGTTTATGACATTTTGAAAGATGCCCGTTACTTTAAGGGCCTGTCCCACTATGGTGACCTAATTTGTGAGTTTAGAAGAGTTTGCGCTTGCCACAAACTCGCAGCATGGTCGACACGTCGTCCTAGGAGGTCACTGTAACTCTCCTTCATGCTCGAGGGAAGTTCCTGCATGCTCCAAAGTAAACTATTAATTTATGATTTATTATCCAATTTTGGAGACTAAACCAACAATTGAAATAATGGACTTCTGCAGGTAGTAAATTATTTGTGATTTTGTAATATTACTTTTATTTTCTTTGCTTTCTATATCTAATTTCACTGGTTTATGTGTTCCAGTTTATATTGAGACACACTGTGTTCACAGCCACATAAAATACTATTTTAATCAACTTTATGATTGAGGCATTTCCTCTGAGTTAGTGTACAGTTCACTCAATGAAATGTGTAAGAAAGAACTGCATATGCTGGTTTAAATCGAAGGTAGACACAAAATGCTGGAGTAACTCAGCGAGACAGGCAGCATCTCTGAAGAGAAGGAAAAGGTGATGTTTCAGGTCGAGACCCTTCAGACTGATGTCAGGGGAATGGGGGGGACAAAGATAGAATGTAGTCGGAGACAGTAAGACTGGTGGGAGAACTGGGATGAGGGAGGGGATAGAGAGGGAAAGCAAAGGCAATTTGAAGTTAGAGAAGTCGATGTTCATACTGCTGGGGTGCAAACTACCCAAGCGAAATATGAGGTGATGTTCTTCCAATTAGCACTGGGCCTCACTCTGACAATGGAGGTGGCCCAGGACAGAAAGTTCAGATTGGGAATGGGAGGGGGAGTTGAAGTGCTGAGCAGCCGGTAGATCAGGCAAGTTAATTTTGTCCGCCACGATGTAGAGCTCTTCTTCCGTCGCCTCCGCCTCTGAGCCTTTTTCTATGGGAAGGAGTCCTCACCACCCAGTGATGACCCCTTCTCCCGTCTCCAATGAACCACCTCCTTTTGGACTCCCCCAGATGGCCCTCTACTTTCTTTAGACCTTTTAATTTCCAACTGCCGGTGGGACATCAACAGCCTCAACTTTTCCACTCCCCTTATTACTCTAACTTCTCCCCCCATGAACGTAAAGCCTCCGCTCACTCTGCAGCAACCCGGACTTGATAATCAAATCCACCAACAAGGAAGGTGCCGTGGTAGTCTGGCGTGCTGACCTCTACTGGACTGAGGCCAGGCGACAACTCTCAGACACCTCCTTATCCTTGGACCATAACCCCACAGATGAGCACCAGGCCTTAGTCTCAAACACCATTACTGATTTCATCACCTCTGGCTCTCTGCCCTCTGTAGCCTCCAACCTTATCGTTCCCCAGCCCCGCATGGCCCGATGTTGTCTTCGCTCCAAAATCCACAAACAAAACTGGCCTGGCAGACCCATTGTTTCTGCTTGTTCATGTCCCATCAAATTAATTTCCACATACGTCGACTCCATCCTATCCCCCTGGTCCAATCCCTCACTACCTATGTCCAAGATACCTCATATGCTCTTTGTCTCCTCGATGACTTCCTTTTTCCAGGCTCCCACTCCCTCATCTTTACTATGGATGTCTAGTCACTCTACACCTCCATCCCCCACCAGGAAGGTCTTAAAGCCCTATGTTTCTTCCTCGCCTGCAGGACCAGCCAATTTCCATCTGCCAATACTCTCCTCCACCCAGCAGAGCTGGTCCATACCCTCAACAACTTCTCCTTCGACTCCTTCCACTTCCTTCAAATCCAAGGCGTAGCTATGGGCAATTGCTTGGGCTACAGCTCTGACTGCCTCTTTGCAGAGTGCGTCGAAGAATTACTGTTCCAGGCATACACTGGCCCTATCCCCGAACTCTACCTACACCACATTGACGACTGCATTGCTGCTACTTCCTACACCCATGCAGAACTCACTGACTTCATCAACTTCACCACCAATTTCAATCCTCCACTCAAATTCACTTGGACCATCTCCGACATCTCCCTACAGTTTCTAGATCTCAACGTCTCCATCACAGGAAACAGACTATTGACCAACATCTACTACAGACCTACTGACTCCCATAGCTATCTAGACTACACTTCTTCCCACCCTGTTTCCTGTAAAGACTCAGTCCCCTTCTCCCAATTCCTCTGTCTATGCCACATCTGCACCCAGGATGAGGTTTTCCATACCGGGGCATCGGAGATGTCCTCATTTTTTAGGAAACTGAGGTTCCCTTCTTCCATTAGAGATGAGGCTCTCATTATGGTCTCCTCGATATCCTGCAGCTCCACTCTTACTCGCTCTCCACCCCCCATTCATAACAGACTATTGACCAAGAGCCCTCCTTGTCCTCACATTCCACCCCATCAGCTGTCGCATGCAGCATATAATCCTCCAACATTTTCGCCACCTCTAACATGATCCTACTGCCCTTCCTGCTTTCCGCCGAGACCGTTCACTTCGTAATTCCCTAGTCAACCCATCCGCTCCCACCCATACTACCCCCTCCCTAGTTACTTTCCCCTGCAACCGCAGGAGATGCAACACCTGTCCCTTTACCTCCCCCCTCGACTCCATCCAAGGACCCACACAGTCTTTCCTGGTGAGGCAGAGGTTCACTTGCACCTCCTCAAACCTCATCTGCTGTATCCGCTGTTCCAAGTGTCGTCTTCTCTACATCGATGAGATCAAGCGCAGGCTCGAACATAGTTTCGCTGAACACCTCTGCTCAGTCCGTCTTAACTTGCCTGATCTATTGGCTGCTCAGCACTCCTCTTCCCATTCCCAATCTGACCTTTCTGTCCTGGGCCTCCTCCATTGTCAGAGTGAGGCCCAGTGCTAATTGGAGGAACAGCACCTCTATTTCGCATGGGTAGTTTACACCCCAGCAGTATGAACATTGAGTTCTCTAACTTCAAATAGCCCTTGCTTTCCCTCTCTATCTCCTCCCCTTTCCGAGTTCTCCCACCAGTCTTACTGTCTCCAAGTACGTTCGATCTTTGTCCCCCCCACTCCCCTGACATCAGTCTGAAGAATGGTCTCGACCCGAAACGTCACCTATTCCTTCTCTCTAGAGATGCTGCCTGTCCCGCTGAGTTACTCCAGCATTTTGTGTCTACCTTCACTCAATTAAATGTTCAGTCCACATACTCCATATGTTCATCTATTCGTTATTTCAAAACTATGAACCCATTTATTATCCCACTAACACTTTCATCTAGTTTCAGAGAGGGAAGCAGTGAAAGAGGGTCTTGCAGAACTGTTCATGAGAGAAGAGCTTCTTCAAAGTAAGCATCTTCTTCTTCTTGCGAATGAAACATAATTCAAAGGAATAGGTAGATCTCAAGCTGGGTGTTGAGCAGCCAGGTCGTTGTCTCTGCGTCCATGTCTGCGAGGCCCTGAGCTCCATTTGGTGGGTGGTAGAGCGGGCACTCAGAGATGACATGGTTGGCTGTCTGTTGTTCTGCTCCACATTCACAGGCTGGGCTCTGGCGGAGCCCCCATCTCCACATGCTGGCATTGAAACGCCCAACTCCAGTACGATGTCTATTGCGCTTCACCCATGCTCCTCTGGGGAGGTCAGACCCTTGACAGCTTTTATCTGGTGAAGAGATGTAGCTGTGTAATGGAGATGAGGTTGCCTTCCACTCCTGTGACCACTTGGTGGCTATCCAGTGTAGTTTTGTTTCAGTTGGCTGGATGGATGCTAGGAGTTGTTTTCCATGTGGAGCAAATGGGTGACAGGACTTCAGTCAGGGTGGCCTCTGCTTTCTGCTGATAGCCTGATCGAGCAGGTGATCTGGGTCCATGGCACGACGAGATAGTGCCAGAGTTGCTGCTTGCCTTCGGATCCCTGCAGGCAGAATGCCTACAAGTATAGGAAGCTGCTCGACTGGAGTAGGTTGAAGGCACCCAGTGAAGTTCGCAAGGTGCTGTTCAGGCTCGTGTCTACCAGGCTGGTATGTCTACTTATACTCCAAACGGGTGCACAGTACTCAGCTGAGGCATACACAAGAGCTAAGGCAGAGATCAAAGAGTTGATGGACTGGCTCCCCAACTTGTTCCTGCGTCGATGAGGCCGCTACGTGCCATGACCTTGACGTGGAGACCAGCCAGGTGTTGACGCTGAGGTAAGTGAGTGTTTGTTGGAAGTCCAAGCGCCTGTTGTTAACGAAGACAGCTAGCTCTTGCTTAGCTTCGTTGTTGCTTAGATGAAATGCTGTTTTGCCTTCGCTCAGCTTTATTTTATTTTTATTTTTTAAATATTTTTTTATTAGAAGTAAATACATAATAAAAAGCATTTTGTTTGTTATAGTCATACATTATCAATATCATTTATATTAACAATTGCATCGTAATTGTACTTCTATATATTTTTTTAATTTTTATATAGATAGAAAATAGTAGGAAAAAAAGGAAAAAAAAACAAAAGAAGAATGGAGTATTCAACTGATTATGCATCACTGGAGCTATATCCATGGATTCTAAAATATAATTCTTCATCTATTCCTTAATTCAGGTTTCAGTCAGGTTCTCGTGCCGAACCAATTTGCCCCTTCAAATATTCAATAAATGGGGACCATATTCTTATGAATAGTTCTTGTTTGTCCATTAAGACAAATTTTAATCTTTCCAAATGTAGGGTCTCCGACATTTCCATAGTCCACATTTTAATTATGGGGGTTATAGGGCCTTTCCAGAATTTTAATATTAATTCTTTCCCAATTATTAAACTATAATCGATAAAAGTTCTTTGGTTTGTTGTGAATAATTGATTTGGTTCTAGTATTCCTAATATTATTAATTTTAAATCAGGGACCAAATTGGTATTGACAACTTCCGAAATTATCTTAAAAATTTCCGTCCAAAAATTATTAATTTTTATACAGCTTACAAATGTGTGCATTAGATTAGCCTCTAAGTGTTGACATTTATCACAAATAGGGGATACACATGGAAAAATTCTATTTAATTTGGTTTTTGAATAGTGCAATCTATGTAAAACTTTAAATTGTATTAAAGAATGTCTAACAATTAAAATGTGGACAATGGAAATGTCGGAGACCCTACGTTTGGAAAGATTAAGATTTGTCTTAATGGACAAACAAGAACTATTCATAAGAATATGGTCTCCATTTATTGAATATTTGAAGGGGCAAATTGGTTCGGCATGAGAACCTGACTGAAACCTGAATTAAGGAATAGATGAAGAATTATATTTTATACTCCACGGATATAGCTCCAAGGATGCATAAAAGTGAAGGATCCATTCACTTTTTTTTAAATGTTTTTATTTCTCTCTTTTTTTTCCTACTATTTTCTATCTATATAAAAATTAAAAAAATATAAAGAAGTGCAATTACGATACAATTGTTAATATGTAATATTAATAATGTATGACTATAACAAACAAAATGTTTTTTATTATGTATTTACTTCTAATAAAAAAATAAAATAAAAAAAGAATGTCTAGCATTTAACGAACAGTGATGTATATGTTGTAAGCTTTCATTCCATATTTCTGCCTCTATTATTTGACCTAGTTCGTTTTCCCATGATTGCCTATATATTTCCGTCATGGGTGCATCATTATCCAATAAAATATTATAAATATAAGATATCAATTTTTCTGTGTTCGGGTGTTTATTCAAGCAATCATCAAGAATTCTATAATCCTGTGTATTTGACTTAGCATAGTCTCTAATTTGTAGATTTCTAAAGTAGTCTTTTGAATGAAGCCCATAAATTTGTTGTAGTTCCTGAAATGAGAGGAGTTTTTCCTATAGAGATCGCCCATCTTAATAATTCCGTGATTTAAATGTAGCATTGTTTACAATGGGGAGAGATAGTGGTAAACAATGCAATTTTAGTGTCTTCTTTAATTGTTTCCAAATGCGTATGCCACTGTCTATTATAGGGTTTTCTTTATAGGTTTTTTTGCTTAATTTAGTAATAGCAAATAGAATCGACCCAATTTCAAAAGGTAAACAATCTTCCTTTTCCATTTTTAACCAATCTGGTTGTTTGTCCAGTTCTTGCAACCAAAAATTCATATTTTTAATATTAACTGCCCAATAATTAAACATTAAATTTGGTAGTGCTAAACCTCCATTTATTTTTGATTTACATAAGTGTTTTTTATTTATTCTGTGGTTCTTATAATCCCAGATAAAGTTGGTGATTATAGAGTCAACCTTCTTAAAAAAAAAATTTGAGAGATATATCGGGATTAATTGAAAAAGGTACAATAATTGCGGGAGAAAAATTATTTTATCGCATTAATTCTACCTAACATCGAAATAGGTAATGTTTTCCAATATAAAATATGCTTATGTAATTTGTTCAATAAAGGCGGAAAATTAGATTTAAACAAAGAAGTATATCTCTTTGTTACATAAATTCCAAGATATTTGAGTTTTTCATTTACTATTTTAAAAGGGAATTGTTGTAGTATATGTGGATTACTTTCCATTATTGGCATGATTTCACTTTTATTCCAATTAATTCTGTATCCTGAAAACGAGCCATATTGAGTTATTAAATTTAATAAGTTAGGAATACTAACTTCAGGTTTTGTGATGTAAATTAATACATCGTCTGCGTATAAGGATATTTTATTTTCAGTATCTTTAGTTTTATACCCATATCTTTCAGGATGGGACCTCACACTTTGTGCTAATGGTTCTATTACAAGTGCAAATAATAGCGGGGATAACGGACATCCTTGTCTACAGCCTCGAGATAAGTTAAATTTAGTTGATAACATTTGATTTGTTGAAATTCTAGCTGTTGGATTAGTATATAATAGTTTTACCCATGTACTAAACTTCTCACCCAGTTGAAAAATTTCCATAACCGAAAATAAATAGGGCCATTCCACCTGGTCAAAAGCTTTCTCAGCATCTAACGAAATAATTGATAGGTCTTTGTTAATACTTCTTTTTGAGTATATAATATTGAATAATCGTCTCAGATTATATGAGGAATACCGTTTTGGTATAAATCCTGTTTGATCCGGGTGGATTAGTTTATTAATCCCTGTACTTAATCTTTGGGCTAGGATTTTAGTTAATATTTTTTTGATCAGTATTTAGTAGAGCTATAGCTCTATATGATCCTAGATCATCCAGATCCTTATCTATTTTTGGTATGTCTTATAATAGATTAATTTAGTGTTTCTGGTAATTTCTGTTGGGTATAAATATGTTCGTACAGTGTCTTTAAACGCGGAACAATCAGATCATAGAATGTTTTATAAAATTCTGAGCCAATGCCGTCTGGTCCCGGGGATTTAACATTTTTTAGTGATCTGATAGACTCTTCAATTTCTTTTACTGTTATTTCAGCGTTTAATAATTCTCTATCTTTCAAATCTAACCCTTTAAGATTACATTTTTGTAATAAAGCTTCTATTCCTGTCCGGTGATCTATCGTTTTGGCAGAATAAAGGTTTTGATAATATTGCAGAAATCTCTCGTTAATATCCTTAGGTTGAACTAGTGATTCTCCTTTGTCCGATTTAATCCTATGAATTATTTTTTCCCCGTCCAATTTCCGTAATTGACGAGCCAGTAATTTTTGAAGTTTATCTCCAAATTCAAAGTGTAAAAAGGCTCAGCTTTAGACGCCACTGTCGTAGGTATACTGCCAAAGTCCCTATGCTTTGACTCACGGAGCTTTCGATTGTCTTCCATTCGTTGTGTCTCATCAGGATGGCTAGATTGTCAGCATACCCATATTTTCCAGCGATGGTCTCTGGGAGGTCAAGGATGTACACGTTGTAAAGCAATGGAGCCAAGACTGATCCCTGTGGGACACCATTCTTCAGTCTACGTAGCCTACTTTGCTGTCCATCACTGGTCTTAAGCACAAAGCTGCGGTTTGATATCAGCTATAAGTAGCTTTGCAGTTAGACCTCGGTGCCACACGGTGTCATAGGTAGCTGTCAGATCTATAACAACAGCTCCTGCCTTCTCATTTGCCTCAAAGCTGTTCTCGATGTCTTGGGTGAGGAGGGTTACCTGGTCCGCAGTAGATCGACCTTGATGGAAACCAGCCTGCTCATGGGGTTGTTGAGGGTCTATGATAGGGTTGATATGCCCATGGATCAGTCTCTCAAGGAGTTTGTGTTGAATGCAAAGGAGCGAGATGGGACGATAGTTTTTAGGATCATCCTTTGGCTTGTTCGGCTTCGGGAGAGCGATGACTGTTGCACGACGCCGGATCTTTGGGATTTTGCACTTCTCAATGGAGATCGACAGGTACTGTTGGTTCCAGTTGGTAGCAGCATCTCCAGAATGTAGTAGAAACTCTGGGTGTATGCTATCAGGTCCAGGGGCCTTTCCTGCTTTCAACATCTTGAGTGCTGTGGCCATTTCCTTGGAGGAGGTCCTTAACCACTGTCAGTTTTCCATGGAGCAGAATTAGCTGTGGAGAAACAAACTGCAAAATCTCCTCAAAGTATTCTCTATTTTACCACTGTTGACGAAATGTAAGCGACCTGTCCAGGCGGAAAGCCTGCAAGTATAGAGAGCTGCTCGACTGGAGTAGGTTGCTGTTCAGGCTCGTGCCAACTTTGTAGAAGTTCTCCTCCTCCTTTTGATGGGAGTTCTGAAACCCTCTCTCATCGGCCCTCCTCTGTGATTCCTGCTGCGGTATCTTATGTTTTCATCTTTAGGTGATTGAATATGCAGAGGCACTTCCTTCTTAGAATTTGACCAATAATATCATCATATCCACTGCCCATGAAAACGAATTGCATAGAACTGGTTCTTTCTGCTCTGCAGGAGCATATTTTCTTGCAATTTATTGACTACTCATTGTGAACATTTACTGATTGTGCCACTTCTTCCTCTTTCTAGAAGTTTGATTAGGGCCAGAATTTGCATATTGCTTTCAGTGTTCAGTTTTTGATGCTTTATCTTGAGCAGAGCTATTTTGGTGTTCAGCACGAGCAGCAACATTGCGAGTGCTATGTGTTAACTCCAGCAAAACATTAGATTTTTTGGTGCCCATACTTCTGGACATGGCAGGAAAAAGAGGCAAATGGGATATAAGTGATATGCTAGAAATAGAGGAGAGGAAGGAAGGCGAAGGATAATCCTGGATCATTGAAGATCATAAAACCTTGAAAGAATGTACCACCTGATATAAAAATGGATTCTTCCCTGCTGTTCTCACTCCCTTGAGGAAGGTTTGGTATGCTAAAAATCAAATCCCAATCTTCCAGTCTACATTGTTGTGGTTCTTGCAGTTTTTTTTTATCTCTGCTATCTCTCGCTGCAAAACTATCTTTTGTACAATTTCCATTTTCTTTATGCACTACCTGTGTACTCATGAACGGTATAACATTACTCGTTTGATATGATTTGACAATAGACAATAGGTGCAGGAGTAGGCCATTCGGTCCTTGGAACCAGCACCGCCATTCACTGATCATGGCTGACCATCCATGATCCATACCCCGTTCTTGCCTTCTCCCCATACCCCCTGACTGCTATCTTTAAGAGCTCTATCTAACTCTCTCTTAAAAGCATCCAGAGAATTGGCTTCCACTGCCTTCCGAGGCAGAGAATTTGCTTGGATAGCTCATGTTTTTCACTGCATCTCAGTACATGCACATTATCAAAGTAATACTAAAGGGTCTCTAAAGAACAGTTCTAGTTTAATTTAAGAGGTTTAATTTTCCTTGCCACGGCTAGAGCGATAGAACTACCTCACCCATGGCAGACAATTTACCAGTCATGCTGATAGTTTAGACCTTTGCAGAAGAGGTGCTGAGATAAAAGTCACATTGTAAATTTGTAGTACTGAGCAGCACTCGGTTCATTACAGTCATTCTATTGGAGATGCACTAAATTAAGATGGTGATTAGGAGGCAGAATTAATGAAGATTTTGTAGAATTGTAGGTGCTCAGCGGTGTGAGAAGCCATTAATTTGACCAATATTATTGTGAGGCCTCCACATCAGATATCTGAGGTGTTCATGAACTGAAGAGGATATTACTTCCTCTATCTACAGTTAATCTGCTGCTGTTGTATTGGCAATAATGGTCAATTTAAATCCTGGGGAAGTAGCCATGACCTTCTCATAAATGCAACCATCTCAAGCAGCAGATAGTTGGGGCAGGAATACCTGGTCAAAACTGGACGACTCACAGTCCATTGATATCCATACGCAAAATGGGAACTTGGTTACAACAGCCTTTTTAAAATTTCAAAATATACTTCATTTGAGAAATAAATATATGCAATGCATGATCCTTGCAAAACTCCATCCGTCATTCTCGGAGGCTATACATACGTTCAACACTGTTTACACATATTACACAATTTTACCCCCCACCCTTGCCACTCATGTGGCCCCCTGGCATGGAATCCCTTCCCTTATTTTGAGGGGCGTCTCCACCACACCATGCCCCCCCCCCCATGTCCAGCAGCGGAAGGACTCTAGACTGTGGTCCTCCCCCACGGAGCCTTGCCGTTGGCTGCACCGAGCTTCAGTGCGTCCCTCAGATGTACTCCTGCAGTCTGCAGCAGGCCAGTTTGCAACATTTCCCCAACAGACATCTCGCTCTGCTGGGAAGTCAACAGCGCTCGGGGAGTCCAAAGAGCGTCTTTCACAGAGTTGATGACCTTCCAGCAGCACTCGATGTCATTCTCTGAATGCGTCCCTGGGAACAGTCCGTAAATCAGCCACAACGCTTGCCATAACATAATTCAGCAAGCATGTGTCATCCCTGGGCAACGTTTCCACTGTCTAGGCTATTTGGATGTTCCATCTGACCCATGGCGAGTGAGCGTGCTAACATGGTGATCTGGTGCAACCTTAATGACCAACCGACAATGCCGCCCAGTCCTTGCTGGTGACTGGGGTTCGGCAATGCAAAATTGGAAGTGAAGTGAAGGAAGTGATGACAGCTAAACCCCAAGCCTGTAATCAAAATGATGTGGACAACACTCGCAATTGTGCGGATAAATTTCAACAAACATAAATGCCTCGTAGGTGCCACACATTGACTGTGTCTAATATCAACGAGTGAGGTTCAACAACATCCAGGATGCAAGTTGCATAGTTGCAATTCACAGCTCTGCTTTGACAACACCTGCTATCTTTTGATGTCTACCACCAAGAATAAGTGGAAATGTCGCAAAGGCAACACCAAACGCTTACCGGTTTGCTTCTAAGTAACACACCACCATAATGCAAAAAAAATATATTTTTTCCTCTGCAGTTGCTGGGAAAAATCATGGAAGTTCCTCCTCGCCATCCCAAAGGAATTACATTTGGTGTCTACATTCATGGGAGTATAAAAGTCGAAGAACCAACTTCCTTATTCCACCACAATTTCCCATCTGAGCAGCCAATTTACTTGCATTGATTACCACAGAACCAGAACAAAATTACAAACCACATTCATGCATCTTTTGATAAGCAACATACAAACATCAGCTAAGCAGCCTTATCTTCTATGTGTTTTTGCCAGCTTCACTGCTGTCAGGTTGTTCTCCTTCACTGGTTGTAATGTGCATTTGGGAAGTCTGACCACTTGCCCTGCCATGAGCTGGTTGGCTGATGGCCAGCAAGTGTTGCAGATACCATGTTACCACGTGGGTTTCCTTCAGTTTCCTACCACATCTCAAATAAGTGTGGGTTAGCAAGTAAATTGGCCACTGTAGATTGCTCCCAGTGTGTAGGTTTGTAGTTGATCTTGGAGGATTGATGAGAAGGCTGGGAGAATAAGAAATGGGTTTTATATAGGTCAAGCTGAAATGAGTGTTTCATGATTCGTTTGGACACAGTAGGGTGAAGGACCTGTTCCGTGCTGCATGAGTACAGTGAAAAGGTGAGAAAATATGTAATGATGTGAGAGGACCACAAATTTGCCCTCTTCAGAAAAGTTATCACTTCTCCTGGACATCATCCAAACAAATATAGTAATCTATTATGGAATGTTTGCTTGAGACCTAAAATACTTTCAAAATTCCTTTGAACAAGATAATCCAGAATGATGATGCCTGCTGCCTGAGCGTGTGCAATGGTGAGTTAAACTGTGCTTCAGCACTCAGGCATTGAATGGTCGTTCAATGTCCTAATATGGAATCTGGGACATTAGTCCTTGGATGCCATGCCATGTTTGGAACATGTGTTGTAATGGAGATGGACCATACTGCAACCTAGGTTCATTGGAAAGCCATAGGCATGACATCTTGCTCCTTCACATTTCAAACATGCTTTCCATCAGGCCAGATGATACACCAAGAAAGGCTGCCTATTTTAAAACATAACATAAATGATTGCTAATGTTACTTGCTGCTTTCTACATCATGGTTTTTTTATTCTAATAACTAAACATATTTAGACAATTCTTCAAGATCTCAAATGTAGCTTATTTTCAGAACGTGTTTAAAAGCCAATGTGTTGAACAGTGTTTGCTCCCACTAAATATGTGTTAAATCAGGTCAGTTGAAGTGACTTCATCAAAGTATAACGTGAAATAATTTAATCAAAATAATTTCCATACAAGTAAATTGAGTATCACTTTTAGTTCACCTTCCGTTGGCATGATCACCCAGTCTGATGGGTGCCTATCCAAAACATTCCAGTATCTGTCTTGCGTTTCCATGACCAAGTGTGTCCTAAAAAATAATTTATTTTTAAATACAGTATTGTGTAAAAGCATAACTTAATATATTTTACAGTCAATATCAGGGGCTAAGTGCATCAGGGTTCCCACCTGCACCCATGCAGAACTGATGGTGTTTATTAACTTTACCACCAACTTCCACCTGCCCTCAAATTTACCCGGATTCTCTCGGACACATCCCTCCCGTTTTGATCGCACAGTCTCCATCACAGGAGGAGGCTATCGACTGATGTCTATTAAAAACCTCCCACAGTTATCTGGACTACACTTCTGCCCACCCTGCCTCTATTCCCTACTCCAAATTCCTCCATCTTTGCCGCATCTGTTCGCAAGATGAGAGCCTCATCTATGATAGAAGAGCCATCTTCACCCCTCTATGTTTCAGTCTGAAGAAGGGTTCTGACACGAAACATTGCTATTCCTTTTCTCCAGAGATGCTGCCTGACCCAGCATTCTGTGTCTTTCTTTAATAACAGAATCGATGCAGTGTTGAAAACTTGGCTAACGTCATTCTGTGTGTGCTTGAGCAATGACAACTTAGTTTATATAACAGAGTGAACATTTCCAAACAGGTTAGTGTGAACTAACCTGCTATATTTAAGAGGGAGTTGCTATATTTAAGAGGGAGTTAGATGTGGTCCTTGTGGCTAAGGGGATCAGAGGGTATGGAGAGAAGGCAGGAACAGGATACTGAGTGGATGATCAGCCATGATCATATTGAATGGCCAAATGGCCTACTCGAAGGGCCAAATGGCCTACTCCTGCACCTAATTTCTATGTTTCTATATTTTAATGTAGAGAACTTTACAATTAGCTATTCTTGCACTGACGTGTTATTAGACGAATAAGAGGAGAAAAAGGGTGCAGAGGGAATTGTGATTATTCTCAGTGTTAAATGGCCACCTTTGAGGTCAATTAAAAAGTAGTAATTCAAAGACCAGTTGCAGTTTTGCAGAGGCATGAATTCAATGCATATGAAAAACTTAATTTAGTTAAGAAAATCTGGAAATAATAAAGCTGGCATCTGTTATGGTGACCATGAGAGTACAAATCATTGTGAGCTCCTATTTATTCAACTAATAGAAATCTACCATTCTTACGAAGCTGCCTAAATCTGATTACAGACTTACAGCAATGTGGTTGAAAGGTTCAAAGGTTATTTATTGGTCCCGTACACCAATTGGTGTAGTGAAATGTTTCTTGCCAATGCAGCGCATAAAAAAGAATACAGACATAACAATAATAAAGAGATTTTAAGCATACAGTGGCTTGCAAAAGTATTCATACCCCTTGAACTTTTCCACATTTTGTCACGTTACAACCAGAAACGTAAATGTTATTGGGGTTTTATATGATAGACCAACACAAAGTGGCGCATAATTGTGAAGTGGAAGGAAAATTATATATGGTTTTCAATTTTTTTTACAAATAAAAAACGGAAAAGCGTGGCGTGCAAAAGTATTCAGCCCCCTTTACTCTGATACCCCTAAATAAAATCCAGTGCAACCAATTGCCTTCAGAAGTCACCTAATTAGTAAATAGAGTCCACCTGTGTGTAATCTAATCTCAGTATAAATACAGCTGTTCTGTGAAGGCCACATAGGTTTGTTAGAGAACATTAGTGAACAAACAATGTTCCTTGGGCATCATGAAGCCCAAGGAACACACCAGACAGGTCAGGGATAAAGTTGTGGAGAAGTTTAAAGCAGGGTTAGGTTATATAAAAAAATATCCCAAGCTTTGAAAATCTCACGGAGCACTGTTCAATCCATCATCCGAAAATGGAAGGAGTTTGCACAACTGCAAAACTACCAAGACATGGCCGTCCACCTAAACTGACAGGCCGGGCAAGGAGAGCATTGATCAGAGAAGCAGCCAAGATGCCCATGGTAACTCTGGAGGAGCTGCAGAGATCCACAGCTCAGGTGGGAGAATCAGGACAGTATTAGTCGTGCACTCCACAAATCGGTCCTTTATGTAAGCGTGGCAAGAAGAAAGCCATTGTTGAAACAAAACCATAAGAAGTCCCGTTTGCAGTTTGCCACAAGCCATGTGGGGGACACAGCAAACATGTGGAGGAAGGTGCTCTGGTCTGATGAGACAAAAATTGAAGTTTTTGGCCTAAATGCAAAACGCTATGTGTGGCGGAAAACTAACACTGCACATCACCCTGAACACACCATCCCCACTGTGAACATGGTGGTGGCAGCATCATGCTGTGGGGATGCTTTTCTTCAGCAGGGACAGGGAAGCTGGTCAGAGTTTCATGGGAAGATGGATGGAGCCAAATACAGGGCAATCTTGGAAGAAAACCTGTTAGAGTCTGCAAAAGACTTGAGACTGGGGCGGAGGTTCACCTTCCAGCAGGACAATGACCCTAAACATACAGTCAGAGCTACAATGGAATGGTTTAGATCAAAGCATATTCATGTGTTAGAATGGCCCAGTCAATGTCCAGACCCAAATCCAATTGAGAATCTCTGGCAAGACTTGAAAATCGCTGTTCACAGACGCTCTCCATCCAATCTGACTGAGCTTGAGCTATTTTGCAAAGAAGAATGGGCAAAAATGTCAGTCTCTAGATGTGCAAAGCTGGTAGAGACATACCCCAAAAGACTTGCAGCTGTAATTGCAGCGAAAGGTGGTTCTACAAAGTATTGACCCAAGGGGGCTGAATACTTTTGCACGCCACACTTTTCAGTTTTTTATTTGTAATAAAATGTGGAAACCATGTATCATTTTCCTTCCACTTCACAATTATGCATCACTTTATGTTGGTCTATGTCACATAAAATCCCAATAAAATACATTTACGTTTGTGGTTGTAACGTGACAAAATGTGGAAATATTCAAGGGGTATGAATACTTTTGCAAGCCACTGTAAAAAACATATCCCCACAATGGTTCCCATTATGAGGGAAGGTACAATGTCCAGTCCCCAAACCATGTCCTCCCAAAGTCAGGCCTATTGAGGCCTCCGCAGTCGCCTCCACGGAGACTCGATGTTCCAGGCCGTTCTCGCCGGGTGATGGTGCTCCGGCGTCGGGAGAATCCTCTCAGCGGCTTGGGACACCTGGAACGGCCGCTTCCTTACCGGAGGCCTTGGCTTCCGAAGCCAACAAGGCTGCACTGAATGGAGCTCCCCCACTGGCTCCCGATGTTGAAGTCAGTGCCGCTGCCCGCAGCTGGCCGCTCCACAGACCCGCAGCTCCGCAATGTTTGTCTCGGCGGTTTCACCGGAGTTCCAGCGCGGCGACCCAGGCAAGGCATCGCACGCTCCGCCCCGCGATGGTGCTCCAGGGCTGCGCCGCTGCCGAAGCCGAGGCTCTGGGCGGTCTCCTCAGGAAGAGACCGCCCAGACGGTCTCCAGGCCCGCTGGTAGACCTCAAGGACGGGTCAAAAGTGCAGTCCGGAGAAAAGCTGCCTCTCCGACCAGGTAAGGACCAGGAAAAGTAGTTTGCCCCTCCCCCCCCCCCCGACATTAAAAAGAATAGAACTCCAAAAACAAAACACTAAACTCACTAAAAATAAAGACAAGAGTGAAAAACAAACAGCTGCAGGCTGGGCAGCCATACCATACAGGACGGCGCCCCTGGTTGAATCCTGGTTTACTTTAAATTATCCTAGAAGGTCTCTCACTTCAATGCTAAATTGAGTTGGCCCTTCCATGATCTGTTTTAAATCTATCCCGTTTAGCATATACTTACCACAATTATGGCCTTTAATCTGCAGAATCACTTGGGATGTGTGGAAATAAAATACATTCAACAAGATTATTTTGCCTACATTTAAAGCATTAAAAAAGTACAGTTACTAAAAAAAAAAATTGAAACTAACTTAATTAGGCAGATGCAGCACAGGGATGGCCATCGGTGCAGGTAGCAGGGTGTAAGATGCATGGTTAATTTAAGCCCCCACCAGACATGAACACTAGGACTTTCATTGGGAAGTGCAGGCCAGTCCCTGCATTTTAGTAGTGGTTTAGTTTGGAGACTGACCTCTGGTCTCAGGAGGAATTTGAAATTAACCATCTGCTTTTGGCTGTAGATCATTGAATATGGCCCAGCCTTGCACATTCTTGCTTATTCTTGGAGATTCTTTCTCTCATTGGCTGCCTATTTGTTTATCACACCAAACAGAAAGTTTCAGGACACTAGAGAACTCAGCCATATCTCAATGATGGTTTCTCTGACTATTGATGGGAGACATTTAAAGATGCACCCAGAGGGCACATGTTTCAATGTTTGTTCTTGTTTGCTTCCTTCTAGAGCTTTCTTAAATTTAGAATGAGCAATTTACATTGGAGGCTCGTCCGGAATCTCAACAGACCCCCAAACACAAGTTTGCGATCAAGGGTGTTGAGCTGTTTCGATTGCGAGTACAGAAATCGGGCCCACTGTGCGGTTTTCACATTGATTTACGGCACTTCGCTAGTCGGAGTGGATCGATCATTTGCAGGCTTGGAAAGGGTCCGATTGAGATCATTAGAACAGAGTCTAGCAAGCACGGGGGAGGGGGGTTGTGGTTAGCACTCCTTTGGGTTAGGGGCCCATAAAAGATGGCGTGGAGTGGCCCAAAACCTGGCCGTAGTTGGCAGACTGCAGCTTCTTTAACGAGAGCCTGATGGAATTAATTGGGTGAGGGGTGGCCCACTGTCCAGATTTGGTATCCAATTGGTGGGGTATTGAAACACAGGTCTGGTCTAGGTATTGATCTATCTTTGCCGGGTACGTTACCGAAAAATTGGCATTGGCTATAGCATGCTGCTTACTAACTAACCAAAGGAGTCCGAGAACGAGTCTAGATTTGCAGAATCAAATTTACAAATACAGAATTTCACATTGAAGTTCTGCCCGTAAGGTAGAATTCGAATTCTGTGTAGCTAGAACTTCGGAGTTTGTGCATGTTCATGATCGATTCCGAATAACGGCTGATCAAGAGTGAATAGTAACCCTCTGATCGATTGTTGATTAGTACCTGATAGCGAAGAGTAACTGAGAGACGGGAACCTGATTTACTTGGTGAAAAGTAATCCGAATGCAAAGGGTACTCCTAATTCTGTAGAACTTAGAGAGGAGGGATAGAGGCCCCCCTATAGAAGTCCAGTCTTAGCGTGAGGATAGTAAAATTTGAGAGGAAAAGTCATTTAAGGAGTAGTACCCCTCAACAAAGAGTACCCTAGGAAGGGTGAAATCTTCGGTATCGGAGGGAGAGGCTCACTGATTGATAACAGCGTGACGCGGCATGGAGATCGAGTGTTTGTAAACTATGTGCTAACGTGTTAAATCATTTTTGTAAATTGTAAAAATCTAGCATCGTCTTTTTTGTATTGTTATTGGATCCGAATTGTGTAAATATTTTGTGTATGTAAAGAGATGTATAGTGTATTAAGATTTAGGAAGTTAAGATTTAGAATACGTTAAGTTCGCAGACCGCCATTTGTATTATTGCTTGTGTGAGTGCTTAAGGATTTTTGGGTGTTAGATAATTGAAGTAAAAGTGGGTTTGAATTAAAAATTTGTAATTGTTTAGATTTTAGTATTGTGAGAATCTGAGTCGTGGTGGTTCGCTCGGGAGCGAATTATGGCTCAGAGAGGGCATAGATACAGTAAAGGGTTTGAAATAAATTGAGCAGATTATTTGGCAATGCAACGATAATACAGAGGCAAAGGAAGTAATTGAATTGTGGAGAAATTATTATGAGGAACAGAAAGCGAGTAGAGGGGAGGGAAGAATGGCAAGTTGGAAGGAAGCAACTCTAAAGCGGGGGATAAAAATAGAAGATACTGAAGCATTTGAACCTCCAAGTAGCCTAAGGGAAGACCCTGAGAGTATTAAAGATGAAAGGAGAAGGAAATCTTTCACAGAAAGACTGTCATCCATACGTTTTAAGCGCAAGGATCCGATGGTTGGCACTGGTTACGAGGGGGATGACGATGATTATTTAGAAGATTGGGAGAGTGTTAGAATTAGAAATTCACATCCACCACCTTATTCATCTTACGATCTCAATACCTTAGATGCACATCGCGGAGCTCCCGACTAGAATAGACAATCAAATTCTAGGGCAAAAACTTCCTTAAACCCGACCGCTCCGCCCATTACAGACAGTCCTAGAGTTCGCGGTACTAGAAGCCAGACTAGAAAAATAACTAAATTAGTTAAGGAGAAAGAAGAGCATACCCCTAGACAAGTTGAACAAGTAGTTAAGGAAGGAAAGAATCATTTAGAAAGTACCGTGAACCCCCTGGTGAAGGGGAAGATACATCTGGGGGTGAGACAACAATTGAAGTTGAGGTAGATCCTGAAACTAAACAAAAAACCCTTAGACAGTTCCCTGTAAGGGAAATGCCTAATCCTTCTTTTGATCCAACCAATGCAGTGAGTGCAAATAATCCCTGTACACTTAGAGTCTATTCCCCATGGAAGCCTAATGAGATGATGGCTATTTTAAGTCAAATACCCGATCGTAGAAAATCACCCGCTTCTTTTGTGGATCACTTAAGAACCTCAATGCACTTTTATCATGCCGATTCCTGGGATTTATGGGCGGTGATCTGGCAAATAATTACCCCAAGTGAGCATACCAGATTCCTGACGAATTTAGGGCATCCGTCACATGAAGCTCTTGCAAATATAATAGCGGTCAATGGTGCAAGGGAGGAAGCTGTTTTAACAGCCCTTGCAAACACCCTTCAAAAGCCAATCGATTTGGCCAGAATATTATATGGAAGACCAAAAAAGGGAGAAGGAGCGGATGAATTTTTAGAACGATTCTCAATTATATATGGACCAATTGGGTGACTTAAATTACGGAAATGGAGTAAATTCCCCTCAATATTGTGCCATCCTACTGAATTGCCTCCCCACCAATGCAGCAGAAGCCATTAAGACTAATAACATGGACTGGACAGAAAATAATGCCAGTCAAATGGTTAGGGCTGTAAGATATCATTGGAAGGATATAAAGAAGCAGGATAGCCTGCCTGCAGTAAAACCAAAAACTGAATATGTGATCAGAAAAGAAGTACCAAAATTTGATCCTGAACCATGGATCATAGAGTACCAGCAAACTATGGACTGGGAGAAGTTAGAGTCCCGGAATATCCAGACCGATATTATAGAGAAGCATTTGCCCTAGAGCCAGTCCTCCAAAGACCAGGGTCGAGGACATGCCGGCCATCAGGAATGGGCCAGTGTTATAGTTGCGGAAGGGTGGGTCACTGGAGTAGGGGGTGCCCAAATAAAGAAAGAAACGACAGAGGGGGTCACAAAAAAAATCTCCAAGATCAAAGAGAATGAAGGGATCAACGGGATCCTAGAGAGCACAGAGGGAACTGGCCGGAAAATCAACAGCCAAGGGGACAAATCTCCTTTGAGAAAACACATTCGCACGCCTATGATTAGTGAAAATAGTAGTGACTGGATGCAAGTCTGATGAGGAACCTATGTTTTCTCTACAGGTTGAAGGTAAAATCTGCACCTTCCTAGTAGACACAGGCACATCCATGTCATCTCTTCAATCAATTTATAATTTACCAGAATCAAGAGAATTTCAAAACCTGTCCGGGTTTCAAGGACAAGTTTGCCAGTATCCCATCTCTGAGCCAGTCGAAGTAGTATATGGAGGAAAGGCAATCAAACATAGATTTGTGATAGCACACCGGATTAGATTGTAACCTGATGGCGAGAGATTTACTCTGTGCTTTCCAACTAAAAATAGAATGTGGCGATAGAGGTATAGTGGTGACCCCCTGGGCCCCCGTCGACAATGTTACTCCATAGTGACCCCTCAATGGTGGTCCTTAGATCTGGCAGAAGAACCCCCACTTCATATTACACTGGCTTATGATAGGAGTGGAAAGCACAGTGAGCTGGAAACCTTCTTTAAATCATACGAAGGATAGGCAAGGGAAATAGAAGTATTGGCACTAGTGGAAGGAAAAGAGGGAGCTATCGAGTATGCTAAAATACCAGCACAGTTATGGAAAAGAACTGATGCAGTTCCTCCTCACATCACCCGAAAGGTGAATTTCCCGGCTAGAGCAAAAGACCTAGGAACGATGGTAAGAAAGGCAATTACCTTGGCAGACCCGAATAATTATCAAAAGCAAAATTTGTCTAATCAATATGTTGTAGAATTTTACCAGGCCCCAAGGAAAGTTGTTATCCACTTGCGTCATAATTTGGGGAGTGAGGTATACGAGTATGTGGACCCTCAAGTATGGGCGGAGGACACAGCTCCGGTAGAATGCGTGAACATCAATCCCATCTGTGTAGCTCTCCAGAAAGGGGTAACACTTCCTTCAGTCCAACAATATCCATTGAAACTACAGGCCATGAGCAGCGTTGACAACTTAATTCGGTGTTTGCTAGAACAAGGAATACTGGTGAAGTGCCAATCAATCTGTAACACCCCCTATTCTTGCCGTTCCAAAACTGGGAATTGAGAGCCAATAGTACAAGACTTGAGAGTACAAGACTTAAGGGAAATCAATTCTGTTGCAGAACCACTTCATGCCCTAGTGCCAAACCCTGCCCATATCCTCGCCCAAATACCGGCTGAAGCAAAAGTATTTCCGATAGTCGACTTGCAACATGCATTATTTTCTCTTCCTCTTCATGAAGACAGCCAATATTTGTTTGCCTTCACATATAGGCGCCAATAATATACCTGGACCAGATTGCCTCAAGGATTTGTCAATTTGCCTACCTTATTTTCTAGGTGTCTGCAGGATCAACTAAGTATTTTGAAGTTCAAAATGAATTCAACATTAGGGCAGTATGTTGATGACCTATTTGTGGTAAGCAAAGATGAATCCAGTAATCGGGAAGACACTGCACAACTACTAAATTATCTAGCCGATCTAGGATATGTGGTCTCACCGTCAAGTACTGGTAGCTCAGGAGTAAGTAAAATTTCTAGGAATTATAATTTCGGCCACCGAAAGAAGTCTTGACAAGAGCAGACTCGAACCCCAAAACCCAAATTACCAATCTCAAAAGAAGCCAAATAAATGAGGCAATGGCTGGCATGGTTAATTATTGCAGACCCTGGATTCCAAATATAGCTCTATAAACCAAGGAGCCAACACCTTATACCAGCAAGGAGGGTGAATTTATATTAACAAAGAAGGCACAGGAGGCATTTGAGAACTTAAAGAGATCATTGATGCAAGCCATTATACGATCGTCCTTTCCAGCTTTATTGTACAATTCTATCTGATTGTGCCACTTCGGTACAAACGCAAAAGCATGGGGATAGACATAGACCAGTTGCATAGTACTTCTCCAATTAGATCCAGTAACTAGGGGCATCCTCTTTGCAGTCAAATCTTAACTACAATCTACAATAGTTTACAATCATCTGCTAATTTGACACTCCAGCAGGAAATTGTAGTGTGCAGTTCACATTCGGTATCGGCATTGTTGGGGCAGCTTCAAATCCAGCACTTGACAATGGCCTGCCAAAATAAGTATGAGATCTATCTGTTGAACTATCCGAAATTACAGTTCAAACAGTGTACATTGATTAACCCAGCCTCTTTCCTTATTTCACCCCCAGAAGAGCAATCAGAAGCAGGACATGACTGCCTATTTGTTATAGAGGGAGAAACATCAGTGAGAGAGGACGAGGGATATACCCATGGAAGACCATGACATCACATTATATGTGGACGGTAGTGCATCCATTGGACCGCGGGGTGAGAGGTTGTCTAGGTATGCAATTATTAATCAGAAGATGGAGATTGTAGAAGCAGCTGCTTCTAAATCACCCTATTCAGCACAACAAGCTGAATTATTCGCTTTAATTCGGGCTTGTATTATTGGGGAAGATCTAAAAGTAAATATTTACACTGATTCTCGATATGCATTTGGGGTGGTGCATAATTTTGGACAATTATGGCAAAATAGGGTTTCCTAAATTCTGCAGGAACCCAAATATTACACAAACAATTGGTGACAAATTTACTGAAGGCCTTAATGCTACCCAAACAAATTTCTGTAATGAAATGTAGCGCCCATACTAAAGGACAAACCCCAGTAGATATTGGAAATTGTAATGCCGATTTAGTAGCTAAGAAGTATCATGGGAACGTAAGGTGGTGGTACCTAAAATGACGAGGTAGACTGAAATTTATGAGCTCCCCTAGGAAAGTCAATACTAACCATCTAGAAAATTACTGGAATTTCGGAAACTGGAATAAGAAAGAACCCCTATGGGCTAAGAGTCGAGCCAACATACTAAGGAAGAAGTACTGGAGGAGAAGGATAAACTTGAATGGGTGGAGATTGATATCTGATGGATCTAAATTGTTTAACCCTTGATGGTAAAGCGGTTTCTATTATCAAGGTGGAAAGAAATTGTCCCTAGATTTGGAATTCTTAATTGGCTTTATGATTGTTTAAAATTGATTGTTAAAATTTGAACTGCTGGGAATTCCACAGGAATTGGAATGGAATTGTGTTATCGGCCACAATGCTGTGGAATGAGAAGGATGAGATGGGCACTGAAATGTAAAATTGTAAATTGAAGGCTGAGACTGAATTTGGTTAAATTGAAACATTTTTCATGGTTTTCTTTTAATAAGAGTCCCGCCTGTATGGATATCTGGACTGAACCTAGCTGAAATTTATATGAGAAACTATCATCAGATATACATATTATAACATTGTGTGAAGATAGAGAGGGCTGATTAGTGTTGATCCTAGGATAGTAAAGAGTATATTGCAAAACAGAATAGTAATAGGAATACAGTGATAGAGCAGAATATAATAGAGATAGTGATAGTGAAATGGAAAAGGGATAGTGTTGCAGAATTACAGTGAATATATGGGAAAGCATTGGTGCATGAATGGTAACTTGCTTTGTCCCAGGTTTTTCAGGAATTTTAGGTTTTTGGTTCGACTCTGGAAAGGGAATGGAAGAATGGGCGACAACACAGATGGAGGGAATTCGCACGCATGAAAACTCGGGAGGTGAGGACTCATCAGACGGAAATTGTGAAGCTACGCCCATGAAAACTCGGGAAGCTTGACAAGATTCTGGGAAGAAACATCATCTTGTGTTGCTGATAGATGGAGAATGTAATGGACACACATATGTATATCTGGTTAACTGATTATCTGATTGTTTGGTTATCATTTATGACGAGGGTTATCATGAATGATAAAATGGGGGAATGTTAATATTAAGTGGGCGGCGTGACCAACTTTGCAGCGGCCTCGGCAGTCCATCTGTCTTTTTTTTGTCCCGTTGAGTGTATAGTTTGTAAACATAGAAACATAGAAACATAGAAATTAGGTGCAGGAGTAGGCCATTCAGCCCTTCGAGCCTGCACCGCCATTCAATATGATCATGGCTGATCATCCAACTCAGTATCCCGTACCTGCCTTCTCTCCATACCCTCTGATCCCCTTAGCCACAAGGGCCACATCCAACTCACTCTTAAATATAGCCAATGAACTGGCCTCAACTACCCTCTGTGGCAGAGAGTTCCAGAGACTCACCACTCTCTGTGTGAAGAAAGTCTTTCTCATCTCGGTCTTAAAGGATTTCCCCCTTATCCTTAAGCTGTGACCCCTTGTCCTGGACTTCCCCAACATCGGGAACATTTGTAGTGGTTTTTTTAATTGTTTTTAACTGTGTATGTGTGGGGGGCGGGGGAAACTTTTAAATCTCTTCCCTGTACGGGGGACCCGACCTTGTCCCTGGTAGAACCAGCAAAAGCAAAAGTAAAATCAGAGTCACGCTGGCGTAATGATTTAGCCAGATAATAAAAAGGAAAAATGGAAAAGTCTCAAAGAAATATTTCACGGGTAAAAAGATCGTCGCGGGGTGAAGCTAAAGAGTCGGGACAAGAGTTTAGTGCGGATCCGGTTCCGATACCGGTGGCCGTTGATTTACCCGTTAGTGAGACTATAATTTCTCCAGAAATACAAACCACGGAGGAAAATGTTCCTAGAAAAAGCAAAAAGAAATCTGTGAGGCCCGTGGTTTCTGATAATGACTCTGATAATGAAAGTCCTCCGGATAATAAAGCTATATGGCTTAAAATGGAGCATATGGAGAACGTACTCCAGAATATAATGAGACAAGGGTCACAGTACCCAGAAGTTTCCCAAAATGACCCTGAGGGGTTTGAATATCCAGAATATGGCTATGTGCCAAATTGGGAATTTGAAACTCCAGACCCAGGATTAAGGGCGGAGGAAGTCTCATTGGATATAATTCCAAGTGGATCAGGGCTGCAAAAGTCAGACCCTGCAAGTGGTGATGTGGATTATGAGTGCACACCACGAATAAAAAAGAAAAGGCCAGATGTGCCTGATGTGGCAAAAGAATTTGCTATACCGGAAGGAAGTGGTGAGGCTATGGAAGAAAACCTAGCTGCCAATATTAATTATATGGTATCTCACCAACTTCAAGATTCTGTGATGGTTGAAACAGCAGAATTATATAAAACACCGGATAATTGCACCTCATTGAAGGTGCCTACGGTTAATCCGTCTATATGGACACCTATGTCTTCAGGCATGAGAGGACAAGAAATAAGATTTCAAAGAATCCTCAAACTGATTTTCAGCTGCCATTACTGCCTATGGAAGGCAAATGGAAGGGTCGGAAAATGGTTAAAATCCAAAAAGATACTTTGGGCTTATTGTGCAATTCCTTCTATGAAATTAATTGTATTAAATTGCGATTCGGCCCATATTTCATCCAAGATTTGCAGGTCTGTGTCGATCAAGTGGTGTTCAAGCTCCTGGTGTATCTGTTTGGAGAGAACCTGCCTAAACAAATAAGAGAAATGGATGAAGAGGCTAAATCTATTCGCCACATGAGACCTTTCGCTTTTGGACAAAAAAGGTATTTTTCGTCAAGAAGGGGATTTGATTTCGGAAACAGAGGCAAGAATATGATAAGAAAATATTACCATCCGACACAGCCTAATGTTCACCCGTATACGGGGAGAAGGAGACCGCCACGTTCATATGGAGAGGTACAAAAAATTTATTTAATTCCTAAAGAAAATGTGGACGAATCTCCAGTTGGAAGGAGATTACAAATGTTTTATGATGAGTGGCTTGCCATCACATCTGATCGGTTTATTTTACAAACATTTTCAGGAGCTATTATAACATTTAAAGAAGGTGTTAACTCTCCGGTACAAAATAAACCTGCTTATGGTTTGTTTGTTTTTCTGCAATTGAAGAGGCAGAGATTAATGTGGAAATTGACAAATTGTTTAAAAAAGGTGTTATTGAAAAAACTGTTGAACATAAACGTCAATTTGTGTCAAATATATTTCCAAGAAGTAAAAAAGATGGTGGTTGCAGAATTATTCCTGGACCTTACAAACTTTAATACATTTGTCGAGTATAAACATTTTAAAATGGAAACATTCAATACTACAAGACATTTGATGTCAGCAGGTTGTTATACGGCCACAATTGATTTAAAGGATGCGTACTATTCAGTACCGATACACCAATTTTTTCGAAGATATTTAAAATTTAATTGGCTGGGACAGCTGTGGCAATTTAAAGCTTTACCAAATGGGTAAGTTCAGCTCCCAGGCTCTTTACAAAGCTGTTGAAACCAGCTTTAGCACAATTAAGAGCACAAAAGCACATCATTATGGCTTATCTGGATGACATTTTAATCATGAATTGTAGTCAGGAATCAGCTGAAAAATCAGTTTCAGCAACTAAAACCTTATTTGAGGAATTAGGGTTCTTGATTCATCCAATTAAATCCAGCTGCAGCCAACACAGTCAATTAACTATTTGGGGGTTTGTGATCAACTCAGTTACTATGTTAGTAACTTTGCCAACAGATAAGATTGATGATATTATAATGACCTGCAGGGGTCTTATGCACAAACCTTATCCCTCCATCCGGAAGTAGCAAAAGTTATTGGGAAATTAGTAGCAGCATTTCCTGCAGTGGAATTTGGTCCATTACATTACCAAAACCTGCAAAGAGACAAAATAAAAGCTCTAAAAGAGCAGGCCATTTTGATAGGCCTATGCAATTAACAAAACATGCCTTATTGGAATTGCAAATGATGGATTGAAAATGTCCCACAAGCTGCTAAAAAAACATTGTGGATACAACAGCCTGAAGTAATTTTACAAACAGATGCTAGTGCTCTCGGATGGGGGGGCGACAGATTCATTTACCAGCTGTGGGGCAGATGGACTGTCCAAGAGGAAATGTTTCTCCAAACATTATGGTATTAACTATGTAGAGTTATTGGGGGCATTTTATGGATTAAAAGCCTATTGTTCTACAAAAAAGAATCTGCATGTACTAATACAATTAGACAATACAACAGCTGTTGCATATATTAATCACATGGGGGGAGTCAGATCAGTATCATGTGATTGTCTGGTCAATCAGATATTATGGCAGTGGTGTATTGAGCACCAAATTTGGATTTCGGCGAATTATATCCCAGTAAATACAATGTGGTGGCAGACAATAGATCAAGGGAGTTTAAAGATAACACAGAATGGATGTTGAACCCAGTAATTTTCAGTAAAATTGTGATTCAATATGGGTTACCAGACATTGATCTATTTGCATCAAGATTAAATCATCAATTACCTAAATATGTGTCTTGGGAACCAGATCCAGATGCTGTAGCAGTAGATGCTTTTTCACTGCATTGGGGAATATGTTATTTTATGCTTTTCCGCCATTTGCTCTGGTTCAGCAATGTCTGAAGAAAATAGAACAAGATCTGACACGGGATTATTGGTGATTCCAAATTGGCCGACACAACCATGGTTCCCATTGATGTTAAACATGATTAAAGAACCATATATGTCAATTCCTAGCAGCAGTGATTTGTTAATAAAACCGGTGACCAAAGAAATTCATCCATTACATGCTTATATGAATTTGTTAATCTGCAGGTTTTGACCAGACCACTACAAGAGCTTGGATTGTCGGATAGAACTATGGATATTATAGTCGCATCCATGGCGAGATAGCACTCAGAGACAATATATGACACATATAAAGAAATGGGAAAAATTTTGTAGACAATCAAATATATCCTATCATACTGTGAACATTGCAAACATATTGGAGTTCCTTGCCGAGCTGCATTTTGAACAGCACTTAAGTTATAGTGCTAATAATAGTGCACGCAGTGCATTGGTCAATCCTATTTAGGACAAATCTCTGATCAAAAATCAATTGGATCACATCCATTAATATCGAATTTATGAAAGGAATCTTTAACAAAAATCCACCCAAACCAATGATATACAGAAATTTGGGATGTCAGCATTGTACTTAACTCTACTCAGGCAATGGACTCCAATCAAAGTTTATTATTGGAAAAGTTAACATTTAAATTAGTAATGTTAATGCATTGGTTTCAGCTCAAAGGGTGCAAACATTAAATTGCTTACGTTTAGACTGTATGCATGTGGCTTACAGATAACATGTGTTTTTATGTTTACGATCTGATCAAACAAGCAGGCCAGGAAGAACTGGAGCAAAGGTAACGTTTCAAGCTTACCTTATTGAATCCAGCATTATGTGTAGTTAAACATTGAACCAATATATAAAAATTACCAAAACTCTTCGAGGTAATGAAAAAACATTAATGATTACGCATAAGAAACCACACACACCAAAGCTTCAGTGCAAACAATTTTGAGGTGGTTAAACAGGTGTTACTTTTAGCAGGAGTAGACACTGATGTGTTCAAATCTCAACTCCACCAGGGCAGCAGCTACGTCTGCGGCGTTTACAGGAACGTGCACTCGAACATATATTAGAAACCGCAGGGTGTGTAAAGAAGACCCTTTTTTCAAAGTTCTACAATTAAACCTTTCACACAATGACAGGCTTTTGGACACGCGAGTGTTGTTGGGTTCACTATAAATTCACCTGCTTTGTTTCACTATCATATTGATATTATTGATATGTTATCACTTATATCATTTATATCACTTTGTAATGGTTTCCACCAATGTAAAAAAGGGGTTATTATATTTTCTTTTTATCATTAAAAGATTTATGGAAAGAACTAACTGTCTGGTAAAAGGTTTTATTACTCATGTATTTTGACCTAAAGGGGCCGGACTGTCCCGTAAGGAATGAATTCTACAACATGGAAAACAACCAGAAGCTTCAAAATCTTCACGTATCACTCAACTGTACTCCGAAGAAAAATAGTAAGTAAGATTAAACGAGAACTTAACACCAGTTTGAAGTTTGATCTTTAAATTTTATGAGGAGTAAACGAATGAGTTACATGCCCATCTCACTCCCACCCTCAAAAAATAATGATCATCTGGTAGTTCTAAATCTAGAAAGCCTTACTATCTTACTACGGGCTAAAGTGTTCTGTGTTTTTCATGCCGCTGCATAGGAAGTATGAGTATGCTGCCTTCTAGCGCCAGGCGGGGCTTCTTCTTTCTCAAAGAAATTCCCTTCATCGTTACATCTCTCTCCTCATAAAATAAAGATCAAACTTCAAACTGGTAAGTTCCTCGTTTAATCTACTAGTAAATGCTACTGCAGGAGCAGTTCCAGTGCAGCTTTGTTAAGATTCCAAGAAATATCTTCCATTGTCTACCACTGTAAAAGTTTGCTGTATTTATTGTGGTTACACACAATGCATTCTCCCACCTCATACTTTAACTGAGATGCCTCCTGGTTAAAGGCATGTGTGATTCAACAGTGTAATGCCACAATCCCATCGGCCATACATTCAGATATTCATTCTGATGCCATTGAGGAGACAATTTTGTCGTGGATAATTTTGCATGTTGCTGCTGCTACATCAGACACAAAGTTGTTTAATTTTGCCAGTCCACTCATTGGTGCTGTTACTTTAAAAGCCTACTGCATTTCATGTACATTGTAGCTCCAGTCTATCTTTAAAAGAGTAAAATTACTGCCATTATCTGAAAAAAACAAATTTTGACTCTAGTATTTGTAATGGAAGCTTGTTAGATAACCTATTGGCTGGTCTGTTTTGGGCTCAAGAAAATCAAATGTTTTTTAGCACGGGATGTTAGTAATGATAAGGGTTTCTGTCAACCAGGTCTTCCAAAAGGTAACGGCATAGGTGCAAGGGAAAATGATGAGAAGCGCTACGGGGAAGAAATGGTATAATGGAATGACTGGATTGCTCTATACTGAGCCAGTATCAACAATGGACTCAATTATCTCTTTCAAGGTTTCAAGGTCAGTTTATTGTCACATGCACAGTGAAATCTGTGTTATCCTACAGCCATATTAAGTGAAAAAAAACAAGACACACAGTCACATAAAAGAAAATTTAACATAAATATCCACCACAGTGGCTCCTATTCCTCACTGTGATGGAAGGTAATAAAGTCCAATCTTCTTCCTCTTTATTCAGCTGTCAGGGCTGTCGAACCATCCGCAGTCGGTCTATCCTGATCCGAAGCCTTTGCGACGGGGTGATCGAAACTCCCTCGTCAGGACGGTTGAAACTCCCCGCGACTTGGAGCTCCCGAATATGTCTCTAAGCAGGGACTGCGGGATCCACAATGTTAAAGTCCACAGGCCCACAGTTGGAGCTCTCCACAGTCGATCCCGACAAAGGGATCGCAAGCACCACGATGGTAAATCTGCGCCGCGTCTACCGGTTGAAGCGCCGGGTCGGTCTCCAGGAAAGGCCGCGCCACTCCATTATGTTAGGCCGCAGTGGGGACGGCAATAGGACACGGAAAAAAATCACAACTCTAGGTAAGAGATTGAAAAGAAATTTCCCCCAGCACCCCCCCACCACACATAAAACAAACCAAGGAACACTAAAACATATTCGTTAACATGTACTGAAAATAACAAAAACGGAAGAAAGGACAGACTGTTGGTGAGGCAGCCACTTGCTGTAGTATAATAAAAAATGATATTAGGTTCTGCAGCTTTAATTTGGAAAATTAGATGTCAGAATAATAAACACGAATTGTATGGCTGTAATCTCTCATTTCCTTCAAGTGCCACAGGCTAATGAATATAGGAAAAGAAAGATGGGGTGGATGCGTGTCTGGCTGATGAGATGATACATGATACACTCTGGATTCCTGAATGGTCATGTCTGGGAACAATGGGACCAATCTAAGACAGCCAGGATGCATTTGAATTAGAACAGGTTTCAAAATCCTTGCAGGGAGATTTGGTAATGCTGGGAGGATTTAAACAAATTTCGCAATGGAATGGGCACTCTAATGTTGTGTGCTGCTAAAATTTCAGAGCTCATGACAATAGACAATAGGTGCAGGAGTAGGCCATTCGGCCCTTCGAGCCAGCACCGCCATTCAATGTGATCATCCACAATCAGTACCCCGTTCCTGCCTTCTCCCCATATCCCCTGACTCCGCTATCTTTAAGAGCCCTATCAAGCTCGCTCTTGAAAGTATTCAGAGAACCGGCCTCTACTGCCCTCTGAGGCAGAGAATTCCACAGACTCACAACTCTCTGTGTGAAAAAGTGTTTCCTCATCTCCGTTCTAAATGACTTACCCCTAATTCTTAAACTGTGGTCACTGGTTCTGGATTTCCCCAACATCGGAAACATGTTTCCTGCCTCTAGCATGTGCAAACCCTTAATAATCTTATATGTTTCAATAAGAACCCCTCATCCTTCTAAATTCCAGAGTCCAGCCGCTCCATCCTCTCAGCATATGACAGTCTCGCCATCCTAGGAATTAACCTTGCGAACCTACGCTGCACTCCCTCAATAGCAAGAATGTTCTTCCTCAAATTAGGGGACCAAAACTGCAGACAATACCCCAGGTGTGGTCTCACTAGGGCTCTATACAACTGCAGAAGGCCTCTTTGCTCCTATACTCCTCTTGTTATGAAGGCCAACATGCCATTCGCTTTCTACCTGCATGCTTACTTTCATTAGGAATACAGTAGGAATACAGTAGGAAATGAGGAACAGCACGATTGAGAAGGAAATTAAAGTTAGAACGTACATAGACTTAATTGGGCATGGGGAAAATGCAGGACTGGACTGTATCTATTTAAATCCAAAGTCTGATCAATAAAGAGATGAACTAACGTTGTTGGACACCTGAACATATGATATTGAAAGACTACCCTCTCTCTCTCTCTATAGCTCTCTCTACAAGTCTGGGCAACATCCTTGTAAATCTTCCATCCACTTTCATCTTAGTAACATATTTTCTATAGCAGGGTGACCAAAAGTGAACACAATACTCCATATATGGTCTCACCAATGTCTTGCACAACTGTAACATAAAGTTGTATAGGAAGTCATAAGGTCACATAGCTTTGACATAAAGTCAATGTTAGTCAGGTTGGCTTTAAGGGGAGTTCCTATCTTACTAAATTTGAATTGAAGAAAGGTCCCAACCTGAAACATTTCCTATCCAGGTTCTCCATTGATGCTGACTGACTCAATGAGTATTTATGAATTTTCTGCGACTCAAAGTAAATAGTTGGGTTGGAGCTTTTTATGACTTTATGCCATTGATAAAGTCCCACAGACATGTCCTAAAGGAAAGAGTCAATGGAATCCAGGGCAATTTTGAAAATTGGATCCAAACTGGATAGTTGATAAGGGACAGAGTGATTGTTAAGGTTGTTTCGGTAATTAGAACTTGTGCGCACCTTTGACTTAAGGTGTTTGAGGGAGGGATGGGAGGATCCATGTTGGTTACACACATTAACAATTTTAATGTGAAGACTTCACATTAGTCAGAGAGAGAGAGAGAGTGTGTAGTTTTTAATATTGGCAGAGGCTAGGAGGCTACAATTAACAGAAGGGAGGCTAAAGAGCTGCTTGAGGGCCTGGGCAAATATCTGGTCCCAGGCCAGAATTTGTGCTGTCAAATGTATTTATTTTCTGGAACCGACAGCTGCTGTCTTTATGTCACTGTTTTTTCCAAATCCTTGGAAACTGGCTGAGCAAATGTTACATTTAACTGTGGTGCTCAGTGGGGGTTCATTTATGTTTGGTTGAGTAGCTGTGTCTCATCTCTCCAGTACTGAATACTTGTACCACACACTATTTGCCACCATTACAAACTTGTGTGCATGCATTATGCCAGTATATCTTTCTATGGCACTAATATGCCAATCTCTCTTTCCCACCCCCACCAAACATATAATTTAATAGACTTGATGGAGGGGCATCTGTCCACCCTCCCCCCTGCTCCCCGACGGACTTGCCCCCTCAATCCCTCTGGTCTACTTCCTCTCCCCTTTTTTTGTCACGCCTGATCATCATGCCTGAGCAGGTGAGGAAGGAGCTGAGCAGACTCTGCCCAGGCAGGAGTCTAGGATATTCAAGGTATGTGCCAGCCAGCTGTGCGGAGTACTCCAGCATATCTTCAACCTGAGCCTGGAGAGGGTTCCTGTGATATGGAAGACACCCTACCTGGTTCCTGTGCCAGTTGACGTGCCCCAGCTCCTCCAATAACTGCAGACTGGTGGCGCAGACTTCACACACTATGGTCCCTGGAGAGGCTGGTGCTCACTCACCTGGTTAAACCCTATCTGGACCCTGTGCAGTCTAGCTTACCTCAACTACCTCCTCTGGCAACTCGTTCCAAATGCCCACCACCCTCTGAGAAAATGTTGCCCCTCGGGTTCCTATTAAATCCTTCCTCCCTCACCTTAAACCTATGTCCTATTGTTCTTGATTCACTTATCAAACAAAGATGGGGGTTGAGGACACCAACATCCACCAGCTGCACCATTCCTATGCTCACCTGGATAAGCTGGGAAGCATTGTTTGAGTCATGTTTTTTTACTTCTTCAATGCTTCTAACACCATCCGGCACTGTTAGGGAGCAAACTGATGAAGATGAGGGTGGATGCTCCATTAGTGTCCTGGATAACCAACTACCTGACTGGACGACTACAATATGTCAGGCTGCAGGACTGTGTCTCAGACATGATGGTTAGCAACATAGGGGCCCCACAGGGGACGGTCCTCTCTCCCTTCCTGTTTACCATCTACACCTCGGACTTTAGATATAACTCAGTCTCCTGCCACATGCAAAGGTTTTCAGATGACTGCAATTGTGGGCTGCATCAGTGAGGGGAGGGAAGCTGAATACAGAGGTGTAGACAACTATTTGTTGAGTGGTGAGGAGTGAATCACCTGCAGCTCAACATTGATAACACTAAGGAGTTAATGGGTGACTTTAGGAGGAGAGGAACACCCTTTTCCTCTGTCTCCATCAATAGTGTAGATGTGCAGTTTACCAGGGAGTACAAATACCTTGGAGTGTACCTGGACAGTAAACTGGACTGGTCCAGGAACGCTGAGGTCCTGTATAAGAAGGACAGAGCCGGCTGTACTTTTTGAGAAGGCTCCACTCCTTCAACGTCTGCAGTACGATGCTGCAGATATTCTACCAATCGGTGGTAGACAGTGGCATCTTCTTTGCTGCCGTGTGCTGGGGCAGCAGGGCGATGGCTGCGGATGCCAATAGGATCAACAAGCTCATCAGGAAGGCTGGCTCCGTCCTGGTGGTGGAGTTGGATTCATGGGAGGTGGTCTTGGAGGGGAGGATGCTCCTCAAACTGCAGAGCACCCAGGACAGCTCACCCCCTCCATGACACACTGGTCAAGCTCAGGAGTACCTTCAGCAACAGACTGGTTCCACCAAGATGCAGGACAGAACGCCACAGGAGATCTTTCTTCGCTGTGGCTATCAAACTTTACAACTCCTTCCACTTCTGTTGTGGGGTAGACTGAGACTGCTCCCCCACCCCCATCCTGGTGTGGGGGAGGGGGTGGTGTGGGGGAGGGGAGTGGTGTGAAGGGGTGGGGTGGTGTGAGAGGGCGGGGTTGTGTGGGGGTGGGAGTGGGGTGTTGGTGGGGGGTGGGGAAGAGCGGAGGAATGGGGGAGAGGAAAAGGGGGGAGAGGGCTGGTGTGGGGCAGGGGGGGTGGTGGTGTAGAGGAGGGGTGTTGGTGTGGGGAGGGGGGTGGTGGGTGGTTTGGGGAAAAGGGGGAAGGGGTGGTGTGGGGGGGCGGGGTGTTGGGGGGAAAGGGGTGGTGTGGGTGAGGGTGGTGTGGGGGGAGGGGGTGGTGTGGGTGGTGGGGTGGTGTGGGGGGTGGGTTGGGGATGGGGTGGGAGTGGGGTGTTGTGGGGGTGGGGATGAGCAGAGGAATGGGGAGGGGAAAGGGGTGTGTGGGTGGTGTCTGGGGAGGGGGGGGATTGTGTGGGGAGAGGGGATTGTTTGGGGGGGAGGGATTCCACTCAGCGGCCACCAGCCGTGGCACTACACAGCACCTCCCGACTCCACACAGCGGCTTTCCGGGGGGGGGGGGGGGCAGTAGTGTAAAGCCTCAGATGCCAGACGTGAGTCAGTCACTCTGGAAGATCATGCGGGAGAGTCCACAACTGTGATTCAAAGCTGTGAGTCAACTGAACTGTGAGTCTACTGAACTGTGAGTCTGCAATGTACTTGCAATAAATGATTTTTTAGCCCTTAATAAAATGAAATGAGCTGTTTGTCCTGCCCTGTGCTTGAAATGGAAATGGAAATAGAAATGAAATGAAAATTAAATTAGTTGTTTGGCCTGCCCTGTGCTTGAAATTGAAATTGAAATGGAAATGGAAATGGAAATAGAAAGGAAATTAAAATGAAATGAGTTGTTTGGCATGCCCTGTGCTTGACATTGAAATGGAAATGGAATGAAAATGAAATGAGTTGTTTGGCCTGCCCTGCGCTTGAAATTGAAATGGAAATGGGAATGGAAATGAAAATGAAATTAGTTGTTTGGCCTGCCCTGTGCTTGAAATTGAAATGGAAATGGAAATGGAAATGGAAAATGAAATGAAATGAAAATGAAATGAGTTGTTTGGCCTGCCCTGGGCTTGAAATGAAATGGAAATGGAAATGAAATGAAATTAGTTGTTTGGCCTGCCTCAAGCCATTCATTTTGGCCCAGAAGTCCCCTATTAGCCCAGAAACCAGTCCATTTTGCCTTAAATGCCAGTATTAGCCCAGGAGGAGCATATTGGCCCAAAAGGCCCATGCCAGGCCAGGAAGAGTCCAGAAAAAGTGCCTCTCACTGAGATTTCACTCAGATTTTGTTTTGACCCTTTGGCCCATCAGGCCTGTACTAGCCCAGGAGGAGTCCCTTTGGCCCATTAGTAAGTATTCCACCTGCAAGTATGAAACCTCACTCCAGTATTTTTATCCCTCCCTTCATTGGCTCCCTGTGAGATCCAGGCCAGGATAGACTTTCCTCCTTCATTGCTGTGATCTGCAGAAAAAGATGGAAAATGTCTAAAATTGATTCTCCACCCTCTCCCCCTTCTCTCTCACAGAGTCTCTCACTTGTTTTGGGCAGTATTTCTGCAAAATCTGAGCTGCCAGCCCACCAGCCCTGAGTGACTGAGCTGCCAGCCCACCAGCCCTGGGTGACTGAGCTGCCAGCCCACGAGGCCTGAGTGACTGAGCTGCCAGCCCACCAGGCCTGAGTGACTGAGCTGCCAGCCCACCAGGCCTGAGTGACTGACCTGCCAGCCCACTAGGCCTGCGTGACTGAGCTGCCAGCCCACCAGGCCTGAGTGACTGAACTGCCAGCCCACCAGACCTGAGTGACTGAGCTGCCAGCCCACCAGGCCCGAGTGACTGAGCTGCCAGCCCAAGAATCCATGAGGCCCACAATGTCCATTCTAGCCCTCTGGAAACCAGTCCCTTCAGCCCACAACACCCATACTAGCGCTCCAGAAAGCCCCACCACTGGCCACCAATATTGGAATTGTATATATAATATATTTATATATTATAATATATTTATATATATAATATATTTATATATATAAATGACGGATGAAAATGTAGAAACAAAACCACAGATGCTGGTTAATAAACAAAAGGACACACAGTGTTGAGGTAAATCAGTGGGTCAGGCAGCATCACAAGAGAACATGGATAGGTTATGTTTTGGGTAGAGACCCTTCTTCAGACATTCAGTAGATGGGTTGGCTGGGTTGGCTGGCTTGTTTGTAGATGACACAAAATTGTGGAGTTGCTGACGGTGAAGAAAGCTTTCCAAGGTTTCAGCAAAATATAGATCAGTTACAGATAAAGGTGAAGAAATAGCAGATGTAGTTTAATCCAGGCAAGTGTAAAGTGCTGAACTTTGGGAAATAAAATGTAATGGGAAAATATACAGTTAGTGGCAGGACCCTTATCTGCATTAATGCAGCTGGGACGGTGCACAATTAACAGCCCCACCAACAGTCTACTTTTTTTTGGCCATTTTTACAAAATTTTTAACGTATATTAAAAGTTAATATAAATGTTCTTTGTTTTATGTGGTAGGAGGGGGAGGGGTAAACTTTTTTCTTCTGTTTCTTACCTTGCTGGGGATCCGATTAATTTTCGGATCGCATTCTCCGGTTGCTCTGCGGTACCATCTTTGGATCTGGAGGCCTCCTCGGACTGACCTTGCGCCCCACCGCAGGGTGTCTGGTTACATCGGAGTCGATCCCTCGCTCCAACCTAGGCCTGTGGACTTAACATTGGGAGCTCGCAGTCTCGGGAGAGGCCGTGGATGTCGAGCGCTCCAATGTCGCGGAAGGTTTGACCAGCCCTGATGCGGGGTTCGATCGTCCGGCTCGTGGGAGCTGACATCCCCCCGATGCAGGAGCTGATCGCCTCGATGAGGAGGGCCCGCTGATGGCTACAGGAGTCGAGTTCATCCCGTCAACGGAGGGCTCGAGGCCCCAGACCACGGAAGAGCAAAGGGAAGAGATTGAACTTTTTTTCGCCTTCATCACAGTGAGGAATGTGGAGGAGTCACTGTGATGGATGTTTATGTTAAAATGTGTTTGTGTGTTCCGTTGCTTTTTGTTTGCATGACTGACTTTGCAAATGAAATTCCTCGTATGTTGCAAAACATACTTGGCTAATAAAGTATTATGATTGATTGTGATTGTACACAGGAAACTTGAAGTCCAAGTCCATAGCTCCTTGAAAGTAGCAACACGTGTAGATAGTGGTAAAGAAGATCTATGGTATGCTTGCCTTCATCAGTTGAGTCATTGAGCATAAGAGTCAGAATGTCATGTTGCAGCTTTGTAAAACTTTAGTTAGGCCGCATTTGGAGCATTGTGTGTAGTTATGGTCACCTCATGCGAGGAAAGATGGAGAGGCTTTGGAGAATGTACAGAAGAGGTTTATCAGGATGTTGCCTGGAATAAAAGATATTAACTATAAAAAAAGTTTGGACAAACTTGGATTGTTTTCTTTGAAACATCGGAAGCTGAGAGAGATCTGATAGAAGTTTATAAAACTATGAGATAGATAAGGTAAAATGTTAAAACCTTTCCTTCCCCCATAGTGGAAACATTAAATGGGGTTAACTTTAAAGTAATGGTGGGCTGGGGGGGGGGAGAAAATTTAAAGGAAATGTGCAGGACAAGTTTATTTTTACATAAAGAGCGCTAAGTGCCTGAAAGGTGCGTGCAGGGGAGGTGGTGGAATATAGTGGTATTTAAGCTTTTAGATAGACAGAGAATGAAGGGGCATGGAGTGCTGGTGGCAGTAGGGATTAATTTAAAAACCATGAATAATCCAAATTTAGTACTCCACATTTGTTCGCTGAGAGGCAGTCAAAGATCCTGCCAGAAATTATGATTTTAGCCTCCACATAATCTTATTTTCCCTAGTCATATTGGATTTGTATCTTGAGATATTGCTCTGACTGCAGATTTCTCTGCATTGGTTCTATTTTGGAATGGCCTGCTTAATTTGATGAAATTGTAAAATGACCTCATTGGTTAGTTGGCTGGTAAACAATAACGTGATTAAGATTCTTAAACAACAAGATACACAGACAGAGTCTGTATATAGAAGCAATGAAACATTGTTACAAAAGGCATTACAAAGCTTCACTTTTTCATCAGGAAGTAGTATAGAATGACCAATATTGTTTCAATTAAATAATTGCAAAAATAAACTAGTAAATGCCTGATATCTGATTCAGTCTAACCTTCGACAACTGAATCTTCTGCTAAAGGGATATTTGAGTTTCTCATTGTATCCCAGGCAGACTAAAATCTCCATTCTTAACAATTGCTGCAATGCCTGGGTTCTTTTAATCATTGCCATGTGTGCATCTTTATTCCCTCCCTAATTTTGAAACCTTCTCCAAACAAATCACCTTCACTGATTTAGATTCCTCCAAATGTGGGCTCTTAAACACCAGTCTCTCCTTAAGCATTCCTGTGCTTCTTTACTTTTGGTTTACTGCACTTTCATGCCACTTTTAATTTGTTACCTAATATTTTTCTTTTGTTTCAATATTTTAATTATTGCTCAATGTCCGTTTGTCTTAATTACATCTGGTTGAATAGACAATTTCTTTGTAAATTAAAGGTGCTGCACTTATTTTTGGTGAGGGTAACAAATTGTATTTGTATATGAATGGATGTGCATTTTTGTATCACATTTTAAACAAAGGATGCCTTTCTGGTAAGCCGAGTGGAGAGCACATTATTCCTAATGTAAATAACAAACTGGCCAGAAGCCTGTCTGGGCATTGTGAATGTGGGACTTTTTGCAAACTCAATGATATGAGACAAATCTAATTTCACCACTGGATTGCGTGAATATTTTATTCCTTTCGCCATGGAGACGCAGCCTGAACCTGTTCTGAACCTGGCCCATCTAATTTAGACAAAGATGGACAGAGAGGAGTCTGTATGCTTCCAAGTGTTTATAACTACATTATTCATAGGGTGGCATGCCTCAGATTCATTCTCTATTTTACTTTTAATGCTGGCTGGGTGCATTTTCTCAGCTCTTAGTAAACCCAGCAGTTAAAGAGGTGAGGAAGAGGTAAGTGTTCTCCTAACTTCATCTGTTGGCCAGGAGATGCCTACCAAGGAAGCGTGTTATCCTCCACAACTAGGTGACTGATCAGGCCACCAACCAGCCTCCACGTCACTCCCCAACTCCCCATTGACACCAGGACCATGAAGCCTAGTCACAGAATGATTATATTTCCCCACAGCTGCTTATGCTGCAGAGTGCACAGTTTGTTAGTTAAACTAATATGTTGTTTCAGTGTGAATTATAATTAATTGTATTATACTGGTATAAGTAATGAAAATATTTTGCAAAATACCTTTCCACAAAGCTGGTATCTGTTTATATTAGTAAAAACATGATTTTTGTGCCACACTCAATCATCAGGCAACTCCTATGCCAACTGTGTCCCTCCCTAGTACAACTGCATTTCAATAGACAAGATGCAATTTATCAGCAGTAAACAGAGCTGAGCAATGAATCGTACCAGTGATTGTTTATAAAAGCTGTCAGCTGCAAAGCTCCTGACAATCTGATCTCACCAAAGAGGGTGACGAGTCAACAATAGGGTTTGCGAATGGATTTGGGAAATGTAATCAGTGATTTGGCAGTGGATTAAGAATTGCCTGAATTACACATCACACCGATGAGAAAACACATTAACCTGACTCCAACCCCTCTCCCCCCCCCCCCCCCCCACCCCATTCCCCTCCCATTGCTTTCTCCTCCACTTGCCAGCTTGATGGGAAATACAAGGATGTACTTGTTGCGAAGACAGACACAAAAAGCGGGACAAGCAGCATCTCTGGAGAGAAGGAAAGGGTGATGTTTCGGGTTGGTACCCTTCTTCAGACTTGTTGGGGTCAAGGGAAACGAGAGATATACATGGTGATGTGGAGAGATAAAGAACAATAAATTAAAGATACAATATGTAAAAAAGTGATGATGATAAAGCAAACAGGCCTTTGTTAGCTGTTTGTAGGGTGAAACCGGGGCTCCCAGAAGTGAGATAAATCAATATTCATACCTCTGGGGTGTAAGCTGCCCAAGCTAAATGTGAGATGCTGTTCCTCCAATTTGAATTTAGCCTCACTCTGACAATGGAGGAGACTTAGGACAGAAAGGTCTGTGTAGGAAAGGGAAGGAGAATTAAGTGTCCAGCAACCAGGTGATGCGGTAGATTCAGGCGGACTGAGCAAAGGAGTTCCGCAAAAGGATCACTCAGTCTGCGTTAGGTCTCGCCGATGTATGACCCCACATCTCGAACAACGGACACAGTAGATGAGGTTGGAGGAGGTGCAGGTGAACCTCTGTTCAGGGACCCTGACAGTCCTTTCAGGTTAGGCAGAGTTGAGGAGGAGGTACAGCAGGTGTTGCATCCTCTGCGGTTGCAGGGGAAGGTACCTGGGGAATGGGTGGTTTGGGTGTGAAGGGATGAGTTAACCAGGGAGTTGTGGAGGGAATGGTCTCTGCGGAAGGCGCAAAAGGGTGGAGATGGGGAAAATGTGGCTAGTGGTGGTCTCCTGTTGGAGGTGGCGGAAATTACGGAGGATTATATGTTGTATGCGACGGCTGATGGGATGGAAGGTAAGGACTTGGCGGGGGGGGGGGGGGGGAAGCAAGGGCCAAGCTGCAGGGTACCAAGGAGACATGAGTGAGGGCCTCATCTATGCTGGGAGAGGGGAACCCCATTCCCTAAAGAATGCGGACATCTCAGCTGTCCCAGTATAGAAACCTCATCTTGGGCTCATGTGGCGTAGACAGAGGAATTGGTAGTAGGGCATAGAGTCTCTGCAGGAAGCAGGGTGGGACGAAGTGCAGTTGAGATAGTTGTGGGAGGCAGTGGGTTTGTCATAGACGTCAGTCATTAGTCTATTTCCTGTGATGGAGACTGTGAGATCAAGAAAGGGGAGGGAGGTGGAGGGGTCGGAGATGGTCCAAGTGCCCTTTGCCAAGCCACGCTGGGTCGGTGTGAGTGGGGCTAATTGGCCACAGGATGCCATCAGGCTCAGCTGGTGGTCAGGTGTGATTGGGACCAGTTGGTGGCCAGGTGTGGTTGTGGGCGGGTGGGTGCCCACATGTAAATTTGGGAGGGGGGGGGGCGGGGGGGGGGGGGGGGGGGGGGGGGGGGGGGGGAAAATTGGTCGGGGTGTGATTAGGGGGGGGGGGGGTGGTAGTTGGTGGCCAGGTGTGATGGGAGGGGAAATCAGTCGGTGGGCATGTGTGATTGAGTTGAGGGAGGGGGGGGCAGTTGATGGTCGGGTGTGATTGGGAGCAGTTGGTGCCCAGGTGTATTGCGCGGGGGAGGGAGAGGAGAGATCAGGTTGGGGGCGACGTGTGAATGAGTTGCGGGCGGAGGGGAGGGTAGGGGTGGGGTGGGATGATGGTCGGGTGATGGAGATCGGTTCGTGCCCACGTGGGACTGGGGGCCGGCCGGCCGGTCGGTCGGTGGCCATGGGGTGAGCTCCGCCTCTCCCCAACTAGCTGAAGAGCTGCCTCTGCCAGAAGCCAAAGGCGGAGTGTGGACGTCCCGGCTGCCGCGGTGTGGGAGCCAGACACGCCGCCGCTGCCAGTCGCACTGACAAGGCTCTCTGTGGGAAAGGCGAACCGGCTGCGCCTGTCACCACTCGCAAGCCGGGCTGGTGCAAGGAAGTGAAGACTTCATCAACATACTTGCCAGATGAGCAGCGCACCCACCGGAGGCGCGAAGGGGTTGTAATTGTGGGTGTAGCGCGGACGGGAGAGGATGGGCTAGAGGCGTCTTGGCAGCAGGATATCCACGATGGGCACCAGCAAAGATCCTTTCACCAGCACAACTCCACACCGCGCAAGCCCAGCGCAGCCGAGGGGATAGATAACGCGCTCACTCCGAACATAACCGGTGAGTAACGCAATGCTTCCTCGGGGCCCGGGATCAGTCCGTATGAACTGAAATAAATATTTACTGCAAACTGCAACCTTTGTGGGAAGTTAAAACGGTTTACAACAAATGCTTTCTCTTGGCGGTTGCGCGGGAGCTGGACACTTGGATAGCAGTAACATTTATCCACTGTCACTCTTAGTTTGCCCGCGGTAAAGACAACCGAATATTTGACTTGTGTGCACAATGGGACGTGTTCCCAAGGGGGAAATAGCCAGACTCGCCCAGCCTGAGGGAGCCTCCTGGACACGGGGTCCCAGGGACAGCTGGGCTGCAGATCGAGCGCAGCGGTCCCAGCGCTCGCTGAAGTACTGAATGGCGCTGGCTTCTTTGTGATTTACCCATTGTCAACACTTTCCCCAGTCCACGATTCCACATTGTAGATTCCACAGCCTGACTAGCTTTGCGCTTATACATCCATTCATTGATTGACTGCCTTAGATGCACGGAGGCCGGTCCAGGCAAGTAATTTCACCGCTTTCTAACAGTTTTCTACCATCGGTTTGAAGAAGGATCCCGACCCGAAATGCCGGCTGTCAATTCCCTCAAGAGATGCTCCCCGACCCGCTGAGTTCATCCAGCACTTGTTTTTCCTTCATTCCCGCATCTGCCGCCTCTTATGTCTCCGGGCAAGCACACTTGGGTTAAGAGGGAAAGATAGATCAATCATGATTGAATGGTGGAGTAGATTTGATGGGCCGAATGGCCGAATTCTGCTCCTATAATTTATGAAAATGTCGGACTGTCATCCCTCGACATTTTTTTTAACCTCTTTCGCCCACGGATCTCTTCTTCCCTTTCCTCACTCCCACCCACCTTCCATACCTCCCACCTTAAGCTATTTTTATGCCCTTCCATCTCTTCCGTTTTCCCCTATCTCTCATCAACCCTGCCAGTTGAACCCCTTTTCCTTTCTCGATCCCCACGTATTCCCCACGCCTTGCACATTTTCTCAATTTCTCTCCCACCGGGTACCCCCTCCCCATATCCCTCCCACCCGCACCCTTCACACTCCGACCCAAACACCTCTACACATTCTCATCAGAATTCTTCCCTTCACATTGAACCGCTGTTCCAACGACGCATAGATAAGCTATTCGGCCCATCAGTTCCCATGCTAGCTGCCAGAAGGGACCCGCCAATCCCAATGGCCTGTACATCCTTTCTCAACCTGTCCACAACCACCTTTTTGTCCTATCCACACATATGAAGAGATAATTTACAATGGTGAAATAACCTGTCTGGTCTCTTAAGAATTGGGGAGGAAAACGCAGCGCCGGGAGGAAAGCAGGGCGGTCACTGGGAGATAGGCACAAACAGCTGGAGAAACTCAATGGGGCAGACAGCATCTCTGGAAAAAAAAGGAAGATACGATGTTTCGGGTCGAGACCCTTCTTCACAGGGAGAAACGTTCAGACTACACACAGAGCCCGATGTTAGGATCGAACCCAGTACCCTAAAACTGAGACGGCAGCATTAAAGCACACCACCGTGCTGTGCTGACCCGCTCTACATCTGCACAGATGCTCCGCAACCTTACGATCTCGCGTATATCCCTTTTAACTGTAGCCCCCCACCACACTCAATTCCATATTGACACTTGGTCCGATTACATTTGTGTAAGTATGTTATCACCAAATTACATCAGCAAAAGTTAAATCTGATTGCAAGGTACCTTTTGCCATTTACTCCGGCGGGAGAGGCTCTTAATTGAAAATTGTTGAGAATATGGATGGTCATTGTGATAAAATGATTTAGGGATTATGTGCACAGAAAGATACGCCGAGTTAATCGATATATGCGAAGATAGATTCCGAAATTAAGGACGCATTAAAAACATAACCTTCATGCCAAAAGAGCCTAGTCGAGTTACGGACAAGGTAGGGTTCTCGGTATTTTGCAGAGATTTATCTTGGTGTGCGGCACAATGATACAAACTTGCATGAAATGAAAGCGAGTCCCAAACACAATCCACGCTCAGAAGTTTCTCATCTGGAAGAGCGGACACCCAAACATGAAGCTAATATCGTGAATGTCATTTCTCTCCCCATTGCGAACTGTTAACTTTGTCGATTTTCGACCAGGACCAATAAATATTTACTTTATAACTTTGCAATGCCCGAAGCTAACATTGTATGAATTATTTTTGAGTTCGAATCTTTGCATCAGTCAGAAAATCACTGTTCTGTTTCGAGGAACATAAACGATTGGAGCAGGAATAGGTACTGCGTCCGCGCAGCCTGTTCTGCAATCAGTAAGACCAGAGATCATCAAATATTTAACACTTTCCCACCCATTCATCTATGATTTACATCCGTTGATAATCAGTTATCTTTGCCAAATGGCATATTGACAAAATCGCGGCTGTTAGCACATGGGCGAATCAATGTGGTGTACATGTTTATATTGTTTAAATATTACACGTCAATGCACATACTTTTTCAACATGAATGTAATTTAGAGTTTTCCCAGGAGTCATCTGGTCTCATGTATGTTTGCGTGAAATCAGTGGCATGGCTTGTTTTATTTATGACAGCTAGAACCTCTTTCCTTGGAAGAAGAAAGGAACATCATAAGTCCTTGATACTGTTCGGCATCTATTAATAAAACATTGCAAGTTTGTATGAAATTCTATTAATAACTACCTTAGCAGGTCTGATCCGATGTGTTTTTGCTGTGCGAAAGTACACAGTTACTTTATATGGGAGCTTTGTGAGCACTGAAATTGGCAAGTTTTTTTTGTAATATCAGATGCCAATCTGAATGGTGAATGAACAGAAAAGAACGCAATGTGCTGCAGTAACTCCTCAGATGCTGCCTGACCTGCTGCTTTACTCCAGTACTATGTGTCCTTTTGTCTGTTAACCAGTATCTGCAGTTCTTTGTTTCTAACTTTAATTTACCGTTGCTGAACATGAAATGCTAGAGCTTTTATAGACTTCTACGAATCAGTCAAAGATAGCTGTGCATTTAATTACGCGAAACTCAGCCGCCTTAAAATGTTTTGCCTAATTAAAACATTCTTGCATCAGAAAGCTTTGAATATAATATTGATACTCTTTCAAAGCATGGACATTTTGATGTTTTAATGGCTTACAGTTTAACTTATTTTATGTCATCAATGAGGGAGTTTGCCCTGCTTCATTTCAACTATGTCTCTCATACATACACACACACACACACACACACATCCTCGTCAATCTACTTCTTCCAAAGCAATTTTTGCATGTCTTTAGAAGGATAATGAAGTTTGCAGTAAATTATATTGACTTGATTATTTCCATGCTTATGAGGCAAGAATAAAAAAATCATAGAAATGAAGGCCCAGGAACAATGCTATTTGGCCCTGGCTGGAATAGATTGAGCCACCCTACTTCCCGACTCTGGGCTTGTGAGCTATAGCTGAGCCTCCAAGTACCTTTTTAACTGTGTTGACGTATTGAGTTCCAGAACCCTGCCAGAATTTGGGTGAAATCCCATCTGATCCTTCTACCAATCCATTTAATGTACATCCTATGGTTGATGACCTCAAAAAAATATGCCTGATTAGGTCTCCAGTTCATTTATACATATTAGATACCACCAGGGATGCCGCACGATTGGCAACCCCACCAACAGTCCGTGTTTTTTCATCTTTTTTTAATTTTTAGTGTGTGTAAAAAGTCTGTGCAAATGTTCTCTGGTTTGCTTAATGTGGGGGGAGGGGGAGGGGTCAGGGGAAACTTTTTTTATCAGTTTCTTACCTTACTGGAGATGCGATTAATTTTCGGATTGCATCTCCGGGCACTCTGCGGCCTACCATCAATGGAGCTGGAGGCCTCCTTGGACTGACTTTGCACCTCACCGCGGGGCATGGCCTTACATCGGAGCCGATCCCTTGCCTTGGATCGCTCCAACCGCGGCCTGTGGACTTACCATCAAGAGCTTGCAGTCTCGGGAGAGGCCGAGTCGGGAAGCTCCAACGACGCAGAGGCTCAACAGCCCTGATGCGGGGTCCGATCGTCCGGCGCGGGGGAGCTGACATCTCCCCGATGCAGGAGCGGATCACTTTGATGCGGAGGGCCCAAACGGCGCCAGCTACGGGAGTCAAGATCGTCCCGTCAACGTAGGGCTCAAGGCCCTCGACTGCGGGAGAGCTAGGGGAAGAGATTTGAACTTTTTTTTGCCCTCCATCACAGTGAGGAATGTGGAGAGGGCACTGTGGTGGATGTTTATGTTAAAATGTATTTTGTGTGTTCTGTTGCTTTTTATTTGTTTGATTGACTTGGTAAATGAAATTCCTCATATGTTGCAAAACATACTTGGCTTATAAAGTGTTATTGTGTGATTGTAAATAAATATACTCGGCTTCTTTCATTCCAACATTCTCTATCAATGTAGCCTTAATAGCTAAAATTATCTCATTGTTTTCCTGTAACATGGCAATACACATACTGCATACACAGACTCTAACCATGCCAAACTGGTGTTGTCAATAGTTCTGTGGTCAGTTAGTTACTTTTCCCGGTTATGTGTACAGCATCGGGTGTTAATATAGAATGTGCAGATTCGACAGGTTAACACAGAAATGAAACATTGCACAGATGAAAATAAGCATTGAATATTGAGGCTATTTCAATTGCAACGAAGAAGACAGGGGACTTAATAATGCTTATGAAGACTATGAATAGGGAAAGATTATTTCTTCTGGTTCAGAAATTGATCACAGGGAATGAACATGTGGAAAAAATCAACTTCATTTATGTTTAGTCAGTGTAATTTGTATTTTTTCCCACTAAATGTTTAATGAAAATGTTGTTATACATTTTGTACGAAATTTAGACAAATAATTGAAATGATAACACAATTCAATATTCCCCTGGTAGTCATAACATTATACATCACTGAAACAGGCCCTTCAGCCCAGCAAGCTCTCACCAACCACCAAGCCCTCATTTACAATAATCCCATTTTATGTTCCCCAAATTCCATCAATTTAAGACAGCAGCTCTACTAACTGCACCAATACCACCGGGTGGCGCCTGTAATGGCCACCTCGCCAGCAGTTTGTCTTGTCCCTTCTCTGTTTTTATTATTTTAAGTATGTCTTGAATGTTTGTTTTAATGTCCTTTGGTATGTTTTATGTGGCGGGTGCGGGGATCGGGGGAAACCTTTTCCAGTCACTTACCTCAATGGAGATGCAATTTTTCTCTGTATCTCATCTCCGTCCCCCCCCCCCCCCCCCACCCCCCCCCCCCCCCCCCCCCCCCCCCCCCCCCCCCCCCCCCCCCCCCCCCCCCCCCCCCCCCCCCCCCCCCCCCCCCCCCCCCTCCCCCCCCCCCCCCCCCCCCCCCCCCCCCCCCCCCCCCCCCCCCCCCCCCCCCCCCCCCCTTTGCGGCCTACAACGTGGAGTGGTGCGGCCTTTCCTGGAGACTGGCCCGGAGCTTCAAGCCGCGGGTACGGCGCGGTCTCACCATTACAGAGCCTGGGATCTTTTGCCGAGGATCGCCAGTGCTGGAGCTCTGACCTGTGGACTTTAACACTGTGAAGCAGCGGTCCCCAGTAAGAAGCAGCTGACTCAGGAGCTCCATGCCGCGGAGTGTTCCGATCCGTCCCGACGCCGTAGTTTCGATCATCCCGACGAGAGGCCTTGAACATCGGATCGTGGGCAACGGCCCTGTTCTAAGGCCCTGACCACTGGTGAACAAAGAGGAAGATGTCTGAATGTTATTGCCTTCTACCACAGTGAGGACTGTTGATTCCACCGTGGTGGATGTTTATGTTAAACTTTATTTTATGTGCTGTGTGTATTTTTGCTTCTTACTTAGTATGGCTGTATGGTAACTCAAATTTCACTGTAAGTTTATTGATACATGTGACAATTAAATTGAATCTTGAATCTTGAATATGTTGTGAAACTTTCCTTAATCATTTCTAATTGTAAAATTAATTAAATTCTCACAGATCCTATATAACAAACAATTAAGCTAAAAATGCTTTATGAATATTTAAATGTACTATAATCCAATTACTTATTTGAATACATAACCAGTAACCTCTGAGATATGCAATAATTTTAGATCAAATAGTGTATTTGTCTTTAGTAATGCATAGTGTATCTGTGACTGGGCACTTTAATTTTGGTTCTCCTGATACATGGTTATTGACAGATTTGAGTGTTCATATGTAATGTGTGGGCGTTAGTGCTTTAAAGTACCATTTTCATTCAGAGTTTAATGGAACTTGTGTGTAACAATTAATTCAAGTGAATGTGTAGTTATCTTTCTAGTAGTTAAAATATCACTCAGACAGAAATAAATTAAGCAACAAGTAGTAGCAGAAGAATGAAAGAAATATTACCAAATTTAATGTTCAATGCAAACATGCAGAGCAGGGAGGTTCTACTGCAGTTGTACAGGGTCTTGGTGAGGCCACACCTCGAGTATTGTGTACAGTTTTGGTCTCCTAATCTGAGGAAAGACATTCTTGCCATAGAGGGAGTACAGAGAAGGTTCACCAGACTGATTCCTGGGATGGCAGGACTTCCATATGAAGAAAAACTGGATAGACTTGGCTTGTACTTGCTGGAATTTAGAAGATTGAGGGGTGATCTCATAGAGACTTACAAAATTCTTAAGGGGTTGGACAGGCTAGATGCAGGAAGATTGTTCCCGATGTTGGGGAAGTCCAGGACAAGGGGTCACAGTTTAAGGATAAGGGGGAAATCTTTTAGGACCGAGATGAGAAAATCGTTTTTCACACAGAGGGTGGTGAATCTGTGGAATTCTCTGCCACAGAAGGTAGTTGAGGCCAGTTCGTTGGCCATATTTAAGAGGGAGTTGGATGTGGCCCTTGTGGCTGAAGGCATCAGGAGGTATGGAGAGAAGGCAGGTACAGGATACTGAGTTGGATGATCAGCCATGATCATATTGAATGGCGGTGCAGGCTCGAAGGGCCGAATGGCCTACTCCTGCACCTAATTTCTATGTTTCGATGTTTCTGCTCCTTGTCCCTGTTGATCCATTTCATGCGGAACCGGGGTGGGGTGGGGGGGAGGTGCGGGCTCGGGAGGCTGCAGCGCCCCCCCCTCACTTTTTTGGCTACTGTACGGGGTGATCGCTGGTCGGCGCACACTCGGTGGGCCGAAGGGCCTGTTGCCGCGCTGCATCACTGAAGTTTAAAAGGCTGTCGTCTAAAGACCAAAGCGGGCCGGATAGATATGTGTAGGAAAGAACTGCAAACGTTGGTTTAAATCAAAGGTAGACACAAAATTCTGGAATAACTCATTCTACAGGAAGGGTCTCGACCTGAAACGTCACCAGCTGACTTCTCTCCAGAGATGCTGCCTGTCCCGCTGAGTTACTCCAGCATTTTGTGTCTTCTGGAGTGCTGTGTATCTGGGTGATATTATAGGGAGGGTTTGGTCAGACAAAAGTTCCGCTGGATGCTGACCTCTGCAGCCATCTAACCGCTGCATGAACAGCTGCTTCTAGTTTACAGTGGTCATCCATTGACATTCCGGACTGCAGCCGCCACTACTGGGGGGGGGGGGGGACACCTGCACCCCCATGTTTTGAGAGGTGAGGAACAATGTTCACTGTTTGGTGTTATTGTACATGATTGCTTCATGTTGAGGATTGGGAGACCTGTTCACAGTCACTCGCAGCTTTGCCGTTATCACTATCCCGGACATTGTCCCAGACCGCTGTTCTTCAGATACGGAGCAGCCTGTCCACCCGTGTCCCAGAGCTGGAGCCCGGTCGCCAACACATCCTCTCACCCAGATACCTGCCCTACAGATCGGGAGCGATCCTCAACCTGCCCCGAGCGCTCCCGACTGCCTCTCCCCTCTATCTCAGACTGGGATCCACGATGCCGGCCACACTCTCGACGCCAGACACGTGCCCACAGCTCCAGACACCGAGCCGGCACCAGACCCCCTTGTCGGCTGCCACACACACACACGAGGCCGGTGATCAGTGATTGCTCAGTCCCCACCCACTTTCAAAAACGCTTCGCGGCCCCTGCATTCTGCATTTTGCCCTAGTCCCATTTGGCCCATAACCCTCAAAACCGTTCCTCCCCAATTGTTCTTTAAAAGCCACAATTTATAGCTTCTTCTGGTAGCTAATTCCAGATATTCCAGGATTTCGTTGCTTCAGGTGTGATAGAATTGGAGGGACCAGAGGTGGATATTACAGCAGTGCTTTGGCAGGATAGATTAGAGGGCTCGTCTAGGGAGACTATTTGGGTGGAACTGAGAAGTGGGAACGGTGTAGCAACACTTTTAGGGGAGTACTATAGACCGCCAAATGGGGAGCGAGAATTGGAAGAGCAAATATGCAAGGAGATAGCAGATATTAGTAGTAAGCACAAGGTAGTGATTGTGGGAGATTTCAATTTTCCCAAAAATAGACTGGGAAACACATTCTGTAAATGGGCTGGATGGTTTGGAGTTTGTAAAATGTGTGCAGGATAGTTTATTGCTGCAGTACATAGAGGTATCGACCAGAGAAGGGGCAGTGCTGGACATCCTGTTATGAAATGAGGTAGGTCAGGTGACGGAGGTATGCGTTGGTGAGCACTTCGGGACCAGTGATCACAATACCATTAGTTTCAATATAATTATGGAGAGAGTCAGAACTGGACCTAGGGTGGAGATTTTTGATTGGAGAAAGGCTAACTTTGAGGGAATGCGTAAGGATTTAAAAGGAGTGAATTGGGACACTTTGTTATTTTTGGGAAGGATGTAGAAGAGAAATGGAGGACATTTAAAGGGGAAATTGTAAGAGTACAGAATCTTTATGTCCCTGTTAGGTTGAAAGGAGATAGTAAAAATTGGAAAGAGCCATGGTTTTCAAGGGAAATTGGACACGTTTAGAAAAAAGAGAGATATCTACAATAATTATAGGAGGCATGGAGTAAATGAGGTGCTAGAGGAGTATAAAGAATGTAAAAAGAATCTTAAGAAAGAAATTAGGAAGGCTAAAAGAAGATATCAGGTTGCTTTGGCAAGAAAGGTAAAAGTAAATCCAAAGGGTTTCTACAGCTATATTAATAGCAAAAGGATAACGAGGGATAAAATTGGACCATTAGAGAGTCAGAATGGACAGCTATCTGCAGAGCCAAAAGAGATGGGGGAGATATTGAACAATTTCTTTTCTTCGGTATTCACCGAGGAGAATGATATTGAACTGTGAGGTAAGGGGAAAAAAGTAGAGTAGCTATGGAAACTATGAGATTCAAAGAAGAAGAAGTACTGACACTTTTGAAAAATATAAAAGTGGATAAGTCTCCAGGTCCTGACAGGATATTCCCTAGGACATTGAGGGAAGTTAGTGTAGAAATAGCAGGAGCTATGACAGAAATATTTCAAATGTCAGTAGAAACGGGAATAGTGCCGGAGGATTGCGTACTGTGCATGTTGTTCCATTGTTTAAAAAGGGTTCAAAGAATAAACCTAGCAATTATAGACCTGTTAGTTTGACGTCAGTGGTGGGCAAATTAATGGAAAGGATACTTAGAGATAATATATATAAACATCTGGATAAACAGGGTCTGATCAGGAACAGTCAACATGGATTTGTGCCTGGAAGGTCATGTTTGACAAACCTTCTTGAATTTTTTGAAGCGGTTACTAGGGAAATTGATGAGGGTAAAGCAGTGGATGTTGTCTATATGGATTTTAGTAAGGCCTTTGACAAGGTTCCCCATGGAAGGTCGGTTAAGAAGATTCAATCTTTGGGTGTTAATGGCGGAGTAGCAAGATGGATTCAACAGTGGCTGAATGGGAGATGTCAGAGAGTAATGGTGGATGGCTGTTTGTCAGGTTGGAAGCCGGTGACCAGTGGGGTGCCTCAGGGATCTGTGTTGGATCCACTGTTGTTTGTCATGTACATCAATGATCTGGATGATGGGGTGGAAAATTGGATAAGTAAGTATGCAGATGATACTAAGATAGGTGGTGTTGTGGATAATGAAGTAGATTTTCAAAGTCTACAGAGAGATTTGGGCCATTTCGCTTCCGGAAGTGGCGGCGCTGCGTGGCAGCTGCGGCTCACCTGCAGTCCGTCTGTTTTTTTTCTTTTTTTTCGTCTTTTTGTGTCTGTTTTAGTTAGAATTTTGGTTTATTAGGCTGTGTTTGTGTGTGGGGGGGGGGGGGAGGGGGGGGGGGGGGGGGGGGGGGGGGGGGGGGGGGGGGGGGAGAAACAAGGTTTTAGTCTCTCCCTTCGGGGGGATGCGACCTTTTCTTGTCGTGTCCCCCGTTACCGTCTCCGTCTGTGCTGAGGCCTAATGACGGAGCTGGCGGCCTCGGAGCTGTGGCGAGCGTTCAGAGCTCCAGTGTTCCAGCGGCGGCAACAGCCCGGCTTCGGGGCTTCGGCGATCCAGCGGCTCTCCAGCGGTGCTCCAGCAGCGGCCCGGCTTCGGAGCTCCGGCGCTCCAGCAGTTGCTCCAGCGGTGCTCCAGCGGCGGCCCGGCTTCGTGGCTTCGGCGCTCCAGCGGCTCTCCAGCGGTGCTCCAGCAGCGGCCCGGCTTCAGAGCTCCGGCGCTCCAGCAGTTGCTCCAGCGGTGCTCCGGCGGCGACCCGGCTTCAGAGCTCCGGCGCTCCAGCAGTTGCTCTGGCGGCGGCCCGGCTTCAGAGCTCCGGCGCTCCAGTGTTCCCGTGGTCGATCCTGATTGGGAGCTGTGGTGGTGTTCCAGCATTCCGGCAACGGCGGCAGTGACGGCCTGGCTTCGGAGGCTCAGCCGCGGGCCTAGTGGACGATGACATCGAAGGCCTGGATTGCCTCAGTACAGAGAGGGAACAAGTAGGGGAAAAAGACAAAGACTTTAAGACTTTTGCCTTCCACCACAGTGAGGAGGTGCCTGGTGAACTCACTGTGGTGGATGTTAAATATGTGTTTATTGTGTGTTTTGTTTTAATTTATTACATGTTATGACTGCAAGGTAACAAATTTCGTTCAGACCGAAAGGTCTGAATGACAATAAAGGAATCTGAATCTGAATCTGAATCTGAATTTGGAAAAGTGGGCTGAAAGATGGCAGATGGAGTTTAATGCTGATAAGTGTGAAGTGCTACATCTTGGCAGGACAAATCAAAATAGGACGTACATGGTAAATGGTAGGGAATTGAGGAATGCTGTGGAACAGAGAGATCTAGGAATAACTGTGCATAGTTCCCTGAAGGTGGAATCGCATGTAGATAGGGTTGTAAAGAAAGCCTTTGGTGTGCTGGCCTTTATAAATCAGAGCATTGAATATAGGAGTAGGGAAGTAATGTTAAAATTGTACAAGGCATTGGTAAGACCAATTTTGGAGTATGGTGTACAATTTTGGTCGCCTAATTATTGGAAGGATGTCAACAAAATTGAGAGAGTACAGAGAGTACAGAGGAGATTTACTAGAATGTTGCCTGGGTTCCAGCAACTATGTTACAGAGAAAGGTTGAACAAGTTAGGTCTTTATTCATAGGAGCGCAGAAAGTTAAAGGGGGACTTGATTGAGGGCTTTGAAATGATGAGACAGAGTTGACGTTGATAAGCTCTTCCCATTGAGGGTAGGGAAGATTCAAACAAGAGGGCATGACATGAGAATTAAGGGACAGAAGTTTAGGGGTAACGTGAGGGGGAACTTCTTTACTCAGAGGGTGGTGACTGTGTGGAATGAGCTTCCAGCAGAAGTGGTGGAGGCAGGATCGATTTTAACATTTAAGAGTAAAGTGGATAGGTATATGGACAGGAAGGGAATGGAGGGGTATGGTCTGAGTGCAGGTAGATGGGACTAGGGGAAAACAAATGGTCGGCACGGACTGGAAGGGCCGAGAGGGCCTGTTATATGGTTATATGGTTATATGGAATACACTTGCAGTGAAAATGTTGGCTCTGATGTGCCTTTTAAATCTCTCCCTTAAACTTATACCCTCTAGTTTTAGGAACATTTAATCTGGGGAAAAAAAGGCTATGAGTGTTCACTTTATCCATGTCTCTCATGATTTTGTACATCTCAATGAGGTCACCCCCTCAGCCTCATAGGAAAATGTGCCATCCTATCTGTAAATGATCTCCAGAATCAGTATGTGATTTAAATTCATCTTTAATCAGCTGAAACTTAACAGCATGAAGGATGATTAGTTGTCAGTACATCCTGGCTGCTCCAACTGTCTGTGCTGGGAAACAAGTGTTAGTATAAGTATTACAGTGGGGTGGAGATGCTGGCTGGTGTGTGATTGGTTAACATGCAACATCAATCTACATCCTTCCCCCTAAAGATTATGTGTGGAAGAGCACTCATGCCATGGGGTTAAACATACTCGCCATATCTGTCTGGTGGTCTACTAACACGGCCCGAACGCGTGCGGACCAAACCCTCCCCCCCCCCCCCCCCCCCCCCCCCCCCTCACCTGAAAGATGAGACGGAGAGCCTGGTGGTGAGAATGACGCGGTGGAGGCTTGTGGTGACCAAAAGGGGAAACATGCAGTGGGTTAGTGGAGACCGCGGGACGTGGAGGGGTGCAAAGCATGCGGGTACGGGTGGTAGACATTGCAAAAGGCGGCTGGAACTGGAGCGGTGGAGCATAGGGACCAGCAGGTGGTGGTTGAGGCTCCCTCACAGTCTTCCAGATAAGACCGTGGCTCGTCAGTCGGGTTGACAACAGTGCCTAGACGGGAATGTCCAGTAGGCGGTGGTAGGTAGTGCTTTCCGCACCATTCGAAAATGTCTGCCGCCAGCTACGTCCAGGGCAGAGCTGGTGGAGGTTGTTGCAGAAGGGGCTGCCGCTGCTGATGAGGCGCAAGGCTGTTGCAAGTGGGACAGGAGGCTACGCGGTCCCGGATGTAACTGGCCATTCCCGGCCAGTAGAACAGACTACGGACGCGTGCCAGTGTGGCGTCGGCTCCTGGGTGACTGCTGTGTGCCTCTTTGAAGAATACGTCTCGTAGCGATGAGGTGATCACTACCTTGTGACCCTTGATGACAACCCCATCCTGAACTACCAGTTCATCGCGAACCAGGAAGAACGGCTGCACTTCTGTGGGCGTGTTGGATTGTCTGTCTGGCCAGCCTGTTTTGATGATGGAGGAGAGGATTTGAAGCGTATCGTCAGTGGCGGTGTGCGCGGTCTAGTCCTTCAGCGCAGAGTGAACCCTGTCAGTCATGGCAAATGACAATCGGGTGTCACTTCGGGGTCGATAATAATCTTATAAGTCACGGGCAACTTGCCCAGGTTATTGTCGAAAAGAGCAGGGAATTCACTCAGCGGGTCCAGGGAATTTTGCAGCTTGTGGACCGTTTTGTCAAAGGAGATCAGCCCGAGTTCCTGACAGGCCCGGTTGCCAAGCAGAGTAACTGAATGAAAGTTCAAGACATAGAAGGTCAAATTCCTCGTGGTTTTTTTCAGCACACATTTCAAGTTGGTTTTGCCCAGAGGCACCAGCACCTCCCCTCCAAAAGCATGTAGAGTGGATTTGTCCAGTGGCTCGTTAGTTCTTATCTTGTTGAAGAGGTTGATTGACATTGTGTTTTCTTTTGCCCCAGTATCGAATTTCACGCCAAAATGGACGTTTACAGTTACTGTCATGGTCGGATCATAATTCTTAGCAGCAGCAAGCTGTAACGAGTAAACAGTCGGGTCCTCTTGTGAGTTAATTGGACTCTGTTTGGGGGCAGCTTCGAGCTGGAATTGGGGAGTGAGATTGTTGCTGTCTCGCTGCAAGAAATTGAGATTAGACCTGAAGCTAGGCGAATTCTTCCCACGGGCCTGACTAGCTGCACGATATGCAGAGGCAAAGTGATTTAACTTTTTACAGTAATTGCATGATTTACCAAAAGCGGGGCAAGCTGATTGTCTGCTGTGTGAGTAGTTGCAATTTGGGCATTTCTTCTCAGGATTGCCAAGAGCCACCTGACTAGCTTGGGTCATAAATCGCCTGTTATCTGTGTTGGTTCGCTGCCTAGTGAGGCTCATCAGATTGATGGTTTTGGTTTTGTGCGAACTGTCTATAGGGTCGATAAATTCTGCTGTTCTGCATGCGTGTGCTGCTTCATCCAGTGTCAAATCTGGCCGTTTCAGAAGCTCTGATCTGAGCTTTAGGTCACTAAAGCCATTTACTAAAATGTCCCTTGTTAACTGATCAGTCAGCTGATCGACCGGCATATTTTGGTATCAGCTACGCTGGGGTAAATATATTAAGTCTGAGATAAATGAGTCTACTCACTCGCCAGGGAGTTGACGGCGAGAAAAAAACCTAGCCCTGTCCAAAATGTGATTTGGGGCAGGTCACAGATCTGGCTAAATTTACGCAGCAGAACATTGGGGTCATCAGGAGATTCAGCTGGGGTTATTACCTGGTCGTTGGCATCACGGACTGCCGGAGCATAGCGGATTCTGGTCTCCGATTGGAGGCGTGGGTTCGTATCCCACTTCTGACACCATGTAAATGACCTCCAGACTCGGTACGTGATTCAAATACATCTTTAATCAGCACTGAAACTTAACAGCATGAAGGATGATTAGTTGTCAGTACATCCTGGCTGCTCCAACTGTCCGTGCTGGGAAACAAGTGTTAGTATAAGTATTACAGTGGGGTGGAGTTAGAGATGCTGGCTGGTGTGTGATTGGTTAACATGCAACATCAATCTACACTATACAACCTCTCCCTATAATGCATGCCCAGCCCAGGTAATATCCTGGTGAATTTCTTCTGCACCCGTTCCAACTTAATGACATTTTTACTATAGATAGGTGGCCTGATCGGCACACAGTACTCCAAATGTGGTCTCGGCAATGACTGTGCAGCTGCATCATGATATTTTTACTTTTGTACTCAACACTTCTTATTGAAGGCAAGTGTGCCAAACACTTTCACCACTCTGTCCACCTGACACATGGCTTGATTGTAATCATGTATGGTCTCATCACTGACTAGATAGCATGCAATAAAATGTTTTTCATTGTACCTCGGTACACCTGATAATACTAAATAAACTAAAACTAAACTAAACTGAATCCTGATGGCTGACAGGCTAGAAGAGGCCAATTCCCAGCATAATTAGCAACAGCTGGGTCCAATCAGCTGATATTGGATTGGCCCACCTGAACTTCATCAGCCTACTCCTAAAACCCAGGCATTGCAGTGAGAAGAGAGGAGCCTCTCGCTAGCTGTGTTCCCTTATTGCTAGTTTTAGGAGGTCTGAGCCACTGGTACAATCCTGAGACCACCAGCGCAACTGTGTGGTAAAGACTGAGCTGCCCACGACAATCGGTGGCTCTACTGAGACTAGGACTGAGTGGCTGGGGCAAGCCTGAGATGCCAGTGCCTTTTGCTGCCCATGGACAAAATGGGACTGCACCCACACACAGAGGCAAAGACTGAGCCACCACGATAGTCCAGAAACTGCCCACGTTGCATCTTCAAGCCCCAAAGCTGAGCCGCAAGGAAAAACCTGAGACGGCCTCAGCGCAAAGGTGAACTACAGGGATAAACCCAAGATTGCCACACCGCCTCCTTCAAGACCAGGACTGAGCTGTGGGGCAAGTCCGAGATTGCCAGTGTCACCGCACATGCACCCTGATGGCAAGGGATTAGACCCCCATGCAGTCTTGGACTTACCACTGTAAATAAAATAAATTTTGTGAGATCCCCCACTGTGAGTGATGGTGTGGTCACTGCCGAGCCCAATGTCATCCCTGCGCTACATATCATAGTGCAGCACTTCACACCTTTTGGAGATAAAATTTCATTTGCCATTCCTTGTTTGTTTTTTTTTTGTAAACTAGCACATCTTTTCTCCTGTCCGCTATATTGCCAATTTTGGTTTCATCTGCAAATTTGCTAACAGTGATAAATGCATTGTCGTACCAATGGTTACTGTATATAACAACCAGCAAGGGACCCAGCTGCAGCTGCAGAATATTTGAAGGATTTCAGAACACTTTAGAATCAGCATTTCTGCAGGAATGTTTTCACAAATATTATACACTTTTTTGCTGAAAATATCCTTTCATTGGCTATACAGAATTTAAAGTAGAGTGAAATGCAAGGCTCCTTCTGGAGTTTGGACTCCTTTTTCTTCAGCATGAACAATTGCATCCACCGTGATTAGACTTTCCTGGTTCCACTCAGTGTTACTATTCTGTAATCCAGAATTTTTAGATGTCATACAACAAATAATTCTTGTTGAGACCCTTTAAAAATAAAATACATTGAATAAAATGAGCATGTTGAAAAATAACGACACCACTTGGAATAGTTACAATTCACATACGCCAGCTGTCAAGAGATTATGCTGACATTGTGCGGTTGCTCAGTTTCCTGCCCAAGCATTTCAAACCAAACAACATTTTGTATATAACCTAACATTCAAAATCTTCCTGTTCAATATAGCTGTACACTGAATGGCTCGATTGTAATCGTGTATTGTCTTTCCGCTGATTGGGTAGCACACAACAAAGCTTTTCATCTGTACCTTGGTACATGTGACAATACACTGAACTGCACTGAACTTCAAGAATTGCACAGAATAAATCTTCTAGTCACAGACCGGCCAGATCATGCTTTCTTAAATTAATTTTAAAAAAACAGGAATTGGTCATTTGGCAACGCGAGTCTGCTCTGCCATTCATCAATATCTTGGCTGACCTACTATCTTGACAACACCTTCCTGTCCAATTCCCTTGAATCTCTTAATTTCTAGAAATCCAGTTATCTCTGCTTTGAATGTAGTCTCTGCTGTCTTAGCCTCTGCAACCCAATGGTATAAATGTTGAATTCTCCAATGTTGTGACAAACCCACAACAACCTCCTTCCCCCTCTCCCTTTACCCCTCAATGAACCACCCATTCCTTTCCACCCCTTCTCCTTCCCCCTAACCCTTTCTTCCCTGCCCCTTGGTCCAACAACCTGCCTATCTAAATCCTCCACACCTGTGTTCACCTATTATTGGCCATGCTCTGTCCTGCCTTTTTCCTTCCAGCTTTCTTACCCGTCCCCCACAATCATTCTGAACAAGGGTTTAGACTTGAAACATCACCTATCCATGTTCTCCAGGGAAGCTGCCTGAACCACTGATTACTCCAGCGTTTTGTGTCTTTCTATACAATTTGTATTCTTGCATTCTTATTGTTTCCAATGACTTGAACAATACCTATTTTCTATGTGTCTAGCAATCATCTTCCTGTTTATAGATTCCAATGTCCATGCTAGTTTAACAGGTCGCTGGCTCCTATTTCTTTTTTCTCTGCATGCTTTTTTAAATAATGGGATGTGCAGTAATCATTCCAGGATCTCTGGTGTTTTGGAAGATGATAACCAGAGCAGTTGTTATCTCATTGGCCTTTTTAAAAACACTGGAATGTAAACCATCAGTTCTTTGGAATTTATCAATTTTTAAGTTAATAAATTTCTCCTGGAGTATATCTTTATCTATCTATCTAGTCCTCTTCCGGTTTCCGTTTCTTTTAATTTGCACAAAAATGGTACCGTATATCGCTAGGATTTTTCGCCGCCTAAAACCCCTGTCTCACGGTGCGAGTTGACCCACGAGTGACCCCGAGTTTTCACTCGCGGTAATCATGCACAATTAACGTAGTGGGAACGTCGGAACTCGCGCGAGCAACTTAGCGACTCGTGGCGCTAACGGCAGGTACCCGTGAAACATATTTGATTTTTTCCACGAGTCAAATTTACTGTTCAAGTAAAAAATGGAAACATTTAAACTCGTAATAACGTAGTGGCCCGTGCGTTTACCTTAGTGACTCGTGAATCTACCGTGGGAACTCAGCGGGCAGGCAGCATCTCTGGAGAGAAGGAATTGGTGACGGGATGACATAGGGGGGTATTGTGCTGTTTGATCTCCCCCTGCTATCCCAGGGACAGGGAGACACAGCGGCTTTTGAGACTGGTGGGCAATCACTACCAAAGTCAGTACACCTCTCCTACACTTGTACCTATTATCCATATTTTCCAGGGCTGCTGCCTGGCCCGCTGAGCTTGTCGCTCCAGCACTTTGTCTCGCCGTCTTTTCAATGTTGGTCTCTTAGTCCCACATTCACGGCCAAACTTTTGGCCAAATGCTTTAATATCTCCTCACCGGATCTTCGGTTAGTTGAGGCACCACGGGGCGTCTTTGTTGTTGTTTTACGACAGCAAGGAAGCGATGTAAACACCAAGTTATAAACTGCCAGTCTTTTACTTGCTTGATGTGAAGTTTTCTCCCTACCTTACCCTCATGATGTGCGATGTTCCGGATAGGCGGGGCACGGATCATGGCCAACAGTGTCTGAAGAAGGGTCTCGACCCAAAGCGTCACCTATTCCTTCTTCTCCAGAGATGCTGCCAGACTCTGCCCGAGTTGCTCCAGCACTCTGTGTCTCTCTTTAGTGTCTTCAGTTGGACTTTCACTGAATAACTCAGCGGGCCAGGCAGCAGCCCTGGAAATTTCACTGAATATTGAAGAAGAGGGCGTTGATCAGGGTCAATCAACGCGCTATGTGCACTGTGTCGGAAGGAACTGCAGATGCTGGTTTACACCAAAAAATGCTGGAGTAGCTCAGCGGGACAGGGTCTGAAGGAGGGTCTCGACCTGAAACGTCACCTATGCCTTCCTCTCCAGAGATGCTGCCTGTCCCGCTGAGTTACTCCAGCGTTTTGTGTCCGCACACTCATTGTTCTTATCTCTTGCTGCGATTACTTTAAACAAAGGCAGCACTCGGCTATTGCGGCGATGCCCTTCAGATGTGAAACAAATGCTTCCAGACGCACTGCCCTGACTATATTCCTGTTTATCATCATTACTTATTTTGCATATGTTTTATTAATTGTTCTGTATCTCTCGACATCACCGTTTATATCTCTCGTTCCCCTTATCCCTAACCAGTCCGAAGAAGGGTCTCGACCTGAAACGCCACCCAGTCCTTCTCTCCAGAGATGCTGCCTGTCCAGTTGAGTTAACTCCAGCTTTTTGTGTCTATCTTCGGTTTAAACCAGCATCTGCAGGCAGTTACTTTCCTACACTTTATTCCTTTCTTGCTGCCTTCTGCACGAACAGTCTTGGTTGATATTGTGTGTGTGTGTGTGAGAGAGAGAGAGAGAGAGAGAGAGAGAGAGAGAGAGAGAGAGAGAGGGAGAGAGGGAGAGAGAATTAATGTGTGTGTGAATGGTTTAGGCATCTTTTAGGAGATGCCGTGGTTTACATTGGCATTGCCCTCTTGAGATCCCTTTGTGGCGGAGAGCGCTGACCGGTAACCGGTCTTGCGGTCCGGCCAAGAGGAAGTGACGTGGACATGGTTTCAGTTGTAGTTCTAGAGGAACATTGCTTCCGATCGATGTCTCTTATGCACTCCTCAGAAGAACTGGGTGCGCTCTTCACCATCATGGCTCCCAGCCTACAGGCTTCTGATCTGAACAACTAACTTCTTTCCTATTTCTCCTACCCCCCCCCCCCCCCCCCCTATTTCCCTCTCGTCCTCAGCTCTCTTGTTCACTCACACCTTCCCTCTCTCCCTCCCTCCCTCCCTCTCGCAGGGCTTGGTTCAATGGGGGCAACGAGCCGAGCGGGGTGCGGTCTGAACACTTCTGTAAACGAGCACAAAGAGAAAAAAAAGTATTGTCAAGCGCTCCAAACTTTGTTTAAAATAAGTAAATGCGACCACGGCTAATAATTTAAAAAGAAAACCTTATACAAAACCACACCCTAAAAACTCTCTGTCTCTCACGCTGCCTGTTGTATTGTGGGGGAGTGGGGTGGGGATGTCGGAGAGAGGGGGTGTGGGTGTGGAGGGAACCCGATGTGAATGTTACCACTATTGAATGGCGAGGTGGGGCACTGAGCTGCAGTGAGGGAGAGAGGGATAGAGAGTGCGTGTGCGCATCAGCAGCAAATTTAAATACAAAGGGCTTATACGCGGTGGCAAGAGAGGTTTCTTTTGTTCTTGTCTGGGGCTTGAGAGAGATCGGAGAGAATTAACCCTCTCTCACACACTACTCAAGGGGACAACCCAAGAGCCTTGTCACCCCAGACAGATTAATGACACCACCCCAACCTCCCTCCACCTGAACTCACGCCTGGGCACCAAAGCAGCTCAGGAGGCGAACCCTGAGCTCCGTCTCCCAACAATCTGATGTGCAACTGATGTGAAAGAACAGCGGCTGCGGCCGGCCGGCCGGCACCCGGCATGGACTTCTCACACACTCACACACAAAAAGTGTGTGCGAATAAACAAAAACAAGGAATAAAACCAAAGCCCGGCTTGAAAGGCAACTAAAAATATATTCCGCTTAGAACGAGCAGGCGCGGAGACATCTGTCCACATTCAAAGATTTCATCTCCTGTCTCCCCGCAGTGTGTAGACCAGGCAGTAAATTCAATTAAGATATAACAAACCTCCGCCCGCTGGTCTTCTAACTACGTGATGTATGTTTCAAACAAATCATAAGTATTACTGCTCTGGCACAGGACGGTGCGCATTTTCCCTTTGTAGGTCTTATCAATAGATGCGGCCGCGCTGAATTTATCTTTAACTCAAAGCCACAGGATGGTGATGTCTTCTTTAACATTGTTGCTTTATTAAAACATACCTTCATTCATGGTTGGCTCAAGAGTAACGGGAGAGGAACTTGGTAACTCGGGAGAGGAACTTGGAACATCGCAGAAATGACATACCCGTGGGAACTCGGTTAAACACTTGATCATAAACTTGAAGTCTCGTACACAACCATGAGTCTTTCACTCAGGGAGTCAACTTGCACCGTGAGACAGGCCCATTACTCGCCATTCTCCTCTGCTCCAAGCACACCATGTTTTGTTCCGATCGGTGGAATATTACAAAAGTTATGAAGGTTTAAAAATCGTGAGTTCAGCAGATTGGTCTTCTCGCCTGTTGTTCACCATGAAGGTAACGTCCCTTCCGGCACCCGCTGTCAATCACCGGGGGGAGGTGAATAAATCCCCGGAGGCGGAGCTGAGTCCGGAGTCCGTGAGTGTGAGAGCCCAGCCCCCCAGCCACCTAGCCCAAGGGCCACCCAGCCATCCAGCACCAGAGCTGCCCAGCTGAGAGCCCCCCACATAACCCCTCCCCCCACAACCCCACCCCCCACAACTCCTCTCCCCCACACAACCCCTTCCCCCCACACAACCCCTTCCCCCACACAACCCCTTCCCCCCACACAACTCATCTCCCCCCCACACAACCCCTCCCCTCCACACCTCCTCCCCTGCACACAACCCCTCCCCTACACAACCCCTCCACAACCCCTCCCCCCCACACCCCTCTCCCCCCACAACCCTTACCCCTCCACAACCCCACCCCACCTCCACAACACCTCCCCACCTCCACAACACCTCCCCACTCGCACAATCCATTCCCCCCCACCCCCACTCACCACCCCCCACACCACCCTCTTCCACTTCCTACACTCCCCCGCCCCCACACCACCCCCCTTCCCCTCACACCCCACACCCCCTTGCCACACCCCCCCCCCCCCCCCCCGTCCCTCCCCTCCTCCCCCCCCCCCAAATACTACAGTTTTGGTCTCCTAATCTGAGGAAAGACATTCCATAGAGGGAGTACAGAGAAGGTTCACCAGACTGATTCCTGGGATGTCAGGACTTTCATATCATGTACTCGCTAGAATTTAGAAGATTGAGGGGGGATCCCAAAATTCCAGGCTAGATGCAGGAAGATTGTTCCCGATGTTGGGGAAGTCCAGAACAAGGGGTCACAGTTTAAATATAAGGGGGAAGTCTTTTAGGACCGAAATGAGAAAAATATTTTTCACACAGTGAGTGGTGAATCTCTGGAATTCTCTGCCACAGAAGGTAGTTGAGGCCAGTTCATTGGCTATATTTAGGGAGTTAGATTTGGCCCTTGTGGCTAAGGGGATCAGGTGGTATGGAGAGAAGGCAGGTACAGGATACTGAGTTGGACGATCAGCCATGATCATATTGAATGGCGGTGCAGGCTTGAAAGGCCGAATGGCCTACTCCTGCACCTATTTTCCATGTCTATGTCTATGTCATCCCCTCCTCCCCACCCCTCGCCTCCACACATGAAGAAGAGGGGGAGGGAGTGCTGGGGGATATGGGGAAATGAGCTGCGCTTGCACAGTTAGGGACTATGGGTGAGTGGTGGAATATTGCATTGGGGGAACGGGTTGCGTTGGGGGAACGGGTGAGTGGTGGCATATTGCTTTGGGGAATGGGTTGTGTCGGGGGACCAGACCATTTGTTTAATTAATCTGTCATTTTTACCTATTATAATTTGCCTTTCTCTGTAAGGGATCCACATTTGTCCTTGATAGGTCTTATGGAGTGCTTTCATTGGAAATATTTTGGTCATTATTTGCTAAATTCCAAAACATATGCAATCTAATTACCTCATTGTGGACATTGGACTTTGTCTCTGGAACTGTCGTGCTACAATGCTGAGAACTGTATTCTGCACATTGTATCTTACCCTTTGCTCTACCTATAATACTTCTTCTTTCGTGTGGCGTGCACAGCCTAAAGCTGTAGGACAACTTGTTCTATTTGATCTTCCGTTTGTGCACGTCGAGTTAATTGCATTAGTTGAAACAGGGCGGACCACGTGAAGGTTGCAATCTTCCACCCCACCTATAATACTTGAATTTGATGATGTATCTATGTATAATATCTAATCGGACAGCATGCAAAACAAAGTATTTTCACAGTACCTCGGTACACGGGGCAATAATAAACCTAAACCTCACGCTCACTGCATTTCCTGACAACTTTGCATGGTATTTTATTAGACAGTGTTGCTCTTTAATTTCTGCTGTAATCCATCTTCAGATTATTTATTCTGTTGTCTTTGTGACTTTCAAGTCTTCTATCTAATCTATATTGATTTCCCTCAACATTGTTCTAGATTGAAAATGGAAGCATTCTGCTTTCCAAAAACTTCCATTATTTTAAAGAATTTTGTGGGTGGGTTCTCTAGATCAACCTGCAGTCTTATAGTTTTAGGGAGAATAGAGACACATTCTGATCAACTATCTCATAGTTTTTGACTCTTCCATTAATAATGCAATGCACCTCAGCACCCGCATGTTGTTTTTATATTATACTGACTAGGATTACACATGGTACCATAGTAGATTGATAGATTTATCAGAATTCTTTTTAATTTTGTTATTTTAGAATAGAGATTACCAAACTATTCTTGGAGTATTCCAGTTTAAAGAGATTTGCTTTATCTGCTCCTCGTTGTCCTTTCTAATTTAAAAAAAAACAATAGGAAGGTAATAAAATAAAATATACTATGCCATCCCTTTCAAATTCACTGGCCTACCAGTTTGAAAACCTAGGGTGTAGAAATAAACTTAGTTTGCTTTTTATGGTCTTATTAACCTGTGTTCTATTTCAGCCACAAGTGTATTAGTCCTAAGAAATCACATTGGATCTTTATTGCATGCAGTTTTTTTATTTTCTATGTGATGTGACTACTTTATGCACTGTAGACCTTAGGCAATTATAAGGCATTTCTTTTGCAATTGTCTTGTTTATCTTTAGCAATTCTGTCTCTACACTATCCACTACCCCCTCTACTCTTGTCCCAAATGTTATCATCTGCACATTTTGTGAAACATGTTTGATTGTAAATCTTAATTAATTGAAGTGTTTACAGTGACCCTGATCTTTGGAGGAGCATATTTCCAATTTTCTGCCACTTTCTGTAGTTATTCATCATCCCCACTTCTTGAAAACACCTGGATATGCCTTTCATTTGTCCCCAAACTCCATGTCGTCTAATTTTAGACATCAGTCGATAATGTTTCACATAAGGGCCTTTTCAAATTTCACTTTTTGATTTTGTGAGCAGATGACCTGTCTCCTTGTTTAAAAACAGACATTTAATAATCACCTAATATTTTTTGCCATTTAGCTATATCTGCTTATCTTGCTCCTGTTTGACGTTTAGTGACTTATTCAGAGTCTGACTTTTTATCTATGCACCTTGGAATCTTTTGCACTATTTTTGTTTTGTGATCTTTAATAATTTGATTTCTTAGTTCCTCATTGCTTTCACATTTATTTTTATGACATTTCATCTAACCTGATATACTCCCTGCTGTGCTTTCCTCTGCTTTCCGTGTCCTTAATGTATTCCTTTAATTTTTCTTGCATTTATGGTGTCACATTTGTTTAGTTTAGTTTAGAGATACAACATGTGTACCAGGATACTTGGATCCCTGTGTATCCCAAAGCTCCACATTCTCTCAACTATTAGATAACTTGCTTTTATTAATTTTACCTGCCAAAATTGACATATTCATACTCATTCCATTTTCTTGATCTTGCTAAACCCGGGCTACAACTAATTGATCGATGTCATCGGATTTTGATTTTAATGGTCATTGGCCATAAGAGTAGCATTGTCAAATCAAAGCCAGTATATTGAATCTCTTTTGGCATTTGGTAATTTAAAGTGCTGAACAGAAGATTATTTATTTTGGTACCATGATAGGTAGTACTTTATTGGCATAGATGAGAATTTTACTTTTATATTGATTAAAATTGTTAATTACCAATCATGCATTCCTTCTCTAATTTTTATGTTATTGGAAGTAACTATATTATTGTTCTACCAATATAAAACAGATAAAGAGGGACATGGATTCTGGAAAAATATTCATTTTGAATTGAAATATGTGTAATTTGAATGCCAGCATGTTTAACATTGACTTTATCATCACGTATGTGAAAGCAAAATTCTTCTGTGCCCATGTTCAATTTCTTCCTTTGCAGTTTCAGTTCAATTACCATTGTGGGGATGTGTTTCAATTTCATGTAACATAGAGCAATAGAAAGAGAAGGTTAAATGGGTATGAGATGTGTCCATTTGCACTAGAGGTTCATCTGTTCAAATGTGACACTTTTAAGCAAATTTGCAGTTTTGATGAAATACGCTTGTGCTGAGAGATGGTGTCGAGAAAATGTAACTCCAATGTTTTGTACAAGGTTTATATTTTTCATATATGATTACCTAAAGTACAGGCACCCAAACCAGCTAGTGACACTCTGGTAATATTGCAATAATCTGTAGGAGCTTCACTTAAACAGGGATGGATAGTGAAAATTGATTTTCCAAATGAATGCCTTCTTCCCAGGCAGTTGTCATGACTCAATGGCCAGTTTGACAATTTCCCAGGAGCATAGATTGTCCTTTTTAACTCTTATAATCTCAAGGTATAGATATAGCTAAATAGAGACTGTATGAGAATACAATGAAGTTTCCAAATTCAGGGAACATTTGATTATTGAATGCTGGTAATTTGAGCATCAAGAACTCAACATAATACAAAATGATTCAAATAATCAATGTTGATTAATGCAAAACATTTGTTAAAATAGATATTCTGGACACTGCATTTCACATGTCTTATACAGGGAAGTGGAATTTGTAAGAAATAGAATTACTACCTGAAATATTTATTCCAGTTTCTAAAAAAAAAAACAGGCTATATATTTAAAAGAAAACTTATCTTATTGCAGAGAGTGCTTTGATTTAACATTTTCGTGGGAAATGGACACTATTCTGAATTTAATCATCAATTGAGATTATTTGATCGGGAAAGGTTGTGCCTGATTTGAGAAAATGTAACATCCTTACAAAGCCTTAGAAACCCCTGGCTTATGGCTTCCTGTAGGGGATGGAATATCCAGGATGGTATTGAGAGCCTCAAGACTATGCAGAAGAATTCCAGTACAGTTGGGTAAGAAGGAATGTATCATCGCATAAAAGATCTGCTGCTCATTTGTCAAACAGCTCATACCCATCTGCAAAATAATCTGGGGTTTTACCCCTGGAATCGAAGCAAGTCATTTTGGATAAGAAAGAGTCATAGAGGCATACAGCAAGGATCTTGAGGAATTGCCTCAGAGAGAAGAAACTAGATTCCAAAGTTTGGCATGATTTTTAACAAGTCGGAGAAATGTACAGAAATTTTCTTCAGCTGATTAATAGAGCTTTTAATGAAGATTGGACAGCATGCATTTTTTGAAAAGAATAAGGCAACTTTATTGGTAATGACTGGCCCTGACAGAACAGCAACATTAGTGCCCACTGACTGGATCATTCATTGCATATTAACTCACAACCATGATTATCCATACTAAGGCTTTTTCAAATTCTCATCTATTATTGTGCTCTTGGATTCTCTCAGTCACTGGTCATAAATTTCACAATAAACCTTGAAATAACATAACTATATGTAATATCTCCAATATTTTACATTGTTCTGCTAATTGTTCTGTTCTGCTAATCAATGGAAATTCAATTATAACTGCATTGAGAGGGTGAAGTCACAACCACACCATAATCAGATCCTCAATATATATGCAGTCATTACTATTCCATTAATTATTTGAAATCAATAGAGCCAATGAAATAAATTGGAAAATCAGTATATTGAGAGATGAACAACTGGTTGTTTTTATAAATGTTGCTATTATTCCTCTTAAGACAAACAGCCTTCCATTTGTCCAGTTAAGCTTCGTCTACGAGGATGATTTGAAATTTGATTTTCATTTGAAGCTCTGCTCTGAGAATTGGTCTGTAAATAGGTGCAATTATCCATGAACATTTCTCACCATTGCAATAATGGATCATCCTTTTGGAATTTTTGATGAAGAAGGGTCCACTCTCTCAGCACCACTGCAACGCCCCCTTCCCCCCCTACACATACCCAGCTAAAAAAAATATATAACTACACTCAAACGAGACAAAAAATAAAAAAGACAGACGGACTGCAGAGGCGGCTGCGACGTGAGTCGCGCCGCCCACCCACTATCCATGTACCTGTCCAACTGCATCTTAAACATCAGGATAGTCCCAGCCTCAAATACCTCCTCTGACAGCTTGTTCCATACACCCACCACCCTTTGTATGAAAATGTTACTCCTCAGATTCCTAGTTCTCGCTGGAATTTTCTCAAATGTATGGCATTACAGATAGCATTTAAGAGAATCATAAAATTGCCATCAACTATAATGGTGCCTATGTAATGAAAAAGGTTGGGCTAATCAATAGTCAGGTAGCAATCGACCAGAAAAATACCAAAACATTAACTCAGCATGGATTGTTAGAAAACTGATGGTAAATCCATGGTGTTCTGATTATTTAAAGTAAACGAGAAAATAATATCCTTTCAACCTGATGCCTAATAATAATTTTGCTCAGTAAATCAGTCATGTAAAGTGATCCTTTTCAATGTAACATTTGATTTAAATAGGTGTCAGTTTATTTCAATGTGTAAAATTTAGACATTCTGCTAAAATCTCGTGTTTCTCAGTAGATATTAAAAGTAAAGTCCTGAAACAGAATTAATATTATATCAAGTACTTTAGAAGTATTTCCATGTACTGCTGATAAGCAATCAGTTCAGACAGCATTGGGTTAGATACTACTGGAAAAAATAACAGTTTAATGATTAAAATCAAGTAAAACTGCAGATGCTGGCAATCTAAAATAAAACAGATAATCTGCAAATGCTCAGCAGGTCAGGCTAGATTTGTGGGACGAGAAACTGTTAACATTTCAGTCCAAATACTTTTGTTGGAACTCATTTTAATGGTGCATATCATTATTACTTTGCAAATAGGACTCAGCAGAATATAAAATATACCCAGGGAGAAATCTGTGACCAGCACTGAACAAGAACATCAGCTATCAATGATCAAATTTCTATTTATATGTTTCTATCGAAATTACTGTTTGTGCTGACTGCTGTGTCATTAGTTCCAGTGGCTGGTGCTTTGCGCCATTCAGCATTAGTAACCAAAGGCGAGTTTACCCTCCAACGGGAGCCGTGGATCTGCAGAATTTGCTCGTATGTCTGGGCCTTGTTGCCGCTAGCTGTGCACACAATTGTACCTTGCCTTGGCTTCCTGTTTTGTGAAGACATTTCCAACATTACTCTAGAATGAACACCATTAAAACTTGAGCTTGATGGTGCAAAGACCTTGTTAATGACTTGATGGTTAATTATTTCCAACAATCTCCCTGATTCAGACATTAAACAGTTTACTTAATAGTTTAAATGTTATTCATTGAATTCATTTAATGTTATTCTTAATAGTTTAAATATCTGTAGTCTGTTCACATTGAACTCAATAGACTAAAATTAGGTAGGTCACAAAATCAACATTTGTCATTTTCATTAAGTTCTCTGAGATTAAATAACAATTTAGATTTATATACAGCATAACTTTCAAAATGCCCAAGATATTGCTTATTTGTTTCTTGCGGTTGATAAAGACTTAAATAGATTCAGCCTGCAGGGTTTATTGATGAAAATTCATTTTGAGAACTGAGGCATTAATTATTAAATTGTATTTTTAATTTTATTCCAAATAACAAGGAAAATCTACTGGGGAATATTTGACATTGGCAAGTATTATAGACTGAATATTTTTCTTTTAGAGCTTGGTTGTTATCGACATGTTCAATGCAGAGAGATTAGCAGAACATCTAAGCCCCCACCCTCCTCACCCTCATAATAGCGAAATAACATGAACATTCAGAAAAGACAATGCAAAGGGAAATACAGTGCTTTATGCTTGAGCAACAAAGCTTTATTTTTCTATTTTCTTCATCGCTGGTCCTTTTGTTTAATTATGAAGTGTCTGTCATTAGATGAAAATCAAGCAAAATGCTCCAACCAAAGTGGCAGCACAGTGCTGGTGGTTAGAATAGATGCAACCTTTCAAGTTGCATTTTTATAAGGAATCTGAGGAATTGTCTGCCGCACTCTCCATTGCCACACACGATGGCCTTATCAGAGATAAAGAAAATAATTAGTGAGCTAAGCATAATGTAGATTATCATTCGTGAATGAATTCATAAGAAGATAGGAAATGAGACAGGCCCAAAGGCCATTTGACTCTCCCTCCTGGCTGATTGGCCATTAAATAAAAACTACACATACTCGTTCCATACTCCTAATTCCTTTAACATCCAAAAATCAATTGAAACTGTTCAATGCCTAAAACGTCACACACAATTGGGTAGAGAATTTCTGTGTGAAGAAATTACTTTTCCTTTCAGTCTTACATGGTTAGTCCATTATTGTTAGACCATGATTATTGGTTTTAGATACAACATCCAGAAGAAATGCCATTCCAGCATCTAACCCATTAACTCTTAAGATAATTTTATACAGGATGAACACGATTTTCCAGCACCTTCCTTTCCAGAGCCTCTCTGGCCCAACAGGGCATGTGATAATGAAATGACAATACATACCTGGCCCACTAATGACTCCCATCCCATGTATCTTTGGCTGTTTGGATCCCCAGCATCCAACCCCACTCCAGCTCACGAGGTGTAAAGGGCCTGTCCCACTTGGGCGACATTTGCGCATCATTTACGTGACAGCCTAAAAATAGGTTGTCGTGCCGTGGCGTGGTGAGGCATGCAGTGGTGCATGCAGTGAAGCGCGGTGCTTCCCTGTCGCCCCAGAATGTTCAAAATCCTGGGGCGACATTTGGGTATCTCATCATGTCACGCGCCCTGTCACACGCTGGTGTATGCTGTCCTGTGGGTGACGCCCGGTTGGGGTTAGGGACCACAGATAGGGTGTAAAATATTCTTCCTTCAATGCATGGATTTTAAATATGCCCGTGGGACAGGCCCTTAACAGCGAGTGCTTCTTCACCCACCCCATGGTTTGGTGACACGGCAGTTGTTGCGGCTCATGTTGTAGCCATGGAGACAGCGTTTTAATCGGTCTACCACCACCTACAGGATGCGCTTGGTTGCCGTGGGGCTCCCTTCTCTCACATCTGCTGCTGTACCTTGCTTCTCGCTCGACCCGTTGCTCCTGTTGCTCTTCCCCACCCCCTCCCTCACCCACTGCCACCTCCTCAATCGTCGACAAACTCCACCTTGGAAGCGACTGTAGGTGAGAGGGGAGGAAGCCCCAGAGTGACTGAGCGGTTCCTGTTGTTGGCAGTGGACTGAAGAATGCACGTCCTCTCGGGGACATTAACGGGAGCCACAACAACAGCTGTGTGAACCGGTGAAGAAGGGCACACTGGTACAGACTGCCGGCATCAGTGTCTAATTTTAAAGTGAAACAACGCAATTTGCTGGAGTAACTCAGCTGTCTGGATTAGTCTCGGGAAGGGTCCCGATGTCACTTATTCATGTTCTCCCGAGTTCATGATCTGCTGAATTACTCCAGCACCTTGTGTCCTGTTTTCTATTAACCATCATCTACAGTCAGTTAGTGGCATGTGGATATGCAGGAGGGCTATGGGTAATATGCAGGTGAATAAGTGATGGTCTTGACATTGTGGATAAAATGGCCTGTTCTTGGGCTGTTATGTATAATGTGCTTTTGTTTGTACTCTAGAATCCAGTTTCAGATTGATTCTGGAATTATACTGAACCACAGTGCTAACCAGTCTCAGATGTTGTGCATTGAATAGTGAACTGCAGTAAAAAAATTATTTCAATTGTGAAAAACGAAGAAACAAACAATTGCAGATGCTGGTTAATACGCATAAGGATACAAAGTGCTGGTGTAACGCAGCAACTCTGGCGAACATGGATAGAGGATATTCTGGATTGAGACCCTTCTTCAGACTCGTCTTTTCATGTTCTCCAGAGATGCTGCCTGATTTGTTGAATTACTCCAGCACTTTGTGTCCTTTTAGTTTTATTTGTGATATCTTTAAGCCATTGATAAATCCACTCATCATTATTTTGTGTATATTTGATTATACTTGACGCTGAAGCAGTAGTGTGTCACATATTTCCCAGTGCATCTCGGCACATGTGGGCTGTTACCCATGTTTCCTTCTCTACAAATGCTCCTTATCCAATTGAAAATCAAAAATAAATGGGCAGGAAGTCTGAAATAGAATGGAAAATGCTGAAAGCATGCAGAAAGGTAGGCAGCATCTGCGAGCAGAGTTTTTCTTTCACTGTTTCTCTTTCCACAGATGCTGAGTGTGAACAACATTTCCGCTTGCCCAGTTTTTCATTTCCAGTATTTTCTTTCCATTATCTGCAGCATTTTATCTTTCCAATTACAGTGGCTGTCTACAGAAGTCTTATTCTAGAATGTACTTTTAAAACGGTCTAAATTGAACTTCTCAGGTTTGCAATATCTTGCCTTATAGAAATGATGAAAACACAAATTCTCCAGAAATCAGCCGAATTGTGATTTCTGGATCCACTTATTGTGGAAAATGGTTGTTTTGTATTTAGCTTTTTCCATGGTAGTGTCAATTCACAGCTATCCTTCAACAGCTACTGTATCAGCCAGTTCAAATGTATTGACCTATAAATTGAGTGGATTTGTTGCTGATTTTTGTTCGATTAAGGTGGCAGCATTATCTTCGCACTACTGATCCTCACTGCTGCTTTACTCTCTGCAATTATTTTCATTGCTCCATAATTGTGCAGATTTATGCTCCATTGTACATATTAATGTACTGAATACATTTTAGACTTGTACAAAATAATCCTTTATAAGCCTTTGGTGTTATCTATTAAATTGGACAACAGAATAACATCTGTCCATATTAATCCAACTGCTGAGATTGAATTATGACACTGGATGTCCATATAAACATTTGTACAGAAGGAGTTCATTAAGAATTGAAATCAGAAAGTACTGTAAGGCATTAAATTGCAAAATGATCACCTGTGAAAGGCTTTTATATTATAATACATATTTTTCATTCTGCAGCTAGATGTACATTTTGTCATTCAAAGACCAACAGTTCGTGCATTCATATCTTGAACTATCAAAGTGTTTAAAACAGTAAGTGCTGTGAAAATACATGTTGCCACATCCAATTTTAAACCATCCAAGATTATACTAGTTTCAGAGAATGGTAGTATATTTACAGCATAGAACATGGTAATTGGGCCCTTGGAGTCCAACTGGCTCTAAAGCAATCCAGTCATGTATATTCATCAGATCTTTTCCTCATCACACTGTAAATTATTTTCCTCAAATGCTATTCAGTTATCTTTTCAAAGCTCATATTGATTTAGTTTTATCTACCCTCGCAGACAGAGACCAAGATCAGAACATGTAAATAATATCTTTACTTTTCCATGTATATGTTAGCCAGAATTTTAAATCCCTGTCCTTTTGGCCTTTAAACCATCTGTCAATAGAAAAAGCATTCCTTTTTTTGCATAGATGTCTGATGCAATTCTATCAAATCTTCTCTCGATGTTCTTTCCTGTGGGAGGAACAACTTCTGCTTCATCAATCCTGTAACTGAAATTGCTCATTCCTGGAAGCATTCTGTTCACACTTTTTTCGAGAGTATGAAACTCAGAATTGGATGTAATGTTCTAATTGTGGCTTAATTGTTAAAAGTAATTGTTAAAATAAATTCTTGAAGATAGAAAATATAATTGCTTTGACTTTGGAAAACAATTCAAAGGTGCATCGAAATGCACTTTGTTAATTTAAAAGTCTTGTAAATTGCCTGAAACTGAACTCTATTCTCAGTTAATTCTCAATTAAATAAAAGAAATAATTGAACCTGCAGCAGGTTTAATTTATGCTAGTTGAGTGGGGAGTTTTCCTGCATATCTTCTGCATGGGTGCTCAGAGCCTCCTAACCCTTTTCAGGGGGAAACATTAATGGGCCTGTCCCACTTAGGCGATTTTTCAGGCTACTACCACTGCAACAACAGCCACGAGAATTCTCACTACTCTCCATGACGGCTTCATTCTGGTCGCCGCTAATTTTTCAACATGTTGAAAAATTCACGGCGACCATAATGAGGCCGCGACTAGTTCCCAGAATGTGGGAACTCCTCACGACCATGAAGGCGGCTCCCCGGCAACTACCTGCGAACATGTGGCGACCGCGTGGCGACCGCATATTCTCCTGCAGTGGCCTAAAAAGTCACCTAAGTGGGACAGGCCCATTAGACTTCCACGTAGAACTGTTGGGACTTCCTCAGGAAAACCCAACTCAATAAATATGGATTGTGTAAAAATGCAAATTTGTTGTTCTTTAAGTTGTTCTTAAATTTAGGAACATTGGCCTATTGTGTTCCTGTTGTCCATTTTTTTGTTTGTAATACACACACGATCAGACGTCACAAAGCACACCAATTTTCGGCTGAGCCAGAGAACACAACATGATGTGGCCATTCCAACTTCCAGTCCCATCTGCTCAGCCCTCATCAGAATATCACCATCAATTTGCCATTCTTTCACTCTGTCCTTCTTCCACCTTGTTGTCAGGACTTGGGGGCCTGAGCTTTAGGAAGAGATCGGGCAGGCTATTCCTTGGAGCATAAGCTGTGGAGTGATCTTAGAGGTGTATAAAATAATGAGGGAAATGTATATGTTGAATGCAGGGTCTTTTTCCCATAGTAGAGAAAGCAGGAACTGCAATGCACAGATTTGAGGTGAGAGGAGAAAGATTTATAAGAACCTGAGTTGCAATTTTTCAGACAAAGCGTGGTGAGTATATGGAACGTGTTGTCTCTCTCTCGCTCTCCCTCTCTCTTTCCCTTCCCCCTCCCTGGAGTAACACGGTGGGACAGGCAGCATCTCTGGATAGAAGGAATGGGTGATGTTTTGGGTAGAGACTCTTCTTCAGACAACCACAAGTATTTTCACCGATGAGAGTTCAGTTCAGTCTGAAGAAGGGTCTCGACCCGAAACGTCACCCACTCCTTCTCTCCAGAGTCGCTGCCTGTCCCGTTGAGTTACCCCAGCATTTTGTGTCTCTTCACATGTACTCTTTGTATCTATGTGGAATTTATACCGCGTGGAGGCGTTGCATGGAATTATGTAACTGGATTGGACTGATGGTGGGATGGGGGAGGTGGAGTGTCTGCTGTCCATATGTTTTCTGTAAGAGCAGTCGATTTACTGCCATTGTTTATGTATCTCCCATAGCCTGTTTCAGTTCAGATGCCTACCAAATTGCATGTAAAAAACACGATTAAAGCTCCTTCTACCTCTTCATGCCTTGGATTCAGATCCTAGTTACTAAGATCTAAGAAATAGACACAAAATGCTGGAGTAACTCAGCCAGGACAGGGAGCATCCCCGGAGAGAAGGAATGGGTGATGTTTTGGGTCGAGACCCTTTATTTTGTGTCTATTTTTTAGAATAGCCCTGCTACCTGGAACTTTGGTTGCAATGCTGGAGAATGTTTTTTAGGAGGAGCGCAGGCTGAGAGGAGATTTGGTTCAAAATCATCGCGGGCAGAGGGATTATGGTGGAACTGGTTGCACCGGAGTTTGGGCTGTTTGATCTAATGTTTTGATTTCATTGCACACTGTTTTTCTTTTCACTGTCTTATACAATTTATGTATAATTTATGTTTTTGTGTGTTGTCTATGTGTGCCTGCAATGCTGCTGCAAGCAAGTTTTTCATTGTTCCTGAACCTCAATACACTTGCGCATCTGAAAATAAAGTAGACTTGAGAACTGGAGACCATAAAGTGGTTGTCAAAAGAAACAGGGACGTCGCAAAGAAAAACTTAATAACTAGGATCTGAATCCAAAGCATGACGAGGTAGAAGGAGCTTTACTCGTGCTTTTGATATGCAATTTGGTAAGCATCTGAATTGAAACAGGTTACGGGAGATATGGCAGTAAATCGACTGCTTCCACAGAAAGCATATGGACAGCATACATTCCACCTCTGCCACCCCACCTTCAGTCCAAACCATTTACATAATTCCATACAACGCTTCCACAGGGTCTATTTCCACATAGATACAAAGAGTACTTGTGAATAGACACAAAATGCTGGAGTAACTCAGCGGGACAGGCAGCGATTCTGGAGAAAAGGAATGGGTGACATTTCAAGTTGAGGCCCTTCTTCAGACTGAACTGAACTTGGTGAGAATACTTGTGATTGTCTGAAGAAGGGTCTCTACCCGAAACGTCACCCATTCCTTTTATCCAGAGATGCTGCCTGTCCTGTTGAGTTACGCCAGCTTTTTGTGTCTATCTTCAATTTCAGAGTTAAATAAAAAACACAGAGTGCTGGAGGAACTCAGCGGGCTAGGCAGTATCTGTGGAGGGAATGGATTAGGGGTCGTTTCAGGCCAGGGTTCTTCTTCAATAGGAAGGAACTGCAGATGCAATTGTCTTTGCAAAACGCCAAATGATTCCGGGAATGCCGAGAGAGCGGGAGAGAGATAGATGGAGAGGGAGAGAGATAGATGGAGAGGGATAGAGTTAGATGGAGATGGAGAGCGAGAGGACAAAGGACATTTATTGTCACATACACCAATTGGATTAGTGAAATTTGACTTGCCATGCAGCACACAGATAAAGATAAGACACAACACTAAAGAATTAACAATGAACATAAAAACATCCCCCCACAATGGTTCCCACTGTGGGGGAAGGCACAAAGTCCAGTCCCATCCCCATGTCCACCCATGGTCGGGCCTATTGAGGCCTCCGCAGTTGGCGCTACGGCGGCCCGATGTTTTAGACCTTCTCGCCGGGTGATGGTGCTCCGGCGTCGGGAGAGTCCTCACAGCGGCTTGGGACACCTGGAACGGCCGCTTCCTTACCGGAGTCCGTGGTTTCCGAAGCCGACAAGGCCGCGCTGGATGCAGCTCCACAACTGGTGATCTCGCTGAGAGATCTCACCAGCCAGCCGCCCAACAGTCCCGCAGCTCTGCGATGTTCACCTGCGGTCTCAGCATACCGGAGCTCCAGTGCGGCGACCCAGGCAAGGTATCGCCCGCTCCCCTCCACGATGGTGCTCCAGCGCTGCGCCGCCTCCGAAGCCGAGGTTCCGGCCGGTCCCCTCCGGAAACGCCGCTCCAGGCCCTGCTGGTAGGCCGCGAGGACGGGTCGAAGTTGCAGCCCGGAGAAAAGCTGCCTCTCCGACCAGGTAGGGACCAGGAAATGCAGTTTACCCCTCCCCCCCCCCCCACATAAAAAGGAATAGACTCCAAACCAGAACACTAAAACTCACTAAAAATAAAAGAAAGAAGTTAACAAACAGACAGCTGCAGGCTGGGCAGCCATACCAACCGGACCGCTCCCCCTAGTGGAGGGAGAAAGAACAAGAGATAGAGAGAGAAAGATAGAGATTCCAACCTCAACCCCAAGCACCGTGATAGATCAATGCTTACAAAAATAATCCGCTCTATGATCTTTGGTAGTCCAAATGCGGCAAAGGAAAATTAAACCTCCCGAGGTACCCAGCTGTCCCTGAAATCTCCCGGGGTACCCGTGGACAGTATGTAGTCCCTCTCTAACACTACCCAGGCACGGACATAACCCTGGAAAAGGGGTAGGCAGCCGGCTCGGGCAGAGCCCCCCTCCACCTGGCACTGTGACTTGCGGATGGCCAGCTTGGCCAGGCACAGGAGCAACCCAAACAGGACATCCTCGGCCCTACCCTCTCCCCTAAGCACAGAGTGTCCGAAGATGAGGATGGTGGGTGAGAAATGCACCAGAAGGCAAGGAGCAGCCCCTTTAGATAATAGAAAAGGGACTGCAACTGGTAACCAGCTTGGAGGGGATGATGGTGTTGAACGTTGAGCAGTAGTCTATGAACAGCAGCCTGATGTATTGCTTTTATTATCCAAGTGCATCCTCCTTTCAGGTCACTGTCTATTTTGGCTCCCATTCTGACAAGTCATATATGAATATGTAAATATTTAAATTTATTTTCAAATCCTTCCATGAACTAACCTCGCTCTATTTCTGTAATCTGCAATCATCCAATTCCTGTGTACCCCTAGTTTAGTTGGCCCATTATTAGTTCCGTGCCTTGAGGTGCCTGGAATGCCCCCAGTAAGTTTTACATCACTCAATCTTTCCTCCTTCTTTTCAAGATGCTTCTCAAAATTCTCCTCTGGCTGAGGCTTTGATCGTCTATACTAATATTTCCACTTTAATCAAAGCCGAGATTGCAGCACACCTGCAATTTTTTGCCACTTTATAGATGCTGTATGGATGCAACTGGTTGATAAAACAACAGACAAAATGTTTTCCTACTCTCAGTTACAAAGACCTAATGGCTGCAATTGTAAATATAGTACATTTTTATTCTCAGTTTAATCACATTGATGATTTATTTTAAAACTAGACTAAGTGGTCTAGTTGGGTCCCATGATCACACGGGAGGTCTGGTCCTCCAACGCAATATGCCACCTCTCCACCAATTCCAATAATGGTGGCTAGTGGGGTGGGGGATTTCTGGAGCGCTAGTATGGGTGTTATGGGCCGAAGGGACTGATTTCCAAAGGGCTAGTATGGACATTGTGGGCCGAATGGATTCTTGGGCTGGCAGCTCAGTCACTCAGGCCTCGTGGGCTGGCAGCTCAGTCACTCAGGCCTGGTGGGCTGGCAACTCAGTCACTCAGACCTGGTGGGCTGGCAACACAGTCACTCAGGCCTGGTGGGCCAGCAGCTCAGTCATTCAGGCCTGGTGGGCCGACAGCTCAGTCACTCAGGCCTGGTGGGCCAGCAGCTCAGTCATTCAGGGCTGGTGGGCTGGTAGCTCAGAAACCGCCAGAAATTCTGCCCAAAACAGGTGAGAGACTCTGTGTGAGAGAGAAGGGGGAGAGCGTGGAGAATCAATTTTAGCCATTTTTCATCTTTTTCTGCATATCGCAGCAATCAAGGAAAGTCTATCCTGGCCTGGATCTCACAGGGAGCCAATGAATGAAGGGGGAAAAATACTGGGGTGAGGTTTAATACTTGCAGGGGGAATACTTACTAATGGGCCGAATGGACCTCTCCTGGGCTAGTACAGGCTGGATGGGTCGAAGGGCTCTTTAAAAAAAAAAGTGTGAAATCTCAGTGAAAGGCTCCTTTTCTGGACTTTTCCTGGCCTGGCACATGCCTTTTGGACCAAAATGCTCCTCCTGGGCTAATGCGGGCATTTTGGGCAAAGGGGACTGGTTTCTCGGCTAATAGGGACATTGTGGGCCGAAATTAGTGGTTTCAGGCAGGCCAAACAACTCATTTCATTTCATTTCCATTTTAATTTCAAGTACAGGGCAGGCCAAATGAGTCATTTCATTTCCTTTTCCAATGCAGTTTCAAGCACAGGGCAGGCCAAACAACTCATTTCATTTTCATTTAATTTCATTTCCATTGCAGTTTCGAGCACAGGGCAGGCCAAACAGCTCAGTGCATTTTCATTTCATTTCCATTTCCATTGCAGTTTCAAGCACAGGGCAGGCCATATAGCTCATTGCATTTTAATTTCATTTCCATTGCAGTTTCAAGCACAGGGCAGGCCAAACAGCTCATTGCATTTTCATTTCATTTCCATTTCCATTGCAGTTTCAAGCACAGGGCAGGCCATACAACTCATTGCATTTTCATTTCCATTTCCATTGCAGTTTCAAGCACAGGGCAGGCCAAACAACTCATTTCATTTTCATTTCATTTCATTTCCATTTCCATTGCAGTTTTAAGCTCAGGGCAGGCCAAACAGCACATTGCAGTTTCATTTCATTTCCATTTCCATTGCAGTTTCAAGCACAGGGCAGGCCAAACAGCTCATTGCATTTTCATTTCATTTCCCTTTCCATTGCAGTTTCGAGCATAGGGCAGGCCAAACAGCTCAGTGCATTTTCATTTAATTTCCATTTCCATTGCAGTTTCAAGCACAGGGCAGGCCATATAGCTCATTGCATTTTCATTTCATTTCCATTGCAGTTTCAAGCACAGGGCAGGCCAAACAACTCATTGCATTTTCATTTCATTTCCATTTCCATTGCAGTTTCAAGCGCAGGGCAGGCCATACAACTCATTGCATTTTCATTTCCATTTCCATTGCAGTTTCAAGCACAGGGCAGGACAAACAACTCATTTAATTTTCATTAAGTGGTAACAAATCATTTACTGCAGACTCGCAGTTCAGTTGATTCACAGCTTAGAATCACAGTTGTGGCCTCTCCCTCGCGATCTTCCAGAGTGACTGATATGTCCAGGCATCCGAGGTTTTATAGTCCTGCTGCCCCCCCCCCCCCCCCCCGGAAGGGGCATTACCCTCATCATGGTGATTGACAGGCGAGAGGACCAATTAGCTGATATCAAGATTTTTTAAACACTCATAACTTTTTTATTTTCCATCGATCGGAAAAATACTCATGGCTGCCTCAGCGGAGGAGGACTGTGAGTAAGATGGCCAAAAATAATAGCGATATAGGGTAGCCTTTTTTCTAAAATCAATATACAGCGCAGACAGGAAGTGGTCAAGATGAGACTTTTAGGTATTAGATGTCTAATCAAATTGATAAACTGCACTGAAGTAACATCCATTCATTTTCTCAAAGTCATACAGATGAAATCGATTTGCCCATCAAGATTTGAAGAAAATGAAACAGAAATGTTCAAACAGGAATAAAGGCATAGACTATTTTCTAAATGGAGAGAAGATTCTGAAATTGGAGGAGCAAAGGGCCTTGGGAGAGCTGGTGCAGATTTCCAAAAAGGTTAATTTACAGGTTGAGTCAGTAATAAGGCAGGCAAATGCAATGTCAGCATTCATTTCAAGAAGATAAAATATAAAAGTAGAGATGTAATGCTGAGGTTTTATAAGGTACTGGTCAGATCTCATTTGGAGTATTGTGAGCAGTTTTGGGCTCCATAACTGACAAGGATGTGCTAGCATAGGAGAGGATCCAGATAAGGTTTACGAGAATGATTCTGGGGATGATGGGGTTAAAGTATGATGAGAGTTTGATGGCTCTGGGCCTGTACTTGCCCGAGTTCAGAAGAATGAAGGAGAATTTCATTGCATCTTACTGAATAATGAAAGGCCTGGATAAGGTGGAAGTGGAAAGGATGTTTCCATTAGTGGGAGCGTCTAGACCAGAGGGCATAGCCTCAGAATAAGAGGACTTATATTTGGAAAGGGGATGAGGAGGAGTTTATTTAGCCACAGGGTGGTGAATTTGTAGAATTCATTGCCACTGACAACTGAGGAAGCCAAGTCTTTGGGCATTTTTAAAGCAGAAACTGACGTTCTTGATTAGTGCAGGTGTCAAAGGGTATGGGGAGAAGGCAGGAAAATAGGGTTGAGAAGGAAAGATTGAATGGCAAAGTAGACTTGATGGGCTGAATGGCCTAATTCAGTTCCTACGCCTTCTGAACTTGCATTCAGGTTTTGGTAGTACAAAATATTTTTATGTCTAAAAGAGACTGTGGAATAGGTTGATTCTAACCTGTGCATTATAATATTGAAGAGATTAGTTTGGCTGCTTCCAGTTGACTTTCCTTGCACTGCTTCCGAGCAAAGTTGGCATAAAATAAAATTCAGTACTTGAAATGGGGGTTGCCCTGGCCCTGTCAGTTTGCCACAGGCCTGCTCCTTATCATTATGATCTCCATGTATTTGTTCATTACATTCTATTCATTTAAAGCACAAGATGAATGTATTTTGCACATTGTGCCATGCTGACTAAAAATTTAATATAGGTTAATTTCACTTTGTGGCTCTCACTCAGTAGCCCGTAGATTATAGCACATTATCTTGAAGGTTTCTGCCTTTACTGTCCATTTAGTTAATTAAATTCAGACCTCCACCATGCTACGGAATGTAGAACAATACAGCCCACAATGTCCATGCCAAAAAAGATGCCAAATTAAACAAATCTCCTTTGCCTGCACGTGATCCATATCCCTCCATTCCATGCATATGCACACGCCTATCTAAAAGCCTCTTAAGTGCCACTATTGCAATTGCCTCCAACACCCTGGCATCCATCACAGTTTAAAAAAAAACTTGCCCTGCACATTTCCTTTAAATGTTGTCCCTCACATTAAGTTGTGCCCTTTGGCCTTCAAAAATTTCACCCTGGGGAAATAGGTTCTGAGTGTCTACCATATCTCATCATTTCATACATTTGATCAGGTCAGTAACAGCCTCCGCGCTCCAAACAAAATAACCCAGTTCTTTGAACATCTCGTTTAGCTTATCTTCTCTCATCTACGCAGCAGTCTGGCAAACCTCCTCTGCACCCTCTCAAAAGCTTCCACATGTGAAAATATTTCTTCAGCTTTCTTCTCATACATGAAACCATGGCATTAGGTTATGGACTGGAAGTCTGCTCGAGTATAAATTGGTCCGTAGCCTGGACCTGACCCCGCCTTACCAAAGGTTTTCTGGACCAGCCTTAAACCTGAGAGCTTGTGGTATTTTTTGCTGCTCAACCTGATCATTACTGTGAGTGAAGTAGTCTTGGATATGTTGGCTGTAGATGGTAAAGTAGTTATGGTCTGACCTGTATGAGGTGTTGGGCCTGACCTGTAAGATGTGACGTATTCTGAACCCAAATTCAGGGGTTTGTTGGAGAATACATCTGACCAGACCCATGCCCATGAGGTTGTGTGGACTCTATTATAGATCTATCTACTGTGGTTCTTCAACTTGCTAATAATCTCACACTTCTTTACAGCAAGCTTCTTCTTCTTGTGAATGAAATATAAATCAAAGGAATAGTTAGATCTCAAGCTGGGTGTTGAACAGCCAGGTTGTTGTCTCTGCGTCCATGTCTGCGAGGCCCTGAGCTCCATTTGGTTGGTGGTAGAGCAGGCATCCAGAGATGACATGGTTGGCTGTCTGTTGTTCTGCTCCGCATTCACAGGCTGGGCTCTGGCGGAGTCCCCATCTCCACATGCTGGCATTGAAACGCCCAACTCCAGTACCAAGTCTGTTGAGCTTCACCCATGCTCCTCTGCGAAGGTCAGACCCTGGACAGCTTTTATCTGGTGAAGAGATGTAGCTGTGTAATGGAGATGAGGTTGCCTTCCACTCCTGTGACCACTTGGTGGCTATCCAGTGTGCTTTTGTCTCAGTTGGCTGGATGGATGCTAGGAGTTGTTTTCCATATGAAGTAAAGGGGTGATGGGACTTCAGTTGGGGTGGCCTCTGCTCTCTGCTAATAGCCTGATGGAGGAGGTGATCTGGGTCCATGGCACGATGAGATAGTGCCAGAGTTGCTGCTTGCCTTTGGATCCCTGCAGGCGGAATGCCTACAAGTATAGGAAGCTGCTCGACTGGAGTAGGTTGAAGGCACCTAGTGAAGGTTCGCAAAGTGCTGTTCAGGCTTGTGTCTAGCAGGCTAGTATGTCTACTTCTAATCAATATGGGCGCGCAATACTCAGCTGGGGCATACACGAGAGCCAAGGCAGAGGTGCCAAGAGTTGATGGACTGGCTCCCCAACTTGTTCCTGCCAGGCGTTGGATGAGGTCGCTACGTGCCATGATCTTGTCGCGGAGACCAGCTAGGTGTTGACGAAATGTAAGCGACCTGTCTGGCTTTATGCCGAGGTAGGTGGGTGTTTGATGGAAGTCCAAGCGAGCTAATTAAATTGTTTGGCAAGCTGCAAAACAATACCTCTTTTCCCCCCCCCCTTCAGAATACTGACAAAGATTGATACAGATACTGCCTTCTCTATCCCTCACTTTATTTTCTGTCCTGTTCTGCAGTTGGTATTGATCAACTCTTTGGTATTCGTACCATGTCAAATTGAAACATACATTTTATTTGGCACACATAAAAATTGAAAGTATCCTGGATCTGTCAAATGTGGCTGATCTCTAGGGTCACATTCTGTTTAGTAATTTATTTTCACGAAGGTAGCTTTCCTTTACTTTAAAAAAAAGTATTAAAAATTAAAAGTTTAGCACTGCATTGAAACATCAATCCAGATTATTCCAATGCTGTGGAATGATGCGTGAACTTGAGCTGAGATATATTTTTTGAGGTGGGTTGAGTCTTAGCTGCTTGGATCGTTGATGGCTTTTAGAGCATTGAAGAACCTGCAAATATAATGGATGTGAACATCTTCTCAACTCACTTTCCACTATCTGGTCTTTGGGTCACGGGTCTTCTGCTGGACCCATTTTAGGTACCAACTGAAATGTTTCATTTTCCTTTCAGTATAGGTGGAACTTCTAAGCCAGGAATACACATGCTTGTCATTAGCTAGCTCCGCAAACTGCTGGTCATGGTTAAAGCCGGGAATGTGTGACAGAGGAATTTCAATAGCTGTCAAAAATCTCATCAATTACAAATCTGACCTTGACTCGAGTACCTTGGACTCCACTTCACGGCAGGCTATGTATACCAGCTTTGCAATGCTACCTGCATGTTGGTCTTTAGGGATTTATATCAAAGCACATCTAGATTTCTTTGGGAATCAATATTACCCAGTCTCTCATAATTTAACAAATACTCAAATTTTCTATTGTGTCCACTCTTACTTCGCATTTTTCAAAATTATATTCTACAGTCTCACCTACATATTCAGATTGTCCATATTCCTTGAAACCGCCTTTTGTCTTCCTTTATACTTTCAAACCCACTATATAGAGAGTCATAGTGATACAGTGTGGAAACAGGCCCTTCGGCCCAACTCACCCACAACAGCCAACAATGTCCTAGTTACCATAGTCCCACTTGCCTGCACTTGGTCCATAACCCTCCAAACCTGTCCTATCCATGTACCTGTCCAACTGTTTCTTAAACGATGGGATAGTCCCAGCCTTAATTACCTCCTCTGGTAGCTTGTTCCATACACCCACCACCCTCTGTGTGAAAGGTTATCCCTCAGATTCATATTACATCTTTTCTCTTTCACCTTGGACCTATGTCCTCTGGACCTTGATTCCACTACTCTGGGTAAGAGACTCTGTGCTTCTACCTGATCTATTCTTCTCATAATTTTGTATACCTTTATAAGATCTCCCCTCATCCTCCTATGTTCCATGGAATAGAGACACAGCCTACTCAACCTCTCCCTATAGCTCACACCCTTTAATCCTGGCAACATCCTCATAAATCTTTCTGAACCCTTTCAAGCTTGACAATATCTTTCCTATAACATGGTGCCCAGAACTGAACACAATATTCTAAATGCGGTCTCACCGATGTCTTAAACAACTGCAACATGACCTCCCAACTTCTACACTCAATATTCTGACTGATGAAGGCCAAAGTGCCAAAAGTCGTTTTGACCGCCTTATCTACCTGCGACTCGGCCTTCAAGGAACCATGCACCTGTACTCCTAGATCCCTCTGCTCTACAACACTAACCAGAGGCCTACCATTTACTGTGTAGGTCCTGCCCTTGTTCGACATCCCAAAATGCAACACGTCACACTTTTCTGTATTAAATTCCATCAACCCTTCTCCTGCCCACCTGGCCAATCGATCCAGATCCTGCTGCAATCGTTCACACCGTTCTTCACTATCTGCAAAACCACTAACTTTTGTATCATCAGCAAATTTGCTAATCTTGCCCTGTATGTTCTCATCCAAATCATTGATGTAGATGACAAACAGTAATGGGCTTAGCACCGAACCCTGTGGCACACCACTAGTCACAGACCTCCATTCTGAGGAGCAACCTTCCACCATGACCCTCTGCTTCCTTCCATGAAGCCAATTTGCTATCCATTCACTATCTCTCCTTGGATTCCATAAGATCTAACTTTCCAGAGCAGCCTTCCATGCAGCACCTTGTTGAATGCCTTACTAAAGTCCATGTATACATCATCTACAACTCTGCCCTCATCAACCTTTTTGGTCGCTTTTAAAAAAAAATCAAATCAGATTTGTGAGACTCGACCTCCCACAGAGAAAACCATGCTGACTATCCCTAACCAGCCCTTGCCCATCCCAATGCCTGTATATCCTATCCCTCAGAATACTCCAGAAATTAACCAACTGCAGATGGTAAGCTCACCAGCCTATAGTTCCCAGCATTTTCCCTGCAGGTCTTCTTAAAAAGAGGCACAACATTTGCCACCCTCCAATCCTCCAGGACCTCTTCTGTATTTAAGGATGACTCATAAATTTCAACCAGGGCTCCTGCAATTTCCTCTTTAGTTTCCCGCAGTCCTCGGATATATTTGATAAGGCCCCAAAGATTTGTCTACCTTCAAACACGACAGTACCTTCAATACTTCTTTGACCATAACCGTGACTGCTCTCACAACATTTCCAGTGACTGCTCCAATTTCCTCCGTCTTACTGAATTTCTCCTCGGTAAATACAGAGGAGAAATACTCATTGAGGACCTTGCCCATCTCCTGTGGCTCCACACAGAGGTGACCGCTCTCTCTCTAGTTACCCTTTTCCCTCCTTATGCATTTATAAAATCTTTTGGGATTGTCTTTTATGATACTCGCCAGAGCTATCTCCTTGCCTCTTTTTGCCCTTCTGATCTCCTTTCTTAGTTTGCTCCTTAGTTCCCAAAACACCTTGGATTCATTTGATCCCAGCTGCCTATTCCTGTCCCATGCATCCTTCTTGTTTTTGACTAACGTTTCAATGTTCCTCAGCTCCATCCATATACCCTCACTAGACGAACCGTCCGTAATGGCACCTCTGAACACAGCCGTGACATCCTCCTTAACCAACAATGCAACTCCCCCTCCTCTTTTTCCTCACCCCTGTCTCTCCTGTAGCCTGGAACATTCAGCTGCCAGTCCTGCCCATCCCTTAACCAGGTTTCAGTCATTGCTACAATGTCCCAGTCGCTCGTACCTATCCATGCCCTAAGCTCATCTGCCTTACCCGTCAAGCCGCTTGCATTAAAATACGTGCAGCAAAACCAACCCTCCTTCCTCACTCTCCAGATTTTTGCCTATTCTGTCCATTAACCTTCCATCACCATCCTCCATTCCAACTTCAAGCCTCTCCTGTGCCTCTGTCCTGCACAAGATCCCACCCCCCCGACCAATCTAGTTTAAACCCTCCCGTGTAGCATTAGTAAACCTTCCCGCTAGGATGTTATTCCCCCTCCAGTTTGGATGCAGCCCGTCCATTTTATACAGGTCATCCTTGCCCTGGAAGAGATCCCAGTGATCCAGAAATCCGAATCCCTGCCCTGTGCACCAACTCCTCAGCCATACATTAATTTCCCCTATCTTGCAATTCTTACCTTCACTAGCACGAGGTACTGGAAGTAATCCTGAGATCACAACCCAGTAGGTCCTGCTTTTCAGTCTTCTGCCCAATTCCATAAAATGTTGTTGCAGAACCTCCTTCCTCTTCCGACCTATATAATTCGTGCCAACATGCACAACAACCTCTGGCTGCTCCCCCTCACTCTTGAGGATGTCGTGCAGCTGCTCCGAGACGTCTTGGACCCTGGCACCTGGGAGGCAAAACACCATTCTGGAGTCTCACCTGTTGCCGCAGAATCTCCTGTCCGCACCTCTGACAATGGAGTCTCCCACCACTATGGCTCTGCATGACGTTAATCATTCCCGTTGAGCCTCAGCACCAGGGTTGGAATCACAGCCCTGGCTCCCACTCAACCTTGTCGTGTTGGCCGCTTCCAAGAGGGTGTACCTGTTTTCAGTAGGTACAGCCACTGGGGTCTCCTGCACTCCACATTTACTCCTCTTTCTCACAGTCACCCACTTTTGCTCTTCCTGTATCCTTGGTGTAACAACCTCACTGTAGGTCCTGTCCAGGAAATTCTCGTTTTCCCAGATGGCCCTGAGGTCATCCAACTGCTGCTCCAGTTCCCCAACACACTCACTCAGGAGCTACACCTGGACACAATTTCTGCAGGTGTGGTTTCCAGAAGTACCAGCAGCGTCTCTGACTTCCCACATGCTGCAGGAAATACACTGCACCAACTTACTTGCCATTTCTTCAACGGACAAAAAAATCACAGTTTTTGAATCAAGTGTAGCCTCCTTGCCTCAGTCTCCTCGCCGAAGACTCTGGAGCCAAAGACCCACACTTTACTCACCAAGGCCGCTCCATTACTGCTGCACTTGGTTTTAATCTCTCACCTAATTAACTACTTTGGGGTTAATTAGTAAATTACCTGAACCTGGGTCTTGGCGCTCTTTTTAAACTGTCTTTCCCTGTGACTCACCTTCTTTCTCACGGACTTTCAAGCCAATAGTCTCTTCTCTCTGATCTGCTTGCTGCTTATCTGAGCTCCACATAAGGACCATTTGGATATATGTATTCCTACGCTTTGCTTTTTGACCAATACTCAATGTCAGCACAGTAAACCTAGTTCCATGTGCTCTAATCTCATTAGTCCATCTCCTGGGTGGGACTTTATCAAAACCTTCTGGAAATCCAAATGCATGATATCCGTCATCATCTGCCCTACTTGTCATATCTACAAACGATCACCAGAATAGCCAAATATGGTTTTCCCTTTGTAAATTTGTGTTAACATTCCTCAATACAATTATTCTTTACAAGGTGTTCTATTTTTATACTCTTAGTTATAGATTCCAGGAATGTTGTGACAGAGGTATTTTGCTACAATTGGCTTCAAGTCTAAAGGAGTTGTATTGGTGCAGGCATGGAGCTTCCTGGTTAGATGTTATCAACAACAATTGGTGCTTGTTTCGCTGTAGGAAAAGTGTGCTGTTTATGGTGTAGATGCATTAACTAAGGCATAGACTTGACAGCTCTGCAATTTGTTATTTGCAGCTATATAACACTATATTACATCTGTTTTGTAATGTGTTGTATCTTTTTGCTTTTCATGTGCGAATAGAAAACTGGATTCCATAGGCGTGTAAGCAATAAACAACACGATGGGTGTAGAAATAATTAATCATCTGAAAGTTTAATAAAAAATGGTAGTGCATTAGATCTTGTGTTCAAAGACCTAATGTCTTGAATGCATGCCACCTGCAAAGAACCTCACCCACAGAACTTGTCATACTTCCAGATATATTGAGCATTAGCTCTAATGCAAGTTTGCACTTCACTCAGAAGGCTTAGCCTGCTGCTATGGTGGCCTTGAATTCTCGTCTTTACTTATAAAACCCGGGATTAATCTAGTAAAAATGCAGGAATTTATTCATCCCATTTTGAATCATGGGTAAGGAATGCCTGGATTTAAGGACATAACTGATAAGCGTGTGTACAATAATGCACATTTTTCTGGTGGGACTCGCCCAGATCCTACTGCTAAACCACTCTGACGCCTGCTAATGTGTGCAAACCTGTCACGTTAGACTTCCAGAAGTTGACTCTTGTGGTCCTTTAAAACTCAATGGGTTCTCACATTTTCTTGCACCAAAATAGCACCAAAAGAAAGCACTATGGCAACTTTTACAAATGAATGCTTCACACAATACCACAAAATAAATAAATAATGGACATGATTACTGAAAAGTCACATGCCCGATTTACTTCACTGCACTAAAGATATGCACACTGAACAGTCTTGTACAGATTTGAGTATTTCCCAATGACTGGTTACAACACACATTAGTTGGTTCACTGGAGGATCTGATTTATTGGTCGGTAAAAACTTGCTTGTGGAATATGAAGGAGAGTGGGACTATTGATGCACTGGGCAAATGTCCATATTTGTGAGGATTACTCTCTGTTAATATTGCGTTTTAGTGCCTTAGTCGTTTTGTTCACTTCCTGCTACTCTGCTGGAGAGACAACACAATGATGTCTCTTTCTCAGGCTGTGATGAAGTTACTCTGTACCAAAATTCCTGTAATTAGTCAAGCTTTATTGCAGGATGCTTCTAGATCTGTGCTGACACTTGGAAGTGCCTTAGTATTCTACTGTCATGTCTGATTACTTTAGTGGGTGTATTCATCTAATTATAGCATTGCATACATTTTGCCTTGGGCTATCACAGAAATGTTATCAATCATTACTCCCGAAGTAGCCTTATTTTCCAGTTGTCACACTTAAAGGTTTAAATATTGTGCTTTGAATATTGATGGGATAATGCATACTGCCTTAAGTATGAGTAAGTGAGCATTGTCCCCAGCAAATGAGATAGGTTCAAACAACCTCATTTTGAGATTTGAATATAAACTAAACATTGTTTTGTGATTTTAAAAAACAGTGCAGGTAATACCATTTACATGTAGTTTATAATATTCTTAATAATTTGGCACAGCCAATCCCATAAAAAAATATGGGATTCAGAATTGTATTGGTGTTGTTTTATTATTGTACCATATACTAAGAGGCAGTGAAATACATGTTTGGTGTAATTTGCCTGGACACGAGTACATTCATACCATGCATAAGTACAACAACAAGTGCAAAAGAGAGAGGAAAGTGCATAATTTAATGTTACAGCTACACAGAGAATGCAATTAAAAAGTGCAAGGACAGCTAGGAGCTAGATTGAAGATCATGAATACATCCTTAGTTTCTTCTGCAGTATAATATTGGGGAAGAAGCTGTCTTTAATCTTGTAGTACACGCTTTCATGATTTTTGTGTTTTCAGCCCAATGGAAGAGATGAAAAGAGAGAATTAATGATCGGTTTGTGATGATGGTGACTGATTTTGACTGACTAAGCAAGTTCCGAATTTATAGGACCAAGTAATTGTGAATCCCGTACATCTTAATCATATGGATTAGTCTACCATGAGGGATCTTATCAGAAGCTTTACTAAAATCCACGTATACCATATCGACTGCCCTACATTCATCAATCTCCTTTGTCACCTCTGAAAAAACTAATTCAAGTTAGTGAGACACAACCTGCTGCATAAAAGCAGTGCTAGCTATCCTTAAATGTCCATTTTCTTTCAAATGGGAGTAAATCATATCTCGACAAATTATCTCCAATAGCTTCCCTACATCTGACGTGGGACTCATTGGCCTATCGTTGACTAGATTCTCACTGCTTCCCTTCTGAAAGAAAGGAACAACATTGGCCACTCTCCATTCGTAACTCATAAACAGAAAAAGCTGACCATAATGAATGGAAATGGTCTTACTTAAAAGGGAAGTTTTTATTTTAACTGTTGCTGAGGATACCACTGAGGGAAATGTAACAAATGGAGTTAATGTAGGTCAATGCTGGGGCAGCATTTTGCATAGAGCGAGGTGTAGCGATTGCTCTTATCCATAGCTCTGATGTCCATCCCTCCTGTAACAATACAAAATCCAGAATTGATAATGCAGAAGATAGACACAAAATGCTGGAATAATTCAGCAGAACAGGCAGCATCTCTGGAGAGGGTGATGTTTCGAGTCGAGAACCTTCTTCAGACTGAGAGTCGGGGGAGAGGGAAACGAGAGATATGGAAAGGTACAAAGAGGTAGGGTGTGACAAGGACAGGTCAAAACAGACAGTGATCAAGAAAATGTACAATGGTTCATTGTCGGCTGACGGGAAGTTGACAACAAGGCATACAAACAGTAAAATTAATCAGGAGGACAGTGAAACTAGTAGGAAAACCTGGGTAGGTGAGGGCGGAGCGAGAGGGAAAACAAGGGTTACAGAAATCCACGTTCATACTGCTGGGTTGTAAGCTGCCCAAGCAAAATATGAGGTGCTGTTTATCAAATTTGGGTTTGGCCTTTCATTTGGGCAATCTGCATATGACCTGAAAATCATGCAATTTTGTGAAATTAATTTGTGTAGCTATGCAAAACGTCTGAGAAGTACTCACAAAACTAGCACAACAATCATATCACAACAATCACGTTGGTTGAAATTCCAGAGGATTTCCTGCACCATTGCATCAACTGATTTTATGTGATGTAGTATTCATAGCCCAATTTATTTTTCCATTTTTAGTTTGTTATTATTGTAAAGTGAATTATTTATAATTATCATAATGAGTCCATGCAAAAAAATTGTAGTCTTGCATTCTGTGTAACAGTGCTTATTTTTGACTAATTTATATAAAATATCACAAAATGTAAAATAGTTTCTATTTTAGTGCTTTATGTTGCAAACATATGCTTCTAGGAAATGTGTCTGATGAAGGGTCTTGACCCATAATGTCACCTATTCCTTTGCTCCATAGATGCTGCCTCACCCGCTGAGGTTCTCCAGCATTTTTGTCTACCTTCGATTTTTCCAGCATCTGCAGTTCCTTCTTAAATAACGCATCACATTATGTGATGATTTACAGTATACAACATCAATCATTGAATTCAAAATGGAATTGGGTTGTTTCTTGGAAGAGCTAATTGTTTGACTAACTGCAAAGAGGAAGGAATATGGAGTTTTGTTTAAGAAGGAACTTCAGATGGTGGAAAATCGAAGGAAGACAAAAACTCTGGAGAAACTCAGTGGGTGAGGCTGCATTTATGGAGCGAAGGAAATAGGCAACGTTTCGGGCCGAAACTCTTCTTCAGACTGATGTGAGGGTGGGTGGGTGGGAGGGGGGGGGGGGGGGCAGGAAGAAGAAAGGAAGAGGTGGAGCCAGAGGGCTGAGGGAGAGCTGAGAAGGGGAGGAGTAAGTAAGGACTACCTGAAATTAGAGGTCAATGTTCATACCGCTGGGGTGCAAACTGCCCAAGCAAAATATGTGGTGCTGCTCCTCCAATTTACGGTGGTCCTCACTTTGGCCATGGAGGAGGCCCAGGTCGGACTCGGAATGGGAGGGGGAGTTGAAGTGCTGAGCCACTGGGAGATCAGGTTGGTTATTGCGAACTGAGCGGAGGTGTTCGGTGAAGCGATCGCCAAGCCTACGCTTGGTCTCACCGATGTAGAGCAGCTGACATCTAGAGCAGTGGATGCAATAGATGAGGTTGGAGGAGGTGCAGGTGAACCTCTGCCGCGCCTGGAAAGACTGCTTGGGCCTTTGAATGGAGTCAAGGGGGGAGGTAAAGCGACAAGTGTAGCATTTCTTATGGAGTGATGGGATTGATCTACGAGGAGGTAGTTTAGTCTTGAGGACTGAATGGTGTTTTAAAATGCTGTATGATTTATGAATGCCGGAATCACAGGGTAACCTGATGGAAGAGGAGCAGGAGCGTTACTACACTCTGATGCTTTTTCCAAAGAGGATGCGGGGAGTCATGTTGCAACTTCCTTCTGTCTGAGAAGGAGTGTGTCCTGCACTGTTATATTGCTTAACTCTTTTGGACAATGCCACTATTTATTGTCTAACTTTAATTACCCTTGCTGATGTGGGTGTAAGACAACTCTTTGAACCCAACTGAACCCAAGTAAAAGTCAGATTTATTCGTCACAGTCCGTCTGGTAAATGTAAATTATGATGTCTTGGACCATATGTAAATTACCAAAGAGGTGGTATCAGCAGCTGTAAAGTACATTAAGGAGGATGCATCGCTCGGACCTGATCTGAAGTTGCATCCTCAGACTTGTGGGAAGCCAGGGAAGAAGGTGTTTGACATGCTGGCCTGCATCAGTCAGGGTATTGAGTACTGGAGTTGGGATGTTATGTTGCAGTTTTACAAGGCATTGATGAGGCCAGAGATGGAATATTATGTTCAGTTTTGGTTATCCTGCTATAGCAAATCTTCCATTAAATTAGAAAGAATGCAAAGTTTTAGAAGCATGTTATAGAGTCATAGAGCTGGAGAGCATGGAAACAGACCCTTTGGCTCACCTTGTCCATGCTGACCAAGTCGGGCCAGTTCCAGTTTCCTGCGTTTGGCCCATGGTCCTCTAACCTTTCCATCTGTATGCCTATCCAAATATCAAACAAAATGTAATTGTATCCACTTCCTCTGGCAGCTCATCCAGATGCGGACTATTAGGGAAATTGAACCGAAAACTAGAGGGCATAGGTTTAAGATGAGATAGGAAAGATTTAAAAAGGACCTGAAAAGCAACTTCTTCCCACAGAAAGTAATGTGTATATTGGAACAAGTTGCCAGAGCAAGTGGTTGAGGTAGGTACAACAACATTTTAAAGACAGTTGGACAGGGTTGTTCATGCGTCAGGCATTTTACCCCACGAGGAGGACCTGGAATGCATTAATTGCAGCCATTTATATACTCAAAATGTCACTTTGTGAAATATTTTCTAGGAATACATTCCTTTCACAAATTGAGATATGGCTTTAACAGAGGAAGAAATGATGCATGAAATGATTGCATTGTCAATTTCAGTTCCACCCTTCAGAGGGGCGACTCCATTAACTGCAGCAGAGTCAATTGAATCTGAGAACCTGCTGTAATTCCATTTCTCCCCAAGTAATTGGCTCAAACAATGAGTATGGCTGTGAAAATTGTCTTTGAGCAGGTCAGAGCCTGTTTGGTGTCCAGGTTGTAGTTGCAGGAGCAGTAGCAGTGTAGGTTAGGAAGCACAAGGCTCATGTGAGTACTGGTGAGGCAATGGCACAGCTGTAATCTTGAACAAGAATAGCATATTCTTGATATGGGAGCCATTGACATTTGCCCAAGCTGAGGCATCAATGGTCCAGCAAGTTGGTCAAAGCAGATTACACCATTGTTGCCTCAATGTTTGTGCTAATAATGATTGCAGCATCATGATAGCAACTGCCTGGACATCACAAGCTGTGGTTCCTTATGTTCCTTTTACTCCTGTTTCATTACAATAATGGAGGCCATCAGTTAATTGGGTCCATGCCATCTCTCAGAGCAATCACACCAATCCCAACACCACTTATTTCTCTGTGACCAATTCACACCCACGTGCCTCTTGACTGATTTTATTTCCACCACCCACACACACTCAGAATAATTTACAGTCATCATTTAACTTACCAACAAGCATATCTTTAGGATGTGGGAGGAAACTTGAATACACGGGGAAAACCCACCCCTGTTTGGCACCACCATATGATAAGAGCAGAATATCTTTGTCTTTATTTTTAACTTCATTTTTAACTACTTTTTTACTATACTTCCTGAAGTCTTGCAGTGTAACTACTAACTACTACATATGCTAATAGTTTTCCCCATAATTACAGCAGTAAAAACATTGCCAACATTTCATGTTTGGATTTGCAGCCTGAGCAACCTAAACTGCATTGCAGAGATGAGCTCATAAATTTTATAAGAGTTTAGAAAATTTTAGAGAATCTGTTTTTTTCCTGGGATGGGTGGTGGAACAAGCCAAAGTTATTTGAACTTTTCTTATTTTCTTTAGCATTTGGAAGGAAGTCATTTATTCTGGGAATTATTTAATCTATATATCATCTATATGGCTTTCAGATCGAGGACCTCAGGCATTTTTTATTCGTAGTGGTCAACCTTTCAGCCATGTGAACATCGCTGTATTTACAGCATTCCTTCTGGCAATGTTCTGAGCAAGATGTTTTTTTAATGTTATAGCTAGAAATATGTGGTTCCTCAAAATACAACATGAAAACTCGGATTCCCAAGCAGCACACACATTTGTTCATGGAACTCTTAAGTTACACAAGAATTTGAAAGGAAAATTAATATGTTTGTTTTTGGTGACTTTCTTGTGGGTGCAATTGATAATTTATTGTGTGTGTTGTGAAGTAGAACATCCCTTTCTATGCATTCAAAGATCTTCACTGAAGGTCTGCTCTGCTGGCTTAAGACTTTGAGATTTTAAGTAATAAAAAATATTTGTTTTAGAGGCATTTAATATATATTTATTACTCACATTGAATGACAATGGAGCCTTGAGGGGATAAGTGGCCTACTCCTGCTTCTATTTTATGATGTTACATATGTTGTTAGTCAGCACCTTCCCCACTTCTGTAGCAGCATCTTTGCAATGACTGAACAATAGCCAAACAACAGGTGTCTTAACATAATTGCTTAAAGTGTTCAAGAAGAAACTGCAGATGCTGGAAAATCGAAGGTAGACAAGCAATTTTGTCTATCATTGCCTAAAGGTCAGGCTACAGTCTGGTAGACGGGCTTACCTCCTAAGCCTTAAGCCTTTCCTTGGTTTAAACAGATGTGTCTTGGAATATTCCATTTTGAAGCTGCACTGGTGCTTAATAAAAATGATTTTATTACTACTCAATCTGTCTCATTGCCACGACAATAAGGGTTTCTACATTTAGAGGAAAATAATTCCATTCATCTGCCCTATTTAAGACTTCTGTTATTTTAGGTAATGTGATTAGATCATTATTAAACAATCTAAATTCCAGGGAATACAGGCTGGATGCATATTCCAGCTGCAATCCCAGCTCCACTCCTTCTTGCAAGTATGTGGACATGAGGAATAATACTCATTAGAATACCTTTGCCTTAGAATTATGCTCTAGTTTTACCAACCTCACCAAGATGCATGTGCCGTTCTCCATGCCCGCTTAAGTCTTGAGGCCAAGCTAAATTTTTAGGAGCATCACAATCACCTCTCTTCCGCACGATGCAGTGTACTGCTGGGAGTATAAACAGAGGTTTAACCCACCGACAGTACTGATGGCCTTCTGACAGGTTCTGTTGTTGGAAGGCCTTATCACTGTTTCCATAAGTTTCCAGAAGTCAGAAATGTGGAAGCAGTTGAAACAAAAAATGAATTTCAAAAATGTGAAATTAGTTTAGACCATTAATTCATGCAACAAGACAGAAGACTGCAATTGATGAGCTAAAACAAAAATGCTTATAAATATTTAAAGATAAATAGAAAATAATATTTTTAATGAAAGTTGATGACTTCTCAATTCTGCAACTTGTCCAACCTCCCTGAAAATAATGAGTCGATAATTTTCAGGCTTGATTGGCTGAATCCCTTCATTTAACTATTATGGTGAAAAAACACATGAAATAAAAGAAAAATTAACAGGCAACTTTAAACCCTGAATGTATTTATAACACATGTAGTGCAAGAGATTAGGTAGGTACAGTATTTGTCCAATTAATAATCTAAACTAAACATTTCACACAGTGGCAGCAGTTCTGGCACAAGTTATTTGTAGCTACCTTCATAAAGAATGCTGAGGTATGCTGAAGTTTTGAAGGTACTTGTAATAGGGCCACTCAGCATAATCTTGAAAGTGAGGACACTGATGGAAATTATTATCAGGAGCAAAATGGACTTTCCTTTGGGATGGCATCAATTTAATCAAAAAAAAGTATCTTGAAATTGTAATTGATAAATTCCATCAGAATAACTGAATTCATTGAGGCTATCGAACAAGGATCACAGATGTATCAATCTTTCAGAAGACATTGACAAAATTCTGGTCAAGGGCTTGTTTAGATGGGATCTCACGGAACTTTGATTAGTACAGGTGTCAGGGGTTACGGGGAGAAGGCAGAAGAATGGGGTTAATGGAGAATGTGGAAAGATAGACCAGCCCTGATTGAATGGCGGAGTCGACTTGATGAGTTGAATGGCCCAATTCTCCTCCTATCACTGATGAACACGATCTTCAGGAAACCAGTTAAGCATGTAGAATCAGTGGTAGAAGCTTGGAGTGGTGCTTAAACAAAACTGGCATAGGAGTAGGTTTGTTTTATGAATGGTCGTATACAACTTTGAAAAGAATCCTGCGAGACTTCATCTGAAGGATAGTGGAGGTCAACTGCCCAGCCATTGGAATGAGCTAAGAAGTTCACGTGATTTGCCAGGATTTTGTTAGAGAGGGAGGGCTGTTCTGTGGAGAATATGGAAATATTACAACTGTTCTGATTGGAACTGTTAAAGTTAAGACAAGTAGAGGTTTGCAAGTTGATTAGCAGAGGTTTCAAATAGTACATAATGGCGTAACTAGTAGAGCCACAGTGCCAGAGATCCAGCCTTCAGTCCTGACTATGGGTTTGCCCTGCGACCATCCTTCGGGATTTCTCCCACATCCCAAAAATATGTGGATTTAGATATTATACCATCAGTAAATGAGTGAGTGGTGAGTGTTGATGAGAATGTGGTGAGAGTTAAAAAAAAAGGATTAAAGTAGAAAAAAGTGTACTTGATAATCAGCATGGACACGGTGGGTCAAAGTTTCCTTCCTGCATCTCTCTCTGACTCTAAAATTAAACCCCTCCAATCAGCTTGAAAGAAAATACATTTTGGGTAGCATGATTTTTTTCTGAAAAGGTTGTCTGAGTATCTTGCATCAGCTTCTAAATAATTGCTGAAAAAAAGAGGGATTTTTTTTTGCCTGGATAGTTAGAATACGTGGCTCCTAATTAACTGGTAGCATTTATATAATACATAATGCTTTTATGATCAATACCTACAGTACTCTCTAAGAGTAGATGAAGGAGCAATTTATGATCACTGAAAGACTGTGGTGTGGCACTGCTGCCTCTTCAAAGCCAGTGTCAAGAAGCCTGAAGTGTTTTTTTGGGGTTTGGGCTCATTAGCACGAGCTGCTGAGCACTTAGTGAATATTAATGGGCAGCTTTCCGCAGCAGGCAATTTGAAATTTAGTAGGATTAAGGGTGATTGGAACTACAGACTGACTTAAAAGGAGTTGAACATTGGTTGGGGGTCCACTCAGTTATTGGCTTAATCTTAACGCTGCTCTACACTAGGAAGTAGACTACACCTGCTATTTATTCACAAGGTGTCTAGAGTGCTATTTGGGTTGGAGTCACGCAGCATGCAAAGAGGCCCTTCAGCCCAACTCACTTGTGCTGACCGAGATGCCCCTTCTCAGCTTGTCCCATTTGACCATGTTTGGCCCTCTAAATTTTTACTATCCATGTATCTGCTCATATGGCTTTTAATTGTTGCTATAGTACCTGTTTCAACTACCTTCACTGGCAGGTCATTCCATATTCACCACCCCTGTCAAAAAGTTCTCCTTTTGGTTCCTATTAAATCTTGCCCCTCTCACCTTAAACATTTGTCCTCTGCTACTTGATTCTGCTACTCTGGGTAAATGATGGTGCATTCACCCTATCTATTGTCTTTCTTCTTTCGTGTGGCGTGCACACCCTAAAGTTGTTGGACAACTTGTTCTATTTGATCTTCCGCTTGTGCACGTCGAGTTGATTGCATTAGTCGAAACAGGGCAGACCACGTGAAGGTTGCAATCTTCCACCCCATCTATTGTCCTTGTACATCGCTATAAAACCACCCCTTAGCCTCCTGCAAGGTATAAAGCCTGTTGAACCTCTCCCGATAGGTCTGGCAACATCCTCATCAATCTTTGCACTCTTTCCAGCTTAATAACGTCCATCCTATAGCAGAGTCACCAAGGTTTGGTTATAACTTAATGCAAATGAATGTAATGCATGGTTTATGTTCATTTATTTCTCGTGCCAACCCTTTACACATTTTCACTGCCGATTTCTCAGGCACAAAATAGATATGCGTGGACCCCACTTCATCAACATTCTGGTCATGTAAAGATTCATCTTCGCTTTATTGGAAGAAGGGTCCTAACTCAAAACATTGCCAATTCCTTCCCTGCACAGATGAAGTAACTCTAGCAATTTGACTCAAGATCCCAGCATCTGCAGTGCCTTGTGTCTTCATCTTTGCTTCTTGTTCTGCCACCTTGGTTCTTGGTCTAAAATTTCTTCCGTTTCTGAACTAAGATGAACATTTAGATCATTGTGCCTCCCTTCTGGTATAAACTGTCCCATAATTACATTTAACTATTTTGATTTATTATTGTTGTACTGAGATACAAAGAAAAACGTTGTTTTGCATGCTATCCAGGCAAATCATATCGTCGAGACACAAGAGACTGCAGATGCTAGAAATTTGAACAAAAAACAAAAAGCGGTAGGAAGTCAGTGGGTCAGGCAGTATTTTTGGAGGAAAATGGCAGACGAGGTGTGGTGGCAGAACCGTCTTCATACTTCTTGAGATCATTCAGCAACTTGTTTTTTGTTGAAATTGCACCATACAAAAGAAAAACAAACAGTGTAGAATATAGTGTTATAGCTGTAGAGAAAGCACAATTAAAAGAGAGTGCAAGAGTTGCAAAGAGTTAGATTGAAATAATAGAAATTCAAGCCTATAATTTGAAAGGTACCTTCTGCCTGACGAGACAGAGGAGAAAAGATACTGGGATGTGAGTGGTCCTTGATGGCGTTGGCGGCTTTCTTTTTTTTTGTTGTTGTTTATTTTTGTTAGAAGTAAGTACAATAGTGTGGTACTTGAGTACCTAATACATACATACATATTTCCATTCTTGTGCAACTTCGTACTTTTGATTTAATAATAAAAGAACAGTGAGAGAAAAAAGAAATAACGAGTGTTGGGATAGATAGACAAGTGAGTAGAAACATAGAAACATAGAAATTAGGTGCAGGAGCAGGCCATTCGGCCCTTCGAGCCTGCACCGCCATTCAATAGGATCATGGCTGATCATCCAACTCAGTATCCTGTACCTGCCTTCTCTCCATACCCCCTGATCCCTTCAGCCACACGGGCCACATCCAACTCCCTCTTAAATATGGCCAACGAACTGGCCTCAACTACCTTCTGTGGCGGAGAATTCCACAGATTCACCACTCTCTGTGTGAAAAACGATTTTCTCATCTCAGTCCTAAAAGACTTCCCCCTTATCCTTAAACTGTGACCCCTTGTCCTTGACTTCCCCAACATCGGGAACAATCTTCCTGCATCTAGCCTGTCCAACCCCTTAAGAATTTTGTAAGTCTCTATGAGATCACCTCTCAATCTTCTAAATTCCAGCGAGTACAAGCCGATAGCCAAAGAAATATAGGTCAGAGATAAGAAGCTAAAAAGATTGAAAGAAAAGGAGACAGTAAAGAAAAGAGAGATTAGGAGAGATCTACCTATTTCATATTTTTGCCCATCCGTCACCCGGTTCTAAACCATTTAATTTCTAAGGTTATGTTATGTTGCACCATATGCTTGTAAAAAGTTGATAAAAGGAGACCAAGTCTTTAAGAATAGGTCTACTTTGCCTAGTAGGAGGAATCTCATTTCTTCAAGATGTAGCATTTCAAGTGCAATGTTTGAAATCCACATTTTGAATGTTGGCGTGGTTGCGTTTTTCCAAAATTTGAGTATAAATTTTTTTGCTGGTATTAGACCGTAATTAAGAAAAGCTTCTTGGAATATAGTTAGTTTACTTTCCACTTCCATTGATCCAAATATAATCAGTTCTGTATTGGGGTTCAATTTTGTGTTAAATAATTTTGAAAAAATTCCAAAAATTTCATTCCAAAATTTATACAGTTTTGTACAAGAGACAAAGGAATGTGCTATTGTGGCATTTTGAGTTGGACATTGCTGTAACTCGCAGATGGGGGAAACATTCTGAAAATATTTTATTCAGTCTAGTAATTCCTTGAATAATATAATCTATGTAAGTCATGTTAAAGCCTGCTGTCTGTGTGAATTAGGTTTTGTCTTACATTAATTGAATCTCTATCTCTGTGTGTGTGTGTGTTGTGTTATCTTACATATTCCTCTAATAATTTTTTTTCCCTCTCTCGTTCGAAATATTTATCAATAACTCTTGTTCGCCAGTCCCTTAACTCGGGAGAGGAATTGCCACTGTCATTGGAACTGTTTCATATATTTAGAATTCGGGGTATTATATGAGAAGCATAAGATATTAAATTGATTGATTCTGATTCGTTAAAGTTTGATATCCTTTCTATTGATTACTTTTCAAATTATATTTTAGTTGTAATTGTTGGAATGATAAAAGTTTTCCCATTTCATACATATCTCCCATCGTTTTAATTCCTATTCTTTCCCAATGGATAAACGTTTTATCAATAATGGATGGTTTGAATGAGGGATTATTAGCTATTGGCGAAAGAAGCGATAATTTTCTTAATTTTAAAGTTAGTTTTATTTTTTTCCAAATTCGTATTATACTGTGAATAATTGGATTCTTCTTATATATTATATTGTTCAGTTTCATCAGGGAAAGAAGTATCGTTCCTATATTATAAGGGCAACAATCCTCTTTCTCCATTCTTATCCAATCTACCTGTTGGGCAGAACTGTCCAACCAATAGATTATATTTTTAATATTCACTGCCCAATAGTAATACAATAAGTTAGGGAGTGTCAGTCCCCCTGATTCTTTAGATTTACACAAGTATTTTTTTAAAATAATGTGTGATTTATAATCTCATACGAAGTTTATAATATCAGAGTCTAGTTTTTTAAATAATTTTTTAGGTAAGTATATTGATATTGATTGAAATAGGTACAATATTTGTGGTAAGAAGATCATTTTTATCACGTTTATTCTGCCTATTAAGGACATCGGCAGTGTTTTCCAAAATTTAATCAACCCATTTAATTTAATTAATAAAGGCATATAGTTTGCATTGAGTAATTATTTATATTTCCTAGTGATTTGGATGCCCAAATACTTAAATTTTTCTGTTGCAATTCTAAAGGGGAACTTCAACAAATGTGTCGGCTCTTGAGGTTTTATCGTCATAATTTCGCTTTTGTCCCAATTTATTCTATATCCAGAAAAAGAACCACATTCCTCTATTAAATTTAGTATATTTGGTATGCTAATTTGTGAATTTGTAATATATAGTAATATGTCGTCTGCATATAATGAAATGTTATTATTTGAGTGTTTGGTATTATATCCATAAATATTCGGATGACTTCTTATACTTTCTGCTGAAGGCTCTATCACTAGTGCAAATAGCAGGGGCGATAGTGCACACCCCTGCCTATTGCCCCTTGCTAATTGGAATTTCGGGGATAATATATTATTAGTCAGTATTCTAGCCGTCGGCTTATCATATAATAATTTTACCCATGAGATAAAGTTATCTCCCATGTGAGTACATTATATTAGATAGCCATCTCAAATTGTTAAATGAGTATCTCTTTGGTATAAACCCTGTTTGGTCCGGGTTTATTAGTTTGCTAACATATTTACTCAATCTTCTCGCTTGGGTCTTTACTAATATTTTTTTTATCTGTATTTAGGAGTGCAATAGCTCTATATGAGCCTGGGTCTTCTAGATCTTCATCCTTATTTGGTATAAGTGTAATAGTTGTCTCAGTTAGTGTTTCTGGTAGTTTATTTTCTTTAAAAGCGTATATATATATAAATCTTACAGGCATGGAGAAATTATCTTGTAGAATCTTTTATAGAATTCATTACTAAAGTCATCTGGTCCTGGTGTTTTGCCATTCTTCAACAAATTTATTGTTTCTTCTGTTTCCTGTAGTGTAATCTGAGCGCCTAATCCCTCTTGTTCCACCATATTTAATGTTGGAAGATTACAATTGTCTAAGAAATTTGTAATTTGTGTATTATTTGCAGAGGTTTTCGATGTATATACATTTTGATAAAATTGAGCATTTATTAATATCTTTAGGTAGTGTTAGTAATTCCCCTTTGTCTGATTTAATTTTAGTAATTGTATTTTCAGTTTCCCGTTTTTTTCAGTTGGCGTGCTAAGAGTTTATGTGGTTTATCACCAAATTCGAAATATTCTTGTTTTGTAGTTTGAAATAATCTTATTATTCTGGCCGATAAAATTTAATTTAATTTATATTTTAGTATTGTTATCTTATTATGTTTATCTATAGTTGGTTCTTTGGCATTTTCTAAATCTAATTGTCTAATTTCTTGTTCTAACTGCAATTGTTCAGTGTTATTCTTTTTATTTTGGAAAGCTTGATATGAGATTATAGTTCTTCCAATAAATGCCTTAAAAGTTTCCCATAATAAGGAAGGTGAAATATCTGGTGTATCATTTGTCTCAAAAAAGAATCCCATCTGCTCTTTTAAATATGTACATCCTTGTGAGTTGTTTAAGATTTGGGGGTTAAACCTCCAAAACGATTTTTTATCAGGCATTCCATCTAATTTTAAAGAAAAGGTTAGCGGGGAATGATCAGAAATAATACTATTATGATATTTAGAATTATATGTATATGGAATTAGTTTCGTGTCCACTAAGAAGTAATCAATACGTGAATATGTTTTATGTACCGTTGAATAAAATGAATATTCCCTACCTACTGGGTTAGCGATCCTCCATACATCTGTTATATTGGTATTTTTCATGTATGTATTTAGGAGTTCACTAGTTTTAGATTTTATGTTAATCCTTTTTTGTTTTGCTGATTTATCCAGATATGGATCTAAAACACAATTCAAATCTCCCCCTATTATCACATTTTGATAGTTAAGTTCTGTAATTGTATTCAAAATTTTACTAAAGAATTGGGGGTTGTCAAAATTAGGAGCATAAATATTTATCAAAGTAAGCGGAGTAGAATAAATTTATCCTGTGACTATGACGTACCTCCCCTCTTTATCTGCTATGGTATTCTTTAATTTAAATGGTATACCTTTACGAATGATAATAGCCGTGCCTCTAGATTTAGAAGTAAATGAAGAGTAGTATGTTTGCCCAATCCAATTTCCCTTCAATCTTATCTGTGTTTGATATTTCAGATGCATCTCTTGTAAAAAAATGATATCACTGTTTAAAGCTTTTGATTGTGCAAAGATCTTACCCCTTTTAATTGGTTCATTAGCGCCCCTTATATTCCAACTACAGAACGTGATTCCTCCAGTTTTCTTTTGTTTATCGTCTTGCATTATGGATCATGTTAATACCTTTACTTCATATGGTGCAACCAAGAACCTCATAACTCTAGGTGAAGGATGGTCATCCCCAGCTGTTACATTTTGTTGGCATCTCCCCTTCAGAATAGACCTTGAAAAGACCAGAAAGTGTAGAGTCATGAAAAGATAATTAACAAACAAAAAGTGATATTATAATATACAAAAATAAAGATGTTATAATTAAAAACAAACCACCAACAGGTGGTAGAAAAATTCTTGTTGACTTCCGTAGATGTTTTTATATGTTTCGCTCTGCCCCCTTGACCAATTATTATTAATTGGAAGAGAGAGCGATACAAAGTTCAAAAATATATATCTATATATAAAATAAAACACACTCCAATAGATAGATTAGAAATATATCTTCAAAGAGGAAAAACAAAATAAAAAAGAGTTTCCAAGTATATATTTAGATATAACAGTAATTATGTTAATTTATATATCCATATCTATCGATATGCCTAGATCTATTTTACTTCGGAGTCACGTGAGTGACTTCTTGAAGAAGCCCCGCCTGGCGCTAGAACGGCATTACGTCGACGCTGACGGCAGAAGCAAGAGCTGCAGAGCGCAGCTCCTTGCAGCGGCCGGAATGGACCCGCAGGTAAGTGCAAAGAAAAGAGGGGACGTTCTAAAAAAGACGTTACGCTGGTAGAACCAGCAAAAGAGAAAGTAAAATTTAAAATCAGAGTCACGCTGGCGTACTGATTTAGCCAGATAATAAAAAAGAAAAATGGAGAAGTCTCAAAGGAAAATTTCGCGGGTAAAAAGATCGTCCCGGGGTGAAGCTAAAGAGTCGGGACAAGAGTTTAGTGCGGATCCGGTTCCGATACCGGTGGCCGCTGATTCACCCGTTAATGAAACTATAATTTCTCCAGAAATGCAAACCACGGAGGAAAATGTTCCTAGAAAAAGTAAAAAGAAATCCGTGAGGCCCGTGGTTTCTGATAATGACTCTGATAATGAAAGTCCTCCGGATAATATAGCTATATGGCTAAAAATGGAACATATGGAGAAAGTGCTCCAAAATATAATGAGACAAGGGTCACAGTACCCAGACGTTTCCCAAAATGACCCTGAGGGGTTTGAATATACAGAATATGGCTATGTGCCAATTTGGGAATTTGAAACTCCAGACCCAGGATTAAGGGCGGAGGAAGTCTCATTGGATATGACTCCAAGTGTATCAGGGCTGCAAAAGACAGACCCTGCAAGTGGATTATGAGTGCACACCACGAATAAAAAAGAAGAGGCCAGATGTGCCTGATATGGCAAAAGATTTTGCTATACCTGAAGGAAGTGGTGAGGCTATGGAAGAAAACCTAGCTGCCAGTATTAATTATATGGTATCTCACCAACTTCAAGATTCTGTGATGATTGAAACAGCAGAATTATATAAAACACCGGAAAATTGCACCTCATTGAAGGTACCTACGGTTAATCCGTCTATATGGACGCCTATGACTCCAGGCATGAGAGGACAAGAAATAAGATTTCAAAGAATCCTCAAATTGATTTCAGCTGCCATTACTGCTTTTGGAAGGCATATGGAGGGGTCGGAAATGGTTAAAATCCAAAATGATACTTTGGGCTTATTGTGCAATTCCTTCTATGAAATTAATTGTATGAGGAAAATTGCGATTCGGCCTATATTTCATCCAAGGTTTGCAGGTCTGTGTCGATCAAGTGGTGTTCAAGCTCCTGGTTATCTATTTGGAGAGAACCTGCCTAAGCAAATAAGAGAATGGATGAAGAGGCTAAATCTATTAGCCACATGAGACCTTTCGTTTTTGGACAAAAAAGGTATTTTTCGTCAAGAAGGGGATTTGATTTTGGAAACAGAGGCAGGAATATGATAAGAAAATATTACCATCCGACACAGCCTAATGTTCACCCGTATACGGGGAGAAGGAGACCACCACGTTCATATAGAGAGGTACAAAAAATGTATTCTATTCTTAAAGAAACTGTGGACAAATCTCCAGTTGGAGGGAGATTACAAATGTTTTATGATGAATGGCTTGCCATCACATCTGATCGGTTTATTTTACAAACAGTTTCAGGAGCTACTATAACATTTAAAGAAGGTGTTAATTCTCCGGTACAAAATAAACCTGCTTATGGTTTCATGTTTTCTGCAATTGAAGAGGCAGAAATTAATGTGGAAATTGACAATTTTTTTAAAAAAGGTGTTATTGAAAAAACTGTTGAACATAAACATCAATTTGTGTCAAATATATTTCCAAGAAGTAAAAAAGATGGTGGTTGCAGAATTATTCTGGACCTTACAAACTTTAATACATTTGTCGAGTATAAACATTTTAAGATTGCGTACTATTCAGTACCGATACATCAGTTCTTTCGAAGGTATTTAAAATTTAATTGGTTGGGACAGCTGTGGCAATTCAAAGCTTTACCAATTGGGTTAAGTTCAGTTCCCAGGCTCTTTACAAAGCTGTTGAAACCAGCTTTAGCACAATTAAGAGCACAAAAGCACATCATTATGGCTTATCTGGATGACATTTTAATCATCAATAGTAATCAGAAATCAGCTGAAAAATCAGTTTCAGCAACTAAAACTTTATTTGAGAAGTTAGGTTTCTTGATTCATCCAATTAAGTCCCAGCTGCAGCCAGCACAGTCAATTAACTATTTGGGGTTTGTGATTAACTCAGTTACTATGTTAGTAACTTTGCCAACAGATAAGATTGATGATATTTTAATTACCTGTAGGGGTCTCATTCACAAACCTTATCCCTCCATCCGAGAAGTAGCAAAGGTTATTGGTAAATTAGTAGCAGCATTTCCTGCAGTAGAATTTGGTCCATTACATTACCAAAACCTTCAAAGGGACAAAATAAGAGCTCTAAAAAAGAGAGCAGGCCATTTTGATAGGCAATTAACAAAAGAAGCTTTATTGGAATTACAATGGTGGATTGAAAATGTCCCACAAGCTGCTGAAAACATTCTGATACAACAGCCTGAAGTAATTTTACAAACAGATGCTAGTGCTCTCGGATGGGGGGCGACAGATTCATTTACCAGCTGTGGGGGCAGATGGACTGTCCAAGAGGAAATGTTTCTCCAAACATATGGTATTAACTATTTAGAATTATTGGGAGCATTTTATGGATTAAAAGCCTATTGTTCTACAAAAAAGAATCTGCATGTATTGATACAATTAGACAATAAAACAGCTGTTGCATATATTAATCACATGGGTGGAGTCAGATCGGTATCATGTGATTGTCTGGTCAATCAGATATGGACTTAAGCACCAAATTTGGATTTCGGCAAATTACATGCCAGGTAAAGACAATGTGGTGGCAGACAATAGATCAAGGGTGTTTAAAGACAACACAGAATGGATGTTGAACCCAGTAATTTTCAGTAAAATTGTGATTCAATATGGGTTACCAGACATTGATCTGTTTGTATCAAGATTAAATCATCAATTGCCTAAATATGTGTCTTGGGAACCAGATCCAGATGCAGTAGCAGTAGATGCTTTTTCACTACATTGGGGGAATATGTTCTTTTATGCCTTTCCGCCATTTGCTCAGGTTCAGCAATGTCTGAAGAAAATAGAACAAGATTCTGCCACAGGATTATTGGTGATTCCAAATTGGCCGACACAACCATGGTTCCCATTAATGTTAAACATGATTAAAGAACCATATATGTCAATTCCTAGCAGCAGTGATTTATTGATAAAACCAGTAACCAAAGAAATGCATCCATTACATGCTTATATGAATTTGTTAATCTGCAGGTTTTGACCAGACCACTACAAGAGCTTGGATTGTCGGATAGAACTATGGATATTATAGTCGCATCATGGCGAGTTGGCACTCAGAGACAATATATGACACATATAAAGAAATGGGAAAATTTTTGTAGACAATCAAATATATCCTATCATACTGTGAACATTGCAAACATATTGGAGTTCCTTGCCGAGTTGCATTTTGAACAGCACTTAAGTTATAGTGCCATTAATAGTGCACGTAGTGCCTTATCATCTTATTTAGGACAAATCTCTGACCAGAAATCAATTGGATCACATCCATTAATATCCAGATTTATGAAAGGAATCTTTAACAAAAATCCACCCAAACCAAGAAATACAGAAATTTGGGATGTCAGTATTGTACTTACTTTACTTAGGCAATGGACTCCAATCGAAGTTTTGTCATTGGAAAAGTTAACATTGAAATTAGCATTGGTTTCAGCTCAAAGGGTGCAAACATTACAAATGCTACGTTTAGACTGTATGCATGTGGCTGCAGATAACATTGTGTTCTATGTTTACGATCTGATCAAACAAAGCAGACCAGGGAGAACTGGAGCAAAGGTAATGTTTCAAGCTTACCCTATTGATCCAACGTTGTGTGTAGTTAAACATTTGAATCATAGAAACATAGAAACATAGAAATTAGGTGCAGGAGTAGGCCATTCAGCCCTTCGAGCCTGCACCGCCATTCAATATGATCATGGCTGATCATCCAACTCAGTATCCCGTACCTGCCTACTCTTACCCTCTGATCCCCCTAGCCACAAGGGCCACATCCAACTCACTCTTAAATATAGCCAATGAACTGGCCTCAACTACCCTCTGTGGCAGAGAGTTCCAGAGACTCACCACTCTCTGTGTGAAAAAAGTCTTTCTCATCTCGGTCTTAAAGGATTTCCCCCTTATCCTTAAGCTGTGACCCCTTGTCCTGGACTTCCCCAACATTGGGAACAATCTTCCTGCATCTAGCCTGTCCAACCCCTTAAGAATTTTGTAAGAATCAATATGTAAAAGTTACCAAAACTCGTCGAGGTGATGAAAAAACATTAATGATTACGCATAAGAAACCACACACAAAAGCTTCAGTGCAAACAATTTCAAGGTGGTTAAAACAGGTGTTACTTTTTAGCAGGAGTAGACACTGATGTGTTCAAATCTCACTCCACCAGGGCAGCAGCTACGTCCGCGGCGAAGTTACAGGACGTACCACTCGAACACATTTTAGAAACCGCAGGGTGGTGTAAAGAAGAAACTTTTTCAAAGTTCTACAATAAACCTGTTCACACAATGACAGGCTTTGGACACGCGGTGTTGGGTTCACTATAATCACCTGCTTTGTTTCACTATCGATTGATATTATCGATTATGTTATCACTTATATCTTTTATCACTTTGTAATGGTTTCCCCAGATGTAAAAAGGGGGTTATTATATGTTCTTTTATCATTAAAAGATTTATGGAAAGAACTAAAACTAGTCTGGTAAAAGGTTTTTTACTCATGTATGTGTTGACCTAGCCGGACTGTCGTATGGAAGAATTCTATGACATGGAAAACACAGAAGCTTCAAAATCTTCACGTAGTCACTCACGTGACTCCGAAGTAAAATAGTAAGATTAAACGAGAACTTACCAGTTCGAAGTTTGATCGTTATTTTATGAGGAGTAACGATGAGGGATTACGTGCCCTCCACTCCCCACCCTCATAAAATAAATGATCATCTGGTAGTTCTAAATCTATGATGAGCCTTACTATCTTACTCCGGCTATTGTGTTCTGTGTTTTTCATGCCGCTGCTTTGAAGTATGCCGTTCTAGCGCCAGGCGGGGCTTCTTCACGTAATCCCTCATCGTTACTCCTCATAAAATAACGATCAAACTTCGAACTGGTAAGTTCTCGTTTAATCTTACTATTACAATTAAGTCTCAAACTTTTGTATCAGACAACAGCAGGTTCCAAGGGGTTAACCAGATTCAGACCCTTAGATAACTTCCAAGTATCTGAGTCTCCTCCCCCTCCCCCGATTTAGACTAAATCTACTATATCCATAAAATTTGTTAGTATGTTATTAGTACTTATCAATCATATTTAACTCGTTATTCTTACATTTAGCAAGTAATTAACATCATGAAATAAACATCAGCCATTATTAAGCTATGCCTTAATATTACACAATTTTATTAATTATATTTTATGTTAGTATGTAATTGTGTTTCTTAAATCATAAATTTCTATATACAAGTCCACTGATAATATTTTTCCATATTCTCAAGTTATTTTCCTCGCCACAGTTTTTCTTCTTTGTCAATCCTTTGTTGAAATGAAACATAAAATCCGACCTTGAATGAACATTCCAAAGTTAAATGGCTAGACAACGCCTCGAGGAAAGTTCTCCATCTTAACCAGAGCAGTCTTTTTTGTATGTTAAAAAAAAAAAAGAAACACAGTTCTTTCTTCGTCGTTTCTCCTCTGTTATTGTAGGAGACCAACTCTTAATGATCAGTAGACCTCCTTTGTGATATTTTGTGCATATTTAAATGCCTCTTCTGGATCCGTGAATGCACGTTCAACAGAGTTACAAGTAATTCTCAATTTCGCAGGATATACTATCCCATATCTTACTCCTGAGACCTCTTTCAGTAGCCTTCTCGTGTTTGTAAACTTGTCCCTCTTTTCCATGACTTCAGCTGGATAATCACGGAAGAATCTTAGTTTGTCTTCTCCAAGCATCAAATTCACTCCATATGGAATCTTTTTCATAATTGCTTCCAGGGTTGAAATGTCATAGAATTTCTGAATAATCTGTCTTGGGGGGGCAGTTGAGCTTGCTTGTTGGTGGCTTTCTTGAGGCAGCTTGAAGTATAAATGGAATCTATACTTTCTCTGTAACTGGTTTGTGTGATGGACTGGGTTGTGGTCACAATTCTCTGCAATTTCTTCTGGTCGTGGGCAGAGCAGTAGCAATATCAAACTGTAATGCAACTGTATAGAGTGTTTTTCAAGATTTGTATTGGATTGCATACATGATATGACAATTAGAAATTACATTTTGTGCTTTATTTCGTAAATATTTTCAACTTTGGAGGGGTACAAAATCATGGCTATAAGTCATTCAACACAGACTGAAACCTTGCTAATCATGTTCTGATGATTAATATATGTGATGACACGTCATTGGCTCCTTTAATTTTAGTGGATTGAATTCAAGGGAAATGCTTAGGATACCGTCTGTGGAGACAGTGTTAGGAACAATAAAGGACTAATAAATCTCTTTCTCGGAAGTGAATCTCTTCTGCATTCTCTCTATTCCTGCCTCATCCTTCCTGCAGTGTGGCAATCGGAAATATGCACAAATGTGGAAGTGCTGCTTACCATGTTTTATACAGCTGCAACATGACATCTCAGCCATTCTCCAATGAGTATAGTGCGCAGTATTCTGGTCATCCTGCTATAGGAAGGATACCACTGAACTGGAAAGTGTGCAGCAGAGATTCACTAGGATGTTACCAGGACTCAAGAGATTGAGTTATAAGGAGAGGCTGGATAGGCTGGGTGTTTTTTCCTTGGGAAGCTGTGGTGTGAGCCTGTAGAGATGTACAAAATCATGAGAGCAATGAAAGGTGAATGTTTACTCTTTTTTCCCAGGATACAGCAGTCCAGAACTAGAGGGCATAGGTATAAGATGAGATGGAAATTATTTAAAAGAGATCTGAGGGGCACTTTCTTCATTCAGAGGCTGGTGCATATATGGAGCGGCAGATGTGAGTATAATGGCAACATTTAAAAGACATTTGGACAGTTACATGGATAGGAAATATTTAGAAGGAAATGGGCCAAATGTAGGAAAATGGGATTAGCTCAATTATAAAGCCTGATTGGCATGGATGAGATGGGCAAAAGGATCTCTTCCAAGCTGTATGATTTTAACATTCTATATGGTACCCATTTCCTTATAAAGCAAAATTGTTTCCTGAAGGAATAAATACCAAGAAATAGATACTTGGTCAGTCCTGCCTTTTTTTGTGAGAAAATCCAATGTCTTTCCAAAGCAGAGACCTCTCTCCCTTCATTGGGCTGTTTTATGTTGTGCTTGCCAAAAGTTTGTTCTTGACCTGCTTGTTGGTTTTTTGAATATTAAGCTGTTGATAATGATTTCTGATGTGATCTGGAATGAACTTCTGTTATGCTTGGAGAACCATCACCACCTTCAGAGCAAAAGGCAGTCTGATTCCAATTCCTGTTGCAACAGATACCTTGGTAAGTAACCAAGTGCAGTCAAATACAGTGCAGGGTGGCATGGTGGTGCAGCAGTTGAGCTACTACCTTACAATGCCAGAGACCCAGGTTCGATCCTGACTATGGGTGCTGTCTATATGGAGTTTGTTCATTTTCCCCATGACCTGCATGGGTTTTCTCCGAGATCTTCAGAGAAGATGCACAGGTTTGTAGGTTAATTGGTTTGGTGTAAATGTAAATTGTCCCTAGTGTGTGTAGGGTAGTGTTAATGTGCAGGGATCACTTGTCGGTGTGGACCCAGCGGGCCGAAGGGCCAGTTTCTGCGCTGTATCTCTAAACTCAACAAAACATCAAACTGGTCCGTCACATCCATAATACATTCCGTTTTTTAGTTTAGTTTAAAGATACAGCACAGAAACAGGTCCTTCGGCCCACTTTGAGTCCACACTGACCAACGATCCCTACGCATTAACACACGCTTGGGACAATTTACACTTATAGCAAGCCAATTAACCTACAAAGTTGTACGTCTTTGGAATGTGGGAGGAAACCGAAGATCTTGGCAAAAACCCACACAGGTCACTGGGAGAACTCCGTACAGACAGCACTCATAGTCGGGATTGAACCTGGGTCTCTGGCGCTGCAAGTGCTCTAAGGCAGCAACTCTACCACTGTGCCACTGTGCCGTCCACATTCTGGGGGTAATGTAGCCAGAAAAACATACAGTGCTCTGTCAAGACAAGATACAGTTTTATACAGTTATCACATAACTATCCTGATTTTATTCTATGCCTTTTCAACCTCCTTTATCTATTTATTTTCAGCCCCTTTCGTTATTTTGCCCTCCTCAGTTGCTTAACCTTCATTGTGCATTTCCTTGTTTGTGTACTGTTTCCTGATACATTACTTCACATGTCTGCATCTATATGCTCTCCAGTTCATTAATGTCCATCTGCAATCTATTGCCAATTAATGTACCATTTGCAAACTACATTTAGTTTTGCCCTACTTCAAGCAATATTCCAGTCGTAAAACATTATTCTTTGCTTCATTTGAATAAGGGTCCTGATCCGAAACATCGCCTGTCCCTTGCTGAGTTACTCCAGGATTTTTGTCAAGATTCCAGAATCTGCAGTTCCTTGTGTCTTCATCTTTGCTTCTTGTTCAGCCACCATGGATTCCTTCACTTTTCTCACCATTTTGTCAAAACTGAAACCTTGCTAAAATGCATGTAAGCTACACCATCAAGTCTCCTTGATACCTCCAGAAAGGTTTCATTTAATTTAGTCAGATATAGGCTTTCTTAATGTCCAATCTAATTATGCTCATTTTTGCCTGCATTTAACTTATTTTTTTTGATAATTTATCAGTCATGAAGAGTAAATTGGCTGTCTGTAGTGGCTTCCCTTCTCTCACTTTTTCAAAAAGATATAATACAGCATCAGCAGTTCTTCACAGCTGTAACTGGGAGCATTGGAACAAGTCCAGAGGTTCCATTATTTCTTGCCTTCCTTTTCTTAATTTTTGGGGTGCAGTTCAAATTTGCCTGTCCGTTATTCTGCTTTCGCATCTCCTTGATTCTTTACAATACTTCAATTATAATCCTACATGAACACGATCTTTGCATCATCATTTTTACTGTTTTAGTTTTTCTGTCTTCAATAAGACCACCTGCCCTTTACATATTTATACAAAGTATTTAGATTTTCCATGATCTTATTTAAAAACATTTTTTTCATACCTTTTTATTTGCATTTTGTTTTCCTTCACCCATGTACTATCTACTTTTGGTTTTCTGATGCATTGTGGCTGACCTAAAATTTATTTTCCTGCCTTTTATTATGGATATTATTACTATGGATAATAAAAGACCCAGATAGAGTGGATGTGGAATGAATGTTTCCAGTTGTGTCTAGAGCCATAAGGCGCAGCCTCTGAATAAAAGGACGTACCTTCAAATTGGAGCTGAGGAGGAATTTCTTTAGCCAGATGATGGTGAATCTGTAAATTCATTGCCACAGATGGTTGTGGAGGCCAAGACATTGAGTATTTTTTAAGGCAGAGTGTGAAAGGTTCTTTATTAAGACCTTGAAGGTTACAGTGAGAAGGCAGGAGAATGCGGTTTCTCTATGAGAAGAATAGGTCAACCATGATTGAATGGCAGAGTACTCAATGGGCTGAATAGCCTAATGGGCCTGTCCCACTTAGGTGCTTTTTCAGCGGACTGCCGGCGACCGTTAAGTTGCTGGCAGTCCCCTGAAAATAAAAATAAACCCCCCCCCCCTTCCTTCACCAGCCCGTCATGCAGGCGGGGGACAGGGCAAGCGGGGGAGCTCTGTCTAAAAAATTCACACGGTGCAAAGCCAAGGTGATACAGATACACACCGTGATGAACACGAAGATTGCCGCTGTAATTAAGATGGCTAAAGCACAGTGTACGGTAAGTCCTTTAAAAGGGGGGGGGGGGGGTGGGTGGGGGGAGAAGGAATGGAGACAACTTTTAAGAAGTCAGAGATGCACGGCTGTGAAGCTTGGCGGACATTTAACATTACCGGTCGGTTATCCTTGGATCTGAAAACTACTGCTTACCTTTTATTTCCCAATGAAATTCACCGGTCAGCACCGGCTACAACCTACGAGAACCTCCGAGAACCTTTGACCTCTGGCAACCCATTAGGACCTCTTGGCGACCCACCTATGGCACGAGAATTCTCGCTACTCTCCATGGCGGCTTCATTCTAGTCGCCGCTAATTTTTCAACATGTTGAAAAATTTGCGGTGACCATAATGAGGCCGCGACTAGTTCCCAGAATGTGAAAACTCCTCGGGACCATGAAGGCGACTCCCCGGCAACTACCCCCGAACAAGTGGCGACCATGTGGTGACTGCATAGTCTCCTGCAATCGCCTAAAAAGTCGCCTAAGTGAGACAGACCCATAATTCTGCTCCAATGTGGTATGGTGTTTTCTTACCCTGAATGCTCATTGACACACAGAAGTATATTAGATGCGAGAATCTCTTTCTTTTATTTGTGTGACAACATTTACTTTGAATCTGTACTTCTCAAATGCCTCCTATTGTTATGGACACTGATCCACATTGAAGTTGCAGATTCCAGTTAAACTTTGTTAAACCAAAGTCTAGCCTGGAATAATAAACTTTCCCTAGAGAGCAGAAGCAAAGGATAATTTTGAGCTAATTTTAGGAATGTCTGTCTACTGTATATTGCCATAATCATTTTACTCAGCGGGTGAGGCACCATCTATGGAACGAAGGAAATAGGCAATGTTTCGAGTCGAAACCCTTCTTCAGACTGATGTGAGGGTGGGTGGTGGGGGGGGGGGGAGGAGAGGAAGAAAGGAAGAGGTGGAGCCAGAGGTCTGAGGGAGAGCTGAGAAGGGGAGGAGAAAGTAAGGACTACCGGAAATTAGAGAAGTCAATGTTCATACCGCTGGGGCGCAAACTGCCCAAGCGAAATATGAGGTGCTGCTCCTCCAATTTACGGTGGTCCTCACTTTGGCCATGGAGGAGGCCCAGGACAGAAAAATTAGATTCGGAATGGGAGGGGGAGTTGAAGTGCTGAGCCACCGGGAGATCAGGTTGGTTATTGTGAACAGAGCAGAGGTGTTCGGCGAAGAGATCGCCAAGCCTATGCTTTGTCTCACCGATGTAGAGCAGCTGACATCTAGAGCAGTGGATGCAATAGATGAAGTTGGAGGAGGTGCAGGTGAACCTCTGCCGCACCTGGAAAGACTGCTTGGGTCCTTGAATGGAGTCAAGGGGGGAGGTAAAGCTACAAGTGTGGCATTTCTTGCGGTTGCAAGGGAAAGTGCCCGGAGAGGTGGTGATTTGGGTGGGAAGGGTTGACCTAAAACCTCACCTGTCCATGTTCTCAAGAGATGTTGCCTGACCTGCTGAGTTACTTCAGCGCGTTGTGTCTTTTGTTAATCACAACATGATTAATGTTACTATTAAATTTACACTGAAGATTGATGTTGTTTCACGAATGCTGAGATGTATAAAATATATATTTATATGAGCCAAAAGAGATGGGGGAGATATTGAACAATTTATTTTCTTCGGTATTCACCAAGGAGAAGGATATTGAATTTTGTGAGGTAAGGGAAACAAGTAGAGTAGCTATGGAAACTATGAGGATCAAAGAAGAGGAAGTACTGACACTTTTGAAAAATATAAAAGTGGATAAGTCTCCAGGTCCTGACAGGATATTCCCTAGGACATTGAGGACGTTAGTGTAGAAATAGCAGGGGCTATGACAGAAATATTTCAAATGTCATTAGAAACGGGAATGGTGCCGGAGGATTGGCGTACTGCGCATGTTGTTCCATTGTTTAAAAAGGGTTCAAAGAGTAAACCAAGCAATTATAGACCTGTTAGTTTGACGCAGTAGTGGGCAAATTAATGGAAAGGATACTTAGAGATAATATATACAATCATCTGGATAAACAGGATCTGATTAGGAACAGTCAACATGGATTTGTGCCTGGAAGGTCATGTTTGACTAATCTTCTTGAATTTTTTGAAGAGGTTACTAGGGAAATTGATGAGGGTAAAGCGGTGGATGTTGTCTATATGGACTTCAGTAAGGCCTTTGACAAGGCTCCACATGGAAGGTTGGTTAAGAAGGTTCAATTGTTGGGTATTAATAGTGGAGTAGCAAGATGGATTCAACAGTGGCTGAATGGGAGATAACAGAGAGTAATGGTGGATAACTGTTTGTCAGGTTGGAGGCCGGTGACTAGTGGGGTGCCTCAGGGATCTGTGTTGGGTCCACTGTTGTTTGTCATATACATCAATGGTCTTGATGATGGTGTGGTAAATTGGATTAGTAAGTATGCAGATGATACTAAGATAGGTGGTGTTGTGGATAATGACATAGATTTTCAAAGTCTACAGAGAGATTTAGGCCATTTGGAAGAGTGGGCTGAAAGATGGCAGATGGAGTTCAATGCTGATAAGTGTGAGATGCTACATCTTGGCAGGACAAATCAAAATAGGACGTACATGGTAAATGGTAGCGAATTGAGGAGTGCAGTTGAACAGAGGGATCTAGGAATAACTGTGCATAGTTTCCTGAAGGTGGAATCTCAGGTAGATAGGGTGGTAAAGAAAGCTTTTGGTGTGCTGGCCTTTATAAATCAGAGCATTGAGTATAGAAGTTGGGATGTAATGTGAACATTGTACAAGGCATTGGTGAGGCCAATTCTGGAGTATGGTGTACAAATACGGACGCCAAATTATAGGAAAGATGTCAACAAAATAGAAAGAGTACAGAGGAGAATTTACTAGAACTAAGATTTACTTAGGTTTCAGCACCTAAGTTACAGAGAAAGGTTGAACATGATAGGAATTTATTCTTTGGAGCGCAGAAGGTTATGAGAGGGATAGACAGAGTTGAAGTGGATAAGCTTTTTTCCATTGAGAGTAGGGAAGATTCAAACAAGAGGACATGATTTGAGAATTAAGGGACAAAGGTTTAGGGGTAACATGAGGGGGGACTTCTTTACTCAGAGTGGTAGCTATGTGGAATGAGCTTCCAGTGGAAGTGGTGGAGGCATGTTCGATTTTATTATTTAAAAATAAATTGGATAGGTATATGGACGGGAAAGGAATGGGGGGTTATGGTCTGAGTGCAGGTAGATGGGACTAGGTGCGAGAAAGTGTTCGGCACGGACTAGAAAGGCCGAGGGCCTTTGTATCCTGTTGGATCAGGACAAATTGTTGGTGATATTTACACCTAGCAATGTAAAGCACTGAACCTTCTCCACTTGAGAAAGTGGTACAGAATTTGGTCCTGAAATGCTGCGTTTCAATATAACCCAAATTTATAATGTTTTTGTACTTCTGCTGGGTGAGAATAATTGAATGAAATGACCTTCCTCTCATCAGTGTCCTGGAGTCAAGGAAGACATACTTTCATGCTTCTTCCAGGGGGTTTTGAGATGACTAATGAGATAATTGTGGGATCTTCAGAATCTGCCATGGTTTCAGAAGGTGTGCAGGATATGAGCATCTGAGGCCAGGATAGAGTGGATGTGGAGAGGATGTTTCCACTATTGGGAGAGTCTAGAACCAGAGGTCATAGCCTCAGAATTAAAGGACATACCTTTAGGAAGGAGATGAGGAGGAACTTCTTTAGTCAGATGGTAGTGAATCTGTTGAATTAATTGCCACAGAAGGCTGTGGAGGCCAAGTCAATGGACATTTTTAAGACAGAGATAGATAGATTCTTGATTAGTATGGGTGTCATGGATTATGGGAAGAAGGCAGGAGAATGGGGTTAGGAGGGTGAAAGATCAGCCATGATTGAATGCGGAGTAGACTTGATGGGCCGAATGGCCTAATTCTTCTATCACTTATAATGCTGCACTACTTTCTCCATTTACACTGGACTTCTGGGTGCTCCCATTAAATGGATACATGATTCACAATGCCATCCCAAATGTTCCTTCTCCATTTTGAATGATAATATGCCTGGGGTTCCTCAGAGTTGGAAGGGATGTTATATTTTTGTGAGGTGGCTTTGAAATATTGAATTTTTTCTCCCATCCAATTTGTTACCTCTTGATATAATAAAGCTTGGAATAGAATGTTTCTAGTCTGCTGTTGCAAACTTTGTGCTCTGATCACTAGATTTGATTGAGTGTAAGTTGGGCCTACTTTCCAGCCCCGATGCTGACTCATCAATGCCCTGTATAATTAGAGAGGATAGGAGAGGCGCTGATGTTGGATTGCTGAAGCCTGTCAGAGAATTTGAAAGAATTTACAGAAAAAAATTATTGAACATAGAACAGTACAACACAGGAACACTCCATTCTGCCCATAATGTCTGTGCTGAATTACTCTCATCTGCCTTTATGTCACCTTTGACACTTTCTCAAAAAACTCGATCAAGATAATGGCATAACATGACAGCCATCCTAACAGTCCCTAATTAAGCCATTCTTTTCCAAATGGAAGAAAATCTTATCCTGAAGAATCTTCGCCATTAGCTTCCCGACCACTGATATGAGGCTCAGGCTAATAATTCCCTGGAGTCCCTTTACTTCCTTTCATAGACAAAGGAACAATGTTAGCTGCTTTCCAGTCCTCTGAGACCATGTCTATGGGTAGAGCAGATGTAAAATTAATCAAGACTCCTTCAATCTCCTCTATTGCCTCTCTCAATAAACTGAGATAGATCCCATCAGGTCCTGTGGGTTTACCCACTTTAGTCATGCAGCACAGAAACAGGCCCTTTGACCCAACATGCCCATAACTACCAAGATGCCTGATCTACACCAGTCCCAGCAATACGCTCATATTCCTCTAAACCTTACCTTAATGCACTTCAAGAGCTCCAACAGCACCACCTTAATCTCAAGCCGCCCTCAGTATTCTCCACATTGCTCTCACTGTCTCCCATTTCCTTCTCCTTAGGGAATACAGATTAAAACTATTTGTTTAGTACCTTGTATACATCCCCTGACTCCATGCACAAATTTCCTCCTCTATCTTTGAGCAGTTCTACTTTCTCCTTGGTTATCCTCTTATTTTTAATCTGTATATAACTAAAACTCTGATTTTGTGCTCTTCTGGTCTGCGTGGTTTTTCTATTTGAGCAAAAACAGTACGCGATACCCCTACAATTTTTCGCCACCTTACTCACCATTTCCCTGTGCTGCAAGTGCAACAAGTTTTGTTCCGATCAGTTATATCTTTTCAAAATGATTAAGGTTTAAAAATCTTTAAAATGCGCATGTGCAGATTGGTCTCCTCTCCTGTGTGTCACTGCCGGGATGGCGATGCCCCTTCCTGCACCATCGCTGCACTGATTGGCTGCGTCCGCTGCCAGTCATCGGCACCCGCCTGCCTCTGCCGGCGCCCGCCTGCATCTGCCCTCTCTCCTCTGCCCAGCGCAAAGTATCATTAGCAAATTAGCAAAGCTGGGTGGCAGTGTGAACTGTGAAGAGGATGCTAGGAGTATGCAGGGTGAGTTGGACAGGTTAGATGAGTGGCAGATGCATGGCAGATGCAGTATAATGTGGATAAATGTGAGGTTATGCACTTTGGTGGCAAGATCGGGAAGGCAGATTATCTGAATGGCGTCAGGTTAGGAAAGGGGAAATACAACGAGACCTGTGTGTCCTAGTACTCCAATCACTGAAAGTAAGGATGCAGGTACAACATGCAGGTACAACAGGCAGTAAGCATGCAGGTACAACAGACAGAGAGTTGTGAATTTGTGGAATTTGCTACCTCAGAATACAGTGGAGGCCGATTCACAGGATACATTCAAAAGAGTGTTAGATAGAGTTCTTACGGCTAGCGGAATCAAGGGGAATCATAGGCCTATTGTATATGTATCTATCTAAACAATTAAAATAATAGAAAAAAAGTTCAGTGTAGTATACACGTGCACACGCACACACACACACACACTCATGCATAGGTACGCATAAAAAAAAACAAACAATAATAGTGCAATAATAACGATAATAGTCTATGTAGTTGAGAGCTTGTTTGACTTTATTGTAGTGTTTAATAGCATAATGGCTGGAGGGAAGAAGCTGTTCCTGAACCATGGACGTTACAGTTTTCAGGCTCCTGTACAGTCTTCCCGATGGCATTGTGAGGAGAAAGATTGAAAGAAATGTTGATGCTTTTGATTCAGATTTCTGTGATACCGATCAGGACTGAGATAAGATCTGTAGTGGATTAATTGGTTACAACTATGGATTTTGTGCCATAATGAAGGTGACACAAATAAAGGTCAACATTTTGGGCCGTTAAATAAGGGAAAGGTCTAGGACATTCTTTAGTTTGGAATGTTCCTTGCATTGTATCTAGTCGTCTTTGACTAATTTCTGAAAATGATAGTGATATACTGGCGAAGGAATGAAACTAAAGATGAATAAAAAGATTTCAAGACATTTGCCTTGGGAAGAATTCTATTATGCCCTTATTTTTTTACAACATTCAAATTAATTTTATTTTCCCTTGGACTGAAGTAAGATGTTATGAATAACTTCATTATAAAAGATTAAATACAACATGGAATAGACTTCTGTGAGTAGTTTTACATACAGTGTTTGCACCTTTGGTTATCTGCATGTTCTTTTAAACAATCAGTGGGCACGATCTGCCAAGCCTTATTGCCTGCTGCCTTATCATAATTTTGCTACATCTATTATACTAAAAGTCTCATCTTGTTTGTTTCTATGTGTGTGTGCGTGCGTGCCTGTCTGTGATCACTGATTCGCTGATGTTGTCAAATTACTCCAAAACAGTACATGATAGGGCTACAATTTTTGGACCACCTTACTCACAATTGTCATGTGGTGGTTTGTATGAAGTTTAGTTCAGATTAATGTTATATTTTACAAGTTATTGACAATTAAAACTTTAAAAACTTTAGCAAATGTAATCTGCACCCCCACGTGCCCTTAGCAGTGTATGACATCATAATGGCATCTCAGTTACATAAACTGCCCATTAATTTACAAAATAAAATTTTAAATTTTCATTTGAGGACACGTCACAAAGGGATCTCATTTACATTTCAAAAACTCGCTGTCCCCGATAAAAGCACGCTGGAGCCAGACACAGACAAGGCCCGGAGCCGCACTCTTTCCTCCTCCTCGCACGGCTCAAGATGGCAGCCTTAAAAACTCACTGACTTTCAGTTATTTTAAAATGCCTCGTGTGCGGAGTCGCAAAAGGGGGAGGAAGAGGGGAAGGGAGATGGAGAGACAATCAGCAGCGCTCATGCAGAGCCGCGGGAGGGGGAGGGAGAGGCAACCAGCGGGGGTGAGGGTGACTCACTTTCAGTTACTTTAAAAATCCGCACGCGTGCATAACTGAAAGTCTGCGGCGCTGAGGCTGCAGCGAGATCTGGGGGCGGCGGCATCCTGGGAGCGAGATAGAGTGAGACAGGGAAAGAGACAGGGACAGAGACAGAGAGAGACAGAGAGAGACAGAGAGAGACAGAGAGAGACAGAGAGAGACAGAGACAGAGAGAGAGACAGAGAGAGAGAGACAGAGAGAGACAGAGAGTGAAGAGGAGTAGGGAGTGCTGGGGTGAGGGAGAATGGAGGAGGAAAGGGATAGGAACAGGGATGGTGAGGCAATGGAGGAGGGAGGGAGAAGGGGAGTGAGGGGGTGAGGGGAGGAAGCAGAGGAGGTTTGGTGCAGGGTGGGGGGAGGGAGGATAATGGTGGAGGGAAATAGGGGACTGAAGAGGGAGAATGAGATGCATTCAAATTGATCAAATTTTACGTTATTGCCATTTTAAACGTTAAAAACGTCAGCCACTCCTATGCAGTTGGGGGCTATGGGTGAGTGGTGGAATATTGTGTTGGGGAATGGGGTCCAATGGGCCCCACTTGGTCTAGTTTTCATTTAAAATTCCTCCAACTTCATGTAACTTGTGCTTCTCACTAAGAATCTGCACAATATGTGTAAGCTCTTTCTAAAATAATTCATCCAGTTTTTTCTCCCAATGAATTGAAGTTCCTAATGTCCAAAATAAGGAAACCAACAGCTTTAAACTAAAATTAAAATAATTATATTTCAATTATGATTAACCTTCCATTTAAAGTATTTTAATTTGAGCCCATCTTTTTTTAAATAAAAAAACATGTGTTAACTAAATTGGAAGAAAGTGAACTCCAATGAACTACATTGTGTTGCTTGTTGGAAATTTTGTTTACATTTCCTTTTGAAGTTAGGAAATGTAAACACGAGTCAATAGTGTTTATTTGTCATATCCATAGAATATAAACTAGAACGCTGAAATTCATATGTGCTGCAACAATGACTTCACAAAAATATATATAATACAATCATACATTGTAGCCATTACGGAACCTGGCCAAGGGCAAGACAGGACGGGCAGCCATAATGTTCCAGGGTACTGGTGCCAGAGGTTAGATGTAGGTGGAGTAGTCCGAGATGACAATATTGATGGTTCATTCAGTGTGTATATTTGGGACGATCATCTTTTTGGGAGTGTTATGTAACCCCACAATTAGTCATCTGTAATTAGAAGAACAAATATGCTGGGAAATAGTAGGCAGCTTCAAGACTAATAGGGAATCATAGTAGCAGATTTGAACCTTCCCAATACAAGAGATTCAAGAGAGAGAGAGTCAAGAATGTTTAATTATCATATGTCCCGGATGGGACAATGAAATTCTTACTTGCTGCAGCACAACAGAATATGTGAATATGTAAACATTGTACATGTACATGTAAACTTTGTAGACTGGGGCAGTCAGAGTGTCAAGGGCTCTGAGTATGGGATTTGTCAAATGTGTTCAGGAACATTTCCTCAGGCAATAGGCAGAGGATCCCTCAAGGGAGAGGGCAAAGTTTGATCCAGGACCTCTTGGATTTTAAATGTATTTTAATACATTTAAAATATATTAGGACCGATATGTGATAATGAGAGGTAAGTGGGATATGGGCCAAATGTGTGCAGGTGGAGTGTGTAGATGGGACATCTTGGTGAGAATGGACAAATTGAACGAAAGAGCCTGTTTCCATGTTGTATGATGGAAAATAGCAGGATAAACAAAGTGGCGTCAGCAGAGGTTTCGATTTTCAGAAGGCGTTTGATAAGGTGCCGCATGTGAGGCTACTAAAGAAGATGAGAGCTCATGGTAAAGGAAGGAAGATACTATCATGGAAGGTTGGCTGAATGGCAGAAAGCAAAGTGGAAATAAAGGGGGGGGGGGCTTCTAGTTGGCTGCCAGTGGCTAGTGGTGTTCATAAGGAATAGGAGTAGAATTAGGCCATTTGGGCCATCAAGTCTACTCTGGCGTTCAATCATGGCTGACCTTATTTATGATGAGCATTTGATGACACTGGGCCTGTACTCGCTGGAGTTAAGAAAGATGAAGGGGGACCTCATTGAAACTTACCTAATAGAGAAAGGCCTGGATAGAATGGATGCAGAGAGGATGTTTCCACCAGTAGGAGAGTCTTGGACCAGTAGGCATTACCTAAGAATAAAAGGACGGACCTTTAGAAGGAGGTCTTTCTTTAGTCAGAGGGTGGTGAATCTGTGGAATTCATTGCCACAGACGGCTGAGGAGGCCATGTCATTGGGTATTTTTAAAGCTGAGATTGACAGATTCTTGATTAGTAAGGATGTCAAGAGTTATGGGGATAAGGCAGGAGAATAGGGTTGATAGGGAAAGATAGACCAGCCATGATTGAATGGTGGAGTAGATTTGATGAGCCTAATGGCCTAATTATACTCCTATGGCCTACGAACTTACGAATTTATGACTGACTCCGGAGCTCCCAGGCTCCTGTACCTTCCTTCCAATGGTAGCAATGAGAAGAGAGTGAGAGTCAAAGAGTCAAAAGAGTTTATTGTCATGTGTCCCTGACAGGACAATGAAATTATTTCTTTGCTTAGCACAACAGAACATAGTAGGCATTGACTACAAAACAGATCAGTGTGTCCATATACCATTGTATACGTAAATACACACATGAATAAATAAATTGATAAAGTGCAAATAACAGATAAAGGGGTATTAATGTTCAGAGTTTTGTCCGAGCCAAGTTTAATAGCCTGATGGCTGTGGGGAAGTAGCTATTCCTGGTCGTTGCAGTCCTCAGGCGCCTGTATTTTTTACCTAAAGGTAGCAGGGGGATGAGTGTGTGGCCAGGATGGTGTGGGTCCTTGATGATGCTGCCAGCCTTTTTGAGGCAGCGACTGTGATAGATCCCCTCGATAGAAGGGAGGTCAGAGCCGATGATGGACTGGGCAGTGCTTACTACTTTTTGTAGTCTTTTCCTCTCCACGGCACTCAAGTTGCTGAACCAAGCCACGATGCAACCAGTCACCATGCTCTCTACTGTGCACCTGTAGAGTCCTCCTTGACAGACCGACTCTCCGTACTCTTCTCAGGAAGAGTATTAAGAGGCGCTGATGAGCTTTCTTAATAATTGCATCTGTGTTCTCGGTCCATGAAAGATCTTCAGAGATGTGCACGTCCAGGAATTTGAAGCTCTTGACCCTTTCAACCATCGGCCCGTTGATATAAACAGGACTGTGGGTCCCCATCCTACCTCTTCCAGTCCACAATCTGTTCCTTGGTTTTGCTGCTGCTGAGGGCCAGGTTATTGTGCTGGCACCATATGGACAGTCGCTTGATCTCTCTTCTATACTCTGACTCATCCCCATCAGTGATACGTCCCACAACAGTGGTGTCATCAGTGAACTTGATGATGGAGTTCGCACTATGACCAGCTATGCAGTCATGAGTATAGAGTGAGTACAGCAGGGGGCTGAGCACGCAGCCTTGAGGTGCTCCCATTCTGATTGTTATCGAGTCTGACACATTACCACCAATATGAACAGACTGTGGTCTGTGAATGAGGAAGTCGAGGATCCAATTGCAGAGGGATGCGCAGAGACCCAGTTCTGCGAGTTTGGTAACCAGCTTGGAGGGGATGATTGTGTTAAATGCCGAGCTGTAATCGATGAATAACAGCCTGACATATGAGTTTTTGTTGTCCAAGTGGTCCAGAGCGGAGTGGAGGGCTAGCGAGATCGCATCCACCATTGATCTGTTGTGGCGGTAAGCGAACTGCAGTGGGTCCAGGATTTTGTCAAGGTAGGAGTTGATGTGCCATCATCAACCTCTCAAAGCACTTCATCACCACAGGAGTTAGTGCCATTGGTCGATAGTCATTGAGGCATATCACCTTGCTCTTGGCCAGAATGATGTAGGATTTTGATTATTAGTTGCTGTAGATTGATGATGCATGTTAACCAATCACACACCAGCCAGCATCTCTAACTCCACCCCACTGTAATACTTATACTAACACTATTTCCCAGCACAGACAGTTAGAGCAGCCAGGATGTACTAACAACTAATCATCCTTCATGCTGTTAAGTTTCAGTGCTGATTAAAGATGTGTTTGAATCACGTATTGAGTCTGGAAGTCATTTACATGGTGTCAGAAGTGGGATCCAATCACTTCTGACGGCATGTAAATGACTTCCAGAAACACCAAAATTAACCTGATGCTGTCAAGGCCTCTCTCCTACTCAACCTTGTGGGCCCAGATGCCCTTCGGCGATCCAGAACATTCCGCTATGCTCCGGCAGTCCGCGATGCCAACGACCAGGTAATAACCCCAGATGAATCTCCTGATGACCCCAATGTTCTGCTGCGTAAATTTAGCCAGATCTGTGACCTGCCCTCAAATCACATTTTGGACAGGGCTAGGTTTTTCTCTCGCCATCAACCTCCTGGTGAACGAGTAGGCTCGTTTATCTCAGACCTAATGTATTTATCCCAGCGCAGCCGATTCCAAAATATGCCGGTCGATCAGCTGACTGATCAGTTAACAAGGGACATTTTAGTTAATGACATTAGTGACCTAGAGCTCAGATCAGAGCTTCTGAGGCAGATTTGACACTGGATGAAGCAGCACACGCATGCAGAACAGCAGGTTTCATCGACCCTATAGACAGTTCGCACAAAACCAAAACCATCAATCTGACGGACTTCACTAGGCAGCGAACCAACACAGATAACAGATTTATGACCCAAGCTAGTCAGGCGGCTCTTGGTGATCCTCAGAAGAAATGCTCAAATTGCAACTACTCACACAGCAGACAATCAGCTTGCCCTGCTTTTGGTAAATCACGCAATTACTGTAAAAAGTTAAATCACTTTGTCTCTGCATGTCGGGCAGCAAGTCGGGCCCGTGGGAAGAATTCGCCTAGCTTCAGGTCTAATCTCAATTTCTTGCATAAGACAGCAACAATCTCACTCCCCAATTCCAGCTCGAAGCTGCCCCCAAAGAGAGTCCGATTAACTCACAAGAGGACCCAACTGTTTACTCGTTACAGCTTGCTGCTGCTAAGAATTATGATCCGACCGTGACAGTAACTGTAAACAACGTCCATTTTGGCGTGAAATTAGACACAGGGGCAAAAGTGAATATAATGTCAATCAACCTCTTCAAGAAGATAAGAACTAACGAGCCACTTATCAAGGACAAATCCACTCTATAGGCGTTTGGAGGGGAGGTTCTGGTGCCTCTGGGCAAAATCAACTTGAAATGTGTGCTGAAAAAAACCCATGAGGAATTTGACCTTCTATGTCTTGAACTTTAATTCAGTTACTCTGCTTGGCAACCGGACCTGTCAGGAACTGGGGCTGATCTCCTTTGACAAAACGGTCCACAAGCTGCAAATTTCCCTGGACCCGCTGAGTGAATTCCCTGATCTTTTCGACAATAACCTGGGCAAGTTGCTCGTGACTTACAAGATTATTATTGACCCCGATGTGGCACCCGTCATCCGACCTCCACACCGATTGTCATTTGCCATGACAGACAGGGTTCACTCTGCGCTGAAGGACATGGCCTCCACAGGCATAATTGAAGCAGTCAGTGATCCCACCGACTGGGTCTCAACCATGACTGCCACAGTCAAGAAGGGAAAAAATGAAATCCACTTGTGCATCAACTCGAAAGAACTGAACGCTGCCATTAAGCGCCCACTCATCCCATGAAGACTGTCGAGGATGTTGCGGCAAATGACGGAACAGCCACCCTATTTTCTGTCCTCGATGTTAGAACTCTTTCTGGCAGATACCGCTGGACAAGGAGTCATCAAACCTCACCACATTTACCACCCCATTCGGCAGATACAAGTTTCTGAGAATGCCATTCGGAATCAACTCTGCCAGTGAAGTCTTCCAAAGAACTATGGAGCTATTATTCGAGGATCTACCTTGTGCCATCATCGTAGACGATATCCTAGTGTATGGCAAAGATGCAACGGAGCACGACCACAATCTCAGGCTCATCTTGGATCGCGCACGCAAGATCAACCTCAAGCTTAATCCTGACAAGTGCAGGTTCCGGCTTCCAGAGGTTTCCAACGTCTTCACTCCTAATGGTCTCAAACACGATCCGAAGAAGGCTACTGCCATCACAGAAATGCCTGCTCCCACAGACGTGAAAGGCCTGCAGCGTTTTCTGGGCATGGTAAACTAACTCGGCAAGTTTATACCGCACCTCAGCGAACTAAGCTCCACACTGCGGGAGCTGACAAAAAAGGACACAGCATGGTCATGGTTCCAGCAACATCAGATTGATTTTGATGTTTTAAAGTCCAAACTGACCAGTGCACCAACCCTGATTATTTTTTTTTTTACCTGACGATCACCTGTGATGCTTCGAAATTCCGGCTTGGCGCAGCCTGCGTGCAACCACCTGCTGAGGGCCCTCTACTACCTGTCTCGTAAGCCTCTCACACCATGACCGACACGGAGCAACACTATGCGCAAATCGAAAAGGAACTGTTGGCTGTCGTCTTTGCTTACTCCAAATTCCACGACTTCATCTTTGGCAACACCTTCACGGTCGAGATGGACCACAAACCACTGGTGACAATCCTGAACAAGCCCATCCACGCCGCGCCAGCTCGTTTGCCGTGTATGATGATGCAGCTGCTACATCACTGACACTCTCTCCCGTGCACCTCGGGCATCTTGCGAACAACATCCCTATGAACAGGAGCATTTCACGGTCCTCGGTGTCGATTTCGTCTCCAGCAAGCAACTGCGCACCTTGGCCGCGCACACCCCACTGACGATACGCTTCAAATCCTCTCCTCCATCATCAAAACAGGCTGGCCAGCCAGACAATCCAACATGCCCACAGAGGTGCAGCCTTTCTTCCTGGTCCGTGATGAACTGGTAGTTCAGGATGGGGTTGTCGTCAAGGGTCACAAGGTGGTGATACCCTCATCGCTACGAGACGTAAACTTCATAGAGGCCCACAGCGGCGACCCAGGAGCCGACGCCACACTGGCACGTGCCCGTAGTCTGTTCTACTGGCCGGGAATGGCCAAGTACATCCGGGACCGCGTAGCCTCCTGCCCCGCTTGCAACAGCCTTGCGCATCATCAGCAGCGGCAGCCCCTTCTGCAACAACCTCCACCAGCTCTGCCCTGGACGTAGCTGGCGGCAGACATTTTCGAATGGTGCGGAAAGCACTACCTCGTTCTAGTCGACTCCTTTTCTAATTGGTTTGAACTAGACCAACTGACCTCCCTCACATCTGAGATGGTCATCCAGAAGCTGAAAAGACACTTCTCTACCTTTGGCGTTCCCGTCAGCCTGAGAACCGCCAATGGTCGGCAGTTCACCAGCCACATGTTCAAGCTTTTCGCAGACCGATGGCACTTCCAGCACGTCATGAGCAGTCCCGAGTATCCACAGAGTAATGGACTCGCTGAATGCGCTGTCAGAAGTGCCCAAACACTCGCTGGAGCGAGCACAGATTTCAAAGTCAGACGTTTACCTCGATCTCCTGAATTTCAGAAATGTTGCCAGGGACGGAACCCTGGGATCACCGGCACAGTGACTTGTGTCGAGATTGACGAGGCCTCCGGTACCCATCGCACAACAGCAATTGGTCCCTCAGGTGCTGAAGCCTGCCACTATCCAGAAACGTGTATAAGAGAAACACGATATCCAGAAATGGTCATACCACAGTTCCAGCAGTCCACTCAAGCCTTTACTTCCGGTTCAGGTCGTCCGCCTACGAACTTCAACTGGACATTCCCGTCTGGGCACTGTTGTCAACCCGACTGATGAGCCATGGTCTTACCAGGTAGACAGTGAGGGAGCGGTATACCGGAGAAGCCGACAACACCTGCTTGCTGTGAGGGAGCCTCGACCACTGCCTGCTGGTCCCTATGCTACACCTCTCCAGTTCCAGCCGCCTTTTGCAATGCCGACCACCCGTCCCCGCATGCCTTGCACCCCTCCACGTCCCGCGGTCTCCACTAACCACGGGGCCTCACCCACTGCATGTTTTCCCTTTCGGTCACCACAAGCCTCTCGCCTCCAGGTACTCCGTCTCATCTTTCAGGTGAGGTGGGGGGGGGAGGGTTTGGTCTGCATGCATTCGGGCCATGTTAGTAGACCACCAGACAGATATGGCGAGTATGTTTAACCCCATGGCATGGGTGCTCTTCCACACTTAATCTTTAGGGGGAAGGATGTAGATTGATGTTGCATGTTAACCAATCACACACCAGCCAGCATCTCTAACTCCACCCCACTGTAATACTTATACTAACACTATTTCCCAGCACGGACAGTTGGTGCAGCCAGGATGTACTAACAACTAATCATCCTTCATGCTGTTAAGTTTCAGTGCTGATTAAAGATTTGTTTGAATCACGTATTGAGTCTGGAAGTCATTTACAGTTGCCTTCTGAGCCAGTGCTTCCAATCGACCAGGCTATGTTGTCACTTACAGTCGATAGAATTTTGAAACCAAACTGTGGTGGAACAAGTCAGAATACACTCCACTGTACTCCACTTGGTGACGTTTGACAGGGTGTTTGGTGACATGCTGATTCTCATAAAGCTTCAGTGAAAGCAGAGGCTTTGGTGAGCTTTCTTTGTGATCGCAACAGTATGCTGAGCCTAGGGCAGACCATCAAAGATCTGTATGCCAGGATTTTGAAACTTGAAACATCTCAATTGCTAATAGGAACGATATATATATTGAGACACTGGAGGTGATATTGACTTTCTGCTGCATGGTATTTTTGAGAAATATATCATTCACTCTTTGTAAAAAGTAAATTTTTGCTAATTTCATTGAATAAAAATCAGGCAGATTCAGCAAAAGTTGATTTATGCTCTGCCAGTTTATAGTTCTTATAGTCGAGGAGGAAATTACTCTTCTATTATAGTGTGGCACATAGTGTGCCAATTAAGTTAAAAAAAATAATAAGCTCAAATTTATGAAAATGTTTTATTAATTATTTTTTCTGATGGCAGCAAAGTGAGAAACAAACTGACAGGTCAAATATGCTTGCCTTTGCATCAATTCCAAAAATATCAATTTTATTTTTTGTAAATTTCAGAATACAGTATATTCTGCTGCCATAAATATTAGATATCAGTGATCAAACTCTATACTTTACATCCAGTTGCATAAAATGCATCAAATGTTTGCCATATATCGCATAGTTCTGCTGAACCTCAGTTTTGATTTTCTGGTGAAAATACTCTGTCACTGGTAATCTGTCAAACTACAAAATGTTTTTTATTCCTTATTCCTGTCCAATCCTGAAAATGGTCTATTTTTATGAATATCACAGTGCAATTATTCAGCACTTTCAAAAGTCCAAAACTATTCTGCTCAGGTCAAGAACTGTCCCCGTTGCCAAATACTGATGCAAATAAATACCATTTCCTATCCTCAGCATAACCTAATATTTACCAGCATGTGAATGAAAATGTTTTTTCAGCATGGAACACAAATACAACCTTTATTTCTGTTCAAATTCTGGCACTGGGGAAATTAGAAATTTCACTGTGTGCTCTTGGATTTTAATTGCAAATGGGCCAACTTTTCCACCAGAGGCAACTAATGTAATTTCCCTCGCAATGTTTAATTGGAGCATTGCCTGGGATTTTAATCCATAATGTTCTGAGATACCTATGGGATTGTTTTTAATATTGCAGTGTATTTTCCAAAGGGACTCTCTTAATTCTACTTATATGTATGTCCCCAGCTCCATCACCTTTCCAAACACTTCTGCTTTCCCCCTGTATCTCCCAACCAAGATAATGAAACAGCGCTAACATTGGCATCCACCTTTTATCAACTCATCTCCCCACAACTCCAGTAATCATCCAAGTTTCCCAACGCCAATTGGTCTACCATATGGGCTTCTGACTCCCCAAAGTATGGGTTAATTTGGAGCGATAAGCAGGGTCATTAAAGGCCATACCATTAAAAGAACCACAAAGTAGTCTTAACTAGATTATTCTGCTAACAACTTCCTAATTATTCTCATAACAACAAATATTGACTGATTGCATCACTCCCTGGTTCAGCAACTTGAATGTCCAGGATCGAAAAAGACTGCAAAAAGTTAAGAACACTGCAAAGTCCATCATCGGCTCAGACCTCCCACCATCGAAGGGATTTACCGGAATCTCTGTCTCAAAAACGCCAACAGCATCATCAGAGACCCACGCTATCCTGGCCACACACTCATTTCACCCTGTAATGTCCAGGTTCAGGAACAGCTTCTTCCCTACAGCCATTCGGCCATTAAACAATACAACAAGGAGGGAGAGAGAAAGCGGGGAATTACAGACCAGTTAGTCTAACATTGGTAGTGGGGAAACTGCTGGAATCAGTTATTAAAGATGGGATAGCAGTGCATTTGGAAAGTGGTGTAAACATTGGACAAAGTCAGCATGGATTTACAAAAGGTAAATCATGTCTGACGAATCTTATAGAATTTTTCGAGGATGTAACTAGTAGAGTGGATAAGGGAGAACCAGTGGATGTGTTGTATCTGGACTTTTAGAAGGCTTTCGACAAGGTCCCACATAAGAGATTAGTATATAAACTTAAAGCCCACGGTATTGGTGGTTCAATAATGATGTGGATAGAGAACTGGCTGGCAGACAGGAAGCAAAGGGTAGGAGTAAACGGGTCCTTTTCAGAATGGCAGGCAGTGAGTAGTGGGGTACCGCAAGGCTCAGTGCTGGGACCCCAGCTATTTACAATATACATTAATGATTTGGACGAGGGAATTGAATGCAACATTTCCAAATATGCAGATGACACCAAGGATGCTAGGAGGCTGCAGAGTGATTTGGATAGGCTGAGTGAATGGGCAGGTGCATGGCAGATGCAGTATAATGTGGATAAATGTGAGGTTATCCACTTTGGTGGCAAAAACATGAGGGTAGACTATTATCTGAATGGTGGCAGATTATGAAAAGTGGAGATGCAACGAGACCTGGGTGTCATGGTACACCAGTCATTGAAAGTAGGCATGCAGTTGCAGCAGGCAGTGAAGAAAGCAAATAGTATGTTAGCATTCATAGTGAAAGGATTTGAGTATAGGAGCAGGGAGGTTCTACTGCAGTTGTACAGGGTTTTGGTGAGACCACACCTGGAGTATTGCGTACAGTTTTGGTCTCCAAATCTGAGGAAAGATATTCTTGCCGTAGAGGGGGTACAGAGAAGGTTCACCAGACTGATTCCTGGGATGTCGGGACTTTCATATGAAGAAAGACTGGATAGACTCGGCTTGTACTCACTGGAATTTAGAAGATTGAGGGGGGATCTTATAGAAACTTACAAAATTCTTAAGGGGTTGGACAAGCTAGATGCAGGAAGATTGTTCCCGATGTTGGGGGAGTCCAGAACAAGGGGTCACAGTCTAAGGATAAGGGGAATTCCTTTAGGACCGAGATGAGGAAAACATTCTTTACACAGAGAGTGGTGAGTCTCTGGAATTCTCTGCCACAGAAGGTCGTTGAGGCCAGTTCATTGGCTATATTCAAAAGGGAGTTGGATGTGGCTCTTGTGGCCAAAGGGATCAGAGGGTATGGAGAGAAGGCAGGTAAGGGATTCTGAGTTGGATGATCAGCCATGATCATATTGAATGGCGGTGCAGGCTCGAAGGGTCGAATGGCCTACTCCTACACCTATTTTCTATGTTTCTATGTTTCTAACTTCAAATAAGCTTTGAACTGCATAGACTTTTATTGTTATTATTGCACTATTATAGTTTGCTTTTATGTGTGTCTATATACACACACACTGAACTTTGTTTTCTCTTGTTTATTATATTTTTTATAGTGTACTATGTTTACATATTTCGTTGCGCTGCTGCACGTAAGAATTTCATTGTACTCTCTGGGTCATATGTCAATAAAATACTCTTGACTCTTGACTTTTTAGTTCACTGGGGCTTAATCTGTTTTTTATAAACGGATTCACTACACCTCTGATTCAGTTTTCCGGTCTAATAGCATTAGTTTATTACATAATTACATGCCATAATTAATAATCATTATATCTAGTACAAACTATAGGAATTACCCAAGCTGTCACCACACTGAGGAGATAATTTTATGAGTTATTTCTCTCGGGTTGTACAGCTTTTATGGGGCTACGGAATCTTCTTATGGGAGTATGGAATCTTCAAAAACAGCAATAATGTGTAATACCCAAACAACATGTATAAAACACCTTTAATGTGACAACATGTCCCGAGCCACTACAGGAACATTTCCAAGTTAAAGTTTATACTGAGCTATGAGTAGGTATGAAAGCAGATGACCAAAAGCTTGGTTAGAGAACTAGACTGAAATGTTTTATAGGAGAAACGAGAGATAGAGATGAGGAAAGAGTCTTCGGGTCATTATTACAGGTCTGACATTCCTTGCATAACCCCACTGTGGCAGCAAGGTCCATGAAGAATATTCATCTCATTAACCTGGCAGGTGGCAGATGTGAGGGGGGGTGGGGGGGGTTGGTGTTGGTGGGATTAGGGTTAGTAGAGTGGCAGATGGACAAAATATGAAATTGTTAGTTTTGCCATATTTATATTTGAAAATAGCAGAATATGATATGTACAAGGAAGTTGAAATTAATGTTCTTTAGTCAGGATTCTTTAAGCTTCCTCTACCCTACAATATTGCAGCCAGGTACCATATTATAGAGATTAGGAACAAATTATTGGGATTATGTTACTGTCTGTGATTTTATTAATTATCTTTTATCCTCTGGTTATTGGGGGAATTAGAATGCAGGGGTGATCTTACAAAATTGTACAAAATCATGCGAGGAATAGAATGTCTGAATGCACAGAGTCTGTTGCCCAGAATAGGGCAATCAAGAACCGAAGGGCATGGCTTTAAGGTGAGGAAGGGAAAAGGTTTAATAGGAACCTGAGGGGTACCGTTTTTACACAAAGAGTGGTGGTATTTGGAATGAGTTGCCGGAGGAGGTAGTTGAAGCAAGCACTAATCATAACATTTAAGAGACAAGTGGACACGAACATGGATAAGGATAGGTTTAGAGGGTTATGGGCCAAGTGCAGGCAGATGGGACGAGTGTAGATGAGACATATTGGTGGTCATGGGAAAGTTGGGTCGAAGCACCTGTTTCCAAACTGTGTGACTGTGGCTCTATGTTAGTTCATGACCAAAATCCTGCAACCCATTCTTATTTAGAGAATCAAATGCCATAGTAGTCAGACAAATCACAAAGTGGATAGTTCTACAACCAAGAGGAGAATAATAAATAGTGGATGATTGGGCTGGACCTCTGGAGGCCTCTGCTGACTCATCTCTTTGAAGACCCAAAGAGCCGAGCCGAGCCGAGCTCTGAGGTAGTAGTTTTTTTCTTGCAGTGATAAAGGATTGGTGGCGGGACTATTCCTTAAAACTTCTGATTGAAGCCATTGGAGAGTCCTTGGTGCATTCTCCACAAATACTTTCATAATGATAGGTGTGCTCTTTCCCATAAAAATGCATTGGGATTCCCCAAGCTTGCAAGATGTGGTGGCGCACTGCTGCGGCCCGACCCCGGAGATTCGGAGGCTCCAGCCACAGCCCAGTGGACGGTGACATAGGGAGCTCGCGGGTCCCTGGTGGGGGACCACTTTTCTGAGCTCCCGCGGCGGCAACTTCTCCCGCCCGAGTTGCGGGGTTGGAAATGACCTGGAGCGGGGCCTTACATTGCCCGGTGCGGCTTTAATGGCCGCGGGACTTGCTAGCGCCGGCCGGGGGCTCCAGCATCAAGACCCAGAGCGTGGCCTTGCATCGCCCGGCGCGGTCTTAATGGCCGTGGGACTTAATTTACCATCGCCCGCCGGGGGCTTTGACTTTGGCATCGGGAAGAGAATGGGGAGTGCAGGGGAGAGATATGACTTTGCCTTTCATCACAGTGAGGAGGAGATTCGCTGTGATGGATGTTTGTGTAAATTGTGTTGTGCCTAGGTTCTTTTTTCTTGTTTGTACGACTGCAGAAGCCAAATTTAGTTTGAACTTCAATGAGGTTCAAATGACAACAAATAAATTGTATCATTGTATTGTATCGTATTGGTCATGGAAAACATGCAAACTCCACATGCATTGACAACACCCATGGTCAGGATCGAACCTGGGTCTCTGGCGCTGTAAGGCAGCAATCTCACTGCTGTGCCAGTCTGCTGCCCAACTCTTGTCATTCTATCTACTTTGGTACCTGTACTTTTGTACCTGTATTTGGACAGCTGTGCTAAGGTCTATAACCAGCCATTTAGCCAAACTAACCAGTATGTGCCCAGTATTTTGTTTCAGGAGCCAATCATTTCCTGATCCCTGTCCCACATATTATCTTATTCTATCTACATAACCTTACAATTCCTCTGACATGTTGTGTTTTCTGTTAAGTGCAGCAGAGCCTTCCCCACAACTATTCCATGCAGTAGTAAGTTTTCTGTTAACACTACTCAAAATTTCTGTTGCACTTAGAAGTGATATCTACACAGCAGCTCTGGTTATTTTTTCCTGTTTTTTGGCACAGAACCACACATAGGTTCTGCGCTCCCCTGTCATATATCCTCTGTTGAATCTACCCCTACACTTCCAACTGTCTGGCTGGGATTTAGACAATTTCCTTTGTCAGGCCCAGTGCACTTTGCGGCTCTATTCAATGGAGATGGTGCTTATGTGAGATTCAAGAGAGTTTATTGTCATGTGTCCCTGAAAGGACAATGAAATTCTTGCTTTGCTTCAGCACAAAGGAACATAGTAGCCATGACTACAGAACAGATCAGTGTGTCCATATACCATTATATAAATATATACATACATGAATAAATAAACTGATAAAGTGCAAATAAACTTGGCTCGGACAAAACTCTGAACATCAATAGCCCATTATCTGTTTATTATCAGTTAATAGCCTGATGGCTGTAGGGAAGTAGCTATTCTTGAACCTGGTCGTTGCAGTCTTCAGGCTCCTGTACCTTCTACCTGAAGATAGCGTGGAGATGAGTGTGTGGCCAGGATTGTGTGGGTCCTTGATGACACTGCCAGCCTTTTTGAGGCAGTGACTGTGATAGATCCCCTCGATGGAAGGGAGGTCAGAACCGATGATGGACTGGGCAGTGTTTACTACTTTTTGTAGTCTTTTCCGCTCCAGGGCATTCAAGTTGCCGAACCAAGCCACAATGCAACCAGTCAGCAAGCTCTCTAATGTGCACCTGTAGAAGTTAGAGAGAGTCCTCATTGACAAACCGACTCTTCGTAATCTTCTCAGGATGTAGAGGAGCTGATATGCTTTCTTAATAATTGCATCAGTGTTCTCGGACCAGGAAAGATCTTCAGAGATGTGCACGCCCAGGAAATTGAAGCTCTTGACCCTTTCAACCATCGACCCGTTGATATAAACGGGACTGTGGGTCCCTATCCTACTCCTTCCAAAGTGCACAATCAGTTCCTTGGTTTTACTGGTGTTGCGGGCCAGGTTATTGTGCTGACACCATGTGGATAGTCGCTCGATCTCTCTCCGATACTCTGACTCCATCAGTGATACGTCCCTCAACAGTGGTGTCGTCAGCGAACGTGATGATGGAGTTCGCACTATGACCGGCTATGCAGATATAAGTATAGAGTGAGTACAGCAGGGGGCTGAGCACGCAGCCTTGAGATGCTCCCGTGCTGATTGTTATCGAGGCTGACACACTTCTACCACTACGAACAGACTGTGGTCTGTGAATGAGGAAGTCGAGGATCCAATTGTAGAGGGATGCGCAGAGACCCAGTTCTGCGAGTTTGGTAACCAGCTTGGAAGGGATGATTGTATTAAATGCCGAGCTGTAATCAAAGAATAACAGCCTGACATATGAGTTTTTGTTGTCCAAATGGTCCAAAGCGGAGTGGAGGGCCAGAGAGATTGCATCCACCGTTGATCTGTTGTGGCGGTAAGCGAACTGCAGTGGGTCCAGGTTTTTGTCGAGGTAGGAGTTGATTTGCGCCATGATCAACCTCTCGAAGCACTTCATCACCACAGGCGTTAGTTGCACAGGTCGATAGTCATTGAGGCACGTCACCTTGCTCTTCTTGGGCACTGGTATAATTGATGCCCTTTTAAAGCAGGTGGGAACCTCAGACCTCAGAAGTGAGAGGTTGAAAATGTCCGTAAAAACTCCAGCCAGTTAGTCCGCACAGGTTTTTATAATACGACCGGGTATACCATCAGGTCCAGGTGACTGTGACTGAAATACCATCACAGCGAATGGGGGCTCGGAAAGGCACATCAGTATTGTCCCTATCAAATCGTGTGTAAGATGCAGTGAGCTCGTCAGGGAGTGATGTTTTGCCGACTTTCGAGGTGCCTCCTGATATCGCCTTGTAGGAGGTGATTGCATTCAGGCCCTGCCGGACATCTGTCTCATCCTCCAGTTTGGAGCAGAACTCCCTTTTGGCCTTTTTGATGGCCTTACCAAGGTCGTATCTGGATTTCTTGTAGACCACTGTATCATCAGACATGAATGACCGGTGTCTGGTCTTCACAACAGTGCGGATCTCAAAGTTCATCCAAGGTTTCTGATTGGGAAACACTCGGAAGGTTTTTGTGGGGATGCAGTCCTTCACACATTTCTTTATGAAGTCTGTAACGTATTCGTTCAAGTCCGTTGCCAAGTCCTTGAACATTGCCCAGTCTACAGACTCCAAACAGTCCTGGAGTTGTTCCTCTACACCCCCCCCCCCCCCCCCCCCCCCCCCCCCCCCGACCAGCTCTGTACCGTCCTCACCTCTGGGGGTGCGCTCTTTAATTGCTGCCTGTAGGCAGGGAGAAGCAGCACTGTGCTATGGTCGGATTAACCGAAGTGAGAGCAAGGGATAGAGCGATAGGCATTCTTGATGGTGGTGTAGCAGTGGTCGAGGCTGTTTGGTCCTCTGGTGCAGCAGGAGACATGTTGGTGGAAGTTATGGAGCAATTTCTTCAGGTTTGCCTTATTTCTGTCCCCGATTTCTGCCATTTCCCTGATGCGGGTGAGTTGTTGGAAGTTATAGGTGAACCTTTTACGTTCTGGTGCTTCGCAAAAGTCTCCGCAGGCAGGCGTCATCTTGGAAGAATCGCAAAGAGGTCAAAGAGATTTAATTTAGATAGGCAAAATATATGCATGGGTGTGATGGGCTGAAAGGCCTGGTTCTGTTCTGTGCTCCGTGATTTAGTTTAGTAACTTCCACCCCTCTCTCTAGCTATGTGGTCCAGTGCTTATGTTAACTTCCCAGCACAGAACTCTTCATTAACAGTTCAAACAATTTTAACTGTTTGTGAAATAGATTTTTGGTGGGTCAAGGCATCAATTAAGAGAAATTAAGTTAAAGGACAAATTAGCCATAATGTAGTTGAATGGTAGAATAGATGGAGAGCTATTTTTATCTTCAATTTATGGCTCTAATTTATTTTACTGTATAAATAATTCCGAATATTACATTTTGGAAGCAAAATGAATATAAACAATGCAACTGACCTACATGTTGACATTTACTCAAGAAATGCAGTGTATTGAACCAAATGGATTAACTTGAACTTCAGCTTAAATCAGCATCTTCAAAGCTTTGAATATAATTTCAGATCTGACTGCAAGCAGACGGATTGTTCTTTGCCTTCTTAACATTAACACAATATACTGCTGTTAATAATAATTAATTTTGATTACTCAATGAATTTTATAAATTCATGAGCTGATTTTCCTTCTGAATATATAGCAAAAACTAATTGCTTTGCAAATGAAGGATCTTTGTGGACGCAAAAAGTTTTAAATCATGCCTTTTTTTGATTTAGTATTTATAAGATGTAATACATAAACTGCAATGATTTCCAGTCACCCAACATTGTGGTTCAATACATTACCCAGTAAATGTTTCTCTCACTACAAAGGGCATTTGTAGTGTATTGCAGATAACTGAAAATGTGAAATAAAAGAAAAAAATGGTTTGCAAATTATCCACAAAGCAAGTATTATCCAAGGAGAGATTTTATTAAAACTATATTCCAATTACAATACACTCTCAGCCATCAGGCATCCATAGGGAATGTGGCGTGCAGTTTGCATGAATATGCCAGTTGCATGAGAATGTTTGAATAAACATTACTGTACATCAATTCTAAATAAATTGTCAAACTTAATTATGTCCTTATCCTTCCAAATAATAATGTTTTACCTGTGATACTATAATAAAGAGTAATAATGTAAATTACAAAAAAAATGTCCAATAACTGACTCTTCTATCACAGGAAATGCCAAATCTACAAAGAGGATGTTGCTGCTGATCAGCAAGCAGATGCACTGCCCTTTATATAAACATGTGAAAAAGTGTCTTTGCACAATTATTTGCATAACATAATGCAATTGATCAATGGTCTTTGCCAGTTGCATGAGAATTTTATATGTAACAATACCAGATAAATAAGATTTTCCTGTTTATTGTTTTCTCTAGGATGCTTTAAACCAGGCTGTTCGGTCCAACAAGTCATGTTGACCATTGATCACCTACACACAAGTTCACATTATCACACTTTCATATCCTACACACAGGGGCAATGTACAAAGGTCAATTGACTTATAAACCTGCATGTCATTGGAATGTGGGAGGGAACCGGAGTACCCGGAGGAAACCCTCGCAGTCAGAGGAAAAACGTACAAATTCCATACAGACAGCATCTGTAGTCAGGATTGAAGTCAGGTCTCTGGCACTGTGAGCCAGCAACTATACCATTGTACTGCCTGTGCACGTGGTCACAGAAGGCTTCCTGCCGAACTGCGTGGCAGAAGGCTGCCAGCCGAGCCGTGGCTGCGAACCGGGATCATGGCCAGAGGTCTTTATCAAGGCGCCACGGTCTCGATGCCACCTGGAAGGCCCCGACAGCCGAACCCACCCAGAGTTCACTTGGTTGCATTGGCTGGACGGGAACTGAGGCATGGGATGACGGAGCTCGCATTGAACGGAGCCTGCGACAACGGAGCTCGCATTGAACAGAGCCTGTGTCGACTGAGCCTGTCGATCGGAGCCAGAGATTGCACCACTAGAAACAAAGAGTGAATTTAATGCTACAGTGAGGGGATGGGGTGAAGAACAAAGGAGGACCCGGTGTGGTATATCTTGTAACTTTGTCGGTGCCTTTTACGTGGTGACTATTTGTGACCTTGGGTATGCAAACAAAGACTTGTCACACATGACAATAAAGCATTCATTCATTCATTCATTCATTCATTCATTCATTCATTCATTCAAACTTCATGCAGACAGCAACGGAGGTCAGGATCGAATCTGGGTCTCTGGCGCTGTGAGGCAGCAACTTTAACAGCTATGCCACTGTCTATTTAGACTTGGTATATACACCAGTAATTGAAGTTAAAAAGTGCAGATACTAGAAACTTGCAATAAAACAGAATATGTTGAAAATACTCAGCAGGTCAGACTACAACTGCGGAAGAAGAAACTTAATATTTCAGATTGAAGAATCATTGTTGTAAATGGGGAAGAGTGAAAATCAATTAGTTTTACATTGCAGAGAGGATGGGGGAGTGATGGGTTGGACAAAGGAAACATCTCCAATTGAAGAATTTCCATGATGTTTCCAGTATTTTCTCTTTTTCCAGTCCCTCTTTCTGACAAACCTGCTAAGCCAGGTTGAGGAAAGGGAAAGACTCCAACAATTTATAAAATATTGTTGATCAGTATTAATGAAAAGATTGTGACCACATAATTACACAATGATCATGATGAACTTTTTTTTAACAATTTGATTTTAGTTCAATGTATTTGTCGGGCCAGGTCTCGCTGGCCTGATTACCCTGCTTGCTGGTCCCCACTACCTAGGCCTAAATACTGAAATTGGAAAAATAATAAAATAGATGTAACCAGTTTGGAATGATCAAATGGGTGCATATAAAATTTAATGCTATGGTTCTTGCAATAACTTCTTAAAACATGCTCAAATATAGGCTGGTTACCTTCACAGGGCAGCACAGTGACACAGCAGGAGAGTTGCTGCCTGACAGCGCCAGAGACCTGGGTTCGATCCTGACAACGGGTGCTGTCTGTACGGTGTTTGTATGTTCTCCACATGACTGCGTGGGCTTTCTCCGGGTGCTCTGGCTTCCTCCCGTCCTCCAAAGGCATGCAGATTTGTAAGGGAATTGGCTTCTGCAAATTGTAAATTGTCCCTCATGTAGGATAGTGCAGTGTACGGGGAGATCGTTGGTTGGTGCGGACTCAGTGCGCCAAAGGACCTGCTTCTACGCTGTATCGCTAAAGTATTTTCATAGAAACATGGAAACATAGAAAACAGGTGCAGGAGTAGGCCCTTCGGCCCTTCGAGCCAGCACCGCCATTCAATATGACCATGGCTGACCATCCCCAATCAGTACCGCGTTCCTGCCTTCTCCCCATATCCCTTGATTCCGTTAACCCCAAGAGCTCTATCTAACTTTCTCTTGAAAACATCCAGAGAATTGGCCTCCACCGCCTTCTGTGGCAGGGAATTCCACAGATTCACAACTCTCTGAGTGAAAAAGCTTTTCCTCATCTCAGTCCTAAATGGCCTACCCCTTATTCTTAAACTGTGACTCCTGGTTCTGGACTCCCCAACATTGGGAACATTTTTCCTGCATGTCCAATCCCTTAAGAATTGTATATGTTTCTATAAGATCCCCTCTCATCATTCTAAATTCCAGTGAATATAAGCCCAGTTGATCCATTCATTCATCATATGTCAGTCCTACCATCCCGGGAATTGACCTGGTGAATCTACGCTGCCCTCCCCCAATAGCAATAATGTCCTCAAATTAGGAGACCAAAACTGAACACAATATTCCAGGTGTGGTCTCACCAGGGCTCTGTACAACTGCAGTAGGACCTACTTGCTCCTATACACAAATCCTCTTGCTATGAAGGCCGACATGCCATTTGCTTTCATCATGGCCTGCTGTACCTTATTTTCAGTGACTGATGTACAAGCACACCTTCGTCTCGTTGCACCCTCCGCTTTCCTAATCTGACACCATTCAGATAATAATCTGCCTTGTTCTTGCCACCAAAGTGGATAACCTCACATTTATCCACATTATACTGCATCTGCCATGCATCTGTCTACTCATCCAACTTATCCAAGTCACCATGCAGCCTCAAAGCATCCTCCTCGAGTAGCTCACACTGCCACCCAGATTTGTTATCTGCAAACTTGGAGATGTTACATTTAATTCTTTCGTCTAAGCTTTTCACAAAACTTTTCATTGTACTTCGACACACGTGACAATAAACTGAACTAAAATTGAAACAAATTAAAGTTCTCATTTGTCTCTTAATGTGAAGCACGGATTTCCTCCTTGAAGTGAATGGTGTCTCAGGTCCTGAACCTATCTGACTGGCTGCAGAATCTGAGAGACTGGCTCCCCAGCGTAATGCCGCAAGGAAATTGACGCAATTCTGAGCTCGACCACTGGACTCCAACTGCAGAGCAAACTGATGCCTTTTGCTTTTATCAGCAAGAACCCAACTTCTTCTTTCGACAACCTGTGTGGGGAATCCAGGTCTTCATTTTACACAGCTGCTGATATTACCCATTGAGATTCAATACCATTATTCCTTGTTCATCCCAAAATAGATTATGATTCATGGACGACAATTTTATCGAATTAGTGTATGCATTTAAGAAATACCACATATTCCTTTTATATATGGAAGCTAATGAATTGGATTTATAAATTGCATGCTTAAGTTATTTGTTTTTTTATATTAATTCTAAACCATGGCATAAAATCAACTTGGCTTAAAAATAAGTTCATAAAAAAAACTGTCTGCATTGTATCTCCATATTGAGTCATTTACCAAACTATTGCTGATCATTTTTGTAACAGCAGACATGATTTGGCAGAGATGTGGTTGGAATAAGTAGGTTGTCAATACGTGCAGTTGACTCTGACCTGCCACAGGATTGTACAGGACTGCACCAGGACTCTTACTCCTGGATAGAGTTTGAGGCGGAGGAGGCCTTCAACTGAGTGGTGTTGGCAGGGAGCTGAGCCCCTCCCTCCCCACCACATTGCCTACATGTTCTACAAAATGACAAACACTTCAGGCATTGACCGAGGCTCTGCCGCACATCAAGCACCACTGCTATCATAACACTGGGATCTCTAATAAGGCATTTTTCTGACGTTACAGTGCCATTAGGTAGACACTCTCCTTCCCTCTCAAGCCACTCCATCTGCACCTCCTCCCCGCTTTAAGGTTGCACTGTGGATTCTGGAACTTTTTGTGTTAAACGCTGTCTCACCCGTGCTTCTTTTGTTACACAACTACGACAGCTTATTTCAATGGTCAAATCATGGTCTTTGTATTCCCCAGTACTTTGGTCCTTCATCATTTTGTCAGGGTATAATTACCCTGATATCAGCCACCTTGCAGAGACTTATCCCAGCAAAAATGCTTCCTGTATCAGTATGTTATTAAGCTATTTGATTTGATTGCCCATGGGAAAGCGTAGGAAATGAGAAATGCACAAAGGGCTGGAAATGGAGCAATTTGAGGGTTATATTGTAGAATTGGAGATTAAAGAAATATTTGAGGCAGGCCTGTGGAGAGATTTAAATGCAAGAACGAGTTGTTAAATTTGAGCATTAGAGGTTATAAAACCAGAATGTCTTCTTTTGTGCCATGCACAATATTAGCATTGTTTTATTGCTAAATGGTATGAGTAAACTCATAATTTTAAATCTTGCAAATAATTGTTATGCATTTTTAAAAATTATTCTACCTCCTCAATTTTGTATAACCTATACCAAATAATTTGTAAGAAGTAAACAATATGAAAGAGAAAGCTCGTAAAAATTCTTCGCTTCTGCACCAAATTCTTTATTCCAAGTGTTTACAATTTACTTTGATTCTGACAAAGAGAGAATTCTGAACTGAATGCTAATTTTCCCTTATTTGCTTCTTCTGATCACATTTGTTTTGTGCTATAAGATGGAAGAATTACAATCAAGTCAAGGTTGGGTGGCACGGTGTTAGAGCTAATGCCTTGCAGCGCTAGAGACCCGTGTTCGATCTTGAATATGGGTGCTTGCCTGTATGGATTTTGTACGTTCTCCCCGTGACCTGTGTGGGTTTATCTCAGAGATCTTCCACACTCCAAAGATGTACAGCTTTATAGGTTAATTGACTTGGTATAAAGGTAATTTGTACCCTGTGTGTGTAGGATAGTGTTAGTGTACAGGGATCGCTGGTCGGTGCGGACTCAGGAGGCCGAAGGGCCTGTTTCCGCGCTGTATCTCTAAACTTAAAAACGACTAAATTCTACAGGCAATCTAAATCAGCACAGTTGAATGCTCAGTTTGGTAAGTAAACTATTGGTAAATAAAGTGGAAAACCTCAAAGATGGAGGTGAATTTTTGGAATTATTTATCCCGTAGGGCTGTTGGGCTGGACGCTTAGTTTTAAAGAGGAAGTGGGTATTTTATTTTATAGTTCATGGAATTGACGACTAATGGGGAACTGGTACAGATGAGGAGATAAAGCTGGGACAGATTAGCCTTGATTAGATTGAATACAGGGTAGGTTGGAGAGGCCAATTTTCTCAAATTTCTTATGTTTGTTTCACAAGGTGGAAATAGATGGCAAATCAGGCAACATTTGTGGTGAGACAAAGTTAATATATCAGGCCAGTGATTTACCCAGGGCTGCCAACTCTCACGCTTTCGGCGTGAAAATCACGCCTTAGAGCTATTTCTCACGCCCTCACGCTCATGACCGAGTTCTCACGCTGAGTTCAGTCCCTGCGCCAGTTTGTCCCTTTGTGCCGGCTGCCAGCGATCTGTGCGGTCTGGGGAAGCGCGTCGGTTGACGGCTGTGAGTAACGTCGCGTCTCTTCTCTTCCCTTTGGTCGAATGTGCAGCTGCCGGCAACAACCAGGTGAAGCAGTTGTCAAACATGGGTGGGGTGGGGGGGGGTGGGGGGCGACGACCACAATGAGGCCAAACATCTAGGACAGGGTTCGGACTGCGGGCACACGGCCCGTAACCCGAAAAAACGAGTTTTTTTTTTTCAATTCGTTTTCGCGGGGTCCCGACCTGGAACAGAAGCCACGACCACCCCCTCCCCTCAACACTAGCAGGCAGCAGCAACAGCAATGCTCTCACTGCAAGTTGCTTCAATTAAACCTCTCTCACTTCCTTCTCCCCCCCCCCCCCTTCTCCCTCTCAATACCTTCCCCGCCCACCACTCATTCTGTTGCAGGCGAGCCAACCTGGGAACTGCGGCCAGATCCTGGGACGCGAGCTGACCTGGGAACGGCAGCCAGTCCCCGGGCACACAGAATGCCATCTTGATTAGTATGGACAAATTGAGCCAGCCATGTACATGTTGTATAACTGACTCTATGCAGATCTGAATGGGCTTAGAATTACAATTTAAGCAAAATTGCCCTCACTTTCCTCATTTTGATTCTTGAGATTAATATCCCTTTGCTCTGTTAACAGCGTTAAAGTACTTATGAGGTAGAGTCAGGAAAGGGAACGTTATTTTATTTTAATTTGCTTTAATTTGTTAGTTGATTTTTTGTTGACTGCCATAATTTCTGAAATAGTCTTAAAGTAACTTAACTGTTAGAAAGCAGTAATGTGATTTTTGTCCAAACAATTGGAACTTGCATAAAGTGTTTGAATTATTAGCAAGGCTGCCAACTCTCACGCATTGAGCGTGAGACCCGCGCATTTCACAAAATTCTCATGCTCTCACGCTGATCACAAAATTATATAATGAGAATAGGACCTGTTTTGTTTAACAAATAGTGTAGGAAGGAATTGCAGATGCTGGTTTAAACTGAAGAACTAAAAACTAGAAAAACTCAGCAGGACAGGCAGCATCTCTGGAGAGAAAGAATGGGTGATGTTTCGAGTCGAGACCTTCAGCCTGAAGAGGTTGAAAACCAGCCATAAAACACAATGACTGGACATGTGTGTTATCCAACTAAGGGCAGAAATCAGAATCATGTGTTCATCTTTATTCACGTGACACCATAATAAATATATTACAGCAAAAATAATGTAACATGGGTGGTTCACGGTGGTGCAGCGGTAGAGTTGCTGCCTTCACTACCACATGGGTTCCTTCTCTGGATATTCCGTTTTCTCCCATATCCGAAAGAAGTGCAGGTTTGTAGGTTAATTGGCTTCTGTAAATTGTCCCTGGCGTGCTGGATGGAATTGGTGTATGGTAGATTGCTGGTCGGTGTGGACCTGGTGGGCGGAAGGGCCTGTTTCCATATATATTTTTACATACATATCTTAATTTCTTTGAACCATATATGATTGAATATGTGGCATTATTTTCATCTTGTTTCTATATTCAAAGGGTAAGGTTGAAACCGTCTGAAGAAGGGTTTCGGCCCGAAACGTTGCCTATTTCCTTCGCTCCATAGATGCTGCCGCACCCACTGAGTTTCTGTAGCAATTTTGTCTCCCTTCGATTCTCCAACATCTGCAGTTCCTTCTTGAACAAGGTTGATTGATGTATTTGTGATGGAAGTCTGACTTGCTTTGTTTCTCTTTGTTCTCTATATATATGCATAACAGCATGAATATAATCTGATTTCCATACATGAATATAGTCATTCGTGTGCTGCACCTGTTGAGCAGAGCTTGGCTCTATTGTGGAATGTAATAAGGAATGTAATTTAGCCTAACCTTATTCATACCTAATCCAATTTAAAGCATAAATGTTGCATCCAAGTGCAAGTTAAAAGGCTCGCTACAGTATGCAACAGATTGCACAATTTCAAGCTGAAAAATGTAAAAGCTCCTTACCCCACCCCTCCTCCCCCCTCCTCCTCCCCCCCTCCTTCTCCCCCCCTCCCCCCCCCCCTCCCTCCCCCCCCCCCCCCCCCACCCCTCGCTCACGAACCTCGCAATTTCTCACTCTCAACTCTCACCCAATGTTGGCAGCCCTGTTTACCATCCAGATCTCTGATCAAAACTTCTTGATTTGGCTGACCCAGTTTGGTAGACATTTTTTTTCAAGTTATCCAGCACTTTAAATAATCAAATACATATTCGGCCTGATTCAGCCTGGTGCTCAAGTAAATAATTGAAACATTTTTGATGCCTGGGACTGCTTGATGCTTTGCAAAAACGAAATCCTCACCTATTAATGTCACATTATTGTCTACTTTTTGCTGCTAGAGGTGGTAACATCCACTTAAAATTAATTGCAAGTGCACAGAATATCTGAAACAAACCCTGGTGTTTACAGATATCTAAAAAATATTTATGTTCAAATTTAACACTGTCGAGGAAACTTTCAATTTGAAGTGAATATGTGCATTTAATTTTAAAGTATAAGCAGAACATCTCTGGGGAGAGCGCTTCACATTTCGCACATTTCACATTTCACACATAACTGCAGAAACAGAAATGCAGATATAAGCATAAAAATAAGATCAGACCCTATCACTAAAATTTTACATTTGCCCACAACAGAATATTTAATTAAAATACATGATTTTGTCATTATTTTTAAATTAGATTGTTGCCCTAGCCCGGTGAATAAGAACATTTTAATTTGCTCGGGACAAATATTGGATAAGGATCTTGGACCAGATATGCAGTCTGTGTGCTTGGCTTTAGTTGCAGTCATTTCTGAAAATACGCTTTCACAAGGATGTGTGACTGCAATTTCGTTGAGTTCTGGATGTTCTGTTTTAAATTTAATCCAGAAAGTAGGTATGTTACAAAACTTACCTTCAGCGGCGCTGCAGTTCTGTCACTGGCCGTGTGCGCGACTTTGGCGCCTTTGAGGGGGGGGGGGGTGGGGGGGGGGGGGGGGGGGGGGGGGGGGGGGGGGGGCGAGGGGTTAAAATGCGGTTTTCCCCTGCCTTCCGGAGTTTTATTTTCTTGGGGTGCGAGCTTTTGCTGAAGATTCGTTCCGACTGCCGGTTTGTGAAATGTTTCTTTTAAATTGCCCGACAAGTTCAGCACTGGAGTAAAATAAAAATTAGCTTCTAATGCCGTGAACGCCGACAACGGGGACGGATTTCACGTAGGGGACAAGGTAAAGGAAGGCCGTTTATTTTACATATAAACATGCTTCTTAAGATGACCTCAATTCAAATTTCATGTTGCGAAATGGTGACTTATTCCCCATACGAACCGGCAGTATTTTTCCTGCCGATATGGGGTTTAAATTCACCGCAAACGCAACGTTCCATTTCGATTGCATTCCACAAAATCCCACTCGCAAGCTGATGGCCATGATTTACGGGAAATAAACACTAAATTCCTACAATTTGGCCTATAAATTCATGACAATTAGATTTAAAAATCATGTTATATTGTGAATTATTGTGTGAATGTTATTGTAGAAACATAGAAACATAGAAATTAAGTGCAGGAGCAGGCCATTCGGCCCTTCGAGCCTGCACCGCCATTCAATATGATCATGGCTGATCATCCAATTCAGTATCCAGTACCTGCCTTCTCTCCATACCCCGTGATCCCTTCAGCCACAAGGGCCACATCCAACTCCCTCTTAAATATGGCCAAAGAACTGGCCTCAACTACCTTCTGTGGCAGAGAATTCCACAGATTCATCAACTCTCTCTGTGTGAAAAACGATTTTCCTCATCTCGTCCTAAAAGACTTCCCCCTTATCCTTAAACTGTGACCCCTTGTCCTGGACTTTCCCCAACATTCGGGAAACAATCTTCCTGCATCTAGCCTGTCCAACCCCTTAAGAATTTTGTAAGTCTCTATGAGATCACCTCTCAATCTTTCTAAATTCCAGCGAGTAACTAAAGCCAAGTCTAACCATTTTTTTCTTCATATGGAAGGTCCTGCCATCCCAGGAATCAGTCTGTGAACCTTCTCTGTACTCCCTCTATGGCAAGAATGCCTTTTCCTCGGATTAGGAGACCAAAACTGTACGCAATACTCCAGGTGTGGCCTCACCAAGACCCTGTACAACTGCAGTAGAACCTCCCGCTTTGTACTCAAATCCTTTTGCTATGAATGCCAACATACCATTCGCTTTCTTCACAGCCTGCTGCAACCTGCATGCCTACTTTCAATGACTGATGTACCATGACACCCAGGTCATGCTGCATCTCCCCTTTTCCTAATCGGTCAACCATTCAAATAATAGTCTACCTTCCCTGTTTTTTGCCACCAAAGTGGATAACCTCACATTTATCCACATTATACTGCATCTGCCATGCATTTGCCCACTCATCCAGTCTATCCAAGTCACCTGCAGCCTCCTAGCATCCTCCTCACATCTAACACTGCCCCCCAGCTTCGTGTCATCCGCAAACTTCAAGATGTTGCATTCAATTCCCTTGTCCAAATCATAATGTAATATTGTAAATAGCTGGGGTCCCAGCACTGAGCCTTGCGGCACCCCACTAGTCACTGTCTGCCCTCCTGAAAAGGACCCGTTCACTCCTACTCTTTGCTTCCTGTCTGCCAGCCAGTTCTCTATCCACATCAATACTGAACCACCAATAACGTGTGCTTTAAGTTTGTATACCAATCTCAAGGTGTGGGACCTTGGCAAAAGCCTTCTGAAAGTCCAGATACAACACATCCACTACTTCTCCCTTATCCACTCTACTAGTTACATCCTCAAAAAATTCAATAAGATTCGTCAGACATGATTTACCCTTCGTAAATCCATGCTGAATTTGAACAATTAGGCTATTTAAAAATGTTTATATTTTCTTAAGAAATGGATAGATGTTTAGATCTAGTAATTGAATTTTGTAATTAGCTACAATTGGGTAACTAACTAATATATGCTTTAAATTTCAGGTCATCCAAGTAAGAATAGTTTTCATATTTTGTTTTCAGAATGTTTCAATCTATAATAACTGAACATTTTATTTTAGTTCCTCTTAATTTTTAAGAAAGTTAATGGGCTTTTGACTGTCCTCGATCACAACTTTTGTGTAAGTCCATTGGAAAAGCAATAGCGAACATGATGCTAATTTCCGAGTATGAAAAATGGCCATAATGTTTTTAATACTGAAGATATAACGTGAATTAGGTGTCAAATTAAACTTCTTTTTATGCTTTATCAGATGGGATAAATTGCAGACTTTGATTTTTTTAAAACTCAAAATTTTTGTAACATTGCTACAGAAAGAAGATAAAAAAATGTTTTGAAATTCTAACTTCAGTCCCTTGAAACGTAACAATGCCAACAACAATCTTTGTTATTTACCACATCAGTGCTTTGGAGTCAGTCTTAATGAGAATATGTCACAAATCCATTGTTTACTGTTTTGTGGATTTGAGTCAGAGAGGAAATACTCTTTGAATTTGTGGAATATTGATTTTAGATGGAATGTAAATTTGCTTTGGTGAGGGAGATTAATATCTGCTGTCATCAATAGTGATGTAAAAGGTGGAACATGTCAAATGATTAATGCCTAACATGTATTAAGAATGTAAGCTTCATTTAAAAACATTTCATTCATTCAATTTTTCTTCCTATGCCTCATTTTTTGAAAGTATCCAGAGAACCAGCCTCCACCGCCCTCTGACGCAGAGAATTCCACAGACCCACAACTCTCTGTGAGAAAAAGTGTTTCCATGTCTCCATTCTAAATGGCCGCTTATTCTTAAACTGTGCCCTCTGGTTCTGGACTCCCCCAACATCGGGAACATGTTTCCTGCATCTAGCGTGTCCAAACCCTTAATCTATATTGCTAAAAGTCTGATCTTGACCACTTCCTGTTGTACTGTATATTGATTTTAGAAAAAGCGCTGCCACTTACGGCTGTGATTTTGGCCATCTTACTCAGAGTCCCCCTACGCTGCGCAGGACAAGAGGATTTTCTCATCGATGAAAAATTAAAAGAGTTTACTTGGTTTAAAAAATGTTGAGATTCCTCCCCGAAGGCCACATCCCTTCCGGAGGGACTATAAAAACCCGGTAGTTTGAGTGCCTCAGTCAGTCTCTGCAAGATGGGGGGAGCGAGAGGGTCACGTTTCTCAGTCTGAGCTGTGAATAACACTGAACATTTGTCTACTAAACTGTGAGTGGTTTTACTGACCTGTCTGTGCCCTTAATGTGGTTTGAAAATATAGTTTGGAAATGCTAAAGCTATGTTGCCTTTGGTTTGGAAATGCTAAAAACTGTGTTGCCTTTGTTTTGGAAATGCTAAAACTGTGTTTGCCTTTGGTTTTGGAAATGCTAAAGCTATGTTGCCTTTGGTTTGGAAATGCTAAAGCTGTGTTGCCTCTGCTTTGGAAATGTTAAAGCAGTGTTGCCATGGTTTGAAAATGCTTAAAACTGTGTTGCCTTTTGGATGGAAAAGCCTAAAAAGCTTGCTTGCCTAATTAAAGTTGCCTTGCCTAAAGTAAGTTGTCTTGGCCTAATTAGAGTTGCACGTGCTTAATTAGTTAGCCCTGCGTATTATACTTTAATTCTTGACCACTTCCTGTTTGCGCTTTAATATTGATTTTAGAAAAAACTAACACGTACGGGCTTCGATATTCTTTTGGCCATCTTACTCAATTCACTTTCCCGCTCAATCAGACCCTGGATTTTTCCCGTCGATGAAAAATAAAAGAGTTATTAGTGTTTAAAAAAATGTTTTGAGATTCTCTCTCCTGTCAATCATGCCATGAAGGCCACGCGCCCTCTGGTGGAGGAGTGGAGGGACTATAAAACCAGAAATATTGGGCTTGCGCGTGGCTTCAGTCTCTGCAAGAATGGATGAGGTAGAAGGTCACGACTCGCTGTCTTTAGGTGGCCATTGCACCCTGCTTGAAATGAAGAGTTTGAAACTGTACTTGAATTTGGTGGCCTTGCACCCGCCTTGAAATGGAATTTCAAGGAATAGCCGTGAGTCAACTGCCACCCACCAGCCGTGAGTGAGTGAGTGAGCTGCACACAACAGCTTGAGGTGATTGAGCTTGCCACCCAAGAATCCATTCGGCCGCACAATGTCCATACTACCCTCTGGAAACCAGTCCCTTCAGCCCACAACGCCCATACTAAGCACTCCAGAAAGCCCCCCCCCCCCCCCCCCCCCCCCCCCCCCCCCTCCAGTCTGGAATGGGTGGAGAGGTGGAATAGTGCATTGGGGACCAGCCTCCCGTATAGATGCTGGGACCCAACGGTCTAGGATCCTATATATGTTTCAATAAGATATCCTCTCATCCTACTAAATTCAAGAGTATACAAGCCCAGCACCATTCTCTCACATATGACAGTCCCGCCATAAAGGTGGCTTGTCCTGGTGCTGCCAGTGATGATAAGTGGTGTTCTGCCAAGGGTCGTTTGGGCCGCAACTCTTCATATTGTAAATGTCAACAATTTGGATGATGAATTTTGTGTTTTGTGGCCCATTTTTTGTGATTATTTGATTTAATATGTGGAAGGCAGGTTGTGTAGCGAAAACAAAGGGAGTCTGCAAGGTTGCAGGAGAAAACAGGGAGTCTGCAGGAGTCCTGCAAGGACTCATACTAGATGGGAAGAGGCAAAGAAGTCAGAGCCATGCAGCATAGCAAAAGTATGCTGTGGTTAATGATGCAACCCGACAGGATGCTGAATTTTTCAAGATTTCACCACTCTCAAGCTAAAGAAGCTCCACCTCATTCCAATCTAATCATCTAATGCACTGTACCAGTTTGAAGAGTCATTAGAGACATGCTAATGTTCTTGTCTTCTAATGCGGTAGAGTGTGTAGTGTGCTTTCTTGTCTGTTGAATCAAAGTAGGTTGGTCTTCAACCAGACCAATGGATTTTAAATGTATTGGTTTAAGCAGTTAGATAGATTCTGATTATGACAAGGTGTCCAGAGGTTATGGGAGAAGGCAGGATAAGAAGGTTAGGAGGGGAATTATCAATCAGCCATGAATTGAATGGTGAGGTAGACATATGGGCTGAATAGCCTACTTCTACTCCATGCTTTTATGGCATGACCGTAATGCCAAGGTACTGATAGCTCGCAACATTTTCATTTCACTTCTGCACCGATTGATGCTGATGAAGCCAATATGCTCCACACCATTCCTAAAGTCGATAACTAGTGAATCTAGAAAGCTTGTGTTTTCAAATCTGGCATTATTTATATTGTTGACAAATACATTGACTGATCTATAAAGCATTGAGGATTGCAAATCAATCTGCCGGTTAAATGTCAAATATTGAGGAAGCCTTGAATGACAGAAGAAAGTAAAAAGTAAACAAAGAGCAGAGGATAGAAATTTATGGAATGGGAATTGGCAAATTGACCAGGTGCAAATTTAATCAATTACTGAGCAAAGGAATGCTGCCACCAACATCGACACCTCAATATTTTTTTGTATTTTTTTTCATTATATGCCTGAACTTATTTAATGTTATACATTTTCATATCAGCTTTAGTATTCTGCAACTAATCAACAGTTAGTATAAAGTCAGTGTCTCTAACAGAGACTAAGTAACAAAATGCAAAAATGCAGACAGTTCCTCACACTGTGGGTCAGGACAGGGCAGAACTTAGTATTAAGTATGTCCAATGTGGATGGTCTTTTTTAATTTGTGGCAGGCAGAGAACCCTTTGCCAAGATGCAGCCCCCTCTGTAACTGCAGTACCCACGTGGGCACTGAACTGGAAAAAACATTTCTGATCCCGGTAGGCATCTGGCATAACGGAAATTCTTTTCTCTTGGTAAGCAATGAAATGAGAAGTTTTTTTGGGTCCGCCAAACATTCAGGAAGCTCATCACCCTGCGGCTTACATAGATTTCATGGGAGAGGGAGCAGAAATCAACAAGCAAACTAACAGACAGGCTGCACTGATAGGAAATATGGCACTCACAAACCACTAATTAATGCCTAAAATGACATTGGGGGTGACGGCGCATTGAGGAGTGAACTCAGAACAACTTGGGTGGGTGGTAGGGGGTGGGTTGGGTATTGCGCAACAGCGTGCAAGATGTAGAAATAATGTTGTCACACTACACTAATGAGATAACCATAAATTTAAACAATTGAAGAAGAAATGAAGCATCGTCGCTACGGACATGGACACCAGGAAAGAGCCTGGCAGGCAACAAGAATACATTGAACTATGTGGAACTATGTGATCGCTAAAATTCTTAACATTCCAAATTTAATAAAATCATAATCTGTTATTTTTTCCCCCATGGTGTTTCGTTACCGCACGACGTGGCGCCCGACAGACAAGAATCCGAAGCAAAGAAGACGAAGCCAAAGAACCAAATGGAAAAGAGGCCACAAAACAGCAATAAAACAAAAGATTCCTAAGACAAAACTCCTACAAAATCGAAGGATGGGACCCTTAAAGCAAACTAACCGAAAGGCGGACTACCTAAAACCACCGAACCGAAAAGATTGCGTCGCCTTAAAAGCCAAACCTATGAATGGCCGCTGTCTGTCGAAACGCCACCTTACCTGAAAGGCGGCGTTGCCTACAAGCCAAAGGAACCAGACTGCCGCTCAACAGAAAATCCAAAATAGACATGACTTGCCGCCGGGATGTGCGGGACTTGTCATCGATTGATCCAAATCCCGCGTGCATCACATCACTGTGAAGGCATGAACGTTGTCCCAAACCTCCGCTCACACCCGATCCGGCAGGCCATGATCGGGGTCTGGACCAATCGCTGACAATTCCCGCCCCCTGGCAACGTCAAGTCCATTATTGGACTTCGGTTGAACGGCAGTCGGTCCTTGGCTTGTTAGGCGACGCCACCTTTCAGGTAGGTGCATTTCGACAGAGCGGCCATTCGTATGTATGCTTTTAGGCCGACGCAGCTTTTCGGGTCGTTGGCTTTTTAGGCGTCCCACCCTTTTGTAGTTTTGCATTTTGGCATCCCATCCTTTCGGTTAGTAGGCGTTTCGTCTTTGGACTCTTTCGTTTATTGGCGTTTCGACCTCGTTCGATTCGGTTCTTTGGCTTCGACTTCTTTGCTTCGGCCTCTCCGTCTGTCGCGCCGTGTCCGCACACGTGTGGTTTGAGATCAAGGGCACTGAAAGAGAAATCAACTAGTCCAGGGGCTTTTGTGAAACAATCATTATCTCAGTGCTATTCATATTAAGTAATTGGCATGGACTCTTACTAGAGCACAGTCACAAGTCTCTCGATGGTACCTACACCCAAATGCTCGAAGAAGTCAAAATGTCAGTGGAGGGACCACATCACCAACTCCCTCCGCTCCATGGGGATATTCCTCCTCGTGACTGAGAAGATCAGGTCGAAAAGGAAGAGGCCTCACTGGTCCACTGCCACCCACCACCCCAGAAATGCCAGCAAACGGGGTTTTGCTGTGGGAACCACCAAGCATGGAAGACAGTGACCACTGGATGGCCAATCAAGACGGTTGCTGAAGACGTTGATAGGAAGACGCATGTGAGAGAAAAAAGAGGAGCTTGCCAGCTGCATGGAGACAGAGAATGTTGTGGTGCGTCCGTCCCATCGTGCCCGTCGGAAACCATTCACCACTGCGTCGTCTAAATGTTTTAGAAAGACTTAATATATAAATACAATCTCTCTATG